>OX421269.1:57500-4899056 GCA_949125355.1 Agriopis leucophaearia | reverse complement strand
GGTGGCTCCTTCGACCAAAATAAAATGAATGGACGGGCCCAGTAGAAGAGCTTTTTTGAAGATTACAAAATGAGCGCCAGCTCTCATTTTGTTTCAGTCGGTCTCTAGCACGGAACACTATTACTCGCGGAGAAGAAAGCCAACCTCACAGAAAAAAGGCGGTATCAAAATATGACTACTAGAGCCGCTGGTGGGACCCTTTGGAACTTTTATGTGCTTGACATATATATACCTAGGTATTCATAGGTAGGCTGTACTGAAATGTAAACATTTATAATTTATTTTGTAACCTTTATTAAATTCCAGTTGTGCACAGAGTTGTTATTTATAACAAAAAACGTCACATTATATTTCACTCTTCTACACATTCTTTGTGGAATAATAAGGTTACATAAATTATAAAATGTTTACATCTCATTATATCTGTTATTATAAATAATAGTAGCCTAGCGCCTTACGCCTATCTGTTATAAGCGATTCAGATTAGGTGATTGCGAAAAGTTGCGCGATCCCAAACCGTTTCTCGGCACGTTAATGTTCGTTGCGTGATTTTGCAAACTGCGCGTATTCGAGCCCGAGGTTAGAGTTAGGCGTAAGGTCCCTGTACATGCTATGGCTATAAGCTAAATATAACACTTAAATAAAACGACAGTTTAAATAATCTAATTTTATTTTAACCCATATTGTTAAAACAACACGTAACATTTATAGAACAAAACTGGTTGCAAGTGAACTCAGTTAATAGTTTCAAATTAACGGCTTAGCCTTACCCTATATTCTCATCTTTGCTAACATTAAAGCTCAAGATATCACCAAAGTACAATTCCATAAATACCGTAATTTGTTACATATAAAAACCTAATCGTCGCGTTAACTTTGCCATTTTCAATTTTATAAAAAATACCCTGAATATTCAAAAAGTTTCAGAAATACCACGTAAACATCCTAAATTAGCAATTCCAAAATCGAGACTAGAAATGCATAGTAGTGGTACTCATGCAACGGCTATAAAAATACTTAATAAATTACCTGACGACTTATAGAGACGAAAACAAACAAACGAAATTTTGCAAAGAATCTGAAATACTTATATAATTGAAAAGTGTAATTAGGTATTCGGTGATAATTTTCTAAACGATATAACAGATCGGGCCGCTTCATACATAAATTGTCATATAGGTACCCCATTTGGGTCATTGTGTTAATGTAAGTGTTAAAAATATACTTCGCATAATAATAGTATATATATACTAGCTGACCCGGCAAACGTTGTTTTGCCTTATAAAAATATAAAAACAAAAAAATTCGTCAAAAATTAAAATAAATAAATAAGGGTGAACAACCCTTATCACTTAGAGGTATGGAAAATAGATAGTAGCCGATTCTCAGACCTACTGAATACGCATATAAAATTTGATAAAAATCGGTAAAGCCGTTTCGGAGGAGTACGGTAACTCACATTGTGACATGGAAATTTTATATATATAGTGATGATATACTTATATAATTATAATAATAAAACTGTAACAGGTCCAATTCTGTACATTGAAGATATTTTGAAAAAAAAAAAGTATTTGGACGGCATTCTATAATCGATACTGAAGCCAAAACTATTTTTTTTTTCATTTTTGTCCATATATCATGGCCGCGCATCACGCCGAAACTACCTACTAAATGGGTTCAAATAAAACTGAGCATGGTTTGAGTTAATAGTACGAGGTAGGTTATTGCATACTTTTTATCCCGAAATTCACCATGGTTCCCTTGGCAGAGGGGACGAAAGTCAAAATGTGTAATTCTTTTTTTGTTAGAAATGAGGCACATTAAAGATCGTCCCGTAAATATTTCAAGGTCATCGGTTTCGTGGTTCAGAAATTACAGACATCACAACCGTTAGTATTATGCCCAAATTACTTGACCCCCGGAATGAATAGGAAGCTTTGAATGTACGGCTCATCTTAAGCTGGCATTTGCATTTTATCGTATATGCCTATTGTCAAAGTTAGACCAGTCCAAAGGAGGCATAGAGATATTGCCAAACGAACAATAAATAAATTAAAAATAAACAATTTAAATCGGTCAATTAGCTCAAGGGTTGCGCACATAGGCTACTCTACGCCGAAAGGAGGTCATTATAAAACAGGATTGCCCACATAGGCTACACTGCGCGAAAAGAAGTCATTATTAAACAGGGTTACGCACATAGGCTACAGTGGTCATAGTCCGTCTTGGTTCCAACCACACTGGTAAAACACCAGCGCGCCCAAAGACAAGTGCGCCTACGTGCCCCACCATTGCCCATAGGGTGCATGCCCATCTCTTAAGGACTGGTGGTACCGCTTCCATATTGCCATCGTGTCCAACCGTGCCACTGGTGTAGTGTTTTAACAAACGCATAGAAGAATGGTGAGGCCGGAGCACAAGACCCGCCGGCCCAAGCATACCGCGCAGTGCTAGGTAGCAACATTGTATAGTGGCGCTTAGATGGAAACCGCTGTTATCGTGTTTGGTGTAGGTATTGAGTGATATTATTGGTTATATTCATGTTATATTAGTTAGTAGGTTTTCGTTATCGTTAAGTTCAGTGAATTGTTGAGTTTTGTTAATTCGTTGTTTTTTTTTCGTTGTTAATAGCAAATATTGGTCTGATGTTTTGCGTTATGTGATGTTTTACATTATGATAAACAACTAATAAAAGCTCCTGTAAACAATATTGTTAGTAACATATTACTGCAATTTCCGGTGATTCCATCTGCAGGGACAATATTAATGTTCACGAAAACGAAGTTGCGGGTACAGCTAGTGTGCAATAAATGATTTGACTTTGACTTTACTACTCTTTCAAAGATTATTTTGGTAGTATACAATAACAAATTAACAGTAAGCATTGTACAGTACCTTATATTATATTCAACTGTGAAGTGTGATATTGTATATAGTTCACCAATAAGTTATCTTTATCTGTATATGGTTTCATTGTACATTAAGTCTTTATAAACTAGGCCTGGCCTACCTACGCTGCGTCTTCCAATTCGTGGTCTCCAGTCAAGAACCTTTCTTCCCCATCGATTGTCGGTTCTTCGATCGATGTGGCCTGCCCATTACCACTTCATCTTGGATAGCACGTTCCGGATTCAATCGCGAAAAGAAATTCTAAGCCTAGCTCTCTCCATTTCTCGTTGTGTGACTCCGAGTGTGACCATTTCCTGAATATATTACAAATGGGGGCTTCGGTCTGAGAGATTTCTTGAAAATTTCTTCCCCCTTTTCAAGTATAGAGTGTTCGCATTTAGACTATCGAAGAGCTGGTCAATTTTATTTATGAGATTGACAATAGCTAGCGCTTCTGTTGGTAGCTCTCCTAAAAACAGACAACATTTTGAGTTAGGATTGAGTTGCAATAGCAATTAATTAAAAAAAAAACATCCAGGTGCTCTCTGTATAACAGTAAAAAATAACTGGCCAAGACCGTGTCTAGACTCAAAACACGCATATGGTAGAATTCTGTTTTTCGTAGCCAAAGTCATATAGGTAATTGTGGGCACGAAACTTTTATTATAACCTATCAGCTTATAAGTTTCTATGTAAGTATGTCTAATAGTTTAGAAATGCAGGGGCAACTTTTTGCTACTCTGACGGACCATATTTCGCAAAATATACTTTTGATAAAAAAATTATGTATGAAACCTTCCTTTCATTTTAAAAGACCTATTCAACGATACTACGTACGAGAAGGTGCAGCGAAAAAATATATTTCATCACCAATTCACATACGAGAAACGTCACTTAATAGAAAAATTATATTCTTATTATACTTTTAGGGCCTTACTTAAAAACGTTACTCAAGTTGATCTATGTTTTAAAATGCTCTCTCAACTTCTCACTGACGGCATTCGTCACACGCGAAAACAAGACGGAGCATATTTAAGCGTATGTCAACTTGAGTAACGTTTTTAAGTAAGGCCATGTAAATTGAGATCTATACTCAAACTGTAATTGTACAAAGTTACAAGCACTTGCCTTAATAACTATACTAACTAACTACGTTAGAAGGTTCTAAAAAATTTGGTCAGACGGACGTATTTTTATACAAAACTAGTCGACCGCCCCGGCTTCGCACGGGTGTAAGCTCGGCCTTCGGCCTCGCTACTATGACCCGCTCCAGGAACACAAAATTTCATCAAAATCGGTCCAGCCGTTTTTAGAGTATCCTATGTCCGTCTCCTGGTTCTAAGCTACCTCCCCACCAATTTTCAGCCAAATCGGTTCAGCCGTTCTTGAGTTATAAATAGTGTAACTAACACGACTTTCTTTTATATATAGATGTATGTTATAAAACGTCATTTATTACCTTGAGTAATTTTGGCATACATCCCAGCTGCTACATACATACATCTAAACCATAAAATTCCTGGATATGACTCCACTTTGCAATATCTGAAAAATCGTTTTTAATATTGGTTAGTCAATAATCTTACAATTAGGTATACACCATACCGTCCAATAGCCATTCTAAGCGCGTAAAGTTTTGGAGTACATCCTACATAAGGAAATATATAGGCAGGTGAAACAACAAATAGGTGAAGAGCAGCACGGTTTCAGACCGGGTCGATCCGTAAATACGAACTTGTTAGGCTTAGTTGATTATATATCCGATGCCATGGATCGTGGTTCTCAGGTCGACGTCATATATTTTGATTTTCAAAAAACTTTTATAAAATTGATAACGGTATATTGTTAAAAAAGCTATGTGACCTCGACTTTTCTCCCAGCCTCCTAAATTTCTTTGCGGACTTTATGAGAGACCGGCAGTATGTTAAGCATGGTATCCACGTTTCGGGACCATATCACACAAGATCTGGTGTAAGCCGGTCTGGTGTAATAATAACGGTCCATCACTGGTACGTTATTATTTAAAATGATGGTGCACGACCTACCTAAAGTGCTGACTTCTGCCAAATGTCTCTTGTATGCCGACGACCTTAAGCTTTTTTTCGAAATAAAATCTCCCTGTGACTGCCTTACCTTACAAGAGGACATAGATGGAATCTGTGCATGGGGCTTGAAAAACAAAATGACATTTAATGTGACCAAGTGTAATGTAATGACGTTTGACCGCAAAAGAAATCCCATCAATTATAATTATCATCATTTCACAAAAATGTCAATGACCTTTGAGCTAGAACATCTTTTTAATATAACCTATGAGCATGGTAAGTTACAAGTTTTCACTGGCGAACCATATTTCACAACATATCCACTTGATTAAAAAGTGATGTGTGCAACCTTGCCTTCATTTTAAAAGATATTCAACGATACCTCACACGATGGGAAGCAGAGAAAATATTTTCATCTCCATTTCTATGTACCAGAGTCACCTCCAACCAAACAAATACGCAAAATTATATCCTTTTTATACTTTTAAAATTGAGGCCTATACTTATACAGTAGTTGTGCAAAGTTACATGTACTTGCCTTAATAACTATAGGAGATAGAAGGTTCTAAAAAATTTGGACAGACCGATAAACAGACAGACAGACGAACTTATAAGGGTTCCTTGTCGGGCTACGGAACCAGGGGAAGCAAATAATAAAATTAACACGTACACCACATGATTTCGAAATCCCGAGCTGTGAGGTTTTAGTGAGCTGTGCATGTGCACTGTTGATCTTCACCTGAGCATTGACAATATCGGTATCCATCTCATACTGTAAAAGCACAAAAAATACATGTTAATTATCAAAAGGCTTTTGAACCTCTACATATTATTTACACAATATAGTGTCCATCAGTAAAGGTTACATAATTTTTAGGGTTCCGTACTCAAAGGGTAAAAATGGGACCCTATTATTGAGCCTACGCTTTCACAGAATACGGTAATGTTACGCCGGATTAACTAATAAATAGTCAAAAAGTAAAAAAACAAAAGTCTCCCACATATGAATTTCTTGTAGTTCTACGGAACCCTAAGAAGGTTTTTATAGTCTTCTTTAAATATGTCTATCTATCTTCTATCTTCTCTATACATATAAAAGGTGATTTGTGTGTATGTATGGTTCCTCTGGACTTCAAAACGGCTGGACCGGTTACTGGCAGATAGCGGGTGTTATAAGGAGAAAAGACTAGGCTACTTTTTATCTTCATCACTATTTTTCATCACAACGCGGGTGAAACCGCGAGGTGCAGCTAGTCTACTATAAAAGTTAGAAAAACTAGTTCTAAAAAACTTGGGACGGACAGATAGACAGACGTATGGACCCAATGAACTTATATGGATTCCTTGAAGTTCTACGGAATAGGGCATGCAAAACTCGGGTAGTTTAAAAACCCGGTTTTTTCGAGTTTTCAATTTCAAAAACCGGGTTTTTCGAGTTTTTCGGGTTTTTCGAGTTTTTATTTATTTGAGCCTTAAAAATATTGTATTCGTGTGTGCAAGTAAAGAAAATACTGAAATGTAGTTAAATATGTATTTGCCAGCCGGGCCAGGTAACGGTGGAGCAAGGGGTGCTAAGAATCTCCGGAAGTTGCCCCGCTACCACCCCCAACGTAATTTAGCCCTGGCAACACATAATATTAGAACATTGAGGACTGACGAGAAGATTGTTAAGCTGGAGGAAGAATTGAGCAAAATACGATGGGACATCATAGGACTATCTGAAATCCGACGAGAGGGACAGGATACGATAGTTCTAGATTCCGGTAACATGCTCTTCTTCCGGGAAGGAGAACGAAAGTCCCAGGGTGGTGTAGGTTTTCTCGTCCACAGGTCACTCATCAACAACGTGGTTAAGGTCGATAGTGTGTCGAGCAGGGTAGCATACCTTATACTCAGAATAACCGATCGTTATTCGCTGAAGGTCATACAGATATATGCGCCGACCTCGACATACCCTGACAATGAAGTAGAGGCATTGTATGACTGCCTCGGTGGCTCAGTTGGTAGTGATCCTACTTTCGGTGCTTGGGGGCGTGGGTTCGATTCCCATCTAGGACAAACATTTCTGTGATGAACATTTGTGTTTGTTCTATGTCTGGGTGTTAATATCTATTTAAGTATGTATTTAAAAATATATATGTACGTATATCAGTCTCTGGCAGCCATATTACAAGCTCTGCTTAGTTTGGGGTCAGATGACCATGTGTGCAATAATGTCCCACATATTTATTATTATTATTTATTATTATGAGGAGATATCTGAAGCCATACATACCTCCGAAACATACTTCTCCGTTGTTATAGGTGACTTTAACGCTAAGGTGGGCACACGGAATGTTGATGAGTTAAGAGTGGGGTCATATGGGTATGGACAGCAGAATCCGAGAGGCCAACGGCTGGTCGACTTCATGGAGAAGGAGGAACTCTATTTGATGAACTCCTTCTTTCAGAAGCGACCATCCAGGAAGTGGACATGGATGAGCCCCGATGGTTCGACCAAAAGTGAGATCGACTTCATCATGACGACGAAGAAGCGAATATTTAATGATGTCTCCGTGATCAGCAATGTGAAAACCGGTAGCGATCACCGTATTGTCAGAGGCACATTAAATATCAACATCAAGCTCGAGAGGTCGCGTCTGGTGAAGTCCACGCTCCAACCTGGTCATGCCCAAATCCAAAACCCCGAAAACTTCCAACTCGAACTGCACAATCGCTTCCAGGACCTAACTGAAAGCGGAACTGTGGACGAACTAAACAATGGGCTGGTGGAAACTGTCCAAGCAGTGGGGTCCAAGTTCTTTAAGACCCCACGCCGGAAAAGACCTCAGAAATTCTCAGATGAAACCATTAAGTTAATGGAAGACCGGACTGAGATGAGACTGCAATCTTCAGCTGATATGTCGGAATATGGCAAACTTAATAGACGAATCTCGAGATCGGTGCGACACGATCTGCGTTCCTATAATACAAGATGTATTAGGGACGCAATTGAGCGGAACCAAGGCTCAAAAGTGTTCGCAAAGAATTCGTTTAATGGGAAAAGCCAAATGACAAAGCTGAAGATCGAGGATGGCAGTACCATTTCGTCAAAGCCGGGGATTCTGAGAGAGCTCGAGAGGTTTTACGGACAGTTGTACACCTCGACGCGACAGCCCATTGTCAGTACAGCTGAGGACAAGAGAGCTAAACTGACCCGAAACTATACTGAGGACATCCCAGACATCAGCTTGTACAAGATTAAAATGGCTCTGAAACAGCTTAAGAACAACAAGGCGCCGGGTGATGACGGAATCACGACAGAACTACTGAGAGTGGGTGGAAAACCGGTACTTTTAGTCCTCCAGAAGTTGTTTAATTCCGTCATACTTGAAGGTACTACGCCTGAAGCATGGCACAGGAGTGTGGTGGTGCTCTTCTTCAAAAAATGTGACAACACCATATTGAAGAATTATAGACCCATCTCACTCCTGAGCCATGTGTACAAGTTGTTCTCCAGGGTCATTACGAACCGTCTCGAAAACAGGTTTGATGACTTCCAGCCTCCCGAACAAGCTGGTTTCCTTAAAGGCTGGAGCACCATAAACCACATACACACGCTCTGCCAGATTATACAGAAGACTGAGGAGTGTAATCGGCTATTATGCCTAGCGTTCGTGGACTATGAAAAAGCTTTTGATTCAATTGACACCTGGGTAGTATTGCAGTCCTTCCAGCGTTGTCATATCGACTATAGATATATCGAAGTGCTGAAGTGTTTGTACAGAAATGCCACCAAATTTGCAAGTTGAAGTGGCAATGGGCAGGCCACATCACTCGAAGAACCGATAACCGATGGGAAAGAAAGGTTCTTGAGTGGAGACCACGAACCGGAAGCCAAAGCCTAGGTAGTCCTCCCACTAGATGTACCGACGACATCGTGAGAGTCGCGGGCATCCAGTGGATGCAGATGGCAGGGTTGTCGTTCAGTGTGGAGGTTGAAGGGGGAGGCCCATATTCAGCAGTGGATGTCTTCTGGCTGATGATGATGACGATAGACAGTGGGAGTCAATAATTAGTCTATGTTGGGGCATGTTAAACTTCTTAGTGTGAAAAGCCGCGACGGGTTATTCAATAGAACTGCCTGACATCTTCAGCATTTTATTACATTCTTTACCCTTGGAGCTGCTTCCGTCCGTGGCATGCAATGATTAAAACCATGCTGATGATTTATTACAAGCAGATTTTTTATACTCTGTATATTTTGGTGTTGCTGTATCGGCACTGGGAGCCCTCTTCTTTTTTTCTCTCTGTTGATATGAAGAACAAGTATAGCGTACGCTTATCAGAATATTGAAAATAATAATATGAGGTGGTAATGGTTATTGATTTAGCTATGTTAACACAAAAACATGAAAAATGAGGAAGAATAAGACTATACATTGAAATACGTAGTAGGTATACGTAGTTTTAGAAACATTGTCAAAAAATCATAGAGATACCATCCCTATAGTCACAAACGCGGCAAAAAATATGTCTGAACCAAAACTCGGCGCACAGTACACATTGCGCCAACTTTATGGTTAGTTGTAAGCCAATCGCGATCCAACTACAATGCTCCGCGATGCTAGTGCTACAATTCCATAGCTGACAAGCGATGTTGAACACTATGCAGCATTCAGTCAACGTCAAACCAAAGCCTAACAATATAATATAACTCCCTAATACCTAATTATAATAGGGATATTGACGAAATTTTACAAAGGCCTTAAAATTAAAGAATATGGTCCATATTTACTAGAAAATATTTTTTTATCTTCATTAGTGTACGTAGTAAATAATTATAAGCTGTTTTAATTTCAAATTTTAAATGATGCGCCAAAACGCCGATCGCCATTTTGTGACGTCAATAATCACTACTATGACAGAACAGAAGTCAAGTACTGGATTACGTTCAAGAGATACATCTGGGTGCGCCTAGAGTGCGACTTGGCCATTCATAACGTCATCATCCGTGTGAAGAACAACCGTAACACAACTTGGCTGTTCCCAACATTTGAGTGTACCTACACCTACACCTCGGTTTTATCTAAACCGTCGAAATCGATGGTTAAAAACACTGTCGTGTTTCTGTCTTAATTTTAACACTTGTTATTAAGGTGCAATCTGGTTGCGCTCGGACGTAACTTCTGAACGTAACTTACCTGTATACATCTGTCACCGTCAGCCAGCCCAGCCAGCGCATCATCCGGAAATGCCTTGTTTTTGATAAATATTTGTAATTATTTCGTTGAAATACTTGAAATGGATCGTAAAAGTTATTGTTGGTGTGTAGTGCCTCAGTGTACCAATACGTCGAAAACTACACCTGAGAAATTGTTTATAATTGTACCGCCTAAAGCTGAAATACGAAGAAATTGGTTGCGGCTTGCAGGAAGATACGATGCAACTCAAATATCATATTGGGCAAATTTGCACTATCAGCTTTCGCGTACCCTCCTTCCATGGTTGCAAAGGAAATAAATATTTAGTAGATAGAAAGAAATAGGTCTTCGTTCAAATAATTTCAAGATTATTAAGTATTTCAACTATTTTTAGCTGTTTCTGTTTGCTATGTTTTGTTTTGGTTGTGCTGTCATCACCATATTGACGTCACGCACTGTCATTGGATTTTCAAGTCACGTATCAAATAGATTAAAAATCGTGATTTTTTAATCTAAATAATTAAATTTAGGGGTTATTATTAATATGAAAAAAATATTTAAAATATCTCTTAAAATAAAACCTTTCAATATATCTAAGTTTCATATTTTATTTCCACCAGTGTCAAATACCCTATTATAGATTGTGGTCTTACTGTTAAATTTATTCGATCAATAGAGATGAAATAGAGAAACAGTAAGTTTTTGTGATGCTTGATGGTTTATTAATGTTCTGGTGGTAATATTCTACATAAACCATTGTAAATAAGAAAACCTCGAAAAACCCGAAAAATCCCGGTTTTTCAATCCTAAAAAAAACGGGGTTTCAAATCACTTACATTCAATTTTGGTTACTAAGATGACATTTTTTTTCAGTTATTTGGTTTAAAAGCTAAATTGGTAAACCGATTTTGATGAAATTTACAAAGAACCACTGCTGAAATATGGCCTACCAAAAAAAAGAATCGTCAAAATCAATTCATAATTGGCGGAGAAATCGGTGAACATATATTTAAAAAAACAGTCGGAACCTCCGCCTTTTTAGAAGTCAGTCAAAAAAAACTGGATTCAGGGATAAACTTAACTTTGCACCACATAATTTTGAAGTCCCAGGCTGTGAACTTTTAGTCAGCTGTGCACTGGCAAGGATCCATTATTCGTTCTTGACACTGGTCATCGCCTGAGAAGATTGTGCATCAATATTGATCATTGCAATGGAGGATTCACATGTAATGGCATAACGATGAAGCTTTTTCTTTTTTTAAATAAATGGTCTTCAACAAAAGCACTTTCAGGAAAATGCTTGTCACAAAGCATTTTGTGGCTTGTATAAAGCATTTTTTGAAATTCCGGAGATTTTGCCCTGGGTAACAAAACTTGGCGCATTCTTCCACGCTGAAAACACAATAAGGATTAATCTCTCATAGAAAGAAAAGTGCGGAACTGATCAAAAATAAATTCAAACCTTGATTTAGAATAATCACACTTCACACGAATATCATATATGTGAAAGTTTAGATGGATGGAGGATGGATGTTTGTTACTCAATCGCGCAGAAACTTCCAAATTTCATCCAAATCCATCCAGATTTGGATGAAATTTGGAATATACATTGCTTATGTCCATTGACACATAGGCTACTTTTCATCATCATCATCACCGATTTTCATCACAACGCGGGTGAAACCGTGGGGCGCAGCTAGTATCATATATGTGAAAGTTTGGATGGATGGATGGATGGATGGATGTTTGTTACTCAATCAGGCAGAAACGGCTGAATGGATTTGGATGAAATTTGGAACATACATTGCTTATGCCCTGGATTAACTTATAGGCTACTTTTCATCATCATAATCATCATCACCAATTTTCATCACCACGCGGGTGAAACAGCGGGGCGCAGCTAGTATCATACTCGTATATATGTGGAAGTTTGGATGGATGAATGTTTGTTACTCAATCACGCAGAAACGGCTGAATGGATTTGGATGAAATTTGGAATATACATTGCTTATGTCCTGTATTAACACATAGGCTACTTTTCATCATCGTCACTGATTTTAATCACCATCGGGTGAAACCGCGGGTGCAGCAGTTATTCATAAAATTACTCAAAATTATACTGAAATACCGGTTCATGTTGGAAGATGTTGGTTTTGGGAATCGGTGCAAGGCCAGATTCGGCTGCTCCTGACTCCTGGCTGGCTGATTTTGGATCTTCCGTTGCTGTTGCCTTGCATTTCACACATTTACGGTTATTATCTTTCATTTTTACAAAATAAACAGCTGGAATTAATTTATTTCTCAGCTCTCAACGTTTTTTTTTTGTTTTTTTTTCAAGTTTTTTTAAATTGTCAAATATGACAAATTCTGTGATACCATATCATATATATTACGTAGTATTACATTCTCTTTGTTATTTTTTGTTTTGTTCTGGTATCTCTTTATCTAACCCACTTACTACCATTGTATTCTGTGCTACTACGCCAACCAATGTGAGAACAGTTGACGGGGCCTGGCTCCGCTCCACAAGTAAGAGTTTAAGTTGACTTGAAAGACTTAAAAAGTTAATGAAAAATAAAAAAAACACAATTAATTTTGTGATAGTAAAATAAAACGCGTGGATTGCTCAGTGTGTAAAATATCTATAAAGAAAAGCTGTTTGAGGACGTTTTAAATAGTTATAATTATGGAAACATGAATATTATACTGAAGTAATTATTATTCTGAAGTATAGCGACAGTGTCAAGTGTGATAAGTTGATATATCTATCCAAGTAGGTGCTATAATAAGTCTATACTTCACAATATCAACAAAACATGAAAAGACATAAATCAGTGTATACAGAAACAAATACCCGGCACCAAATAACCCATACTGGAGAAAAACCATATGAATGTAGTATGTGTGATTATAAAGCAACACAAACAAGTAGTTTAATACAACACATATTAACACATAGTGTAGAAAAACCATATGAATGTGATCTATGTGATTATAAATCAGCGCAAGCAAGTGCTTTGAAAAGACACAGATTAACACATACTGGAGAAAAACCATTTGAATGTGATTTATGTGACTATAAATCAGTACAAGCAGTTCATTTAAAACAACACAAATTAACACATACTGGAGAAAAACCATATGTATGTGATGAGTGTGATTATAAATCAGCACGAGCAGGTAATTTAAAACGACACAAATTAACACATACTAGAGAAAAATCTTATGAATGTGAACTATGTGATTATAAATTAGCGCAAGCAAGTGCTTTAAAAAAACACAGATTAACACATACTGGAGAAAAACCATATGAATGTGATTTATGTGACTATAAATCAGTACAAGCAGTTCATTTAAAACAACACAAAATAACACATACTGGAGAAAAACCATATGTATGTGATTTATGTGACTATAAATCAGTACAAGCAGTTCATTTAAAACAACACAAATTAACACATACTGGAGAAAAACCATATGAATGTGATCTATGTGATTATAAATCAGTGCAAGCAAGTGCTTTGAAACGACACAAATTAACACATACTGGAGAAAAACCATATGAATGTGATATGTGTGATTATAAATCAGTACAAGCAGGTCATTTAAAACAACACAAATTAACACATACTGGAGAAAAACCATATGAATGTGATCTATGTGATTATAAATCAACGCAAGCAAGTGCTTTGAAACGACACAAATTAACACATACTGGAGAAAAACCATATGAATGTGATATGTGTGATTATAAATCAGTACAAGCAGGTCATTTAAAACAACACAAATTAACACATACTGGAGAAAAACCATATGAATGTGATATGTGTGATTATAAATCAGCACGAGCAAGTGCTTTGAAACAACACAAATTAACACATGCTGGAGAAAACCATGAATGACATATGGTCCGTGGTCTGTTGATGGGAGGATATATATACTGCCCTCATAAGCCCAAAAGCGGTATCTCAGCCTAGGTGTATTTCTAGATAATCGAGTTTTTGTGAAAGTTGATTTTTCATTACCTTAATGACATATAATTTAATTTATTTTCACTTATGTGTCTATGTTAAGGCCAATATATTTCTTAAATATATGTTTAAAAACCCAATATTATTGTTTTAAAGTTTTTTATGAGATACCGTCATTTCGTTTAGAATTAATAGTTTTTAAACATGAGTTTTATTTTTAAGTTTTATTTCAATGTTCCAATGTAGATACGGTTATTTTGCTTACTCCATCTGGTGCGAAATTTTGTAAGCTATCAGATGCACGAAAAAACAGAAATATAATTTTTTTTGAGTTACTGCTCTTAAAGTTTAATAATTATACAAGAAATTATTTTCCTACACATATTATGTGTAAAAGATTTGTGTCTGTGGCTATGGTGTAGAGAGGTGTCACAGCTGAAAATAACGCAAATGGGCTATTTTACTGTCTTTTTTAGGGTTCCGTAGGCCATTATTAAACCTCTGCATAAGAAAGATTGTAAAGATGATGTAAATAACTACCGACCGATTGCACTTCTACCAAGTTTCTCGAAAATATTCGAAAAAGTCCTGTATAAAATAGATTAATTTCCTTTTGTAATTCCAATAACATTATAAGCAATGATCAATTTGGCTTTCAAAAAGGAAAAATACATCACTAGCAATTTTTTCAATGTTAAATAAAGTTTGGGAACAAATAAAAAAAACAGGTGTGGCTTTGTTGCTTGACATGTCGAAAGCGTTTGACTGCGTTATGTATCCTCAACTTTTATCTAAATTAGATCATATAGGAATACGAGGGCAAGCTTTAAAACTATTAGAATCATATTTACATAACAGAACTCAGGCAACCCAGATAGAAACCTACAATAAAAAATCTAAAACCATCGAGAAAGTATATTCTCAGTTTACAAATATAGTATATGGTGTTCCTCAAGGGAGTACCCTTGGCCCATTACTATTTTTAATCTACATTAATGAGTTGCCACTGATTACTAAACATTTGTGTATAATGTTTGCCCATGACTCAACTATTTATATATATATGCCAAAAGAAAATCAGACTATTGAAGTTTTTAAAAGAGGTATAATTGAAACATTAGATAAAGTAATGGACTGGTTACAAAACTTAAATCTTAAAGTAAATATTAACAAAACCAAATTAATTGAATTCAGAAATTACAAACGAACACCACTACAGTTAAATGTAATCAATAGAGGTATTAAAGTTCATATGGTAAATGAAGCTAACTTCCTAGGCATAATATATAGGCTATAGATGCCAACCTAAATTGGAAAGCACACATTAGTAAAATCAACAATAAAATAAATAAGTATATACACTCTTTGTATGTACTAACTGACTGACTGAAGTCATATCGACATTTCTTTTATTAATTTTTTTATTGCAAAATAGGCTTGCGCTTGGCCGCCAACTCGCCTGATGTTAAGCGATGATACGGCCTACGGTGGATCACGCTTGCCTAGAAGAAACCGATTCACTCTTTACTTGAAGACACCCAGATTGTAACTATCGAGAAACACCCATTCAGGCAGTGCATTCCACAAACTAGCAGTTCGCACAATAAAAGTGGACTCAAAGCGCTTCGTACGGGTTTTCGGAATGCGAACCATAAAGCGGTGTCGGTATTTCGTGCCCGCTCTGGTAGTCCGATAGAAAAAAGGGCAGGAGGAAATTAAATCATGCAGATCTGATGCACACTCTCCAAAATGTATCCGATAAAAAACCATTTGCTCGAATATATTTCTCTATTACAAAAAAAAAAGTCTTCGTGCAATATTTGACATGAGTAGTTTAGAAACTCTCCGTGATATTTTTAAGGAACACAAATTCCTGACGCTCACTTGTTTATATATGTATATTCGAAATTTGTCTGTTTTTAAAGCATAATCATAATGATTTCTTTAATTCTTCAAGCCGAATTGACATTTTAAGGTTTAAATACAAAAATAACATTTTTATTCCTCAAGCAAATAACGTTCTTTATCACAAAAACTCATATTTTACTGCGATAAAAACTTTTAACAATTTACCTCCTGATATAAAACTTTTGGAAGGTCCAATTTTTAACAGGCGATTAAAGAAATGGCTATTGTCAAAAGGATTTTATAAGTTGAAAGAGTATTTTAATGATGGTAACAAAGATTATTTATCATCATATTAATTTAACTATTCATCATCATCATTAGCCAGAAGACGTCCACTGCTGAACATAGGCCTCCCCCTTTAACCTCCACACTGAACGACATCCTGCCATCTGCATCCACTGGATGCCCGCGATATTTAACTATTATGCTGGTGTAAATATTTTTGTTAATCACCTACACTGACCTCAGTTTTTTTTTATCTAGGTACCTAATTTTAAGTTTGTTTGGTTGTTATGCTGATAGATAAGTTTTCCTTTTACTAAAGTTATATGATTATTTACGGGATATTTACCGTGGTAAGGTTGTGTCTTCCTGTGAACATGGTGCATGTAACTGCGCCGAAATATCGGGAGCTCCTTCCGCAACCTTACCACGGTAAATATCCCGTAAATAATCATATAACTTTAGTGAACAGCCGTGATAGTTTAAAACAGTGTTTAAGTTTTCCTTTTGTATTAGAGTAGTATAATATTGTTATGTAATTTCTTATTATATTATAATTAGGTATGTGCCTATGTACCCTCAAATATTGCACGTCCGTGAGGACTTACTGTTGATACTACCTTACCTTAAATTACTCCACCATTGTACACAGTTTTATGCAATAAAAATTTACTTTACTTTCCGTACCCAAAGGGTAAAACGGGACCCTATTACTAAGGCTCCGCTGTCCGTCCGTTTGTCACCAGGCTGTATCTCATGAACCGTTACCGTTGGATAGTTGAAATTTTCAGATGATGTATTTCCGTTGCCGCTATAACAACAAATACTAAAAAATATAATAAAATAAATATTTAAGGGGGCTCCCATACAACAAACGTGATTTTTTGCTCGTTTTCGCTCGATATTGATAACGGCAAGAGGTAGACGCTTGAAATATTCTCAAAATATTTAGTTATATTTTCACTTTAAAAAAAATATTAAATTAATATTTAATGGGGGCCACATTTTCAGATGATGTATTTCCGTTGCCGCTATAATAACAAATACTAAAAAATATAATAAAATAAATATTTAAGGGGGCTCCCATACAAAAAACGTGTTTTTTGCCGTTTTTATAGATAATGGTATGGAACCCTTCGTCCGACTCGCACTTGGCTGGTTTTTAATTCTTGCTAAATACACATATACATACTTTTTAAGTGCATTTGGAAATCATCTAATTTAAGATTTTGCAAAAAAACATTGTATAATAATCAAAGGCAATATTTTTATTTAGTTTGGGAAAATATATATATAATAAGGAAAGCGACTTGCGCGCCAAATTTAAGGTGTACAAACAGGATACTTTTTTATTTTATTTTTTTATGATACTGGGTGACGAGACGAGCGAAGTCGCTCACTTGATGGCTCTTCACGCTTGCCCATAACAGCACAAAGCCACTCAGAATTTTGAACTTCAACAGTTTAAAACCCTGGATGGCAATGCACTGCGCTCGTCACCCCGAGATATAAGATGTCAAATCTCTGTGTGCCCTGTAATTTCGCTGGAAACATTGCCCTTCAATCCGGAACACAGTAGTGTTTGCACACTCCTGCTTGGCGGTTGAATAACTGGCAAAGGTGTGGTACTGCCCCCAGGCGGACCCTTGCAAGAGTCCTACCACTACAAATAACTGGCAAAGGTGTGGTACTTCCCCAGGCGGACCCCTGCACGAGTCCTACCACTACAAATAACTGGCAAAGGTGTGGCACTTCCCCAGGCGGACCCCTGCAAGAGTCCTACCACTACATGTAACCTAGTAAGGTATACTAATCCCTTTATAGTAACAATGCACTACCTACTAGTGTGTTATCGTCGTCGATAACTTGTCAATCTTACTTGAAATTTGTTTTGTTATTCTTGCAATTTTTCACGGACGGAGCACTCGTATTATTGTTACAGCTAGCGCAACTATCGTGCGACTGTGGGCCAACTTGTCCCAGTATAAAAAAAAAAAACTGGGACAGCACACATGGTCATCTGACCCCAAACTAAGCAAAGCTTGTAATATGGCTGCCAGAGACTGATATACAAACATATATATTTTTAAATACATACTTAAATAGATATTAACACCCAGGCATATACAAACACAAATGTTTGTCCTAGATGGGAATCGAACCCACGCTCCCAAGCCCAGAAGGCAGGTTCACTACCAACTAAGCTAACGGGGCTGCTAGTATTGAAGCGGGATAAGTTGATTATTCATCTTTCACAGGCAGCCTTCCCAAGTCTGTGGTTGAATGTTACTAAAAATAATACCTAGATCAACTTTTATTTGACGACCAATTTTGACCAGACCTAATTCCTATCGACGACGACGCCACTGATGTCTATTTTAGATTTAATAAGTAAGGTCAGGGGAAAGGAATAGGACAATAGCTGTAAAAAGATAATTTATTTATAATTCACAATTAGAAACATAATGTACCAAACAAAATCCATGATACAAATTATATTTGAATAGGTACATCGAAAGAGACACATTTAAAAATTTTCGGACCCTCAACCCTAACCGCAATAATTGGCAGGTACTCATGTAAGCCAGCATTTATTACGATTCAGGCAGGTACTGACTGACTTGCAATGTTTATTACGCCATTTCATAGTACATGTATTTGTTTACTATAAAGAATTTGAGTGTAAAGATAAATAATACAAATTAACATTCTAATAATAACCTATATCAACTAAATATTTTTAACACAGAAATATTCTAGAATAAAGAAATTAGATTCCCCACATTACTGCATTGAATTTAATGTTCTTATAGACTTAATTAGACACACTATTGAGTAGGCAATGAAATATGTATTAACAAATAGTAAAATCGGTGAACAGCACCTGAACAGACAGACTGCAAATTATATGAATTAGTATTCTTGTAAACATACATACAATATCATTATGTAACAAACCCATAGAAAAATTTACACCAATCAGTTCAATAATGATCACAACTATGAGCCCCAGTCTCTATTGTAAACTTTCTATATGATGATGGTAGGCAAATAAAAACTCAGGTAACAATAAAGACTGGGGCCGCATTCGCAACGATGTGAGCATATAGCAACCCTAATATACACGTATATCCACACCGCACTAACCACTAATCAGTTCTATTACATAGCAGTATGTAAGATCGTCTCAGTGCTTTCGAGTCCCACTACACGTTAGACACTTGCCACTCGTTAATTTACACTTTACACTCGAGTCAATTGTAACACTGTATTTTTTGAGTGAGCACTAGAGTTCAGCGAGTGTTAATCGGAGCCTGCGTCGTCGGCGTCCTCGAGGAAGCTGAACTTATTAGATGCCACGAAATTCTGCAAACAAACAATAACAATCTTAGGGTTTTGGTGGGTATATAAGTGTAATTACAGTTATATGATTACTAGCTGCGCCCCGCGGTTTCATCCGCGTGGTGATGATGATGATGATGATGAAAAGTAGCCTATGTGTTAATATGGATGAAATTTGTAATATACAGTGCTTAGTCCTAGCACTGTATATTACAAATTTCATCTAAATCCATAAAGCCGTTTCTGTGTGATTGAGTAACAAACATTCATCCGTCCAACCAAACTTTCACGTATATGATATTAGTGTGATTAATGGAATATTTACCGTGATATGTTTGTCCTCCCGTGAGCACGGTGCACGTAAATGTGACAAAATATTGGGAGTTCCATCCACAACATTATCACGGTAAATATCCCGTTAATAATCACATATTTGTAGTGACGAACCATGATAGTATAAAAAGTACAACTGGCTTAGGGCTACATTGATTGGAGTGTCTTTTCCCATTGCAGGACAAAGCCCTCACACCCCTCCCTCCACTTTAAGCCCTGGGGTAAAGTAGAGTTTTCTATCTACAGTTCTCCAGTCACTCTCATTTCAATTTGATTCAGTTCTGACATTTTTATGAAGTCGGTTTTTTAAATTGATAAATTATTATTTGTAAGTTTAATTGTAGAATGCCCAATTATCAAAATGGTAATGACAAATCCATAATTTCCGACATGGCCTACAGCGCCTTCAAACGTTTGCTGTGGGACCCGTAACCCATTGGTTCTATTTTTAACTCTGTTTAGAGGATCTGGAGGTACATTGAACTATTTCTGATATCAACTAATTTAGTTAACATGAGAAGAGAGAGCATAAAATAATGGGTACAATTAGGTACGGTTAGGAAAGAAATAGCACAACTGATCTAGATCTGATTTCAATACATACCGGTTTCTCCTGTTCTTTCAACTTAGGCAGCGGCTTGTCTTCATCATCGCGTCGGTCGCGCGAGCGGCTCGGGCGATCAGCTCCGTTGGGCTCGAGCGGTCCCTCCCGCTCTCTCGAGTCAGAGCGGCGGCGGTCGCGTGAGTCGGCCCGCTCACGCGAGTACTCGCGCGAGTGATCGCGGCGCCTCTCGGCCGAGTTGTCTGGTCTGTCTTCACGCCGCCCCCTGTCCTCTCCGCGGTAGCTACCGTCGCGTCGGTCTTTGTCATCCTTAATGTCACGCCTGTCCTTGTCGTCTTTGGAATAGTCGCGTCTCTCTCTGTCGTCTTTTGAGTTGCGCCTGTCTCTGGAGTCGCGCCTGTCTCTACCGTCTTTTGAGTCGCGCCTGTCTCTGCCGTCTTTTGAGTCGCGCCTGTCCCTGCCGTCGTTTGAGTCGCGCCTGTCCCTGCCATCGTTTGAGTCGCGCCTGTCTCTACCATCGTTCGAGTCGCGCCTGTCTCGGTCATTGCGTCTGTCCTTGTCATCCTTGGAATAGTCTCGTCGGTCTCTGTTGTAGCTTCGCGAGTCTCTCGGGCGATCTTCTGTGAAGTTTACACGAGTTAATGGAGTTTAGCATTTGTGATTTAATACTAAGGTTTAAGGTAAGGTAAGGTCACACAACGAGCTATGGAGAATATGCTATGCTTGGTTTTTCTCTACGAGATCAAATCAGGAATGAGAAGACCGTGGACGAACGAAAGTTACCAAGATAGCCCACCGGATTAACAAGTTGAAGTGGCAGTAATCAGGTCACATAGCATGCAGAACAGATGGCCGATGAGGCCGAAAGGTTCTCGAATGGAGACTGTTGTATATAACTAGTGTTTACCTTCAGTATTTGTATAATTTAATATTGTGATGAGGGTACCCACATTATGGTAATAAAGTTAGTTTGTTTTCGACTCAACTTAATGGCGTTTACTTTATTGGCGACGAGGATAATTAATTAATTTCGGCGAAGAAATGGCATCTAATGTGGCAAATATTGTGTTTCCTGGGCAGTTTAACCCGAAAACTGACAAATGGTGTGATTACAAAGAACTTATGTTGTGTGCACTCGACGCGGCGGGTTTTGCAGATTTCACGGTGAACAAGGCGCGATCGTTGTTCCTGTCGCAATGTGGAAAGGAGACTTTCGCACTCATTGCGTCGTTGCTGGTTCCTGCCCGCCCTACAGCAGTGCCGTTGTCGAGAATTATCGCAGTTTTGGATCAATTCTACGACCCGGAAATTAGCGAGATTTTGCAAGCGGGAAAGTTTCATAGACGCTCACAGTTGCAAGGTGAAAGCGTGCAAGACTTTGTGGGAGCTATAAGTACACTCGGTGCCAAGTGCAAATTCGGGGATTTGGAGCGTCAGTTGAGAGACCGGCTGGTGCTAGGGGTGCTGGATGAGCGTTTAAGGAGGGATTTGCTGAAGACGAAAGATTTAACCTATGAGCTGGCACTACAGATGTGTCTGAATTATCAAGCAATATTTCCCGACCTGTACCCAGAGGCCGTCGAGTCTAAGCAAACTCACTCGGGGGTCACCGAGCCTATGGAGATTAGCAAAATTAAATCGGTGGCTTGTAACCATTGTGGCCGGCAACATAAGGCTGATGAACGTTGCCGATTTGCAGGGGCAAAATGTTTTTTTTGCAAGAAGGCGGGGCATATAGCTGCTGCTTGCAAGAAGAAGGCTGCAAAAATACATCAAGTGGAAGATAATGAAGGGACTTGCTCAGACGATTTCAAACTGAGAGAAGCGGAAAATGGAATGATGGGGTTATATATGTGCGGGTTGGGAGATTATGTACCTCCAATATTATCCGAATTAACCATTAACGGAGCTAAATTGGCCATGGAAATAGATTCTGGAGCATCGAGGTCTATTGTATCGGAATCAACATATTTGAAACTGTGGTCGGTACCACCTCCGTTGACCGCGACCAATGTCAAGTTGGTAACTGTGACTCGAGAAGCATTAAAAGTTCTGGGATTATTACATGTACGTGTGATACTAGGTGAGAAAGAAGCACAATGTGAACTTCTGGTGGTGGCAGGGAATACTCCAAGTTTACTGGGAAGAAATTGGTTCAACGCTCTCAACATTTCGGTGGCTGGGCTGTGTTGGGCTCAAGACAGAGTGGCACCGCTGATGCAAGAGTTTCCAGATCTATTTAAAGAAGGGCTCGGGAAGTACAATGGGCCAGAGGTGTCACTACATGTTCGTGCAGATGCAGTACCAAGATATTTCAAAGCACGTCCGGTGCCATTTCCACAAAAGCAACAGGTCAATAAAGAGTTGCAACGGATGATTGAAGATGGAGTGTTGACTCCGGTCAAGTATTCAAAATGGGCTACACCGATAAGGGTGGTGAAAAAAGATGATGGGTCACTCCGGATTTGTGGTGATTATCGAGCTACTGTGAATGCTGCTATTGATGTGGACACATATCCACTCCCTACTTCAGTAGAAGCGTTTGTGAAGCTAAGCGGAGGGCGTGTTTTCAGTAAAGTAGACTTGAAACAAGCGTATACTCAACTGAAAGTTGACAAGGAGACGGCAGAGCTGCTAACACTCAATACTCCACTCGGATTGATGAGGATGAACCGTCTTGCCTTCGGTGTGAGTGCAGCTCCAGGAATATTTCAACGAGTTATGTCTGCAGCGCTCACAGATATGGATGGTGTAGCTTGCCTGTTAGACGATGTTGCCATTATGGGAAATAATATGGCGGAACATAATGAACGACTTCAGAAAGTACTGTTCAAATTGAATCAAATGGGGTTTACACTGAATGTAAAGAAATGCATTTTTGCATCGGAGAGTATAACCTTCCTGGGTCATATGATAGATGCTGAAGGATTGCATCCATCCCCTGCAAAAGTCAAGGAGATAAAAGAGAAACCGGCTCCTACAAACAAGGAGAATTTACGTGCCTTTTTGGGCCTATACAACTTTTATGAAAAGTTTTTACCCGACAAAGCAACATGGTTGGAACCTTTGTACCGGTTACTCGAAGCAAAAAGGCAGTGGGTGTGGACAGAGAAGGAGCAAAAAGCATTTGAAATGGCCAAGAAATTAATATTGTCAGACCTAACATTGGTAGGATATGATTTGAATAGAGAACTGTTGCTGATTTGCGATTCATCGGAGTATGGTTTGGGGGCAATTATAGCTCATGTGATGGATGATGGGGTAGAACGACCAGTGATGATGGCATCCCGAACAATGCAACCCCATGAGAGACGTTATGGCCAGATTGACAAAGAAGCATTAGCCATTATGTTTGGGCTTAATAAGTTTCATGACTTCTTGTCGGGTCGGAAATTTGGTATCATCACAGATCACAAACCATTGGTGGGATTGTTTAATCCTGTGAAACTTATTCCAGACCAAATTTCCCCAAGGATGCTACGATGGTCATTAAAGTTGGGGTGTTACGACTATACGATAAAGTACAGGTCTGGGAAGTTGATAGGCAATGCAGATGCTCTAAGTAGGTGGACTGAACCTACGACACCAGGAACCTGTGAAGAGCCTTTAAAGGAAGTACTGTTGCTGGAGGATCGACCAAATGGATGGGAGATGGATGCTACTAAGATTGCAACAGAAACCAAAAAGGATCTAGTGCTACAGAAGGTTATGTTCCATGTTCTTCATGGGTGGCCACGACACAATTCTGATCCAAAGCTACAACAGTATTGGACTCGAAGGGAGGCCCTTTCACAGAGTAAGGATTGCTTATTGTGGTGCAACAGGGTCATCGTGCCAACATCCCTCCAACAGGAGGTGCTAGCACTGCTGCATGCCCCACATGCAGGGGTAGTCCAAACTAAAGCGTACGCTAGAGGATATGTATGGTGGGTGGATATGGACAAACAGATTGAAAGAATTGTAGCAGAATGTGAACAATGCCAGATGGTGAGGAACAACCCTCCGAAAGACCCGCAGATATGGATAGCAACCGAAAAGCCTTGGAGTCGGGTGCATGTGGATTTTGCTGGGCCGTTTCAAGGAAAGACTTTCTTGGTTGTGGTAGACAGCCATAGCAAGTGGCTAGAAGCTGAAATTGTGCCGTCTGTGAGTAGTGGAACGGTAATCACAATGCTAAGAAAGATATTCGCGTCTCAAGGCCTGCCAGAGGTGCTGGTTTCTGACAATGGCAGAGCATTTAGTTCAGCAGAATTTAATAATTTCCTCAAGAAAAACGGAATAAAACATTTGTACTCTCCCCCCTACCATCCCGCGACAAATGGCCAAGTGGAGAGAGCGATACAAACTTTTAAGAATAAACTGAAGAAGTTTGAAAGCTCACAGATGCCATGGAGTGAGAAGATGGCAAAGGTTCTATTTCACCTAAGGACAGTGCCTAATAGCGTCACCAATAAAAGTCCCGCAGAGATGCTAAATGGAAGAAAGTACAGAACAGCTATATCAAAGCTACATCCAGAGAACTTGCCAACACGGGCAGACACTCAATTAGAAGCAGGGGCACAAAAGCCACCGGCTAGGCATTTTCAGCTTGGGCAACCTGTTTTGATACACATGTATGGACCCGGCAGGAAATGGCAGAGAGGCACAGTGGAAGCTATAGAAGGCCCGAGCGCATACAGGGTGAGGACGGAAGGTGGAGAATTGCATCGCCGACACGCGGACCAAATGCTGGCGCGAGTTACACCCCAGGGAACATCTGCACCGATAGATCAAAGACGGTTATCTTGGGATCGACCAGACATAGAGATGGATCAAGCATCTCCAGAAGAGGTGTCAGAAGAGGTGCCTCCTGAAATACCAGACCCTAGCTTGTGGCCAGAAATCATTGGTATATGAAATGAATGTATGTGTGAAGATATGTTGTATATAACTAGTGTTTACCTTCAGTATTTGTATAATTTAATATTGTGATGAGGGTACCCACATTATGGTAATAAAGTTAGTTTGTTTTCGACTCAACTTAATGGCGTTTACTTTAGAGACCATGGACCGGTAAGCGCAGCGTAGGACGTCCACCCACAAGATGGACAGACAACCTAAAAGAGACCGCAGGAAAACGCTGGATGGAGGCTACTTCCAACTGGCCATTTTGGGAATCGATGAGGGAGGTCTATGTCCAGCAGTGGACGTCCTATGGCTGAAATGATGATGACTAAGGTTAGAACTAGATTCTTACCGCGTCTGCCGCCAGCGCGACGGTCATCGGAATGGTCATTCTGTAAGACAAACAATAAATATTTAACATCTTATTGACAACAAAAATTGAAACAAAGAATATAAGTGTAAATGAGAAAGGTACTGACTCGCCGCGATCCCCATCGTTCTTTTTCTTCGCCGGCTCGCCTCGCTTCTTCTTCTTGTTTGCGAAGGCGTTCTTCAATTTCTCGTTCTCTGTAACAAACATTTACTCCATTTAGCATTATTGATTGAACTAACGGTTAGTCCAATTATCATTCCATTATTATTTATTAGGTTAGTCACTAACCAAATAAAATAAAAATTTAGTTCTGTCTACACTATACTGTTATTCCATTACTGGATATAGGTTTCACGATTACTATTTATAAATAGTAATCAGTCTAGATTGACTAACTAATAATATGAACTGCATCAAATAAATAATAGAGCTAGTTTGTGATAAATTGAACATCAGTCCCGGACCCGGGTATGTCCTAAAACTGCGACCAGAACCACCAGAGGATGGGCAGCAGCATCCTAATAGTACACGGTGAACGTACTGCGATCCCCAAGCCGCCTGCCAAGCGTGGGGATTATGGCAACACCCCTCTCTATGAGGGAGGCCTTATCCAACAATGGACGTTAATTGGCTGATGATGTGATGTAATGTGAAACACCAGTCAACTATCTCATTAGGATGGATACGGGAGACTTAACATCCCAAAAAAATGGTGGAAAATAGAGCAATATAGCAAGTGCGAGTTTTAACTGTGGGTATAAAGCGACCGGATCACGCATGAGTGGCACGAAACGGTGTCTAGTTGACCCTATTCAATATAGCACACTGTTACTGATGTAACAACAACAGTCAGGACAATTTGGGTCTTGACTCTTGTTTTTTGTGCATAAAAATCTATAGCTAGTCAAGATTCAGGGAGCGTCGCGATGGTGATATATTAAAATTATGATTAAATTAAAAACCGATGTAGAGGTCCGCTCAGAAGGACATGAGCTTATTTAATGCCTTTTAAAATCTTAACCTACTTAGATGTAACACACTTAAAATAGATGAGGGGTCGAAACAATCTCGAGTGGTTGCAAGCCCACGCCGCGTCTACCTGCTTGGGCTGCTAACATAAGTTCTCCCTCCTCAAGAGCGAAATTGCCTGGGAAAGAATTTGAATAGGACAATTTCGCTAACACACAAAAAACAATATTAAAACTATTTTGTCTCATTTGAAAACGCTATACCTACGCAGAAAGTCATGCATCAAAACTATTACACAATATTACAAATAGGTAAATTTTAATTTTTAACTAATAATGCCTTATTTACTACATCTTATATATATTATATACTACATCTTACGAGGTAATCTAATGACACTCAGTGGTTGACACTTCACTAACACTTTCACTGCTATTTTATCAGTTATAATCCGTTTAGTCCAGGGCAATATTGTAGGACGTACTTCAAATAGAAATTGACCAAGATCTAATTTTCCATTATTTGAGGTTGTGGTGTTGTAACTGATGATTATAATAATGGTCATTCTGAAGTTCTGAAATCATTGGCAATTTTCTTGTTTTGCATGATTATAATGTCGCAAAAATGTCTTCGGAATGTCTCAATCTGCTTGGGGGCATGAGGCCGGTAAGTACTTCACTTTTCGCCAGTATAGGTAGGGATAAATGGAATTACAAAAATGGTTTTATTTAGAGATCAATCACAAATATATAAAGCTTGTAAATGATAATAAAATATAGTTGATAATTAATTGTTGTCTATTATCTGGTTTTCTTTCATAGGTATTTAAAGAGTTAGGTATATAGGAAGATATTTGTTATTACTAATTACAAATTTTAATCATAACTAAACTTATACTAATACACAAAAATGCGAGAACTGATCGCATAGAAATAAAAGTAATAATATTTTAAAGAAAATGTAAATTTGTAAAAGGAAGTGTAAAATTTGTAAAAGAAAATTGTAAAATTTGTTTAAAAAAATGTAACATTTGTAAAAGAAAATGTAAAATTTTTAAAAATAATAATAACGTAAGTATAACATATATTTTAAAAAGGTCAATATAGATATCTTTTAACCAAAAATAAATTTAAGACTTAAAATATTAATACAGAGGAACCTAGTTTCACAGAATTTCATGTGAAAACCAGATAATGACTATGGAGAGAAATGTTTAATCTCTAAATAATCGAAAAATTGGGCAGGAAGGCGAAAAGTTTGACCCACCAACCAGCCGGCACCATCGCTCCTTCTTGACAGAATTTGTTTGGTTCGACGGAGTTCCATTGCTGCTGCTACTGCTGCCGCTGCCGCCGTCACTTGCGCGGAAACCGTTTAGAATTTGATAAGCGGAGTCGCGAAAATCGTTAAACGACGTTATCTCACAATAGGTGCAAAAGTGCATACACCAGTTTGTGAAAGCGCGGAAAATGTAACAGCTCAACCATGGAAATCCTTACAGGCTGCGCCAGTCAAGATTCAGGGAGCGTCGCGATGGTGATATATTAAAATTATGATTAAATTAAAAACCGATGTAGAGGTCCGCTCAGAAGGACATGAGCTTATTTAATGCCTTTTAAAATCTTAACCTACTTAGATGTAGCACACTTAAAATAGATGAGGGGTCGAAACAATCTCGAGTGGTTGCAAGCCCACGCCGCGTCTACCTGCTTGGGCTGCTAACATAAGTAGCTCTATACCAAAAGTGACAATTTTGAGGCATTACCAATTTAAAAACAATTGGTTTAGTAGATTCGGGGGGCTGGATTAACCTCGGAATAGGGAAGGGGCGGATGGAAGTGAAAAGTAGGCGAAACCGGCTGCCGCAGTCCTGCAGAGCTTCGCACCATTGCGCCAGTTAAGCTCTAGCTCCGCTATCGAATGATCCGCCACTACACTACAAAATATGCCTTACTGTGCCATTTTGTAGTGTTAAAATGATAGTAGAATAAAAAAATTGTCAAGAGATGTTTCTTACCATAAGCAAGGATAATTCTATGTTTTAATAACGAAACAGATAATAATCGTCCCCGCAGTACACGCCTGCTGTGTAGTCGCGTGACGCAGATATCATGTTTAACATGTAAATTACTACTTAAGTTTTCACTTCTGACGTGCAGTCCTATGACTGTAATTTTTTTTTACCATAATAAAACATTCATCATCACATGTGCTATCAACTTACTTAGCAGCAGTATCCACAGGTTTAGCAGCACCAAAGATATTCTCCGCTGGCACAGGTTTGGGTTTATCGGAGATTTTCTCTTCCTTTTCTAACGGGGCGCCATCTGCTGGCTTCGTGGGCACCTCGGACTCACGGGGCACTGTACGCGGCAGTAGGTTCAACTTCGGACGCTCGCGGGGTTTTGTGTCTGTGAGAAAGAAAACGGTCAGTTTGTATGTTCCTCTTTAAATTTATCTGCAAAAAAAAAATATTTTTACAGTATGTGTAATGTATTTAATCACTAGCTGTACCCACGACTTCGTCCGCAATTTCTTTAGAAAAAAAATAGCCTATGTCCGTCCTCATGATATTCCTATTACCTCCCAAAATTTTATCTAAATCGGTTAAGCCGTTTAGCTGTGATTATGTAGCAAACAAACAGACAGAGTTAGTAATTCCCGTGTAATATAAATAAAATGAGTGAAAACCACGTCAGTTTCCATAATAAGACAGAGTTACTTTCGCATTTATAATATTAGTGTGGATATCCTTCGCTAAGCCTAAGCTCGCTAAGTTATCTACTTATATTATAAGGAGGAAAGATTTGTATTTTTGGACGTTTGTCACGAATTTCAAAAGCTACTAGACTGATTTTAAAAATTCTTTCACCATTAGAATGCTACATTATCCCTGAGTAACATAGGCTATATATATTACTAGAATGAAAAAACTACGGACGGGCGGCTAGTTTGTAATTAAAGAGTCAACTAGCCTATTAGGATGGATACGAGAGACTTTACATCCCAGTAAAATGGTGGAAAATAGCAAGACAGCAAGTACAATTTATTTAATTGTGGGTATAAAGCGACCGGATCACGCATGAGTGGCACGAAACGGTGTCTAGTTGACCCTATTCAATATAGCACACTGTTACTGATGTAACAACAACAGTCAGGACAATTTGGGTCTTGACTCTTGTTTTTTGTGCATAAAAAAGTTACAAAAGTTTACCAAAAAAGGCAGGTGATATCACAACAGACGTTCGAATCAACAGGAGGGGAAGAGAAAATTTTCTCTTTCCCTCCTGTTGTTCAGACGGCGGTTCGTGGTTCGAACGTCTGTTACTATTTTTATATTGGACTGCCCCGGTGGCTCAATTGGTAGTGAACCTAACTTCTGTGCTTGGGGGCGTGGGTTCGATTCCCATCTAGGACAAACATTTGTGTTTATTCTATGTCTGGGTGTTAATATCTATTTAAGTATGTATTTAAAAATATATGTGTACGTATATCAGTCTCTGGCAGCCATATTACAAGCTTTGCTTAGTTTGGGGTCAGATGACCGTGTGAGAAAAAAAAAAAAAAATACAAAAACAAAATATACAAATAATAATATATAATACAAAAATATAATTTTACCTTCTCGAGGAGGGTCTCGGTCACGATCGCGGTCTCCGAAACTTCTTCCACCGAATCCTCGGCCTTCTCGACTTCTGCAAACAACACATCAGAATCCTGAATAAAAAACACTACAAGCTTGGCTACTAAGGTTGTCTGAAAGGGTTGGCTTAAAGCGATGGGGCCGCCATTTGTTTACTAGTAAGTTGTTTTGTAAATTCTGGTCAGGGTTGGATTCAGACCTTCACAAAATTATTGTCTATGGAAGTCAAAATTATACTACTTGGTCTAAAATTATGCTACACTTCGATTTTTTGCCAACTTCAAAAAAGGAGGACGGTTCTATGTTCCACTGTATATATATTTTTTATGTATGTTCACCGATTTCTCCGCCAATTATCGACCGATTTAAAAAAAAAAACTTTCGTTCGGTAGGATACTTCTAATTTGGTCTCATTGTGTGTTAATCTGTACATGTATAAATATTTTTGGTAATAAATATATTATATTATATTATTGTCATCAAGTCAGAATCTGACGACGGGATCGAAGGGAAATCGAGGGTAACCCTCAAATTTCATCGCTACTTTTTACGTTTTTCATATATTTTTGAAGTCGGTTTATAATATGATCAACTTGTCGTCGTTATTGTTTTGGATTGAAATAAAATTGCATTCCAAATTAACAAAGCATAAGAAATAACAACACTCCTAAATATACAAATACAAGTAGGTATGTAGCGATAGTGTTCAAAATTTAATATAATATTAAAAAGCAAAAAGACCCAATAATACAAGTCCGACGACCTGATGATAAAATTATGGTATTTTGGCGTAGCATACTGACATTACGATACTACATACTACACATCATGAAATAATGGTACAAATAGCATAATTATGCTACGAAATCCAACCCTGATTCTGGTGTAAACAATAAAGAGTATTATCTATCTTGTCTCGAGTAAATTTTTTACTAGTTCTACAGACGCACACAACTGCAAACGATGTGATTAAAATGTATAGGAATGGACGACCGAGGGGTTATGTGCTAAAGGGGAAACTGTAGATATAACGCTTCCATTTTTTTTTTCTGAGGTTTTGATAGTGCATTTATTAGCTTTTTCCTTACACCATATAAGCGCTGGCAAGATAACGTAACAAACTTTTAGAATTCTGATACCACTTACCCATATCCTCCACCATCACGCTCTGCAGTGCGGAAGCCGTCCCTACCACCGTAGCCACGGGTCTCTCTGCCACTGCAAATCAATGATCACAGTAAATGAATAAATCTAACTTGTATAAGTTTGTAAAAAATTAGACCTGCCTCTATTATTATTATTCGAAATGGAAGCAATAAGGGCTGCCTGACTGACATGCTGAAGGTGTATTGTACAATTCCTGCTACCAGAGCTAACCCAGCTTCTTGAATTAATGGAGCGAGGGTCAGGGGTATAAAGTTGCTCCAGTGGCATAGTTTTCTATAAGCTATATTTATTTGATAAGTCGTATGTCTATAATGCCGTCTAAAGGAAAAGTACAAATAGATAATTCATTTTACTGGGTTTTTAACCCCTGACGCAAAAATAATGGTGTTATAAGTTTAATGTGTCTATCTGCTTGAAGAACTGATGACCGATGGGGAAAAAAAGTACTCGTGTGGAGACCACGACCCGGAAGACCTCCTCCCACTAGATGTACCGACGACATTGTAAGAGTCAGTGGATGCAGATGGCAGGATGTCGTTCAGTGTGGAGGTTAAAGGGGGAGGCCTATGTTCAGCAGTGGACGTCTTCTGGCTGATGATGATGATCTGTGTTTGTCTGGCAAAGTAGCTATGATGCCACATTTATATGTTGGCGTCGGGGGTAGGGTTGCATTATCATATCAGAATTTTAAAAGTCCTGACCTAAAGTCCGATATTTCAATAAAAGCCTGAACATTTTAGTCACAAAATTCAAACATCAAAGTCCCGACATGTCCGGACAGATGGTAACCCTTGTATATCAATAAAATAGGAGTATTGACATACAGTACTTTTCCTTTAGACAACAATACCAAAAGGTATCTATATGTATTTTGATCGACCTTGGCATTTACGTAAGTAATGTAAATGAAGGCGTGATGTTTGTTACCGTTCGCCTTCGAATCGATCGCGTCCGAAGGAGTCGCGCCCGCCGTATGGAGTCCGTGCGGGCTCGCGCTCGGGCGGCGCCGCCGGCCGGTCGCCGTCACGCCACCCACCCGGCCTGTTGTCCGCACTCGCTGGAAACAACACCAACTTAGTATTGTATTTGGAAGATAATTAAACCAGAAAGCTTCGATAATCAAGTACTTTCGTTCTGGCGTGCTAACATGCGCACCGCGACAGGGTTTAGAATCTTTTTGTCGTGCCAAAGCGAGACAGGCGTATATAAAAACGTACCTTGTCGCGTTCTCGCTCGACAGGGCGACGACAGGATTATGTCGCGGTGTGCATGTTAGCCATGCAGGAATGTTACTAAAGACAGTACCCTAGAAACTAGCAGCACTTGCACTTGTACATATAATTGTATGTGAATAGGTGGATAATATTGGTGGATGGTGGCTGACCGGTAGCATGTGCGCTTGACAATCTGACGCGTGCGTTTTATTAATGAAACTATTAAAAAATCACTCAGTTTAAGTATCTGAAGATAGAGCAAGCTCAAGACTAGTCTGAATTGAGTTACGACAGTTCCGCGTCACAGATTGAACTAAAACTGCCGGTCGCGAGGGACTTCCAAGAGCATTAGAGGCAAATCTCGTCCATAAGGAGTCCTCAACAGACCTAGAAAGCTCGCGTTTCTGGTGCCCCCGCCGTCGCTTTAGGCGACGCCCCCATTTAGAGGGTGTTAACTTACACAGTAGACCTTTACTCAGACCTTCCCGGGATGGAGGGAGTAACTAGGATCACCAATTTTTGACAGATCAATCGGAAATCTACGTGTAATATAACGTTCGAATACCGTGACTGTCAAGTACTCCATATGATGTTAAACGCTTCATAAATCTTGTTCATAAACATTAGATAAGCTAATCTATGCTATAAAAATGCTTTGCCAACTCACTGATGAAGTATTACGTAAGAAAACGACAAAACATTTTAGCTTAAACAAGCCCGTAGACATTCTGAACAAGATAAAAAAACTAAGTCAACAGAATTTTGAAAAAAAAAAATTGGGGGGTGATCCGTGTACTCTGTAGGTACATCCCAAGTGTGACATTAGAGCTTGCTCTCAATTACTGTCAGATTACTTGTCATCATTGTGATATATAGAAATCTATTTATACATATTGTGGCCTCAATGGTCCAGTCAGTAGTGAACCTGACTTCTGCGTTTGGGGTGTGGGTTCGATTCCCACCTAGGGTAAACATTCATGAGAACGTTTGTGTTTGTTCTATAACTGGATTTTAATATTATGTTTTTAAAAACATATATGCATGTATATCACTCGGGTATGTCTGTATGTCACTAAAACTGCGACCAGAACCACCGAAGGATGGGCAGCAGCGTCCTAATAGTACACGGTGAACGTACTGCGATCCCCAAGCTACCTGCCAAGCGTGGGGATTATGGTAACACCCCTCTCTATGAGATAGGCCTTGTCCAACAGTGGACGTTAATTGGCTGGTGATGTGTGATGTATATCACTCTGACAGCCATAGTACAAGCTTTGCTTAACAGTGGGGTCAGATGACCGTGTGTGCAAAAAAAAGGCCTCAAATATATATAGAAGCGAAATACCTCTCACTTACTGACTCATCACGAAATCTCGAAAACTATAATACTTGAACTACGAAGCTGAAATTTGGCGGATAAATACCTTATATTGAGATCTGTTAGAAAAGGATATTGCAAAGGGGCTAATTACCGGGGTAAAATAGGGTTGAAAGTGTTTATGAAATTCGAAATCGCAACACCTAGTGCCTAATACAACAAGGGTGTCTAATCAGTATTGGAGATTAAAGAGCAAAGTTCCTCCGATACAGACATTAGTAAATAGTGGTAAATATGTACACATAAATACTGTTGATAAATAAAATGTGAAGTGCCTCCTGTACCTTTGTGTTATTTCGAGTATCAAAGGCTAGTAAAAATAAGAAAAAAAACAGGACATAATATATATTTTTTTTGTAAAAAATCTGACCAATTTATTATCGTGTTGTAGAACATGTTGATTCTGGATTGGGAAGCTAGAAAAGTTTATTTCTAATAGTGTGGGTTTATTATAATGCGAGTGCGATTCAGGCGCGCGCTAAATATCCCGAATCGAATGAAAGAAAATACATGAATTTGAATGCGGAACCCTCGGTGCTCCAGTGCAAATCGCAGTCGACCAAATCTTTATTTTTTTAAAGAGTCACTCTTTCTGGAAAAAAAATGTTAATTCTGTAATGTGATAGTGACTTACATTCCCTTTCCCGGTCGGGCGGGCGGTCACGGCGCTCCTCGCGGTCCATGGTCCTGGGAGCGCGCGCCTGTGGGTCAGGCGCCGCGCGCGGCCCCGAACGCCAGTCGCCCATCGTGCGTTCCGGGTCATACTCTCTGACAGACACAAAATCTTTATATTAGGACTAGTTTTACACCTAAGAAGGCAGCGAGGTGATATAGATGATGCGGTGGCGTATTGACTAATAATTTGTACTTTGTAAACTCCCCATGAGATTTTGATTGGTTTAAGATGATTTAGGTTCGTTTTTAATTGCCTATTGGGACTATCGAAACTGCCTATCGAGAAAGCAGCACGACGTTGTCAAAATACAACAGATAACTAATATAATAAGTACATCTGCTGTATATCAGAGTTAGGGTGTCATGGTTAGTTTTAGTAGTAACCAGTTAAATCCCGCGTTTTTCCAGTTTTCCCGCATTTCTGGAGGAAAAAGTGCCCTATATCCGTCGTTATAATGCACACTATCTTCCTGACAAATTTCGTTAAGATGCATTCAGTCGTTTAGCCTTGATAATGCGACAAACATCCAGACAGAGACAAGAGTTACTCTCGCTTTTATTATTAGTCAATTTATTTTGTCATTTTATTGCTATTACAACTTTATTGTTATTATATATTTTGACATAAATGTAAGTACTATTGGACAAGCAATTAGTTAATATGGTAAGTATTTAAATTCTATAATTATTGTCTATCATTAGTGTAATTGATGTTTACCAAAATCAACAATGGAAGGCCCTTTTAGTGTATAAAAATAAATTGAACTATGTGGATTGGGATGATAGGTAAATTGACTATTGAAGCTATGGGGTAACAAATATACTGGGCTATTGAGGTGAACAACTTGTGGATAGGATAGGAGAACAGATCTGTAGGATAACGGCACCTGCCTTATCCTGTTTCATCTCAAAATACATTCAGTTAGGTGATGACTTGCCACCTACTAACTATGCCTATTCAACTGTATTTCTTTTTTTTATTATGTTTGTTACCTCAGAAGTCAGAACTTTCACCTGGGTGAAGTAATTTTTTTATTCATAATTATGTTCCAAATATTTTGATTTAAAAAACAAACTTCTGAACCGATTTCGATGTCATTTCAATGTGACCAATCTAAAAGTGTGTTCTTTCAAATAAAAAATGAACTTTCCAAATTGGTTCATAAATGACGGAGTTCAGAAGTAAGGACACTGAACCCCCTCCAGACTCCAAAGTCTGTTAAAAATGACGGCAATCGTCTGCAGGGTGAGTTTGACTAAAGGTATCAAGCCTGATGCGTTTCGCAACTGCCACGCCACCTTACCATATCTCCCTTGTTTGTCTGATCTAAGAGTTTTTTATAGCTTACCTGTCCCTATCGGATCTTCCCATGCCTCCCCGTCCCATGCGACGATCATTGTCCTGTGTGGCGACTTCTATTCTTATCCTCCTGCCGCTTATTGTCTGTCGTAACAAAAGATATAGCTTATTTCATATTCAAAGAAAAAGACCCCTCTCCAAAACAAGAGAGGATTATGTGAAGTATTGTTTGGATACTATTGTATGCAACTAAAAAGGGCTGACCTATTTTTAGCTACAAATAATTTTAATCATTCACTACAGTCAAACTAAACTAGGACCGAATCTGACAGCAGTGTTTTTTTTTTTTTTTTTTTTTAAATACAAAATTTATTTATTGTTACAGGGTACTGGGTAAAAAGCTGAATGACAAGTATATTTTTTTTAAATCTCTTTTTAAATAGCGTATAATCTTCAAATGGTTGAACAAGTCTCATGAATCGTAGCTAAGAACACTCTCGATCAAGTATCTTTTTTAACAAAAAAACTAAATCAAAATCGGTTCGGCCGTTTGGAAGCAACTATTCCACAGACAGACACACAAAGTTTGTGTAAAAAGAGATGCGTCGTAGGTATTGAGGTCGCGCGTGTGCTAACTTACTGTTTTTGTTGCATTGTCAACACTGCTCTGTAATTGCCAGCAAGACTAAAACTGATACTTGGTAGATACCTACTCAGTTATCACAAGTACTTGGGTGCTACTAGGTACGTTCACATACATGATGACCTAATGTTAGTTCACCGTTATGCCACGATGGTTCTCTTTTTGCACTGACTCTACACTGATACACACATAACACCTTTCTTTTTGCATAATCATCATCAGCCAGAAGACTTCCACTGCTGAACATAGGCCTCCCCCTTAGACCTCCACATATCGATAGCCTGCCATCTACATCCACGGGATGCCCGCGACTCGCAATGTCGTCGGTCAATCTAGTGGAAGGCCAATATACTATACCTATACTGCATTTTCCGGTTCGTAGTCTCCACTCAAGAACATTTATTTCCCATCGGTTATTGGTTTTTCGAGAGATGTGGCCTGCCCACTGCCACTTCAACTTGTAAATTTTGCGTGGGGGGTTATAAAACATAAATTCTAATCACTTGCTAGCATATGTTTTCAATCAGCTTTATACAAAACTGCACCTATCAGATCTGTTCTTAGTTTAATTCAACTGCAAGATATATTTATTTATTTGTTTTGTTGCCTTGGTTGGTTGTACAAGTACTGTTTATGGCGAAAGGGCAGGCTTTTAAATAATAATTTGAAAATATTTAAATGTTATGGACATTCATTCCTATCAGTAGCCAAATTTTGAGCTGTCTGTGCAACCAATCTAAGTGTTGGTAACACCATCTATAATTCTAGCTAATACTCAGCTAGAACCTTTATGTAAATTTTTTGAACCGTCTAAACCTAACCGTACTATATCATTTAAATAATAATTGTATGTGCCATTATGAATGAAGCCTGCAACTTAATTATTAGATGTTGCACATACATAACTAATGCAGTACCTCAGAACTTCAATAAAATATTTCTGCAATGCAGATGGACTGACCCTGACTTCAATATAGAAATGTGCCTGGCACATATCACACCAAAACGTTGGAAATAATTTAAATGGTCTGCTACATAAAAATCTAAGCAACGATATGCTGGTAACTTCTTAGGTAAGCTAGATTATTTATTTGGTCAGCTTGAAATTACATAGCTGCAATTTTTACAGTCAGATGGCACGTGTGTGCCATGTGTTGTTTTTTACTGCAGGGGCTACTTTAAATTAGCGCAAACTGTTATAGTAGAGCATCTGTATGTAGTTCCGTGCAAATAGTTTTAACATAAGTTTAGTTGTAACCTCTTTTGTTATTTAATCTGTGGTTGAGGTTTTCCCGCAATTTTCAGTTGGTATTTAATGGACATGCTATGTAAGCACGATTATAATATGTTTGATTAATAAGACGTTATAATTGAAACATAATACAAGTTGCAGGCACAGCTAAATTATACAGCAAACCAAACTTTTTGCAATTTATGTCTCAATTAGCTAAGTAGCAATACAACTAACTTTAGAGAAGTCCAATAGTAACTAGTAACACTGACCAAAAATTTTCCCCAATTTTATGGCAACTATGACATCGCCTAAAGTAATCTACTCTAATATCACAACATTACCTGCAACTATTTTTAAAACATGTATGTAGTTCAAAGAGTGAAAAAACTTACCAGATCTGCAATATTCATAGCACTGACAAGACTTTCCCGGTCTTCAAAGTCCACATAACCAAATCCTTTAAGACGATCTCCCTCACGGGGCAATCTCAAGTTGGTGATCTGAGGAAAAAACAATGTTTGTCAGGTGTAACCAATTATCTTTACTAGGCTTAAATAAAACGATGCACTGAGTTAGGGAGACCTGAAATGATCAAAAAATGACCTGAAATGAGGAGACATCAGTTGTGGCGAAACATAATCCTATCTCACACGGTTCAAGCCGCAGTAATATTAAAATTGTTAATGTTTATTTGTGCTTTTTCCACCATGAACAGGATATGATAGATAGAACAGTTTACTGAAGCAAAAAGTTGGTAGAACTGCATATAGGTGAAACTGCAAGGTGCAGCAAGTTTTTTTTTTTTTATGCAAGTGATGAGACAATAGTGGCTCGCCTGATGTTATGCCATTCACGCTTGCCCATCAGGCGACAGCAGTACAGGGACAATAGTTGAGTGCCACCTAGAATTTTGTTCTTCAAAGTTTAAAATCCTGCCTGGCAATACACTGCGCCTGTTCCCATCATGAGATATATGTTAATTCTCTATATCTTCTTAACCTATTAATTTGTCCAAAAACATTCAGTTAGACTAAGACAGTTGGCAGTTGGTTAGCAAGAGAAAGGCCTACACATTGGGATTAACATAGCTGTGGATGATGATTAGCAACGTAACTCACCTTAAGCCCCTCGAAGAGTTCGTTGATAGCGCTCTCGTCGACATCGTAGGGCAGATTGGATATGTGGGCGATGTACGGCGGGCGGCGCGGGATGGACTCATCGTCGACCGCCAACCCGCCGCGGGCCGCACGCGACGCCGACGGCAACACCACCGGCGCGCGGGTCCGAGACCCGTACCCATAGCTCTCGGCTGAGAATAACACTAGTATTACCAAATGGAGAGACTAAAAGGATGTGTAGATAAAGAACTGATATGTATACATTGTATGTACACAAACAATGTCGACCAAGTTAATTGAAGTTGTCAAAATCTATCATCTGTTGATTTCTTGTAACGTTTTTGCAGTCCCATGATAAAATTTATACAAGTGAAAGGAAAATAAGTACTAGTGAGTTCAGGAGACAGAACACCATATAGTTGCGACAGTCAAATGTCGAGCAAAGTGGTGGATCATGGCCTACTAAGGGTTGCAGCTACTCAGCATTTAGAGACTAATATTATAAGAAGGTAAAGTTTGTATATGGTAATCTCTAACTGCTAAACCGTACAAAATAACTGTCACTGTTAGAAAGCTACACTTTCCTTGAGTATCCTATGTTTTGTTCATACCAGGGGCACGCCCAGAAGCTAGTTTTTCATATAACTGTGAGGCAATGATGATGAGCAACATGTATTGAGCACACATAATAACAGTTGTCCAGAATTAAGAACAATGAAATCCGGCAAGGCACTGCCACACACTAGTGACCCGAGATATTAGTTTATTTGCTTTATCTTTTTATGCCCAGTAATTTAATTGTAAATGTTGCCTTTCAATCTGGAATACTAAGTAATGATTGCAAATTATGCCCACTGCTTGGTGTTTTACTTTGGAAATTGTGGCAAAGGCAAGGACTTCTTAAAACAGATTATGTAGATGATTGCTAGCACCAGTTCGCATGTAATATTTGATAACCATTCAAGTCTATGACTGCAGAATAAAATTATGATTAAGTTTTTTAATACACATGACTTAATAAAATTGTTTTATTCCTTGATTGGTCCAAGCAGCACTTGGCCTATGTTTGCTCTGCTTGCAATATTTGTAAACATAATGAAATGCTTAAGAAATGCACGTATTCACTTAATTAAACTCCCATCTATAAAGATTTATGACCCTCAGCATAATCAGGGAGCCGGCCAATGAAAGACTAGTCTGAATTGAGTTGTGGCAGGTGCCATCTCGTAGATTGTGCTAAAACAGCTGGTCACAGGAGTTTCCAACAGTGACAGCACCTACGCCTCATCCTAGCCCACATGGGCCAGGCGTCACCAGCTAGGCGCCACACCGGCATTTCTGGTTCCCCCGTCTTCTCTTTGAGAGAAGCATCCGGCTAGAATGTAGTTTAAAACACATAGACCTTTCCTCAGACCTTCCCGGGGTGGAGGGAGTGACCAGGCACTCAGCAGGTGCACCCCAAGTACGAGATTAACATTGGCAAGCCATTACCCTTTCTATCATCATCGGGTCTGACTCTTTAGGGTTATTGAAATAGTAATAGGAGTGGAATAAACAGGATGTTTGTGCTTACTTTCTTCATCTACGGAGGCCGCCCAGTTATTAGTTGTTGCGATAGTTGTCGGCTCCGCAAGAATGTCTGTTAGGTTGGCTTTGATCCATTTTGCCTTCTTTGATTTCTTGCCTGTAAAATGCCGCAGTGACAATTAGGTAAGGAGCGAAATATATTCAGACAACGTTGAAGGGCAGGACACGTTAATTGTAAAAGAGAGAGAATTCATGAATAATGATGACGCATAGCAAGTTAACGACCTGGTCCGATTTTGGAAAGCGGTTATTCGTGATCAGATCGAAACGACATATACAAGATGCGGCTAAAGTTACCCAATTTAACTAGTCTTACCTCCATTAGAACGTTACTAACACTAGAAACTTGTATAATTACGAGTACATGAAGAAATAGCAAATTGAAAAAGTTCAGAATTGTGGCCACGCGGTAAATCCAAACGTCCGCAAGGGTGAAAAGATGACACGTTAGCATTATTAGGTAACAATAAAAAGCTTCTAATTGATGCAGTTGATTGCAGTATAGGTAAATCATGGCAACGACATGCAAGATTGTAAAAATAAATACGAAATAACAGTAAAAATTAAGATTTTTTCACATGACAAAATTTGTAGAACTAACCTGAAGCGGCCATATTACAAGGCTGGGGTCAGTGTTGCCACTGACAGATCGCAGAACTTAAATTACCCCGTCAAAACCCTCGCTTAATTAATTGCCATTGCCAGCCTAAAAAAAACTACATTTTCAGCAAATTTGGTTGACAGACCACCGATCCAACGGGAGAGAGAAAAACTTTTTCTTTCTTTCTCGCTGATCAGACGGTGGTCCGGCGTATCAAATCCACACGTCTATTAGGCCTTTTACCTCCTGCCCAAAATACAGGCAAGTATTTTGGTCACGTACAGAATTTTTCAATTCCTCACGATCCAAGTGATCAACGCATGTAGCGCCCTACTAAAGACCGCCCTACATTCCAAGGAATAAGAGTCATTCGTCGCGGCTTCTTGCCATCATCGCGTAGACCATTTGATTCTAAACTAGCTGTGCGCCTGTGACATTGGCACTCCCAAAGGCCCGACGGATGCGAGCGTGTGTGACGAGCTATACGACCGATACTTCTGCTGCAAAATAATCCGTGGTGACCAAGGCTGTCGACCAATCCCCAATTCACCACGTACAGTCATTCACATTAGTCATTAATTTACTTGGTAATTTTCCTCACCAGAATGGTATATTTTTCTAGCTGGCAACATAGTAACATATCCTTTGTCTATGGAAATAAGGACAAATATTCACTCGGCAAGATGTGCGAAGCTTGGGATACGTCACACTTACACAGTCAATCCGTCAATATTTTGCTCTTTTTTTAGCTCTTTACAGGGCACGCTAAAGCCATTAATACTATACATATTTTATACTATCAATGCATTGAATTCCTCAAAAATTTCTATATCATCAAAGGTAGTAGGTAAGCGTGCCCCAGTCACAGAGCTGTAGGGTTACAGCTCTGCGGATCCAGTAGGGCGATGGAGACTTTAGGTACCAAACGACAACAGGGAAAACAACTTTAAAAAAATACCGAATGGCGACTCTAAAACTCTAAAGCTCAACTACTGAAACGATCTTGATGAAATTTCTATGACACCAATCTGAAAGTATATCCTTTCAATTAAAAAACAAATTTTCTATATCGGTTCAGAGGTAACAAACATAAAAATAACTAACACCTCTATTATTATTTGCACCTCCTTTTTTAAAAGTTGGTTAAAAATGGAGGCTCTCCTATCAGTTTCACAGTTGGAGTACTTAATTTAAGAAAAGTAACTAAACATTAACAAATGGTTTAGTATAATCGGGGCCCAGGCTGTATCTCATGAACCGTGCTAGTTAGTTGAAATTTTCACAGATGAAGTATTTCTGTTGCCGCTTTATCAACAAAATATAGGTACAGAATAAACAAATATTTAAGAGGGCTCCCATGCAACAAAAGTGATTTTTTTGCTAGTTTTTGCTCGATATTGATAACGGCAACAGGTAGACGCTTAAAATTAATATTAATAGAATATTGAGTTATATTATCCACTTTAAAAATAAATAATTAAATTAAAATAAAATTAATATTTAAGGGGGGCTCCCTTACAACAAACGTGTTTTTTTTGCCGTTTTTATAGATAATGGTTCGGAACCCTTCGTGCGGGAGTCCGACTCGCACTTGGCCGTTTTTTTTATATATATTTTGTTTGTTACCTCAGAACTTTCGACTAGATGAACCGATTTTGATGATTCTTTTTTTATTTGAAAGCTGATGCGTCCTGATTCAATTCTGTCATTTTTATAAAGTCGGTTTTTAAGGTTTCGTAGCCCGACAAGGAACCCTTATAAATTCGTTCTGTCCGTCCATCTGTCTGTCTGTCGGTCTGTCTGTCCGTCCACCCGAATTATTGAGAACCTTCTCATATCTACAATTATTAAGATAAGTGCATGAAACATATTATAAAATATTGTTCTTATTATTTTGAAATATTAATTAACCTAGTGACCGAAGCACATTTTTCAAAGGTAGGTAGTCAGTCATTTTATATCATTAAAAAAACATCAAATGCGCGTGCGTAATCGCTACACTGGTATTCTGGACTCTCCGTAGGAGTATTACATTATCTTGGTTCTGGACCAGTGAAGAATTATAAAGTTACTGCGTGACTTTTTACATACTCGATGCTCGATGATGATGGTACCTTACTATTTATGCCATCGTTGTTAGCTTAGTGCAGTGTTTTTAAAACTTTTTCACGACGCGACCCCGTATGAAAAAAAATATTAGAGACCCCCTACCATCCACAGTTTATAATCTGTATTTTATTATATGTATTACAATTATCAAATGCGTACAACCTTTTTTTTATAATTACTCATTAATAAATTTTTCTTAGTAAAAATATTTTATTAACTTTGTTTTTTCTTTTACCGAGGCTTCGCGACCACCCGAATCCCGTCGCCATGACTCTGCATGGCGACCCCCGGGGGTAACAAACCCACAGTTCGAAAAACACTGGCTTAGTGCATGAACATGGCTTAGTGTTATCTAAAATAAATAAAAAACTTTTTATTATGTAAGTGATCAGGTACTTTTATTGGTGAGAGTGATTATTATTGGGGGATGATAATACCATAGGTCCTAAGATTGTTTTCAATAGCATTATAATGAAACAATCTAAAATTACTCTTAATGTACTACTTATTAAAAATCCCCTATGAGAATCATCATTATCATAAAGTTCTCAGCGGGTAGTGTAGTCACAGACATCCCATTTTTTTGTTATAACGTAATATTGCACAAGACATGTAGTATACATAGTAGGTACTCCCTCCCCCCTAGATTCACTACTGTCAATGAAATAATCATCTATTATTTACATCGAGTTATAATTTACTCCGTTCTTTATCTATATTATCATCGACAAATTATAGTACGTAGTACTCTAAGTACGTTACATCCATGATATTATACACGCGCGTAGGTAGGTAGATACTAAGTACTAACACAGAAAAGTCTTTTCTGTGGGTACTTATAACGTCGCGAATCTAATGTTACTCCGCTGTCAAGTACGTACACATAAAGGTTCCTATAACTATATAATTATATCAGCCAGACAGGTACCTACTTAACTCCAGGCAGAACAGCAATGTCAGACAAAGGGTGAATTAATTCAAAAACTCATAACGTAGAACCGCTAACGTCTGGGTGGTGGCCGGAACACTCGGAGTAGCCAGGTACAAAGTAACTGTCAGGTAATCTACGGCACCGGCGCAAGCGTGGAGTCCGTAATAACTGGTAAATAATCTGTATGGGAGGCGAGGGCACCGCGGTGGGTGACTGGGCCAGTGCCGCCGCCCGCAGCCCCAGACGTGATGAGCCCGCGATAGATGGCATTCAGCATTCAGCCTGAGCGCACCTACTGTGCGGACGCGCCACGCGACAACCGACACGCCGTTCACACCAACCGTCTTGTCATGTTTTATTTAGACTAGCAAAGCTGTCGTAGTGTTCGTCTCGAAGACGGTGCCAGTGATAACGGGAGTACGTTCCGGCGATGTGAGTGTTGTGTTTACGTTCGCGATGTGCATTGTGTAGCTGTGGGTTGTTTATAATGGGGTATGCGTCGAACGGAGCGGGGCGGGGGGCGCACGAGGCGCTCCTGGCGCGGCAGGACGCGGAGCTGCGCCTCATGGAGGCCATGAAGAGAAGCCTCCAAGCAAAAATGAAGAGCGACCGAGAATACGCACTGGCTCTGTCCGCCGCCGCCGCGCAGGGACAGAAGATGGACAAGTGCGAAGAACTTAACGGTAAGGATCGTAAACTGTGACACGGTTCATTAAGCACTCTTCTAATAGTCCGTAATTGAGATTTTAATCAACATAACGGTTATTGTTATGGTTTGAATATGAAGTTGGGAACTACCTACCTCCGTTTGAGGATTAACTGATAAAATATAACGCCCAAGTGGAAGCTACGTACCTATATGAAGAACAATCTGTTTTGATTGTTTGTGTTGTTTTCAACTGACATTTCCTATTGCTAAAATAGTCACGACTATATTCTTTGTTTGTCATCTTTATCACGTGCCTACTCCGAAAGACCTAAACGGCGCTAGATAATTAGATATAAACAGGAGTAAATACATAGATAAACAACGAAGGAAAAAATGAAAGACGAAAAGAAAACTCTCCAACCAAACCAAATTCTTCAAGACTTTTCTTTTTCTCCAGGGTCATTGATAGCGTCGGCGTGGCGCACCATGACCGAGGAGTGGGAAACCACCAGCAAGCTGATCAGGACCAACGCTGAAGCACTGGAGTCTCGCGCACTTGACCGCCTCACCACTCTGATGAGCGAGCGGAGGAAAGCCAGGAAGGCGTACCAGGAGGACCACTCCAAAATATCTTCGCAGTTCACACAGGTATGACGATAATTAAGTGTGTCTGATTGCAACTCCTTTTTCCCGTTAAAAGATTTTAGATTGGTTTTCGAAATACTTTACGAAATCAGATTGGCTTGGGCTGGTTTGATAGCTAATTTTAATTAAAAAAATATTCAGTGGAAAATCCAAAACCGTAAAATTCATTATTCTAATATTTACCCCAAAAGGTCTATCGAAATGACTAATACTAACCCAGACAAAAAAGCCAACTATGATAAAGCTTTTGTCTAGCTACATATCTACTTAAATAAATTGACTAAAAATAAGATCTGTCTGAATCTGAGCACCACTTTTTGCTGATAGCAATGACCTTCTGCTGTCAAGTAATTAATGGTTTCATTGGTAAACGTTAAACGGAGTTTCCTTTGGTAATCATTTTATATTTGGTACCTAATCATTATCTGCTGACATGGCTATAACTAACAAGTGCCAATCTATGACTGCAAATGTGACTTGCTAAATTTTTGTATACTTACTTAAAGTTATTTTTTCGATTTGGTTGCAATTATGAGCTTTTAATAAAACTACGCAATTAATAATACAAAGCTATTCGAACATAAAATATTTTATAGGACCTGTCTTCTCTAATTCGACCTATATGTGTGTGTACATTAAAGAACTATATCTTGTAAATTATATTTGATATGAGAGTTTGGATGAAATAATAGATATCAGATGAAATAATACTACAAGATGTTTCCAATGGGCAATTTTTATCTAAATTCTAATGAACCCACAAGAAATCATGTTAGGCATGGTCATAATTCTTTACGGCTTTATCACCACCGGTATCACCGTATCCGATCACGTCCTGCTTCGATAACACCATCTGACTCATTCAAACTGATGCATGTTTTCTTTTCGCTCTACGAGTATGTAGGCAGTAGGAACACAAGTCACGTCTAGGCCGGACAGCTTTACTGATAACTTTCGAAACAAGACCAGTTGTTTTTAAGGCTAAAGTGCGAGCTTGAAAATAAACCTCGCGTTTGTTTTTATTCGTCGAGCTTAAGAGATTGTAACCTGGAAGCAGAGCCTTAGTAATGCGCTGTTTTCATGTTTGTTTCATTATTCTCGGCTAAAGCGAACCACGACGGCACGACCCGTTACTGCAGGACCGGTTCTCCAGTTCCTCGTCCGTTTCCTATCACAGATCTACTCCTAAGCCAGTGCCTGCTATACATAATTACAATTAGGTCTGAGCGAACGGTGCAAATGAAACAACTGTGTCGAGGCCAGTATGTTGCCGCAAGTCGACAGATACTCCAATAAGACACCGATTTGGGCTAATCGATCTTATCCGACGCAGAAAATGAGTAACGGTACTCGAGCTGACGAGTGACATGCCATCACCAGTAGACAACGCGCTGAATCACACAGACACATGATTGCCCAAACACGATGCCTATCGAAGCTGAGGGGAACAGACCGGTTCAGAACATTTTTGCAGATAAGTTCTGGTTGAGCCTGTTTACCGACATTAGGATTTCAAAATCGGATATCGTTATGGACAGACATCTCGCTCCGCTTGGGCTCAGTGCCAATTTTTTCCCCATGATGTAAATAAAACAAACGATATTGGCGCCATTCGGACATGCACACACATGTGTTAAATTTTTATCTCTAGTGAAATCTGGGTACGCCCTATTTCTCAATTCTATGATGTATTTATGTTTTCGGAGAATTCGATCGTTGTTTTGCTTCTAACGTTTACCTTTACATGTTAGAAAGTTTTGTCTATTTATCGAGCGTTCTGTATGAGTAGGACGGCAGGAAGGACATTTGTATTCCTGAGAATGCACTTCGGTTAATGAATGAGTGACATTAGGCTACAGTAAAGACTCGAGGAATGCGTGGGTCCATCCGAGGAATTACAATAGAAACTGACGAGACAACGACGATGGGGGCACAGAATTTTACTTGACAGCCAATTCGACCTAAAGCTTATGTAACATTGTCCTCGAACAAAGGCAATCACGTAATGTTCTTGATCCAAAAGCCGTTCTACTGCTTCGGTCTCCGTAGTAACCTACATTATAGCTTCGATATTATCTTTTAATTATAATAATGACAACATCTCTGCTTTGATCACGTTTGGCACCTCTAGTAAATGCCTTTAACAGTAATAAAGTTAGGATTAAGTATTTCGGGTTTCGTACGATAAACAAAGGCTCGAGTGCAAACAGGACGCAGTGAAAGGCCACGCGATCCATCTTGCGTCTCGTTCCCTTACTGCGTCACATCATCGCTTCAGAGAAGGATGTGAAATATATTAAGAGATTTGAACGTGGTCGTGTAGCAAGGCTTTGAAGCTCTACATGGGGATTGGTCGCGGCACCTGTCACCGTTCGTTGGCCTGCGCTTGCGCCGGTGGCGCGTGCACGTTTGGTTTTTTCTCTAACTTCATTTATATCGTCATTATTTCCACTAGCAATTTTTTATCAATGCAAAAAAATGTGAAAGCGGCCAAGCGTCGAGCGCCGTTCGGTCGTCTTATTATTGAAAAAAATCGATATTACTTCCTCTAGATTTGATACCTGCTTACTATTTTCCTTATTCTTTCGGGATATTATATTTTCCACGGCTGAATAATGCGTAGTTTATAGTTAAATTCTCCGCCTTACTTATATCACCTGTAGGTGATTAAAATATTAGATTCACATACTCATAATATAATTAATGTCTAGACATTATATTATTATTCTAGGGGTCAATCACAACTTCACAACCCAAAAGATTAGTATGTTCAGGTATACATATACTAACCTACTTGTTTGCGCCACGACCGCGATCTGTCTATTATATCTATTATATGTATCTATTATATGAAGGTGTTCTACAACTTTTTACATACCGATTACCGATACTGTATTTATATACCTAACAAAGTTTTTTAAAAATATTAAGCTAGAAGTGGATACAAATTGTTTTGTAATGTTCGTGTTGATTTTTCTAAAAGAAAAAACCAACAGTTTTTGTTCCCGTCCGATATCGGTCACCACACCACACAGACATAGAACGACGGTGTAGAAACGGCTTCGGCTGATCGAGATTCTTTCGTCCTAGTTACCGCTTTACTCGTATTTGCTTAGCAACGCAGACACGAACTATTCTAGATTCACACGACAAGAAGTGGGAGAGAAGCTCACTAGAAATGTAGGACATGTAGTAGGTCTAGTACGTCCGGTTCCGGCGAATGTTAAAGGCATATTAACCTTCATCGTTTCTACCGAACTTGGCTTACGATTAGCTGACGTCTTAAGTTACGAGTAGTTACCTACAACACCAACTAAGTGACTAATAAAATAAATAAATATCTGGGACATTATTGCGTACATGGTCATCTGACAAATAGCAATTTAAATTAAAAATTAAAATTGTAATTAGCTGCCAGAAACTGATATATATATGTATATAAATACATACTTAAATAGATATTAACACCCAGACATAGAACAAACACAAATGTTCTTCACACAAGTACCACAGGGGAAGTACCACACCTTTGCCAGTTATTCAACCGCCAAACAGTAGTGTGCAAACACTACTGTGTTTCGGATTGAAGGGCAATGTTTCCAGCGAAATTACAGGACACACACAGATTTGACATCTTGTATCTCGGGGTGACGAGCGCAGTGCATTGCCATCCAGGGTTTTGAACTGTTGAAGTTCAAAATTCTGTGTGGCGTTGAGCTGTTATGGGCAAGCGTGAAGAGCCACCAGGCGAGCGACTTCGCTCGTCTCGTCACTCAGTATCATAAAAAAAACACAAATGTTTGTCCTAGGTGGGAATCGAACCCACGCCCCCAAGCGTAGAAGGCAGGTTCACTACCAAGTAAGCTAACGGAGCTGTTAATAAGCATAGCAGGCTACATATTATTATTACTCAAGTAATTGATAAGGAAGAAGACATAAACACATTAGAAAACACCACGTTCTCCGCTCGGAAATCTATTACGTCACCTTACATTAGTGTCACGATTTTTTTTCCTGGTGAAATATTTGAATTAGTGCCAATACCGCTTGTTTGCGGCGGTTATTGGCGAGAAATCTAGAGCTAGAAAGGCTATCGACATAAGTTGATTAAGTAATGAAATAACTATATTATAATTACACAGTTCAAAATATTACTGGCGAATGTCTTTAAACTAGGTTTAATTTTTAGTTCCAACCTCAAACTGTAAAAAAGCTAACCGGTAGCTTTATTTGAGGTCATTATTACCACGTTATATTATCATATCGTCAGCATAGTCAAAGGAAAACCTTTATATACTGTCATGGCAGTCAGTGATATAATAAGCAGCTCATCACATATCACCATATGTTAACCCTATTCCATAGATTTATAACATATTTTGGTTGGTCATGTACGTTTTCCCATTTATCCCTATCATCTATCATAAATTTAAATTCAACTCTAATCTTATTCACGTTTCATTACATGCAGTCCATACACATGTTCCTGAGCATGCAGCTCGAAGGTCTCCTACAATTTATTTTAGTGACTGGTATTGGAGCTGACGTCATCGTCACCTACAGACTATCCTTTCGGCCGTCAAATTATTTAATTTTAAACATTCGTACCAATCAATAATATCGATGTCGATATCGTATTGTTGCGCAACAATCAATTCGACATTAGTGGGAGGCGACTGTGCGGGGAAAGTGAAACCGGCACGATCAGTGAAAGTGCATGGCACTTGGCAGTTATCTAATTTGACGCCGATGCTGGCAGGTTACAGGTGGTTCTGGTCATCACTAGTCTTGGACCGACACTATAATTTATACTACTAACTTCTATCGATAAAAATATTCTGTAAAAGAAGGATTAAAGCTATAGTCATTTCAATCTTCGTAATTGCACCAAACAGACCACGAGGAAATATCATATGTAGGAGGGACTTAGTTTAGAAATGAAATAAAAAATGCAGGGAGTGAAAAATGCTTTACGCCCTAACTTTACGCCCAGTCGGGCGTAAAGTTAGGGCGTAAAGCATTTTTCACTATATCATATATTTCTTACTTTTTAACCGACTTCAAAAAAGGAAGGAGTTCTCAATTAGTATTTTTTTGTTTGTTACCTCAGAACTCCGTCATTTATCAACTGATTTAGAAATTTTTTATTTTCATTGAAAGAATGTACTTTCAGATTGGTCAAACAAATTTCATCAAAATCGGTTGAATACTGGCCTTTAAATCAAAATAACTGGAAAAGTTTGCTACTTGGATGACAGTCTGATCATCCAAGTAACTAAATTTGCCATTTTATACTAATTTTATGAAGTCGGTTTTTAAATTGATAATTATTATTGTATCACATTAAAACGTTCCACAAATCAATAGGTATTACCTAAGACTTCTTACCTATTTATTTTAATACCTTTACTTGAGAATGCTGTTATCTGTTGCATTCCAAAGTGAGTCAATAAGTCCTCAGTTCTAACAGATTATGGGTCGGAATCAACGGTTGGAATGTCCACTTATTTGATGATAACATTATTGTCTCCGGCATTCTTTGCAACTATCAAGGTTGAACAGCAAAGTCATCTATAGGTAAAGGTAGAGTACCGGGCAATACCAATTTATTTTTATATACGTTACTATTTTGAGATGATATACCCCTTAATTTTATATTTGTTCCCGTTGTATCTTTAATTTTTTTCATACATTTTTTTTAAATCTAATACATCTAATAATTATAAATAAATCGTACATTAATTGAGTGACTGTTTAACTATTTCAAACATCTAATTATACCCTTTAACGAATCTATAATTATGCAACTTTTGTGTCTAATCAAGGATGGATGCTATCTTTTGTCGATGGTCTAATTAAATCTTTTAAATATCAACGTGCTATTATGCTCTGTTCAATTAATATGTTTATCTAACTTTTTATTTTTCCTACGCACTCAGTTAAGTTATAAGTTTAACGCATGTATCCGTGTGTCTGTTTCTGGCATCGTAGCTTCCAAACGGCTGAACCGATTTTGAAATAGTTTTTTTAGTTAGTTTAAAAGGTTGATCGAGAGCGTACTTAGCTATAATTCAAGAAAATTATGTTTAGCTGTTTAACGATTGTTAGCTCGTATATATTATGCTTTATTTTATTTATAGTAGTTATTGTGAATGTATCTATTAAATTACATCACTGGCTTAAGATTTTTTGCCTGAACTTTGGCAAGGTCCTCTTTGTGAATTTTTACAAGTGACATAGAATGCTGAAGTTGTGAGTCACCATTATTTCTATTGTGATTTCCATTAACTGGTTTTGTTCGAAGTAAGCTACAAACGTGTGGTGATGGTGAAGTCACATGGCCACTTGCCAATACGACTGCGTGTACACTAAAAGCTTTTTCATCAATTCTGTAGTTTTTTATTTATTACAGTTATATTTACCGTGGTAAGGTTGTGGAAGGAACTCCCGATATTTCGACGCAGTTACATGCACCATGTTCACGGAAAGACTAAATAAAAAATCATATAACTGTAGTGAACAACCGTGATAGTTTAAAACAGTGTTTTTTTTTTATTTATTTATCGCTAATCACACTGTATAGGTAATCGTATATAATATTGTTATAAATGCAAAAACTTATAAGCAGCTGCACGGATTTTAATAATATTTGGTATGGATGTAGTTCATATCTTGGATTGACACATTGGCTGCTAGCTATCTCGGAAAAATTTATTGTATCTGTGGATGATATCTGCAAATGCATTTTTTTGCGTAATATATAATCGTTGATGTTTTCTTTTTGGGATTGTCTTAGTATTTTGCTAAAAACATCTGTAGGTAATGTAAATATATCTTTAAATATTATCTTATCGTATGAGATGCCCTTAACAGCTACTAGATATACATATAAATTAAATTTGTCAACAAAGTTATTAAAGCCGACATATTGAAAGGAGGAAATAAACTACAATATTTTTAAGTCACAACTGGACTATCTACTTCAATAAATTTAAATTATTTACGAAATTACTTACTTTAAAAGAAATTAACACTTTATTAGATTCACACTGCTGACTACTATAATAATACCTAATTTTTATTATGCATAAGTTATAATCTTTCCACATACAATATTTGTACTACTGCTGCATCGATTAACGTCATTGGAAATATTAATAACACAAGAATCACTCGACGTTATATTATCACTTAAATTTTTATTGTCATACGATAAATGTTCTTTACTTTCTGTATCGCTGCTTGTCACCGTACCACTGTCGCCAATATTTGTAACACTCCCTGTGTTGTAAAGAACATCGAGGCAGCAGTTATTTCCCACCATGATGATACTTCCGAAATTCTTCTCAATCTTCATGCTATTGTTGTTGCCGATGATTTTCAGTCTGTGGCGGTTTTCAGTCATTTCCATTTTCAAGTCATTGCCGAGCACCCGGTACTGCTTCATTTTTGCCATCGCACATAGGGGTATTTGAGCAATCTAGCCGGCCAAACCTTTTTTATTGTTTAAATCAATGCTACTAGAGCTCATTTAAGAATTCCCATTTTTTTTAATTTTTTTTGGTGACTACAAATACAAACAAAAATAAAATAGTTTTAAGATATCTATTTTATTAATTAATTAACATAATTGTAGTGACATAGCAAAAAACATGTGAAATTAGCCTGAAGAAGACCATGGTTCTTCATCCAAAGAACCAAGGCCTGATATATTATCTGATGATGACTCATCGTCATCATCATCATCCGATACAATGTCGAGTTCAGCGGCAAGTAACAAGGCTATTGTTTCTTTCGTAAAAGGTTTACTTATTTTCTTCGGGATGGGTCGCATTCCTGTTAAGACTGGATCAGAACTAAGGAGTAGCCGGTTTAGAATGTCCATATTGCAGGCTTCTCGCGAAAATTTTCGCGCAAAGTTCTGGCGATACATTCTGATATGTTTATTGCGTGCTTCCGCAGCTTCTTCCGACAACTGACCAATTGGAAGCAACGCTTTTTCTATAATTTCCGGTCCATGCATAAGAATTTTATGCAATGTTGGCGTCATAGGATGCCATGGGTAGAGCTCAACATACAGCTTTGCTGTTTCTGTGGCATAAACAGAAAACTTTTCTATGTCGATCTTGTGTCCACTTGACAAGGCTTCTAAAATTACTTTGAGGCGGTATATAAAATTTATATCAATTCCCGTTATTTCAGCAGACAGTTCATGATTAGCAAAAAATCTTCTGCTAGTGTTGCCATCATTCGTGTTTCCAAAGTTCGCTTTTGGAACGTCTACGATGAGACCCATCTCGACCCTGAATTTTTCTTGGATTTCGAGCTTCTTCTGTTTGACTGTTATTTTGTCGTTCTCAGCTCTTAGTTGCCATTTTTTTATTGGTAGCTTATACGCGAGATGCAGAATAGATTCGAAAAACCGAATTCGTGCATGAAGAATGGATAGTCCAAAGTCAAGCGCTTCCGGTTTAACCACTCCTTTTTTTTCCATCGAATTAAAATCCTTTGAAGTCAAACCACATATATAACATCTCATTGTAGATGTTGTGTTAGTGGCAGCATTACACACTTTACCATCTACCATGGTAAGCATCATAGTGTGCTTCACCAAATAAGTTTTTTCTCCTAACTTTACTTCGGTTTTCAGCAAATCTTTTGCGGCATTGTTAACATAATTTATTTCCTCGTTAGTTACATCTTTGGTTTCTTTGATGAATCGTATTCTTATAGGGCGGCAATAACGTGGTGAGGAGGGAGTTGGATTCTGCCACAACAGCTTGTTATTAGTGGAGCAAATAAGTCGTAGAGGCACGAAAGAACTTTGAAATAAATTTGCGTCAGAATCGGAATCGCATTCAAATTTTTGTTTATATTGAGTTTGTTGTGCTCCATCGCAACCCCACTTGCACATTAATAGTAATGAATTTCTTTCTTCAACATTGACAGGTAATATTTCTTCTACATGAGTCAATATACGTGTAGCAGTATGGTCCATTAAACTCTGTAGTTCTATTTCGGCACATGTTTCATTTACTCGATAAGATTCTTTTCTTGGGTAGCATTCCTGTTTCGCTTTCTGTAATATGCTATAACAAGGATACATCTTTTTATTTGTACTCCGTACTATTTCATATTGCCTTTTAGAGAGATCAGCTTCAACAAACATAGACAGAGCTAGTATTGGAGTCAACCGACAAGTCTTAGTCTGTAGTTTTGTTTCAGTAAATGCCTTTTTGAATTTTGTAGCTCGCTTTGGTGTTGTCATAATTTCTTTTAACACGGATGAGGCATCTCTCTTTCCAGTTTCTCCTAGCTTTGATTGTGTGGCGTAGGTGAGCACTTCTAACTCAGTGTTTTTACGTAAATCTTCGGTTTTTCTGCGTTTACTCCTTTCACTTAACTCAGAAAAAGATTTATTCGGTCGTCCTGATACGCTTGAAACTTTTGGTACAACAAACGTGCCTTCCAACCAAGTTTTATTGTTTTTCAGAAAGGCATCTTCTTTGTAGTAAGAGTCAGTCCATCGCCTTTTAATTTCTGACTTAAAACGTGACAAATCTTGCCTAATTTTCTTTATGTCTTCGTCAAAATGGGCCAAATTTAAGGATATATTTTTCCAAAAATTCCAACTTTTCATTAATATTACTTAAATTTTCTTTCATCATAATAGTGAACAAGTGTTTTCGAGTCATTACTCGGACTTCTGATAACCCTAAAACAAAAAGTTTCAATTTGTAGCAAAATATAAGATATCGTTATTATTGTCATTTATTTTCATGTCGCCAAAATGTACAAAAATCGGATAAAACCGGATCAAACTTTAAATGTATCGTAATGACTAAAACACTGGCTATACCAAAATACTAAAATAAATACCGGGAAGTGCCGGGAAATATAACAAAATAGCTCAAATGTAAAAAAAAAGAAAAATAGAATGACTGTAAAACAGCATTTACTGAAAAAAATACTGCAAATAGATTTCTTAACTATCATTATTACAAAAATGTAGAAAATACCCATATTTACCTGCTTTATCACAATCCATAGCTATAACTTTTTTCCGTTTGCGAATAATTATAGAAATATGACTTAAAAGTCCGTTTACAAAGCTAACGCCAAAAACTGATACGTGCACTCAATGGAACGATCAAGTTTAGACTGGCGGTATCGACGGTAAGGTACCAAAAAAAATTATTAAGTATTGTTTACGATTCCTTGAATCATTAGCTTTCTGGGAACCCTTATCTTTTCTACGTGCTTGGAATTTTAGGAATTTGTATTTTGACCGGCCAGATCGCTCGATTACCCGTATGTGCATCGCAGGGAATATTTTTTCCACTTATGGCTTATGGGAGCTTTTTCTATAATTGAGATCAACACTTGGAATCTTGAGAAATAGACAAAACGTTGTCGCATTTGTCCTTGATAAAAAGGTTCGGTTGAAGGCAATGAAGGATGTTCACTGCTTAGAAATATGAGTGGTAATGAACGAGTCATCGGTTCGTCTCGATATTTGTACCTATACTACCTGGGAAAAAACAAGCGTCTGGTGATTTCCCGTCAAAGTGTATGATATAGCACAATTACCTAACTAATTTATTTAAGATAAGATAATATAGGGTTCAAACATTGATAAAAATCTGAAGCGATAAGCTACGTATACTTAAGCTAAATAATATTGCGCTCGAACGTTTGTAGTTTCATGGCATTATATTGTATTTTTTTTCTATGAATGGCAATATATCGCAACACCTAAGTAATAATTTATCTTATGGCTAGGTAATATCTATATAGTAAGTGACAATGACTACTCACATTTTCTTATCTTTCACATACCAAGTTACAAGTAGATAAACAGAATGAATTCAGCATGCAGTAAGGTCGTTATATACCCGTCATTCATTATCAACCTATGTTCCCTTTCCACTGCTGGGAAACAGGTCTTCTTTCAGAGAGAGAGAGGGGGGGGGAAGTTTTTTTCAAGGTTCATGGGACATACCGGTTTCCTCACGATATTTTCCTTATCCGATTTTGAGCGATGGCATCTTAGACTGCACATAATTTAATTAATTAATTTAAGTACCTGCTAAATAAGTAATTGGTGCAGGGACGTAGTTAGAACCCTGCGACTTCATTACGGACATTAGTTAAATGCACATATTTATACAACATTGTTAACATAGAAGGTAGCGATATGATCTTGTGACGAGTAAACTGCAATAACCTTTTCCATTTTGTTGTGTTCTCACGATCCTTTGTTAACTCGCGCTGCGCCCGAGAGCCGTTGCACAATTGCAATTCCTAATAAAGCACTGAAATATGATTGATTACATCGAGCTGGTCCAACTTCAGTTATTTGATGATGGGATTGTGATGCATGAACGGGCGTGATCTTGGTTTTTGTTTTCTAATAGACCCTAAATTGCAACCCTTGACTAAGTTTAAGTATGTATAAGTACTTATAATATTACCCACATCATCAGCCAATTAACGTCCACTGTTGGACAGGCCTCCCTCATAGAGAGGGGTGTTGCCATAATCGTCACGCTTGGCAGGCGGCTTGGGGATCGCAGTACGTTCACCGTGTACTATTAGGACGCTGCTGCCCATCCTTCGGTGGTTCTGGTCGCAGTTTTAGGACATACCCGGGTCCGGTAATAATACCCATTGAAAGGTAATTACTGTTCTACATATTACCTCAGTAATTTAATTTCAACGTCATCGGTTAACTGTATTTCTACGAATACACGTTAATCATGATTTGGTGCATGTTTTTCAATATTCATCTGTCTTCCCGACATATATTTACAGTTATATGATTATTTACAGGATATTTACCGTAAGTAAGGTGGTAAGGTTGTGGAAGGGATACATATACTTATTCGTTTATGTCGCGTATAATTTGTTTTTCAACATACACTTATATCTATACTTCTATACTAATATTATAAAGAGGAAAGATTAGATTGTTTGTTTGTTTGCATTGAATAGGCTCCGAAACTACTGAACCGATTAAAAAAAATATTTCACTGTTGGGAAGCTACACTATCCCCGGGTGACATAGGCTATATTATATTTTGTAGTGAGGCCGAAGGCCGAGCTTACACCCGTGCGAAGCCGGGACGGTCGACTAGTTCTGAATAAAGGAAGTTGAACCACGCACAGGTTTCCGATGTGGAGCGGTGGTACAACTTAAATAATCGTTGGATGGAGGATACTCGAGGCTCGTGCTCCTAACCGTTGAACCACCAACCGCTAAAGCGTTCTATTTCACTAGTCTAGATACATACATAAAATGCATATCCTTTGAAATCTTTTAAATTCATTAATTCACTCACTCTTTCATTCTTCTTTCATTCACTGACAACACGCACAGCCCTAAACCCCTGGGTCTAGCTAGAAGCATCAAATTTTGCTCTAACTAGTGTCCCTTATCCTTATATGTAGGTACGCATATAACAGGTGAGTAGTAAGAAATATATTTTGTTTTTTTTTTACTATTGGTGAGGCCGAAGACCGAGCCCTAACCGTACAAAGTTGCAGAAATTTATAGCTAGTAACTACTTAATTAACTAATCACACTACTCCAATCCAATCCGTTTTATGTAAATGCTGTGGCAATAAACGTACAAACGGTATCAGAACCTAAAATTAAACATATTGGATTGGAATCATAGCGATCGCCAATCTTTATCGTTTTCTGTTTATCGCGCCCAGTTTCTGTTGCGGCGAAACCCCATAAATTACCAAGTTCTTTGTTGACGTCGCCGCCATTTTAATTCGGTCTCGAACACCGGTCGTTTTGGTTCGATTTGTTTCGCGTTTCGTGGTAATCGCCAGTTAGAGATCGGACCTGTTATTTGCGCCTACCCGCTTTCCGGAATTACAGTGAACGGTCGCTATGTCGAGATATTGGGTGTTTATATTATATGAACCAATGATGATAATAATATAACAAGCTGTTACCTGAGGCTTATGAACTTTCAATTCCCTTTCGTACCCCCAAATACGGCCCTTTCGTAAAATCCTTTCTTGGCAGATAATATACATATATAATTGTTAGCTGACCTTTACACCCCGTAAGAAATCTTCCTGTCAAATTTTAGCTTCGTAGGTCATGTGGTTTTTGAGATTTCGTGACGAGAGTCAGTCAGTCAGTGAGTAAATGTGGTATTTGGATTTAATATAAATACATGTATAGAAAATAATGATTTAGGTATTCAATAACTTTTAAACCACAAGATTATATAATATTAATACATACGTGGGTATATAACGCGAGAGTTGGTATATTTAGGTATCTACTTAGTAGGTACTTTTTTTAAATCAAGTGCAATTATATTTATGTGAAGTCAATTATTTACATTTACGAGGATGAAAGAAAATAATCTACACATTACCGTTTCATCTGAACTCTTTCTTCCGAAGCGTGGTTTAAACCAATAAAATTGAATTACTTGAATAAATTCAGCTGCTTAGCACAGCCCTACTCGAACATGTTTTATCGGCAGCAGAACGCATCAATTGCTGATATTAATTCGAGATGCACAGAAATAAACATTACTTGTGCCAATTGTACACCTAACATCTGAACGCGACTGCGCTGTCCTTTGATTAATCGATGTGCACCCATCAACTATGGTCTTGGTTATCTATTCTACAAGCTTTCAAGGTACTCGTAGACATAGTAGAGTTCTTCATTGCTAATCAATCATCATCAGTTCGGTTTAGAGCTGGATTGCTGGAAAATGGCTGGATTTTAACGACATTGCTGGGGCCTTACCCCTAGCTTAACTTTTGCGAGCCAACTTTTAGTAGGTACTTGATAGGTACCCAAAATTAACCAACTCATTTAAGCTGCATCGTTTAAAAGCGTCTAACTTGAATGAACTAAAATCCGTTTTACTATGCGTGTGATTGTGATTATCGTTCATTCAAGTTAGACGCTTTTAAACGATGCAGCTTAAATAAGTTGGTTAATTTTAGGTACCTGATAGGTACCTACTAAAAGTTGGCTCCCAAAAGTGAAGCTAGGGGTAAGGCCCCTGATCCTCTTGAAACCTGATGTAATGTACTAGCAAATAAATAATTTGATTTGAGTTTTTTTTTTAAGCCAGCTTCATTCACAGCCTTTTCAAGTATGTATATATATTATATAGGTAATTCGTATTAGATGAGCGTAAGGACTTTTGATTGTATGAGTTGCTTTGTAAAACGGCTAGCATAATCTCATAGCGACTAAAGCCCCAAACAAAAAATAGATATAAGTCAGGGTGTTGACAGGTCCTCTGGAGGTTGTTATAGTAATTGCCTGAAGACCTCAAACTAGGCTAAGCCTGTATCTTGAGTTCAGAAGGTATCGCGCGCAAAAACATAAAATAGAGAGAGAGAGAGAGAGCGAAAATAAAACAATGATACAAAAATAGACTACATCAAAATTAAATGATTACATGCGTTTCAAGCAAATAGATACTAGGCATGATAAACCTAACGTCTAAAACCATTCGTTTTTATATTCCTCAAATCCTTGCCAAGTACCAAGGATGGAACGCTAGGTTCTAATATAAATAGAGAGGATGGTAGGCAAGTACCTAGTCTCGTACCACCTGCTTGGGATCCAGTCTTTAAATTAATATAATCTCAAGCTTGACGCAAACTGCAAGACTGGATACCGTGTGCGTATACTGTGTAAGAGAACGTTTTTGACTGAAAATAATTGGCAGTAGGTACTTGTAAATATTATTGTAAAAAAATTATAGACACCCGTCAGCTAGTCTACCTGTAACCACAGACACTGCAAAGTGTTTTAAACATTAGGAAATAAAATATTGTAAAAAAAACACGCAATAAAATCCGTTAAAAGTGTTTACTTGCAATTAAAATGATCGCAAATATCTAAAAACGTTACTTTCAATTATTCCAAATATAAAAAAAATGCATCAATTTCGCCAACCGAGTCGTCTTTTACATCACGTCGCCAAGAACGTACTGACACGATTGCAAAGCGCAGGCGCAGATCAGCTTACCTATGTGAAATATTATAAAAATATGTATGTAATACGCCAATATTATTTGCGGTATTGTTATTTGCATCGATTATACGAACAGTATTTTTTACTACGATGCGATAAAAAGCGTATCAGATCGGTTTAACGACTCTTCAAGTGAGTTTTATTTTAGCGTTGTGCGTAGTGTTGAGTCTCTCATATAATTAAGACTTGAGTTTTCTCGTTTGCTAATCACAATCGTTGATCAAACGATAGAATAAGTACTACTTATGAAAGAATAAAAATATTGAAAGATCTATTATATCAAAAGTATCTGTTATGCGCAATTTTAGTTTATTTTATCAAAACTATTTTGCATCACCACTTTTACAATATACGAGTATGTATATAAAACGCTCATAATTTGGCGCTCCCGAACAAAGTTGTCGTTTAATCGGTCGCGCTGGCTCTGGCGTGCGCGTGCGCACTTCTGGGAATTAGATGTCGCATCGCTCCAAATAGTTCGTTGCACTGTCTCGGAGATGTGGGCTGGCTTCGCATAACCGCGCCGTTAACATCATATTACATATTACGCGTACAAACTTGGTTAAAACTGCTCATCTTGTATTTTTTTTAAAACCATTCTATTCTGTGGCATATGGTATTTAAAGTTTTCGTAGCTAATTTGAAGAACCCTCTTTTTTCGGAATTCGGACTAAACTCTACTCGGAGCCTCGTTGATTGTTGCTAGAGAATTTAATCGGTGGCAAATTTTTGTCTTTTCTGATTATGTTGAACATTGATATAGGTATTGTATGCACGTATACAATATATCGTATCAATGTTTGACTATGTTTTCACGAATAAGAGGCGAATGGTTGTTACAATTTACACAAAAAAAAAACATTGATATTTCTCGATGGTGTCCTGTGATTGGACTACAAGCCATGGCCATCAAGTGTTTTTTTTTTGGATTTGGTTTTCTAGCATACGTTTAGACGAAATGTGAAAGTTACCCCCAAACATTTATGGATATTTTTACTAAATATCAATGCAATGTTTAAGAAAAATACTATACAAGTCTTGGCAGCAACTAAACATTTATGGACTCGTGAATAATATCTAAGCTATGCCTCGAGCCAAATTTTCAAATTCATCCATAACATGTTTCCGTTGCCTGCCGTTAAAGTGATGTACTTTTGACAATATAATAACAGAGTAGCTGCTATTAGTTTATTTTCTGCTTTACTATTATCTGTTAACACCCACGGCCCATATAAGTTAATTGTTGGATATAGGCAACTCCCAAAGATCCCGCATTTAGCTTGATCCTCGATTTTTCATTGTACATATTGTACATACTACATACATAATAATGATTTAAGGTTTAGGTTCAAAGGCATTCCGCGTGCTTAGCATTTCATAGCCGAAATTCTCAATGACATAAAACAAAGGTTTTTGAACATCATCTTTAAGTTCTTTGTTCTGTTACAAACATGTGCAAAATTGCCAATTACTTAACGCCGCTCTTTAATATAAAGACAATGCGTTAATGGCCATAATGCAGAATTTGAATTGCAAATCAGCAAAGCAACAAAAGCTAAATTAATATGCTCTATTCAACTTCAATGGCTTTCTTAGCAAACACTATACAATTAACTGACAACTTGGCATACAATAGAAAATGAGCAAATGCACATAAGATATAATATAAATGTGGACTTATAGCTTAATAATAATTATGTTCGGCGAAGGAATGAAGTGGAAATTAAGGAAACAAATGTCATAATAATTATTGTTACACATGGGCTAAAACTAGCAAAGATTTGTGAACTTCCAGACAAAAAATAAAAGGAAAAGCCAGATGAAACGACGTAAAGGAAAGATAAATGATTTTCGGTGAAGTTTTAATAATATACATTAGTATAGCTAATATAAGATACGAAATAGAAAAACAACCCGACTGGTTGAATGGTCTTAATAGAAAGGAAGTCAAATAAAACTTATATTTGAATAAATATATATGTATTAGATTCCGATTCAGATTATTTATTAACTATTATAATATGTTCGTCATATTCACTTCAAATTCACTTCAAATAACAAGCGTATTCAATTCAAACAGCAAGTGTTTAATAGTCACACAGCTATTGGTTGTGGTTTTGACGCGAACGCAAAACAAATTATAAGTAAAAGTTGAGCAATACGACATCAAACGGTTTTCGTGTTGGCAGAAACGAATATTGGATGTGATTGGGCCATTCATTTGTGACTGGTGTTAAAGTTTTATATTATATATTGTTGGTGTAATTTTAAATATCTAAAGCATCGGTAAAGACGGGTTATGAAGTTGAAATGTAACAATGTCTTCTTTAACAATATCGATGACCTCAAGATTAGATCCCAAAATTACTTAGAGCAGTAATTAATCACAATCAGGTTCGGTGATAATTCATCATGTTAATATGCTAATCTAAGTGTAACTGCCATTGTTAAGAATGATGCAACGTTACCAATGTTGTGAATTTTTGTTACGATTCTCGTGATATAATTTTATGTTTCGCCGTAATCTAGGCCATGAGAGAGCGCCGGTGCAAGACTCAGAATTAATTTTAGTAAATGTAGAAGTGGAGCATTTTGTTCAACAACATTAAAGAGGAAAGATGAATTAAAATAGTAAAGTGAGCTTTATATGACCCAGTTCTCGGATTCGTTGGTAATGAGCGTCCAATTTATGTAAACGGCAGTTAAAACATCGCTAAGAATGTTGCTGGGGACGATAAAAGTTCATACGAAGGTTTATTAGTTGTATGAAGAGAAAACATAATATTTTTGAGGCCGGGTAGTGCTAGGTATAGTTTTTATCATTTAATACAGCATAGTCCATATAGTTTGTTGCATGGATAATGGAGACAAACCGAGTTCCAATTCAGAGTTCAACGGAGGGGTCAATTGGCAATTTCCTTCCAGATTGCCATCGCCTAATTGCCCATAGTCGAGACAATTCTCGACTGAGATCTCTAGATCGGGTATGCCACTGAGATCATTTATATTTTGTGCAGAGTAGTCATAACAATTATGATTTAGAGAACATTTTATAATTGAGTAGAGTCAGATGACGAGGAAGTATGAATTTGGCATCACTAACAGTTTTTTACTTCAGTAATGATATCATCCCAAAGGAAGCATTGATTATGAATTTGTTTTAAGAAATCGAGATGTAATCGATGACAATAATAGAAGAACTGATGTAACATATGGATATGACAATAAACTAGTAGATAAAACCTAATGATACTAGACGCAGATATGTAAATACTAAAATTAGGTTATTCAATTTAACATCAATCTTCAACGGTTAACAATTAACAATGTTTTATAGTATTTCACACGACGTATCTCAATAAACTCCCACAGTAACACGTTGGAAATCAGGTAACTTCAAACTGCACGTAAAAAAACGAAATTGACAGCCAGCGTCCAACGTAATATATTAATGAAAAGATGGGATAAAAAAAAGATATTAGAAATTCGAATTTTAAAAGGCGGCGCGTTCAAGCAACCGTACGCTGGAGTTTATTTTGTTTGAGTGCCCGAAAAAGAAAACAAAAGTGTGGTCGTTCTTTTCTCCTATTTGCCTCTGACCTCGGTTCTTATTGACAATGGCTGCCAGAATGAAATATGGCGTGCTGCTAACGAAAAAGAGATTAGGTGGACGATATTATTCATCTATTGTATCTATCGGCGAGGCGGCACTGTTTGCTGTTTCAAACTCTGTTATTTTTTTAATCACTAGCTAAGTTGTGACGAAGGTTGAATGTTTTCTAAAGATCATTACAATTATTATCCAGTTGTAACAACCTGTTCTGTTCTTATGTTTTCTAAGTTTAGACATACCAACTGATAAATCATTTAAGGCGGTCTTACAGTCAAAAAGGCTTCACAGAACATTTTTTTAAGATAATGTATTCATTTTGAAGCAGTAAAAAAATTATGTGTTAATCTTGATCATATATCTGAGTGGACCATTGGATCCAAAACACGATTCCGATAAATTTTCTCGATAGAAAAAAATCATGAAATAACCTCTAAGCTTGAAATTTGCCTAAACGCATACAATTTTATCTCGATAATTTATAAACAAATCTTGACAAAATTTACAAGAATGATGGTAAATATTGTGACAAATAGCATCATTGTTTTTGTTTATCGATAAAAATTCGATTTTTTTAACTATTATTTAATTTAATCATAACTTGGCTCGAACGCGTCGAACGAAACGTCGTGCCACCACGGCGTCTTTTCACTTCTCTTTTATTTTTACGCGATGTGACAGAGACCGCTGAGGCGCGCTGCTAGACGGACGTGTGTCGCTTTGTTCCGCTGACCGCTCAAAAATATAATCTCAACTTTATGACACAAAAACACCTTGATGGAAGTTGTAAAGTAAGTAACTACCTTATCTGCAACGTTTTCTTGGATTATAAGTACTAAAAAGGCAGGTGAATGAAAATTACATTTTGTAACGATTTGTTTGTAAATATTATTTTATGAAGCATAATTTCACCACAATTGTCATAGTCCAGTTGGCCGAACGGTTTGACGTATTGGATAAGTTCTCTGCGACTGAGTAAGCGCCGGGTTCAAATCTCACGTTTACCATTTACTTTTTGTTATTATTCTAATGTTTTTGAAATAATTCGCCATGTGCGTGACTACGTACGAGCGTGCATGCGTGCGTGCGTGTGTGTGTGTGCGTGTGTTTGTATGCATGCGTGTAATGTTTTTTTTATAGACTCTATTGATTGACGGGATTTTCACTGTCTGATAACTGATGTTATGGGGAGAAAAAAAAAATCGGCAACTTTTCATCATCATCATCATCACCATTTTTTCATTACTACGCAGGTGAGCCTGCAGAGCACAGTTAGACTACTTTTTTAGGGTTCCGTACCTCAAAAGGAAAAAACGGAACCCTTATAGGATCACTTCGTTGTCCGTCTGTCAAGACCCTTTTTCTCAAGAACGCGTAAAGGTTTTAAGTTGAAATGTATACTAAATACTTGGGTCTACGGTTTCTTTCGGCTGTAAAAAAATAAAAGTTGTAAGTCAACGCAATCAAAAGATATGAACGTTTATGTCGCATATTTTGCGATTTCACAGGGAAATCAAAACCTATAGGGTACTTTCCATTGACCTAGAATCATGAAATTTGGCAAAAGGCAAGGTCTCATATCACATTAATGGGAATAAATCTGAAAGTTACAAATTTGAAGTTATATCATTTAAAAATAATTATTTTGCTATTACAAACTTACATTTTGTAGTTGGAATGTATAGAACAGAATGTATACCTTATAGTCAACTACAAAGTTAAGTTTGTCTTTAAATATTTCAACTTTAGGTTTTGGACTCGCGCTTTGAGGGTTCTGTCCAACGGAACCCTCAGAGCACGAGTCCTACTCGTACTTGTCCGGTTTTTTTATTTAATGTGCCATAGATGGCAAACAAGCAGACGGGCTGCCTGATGGTATGCAGTCATCGTCGCTTATGGATACTTGTAACACCAGAGGCATCACAAATACGTTGCCGACCCTTTTACGATCCTATTTTACGATATAAAGGTTAGAAAGTTCTAAACAACTTGAGATGGACAGACAGATATACGGATGGACAAAACGTACTTATATGGGTTTCTTATAGTTCTACGGAACCCTAAAAAGGTGTTACATTCTTCTTTGAACGTTCTGGATTCATTGCATAGTGATACGGTTTCTTTACGTGTAGTTACATTCCGGACCTACGGGTCCGGTCAGCTAACCAAGATTGGCTCTACTCAAATCTTGGTTAGCTGACAGGACCCGTAGTCTTTACGGTTTGCGCGGGGGTGGAGGGCGGAGTGCGTTTTAGAGGCATAATAATTATTTACTTCCAAGTATCGGTGGCCGATGTATCAGAGCAATATAAACAACCGAGTTTTATTGTTTTAGTTTTCTACATCTACACTTCGACCAAAATAAAATGAATGGACGGGCCCAGTAGAAGAGCATTTTTGAAGATTACAAAATGAGCGCCAACTCTCATTTCGTTTCAGTCGGTCTCTAGCCGTAGGAAGTGAAACACGAGTCTATTGTTACGCGATAACGAAACATCTGACAAAATTATGAATTCGTATGCTTTACCGAAGTGTAAATACACAAATAAAACCGATATCTATTTTTTGTAACATATATACTGTACATTTTTATAATTAGGTGTTGAAGTATATGTCCGACGATTTTGACTCGTTTTTACTGATCAAGTTCAATGGTTAGGGCCCGTCCATTCTTTTATTTTGGTCGAAGCATCTACACTAATATTATAAAGAGGAAAGATTTGTACCTATTTTTGTGTTTGTATGTTTGTAATGAAAAGGCTCCGAAACTACTGAACCGATTTGAAAAATTCTTTCACTGTTGGGAAGCTACACTATCCCCGGGTGACATAGGCTATATTATATTTTGTAGCGAGGCCGAAGGCCGAGCTTACACTCGTGCGAAGCCGGGGCGGACGGCTAGTAGTTTTATACAAAGCGAGCGAGCGCTTTGCAGAGGTCACACCAATTCTACTGTCAGCGACGTTTCCATACAAAATAGCTTTCCGTCCAGTTTAAATAGACACCCACCTACCAAGAATTATATCCAGCTCATTTACGATGTACAAAATATAGCGCTCACCCTTGCTTTCTTTGGTCAGGCAGGCTTCAAGTAAGTTAGTACTAAACAGGCAGGCGAATGAAAATTACATTTTGTAACGATTTGTTTATATATATTATTTTATGAAGCATAATTTCACCACAATCGTCATAGTCCAGTTGGCCGAACGGTTTGACGTATTGGATAAGTTCTTTGCGTCTTAGTAAGCGCCGGGTTCAAATCTCACGTTTACTATTTTCTTTTTGTTATTTTTCTAATGTTTTGGAAATAATTCGTCGTATCCGTGTGTGCGTGCGTGCGTGTGTGTGTATTTTTGTAATGTTCTTTATAACTCGAAAACCGCAGGACTTATTTTGATGGGATTTTCACTTTCAGATAGCTGATGTTATGACGAGAATTTTTTTGGCAACTTTTCATCATCATCATCATCACATTTTTTTCATTACTACGCAGGTGAACGCGCGGGGCACAATTAGTCTACTATAGAGGTTAGGAAGTTCTAAATAGCTTGGGATTAGGGCATGCAAAACTCGGGTAATTTTAAAAACCCCCCTTTTTTCGAGTTTTCAATTTCAAAAACCGTTTTTTTCGAGTTTTTCGGGTTTTTCGAGTTTTTCTTTATTTAAGCCTTAAAAATATTGTTTTAGTGTGTGCAGTGTAAAGAAAATGCTAAAATGTAATTATATATGTATTTAGACTTTCGTATTCTTATTGTTTAGCTCTAACAAGAGATTAATCAAGTAACGTTTGGTATAATGTTGAGACTTCCAGCCTCCCGAACAAGCCAGTTTCCTTAAAGGCTGGAGCACCATAAGCCCCATACACACTCTCTGCCAGATTATACAGAAGACTGAGGAGTGTAATCGGCCATTATGCCTAGCGTTCGCGGACTATGAAAAAGCCTTTGAGTAAATCGACACCTGGGTAGTATTGCAGTCCCTCCAGCGTTGTCATATCGACTATAGATATATCGAAGTGCTGAAGTGTTTGTAAAGATACGCCACCATATCAATCCGATAAGAGGAGCACGGAACCAATCCAATTGCAGAAAGGCGTGAGACAGGGAGATGTTATCTCTCCAAAACTGTTCACGAACGCATTGGAGGTTGTTTTCAAGCTTAGACGTAGACTTAGACAGCTTAGGAACAGATTCGGCATCAACATCAATGGCGAATACATCACTCACCTTCGTTTTGCCGATGATATAGTTATCATGGCAGAGTCACTGGAGAATCTCAATACAATGCTCAGCGACCTCAGTAGCCTTTCCCAACAGGTGGGTCTTAAAATGAACATGGACAAGACAAAAATCATGTTCAATGTCCATGTTGTACCCGTGCCGGTAGTTATAGAGAACGATACTGTCGAAGTTGTTGACCATTACATTATATATATCTTGGTCAGATTGTTCAGTTAGGTAAGTCCTTAGGCAAAGAGGTCGCCTAAAAAATCAAACTCGGATGGGCAGCATTCGGGAAATTGCGTGAAATCTTCTCGTCCAAGATACCACAGTGCATAAAAACAAGGGTCTTTGATCAATGTGTGATGACATATGGTACTGAGACGTGGTCCTTAACTGCCTTTTATAGAAACTCAGAGTCACACAACGGGCAATGGAGAAAGCTATGCTCGGAGTTTCTTTGGGCGATAGAATCCTGAACGTGGATATTCGCCAAAGAACCAGAGTCATCGACATAGCTATTAAAATTTGCAAGTTGAAGTGACTATGGGCAGGCCACATCACTTGAAGAACTGATAACCGATGGGGAAGAAAGGTTCTTGAGTGGAGATCGCGAACCGGAAGACGCAATGTCGGTAGGCCTCCCACTAGATGTACCGACGACATCGTGAGAGTCGTGGGCATCCAGTGGATGCAGATGGCAAGGTGTCGTACAGTGTGGAGGTCAAAGAGAGGCATATGTTAAGCAGTGAACGTCTTCTGGCTGATGACGATGACGATAGACAGCGGGAGTCACTAATTAGTCTACGTTGGGGCATGTTAAACTTTTTAGTGTAAAAAGCCGCGACAGATTATTCAATAGAACTGCTTGTCATCTCCAGCATTTTATTACATTCTTTACCCTTGGAGCTGCTTCCTTCCGTGGCATGCAATGATTAAAACCACGCTGATGATTTATCACAAGTAGATTTTTTATACTCTATATATTTTAATGTTGCTGAATCGGCACTGGCAGTCCTCTTATTTTTTTTATCTCTGTTGATACGAAGAACTAGTATAACGTACGCTTAGCAAAATATTGAAAATAATAATAGGGATGATGATGGTTATTGATTTAGCTATGTTAACACAAAAACATGAAAATTGAGAAAGAAAAAGACTATACATTAAAATACGTAGTATTAGAAATTTTTTCAAAAAATCATAGAAATACCATACAATAACACTTAGTAGCACTTAGTAGCGCTCACAGCGCCTCACTCAGGCAACGGCAAACCAAAGCTTAACCATATATTACTCCCTAATCCCTAATTATTATTATAGATTGTGGTCAAACTGTTAAATTTATTCGATCAGTAGAGAAGAAATAGAGAAACAGTAAGTTTTTATGAAGTTTCATTGTTTATTAATGTTCTACTGGTAGTATTTAACATAAACAATCGTGAATAAAAGAAAATCGAAAAACCCGAAAAACCCGGTTTTTTTATCCTAAAAACCCGGTTTTCAAATCAGTCGGTTAATCGGGTTTTTGGGTACTCGGGTACCCGGTTTGCATGCCCTACTTGGGATGGACAGACAGACAGACGGATGGACGAACGAACTTATATGGGTCCCGGTTTAACCCTTTGGGTACGGAACCCTAAAAAATAGGTACTTTTCATCATTATCTTCGTCCTCACCATTTTTCATCACTACGTGGGTGAAAGTTCAAATAAATCAATAAATTGGGACGGACAGACAGACAGACGGATATACAGAACGAATTTATATGGGTTCTTTTTATTTCTACGGAACCATAAAAAAGTGTTACAGTCTCTAAAAGGAGATTCGTGTGTGTGTGTGTGTGTGTGTGTGTGTGTGTGTGTGTAAAAGGTGATGATTGTGTGTATGTTTGTACGAATGAAACCTACATATACGATACCCCACACGCCCCCTCGTTTGCAGCGGGTTAAATACTTTTTGAGGCTTCCGTATCTCATAAGCAAAAAAAACAGAATCCTTATAGGATCACTTTATTATCTGTCTGCTATAAAAATTAGAATCCAAAAATATCTACACCCGATCAGATTTGAACCGTAGGCCCACGGCTCGTTAGCGCAGTGTTGAACCGCTGGCCCAACAGAGCTTTGCACTAAGGTGACGAAATTACATGTGTATAAGTAAAAAACGTCGCGCATCTGCCAGATTCACGCGGTGCGTCCCGCAGTAGGTGGGACTAGTCGGCCGCCACTTCATCTGCTTCACCCCCTCAAAAGCATAAAAGTCAGCCAGTCACAGCGCCTTAATGCACAAATTCCATTCAATCATCATTGTGTTGTTTTGTAAACTGGGTTATATTCCGTATAAACTAATGCACCAAGTTTATAACCGACTTCAAAAAAGAAGGTGGTTCTATTGTTTTTTTAAATTGTATGTTCACCGATTTCTCCGCTAATTCCTCCTATATAAATTTAATCAAAATCGGTTTAAGAGTTTGGTTTTTAAATCAAAGTAACTGTAAAAAATATGTCACCTAAGTAAACGAAATTGCGTATTTACTAATTTTGAAGTCGGTTTTTTAAATTGATAATTATTATTGATATAGAAGAAAGATAATGAACATTAGATATTTGGAAAACAACACACCGACATCACAATCCAACGCCTGTGAAATTTGCAAACGTATACTACTAAACTCTTCTTGTTGTATCTTGTAGAAAGGCGATGCAAATGTGCGAGTCATTATTATCACCATCAGTCGACGGCTCGCTACTAGCGAGCCGTGTAACATAACGAGCTGATGGTGTTGGCGCCTGCTCGCCACGTAAGGTGAGGGGAGGTGGAGGGGCAGGCTCCGGGACGGTAATGAAGCGCGTGTGGCGCAGGGCAGACACAATAGCAGCCGCCGTCACCGTCGCCGCCGAGCCTTCTCAAAACCGGTCCTCTCGGGCTGCTCTGCCGAATTTTGCGTCGACCACCCATCGGTGGCTTCACTCCCGATAGTTATCGCGCCTGTATTTACGACTAGAAACACCAGCCGGTAATGCCGGTATGGTCCTTGGGCGGTAGAATCGCGAGACCACCCGTCGTTTGTTCACCGGGGAAACATCAAATGTATTCCGTAGTTTCACGAGTTGCCTCCTCTTTTGCTCTAAGCTCGTTGATTGAAGTAATCATTTTAGTAGGTATATTATTATCAAATTCATAATAAAATAATATAGAAACATACTTAAATGTATTCGCAGTGTTTAATGTAACGCTAGAACAGTTTTCATCGCCAATATCAAATTCGTCGATGAGATGCTTAGATAGATTAGACTTTGTGCCAAGGTTTGTTATCATGTGATCATCGTTATGAATAGGAAAATTTTAAAACATTTCATTTCAGCAAGATATGATTTGTATCATCATCAGTGTGAGATGCCTGGGATATTCCTGCCCGTTATTTCACGTAATACGATTTTTTTTCAGTTGTTAGGATGTCTACAGAATTAAAAATTAAATAGATTAATAAATCATTCCACCGAGTCATTGTAGTCAGCAACATCGTAGTAGTTTGTTGTATTGCCGTAGCGACGACGTGATGACTAGATTATTTTATTTTAATGAAGAATCTACCGAAATAATTTTAACTATTCCTCGGATAGTGTGTGACATTTTCAGACAAATGAGGTACATTTTATCCCTCTACTATTATTTTACATCTTCGTGTTTATTGAAACCCATGTGTTGTGAGAACTGCGCCTCGCAGCTTCAGGCGGACATTTAAATTTGTGTGTTGTATAGTCTATATTTATAATAACAAATTATTCAAAAATTTAGCTAACAAGATGAAATAACAGTACAGTCTTACTTATGTACCTATATAACACGTGTGCCTGAACTAGGTAATCCTTTGTTTCAGGCGAGAAGAGCTAAATAGTTGTAATATAAAGTTAATATTATATTAGATTAGTTGTAATATGGTTGTGTCCAATCGTAAACTCGTAAAGCTCTCAGCTTGCTTCGGCGCCGATCTCACCGTTGCGTTTCTTTGGCTTTCAAAGATCTACTTTCATATTTATTGTTTTTGCTATTTTAATTTGGTTTCATATTCATAGTTTTGTTTTTTCACAAATTAAGAAAGTTATATAAAAACTCTTCTCTCAGACTAGTATTTCGTAAATAATTTGTGTCTAAAAATTTGGTCGTAGAATTAAATATTCTGAAATTGAACGGTTGCTAAATAGATTCAGAGACCGGGTCCAATCTGTTTTAAAATTCTAATGCAAATATACTAGAGAAAGTTAAGACGATACTCTTTTAATACTTTTTTTTCTAACCTTTAATATAGTCTCAATATGTAGGGACTTCGGTCTATTTTAATAGCTAAAGAAGAAAAACATAAAAGTATGGAATTGATCGAATATATACTACATATTAATTTCTTCTACAACGTTGCACCTGCCACTGATTTTATTATGATATGTAAACTATCTTAATTAACTCTACAACTGTTTCTAAATACCCTATTCTCAATCGCATTACATTGTAATCTCATTAGTAAGTGCGTGCCACACTTAACCATGATTAAGGTGAAACGTGTCACCTAGGCCTGAAAACTCAACTTTCAAACTGATTTTTGTCCTTGTAGCGGCTTCGCTAGCGTAGTATAGTCCAAAAAATCTGATCGATTAAAAAAAAATACTTTTATACACTCCTTGTCCTGACAATAACGAACAATAATAAAAAAATTATCCAATTTGGTGCAGTTGTTCGATAACTTTCGAAAAACGTATTAGTGCGTACATACTACATACATTTCGGCGATAATTTTTTATTTATATAGATATAGAAGATGATCAGGGTGTTTGCGAAAATCGATGATTATTCTTTACATTATCATTTAAAGCTCAATCAATACTGTTTATTGATTTTGAGCACAATCAGCTCAATAAAATAAAAATAAATAAATAATAATAAAAAAACTATGAGGAAATAAAATCTTGACAATAATCAAACCAACGACGATAAAATTACTTTCGTAGTAAACAAAGTCATCGGAACTGATAGAGAGTATCATGTAACATTGTTTTTACACCTGCTGATTAAAATATCAATGAATATACGTCACAGCACGTTTATGATGTTTATTCTTCACACCAAATGAAAGAAAAGCCACAAAATTTTAAATGATCAAATTCAAATGTATTTATTGTTTTCAAATAAGGATGAAAAAAAATAGGTAACCCTGCCTGCTGCTTTAGCGTTAGCTGTGATGCAGCAGACAGTGTGTTCCCAAAAATAGGATTATTTACAATAATTATGGTACTTACATAGTAAATTTATGAAGAACTAAATACAGATCAGCATTGTTATTGTATCTAGAACCATATTACTTTGAGTTTTGATAGCGAAATAATTTAGATTAGCAAAAGTTACGTTAGCTTTTTATAATGTAATTGTTACATTTCCGTTATTGAAGGAAAAGGTAAGCAAACAATAGCACTACTTATACAAGTGCAGGCCTTTAAAGGCGATCGTCGACCTAGTTCTGAACCATAAACCTACCATACAACATTATTTTATTTCTCTTTGCCTGGCGGACTATCGTCATCACACTTTGATACAGCAAAACCATTTTAATCAGACCCTCCAGTTTTCTTTAAATTAACCTTTATACATTGATCTTTGTCATTTAGTTTACTATTTAAAGTGTCTCGTTGTAGTGGTTTACCGATAACACGGAGTTTGCTTAGCTGGGTAAATACAGGCGTTTGGTAGCGCCCGTGCGATACCAAGAACACCTTCGTTTACATACTAATGTACTTAAATAAAATTATATTTATCTTTGTTATTTCTATTAAGTCACCGAAGGATGTGAAGTTTGATAATAATGTTTACTGATACGTTCTTCAACGAGATAAATTAAAGGTTTCTCTAAAATACTTATCATAGCTTCCAGTAGTTTCTGTAAGGTTTGGCCGGTTTGCTCGTTTTATTTATAAGACGAATTCCCAAAGACGCTTGTAATATTCACAGAATATTTATTTATATATTCACTTTAAAAATAAATAATTAAATTAAAGTAAAACAAATATTTACAATATACAACAAACGTGTTTTTGTTTTTAGATATACTTAATGGTAAGGAAACCTTCGTGTGTGAATCCAACTCGCAATTAGCCGGTTTTTTACGACTTTAAAGTTATCAGACTTTCCAGCGACGATCAACTATAAAAAAATCTCGGTTTGTTATTTGAGAATTTTATTGATGACTGGAGAAAAGCTGTAATAATTCTGAAAGTAAATTATAAAAAGTGAAAAACAAACAGTCGATTAGACATTGAATATGCCGAGTTTTCATATATGTATATTGTTGTAGTGAGACCACCTAAGACGCAACAAAGGGCCACTGGTAGTGCGTTTGCATTAGGTCCCGCTGCGAACGTGTAGGCATGTCCTGTGTCAACGTCCTTACCATCGAGGTTATTATGGCTCCTTACTGTACATTGTTTACATCTTTTGCCCAAGTCACACTGTGAATACTGTGATGAGAGGAAATGTTTTGTATACATATTGTGAAAGCCGTGAATTATCTAAACTTCTAATTGCTTATGCCTAGAATTTTATATGATAAGTACCTAAATAATTACGATTTGTAAAACAGGAGTAGACGAAGAAAGGTTTTTACCTAGTCCCACTGCTAGGTAAAAACCTTTCTTCGTCTACTCCTGTTACACTACAACCTTTTAAACGAACAACAACAAAAGTCAAAATTAAAGAAGGACTTCTAAGAGTTTCAGTGATATTAGTTTACCTACGAAGACGAACTTCAATAGAGCAATAATTTGTATTTCATTTAGGATCGGTGCGCCTGACCATGTTGGGTTGATTCGTAATTCGTCAGCGAAACTGTTAATTTGTCATAAAATATGTGAGAACAATAATGACAACGTGCTTTTATGAGGTTATATTCTACATGTACTTACATAGAATAACAAATTATATATTTAGGTTAAGGAAATGTTTGAAGACTAAAATACCACTAAGCTTTTTATTATCTGTACTAGCGACCCGCCTCGGCCTCGCACGGGTGTAATTTAGAAAAGAAAAGAGGTGAAAAATATAAACGTTAGCTATGTACATTTATTTCGGCGACTTGGTTGCAAAAAACGTAATTTACATAAAAACGTTATTAGGTTTTATTATGTATATAAAAGGTAAGCGCGGTGTAGGACGTCACCACAAGATACCACCCACCACCACAAGATGGATATAATAGACGACCTAAAAGAGACCGCAGGAAAACGCTGGATGCAGGCTTCCAACCGGTCATTTTGGAAATCAAGGGGCGAGGCCTATGTCCAGCAATGGAGGTCCTATGGCTGAAATGATAATGATGTATATTTAAAAAAACTAACCTTCCGTGAAAAATTAACAGATTGTAAAAAACGCATCAAAATCTGTTGCGTGGTTTAAGAGGAGTTAGCGGATATACAGACAGACAGACGCGGAAAGTGACTTCATTTTATACTATGTAGAGAATATACTTCAATTGTTTTGTGATTATTGACGTCACTTCTGTTTTACATAAAATTTCAGCATGTCCATCTTTAAATATTACTATGGAGGAACAGGAAAATTGCTCAACCAGAATGAATTCCCTCAGGAAATTGCAACAAATGTGCCTGCGTATAATAGAGGTGGTTGTAATTGGCATGCAGCCGTGGGAAAGAGGCTAGGCCCTGCAGCGAAGGGAGGTAGTGAATGACCCTCGCTCCCGATGAATGAACCCATTGTTCCTCTGGCATTAACTCGCTTACTATAATGGCCGTGGTAATGGAGAAAGTTGATGAAAATAAACGGAAAGGCAACATTTTGCCATATTAATGGGCTTACAGGTTTAAAAAGCTCTAGTAATAATTAAAATAATCAATACTAATAAAGACCAAGATGATGACAACCAATACAATCTCTCGTAATCTCAAATAAATCTCTCGTCAAGCTCATTTCATTTCCGTTGCTTCTCATAATTGCAAAAAAATACTTAATCTACTTAAGTATAATGTAGGTACATGAGACAATATAGTTTCTCCTTTGTTCATCATCATCATCATCAGCCAGAAGACGTCCACTGCTGAACATAGGCCTCCCCCTTTAACCTCCACACTGAACGACATCCTGCCATCTGCATCCACTGGATGCCCGCGACTCTCACAATGTCATCGGTCCATCTAGTGGGAGGCCTACCTACGCCGCGTCTTCCGGTTCGCGGTCTCCACTCAAGAACCTTTCTTCCCCATCGGATTTTTTCTCCTTTGTTAAATCATGTATAATCATTTGTTTAATCAAGCATCCAGATTGACTAAACAATGACGATGGAGTTATTTGGACTGTAAAAGTGTTTTGGTTATTCAGTCCAGTTACTCATCGATCTGGACCTTTGCCTTCGTTTCTGGGTTTTGTGAAAGTAGATTGGAATAAATACTTTGTTTAGTTCTTATACTATTTGCTGGTTGGCCCTTATCAATATTTACGTCAAGGCCAGAAGTTGTCAAGTTGATCAGCCAGCTTGCACGTGCGTAGGTACTTCAGACTGGCGACCGGCTGGCTGGTGAAAGCGCAGGGCCGCACCTTGCATCGCTCACACACTAGTTTGTTCGTTGATTGCAACTGTCAGGTAGGTACTACTTACAGTGGTTTCTATAAGATGGTTTACCGAGATAGACTTTTTAGGCATAAAGTATAGCAAATTAGTCTTGGTTGATATTACATTTTAAACTAGCAAGAAGTATTGCAAGTGAACAAGTAATAGTAGAGCAAGATAAAATAAAATTAAATGCTATTACAAAAAAAAAAAAAACATATAGACGAACATAGTACCTCCTCCTTTTTGGAAGTCGTAATAATAGCAACTGGTAATATTAATGTTCATAATGACATTAAGATATTGCAACACACAAGTTGACATTTTAATTTGTTTAGTTCTAGAAAGCTGTGCACAAGTGTTCGTTTCGTAGATAGTAGAAATACGAGATTGAGCATAGTTCTCATGGGATCGGGTCAAACGAGTTTTGCAAGTGGGCAACCGGTGGATGTAGATGTATGTAATAGACAAAAAAAAAACCTTTATATCGAGCTTTTAATTAAAAAAAGTTGACAACTACGTACAATGCTAATAAATCAATTTAAATGTTTTTACATACATTAATTGGAATGGAATTTATCATCTTAGTTCTTGTATTTTTTTTGTTTTTGGTATTCACGAAAACTATATTTTTGTTAGGAATTATGGGCAGTTACACATTAATCATTACACTCCCTCTCCTTATCTGTCATCCGGAGTAGGTATTAATTACCTATCTGTTTTAAATATGAATGGCTGTTTCAATCTTTTTAAGTGAGATAATTTCACGTCCAAGACGTCATTATGCGCCACGCCACTCGCTCCAGGTCCATTCCTCTATATCCAAGAAACGTGTTATACAACTTACCACGACACAGTGCAGGAGGATACTAGCTTTATAAACCTTATTCCTTTGTAATAAACGTTACAATTAACAAGACACTTAAAAGCTCTTGCGTTCGGCTGCATTATAACTTTCAGTGACTCATAGTCGATAAACAATAAAAAAATATTCATTCTGAATACCTACCTATGCATTTCCTTCGATTTGTATGGAAGTATCATAAATAAGCATTCTTTTGCACGCGATGGTGATGTTATGCTCTGATCTGCTCTATTAAATTGTTTAAATATGTTTTATTTGACCTTGAACTTTGATAGCAGGATTTTATACAATTTAGAATGCAAAATTCTTGGGCCACAATTCGGTAGTAAGAATCTACTTACATTAGTAAAATTCTCACTCATTCTTGATTGACTTTACTTGACTTTACTATTCTATTATACCACTTAACTGTGTAAAAAATTGTCACAAAGCCAGCAAACGGTATGGTCGTTTCCACGAAAAACGCTTTCTCTTCGTCAGCGGCACCGTCAAAGAGCTTCGTTGATGTGATCTCGGGACTGGTAGATTTGCTCTTGCCACAATATCTCGTACCGGCTTGTATCACGGGAAAGAATGATCGATGGCACAATAAGCCATTTGGAAGACTGTATCCAGCCATAAACCTGTATTGGTTATTTTCTCACGGTCGTCGCCTCTAGCTGAAGTTTCCTGGAACTTTAGTGAATAAACGTACTGTACGTTTTGTGGTCAATGTGGTGCTTTTTATGAGCCACATTGTTTGTAAGTCATTAACGAGTTGCTCACGAATGACTTGCCAGAAGAAATAAACGATTAAGTTTTCAAAGACATGGCTGCATAACAGCATAGAGACATAATCTAGTCCTAGCGTTTGAGTTGAGCGTTGTCAATACGATATGCATAACACGTATTTACGTCTTTTAAATGGTCAGTGATGTCAAAGTCATGGCTTTAGTTCGTTGACTTGCCTCTCTTTATTTAGAGCAGGTGTAATTATCCCGCGTGACACGATAAAACAGCCATCAAAACACTAAACGCTAGCATTTTGTAGACTATACAATGTATTTACTTTAGCGGTTATTTTTTGCCAAATAAGATTTTTTACAGATCTAGGACTGCCTGGAACCCTTTAAATTGATATTCAGCAGATACCACTGCACTGCCATGCTGCTAGCACTCTTAACTACCAAGAGTAAACCGATTTATAGACATTACGCAATGTATGATGTGATGCCAGTTAATAAATTCCAAGACGTGAGGTGTGTCGATGAGATTCCGATCCTCGACACAAATGATGGAAATGGCAAGCTCGCACAATGCAAGTACATTGTACCGATTGGGCCAATTGTTACCATGGATTTTACTTTATAAATACGTATTATAAACGTATTATATAACACGAAACATATAAATGATTTGTTGTCTTATCAAAATAGTTCTTTTATTATTATTTTACTCTCAAAATTATTTTGTAGATGATAATAGATATTGAAAGACGTTTTATGTCTTAGGAACAAACCAATATTTCATTAAGTTTGATGTACGATTTAATATTGGTGGTCAGGAGCCTTAACATTTCTAACCACTAAAACAGTTACAAAGACACTTGTTACCTGCAAACCCCAATTTTTTTTCTTGAACTAAGCGATGGCTGACATAAAAATGAGGCTCTTACATTGTTATTTGTAAACACCATTCTTAGTAATACCGTTGTGTCTCTTTCCGTAATTTTCATAAGCAGAATTGTTACTTTCTGCTTTTGTTCGAAAAACCTCTCCATGATTGTCAATTGTTTCTATTCCATCATATCTACTGCCTTTTGGCATTACACAATCCCAATGAAATTTTAAATCTTTCTCTCTTGTCTATTATTATTGGCAATTAAACGTGTAACATAAAATAAGTAATACGCGTGCATAGCCATAACTTATCTAAGTATTCATACCAACATAGAATGTAAAATAAGTGGATGGTGGATGCAAACTGTACTAGAGGTTTCATTTACTATTCATCAAAGTGCTGTTGTTTAAATTTGTAGGTATACGTGCCATTTGTTACCCAATTTGGGGCTATTCACATTACAAGCGCAGATTTCTGCAAAGCTTTTGACTCTGCTGTTGTTATTGTTTTTGCCATCTATGTCAGGCTGTTTCTATGTAATGCATAATTATATCTACTACAAAATATTTCCATAGTGTATGGTAGGGATTGAACGCTTATCGAAATGGATAACAATAATAAAAGTGAGAGTCGTCATGTCAATGAACCGAGAGATGTTAGCGGTTTACCACAGGGCTGTGTACTAGGGGCTACGGCCCTTTAATTTATTTATGCTCTTTTCGCGTTAACATACTATACTGAAGTTTTACAGCCATCATAATCATAAACTGAACAAAATTGAATTTTGTGAACCTGATACTCATATATTTTAATAGCAGAATATTTTTTCACCGGCATTGGATTTGACTGTAATTTAATGCATCCAATATTATTATTATTTATGTGAAATTGCTTTCGTTCCCTGTATATCATCAAAGATTTTTTCGATGTATTTAATTTTTCGAAGCTTTGTTTGAATGATTGTGTGTGTATGTGTATTATTGTGTATAAATGAAAGAGTAGATGTGTTTTTCCCACCTGTAAGTTAAAAATATGCTTAACATCACCATACCACTAACACGTTATTGGATGCAGGCTTGCGTGTTTATAAGATTTTCCTTATACGTTTTTAGTACATGGAAATACACATAACTTGGTCTGGGTGGTGTCTGGGTGGTCTAGGTATGTATGTCATGTATTTTAAGATTTTAACATTTGAACAAGTTGGTTAATCATCACAATTGATAAAAAATTAAATGATTAGTTTTTACTGATACTAAGATATCTTACGTAAAAACCAAAACTGTACCTGCTAATGTGATTTTAATTCACCTTAAATTGACTCCATTTGTGATTCATCTTGAGGATGAAGATTAACGTGAATTGTTGCTTTTGTATGCTTTTATTTATGAAATACTAATAACATTGTGTTAATGCAATATGTGTTAATGCATATTTATTATCAAAAGCAATTAGAGAGTGTGTTATTAGAGTGTTATATGTTTGTTGTTGTATAAGTTTCTATGAGAGTGCCACAGAACATTACTTTTTAGGGTATTCCAACAAGGAACCCTTACAAGTTCATTCTATCCGTCTATTGATCCATTCTAAATTCTTTTGAACCTTCTAATTTCTATAATTATTAAGATAAGTGCAAGAACTTTGCATAACTACAGTTGTAGTATAGATCTCAATTATAAAAGCAAAATAAATATAGTTGCATTTTAGGGGTAGATGTAAAATGGGGATGAAAACATTTTTGTCACTAAATTTCGTGTGGGGTATCACTAAATAGGTCTTTTAAAATGAAGGTAAGGTTTGATACATAACTTTTTATCAAGTCTAACCATTGCGAAATATGGCCCGCCAAAGTAGCAAAAAGTTGGGCGATGGCATAGAAACTGCACATAATTTATTTAAATACTAAATAAGTCATTGGTGATAAGGGCAGGGCCAATCGAGGATCGAATCGGGTGCAGTCAGATTATAAAGCGCACAAGCACATACAATAACTCCGCCACCATCGCTCCAATCATCGCTATATCATCTAATATTGGCGTATTATGGTTATAATGCTTATTTTCCTTATAACTCTAGTCTTGACCTTGAACACTCTATAAGTATGCGGCAAAATATAACAAATGCGCAACAGCTTTAGATTAGCAGTGTTACTTAAAAACTTCACGTTAATCCTCTCTCAACCGCCTCTCAGACGAACTGCGTTTCAAGCCTTGATCTACGGTCAACTTTTTTTACCCATAAACCAATTTTATCCTTCTTTGAGATAAAATACCCACAGATAAACGAATAAAAAATTCAGTTGGCGCTACAGTGTTACTAAATGTTTTACGGTTTTTAATTGCATGATTTTATTTATATTATCATAAAAATATCCAATAAACTTAAAACCTTTTAACTAAGATTATTTTGATCGTAGCCTTAAATATAGAGTGCTACTTAGCAATTCAAAGTATTTCCGGTCCGTCACATTTCGCAAAATCTACATGTGGAATGCTTTGGTTGGTTGGTTTGTGTTTTTATTTTTATTGATGTGTATTAAAAGCATGTTATTAAATTTATCTTTATTATGTCGAGTGTGTTAATTTTACTGTAATTTTGTACTATTGTTTGCTATTACGCCATACAGTACATATCTGTCAAAATGTAGGCGTAGTTAAATATTCAAATGATGTCAATATTTAAGCATGAGTCTCGAAAGCGAAACCCAGTTTTCTTGACACTATTCTGATAATTCTAATAATACGTAGACGTAAAGAGAACTTTTTTAAAATTTTTGTTACCTCATAACTCTTCATTTGTGAGATTAAAAAAATATTTTTTTAATTGAAAGGATATACCTTCTTTAGGATTGATCATGGGATCAATCCAGAAATTTCATCAATATCGAATCAGTGCTTTGATAGTAAATGAAAGTAAAAATATCAAAATTTATTTTTAGATAAGCGAATATTAATAAGAATATGAAGATTTTTTGCCTTATTTAAATAAGACTGTAATTTGAGATTAGTAATGATAGGTGTAAAAACCAAACAAAGCAGCTCTGGTGCTGCGGTAGGTGTCGTTAACTCTTCATTTAATTATCAGCATGCATCAGCAGATGATCGTGGGAAACTTTCATATCAGTCTACGGATGTTTCGCCTAGTTTCTGTGAACTTGATTTCACAAAATAAATACGATAAAACTTCTGTATCTACTTCATGTTTAGAGATAAGGAAATCTATTGATAGATTTGTATTCCAACCTTATAAAACCTTCGTACCTTGTATTTTTAAGACTTTTAAATAACATTTTTTGAGCTTCTTATTGTGGTGCTAGGTATCTACTTAGGTATGTGTTCAAGACCTCTTCTATAACTACTATACAAACTATGCCGTTTCAAAATGGTCGTACAGAATATTTAGTTATAATGTCACAATAACAGAATTCGCGTCAGCAGTTTTACCATACAATTATACATATACTTACATATATCATCAAATTGTGTTTTCCCTAAAGATAGATGTGTTATTAAAAGTTTATTATAACTAACTCAGCGTTGTTATTCGCAGAGGAATGGTTACTCGTACGTTGATTTTTTAATCCCACACGTGCGTAGGTACTGCGCAGATCTGATATAAAGTCTAGTTTACAATAGTATAATTATACAATACAATAACTCTTTATTAAAAACCACAAAAACAAGGATTACATTATAAATTACAGTAATTATCTAGGCTTTTAACAGGCGACCTTATCGCTTAAAGCGAACGCTTCGTTATGCCATCGAAAAAAGATAGCATCATTCTTGGTTATACTTGGTACCTCAATAAAAATGGCGCAATCGCTTACATGTAGGTGAAGTTTATTTGTTCTCCACCACTAATACTTACTTTACAATTATTATTACAATTATCAGTATACCTATACATAATGCTCTTTGATCGTGTAACTGATAATATATTATGGTATATTATCAGTTACTACTACTAAGGTAATGTTATAGAAGAAGAATTTCCTAATGATTTTAGCTTTTATAGGCTAAAAAGCCACATAATAATCGGTCACTGAGTATCATCTAAGGTATAAATATATTTTTACACCACCTGCTCGACAATGTCTAATTATAAGACATACAAACTAAACCATAAGTTGGTGAGTTATTATTGCCCTACGGTCTAGCCGGGCAATAATATTGTACTGAATTTCATTATAAACCCCGTGCCTTGATCCTTCTTCTGAGCCCGTGGTCATTAATATGATTTGAATTTAAATTTAGCTTAACTATACATTTGTATTAATTTTCACAATAACGACCTGTACTAAGAAAAACTTTTTCAAAGTTCGACTGGTCATCACGATTAAAAAGAATAAAATGTGTGTTTACACGATCAAAGAGCATTATGTATATACTGATTATATAGCAGAGTTAGATTGGACATCTAGAAAACTTGTTATATGATTATTTACGGGATATTCACCGTGGTAAGGTTGTGGTCTTTCCGTAAACATGGTGCATGTAACTGCGCCAAAATATCGGGAGCTCCTTCCACAACCTTATCACGGTAAATATTCCGTAAATAATCATATAACTTTAGTGAACGACCGTGATAGTTAAAACAGTGTTTTAGAAAACTTGTGTTGTACCTTTAACTCCACCAGCGTGAACAACGCCTGTTAATTTATTGTTCAGCTGAATCTGTTTTCCTTTGCCATAGGTCGATGTCGATACACGAAATAAATTACCAACGTACGTCCGCAAGATGAATGTATATCTTTTGCATTAACATTAATTTATGATAAAAATTATTCAAATTGTTTGGTGCTGTCTTGGAAAGGATTTGCTTTAATATAGTGTTCAGAGCCTGATTTAGAAGAGGGCAACCGGGCAACCTACTGCCACGGGGCCTCCACAAGAGAGGGACAATAGACATTTCTAGGAAAAAAAATCTAACTGAATAATATGTTTTTTTTAAAGAACTTGATTTGTATTGCAATACATTGTTGAACCACTTGATTTTTTTTTAAATCCTGTTCATTACCAAGTGATCGGTTACATGAACGACCTTGTCATTTCTTTCACCGAATCGAAGTTGCATATTTTCCTAATTTTTAAATTGATAATTTTTGTATTTTTTTTGTGGCACGGAACCCTCAGAGCGCGAGCTTGACTCGCACTTGGCCGGTTTTATTAGTTTGAAAGGTGACATAAACGCTATTCTTAGCTATGATTAAAAAAAACTGTTCATCTGTTTGAAGAATAACATATATTGTATAGGGGTGTTTAAAAAAATATTACAATTTATGCTAGTTCATAGTTATCATGACTTACAAAATGGAGAAGGTTCTCAATTCGATTAGTTTTTTTTTATGTTTGTTACCTTTACCTCAGAATTTTCGACTGGGTGAACCGTTTTTGGTTATTCTTTTTTATAGTTGGTGCTTTCCGTGTGGTCCCATTTCAATTAGGTCCAGTTCTGTCATTTTTATGAAGTCGGTTTTTTATATATTGATAATTAAATCTGTGATTATTATTTTAATGATGTTTTTTCTTCTTTTCAGTTATCTGAAGAAGTGACGAGAAAGCAGAGCGAATACCAAAAATGTCTCGAATCGTACAAGCAGATGAGGACTAAGTTCGAGGAGAACTACCTTAAATGTAAGTGTAAGTTTTAAGTGTTTCTATTAAGCATGCATAGGTTTGCTAAAATACATTCTGGCTAATCAAATAAGCATGCATAGGTTTACTAAAATACATTCTGGCTAATCAAATAAGCATGCATAGGTTTGCTAAAATACATTCTGGCCAATAAAATAAGCATGCATAGGTTGGCTCAAATACATTCTGGCCAATCAAATAAGCATGCATAGGTTTGCTAAAATACATTCAGGCCAATCAAATTAGGGGTCTTCCATTAATTACGTGATGTTTTAGCAACTTTTGGTGAAGCTTTAGTTTACTCCCCCCCCCCCCCCATCCAAAAGCACGTGTTTTTGTACAAATTTATCTTAAACCTTTTCAGAATATTAAGTATCTATAAATACAGTTATAATGTAATTTAATTCTGGAAAATTAAGCACCGTGATACACTGCACCCTTACTATATCCCCCTTGTTATTTTCGTGATCCCTTCCCCCCTTTCGAGCCTAATGGATTTATCACGTGATTAATGGACAATCTCTAAGGTCGCGCTCATCGTTGAGCTCATTTCGCAAGTTTACAACATTTTGATTTTCAACAATCAATTTGTGAGAATTATAAACCAAATTAGGCAGTATCTTATGATTCCCTGAAGAACCATGAAGAGATCGCTGTTAGCGATAAGGCCCGCTCCTTGTGGAGAAAGCTCGCGTTTTCGATCTGTTTGTAGTTTTTATATCTGGTGTACACGATAAAGAGTTTCTGTATATCTTTAGAATAATAATGCAAATGGTGTTTATAAAGCAATTTTTGTGTTTATATTTTATGAAAATAAATTATTGTCCTTGAATATACAGTAAAAATAGGTCTAATGCATTAATTTAAAACGCAAATTTTCACTAGTAGGTACACATAATAAAATATGTTTTGATATTTAATTAGAATAGTTAGATTTAGTTAGAATAGTTTAGTTAGTTGTTATAGCATCGCTTTAGTCTATCTGTAATGGTGTTATAAGTGTTTTTAGTAAATAAATAAATAAATATTCGGAACATTTTTGCACACACGGTCATCTGACTCCAAACTAAGCAAAGCTTGTAATATGGCTGCCAGAGACTGATATAAGTACATATATATTTTCATATACATACTTGAAAATATATTAACACCCAGACATAAATAAAACTGGTAACTAAAAAAAAAAAAAACTGGCTTCTTTTGCAGGTCCTACGAGTAGAGGCGGCAGGAAGCTGGATGAGACGAGAGATAAGTATGGCAAGGCTTGCAGGAGACTGCACCGGGCACACAACGAGTATGTGCTGCTGCTGGCTGAGGCGACTGAGTGTGAGCGCGCGCTCAGGACTGCAGCGCTGCCGGCGCTGTTGGACCAGCAGCGGCGACAGGGAGAAGCCACCGCGTCCTCATGGTGAGACATTTATTGACAACTTGCTGCGCCCGGTGGTTTCACCCGCGTGGTGATGAAAATCGGTGATGATGATGAAAAGTAGCCTATGTGTTAATCCATGACATAAGCAATGTATATTCCAAATTTCATCCAAATCCATCCAGCCGTTTCTGCGTGATTGATTAACAAACATTCATCCATCCATCCATCCAAACTTTTACATACGAGTATATGATATTAGTGTGAAGTGTGATTTGGTAATACAATTTAATTTTTTAACCGGCACTCCAACTTCCAACAACCAAAAAGGAGGTTATCAAATCGACTATTATTTTTTTAGTTTGTAACCTCAATACTTTTGACTGGGTGAACCGATTTTGATGATTCTTTTTTTAATTGAAAGCTTGTACTTTATTTTTGGTCCAGTTCTGATAAAGTCGGATTTTTATATTGATAATTATGGTTATGGTTAGCAGCCAAGAGTCACCCTCGTCTGTGGAAAGGCATTCTTATTACGAAAATCTACACTTAGTTCCTGCGTGGTGCCAATCAGTTTGTTTTTTCACGATTTGGGGGTTGGTCCCATAGTAAATGTTGTCCATAATGACAACTACACCTCCTCCTGTCCTCCTATCTGATGACCTCCTGTCGGCTCAGTACACCTCAAGATTATATATCTTATGCATGCACCTTGTATTTCTTATACATGAACTAGTGGGCCACAAATAATCCAGTCTCTAATATAGGCCTTGGTTGAGAGTATTAACCTATCTCTTAAGGCAGTCTCCCGATTGGAGCGATGATGCTAGTCAAGTTCCAAGCGGCTAAGAGGACACACCTGGGGGTGTATCTGTTCTCCGCAATCCAATCAAGGACTTTATTCCAATTGGTTCCTACTTTCCGGGATGTACCTATCCGTTTCGATACTCGTAACTGACAGGTTTGAACTCTTGGGCGTTGCTCGGACTTCGACTTTCAACTGCTACATTGAACACAAGCCTCGATTGGCTGTCAAAAATATGATGTGACAGTGAAGAAGGGACAGTACCTACTTCACGCTGGAACAGTTTCTATCATTGTACCAAGTACAAGTTTTGTTGTGCATGAAGTACTACTCGATTGGATCCTTTGGGATAGATCAGCCAAGTGCCAGCTTGGGGCATTGGAGTCCACTGAGGAACTTGCCAAGAAAGCACATCATCAACGATTTTCTTTTTTAAGTGACGTCATATTTTTGGTTCACCTTGAATTGTTATTTTCAGGAAAGGCATCCTTCTCGAGGTGGTGCAACGGGGAGACTTCAGTACTGAAAAATTTAGAGAAATCCAAACCAAAATCGAAACCACAGTCCAGAATTTAAGGCCCCAAGATGAATACAAAGAATTTATAGAAAAGTACAAGTAAGTACCTTACCATCAGCTTTTCTTACAGGGTATTCTGTCATTTCATTTCGAATGTAACAAATATATTTTATATATTTCATAAAATCTTAAATTTAATTACATTCAGTCACTGGCGGACGACACAGTCTAAACCGCAGGGTCTAGATGCATGAAATTTTCCACAAGCAGCACAAGTGTGTGTGATTATATTATCTTTGTCGAAGACCGAGCCCTAAAGTTGCAAGCATTTTGCCATAGTCAAAAACATAAAAACCCGACTGCAAAATGTAGTATGCCATTTCGGTCACACAGCCAAAAAATGTTACTTTCCTACTGTGCAATCGGGCTATCATCACAGTATCGAAATTTATTATTTTTCTGCTATGATAATCTTCTCCAAAATGTATCCAACTGTCCAGTTTGTATTTAAAAACATTTATCGATTTTGAAGAATCAAAATCCTCAGGCAACCTGTTCGAATTGTTAATGTTCCCTTTAATAAGGTTCCTTTTTATAATAGCGTTCTTTAACTGTTTATCATGTGTATGTAATTTGTAGTGTGAACAATAAAGAGTTAATCTAACTATCTTAGGTATAAAGAATACATCTCATGAACAACACTGCTTACCAAGTCTAAAACCTCAAACCTTTAACAGATCACCTCCGTTGACGCCAGTAACGTTCACATTCGACGAGAGCCTGGTGGAGGACACGAGTGGCAAGCTGCAACCCAACCAGCTAACAGTCGACAACCTCACTGTCGAGTGGCTCAAGGAAAAACTCACAGGTAGCTATCGCAGCCTCTTCGGCCTGCTTTAATCGACTGTCGAGTAAACCTCAGCCTCACTTCTCTCAGATTATCGCTTTTGATATACGTATATCGTAATGTCGTATCATATCATTCACAGTTTTTTATTTTATTCGTTATGCTCCCACATGCTTTCGTCATCCATCTTTAGGTATGTAACTTCAATCAACCAGGCATTTACTTTTCTACACACTTGAATCATTGTATAAATTACCTATTTAGTATGCAGTGCAGTCAGCAGTGTTCCGAGCTCCCGCTATCCTATACTCTACACAGTATCAGCCTATTATGTTTTCTTCCTATTTCTGGGACACAGGCCTTCTCTCAGAGGGAGAGGATGAGTCCTTATCTATCATGCTGGCCCAGTGCACGTTTGTGAATGGCATGTCTTTGAACTGTTGAGGTTCTTGGACATACCGGTTATCTCACGATTACCTTCACAGTTGTTGAGCGATGGCAATGAAACTGCACATAATTTATCTAAGTACTAAATAAGTCATTGGTGCAGGGCCGAGGATCGAACCGGGTGCCGTTAGACTGTAAAGCGCACATGTATGCTACCGCTCCGCCACCATTGCTCGCATGCATTTAAATCCGTTCAGTCATTACGGAGTTGATTGTCGACGAACTTTCACATTTATAAATCAGTGGCAGGTTTAAAAACAGTAACAATATTTTTTTATTTATATTACATGGGAATTACTCACGTAAGATTGGGCCGGTTACTCCGACTAAAAGTAACAATATTATTAATCCCTGTGTTTGTCTCGGAAATACTTATTAGATTTCTCTTTGCATCATTTTGTTAGCATCTTATTTCCATTTATCATTTGCTTTTACCCCATCAAAAAATATCAGCAAACTAGGAATCTACATAAAATCCTTATCTAACAGAACTGGAGTCAACACTACAAGACAACAGGGAAAAACAGACAGCATTACAGGGTCCGGAAATCATAGGGAATGGTGTCTGCAAGAATAATAACACAGGAGTTGCAAACGGAGTTAACGGAATCGACAGGTAAGAAATATGTTTGGATCAAATTGAATGAATGTGAATTGGTAAACCTAACTATATTTCTGATGGCTTACACCCAAACTTTGTAACTATTCTTTTGTTGGACGACTTTGCAGGTATAGGTACACAAGTTTAGGTGTTTTTTTACACATTTACCTTTGCACAAAAGTATAGGTATTTTTTTCTTCTTACTATAGAAGTCATCTTTATGAGGAAGCTTGGTTCAACCGCAGCCGTGTACGAGGTCAAAAGTAGTCATAAGTAATACTCAGATTTCATAAGTAAACAATGCTTACGCAAATTTCTTAATTTATTTCCTCTTACAACCACAGAACTGTGAGTCATTGTAGGCAAGTCATCGTTTGCTGCTAATTTATTCTCTGTTTTTGTTTATTGAATGGTTCCAAAAAGTCTACTTGGGACTGGGCACAAGCAAGACCAATGTTCAGTTTTAGGAACATAAACATAAACCAATGATAAGTACCTATTTATTATCCCTTTCAAATAGAATGGCACTCCGCAACAATATTATGTTATGACTAATATGTGACCAACGGGTAGAACATTTTATGTTGTACACAAAATAAAGACGAACTTCCGCAAAGTAACGGTTGATTCAGTCAGTGAATGGTAACAATTATGGATTAGAATTTAATAGACAAGTCATAGACAAAACAAAGACAAGTCAAAGTCTAGTCACAGTCAAATCAAGAAAGTCAAGCAAATTATAGTCAAGTAAAACTAAAAATCAAAGCCACAGTCAAGTCAAATACAGATCACAGTCAAAGTAAAAGGCAAAGTCAAGTCACAGTTAGGGTTCATTCCCGGGGGAATTCTTCTGGAAAGACGAGAACTCAGAACGAGTTTCCCGGGAATTCCCGAGAAACCGTGTTCGAGAATCCTAGAGACCCGAGAAATGAACCCACATAAACCCACAACATAAACCCACGAAATAGGAATATATTATTAAGTAGGCGAACTTGTTTTTCAAATTTTAAATGAGGATAACTTTTCACCATCAGGCATTCACCTCCACCGATACCAGTGACGACATCAGAACCGATGAAGCTCCTGGAGCTCCGAGTAGCGGAACGGAAATGTGCCAAACAAGCCGAGATGATCAGGTCAGCACTGGCAGAGCTCGGCTGCGAGGAGGCGCCCAGCGGGTGTCCAGATCTCTCCAATGAAACTGTTGGAGTGGACAGCCTCGACGGAAGCTCGCCCGACCATCAGGTACGTGAGGTGAAACTGGAACAGCATAATGAGTTAATTGAACCGATTGAGCTTCATTAATGGAGCTCTGTCTAAGTTCAATGTATAAACTTGGTTATGCCGAATTTTATGTCTGATCAACTATAAGTTAACGGTGTAGATATGTATTATCCATTGTCAGGATCGCTCGTCGATTGATTCGAAAGCGTCAATGGATGTGCTGCGGTTGCATCTCCATTCAGTTATTCCTCCGAAGCCGTTCTTCAGATTCTTCACAAGGCCTTTCCGACGCAAGTCAGCTCCCTCCAGCCCGGCCTTGCCTCCAAAGACCTACAGGAGCAGTAGCGTCGGACCCACTGATTCGGTAACAGTGCTGACTCTCCGAAAGAAACGGATCAGAGTTTTAAAGCGACGCTTGCGTAAACGTGTGAATGTTTATGTGAAATGTCGTGTTCAGCATAAAACGTTGTTCAAGAAGAGGAGGAAGGCTCATGTCGCTCTTGATAGTTATTCTAACAGTGTGGTGAGTGCCACTAACCGAAGATTAAAACTCCCACGCATGGCATGGTACTCGCATGAAGATCTAACCACGTGGCACCATACATCACAGTTTACGGTTCGTACTCGGCGTCATTCAGAACGTGTCAGAGTTAATTTTAGCGCAAGTTTCGGCGTCACCGCACCGCACGAACTTCTGACGGGAATACGCTTTCATATAAAATTAAAATAGCACCGGCTCCTTCTAAAACTCAAATTCAAAATCAAGGTGACGCCGCTTGGGCCGTTCCAGAAATGTATCGGTGTTTACGCCACGTCTGTGTACGCTTCGGTCGCGAGATTTGCGTCAAGTTCATCCTGTTTTTTGTGATATTTCCTTCCAATGGTGAAATAAAAAGATAACAAAGTAGGGATCATGTGTTCAGTGGACTTTTAAGACTTTAGCGGAGGTTAATATGGATCCGTTTGCCATGTACATAACACACGCTGACCTGCCTCCTCCGTACATAATTCCTCGGAGGAAGAAGCGATTGAAGCAGCTGCAACTGGAACTTGAGCAGGAATACGTATGTTGCGGCTTTAAGTGTGACGTGCGTGTGTTGTGATTAGTTAATTATTAATTACCTATGTAAGTTATAACGTTTGTGCATGTGACCTTTTTAATTGGCGTGAGTATTACGCGCCAGGTTGGCGCAGTTTTTGGTTTGTAGTTCCTCTAACGGCACCTACTAAATATTTAATTTTATCAAATATACAACAAAAATTCCCTTATACAAATCTAATTCATAGTTCTGTCTTTTGTACCGTCTGTCATCAAGCATTGGCTACTTTTTTAAATCTTGTTAGGGTAGTGTTTGCCATAATCATGTCTGATGCTAAGCAAAGACGCGGACTTACATAGAAGAAACCTGTTTATCTACTCTCGATTTGAAGACGCCCATTAATTGAATCTACTTTTCCATATTTTTGTGGCAAGTGTAGCAACACAGACTCCGGCAGAGGGTTCCACACCCTCACTATAAAACTTGTCCACATTTTAAATACTGCAAACATTTTGACTTGTCCTCCTACTTCTAGGGTAACTCAGATGAGAGCAACAAAGAATTCCTTGTGTAACAAGAGGCAGGTGATTAGGAATATTTTTCTATGTCTCACCAACCCCTTGTGTGATTTAGGTGAGCGTGAGTGAGACGGAGCGTACCCTGGTGGAGCAGGAGTGGTTCCACGGCGTGCTGCCGCGAGAGGAGGTGGTGCGGCTGCTTCGAGCTGACGGAGACTACCTCGTGCGGGAAACCACGAGGAACCACGCCAGACAGTTAGTGCTGTCAGTGTGCTGGGGGCAGCACAAACACTTTATAGTGCAGACTACGCCGGAGGTAAGCTGTCTAAAGACCATCGATCGAAGCTCGCTTTCCCAATCTCGCTAAAAGAAAAAGGTCAGGTATTCTTGTCCATATTTATATTAGCGATATTCTGTCTCTGTCGCACTTATGTCGATCCTAATAACAGTAACGGTGACAAAACTTTCGTGGTAGGTCCTGGAATAGCCGAGCATTAAATTGCGAGTTCTGATCTACAACAACAACGGTACAACAGAATTTCAAATGACGATATAGTTTCTTAATGTCTATATTATTTTCTCCCCTCTATGGGAGAAAAGAAATCTCTCTTACAATGTCATCTGCCTCGGTCCAAGGGAGAACAAAAAAAAAACCACATCGATAGTACTCGTACCAATCGCCAATCGATCGTGAATCGAATCGAGAAAGTACTTTCGGTATACTTGTCCACACCTGAATGGCTACCACCTAGTAGTTTTGGCGCCAACGTGAATAAAATATGTCGCTTAGTTTTCCTAAACTTGTGTATTTACGAGTGTTCATGTGTAATAATGATAGATTATTATTTACTGAAGTGTTCGTAAACGTGGCCAGTGCAGGCCAGTGAATATAACGAGGTAAAACTTGACTTTTCGTGTTGTTTTGAAAACTCTATCAACGCCCCAGCCTCCACCACTTTACTAGGGGACGACTTGGACGTGACTCTGAATAACTTTGCTTGACTCTGACTTGTTTTTGTTTGGTGATATGTACCTATTTAATCATAAAAATATTTCAATACTTGGTAAATGTACAAGACGAGCGACGCCAAAATCTCCCAAGAGGAAAGAAAAAAAAGTAAGTCATGAAAAACCATTCCATTCCTTTATTCCAGGGTCACTACAGGTTTGAAGGCGCGGCGTTCCCGTCAGTTGCCGAGCTAATCGCGTGGCAGCGTACCAGCGGGGTGCCGGTGACAGCACGCTCGGGCGCGCTGCTGCGCCGTGCTGTGCCCCGAGAGAACTGGGAGCTTAATAATGATGATGTGCAGCTATTGGATAAGATCGGAAGGGTAAATCCTTAAAACTTTATTCTTTGAAGTAAATAGCGATACTTATATTAATTTTATCTATCGATAGCCAATGACATCCATTTGTGGTGACTTGCCAAATTGTTGAAAGAAATGGCTGCTGCTGTCGACGCAGCTGAAAAAACTAGTACCTATACCATAATAAGGACATCCGACAGGTGTTTGATTCATTGTAAATTACATTTCCTTCAGGGTAACTTCGGTGACGTTTACAAAGCGCGTCTAAAAACGACAAGTCAAGAAGTTGCGGTGAAGACGTGTCGGGTCGCGTTACCGGAGGAACAAAAGAGGACATTCCTGCAAGAAGGACGGATACTCAAGCAGTACCAGCACCCGAACATTGTGCGACTGATAGGCATCGCCGTGCAGAAGCAACCTATCATGATCGTCATGGAACTTGTCTCGGGTATGAAGGCATTTTAAAATTCAAGGCTCACATGGATTTCTTCTAGATCAACTTGAACCGTCCTCGGCCACACCGTCGCTTAACATTAGTCGAGTTGGTGGCCAACAAGTAGATCTATCTATATTTTTTCTTTTTTTATTATTATTATAGATTAATTGGCAAACAAGCGTTGGGCCAAGTAGTCACCGCCTCCTATATACTATAAGACACCTACAATACTCAGGGCATTGTCAGTGCGTTGCCTACCTATGAGGACTCTATGACGCTGTCTTAGTATAGACACAGAATACATATAAGTACAAGTACAGAAGATTCGCTCCGCAAAATCATTTCAATAAGTAGCGACTCTTGCTACTATACAATAAAGTGCAATTTAGGACGTGCGAGCGCTAACTACCTACAGCTATATTAACCTAGAAGTTGCCTCTCTATCTATCGCTTAACTCTTGTCGCGTTATCTGTGTCTATCGCGCGACAAGTCCTACAAGACGACTACTTGTAGCTTCATACCCAAAGTGCGGAGTCTCCGTAGGAGTATTACATTCTCTTGGGTGCGGAGTGCGCCAGGCCTGGTATAGATGAACAAAAAGCATGGTTATGTTTAATGTCTGTGGAATTGTAACTGCAGAACCACTTTTCTGATTTGGATGTGCTTCTTACATAGATTTTAAATATTTATACTGAATTTACTTATGCGGCTTGACACTGATGAATTCCTTTCATGAGACTTGTTAAAACAAACCAAATGAGCCCAGACTCGAGGGGTTTATTAGTAGCCATTGAAGAGTCCAGTATCCACCTCATGGCTACATCATCCTCAGTAATTTCATATATTACTGTATTGTCATTTGAATTACATATACCTACTTGTAAAGTTTCAAATCGATACGACAGTTAGAAATAGGTTAAAATCGACAATTGACATCCAAGATTTGTTTGTAAACAAATCTTGAATTGTTGGTGTTCTGTGATTTTTAGGGCTCCGTAATACTGGGAACCCTTATAAGATAATTCCACCATCCTTTTTAACTCCCGACGCAAAAAGAGGGGTGTATAACCTGCATATCTTTGTGTATGTCTTTGGGATCGTAACTCCCAAACAGCTCTTTTATCGGGGGTTTAAAATTTTTACAATTTATATTTCTTGTATCTCTTAGGTTTTAATTTACCTTTTTTTGTGATTGTATCTCAGACTTAATTAAGCGTAGCAAGATAAACAAGTATTTTTATGGCGCGAGTGCGTCAGTCATCAATCCGTTCAGATATGGTGTGTCGTTATAAAGTTAACGAGTTTCGTTATAAATGAGGAAAGCACGTGGGATGTACCGGTCTGGTTAGGCGCACTAGTTTCGGAGCCGGGTGGGCGCAGACATGATACATGGGTTAAAATTAACTTTGTACTTTTATTTATTTGTGATCGAGACTGGATATTTCTGTCTAGAATTCAAGAGAATGGAAACCCTATAAGATGCTTAAAAATGATTCTATTTTTTATGCGCAACAGAGAAACAGATACACTGTTTACTTAGTTATTAATTACCAGATATTAGGTATACCTACCTAAATCTAATAGTGTTTGAGATTTAAAACAAGCATTAAGTTGAGCAATATGCTGTGAAAGCGCACCTACTGAAATTAATTACAGAATGCTTGAGCTGTAACCATCTCTGTCGATAAACCATTGGAACAAAAAGTTACAACATGGGGTTCTTCAAAAGGCAAGTTAATAGAGACTTCGGGGTTCGGCAACGAATTTCTGATGCCTCTGGTGTTTTAAGTATCCATAAGCGACGCTGACTGCTTATCATAGGCAGGCCGACTGCTTGTCAACACCTATGGCCACAGAATACATAATACACACTATGACATAAAAAACACATCAGTCATAGGACTGCACGTCAGAAGTGAAAACTAAAGTAGTAATTCACTTATTCTACAAGAGATGGCGCTGTTAAAATACACGGTACGGCGTGACGATGCCGCGAGTTCCACGATTTTTGTTCACCCAACAATTTCACTTCAAAAATTATATTAACGGGATATTTACCGTGATTTACCTTATCATGGTACTTATCCATTAACTGTTCCAGGTGGTTCCCTGCTCACGTTTCTCCGCACGCGAGCCACCTCTCTGAGCTCCCGGTCACTCCTCGCCATGTGCCGGGACGCTGCCGCCGGCATGCGCTACCTCGAGTCTAAGAACTGCATCCACCGCGACCTCGCGGCACGGAACTGTCTTATCGGAGACGACAATATCGTCAAGATATCAGACTTCGGCATGTCGCGGGAAGAGGAGGAGTATATCGTTTCTGGTGGAATGAAGCAGATACCGATCAAATGGACCGCACCTGAAGCTCTTAATTTCGGTAAGTTAATTTTTATATACTTGCGAGTTTATTCGCTATGTATGAATTTGCCGCCTGGAACGAAATAGTTTTTTTTTACTTATAAACGAGCTGTTAATCATCATACTGCATATTATGAGAATTAAATCACAAGATGCTTTAATATAATACTAGTCCTGTTGCCCGCGACTTCGTACGCGCAGATTTTTATATAAACTTTCAACCCTTTTTTCCTCCCTTAATCCGGCCCTTAATAACATAGCCTATACTTCAATTTGGTCATAGCTCAGCATATTCGTGAAAACCGCATTTAAATCCGTCCAGTGGTTTTGGAGATGTGCATGGACAAACAAACAGACAAAAATTATAAAAACTGTCTTAACGTGTTCAGCTGCTTAATTTAAGTCACCCTGTGATTTTATTTTTAACCGACTTCCAAAAAAGAGGAGGTTATCAATTCGACTGTTTTTTTTTTTAATGTTTGTTACCTCAGAACTTTGGACTGGGTAAATCGATTTTGATGGTTCTTTTTTTATTTGAAAGCTAGTGCTCCGCATTTGGTCCTATTTAAATTTGGTCCAGTTCTGTTTTAGTCCGTTTTTTATATTGATATCTATTTATATCTCGCAATTACAGATTTTTTTACTCTATGTTTTATTATATGTATAGATATAGAATAGATAGATAGATTGTTGACAATTTGGAATGGTTTCGTAATAAAAGTCAAATAGCTTATTATTGCTTTCATAGACGTCATACAGTAGGTACAAATGCGGCACTCTAGGTTTACATACAAAATGGTCTATATTAATAAAAGTCTTGTTGCGTTGAGGCTGGAAGTTCTGCATTTCTAGTCGAGCCATCGAATCTACTCTGTATACTTTCACTACTGATTTTATAAAGGACTTAACATATTGTGTAACATTTTCTAGGTAAATACACGTCCCTGTGTGACGTATGGAGCTATGGCGTGCTGATGTGGGAGATATTCTCTAAGGGAGACACTCCGTACGCGGGCATGAGCAATTCACGAGCTCGAGAGAAAATAGACACAGGTAAGGACACTTTATTATACCTACTTCCGTTCTTTAGTATAATAGTCGCAGTTCGCAGTTTATTAGCTACTAGCTGGACCCGAGACTTCGTCCGCGATTTCTTTAAAAAAAATATAGCCTATGACGTATCGAACCACGAACCGCCGTCTGACCAACGGGAGAGAAAGAGTGAGAACATTATTTCCCTCTCTTTTTCTCTCGTTGGTTCATCAGTCATGCTGGCCCGTCTGTTACGGCTATTAGAGATAAACTGAATTATTATAAATCATATGAAACTTTCTCCCCACAGGGTACCGCATGCCGGCGCCGGAAGGCTGTTCCGAGGACGTGTATGGTCTGATGCTGCGGTGCTGGGAGTACGAGGCGGACAAGAGGCCGCCCTTCCAACAGCTATACACTCTCATTGACAACATATACAATAGATAACGGATGAAGCGAGACATCGAGCAGATACTGTTAGAGGCAATGGCAAGTTATTAAGACTTTCGAAACGTCGGTGGTAGGCGTGCTTCACAGCTAAGAAACTTTGAAACCCTGTCGATGGCTTATAGGTGGTTCTGCCTGTCTGTAGAGCTACGTATCCCTCTTTTGGAAAGTTCAGGCTGACGAAAAATAATTGTACAAGTTAAATTATGTTCTACTTTTTCTAAATTGAAATATGGCAGCTATTACATTCTTGCCATCATTTTCTCATGCTGATATAAAAAGAGGCGTCAAATTTGTGTGCTGTCAGAATAGTTGAATAGTAAATCGAGCCAATCAGCCATGTAATAACAAATGCAATAGAGGTACATTTGTCTTATCATTCTTTTCATGATTGTTTATGATGTTTATTATCTCATATAATACAATGACAATCTGCAGTTAAGATAGCTATTTGATATATTTCTGAGTATTGGTAAATCCTATTTCTGAACATGGTAGGTAGGTAGGCTATGGAGCGGCTATTGCCATTGAGCTTGTATGGATTTGACAGCTGTCAATGATAGGTCATTTCTCGATTTTATTTGCAGCTATTTTGAAGGATGGATGAGTATGCACGGTTAGCAGGCGGGTGAGAATAATTCGGTCATCAAGCACTGGCCATTTTCATCGCAGATATTTTACATAGATTAAATATATAGGTTAAGCTGTTCCAATAGCCTTTCTACCTACGTGAATCTGAAAAGTATTTTATAATTATTGTGAAAGTAAACAATAAGGATGGATTATATTTAGTTGTTGCAACTTGTTGTCTAGTATTATTGGAATGCGTGACTAACGAGCATGATCTCTTTCAAATGGTACTTTTTAGCAAGTAGGTGCGAGTTCTTAGTAAAGTACATAATGTTACTTTACCAGTTTTGGACTGACTTTATATTTTATTCAGTGGCCCTAGAACGAGCACTTGCGAAAAAGTATTCGTTCCGTAAACGATAGCAAAATGTATGAAAAATTGAACAGCGCCTCTATCGGACGTAAAGGGAAACTGATTTTTTTATATATTTGCTATCGTTTACGGAACGAATACTTTTTCGCAAGTTCTCGTACTAGCCCCACAGTACAATTTTACAGTATAGCGTAGGTAGACGTATTTTATTTGAAGAGTATTGCTATAAACTTATATAATAATATGTTACTTTATTTGTTCTGAATGTGGATTTGTAGTAATGTAATATTTAGATAATGTTGTTTTATGTATGTATGTACCTACTCAAATGTTATTTGTGCTTCCATTATGAACATTGTGGCAATATAAAATAAATGTTGTGATATATTTTGTGCTTCCCATTCAAATGTATATTGTATGATGCATGAAATTATTTTTATGTGTCACGTAATTATATTTCTTGCCTAGTGTATATCAATGAATATGTTGAGTAAATGTAACGCAAAGTGAGATATCAAATGTTAAAATAAGGATAAATTTAGTTCAATAAATCATAGTTTTAAATGATATTGTAAATATTTTTCATACATATTAAAGTGCCAGACAATTTTTGGATTTACTCTTTAGTTTGCTTTTGTTAATCTGTAACATCCTCTTACCCTACTTCTGTAAGCGTCAACGTAATGTGGGCCTCACGGCTACCTTTTTTAAGCGAAGAGAAAAGTTGCGCGACCGCAAACCGTATCTCGTGGCGTTAAAGTTCTCGTTCGCGTGATTTTCCAAACTGCGCTGTTTCAGCGCTAATTCGAGCCCGCGTTAAGAGTTGGCCGTAGAAAGGCTCCTGATGCCTCAGACATAGATCAACGATTTTTCTGTCATAGCCAATACGTACCTACTCTTCGAAACAAGAAAGCGCTCTGTCATGTATACTATTTTCCAAATTATTACAAAAAACTAAAATTATATTTCAAGGTGTCAACTTGTTTAAGGTACCAAAAATGATGAAACTGCCTGTTTTAAATAAAGGGGGTTCGAAGATAAGTTGGCATATGGTCCGACCGCCAACTTGAATTTTCACGAAAATGTTATCGCAGTTTGAAATGAATCCTATATACATCGATAGAGGGTAATTAAATGATAAAAATATATACATATAAGGTCGGGGAAAAAGTTTCTTCGTATTTTTTAAACAAATTCAAGACATATTTTTTTCAAGTTTAATTACATTTAATTATAATATATATGTGCCATTTTGTTCGATAACTTGTTGCCATCTTGTAGGTAGTGACATGATCCCGTTGCTGTAGAATTTTTGGGACTTCTGATCAAAAAAATGCAACAAGTAGTTTTGACAGTCCTCTCTTGATGTTAATCTAACACTACCCAAAGAATTCTGAAGAGATCGAAACAGGTGGAAATCTGAGGGTGCAAGGTCTGGGCTATATGGTGGATGCATTAACACTTCCCAACCAAGCTCTCTAAATTTTTGCTGAGTGGCCAAAGATGTGTGCGGTCTGGCGTTATCATGATGAAAGACCACACTCTTTCTGTTGATCAATTCCGGCCGTTTTTTCTCAATTTCTTGTTTGAGTCTCATCTGCTGTTGGCAGTAGAGATCCGAATCGATGGTTTTGCCCGGCGGTAAAAGCTCATAATGAACGATGCCCTGCCAATCCCACCATACACACAGCATCACCTTATTACGTGTTAATCCGGGTTTCGTGGTGTGTCACAGTCTGTGGTGCTTCACTGCCCTTTGACCATGATCTTTTGCGCACATTCTTGTCGTAGGTGATCCATTTTTCATCACCAGTGATCAATCTTTTCAAAAACGGTTCGGTTTCGTTACGTTTCAATAGAGAATCGCAAATGAGTACACGATTCATTTGGTTTCTTTCAGTGAGCTCGTGTGGCACCCAAATATCGAGTTTTTTGTATACCCAGTTTTTTTCAAATGGGTCAAAACTGTTTTGTGGTCAATCCCCAGTTCTTCAGCTACGTCGTAACTACTAATATGCCGATCTTGGTCCACTTTTTCAGAAATGGCATCGACTTTATCCGTAACAGGGCGACCAGAGCGAGCTGCATCTTTGACATCAAAATTCCCGGACTGAAAACGCTTGAACCAACATTGTGCTACTCTTGATGACACTGCATTAGGTCCATAAACGTCACAAATTTTATTCGCGGCGTGTGTCGCATTTTTCCCTTTTTTGTTATAAAATTTCACAATATATCGAATTTGTTCGTTAGATTCACTCATTTTATCGAACAAAAAAACAATTGAAAAATGGCGGGAAATTGCTTTTTACGTTTTGTATTCCTTTTTTAAAATGTCATATTTTTAATGGTATCAAAACCAGCCAGATACAAACAGTACAACGGATAAGATTTTTACTACAACTTTATACATACAAAATACGAAAAGACTTTTTCCCCGACCTATTATTATATTGGTTTTTTGTTTCACGAAAACTCGTCGCGCATTGATAGTTGTAGGTATATTTTAATTGGGAACATATAGATAAACGAACAAAAATTGTCGTAAAACATAATGTCCTAAGCGTCACAATCATATAGACGAACAAAATAATTACAGAAAACATGTCCTAAAGTTTCATGTTAAGCTGATAATTGAACATACATATTGCAACATTTTAAAATACTTTGTGTTCGAAAAGCTCAGCGAAACGTTTCTAGTTTTATGCTAGTCTATTTTCCACTCGAACAGCAAAATCCTTATTATTTTGTATTTCTACCAGATTGTCTAAGGCTCTAAAGGTTTGTTTTTAGGTATGTCTGTCTCTATAAATTAAATAACCTTTTGAAGCCTAAATAGCTAGACTAATATTAAAAGCGAGGTACCTATTGTTAGAATCCTTGGGAGCCGGGAATACCATGTTGGATTCGGTAGTCTACATTTTGCAGTAGGGTATTTTGTTATTTTTTCTAATATTACAAATAATAAGTTTGGCCATTCAACGTGGTAATGTCGCTAGTTTTTTAAGCACCTTAGCCGAAGACAGTGACCTTAATGCAGTTTTTTATCTATAGTTTTGGATAGATCAGGATAGGTATTCAGTTTAATTTAGTTAGGTATTTATTTAGCTACTTTATTATTTTTAGATATTATTACAAAATATAGTTTTTTTTAGGGGTGTCTCTAGTAGATCTGACTCCCTCGTGTGGAGTATCGTTGAATATAGGTCTTTTAAAATTAAAATATTACAAAGAATTGTTTATATACATCACACCTTTATTTACAACCACATAACATAACATTCACAGGTACAATTTAATCAGTTCGTCGCTAACAGCAGAAGGCGTCAAAACCCCAATATCAGTAAATAGCAGAGTTATATACACGGGAGGCGTGTAGTCCACTAACGGGTGCTCTTTAGTGAGGTCTTTGCTGTTCTTCAGCGTGCTCGGTAGATATTTGAACTCGTTTGGCAGGTCTTTTTGATTGAGAGGGTATATTCGGGAGAATTTGAAACTTTCTGTCAGAACTAGGACGGGTTTTTTGAGTTCTAATGCTGCCATTCCTATTGAGTAAGTGCCGATCTGGAACAAAAATTTATACAGAAATTAGATGACAAATTAGGGTCATGTATTCAAAGTACATTAGGATCAATTTAATAAATAATAAAAACACGCTTCAGAATAGTATCGGAATATTGGTTTATCTTTTTTAAGGACTTCATAGCTTCCTGGAGTTTGGGTCATTTTTGTATTTTTCATACTAACACACTAATGATGAAACTTCAATATACGTACATTAATTTGGATTTAAAAAAAAAAAATTGGATAAAAAGAAGTTACGTTGTTATTTCGCCGTTAACCTTCTTTGTCAATAATTGAGCACTGATAAGATAGCACGAGTGGTAGCAATAATTGCTCAGTTCCAAGACTGGTTCGAACCTAAGGCTATGATGTAGCTGAGCTTCCTTTACCTGATGTGACCGACTAGTTTAATTACCTCAGATCTTTCAAACAAGGGAGATATGGTAAGGTGTCGTGGTGGGTGCGGATGCATCCAGTATAAATAATTCTGGATACTTTTAGTTGAACTCACCCCACAGACGATCTTACCGCCCTTTTTTGCATGTGTACTATCAGTTAGTTCATTAGGGTCACTGCAAGTTTTGTAGTGTGTGAAAAAGTAGTAAGTGAGCCGTATTTACAGTTTTTGCGTTAGGCATTTTAGCTGTATAGTGAAAAAATTTAAGATAAATGTTGTATTTACAGAGTAAAATAAGGGGGTGAAACTTTATTGTTTTATTTGATAAATAATTCAGACGATTATGAAATCGTAATCTTTAGTTTTTTTAATGCCATAGGTGGCAAACAACCAGACGGACCGCCTGATGGTAAGCGATCAACGTCGCCTATGGATACCTGCAACACCAGGGGCATTACAGATACGTTGCCGACCCTTAAAGACTCTATTAACAGCCCTTTTGAAGAACCCCATATTAATTCTACTCGGAATTGCCGCAGGAGCTCATTCCAAAAATTGCAGGTATGAGGCAAAGTGTGTGATTTCCACCAATCTATGATAAGTGGATGAACACTGTCAGACGGTGGCGGCACTACACTTCTCTACATTTAGACATGGAATCATTTGAACACGAACTATAATCGTACTATGGCATATCTCCTTTGGTCTCCACTCAAGAACTTTTCTTCCCCATCGGTCATCGGTTCTTCGTGGACGTGGCCTGCCCATTGCTACTTCAACTTGCAAATTTTAATAACTATGTCGGTGACTCTTGTTCTTTGGCGAATATCTACATTCCGGATTTCCGGACCACGAACCAGAAGACACAGCGTAGGTAGGCCTCGCACTAGATGGACCGACTACATTGTGAGAGTCGCGGGCATCCAGTGGATGCAGATGGCAGGATGTCGTTCAGTGTGGAGGTTAAAGGGGGAGGCCTATGTTCAGCAGTGGACGTCTTCTGGCTGGTGATGATGATGATATCTACCTTGTTTTTCTGATCTAAGTTAATTACATTACAGTTGAATGTGTGTTTAAACTATAGGTACTTGTACTTCTCAGCCATGCACTCTTGGCAGTCGTTGCGTGGATGGTACACACAGGCTCGTTGTCGTCGTCCCTTCCCAGCATGGCTAGCATGCGCACCGCGACAAAATCTTGTTGTCACTTTGTCGAAGGAGAACGTAAAAATATGCCTACGGTTTCATATAAGCCTGTCTCGCTTTGGCACGATAAAACGAGTCGACAAAATATTGTCGCGGCGCGCATGCTAGCTCGGCTGGGTTGCCGCTTGTCTCGCGAGGTAGTTGTACTAATGTATACCTTATTGATGATGCCGCCGTTCTCGGTGACGCCCTCGGCTCCGAGCAACACGAAGTCGATCTGCTCCATGATGTAACCGACGGCCGAGTCCAGCACCAGCGTCGCGTCGATGCCTGCCTCCACCAGCTCACTGTGCATGCGCACCCTGCCATAATCATATTAACTAATGAATATATGTAACTAGCTGTTGCCCGCGACTTCGTACGCCTAGATTTTCATATACCTAAACTTTCAATCCCTCTTTTGCCTCGCTTATTTCGACCCTTTCGCAAAGTCGTTTCTTAACGAATCTCTACATCTTATAAGGAATCTACTTGCCAGATTTCAGCTTCGTAATTACAAAATTGAAACCACCCATTTCTTCTCCTTAATCCGACTTTTTCGGAAAAATCTTCTTACTACAGTATTTATTTAATTTAAACCATTAACTTGAATACCAAATTTGATGTACCTTACATCAAAAACAAAGGAATTTCATGAAAAATATTAACCTCCATTTGCCTCCCTTAATTCGGCTCTTTCGCAAAATCCTTTCTTAGCGGACCTTAACATCTCATAAAGAAATGATGAAATGAATTGAAATAGTTTATTCCAGATTTACATCCACATCAATAAATTAATTACAAAATAAAAACTAAACACTAAACAATAACAAATATTTATAAAAAAAGGTAATCATTAGGAATCTACCCCCCAAATTTCACCTTAGTATGTCAAGTAGTTTTTAATGTCAAGATTTCATGAGACTTACTCATAAGCGAATGAGTGTTATTTCAGTTTTACATAATTATAGATGTATACAAAATAAACAATGTGAATAACTACCGCCATAATTCTAATGGAACGAAGAACTAGGAAATGCGAAAAAGCGGCAATTTTTAGTGCTTGGCTGGTTAATTAACATCATCTAAGTCGAGAATCTGTCACCTAACTGTATTTTCACCCAAAAAGTGGTTCCCATCCCAATGTGGATGTAGTCACCATCTTCAACTATACTGTTTTTTAATATCAGATTAGCTGTGGTCAAACATGTTAAGCCTCTCAGGATTGCATAAAGGTGACCAAACTGAAATAGCCATAATGAGTATAATTAATTACCAAACTTACCCGCTATTGTCCGGGCCCGATGTTGTAACGAATACTTGGAATATCCTATTTGCTTTAGCTGCTTCTATTAACGCTTGGAGAACCACTCTTGATCTTGAGTGTACTAAGATATTCTGCAAAACCAACAACATTACATTTTACATATACGATTGTGTACTGCGTCCAAAAACTTTAAACGCTTATACCTCAGAGCTTTGTTAGCCGATTTAAATGTTTATTTAAATCGGTATATGTTTTACAATAAATTATATTATTCACTAAGCATGTTATTTTTATCAAATCAAACACCTGTTCGGTAGCCTATTTCAAAGTTGGTTTCATAGTCTAAGTTGTACATTGTGATGGGTACAATCTTTCAGCTTAGTACCACCATTCTGTATACCTTGGTAGACCGTGAGTATGGCAAAAGGGATGAAATATTAGTAAGTTGAAATAATGACTTACAGATCCGACCCTAATAAAGTTCATGGCTTGTTTAGCTATCTTAGTCCGAGCTTCCATCAGAGTATCGAGGAATATCCGGCCACGCTGCAACATGATCTGCTCACATTCTTCAAAAGACTGAAATAAACAAATGGGAATTAAGTAAATTATGTTGAACAAGCTTTTCTACTAACTTGCTCAGCTTCAATTGGCCTGGGCAAGCGTTAAAGAAATAACATATATTGTTGCTTTGTTATTGTCCGTTCGCTATCGGATGATCACAGACAGTTGCAGTAAACTTCAAACAAGTAGATTATTTAAAGAAACAATATTCTTGACTACAAAATGAAGTCTACAACACTGACTCTGATTATGGCATAAGGACAAAATAAATGACATTTCAGACTTTTAAATTGGTCAAGTTGTTTAGGTTATAGAAGGTAATAAACTTAAAAAAAAAATAAGCATACATACACCTGGAAAACATTACTCTCCTTTTGGGGCAGTCAGATAAAAATAAGTTATATATATAAGTGTATATCTTAATTAAATTAAATTTTTTGTACTTATATTGACAACCTATTATATTTACACAATAAAAAACTAACAAGGCATAATTATGATACCAATATCATTTGGAATTTTGGACAATTAACAGCAGCTTTAAGAAATCTTCCGATTGTGAAGCGAGTATAGTTGAATTTTTCACACTTAACTGTAATATCTGAAAGGATTTGGATGGAATTTGGTATGGAAGTAACTAATTCCCTAGATTATAATTTTTTTAAATTAGTAATAGGCTTGCGTTTGACTGCCAACTCGCCTGATGTTAAGCGACGATGCGGTCTACGATGGAGCACGCTTGCCCAGAAGAAACCGATTCACTCGAGACTTGAAGACACCCAGATTGTCATATGTGGTTGTCTCACCATATGTCTATCTTTAGTGCACTGTTGGACATAGGCTCTCTCAAGCCACGCTCGGCCTGTTCTTTGGCTTTTCGAGCATAAGGCAAATACCTAAGGCATTTAATCTCAGAAAAAAATACTAATCCTATCTTGTATAGTGTGTAAAATCGCAGGGTACTGCCCAGTACTTCAATAAGTGCCCAGCCTTACCTTAGTATCTAGTTTGGCGAAGGTGATAAACCTCATGAACAGCTCACACCCTGATGAAATAGCCGTGACGGGCTGGTCACAGTGCTTCATTGCGTCTACTGCTAGCTGCAGGTTCAAGTCTAGCTCTCGCACAGTTGCCACTGGAACATATTCATATTGCAGGTTTTAGTAACTGTTATTTTATGTAAAAGTTACATGAAATACAAGTACAAGTTCAAAATGTCTCTTTCCCAAGCTGTTCCCTGGTTCCTAAATGTTGTTTTCCCGAAATGTCCTTTTACAAAATGATCCTTCCCCAAAATAATAAATGCAAATGTTTGTATGCTAATTTGTCTGTCCACGTCAAAACGGCTGAACAGATTTTGATGAAATTTGAAATATAGATACTTTAGGAAATGAAATAAGACTGCAGGTGCTCTGAAGTATCACTTTTTGTCATTGTCATCGCGACCGAAGCCAGTCAGAAACGTCACATTTTAGGAAAGGGACTCGTGCTTAGCCGAACTCTATTCTATTAGCTCGTGATGGGGTTTTTGATTTCTCGATGGTAAGTGCCACGTCTTAAGCGGTACTTAACATCTTGTAGATTTCTTACTGTTGATGGAGTCATAACTCCCTCAAGCCTTGCATGTTGCAATAGTGACGTAAGTGGCAATTTATCTACAATATACCTTTGTAGTTCTCAATGACTGTTAAGAGGGTCCTGATAGCAGCAACACCAGCCGATATATCCTCTTCTTCCTTCAGGATCTTGAGGAATATCTCCTGAACCTCTGAAAATGTGTTGAAACATAACTATGTAATTAATTTAGGAGGAAATTGAATGAATGGGGCCCGGAAGTGTTTAGTACCTTCTTTTTTCATTTTATAAGTTATTAAGCAAGATAATTATGAAGAATTAAATCAAAACAATAAATATTTTGTTTACGTGCACATAACCTCAAAATAAAAAGCATAAAAAAGTCTATTGTCAAGAAATGTCATCCATCGTATCATGGTTTTTTTTGCCCGTTACGGAGCAGGCTTAAGTTATAAAACCATACCGCCTCATCCTTCGTATTATCTTATCATAGTTGTATGCATAGATCAGAGTATATATCGGGAAAACTGTATGCCTTAATAGTGGAGAGGATGACTTTATGCCTCGTAGAATAAACATGTCGCTTCACTGTATTATTTTCCTACACTTGTGTATTTTCGAGTGTTCATGTATAATCATCATCATCATATCAGCCATAGGACGTCCACTGCTGGATATAGGCCATAGAATTCCCCGATCGGTCTCCAAAAGGGCCGGTTGGAAGCGGCCTGCATCCAGAGTTTCCCTGCGGTCCTTAGGTCGTCTGTCCATCTTGTGGGTGGTGGTACGCTGAGCTTGTTAAAGTATATATTTTGCTGTTCTTTTTTACTTTACATTCATTGTGCTCGTAGTATTTTAATTTTATAGAAATATTACTAAAATTTTCTAAAAGTAATTATTCTAAGAATGTACTTAAATAATTGTTATTTTACTCAATACAGGTACAGCTATAGCTACATAGCTGTACCTATATTGATAATTTTTTATTATACCTTGTATAATAAAAAATTAAAAAAAAAATGTGTAATTAGTGTATAAATGTATTTCTTAATTTAGTGGGGAAAAATGCTAGAATAGGGTTTCTATAAACTAATTTATTTATTTTTAGTGAGTTTTGAAAGTATGCAACAAAAAGTACTTATATCTTATCGTTAGTGCCGTATAACCAAGTACGTTGATGCTTTGTTCAAGGCTGTAACAGATACGCAACCTGGCTGACGAACCGTTGTCTGACCAGTCTGACCAACGGGACAGAAAGATATTTTTTTCTTTTAAAAGTAGGTCTTAAAGCCGTACCAGACACGTCAGTTTGGCTGACGAACCGCCGTCTGACCAGTCTGACCAACAGGAGAGAAAGAGAAAAAAATCACTTGGATGACAATATGTTCATCGAAACCGAATTTGCCCAATTTAACACGCTTTCATTTGCTTGGTATGTATGTATGTAACGGAATCTTTAAACTTGATTTTCAACTACTTACTCGTACTTCAAAACGTCGAATTAAATTGAAATTTTGAACACTTATCAAGGACTGATGACAATGCAATAATTTAAATAGTTTGTCCCATTATCTTTACCAGGATCTTCAGGATTAGCGATTTTAAAGTGTGTTTTTAGGGTTCCGTAGCCCGACAAGGAACCCTTATAAATTCGTTCTGTCCGTCCGTCTGTCCTTCTGTCCGTCCGTCCGAATCCTTCTAACTTCTATATTTATTACGATATGTGCATGAAAGTTAGTTGTAATATAGAGCTCAATTTCAAAAGTATAAAAAATATATAATATTGCATTTCAGGGGTGGCTCTGGTACATGTGAAATGGGGATGTTTTTTTTTTTCACTGCATCTCCGTGAGGGGTATCGTTGAAAAGGTCTTTTAAAATGATGGTGTAAGGAACATAACTTTTTTATAAAGTTTATCCTTTGCGAAATATGGCCCGCCAAAGTGGTAAAAAGTTGGTCCTGCATTTCTAAGCTATAAGACATAGAGACTTACAATACGGATAGTTCATAATTATTTAAAACCTACATTCAAATTAATTTCGAACATTATCTTTTTATGACTTTTTGAGTAACAGCGATAAAACCATGGATAAAACTGTAGTAATAAATTCAACGCGTTTTAGCTCAAAGGTGATTGACCTTTTTACAATTATGATCTTTAAAAAAAATGTTTCTCAATCAGTTGTCTCGATGGTTAAACCATAAAAAAGTAGGTATAATTATGCTATGTCGGGATGATACATCTCGAAATTTGGCCAAGTCTACAGAGCTTCGTTTGTTTGATTTTTTTAGAACCATAATTTTCTGAACTATATCATCATCATCAGCCAGAAGACGTCCATCGTCGACGTCTGAACTATATATGACTACAAATATATGGCGTTGGTTACGCAATCCTACCATATGCGTGTCTTGACAGTATTTTTTTAATGCGAGAATTTTTTAAATTAAATAATAGGGTAGCGCTTGCCTGCCAACTCGCCTGATGTTAAGCGATGATGATGTTGATTGCGCTAAGCAAGCCGGCGCCGAAATACGACGTTTGACCTACGCGTTTGACTTCGTTTCGTTCCCCGTTTTACTACCAGCCTTCCTACCAGTAGTAACACGGGTTTTTTTGGCCCGTGTTACTTTACGCTATACATACTAGGTACTCCAGTAACTGCTTCTTTCTTTCCTTTCCTTTTGGCTTCGTGTGTGTTTGCGAAAACCACACAGCCATACATATTTATATCATAGGTAGCTAATTGTTTGGGCCACAAAGTTAGATAAAGCCGAACACTTAACTCTTATTAAACACTTAATTTACCACCACAATAAATATAATAATATAAAGAAATAGAAGTAAGAAAGGAACTTGGTGCTTCTTGCCCTATTCAATTCAAATTAATTTTTAATGAGAGTAAAATTGACCTCTGTAGAACCATTGTACAATGTACCAATGCCATCGAATTGTTCTGTCTATGCCTGTACAATGTGAGTAAAACTTCCAGAGTTTTCCACAAACTTTCCACGGTGAGTAAAGGAAATGACGGTCCGGTATCGCAAACATCACAGACCGAGGGAAAGTCACGGCCACCAAGCAAGCGGCAACAAGTGCAGCTACTCGTAAGTTAAAGCCTGGCTCACCGTTGAATGGCCAACACGCGTCTTTGTCATCCCTTGTTTACAGAGCCGAAGGAAGTGCTATCCGATAACACTATCGATTGTGTTAATTTTCTGACGCCATGGGAAACTCTGCATCTGTAAAGTTAAACGAAAAAAGGCGTTGGCAGTGAGTATTTTATAACTTCTACTCTTTATCTTTGGTTTGCAGTCTGCAGTTTACGAAAGGCGTTTGTTTTGAATGTTATTTGATACTGTAACGTTTGTTATATTACTTGGCCGAGGTTGTTAGGATAAGATAACGATTGCTTCACATGGATACTTCTATGGAAACCAGTTCAGTTGACTTCTCATATATCGTTCAGCATTATGACATGCGGCTTATAATAGAGAACCGGGAGAGGCCGGGATTATGGAAGTCGTTTCCCAAATTCGAAACGAACTTGGTTTGAATTATGTGAACTGACCGGCCTTGTGTATCCTCAGATAAAATTCATTAAATTGCTTGGATTGTCCTTAGACTTTGAGCGGTCTATAGGCGGTCTATTTGTTTTTGTAAGTAGTGGTAGCTTGTTTTTTGTTTAGTTAAAAAAGGAAATTGCCCAGTTGATAAAAAAATTGCTTTACTTATAGAATTGACGTAGGTACTTTAGGGTGTGGCCTATTTAACCAGGTACATACAATATATTATATATTATTATAAACCGGAAATATATATCAATTAGATATAATTATTTTATTTACGTTCACTTGTCGTCATCTAATAATAATTTTATACAAATACAATCCGGAAACCGGATACTCTACCGGACGGAAACAAAATCTAACAACCACTAATAAATGAGTTTTCTGGGTAGCTCTAGCGGATACTTATAAATTTATACCTACGCCTTGTACAATAATGGACATACCAAGGACCATCTAGTCTATGAATCCTTGCCTATGCTATATAATAATCTCTACATAGTATAAAGTAAAGTCGCTTTCCGCGTCTGCCTGTCTGTATATCAACTAACTCCTAAACTACACAACGGATTTTGATGCGGTTTTCACCATCAGTTAGACATGTTTTCAAGGAAGGGTTATATATGTATAATAAAACCTAATTAATACGTATTTATGTAAGTAGAAAAAAACAACAAATTTGTAACCAAGTCGCCGAAAAATATTTTTTTTCTTCTATATTACACCCTTGCGAAGCCGGAGCGGGTCGCTACTATTGTGTGTGTGTGTTTTTTTACTGTCACAATAATACTATAAATGCGAAAATTTGTGTGCATAACTGTGTATGTTTGTCCGCACTCATAAAGAAACAACTTTTGTTCTATAGCTTATCATAATTCGCGAAACAAAAATCTGCTGTTACATAAATTTTTCGGGAGTGAATGATTTTTTTGTATGGAATAACTGTTTTTTTTCTCGAATTTCGAAAAGTCGTTTAACAAAAGATGCTCGTTTTGATGTTTTGTTTTGAGGTTTTGTGTTAAGGGGATGCTAACTGATTACTGTAGCCCTGTAAATATGACTAAACTCTTGCGCAGGCACATACGACACAAGTATAGCGACTCGATTTAATTGCTTCACCTCCATTATATTTTGCAAATGTCGCCTCCAACAAAACCTTGCAATTAGAGTAGAGCATTTTGCCTTGGATTTGTTGTTTATGAGGCGTAAAATGTCTATAGTTCTTGACATTATGTTGATTAGTGAAGCGTTTTTGCTAGGTATTCTTACAGCGGTAGGCGTCTCTCGCAGAGTTCATCCGGAGAAATAGGGCTATTATGTGTAGATTGCCAAAAAATCTACCGCAAATTTGTAATGCATGGCGCTAAACTATGCAAACATGATCTATTTTACTTGTCAATTCGGAACACGGTAGTTTTGTCATCATCACAGGGTTCATCTGCCTCTACCCAAAATGAGGTAGGGAAATCAGCAGAGAGGGTTAAACTCACTGTGCCGACTAGCTGTGTATTGAGGAGTAACTTGGTATGCAATGTCGATATAATCACTATTATCTTTGTTTGTATGGCATGGGAAAAGTAAGTTTCCAGAGAAATATCTAACACCTAGAGCTGCGGGTGCTTTTGTAGGTAGACATAGACACTGGTAGGTACAGTAGGCGAATTATGAGTACCTAAATAAGTGGGTAAGTTTACGAATATTTATATGCGAAATATATGTATAGAATTACATTAAAAAATAATTTGTTTGTCGTTGATGTCGATGTGTATCTCTGACTCGGAGATACGCAGCGCAGTTATCAATTTCAGTATGTATTAGCAGTGCACTACTATCAAGAGTGCAGCAGGATCGAACGACGAACCGCAATGGACTTTCTAATGACTTGTGCGTTACTTGCTTTCACACTCATATGCCCACAATGGTAGTACTCTAGATTACGACACAGATTGAGATTATGTGCAATAAACGACTGGCAAGCATTGCTAGTAAGCTTTATAGTTTTATCAAAGTAGTATTACTATACCTACTGCGTTAGATTTTAATCTTTATTTCCAAGTAACTTGGTTCAGAATGTCTGGTGGCTTTTGTAAGGTTCTTGCTGTGCTATTGCTTCATCTCTCACTGTTGGATGCTGACAGACATTAAGGCGGTGTTTTTGTCTGCCTTACGAAATGCAAATTAACTTTGACTGCCACGATTAGGTTCGGGAGTAGGATTAGGCGTAGATTTTTGTCAAAGCCTCTACCACGACATGTGAATATTAATTTGTAACCGGATTACTTACCTACCTACTTAATCTTTGGTAGGCAGGTCTATGCTTGTTGGATTGAATTACCTATTTGTTTGTTGTTTCTCAATAGCTAAAAGAGGAAACCGGTATGTCCAAGAACCTCAAAAGTTCAAAGACTATTAAATATGTATGTATACATATTGTACATAGGTAGATAGAAGAAGAAGAAACATTTATTTTACGCACAAGACACTACAACATCAACATTACAAAACAGAATTAAAATAATTTAAAAATAACAGTAATACCTACATGTTCAGTTGTCGTTGTAGTGTCCAGTACGACAAAAAAGTTCAGTGCTCAGCTGTAATGCTACAGATTTCTCTGCAGCGCTGATTTTCAGCACTGACCTCCTGAGACGCACGGGACTTCAGAGTTTAAAAAACAAAAACATTCGTAGAATAAACACGCAAAAAATATAAAAACAAAACATTAAGGGAAATATATATGTATAAAAGCACATAGAGAATATAATATATACTTAATAATAAGTGAAATGTTACATGTTAGAACAGATAAAGTAGAGTGGAATGCGGATGACACTATGCTGGAGGAATAAAATAAAATGTATATATATATATATATATATATACATATATATACATTTTATTTTATATATATATATATACATAAACATAAGGCATTTAGTGGCATTAAACCTGAAACTACCGCGAAACGCGGCAGAGCCATGTCTCGGTGTGCACAGCAGCAACTTGCTGGTAGTCCTAGTCGGGTAGCGCTTTTTATCACAAGCCCAAGTAAGCTTTGAGTAAAGGTAAAAAGGCACTTGGTATTTGACCACACCGAACATTAAAGTAGCCAGATGTAGTGCACGCCTTTGTTCCATGTTTAGAATATTGTGTCGATTGAGATATGGAGTGACGTGACCAAGCGGGGGCACATTAAAACAGAAACGAGCACAGGCATTCTCTACTCTCTGGATAAGACGAGCAGTTTTCACGAAAAGACAAGGACCATACAGTAGCTCAGTGCTGATATAATTTCTTATCTTGTATAAAACTTTTAGGCGATAAAAGCAGTTCCTCACAATTTCACTAATGTACTGTTCGAATTTTACTTGTTCGTCTAAAATGAGTCCAAGATTTCGAGCCTCATAGACTCGCTCAATCACCTCCCTGCCTAACTTTATTATAGGATTTGAAAGCGCTATGTTTAGTGTTTGATGCTACACATTTTGTGCATTTTGTGCATGTTTGATGCTGCTGCATTGGAGATGATACACAGTGATATGACAGTCAATATTTATCGGGTTCTCTTGCGTTTGGGCCCTTGGTTTGAACCCTACCCGAGCGAGACTAGCATACATGTGTCGTGAAATCGCCAAGGCTGGACATAGGTGTGTATACCACAGCCTATATACCACACGACTTAACCTTCAAACCAAATCCTCATATCCTCATCCTTATTCTTCGGTTCTTCTTATAAACCTTCTGTGAATAATTATCTAGCTTTTTAAAGAGTCAGTCGGAGTCAGCTCGTGACCACGGCCATTGTAACATGGTCGAAACGTCGAGCGAAAGGTATCTATTTTTACCTATATTTAATAGTGCGCGATAAGTCCCGATAAATATGAAAACAAATTATCTAGCTGATGGTAAAATTCGCATCAAAATCCGTTGCATAGTTTAGGAGGAGTTAGCGAATATATAGACAGACGCGGGAAGCGACTTTATACTATGCAGAGATTATAGACGTAGCAGTGTAAACGGTTGAAAAAAATATAGTTCATATTAATTTCCTTGTAGTGTAGATGTTCGTTTGCAACGACACATTGATTCACGAAGTACATTTTCACAAAATAATTCAAACCCAATTTCACGGTAAGTGGGTGAGATTCAATAATGAAAATTAAGACGTGAATCCCGTAGGATTCATCTCCTAATTTTCTACACTTAGAGGTGAAATATTTTCTTTAAACTTAAATGGGACCAACATCGAGATACGGCCAATTAAATAATGAACCGGCCAAGTGCGAGTTGAGTTCGCGCACTGAAGCATATACTGAGGGATTATACTTTCCCGATATACACTCTGATCTATGACTGAGGGTTCCGAACCACAACAAAAAATACAAAAAAATCATTATAAAACAAAATTATCTTTTTCTGTGGTATGTTGGCGATACGTTGCAATTTTGCGATTTATTTTGACAAATAAACAATCATCATCATCATCAGCCAGAAGACGTCCACTGCTGAACATAAGCCTCCCCCTTTAACCTCCATACTGAACGATATCCTGCCATCTGCATCCACTGGATACCCGCGACTCTCACAATGTCGTCGGTCCATCTAGTGGGAGGCCTACCTACACTGCGTCTTCCGGTTCGCGGTCTCCACTCAAGAACCTTTCTTCCCCATCGGTTATCAGTTCATCGAGCGATGTGGCCTGCCCATTGCCACTTCAACTTGCAGATTTTAAATAAACAATAGACAGTAGAAATTACAGATTTCAAATGTGATGTATTAAATTGGCCCTTGACTGCCCCGGTGGCTCAGTTGGTAGTGAACCTACTTTCTGTGCTTGGGAGCGTGGGTTCGATTCCCATCTAGGACAAACATTTGTGTGATGAACATTTGTGTTTGTTCTATGTCTGGGTGTTAATATCTATTTAAGTATGTATTTAAAAATATATATGTATCATATCAGTCTCTGGCTGCCATATTACAAGCTTTGTTTAGTTTGGGGTCAGATGGCCATGTGTGCAATAATGTCCCAAATATTTATTTATTTACATGCTATCACACCATACTTTAAATATTTGCGGCACCAGCAGACAGCGTGACTAGCACATAACCGTAATTTTATCCGAGTGGAAGGTTGCACAACATTAACATTGCCATTGATCGCGACCTCTCGAGATGTAGGATGTAGGGCATTGTCATTGCTAAGATCGGTAGATAAATTACAAAAGTGCTGAGAATCGGAAGATAACAAAGCAGCTGAAATTAGAAGTTCATGGCCAGAAAATAACTGCGAGAAGTCGCACTTATATTTTTAGATAGACCTTAACTAAATGTTATAAGTATGCACTTAGACATAATTAATCCAATTTTTAATGAAAAGTTGTTTATTTGTCAGATTTTTGACTCCGGTATTAGGATAGACCACAGACTAGGTATAGCTACTACGTAGCCCAGACTTGTAGTTACGATTATTTTCAATGGAAACAATTCAGTCAAATACATGAGGGGCGGGGTGAGGGGTTACTAAATACTAATTGGCCCATTCAGCGTCAGTCAGTTCAAAATGTAAACAAAGCATCGTGATGGCGTACCTACGGTATTGGTCGGAAATGACGTGAGGTTCAGTGGAATCAGTGTGCGTGTTTTTTATATCAGTAGTAATGTCAACTGATGAAGTGTCTGAACATGTTCGCCCTGCATTAAATGTCTAGTTATAGAAAGTCAAGAAAGGGATAGACCGTTCTTTCGTTGTTACATAATATTGGACGTTTTAAAACCTAATACGCTGCATAATATTATCACAGACATTTGGTAGTTCTAAATTTAAAGTGGATAGTATAAATGCGTGTTTAAGTTGCTGCAGTTAACTCGGAGGTTAATTTTTTTCCATCGAGCATGTTAATATTTTTTTTACTCTTCTAATGCCCATAGCTGTATACGAGTATGTCTAGCTATCACGTTAAAAAACGGTCGCCAAGTAGACAAGGTGTCCTAACGGTGTTTTGCTGCAGCATCAGTTGAGAGCCATTTCCGATTTCAGGCTAGCCGTGTTTATCATTTTCTACCACACTCTCAGTTGCCATCTGGTGAGCTGTGGTCAAGCGCTATGCTTGTGAAACATAAACAACATAACAACTACCAAACACATTTGACATTCATATACTTAGTGAAATGAAATAAAAATTGTCTTTGCCATTCAAATTCAATTCAAAATCTTTTATTTAGGACAACTTAAAAATCCATTGGGTTAGTAAAAAACAAAACTTAAACTTATTGTTAGGTAAGAAATACAGAGACAAAAATTAATTACGACTGAGTAGGAATTACATTATTTGTTACTCAGTCATCACCCGCACAAAATGTCTAAGTATTGGCGCGTGAGCATCCTCAGCCACTATCTTCAAGATGTTGTTCCGAGTTCCCCGCACCCTCCTCATTAGTGATACCACTTTCTTTCGAATGACGGCATGAAAACCGTCTGTTCGAGTTTGTGTGAACATTTCGGAGGCACTGCAAAAACGGGGAAGTCCCAACATCACCCTAAAGATATTATTATATTGGACGCGTAGAGTATTGAACGATTTTTTGGTATAGCTGATCCAGCTTAAGGTTGCCTGGAAGAGATCGCTTATAGCGATAAGGCCGCCAATTGTTTCACTAGTTTTTAAGTTGTTTATTTATGTTGTGTGTGTTAATTTTTGGTGTGAACAATAAAGAGTTTTCTATCTATCTATCTATCTATCCATAGACTACTCGTGTACAGACCTTGACAATACGCCTTAAATAGCGTTATTTTGACTTGGTCTGAACAGCGAGCGAATCTACGGACCAGCATGTTACCGCGGATCGCCAGTGCCCTACGCTCCCTTTCAATGTCAACATCGTCTTTAAGGTCGTCGGTAAGATAATGCCCCAGATATTTCACCTGGAACACCCTGTTTATGTTCATGCCATTTAGGGTAATGGGTGGGAAGAATTCAGGACACCTACCGGCGGCCTTAAAGACCATGTATTCACATTTTTTTACATTATATGTGAGGCCGTGCGACGCAGCGTAGGCCTCACAGACTTTTAATAGTTCCCCGAGAGCTCCCGCAGTCGGACCCAGCAGCACCATGTCGTCCGCGTAGCTAATGTTATTAACACTACCACCCGGCATCCGACACGCATGCTGCTGAGCCCAACTATGAGGTCGTTTACATACAGGTTAAAAAGCTTTGGAGACGATAACCCCCCCTGCTTCACGCCACTTTCCAACCTATACGACTCAGATAAACTGTTGGACCACTTCACATTATTGTTTTGATTAGCATACCAATACTGGAAAATGTTCAAAATTTCAGCCGGTATACGTCTAGCAGCTAATTTTCTCCAGAGCACTTCGTAAAAGACTAAATCAAATGCCTTGGAGAGGTCTAGCGAACAGGCGTACACCGATTTTTTTTTGTCAGTATAATATTTTCATTACCGCTTGAAAATGGGCATTTAGTTCATCCACTTAGGCCGCCTACGTAACCATAGTTTCGTAACCAGTTACGATCGAAGCAAAATGTTTAAGATACTAGTTACGAGCGAAGACTTAGGTATTTATCAAATTGGATAAGCAATGGAACAATCGCGCGATCCAATTTGGATTATGAAAAAGACAAAAATTTTTTTTTTATTTTTCCGCCAATTTTTGTTAGCTTCTTTTCTGTTATCGTGGTTGTTTTATGTCTTGGAAATGTAAAATACTACACATCACATCATCAGTCCACTGTTGGAAAAGGCCTCCCTCATAGAGAGGGGTGTTGCCATAATCTCCACGCTTGGCAGGCGGCTTGGGGATAGCAGTACGTTCACCGTGTACTATTAGGACGCTGCTGCCCATCCTCCGGTGGTTCTGGTCGCAGTTTTAGGACATACCCGGGTCCGGGGAAAATACTATACTTACCATTATTTATTTTCTCGCTGTTAATGGTAAAAAAGTAGAACTTACATAACTCTTGAAAAAAAATATTTCATCTCGGTCCTTGTCTCCCTCGCTCCGGTCAGGTACTCCTCTAGAACCCCTCCCTCCATTAGGGATTCTACTCTAGAATCTTTCGCTGCTCTCGGGATCCAAAACTTTTTTCACTTATTGTATAATGTACTATTATTTGCAAGAATAGTCATAGAAATTAAAATATATATATGGTTTTGGTGTTAGTATTTAGTATCAGTAGTAGTGTAAGTATTTTTACACTAACTTAAAATGCTAAGAAATGACAGAACTTGTTTTCGCGTAATTTAATCACAAATTCAAAACTCGCTGGGTTATTTCCATCGCAAATCCACTTGCTTGACCGTATAGATAACTTCTTCCATAACAGGTCATTCCATTGGCATATCTTAACATTGTGATAAGGCATATTTACAAAGAAAACTAACTGATTGCGCTGGTCTTTTAATATTGGCACTCTTCAAAATACAGCGAATGCTAAAGATAACTACCCAGATCAATCCGAAAATCAAACTGATTAGTTCGGACCACTTCGAACTGAACACGCGTTTCTACTTTATTTACTTTATTTAAGCCGCGTGACACCAGTTCTTATTTAACATAATTTTATAATATCGATAAGTAGCAGTCGATATGAGAAGACGTCGCAGACTGCGCATCCTTTAGTTGACTTTCAGATCTCGTTAGCTCCACAGCATCTCTCCGTTTACAATTCTAAAAAGTTTTTAACTTCCATTGTAATAAAATGCATTAAAAACTATTTTCTCTGCAAAGAGTAAGTTTAACTAAATTAAAAAGCAATCTGTGATATATTTTGATCTCTATTCCCCGTTTTAAAAATGGAATTTCTGACAAGCAAAGTCAAATCAAACGGTCAGTTTGACGCACGTCAAATTAATGGCGAGGGTGATCTGCGGAAGACTAAACGGTAAGTTTAGAGTTTAACCTAGGTATAATATCAATGTAGGTGTTAGTAATTTAGTTAAATAATGAGGAAGCATACTTAAGATTCGAAATTTTATACTGAAATTACTAAAAACATCCTGTTGTAGATGATTCACTCTGTCATCACAGCTTACGATTTTTTAATGCTGAACTCTGATCTTTGCGTTCATTTTAATTATTGATGTTTTTTCTTAAAATAAGTAATTATTATTTTTATTGTTTAACTCGAACTACGTGTTCTTTATAGCTGTGTCCAAGTCAATGACAGCGGTTTTGGCTAGAAATAACAGGTGATTTTTGTTCATAGCGCATTTTAATTTGATCTGAGCATAGGGCTTAACTGTAAAAATGTAAAATTAGCTAACCACAGATGTAACGTAGAGTACCTACTAAGTACAATGTACCTACTCTACTTCGCATCATTGTCGTACCTATTCATAGAGAAATTAGAGAATTTTGTCATTTGATTTAATTTTTTGAATCAATTGTTCAAATAATGTAAAAGAACGTAATATACCGTATTTATTACGTACTTTTTATAGCTAAAACTCTAGCTATAATGGCTAGAAATTAATCTAAGTTCATCTAGAATTTAGAAAATTACAGTAGGCACGTTCCGTTTGCGGGTAGATAAAAGCTGTAGTGGTGCTTTGCCCGGGCGCCAGTTTATAATGCTTTTACGTTACTTTAGAGGGTAGTTAGTCATCCATTATAAAGAAAAGCCTTAAAATAATAATGTGCATTTTGAATTCTCCTGTTCGTGAGTACCCCATACGTGGACTAAAATTCTAAAGAGTATGAAAACGAAAAACCAGTTGCACAACATAAAATTACTGCCAAGATCATTTGTGATGACCTCTACCGAATAAATAAATACAATACCTAGAGCTTACATAATTACTTCCTGATAGTCACACAATTCATTAACATTATCATTTGGCAACGTCGTTGTAATTTTTAGTTATTGATCAGTTAAAAGTCAGTGCATTTTACTTTACTTCTATAGGGTTACGCGTGGAAAGGGTGTAGTACACCCTTTCCGCGAAAGGGTCCCGAAATCCGAAAGGGGTCCATAGTAACATTAGTAACCCATCATTATGAACAACTTTTTTATGGGCAACCCTGTAATCGCGAAAAAATATCTTCAGGATACATAATATTGTCGAGATTCGTGTTATGAACATTGTTCTATGTCTGGATGTTAATATGTATTTAAGTATGTATTTAAAAATATATATATTGTACCTATGTGTGTATATCAGTCTCTGGCAGCCATAGTACAAGTCAGTTTGGGGTCAGATGAACGTGTCTGCAAAAATGTCCCGATTTAATTATTTATTATTATTTATAGTGTGAATGATTTTCTATGGACCAGCTTATATTTTTTTGCAATTTCAGGGTTGGTCTCATAGTACAAGCTGTTTATATGATGGATACTACTTTCGACTTAGCACAACTTTCTGCGTACCCCAGTACATATGTACGTACCTACCCTGTCCGTTGTAGATAAATGCACATGAGGTATAAATATTTGTGGGCATGGGTAGGTATGAATATTTGGACAATTATAATTTGTGTAATATGTATACATACAAAAGCACATTGATGACAGTGATAGAGCAATATTTATGTTAGTACTGGCTATGCCCCGCAGTTTTTACCGCGTGGAAAACCGTACTTTTTTCCGGGATAAAAATACAATTATGTCACTCTGCGGCCCTACTACCTTTATGCAAAAAATCATCACGTGATCTGGTTGCTCTGTTGCTGCACGAAAGAGAAACAATCCAACAAAAACTCTATCGCGTTTATAATACTAGTATGATCTGTACTAGGCTAGGAAACCTCAATGCTGATGTTAAGCATTTAACCTCTGAACCTAAAACTGCTGTAATGTGTACGAATCAATTTAATTTTGATAAACCGTTGAATCGATGTAGATAACTATAATTCAACATATAAAACGTTATGACGCAACGTTTTGTCATATGTAGTGGCGTGATCACCTGCTGGACCAATCATGACTCTTCATCCAACTAGCAGGGGCCTTACGGATAACTCTTAACGCGGGCTCAAATTAGCGCTGAAACAGCGCAGTTCGGAAAATTATGCGAACGTGAACCTTAACGCGCTGCCCGCCGAAGTGATCCATTCGTGTTTCTTTCCCTGTTCTTTCCATATACTAAGCATTGAGACGTTAACAAAAGAAAACATAAATACCTTGAGGCTTAAAGGTATTCTTTTTCAGGTAATATAAGAATGTATCAATTTTGAAATGTGAAATACTGCAATTGCTGGAGCGACGATAAGTAGAATCCCGCGAAATTTCTATTTAGGTATTTGGCGCCGGGTTCTCAAATTGTCGATTTCTCGCGTAGTCAAAACTGTTCTTGACGTAGCCATAATATAGTGTTTCCTGCCGTAGCTGTTTCTAGCGTGACCGTGGCGCTTCCTGGCTGATCCTTGGCGGTTTCTGGATTAGCCGTAATTCTTCATGTTGTAGCCGTAATGGTTCCAGGTATATCAGTACAGGTTCCAGGCGCAACCGTAGCACTTCCTGATGTAGATTTAGCTTTTCCTGGCATCGTCGTAGTGTCCGTGGCACTATCAAGCGTAAATTTTCGATCTGTTTATAATAATATTAACTTAGTATCATACTAATTTATTTTAAGCCGATCGGGTTAACATTGAAATTTCCAAGTAGCAAAACGTAAATTGGTAAATTAAGAAAAGGCAAATTTACCAATTAGTAAAACGTTTGTATTTGCGGTACTATTTTTTACCGACTTCAAAAAAAAAGAGATGGCCTCTGACCGAATTTTCCCATTTTAACACGCTTTTATTAGCTTGGTATGTATGTATAAATCGGAATCTTTGAACTACAAACGTCGAATTAAATTGAAACTTTGCACACTTATCAAGGACTGATGACATTGCAATAATTTAAATAGTGTGTCCCATTATTATCAGTAATCAAGATTAGGAATTTGAAAGCGTGTTTGTTTAGTTTTTTATACTGCGTGAATGATATATTTTTTTTTTTCAAATTGATATTTTTAAACTTATTCAGGTATTTACTACTATCATAATTATTTTGAGACAGAAAACAATTTAATATAAGTAAGGAAAAAACCTGTAGTGCAAAAGATTTTTGGTTTATTTGTGATGTTATTGTTCATTTCAGGTAACATAAAATGTATGACATTTCAAATTCGAAACACTGTTCAGCCGACGGCCAGCTGTGTCCCGCAAAAACTCTATTTAGGTAGGAAGGCGTAGCGCATCCTGGCGTAGCCGTAGTTCATCCTATTTACATCGTAGCTCGTAGAACCTTAGCGTAACCCCAGCGCGTACTGTCCTCGCCTAGCCGTATCATTCTAGAAGATAGTACTTGTAGTATCCTAGTATTTACTTTTTTACTGGCAAGGTGTCTTTATTAACTAAACAAAATACAAGCTAGGTAGCTAGCCTAAAACAGATGGATTGCCTATAGACCGTTGAAGGTCTAAAGACAATCCAAATGCTCAAGCCCACTACATAGACAAAAAGTATTTTTGTCTATATCAAAAAGTATTTTTGTATATTCTCACTACCAGTTCGCAGCGTACCCAGCATGCTGGCGGCATTACCATGTCGAATGGCAATGCTAATGCGTTGACTCAGAGCATATGTAATTACTTTTTGGCACTATCGATAGAATATCTTTTTTTATCCTTTTATTATTTTAAATAGATAAGAACACGCTCTTAGAATTACTCTGACTAGAATATATACGGTAACGTAACACAGTAGGTCTAAAATATCGCATAAGTACATGCGGGTAGCATATGTAAATAGGACGGGAATGTGAAGAATTTCTTTATCTCGGTTTGTTTGGGATCGTAGAGCACCCCAGCTACAAGACAGCTACCCTTGTCTAAATAACTAATTTGTGAATGCAAATGTTACAATAATTTTGCCAAAAAAATAAGTAAAAAGGTAAAATAAATTCGAGTTAGAATCACAAAGATTTTTAGTAAAAAAAATTGGTTGAATACCAGACCCTGTCTGTAGTCAAAATCTTTTGTGCTTGCAGATAAACCTCAACCTTTTTTTATGTAAAATTATAAATCTTAAGCTTCGTCAGGGTCCTGCCTGTTTTAAGTGATTCTGTTTAGGTGATAAGAAAAGTTGCGAGACCGCAAACTGTATCACGGCGCGTTAAGGTTCAAGTTCGCGTGATTTTCCGAACTGCGCTGTTTCAGCGCTAATTCGAGCCCGCATTAAGAGTTAGCCGTAAGACCCCAGTTCCTTCGGTCGCCGGGTGGAAAATGGCGAGAAAAGTAATGAATATTTCAATGCCGAATAATATATCCCACACTGAAATATTTATCACTTTCATGTTTTCTATAAAAGATTGAAAATTCTTTGTGAGAACAATAATGTTTACAAATGCAAGAGTAGCAATTCAAAGGTACCTACCATTGCATGCAAAAAGGCAATTTAAATGTAAATTTAAAAGCGATTGAAGTGATATTTAAATTAAAATATTTAAAATACAACTTTTTTTTATGATACTGAGTGACGAGACGAGCGCAGTCGCTCACCTGATGGCTCTTCACGCTTGCCCATAACAGCTCAACGCCACTCAGAATTTTGGACTTCAACAGTTCAAAACCCTGGATGGCAATGCACTGCGCTCGTCACCCCGAGATATAAGATGTCAAATCTCTGTGTGCCCTGTAATTTCACTGGAAACATTGCCCTTCAATCCGGAACACAGTAGTGTTTGCACACTACTGCTTGGCGGTTGAATAACTGGCAAAGGTGTGGTACTTCCCCAGGCGGACCCCTGCAAAAGAGTCCTACCACTACCCGAAATACTTACATATTGAAATACTTGTATAATATCATAATATGTAACATAATTATTTGAAATCAAATGCTATCGGTCTGAACAAAACCACAATAAGTGTAGGTGTATGAAGATAGGCATGGTGTGAATGACCCCACCCACTACCTATATTTGCTTGTTGTCTGATAAGTATAAACTTAATATTTAAAAAAAAAACGATAATAGAGCTCATAATCTTCAAATGGCTGAACAGATTAAATCACTAAGAACACTCTCGATCATGTCATCTTTCAAACAAAAAAACTAAATCAAAATCGATTTAGCCGTTTGGGAGCTATACGATGCCACAGATACACACGTTAAACTTATCAACACCGCTCTTTTCTCAATAACTTAATAAAGTGAGGTAGGTAATTTTGTCTAAGACCCAGAGAACCAAAGAGACCAAAAAAGGTCAGCGTTGACCTAATGTGTGCTGATTCTGACGATGAGGTGAATATGAAAATAGGATTTGTGAATTAAAAAACATCGAAAACATTACACGCTTCTCAAATAAATAATAAATAAAGTACTAATAAATTTCATGGAATGTTAGTGTTTCTTATCAAATTGTGGTAACCACAAAGTAAATAAACGAAGGAATCAATTGTTATCAGAATGGAATAATTAGCGCGTAATATTCCCACAGTCAGGGTTCGAAGGCCTAGCGCCATCTGTTATCACGCCACCACAACCTGTGGTTTGTATCTATGTTATCGCTGAAAAGTTTTTCCGCTTTCCCAGGAGCGAGAACTCGATGAGTCCGGCGCCCCCCGCACACCGAGACAAAAGTGGCGCCTCATTCGGTGCCACCAAACAGTCGCTCCTCGCTAGCGGAGGAAAGAGTGCGTACGACATGGAACGCGATCGCATCGGTGTTTGGGGCTCCGGCGACGGCCAGGTCACCAACCACGTCTCCGGCCTCGACCGGCTCAAGCACCCTGGACTCAACAAGGTACGAACTCCTCTCTCACATATTCTCTCGTAATTCGGTTAGGTCATGGTTGCACGCGGGCTACGGAAGTGTTTGTTAGTCATCTGTTTTCAGAGTTGTTCCGAGGGCGACATGCAGGTCAGCTCGGAGTTTCAGAAGCATACTATTGTGATTTAAATGTTTGTTTTGTTTCTTGGATAGGCGACAAAGTTCAAGAAGTGTCAACAAACTTTTCACCGGAACTTGTGTTTGCGAAACATTTCTGTTTTAGTTAGCGTATTATTTACTGAGCTAATAAAACTATTAGCACCAATGAGCTAAATAAAAATAATGAACAAACAATTACTTTACAGAACATGTTAATTTGTTGTTTAAAACCGGAAATACATTAAAATTATTACTACTTATTAAAATATTATTGCCGGTTACCATATTATAGTTTTTTATTAGATATAGGTAATGTTTAGGATCAAGTTAATTACAGCAAAAGCAGGGCCGGATTCCCGCATTAATATCGGAATGTTTTATTTTACTTATCAACCAATTTCAAAAAGGAGAGATTTTTGTATAAGTCACGTCTCCGCCGATTGTGATCAGATTTTAAACATTCTTTATTGAATAGGCTATGTCTCCAAGGTGGTCCCATTTAAATTGTAAGAATATATTCCACCTCTAAGGGTGGAAAATTGGAACAAGAATCTCGTTTATTAACCAACGAAAAAGGAGGACTGTTCTATGTTCCGCTGTATATTTTTTTCATGTAGGTATGTTCACCTATTTCTCCGAAGTCGGATTTTAACGTGATCCACTTTGAACCATTCCATTCCAATCCATTTGAACTTCTCGTCAAGTCGTTTTTATTTAAATGTATTCTAAAAACTTAGTACAATTTCGTCGTAACAGATATTTTTTTATCTAAGATTTTTGCATGTATTGTTGACGCTGGTAATACAATACGTGCCTACTTATGAAATAGTAACAATCTTTACTGATAAAATAAGTGAAGATGTTGCACTCATCACCAGGCAAAACATCATAAGTACCTTCTCACTTATCACATAAAAAGATCCCGCTATCAATTTAATCTTTATGCATATTCATTTATCCAAACCTTAGATGCTTACGTAAAAGTAACCAAGTGCTATTTGATCCAAGTCACCATATTTACATGCGTATCGAATACGTATAAGATGGTAGGTATGTGTACATATACGAGGAAGTTTTCCACAAAACAAATGGGTAAATCCGTCGTATGGGAAATACTTTTAAAGGTGTGAATTGCTGTTACATCGTAACAACTTACTGTTAAACAATGATTTGGCAGTTTCGTGTTTATGAGTAAGTCTAGTTTTCTATAAGTCATCAGAATATACAAAACTATTAAAATCTACCTACGCCTCGGGGGTAATACGCTTGATATTTCAATGTTCTGGCGTTTCTATAGGTTGAAAAGTAATATCAATGGCTGTCAATTTCTTGCCAAATTTAATCTAGATCAGTATAGATATAGCGAGCGGTAGCATGTGTGCGCTTTACAATCTAACGAGACCCGGTTCGATCCCCGGCCCTGCACCAATAACTTACTAAGTAGGTACTTAACTTTGATTATGTATATATAATCAAAGGTACTTTAATAAATTATGTAATTATGAGTTTCGATTCCGTAGCTCAAAAACAGCGAAGTAAAACATTGTGAGGAAAACAAAAATCTCAAAAAGTTCACAGTATGATATTCACCAATATGCATTTTGCCAGCATGGTGGATTAAGGCCCATCATCTCTGACTGAGAGAATGCCTGTGCCCCAGCAGCGGGAATATGATAGTCTGAAATGATGATGATGATGACACTATAGACAGCCGTTTAGTAGTGAAATGTAACAATTAGACGGCTTTACTTTAGCATTTTTAATGTTAGTGTAATATGTATCTATTGAAACAATAACTTGCCTGAAGTGCCTACCCTACTAAAGTATTTACCTATATATACAAATCGCTCGCTAGAATATTGTATCAGGGGTTTTTACGACTCTTTTGCTCTCCTTACTACAATGAACCGAAGGGTTTTATGGGCGATGGGGTTGAGACAACGCTCCATGAGTCTGCTAGGGGAGGGCATAAAGAAATAGCATGTAGATATAAACCTATACCTATCATATAGCTATGACGTCACTACACCATTAACTCTGCTATTATACATTTTATATGAATGTCTGAATCGGAATGGAATATGACGTGTTTTCCACGACTACAAGGTTTTGAAGTAGTTATCCTGTTTTGTTACCTTTGAAATATAACAATCACGAAAAACTAAACAATGATTACACACGTCATCACAAGAAACCAATATTTAAAATGAAAAAGCAAGTCTACTTTTCTTTGTTATCTTTTCACAACTTAACGGCTAATTTAATCTTGATGAAATTTAGCAAAAAAAAATGTGTGACGTTTGATGTGTTGCTTTTACAATGTTAATGGATTTTTTAACTCTGAGAAACAAGAACTGTATATGGTTATATTATATATTATTAAAAACTATTATGTACCTATATTTATTATACTAACCTACAGCGCCGGGCCTGGGGTAGAGCGAAAAGAGCGGCAAGCAGATAGCTAGATAGCAAGGCGCCAAAATGCCAAAAGCGAAACAAAAATTTGAGCGAAAAAGAAAATTCGATGGTGTCTCGCGCTTCGGGCTTGGGCAGCGGGGCACACTTCTATTCTTTTGTAACCAGCATAAAATGTGGAAATACAGTTAAAATCTGTTATAACGACATCATCATAGAAGGGACTGCTCATATTCAGTCGTAAAAACCGATAGTCGTAACAACCGGTGATGTTTAATGTGTATCGTGCAAGTACAAACAAATCGATAGGTTATTATAACCGGCATCTTGTTCTAAACGATGTCGCAGTAAAAGGTTTTGTCTGTAGTTTACCTCCTGGATTAGCACATGGGCTACTTTGTTATTCCGGAAAAAGATGGATTTTTATAATGGTAGTTTACAGAAATGAAAAGTGCCGTAAAACAATTTCGCTCTACCCGATCAAATGCTACGGCCAGCATTGCTAACCTAAATAAGTAGGTTACCTAGTATTGTGGGTAGACCGATTGACGCTCCACTATAATATCTAAGATAAAATCGATCGCTATCGGCAACCGTCTGTTGACTGACTTACACCAATTTCAAATAATATCGGACCTTTGGAGTGACTACGACGTACATAATAGGTATATACGCTACGTTTTATCCATGAAAAATGGGGATAGCTGGAAAAGTCCGTATAAGGCGAGATAGCTATCAAAGGAAAGTCTATTTTTATATAAAAACTATAATAGCTGCGCCCCGCGGTTTCACCCGCGTGGTGATGAAAATCGGTGAAGGGGTATGGAAAATACATAGTAGCCGATTCTCAGACCTACTGAATACGCATATAAAATTTGGTAAAAATCGGTAAAGCCGTTTCGGAGGAGTACGATAACTAACATTGTGACATGGAAATTTTATATATATAGTGAAAATCTGCCTAAACCAGGATAAAAAGTATATTTTAATGTTATTCTAATCTTATTTTAAACTTTTAACAAACGGGTAGCTGATATTATAATCAATTGGTTAAATCGAGCGGTTAATTTAGCTGTTTTCGATACGTCTAACCAGCCGGTCTATTCTGCAAGCTAAGTGAACGCGCAAGTGAAGTGATAAGCTAAGTGAACGTGTATTATTGTTATCGATTACTATTGAGAAATGTCAAAATGACGAGTGATCACCCTTGACTGTAGACCCTTACCCTTATAATTCGATGTTTTGACATATATCTGCAGAAATAGGCATGAAAAAATCACTCACTTAGCTTATCACTTCACTTGCGCGTTCACTTAGCTTGCAGAATAGACATGATCTCTTGGCTTCATGGTTAGTTAGTTGGATAGAATAAAACGTTGTATCTCCAAATTTTCATACTACCATCAGTAGAAAGTGTATTGATTGTGCTATAGAGTATTATAAAAGTCACTCCAAAGGTGCGGTATAATTTAAAATAGCTGGGTATAAGTCAGTCAACAGAAGGTTGCCGGTTAGTAGCGATCGATTTTGTCTTGGATACTAGTGGCGTATCATGTCCACCGCAATACTAGATAACCTTTACTTCTTTAGGATTATTTTTGTGTTGAATGTGAAAACTCCGACGTGATGGTTGGTGTGTTTATCTGACTCCTTGATTTGTTACAGAAGGTTATCCTAAATAATATGAATGGGTAATTGAAACTCCGGTAGATAGATTGAGTACGTGCGCTTTATTTAAGCGCCAGCGAATGACTGTTGAATGTCGGTGCGCTTCAGAAAGATGTTTATGTTATAATAATAACAATCTGTGATGTAGTGGGACTCACAGGCCCTACATCTACATCCCCCTTAAAAATAAATTTTTGGTAAAATTTACATGATAAAATAGATTTCTGTAATGTACTGCTTAGGTGGTAAGTACTTTGTTGCAGCTAAAAGTAGATTAAACATACATTAAAGTTGACAACATGACTTAAAAGTATGATAACATTAAGGGTGTAAATTGTATAAAAGTGAACAATGAAAAATAAGTGTGTAAAATGTAGTGAATTAAAAATTAACATGTTTACATTTTTGATTTAACATAGTGCGTTGCTTGTTTACAGTTTGTTTTATAAAAGAAAAAATAACTTGCTACTTTTTATTTCACATAGAATATTTTTCCGTAAAAACCATAACTACAATAAAATTGTCTTTTGATATAATAATACTTGTTAGTTGTTAGTTACGCGCACTTTAACTTATACGTTTGTTTTGTTTTTTATTTCACTTCACTGCACTACCCGAATTTATATTTGTTTAAATGTAAAACGTGCTTTTCTGGGAGGTTGCCGGAAACGCGGAGGTGTGGTTTGAATCGACGACACACGTAGCGCTATGACTATGGTGACGCGCTTGTCCACTGAAGTCTTGCTTGATCCGCTTTTTATATCTCCACGTGACGTACAGGATGCCAGTGGAGATTACGGCGCTGACGATCATGACGGTGACCAGTGACTTATAGTGTGTGTCCTGGATGTGGTCGACCTGCGCTGTTTGGGGCGCAGCACCTGCGGCGTTCTATGTTGTGGGCTTGCTCTCAGGGTGATCCATGTTGATGTGACGTAGAGTGCAGCGTCGAAGTAGATGTAATTGCAGTAAAGTTGAAAATATATAGATGATGCTTTGTGAGTAGTGAAGTGGTCTGCGGTCGAGTGGTGCAGATAAGTGCGGCGGCGGCCCGGTTCAAATATCAAAACGAACCGTTTTCTTCACCGCGCGACCCGATCTTGTTATGACTGGCGGCGTCTTTTGTGCTTTGTTCTCTGTGTTGCTGTGATAAGTCTGTTGCTTTTTGTGGCGTGATGATCGTATGATGAAACTGGTGGAACCAGCGTCGAGGTCGTGTGGCCCAGAAGTCGCTGATGCGCGTCTGAATGGTGACGGCGTTTGCTGCGAGTTCTGCTGTGATGCGGCTGGTGCTGGGCTGCTGCGGTGGTGGTGCGCCTGGTGCGCTTTGGTCCATGAGCAGTCCGTGTTGTTCCTCGACGTTGGTGATTGGTGTGGTCATCGCGGATGTTTGAAACGTACTCAATAGTTTATTGATTGTATTTGATCGTCGGAGTCACCAATTTAGGATTAGGTTTGTGTTGAATGTGAAAACTCCGACGTGATGGTTGGTGTGTTTATCTGACTCCTTGATTTGTTACAGAAGGTTATCCTAAATAATATGAATGGGTAATTGAAACTCCGGTAGATAGATTGAGTACGTGCGCTTTATTTAAGCGCCAGCGAATGACTGTTGAATGTCGGTGCGCTTCAGAAAGATGTTTATGTTATAATAATAACAATCTGTGATGTAGTGGGACTCACAGGCCCTACACTTCTTTAGGTTATTATAATAAATGTAGGTACTAACTAGTTTTAAATCAAGACTGGGTTACGTATGGAAAGGGTGTACTAATCCAAAAAGGGTCCTAGATACCCATCATTATGAACAACTTACTATGGGAGCAATTCTGAAATCGCAAAGAAATATCAGCTGTTCTGTTTATTATTTAAAAATTAAATTGACACTCGACGAAGTGTATGACCCCTTTCAGCTTAGAACACGCTTTCCGCGTAACCCTGTCTAAAATAACTATATACAATCATTCCTTTTCATAGTTAAAAAAATATATTTTAAAAGCAAATAGTCTATATATAATAAAAAAGTCTTTCAGTCTCTCTCTCTGTGGTTGATATATTTTCACGACTAAACGACTGAACCGACCTGCATGAAATTCATCAAGAAGTAGTGCGCATCTTGAAGCCGATGTAATATATTTTATCACGGAAAATAATGTAAGTTAGGCCGAGTGGCTAGCCTTGATGTTTTTAGGCCGACCGGAGACCTCTTAGTTGTTTTAACGGTTGCTGTTACAAACATGCAAACCAGGACCTACAATTTGATGTGTCATCCGACCTATGGTAACGCTCTATTGTAAATGTCTCACGGTCACCCGTCCAAAGACTAGCTGGAGCGTATAAACACTTAGTCGAGCAAAACCACGAGCGCTACACCTTGAAAAATTTAAGTAAATCTTTTTTATATACATAAAAGGCGATGTTGGTATGGACTCAAAAACGGCTGGACAGATAGTTGTTGATATAAGGAGTAATCCACGCGGGTGAAACCGCTAGGCGCAGCTAGATACCAATATATTTAATTCCAAATTCAAATACGTTTAAAGTTACCTCTATATGTAAAATTGCCAAATGTTCTTCGTTCTGTTTACTTACTTTCGTAGGTATAAGAAAGTTTGCCCCATTTTCGGTAGTATATAAGTAGCGTAGCAAAATTCAGGAAGTTGTGACGCGTAAGGAATATTTTGAAAATTGATGTCTTCGTCAATGGCAATGTCTTGATCAATCAACGACCCCTGAGTGGTTACCTCGGCAACTAAAAGCCATAAATTTCACGATTAAATAATAAATAATACCACATCTTTCACCATTCACATTTCAAGTACTGTCGTTTACCTGGATATACTGTAATACCTCTCAGGGTTTCGGCATCTACATTATACGTACTTAAAGGCTTAAGTCGGTGTGAAAATTAAGTGCTGAGTTGGGTGAAATTAAGTGACCCTAATGGTTACCTGGGTAATGACGGTAAGGCACCACTTTTTTATGTAGGTCTTACGCCTTTGTAGCTATGTTAACAACAATAAATGCCCCAATTCCAGTCCTCAGTTTGTCTACTTCATCAAAATCGATACTGATTCCGAAAGACAGCTTTGGAATACCAATAACCGTTTCTACATCGTATATTTAATCATGATGAATTTTCTCGCGGTTTCGGGCTTATAACTTATCCCAGGAGAGTAGTAGGGTTAATTTCCTTGGGCCGATGCCGCAGCGAACAAACTGGGTATAAAATACCAATAAATTAGAGAAAAGTATTAGCTCAGCTCTTTCATTTTGTTTAAATTGTACCAAATCGTGCTGAAATGCTATTTGAACGATAAATAGAGATTATTTATTTACGAGTATATATAGTTTGTATTGTCGTAGCTTTATTTTCCAATGTTAAAATGATGAAATCCGAATAAGATATTTTGAGTTGGTTTGGAAGCATTAATTTCCTAGAAATTTACTAATGAAAGTCGCAAAGTGAGGAAGCTCCAGAGACGTTTAGTAGTTTTTGGTATTTAGGTCAGATTTCTAGGACATTCCGACGTGCTTTGCGTTCGGCGCCAATGGTATTTAAGTAAAGACGAGTACGTCGTTGCTTGCATGGCATTTAAATCCATTAAATTGTCATTGCAAAATATTAAATGCTATAGTTGTTAAATTCTCGTAATGTGCCTTCAAATCAAGAGTGAATCAGTTTCTTCTAGGCAAGCGTGATCCATCGTAGACCGCATCTTGCTTAATATCAGGTGAGTTGGCGGCCCTTTGGCCTGTAGAAAAAGCCTATAAAAAAATATGTATGTTTAAAAATTTCATAATATTGAAATATAATTTCTCAAAATGTAGATTTCCATTACGTCGAGTTTCTTTATCTGTAACTTTTATTTCTGGTGTGCACAATAAAGAGATTATATCTATCTATAACGTTGAATTACCAAAATGTTGGATTATTCCACATTAATTATAAGTATTATACGAAATACAATGATTTTTGTATTAAATTCTTTCGTTTGAACTTTAGCGCAAATTGACGTGGAAGAGAAAATGTTGTAATGAAATTGCTCAAATCTCTTATTGGGAAGTATTTGGATCAGATCGGAGCAAATATCAGCATTGTTTCCTTTGTTCATGAGCCGATAGCAATCAAAGTCTTTTGTGATGACAGAAAGGTTGAGAGGGCATTTTTAACCGACTTCAAAAAAGGAGGTTTACAATTCGACTGTATTTTTTTGTATGTTTGGTACTTATGCGATTTGTTCACCAATTTATTTATTTTTTTGTTTGGTAGCTCATATTTCAGAGTTTGTCCTATATAAATTTCATTAAAATCGGTTCAGCAGTTTGGTTTTTAAATCAAAATAACTGGAAAAAATATGTCATCCAATCATCCATTTTGAAGTCTGTTTTTAAAATGGTAATTTAAATTTTTCTTCTACTAGAATTTCGATTGTGGTTCGTAAATAAAATGATGTCAAGTGTGTGACGTGTGTGTGTGTTTGTGTGTGTGTGTGTGGGTGGGTTTCGTCTACGTAGCCATTTTGTATAATTAATAATTTTTCTATGTTTTCCTTTCTAGCTTCTATACTATAGATCAGCATATATCTACCTACCTACCTGCCTATCTACCTACCAGCTAGAAGGGAACATAATGAAAAATAATTAAGTATCTCATATGGTTACACATTTTGAGCACTACAATATCTGAGTAAAATTGATACATACAAAAAGATATCAGCGACACTTAATAAAATGTGACTAACTAATAAAATAAAAAATAAGAAATAAAATGTGGAATAGTCACGCTATGCAAGTTGCAAGTTCTTTGAATCAAAATTGAGTAAAATTGAGTAGTACATTGAGTAAGATATTAGTTCTCTATTGCGATATTTTATGTACGTTTTTAATGATCACATTACAATTTACAAATATTACCTACATAATAACGTGATCATGGCTTAATCCTTTGAGCAAACAGCTGTTCCAATTAGGCCGTATCTCCCTAAAGCCCTAGAGGAGTGCTCGAGTAAATATTGTGATTAGTGTCGGCACTTGTATGGGAAGGATTACTGTCGCCTTGGAGACGAGATAGCAGACTTTGCGTACTTGATAATAAAGCTATTTTTATAACTAAGTAATCAGATAAGATTGTCAATCAATACTCAATGAGTTGTACAAGCATCGATAAAAGTGACTGTTATTTTCTTCATCGTCATTTCGATGACTAGCATTTTTTTTTCACTTCGAGCTTCGTGTTCAAATATCCTGGTGATCACCAGATAATAACACATCTAATTATTTTGACCGTGCCTAGTCATTCCTAAGCCTCGGTGTCGACTTATGTGCCGTGATGATACGTGTGCTGTTCGTTCCATACAAATGCTTTGGATGTTTGGCGAACTTTGTGCCTGAAAACTTGTCAGATCACAAGTCAGGCCATGCGATATTGCGTCACCTCTGTTAAAGATTTAAAACCTATTGTTGAGTCATCTTTCTGTACATAGATGCTGAAGTATGTGTACAGTAGGAAAATAAAAATAAATTTACTTTCAGACACAAGGTTCCATCCAGATCCATTAATCCCATCTAATCCATCTACATCTAGTAGTTTAAAAAGTAAAACAATATTTAACATTCTATAAATCATAAAACTTGTAAAAATATATAATTAACATAATTTTAATAACACCTTGATGTGATTTGACAGAATGAAGAAGTTAAACTTATCGAAACTTATCGGTTACTTATATTTTTAATCATGAAAACTCAGCCTAAATTATGAAAAGCGTTTGTTACTGTGCTTATAATGGAGTGTCATCATTTCACCGTCACCATGGGCACCACATAATCACGCCATCGGTGAAGGGACGCGACGGATTGACACCATGAGTGTTGCTACTGCGATTACATGAAACGCAGTCTTTGTTTCCGCGCCTTGACAAGCCATTGTTTCAGTGGTTCTCCGCGAAATTTTTCCAACTCTTTAATATATCGAAGTATTTTTTAGAAATTAATTTACAGAATAGGGATTAAATTTACTTGTTTCTTGATATTTTCTTGTGTCGTTATAGTGAATTACGTTTCGTATTTATTTCCATGGAGTGAATTAAATAAGATCGAGGCAACAAGCACTCACCGCGTTATAATATATTATTACATGTTACCTTAGCATGTGTTACATGCTAACAAACAAGTATTAGACGTTGTTCTAACCTCTCATTAAGGTGGTTGTGTGCAAATATCAGCCTTGTACCTTGATCCCAATACGTCTAGTCTAGTCGTCCTATGCCCTAGGCTAGCTGCTTCTGGCCTAGTCCAGTGTGTGGTATATAAAAGCTTGCGTCGGCGTCGTGACTTTTCGAATGTCAGATTTGAAGTTGAATAGTTATCCACCTACTTCAGTTGGTGCACCTGTTTGAGACTTAATCGCTGTGTTATACCAAAGCCCTAAAAACGTATTTGTATACAGGGTTACACGGAATGGTATTGCTAAGCCGAAAGGAGGTCATTGGCTCAATCATTTGAACAACGTTTACTTTAGAACCGACCATGAAAAAGCGATAAAAAAATTAGCAAAATATACCCATGGTTGGTTCCTTAGCAAAAGTTGTTCATAATGATGAGTACAATAACCTCACTTTGGCTTGTACTACCGTTAAATTTAAGCTGTTTTACCTGATAATTTAAGTGAATTATTATCGTTGTCGGATACATTCTTACTAAAACACACATTGACATTGATTTAATTTGGTGTAATATGGATATTCTTCCAATTTTATTTATCATTAATTAATTAAACCAAATAATTATGATAATAGATATGTATTTAATTAAGTGGCCTGTAACGAAACAGTAATCATAGTCTTAGTAATTTTAGCTTAAAAAAAATTAAAACGGATCGCTAATCATGCAAAACAAAAACGGACTGCTTTCAGTCCACGGGTCAATGTTACAATATCTAGGTTTCATGCTTCTTGGATTTTCAGGTGGCGTTCCCAGGTCATGATTTCCACAGCTTATAACATAAGTTGCAGAAGTTAGATACCGGTAGTTCTTGAAATTTAATTACAGCGCCTTGAATCTGTAATTGCCAGCACCCTTGTCATAAATTTTCAGTTTGTGAGCGCCCCATCCCATGATTTACTGCGTAGCTGTTAAATGTTTTACTCGGTACAGTTGACTGTAAAGTTTGTTTCATCGCGTTCGACTTTGAACAGAATTTCTTCGTAGTCTTTGTGGTGAAGCAAGCTAAAGTTTTCAATACATAGAAAGTAGGTAAATTAAGTCGTCCCAGTAATTACGAAATTTCATTTCAAGTAGCACGTATTCTGTAACTTTATTTCGCAAAATATGAAATAGATTATTTTTTACAGACGGAAAAAATTGAAACCTTGATAATAGACTTCAAAGATATCGTCACCGGTTATCAAATAAAAATGTCATGTCAAAAATAATGGGTGTTGAAATCCAATGCATCGAATTCGAATAAATAAGGCCCAACCCCCACACCCTGGAGATTTGAAGAGCGTCGCGGCTTTTAATCGGTCGTGGAAAAGTAAACTCTTCCCGATTAACTGTAGGTTCAAAGTAGTCCCGACGCGATTCTGCGCCGAGTAGCGTCTCTGCTGCACTTCACTATATATTAGGTACAATTTGTCAAGTAGAAGGAATCGATATAGACCTAAGATATCTTAAGAGTTACGTTACTTAGGATTCACTAATGTAATAATTTTCTACCTTTGTACATTGTTGTTTTCAGAATCAAAAACAAAGCACAAAGTGTTTTCGTGTTCACGCGGCGCGAAAATTGTCCTACCGGAAAATAAACAACGCTATACCAAAGCGTGTTTACTTTGTTATTCAGTATTTGCGCAGAGTTTATGTCCACAGAGAAAAAATACGTTTGAAGGCGTATTCGAATCGTATCGAATCCTTCTAACTAAAGCAGTTCACCTACTCGACTTGTCTGATATTTGTCAGACTACTTACTCTAATTTATTTTCTCCATTTAGCTCGTTACCTCTAAAACGTACCTAATAGAACCCATTTTTCTGGATTGGATTCTTAATTCAATGAAAGTAACAAAACTCCATTACTCCAAAAGCGATTACGATAATGAACAACTAATATGGATTAAGACTCCAACTAATTCCAGTCCTAATCCGTTTATCGATTTCGATTTCCTTTCTCTCGTGTTATCGGTTACATCAGGCGACGCCGGCAGTGGTGGCACTAGCCAAGGTGAAGGTCTCGCTGTGACTCGTAACGTTACATTGCAGACACACCTACTTTATTACTGTTTCTAATACAGGTTACACGTAACTTTGTAATGTGTGTCAATCGGTAGATAAAACGCAACCGTTGAATTTTTCTGTATTGAAATTATTTATAGAGACGGTTGTTCACTACAGTTATATGATTATTTGTGGGATATCACAGTTAAATAGCGCAGTTACAAGCACCATGTTCACGGGAAGGCTGAACATGTATTCCCGTTAACATGGTGCATGTAACTACGCCGAAATATCCGGAGCTCAATTCACAACCTTATCACGATACCGTGGTAAGGTGGTACCGTGGTACGGTATATATATATATACCGTAAATAATCATATAACTGTATTTTTAGAGAGATAGGATGATGAGATGATCAATATTACATTTGTTCACGTATACTTGCGTAGGTTATAGTGTAGGTTGATATTGAAGTCGGTCTTATAATTAATTCAACTCTTAGCACTGTGTATCTGTATTCTGAATTAGTTGTGATGTAGGTAAACTGCTGTCAAGTACAGAATCAGATTTCGCAATTTGCTAACATCTCGTTTATCAAAGTCAGACCCTCTATACCTTAGTAACTCTTCAACAATAAAGGTTACTTTTTCCGACTACATTGGCAGTGAGTAATTTTATTTAAAGTACGGTCGTCAATCTTTAGCTCTCTTTCTATGTAATCTTTTTGCCAAAAACAGTTTTAACTTTTCTGTAATGTGGGTTTTACCTTTAAATGCTTATTTATTTTATACATTTATTGATATTCAATAAATAGACATAGACAGTCATAGACAGACATGGACTTCGACATCGTTCAATAGCTCTATGAAAGAAATAAAATCAATTTAATCGACATTAAATAAATAAAAAACACCTTACATAGCTAAAGAACACAAATTATTGTCCAATGGGTCCATCTCGGCATTAATGCTGAAAGTCCAAGACTATCAGCGACGGTTTTCAGATGGACCCTTGAATTATATAATAATAAATAATTATTATTGTGTATATAATGCACTTATTAATGTATGGTGTCTTTGTTTTAAATGGATAAGTTGCGATGGCCACTGTTGGATATGGCAACTTTTGTATTATATTTACTGAGCTAGGCCTAAAGGTGGATATAGCAACTCGTGCATTGTAGTCGTCCACCAGTAGAGGTCAATGGGGGCTTTTTGTGGAGTTGGCCCCCGCTGGATTTAATTGGATTTAGCTACTCGTTCGTTACTACGATGTTCGCCAGTAAAGGACAGTGGAACAATTTTTGTGGCATCCCCCTGTTGGACAACGGGAATAGGTGATAATAGGTGAATAGTACCTAGATACTGTGGACGTTGACCGCTTATTAAAAATTCAATCATTGACTTCATATTATCGACCGGGATCGGCGCTGCAGCCAACATTTTCCGATCAATTTATTATTGCACATTGTTCCTGCCAAGAACACAGACATAAGTCTTCAGTTTTCCGACAATAGCGGCCAACGGCGCTGGAAATTAAAATACCGTCGCCACTCCAGCGTAAAATAAAGAAGCAATTTCATAGATTGCTCTAAATGATTTGCTATTAAATAGATAGCATTTTTCTCGATGGGATAACTTGTGTCGTTAAAGAAAAGACTGCAATCTTTCTCGCGTTGTTATTGAATCAGTTTACCCCCCGTGGACAGGGCGTGTCATTTGTTCGGGTAATGAAGCTATTAACTCGAGCCAAAGTTACAAGTAATTGAAATTAGTGATTTGTTCGTGTTGGTGGTGATATGGAGAGAGACTGGTGGCAGTTGACGCCGAGGAGGGAGATGTATTCAGTGCCCGAATGTCTTCTGGCCTCAGATTCCAGGGTTTGTTAATTTCCTTTGTTACAGCTTTACCCACACAATGTTTTTTTTTGTTTAAATTAGAACTGCTGTCAAGGCAATTTTGTAAGAAATTTGTTGTAGCCAGTTGCACCCATATAAACCGAGTTCAACGCGTTGAAATAAATAAGAATGTTCAATCAAGGTTCTGTCACAATACCTGGCGACACATTTTCCTTTTCATTTTCATTCTATTTACTTCTCTTTTCTGTGGTTTCACATTCTAAATAACATATTTCTACTAGTTGCTAAAGTTAAATAAAAGGTGTAAATTTAAGTAAAATGTAGGTATTTTAAATAGCGTTTTCATTGGTTTGCGAGCATTTACGTGTCCGCGTTAGATATATTGTTATGCTAATGTATAATGAAGAGCCAATCTCTTATACATATATAATCTCTAGAAGAATGCTTATTTTAAAAGTTTTTGTGGCTACATTTTTTCAGAAATCACATATTCATAAAACCTTCAGTGTTCATGTTTTTTTTTTCAGCAAAAACTTTGTTAACTCAATCTAAGTAAATTAGTTAAAGTATACAGTGTTACATGGAACGGTGGTATTAATCTCTTAAGACCCCGCGTCCATATTTTTGTACGAAATGATTGACTTTGTTAATTTGTACACTTTTATATACCTACAAAGCGGTTTACCATGAGTACAAAAAATATCGAGCCCTGGGTCTTAGGGGGTTAAGTTAGGCACTCTGCTAATCATTATAAACGTGTTTAAGATTCATAGGAAAATGTCATTCACTCAAAGAAATGTATGGACCAGCAGATAGTTTTTTCGCTATTTCAGTGTTGGTCATAAAGTAAAAGTTGTACATAATAATGAGCACAGTGACGTCTTTTCGTCGTAGCACCTACCACGGTTTCATGTAACCTTGTCTGTATACCTAACTTTGATATATTTAATTACTGGGTAACATGTACCCTCAGATCAGACAAACAAGGGATATATGGTAAGGTGGCGTGGCGGCTACGAACACATCTGGCCTAAATGAGGCTTGATGCCTTTAGTCGAACTCAACTAGCAGACGACATTGCCGCCCATTTGGCATGTGGACTTTTTTAATATGTATTATAAGTTAATTGGCTGCAAATTTCTTAGTGTGCGTGAAATATGAGTATATGTACTCGCACGTCAAGCGGCTTAGCGATATAGTGCAAAAAAATGCAACACGGAGACAATTGAACATGAACGATAATTGTACTAAGGCATATCTCCGATGATTGTCTGATCTGAGCATGTGCCTAATTAGCTATCGTACAGCTCATTAGTAGTACCTACACCGCCATTAGCAGTGGTGTAGTTACTACCAGTATTTGTCTAGAATTATTTGATTTGGTAACACATTTTGTTGCTACCTCGTAGTTAAAGTTTATGTTCATATATTCCAAGAAAGTCCGTAAAGGAGACCGCATTAAAGTGTACTAGACAACCCCCAAGTTATAATGCTTCACGGGTGAAGCAACAGCTGAAGTTGGACTTTAGTTTGAAACCAAAGTCCCCACGACTTTTCAATATAAATAGTAATAAACGGTGGTCTTCCCAGTTTGTATTTAAATGCCGTTCATAATATATTCGAGCTCTCGTATTTTAGAGGATGACGCGCCCTGTTTCATATTCACGAGGTAACAGGGGCTCAATTTTTGAATCGCTTGTATGATTTTCCTCGAAAATAACATGCGAAATGAAAGATTTTCTGTTGATAGAAGGCAAATTCGATCGGATCATACCACTCGTTGCGTTAGCGTTACATGATTATTTCAAATATGCTATTTTGGGATTTCGTTCGAAAGTCAGTAATTTTGCATGATTCACATTAAATTTTCGTGCGAAATATAGAGCTATTCAAAAGTCGGCTCCTGGGCTACGTCACCGAAATTTTCCCCGATTTGCCAACGTGTTGAAATTAGTATTTGCATTCGTATTTGTAATCACACTTATATTATAAATGCGAAAGTAACTCTGTCTGTTTGCTACATAATCACGGCTAAACGACTTAACCGATCTCGATAAAATTTTGCGAGGCAATAGTATGTATCATGAGGACGGACATAGGCTGCTTTAAAAACGACTGGACTCATTTGGATGAAATTTTGTGGAGCGGGTCATAGTAGCGAGGCCGAAGGCCGAGCTAACACCGTGCGAAGCCGGGGCGGATCGCTATTAATCAATGACTTTCAAAAAAGTAGGTAACAACATAGTTCTAATTTCATGAAATAAATAAAATACTTACATCGGATATACCTACATTCAAGAAACATTAAGGAAAAATATTAAATAATCCACAATTCTTTATTTTCATTATAATGAATTTAAATTAAGTATCACACAAATAATATTATGAATGCGAAAGTTTTTGCGTAATTAATTGTATACGTTTGTCCACACTCACCTGAACAGCTAAACGAGTTTGAATGAAATTTGGTATGGAAGATACCCTGGATTAACACAAGCTTTTTATCCCGGAAAAGCTTATGGTGACTGTTGGATAACGGGTGAAACCGTATTCACTAGGCACATTTCCAATTTACAAAAAAAAATACATCAGGACCAAAACACCATTACGCAGTTAGCTGACAATCGTGAAAGTAATTTGAACTTGTCACAATGCTACATTGATTCGTAGATAACTGTATTAAATGCAGTGATAGTAAAAATAGTAATGTATGCAAATAAAATCATGACAGTGACAAACAAAATTGAACCTTATCATATTGGAAATACAGTTGTGTACAGTTGCAAATATAATTATCGTAGTCAAGGCCTCGAGTCGGTCACCTTCGTTGCGTCATCACAGCTGACGCCCGTCACATCCAGCTCACGTTTCCTGCATGGACCGTTGCTCTCTTGTACGGAACACCGAAATTAATTAACTTTCAGTCGAGTCGACTGTTAATTGCTTCTTTTAATCAAGTACCTACCGAAAAGACCTAACTAATACCTAATAGCACGATTGCCGTTCTATTTCAAGACTATTAGTCTGAAACCTGAAGTATTTATAATTTCTGATGTCGACTGCCTATTTTGAGGAGCTACCAGTACCGAAAAGTTCTCTCTCATTAGCCACTGGAGTATTTTCTGTCATAATTTATTCCTAACAATCATTTTCAAATCAAAATTCCGGAAACAATAAACGAGCTATCAGGCAAACGGGGTATCAGGCACAGAACAATGTTCAATTTGCGTTTGTAACAGTACAATGCACCTACTTTGATTGAATCAAATTGCAGCAATGTGCAGTTTGCGTTGCACACGTAAATGACAGACTTGTGGAGTCATGTAGAGTTTTAGAGCATTTTTAATCATAGCATCGTATGGTAATCTTAGTGTAGACTGTTAGAAAGAGATTGTGTAATAGGTAGAATATTATTAATAAGAGTAGTATTAAAAAATACAACCAACTGAGCTCTGAAGGTACATAAATGCGCAAGTAGAGTTTGTTTTAGTGATCCTACTTTTTAGTGTCGTTTAATGCGACACAGTAAGTGTAGTCGTGACCACAATCTTTACTGAACTATACAAAGAGAAAACAAAAACCAACAAAAACATAACAAAAAATCTATAAATGGAAAATATATTATGTAAAATGGAAAACAGTTTTTTTTTTGTTTTCCATTTTACATAATATATTTTCCATTTATAGATTTTTTATTATGTTTTTGTCGGTTTTTGTTTTAATTAATTAAACGACACTAACAAGTAGGACAAAACAGTTTTCACCCCAAACGGGACGTCAGTGCAGGACTTATCGCCCCCATCTCGAATAAGAACAGTTTTTTTTGCCGGAATAAAAAGTAGCATAGGTATGTTAATCCAGGTTATAAGCTATCATACCAAATTTCATCCAAATCTGTTCAACCGTTATGGAGTTATGCGGATAAATGCTTGAAAAAAACTCATAACTTTAGCATGTATAGTTAGGGTGATTTTAATTTTAATGCATTCTTGAAGAGTCACAGTCGAGACTTGTTTGGCTGATAATGCATAACTAGTTACGCTGATTAGGTAGGTACTATATTGTGTGCACATTTTTTCAAATATTTACACTTAATCGTCTTTGTCAACATAACGCGTTTAAATTACTAATTACTGTGATAATGTGATTAAGTAAGCAGTTGCTGCGGTCAATATTTCGTTGGAAAAATGTAGGCCAACCGTTGCTAATGATACATTCTCATTCAAAAATGTATTCTGTACTTACTCGTTTTGTAGTCTCGAGAAGAAAATAAATCGAAATTATTTATTCTAGCAGCTAGTCGGAAAATAAAATTAATTAAGCATTGTATGTTTATTTCTGTTTTGGTATAATTTGTAGATAGATAAATAGGAGAAGCCATTGGCTGCCTATGACTATACCTATAGTTCGGGAGCCTCTGGGATCAACACTCTAGTTTACTATAAATTATGCTCGAATGAAATTACTTATAATATTTTATTGTGCCCATTATTTTTTTATGATTAGAAAAGCAATTTCAATTAGAGGTTCAAGTAAAGATTAAAATGAACTTGCAGGTAAAAATAATATCTTAACACTTGGTACGTTTCTGACTCCGGGATTCGTTTGCAAAAGGAATAGGGACGGTATTAGTCCTTATCGCAGGAAATCATACAAAACATACATACCTTACCTACTCATGACAATATCATGACAAATTTTAACTTCTGTATCGTACATCGCTGAATGTACCTCTATCTCAGAAGGCACTCTTTGATAATTTTTTTATCTGCAAGGAGATTTTTGGTATGGTCATCCAGCGGCCTTAGCCATGCCCTTTTTTAACCTACTTCAAAAAAGAAGAAGGTTCTCAATTCGTATTTTTGTATGTTTGTTACGCGATTATACTCCGCCAATTATGAATTGATTTTGATGATTCATTTTGTTCGGTAGGTCATACGTACTCAGAGATGCTCCCATATAAATTTTATCGAAATTGATCATCGCTTTTTGAAAAAATAACAAAAACAAGAAATATATACACAGATGACGTTTTGGTGTGGTTCCCTTCAGCAAAAGATTTGGGAGGACTTTGAGTCACTGTTTTAACTGTCATTTTTCTACTTTTTAGTTTAAGTTTGTACATGTACTTAGGTATAGTGAAGTCAATTTTTTTTTTCCTCAAAATTAACTTTATTATTAAACTAACTACCCTTTTTGAGATTAGCGACGAAAAGATCGACGCTGATCTTTTCATATGGTCAGTCGAGTTACACCACGGGCGACATATCCACCCATTTACAATGTCTCGTGTTCTTCCGGCAGGGTATGGCGTTCACGATCGAGGAGCGACAGACGCTCGGCATCCACGGGCTGCTGCCAGCACGTGTGAAGACGCAGGAGGAGCAGGTGCAGCTCTGCAAGCTCTCCATCGAGCGCTACGAGGACCCGCTCAACAAATACATCTATCTAATGGGACTGCTGGTGGGTACATTTATTGCCCGGCAATAGGCAATAGCATGCATTAGAATTTGAGCCATATATCGTGTATTTTTATAGTTAAGTTTCAATTAAGGATAACGTGAGGCCGATACTGACGCATATATATGGGTGTGGTAATTATAAAAAATATTTTGATATGTTCATTAATCGAAACCATTAGGGTATCTGCATTTGTGGTTTCTACTCTCGAGAGGTCACTGGCATGTTGGGTATTTAGATCTAAATAGCTATGTCTAACTAGACAGGTAGATACATACGTTTAATCGATTTTTTTAAAGAACCTTGCGGAGCTAAAGTTTTATAGGTTAATAATTTATTAAGCAACCTTTTCAAAACTTCGTCGTAAATCGAGATGAAAAGAAACTGAGTAAGTCTTATATTTATAAGTACTTATAGGCACTTTTGTCTCGGCTTCAAAGACGAAAAGTTTTTCGCAAAGGCACTCGGCCTGAATCTTCTTAGATAGTAAATACAAGGCTTTCTTTTTTACGTGTTGATTCATGAGATAAGGAGAACTATAAAGAAAAGAAAAATCTGTGACCTTTCTTTCATAGGCGTAGCTTGACTAGATTTTCCTTGAAAGATTACCGAGTGACGGACGATCCGATTTGTTCTCGTATGAGTAATCGTGAGGGGCATTTACAACTGAGCGCTACCATGGGTCGGTGGCCCAGGTTACTTTGTCCTATGACAACAACTTGCCTGCCACATGAGCGCGTGGGAGGTTCGAGCGGCCTAAAAAGTACGGGCCACGCAGCCTATTCTTTTCTTTTTATGCCATAGGTTGCATACAAGCAGACAGGCTGCCTGATGTTAAGCAGTCTCTGTCACCTATGGATACTTTTAACACCAGAAGCATCACAATTAAATACTTTGGACTCTATTAACTCATCTTTTGAAGAACCCCATCTTGTAGCTTCTGGGAAATACCGCGGAAGGTAGTTCATTCCACACTTGCAGGCTCATACGAATTTCGTCCGTTCATCAGATACATTTTGAAGTGACACATCCGTTGGCGCTCCTTGGCAGTATAACAAACTCGTATGCCGTGACGGCAAACATGATTTCGCTCTCTTATGCCGTCATGTTTCACACCTGCTGGGCGCCCCGTGACGGCCATCTTTTTTTTGTTGCCCGTCTTACGCATTTGCCACAGAGGTATATACTCGTATCATAGCGTAAAAATTCCAGCTTTAACCATGAGCCGGTAAGGACTGCTACAAGTTTTAATTCTGTGTCTGATGATAGGATATTTGTACATATCCTTAATTTTCTAATGAAGCAAGCGTGAAGCGAGTGGAAGGTAAGCCACGGTGAGAGGATACCGTCAAGCATGGTTCCTTTCGTACGAGGCCATGCGAGCGGTTATTTTGACCTACAAGTGCCTATTTGTACTTAATGGTAACACCTATTGCCTTCGACATACACGATAACATGACTTTATCGACCAGTTGATCTTCGATGGTGAGACTTTTTGATGAGATAATTAATCACAAGAAGGTGGCCTTTGTTTATTGTGTTAACCCTGAATGTGCACATTTCATTAGGTTATTACGAGTACTTATCAAATATTGATTAGGATAATACTGGTGTAAACTTGAATTTCAAACGAGTCATATCTCTGTACAGCTGTGACTCGTTTGCTTATGTAATTAACCTACTTTTACACGTAATTTCCCAGTTGTATGATATAATAATTATCCTACGCTGTCTCTTCATTTCAATTCACACTATTTGTTTACAATATTCCATTTCAAGATCGATTTAATAATAAGAACAATTCAGACAAATGACAGAGATGGAGGGAGAGTCGAGAATTTCTCGTTTACAATTTTAATATCAATATCTATAGAGCTGTAAATCTTGAGATAGTCCGTTTCATTGGATACGCCTTACGAAGTACTTGTGTATAAGAGAAAAAAAAGCAGTGTTATTTTCACAACGCTCCGTTAAACGTGTCGCACCGCGCCGCTATGTCAACTAAATGTCTACTAATCCTACATCACCACATGTTGAATGATGATGAGATCGATAAATGAATTCGTTTTTACAAAACAAAAATAGGTTTAAAGGATATGATTCATGTTAGTATAAAACCAGACTGAAAACTTGAGTGACGATAAAAAATTATGTGCAACCGGCGGGCGTTCCTGCAATCCAGTATAATGTTTTCAATATACGCTTTAAATGGGAAAATGTTTCAAAATTCCTCTGCTGATATTGTATTCGACAAAATATTTTCTCATTCTCAGACAAACATAGCAACTCTTTTTTTCAGTAGTGGACTCATCATCACTTTTTCCTAGCTAGATCTATGAATCATAGATCCACCATAATATTGTTCATAGGTATAGGACTATGATGCATTCAATGGTACATGTTGTGTCTTCCAGGACCGTAACGAGCACCTGTTTTACCGTTTCGTGGGCGAAAATGTAGCGGAGATGATGCCCATAGTTTACACTCCGACTGTGGGGCTCGCCTGCCAGAAGTTCGGCCTCGTCTACCGCCGGCCGCGAGGGCTCTTCATCACAATTCACGATAAGGGACACGTCTACGATATCTTAAAGAACTGGTAAGATGTGGTGTGTGACTTATGTCTTGTATGGTAATTTATGAAATAAGTTATTTATCCGTTAGGGAAGTGATGTCAGAAAAGTTTATGGATGTTCAAGTGCACCATGAAAACAGGCGACGAGGGGAGCTTTTCCATATTCTTTGCTAGTAGAGGACGTTATAGATATCACGGATTTATCCAATTTCTATTATATATTTTTATGGCCCTATAAAATGACCATACCATGCAATTTTCTTAAACCTTGAATTTAAGAGCTCAGCTCTTGACGGTGCAGCAGTTTCCGTCTCTCCATTACCTTAGCCAGCGTTTTGACCTCTTTGTTCGACAATACTTCCTCTTTCTTTATGTAGTCATTATTTATGTTCTTCCTTAGGCCAGAAACAGACGTCCGCGCTATCGTGGTAACAGACGGCGAGCGCATCCTGGGTCTGGGCGACCTGGGTGCTTGTGGGATGGGCATCCCGGTGGGCAAGCTGGCGCTCTACACTGCACTGGCTGGAATCAAGCCGCACCAGTGCCTGCCTATCACACTCGGTACGTTACACTAGATATTACATAAGCATTTACGGATTACGGGTCATTGAAGGCAGCATCATCATCAGTCAAGACAAGCTAAAGCTCACTATCCTTCAACTATAATTCTTCGATAAGAATGACTGGGGGTAGACGTGTGCTAAAAGTGAAGACCACCTATCGGCAAAGGTAGTTTATAACACCCTGTGATTCGTACGAGCGATAAACAGAATTTGCCAGTTGCGGGAAAAGAAAGATTAATCCTAACTTGAAAGTACTTTCTCGTATATAGCGATGCATTCGATGCAACGAACAACGAGCGACGAGTAACGAGTCAAATTTCTTGGGTCCACTTGATCCATATGCTTTGTTTTGATGCTTTGTTGTTGTTGGTACGTATAAATCTGAATATCCACATTTTCACATTTTTCCACTAAGAAGTTACCTGATATTTCTTTCCAGACGTGGGAACTAACACACAGAGCATGCTAGACGATCCGCTGTACATTGGCCTGAGACACAAGCGCGTGCGCGGGTTGGAGTACGACGAGTTCATCGAGGAGTTCATGCAGGCCGTCGTGCGCCGCTTCGGACAGAACTGCCTCATACAGTTTGAAGACTTCGGGAACGCCAACGCTTTCAGGCTGCTCGAGAAATACCGTGGAAGGTGAGGATCTTTATCACACACTTATATTCCTATAATCTTTTTCAAATAACTTGCCACATTTATGACAGGTCTATAGAACGTAAAGTAGTTCGTAAATATTGAATTTGACGTCACATAACAAATTAGAGATCTTTATTTTCAGGCGAAAACATGTAGCTAACCAACAAAGAAAACTATTAAAACGAACGTCAAACGTAAAACTTGTAACGAACGTACGTAAAGGTCTTGTAGTTTTGATTTTCTTTAAAGCTAGCAGAATTGACACCCTGTTATGTTGTAAAAAGCAATCAGCAGCAGTGTAGCTCAAAAACTAATACTTTGGCTGCTGCCCCTTTGGGTATTGGGGCAATATAGCCATCGACAGTGAGAGTAGAGATAGTGATATTTCATGTTGATTTTGTGATAATCGTTGTTATCGTGTCAGGTACTGCACGTTCAACGACGACATCCAGGGCACGGCGTCGGTGGCAGTAGCCGGCCTGATCGCTTCTCTCCGCCTCACCGGGAAGAAACTCTCCGAAAATGTCATCGTCTTCCAGGGCGCCGGAGAGGTATTTGGGTTATTTTTAGCATTGATAAGCTAGACGTCTGACCAGAACTTAAATTTTTATGAACAATAATTGTGAACACGCACGATATACGGTTGCCTGGAAGAAGTCTTTTTAAACTATACAGTCGCACTGTTAAAAGCCTAAAATAATAATTGTAATATCTCATAATAATGTATCTGTTTCCCTTCTATATGTGGTCTTTTAATAATAGAGTCAGACAGAAGAATAAACCCTTATTTCTACTCCTAGGCATCCTTGGGCATCGCACAGTTGTGTTTGATGGCGATGAAGGCGGAAGGTGCCTCGGAGGCGGAGGCGAAGTCTCGGATATGGATGGTGGACTCCAAGGGGCTGATCGTGAAGAACCGGCCCGAGGGAGGACTCACGGAGCACAAGGAGAAGTTCGCTCTGGATCATGCGCCTATTCGCACGCTGCAAGAAGTCATTGAAACCGCCAAACCTTCTGTGCTTATTGGTAAGTAATATTTTTCACCCCTCGCGAAAACAAGAGGGGTGTTGTAGGTAAGTTTAACGTGTGTAGTTATCTATGTCTGTCTGTGGCATCATAGGTCCCAAACCGACTGAACCAATTTTGATTTCGTTTTTTATTTGTTTGAATGGTGAGTTGATCGAGAGCGTTAACTGTGATTGAAGAAAATCTGTTCAGCCTTTTGAAGATTATCAGCTCTTTTATCAGGGTTTAAAAAAAAAACTATTTTAAAAAGTCTCCCCATTTTTTTTCTATTTCTCACGCAATAAAAAATAAGTCTTGGCTAGTCGTCATGCTTTGATTAATATACGTAATCAAAGTTGTCATGTTGATATATTTCAGTGGTACCGTTGTGAATGGGTCCAGAAAGTGAAGTTTAGATTGTGAATCTGAGAAGTTTTTTGAATGGGTAAAGGGTCATGTAGGTAAGAAGTTCCCCAAGCAACTAATACCTTTCCTGCGTGTTATCATCTGTCCATCAATCCTGCCAGGTAAGGTTGGTAGAAGTTCCAAGGATTTCTTTGCAAAACCACATTGGTACCCACCTTTTGTAGTGGTAGGACTCTTTTGCAGACTCCGCCTGGGGAACTATCACACCTTTGCCAGTTATTCAACCGCCAAGCAGTAGTGTGCAAACATTACTCTGTTCCTGATTGAAGGGCCATGTTTCCAGCGAAATTACAGGGCACACAGAGATTTGACATCTCATATTTTGGGGTAACGAGCACAGTGCATTGCCATCCAGGGTTTTGAACTGTTGAAGTTTAAAATTCTGAGTGGCGTTGAGCTGTTATGGGCAAGCGTGAATAGCCAGCAGGCAAGCGACTTCGCTCGTCTCATCACTCTGTATCATAAAAAAAAGAAACTTTGGTCACTCATTTTTCGTTGTTGCTGATTAGTGATTGTTGTTGGTTGTGAACAGGCGCGGCGGCGATAGGCGGCGCCTTCACTCCGGAGATCCTGCGCAAGATGGGAGAGTTCAACGAAAAGCCCGTCATCTTCGCGCTCTCCAACCCCACCAGCAAGGCCGAGTGCACCGCCGAGGAGGCCTACTCCAATACTGATGTGAGTATCCGTTGAGTCTGTTCCGACCAAACCAAGCCAAGTATCTATGTAGGTATTATTTATCATCTTTAGCTGGTTATAGAGCTCAGTACAGGGCATATAAAGTCTTCTCCCTTTTTCGCCTGTTTACTAATCTTGCTAATGCGAAGGTTCTCATAGCGATAAGACTGCCTTTTCTTTCTTCTTGTAATGTTTTTTCTGGGGTGTCAATAAAGAGTTGTTGTATTGTATTGTACATTAGTAGAAGCACGGACGATTATGAATCCTTGGTATAGATAAGACATTCACACAACTTTTCGTATCTAATATTTCATGTCTAGACGATTGGTTTCACTTGTTATGTTTTCAAGTTATGATCTTTCGAAAAATTCGGGACCTGGGGTCTCTGGGTGGAACTTGGAAGTAAATTGATAATAATCTTGTATGTTATCCAGGAGCGCGCTATCTTCGCGTCGGGCTCACCGTTCCCGGAATACCGCACGAAGGACGGGCGGGTGCTCCGCCCCGGTCAGGGGAACAACTCTTACATCTTCCCTGGACTGGCGCTCGGCATCATCTGCGCAGGCATCGTCGATATATCCGAGGATTTCATGCTGCTTGCGGCAGAGGTAACCATACATTTTATTAATATCATAAGTATTTAAATTTATTTCTTAGTGCTTTTGCGTGCAACCGCAATGAAAACTTGTTGATTAATTAATGTCTTTTAAATAGTAGTGGCAACGTTATTCACACTGTTGTGAACTCATAAGCTCACTGTTTGGTTGGACCATGGCACCGAACATAATTCTTAACGTGTTATTGTACCTACCTGTGTATGTCCTGTGATCAGTTAGTGCCTGGTAAATAAATGAATTAAAATTATATTTGAAACACAATCATATTCACTTTGCATAAAATGAAATGTCCAAAACGCATTTTTTTTTTGTATAGGTACGCAAGTTATATTATACCTTTGGTATTGATTACTATTGTCTACGACGCGCCATCTTCATTTTTCCAGCTTCCCATGCAGGGTACAAATATTCCACGTATTTATCAAAGCAACAATCTACTACCACCGTAAATATCACCCAAATCTATTCAGAGTGAAGTGACAACTACACTTACCCAATCATATAACATGTGTTATATCGTGATACTTCGCATATCTCCGATGTCTGGTATAACAAGCGTTTTCTTTTTTCACAGGCTTTGGCAGAGATCGTGTCGGAGGACGACCTCGCGCACGGCGGTCTATACCCTCCTCTAGAGAAGATCAAGAACTGCTCTGTGAAAATCGCCAAGAAAGTCGTCGAACACGCGTATGACTGTGGTAAGTAACGGCAAATAAATATGTTGATAATATTGGAAAGTGCTGATGGTCTACAAAAAAGAACCCACCAAGTGAGAGTTGGGCTCGTGCAGGTTCTGTACTACTAAAAAAGTAAGATGGATTTTTCTTAACGGCCCATCCTCTCTCCAAGAGAAGGCCTGTGTCCCAGGAGTTAGGACATGATAGGCTGCTAATGCTGATAATGAAGCATCTCGTGTTATTCCTCAGGCAAGGCGACAGTACAGCCGCGGCCAATAGACGTGGAGGCGTTCATCCGAGCTCAGATGTATGACTACAACTACTCAGCCGCCGTGCCGCCCATCTACACCTGGCCGTTGGAGTCACCCAAAGTAGACATGGCCTAGGTTATGGTACAATAGGCAAACGGGGTCTGGGCCAGGGCGGTGTGGTGGGGCCGGGTTTATTTAAAACTTCTCGAATATGCGTCACTAGCATCTATGTGCGCTTTTGGCTAAAACAATGAAACTGGACTGTCAGCTGGCTGCAGGCAAAAGTCCAGGATGGATTTGACTACATTCATTAAAATCCTGTCCTGGGGCTACCACTACCTCAACAACATTTATTCTTACATTGAGCTTTGTCTCGCTCTCTCGGCTAATGAGAGAGCGAGACAAAATTCAATGTAAGGTTATATGAATATTTTTGAGATTGTGGTGTACCCACCTGGATTTCAAGAAGTTCTGAATGGATTCAAACCACCGCTGATTTGTGATTTGGAAAGTGATACAGGAGTATATCCAGCCAACGACACCATTTTTTTAGTAATCATGTTATGTTTTATAAAGTTTTGTAAAAGACATGTAAATTATGTATATTCTGTTGAACCAATAATGAACAAAATTATAATACAATAGTTACGAGAAGGAATTATTTATGGTTTAGTGTATGTGATGTTTTATAAAGTTATTTGTTAAGCATTTAATAGCTTTTTATAATGCTACATTTATATAACACGCATTGTAAATGCTGTGAAACCAATTTTTGTGATATAAAATGCTGTGGCAATCCTGCAATGACTATTTATCATCGGACAAGCATTTACCGTCTTGCCAGATTTAGATTATCCAAATAAATCAATATTTATTTATCATTCCAAACTAATCGTCGGCTAGTTCTTGTATAAGGTAGGTACTTAACACTTGTAATCTCGATGTCTTCTTGTCATCACCATCACAATAATTATAATCCATTTCATTTAAATAGGTACCTTAGTTCCTTGAAATTTTAGTTTAGGTTATATTATGCTCATACTTTACTCGTAATATAAATGTACATTTTAAATAAATAAAATTGTATGTACATAATTTTTGTTTCATTAACTCAACAATTTTATGATCGTCTACAGCTTCCCCTATGCCACTGCTGGGTCTCTCTTGCTGTATCATCTACTTCGATCCTGTGCCAATAGAGTCCATAGGGACCGTACTGTCAGCGATTCTATTTAGGTGATGGCGGAAAGCATAGCGACAGCAAAACGTATCGCGGTTCCCTTTCGCGTGATTTTCCGATAAACAGCGGCTCCAGGAGACGTACGACAACAGAAAATGTTTTTTTTTTTCGTCGTTCGATATCCTCAAAAACATTATAATCTTTCATTGAATTTTGTTTTGCTCTTTAATAGCCGAGGAAGTGAGACGAAAGCCACAAGAAATAATAGTATATCAATGTAAAATTCTGGCGTGTATCTGACTCATCAACGCAAAAGTATTGCCATTCAGCGTGGTAATGCTGCCAGCATGCTGGGTACGCTGCTTGTTTGTCGGTAAAAATGCCATTATAAAAGTTAATCAGTCCTTGTTATATCTACACCAAAGATTTCAATACTTTACGATTTCAAAGATATTAATAAAAGTGAATTTAAAAAAAAAGTTTCTTCGTCTATCATAACTTCAGATCAGAAAAGGGAGATATGCCTTAAGTACCAATTATCGTATATGTTCAAATGTCTCCATTACTCATAAATAATGACGCAAAAACGGCTAAAAAATTCACATAATTATCTACCTATATGTATAAACTTAGAATTTCTACGTCTGCCATTGCCCGAAGTAGAATTTAAACGCTCACTGCCTGACTACTTTAGCCACAATAATATTAGGAAGTCTTTCCGGCAGCGCAAGCAGCAAGAGCAGCAGCAGAATGTAAATGAGCCATTAATAAATAACAATGTACGAAGTTATATTTGTAATACAACAAACCTATTTTAATTAACTCGAACTAGTGTAGATTTCCGGAATCGCATAAACCGTAGGACGTATGCGCCGGAGTAGTTTTTTACTCGTGTAGTGTCACCCTAGAAATGCTTTATAGCTATTACTCATTGACTGTGCCACTTCTGCGACGTGTAAAGAACTTAAAGGCTCTTAATGATATGACTTGTATTAGTTGTCATAGGCTTTAGGGACATACTTAGAAAAAAAAAATGGAAGCGTTATACCTTCATTACTTACACCGCCCCTCGGTTATTGTGTGCTGCTCAATATTGAAGTCTTGTTTGTAGCTCGAGTTTAAGGCAGATCCAAACTATTGAGACTTAAGATCATAGTATGAGCCTCTAGGTCAGATTCAAACCTCGATTATCTTCTTGTGGTCACACCACAATGTTCAGCTTTCGGCTTGAGGTTTACCCTCAGCATCCATTGCTTAGATTTTTGATCCTAGGCCTGACATTTACCTTTTCATATTTTAGTCTGGTATCTCAGTATCAAATCTCGGCCTGAGGTACTCCGCAGCAATTTAGTTACTGTATGTGAGTATTGTAATTTGAATTGCCAGTGTTATAAAGAGAACAATCTTGGATACGTACCTATATGCGATGTTTGGTATAACCAGTACATGTCGACCATTCAATATAAAACTTGAGTAGCAAGTTTTAGAAATTTATGGATATAGAGGATAATGGGAAGTAATAGTAGTAATCTTATGAAACAAACAAACAAATTCATAGAGACTGACAGTCTATATTTCAAAATAATAGGTATTTATAAATACAAATTGAGAAGTACCGATTCACAACAAAGTATTACCTAGATTACAGTGTTCGACATTAACAATTATCACTTATCACTTCATTCATGTCTATCTGTACAAGTTCACACGGTGGTCGGGCGAGGCGCCCGGGCCGGGGGTTCACCGAGCGCGCCGCGTGCGCCGGTCCGGCCGGACGGCTGCCGGCGCCGGACGGGGCCGCTTCCGCGCTGCACCGCTCATCTGCTCAGAGAATGCTCGCGGGACGTCGAACTCTCACCGTTGCACCGTACGCGGTCATTGCCTGCAAATATCAACCATAGTTAACATCCCGCATCATATCTGCATAAATCAATGACCTTTACAGAGGTATAGACGAGTGACTTTTTAACATATTAATCACGATACATTAGACTCGTGCGGGCGGCGAGCGCGCCACACAAAATACAAGGTTCCAAACTCCCCAAAAGAAATGACAAGGTACGTCGCCGCGTCAGCCAGAGCCGAAGGGCGTCGAACAGTGACGTCAGACGTGATGCAAATAATGACATTATTTTTGACATTTAACATTGTTTTAATACAGAGTTATACATATAGACTGTACAAACCCGAAAGGAGGTCATTGTAATCATCATTATGAAAAACTTTTACTATGGGACCAACCCAGAAAACGCGAAAAAAATCTGCTGTTCCATAAACATGGATTATTGACACTCGACAAAATTGAACAGCAGATTTTTTTTCGCGATTTCAGGATACATAATGTCGAGTACAAGGACCTCCTTTCGACTTAGTACTGTATATATGGGTAACCTTGTATAATTTTCAGCTAATTAATGACCATACTGCTTGTGAATATTTTACCACGTGGAGTGGAAAGTGATCCCGGGAGTCTTATTTTTCTGCCCAGACTGAGTAAAGCACTATTTGCATAAAAAGGCGTTTTAGATTTAACAGGAGGAAACAATCGGTCACGTCTGTTCTAAAGAATGTTCCGTAAAAATTAAGCGTCAGTTACTCTATCGAGCCTCATTTTCTGAAAGTGAAGTCACTTGTCTTCCTCTGTTTTAAACCGTCATTGACATAACTGATCTGTTTTGTTATGATCAATCCCCGAGATACAATCCCAATAGAGTCACAACCGTGCCAAAAAAAATGTCTGAACCAAAACTCGGTGTACGGTAGGGATTGCGCCGACTTTCCGGTTAGTTGTAAGGCAATCCCGATCTGACTACAACGCCGTGCGATGCCAGTACTACTATGCCCTAGCGGACAAGCGACGTTGAACACTATGCAAGCGACATAACGTCTAAACTGAAGTAAACGTGGCATCGTGAACTATATAATTGATGTATAGATATGTACAACAACGCTCGAACGTTTTTTTGGCTGTTTTCGCTTAGAAATTGTGATTCTATAGTTATTGTATCTCGATGTGATCAATACATGATATAGTAGTCCAGTTAGCCTCGGATTATGACAAGAAACCTTTCACAAACTACTCCAATATTATAACTGAGAGCATTACTGACATTATAAGATATACAGACAACGATAAACATAATTAGTGACGGGAACGAATCTCGTTAGTGGAAGAAATTAAATTATAATTTTTTAACTTTTTTTTTAACTAGCTTTTTAGTATTCTTCTCAGCAAATCCTTTCATTTGATACCCATGATCCATCATCATAGAAAATAACTAAACCACCATCTTTGGGATTCCGCCATATTGAATTTAAAATGACGTCATTAGCTAACCATGCATTGTCATCCAAACTATATGTGAATGCGAAATTTCAACTCAATCGGTAGGGGATAACTTTTAAAATTCAGTTGGAAGATTTGTTCCACACACACACACTAACAGGACAAGTTAAATAAAAGCTTGTAAAAACCGAACATCACAAGTTCATACAATATGCCAATTTACGAGATTTGACCGTCATCAGGATATTTACAAACAAAAATCTAGACAATAAAGCTAAGATAGAAAATCGTAGGAACATAACAATCAGGTAGTTAAGTTATTTTAAGCCAAATAAAAGAAATGGCACAACCAAAATCAAATCGGTCATAATCATCATGTCACAGTATGAGATACGATTCGTAAAATAAGAAAGCTTCCAAAAAGCAACTAACATTGAAACTAGGCCTGACCTAAGGAATGCCGGCCTTGTAAACTGGTGTCCTATAACAAAAGATAACATTTAATTGTAGACAGAGGAGTCCGTATTAACTCACACATCGAGGGCAGCCTCGGGAGTTCAGACATCGCTCCTACATTTATCACTAGTAACTGTCACCGAGGTCAACAACTAAAACTAGGATTTCAATTACACTTTGAGCAAGACGTTATGAACATACTCAACGTTATGCGCATATATACTCACGACTCCACTTTATGAGCATATATACTACACAATATGAGCATACATTACGTTATGAGCATATATACTACACAATATGAGCATATATCACGTTATGAGCATATATACTCTAACTCCATGTTATGAGCATAATTATATACCACACGATATGAGCATACACTAAGTTATGAGCATATATATACTCCACGTTATGAGCATATTCACAGTGCCAGAAGCTCTCCAAATCAAAAGGAAGTTAACAAAAAAACTTGCTTGGAAAATGCTATCAGAAGTGTCTCCGAGTAATTAAACACTTAATCATCTTAGAGAATGTTTTCGAATCGGAGAATTCTGACACTTGAAAGAATGAATGTGGGCTGATTCTCAGGCAAGCTAGCTAATTGCAAGTATATTAAAGTGAGGACATACGGACCGAGCCTCTGGTGCGGCGGCAGTTTGTTGAAGAAGGGGTGTTTGAGCGCCTCCCGCAGCGTGATCCGCTGCGAGGGTTCGTAGTCCAGCATGCGCGCGATCAGCTCGAACAGCTGGCGCGCTTCCTCGCCATTACTTGACAGGTACCTCTGCACACACAAATTGCAATATTCCTTTATTTATTAACCGACTTCAAAAAAGGAGGAGGTTCTCAATACGACAGTTTTTTTATGTTTATCCTCAGAACTTTCGACTGGGTAAACCGATTGTGATGATTCTTTTTTTATTTGAAAGCTAGTGCTTCCGGCGTGATCCCATTTGGTGATCCAGTTCTGATATTTTTGTGAAGTCGGTTTATTATATTCACGTTAAACTTGTTGCATTGTTATTATGAACTAATCTGAAGAACGATATATACACTAAATAAATATATATATATATATAAATCTATATGTGTGTGTATCTATGGTGTTTGTTCCTTATGAACTACGAAACGGATGGACCGCTTCTGACGGGATTTTCACTGGCCGATAGCTGATCGACGGTTCACACACACACAGTCATACACAGCCACAGTCGATCATAAATAGAACCCATCACCGAAAACAAAATTAAAATTTGTTCTAAAATATAAATAAGGTATATTTTAATTTCATGCCGGACAGAGAACGCTCTATAGGACGTTACGACGTCAACCCGTGCGAGAGCCATACAAATGCTATACTAACACACGCTTTGCAGGAGAGGTACAGAGCATCCACTCTCTATCCCCGCCTAAAAACTTTAAATGCTTATATCTCTGAAATGTATTGGCCAATTTAAATATTTTTTTCAGTATGTGTAATGTATTCATTAATTATATCCTTCGCTAGGGCCGTTATTAATTTTGTAATGAATAAGACTCATGTCTATTAGGGAGCGTTCAAGTATTATGTAACGAATTTGGGGGGAGGGGGGTGGTACTTTCCGATACTTGACACCGCATAATTGTGACTTTTAGCTAAAAATGGTCACATGGTGGTTACGTAACGTTTTACTAGGGGGGGAGGGGGCTTACAGAAAAACGTTACGGCACGTTACATAGGGGGGAGGGGGCGTCAAAAATCTCCAAAAATTACGTTACGTATTACTTGAACGCTCCCTTATATTGTATGCATAGAAACAAAGCATATAATTAAGCAAATGGCAGTAGAGACAACAAAACAAACAATTTGCAAGTAGTATTAAATTAATTTACGTGGCGGGACTATCGGTCGGATAACATTTGCACAATTTCGTAATATGGCGTGAGAAACTCGTAAAACCAGTAAAAGTAGAAAAGCTACGTGATAAACCTACATAGTATTACTTGTCTCAGAGATAAACTGCGTTGAGAAGTGAAAGTATACCTAACTCGGCAACATCAGGGAACTAACATAATAACAGTTACAACTTTACGATCGTTTTGATAAATATAATTCTGTGGACAGTTTGTCTTTGTGAAAACATTAATTGAAGCATAAAAGGCTATTGGAATGGTGCTTCATTTATATATCAAATAACAGTCTCAGAAAAAGATATATTTTATTTACACATACTGGAAAAATAATGTATATTGGCTGATAAATTACTAAGTTTTTTATTTTATTTTTATGATGTAATGGGCTAGCGTTTGACCACAACTTACCTGATGGTAAGCGACGATTCGGTTTAAGATGGGGCACGCTTGCCCATAAGCTGCCTATTCACTCTTGTCTTGAAGAGACCTAGATTGTAATTTATAGGGAACACCGAGGCAGGGAGCGCATTCCATTCCTGTGCAGTCTGTATTCAGGAATTTTGGAAACGCTGCGTACGGACTTTACCAAAGTTCACGATGAAAATATAAGCGTTTCAAGTTTATGGCGGGGATTGAGATTAAATTACATTGTGGGTGTGATCACACGCTTTGCGGGAGAGGGACATCTCCCGCAAAGCGTGTTTCAGTAAAGCATATGGCGCGCGTGCGGCTTGACGTCATAACATGCTATAGTGCGCTCACTGTCTAGCATGAAATTAAAATATTTAACTAATTTTTTTTTTAACAATTTTTTTATTGTTTTCCTTTATGGATTCTATTTATGTACAGCTTTTTTATTTGTCAACATGTCTATACTAACCGTGGATCGTGGTTATAAGGGCGTTTCCCAGTTTCGCTGCATTTTTTCGTCATAAGAAATATCTCATGTCCGCCAGACAAGAAGCGTGCATCATAATGGATGCACACTACTACCTTGTCTTTTATCAGGTTCAGATGAGCCGTGTTTATGTGATAAATAACAAAAAGATAAGGGTATGTAACTTTTTCAATAATAGTGGTAGAATTACAGTGTCATACATAATATAGCCACTTGAAGTTTTCTTAAGCCACGTCGCCTGCGTATGGCGCTTGTGATTGGAGAATACAAAAGTCATTCATTCAATTCGCGCCTAGGATTGGCCCGCTTTAAAAAGATCCTGCTGAAAATTCAGTATCCTTTCATAACCCCGCCTTTATGCCAAAGGATGAGCTGTGAAGTGGTTATATCGTCATTGTGTATTGTGGATATCATTAGAACTAGCTGCGCCCCGCGATCGTCACAAGATCGTTGATGATGATGAAAAGTAGCCTATGTGTTAATCCAGGACATAAGCAATCTATATTCCAAATTTCATCCAAATCCATCCAGCCGTTTCTGATCCAGCCGTTGATTGAGTAACAAACATCCATCCAACCATGCATCCATCATCCATCCAAACTTTCACATATATGATATTAGTGTGATGACTTACCAATAATGGCTTGCAGTTTTCCCTAACATATCTGCCAGCTGATGATTTTTCATCCCAATCTAATTTGCTGTGATAGAAGTATTTTGTTCTTGTTTTGCGCGCCATTCTGCAATAACAAAAAACATTTAACACACGAGTCGTGAAGTGGGAGTAATTATTTACAAATTCCATCGTAGACCGCATCATCGCTTAACATCAGGCGAGTTGGCTGTCTATCGCAAACCTATTATTAAAAAAACACCACAATTATAGTGTATAACGTGGCGTTTTGTTATAATAAACGGTTTACAGATAACTAACAAGCCTTGTAGTCGTAGACACGAGGAAGTGAAATTAGTATATAATTAGAATCAACTGCCATTATACAAATGAAAATGCCTTGAGACCAAGTTGTTTCAAGTTTATTTGTAGTTTTTGCAGATTGAAACCAACATACAAGCTACTCTACAAATAAAACTGGCCAAGTGCGAGTCGAACTCGCGCACTGAGGATTCCGTACCACCACAAAATACAATAATTATCAATTTAAAACAACAAAAATTTGTAAAATATGCAATTTCGATTCCATGAAAGACATAAATAAGATCTTCCAAGTAACCGAATATGTTGCTTAACTCGGTAATAAACAGTTATTAGTCCCCCCCTTTACTTTTTTTTCCTAGTTAATCCGCCGTTACATAACATATACTGTGAAAATTTCAACTGTCTATCTATTACGGTCGAAAGATACAGTCGTTAAAACAGTTTTTACCTCTTGAGTATGGAACCCTAAAAAGTGACCAAGTTTTCTGCCCATGACTAATATGATTGATGTTTTTATGTCCGCGAAACTAGTCAATATTATTGACAACCATAAAAGGCTGCGATGCAATAATTGTTCTGTCATGATTAAAACTTAACCTCAACCGCAAGGTTTTAACCGTTTGAATAATGGGTTCTGACACCTTTTATGGAATTACAAAATAAAACATAGTATGTGGTATGACATTTTTATACATTCCGACTGATCCAACGCAGGAACCGGCATCATAAATAAAAAAAAACACCAAGCCTTACATGATAATAACCTCAAATAATGAGCCATACAATGAAATCCTAATTGATTATGGCTTGTGACGAATCCAACTATTAGGCCAATAAAAAACAGCATTGAAATGGTATACAGTGAAATTGAAAGGTCATAGACCACATCTAAATCGTAGGACCTTCAGTAGGATCAAACATCAATGACTACAGCGAACTTTGACTGAACCGTCCGAGGTAGTCATTGTTTGTTGCAAATTCGGTCTTGTTTTGCTAGACTAAGAAATGAAAATTACCATATAGAAATTGTACTTTTATCACTCATGATGGCTCAGTACATTGGCATAGAGGTGGTATTGGTATTCTTTGTATTAATTGCCTATCGGGACTTAAATGAAAACATGTGTTGAAATAGCGAGTTTAACATTGTATTTGATGTTAGTATAGTACCTTACCATACTAATAACGATAAATAATAGTAGATTGTTGCATCGAGCGCAAAGTGAGTTATTAATGCACGAGTGTTATGTTGGGCTATATTATACCTAATGGGAGACATTAAACCTCTGTGGTAAATTTATATCTAAATAAAAAACAGAGCATTAATGAAAAATTTAAATACGTCCTTTGTGATCGTTTTTGTAGTGATTAATGACAACATTACTAATTAGTTGAAAGAAAATATATTTCCTGACCAAAATTTTATCTTAGTATGTAAAGATAAGCTTAATATGTTATGTATAATCTGCTGTCAGCTCCTAATCTGTTTTATTAAAATAGGGTGCTTATTATGTTGACGAAATGTGGTCGAAATCTAAAAATGTGGTCTAAACTAGAAAAGTTCTAAATGTTTGCACCATTCTAAATCTGAAATACTGAGATGGGACGAGTATTTTAGTTCAGTACTTTCACTATCCTTTTGCTTTGGAGAGGTCATAATTGGTCAGTCAAATTTAAAGGGTATAAATTGGGTCTTAATATTGGTACAAACAGTTTGTTAATCCGTGATTGGTACCAACTACTGAACCAAAATGAATGACACATCAACATCTTATTTCGGTAATGGGGGCGAGGGCAGCGGGGTGGTGGAGCGAGGGCAGCGGGGTGGTGGTGAGTGGCTCCGGTTTTATTTATACAGGGTTACGCATATACCCTGTATTAAGCTGCAAGGAGATCATTAATTGTACTCATCATTATGAACAACTTTTATTATGAGACCAGTCCATAAAATCGCAAAAAAAAGTTGTTCCATACATTTGTCGAATGTCAATGACCGTTTTATATGGAACAGCTGATATTTTTCCGCGTTTTCATGGTTGGTCCCATAGTAAAAGTTGTTCTTAATGATGAGTACAATGACCTTCTTTCGGCTTACTATAGGGTATATGCGTATATATAAAGGCGACCTGCCGCAGCCCCTGCTGTAGTCTCCTCGCTGCTTGCTGAGGTAGTTTAGGTTGGTAGTATAGTGGCAGGAGTACCTGTAAGGAATGGGCCCGAGAATCCTCTCCATCATGGCGAGATGTTCGCGGTTGTCGTGCGTCTGGAACAGCGTGATGCCGAGGTACAGCTCGAACATTATACATCCGATGGACCACACGTCGCACGGCTGCGCCCATCCTAGCTCTGCAATAACACAACACAAATGTTACATCCATTATATATAAACATGCTAGAGACGGGAAAATATCGCAAGAAGCTTCGACGAGCAGAGTTGAGAAGAGACATGTTAGAATGGACTATTCACAGTGGATGAAATCCACATCAAATCAAATCATCCTCTTCAGTGGAACCAAATCATAGAGGAAACGAGAAGAATTGTATCAAATAGAGTTGTGCAGCGGAGATGAGTGGAGTATGTATAGTGGTGCGGAGAGGAGCTTTTAGCAAAGCAGGGTGAGCTAAAACGTGTGTGTGCCTGACAAATACCACTTCATTAACTAATAAAAATGTATCAGGTAATGCTCCGCATGACTGCTACAAAATTCCAGTCATCTTCACTACACAAGTCCGCTTGTCTCTGCATCAGTGAAAATGCACCCTTAAAGGTCTTACAACTCCAAATTTTAATATAAAATTTGTTTTGAACAATGAGGTATGTTTTATGCTAGACATTTTTGTACAGGTGTAAATAAATATTTGTGTTTAGCTTTTCAGTGTAAGACAAAATCAGAAACTAAAAAATATATTTTTTTGTTCAGATAAACAACTTAAAATAACTGTAGCAAAAATAATTTGTTACTTTGCCATTTTTGTCAGGAATAAGAACAAACAATTGTGTGTCTAGTTCAAATACCAATTTAGTTTCAGGATCAATCGAGCCACATCGATTAAGCTGTTATAAACATTGTCTATGATCAAGAAAATTGTAGTGAACGTGGGCGCATCTCAATTTCAATCGAGTATTTGAGACGTATTTCTTGTGATTTAACAAAGAAAATTTTGATGAAATCAACAAGAGCTGTAATTTTATTTCCAGTTGCATTAAAAAGTATGTTATTAATAGCAGTAGTTGCGCTTATATTTATACAACTCATATTTAATGTACCTAAAACATATAGCTAATACTGCAATACAATAAAGGCGTTATCGAGAGGAAGGCGCGTTGTTAATGGGTCAGTCAGTGGTCACGCCACAAAATACGAGGAAGGAAAATATTCCGTCGGGTGATAGCTACACAGTCGGCCAGTGTCTAAACAACTAATGTAATGCGTACGAGATAGTTTATCGGTGCACGCTCGCGTTCCTAAACAATCAATAGACGACAGCGTGCATTCCGACATCACGTGAAATCGTTCAAGTAACTAGGATAGTTAACAGTTACTAGGTTTATGGAAATTCTAGAATTGAACAAAGAAATTAACAATATGTATTTGGGAAAGATCATTTCAAACATACTCGTATCATTTGTGTATGACTATTCTAGCAAGAGCGTGTGAAACATGCTAACAAAAACATGTTGAAATAAACATTTCTATTATTGTATTGGGTAGTGTGATACTTGTTTTCGGCTACTGATATATCATGATTATAGGCAAACTATCAGTCTTCTCATCGTCCATTCCACTGTGCCTGAAGACCAGTCTTAGATTAGTGCATCCTAACCTAATCTATGGAGCCGAAAAGTGGACACTGATAGTGAAGCTGATCCATCGTTTTCGAGTCGCTCAGTGAGCCATAGAGTAACCTATGCTTGGAGTTTCTTTGAAAGATAGAATCAGAAATGAGAATATCCAACATGGAACTAAAGTAACCGACATAGCTCAAAGGATTAGCAAACTGAATTGGCAATGGGCTGGCCATATACACAGTTACATGGAAAGGGTGTACAAAACCCAAAAGGGTCTATAGTAATTTTACAAACTTTCGTGATTTGAAAACATGTTTTATGTTTATCAGGGGAAGGTATCTATTTTTACCTATAAAAAATATTGCGCGATAAGTCCCGATAAACATTATACCCCTTAAGTTTAAAAAGCTCAAAACACGCTTTAAAATCGGTATTCCTGAAGATTCTGGTAAGGATAATGAGACAAACTATTTAAATTATTGCATTGTTATCGATCCTTGATAAGTGTGCAAAATTTTAATTTAATTTGAAGTTTTGAAGTAGTTGAAAATCAAGTTCAATGATCAGTTACATATATACATACCAAGCTAATAAAAGCGTGTTAATATCAGCTGTTCCATAAATTATGTAGTGTCAAGGACAGTTTTCTATGAATCAGCTGATGACTTTTTTTCCAATTTCTGAGTTACTCCCATAGTAAAAATTATTCATAATGACGGGTACTATGGACCCCTTTTGTCCGAGTATACTCTTTCCGCGTAACCAAGTATGGAAGTATAGATGTAGTACCTAATATGACTTCAGGCGCCCGGTAGTGGCGCGTGGAGACGATGGTGCTGTGGTGCTCGTGGTCGAAGGTCGCGCTGCCGAAGTCGATGAGCCTCACGTCTGTGCGCTTCACTCGCAGTTGGTCGTGTGTCTGGAATTTATATATTTTTTTTTATGAATAAATCGCTTTAATTCGCATTCCTAACAGAGATAGAACAAAAGCCATATTTATTAAAAATGTTAACATAGACTGATATGTCTGCTTATAGTTTTTAAAACCTTTCACATCTACCCACTTCGTCAGTTTTATTTTATTTTATTATACATGGAAAACAAACAGCTGCTAATTAACACAGTAGATATGAGATAAACAGTTACACAAAAGCCAAAAATATGTTTTTACTAATACAAACAAAAATAATGTAAAAGCCCCGTTGCAACACCAACTTGGGCCTGAATAGACGAATAGTATTCGCAAAACAAACATACGAAGTCTTTAACATAAGAGATAATACGTTAGTTACCAGAAAGAAAAGAAAAAATAAACAAATAATACCCAGAGTAAAACTATAAAAATAGTTTTAAACTATAAAATACTATATGTTTTCCCGTAATCGTGCCGAAATATCTGAAGAACAAATTCAATCATCACAAATCCCGCTAGTTCTAATTTAAATGTTTCGAATACAGGTAAGGTTATTGGTGTCTTGGTTGGTTAATCATTTTAGCTACTTTGTGAAGATTTACTAACAATTTTACATTTTTTTTATTATTATTAAAAATAGGCTTGCATTTGACCGCCAGCTCACCATATAGATGTGTCGAAAGATATATTTATCAAAAAGAAATAATTCTGTTTTTGTTTGGTCATACCCGAAGCGAAAATGTATTATGAATATTAATATACAGGAAATAGTTAAACATAGTATCTTGTCCCAGGTCTATGTGAGTCATGGACAGTATGAAAAACATTTAAATATGTAAAACACCCATTACAGACAACGGGTTATTTCTGTGTCATCTAGTAGGTAATGCAGTATAATAATTATGTATAGGTTCAACATCGAGAATGACTGATAACAGTGGCAACACTAAAATGGATTTATAATGGATTAGACTAGATAAAGAAAAAGATTATAAACAAACGAGACTATCAAGTAAATGGATGGAAAACTGTCCAGTCGTACACCATACTCGTTTTTCCACTGGTTTACTACCTGTTAGAAATTAATCACATCAAGTGGTAACGACTTTCTACAAAGTGACATGCAGTGGATGGATGGAATATCTTTTTATTTAAATATGTGTTTAGCTTATCTTGATTTATATAAACGAGTACCTAACAACGATCATTGAGGTTATGAATACAATGAGATGTTACTCTGAACAAGGTACATATTTATTAAGCGTTAGAGGTTGCATTGTACTTTGTCTTTGGAATTTCTATGGAATGTATTACGCACTAACGACCCGACCCGGCTTCTCACGAGTGTTAGCTCGGCCTTTGGCCTCTTTACTATGTACCAACAAGGAACGCAAAATTTCATCCAAATCGGTCCAGCCGTTTTTAAAGTATAGTCTAATATAATAAAGCCTATGTGCTATACCAGACTATAATCTATCTCTGTGCCAAATTTTATACAGATCCGTTCAGCCGTTCTGGCGTGATTGAGTAACAAACATCCATCCATCCACCCAAACTTTCACATTTATAATTGTATTACTGGTGATGATGGTGACTGGTGACCCGCGTGGTGATAAAAATCGGTGATGATGATGATGACAAGTAGCCTATGTGTCAATCCAGGACATAAGCAATGTATATTCCAAATTTCATCCAAATCCATGCAGCCGTTTCTGCGTGATTGAGTAACAAACATCCATCCATACAGTGTGATTATAGTGTGATTGTAGAGACGTACCTTCTTGTTAGGGTTATATACAGAGACGACCTCGTAGTCGCTGTCGACGAACAGTATGTTCTCCGGCTTGAGGTCTGTGTGCGTCAGCTTGTTGTCATGCAGGAACAGCACCGAGTAGATGAGCTGGTACGCGATGTGGCGGACCTGCTCCAGTGGGTACGGCTGGTAGTTGTTGTCTTTCTGGAACACCATACATCGAACAATTACGAACTGCAATGGTACATGCCTTACAACAGATGTTTTTGTGCAACTTACTGCCATAAAAAGAGACTAATAAATAGCCTGTTCTATTTTTTTTTATTACCTCATGATAAAGTTGATCATAAATAGCCATCCCAACAACGAAAACAAAATTATTATGTTGAAAAATTAATAAGTTATAAAGAGAAAAGATTTGTATTTTGTATTTTTGTTACAAATTAACTCTAAAACTACTAGACCGATTAAAAAAAATATTTCATGCTACATTATCCCTGAGTTACATAGGCTATATTACTCTACATTTATCCCAAAATGTTAAAAAAATAAGTCTCCACTTGTGCGAAGCCGGGACGGGCGGCTAGTTAGTTATAATCCTAGATACCTACTTGCTCAAACTTCTAATGAAAAAAATCATTATAACGATATAATCACGTACGGGCGTTTGTATGGACAGTATGATGGGTTGTCGCATCTTAAAAGAATCAAGCAATTCTTTTTTGCAAATATGCCTTGCATATTTATTGCATTACATGCAGAAATAATCATACGATATCTTAACCGATGTTGATAAATAGAGTCAATTAATGGAATGTGTCTTCCAAATACAAACTTCCTCTCGAACATTGTTTAATTTCAGTGTTATTAAGGTTTCAAAATTAATGGCGTGATTCAAAGATGCGGAGGTCTGCATGTTTACTCACAGTGCATTAATATGGAAGCAATAAGATTACTCACCAGGAAGTCGAATACGCTTTGTCCGAGCATCTCAAACGCGATGCACATGTGCCCGTGGTACTCGAACCAGTCTAACATCTTAACACATAAGCTGAAAAAGAAACATTAGCAATGTTAAAATCTCGCACGACTCAATACCGTAATCAAGGGCGCTCGTGCACAATATAGATTTTATATGAAAGTTAAGCCAGCGGCAGACGGTATTTTAGTTTCGAGTTGACATCGAGTTCTTCGTTGGCGGAGTGCCAGTCAGGAGCCACACGTCGCATATAAACGAGCAAGGTCAAATATTGTTACATTCGCGGCGTCAAGCCGACCCGCCTCCGTTATCAACAATAATGCCGCGGGCGCATCGTACGCACCATCATTTAACAATACTCACTTTTTACAGTCAGGATCTAGCTCTGCTAGCTTTTCTAATACGTTAATCTCGAGTTTGGCAGCCTCTCTGTACTTCTCAACGTTTTTGATTATCTTCAGAGCCATTCTGTGCTCCCTGTAAACATACAATTGAACGATTAATAAGATACGAGGGTCAAAGATCGGAATTTCAGTGCAATAATTAGGAAGGTAAAGAAGGTGGCCGCGATACTATAAACAAATGAAAATAGAGGTGAATAATTGACGTAAAGCGCGCACTGCCAAACAATGTGTGTCATCATCAGCCGGGCCGCGCAAGTGTGAACGACACCAACCAACTAATACAAATATATTCATATTTATAAACTATTTTTTTCTGGCGCTCTTGGATCTGGTATGATAATTTTAACGTGCAAAGTCATAACATTAAATGAGTTGGAAGAAAATCAGATTAGCAGCGATGACATGCTCGGAATGTATGTAATAAGAGAGAGCAAGACTAGTGAATATTCAGGCAGCGCCATAGCTGGGCTCGTGTCGGTGCAGCATAAACAAATGAATGTTATAGCAGATAGTGTGCAGCTGTACTTACATTTCCAAGTCCTTCACCTCGACCACTTTGCCGAAGGTGCCCTCACCGAGCGTGTCGATGATTTTATCTGTAATCAAACCGACACGGTTACTCAACTGAGATGTTAGACAGAGTCATGATGGAGTCCGATCGACATTGGCAAGGAGTGTTCTGTTACGAAAATCTTATTGAAGAATTTGATTATGTTTGACGGTGACCAATAAACAGAGCTCCAACATGACTCGTGAGAACGCAGAACTTGGTGACAATGACTCTAAAGAAATCGTTATTTCTGATTGTTGAATGTTATAACAAATTAAAATTGCAAATAAAAATTGAAACAATATAAAATCTTCTTGGAGACGATTCACTGAACTGTAAAGGATAAATTTCAATAGCAAGAGAATAATAATTTGCTGTTGAGCTTTCAATCTGTCGGCATGTGATATCGTCAAGTGTATGTGTGGTGTGGTGTAGTAACTTGTATTTAGATATAATTATGGAGGTGGTATGGTGTGTGTGTGTGTGTTCTGTGTCGTGTAGTGCATGTGACTAGTCAGTAGTGTTGTTGTGTGTGAGTGTAGTGTGCATGTCTAGTGTGAGTGGCGATAGTAAGTACACGAACATCGGGCTCCCATGACATATCCGGGCCAGTAGACCAGATGTCCGTCCTTGTCGTCCTTGACGGAGGAGCGTGCCCGGGAGCTCTGCGCGCGCCAAGCGTCGTCCACCGCGCGGGGCCGGAGCGGAGGCCGCAACGGGAGCCGGAGCAAGCGCCGCCGCAGCACGCGCCATCACGCCACACGCACCACCACGCACCGCCACATGCCACGGAGAGCGCCACGATCGCCACGACCCGAGTAGTGTTGTACCCAACAATCAAACAATGGAACGGTTGCCCGTCAGACAAGCGACATTTGGTATTGGAGTGTCGTACATGCTGTTAAGAGGGCGGACGGGTGGTGGGAGGCATGCCGGGCCACGGGCGACCGAGCGGGACCTCGACCGCCCGCACCCGCACCGGGACCTGGACGGGACGGGACGCGCCGGGTGGGAACCGATCAACGACCAACACTCGCCTCCACAACACTCCATTCACGCAAACGCACTCATTCATAAAGGAAAGTGTCCACCCGAACCTCTCTTTACATGGTGATTACGATTTATACAGTTTATATACTGGCATCGGCGGATATTGGTCTGAAGCAACGTTTACGTTTCGTACAAGACGATATCTTTATACAAAAGAGAGACATTTTAGCGTTAAAAACTCATACAATAAAACGTTGTAAGTACATGCAATATCATCGCATTTTTAGTTAATTTAAGCCTCGACAATTATAACTCACTGTTAGTACCACACCATTTCACTTATTTGCGTTTTTTACATCATACCTTCATAAAAAATAATTTAAGGTAACGATCGTACTTCAATGTCTTAAAAGTGTGTGCGCTTAATAAATATTTTAATTGGTCTCGCGTTCGAAATGCATTATATTCATCAGGTACTTATATATCATATTGTGCATATCGAAAAAACAAGACTTATGGTAAACATATTAAAAATATTTATAAAGTGTGTAACGTATATGAAACCACGGACCAGGTGTTTGTTAGCGGCACACAGATGCGCAGGCGCAGGCGGTTAGCATAGTGCTTACAGGCGGCGTGGCCGCGCGCCGTGTGAGATGGCGCGGCCGCTGTGGCCTGGTGCGGCTGCGCAGTTCAGGCGGCAGCACCACCACGTCCCCCACGCCTAGGGGCTCCGGCTTGCGCGTGACGATCCCTTCGCTCGCCGCTTCCTTACCCTCCTTGCCGGCCATTCGCCCGTACATTTCGTCCAGGTGGGCGTATTTCATTATTAATCCCTGTATCTCTTGCCGTTTCGTCTCCCGGTCGCTCAGCATGCGATCGCCGACCGGTGTCTTATCCTCGTCTTCGTCGCTCGAAGGGAAATAGATCTGTTTTTGTCCACCCCTTTCTCTGGCTGGCGACGAAGCGGGTGTTTTAGTTGTAAATTTTGAATGTATTTCTTTCCCGGACAGAAGAGGTGAAATTAAATCCCGACTTCCCTGCTGTATACTCGTAATGTCTATAGGCCGTAAGGATAACTTCGCAAGTTTTCTTTCGTTTTCACTTTTTTCGGCTCTAAGTGATCTGCGCAGATGTCGCCTGTAGATACTGTCTCTGTCTTTTCCATAGTAAGTTCGGGCGTCGCGAAGGGCTACATCTAATCCATTTTTATAATCATCTTTATCTTTTTGTTTGTGCGAGGATAACCTACGATCTGCCGTATTTCTAAATGGGGTTTTATCACGAGTTTTCTCATGCGAGTAGTTGTTCCTCCTAAACGAGTTTTCACCGAACACGGCAGTCGTTAAGCTTCTCATCAATCCCCCTCTGGGCAAGGATTGCTCCGGTTCCAAGGTTTTATCGCGATCTTCCTTTTCCTTTCGTGCTCTTTCTTTTTTCTGTATCGCTATTCTATCTAAAACAGACGAATATTTGTCTTCCAAACGACTGCGAGTGCTTCCCAAGATAATTGCACCTTCAATATTATTATTGGCTTCCTTGAGAGGATATCGTTTAGTGAAGGGTGATGATTTATTATCTTTCATGTTCGCTCTGCGGAATGAGTCAGTGCGGGTGAGAGCGCTAATGCCGGCGGCGGTAGAATGCAAAGGTGAAGTGTTGACGCGAGCCTTAGGTGCGCCGCCCAGGTAGCCGTAGGTGCGCTCCTCGGCGAGCTTCCTGGCGGCGGGCGCGCTCACGCCGGACGTCAGGGAGGACGTATACGGCGAGATGTGGCCGTTGTTCTCGTAACGTCGCACGTTCGACAACACGGAACTCTTATTAGACAGAAATTTGTCGTCATATCGCGATCGGGCGGCAGACAGCTTTGCGTCAGCAGCCGTTTCAGTCTTTTCGGAGGGACCTCGTCGCGTCAATCTGTTGATGAAGCTGGAATAGCCGTCAGACAGCAGCTGGGTCACGCTGGCCGTCGACGATCTGTTGTAACGTTGACGGCGCGGGCTCGTCGTGCCGTTCCCGCTCGTGTTTATACTGGCCATGTTCTATGATTTCGTAGGTTTCCTAAATTTCTAAACTGTTTACTGGCAATTTATCCGGGATTTATCACATATTCCAAAAACATCATATTTTGACGATTCACACTGTCGACTAAGGCATTATCACAAATTTCACAGGTTTGCACGGCGTTATGGTTCACCCGCGGACATTAGACTGGTGCTATCTCGAGATTGAGAGCGTACCTAAGAGCGAGCGAATTTCAGAAAGATCACTAGCGCAGCAGAGTGCGGCCGTCGGTGCCAAGTAATGGTCGCGGACTAAAAATATCGGCAACCCGTGGGAGCGCCCTCCCGCGCACTCCGGAGGTGCCCGTCGAGAACACATTTCTTCGCATTACACTCCATTACCTACATATCTGCTTTTTTTAATTATGCACTAATTAAGGGAAGATTTTATTGCAACAGATACTGCGACTACATAAATTGAATAAGTATATTACCTAAGAGATTTCAGATCAACATTGTTATTTTGTTTCTAGAATAAAATGAAATACCTAACACCTCTATCTTCTCCCATCTGCTATGATCGTAGCCGCTGACATAAGCGCCAGACGTGCAAACGCACTATGTTTATGGTTCACAAATCCTGTTTGTAAACTATCATATTTGAGACTTATATTGATTTGCAATATAGCCGAGATATTACAACGGAAAATATGTCTGTCAAGCGATCAGCCAATCGGGTGTAAGCAGTGAGGTAGCCAAGACAGCTCTGTCAATACGAGGTGGGTAATTGGGTCAGTGGAGCGAGCGCGCGAGTACGAGCGGAGAACAATGGCGGAGAGTCGCGAGCGCATACGGCCGACATGTGAGATGCCCATCTCCAACGCACGTTACTTGTTACTGTAAGGTAACAAGTAGCGTAGGTCAACTGTTATCTTGTCCACTGATTCCGACCGTGCGTTATCTATACGGAGTCAGGGATGTGGCAACAGGCGGATGCGGGCGCAACCACAGGCACTGATTTATTGATAGTTAGTATCAGACACGACACGACCACTGTACGTGACGTCTCATGCTTATCACAAACATAATGAAAGTAAGTACCTACACTGCAAGTTCATGCAAAAACCCATGTATGTTGAGTTTATAATTGATAATATCGTCACATAAATCCGTATATAATATATATTAATATGCACTATGTTTTCGAATAATGTTAAATATAAAGAAAACAAGCACAAATTAATCGTGTTTAGAGATGAGGTAAGAATTAAAATGTGTCAAAACACAAAAATACAATCTAGAATAGATTAAAAATACACACCCCTGTAAACGAACAGCGTTCGTTGAAGGGAAGGGGGTAGTTGAAATCTACGAACTCTTGAATAGTTTTTAGCAAATTGAATGTTTTCATTTTATCCGCAGTTAGGTATATCGTGAGCACTATAAGCAACACTGCTCCTAATGATTCGTCAGCACTTTGAAGGATGGTATACGACACTACGAGATTACAAGAGCTATTCGACTGCATTTCAGTTGTTAGTAAGCAGGTACACAAAGGAGACTGACGGAACAGCTGTTATTACGTCGGGATGTAGGGTCCCGGTAACTCAACAAGGGGCATTGACAGGTAAAGACCCTCGCCTCATTGGCCGCCATGTTGGTCCCGCTCGAGTAGAATACAACAATAATAATACAAGCGGAAATAAAATAATAAAATAACACATGATCAGGACAAGGTTTCATGATAACCTCTAAACAACAGTTTCTTTTGAGATCAAATATCACAGACACTTTCTAAGATATTGGATATATATTGGCTATATTGGAACACCCAATATAGCAAACTACTAAAGAACACTTTAAATTACCATTGATAATTATAATATTAAGTGTTAAGATCCACGGTTCATTGTCCCTATATAATATAAGAGCAGACATTAACATAGCAAATAAGATAAAATTATGTAGGTACATAATAAATGTAGCTAGATTTTAAATTTCAGGTACCAGTGAGTTGGTTCAATTATCGAGGCTGGCAAATAACACATACGACATGACCGAAGCACAGTTACGGGTCTCGATGCACTTTAAAGAAACTGACCTTGCCTACGAGCCGGCTACAAGCACCGTCGACATCGAATAGGATCTCCGCGACGACTAAGAGTAGTTTCGAAACATCGTGCCACTTGCACCCGTGCTCCTTGAGAAATCGCTTGTAAAGTTCATAAAAGGAGGTGAGCCGAAGGGGCAGCCGCGGCTGGTCATGTTTCAACGATACTTCTGTCATAATGCACTCCGTGTATCCGACTATTATGGCACTAAGTATGCAGTTTAGAATATGTGTAAACACCCGCCTCGCGTTAGGGGCGGGCGGGCTCGCGGCCTGCTGTTACACAACTGCGAGCGAGCGATACGGCACCGTACCGTAGCGTGCACGTCGAACAACTGTTTACTAACGACCAACGACACTCCTGACACGATCAAAAATGTTTTCAAATATACAAATGTATGAAAAATCACGATGACTCAGTGATAAAACATTGGTAACCGCGTCGTGCAAAGTCTGAGACAAAACTAAGAGAATGGTCCGCGATGGGGCACTTCAATTAACGGCGACAAATTGAACAAACGCTTGTAACAGAGCTTTCAGTTTAAACAGGATATATCCGCGTCCAACTGATTCGTCACACTGATGTTAGTAGCTAGACCAACAATTTTAAATCATAATTTCCTTAGTTTCTTTTGAGCTCAAAAAAATATTTTGTAAATATAATTAGCTATCGAGATATCACTGTTTTATCGTTTTGAGTTTGAGTTTTTAATAAACTGGGGCTGATTTAATTTTATCAGCAATAAAAACATTACGATAAATAATTACATTAAGCTTAGTTTGCAGTTTCAAATTGCAATGGTATCATTGTCGGTGGTTTCGATAACGATAAAGGCTTTTAGCCGAGCGTGAAGTGAGAATGCGGCGATTGAGGCAACACGAGTAATATCGACAAGGTCGGCCGGAAGGAACTAGGCATTACCAAATAGATAGGTGCGCTAAGCCACGGGCGTACCGCATTTATCAGACCATATCTTGACCGCTTCGTCCGCAGCACGCCACACTAGCCGATATTAATGTTATGCGATAGCAATACATTCTAAACAATTAACTTGACCTCCAAATACCAGGCAGAGATTTGATGACAAACAACAAAAGCAGTTCAGTTGGGAATTCAAATTCAAAGTTTGAATTCCCAACATCCTACGGTTACCAGTCCAATACAAAAATGTACAGTAATGTTGGGAAAATAAACCTTGTTAAGTGTAATAAGGTGTTGGCATGGAACAGTTATTTTAATTGACCATCATGGAAAATATGTTACTGATCTTTAAATTCTAATTTCAAAAATACTACATCTTCGGAATTCAGGGAATGTTATGATTTTGCAGTGCTGGTAAAGACCAACTTGAGCCGGTTTCAATGAGTCAAATTAATAGAGGTACTGTGTCACAGCAATGAAGTTGAAACGTGGTCGTACTGCGTACGCCTCTTTATTATTCTCTATTAGGCAAATGAGCTACTACAATAAGAAAGATAGTAGAACCTAATACAGTATATAGACACAATTTTGATTATGATAAAGTTGAAATTACGCGGGGTTATTATGAACAGATTTTTAACTACAGTTGCAATTGCGGCACGAGCGTAGCAAGGCACGTAATCCACCCGAGTTTAAAGTTGATGATTCCCGCGAGTGATGTATAGTGCTTTTTATTATACCTACGAGAGGAAATGGCAAAAGTTTTCATGAATTTTCACCATATTAAAATCATACGGTAAGATCATTTAGAGCGCAAATAGAACCTCCTTAGTTGAAAGTTTTATCAAGGTTGGCATGGCGCTAGTTTCTATTACATTTTCGGCACTGCATGGTTTGTACATTTGCAGAGACAAAAATATATTTGTAATATTTATTGTTTCACGTAGCTATTGGCGCACTATAATGACTATTACAACAAAATAGAAATAACTATAAATATATCATTCATTTTGTTTGTTGTCATTACTTTTTATTTTAAATCATTAAGCACCTTTTTGGATTAAGTTCTTTCATTTCGATAAAGTTTGCCATCTAGAGGTTTTTGTAAGATAGAAAACAGCTATATGTACTTTTTTCGATAATTTAATGAACTTATTTACGAGAGGGTCTGGTAAAAACAATATTTTCGTAGTTTTCAACCTTCTCATTTAATTTGCAGGTACCGTAAAATATAGTTTAGGTTATAGAGAAGAATGTTTCATTCTCCTAGGTGAAGGTGATCAACGCGGGACTATTTCCGTGCTCATGCGTCGTTAATGTCATGTTTATAGCGGGAGAAAGAATTCATAACACGTGGCGCCATCTAGTTTTCGCCAATAGAATTTGCAAACCAGCAAAATTTTGTGCCAGCTGCGTTATTCTATTTCGGTCTTTGATTATATTTTTATGCATGGTTCTGTACTGTAGGATGGTAAAAAATAACTACTATAATTTGTGCCTTTTTATAGTGCTAGTATTATCTGTTATGTAGGTATTTGCAGTTTTATTCCACGTTAGAATGTTAGTAATGTAGTCATGGGCGCAAACACTAAAATATATATTTTGTGTAGATCATTATTATATAATTAATATTAAACGACAAGCATTACCGTAATATCGATTTTATAATACATATTAACTTTTTTGGTTTAAGCAGAGACCAGAGACTGAATACAAATTCAATCCTTGACCTAATATCATGCTAAAATAGATGCGCATTGCTCACGATGCGCTGGCAGCGCTTTGCGCGTAGTTTTGACATCAACACAGAATCCATTCAACTCCTATGTAACTCTCAACTAAATTAAATACTAAATAATATGTTGGCTGACCTCTACTTCCTTTGGCTGCTTCTCGAGTTTTAGGTGAGAGGCTGGCACTGCTTGTGACGGCGCAAAAGAACATGATGGTTGGGGTTCCCCAGAGGCTTGTGGGATTCCTTTCGCTAGTGAGGGGGGCTTCTCGCTCTTCTCGAAAGCAGGCCTAGTTTCCACTTTCGGCACCCGAATCTGTGGTGGAGGGACTGCATTTATCGGTTTGTCACTAGTGGGCGGTTTACGAGGCAGCCACGAAGGCGGCACTGCGGGTGGATGTGGATGCGGTTCATGTTGTGCTGTTTTTGTCTCGCACGTCTCATTACTTAGGTTTCCCGTTTTTTCTAATGGTTTTATATCATTCTCTTGTGAAATTGTATTAATTTGCGTAGACTCCAAATGATCTTCTTTCTTTTCAACTATGTCGGCTGTCGTTTCATTTTTACACTCTAGAGGGGGTAACTGTGATGGCAAGCTGTCAGGAATTGGAATGGACGGTAACTGGCTGAGAGATAAATTAGATGTTGTTCTACACGTGCCCTCGTCTATTTCTTTGTTGTTGCTTACAGCTTCATTTATATTTTCTGCTTTAGTCTCCTTTATGTCTGGAGGAATGGCTGGTGACAATTCATCTCTGCTCTGAGAATAATCAGTACTATCGCAGCATGAAAGTTCATCGAGGCTTTGAATGAGATCTAGGGCGGAAGCTTCCTGATAATCAGTTGAGCATGGAGACGTGTCAGCGCTTGTATCGTCGACACCCGGCATTTGTAAACTTTTACTGTCAGGGACAAAAGCCAAACTAGATGTAACATCGTTAGAAATATCCGCATTTAATGACTCTTCAGAATTTGTGGAAGATTCTTTAACCTCGGGAGAGGCAATAACACTGTGTTTCTCATTTTCACTAACAACATTACTCACTATAAAAGAAGATACATTTGATGTTACGTTCGTTTCCAGATTTTCACTGTTATCACTACCTATATTATGATTAGCTAACGGACTAGTATGCGATGGCTGGCCAGCATTCGTATTTTCTAATTGAGCTTGTTCTACTTCAGGTAAGCTCATGTAGGTTGGTATAGCATAATCCAAATCTGTTAACGGCATGTAGTTGATGCCATCTTGTTCACCAATAGGAGTTTCATACTGCGGAGAATAATATTGGAACCCGGTGTTGTCACCACAATAAGCGTCACTGCAATAAGCGGTGTTGTCGCCGCAATAAGCAGACCATGGGTCGTTTGAAGGGATCAGAGGCAAACCATCATAGTACAATCCGGTGTTTAAATCTCGATCTATCAAATACTCTGGTTTATATTCCCATGTCGGCACAAATGCATCTTCAAAAGCTAAATAATTTTCGGGCAACATTACCATCGTCGGATTCAATTGTGCCGCGTCGACAGCATAAGAGCCATCGTAAAACGGATTGTTGAGCACTAGTTGGGGATGTTCAAGAGGAGCACAATCCACAGTCACTTCCGCTTCAACAAACAACCCATATTTCGACAAATCTGGTTCGGAACGCCTTTGGCGGAAAGCTTGAGAGTCGATGTCTATGTCAAAGTTTGGTGTATAAATATCTGAAATATCAAAACTATGCGTCCTTCGTAAATAGTTTTCCGGTGGTAACTGATATTCAGAAGTTTCTGTTCTGAGCACTTCATTCTCAACTTGACCATCAAAAACTCCATGGTATGTTGGCACGCCCACGTTGTTTATTTCGCAAAGCGCATCCTCATCGTTTGTTTGAAGACGAGTTTCGAGCGGCGCGCTAAGAGCAGGGAGATGGCGCGCAGCGTCGCTGGGCATCAGCACCACGTGCGGCAGCGTCGGCGGGGGTCCGCAGAACAGCAGGTTGTTGAGCGGAGCACGGGACGGCTGTGCGGCCATGGCTCGAGCGGCGGCCGCCCGCAGCCCGACGCGGCGGACTACAATTTCGTTTCAGCAAGGGAGACGCGCCAGACCGTCGGCTGAGCTATGCGACTGACTGAAGGCGTACGAAGTGACGAAGGCGAACACAAATAGAACGGGCGCAAGCGCGAGGAGGTCGCCGTCTCTCGCGCACATCTTCACGGGCGAAGGCGCACGCGCACGCGCATTCACAAGCCAAACCCGTCCCGCATGTTATCCCAAACAGGCACGCTGACGTTTATGCTTTATTCTGGTTCCGCACTTTGCGTACGCCTAGTACACAATTTAATACAGAAGTGAGCAACAGACAGGTTTTCGGGTGGACACTTGTACCTAATATAATGCCGAGTGTTGGATTTAAACTTCACAACATCTTTCATACATCATTCTCACCATCATCAAATTATAAAATGGAACGGAATACTGACCTGTTCCGGGGATCGCGGAGAAGACCCTTCGCGGTGGTGCCTCCTCCGCCTATGTGAAGTAGGCGAGCGCCGGTGGTGCGATCGCTTGGAGCGTTCATTTCTCCGCCTCCACGAGTGCTCCGAGCTGTGAAATCAGTCATCGGTAGGCTATAGGGTTAGTGACTAAGGGAGAATAATGAAAATTGCAACAAACGTTCAGGTGAGGCGAGTGTGCGCTAGGTTTAGTTTCAAGTAGGCTTGTCACTAACGTTGGAGACCGTTCGAAGCCGTAATGTGGGTCTACTAGCAGTGCGAGATGATCAGACGGCGGCAAGCAGCAGGCGCGAAGCAGCGCCTGCACGGCACTCCAGCATTGTTGCGTCGTGCCCACAGTGCGGTACCGTCTTATACCTATCTTAGAATTTGACTATATTACACAATATTGCAATTGGCATTAATTGGTAACCGATACTTCTTTTAAAATAAAATCACGATTCTAATCTATACGGCGAACTGAAGGTTAAGCCTGGCAGGCTTAACCTTCAGTTCGCCGTTTAGCAACTACGAGTACTTTCAATGTGGGTAAACGTAAACTAACGATTAGATACAAGGGAAAGAGATAAATTATGAAACGTGGATGCGGAAGAAGTGTCGGCGATTGTGTCACTTGTAAATACAGCGCGAGGACCCGCCGCGGGCTGCGGTCGCGGAAGCACTGCCAGCGTCGCCTCGTCGCTTGCGCACGAGATACTTAGTGAAGTAAAACGACATCACAATCAAACTCCAACAGTCGTTTCAAAACAGCCACCGAACAATCAAAACTCCACGTCATAAAGTAATACTTTGCATTGATGGGACCGGGGAAAAACTCTGATGATAATAAGTTAAATGGCAGTGAGTCATTGACATGATAATAGTACGAAAATGTTTGTTTCGCTGGTATAATAATGATGTATGTGCTCTTAGATTTCATCACTCACCAACATACTCTTAAAGCTGTATAATTTATTTGTGATAATTTAGATATCCTTGATAAGCTTCCACCTCTACCAGCCGTCACAAGTAATTTCATATCGAACAGTTGTTTCGGAATTGATTCACGCTGAGGCATGAATGTGTTCATAACACATGTACACTAACAACTGAGCGACAAAACAGAGACAGGGACATGGTACGCTAATACAATTAACCCCATCGGATAATTGGTTTACCTGGTCGCGGTGAAAACGCATAGGTATACTTATACGTTATATGCAAAATATGCAAAAATATATATGTATTGACAACTAAAAAAGTAGTTTCCGTACGTATGTAGACGGCAAGATCAGCTTGGATATGTTTATAGGAAACCAATAGTTTCTAAAGTTTGTCTTTGTAATATTTAACTTTTTATTTATATATTTTACTTTCATAAGATATGAAAATTATAGGTCGATGATATGTGTACGGGCCCACTGTACATTAACTTACTTTTAATACCAATATAATAATATCAATGTATGCAAGGGCTGTGTGTACCTTACATACATAAATTGATAATAGCTGGTTCAAGTATATCGTAGTCGGAAGAAAAACGTGTACGCGTCAACTGCTTTATCGATACCAAAGTACGTTAATTGCAACAGGTGGGCCCTTATAACATGATTTATTAATTTAAAGATTTAATTAGCTAGCCAGATTGTTGTGCATTAATCAAAATATGAAACAAAGTTTACAAAACAATTCGCAAACACAAAACGTGCCCAACAATGTTTATTTAGTAATCTGTTTTTAAACTCAATAAAAGAGATAACACGTATAGGCTACACCACGGTGTTGAAAATTTTGTATGAAACGTAGGCATCTACCAGTTTCTATCTGAAAAATTTGCTTCAAACAAAAGCGAGGTCATACAATTGATAATAATTTAAACCGTAAAACTATGTATAAAACAAAAAAAAACAGGTCATTGTCAAGGATAAAATGTAATTCTTCGCTGATCGTAGCAATGACGAAAACGTTGAAAAAAAAAGGTATCTACATTTATATGAATGAATGGAAGCTTCGAATAGATGGCGCTGCTTTGTGTGGTTTCGATTGGGACAGTCCTAATCGAAACCACACAAAGTAGCGCCAACAATAGAAATAGATGGCAGCACAAAAACAGACGGTTTTTGGCTGTGGTTTTTGGTGATCAAGTATTTGGTGCTCATCATGATCCAATACAACAAGGTCTGCTATTCCGGGAGTGACATGAGCCTACGTCTCTGTCCAGATGCAATTAATTAATTAATTGCAATAAACCCAGAAATTGGGGAAACTTTTTTTTTAAATAATATTTTAAATACAAGTGGATCACATTAAAAGACTTACGAAATAGATGAAAATATATGAAAAAAGTAAAAATTTTGGGTTGCCCTCAATTTCCCTGGGATACCATCTCCTGATTTGGGATCAACGTGGAAGTGGGGTATAGGCTTTCAATTTGGTCCCATTGTCACCAAATCAAGTTTTTTTTATTGGTCAACAGTTGGCGGAGAAATGGATGAACATACTTTTTTTTTAACAAACTTAATAGAAACAGAAACCAATTATAGGTCCTCACGAATAGAAATTGGATAACTAATCTAGTGTGAACACTTCACAGTATGTCGTGGAAATGTCTCGATGAGAAGAGAACATTAGTCTGACTGAGTGTGAGGTATTAGTGCATATTTAGGTAGGCTAGGACGACTCCTTGAGAGGCAGCGCTTGCGCGGGCGGCGGCTCCGATGTGTGTCAAGCTTAATGTCACATTGTTTAGCGGCACTACCCGACAGGTTGAACTTGAACACGCGTGATTGTTTCAGACTAGACCTTCGTGTGTTCATATTTATTGGATAAGCATAAATATTATATTTATCATTCGTATGAGGTATTGGAACTAATAAATATACAAATTGACATTGAGATTTATTATCGTGTTGTGTTATTTTAATTCAAGAATAAGGTTATTTCTAAATTATTTTGAATTGACTGACACAAAAACGTTGATCCCAAACGTGAATTGTCTGCGACAGATAATTTAACGGGCAATTATTATTAACAAATTTTTCTTCAGCGAAATGCTTCACAAACATTCCAACGCCGTTTTCCTAAACGGATTTTGTTTACGTTCTCATATTTTGTAATATGAAATCATAGACAGTGGATGCCCGACAATGAGACAGCAGCGTGGGCTAATAGTGTGTAATATTTTGTAATAAGACTTTTTGTAACTTGACAAAAGCTACATAATCATTAACCGTACAAAAAGACAGATGAGTTTGCAGTCATCATCAGTGAAAGTAGCGACTCATGAATCTTTACAAATTGACAATAGGCCAGAAGTAAAAAGCTAATAGTTATTAATGTTCTCATTTTGAAAGTGACATTAAACTAAGTAACATACATAACACAAAGGATGTGCGATTACAGAGTGCGTATAACAATTACACAACGCGTGTCAGTGTTATTTAAGGAAGCTACTTGATAGTGGTACGGCGCTCAACAAAGCGACGCGACGCACGTCACTCGACATCGATGTGGTCGCGAATAACAAACACCGGAAAATTCACTTTCGACGATCGACGACGCTATCGATACCCAGTCTCGGCTGTACGCAATAGAATGATGTGAAGACTTTATTGAAACCGGCTCCAAAAACCCAACAAGCGGAACCGGTAACAAAACGTCATCTTAGGTAAATAAGAAATGGGCAGATGAGCACAGTCATCTCATTATCATATAGCGTGAGATAATTTGTAAAGTTTAGTCGAATCTTTCTTTCCTTCTTTATTAACCGTTACACTGATAGTCTAAGAGTTGATTTCCGCCAACTCAAGGTGGTTGTTAAAGGTGAAAGCGAACATGGACGTAATTCGCGACTCGTGTGTTTATTAGTCGCAGCGAACGCTTTCGGTTGCGCGCAGCGACTGTCTCATGGTAACGACACTTGTCAATATTGGTAGAAACTGTGAGAAAGTTCGTTTGAATACCATTTTTAGCCATGAGACAAACGAGACCGGTATAGCTTACAACACACAACTTGAAAACGTAAAATATGCGTCAACTAAAGTACGACACATTATTTAAGATCCATAATGGTTTGCTCGGAATATTGACCCTCAACGCGCGAGCCATTAAGGAAATAGTACAAATACGGCTAATGAAAAACCAATGAAGGAAAACATTAATTTGCAATGCGGCCAGCGCTCAAGTAACAACGGTATTACGGTGTTCACACAACGGTGCTTTATATTTAGAAAAACAGAACACGTGTGTCGGATTGAATCATATCATTTGTTTATTCTGTTTCCCTGTTGAACATTTACATTTACCACAATTTCACTTTCTTCGGCTTGTCTACAGGACGAGTTGATTAATATACCCTTTAACATTTGCATTTGTAGGAGTTATTATTTATTTACAATGAAAGCGTAGTGTAATTAATGAGAGAATCGATCTAAAAGACAAGGTATTGGTAAGGTCAGAAAATCAAAGTGAGAGTGAAACGCTGCTGGCACAATGGAGAGGCCTACTTATAATCGCAAGTTTTGTGGCTGCAGTGAGCAATGAGCGCGCTGTTACGAAATCGAAAACGACGGCTGTACTGCAACGTGACGTGCATGAGCTCTGGTCAGACAAACTACATCAAGAGCACCATAACGGATTCCAACGATTTTATTGAACATTTTCTTTGCTACAACCCTGAAGAAGTAAAATAGGGTTGACTGCGAGGACAAGTTAGACAAGGCCGTATCGGATGAACGATTATAAAGAACCGTGTCAGAGCTGCAACCTCCGCTAATGACCGTTCGCACGTTGACACCGCTTTTGTCGGGTCAATGACAACAAACATTTGCGGCTACGTTCAATTTTAGAAACCCTCGAAATGTCTTTTTATTAATCATCAGTCCAGTGATGCGTGATTTCTGAATAAGCATGATTTGCTTGATATAAATAAACAATGAACAATGCCTGAGACAGCCTGTAGATAGATAGAAACTCTTTATTGTGTACACCAGAAATAAAAAATACAAACAGAAAACACTTACGAGCTAGTGCCACAAGTGGCGGTCTTATCGCTAAAAGCGATCTCTTCTAGGCAACCATTGGACTGTACTTTGTTATACATATTTTTTTTAAAGATTATAACAACATGAGTTTAAATAATGGAGCAGAGTAAAATGGCATACTAGCTACTATTGCATCAATAGATAAATTGCTTCCGTCAGACTTCAAGATTCTAAAACTAGCTCTTTTATCAAGGGAACTATTATTGTTTACAGTGATTCAAGCATCAATAAAAGTATTTATATCATAAATAACACAATCTGCATGCTCACTTCTCGTCTTGAGAGCGATACTGTACTGTACTGATTAGTATTCGTAGTCCAAAATGCAAACATATTAATAAGAACAAAAAGATAATAGGCGAATTATAATTACGTCATGACGCCTACCAAGTTGACAAATCCTTTGCAGGCACTAACCAGGACAGGACCTTGAAACATTCACTGTGAGCGCTATCGAGACGAATCTTTTGAGCTATGGCAGAGTCGAGCGCCCACCACTACTCAGATACTTAAATAATAGTAAACTACTCCAAATAGTTGCTTTAATGAACTATATTTGGGAACTAAAGGGAGCTGTCTGGAAATGAAAGGACCCGTTTCCCGGCACGGAATATACTCGAAGTTTAGGAATAGTTTGTGCCTTTGTAGTGACGTACAAACCAGGAAATGACATTGTACTATAGTATCTATACAAATAAGAATCAAGTCAAAAGTGTAGGTCTGAAGTTCTCAAATAGTGGATATTGTATTATGGAAACTAATAATGGAGTAACCGGCCTAATCATACATGAGTAAATTCCATTTCATATAAATAAAAAAGTGGATATTGGTTCTCAAGTAGTGCATAGGTGGTGGTGGTGTGTATAGGTTATTTATCTGAAGATCTATACTCGATGAAGCAATTTAACCACGCAATATTAATATAATCATTGAATACTCCCTGATTGCGACCGCAATAGACTTTATAACCATCAAAAATTAAGGACGGACATTTCGAAAACACGCTTTGCTGTTTGGGCAAAATATTAGTGCCATTCTTGCTTCAAAGCCTAACTGCGACAATGAGTGAAGACATTAAGCAATCAGCAGCAGGATGGATAAAGCGCAGCGCAAAGGTGACTCAGAGCAGGTTGTGCAACCTTTTTGCACAACCAGCCTCGGCTATCGACGCCACTGTCATACCACGTAATAATCTTTCAAACAAATGGTTTAGCAGAGACCATTATCAAAATTGTGAACATCGGAGGTCAGGGTCAGCAAAAAGTAACAATGACTTTACTAAATGATTTCTGATGAGGCATTTAAGAGTTGGAGTTCGGTACAGGTCGTGGGCAAAAGTAACGGAACAGCTTTGAGTGTATCTCGACTATGTCGAACTATGGCCACGCGTTAAAATTTCTAATTGACAAGGATTATTAATTTGTCATGAAACATCTTTCCAAATACAGAACGAATACACTTCGAAGAAATTTATCTTAATTAGCGCGGTTGATATACGTTTCGTTAATGGCTTTAGCAATTTAATCACAAGAAAAGTTTTATTGCCCATTTATGCTGAGAATTAGGTGAAATACGAAAGTAAATATATTTTTATTATAAGCTCGTTGGCTCTGTTGTGTAAGAGTAGCTACTGCATGTATATAGTTTAGTGCCAAACTCTGGGCGCGCTGCATCCAGGCCGGATCAGTGCAAGTCGATGCACTCTGCGTCAAAAGAACCCTAGTTTTTTCCCTATTTATAGGCTCACCAAGTCGGTTAGTACTAGCAGCCACATAGCCGGGCACTATTTATAATTCTGAACTGATAATATTTTAGTTTACTCTAACGCACACTTGAGATCGAACCAGTTGTTTGTTGCACTGGAAAGGGTAGGATGATGCTTTTGGTTAGTTATTAAATAGAAAATGATATGGCGTCGTACGCAGCGGGGGGTCGGAGTGAGCCAGGGGGTACATACGATACGCTCCACTCGTGGTCGCGCATATTCTTCTGGAAGGCGGCAGACTTGGGCGTCCAAGAGTCGACGCCGCGGTAGAGTGCCGGCAGCTCGGCCACCTTCACCTCGAGCCGCTCGGCGAGGCGCTGCTCCACCACCGCCCGGGGCCCGCTGGTCAGCCGCTGCTCTGTCGTCTTGGGTCCGCCGGTAACCGGCCGCCCGGCATCCTTCACGCTGCGAACCTCCAAGCCATTGTACCCGTTTGTTTTCTCCCCGTTGCAAGACGTCACGCTTTTCGGGCTATCTGTGCTGAGCAATTTGCTTCTAACGGTATCCGCCTTACCGTAACTTTTATATTGCACTGATTCTGTTCCGTTCGCTATTCGCGAATACTTCAAAGAATCATAAGTGTCGCCGTTTAGGCTACTATATTCGATGTGGTTTAGATTGATGTCTCTATCGACTCGTTTAGACGCCAGATCGTACCCATTTCGTTTGCTATAACGTTCCTCGTGACTCTGTTTGAGGAAATTATTTTCAAAGCTAGTTTTACATTTAGGAACATTGCTTAGATATTCGTTATAGCCTAAATCCTTATTATGTAAGCCTTTATCACAGCCTTTTTTGAGAGTCTCTTGAATATCTATTCCGTTTCCGTTCACTCGCGTGTAGCTAAAACTGGCAGGCTGTCCGCTGTCATTTCTATGCTCGATCGCATCCGTTCGTTCTGCATCCTTGCTTTCGAATTCGTGTTTGACGAGAGCGACGCGTGATACGTCACCGTTTTTGCGTTGTGGTTTACCATCGAAATCAGCGGTCATAATGCCAGCCCTGCTCTGTTCGTGCGGGGCGGTCCAGGTGTCGTGCTTCTTTTTGTCGTTGCTCTTCGATGACCAAGCTTTGGCGAGGGCTGCCTTGAGCGCCTCCCGCCGTTCGTGCACGCTAACCCTCGGGTACTCGTGTATAGGAACGATGGCGGGCGCGTATAGAGTCGATCGCGGCGTAGCTCGCGTTATGCGGAAACTTCTGAACTCCCTGTTGAACTCCGAACTTAAAGAATAAGCCGGTATTCTCGAAGTCACCATTTTGAGATCAAAATTTCTCCGTACAGTTTAAAGTTTAAACATACACTAGTAAATTATTTCAGCACAGAGCACACAGAACACATATCGACTCTACCTGTAAAAATTTCATAGTGCGAAAATATATCGAACCGTACTTTACGCGGGTTCGCGATTAGATGCAAGATAAACAACAAAAGGCTTTATTCGAATGTGTCAGTAACGATGCAAGGAATGGATATGCGGCGGCGGCTGTGGGCCGCGACCTTCGCGGTGGGCGGCAGCGGCTGCGGCGGCGGGACAACGCACTGGTCAACGAACCAGGGCGGCTCGCAGCACGCCGCCGGCGCGGGCCCGCTGCTCAACCTGACCACTTGCATAACGAGCTCGCGAGCCCTGCCTTATCTCTTATGCAGTTATTCTGCGAATCGCGACGTCGACGCGACGGCCCGGCCGTTCATACATAATCAACACAACGACAAACAAAAACCTCATGAATGCGACGAGTTAATATTAATGAACGTCACTTGGTGATAGACGAATCTATTAAAGCGAACTGCGGTGATAAGTCGTCACTTGTGCGTTAGCCCGTTTTGTGGAACAGTTACGCCGTATAAGTGCAACAAGTGTCGCCTTGGTGACATCCCAAATATGGGTAGAGCAGCTGCCATATGGCCAGCGCCCGATACATCCTAGGCGGTCCCACCAGCTGCATCCACACAAACATAATCAGTACACACACAAGTATTCTGTGCCAATATTGCCCGATTGATATTTAGCGCACGCTATTACTAATGTTTAATTGTACACCGGTATTTATAAAGTTTATCTCGAATACATAAGGACTATTAAATATTTATGCGCTTAGGTATTTAACGAGCACAGTACGAGACAGATAGCGAGTCATGTTTACGGATATATTCAAACTGGGTTATTGTTTTATATTGAGTAACACGGAATGAACAATACATAATAGTTCTGTTAAAACGACACGTTCGGTTCGACACATTTTCAGCACTTCAAATTTCAGATCAAAGAGGTTTCATCACAAAAATATATTTCAGAATGAGATATTTAAGTGCCGATTGGCATATAACACGGTGGCTATGGAAAGCCCAAGGTGTGATAACACGTATGCAGCGGGATGCGGCGCGTAAGGAGAGCAACCACCGGAAACGAGTGCGTGGTCGAGTCGGTGCGCGGCGCGGGACCGGTCGTGCATACCTTCTCGTAGCGCGCGCGAGAACTGCGTGCGGTGTGCGTGCACCGCTGCGACTAAACTGACTGAAGGGAAGCAACGCGGGCCGCGGCCGCGCGAGGACCCCACCGCCACCGCCGCCGCCTCTCTCCTGCCACCACCGGTGACTACGCGAGACCACTACGGGTTGAAACGCAGGAGCACTGACCTTCGTTACGACAAAGCCGACACACTAGCTGCCGTGCAGACTGCACTACTCGGGCACCCGCGCCGCTGCCGCCTGCATACGACACAGTGCAATATTCTAACAATATGTAGCACACGAAGACAACCAACTATTGTATTTTATAACTTTTTATCACGCCATAGTTGGATAAATGGATAGGTAAACTGCCACTACCAAAGGCAACACAACAAGAATCATAATTGAGAGCCAACTTCCAATTAAGCTCCAAACGAGAAAGCTCATGAAAGATTCACATCTCGTTAGGAATAAAAGTTTAATGCCGAGTTGTAATTTCACCCAGCGTTCAAGAAAAAGAAAGGAACAATTAATGGTCGTCATGAAAGAATCGTATTATTTTATCAAATAAAATGGTGCGATAATTCTATGTGTACGTTTGTAAAATTACTCTGGGCCTTCTACAATGGTTAGAAAACTACTGCCCTTCCCTAGCCCTAGTCATTTTATAGGCCGCCAACAGACCTCTGATATGGTCAACGACATTCCTGAGTTTGTGAAAAAAAAATGCGCTTTTTCACCATTAGAGCTGTTATTAACCCTGATAGTCAAAAAACAAAGGGTGTAGCATTCGTTTATTGCCCGTGGTATTTACTAGCAGTATTACTACCAGAAGTACCACGGGAAGATTTTTTTTACCCACTGTTACACTCTATCGACATTTCATAGTTTGACACCTCAACCGACCGATCAAGTCGAAGTGGCATATGTGTCAAAGGGACGTGTTAAAGTGACAGATGTCAAACTATGAATGTCATCTAAGAATATAACACGGGTAAAAAACCTTGGTACTACTGGATCGCTTGGTAGTTCTACGGTTTTTTTTCCGTAGTACTACTGGTAGAACCATGGGTAACAAACGGTAGCGGTTGGCTTCGTAGCTCCCAAACGGGAGGACCTATTTTGATGCTGTTTTTCTAGACTGAAAACCAGTTTAATAGAAACGGTTCTTAGCTGTTATGGATAAAAATCTGTCTTGCTATTTGAAAGTTATATGCTCTTTTCCGCGTGGTAAGAGAATGACTTTTAACTTTTATATGGGTTGCTTATTTGTATTTGTGGGTCGCTAGTCCAACTCATATAATAGATAAGTGATTGGGTAGGCACATTAGGTCAATATGCTCAATAAATCATTGGTATTTCTCATTATTATATTAAAACAAGAATTTCCCTACAGATACTAATATATTTAGCACCCGATATAACCATCTACACTGCTACATCTTTGGCAATTTGCGGCTAGCCACATAAAAAGATGAAAGTTTACAGCAAATTACTTGTTTATCGCGAGACGTGAAATCAATTTCTATATTTGCACATAAATATCGACACTGCGTTAACGAACATTAAACATTATATAGCCAACATTGCAACTTATTTAAAAATAAAATTTTAATATATATCGATTTCAGAAAGTCGGTGATGTAATTATTTATCACAAATTAAACAACTATGAACATTACCAATTTTATCACCAAATTATCTTCAATTTTAATTGTGCTTTTACTGAAGTTATTTTATGAATGAGTAAATATTGCAACATTTCCGTGTCAGAGACAAAGATTAAAGAGAGCACACCTCACCTTAAACGTTTCTTGTAAGACAGGTCAAGTTTATATTTACCTGAAACAAAAAATACACTTTATTGATACTTATTATGATAATAAAGAACCTTGATAATTTAAAAAGCATATATAATATAAAAAAGAAGTCATGTACACTTCAAACCAGCCGAGGTACTGAAGGTCGGCAGTTTCGAAACACTGCATTAACTGAACTGAACATTATAATGTATGCATTTGGGCCACTGACAAATTCAAATAATTCACCAATTGATATAACTATACGTCAATACAGTCCATTCGTTTTTTTGATGTCATAGGTGGCAAACAAGTAGACGGGCCGACTGATGGTAAGCAGTCACCGTCGACTATGGATACTTGTAACATCAGAGGCATCACAAATACGTTGTAGTCACATTGTAGTGGTAGGACTCTTGCAGGGGTTCGCCTGGGAAAACCACACCTTTGCCAGTTATTCAACCACCAAGCAGTAGTGTGCAAACACTACTGTGTTCCGGATTGAAGGGCAATGTTTCCAGCGAAATTACAGGGCACACAGAGATTTGACATCTTATATATCGGGGTGACGAGCGCAGTGCATTGCCATCCAGGGTTTTGAACTGTTGAAGTTCAAAATTCTGAGTGGCGTTGTGCTGTTATGGGCAAGCGTGAAGAGCCATCAGGCGAGCGACTTCGCTCGTCTCGTCACCCAGTATCATAAAAAAAAAAACGTTGCCGACCTTTTAAGACTCTTGACTCGCCTATTGAAGAACATCATGTTTAAGATTATATTTTTCAACTACGAAGTGACGTTTGCGCACTCTTTGTTTATGTTTTATTCTCAAATCAGTCAAAGTGCACTACAGCAGCCCCAAATGTTGCCATAACATTGACATATAATGTTTTATAAACAATAGAACAGTTATTAAAACGTTTAAGCATAGGCCCAGGGAACAGCTAGTTCATAACGTGAATTGCTTTTATCGAATTTACTGAGAGAATAAACTTTTAATTGTCATTACTAGCAATTTCTTACAATTCCATTAGCTTCTTTTTTAGCAAAAACTTTTGATATTTCTATACTGCTCGCTGTTACGAAAAATCCAGCCCATATACCACAGTACCTAACAAACGCACGGGACAAATAGATACATATTCCTATTTATGATTCCACTAAGTAACTACATGAACAAGGACAGTTAAAACAAACCCTTAGGACAGTATTTTTAACAGGAGGATGAAATCACTGACAAGGCATATAATATTATTGCAAGAACTGCTCAAGTGCTCATGTCCAATATTGTAAAAAGAAATGGCTAATTTAATATTTATTTATGTGTGAAACAAGCGTGGCCTAGAGTGGCACATTATCGCTTATTCAGTGATGTGTGTCACTGCCAACGATTACACACTCGTGTGACTCTATCCCCTTTAGGACTTTAAGCTCTACTTCCAAGCCTGACCTGCAATATCTATTTTGTTTGGAAAAAAATGCTTGACATTCCACTTAAATGACTGGAATTTTTATTTGGAAAGTATGCAACGACCGACTGAGAACGAGGATAATGAATGAATCATCGTGTTAATGTTATTTTACCTAAACAACCGTTAGGATACGATCCTTTCCTCCTACACTTATAATTGTTTGGAAAAAACCCTCGAACTCGATCCGTTACATGTGAGTGATGAAATCTCAGTACGTAAATTGATGAGACATACATACACATACGAGTAGGTATGTGTAGTTGTAGAGCGACAAAAAGTGTAGTCGACCTAGGATTGTAGGTGACTGCGTCAGTCTGTACAATTGGTGGCGCGTAAATGACGGCAAAAAATGATGGCCCGGAGGCGGCTGCGAGAAGCCAACAAACGGAGAGGTCCAATGACCCAAATGTTGGTTCATTACTGGGCCGCCAGCTAGACGTACTAACGAAAGAAAAATCGGTCGCCACTTAGTATACTTCCTCGAACCACGTGCGCTGCGCAAACAAACAGAAACTTTGTAATCATCTTACATGAATAACAAGTGTTCGTTTTTGTTCGTATCCTTAGCGTGTGTAGATACTTTTTAGAGAAAAAAATATCAGGAAACATTAGGCCGTATATGGTTTAGCCGAAGCGATTCTATCCAAACTCATCAATAGCTTTAATCGCATGTACAAAAATGAGAGACATATTGTGAACAGACATTTTAGACCAGTTCTAAGCTGGCAATGGTGAATTAATCCGATACCATAAATGGTGCTCCCACGGAAACCTGATCCAGCGAACACGAGTTCAACACAATCTCAACAATCTATCAAAATAGCTGCCATAAATAGACTTCCTAGAGCCATGGGATTCTTCTCCGACACTTAATGGAGTTGCGTGCCTGTACTGACGAGAAAACTGCTTTTTGCACTCCTTATTATCGAGCTAATAGTACACGTCGAATACGAAAGGACGTATGGAAATATGTGGGTAATGGATCAATTGAGGTTGTCTCGTATCTCGCTAATTACCGTACATTAGCAGGAGGAGGAGAGTACCTACTGAGTGTTTCAAAAAATAGCGCAATCATAACTGAGTCGAACGTAACGGTCCTCATTAATCATCGAGGCCAGTTTCGGTCAAACACAAAGTACATTTACCTACATCGCATCGGCGAACAATATTAGTTATTGATTCGTCATCAATGGGTCACTAGGCTCCATAACCTACTAGCGGTGCGAGTATTCATCATCATTCATCAATTTCATCTCAACGGTTAAATTAATAACAGGGCATCACAATCAGCCGTATTTAGTTCATGTGTAACAATGTATATTATGTAGATTACTAATGACAACGTTAAATTAGGCAAATTCTTTTTTTACACAGCGTGAAATTAATCATTGTTTTTTTTAGAGCTTTATACCCATGCAATTACCAATAGTTCCTCTATTACTGAATCATTAACACTACATGTTCGACTAACCAATGCTCGCTCCGGACCCTCTCAATTATAGTCATAATAAACGTGAACCCAAAAAACTCAAACAACTGCTTCGGATTCGTGAGAACAACTTCGATTTATGAATCCAAATAAAAACAAAATCTATCGAATCGAGCATAAAATTACACGAGACGTTTAATTATTTTTTACTTTTATAAAGATGGATAAGCGGGACAGGAGAAATCAGTCCGTCGACCTGAGTAAAAACAGCCTTTCCCACAAAGAGTCGCCAGTCGAGCTTCTCGGAAGCACAACAAAGATCCTGTATACGTGTTTGTGACTCACGCCGCTGGTAGAGCCTCGCTTCCAGACAATAAAAAGAATGTCAAACTGTTATGAAAAACAAAGACAACAAACTGTGTTATTCTACAGGCCAGCGCTTAGAGGAAATCTCCACACATGGAATGTTGCGTCTTTCAAAGCCCTAAATTCAGCCTTCAAACGGTACGTTACTTACGAGCGTTGCATGCCATGATGTGGAATAGCGATTTAGAAGAACAAACAACGCCTAAAATTCATCAACGACATGATGCTGTTGATGCTGTATTCACAAAACTACTTTTACTCGTAAAATAACAATTTTGAGTGACACCTGCTACTAACGACCACTTCTCCAAATACATATGCAGAGATACGAACGCTCCTTAACATAGAAAGTATAAAACGGCTTGTTTACTGCAGTCTCTCTCGACGGATGCTACAACGCCAATAAAATTAGGTAACCTAGAACATGACATGGAGGACAGTTTCTATCAACTTTATTTCTGGTACTCGGAGTTTGAGGCGTAAATTAATACTTATAAATGCTTCAGTTTTTGGGGATAAGGTATCAAAACAGCGTGTTTCTTTAGGGTGAGTATAACATACGTCTCTTAAAACAGTAAAATGATGGATATGGAATGGACATAATGGATAGAATAATACAGGTTAACGATAATGCCTAACAAACTGTGGTTACCAGTCGGTAGTAGAGTAGGTACTGTTAATGGGTTAAGAGAACTGTGGTCGTGTTCGAGAGCCGCGGGCTGCAATTGGGGCAGAAAGTGGTCTTACAGCGTTGTACAGTTGGATTCGCCGAAGAGGCGCGTAGGTGTCGCCAGCCGCATTATCGCGCTCGCCATCCTTCATACAAGAAATTGCTTGTTCCCATAATTTGTATTCGGGGTCGCTGTCATACTTACAATCTGAGATTAGAAAGGAGACTGCAATTGTATTGCGATAAATATACCAAATCGTGCTTTGATTGAGGTGATATTAATGCTTCGTTTTACTATTAGGTACTGGGAGCAAAGAACTCATTTGGTCAGCAGCGAGTGAATAGATAACTAAAAATAGTAGTAAGATTTATTCATCCTACTATCTTCGTACGGCACTGAATATATTCAATAGTTACAGCTAAGAAGATGAATGTTATATAGAAAATAGAAAAATATATTTCTTCTACTATACATAAATTTTAATTGTAGTACATATTAATATGTTGTAGCAAGACGATGCAATTATCTCGGCACGTATTAATTGTACAGTCATTAACACCTGAACTTGAATGACTCAGAATAAAAAACATAATGCGGGTAGTTTGTTGAGTATGAAACACGGAAGCACGTAGGCTATTCGTCGAGAAGAAGGTTAAACCATGAAACGACGGCGTCGCTTTCCGACACTTCACTACTGGTTCAACACCTAGCAATAAATAAATCTATGTTTGCCGCGGGCACATCGGCGGGAAACTTTCGCTTCTACACATTTCATTTGACAAAAGGGAAATCATGGCGCGGGTGCAGACGCTTGCAAGTACAATGTGCAACAGCACGGGTGCGATAACAATCAAGGCCACCACCGAGGGACCACGGCAGAGCTGTAGAGGTTCGAAAACAAAAGTGATGATCACAGTTCACGCGGTTGCGGTGATTGCGTAAAGCAGAGCTTTGTTTGCCCACGCCCGCGTCTTGCGTGCTAATGCGGTGAAATTGAAAACTAACTTTGCAAACAAAACATGTATGGGTAAGTATATTGGTAATTTTTGTAATTACTAGTCTTAATAAAAACGTGGATAACAAAATGAAAATTATTTTAAGGTACAAATAGAAACAGAACACGACTAAGTGTGAGTTCAAGTATCTTTTCTCTAGAAAGACCGGTTTCAATGTTTTATTGACACTAAAAAATTATATAAAACGTCGGACGCCCACTATCCAATCACAAAATCATTTTAAGTGTCGTGTATTTCATCTTATAGGATGTTTGTAAAATGTGGGCCACTATAATAAATATACAAACAACTTAAATGTTCACCAGAAAAAATCAGTCAAACTTTGAACCTTTTAGTTACTCATTCTGAAAGCTTATGAATTCTCAGTAAACGAAAAATAAAATAATCATTAATAGTGAGGAGGGAATATGCGGGCATATAACGATTTGGCAAACTAGTAAAAAACTGCAACTAAGAATTTGTTACAAAAAGATGGAATTATAGACACCCTATATACGACTTAAAAGTAAATCGATATCCTACGAATGAACTAACCGCCTCTTAAATACTTCCGCGAATGAACCATTTACCAAAAGATCGTTTGCAGTGTTTTAGTGCGGCGACGCCTTCGTCGGTATCGAACAATCGTGGGCGGCCGATGCATTGCCGATCCTTAAACGGAAACCTTGTTTACCTACTTGTCTTCCCTTTAGGATAACCAATATCGATGCTCGACAAGGTCTCCCGTCATTATACTCGTTCTTGTTAAACGAGGAATCTTATCTCTCACTTTAATAAGCACACACAAGCCAGCGCGGCGGCGGCGGCGTATCTGTTCCTCAGTCCTTCATAAAAATGATTCAATTCGTAGGTAGTGAACTTCCGTGATCGTGACCTGGGCCGATGCCGACTGCCGCCTCGCCTGCCCGGGTAAACACACTGATGAGTGCAGACAGTGCGAGTATGTACCTACATTTCATGTTTATAACACGCAAAAAAAAGGAAATAAATGATTCGATTTGCATAATCGACTACGTGCCTTCACGGTCTTCCTTTATTTAGCAGCCTAGCTTAGACAATAAACTCGTCTTACGAAGCGAACTTGCATATTGTGGAATAAATAACAGATTAAGGCTTTATTTATCCACAATTAATGCATACATATTATACATTATGAAGAAAGAATCAATGTTTTTATAAAAAGGAGGCATTATCGTATGCATGGTTAATAAAAGCTTAGGATTGAGCATGGTCAATGTCAGCGTTTATAGCATCGCACCTAAACACGCAAACATATACGCAAGTCTCTACACTAAGACGTAGGTATATTTAAACTTTTTTTGAACTTGGAGTTGATCAAACAAAACTACTTTGAAATTGTAGATCATTATCAGCGTAATCCGAGAACTCATTTTACACTTTCACCAATGGACAAACCAGTAAATTTCGATCGAGGTAAATAAAGTTGTTGAGAGACAATAAAAGTGCTCTTGACAATTTGGGTTAACGTGATCATTTTCCACAGATGAGTCAGAGAGCACGCTAACTGTGGTTCGGTCTAGGTACGCACTTGCTTGCTCTAATTCCCCACATCTCTCATATCATATTTCATTCAAATGTCTCGTGTGAACTTTTTGTTTGTATTTCTGTCGCTATTGTTATGAAGTTAAACATGGGCTCCGCTCTAGGTCACGAACGTATGAAGACTCATTTTCACTTACTTTCCTTGCGGTGGAACATATGTATTAAGTAATTGTAGTTTTATCTATGTCTACCTATAATGAGTACATAAACAAAGCCCTCCCACACGCTCTAGTAGACAATACTGATTAGTATGTATCTACCGGTTCCATGAAGCAAGATATCTAACGGATTAGGTACTAGTAGGTACATAGCCAACACGCGCATAATTTATTTGGTACATTCGATTAACGCTCATATGAATACAATGGCGATGCTTATCTGATGTTTTCCTATTTAACAGATTTCGAAACGAAATTAAACCGACCGTTAACATTTAAATAACATTGATGATTAATAATAATAGTTCTAATAAATTATGCATGAAACTTACATATTCCTTTCCGAAAGCATTAGGAATCGTAAACGGGCTCATTTACAATAATGTAAATATTATGTTACGTCACATAATTTATTGACAGAGGAAGACATCGAGATGATAGAATGATTCCGTGAAATGGAGAGTATTAATTAATTAAGCAATGTTTTGAGAAACAGGTCCATGGCAAGTAGCTTTCACTAGCCGCCTACCGCGGCTGACCGTCCAAACCAAACCTACAACACTGGTTTATTGCAAGAAAATGTCTTCCAAGTAACGCCCACATTATGATCTGAATACCCCTAATTATTATCTACTAATTTATGAAATTGTATTTCGCAATTTGATTGACTTAGCGACAGTGAAAGTGAAAAGATGTCACGGTTTATAATTTCGAGAGAAAGGCTCTTTTTGATACCTACTGTAATATGCAATTATATTATGGACTGCGTAACAATGTAAGTAACATAACACTTATAAAATATAACTGAAAGGCGTCGGCTTACCGTACTGACTATTGAAATAAAAAAACTTGAAATAATTCCAATACTTACCCCCTATTTAATATTCTTAATAATATTTAATTCTAATTCGAACTAGTCTTGAGATACATTATGCAAGCGGAAATCCATGTCACCAATATTAACACGACCGTAAAGATAACAAAAACGATTTAAAATATTCCCTGTTCAGTTACACGTGCTGATTGCATTTTAATAATGCAAAAAAAATGAGAGTTAATTTCGAGCAATAAACATCAAAGCGGAGATGGCACAGCCGCTGTTAATTGTCGTTCTTGCACGCGCTGCGAGTACTTTCTACAGGCCCGGCGCGTTCCACGATCGACAATCACATTATTATACTTTTTGTATATAGGTATCATTATTAGTAAGAGTAAATGCAGCTTGTTCTACATTTTCTTCCCTGCTATAGTTTTTGCTATCTGTCAATTGTTTCAACGTTGCGACGACGCTGCGCCCACGGTTATTTAGGATGGGTGTTGCGAACCCCTACACTTTTTAATAACATCAATAGCAACTCACCTTCATTTTACAGACAACTAGCCAGTTTCCCATTTAATCGTGTATAAAACAGAAGTATATAAATATAGAAGCCATTAGAGTAAACGATGTACGCTCAAATAAGTGTTCATTGAGCGTGAATCGATTTATGAAAGACGCACTCGTGTGTGGTGGTGAGTGATGACCATGGATGGGAAAATATAAAAATAACCCCTTTGAATGATTATAAAAATATGATAATGGTGCAATATTGTAGGTCGGTAGGTTCAATAAGCCTACACTCGCTTTCGTCTCCCGAAATGGGTATAGCAATAATGATGAGTAATGAATAGAGAGCTGGTTTAATTCGCGCCGCTGCCTGCGCCCACGCGCTCGGTACAGCGAGCATCCACTCGGAACAATGCTTACTGGTTTACTTTCTCGATTGACTCACACTAATTCATTGCATACGTCTAGCTACACGAATTAGATTGATGGTACTAGTCTAGGAATCTCACAGATACGACGCGGCAACAAATTGGTTCACTTTCATTAGCATATTGTCAACAGAGGTGATCCGAAAGTCTGTATGACGTGCCGACACGTTAACAAAGAAATTCCGAGTAGAACAATTATCTTCAAGGAAATGTGACTTAAGTAACAACGAACAAAGCAATGATTTAAGTTATTAAAACCACAAAAAGCCTTGCAATGGCCCTGGTAAGGCGCAATGCACTTAAATTGAACAATTGACGCGATCCCTACAAGGAAACGTTGGACTATATAACTTTGTTTACATCCTATATGGACAAATGAATTCCTGAAATTCTACGCCTACACGATGGGAATCCCAGTCTCATGACAAATTTTCAGACATTATGGAAAAACATTCTTATTAATTCCCAAGAGCAGTTATTTAGTAGGTAATTATTTAGCTTAAACCAGTATGAAACTTAATAATGTTTTAAGCATTCTGACTTATTCAGAAACAAACCTTTCTAACAAGTGCATGCAAGTAATGTACGCATATTGTAACATGTTATAGAGAGTAAGTATGCGCAAGCGCACGAATGCGCTAATGAACGCATGTCGCACCGCTGACCCCCGACCCACGCGGGTTCGACGGCCGCACGCGTCCCCCGCACTCTCGCCCGTACCCTCCCTTGGCCCTTTCAACCAGGACGCTGGCAGACACCTTTATCAGTATTGTTTAATCAGTACAGTAGACTTCTTGTTTACACTTCTCAACCATTGCTGTAAATCACGATTATCAATAGAGGTATTACTTTACGATCATGCATTTGCATGTGTGCCACTTCAATTGCATCCTGTTTTCCGTAACGTTACGAGCAATATCTATGTTTTATAATTATTATGCAAATCAAACTTAATAAAATATAAGAATTTATAGTATCAAGAGAGCGAAAGAATTCACGCAAAGCTATAAAGTATGTGTTATATTCGAGCTTTCATCCTCCCCAGTTCCCAGACACATCTATTACCATTATTAAGCTTTGTAAAAAGCTGTAACCGTACATAATTTGACGAGCGAACATGTTGTTTTTTTCACGTCTACGCGAAACGTTAGTTGCTGGTCGAAAGAAGCAGCGCGTTGAAGTCTTTTGTATGAAAAAAGTGTCAAACATCCAGAATGTCGTTTTAAATTGTTTATGGTAAAAAAACCTGTCGCGGAGAACGATCGGAGCGATACAGGAACACCTGCTAGTAATTACACATCAGCGGATGTAAGCAGTTAGAAGTGAACCTGTCATCCGCCGCGCCCAGTGAAACTAACCCTGAGTTACTGCGCCCATGATGAGTGATGTTTGTGATTTATGAGAATTTGCTTAAGGCACACCGCAAGCAAATTCGCTTTTTTCAGATTTTCACAAACTATGTACATACATATGTATTGTTTTAGTAGCACCGACAAGCTCTTGAATGTATGTCAATGAGTCGTACCCGCGACGTAAAACTTGCACACTTGTCTAAAAAAGTCATCTGGTACAATCACTAATGTACCAGCACAACTCCGCATGTAGAGCAAAAATGTCGACCTGCAAATATCATCGACATGGTCTGACGCTTCATCAGCTTTTAAATGTAGGTAATGCCATATTGAATTGTATAATACGGCAGTGTACAACATAATACTGTTCCTAGCTAAATATTTTTGTAGCTGTTGAGGTATTTTACCACAGTAGCTAGTTGATTGTCAGGACAAGTTCAGCGCGGGTGGTGAGGAGTGTTGAACGAGAGGGTCGCATTTCGCGTGTGGCGCAGGAGTCTGGAGTCAACGTACCACGCGACCGGTTCGCTAATCGATCCCAAGACGCAGCCGCGCTCCCGTCCTCACCTAAAGCTAACGGCTTCTTCGAGACCAGATGCCAGGCAAAGGTAAGCCTACTTATATGTATCCGCACTTTAAGCCTTCAAAATAATAATAAAAAGAAATGGGACTCTGGTGTCATGACGCAAAATATATAGTCATAATAAATGTTTGAAAACTTGAAACTCAGGATATATTAACGTCGGGTCAAATCAGATTAGGACTTTAAAACTTTACAGTTTTATACCATTTACTTTTCCTTTTCCTTGTCACTAGTGATGCCACGAATGGTGATTTTGCCGAATACCGACTATGTATTCTGAAAAAATATGTGTAGGTACATTTCGTGAGTAACGTTACGAGCTGTGTCATTGAAGTGCGTACGGTAGCGACGCCGCGGGCGTATTTATTTCATTGGCGTCGACATCGTGTCATGACATGCATTATTTGTTCATTGTTATATTAAATTGTGTTTAGTTAGTTGTAGTGTATAGTTTCGTTATTATGAAAAATTTGCATTGTTAATTCGCCAAAAACTAAAAAAAAACCTATTTGGGAATATTATGAGAATTGTAGTGAAGATTTGGTGTTCAGTATTCAGCCGAATACCGAATATTAAAAAAGTTGCCGAATACCGAATAGTAGCCGAATATTCGTAGCTTATTTATTATCCATTGCAGCAGGCCTAGCATGGGCGGTGGACAAAATGTATTTCAACTACTATATTTTTTTTTATTCTACGAGAAATTGACAAACGTATTCATATTTTAGTATTTGTCCACCGGTCGTGAACAATTTTTCCAATGGTAGTGGATAAAAATCCTTTCCCCGTTGTTAATCTTGTTTACCTTCAGAGCACGAGCATGCGCGGTGGATAGTTTATCCATGGGGAAGAGACGGCGGGAGTAGCGTTTCCAACGTCATTGACGGCTGTCAGTTTAACAAAATCGACAGCTGTCATTGCATAGTTTTTAGTTACTTCATTTGGCCAATTATACAAATAATGTTGTATTGGCGTTGGCGTTGGCCGTCAGTGACCACCATCATATTTTATGAATTTATAGTCGCTCGTAGAAAGTTTAGTACTGGCACTAGGTCATGTTTAGACCAGGGTCGATAATTTTTAAAACCAAATAAAAAAATATAGTAGGATGAAACCCATTAGAAAAGGAAGGGAATATTATAAAAATTAAAGGAAAAATAAATTACGGGCGATCTGAGTTCGGGAAGTGGGGGGGTTTAAGGGTAAAAAATGGTTTATCTCGATTTCCGGTAAAACTACAAGTCCTATGAAAAAAAGTTAAATGGCAAAGTTGTAGGTAATAAAAAGATCTAAAACTTCTGTGGATACACTTTTTTCACATAACCTCAAAATTTATGTGAACAATTCAAAAAACCAACTTTTTGGTTTTTTATTTTTATCTTTTACAAAAAAAAATGTTTTTTTCACGAAATTTGGTGAAAACTTACCTTTTTATGTCCCAAATACGCTGTAATTTATTTGATTAAAAATATTTATTTTTTCACCTTATTTTGAATTAATATCTAAAAAGCACCCTAATTTTCAATCGAAAATTCACCCGTCAAAATATCAGCTTTTTTCAAAAAGTTGGTATGTTTTCTGTTTGTTGAAATCTCTACTTTCCGATGGTGAAAAAAATAATATATGTTACTAATACTAAACGTAAGATTACATGTAATAAATAAATTTTGAGGTTATGTGAAAAAAGTGTATCCACAGAAGTTTTAGATCTTTTTATTACCTACAACTTTGCCATTTAACTTTTTTTCATAGGACTTGTAGTTTTACCGGAAATCGAGATAAACGATTTTTTACCCTTAAACCCCCCCCCCCCCCCCCTCCCACTTCCCGAACTCAGATCGCCCGTAATTTATTTTTCCTTTCATTTTTATAATATCCTCCTCCTTTTCTAATGGGTTTCGTCCTACTATTTTTTTTTTCACTTTTTATTATTTTTAAAGGCTTCTATTTTTCCTTTCATTTTTATAATATCCTCCTCCTTTTCTAATGGGTTTCATCCTACTATATTTTTTTTTCACTTTTTATTATTTTTAAAGGCTTCTACCCTGGTCTATGTTATGATTATCTAAAACATGACCATATTTATTTGCCATGTTTTTGGTACTTGATCCCAAGTTTGCTACTAAAATTCGTTATCCGGCGACTGAACACATTGTTGACATTTCGACGATCTCTGATGTAATATTTCCTATTAAAATATGATTATAAAATGCTCGCAGTATTTGGTTTTTATGAGAATAAACTTTATACCCACCTTCAAGATAGAAGATAGATCTATTATATTCCCTGTCTTATGTCAACGTTTTTTCGAGTCCGTGCTATGAAGCGGAAGCCGCGGAGACATAATGTCTACGATAAACGTCATAAGGAAAGATTGTAACACTCTCCTCGGTTGCCGTGCTATGTAAGGTGGAGGGAATAATTATTTCTACTGTCAAGTAGATAAAAACAGGGGAAAGACAATTTGTCCACTGCCTGTGCTAGGCCCGCTGGTAATCATAAACGTTATTTTTAGAACTGTATCTTTCCCGACTTACGGAGTACTTAGTAAAATTAAACCCCTAAACTATTAAAGCAATTCCACGTTGTTTACCCAGCAGCAGCATAAAGTATACCTGTTAGAAGTAATCTATTTCGTAATCATATAAAAGCGTTCACGTAACTTCCTAACTGGCACGTATTAGTTTACGACTTGTCGCGTTGTGTAACCTTTTCCACCGGGGAACTAATCAGTAATTATGTGACAGTAATGACCGCTTAGCTCGGAAGGGGATCGGGCAGTTGTGATACCGATATTTTCTCCAAATCGATTGAAATGTCAGTAAATAGTACCATTCTGTGGACGTGACAATGGTGCCATTGTTTGATACGCGTATTATGATTAGCAATTAGCAGCAACAATTGACGCAGACATCGGTAAACCATCCGTAGCGTTTAAATAGATGGAGGCTTAACATTGTCTTTCTAGGAAATAATCACCAAATTCAAGTACAATATATAATAAGTCATTTTTTTCGCTAGAACTTTACTAATAGCTTTAAGCAGATGTCAATATTTAACAGGCGGAGTTGACCTACAAATACAGACGGCAAGCAGATAAACAATCGTACATATTCCATAATAGTTGCAATGATTTACAAACTCTACCATGTAGGGCCAGAAGAGAGTGATTTATAACATTCTATAGCAGATAAAATATACGACACGATTGAATCAAAACGTTAATTTATTACCATTAATCCTCTCATCCATTTACGACGGTGACATTACTGTTATGTCTCGTTGATATCGAATCCCTATCAACCAAAGCACTCTGCCAATAAACAGGGTCGAAGCAGACCAGATTGAAACCGACGTGCAACGATTTGGCACCGAATTATAATCTAATTTTAGAAATATATGTAGCAAAGTAAAATTTGCACAGTCAAAGCTACAATTTAGTGGCGTGATAAATAGCCGGTTAGGCTAGCAGCTCTCACTAAACGGTCGTTGATTCCGTCACATGTGCCCGATCTGTGCACAATAGCCGCCGCGACGCAAACAGCCGGAATAAATAACAGTCTTCTTAATAATGGCATCCACTCGACGGCACCAATTCCACAATTTCCACACATAACCACGACGGCCACTCTAAATCTGGTAAACTGTGAATGCCTCGAAATCCCACCTAAAGTACCGAGTAAGTGTTCTGTCGTTCCATGATTGTTATCTATATGTTTGTCTCTCTTCGTAAACGATTCGATCCATAAAGGTTTGAAGAAATCGCGCCCGGAATTGAGCAATTCAGTACGATCGTGAAATGCAGAGTACAAAAAAATTAAGGCTGCCATGTATCAGAATACAGATATTGAATGTCAACGCGTAAGTAATTACAATTACAGAACACAATGCGACATCGTATTTGCAGTACGCAGAATTTTGAAGGAGAGCATCGCGAGCGCTGCACAATGTCCGAGGCCAGACGTCGACTTTATTTAAACAGGATATGATGAGTGGCGGCCTCACCATCGTAATCCGATACGTTAGTGAGGAAATCATTTTCTTAATGATCATCACCTTGAGCCTACCACAAAATTATGAAGTCGTGTGACATGATGAGCTGAGGAAGAACATATTTTTAGATGATAGTACAGTCATTAGCGTTCCGTGATGTTAACATCGCTGTATGCAAATCCCATGTCACGTTTTGTTAAATCCGGGCATAATAAATAATGCATGTAGGAACGTAGGAAGTATATGAGGGCACGAGTTGTCGAATGAGTAACAAGCTAGCAGGAGGAATAAATCTTCAATTGGATTATATCGGACATCTTATACGGCTCCGAGGCATAAATCCCCGAGCGGGCGGCGCGGCGGTGGTGGCGGCCGCGGTGCTGCGTTCCGCTTCGCAACATGGAAAGCGTTTCTGGCCGAGATCGAAGCAGGCTGAGGCAGATAAATCACGTGCAATACGCTCTAGTCTGTGCTCAGCCGGGAACCTAGTGAAAATAGACATTCTGCACTGATTCTAACGCATTATACTTGCTCGCAACGAATGAGACTGTGGTTTAGAAACATGTGGTGAAAGTTACAAAATATTTTAATTATTAAACATGTATATTGTATATCCTCATTGTGTCCAGTTGCTTAGCTTGATAACGAGACATGGTGAACTCTTGAATATATACTCAAATGACTAGACTGAGATTGTTCTATGATGGCACCGGGTACTTGTAAGTTAGTCGTTTTGCAAAAAGCTCGGCGTGGGTCGCAGCTGCACCTACTGCACTTCTAGTTTTACTGTGTCAAGAACAACGCCTGTTGCCCCCACCCCACGGCGCCTGCCGTCCCACCATTTGTCACCTGAATACAGCAACACTGAATACAGTCTTGCGACAATTGTCAGGTACGCAATCGCTCTTGCGGACTCTGATGTTGCATTTTTCACAAAACAACAATGCTGTTTAGATGCTTCCTAGTTTGGCAATCGTCCCACAAAAGCAAACAACACGACACTTGCGGTTCATAAAAAGGTGCCAAACCTGAAGTACAAACATTTCAATTCAATTTATGAAGATGACGTGTATCCCGTTGGCCAAAACCGAAATCACGTATTGCTCGCTGACAGATAAAATAAAGATTACCGTTTTAGTAAACGACCTTTCAGAGGTCCTTGGCATACAATCGTTGCAAAAGACAAGAAAATGAAAATATATCGACACGTTCACGCGCCGACATTGCAGTACACGTACAAAAATATTCGCGCTTATACAACGCGACGTAGGCATGATTATACGTTCAATCAGATACCAAAGGTTATGTATTCCACTTGAGATTCCATTTGTAGTAAATTATAGTTTGATATGAGCCACTGTAGGTATAGACGGAATAAAGGATCCACATCCAGAACGTGTTAGGTACAATCTGCAGGCAAGTAGCCCTTTGTGCAAAATATCAATATATGGTTCTCAGTGTCGAATCCGTTACATTATAAATGCGATTGAGCTTTGTGAAGCAGAACACTTGACGAGTTCAGTGGCCCTTTGGGCAAATCCATTTATGCAATGTTATGTATATTATATAGGTAGTCATAAAGTATAAAGCTAGCACTATCCGTTTATATGTCAGTATTGAGCCAGATTTTATAGATTTTCGAAATTTTGTTTGTATATTTGAATCTAACATTACGGCGATAAACCACTTCACATGTTAAAGGAATTATATAAATGGGATTCATAATCATCATCATCAGCCAGAAGACTGCTGAACATAGGCCTCCCCCTTTAACCTCCACACTGAACGACATCCTGTCATCTGCATCCACTGGATGCCCGCGACTCTCACAATGTCGTCGGTCCATCTAGTGGGAGGCCTACCTACGCTGCGTCTTCCGGTTTGCGGTCTCCACTCAAGAACCTAAATATATATAAATGGGATTAAGAATCCACAATAGAAAAGTAAAAAAATAGAAAAGGTATGGATACCTATGGATAATCAGAAAGATAATGATCAGGCGATCCGCACCCACGGACGCGGCCGATCGTGGGTTAACCTACGATACGACCATCCTGTCATTATGTGCCTAATGAAAGAGAAAAAACTCCGATAGGTAGTCGGTACATTGGTCCTTAATACCTACGCCTTCGGATGTATAAGGCAACCCGCGGCCGCCGGAATGCAATAACGAAACTGGATTCCAGACCATTGCTGACAGCTCAGGCCAACTTGGTGCCTATAATAGTTGCCAATTTAGCTAGTTGCCTTTACGTTTTTAGATTCAACTTCGATTACAATGAAACTTCGAAAATTATGTTACTAAGTTTCGAGGCATACCAAGAAAGAGGCCTACCTAGTAGTGGGTTATGGAAGGCTTTAGTAAAAAGAATAAAAAGACATGAATCACAAATGGAATCAACTTAAAATTTTAAAGTTATTGGCATGGATAATTAGTGAATAACCATTAACGCAATGAAAATCACATACATGCATAGACAAAGAGATACAACGGTTTTTACTGTCGGCTGGGTCAAAAGTTCGTTTTCATTTACAACAGTTATGTTAATGAGAAAGTATTGTGCTAAATTAGCACCCTGGGTCCAAAATATGGCAATAAGAACAGTAAAACAATATAAAAAAATCTTTATACAGTTTTAACTGTTTAACATTCTAGATTGTTTTCATCCCATGAAGAACAAATGAGTCAGTATAACGGACACAATTTAAAACAATGAAATGAAAATATTCACTCACAGCCTTGGGTGAATAACGCGCAGCTCCTCATAAGTAACTTGGTTAATAGGGTAAAACAATAACCATTATGCGATACGAATGTCAATGTTACCGTGGATGGAAGAAAAAAGTCAAGTGCGTTCCCACGAAGTGAAACACGCCGAAGGCCGCCGCTTCAATATGACATGTGTGACAGCATAACCATAGTTTATATTGCCAATTTGTACAATAACCACCTACTTGATCATATAATTATTGATTGGCACCTCTTGACAACGCAACAAAAAGCCGCCGCGCTCACTCGTACATTATTTTAAAGCAAGTTTTGTGAAATTATTTATATTTGTTCAGAGAGCTGTCTACATAAATTCCAACCCAGCCTTGCGTCGCTGTTCGGATGATCTTCGGCATTCAGATACAAATTGGCAATAACATGGCCCTTGTGGCTTTTTGCGTGCAAAAAGTTTAACTATGATGAATTGTTACCCAACCAATATAATATCCGAGTTAGTGCCTCCATTCTATAATGATGATAAATGGCTATACAGGGTTACTGGCTTACTAGTAAGTAGGCAGCAACCTCTTAAGGGCTTCAATACGTCAAAACAAACAACTTTTGTTCTACGAGTTATCAAAATTCGGGGGGGGGGAATCAGCTGTTTCATACATTTAGTCGGGAGTTTATGTTTTTTTTTTGAAACTATCACGGTTGTTCCCTACAGTTATATGATTATATCCCGGATTTCTATTTACATTTTTTTCATTGTAAAATAGGCTTGCGCTTGAGCTCCTTCCAAAACCTTACCACGGTAAATATCCCGTAAATAATCTTTTTTTGTATGGAACAGTTGTTTTTTTCCCCGCAAATTTCGAAAAGTTGTAAATCAACAGTTGTTTGTTTAGATGTACTGAGGCCGGCCTTAAGAGGAATGCTAACTGATTATTATTAGCAGCCCTGTAGAATAAGTTATATTGTTATGGAATTTTAGTCAAAGATTGTTTAAGCCAGGTATGCGAGGCGAGGCGAACATGATTTTCGCTTCCGAAAGAGGTGCCTCAGGCGAGCCCTAATCTGCGGATACCGTTTGCCAACCTGCAACCGACCACAGTTATTTTGCCACCTGTATACAATTTGTAGGTAGGTCTAAGTTCTAACTTCGGATCAGAATTTGTATTTTGACATAGAATACATAATAGTTTTTTTTTTTTTGTTTAGTGGTTGTATAAGAAGTGTGTATCAAAGTTTTCATTTATTTTCCATTGAGCATATAACTGTTTGTTACTGTACGTTCTTATTACTATCAAGACGAATAATCTAGATATTTTTGATGAAATAATTTTACGATGTTGACTATGACTTTTGCAAATTCAATCACACTAATCACACTAATATTATAAATGCGAAAGTTAGTGAGTGTGTATGTTTGTTACTCCTTCACGCTAAAACGGCTGAACGAATTCGGATGAAATTTAGAGTATATAAAGCTTATGTCCTGGATTAACGCATAGGCTATTTTTCATCATCATCATCATCACAAATTTTCATCACTACGCGGGTGAAACCGCGGGGCGCAGCTAGTATCATATACAATATGTGAAAGATTGGATAGATGGATGTTTGTTACTCAATCACACAGAAACGGCTGGATGGATTTGGATGAAATTTTGAATATACATTGCTTATGTCCTGGATTAACACATAGGCTACTTTTCATCATCATCACCGATTTTCATCACCACGCGGGTGAAACCGCGGGGCGCAGCTAGTTATTTATATGACATTGAAGTATATTGGGTGTCTTACGTTCAAAAACCTAGCGTAAGTGATAAGAAATCATGGTGATAATTCAGCTTTTTACAATGTTATTGAAGCTGTCGCAGCAAATAAATGCTTGGACCGAGTTTAGTATTTGAATTTAGCAACAAATGATTACGTTGTTAGACTTGAACCCGACCACAACGAAATTATATCGCCTACAAGCAAACAGAAATGGTCATCGATAACAAGTTTAGTTTTTATGATTTGATGACTTATCTTTAATTTCGTATATTTGTTCTGCAAGTTATAAATTTATTTGAGTTCCTGTGTGTTTGCGTACGAAGCAAATATGTACATTTATCCCGAAATGTTCCTGGTACCTTTGACAGACCATCTGAAACTTCTAAGGTTAACCCTTTCGCCTATATACCCTCAACTACGGCACCTATCTAGACACAAAGGCTAAATTTAGAACTACAACAAAAAAATACAATAATTCTCAATATAAAAAACCGACTTCATCAGAACTGGACCAAACGGAAAGCACCAGCTTTCAAACAAAAAAGAATCATCAAAATCGGTTCACCCAGTCAAAAGTCGAGGTAACAAATATAAAAATTAATAATTGGCCAAGAGCGCGTCGAGACACGCATATGGTAGGGTTCCGTAATCAAAGCCATATAATTGTAATCGTAGTTCAGAAAATTATGGTTACAGAAAACTTCGAACGAACGAAGCTCTGTGGCCAAATTAGCCAAATTTCAGAGATGTGCCATCCCGACATAGCATATACTTTTTATGGTTTAAACATAGAGAAAACTGATTGAGAAACATTATTTGTTAAGACCATTTTACAAAAAGGTCAATGACCTATGAGCTAGAATGCTTTGAATTTATTACAGTTTTATCGCTGTTACTAAAAATTTCATCATCAGATAATATTCGAAATAATTTTGAATGAAGGTTTTAAATATGACCTATCTGTATACATCTGTATTGTAAGATTCAAGTTTCTATGTCTTATAGTTTAGAAATGCAGGGGGGGAGGGCAACTTTTTGCCACTTTGGCGGGCCATATTTCGCAAAGTATAGACTTTATAAAAAAAAGATTTATGAAACCTTACCTTCATTTTAAAAGACCTTTTCAACGATACCCCACACGAATAGTAGGAGTGAAAAAAACATCCCCATTTCACATGTACCAGAGCCACCCCTAAAATGCAAGATTATAAATTTTTTATACTTTTAAAATTGAGAACTGTTATTATGCAAATTTTCATTCACTTATCTAAATAATTATAGAAATTAGGTTTTATAAAATTCGGACGGACGGACAGACAGACAGACAGACGGACGGACAGAACGAATTTATATGAGGTTTCCTTGTCGGGCTACGGAACCCTAAAAAAACCAGTTGAATTGATAATCCTCCTTTTTGGAAGTCTGTAAAAAAAGAGGAAGTCTTGGGTAAGGTTAGGCCAGGGCAGTTGCTTAATCTATATCAAGTTAAAAAAAGTTTTCAAGTATGTCAAGTAAGTTTTTGGGTTGATTATGTGTGAACTACTGCTGCCATCTTTGGGCCGGGTCAGTCAAATACCAGCTCGAAGCACTTCAGTCGTTAGATGGCGCGGCATGCTGTGTTCGACTTATAGCCGAAGAGAAGTTAGTGGCTAAGAAACTTCTCAGTCTATAACACCGCCGTAAAGTAGCGAGTCTGTCAATTTTCTACAGGATTCATTCGGAATGTCCTTCGGAGCTACAAGATTTTATCCTACCATCCTCTTTCTACTTCAGGACAAGTAGAAAGACGGCCCACTACCACCCTTACATTGTAAATATTACTTATAACTAAGGACTGGAACAACCTGTAGACTTTCTTGTTTGCCGAGATACAATCTAGGTATTTTAAGGTCAGAGTAGATGGAAGGGTATCTTCCTATTCCGCGTGCTTCATTTTCGACCACATCGTCGTTTGACAACAGACTAGTTGGCGATCAAAAGCAGACTTATACGCGATAAAAATACGCTTCGTACCTAAGATGATACTAATTCGTATTTTACAAAACGAAACACCCTTACGGAACTCTACATTTAAAGTTATGTAATGGTTTGGTTGATAAGAATAATAAACTACCATTTTCGAAAAATATAACCTGTGTAGGTACCTAGTTTTAAGAAATAAGGTTTATATATAAATATATCGAAATAAGATATATTATAGTGAGGTATATTTGTTTTATGCAAAACAGCCAATATTTAAGTTGAACCTAACAACGCCATCTAGACGATGTTCTGAGTACTTGTGAAGCATTCCACGCATCGTAAGCTGGTAAACTTCCATGCACAACGCGGCTGTATGTTTATCTGGTACTACCAACCACCGTTAGATGGCGCTAATATAAATTTGATACTATTTCTTAAACGCATTGCAACTGTTTTAAGATTGCAGTACCTTGTGGAGCCAGTGGAAGAAATGTATATGTATGTAGTAACACCGCCTGAGATATGAGGTAAAGGGGAATGGGAGTTAGATGTCACATAATACAATAATCGGAGGAAATCGCTCATTCAGCTGCTCCTTGTACCTCAAGCAGTGACTAACACACTTGCGCTTAGATATGGCGAAAAATTAAACAATAAAACAATAACAATAAAAGTTTACCTTTCACGTTCTCTGGACCGGCTCCTCTTCCTGTAGGTGCCCTCAGCGGAGCCGTCATCGAGCCTACGTCGCTTGGCCTCGTAGGACCGCGAGCGCGAGCGCGACAGCGACGCATAGTGTCTCCTGCGAGTACGCGGCATCTGAAACCAGAACGCATCATTCATATACAGACATTATGTTAACATGACACCAAGCAAGTCCCATTAAACCTGTGTTCAAGCAGAAATGTTAGCATTTTAGCACCGTGATAAGCTATCCGCTTATAGAAACTTTGTGTATACCATTGCAAGTACGTTAAATACACAACGTGTAACAAAAAGGTGTGGTAATACAGAAAGGCATGTATGTACTTAACATTACAAATAACCTATGGGATCAACTCTTAAAAAAAAAAAAGCTGTTCCATACATTTTGTCAAATATCAATGACCATTTTCTTTGGAATAGCGTTTTTTTTTTTTTTTTCAGGTTTGATCCCATAGTAAAATTTGTTCATAATGATGAGAACATACATACCACTGAAGTGAGAATTTTTTTTGTTTAGATTAGAAGGGCTGTCAAGGCATTTTTGTAAGAATTCCGTTGTAGCCAGTTGAACACATGCAAACGATACGTCAAAATATAACTACGTAGGAAGGACTGCAGTAATTCGTCAAGATTAGTATTATTTTAAAAGGTTATGAACGCCATTTTAATAAAGTTTAAAATTGACCTTCTCGTGGTGCAATACGGTTCAGTTCCCCTTGAATTTTGTGCAATTATTTTGGTAAATGTTGCTAGTGCAAAAAAACTGCACGATTATTGTGCGGTTTATAATACTAGTAGAGAAATATAGACCGTATCGTAAATTAACGTACGTCATTATTAAAACAGTTCTACCTTAAACTGCACGAAAAGTGGTTGGTAAAAAATTTGAGTTAAAGAGTTTTTCAACAATTTTGTTTATTTTAATTAACAAAAGTTGTGTATTAACGCATGTAATTGTGTTATACTAGTGAATTATTATCCTTTAAATACTATTAAGGTAAGTTCATAGGTTTGCATGAGTGTGGGAAAACAATAGGAAGTAAAAAAAATTTTATTTTCGGTTTTGCCCCAAAACTCCGCACAAACTTAGCTAGATAAGTTTCCATGACCTTAATAGGTCATGCTTTGACCATGATATCGATTTAGGCTATGTTTAGAGCTCGTTTTATGTGACTTTAAATAGGTAGAAAAATAAATATTATTTGATAAGGTTAAATGCAATATCCATGCGAAGCCATTGAAAATAAAATGATATTATAAAATTTAGAATGTGGTATCACAGCTAGTGATGGGACAGTTTTGTGTGCAGTTTTGATTTTATCGATAACCTGTTATTGTATACCTTATAAAATATTTTATGGTAAAACTTGCCCTAGTCGTTTAAAAAAATTACAAACTCTTATTTAACTTGCATCGTTGGTATGTCTGTCAGCTTCCCGATTCAAAATTTGTAATCCATTTTTCTAAGCACGTTTCAGTTGCACTAAGTAAATTTGATGTTTGTAAAATAATATGGTGGTACTTAACTGGCCTGATGATGGAGCCAGAAAAGTAGGCCATAGTAACCTCTCTACTACATACTTTTACTTATTACTCCGTCGTGTTTGGACTCGTTGAATTCATTTTGATAAGGACTATTAGACCAAAAAGACAAAAACAATATTTCACATCACATCATCAGCCAATTAACGTCCACTGTTGGACAAGGCCTCCCTCATAGAGAGGGGTGTTGCCATAATCCCCACGTTTGGCAGGCGGCTTGGGGATCGCAGTACGTTCACCGTGTACTATTAGGACGCTGCTGCCCATTCTCCGGTGGTTCTGGTCGCAGTTTTAGGACATACCCGGGTCCAAAACAATATTTATTGTTTGTCTAATAATTCATAGATTTACTGACGACTTGCAGCGCCCCGTGGTTTCACCCGCTATCCTATAGGAACTGCTATTTTTTCAGGGTAAAAACTATGAGTCAATCCAGAATATAACCTACCTCCATACCAAATTTTATTTTAATCCATCCACTTATTACAGAATTCAGGGAAAACAAACACATTAATACGCAGACTTTCTTATTTATAATAACAGTGTGATAATGTTGTTGTCTACATCTACATAATAAGACAAATGAATAATAACACAATAAAGTTTAATCTTCAAAAAATACTCCTAAAGTAGGTATTGTAGGAAATGTTGTAAGAAAAAAAAAAAAAAAACGATATCGATAAAATTATGGTAACCACTATTATTGTCAACGGCTTGTCAAGGGCTTATAATTAAAACACGGTGAAATCACAAAATTATCAACAATTTAGACTTTACCGGAGATAGGAAATTCCTCCTTTTTTTTAAATTAAAATCCATTCTAGCTCTACCACACGTAATTACAGCGCAAGACGGCATTGTGGATAAATCCGATGGAGCAGCATACGAATTCAGTTAGCAACTGCGATGCGGAGTTTGACGCGTTGACGTGCATACTAATGTTCACTCGTATGCCTCGTAACAAATGTTCCATCTCTCTTCCGTTCTATACCCTTCTCTTTTCTGTGATACATACCGTTCAGTATTACCACACCTTTTCGTTACACGTTGTATAGGTATACATGGCCCATATCGCTTTAATTTACAATATTGATACAATTGGCATAAGCCTACTAACAAGAGACGAACAAGGCTATTAGATCATCATATACATAATAATCCGCAGCCTTCTTTATCCTACTGCATTAGATCAATGGCATTATAAGTGCAACTCTTATACCATAATATGCCACTGATCTATACAGGGTTATAAGCTTGGGAAGTACAAAGCCGAAAGGAGGTAATTTTACCAGTCTCTAGCTTGTGGCCAGAAATCAGAAGTATGTGTGAAGATAAATTGTATATTACTAGTGTTTACCTTCAGTATTTTGTATGTTTTAATATGGTTATGAGGGTAACCACATTATAGTAATAAAGTTAGTTTGTTTTCGACTCAATGGCGTTTCCTTTACTCATCATTATGATCAACTTTTATTATGGAATCAACTGTGAAAACACCAAAAAAAAGCCATTCCATAGAAAAATGACATTGACACTCGAACTATATAGATATGGAAACAGCTGATATTTTTTGTGATTTTAGGGTTAGTCCCACTGTAAAAGTTGGTCATAATAATGAGTAGAATGACCTTTCGGCTTAGTACACCTAAGCTTGCAACCTCCCTAGCGCAATACTTTTTACAGAAAATACGTCAATTGATTTCTGTCAACTTATCCTTGGCTTTGCCTATTAACAGTTTTGCGGCATACCTGCTAATTCTATAATAATACTTTAGTAAATAGAAACTGAGGACTTAAAGAAAAGCTCTTAAAAAAATAGCAAATAGCTTTCCCACGGCATGCTAAAAATATTAACATTGCAGTACAGGGTTTTTTGTGTACCATCAATATGGCTATAATGTATGCTGTAAAAGCAACTTGTGGAGTTGTTAGTCAATATAGAAATTAACAACTTTGATTATTTCTTAACATTTTTGTTTATTCACAACAATTTACTGCTACATATTAGCAAGGAGTTAGGTGTCACATTCCAAAAATAAAATTAAAACATGACAAGGTCATGCATACTATACCATGTTTAATCTTCAGAATAAAAGAATCATCATAATGTAAACGAGTTTACATTCTTCCGATTCTTGAAGTTACAATCATCATAATGTAAACTCGTTTACATTATGATGATTGTAACATTTTCTACATGGTATTTAATTTAAAATAAGTAATGAAGCAGTAAATAAAGAATAGTTAGTAAAAATGAACCGAAGAAATAATATTACGATTTCATGCCAAATACTGAGCTCTACATGCTGGTTCTGGGCAATTATATATTATTTCTGTTGCTTACACTCCCATGACCATGTCATTCAGAGTGAAAGGAACACAATATCTGTTACTGAGAGTCGACCTGAAGGAATTATTCAAGAATCGGAGCACTGCAATATTTTCACATAAAAGTGTAGGAGGGAGGTAATATTTACCATAAAGTAAGGTAAGTGGTAAGATCTATGCTGCCATTATTAGAACAAATTATTTTAAATCATAATTTGAATGTTTAAATCCATGATAAGGTTCTCATCTTGGCTCAGTACCAATCATTGATGTAAAATCTGTTTGTACCTATATTTAGACCCTAACTTGACCCAATTTTTCTTATGTCTATGTCTATGTCAATTTGTACCAGTCTGAGAATGTGCCCGGCCATCAGATAAAAGTTATAGTGAAATGAAAGTACTGAGTTGGAATGAGGTCATTCCAGCTCAGTACCTCAGATCTTAAAAACTATACCATCTATGAATAGGGTTACCAGATGAAAAAAAACATCTGGGAAAAATCTGGATGCTTGAAGAAATATCCCGACAATGCCTTTAAAAGTTCATATTTTGCAGCATAATGAACAAGTGTGGTGGTCTATTTCATTTCTAGAATTCCGGACAAAAGCTTAAATTCCTGGACATATCCAGAAAATTCCGGACGTATGGCAACCCTATCTATGAACTACTCCTCAATAACAAGCTCCTGGCCTACTTGGAAGCCAATGATCTTCTCAGTGACAGGTAATATGAATTCTGCCTAAACCAGTCTACCTAGGAACATATAGGTATAACCACTCCCCTCCTTCACACTAAGTAGTATATAACCGCTACATCAGAAGTGAGGCCCACAGGGAAGCGTAACCATTTCCCTTGTCATCTCAAAGACTTTTGACAAGGTTTGGCATGACTGCCTTATTAGCAAGCTCTCTTCGTTGGCTTGTCCATTGGCTTCGTTCAGATTTTCTAAGGCACAGATTGATTTGAGTAGTCATTGGTGGCTGCTGGTCAGTTCAAATGGCAATTAATGTTAGTTTCCCCCAGAGGTTGGTGCTCTCTGTAACTGTCTTCCCCAGCACATCAAAAATCTGTTAAAGCAGTAGTGTTAGATAGCTACATATCCAAATAGCCGAACCATTGGACCACAAATCTCTGAGTGAGACCATGGTCGATTGCATGAACTAGTGTCCCTTTAAAGCAGTCCAATCTCCAATTGGGGTGATGCAAAACTGGTCTATTTTAATGCTACAAAGACCTAGGCCTGTCTGTTCTCCGCCAAAACGCCATTCCAACTGGCTCCTACTTTCCGGGTTGTATCCATTCTGATAACTGACCAGCTTGAGCTCAGGCGTTAATCTGACATCAACCTGCACCTTGGGTCCCATATTGAGGACAAAGCTCCATCAAGCTTAGGTGAAGATGGGTATCCTCTCAAAGGTGCTTCACATTATCAGCCATCAATGTCCACTGCTGAACAAAGGCCTCCCTCTCAGAGGGGTGTTGCCATAATCCCCACGCTTGGCAGGCGGCTTGGGGATCGCAGTACGTTCACCGTGTACTAATAGGACGCTGCTGCCCATCCTCCGGTTGTTCTGGTCGCAGTTTTAAGACATACCCGGGTCCGCTTCAAGCTCGGGCTTGAATAGAGTACTGTTCACACCTTTGGATTGGATCAGCCAAGGACCAACAAGCTCATCAGCTTTAATGCCTATCCTAGACCAAGCTTCTTAGCCTTGAACACTGGTGCAAAGTTGCTACTCGGTTGATTTTTTACCAGATACATTTCGGAAAGTGTGCTTGGTTATACATGATCAAATTCCCCCTGCCCATTTTTCCTTTATTGTGAAAACCACTAGTCTGCGGAATGGGCTGCCTGAATGACGATATCCAAAATATTTACAATCCAAGTGTCTTCAAGTTGCGAGTGAATGGGTCTAGGCAAGTAAGCTTCATCATAGACAGCATCTTAACAATAGGCGAGGTAGCTGTCAACCACAAGACTGTTGTCCATGTCTTTGTGTATTCCTTGGCATGGCCCAACTCGGGAAATCTTAGTAAACCACAAGTGTGAAGTTTTTTTTTTACTTATGAACTTTATATTTGTACAAGCTCAATAGTCAATACTTTCATTTCACTATAACTTTTAACTGATGACATATTGAATTCCGAGACTCGGGTACAAATTAGGGTCTTAAGACCAAAATTATAGTTATTGGTAAAAACTCATTTTAAATCTGTAAATGGTGGTGCTGAGTATCATTGATTAGCTCAGATGGATTTGTTTGCTTTTTTTATTGCATTGATTGGATCTCGACTTAGATTGAAATTAAAGCAATTTTCAATATGTTATGTTTTTAATGTTATCAGGATTGGGATGAATGTATGTAGTTTAAGTATTTCAATTTTGTTATTGGAAAATGAACAAGTACAAATCAGTTACACTGATAGTATCTAAGAAAATATGGTAAATAGAGCATGAAAGCCATTCCGTTGAAAAACCATGCTGATAGTGATTTATGACAGCCAAAAACAAAAACTTCATTACACAAAATTGTAGTAATTATGTGTTGTAAACCAGCATATGAGGTAGCAAGGTATATGGGTTTCATTGTACTGATCAATATATAATAGTGATTCTCGAAAAGCTGATGTATGAGCAACCAGCAATGAAATCCATAATTGTAACACAAGAAGTTATGAATTCAATAGATACATCATTTTTGACAGTCATAACAATGTTACAAGGAAGGTACTTCCAGTACTTCCACTTACCATAAAAAGATACCAAAACTCGTATCCGAGAGATTAAAGCTGAAAAACATAAACTTTTTAGACCATGAACATTTGGTCAAAGGCCTTGGGATGTAAATAATATCAAACCAACATGCAAAAGCTTGACAAACTGAAACTAATATTAGATAGGTCGGCTAGAGTAATAATAAATAAATGGATTTATGGCATAATAATTGTGCTTTAACTAATAGCCTTGCGACCTGACCAACAACCTCACAATCCCTTGACCAATCTTGTTCATATTGAAACTTTAAAAAAAACTAAGAGCAACTTGCCGATAATGACACTCAGAATTACATGATAATCGGATTAATAGTATGCAAGGTTTTGTCAAACAAATATACATACAAATGCTGATATGTTCCTCGGTCAATTATGCACAAAATGGCTTTGGGTTTTCTGCTGTGTACCTATACTTAAAGTTGGGGGTTTTTCTTATAAAAGCAACCGATAAGTCATATTGGAGGCCTTCAAACAAAACTCTGACATCAGGGCTAGCCCATTGGCCTGTACGAACTTTTTAGTCATAAAATGTTCATTTTTCTAATTTCTTGAGATGTCAACAAATTATGTTAATTAACTTTGGTAAGTACAGGTATTGGTGAGGGAATAATTCCTCCTAAAATGTTGCCAAGGTCACATATTGTCAAGTGCATGCTGCATAGTACTGGTGAAGTCTGTGCTAGAAAATTTGAAATAATGAACAATCGGAGGAGCAAAACATTGTGATTGTAGAGAAGGCAACATAGCTTAAAGGTAAGAACTTTGCCAGAAAACTGGACGTATTATAGGTGCATAGTAATTCTAATAACAAAAACAGCTAAATAAAGTTAATCTACAGTACACGAAAAAAGGATTGAGTAAATTAGGATACTCGATTTCCTAAACTATTACTGTACTAAAATATGGGCAAACACATCGCCACACACATTACTTCACTACTAAACTTCTACGAATAATCGCTGTGGCTAAACATGGCGCTAAGTTACGTTAAAGATATTGATGATATTGATGTTCATGTGGCTCATTTCATTACAGAAATGTCATAAATCAGAATCTATTTACATTTTACTAGATGGACGCCATATTGGATTGGTTTCACTAGGGACTCCACTGGAGCCATAACCGATTGAAAGTAAAACAATAACTTACCCTCAATTCACTTATGTGTTTCAATTTACACCAGAGTAACTGAGTCAAATTAGTAAGGTAGTTCCAAGTTCGCGATGCAGAACCTTGAATAACGCTGCTTCGCAATAAAGGCCCGAACATCGATCCGAATCCTAGAACGATGTTGGTTGCTTGCTTTTGCTTTGCTTTGCTTGCTTCTCCATTGGTTGATTTTTTGTTGAACGCAGACAGATACTTGATGGGATGGCGTAAACTTACTGTAGGTTTCTCAACCGTATCCATGTTAAATTATGTATGCGTAGAAGAAAAAACATTATTAAATATAGAATAATTAAATATTGGATTAAAAAGGTGTATAGTTCTAAAAAATAATATGTATTTTATCCAAATAAAATAAAAAAGTTTTTAAAATATCCAGATCCGGAACTTGTAAAAGTGACATCTTGCAGTTTGAAGACGAACTAATACGATATATACCAACCTAAAGAAACTTAAAGTCGCATTCACGAATATGTTTTTAGAACTTTTTTTTTGTGTATTTGGCATTTGTGCAATGTACATATTTCTAGTAAAAAAAAAAACAAATTTTGGTTAAAATAAATAATGCATGAAACGTTTATAATAAGTACAGAGTTTGTTCAAATTAAAGGCCTCTACATACGATCAGACATCACGGATAGCTCTGAGACAGAGAATATTTATATTTCCTAAGAGACGGAGAGCAAGACAATCATGGGCGAGTATAAATAACTGGCCAAGTGCGAGTCGGACTCGCGCACGAAGGGTTCCGTACATTATCTAAAATAAAAAAACCGAAAAAAAATCACGTTTGTATTGGAGCCCCCCTTAAATATTTATTTTATTTTAATATAATCATTTATTTTTAAAGTAAAGATAAATTAAATATTCTGTGAATATTTCAAGTCTCTACCTGTTGCCGTTATCAATATCGAGCAAAAAAATCACGTTTGTTGTATGGGAGCCCCCTTAAATATATTTTTTTTATTCTGTTTTTTAGTATTTGTTGTTATAGCGGCAACAGAAATACATCATCTGTGAAAATTTCAACTGTCTATCTATCACGGTTCATGAGATACAGCCTGGTGACAGACGGACAGACGGACAGCGGAGCCTTAATAATAGGGTCCCATTTTACCCTTTGGGTACGGAACCCTAAAAAGACAAATTATGTTTGATTTTAACCGACTTCCAAAAAAGAGGAGGATATCAATTCGACTGTTTTTTTTAAATTTTTTATGTTTGTTACCTCAGAACTTTCGACTGGGTGAACCGATTTTGATGATTCTTTATTTATTTGAAAGCTGGTGCTTCCCGTTTGGTTCCATTTCAATTTGGTCCAGTTCAACTATGTTTTATTTTTTTACAATGTAACAATTAAAAAGTCATTTCCACACAAAAAATATTATAAGAGACATCTGTCGGAACACCTCAGTACAGGGGCCTTACCCCTAGCTCGAAAAGTTGACCCGCATAGGTGTTATTTGTCTAAACGGTACCATCAACTACGATAAGCGGTAGTTATTTGATAGCCGCCAAACTTGTCTATTTACACGCACACACGCATAGTAAAACGGATTTTCGTTCATTCAAGTTAGACGCTTTTAAACGATGCAGCTTAAATGAGTTGGTTAATTTTAGATACCCATCAGGTACCTACTAAAAGTTGGCTCGCAAAAGTGAAGCTAGGGGTAAGGCCCCAGGCATGCGCTCTCTAAAATTACTGAGTGGTATCTTGGAATAATTAATAAATGGTATAGTTGAACTCCAAATCTCATTTCTTTCTTTCTACAAATCCAGATAGAGTAGGTAAGTATAATAATATGTTTTCCTAGTGGTCGCCTTGCTCTATTTGTACCTATGACTTAATTCAATGATATTGAAGCGTTTTCTTTTAAAGAATTCAGAGTTAAATTTTTTGTAATTGACTCACTTTTATATTAATTTTGTCATTGGGTTTTTTTTGGGAATGTTATTCCTACATACAATGCATTATAATTGAATTTTGTTTGATTAAATACCTATTCACATAAAATATATAATATTTCTTACAGTGTTCCCAGTGATTGCAAAATGAAGCGTTTAAAGTTTAAAACATGCTCTCATTTTAACCGACTTCCAAAAAGGAGGAGGTTCACAATTCGACTGTTTTTTTTTTAAATTATTTATCTCAGTGTATAAGGTACATGCTATGTTTATACAACTCTGCCAAACTGCGTAGCAGTTTGTAGGCAGATATTTACTCTCATTACAACTTTGTAGTATTGAGTAGGAACATTTTTTAAATTTTCTTTTTAAGGCAAATGACTTTACTAATTAAACAAAATACATGCTAACACTAACACTACAGAAACAGGTCATCATTGGAACACTAGGAATGGACATGTTTGTGACTTCAGAACTCTCGACTGGGTAAATCGATTTTGATGGTTCTTTTTTTATTTGAAAGCTGGTGTATCCCGTGTGGTCCTATTTCAATTTGGTCCAGTTCTGTCATTTTTATGGAGTCGGTTTTTTAATGGAGCAGCGCCTATTAGCAGAGCGGATTAGGCGGAGCGACCAGCTGCTCACGCGGTCGTCGTTTGTAACGCTTTCTATGTTTGTAGCTATGGCCAGTAGTTAGCGCGAAATAGTTTAAAACTATGCGCACACTTCCCTCGCGTACTCGTATCATCCTCTGTTCCAGCAAATTACCTAATTTTTTGGTGTCAGTAAACACTTGACTCAAGGGCGTCGCCAGCCCATGGCCTAGGGGGGGGCAAGTTAATATTATGGAGGATGAGAAAAATATGAATTTTAGGTACAGTCAAGAGCAGAGTTTCTTTGCAGTTGGCAACATTTTTTAATCTCTAGGGTTCAGCTGCCCCTCCCTGCCCCACCCCCCCCTGGCGACGCCCTTGACTTGACATTGAAAATACTTTTTAAACGATACCCCACACAAGCCGGAGCAGGGAAAAAAGTTTTCATCCCCATTTCAAATGTAGTTATAGTAGAAGATATAAAGTGAGATTGTAATTTGTGTTGTGTATTATGTATAATAATAGAAAATATATACCAGATCCAATCCTAAAATAAGAAAGTAAGTATATCTATGTATGTTTTTTTATTACTTTTGTAATTAAGATCTTTACCTAAACTGTAATTATGCGAAGCAAAATACTTCATGCACTTATTTATCAACTAGAAGTTAAAGGGTTCTAAAGGATTAGAACGGACAGACCGAACGAACTTAAAAGAGTTCCTTGTACTACGGAGCCCTACAAAACACGTACCGTATCTATACGTGTCTTATTGCGGACCTTAGGTACAAGTCGTGAATCTTAGAACTGACTGGCGTAGACCATAGAAATAAATAAAAAAACATGGATAAAGGGCATACCAAGGATCCCCAATCTATACATACATAAATATAATATGCATAAATAAATACGAAATGCCACTCATTCACTGACTGACTGATCACAAAAACTACTTGACCTACGTAGCTGTTTGGCAGGTAGATTATTTATATGGGGTAGAGGTCCACTAGTAACAATCTTAGTGTCTTTAAATCACAAGTGAATCTGTTTCTTCTAGGCAAGCGTGCTCCAACGTAGACCGCATCATCGCTTAACATCAGGCGAGTTGGCGGTCAAACGCAAGCCTATTAATACATTAAAAAAATGCAAAAGGGCCGAATTAAGGAGAGCAAATGGACGTTGAAAGTTTTTATGAAAGTATACGCGTACGAAGTCGCGGGCAACAGCTAGTGAGGTATAAGTTTCTTGGCGTACCTAGCGGGCACTCCCTGTAACAATACATGCTTATGTTGCTCACCTACCTACAGACTACAGAGGGTGCTTAGCCACAAATTAATTAAAACTTTTATTTCTTCACTTAAATATATACATTCAAATTACGTAATTATAGGTACCCAAGTATCAGCTGTAGTATCATCGTTCAGCGGAGCAGCTTGCCTGAGCATATTAGTATCTGCTAACGTACCTTTTTACGTGGACCTAGAAGGTACTTATTCACTCTGGCCTTGAAGACACCCAGGAAACAAGGACAGTGGCAAAGACCTGTCTACGTAATAGGGATGAGTGTCAGTCCTCTACACAACAGTACCTGCGCCGATTCATGAATTTTTACCTAAGTGAAATCGCGGCATTGTTCAAGAAAAGCTTTGCAAAAATAGCGTGCGGATATCCCATTAACGAACTAGCTAGTCAATCACTCTTCCGCTCTGTTCAGGTCAACATGGTGAACGTGAGCTTGGGGAAAGTGTCCAAATGGGAGCGGGCCGACCTTCTGGCGGGAATCAGCTGATCGGGATTGCGCAGTGCGCAAATCTGCGGGGCGCGGGGCGGGGCTCGGTGCACGGCGCTCGCGGGCCCGGGCGGCAGTCGCGCGCGCCCGCGGCGGCCGAGGAGCCCGCCCGCCCAGTGCACCGCCCCGCACCGCTCGCTCGACGGCGTCACCCGAACAAGCCGCCGGCCATGCGGCCGGGGAACGCAGCCCGCCGGCCCTCCACGCAGCCTCCCGCCTCGCACCGACGCATCGCCTTATTATGAGAGACAACAAACCGTGCGCGGAAATGTTCGACATGTCAATTCAGGAAGTGAACGGGAAAGGGCCTAAGAAGAGAAAAAAGTCTCTGGAGGCGGCGTGCGAGGGATTACCCTTGGATGGCGTGCCAGCGGAGTCCTCTAAGGAGGGTCCGGGTGGCGCGGGCGTCACTCTACTCCACTGGCGGGACATGCCGCGCCACCTGCAGTTCAATCCGTACGTGCTGACCGGCTACCGGCCGCTGCAGTCCGCCGCCGACTGTGTGCGCAGCCTCTTCTACTTCCACAACGAGACCATCAACATACTCACACACGGTAGGTAATCATACTCGACTTTTCATACATTTCCAGTGACTGGAAACAAAAATGGCCTAAGGAATCCTATAGGATCATACTGGCACTGGCGGTGGACTGATGTGAGCTGATGATGATTTGTAAAGTACAATGTAATTTGTAATGGCCTCAAGGCCTAATCCACGTACATTCCCTTTGTTCGACGATAATCACGTTGCTCTTTATCTTATTTTACGGAGTCATAGACTTAATTTTTTTTAGACTAATTTGCTACAAATCCATACGGAAGACCAGTTATATAACAATATATATAACTTGACAGAGCGCTTGGTATTTGCAGATAAATACTTGACCTCATAGTAAATACGTGGTGAAAGTTGTAACGCCTCGAGTCTACTTGCGAAAATTTCTCGCGCTACGCCGCGCTCCAGCCCGTAGCACTAGCTACGGCAATCGTAGATGTTACTTTATTGCATTGTTACGTAGCTACTACTCAAACTAAGTTTTCCTGAATGTGATTGAGAATAGTAGTAGTATGCGGATCGTATAACTTTTATTGAAAATCTTCATGAATACTAGCTTGTGGATTTGCATGGTAAAATAAACATTTCTATTAAATAACAAAGCCCAAAAAACAGAGCATCAGCATTAAGAGAGATAACGAAGGCTGTGGATGATGCCGATGGTGATGAAAATGTTTGCAGCCTACCTTGTTGCTTGTTTGATCGATCGCGATCCACGTCTATCGTCCACATCAAGCACGGTAACGCTGGAACTGTCAAATGACAAAAATTTTAAAAAAACTATTGGTACTTAAAGCCAACCTTTGTACTATGTTTAAAAAATAATCCCTTCGCAATCACATTTTTTATAAATTACACAAATATATGATATGATCCATATAGGTCATTTTGACTGATTTGTCATTTTTAGGGTTCCGTACTCAAAGGGTACAAACTATCCAACTTTAAACGGCTGTATCTTTGGAGCCATAATAGATAAGCAGTTGACATTTTCACAGAATATATAAAGTCACGGTGGATTAACTAAGAATCTAAGAAATAATAAAAAAGTCAAAAATTAAAAACAAAAGGGTACCTTACAACGATTATAGTACACACTCTAAAGTATAACAACAAATAATAAATAATGGCCAAGTGTGACAAGTTTCTGTTTATTACCGAGTTATAACTGGTAATTTCGTTGGACGACCTCATCATTCTTTCACCGAAACCCAAATGACACATTTAAAAAAAAAAAAAAAACAGTTTATTATTGATAAATATTGTATTTTGTGGTGGTACAGAATAACGGAACCCTCAGTGCGCGAGCCCGACTCGCACATGGCCGGTTTTATTTTTTATTCGTTTCAATATATTATGCCGATAATGACGTCATTCGTACGTAAATGAAGGTCAATCATGGGTATTTATTTAAAAATATTTATATATTCACGTATATTTATGAACCATTACACTATTAACTGACGTATTGTGGTCAGGGTGTCATTCATCTAAGTTTTTGTAATTACAATTCCAAAAAAATATTTACTACCTTTATTTAACTTTTCAATGGCTCGTAGAAAATTATCAATAATTCTCAGTTTAAAAAACGTACTTTATCAGAACTGGAACAAATTGAAATGGGACCAAATGGAAAGCACCAGCTTTCAAATTAAAAAAATCATCAAAATCGGTTCACCCAGTCAAAAGTTCTGCGGTGACAAATAAAAAATATATTTAAATATAGTCGAATTGATAACCTCCACCTTTTTGGAAGTCGGTTAAAAATAGACGTAATTTTTTCGGAAGTAAACTTCATTAATATAAAAAAGTAATCAATTTGTCAGTACCAAGGCCCAGAAGGAACGAAGAGGGTGCCCGGGGTTACCCTGCCTACCCTCTCTTTACAAAATAGATTTGAGCGCATTTCAAGAGGCACATTGCTACAATATTAATTGGTACCGAAAATTACTACGAGACGATATTACGGATTTGAAACAGAAATTAAACTTTCTTTATGAGTGATTTCTGACGTAGGTATACTATTTACTGGATATATTCATCATCAGCCAGAAGACTTTTTACGGGCACTTGTCTTTATTAACTAGAAATAAAATACAACCTAATAATAAATATGTACCAAAACTATTTAGCTTTAAAAAACAGTGGGATTGCCTTAAGACCGTTATAAAAAAAAATATGAAAGTACAAAGTTAAAATTGTACATTTTCTAGGATAAAAATTATCCGCAGCCACTCTCCAGCCCTCCAACTATCTTTAAGCAAATAATCACATCGATCTTCCGCTCTGTTGGTCCGTGCAAGAGAAACAAACAACAAATAAACTTTCGCATTTAAAATGTTAGTAAGGATATTGAGATAAGTTATTGCAATGAAATGTGGTTTCAAATATTTATTAATTTTGCGGGTTTATGCTTGCAAACCCGAGATACCTAAAAGCAAGCCAGTGACGTAAGCACATTTCCGAGACAGAAAGTCTCGAAAATAAAACAAATCGCAAGGACGCATGCCAAAAAACCCATCCTTCTCCACAACGCGTACATAAAGGCACGCAAATATCTAGGCCGTGGAATGTAAACAGATTCTGTTTTCTCTGGATCGACCAATAATTTTATGTGGGGTGGAATATAATGGCGGAAGGGAGATGGCGACCCCTAGTCCCATACAATCTCGTTTACGGAGTGCGCACCCATCTTGGGAAGCTTTCTATCTTAATACGACTGCTAAATTGAATACCTGCCTCACTATTCGTAATGGTGGTATTTTGCTTTACATGCAGTTATCAGCAATAAAAATTTACTTTACTATACTTTACTTTACATTACGTCAACACAGTATTTATTCTATGGGATTGGTTAAGCGTTGGTTTATAAGATTTTGGGTGATTGGAATAGGTACTATCAATCTTGCTTCAAATTTTTAAGGGGCAAGGTATAAAATGTACTTTTTTTGCTACTCCTACAATATATACATAACCTTTTATTTAGGTTCTAACTTACGTTACTTGCTTGTACGTAAATAGCTATAGATTTATAAGTAGGTAAGTAAAAGGGTTTTTTAAAAACAAAATACACATTTTTTTGCAGTTTTTTTATTTTATATAGGCTTGCGTAATAAACTCTTTTCGGCTTAGTTCCGTGTAACCTTGTTCATCTTTTATGAAATATATCTCCATCAACGAGGGTGCATGTAGGTAGGTTTGTTAGCTCGTGCATTAATGAAGGGAGAGACTACAACCCCTTGCTCAAGTTGCATTATTGAGCAGTGGTTATCCAGGTTCACCGGATTTTCCCCGCAAGCATACCGTACCTCTGAGGATAACGTTATTCATAATTGGTATAATTAAAAAATAAACTAGTGTAAATGATACCTCATACACCTTACATTATTGCTCTATATTCGGACCAAGTTTTTAAAACTCCGACAACTGCAGTAGATTGTAAATAACTGAATAAAAATCTCACAAAAGTAATCTCAGTAAACTCTGGTCACTTTTGTGAGATCTTTGAACGTAAGATTGTAGCCGGTAGCCGATATACTACAGTAAAATATATCCATTCAACTTTTTTACATTGTTTCAGAGATAAATAAAACTTTGAGAATACTCGGCCCATGAAACGGCCATAGATTATATTGTAAGCTTTACGAGCATTTTAAATTATTATTGCATAGAATGATTGGTAGCTTAATATATAGGTAGAGACGTGGTCTTTAACTGCTGGCTTTTTGGAAAACTAAGAGTCTCACAGCGGCAATGGAGTCGGAATGGAGCGGCTCGGAGCAAGGATGGAAAAGGAAGCGGCAAGGATACTTGCGCGATAGAATCCGGAACGAAGATATTCGCCGAAGATCCAGAGTCTCCGACCTAGTTATTAAAATTTGCAAGTTGAAGTGGCAATGGGTAGGCCACATCGCTCGATGAACCGATAACCGATCGGGAAGAAATGTTCTTGAGCGGAGACCACGAACCGGAAGACGCAGCGTAGGTAGGCCTCCCACTAGATGGAGCGACGACATCGTGAAAGTCACGAGCATCCAGTCGATGCAGATGCCAAGCTGTCGTTCAGTGTGGAGTTCTAAGGGCGAGGCCTTGTTCAGCAGTGGACGTCTTTTGGCTGCTGATAATGATGATGAGGTGCAACATGATTTCAAATGAGCAAATGAAACATACCAAAACGATAAATTCTTGAAAATCCGGCTGTTCTAATTAAAATCTAAGCCTGCGTGCTTCATCTTTGACCGAATCGTCGCTTACCAACAGGCGAGTTGGCGGTCCAACGCGATTTATTCGCGTTAAATTTTTTAATAAATTAAAAGCCTAACAGTAGGTATAACTACGAAATTCACAGATCGGTTTCTTGATAGTAGATAAGTATATGTATAATAGTACTCCACGTATTCTTAAATAACAAGCCTACAAAATACCGACGTACAATGTCAGTACTTTTATTGCCATGTCACTATTTAGTTATATCCAGTGAGTAAATAGTTCAAGAAACCATTAGCATTACAATGTGTCAAGGGACTGAACATTGAAAAGGGTAATTTATTGCCCCAGGAGGCTTAATAGTGGCGACGCTATACTATGTGGCGTAGCGTGTGCGCGTCTACGTGAATTTATAGCTTTTCTTTAGCCAAGACACGCAGCTTATGTGATGAATGTGATGTGAACCTAGAGAATAGGTTCTCAAGGCGAGGTTTCCACTTACGCTAACGCTTATTATTAAGATGACCATAAGCCTTAATCATCATCATCATCATCAGCCATAAGACGTCCACTGCTGAACATACGCCTCTCCTTTAACCTCCACACTGAACGACAACCTGCCATCTGCATCCACTGGATGCCCGCGATATCGTCGGTCCATCTAGTGGGAGGCCTACCTACGCTGCGTCTTCGGGTTCGTGGTCTCCACTAAAAAACCTTTCTTCCCCATCGGTTATCGGTTCTTCGAGCGATGTGGCCTGCCCATTGCCACTTAAACTTGCAAATTTTAATGGCTATGTCGAGGACTCTGGTTCTTTGTCGAATATCCATGTTTCGGATCCTACCGCGCAAAGAAACTTAATATGGCTTAACTTAAGGCTTAGTATATTGTAATAAAGTCTCATTTAGTAGAGCAAAACCATGGCGCTTACACACAGTCGTGCGTTTCGCTACTTCTAATTTTGAGTTTTTTTTCATATTTTTAGAAAGATATAGCTGTGATGTGATATAGCTGTACCTGTACGGTTCCCTCTATAATTATGAATCTGTATATTAAGATATTGTTGACATCATTTAGTAAATAAGTACCTTAATGAATCCAAAAAACAGAGAGAAAAGGACAAATCAGTGTTAAAAATTCATATTCAAAATATTTAATTTAGGACCACTAAAAATCCATTGGGTTAGTATAAACAAAATTTTAAAACTATTATTAGATCAGAAATACAAATAAAAAAATTAATCAAAAATATACACTCATCTTCGGCTGCATTAGTTATTTTAATTATTTTTTCTATCGAGCAAAATGTCCTTAATCGTATTTTGTCTTTTGGGTTTCCTAGATAAAACAATCAATTTTGATATGACACCATTTTTATAATTTTAAGCTAACCATGGAAGTAAGAAAAACTTAAACTAGAATGACCTCTCTCTCTCTCTTCCTGACTATGAATCCCACATGGTGGTGCGGTCAGCCTTCCTTACTTTTCTCCTCCACTTCGCGACTATTCCTCTATTCTCGACATCGTCTTCGGAAACCTTACACTTGCTATTATTAAACTAGAATGACCAAAATTGCCAAGTCTCGAAAAAGAGGGCCAGCCTTTTTTACACTTGCATTATACTATCTTTTGCCCACGCTTGTCACTCAAATACTTTCATGTTAATGATAGTATTAATATAGGTACTTATACAGGTGTGACTTTCCACCGGACACGTTCAGCTCGCTTATTCAATTAATTTTAAAAAAACATTAAAAAAACACAATGAAGTAGCAAGTAGTAGTTGTCCTGTTCTTTTACTTTTTTTACCGGGCAAGTCGTCATCATCATCAGCCAGAAGACGTCCACTGCTGAACATAGGCCTCCCCCTTTAACCTCCACACTGAACGACATCCTGCCATCTGCATCCACTGGATGGCTGCGACTCTCACAATGTCGTCGGTCCATCTAGTGGGAGGCCTACCTACGCTACGCTACCCGGCAAGTGCTGACTTCAAAAAAGGAGGTTCTCAGTTAGATTTTTTTGTTTGTTTTTTCAGAACTTAGTCATTTATAAACAGATTTGAAAAAATATATTAATTACTTTCAGATTGGTCAAATAGAATTGTTCAGTAGTTTGATTTTTAAACAAAATATGTAACAGGAAAATTTGTAATAAAATTGCATATTTTACTAAGAACTTTTATTACGGGACCAACCATGAAACCGCGTAGAAAAAATCAGCGTATCCATAGATTTTATCGATTGGTCAAATAGAATTGTTCAGTAGTTTGATTTTTAAACAAAATATGTAACAGGAAAATTTGTAATAAAATTGCATATTTTACTAAGAACTTTTATTACGGGACCAACCATGAAACCGCGTAGAAAAAATCAGCGTATCCATAGATTTTATCGAGTGAGAATGACTGTTTTCTGTTGGTTTCAATGATCGTATTCTGATATATTTTTCGCCGTTTTTGAAGTAAAAGTTGTTTATAATGATGAGTACTATGGATTATTTTCGGCATAGTACCCTTTTCGCGTAACCTAGTATACGAAAAACAGACGGATTGTCCATAGACCGTTGAAAGTCTAGATACAATCAAAATGCACCGGGTTCCGTACCACTACAAAACACAATAAATATCAATTTTAAAAACAGACTTAAAAATTAGTTAAATGTGGCATTTCGATTCGGTGAAAGAAATGTTATGGTCGTCCAAGTAACGAAATTACCAGTTATAATCAATACTCAATAATTTATTGCATATTATGAAATTCACATACATATCTTAGGTAGCATGTTTGAGGTAGGTATCACATAATGACCCTTATTGGGTATGGCAATAAAGTGCGGAGCGGATCGATTTATTCCATAATTGATATTTGATTTGTCCTCTTTTTTACGACGACGTTTTTGTCTTCTTTTTTACAACGATTTTTTATTATTTCTTAGTTAATCCGTAACATTACATATTCTGTGCAAATTACAACTACCTATTACAATTCGAAGGACACAGCCGTTTAAATGTAGGATGAACGAACAGACAGATAGCGTAGGCTCAGTAAGAGGGTCCCGTTTTTACCCTTTGGGTACGGAAACCTGAAAAACTTGTTTCTAACAGTTTTTTTTACTATACCACTTATCGCAAAAACTATAGGTAAGTACTAACTAATCTCACTACTAATCACTTACTAATTTATCTAGCTCACTTACCTACTAATTTTTCACGCACACTAAAAAACTTGTAGTGAAACGACACCAATGAACTAATAGTCCATATGCAAAAAAAGGGCGGCAAGGTCGTCTTCTGGGTAAGATCGACTAAAATTACCACGCATGATAAGGCCAGATGCGTTCGCACCCGCTACGCCACCTTACCATAATTATTATTATCTCCCTTGTCAAAATGGTACGAATACATGCTATATTGCACTACGACCTTAACCTCATGACTTTCATTGGGTGGATTTTTCACGTTCGCGCTGAATGAAATTCTATTGCATCGCGATTAAACCAATCGTCGACTCGATAGATGCCGGAAATTGGTTAATTTGCGCCGAATCCGAGTTTCAGTCGTTACGTTGTTGATCGATACTCGCTATATCTACTTACTTCCTGAAATCATAAGGTCAGTAAGCGTTATGACAAAGACTAGGCAGATATTTATCAAGTTATTAATAAACCATCTCTAGTAAAAGCAAAAATCCAATCAATGGGAACAGCAGAAACCAAATAATAACGCGGAAGTTTCTTGTAACCTTCACCTTACATAACAAGAAGCTTGGCACAGTTTAGGGTCCTAATACACGAGCAATTTAATAACGCTGTTCTTTGCAATTTTTGTATCGGTCTTACGTATTACTAATACTTTCTTCAAAACGATGCAAGTATTTTTAGACTTATACAAGAGCAGCGCAAAAGAGTAGCGAATAAACCGGCGGAGCCTTCTGAACTTGTGGGGGCTTCCTCGACCGTGACACCCTTAATTAAATTACCCTTATCTTAGCGCAACGCGCAACTCACACGCACGCTGTACGGTAGATATATACATAAAACAAGGAAGAACAACGCGAGCTTTTATCTCAGCATCGTAGAACCCATAAATTGTTGTAGTACAAAATGAGAAAATATTCCGTGAGAATTTTCTCTAAAGATAAGACACGCCGATAAAAATGTTTCGTCTATTTTCAGCCTTAGCTTTTAGGTTTAACTTGTTAAGCTAAACTTTTTACCTCATTAAATAAAATAAGCTTAATTACTAGTGATTTATACAAGTATTATCTTATAAATAAATGTGGGACCATCGAATAGTTAGGTACTCCTTCTTGTCCTTTTTACAAGTTTTTATTTAACTTGCAATTTTTGTTAGTTTGTTCTTGCAAGCTTAATTGGAATCAGTTCCTCCTTACTAATTTTGCTGAAATTTTTCATACACCTTTAGTTTTGGTGACAATACAATATACAATACCCAATATTGTAATATTTTCAAAAAGGCTCCCATTTTTTTATTTTTATATAAATAATAAAAGCATCATTTAATTAAAAGCTTATTAAAAAAATATGAAGAAAAACTTGTATCTTTTGAGAGAGTTCAAAATTTTGAAGCGAAGAAAACTCAAAACACAGAATAACAACTACAAGGCTCTTTGTTTTTAATTAAGGGAGGAGGCTAATGTTTAACAGTGGGGTTAGTAAGAGAACTTGCGAAAAAGTTATCGTTGCGAAAAAATCAGTTTCCTTTTACGTCCGATAGAGGCGCTGTTCGATTTTTCATACATTTTGCTATCGTTTACGTAACGATAACCTTTTCGCAAGTGCTCGTACTAAGGCCACATGACTTTTTGTAAATCTTTATTAGCGTAGTGATCATCTCCACAGTGGTACTGCCTAGTAAGTCGTGTAAATGTAAATGTAATTATTAAATGTGTATAAAAGAGAATTTAAAACTATTGTACCTTGTACATCGACAAATTATGGGCTATTGTGATGAGTTCTTAATGGTGTCTATGGTATGAGGTACGGCACCCACCAATTATGCCTCATGTCAAAATGTTGTGGCGGGTGACGACTTGCCACCCACTAAATGTGCCCCACATAACTGCCTTACATTAGTATGCTAGGTCAACATTAGCGTGGGTGGCTAAGTGTGCTGCACTTTCACTAAACACTACTAGCAGCTTTACGCCTTTAACATTTCCAACCTGGAGCTTAGGGTTTAGCTCCTGCAGTTTCCACCCTCAGAAGCCTGGGGTCGGGGTCTCATTGAGCCCCATGGAATCAGGGTAGGCACGATGTCGCTACAAGCGCGCTACGCAGCTGCTCCTGCGTTTACTGTTATTACTATTCACTATTATTTATTTTATATTTGAGCACTTGAAGAAAACCGTCTCCAAAATCTAGACCATAGACGCCAACTAAAAAAGAAAGACCTTACGCCCGCCTACAGTACAGCTACAACTATAATTCTTCTGGCTAACTCAACTGCAGAATTTGCAAACTTATCATGGCTCATTATAAATTAAGGGCCACCGTCATAAAATAGATGAAGTGGACCATATCATTACATAATACCAAGAAGCATGATGAGGGACTCACACATACATTAAAATTATCAGCAAATATGTCGCCAGCATGCTGGCTACGCTGCCAACAGATAGTAAGTTTGAGCATTTGGATTGTCTTTAGACCTTCAACGGTCTATGGGCAATATAATTGTTTTTCTAGTGTTAGTGTTACCTTGTATTTTGCTTAGTTAATAAAGGCACTTCATCATCATCATCATCAGCCAGAAGACGTCCACTGCTAAACATAGGCCTCTCCCTTTAACCTCCACACTGAACGACATTCTGCCATCTGCATCCACTGGATGCCCGCGACTCTCACAATGTCGTCGGTCCATCTAGTGGGAGGCCTACCTACGCTGCTTCTTCCGGTTCGCGGTCTCCACTCAAGAACCTTTCTTCCCCATCGGTTAACAGTTTTTCGAGCGATGTGGCCTGCCCATTGCCACTTCAACTTGCAGATTTTTATAGCTATGTCGGTGACTCTGGTTCTTTGGCGAATATCTACGTTTCGGATTTTATCGCGCAAAGAAACTCCGAGCAGAGCTCTCTCCATTGCCCGTTGTGTGACTCTGAGTTTTTCCAAAAGGCCAACAGTTAAGGACCACGTCTCAGTACCATATGTCATCACTGGCAACACACAGTGATCAAATACCTTTGTCTTTAGGCACTGTGGTATCTTGGACGAGAAGATGTCACGCAATTTCCCGAACGCTGCCCATCCGAGTTGGATTCTTCGGGCGACCTCTTTGCCTAAGTTGGACTTACCTAACTGAACAATCTGTCCAAGATAGGTGTAATGGTCAACAACTTCGAGAGTATCGTTCCCAACGATTACCGGTACGGGTACAACATGGACATTGGACATGACTTTTATCTTATCCATGTTCATTTTAAGACCCACCTGTTGGGAAAGGCTACTGAGGTCGCTGAGCATTGTATTAAGGTCCTCCAGCGACTCTGCCATGATGACTATATCGTCGGCAAAACGAAGGTGAGTGATGTATTCGCCATTGATGTTGATGCCGAACCTGTTCCAGTCCAAGAGCTTGAAAACGTCCTCCAATGCGTTAGTGAACAGTTTCGGAGAGATAACATCTCCCTGTCTCAAGCCTTTATGCAATTGGATTGGTTCCGTGCTCTCGTCCTGTAATCGGATCGACATGGTGGCGTTTCTATACAAACACTTCAGTACTTCGATATACCTATAGTCGATATGACAACGCTGGAAGGACTGCAACACTGCCTAGGTCTCGATTGAATCAAAGGCTTTTTCATAGTCCACAAACGCTAGACATAATGGCCGATTATACTCCTCAGCCTTCTGTATAATCTGGCAGAGCGTGTGTATGTGGTCTATGGTGCTCCAGCTTTTACGGAAACCGGCTTGTTCGGGAGGCTGGAAGTCATCAAACCTGCTTTCGAGACGGTTCGTAATGACTCTGGAGAACAACTTGTACACATGGGTCAGGAGTGAGATGGGCCTATAATTCTTCATCTAGGTGTTATCACCTTTTTGAAGAAGAGCACCACTACACTCCTATTCCATGCTTCAGGCGTAGTACCTTCGAGTATGACGGAATTAAATAACTTCTGGAGGACCAAAAGTACCGGTTTTCCACCCGCTCTCAGAAGTTCTGTCGTGATTCCGTCATCACCTGGCGCCTTGTTATTCTTAAGCTGTTTCAGAGCAATTCTAATGTCGTACAAGCTGATGTCTGGGATGTCCTCAGTGTAATGTCGGGTCAGTTTAGCTCTCTTGTCCTGAGCTGCGCTGACAATAGGCTGTCGTGTTGAGGTGTACAACTGTCCGTAAAACCTCTCGAGCTCTCTCAGAATCTCCGGCTTTGATGAAATGATACTGCCATCCTCAATCTTCAGCTTCGTCATTTGGCTTTTCCCAATAGACGAATTCTTCGCGAACACTTTTGAGCCCTGGTTCCGCTCAATTGCGTCCCTAATACATCTTGTATTATAGGAACGCAGATCATGTCGCACCGATTTCGAGATTCGTCTATTAAGTTTGCCATATTCCGACATATCAGCTGAAGATTGCAGTCTCATCTCAGCCCGGTCTTCCATTAACTTAATTTTTTCGTCTGAGAGCTTTTGAGGTCTTTTTCGGCGTGGGGTCTTAAAGAACTTGGACCCCACTGCTTGGACAGTTTCCACCAGCCCATTGTTCAATTTGTCCACAGTTCCACATTCGGCTAGGCCCTGGAAGCGATTATGCAGTTCGAGTTGGAAGTCTTTGGGGTTTTGGATTTGAGCATGACCAGGACGGAGCGTGGACTTCACCAGACGAGACCTCTCGAGCTTGATATTCAATATGCCTCTGACAATTCGGTGATCGCTACCGGTTTTTACCTTGCTGATCACGGAGACATCATTGAATATTTGCTTCTTGGTCGTCATGATGAAGTCGATCTCATTTTTGGTCGATCCATCGGGGCTCATCCACGTCCACTTTCTGGATGGTCGCTTCTGGAAGAAGGAGTTCATCAAATAGAGTTCCTCCCTCTCCATGAAGTCGACCAGGCGCTGGCCCCTCGGATTCCGCTGTCCATACCCATATGACCTCACTCTTAACTCAGCGACATGCCGCGTACCCACCTTTGCGTTGAAGTCACCCATAACAACGGTGAAGTATGTTTCGGAGGTATGTATGGCTTCAGATATCTCCTCATACAACGCCTCTAGTTCATCGTCAGGGTATGTCGAGGTCGGCGCATATACCTGTATGACCTTCAGCGAATAACCATCGGTTATTCTGAGTATAAGGTATGCTACCCTGCTAACCACACTATCGACCTTAACCACGTTGTTGATGAGTGACCTGCGGACGAGAAAACCTACACCACCCTGGGACTACCTGGCCAGCTACCTTGACCAGGGATAGTGGAACTGCCGGGGACTGGGGGCCGTACGTTTTGGTTGTCTGTCATTGAAGGGGGAGGGGGGGTTGCCATAATCCCCACGCTTGGCAGGCGGCTTGGGGATCGCAGAGCGTTCACCGTGAAATTTGGAGGATGCTGCTGCCCATCCTCTCGTGGTTCTGGTCGCAGTTTTAGGACATACCCGGGTCCAGACACTTGCCCTTTCGAAAAAAGTTTAAAAAAATCAGTAATTATATACTCGTACAAGTAGTGCTTAAATACAAGTTATCATTCAAAAAAAAAAAAAAACCTGCGCGTTGGACGATTAATAACATCGTAATGTGTATTGATGGGGTAGTTACCCACAAAACTTTGTGACTCAGTTCAAATTGTATGTAATTATCGTGACACGGGTGATTACGAAGGTGTTGACGAGCATTTATATGAAGCGTAAAATTGTTAGGCAACAAAAGAAAGAATGATAAGAAATACTGGTATTCAATTCCAATTTATTTTGTTTATACAGGGTTACGCAGAAAGGGTGCACTAAGCCGAAAGGGGTCTGTTATACTCATCATTATGAACAACTTTTACTATGGGACCAATCCTGAAATCGCGAAAATAATATCAGCGGTTTCATAGTAGCATTTTGTCGAGTGTCAATGGCCGTTTTCTGTGAAACAGCTAGCTGATATTATTTTGCGATTTCAAAGTTACTCAAATAGTAAAAGTTGTTCATAATGATGGGGAGTATAGACTTCTTTTAGCTTTCTACACCCTTTTTGCGTAACCCAGTATAGCATAAGTATGGAAGTAAGACCAATAGATAAAGTACGACGATTTAGGTAGTGTCATATATTGTGATAGATTTGTACCATTATCTATGTGGTACCAATGATGATGCATCAGCAGTCATCTCTCTGGACCACTAATGTTATAAGTCATTACATACCACTGAAAATGAAAGGTTAGTAGGAAAATAATTAGTGACAGCCGTAGTGAGAGCAAACCTGATTACGCTAACGTATAACACATTACGATTCCATTAAAGTATAACAAAATACTTACTATATCTTAACTTAAAAAATCTAAAAACAGAAATGATTACCTACTTACCTGTCCCTAACGTGGTTCAAAATAGAGTATATTTAAGACCGCAAAAGTGTATAAGTAAACAGTCGGAATCCCACTTAGATTTTGTAATCACAGCTCAGAAGCCGTAGTGCGTAGGTTGGCCTGCGTGGCGAAGCGACATTTCTTTCTTTAGACTATATAGGCTCGTGCCGCGCGCTGCATGATTTTACCGAGATTATTCTTTCACTTACACTTTGGAGCGTACAGATGAATAGAGCCATAAAGATGCAAAACTCTAATCCAATCTAAAAATCACCAGTTGACGTGGTGTTAGCTGGTTCGATTGACAAAAATCGCGCGTTGGCGTGGACGTGTCCATGACGCGCGTGATTCTGAGTCCTCATTCTGTGGACTTCCACACCCTACCCACCTACTCCACCTTTCACACCCAGAAAAATCAAATGTCTGCTTATCTAATACCATCAGTCTAGCTGAAAAGGAAAGATCGGTTTCATCGCATGGATTACTTTGCGTCGAAATCAGCACTTTAAGAAATTAGTCCCCTTCATCTCATTTCCTAATGTGTCTTGTGGCTGCGTGGGGTAGATGATACAGATTATAGGTATTGTAGCGTACCTTAACGTAGCGAACAATCAAAAACAAAACACACAACATCAAACTGCTTTATTTTCTTCACCGTTTAATTAAATTAATGCTAGTGCAGTGCTGAACTGATGCTGTAGGTAAAAATTAAAAACCATCAAAAGCAAAACACACAACTTCAAACTGCTTTATTTTCTTTACACTAATGCTAGTGCAGTGCTCAACTGCTAGTATAAATTGCTAAGCTGCAGCTTAATCAAGAAACGATGGCAGCGTGAAACCATCGACAAATTATAGTGAGACTATTAATAGCGGTTCATTATGGCGTAGATCGGAAATATGCCAAAATAACGGATTAAACTTAGATGGCGCTACAATTTGATCGTGTTATAGGTTGTCTCGAACTTCCGTAAGCGCTACAGTCAGCTAGCGTACTAAAAGGTTCAACTAGTATTAGCAGACAAGTTTTGCAGCATTTCAAGAGAAGCGCAACGAAACCAGTAGATGGCGCTATTATTAGTTGATTGAATCAGGCGTTACTTTGCGGAAGCCCATTTTCAAAACTGTTTTATCACAAATTCCTTATTGTACTTGAAGCGACGTAGAAGCGGAATTACACTAGAAATTCATCATTAAAACAGTTTTGGCGCTATTATTATTTTTTTACTTCGGATGCCGCGACCAGCCTCGATATGTTTTCATAAAACCATAAAACTAAATTTATATTATATACATACAGTAAGTACTTGTGCAAAAGCATTGTATTTTTGTATTTTTTAGAAATGTTTCATTAACGTGACCTTTAAACATGCTCGTTCGCCATTCGGGGCCGAAGTCTACCTGTTATAAACGATTCAGTTTGAACCTTAATGCGCCGAGATATGGATTGCTTTTGCGCAACTTTTAGCAATCATCTAAAATTTGCCTAAACACGTGACGGTACGCGGCCCTCAGATCAGACAAACAAAGGAGATATGCTTTACTACAATAATTATATTTATTATTGTTAGTTTATTAGTTCATGTTTCTGAAACTACCTAGTTATTATAATAAAGATTAGCCTGTTTTTCTAATAATTCCGGTTTTCTTCTGAGTATGCCAATTCTCAGATGGTCACTGTTGAAATTTCGAGGTAGTATTAAATTAATCCTACTAATCAATTTTGGTGCAACAAATACCTACCTACATTCCGTGTGGATTTGGTTGACCTCAACCGCCGTCTGACCAACAGGAGAGAGGGAAATATGTTATTCTCACTCTTTCTCTCCCGTAAGTTGGAAGGGGCGGCGATCTGTTCCACACGTTTTGTTACTTTATTTGTTACTTTAGGACCTAGGGCCTTACGTCCAACTCTAAACGCGGGCCCGAATAGTTGCAGTTTTCAAAATCACGCGAAACTTACCGCGCCGAGATACGGTTTGCGGTCGCGTGATTTTGCAAACTGCACTTATTTAGGCCCGTGCTTAGAGTTGGGCGTAAGGCCCTTGTTCTGTTGTGAAGGTACTAACTGCTAGTACCTATACCTAGTTGCCTCTACCAGACCTGAGGCCTGGCGCACTCCGCACTTTAGGTATGAAGCTACAAGTAGTCGTCTGCCAGGCTAGCATGCGCGCTGTGACAAAATGTTGACGACTCTTTTTATCGTTCCAAAGCGAGACAGGCTATATGAAACCGTAAGCACAAATAGGCTAGGCACCTTGTTACATTCTTGCTCTACGAGGTGACGACAAGATTTTGTTGCGGTGCGCATGCTAGCCCGGCTTGTCGGACTTGTGCCGCTGCCGCGCGATAGACAGAGATAACGCGACAAGAGTTACGCGATAGACAGAGAGGAAACTTCTAGGTTAATATAGAAGTAGGTAGCGCTCGCACGTCCTGAATTACGCTAAATTGTGTAGTAACAGTCCTACTTATTTAAATGATTTTGTCCGGAATGAATTCTAAATAAATTTTAAAGCGTCCAGAATTCGAGAAATGAAATAAAAATATTTTAAAACAATCAATATATTTTTCGTACATTATACATAACATAAGTATGTGCTTCGTAATCTATATCTATATTTATTTACATTAATATCTAAGCCTTACTCACTTTTAAGCATTGCTTGTTACTACAGATAACCATAAGGCTTAAAATGTTGTATTAAAGTCGCATTTAGTGGAGCAAGACCATGGCGCTTACACACAGTCGTGCGTTTTGCTACTTTTATTTTTAGGGTTCCGTACCCGAAGGGTTATGATAATCCACCATTATTATAAATTTCGGGCCTTACTTAAAAACGTTACTCAAGTTGACTTACGCTTAAATATGCTCCGTCTTGTTTTCGCGTGTGACGATTGCCGTCAACTAGAAGTTGAGAGAGCATTTTAAAACATAGATCAACTTGAGTAACGTTTTTAAGCCGGTATACCACGGCCAATAAATTTGATGAATAGGTATTTAGCAACTCTATTGCTGTCGCGCTGCGCCCTGACCAGCGAGCTATCGACGTGTGCGTGTCGAACAGACTGTGCGTGTGTGCGTGCCCGCCCGTGCTCCCGCACTGAATGCCTAGTTGCCTACAAATTCATTTCGCCTCGCAGTCTACTCGGCTAGTTGATATCGGGGTTTGCCGAATGTCGAGTGATTTTTGTTATTTTGCAATCTGCTCATATTTTACTAACCGACTACGCCAAATAGACCAGGGTCGATAATTTTTGAAACCAAAAAAAAACACAGTAGTATGAAACCCATTATTATGATAAAAATGAAAGGAAAAATAAATTATGGGCGATTTGAGTTCGGGAAGTGGGAGGGGGGGGGGGGGGGGTTTAAGGGTAAAAATGGTTCAACTTGATTTCCAGTAGTTAATATAGTAGTAGTTAGTCAATATAGTTTTTGAAAAGTTTAATGCGAAAGTTGTAGGTAATAAAAATATCTATAACTTTTGTCACAATAATTTTTACACATAACCTCAAAATTTATGTGAAAAATTCAAATAACCAAGTTTTTAGTTAAAATAATATACATACATAAATAAAAATATTAAATACATACATACCTACTTATAAACTTAAAGCGAGATAATAACGATACAGTAGCTACTCCAAGATATAGTGCAGTTTCACACGACGCTTGAAAACTTCCTGTGAGGGTGCCGGTCTATAATGTGATGATAGTTACGGATAGGATTACCATGTACAATTCCTATGTGATAACTTTAACTATAATCTAATAATCTAAAGTAAAGTAGAGGTGTTGTATGAGGACTTGAGGAGATATCCGAGACCATAGATACCTCCGTAACATACTTCACCGTTGTTATGGGTGACTTCAACGCAAAGGTGGGACGCGGAATGTTGATGAGTTAAGAGTCGGGTCATATGGGTATGGACAGCGGAATTCGAGGGGCCAGTGGCTGGTTGACTTCATGGAGAAGGAGGAACTCTATTTGATGAACTCCTTCTTTCAGAAGTGACCATGCAGGAAGTAGACGTGAATGAGCCCCGATGGTTCGACCAAAAATGAGATCAACTTCATCATGACGACCAAGAAGCGAATATTCAATGTCTCCGTGATTAGCAAGGTGAAAACCGGTAGCGATCACCGTTTTGTCAGAGGCACATTGAATATCAACAAGCTTGAGAGGTCGCTTCTGGTGAAGTCCACGCTCCATTCTGGTCATACTCAAATCCAAAACTCCAAAGACTTCCAACTCGAATTGCATAATCGCTTCCAGAGCCGAAAGCGGAACTGTTCGTACTAAACAATAGGCTGGTGGAAACTGTCCAAGCAGTGTGGTCTAAGTTCTTTAAGACCCCACGCCGGAAAAGACCTCAGAAGCTCTCAGATGAAACCATTAAGCTAATGAAAGACCTGACTGAGATGAGACTGCAAACATCAGCTGATATGTCGCAATATGGCGAACTTAATTGACGAATCTCAAAATCGGTGCAACACGATCTGCGTTCCTATAATACAAGATGTATTAGGGACGCATTCGAGTGGAACCAGGGCTGGATAGTGTTCACAAAGAATTCGTCTATTGGGAAGAGCCAAATGATGAAGCTGAAGATCGAGGATGGTAGTATCATTTCATCCTCACATTTAGTAATCTCATATTCTAGTATTATATAATTAGTTTTTTTTTTTGTCTAATAACATCATGTTATTAAATCATGATTGTATTTGTATATTGTCCGGTGGAGGGTATTGTTACGCCATAACACAGGTTAATTTCTAGCTTGGGTAACAAGGCTCTTCATCATGGAGTATTGTTTTTGTAAAAACAAACTTTTGTAAAATTATGACCGACAACGTTTGTAGACACCAAATATATTTTCATTTCATTTTCATTTCATTTCATTTTCATTTCATTTTCATTTCATTTTCATTTCATTTTCATTTCATTTTCATTTCATTTTCATTTCATTTTCATTTCATTTTCATTTCATTTTCATTTCATTTCATTTTCATTTTCATTTTCATTTTCATTTTCATTTTCATTTTCATTTCTTTTCATTTCATTTTCATTTCATTTTCATTTCATTTTCAATTTCATTTACATTTCATTTTCATTTCATTTTCATTTCATTTTCATTTCATTTTCATTTCATTTTCATTTCATTTTCATTTCATTTTCATTTCATTTTCATTTCATTTTCATTTCATTTTCATTTCATTTTCATTTCATTTTCATTTCATTTTCATTTCATTTTCATTTCATTTTCATTTCATTTTCATTTTCATTTCATTTTCATTTCATTTTCATTTCATTTTCATTTCATTTTCATTTCATTTTCATTTCATTTTCATTTCATTTTCATTTCATTTTCATTTCATTTTCATTTCATTTTCATTTCATTTTCATTTCATTTTCATTTCATTTTCATTTCATTTTCATTTCATTTTCATTTCATTTTCATTTCATTTTCATTTCATTTTCATTTCATTTTCATTTCATTTTCATTTCATTTCATCAAAGCCGAAGATTCTGAGAGAACTCGAGAGGTTTTACGGACAGTCGTACACATTGACGCGACAGCCTAATTATCGGTACAGTTCTGGACAAGAGAGCTAAACTGACCCGACACTACACTGAGGACATCCTAGACATCAGCTTGTACGAGATAAGAATGGCTCTGAAAAGCTTAAGAACAACAAGATCGCCGGGTGATGACGGAATCACGACAGAACTACTGAGAGCGGATGGAAAACCGGTACTTTAAGTCCTCCAGAAGTTATTTAATTCCGTCATACTCGAAGGTACTACGCATGAAGCATGGACTAGTAAGGTGGTGGTGCTCTTCTTCAAAAAAGGTGATAACACCTTATTGAATAAACCCATCTCACTCCTGAGCCATGTGTACAAGTTGTTCTTCAGAGTCATTACGAACCGTCTCGAAAGCAGGTTTGATTACTTCCAGCCTCCCGAACAAGCCGGTTTCTGTAAAGGCAGGAGCACCACAGACCACATACACACGTTCCACCAGATTATACAGAAGACTGAGGAGTATAATCGGCCATTATGTCTAGCGTTTGTGGACTATGAAAAAGCCTTGGATTCAATCGAGACCTGGGCAGTATTGCAGTCCCTCCAGCGTTGTCATATCGACTATAAGTATATCGAAGTGCTGAAGTGTTTGTATAGAAACGCCAACATGTCGATCCGATTACAGGACGAGAGCACGGAACCAATCCAATTGCAGAAAGCCGTGAGACAGAGAGATGTTATTTCTCCGAAACTGTTCACGAACTAGGGCATGCAAAACTCGGGTAATTGAAAAAACCCGGTTTTTTCGAGTTTTCAATTTCAAAAACCGGTTTTTTTGAGTTTTTCGGGTTTTTCGAGTTTTCTTTATTTAAACCTTAAAAATATTGTATTAGTGTGTGCAACTAAAGAAAATGCTGAAATTTAGTTATATATGTACCTATTTGCACTTGCGTATTTTTATTGTTTAGCTTTAACAAGAGATTAATCAAGTAACATTTGGTATAATGTTGAGACTTCCAGCGTCCTGAACAAGCCAGTATCCTTAAAGGCTGGAGCACCATAAACCACATACACACGCTCCGCCACATTATACAGATGACTGAGGAGTGTAATCGGCCATTATGCCTAGCGTTCGTGGACTATGAAAAAGCCTTTGATTCAATCGACACCTGGGTAGTATTGCAGTCCCTCCAGCGTTGTCGTATCGACTATAGATATATCGAAGTGCTGAAGTGTTTGTATAGAAACGCCACCATGTCGATCAGATAAAAGGAGAGCACGGAACCAATCCAATTGCAGAAAGGCGTGAGACAGGGAGATGTTATCTCTCCAAAACTGTTCACGAACGCGTTGGAGGAAGTTTTCAAGCTTAGACTGGAACAGATTCAGCATCAACATCAATGGCGAATACATCACTCACCTTCGTTTTGCCGATGATATAGTTATCATGACAGAGTCACTGGAGAACCTCAATACAATGCTCAGCGACCTCAATAGCCTTTCCCAACAGGTGGGTCTTAAAATGAAAATGGACAAGACAAAAATCATGTTCAATGTCAATGTTGTACCCGTGCCGGTAATTATAGGGAGCGATACTCTCGAAGTTGTTGACTATTACATTACATGTATCTTGGTCAGATTGTTCAGTTAGGTAAGTCCAACTTAGGCAAAGAGGTCACCCAAAAAATCCAACTCGGATGGGCAGCGTTCGAGAAATTGCGTGAAATCTTCTCGTCAAAGATACCACAGTGCATAAAAACAAGGGTCTTTGATCAATGTGTGTTGCCGGTGATGACATATGGTACTGAGACGTGGTCCTTAATTGTTGGCCTTTTGTAGAAACTCTGAGTCACACAACAGGCAATGGAGAGAGCTGTGCTCGGAGTTTCTTTGGGCGATAGAATCCTGAACGTGGATATTCGCCAAAAAACCAGAGCCACCGACATAGGTATTAAAATTTGCAAGTTGAAGACGCAGCCTAGGTAGGCCCCTACTAGATGGAACGACGACATCGTGAGAGTCGTGGGCATCCAGTCGATGCAGATGGCAGGGTGTCGTACAGGGTGGAGGTTAAAGGGGGAGGCCTATTTTAAGCAGTGGACATCTTCCGGCTAATGATGATGACGATAGACAACGGGAGTCACTAATTAGTCTATGTTGGGGCATGTTAAACTCCTTAGTGTGAAAAGCCGCGACGGAATCTTCAATAGAACTGCCTGACATATTCAGCATTTTATTACATTCTTTACCCTTGGAGCTGTTTCCATCCGTGGCATGCAATGATTAAAACCATGCTGATAATTTATCGCAAGCAGATTTTTTATATTCTATATATTTTAATGTTGTTGAATCGGCACTGGCAGTCCTCCTATTTTTTTCTCTCTGTTGATATGAAGAACTAGTATAGCGTACGTTTATCAAAATATTGAAAATAATAATATGGGATGATGATGGTTATTGATTTAGCTATGTTAACACAAAAACATGAAAATTGAGAAACAAAAAGACTATACATTAAAATACATAGTAGTAGAAATATTGTCAAAAAATCATAGAGATATCATACCTAAACGTGCCAAAAAATATATATGTCTGAACCAAAACTTGGCGCACGCTACACATTGCGCCAACTTTATGGTTAGTTGTAAGGCAATCGCGTTCCGACTACAATGCCCCGCGATGCCAGTGCTGTAATTCCATAGCTGACAAGCGACGTTGAACACTATGCAAGCGACATAACGTCTAAATTAGAAAGTGTCATTGTGATGTCTAGGTATTTACATCGACGCTCGGACGTTTTTTACTACTTTTACTTGGTGATTGTGAGTCTATAGGTATTGTATCTCGATAGAAAGAGTAAGTTTTTATGAAGTTTCATTGTTTATTAATGTTCTGGTGGTAGTATTTTACATAAACCATCGTGAATAAAAAAAACTCTAAAAACCCGAAAAACCCGGTTTTTCAATCCTAAAAACCCGGTTTTCAAATCAGTCGGTTAATCGGGTTTTTCGGGTACTCGGGTACCCGGTTTGCATGCCCTATCACGAACGCAGTGAAGGATGTTTTCAAGCTCTTGGACTGGAACGGATTCGGCATCAACATCAATGGTGAATAAATCACTCATCTTCGTTTTGCCGATGATATAGTCATCATGGCAGAGTCGCTGGAGGACCTCAATGCGATGCTCAGCGATTTCAGTAGCCTTTCTCAACAGGTGGGTCTTAAAATAAACATAGACAAGACAAAAATCATGTCCAATGTCCATGTTGTACCCGTGCCGGTAATCGTTGGGAACGATACTCTTGAAGTTGTTGACCATTACACCTCTCTTGGACAGATTGTTCATTTAGGTCAGTCCAACTTAGGCAAAGAGGTCGCCCAAAGAATCCAACTCGGATGAGCAGCGTTTGGGAAATTGCGTGACATCTCGTCCAAGATACTACAGTGCTTAAAGACAAGGGTCTTTGACCAGTGTGTGTTGCCAGTGATAACATATGGTACTGAGACGTGGTCCTTAACTGTTGGCCTTTTAGAAAAACTCAAGAGTCACTCAACGGGCAATGGAGAGGGCTATGCTCGGAGTTACTTTGCGCGATAAAAACCGAAACGTGAATATCCGCCAAAGAGCCAGAGTCATCGACATAGCTATTCAAATTTGCAAGTTGAAGTGGCAATTAGGCAGGCCACATCGCTCGAAGTACCGATAACCGATGGGGAAGAAAGGTCCTTGAGTGGAGACCACGAACCGGAAGACGCAGCGTAGGTAGGCCTCCCACTAGATGGACCGACGACATTGTGAGAGTCGCGGGCATCCAGTGGATGCAGATGACAGGATGTCGATCACTATCAGTATAGAGGTTAAAGGGGGAGGCCCATGTTCAGCAGTGGACGTCTTCTGGCTGATGATGATAAGCTATAACTAATCACTTAGCAACGTAATAACCTAATGTATTTAAATAAAATTTTGAAAAAATATCTCAACAAAATTAACTAATATTAAGAGAATTATTTATTTATAAATTTTTCCACTTGTTACGATCCTGATATTCCAGATACACAAGTCACAATATATTTTTTAATTCTTTCTTTTCGTACTTAAATGTGTTATGTGTGAAAACCACGTCAGTTTCCATAGTAAAAATAAATCATGTTGTGCGTCAACAATTTTGTCCAAATCCTAACTTGCCGGCCGTTGCAGTAATGTGCTAAATTCACTTCACGCACAAAACACTAACTAAAGACGAGAACCGTTACATATCGATATCGATGGACAGCACTAATGTGTCGATACAATTATCGACTACATGTCTCTTCTCTAACTGTATACGTATTAGACCGACCCTCCCCTGACCTCGAGCCTCTGCCCGTAGAGCGCAATAAGGACAACTGCAGCTCGGATCGATTTATACCTACGAAAAGTAGACAAAATCATCGTCTCTGATTCTTCTGTTTCCTCACTCAAAAATAGGCCGATTTCATTATTTTTTTCAATTAATTGTTTAAAAAGGATTGATCTCGGCTTCTGTCATTTATTTTTGTTTTACAAACTCATAAATTTTGTTTGAGAGACGTCTGAACACGGAGGTAAAAATTTGATATTTTTTGGGATTTTTAAAGGCTCATATTTCTTATAGTACTTAACTTACGAGAAAAAATAAATGACACAAGCCTGACCATAAAGGAGATAAATTTTATAAAAAAATAATATATTGCTCTAGCGGTATTATCCAGGGAGGAAACAGGAGAATAAGTTTGTATGGACTAAACGCTGTCCAAATTGCCCCTTAAGTAAGGCCCTAAGGTGATACGTTTCTTGTTTAGCGGGAAATTCAAATTTCAAACAGTTTTTTTTGTGTTTGTAGCTAGGCCTGGTAATTATTGTGAAATGACACAGTGTTTGCGAAAATTGTTGGTCGTCATGTACAGTTATTAATCAGTTACTCACCGTATTACTTACATTTGGCAATAAACCGTTTATAACAGAAAAAAATTGTTTATTGACAAATGTAAGTAGTAATGTGCATTGGAGATACGCGATACGAGATTTTACGCGAGTTTGTTAAGAATAATAATCAATTTTCACAAACATCATGATCGTTTACAATAATTACCCGGCCTAGCAACAAGAACAAAAAAACTGTTTGAAATTTGAATTTCCCGCCAAACGTGAAACGTTCACTCCAAAATACTCAGTTTAGGGAAGTAAAACAATGTTTAAATAAAAAACACAACAGTTCGTTTTATTAATAACAAAACAACATATAATTATATTAATTATTAAAGTACTTTTCAAGAAAAAAAAACTAAATCAATTCATAGATAGATAGGTGACTAACTTCTGCCACAGTTATGGTTTTCATTGTTACAAAATGTGAGTAATGGCAGCTGAATTGATATACCAATAATAATCATACATTTATAATTCGATTCGTCACCTTCGACAAATATAAAGTAAATGGACATGCCATAACCATTAAACTTTCACAGTAAAAACAAGTCAAAACCGTCGGACATATACTGCAATACCTAATTGTAACCATGTACAGTAAATTTGTTGCAAAAAATAGATAGCTAATATAATAACTACGTGAGTAAAAGAGAACACCTGTGTTTGTCTATTGCTCTTGAACCGTTTGACATTCACAGGCAGCAGGCGGCTAGACATGTTGAGTAGCGTTAGCAAAACCGATCGCTTATTCACTGCGTCTCGCCGTGGATGGACGTGACTGGTCACGTGACTAATAAATCAGTGTTTACTTCGCTACTTGAAAAACATCTTTTACTAAAGAAGGTGTAATAAGCGTAGGGGGGAAAGACATGTTGGTAAATAAGTTGGTAATATTATTATTATTCTGTTATTTTAGAGGGATGGGTACAGGGGTAAGCACAAAAAAAATTGTTTTAAAATCTACCGGCTGTGCCTATACATGTCAGCTGAGGATTAATTTACGCAAAACTTATTATAACTTAACCCTCCAAGTGTGTTACGGACCGCTTGTCGGCGTAAGAGAAAAGTGCCCGACGCGCGTTAGGCATGCGGTGCGTATGGGAATTGCTGCTATTCGTCAATATATTTTCGATCGAATGAACGTTCCAACGACAACTTAAGTTCACTGACCTGTAGCTTATTTCAATCAGTACAGAATAAATACATCTTTGCTGGTTATGAAACTTATGAAGCTAAGTTTGTCTTTAAATATTTCAACTTCAGTTAGTTGTTTTTTTGGACTCGCGCTCTGAGGGTTCCTTCCACCGGAACCCTCAGAGCACGAGTCCTACTCCTACTCGTCCGGTTTTTTGTATTCGTAGTGTCTTATAAAACGGGTCAGACAAATAGACAGACCTGGCGAAACTATAAGATTTCTTTGTTGGACTACAGAATCAAGAACAAAAGAATATTTATCATAACTATTACCTGATGAAGTATAGCAGTTTTATTTAAGTATTTTTCGTCTTCCTATTTTCGTCATGTACATTTCATCGGGTGTAAAGTGGTTAGAACATACACGGGTGTATTTATTTGAAGTCCACTCTTCATCTCGTCTTACTGCCCGTATTTTTTCCAACCATTTCTTGTGCATGGCAACATCACTAGGAAATCTACAATAAATTATATTAAAAGTAAAAATAAAACAGTTTGAAAATAACATTTAACCGAAGTATAATTTGATAATTTACGAAATTAGTTTGCTGTCGGTACATTCGCCTCAAGTTCGGCATGTCCGATGTGCGGTGAAGATTGTCGAACATAGTGATGCTTTCCTTGTCTCACTAAGTATATGCGTATATTTCTATCCCGCAACGATGGAATAAAACAAAATGGGGACTAATTAGCGATGTTTGATGAAATTAATTTACATTTTATGACAAAATAGAATGATCAATAAATACTCACGAGTGAAAAGTGACACCTGAACTTTTATTTTGTGTTTTTGTTGTGTTTTTACACTTCCGGAAAACACACGAAGGCATATTTTTGTCAGATGTTTCGTTATCATGTAACAATAATCTTGTGTTGCACTTCCCACGGCTAGAGACCGACTGAAACTTGTGATCTTCAAAAATGTTCTTCTTCTGGGCATGTCTATTTACTTTATATTTGTCGAAGTTCGTCACCTGTTACCTATTTTCAAATAAACCCATTGCAATCAAGAAAACATAGCTACTTCGATCAAATGTTGCCTACGTAGGTACCTACCTACGTTCGATTGTTATCCATGGAAAAAAAACAATGGTGATGTGGAAAATCCTGGTATTATTTTAATTAAATGTTATTTACTTCTATTCTAAATTATTTCACTAAAACAACGGATTGTTAGGCATTTTAAAGTGAAATACAAAATCATTGCATACTATTATTTATAGTAAAGCGCCATCTACTGTATTTGACTTGTATTACTAAAGGCGCTAGCAACGTCGATTATCTTTAAATGCGAGGTAAAGTAAAGTTTTCGGTGCCATAAGACTAACTATTACTGTATTCTGTGTATTAGTTCATTTTAATGTCTAATTGGACACTACTATCGCCATCTCAACGATCACTTTGGAGCTATCGAGAGCGTCTACGCAGTTTTCTCAGTGAATATTTATCCTCTCTAAGTACGTTACATCCATGGTGAAACGAAAAATATGGGTCAGCCAACTCTGTTACGTAATAGCACTTAGTAGAACGAAAGTAAAACAACAGCCTTCTACTTTCGTTTGGGCTAAGGGTTCACAATGCGGACTACAAACATCCACTTTAGGCGAGTACGTAACTCGAGTGGCTAAACAAAACTAAGTACTGTCTTTTTAGTTGAAATTCAAATGGGAGGGATGATCCTTCCAATTTACTCAAGCTAGAACATTTTCTGTTCTGCACTAGGGTTCAGCTTTCTGGGTCTACAAGCAAAGCGTTTAAATAATTAGGTACCTAATCAGGTTTTTGCTTTTGATTTTGCATCCGAGCATGTCTAACCGTATCGGTATCTTCATATACATATTTCTAAAATTATTAACCGATATGTGATACTAATGTTATGTATAGGATTTTACGTAACTCTGAACATGTTATCCAATCCCGATGTTCGGTTGAATATTTCGACACAATACGCTTTCACAATAATTGGATTATCGTTGGAATTGATCTAGGATGCTTACTCCTCTCTTCACTTAGAAGTGTTAAATAACTGGCGGAGAGCGTGTCGAGACACGAATATACCTAGTAGGGATTGGTAGCCACAGCCATATTATAATTATGATCATATTTATAGTTTAAAAATTGGTGGTTGAAGAAAAATTGGAATAAACTAAGCTCGATGGACTTAGCCAAGTTTTAGATATTTAAGGATACACTTAAGAAAAAGTGATGTATTGAAACCTTACCTTCATTTTAACAGGCCTATTCAAAGACACCCAAACTTCGCGATGCAGCGTAAAAAATATTGTCTTTCCCATTTCAATTCAATTTTTATAACTATAGAAGTTTATAAAAAAAATTGACGGATGAATGAACATAAGGGTTTCTTGTAGTAACCCTGAAAAAGGGCATTGAATTTTTCTCGCCCAACTTGAAAACTTGTTTACTTTCAGTCCAGTCTCCTAAAAGCTCAGTAGGAAGGTATATCACCAAACTATGTAAAGTATTTCTGTATTTGTTTCAGGAGTGTCCCTAGTGTATATGGTGATAGTGCTACCGAGGCTGCTGCCGTGGGGCGGCGGCGGCGCGTGGTTCCTGTCTCTTTGTCACCTGCTGGGTGCCATGGCCCCCTGGTGTGGCTCCTTTATCTACCACCTGTTCATGAACCACTACAACGGCGAGAGCCTCTACCACCGCCTGCTGCAGCTAGACATGCTGGGCATATGGGTCAGCCAGAGCATAGGTAAGTTAATGACATTTCAATAATACTTACCAACAGGAGAGGTGGTGGTGGCAAACGCGGACATATTTGCGTTTTTTTTTTGTATTACTTAATGTCTTTTTAAAAACCCAAGTCTCTTGGCACACGGCTTTTTGTGCTAACATGGGCCGTTCGACAATTTGTGTTTGCATTAAATTAGATGTCTCAATCTCATTTTTTCTTTTCTCTTAACTATGGTTAACTAACCTACATAGAAGATCAAGCTGCTAGTTTTTTAGTGTGCGTGAAAAATAAGTAAGCGCATCATACTTACAGCGGTTTTGTGAAAACATTGGGTGAATAATGGAGACATTTTAAGAAAAAGAACGATAATTGTTGTAAGGCATATCTTCCTCGTTTGTCTGATCTGAGGTGGTGGAATATTACAAGCTGTTTGACATGTAATTCAACAAAACGCCTAAAATTTCGCTTCGCCGCTGAATTTCGATACTTTGGGGATCCAAATCTAACTAAACCGATTGCAACATAGTGTTTGTACTATAATTATTACAGCGGCACATAATGAAAACGTATGTAGAACCTCCAGTAACATAACGGTGACTACGGAAACTTACTATGTATCAGACAGTTCACAGTAGCGTGTTACAGTCGTTCATGACCTACGGACCAACTCTCAGAACAACTAGTTGGTCCGTGGGGAATATTAAAAATATATACCTGAAAACCATGCCCCATTATTATTAGTACACAGTTTTTTTATGACCAACGGAATAACTGCCTTTTAATTACAGTCTATAAATTATAAGCCTTTATGTCAAGATCGCAAGCAGCAGCCATCATCAATGCCCACAAACAGTATACCTCATAAAAGTTGACTGAAAGCTAATAAAATACATAACGTACGGTTTGTACGTGATGAGAGACGTTGGACAATTTACTGAAATTCATAAGGAGTTGTTATAATATTACACGCTACGCTGCGTACTACCAAAAATATAACCCTTTGACAACATTCGCAGGCTCTCAGAATAAACAATCACCACAAGGGTAAAACGTGAAGGGGTGAATGTAGTCGTATTTTTTTTGCGTGGGCACCTAAACTTCAATTCGCCTTTATATCGAAAATAGATATGGATTTTCATAACGAAATGAGTTTTTATAGCAGGTAAAGGTCACGTCACGGCAACCCTTCCTTAGCATTTGTTTTTACAAGGTTGTTGTAATGATAACATATTTTGCTTACAATCACTAAAATCTAAAATACTCGTTTAAGGGTTCCGTACCCAAGGGTTTCGCCCTATTACCTACTAAGCCTACGCTGTCTGTATAGTGTACTATTCCAAACCGTAATGAAATGTTCGCAGAATATATAATGTTACTGTTGGGGACTTACGGGAAATGGATGATGGTGGCTGCGTTCTCGATCCTTTTGTTTAAACTTGAGGTGAGCTGGTCGCGTGATGATGATGATCGCGAACTTGGCGTGTGCACCAACCGGTTGGTAATCGCGGCAGCCGTTAAAGGGTTTGGCTGAGGATGCGCGGTATCCATACGACGGTTGACAGCGGAATGGAATTGGCAAAAATGGCGGGGGAAAGGAAGGAAGTGAGTGAGCGTGTGTGTGTGTGCGTGTGAGTGTATGAGTTTCTTGTTTTCTATAACAGATCATAAATACGGCTCAGACAATTCCGCCGGCCTAGAGGTTTCCTCTAAGTAAGAGAAACGCGAAAATTCAAAGCGGAAAATTAAGTTATTTAATTAAATAAGAAGTAATTTATCCTAAAACTTAAACTAAATTATGGTGACACTCGACAGTTAGCAATATTGATAAGATTCATTGGCTAGGAAGCGGTGCTAATCTAACTGCTGGTCTGATGTAGTGGCGAGTGCCAATGCGAACCTTGCAGGTTCTAACAACAGAGTCTTTTCCAGGATATACTTCTTCCACTATGCCGATAGGCCAAGCTAGTGGGTGAGTGGTTTGGTCTTTGATTATAACTACCGATCCTACGTTTATAGGATTGGAAGTAACGTGCCATTTCTCTCGTTGTTGCAATGACGTGAGATACTCCTTGCTCCAACGTTGCCAGAACAAGTGGGTGAGTTTACTCACAAGTTCAAAGCGAGATAAGCGATTATCCGGGATTTCCGTTAAATCCTCAGCGGGTAAGAATTTAAGCGGGGTCACGTTTAAAAAATGGTTAGGTGTAAGAGCCGTAACCTCAGCTGGGTCGTCGGAGTGTAGAACGCACAGGGGGCGACTATTTAACAAGCCTTCGACCTGCACAAGTACCGTATTGAATTCCTCATACGTAAGGGTGCGTAGCCCAATCACCTTGGCCAAATGGGTCTTCACGCAGCGCACGTTGGCCTCGACGGCCCCGTTGAAATGCGGTCCAAACGGCGGACTGTGTTTGAACTGAATGCGTTGTTCCAATAAGTTTTGACTTATGTAATTTTCGTAGTTAGTGGACTGTATAAAATCGTAAATTGCGTCTAATTGAGTTCGAGCGCCACAGAAATTTGTACCAAAGTCGCTGTATATCATAGCGACGGGTCCCCTTCTGCTTATGAAGCGCTTAAAAGCTGCCAGAAATAGTTCTGTCGAGAGAGACGAGACTAATTCCGCATGAATTGAGGATGAAAAAAGACAAAAAAACAGACAAACATAACTTTTTTGACTTTTGACGCCTCGGTGGCGAATATGCGTTGTAAAAAACGGTCCTGCATAGTCTACTGACGAATGCACAAAGCATCTTTTGTCTCCAGAAACTCTAAAATCAGGCAGATCCCCCATTTTAGGGCTTGAATATCTAGGTTTGAGGCGAAAACAAATGTTACATGCGTGTACTCTCTGCCTTATTAAGTTTCTGGCAGATAGTATCCAAAATTTATGGCGAAGTAACGCCATTAATAGAGACGGCCCGGTATGTAGGTTTGCAACATGAAAATAGTCAACGATCAGTATGACTATGCGGTCTTTCGCGGGGAGTATTATGGGGTGTTTTTGCCCATAACTCAGTTCAGAGTTCTTTAACCTACCACCAGCTCGCAGAATGCCTTCATTATCAATGAACGGGCTAAGTTTAATTATGCGTTTGCTGCAAATCTTATTATTTTTAATTAAAGCTAGATCAGCAGGAAAATGTCGAGCCTGTACGTATCGCACAACATAATTCTCAGCTTGATCTATATCCGCAACTGTAATACTCTCGCCTTTAGGTAAACGTTTCAAGAAGCGTAAAACGTAAACAACGACGCGTAGTAGCTTCATCCAACTCGACACTCTTTCAGCTACCTGAGAAAATGGGTGAACCAGTTCATGCGACGACGATACCGTGGAAGGTGTGTCCGTCAGCAATACTACAGGTTTAGCTTCTTCAATACTACTTTCCGTAGAATTTACTTGAAACGTGGTCACGGGCCACTGCGCTATAGGATCGCACAGCCAATGTGGACCGTGGAACCACATATCACAGTTCAGCAGCGCTCGCGGTGTCAGCGGTCTAGAAACTATGTCAGCAGGATTTTCCGAGCCTTTTACTTTGTACCAGTGACAAGCGGGTAGTTTAGAATTGATTTCAGTTATTCGATTCGCGACAAAAGTATGAAATTTGTACGACGGCGAGTGTATCCACGTAAGTGTTACTGTTGAGTCCGAGAATGTATAGATGCCGTCGATCGTGCATCGTTTGATCAGTATCTCACGAACCGCGTTGATTAGATTGGCTAACAGAACGGCGGCACAAAGTTCTAAGCGTGCAAGAGTGGTCTTTTTTAAGGGAGCTACTTTAGACTTAGCCACTAATAGATTGACAGTGCCTTTGGAGGTGCTGTCTGACCCAACCCTAATGTACACGCTCGCTCCGTAACAAGCCTCACTGGCATCACCGAACCCGATTACGGTTATATGCGACTTAAAATTGATACCCACATGGCGTGGAATTTTTATGAGTTTTAAATCAGGTAGTTCGTTTCGAAACTGCGTCCATTTGTCTTGTATCGAGCGTGTTACAGGGTCGTTCCATCCAAGGCCGGCAGCCCAGCAATCCTGCACCAACAGTTTTAGGTACGCAGACACGGGACTAATGAGCCCAATCGGATCGAACAAACGCGCGGTAACAGACAGAATGGTGCGTTTTGAACATTCAGGAATGTCAGCGTTTATTTGAAACTGAAAGTTGTCATCGATAGGATGCCATTGCATGCCTATTATTTTTGTCTGAAGAGTATCAGACAATCCGTCGTCAAAGTCGACGAGTTGTGGATTTCTATGAGAAGTAGGTATTTTTCCCATGAGTTTTGAGTCATTGGAAATCCACTTGACTAAGTCAAAACCGCCGGCCTTGAACATATTCACCATTTCGTGGTAAACTTCTTCAGCCTTTTCCGGACCGTCTATCGAGTTGACATAATCGTCCATGTACATACTATGGTCCGCTTCGTAAGCGGCGAGCGGGTAATGTTCGCGACTATCAGCGGCGAGTTGACGTACACATCTCATCGCTAAGTACGGTGAACTAGATAGTCCGAAAGCGATTCTGTTAAATTCAAATATACGTATTTCTGAGTCGGGATGAAATCGATATAAAATGCGTTGAAACGAGTGATGTTCAGGTACCAATTTCACCTGAAAATACATTTTCTCAATATCTGCACTCAGGGCAGTTGGAAACATGCGTAAGTTTATCAATAATTCGAATATATTGCTTTGTAAATTGGGACCCTTGTACAGTAAATCGTTCAGTGATTGGCCACTCGTGGTAGCACAACTCGCGTCTAGCACTACTCGCGTCTTCGTGCTTTGTTTGTCAGGCCGGTACACTGCCCTATGAGGAATGTAATAACATTCACTGTCGAGTTTAAAACCCTGAACTTCGTTTAAGTATCCCTTATCAATATATTCCTGTATCGTCGCGTTGTAATTTGTGCGTAAGTCTGGGCAGGCGTCGAGTTTCTTTTCTAAAATTATTAGGCGGCGTTTTGCAGTTGCGTACGAGTTGCCGAGTTCCGAAGGTTCACGTTTGAATGGCAGCTGCACTTCGTACCTACCCGAACTATCGCGCGAATATGTGGATATAAAACTTTGTTCACATGCTTCATCATCTGGGCTTATATGAGTTTTACTAGGGACACTTTCGAGCTCCCAAAACCGCTCTGTCAGACGAGCAAGTGTTTGCGAATTTTCTGATGAGCAAAGAAACTTTTATCGGCGTTACTATCGACATTACGAGTGAAATTGCATAAATACGAGTTAGAAACATAATTTGCTTTACCCATCACTAAATATCCCAGCTTGCTGGATAGTGCAATTAAGGATGAATCGCCTGAGATGATCTTATCACCTCCCAGAATTTCAGAAATTAAAGCACTACCTATAAGACAGTCAATTGTTCCAGGCTTTTCCCATTGACTATCCGCCAAGAATAAATTATCGAAATGGCGTGAGTGCGTCGTATCTATAAGCGCGTTTGGTAATTTATCTGTAATCGAGTTTAATACGCGTGCGTGAACTTCATACGAGCAAGTTTTATCAAAGCGTGAATGAATTTTGAAAGTAGTATAACCCAAACAAGCACTTTCAATCTGCCCAATACCACGAACGCGTGAGGTATCAGTTTTAATTGAAAGTCCGATCCTATCACAGCATTCCTTTGAAATGAAATGCGTCATCGAACCTGTATCTACCAAAATTCTTACGTTAGAGCGTCTATTATTTCCATATACGTAAACAACAGCTGTTGGAAGCAGAACGGTACGTGATTCGTGTAATTGTTTATCTTTCGCGTCGGAACTAGTATGCAGCGACAACTCCGAGCGTCGAGCGCAACTCGTAACCGGTTTTACTGCGCTCGGTTGCGGAAAAATAGCATCCCTGCTCGATTTTTCATTCGATTTGACATTCATATGCAACGCGCTATGATGTAAACCTAAACAGGAAAAGCATCGATTGTTAGATTTGCATAATTTAATATCGTGGAAACCCAAACAGTTTCTACAAAAGTGATGTTTTGAAACAATTTCATTCCTACGATAAGGGTCTAACTTCATAAACTCCGAGCATTTAAATAGAGGGTGGATTTGCAAGTTGCAAACCACACATCGAGTTTGCCTTTTCGTAGTACCTAACTGGCTCGACGACAAGCTGTCATTTACTACAAAAGACCGAGTTGTCTTAATCTTAGAATTATCTCTCATTTGAACACTGGTTGTTTTATAAAGCGAGTTATTGCGTAATGATTGTATTTTACTTTGTTCATTTAAAAATTTCGTAACATTTTCAAAAGTGGGCATATCTATGTGCCTATGTGTCTGCTCGAACAAATCGACTACCTCCTTGTCCAGTTTGCTAAGAGCTAAATGAGTAATAATAAAATCAGATAAATCGGGTAGTTTCAAACGTGCGAGTGCCTTCTCTGCCGAGACAAACTGTTCAATGAATGAGTCTATCTTTTGATTAGATTTATAGTTTAACATCTGGTTTACATACAAGGAAGCTTGTACCCGCGAATCTTGGTACTTTTTAATGAGAGCTTCCCATAATAAGGGATAATTTTCTCCAGTCGGTAATATACCGCTACAAACAGTAAGGGCACTGTTCGAGAGTTTCCCAACGAGATATTGCGCCTTTTCACTATCCGACAAACGCGTATTGTCATGTATTAAACACTTAAAGTTTTCGTAAAACACAGGCCATTTATTAGGCGTTCCATCAAATGACACAAGTTCCAGTAAAGGTAACTTTCGACCGCAATTAAGATCAGCTTGAAACTTCCTAGACCTTGAATCTTTGATTTCTTGTTCGGCGTGTTTCGCTAAACAATACAATTCGTCGAAAGAATTTAAAACACTATAATTAGGTTTGAGCGTCGGATCACTTTCTAGATAAGCGGTAACCAACTTATCGATCGTGTCAATAAATTCAGTTCTTGTATGTTCTAATGACTGGATTCTTGTAATAAATTGAGTTTTGGAAATCGGATCAGATATTTTCAAACTAAGATTATAAAGAGTTTGTACATTTTCGAATAAACGTTCCTTTTTTGCTTCTAACAGAGTGATTTTAATATTTTGAGGCTCAGTATCCCCTTTCTTCGACATATTTTTAATATTTTATTTTTCAAAATGAAGGTGAGTAACAAAACAAAAAAGCAACGTTCAACCACCGACAATGATAACCGTTGTTTGAACTAGCGAACTTGTCTGATCCAAAGAAATGTATAATAAATATTGAGATGCGTTTATAAGAGTGTAAATAAATGCGTTAGATGCGATAAAACCGAGAAATATGCACCTGTGATTGCGTACGTGAAGGACGTTCAATGACAATGGCGTCGATCGTTTGTAATTAGCAACGAAATTACGTTACAAAAATGCGTATAAAATAGATATGAGTAAAATGAATATATAATAATAGCGTAAATAATGCGTGTAAAAGAGTGAGAGAGAGTTTTGAGTGTTAATGCGTTTTTTTTTGTGTGAGAAAATGAGTGGGAAATCCGGCTCGGGATTGGACCAAATTGTTGGGGACTTACGGGAAATGGATGATGGTGGCTGCGTTCTCGATCCTTTTGTTTAAACTTGAGGTGAGCTGGTCGCGTGATGATGATGATCGCGAACTTGGCGTGTGCACCAACCGGTTGGTAATCGCGGCAGCCGTTAAAGGGTTTGGCTGAGGATGCGCGGTATCCATACGACGGTTGACAGCGGAATGGAATTGGCAAAAATGGCGGGGGAAAGGAAGGAAGTGAGTGAGCGTGTGTGTGTGTGCGTGTGAGTGTATGAGTTTCTTGTTTTCTATAACAGATCATAAATACGGCTCAGACAGTTACAGTGGATTAACTAATAAATAATAATATCCCATTGGATTCCCATATAATAAACGTATTTTTGTGTTTAGTCTCGTGTAACAAAGGTAATACGTACAAGCGTCAAACTAGGCATGATAGCACACACTCAAAAGTAAAAGTTTTTTAAAATAAATAATAAAAAACACTGGGAGCGAGTCAGGTGTGCGCTAAATTAAATGTAACTGAAACGTGGTCTATCCCTATGGGCCTCATTAGCAAGCTCAAAGTCGCACAACGAGCGGTGGAGAGTGCTATGTTCGGGGTTTCTCTACGAGATCGAATCAGAAATGAAGAGATCCGTAGACGAACGAAAGTTACCGACATAGCCCACCGGCTTAGCAAGTTGAAGTGGCAGCGGGCATGGCACGCAGGACAGGCGGCCGATGAGGCCGAAAGGTTCTCGAATGGAGACCATGGATCGGTAAGCACAGCGTAGGACGTCCACCCACAAGATGGACAGACGACCTAAAAGAGGCTGAAATGATAATGATGATGATATAACATATCTCAAAACAATACATACTGTTACTATAACCTATTCTAACCTAAACCAAGCTTATCAAAGTAACCAGCTCATTAAAATTTCACAGAACATTCAAAAATACGCTTTTACAAACGAACAAAGCTCGTTGGTAATGTACGCAATCTCATAATTAGCAGGCATCTCGACCTGGCAGCTGGATCGCATCATATTGCGACAGGCACATTCGTAATGCCACACATGACAACGTAATTTCCAAAATGTTTCCAACATTCAGGAGCATTTCACCGAGCTCGCGTGGATTAACGCCAAATACGTTGAACCGTTTCTGTGCCGGTCACCGACACGCGATCTCGACATGAGTAGAATTTCGACCTGAATGCCTAGTGCGAGTTTTTCCAATCGCGCTTACCAACTCGATCGCGTTAACGTTAACTACGATTTGTATAAAGTAATGCCGGTATCAAACCTCCGCCGCGAACCCGTAGCAGCGAAAGAAATACTAGTTTTAATAGAAACCTTATATCGTGTAACATACAGCAGTATTTTAAACAGCAAACTTGGAACGGAGGCGCTGCTCATCTCGTTTGGCGTTTCTCCCACGCGCATTTAATACTATGCTGTAAGGAACATTGTATAAGGATCATAATTCAACGAGCAGCGATTTTGCTGCTACGGTTTCGCGCCTGAGGTGTGCTACCAGCAGCGTTAGAGCGGTACAATCTTGATGACGCTAGATGGCGGTGTTCTTATTTTAACGTAATCGGAAAAACTCGCACTAGGCAGTAGTAGTATATGAGTGTATCGTATGTTCACCTACACCGATTATGATAGATTCCTCTAAGTTTGGAGATGTTGGGTCGGTGACGTCACCAGAAATACAAGATGGACATAATATCTAAAGTGGGACTGAATATAAAATTTATAAAATAATAAAATTTATGATAGTTTTTTTTACTAATAAATGATCTGATAATCTTAATATTTATTTTTGAGTAGGCTTGATTTTGACTTCCAACTTGCCTGATGTTAAGCGATGATGCGGTCTATAATGGAGCACGCTTGAGCATGCATGGAGCATGCTAAGAACACTTTCGATCAACTCGCCTTTCAAACAAACAAACAAAATCAAAATCGGTTCAGCCGTTTGGGAGCTATCACAGACACACAGATACACGCGTTGAAACTTATAACACCCTTCTATTTGCGACGGCAGTAAAAAGGAACCAAACTCATTACCTACTACATCGTTATAAGCACGATGTTTCATCATCAATCATTTATTTGGTTCATTTACAAAGACCACATACTCGTATATCTACCTACATACGTACCAGCAGAACCCAGCTATGTCACACGCGTGGACATTCTCTAATGAACCACACATATTTTTACTGGATAAAAAATCATATACACTCTCCGGGCCTTCAACTATCTCTATGCAAAAAATCACGATTATTCGTTACTCTGTTGTTGCGTGAAAGTGGAACAAATCAACAAAGAAACACACTTTAGCATTTATAATACTAGTATTCCGACCCGCCCCGGCTTCGCACGGGTGTTACCTCGGTCTTCGGCCTCGCTACTTTGACCCGCTCCAGGAACACAAATTTTCACCCAAATCGATCCAGTCGTTTTTAAAAAAGCCTATATGCTATTCCAGACTATAATCTATCTCTGTGCCAAATTTCATCCAGATCCGTTCAGCCGTTCTGGCGTGATTGAGTAATAAATATCCATCCATCCAAACTTTCCATATAATATTAGTGAGATGTGATTATTATGATGTGTTGTAGATAGGCTGGTTGTCTCCATAAACTGGCAATAATCCATTGCTAAGCTCAACAGTGCATGGAGATAGGGACTTCTGCTGTGTTACATTACAAGCTACAACCTCCATTACCATACGCAACTTGTCCTGTGACAGTCAGATGGCAGCCTGTAGTAGTGCTCACAGACGTGTGGATTTGGTTGACGGACCGCCGTCCAGCCAACGGGAGAGAAAGAGTGAGGATAACATATTTCCCTTTCTTTCTCTCCCTTTGGTCAAACGGCGATTGAGGTCAACCAATTCCTCACGTCTGTTAGTAATTTTAGGCGTAATGTACGTCTGATCGGGTTAACTGACTAACCTGACGTGACGTGACGCGACCTTCTGCCTTCGGCGTCGTTTCTTTGGCATCATCTCAGATTTGCACCTTTACGTATCGTAATGCTAGTACAGCCTTCTAATTATTGTATAATTTTTTTTTCTTCCCTTAATCCGGCCCTTGCGCAAAATAACATAGCCTCTACTTCAATCTGGTAATAGCTAAGCATATTCGTGAAAACGAATTCGTGAAAGAAAATTTATAATAATAATATAATAATAATAAATATCTGGGACATTATTGCACACATGGTCATCTGACCCCAAACTAAGCAAAGCTTGTAATATGGCTGCCAGAGACTGATATACATACATATATATTTTTAAATACATACTTAAATAGATAGATTTATGACGCTACTTTCTTAATTATTTATAGATCGATATTTATTTTCAAATTATAATTTTCTAAATTTTATAGTCGAAAAAATCTTTTATCTCGTAATAACATTTTTGGGTTAGAAACTTACGAAGTTGGTTCTGGAAAAATGTTATTATTTCATATTTGTTTATTGCGTCCGGAATTTTGTTGAATAGGTTTATTATCTACACTAATATTATAAAGAGGAAAGATTTGTACCTATTTTTGTATGTTTGTAATGAATAGGCTCCGAAACTACTGAACCGATTTGAAAAATTCTTTCACTGTTGGGAAGCTACACTATCCCCGGGTGACATAGGCTATATTATATTTTGTAGCGAGGCCGAAGGCCGAGCTTACACTCGTGCGAAGCCGGGGCGGACGGCTAGTCATGAATAAAGGGCCTTTTTTGAATTATTTCTATTCGCGGGACTAAATTAAAATAGGATGCAGTATATTTTGTGTTTTAAATGCAAACATAGAATAAAATGCCGTAGGAGTATTACATTCTCGTGGTGCATTGGATTAAATCACCAAAGAGGTTGTAAGGCCTATGTTTTTATAACATCCTTGATCTACACGTTCATTCATCTAAGAAGGTTCCTTAATTTAAATCAGTTGTGTATATCTGTGATTTAAATAAAAAGTTTTAATCTGGCTGATTATCTGAATGACAGTTGACAGTTTCAAATTTTTAATGACTATGTCAATACCATTCTCTACTACTTATTATTATTTACTTTGGACCTCTTTGCTTGAGGCTATGTGACGATCCTCATATTACGTTTCGGGTAACGAAGAAAATAATCATTGATTTTTTAATTTCTTTTATGTAATAAAAAATAATTAAAATAAACGATATAACATAGCCTATGTTTTAATCTGGTAATTTCTAAGTATATTCGTGAAAACCGCATTTAAATCCGTTCAGTGGTTTAGGAGATGTGCGCGGACAAACAAACAAACAGACAAAAACTCTAAAAACTGTCCTATCGTGTTCAGCTGCTTATTTTAAGACGTCCTGAGTGATTATTTTTTTGTTATCTCGCAATTACAGATTTTTTTATCTCTACGTTTTTATTATATGTATAGATATAAACTAAGGTTCATTCTATAAAATAGTTTTACCTGTGGTTAACTTTTAGAAAAGTAACAGTCACTGCTACCAATGTTTAGATTGCTCAATCAAAAAAAATATTTAAATTATTTTATTGAGCAATCCTTTCTAAAAAAAATAACTATCTTCTTGAAGAAGGTCGGTTGGTTTGTTACAAGCTTTTCCCGGGACACCTGTCCCGGTGTCTATCTGTAATCAAATATTGCAAGTAAAACTTGACCCACTTCCCGGTGTTCGATTGAGCTGAAATTTGGCATACTTGTCAAGTTCTAATGACAATACAATATTTTGGTGACAGCGAGCTGATTTGATGATGGTGACGGTGGACAACGGCACTCTTCGATGGATAACAGTAGACTGGCAGTGTTTGGGCTCATTTTGATCAGCACACCGTTTCGATCACTAATTTCAGTAAAAAAACTTGGTTTGAAAAAGATATTTTACAGTAAAAAAAAACTTGTTTTTATTTCAATTCAATTTTAAAATGTTCGATATAAACATTATTAGTAAGCGATAGCCATTTATTGCCCGGTAACTAACTGGCCGACATCCGGTGAGCGGGCCGAGCCAGGGCGGGCGGCGCGGCGCTCCCGACCGCAATAACACGATTATAACGATTCACGGGAAATCCATTTACGAATTTGAAATATAAAACCGTCTTATTCTGAAATTAACTTACAATATCACGACAAAAATTACTTCATTTGTTTTCGTTATCGAGTGCGTAGCTTACTAAGTTATACAAAAATACCTTAGTTAACTGTAAGTTTTGTGTTAAAAAGGAAGTGATTATTTTAATTTGATCGTTGAATAAGTAAATGAAACCCCAAGATCTCTAACCAAAGTTAAGGGCCTAGCCTGGGAAACTCTTTTGCATATTTTTATTTACCATTTTTGAGAGAATATTCCTCCCCTACAATGAATTTATTAGCAGAGGCGGCAGCGCCGCGTCAGGGGTCAAGAGACCTTTAAATTTTTATAACTGTATACATTTTAAAATGAGTGCTGGCTCAGAGATGTCACAACGTATGCACTTATTAAATAAATGATGTTCATTCCAATTCAATTTTGGAATCCCTCGTATGATGATGCATTAAAATATCATGTTGATAAAAAGTTGAATCCCTGATAAGCCGACATCATCACTTTGATTTAGAAAATAAAAGGTAATCAGGGGCCTTACCCCTAGCTTAACTTTTGCGAGCCAACTTTTTGTAGGTACCTGATAGGTACCTAAAATTAACCAACTCATTTAAGCTGCATCGTTTAAAAGCATCTAACTTGAATGAACTAAAATCCGTTTTACTATGCATGTGATTGTGATTATCGTTCATTCAAGTTAGATGCTTTTAAACGATGCAGCTTAAATAAGTTGGTTAATTTTAGGTACCTGATAGGTACCTACTAAAAGTTGGCTCGCAAAAGTAAAGCTAGGGGTAAGGCCCAAGGTCTCGCTAAACTTTAAATCATCATCATCAAAAGCTCAAGCTGCCCATTGCAACAGCGTCCGTATTTGCACGAGAGCAACTATATATACGGAACACAATGTGAACAATAATTAATTTCCAGATAGTGCGGGCTAGTATGACAAGTACAGCGGGTAGAGCTGGAATAACACCGAGGCTTGTGTTGCTATTGTATGCTACATGAAGGGGTGTAAACAAACCAAAATGATAGTGCTATTTAAATAAAGTCTAAATATAACTTTTTACATTTGCAGGCTTGATATTTTTATCAAATGCTAAAGGTATTTTTGACTTTATTACAATGGCTCTAATGAATTTCTTTGTGTACGTCTTATTTTATGCATGCCACAACGCCGCATGTTGTAGCTTTGGTGTAATCGCAGCTTACAACTGAAATCAGAAATCAGAAAATCAGAAAAGTTTATTTTGTGAAAATGAAAAAACAATAAAACCAGAAATATTAATATAGAAGTAGGTAAACAGGTACATTGTCACAAAAACCGACCCCAACTCAGCATGTTGCTGGTTGTACACAACCAGCGCCGGTATTCTGTACTGCTTTGTTGATGTCATATACGGCCGCGCATTTCACCCCACATATTACAATATCAGGGTGAAATCACGACTTTACAATTCAAGCTATTCTTTAGTAAACTTGCTTCCTTTCCAACTATGCATATTTCCCATTAAATCGGTTCAAAAGAAAATGACTCATGGTGCGGTGTTGTTGAAAAAGTACCTATTAAGTAGGTATATCTACCTTACTAACTATTATTTTGTTTCTCGTAACTATTATTCAAGAAGAGAGATATTTCAGCATAATATATAATATGAAGAAAAAAAACACGAGTTTTACAGTACCTAACCCAAATTATTTCTTTCTCCACTTGAAACTGCCGAGATTTCACTTCATTTCCTATTGGAGATATTTAATATTATATTTTTATTAGACAGGGACAATGGCGTTTTCTTTATGGGCCTCTTGGGTGGTTTTTTTTCTACATTGGTTTACTCTCAGTAAACGCGTCTTCCGTACTAAGTTTCATTTTGAAACAAAACTACTTGCTCGGATCAGTAAGAAGTTCAAAGACAAACCGTTCGGAACTTAGAGTTATAAGTTCTTGCAGCTTTGAGCGGATCAGAACGTAGATCAAACAAGCTCTAATAACAGAGCTGTTGCTAGAGTAAATACTCGCCGCGGTAAAACTAACTCTCTGAGAACTTACTACATAAGCTTACCGTTTACTATACAATATAACACTCAATTGCGGATTTTTTAAATTATTAAAATCAGAACAATAATAATAAAATAAAACTTTGCGCTTTCGTCATTGTTTTTAACCCCCCGATGCAAAAAGAAGGTTGTTATAAGTTTATCGTGTGTTTCTTTGTGGCTGTGTATCTGTGGCATCGTAGCTTCCAAACGGCTGGACCAATTTTGATTAGGGTTTTTTTGTTTGAAAGGTGACTTGAATGAGTGTATTCTTAGCTATGATTCAAGACTACGAAAATATGTTCATCCGTTCAAAGATCATCAGTACTTTTATCGGGGGTTAAAAAAAAAGTACTTGTGTAATCTCCGACGATTTAATAAAACATGTGTTGATATTTGAAATTGTAGTTACTTAGTCAAAAAGTTTCTTAACAGTTAAATATTACAAATAATGTGGCAGAGCGACACAATGAAAGGCCAAGTCGGTGACAACAGTTTATTTACCCAAGTACCCTATAATACTAAAATAACATTTCGACATGTAAAGTACCATTTTGGCATACCTCAAACTAACCACATCGTGCTTTTTTTCCTAAAAAAAGATTATCAATTATAAGTAGGTTAAGTATATAGGTACGTACGTTTATGCCTCATCGTCATCATAATCAGCCTATACTATATAGTCCACTGCTGGACATAGGACTCTCCTATGGCACGCCACTCAGCCCAATCATCGGGTTTTTCTCTTCCAGCCACTGCTAGTCGTTTTACATAATTAGGTATGTTGTCACTCCACGCGTCTCTTTCTACGCCACGTTTGGCGATTCATAGTCTCCACTCTAGGACACGTCTACCCCAACGGTTAACGGTTCTGCGACAGATATGACCGGCCCACTGCCACTTCAGCTTGCTAATACTCAGAGCTATGTCGGTTACTTTGGTTCTCTGGCGAATAACTTTAAAAAAAAAAAAAAAAAATATATAGCTATTACTCTCTTGTCTAGACCGAGCCGAATTTGGCTAACCTCATCGCAGATCCTAAATAAATACTAATGTGTCAAACGGTCGCCAAATCGTATGTGATCTAATCGTCGGCCAATGCTATATGGGTACGGCCATGAAAAATTGTTCAATAACACACTTGAAACTGTAACACACGATAACACATTAGAAATAATATAACACAACGGAAAATAGTAAAGCCTAGTACACATAATTGATCAAATAATAAAACTAATTTTTTTCCGCGGCTTTGCCCGTAAGATTCGAAAATATAACTTACATACTAAAAAAACACAAAATAGTTATAACTACATAAGATTCATTTGAGTATTCTCACCGCTAACAAACTCCAAATATAGGGACGAATATTTTTGACAACATTTAATATCTTCTTACAGTGTACTAAGAAGTGTATTACTTTGTAAGGCTTTAAAGTGGCACGTTTAGGAATTTAAGGAGCATCAATATACCTATATATTACAATCTATATATATAAAAATGAACCCATATTTTCCTGGTGTATAACTTGAGAACTAATTTACCGATTTCATTCATCTTTTTTTCAAATGTTTTCTAATACTTTGTAGAAAGTTTATAACTACTAAAAACGGCTGGACCGATTTGAATGAAATTTTGTGTACCTGGAGCGGGTCGTAGTAATGAGGCCGAAGGCCGAGCTTACACCCGTGCGAAGACGGGGCGGGTCGCTAGTATAATATAAAGTAGGTAACCATTTCTTAATCAAATCAGTTTATATCACACTAATCTACACTAATATTATAAAGAGGAAAGATTTGTACCTATTTTTGTATGTTTGTAATGAATAGGCTCCGAAACTACTGAACCGATATGAAAAATTCTTTCACTGTTGGGAAGCTACACTATCCCCGGGTGACATAGGCTATATTATATTTTGTAGCGAGGCCGAAGGCCGAGCTTACACTCGTGCGAAGCCGGGGCGGACGGCTAGTATAATATAAGAAGATTTGTTTTTGCAAGAAAGTTTGGATGGATGTATGGATGAATGGATGTAGGTTACGCAATCACGCAGAAACGGCTGGGTGGATATGGATAAAATTTGGAATATACATTGCTTATGTCCTGGATTAACACATAGGCTACTTTTCATCATCATCACACCCATTTTCATCTCCATGCGGGTGAAACCGCGGGGCGCAGCTAGTTGATGTATATTTTTAAGATATAATAATCATATTTTGGAATTCAAGGAGCAACAATATACATATACTATTACAATATAATATAAAGTACACACTCTTAATCACATCAGTTTATATTATTTTTAAATTTTTTGAAGATGTAATAATTATATGAGATCAGTTAGGCGACAAAAGAATTCAATTAATATAAACCTCATCACAACTGTTTATCAAGTAATATTTTTTTCCTGTTTTTTTTTTTTAGTTCATTCCGCGTTTGATTTCTTCTGCGCTGAAAATTTTTCAGGATCCCTTTGTTTGAGTCTTTCCCTGTATCTTCTGCCTTTCAGCTGGCGTCATTGGCATCTGAAAAAAAAAGGAAATTATACCCTTCACTGGGAAAGCTTATCAAATATAATAGGGGATTTTCCAGCACCTTAAAAAAAGAAGCTTATTGTGGATAATACTGCCCAGACTTGGCAGTTATTATCATGTTTTTTATAGCTTCAAACATTTTGTGCATTTAGGCAGTGTCAAGTACTAAGAATATTAATGTTTTTAATAATTATCGTAAAACAAGTCGTAGGCCACCGAGGTTATATAAGTATGGATGTTTCAACTATTTTGCAATGTGAACTAGGCTTAACGTATTTTCTTGTGTGTTACGTAACACAAAACATAACACACGCAACGTGCGGGAATAAACACACGCGAAAATATCACCTTTTTCTGAGATTAAAACTTTTAAATACAGTCTAGTTGCACAAAAAACTAGACGATTCCCCAGAAAACAACATTCTTTACAGTTATTTTGACTTTAACGGATTAAATTTCAATACTTACCTTGTCAAATCACATCAAATAACTCGAAAAAACAAGATGAACAAAATTTCCGCTCACAACGATCTCACGAATTGCTTCCATACTAAAATGACTGACAGATGTTTAACACTTCTCTAGACTCGTAGGGTAGTTTGCCAGCTTAAAAAAATACTCACAGTGTTGCTGTGATTTTAAAATTAAATACTACTGAGTTTTTCATGCTATGTCACACACGGGAATCAAATTTGGCCCTTAATTTCAACCGTGTTTTTTTTTAAATAATAGGCAGATAACGATTATTTATTTGTTTTAAAACAAAGCTATAACTATATTTTAGGTAAAATGTAGCATACATATATGATAATAACTTGATTTGATCAAAAAAAAATCAATAGTTTGGTTTCACATGGACGAGGGACATTTAGATTTTGTATGGAAGCAGTAATCAACCTAAATTATAAATAAAAATTTACATAAATAAATAAGATATTTTTGAATTTTAATTACGCCTTGCTGGACAGGAACCCTCTAAATATTGATAAAACAGTAAATGGTATTGAGAATAATGTACCGTATATTTTATTTTTTACATTATATAATGGTCTACGTGTAAAAAATTTAAATGAACATTTTTTCGTGGCCTTACCCATATCATAAATATTAAGATTTCTCAAAACGTCAACAAAAACCTCTAATCTAGTCACGGTTTTATTATTGTACCTATACAATCTGCATCAAGCAGTTGTTTTATTGGCGATTTTCCAGTTATTGTTATTTTCCACCGACTTCAAAAAGGAGGGGGTTCTCAATTCGGTTGTATTTTTTTATGTTTGTTTTCTCAGATCTCCGTCATTTAAAAACCGGTTTTTTATTATTATTATTTAAAATTATATATATATAAGAAGGTTTTGGAGGGGGAGGCCTATGTTCAGCAGTGGACGTCTTCTGGCTGATGATGATGATGATATAAGTAGGTTTTTAGGGTTCCGTAGCCCGATAAGGAACCCTTATAACGAATTTATAAGGGTTCCTTATCGGGCTACGGAACCCTTCTGTCTTTCTATCCGTCTGTCTGTCCGTCCATGCGATTATTTTTTAATTGATAATTATTTTGATAAATGCATAAACAAAACACAAGCTATTACAAAAACAGTTACACCATAGACAGTTGAAGGTCTAAGAAAATAAGTATTTGAATGATTCCAAAAAAAATCAGTGTTATGTTTTTTTCCCTATCGAGCAAAGGCGGCTCTATGGTTTCCTAGATAAAACATTAAATTTTGATATGACACCATTTTTATAATTTTGAGCTAACCATGGAAATAGACAAACTAAAATGAACAAATTTGCTAAAAATGGGGAAAAAAGGCCTTAAAAAGATGGATACAATCGTTACCCTGCGAAAAGTAGGCAACTAACCGACAACGCTTCTTGTGTTGCAGTTGTCTATAGGTGGTGGCCAGTGCCGTAAATAGGGCTGTGCCAGCGGTGCCCAGGCACAGGGCGCAGGCTCTGGAGGGGCGCAGAAATGACCACACCAGAACCAAGTTTCGTTTTCAAGGGCGCAGTTAAAGCCATAACAGACGTTCGTAACACGTACCACGTGCACGTGGTCCGTACGTCTTTACGTTACGTTGGTCCGTACGTTACGGCTTTTAGAGAAGTTCGCACAGGGCGCATCAAGGGCGCAGTTATAGAAGCTCGCACAGGGCGCATAAAAGGCTAGTTACGGCACTGGTGGTGGCACAGACTAGGTAAAGCTACTACGTGACCACTTAACATCAGGTGGCCCGCCTGCTTGTCTATCACTCTATATGAAATTAACACCATACACATTTAACGCATTTAATATTAATGATACCTAACAGTCCAAGTCCATACGTACGGTGAGGTGCAGTGCAGAAGGGCGAGCCACGTGAGGTCAAGAGCAAATTCATGGGTGTAGCGTGTTTCCCACTCGTGAATAAGAACGGAAGCGGTGATATATGTGTGCCGCGTTTACCTTGTCTTTGTCACTTTTTCGCACTTTTGTCACACAACCTTGCAAGGTTTCTAAAATAGAATTTTTATTTGTATTGTTTCTTTAGAGTACCCAATTTAAATATCTTAGTTGATCGTTTGTTTGGCACTGACTCAAAATAATTTACTTACTTATTCCTCGACCTTCACCAACAAACCTCGCTGAGGTTTATCTTGGTGTTAGGTTCTCAGCTTTTATACTTAGAACACTATTTACTTACTTACGAGTAAGTGGTCACGAGTAAGGGAGAGGCCTATGTTCAGCAGTGGACGTCTTATGGCTGATGATGAAGTGGTCTACTAAGGGCCGTTTTTTCAATCCGCAGTTAAACATTCAGGTCAAGACAAATCAATAAAATTATCTGTCCAATAAGTTTACAGGGTTTACTCCGCAGATAACCTCTAACTGATTATTGAAAAATTCGAAATCACGCTATCAATGGTACAAATCATAGTAATTTTTAAATTTTCGCGATTTGTACACATGTTTTTTATATTTATCGGGACTAATGCGCGATAAGTCCCGATAAATATAAAAAACAGGTTCAAATCATGTCTGATTCTTTAACTGAGGATTGAAAAATCGGCCCTAAATAAAAAAACGGCCAAGTGCGATTCGGACTCGCGCACGAATGGCTCCGTACCATTATCCATAAAACCGGCAAAAAATTCACGTTTGTTGTATGGGATAAATATTTGTTTTATTGTAATTTAATCATTTATTTTTAAAGTGAATATACGAGTATAACGAAATTTTCTGTGAATATTTCAAGCGTCTACCTGTTGCCGTTATCAATATCGAGCAAAAACGAGCAAAAAAATCACTTTTGTTGTATGACAGCCCCCTTAAATATTTATTTTATTCTGTTTGTTTTTTGTATAGCGTTTTAGCGTTTGTTGTTATAGCGGCAACATAAATACAATATCTGTGAAAATTTCAACTGTATAACTCTCACGGTTCATGATATACAGCGTGGTGACAGACGGACAAACAGACAGACGGACAGCGGAGTCTTGGTAATAGGGCCCGTTTTACCCTATGGGTACGGAACCCTAATTAAAATTACAGTAAACAAAATAAGTTAACCGGAAGGAACCCAGCGAGTGCCGAGTGCATGCCCGTCAGTCGCTTCGGATGGCTTCGGCTTGCTACCAACAGTGACGTCGGCAGTAGAACAATACACTCGGCCGTCGCTCGTTCCTTGAGAACAATAATTATACATGATGCTGCGAATCATTGCAATTTATTAAGATAATACTTTTGCAAAACTCTTTTGATATTGACTGGTGTTATTTTGCTACAGATTTCGCGTGGTAATCTTAAGATCTGCGTAGATTAGGAGTTCCTTAGTTCGGCGTCGCCTTGATCGTGGTTAGTGAAAACGGGCAATAGAGTCTTTGTTATGTCCGGGAATTTGGGTAAGTACCCAAAGATAATATAATCGTCATAGTAAGTACCCAAGGCTTGGGTTGGCACTGGCCTAGGAATGCATAATACAGCAGGACGTCAGTGCAGCACTATCTACCCAAAATCTAACAAGAATGATGACGTAAATAACGAAATTTACCTACACCTACGGGCAATGAAACTATTTCTTGAAACATAGTTTAAAGTACCATATTCAACTTATTTAATTTTTTTATTTCATAAAAGGCCTTCGTTTTTTCCGCAAACTCGCCTGATGTTAAGCGATGATGTGGTCTACGATGAAGCACACTTGCCTAGAAGTACCGATTCACTCGTGATTTGAAGACACCCATGCAGATTGTAACTAACTGAGAACACCCATTCAGGCAGCGCATTCCACAGACTAGCAGTTCACACGACAAAAGTGGAATTAAAGCGCTTCGTACGGGTTTTCGGGATATCAACCATAAAACGGTGTCGAGAAAAATACCAGTCACGTTATAAGATTTATACAATAATGGGTAAAGATAAAAACGTTGAAAAAATAGCTGAACCTGTAGGTACTAGTATTAAATCGTTGCATTCAACATAACTACTGTTTTCAGTGATTACCTGTCATTATGTTCATTATAAGTTGAAACTAGCAATCAGTGCCTGCTTATTTATGATTTAAACTGTTTTTAGTTTCTGCAAAAAAAATACTTTACTTAAATTTAGTTACCTACTTATCGTTATATATATTAACTACGTACTCAGCTATACTATAAATATCAGAAATCTTTTCGAAATATGTATCGTATTTAAAGCCAAAAATAATGATTATATTTTGGTAATGGTTACATAATATTACATTGTAGAAGAATATCTTCTAATATAATACAAATCGATGTGTGTATGAATGTGGAATGTATGGACTCCATAACGGCAGGATCGATTTTGACTGGATTTTCACTGGCAGATAGCTGATGCTATAGGAGTAACTTACATTAAACGCGGGTGAAACCACGGAGTGCAGCAAGTTGATTGATATTGCACTTCATTGCTCAGTCAATGCATTGCTGCGCTACTGAAGCCAGCAGGAAACATGCTATTATGGGTGGTTCAATAATTCTGATAAATAAAGACTTACAATTTAAAACAAGAGAAGATATTGGAAATCTCTCTGTCGAACGTGATATTGAACTTGCATGTATAGAATTAAAAGATTACATAATTGTATGTGCATATAGGCCACCACACGGTGACTTAGAAATATTCGAAGATGTTATGGAAGATGTACTCAGAAAAGTAGTAAAATATAAGAATGTGTTAGTTGTAGGTGATTTCAACATAAATCTTTTAAAACCGTCAAAACATGTAACTACCTTGACAAATGTCTTCCGTAGTTTTGATATGGAGCCTCTTTTTAAACAGCCTACCCGAATAACGGAAAGCACTGCCACCTGCATTGACAATATCTTCCTAAATTGTAATGTTCTTGAAAAATCTATCATAAACAAACTAACCTCAGATCATTCTGGTCAATACGTCAGTCTGCCATTTACCAAGGATAATAATACACCCGCCTTATTACATAGGCGTCATATAACAAAAAATAAAGTGAATAAATTCAATCATAGGATGTGTACTGACATTGATTGTAGTCTCAATTTAAAAACTGATATGCCTAACGATCCAAACACAATGTATAACACATTATTTAGCATAGTAAAGAAAAATTTTGAACGGGAATTTCCAAAAAAGGAAATTACTAGGAAATCTAAGCTTTCCTTCAACGACTGGTCAACAAAAGGTATAACAAAAAGTAGGGATAGGCTTTATGAACTATACGGGGAAAAACTTACAGGCATGATGAAAAGTTTCTAAACTACGTCAGAAAATACAGTAAAATATTCAAGAAGGTGTGTAAACAAGCGAAAACTATACATTTGCAAAGACAGATAAGTAACTCAACGAATAAAATTAAAACTACTTGGTCCATAATTAAACAGGAAACCGGCAAATCAGTTCAGCGGGTGCCTGAAATAAAACTACTTCAAAATGACGCCATAATCGAAAACAAGCTAGAAGTTGCTAACACCTTCGCCCACTTCTTCAAAAACGCACCCATTGAAACCACTAAAAATCTTAGTACTTGTCAGGATCAAGCTCTTAAATTCCTCAATGACAATGTTAATCGCAATCCCATTGACTTTTGTTTCCACCAAGTCACTCCAGCGAACATTTTGAAAACCTTTTCTTCCCTAAAATCAAAAACATCCGAAGATATTTGCGGCATATCCGTCAAATTTGCAACGAATATCGTAGAAGTCCTCGCGCCTTCTCTTTCCGAAATCTTCAACAGCTGCATTGAAGAAAACGTGTTCCCAGACCTAATGAAATGCGCTAAAGTGTTACCCTTGTTTAAAAGTGGGAATACCAAACAACCAGGCAACTATAGGCCTATCTCGATTTTACCAGTGTTTAGTAAAATATTTGAGAAGATCCTGCTAACACAACTTAGTGCTTTTTTCAACTGTAAAGGCATATTATACGAAAAGCAATTTGGGTTCTCAAAAGGCTGCTCGACAACAGACGCTATAACAACGTTTGTAGAGAATATCTATGACGCATGGGAAAAAGCACAGGATGTTATAGGTATTTTCTGCGATTTGTCAAAAGCGTTCGACTGCGTAAACCATAACATCCTACTAGATAAGCTGAATCACTACGGTGTTAGAGGTGGGTCACTCATACTGCTAAAATCATTCTTATCTCAAAGGACTATGCAAGTTGATATTAATGGTGTACTTTCTGATGCTATGACTGTGAATGTGGGAGTTCCTCAGGGATCTATACTGGGTCCATTCCTTTTCTTGGTGTATATTAATGATCTGCCATTTTTTGTCCGAAAATACGCTGAAATTATATTATTTGCAGATGACACGTCGTTGTTATTCAATATTGACCGAAAAGTCACGAGTACCGACGAGATCAACAAAGTACTTAAAGATGTCTCTAAATGGTTCAGCACCAATAATCTAGCTCTAAATGCTCAAAAAACCAATTGCCTAAACTTTACTTTAGTAAACAATAGAATTTTGAATTCGGTCACCATTGATAACATTGCATTAGCTTTCTCTAAGGAGACAAAATTTTTAGGTCTCATCTTAGACACCAAATTGCAGTGGGGGCCTCACATAAAGAAGTTGTCAAGCAAATTAAGCTCAGCTGCTTACGCTGTAAGAAAAATAAGAGAATGTTGCGATGTTCATACTGCTAGGATGGTATATTTCGGTTATTTTCATTCCCTTATGACTTATGGCATTATCCTTTGGGGAAATTCGGCAGATATTAAATCTATTTTTGTGCTCCAGAAGAGAGCTGTTAGAGGTATTTACAGGCTTGGATCTAGAGATTCCCTGAGAGAACTGTTCAAAACTATTAACATTCTGACAATGCCATGTCAATATATTTACGAGTGTATTTTATATGCAAGAAAACACTTGCATAACTTTACTACAAATGGTCTTAATACAAGAAGCAAAGACAAATATTTATTACCAAAGACTCGGCTTGTAAAAATTCAAAAATCGTTCGTCGTTAATTGCATAAATTATTATAATATTCTGCCAAAAACTTTGACATGCCTCAATGAAAGGAATTTTAAAATTAATTTGAAAAAGCTCTTATGTCAGAAAGCTTACTACAAGGTGGACGAATTTATAACAGATAAAAAGGCATGGCGAAATGTAAACATTGACATGGACTTACCTAATTAATTAATATTGTACAGAATGAAATTAAATCCCGCATATATTATTTTTTACTAATTAACTTATTATTTATTGACATTTTACAATTTTACAATAGATTTTAATTTACAAATTTGACATTTTAATTTATTTAATACTTCTTTTAAAGCTATTAAATTTTATTTTATTTCATTCTATAAAGTTTTAGTGCTGTAAATCTACCAAACTGAAGTCTGGTAGGTTTCCAACTCGGAAACTTGGCAACACTTTTGAATTGTATTTGAGTTAATTTAATTATAGATAGTTTTTTGTTATTGACGTTCATAAGTGTACACTAATGTACCCATTTGAAGAAATAAATGAACTGAACTGAACTGAGCAAAATTCTTTTGTGGATTTTTTTAAATCCCGACAGCAGTATTTTAGGCGGATCATACCTATTTCACCTATATGTTTTGTGCACATACTGTGGACTTAGGTTTGAGTTCGTGTTCCAGTGATAGCCATAGCTAAAGACTAAGAAAGAGTAGGGTATGTAGTGTATGCGCTATAGCATACATACGCTGTCTGGCTGTCTGTACTGAGCCATGGGCGAGTGTGCACGGTGAAGCTAATATCAGATGCGTGAATTACGTGGGCATTGTCGAGCCAGGGTAGTGTGTGAAACGTGAGAGGAAATAAGCCAACCCCTACAGGGTAGATCGTTATTATGATTTTGTTTTTGTTTTTATTTATTCATAGGCTTGCGTTAGACCCTCAACTCGCCTGATGTTAAGCGATGATGCTGTCTACGATGAAGCACCTATATTTAGTTTGAACTTTTTGACTGAGTGGTCAAAAAGTTGACTGAAGACTTCTTCAGTCTTCCCGTGAACATGGTTCATGTAACGCCGCAATATCGGGATCTCCATCCACAACTTTATCACTGTAAACATCCCCTAACTGTAGCGAACAACTTTGATAGTTTAAAACGGTGTTTTAAAAACATATATAAACATAGGGAAAGCATCAAAAATGAGGTAGTAATGGAAACTTGAGATAAAAAATAGCTTACCATCAAAAGTGGTCAACTCTATGAAATTCTTATCGTGATTATACTCATACGATATTCACCGCAAGCGAGCGTTTACTATAAAATAATAAAACTACACAGAAGGTGAAGGTAGCGAATCGACCCACGGTGGTGTCAGTGGGCTTTTCCGGAGCTACGTTAAACAAACACCCAGTGGATACAGGGCTACCACCTGATATTTCATTCATTATTAACATTTGAAAAGCAGGAACGGTCAAAACCTTATTTCTGGTCATTAACGATATTTCTCGTAAATTCATTAAAATAAAGCAACTTCTGCAAACTTTTGCCAAGCAATATTTTTTTCGGCTTGCCTTAAACAGCCAAACTGCGCCTCATCATCGTAAATAGCATATTTACAGCATTACTGTAATTTTACTTAGTTCTACAAGGAGGTACTAAAGTCATGTCTCAATATAGAGAAACTATAGTGTTAGTTTATTATTCTATTTGAGCTTAATATATGTTTCGCTCGTAAACACTAGACTACGAATAGATCCTATCTACTGAACAGAGACACAAGGTCTCTTAGTCTCTCTAGACTTGATGGCACCTTACATGTGAATCTAAAGCCTAGAGGCCACGAGTAAATATTAGTTATTACGTGCTTAGAGGTTAAATATAGCGCAGTAGAACGTTACAGTATCAGTTGGCAACCCTTGGCCGGCGCCACGTGGTCCCGGGCGGGCGGCGCAGTCCACGAAATGTCAGTAGGCCGACTCCATCTGGGTCACCTTATTAGCAGTGAGTGCAGCCAGCGTGGTGTCACTTCACTTTCTGCTGTGACTCCTCTAACTAAACGCTTTCATATTATTAATGAACCCTTGGACTTTACACACAGTCGCGACGAACAACCGACCTAGAATGATATAGCTATATGTATTCTGCTTACGCATCCAATAATACTTACATATCGGCTCTAAGCAAATGTCAAGTGTAGCCTCTTTGTTATTTTCATAAGAACGTCATACCTATTGGAAGCTTTTATTTATTATTGGAAATCTGTCATTCAATCAGTCAATATCGTATTGAAAACCAAATGAAAGCTAACTTTCATGACCAGCCAAGTTTGCAACTCGATTTTTGGCTCGCAATTTATTAATAATACACAAACTTCTGGCGAAATTCAAAATCATATTACACGGGCTATTTCGTCGGCGAGCAAATAAATTATGTAAAGCTTAATCAGAAAGTTTCAGTAATTACAACCAGTATATATAATTATAGGTATCTAATGAGATAAGCTAAAACAAAGATTATGCTCCACGTAGATATGAAATTCTGAAAATGTTAGAAGGTTGCTTGGAATTAAGGGATTTAATTTCGGATCAAAATTATCACGAATCGTAGTTGGTGGTATGTACGAGTACAAGATAAACCGCAACGCCTTCAGACCACAGCAGGGCCAATGAGATTTGGAAAACTTACTTTTAGTCGTGCGATGGAATAATATCAAAGAGCAAGGGATTATAATTAAAACGGTGATTTTCTATAGGTATCATAAATCTCAAAGCAAGAAGCTAAATATTGTATTAGAAGGGATATAGAATTACCAATAATCAACAAATTTCCAAGTAAACTGAAACGAGGTAACTGGAGGTAAATTTTGAATTTTTGTTTAGGCTCGCTTCCACTGTGGTGACGTTATCACTCGGCGCAGGCTCTATCATTGTTTCATAAGCGGTTTACGATTGTAATAACGGCACGCTACCGCACCACTGGTACTTGAAAATGTATCCTTTCAAAATGTGAAACATAGTCAAGTTTTTTAGGCTTAAACAATGATGTTTTATTTAGAAAAAGAAAACATTCCGTTTTGGTGACAAATATCCGAATTTGTTTTACTAAAAAGGGCTAACATGATTCTTTTTGGCACCATCTGAAAGACAAATTGCTCTGTTTCTGTTATTTTATTGTAAGGTTTTCAAACGTGTCTAAATATTGACATTGTAGTAAGAAGTTTCACTCACCCTTAATAGCTGTAAAATTAGGCAGAGATGCACGTTGCGAAGTGGCTGAGAAGGGGCTCAGTCAAGAGGCCCCCGACTTTATTGGAGGCCCATCGATGCCTCGAGATTTTTCCTTTCTCCACTCGGGTCGATAGCTCTCATCTTTGTACATCTGTCAATGGATTGCTAAATTTCGCCGAAACTTTTAATACGGCTTTCTTCACTTCTCCAGTCGAAGAAGAACTACTCTGAATACAAATCGGCTGCTCTTCGACGGCTTAGAGATGGCATACACCATTTCAATACGATTTTTGTTAGCTAAAAGGAAGAAGACCAAATTTTCCTTAACAACTTTTGGTTATCATTCGTGACATCGTGCTAATTTGAAACAAAAACAGCGATAAGAAATCATCAAGAAGGAAGAGTAATTCGGTTAAAAAATTTGAAAGAATCACTTTTGGACTGACCTTAATCGCTAACCTTTGATAACCAATAGTCATTAATGTATAGTTCGCCACAAAATACTTGGGTGTGGAACCCCCAGTTGATGACGTCAGAGGTCACCGCGCAAGCTACTCCGTCAACGTCATTTATTAGATTGGCTGTGATTTTACGAATCGGTATGAATTGAAAGTCTTATAAAAATGAGATATTGGAAAAACTATTAATAGTGTTGATCATCAAAACTGATCAAAAACTCATTTTGTCTGGGTAATGAAATACCTGAAAAAATAAAAATCTAACATCTCAAATTGAATCGTGTAAACAACGTGTTAACAATTCCAATTTTTTTTTTTTTATAAAACAACTAACTTCACTCGATATAACGGTGAAATCATGAATATTGAAAACGTAGAGATTCGTGTTCGTGATATGTCGGCCTCATACTTGTTCAAGTATTTAAGGTTCCGTTAATGCTTAACTAACCAATTGGAACTTTGAAAGTCTTATATAAAGCTTAAACGGGTGTGATCCCGAGAGGCCAAGGTTCTAGCTAAATATTAATTACCAAGCGTTCTTGCTAGACAAACTTGGTCAATTTATTATTTTCTTTTATCGTTAAATATTTTAAATAGCAACAATTAACTTGAAATTATACTGAAAGAGCTCTCTAAATAAAATAAAAATTTACAGAACATAAGACTTCAACGAGCTTTACTATTTTGATAATACAGGGTTCCGCATTAACCCTGTGCTAAGCTGAAAGGAGGTCATTGTACTCATCACATGATAAAATTTTACTGAGACCAAATCTGATTTCACGAAAAAAAACTGCAGTTCCATACATTTTGTCGAGTGTCAATGACCGTTTTCTATGGAACAGCTGATATTTTAATGCGATTTTAGGGACATAGATTTTTCCCCATAGTAAAAGTTGTTCGTAATGAAGATTACAATGACCTCCTTTCGCTTAGTACAGGGTAAATGCGTAACCCTGTATAAAACATATATCACACATCACATCATCAGCCAATTAACGTCCACTGTTGGACAAGGCCTCCCTCATAGAGAGGGGTGTTGCCATAATCCCCACGCTTGGCAGGCGGCTTGGGGATCGCAGTACGTTCACCGTGTACTATTAGGACGCTGCTGCCCATCCTCCGGTGGTTCTAGTCGCAGTTTTAGGACATACCCGGGTCCGACCCGAAAACATATATACCTATGGGTTATTGATTTTTTTCAGAACAATAGACATCAACGAGCGCCTTCAATTTTGATTTAATGAAAGAGAAAGAGTAGTAGATAGAAAGAGTTTATCTGTTTTAAACTATCACGGTTGTTCACTAAAGTTATATGACTATTTACGGGATATTGACCGTGGTAAGGTTGTGGAAGGAGCTCCCGATATTTCGGCGCAGTTACATGCACCATGTACACGGGAAGACATATCAGGAGCTCCTTCCACAACCTTACCACGGTAAATATCCCGTAAATAATCATATAACTTAAGAGTTTATCTATTTATCAGTTATCGATTGAAATTAAAATAACATATTTTGACAATAGACATCGTTTTCCTTCTTGTCGCTTAATATGTACTCGTTCAAGCCATTGTTTCACTTCAAATAACAATTTAATTAATTGTTTACCGAAAAGCCATTCAAGCACAATAGAGGCAGGCACACAATAATAACCTAACATTCAAAATAGCAACTTCAACTGGTAATAACAAAAGTTTGAACCGCTTGGATGTGGTAAAGTTTATGAAACACTATAAGTTCCTCAAGAGTAGCGTAGGCGAAGTAGGGAAGGCCGAATTCACGCAACTTACAAGTCTTGTAATGGAGGAACTTTCAAAACTTATGGATATAAACTTATTTAGGATTCAAGATACGAAGGAAAACGACTAAAGCTTACTAGGAGAAATATTTGAAACTTAGGATTCCATAAGAAAAATCTCAGGTTATTATTAAAAAGTAAGACTTTCACTGGCAGATAGCTGATGTTACCTTAAGGCAAGGTATTCCTACTTTTAAGCAACGCTTATTACTATAGATGATCATAATCCTTGGTTTATTGTATTAAAGTCGTATTTAGCGGAGCAAAATCATGGCTCTTAAACACAGTCGTGCGTTTCGCTACTTCTATATTTGGGGTTTTTCTCATATTTTTCGAAAAGTATAGCTGTAATGTAAAATGTACCTCACCGGTTTCCTTAATAATTATGAAATCTATATATCAAGATATCGCAGATATAATTTAATAAATAGGTAATTGAATGAATCCAAAAAAAAAACAGAGATAAAAGCGCAATTCAGTGCTTCTTTGAGAATTTTTTTCTATCGAGCGAAATGTGCTTAATCGTGTTTCGGTCTCACGGGTTTCCTAGATAAAACATTAAATTTTTCTATGACACCATTTTTTATAATTTTAAGCTAACCATGGAGGTATGGACACTTAATCTAGAATGACCATAATTGCTAAAAGTTGGAAAAGAGCGTCTTAAAAGATCAGCTACTCTACTTTATAACAGACTAGCCGTCCGCCCCGGCTTCGCACGAGTGTAAGCTCGGCCTTCGGCCTCGTTTCAAAATATAATATAGCCTATGTCACCCGGGGATAGTGTAGCTTCCCAACAGTGAAAGAATTTTTCAAATCGGTTCAGTAGTTTCGGAGCCTATTCATTACAAACATACAAACATACAAAAATAGGTACAAATCTTTTCTCTTTATAATATTAGTGTAGATGTTATAAGGAGTGATCCACGCAGGTGAAACCGTGTGGCGTAGCTAGTCCCTTATAATATTTTAAATATTATTTTATTAACACTGACACTGGTGCCGTGGAAAAACGGCAAGTGCTTGGTGTGGGACGCTACTTGCGTCAGCACGGTAGCTGCCACCCACCTAGGCCGTACGGTTCACTCCCCAGCAGCTGCAGCAGAGAATGCCGCTTGCATGAAGCGGCTGAAGTATGCAGCTATGGTGCCACGGTACATTTTTGTACCCATTGCCGTGGAGACCATGGGCAGTTGGGCCACTGAAGCCAGAAGCTTCATTGGTGAGTTGGGGCGCAGGTTGAGGGAGAAAAATAATGACCCTCGCTCCGGCTCGTACCTTGTGCAAAGGTTGGCCATAGCCATTCAGCGTGGCAATGCTGCTAGTGTTATGGGCACCTTCGCACAGGGTACAGTTAGGGGCGGGTTATTCTATTAAAAATATTTTATTTTTGTTTGTAATTTAAATTTTTGTTAGAATATTGTCAAAATAATTAGGTTTAGTTGTATTTTATTAACATATTTATCTTATTCATATCGTGATTTAGAAATAAAGTATCTTCGATGTGAGTAAGTCACATATAACAAATAGAAACAATGTAACAAGTGTTGTACAATTAATGTTCACATAAATAACAGAAATAAAGAAATGTTTATTTAGCGATAACAAAATTTAAAATCAATGAAAATATTCCATAGGGAGGTACATTATCCCAAAAACCGGCCCCAACTCAGTATGTTGCTGGTACAGAAACTGCGGCTGACGTTCCTTCTATCCGTTAGTTCCAGACAATACCTATTAATGCGCCGTTCCACATATCACACCGAGAATAGGAAATAGAAGCGCCGCTGAGGTTAGATCCCGGCTCGTGGCACACCGAGCAGATCTATGATACGAGTTTTGAATTAGTGTACAAACATGCGACACTAAGATGGGGAAAAATGGATGTTGGGTCTAGTACAAATTTCAGGAAAAAAATGTTCTGGCGCATATAAACTTAGATACATTTTAGAACTATTTGTGATTTAGAAATTATATATTGTGACCACACTGTCTAATTTACTTAGCAAAAATATGTAGTATAAAGGATTTGGTCTACTTTTTAACCGACTAAGGCGGAGGTTCTATGTTCCGCTGTTTTTTTTTAATGTATGTTCACCGATTTCTTCGCCAATTATGAACTGATTTTGATGATTCTTTCTTATTGGTAGGCCATAGATACTGGTCCCATGTGAATTTCATCAAAATCTATTTCGTACTTAGTTTAGTTTTTAAATCAAAATAACTGAAAAAAAACATGTCATCCAAGAAAACAAAATAGCGTATTTGTACATTTTGAAATCGGTTTTTAATGTGATTCACTTGTGGTTTGGAATTTTTTGAGCGCAGACCCGAAATCCATAGTTTTAATCACTGAAGTGAGATTTTTTTCGTTTAGATCTGATGCACGGCATTTCTTTTAATTTATTTTTAAACTAAAGGGTTCAACAACATTCAACAAACGTATTTTCATCCCCCATCTCGGAAAGAGTATTTTTGCTCATCGATATCTGAGTGCAAAAACCGTTTTTATCCGCTAGAGGATAAAGTAAATTGAATTTAGAACATCGTGTGCACTAAGTTTGTGAATTCAAAACATCATTAAACCTATTTACTTCTACCTCCATGGTGCCGAATTTATCATACAACCTTTTTTAATTTGTTAAAAACTCAGACTCAGAACCTTCTTGGTGTACATTTTTTTTATTTGCTTTGCGCGCGCCATTTTCGTTTTTTGCATTTAGTCATATCCTCGCTGATGTAGGATGAAAAGTTACGTGTTGCACTCGAGTGCAAAGATTTTTCACCTCGTACTCTTTTGATTCCCTCGCTAACGCTCAGGATTCTAATAATAGAATTATAGAATCCTTCACTTGCTCGGACATCAAAATTGAGCACGCGGTTAAAAAGCAACTTTGCACTCTTCTATAACAAATAACTAATTTTAACGTATTTTTCTATTTGCTCTAATGTAAAAACTGTAATACGTACAAACGTCAACCTTTGCATGATTATAGTACACACTCTAAAGTATAACAATAAATAATAATAAATGGCCAAGTGCGAGTTGGTGTCAAATTTCTGTTCTCCACCGGTTCTCGTACGATCACCAAAGTTAAACAACGTCGGGGGGGGCGGTCGGTAGGTACTTGGATGGGTGAACGCCTGGGCGTTGATGAGATGTTGTTTTTTGCACAACTCTTTTGTACTTGTAAACAAGTACAGTTTAACCTAATAAGGTTTGTGGTGGTATGGAACTCTCAGTGCGCGAGCCTGACTCGCACTTGGCCGGTTTTATTTCAAACTCCAGTACCGTTTACCGCACTTATATGGTTACATTTATAACCTAGATGATATTTACATTGTAATGTATAAGTTTTCCTTGTTTGTGTTGTGCGGTCTTTTAATAAAGAGTTATCTTCACGGCCTTGCTTAAATTTTGTAACAAATATTATCATGGTGAGCTTTACTTGACGGAACTAAACTAGGTAATGTAAGGTATCACTATGTTTTCCTTTTTTCATTCTTTTTGTTGAGAGCCACGTGTTTTTAGTTCAGTCTTCAGAAACCTTTATTTCTCTAACGCTATTACAAAGTTTTATTTTTAAATTGGTGCTGTAATAACAAAAGAAATAACTGGTGGATTGTGAGATATGCCCTTGACGGTTGACGGATGCCTTTGTGTCTTTGATGCCCCCGCGGCCGTGGTCTGCGAGTGAACTGGGGAACGCATTTGCCGATTGAAAAACATCATATCTATCATAAGAAGGAAGATGGAACGTGTCTTTGATCTTTTCACTTTGTACAGGTATTCAAAAAAGTAGAGGCGTAAACACGTTTGTGAAATTTACCTTTGTAAATTTGAACGAGCGTTCAAATTTTGTTGCTCCAATAGAAACATGTGACCTTGGGAGACAAACTTAACGTAACAAGAAAAAAAGCTTATATATAAACCCATTTCAGAAAACACCAAAATATAAAACCAAATGCCAAAAACAAAGTTGACAGACGGTGTGAAAATCCTAGCGGAATCCGAATACCGAAGCTATGAATATTTTATATCTGTAAACTAAATCTGCCTGAACTCTCGAAAAGTAGGCCACGTTACTCTAAGCCGGCTTGAGACATTGTATATTTTAACATTGTTGTACAAATTTTAGGAATTAGTTTAGGAATTAGTTTGCGTGCAGGGAAAGGGCAGTCGTTAAAAACGTATTAATCACAAAAAGTTCCGGTCGTATCGGCAGCTCTAGTGGCTAATGATTCAGATACTGGACAATATCGTTACAATCTCCGCAAATGAAGTCAGCCAACGTACCCTGTGGAAATAAAAACGTGAAAAATGGGGAAAGTTTCGGGCAACTTTTCATGCGGAATTTGCGTTTTAGGACGGATTTTCCCGACGGTTAACAGATTTTAAAAGTCTCTTTGCAGCTAAATTTTGTTAGATTGGCCGTCTATGCCATCAACTCCCTAACAGAAAGTGAGGGTTTCCTCAATCGTTATTTACTCTCTCGGAATGTAACAATGGAATCACTTCGAGCTTAGCTGGTAAGGTAAAAAAAAGTTAGCTTCACAGGACGCCCGGCACATGTGAAACATGATATGACGGCATAAACGAGTGTCATGCCGTTTTCCATATGCCATTTTTGTGTTTTTGTCATAGTAGGTATAAGTAGTTATAAATACAGTTATATTATTATTAACGGGATATTTAACATGATAAAGTTGTGCATTGAGCTCCCGTTATTTTGACGCAGGTACATGTACCATGTTCACGGGAAGACTAAAGATTGCGTGTGGTTGGTCGAACAGTTCAAAGTGTGCAGACAAAACGATCTACCCTCTTCTCAGTCTTTTTCTACGGTTATTAGTGGAACTCGAACTTGGCTCAAAGTTCCGAAAAAACACACTCACATTATCACTGCGTATAGTATTTTCCTCAGTTATAAATAGTTCAAAATTAAATTATTTAATTCAATCATTAAATCCTGTTGATTTTATTGTTTCAGGAGCGATTCCAATGGTGACCGCGACAGTGTACTGTGCGCCCGCGCCGCTGCGCTACGGCGCGCTCCTAGTCTACTGCCTCGGCAGTATGATAGGCCTTTATAAGGTAAAATCTAAATCTAGGTTAAAAGGGTAAAATCAAAACGAATGTCTTTGTATTGTCAGCCCTCAGAAAATGTCACACTTGACGGAGTGTGCAGCGTGCCCTGCAGCCTGCACACTGGACGACCTGCATGAAGCCACGGAGAGTGCCATTGGAGTGGCGAAATTTTGGTCCAAAAACTTAATTTAAAATTAAAATAAGTGGCGAACATCGACTCGAAAGTAGAAGAAGAAAATCTAGGTTTACATTTTAAGAAATATTCGTTATCCTGCCCTACAATCAGCCACACCTGCTTTGGAGCTATGAGCTCATCTTAAAACTTGCGTTTGAACAACAATTTCTCATTTTTTTTGTGATATCAATACAATACAATACTTTATTAATAATCTCCATAGTAACAAGTCTAACTTCTCCGGTACACTCTTCTACAACAATGTATATAAAATTAAATTTTTATAATATTATTATGTAGATATATCAAATTAAATAATAATTTGTTCAAATTCAAAAAATTATGAACTTATCAACGTTCTTATCTAATTATATGCCTGATTCTTTTGGAACTATAAACTCGTACTCGAAGCATACTGCGACGTAGAGCGACAGAACCTGAGGTTCGTCAACATTTTCCCTCGGGTTAATAATTAAGTAATGATTTATGAATTAATTAATTGGAATTTTTATTATTATTTTTTATTATTGTTTTACAAGAAATTCATTATACTGACTTATAATTATGCACACTATTATCAATAAAATTGTTTATCTGTGTTTATCTGTTTATCTGTTATAACTACATACGGGAACACCTTTATTCCTATTTCCCCAACTTTTTCATTCCACATCAAGATTGCGTTTTTCTTTGTGGATTGGAATAAAAATTGTTCGCACTAGACATGAGCGTCTACAAACCATTTTAATCGTACAAGTATGTACGTGTAATCTAAACTGTCACGTATTGTTTTCATAGGCTTACTTTTAAATGATATCTTGAAAATTAAGACCTGCACTTAATATTGCGGATTGAAATATATGTAATAATGAAGATTGTTGTTGGTGGTAGGCGATGCGGGCGTGGTCCCCGTGGGAGCGGCGGCTGTGCTTCGCGGCGCCGTTCTGCATGCGGCTGCTACTGGCGGGTGCGCGGGCGGCGCGCGTGGGCGGCGGCGACCCGCACGCCATCCTGCACGTCTTCTTACAGGTATCATATCTATCTACACTATACATATAGATATATATATACATATAGATAGATATACATATAGCTAGCATGGTGAAATGTCGATACATTTCACCATGCTACGCGATTAATGCGATTGAAACTATAGTCGGAGTATCCGGCCTAATCTTACGTGACTAATTCCCGTGTAATTGAAATAAAATTGAAAAAAGTATTAATGTATTTATATAATTTGTGTTTTTATCACGCAATTTTAGCTTGGTATGTATGTAACGGAATCTTTAAACTTGATTTTCAACTTAACACGTCGAATTAAATTGAAATTTTGTACACTTATCAAGGTCCGAGGACAATAACATAGCGTATCGTGGTTTTTTTAATATATTATTATATTACTATAATAGGTTTATTTTGATACATAGTACATAGTACACATTGGGTATACAATGACCAATAGGTACAGTCATTTCATCCGGGGGAGAAACAAAAGCCTCAAATGGAAGTAATGAGGTGGGATAATTAGGGGAGCCGGGTGGCGGGTGGTGAGCGTCGTTAATATCGACCACAGTATTTTTTTATTTTTTTTACTTCTCTTTTCTGTGATATTGACTGCAATCCCCTGCGATGGCAAGCATCCACTGCAGCTGCTGCGGTGGACACTCGTTATTTTATAGCCCACTACTTTATTATTGATGCGGTATATAGATAGATAGAAACTCTTTATTGTATACACCAGAAACAAAAATTACAAACAGATAGAAAACACTTACGAGCTAGTGCCACAAGTGGCGGCCTTATCAATAAAAGCGATATCTTCCAGGCAACCGTTGATCAGTATTAATTAGTGTTAATTTTGGGTCGAAAGCTATTTATATAACATTTACAAACGTTGGTAAGTTACATTGTCTCTTCTACTTTGCATGTGCCATGCAGATCCCAATTCAAATCTTCTTAAACAAAAATCAAACGAAATACCAAACAAAACAAAAAAACAATTAAATTAAAATATACAATTAAATATATACCTTTCTTGGAGAATATACTCGTAGTTAATAAATATTAATCTTAAAAAAAATCAACAACCTATCTTTGAGTTATGTGAATGAACAAATCTTCAATGTCCTTACCTCCTTAGGACATTTTCTATAGTAGGTAAAACCGTACTAGTTTTACCTAAAATAATTATCAATATAAAAAACCGACTTCATAAAAATGTCAGAACTGGACCAAATTGAAATGGGACAACACGGGAAACACCAGCTTTCAAACAAAAAAAGAATAATTAAAATCGGTTCACCCAGTCGAAAGTTCTGAGGTAACAAACATAAAAAAATTAAAACAGTCGTATTGAGAACCTCCTATTTTTTGGAAGTCGGTTAAAAATATGATGTCACACAGGTGAACTCTACAGGCAATTTAGATCTTGTAATCAGACATTCGTGATACGATACAATTATTATTATTAATTCCTATATCGTGCGATGGCCGATGACAATGGTAATTTTTTGTCACGCTAGCCTATCTAATGCACACCAATCATTTTAGTGTGTATGTGTATTCTATAACTATACCTATTACCCCTTTATTTTAGAAACAATGTTTGGGTAGGTTAGGGGATTCAACTAATTAAACAAATATGGGGTTTTTCAACCAATCTCTCGACAGCTCTGAATTTCTTCGATTATCATTGGTGGCTTGTTCGCCAAGTTTGTTTACATTGTTGGACATCCAAAAAAAAGACTACAATGGATAAGAATTTGTGTAATATACTAGTAGTAAGCCTACAACGTACTCGCAAATTGTTCTTCAATAAAATATAGTAAGGTCAAATAAAATCTTTATATCATTATTTACAAATACATACTTCACTCTCATGAAATTGCTTGCTCTTACATAATTTTTACATAGCGTAGCTTGTAAATAGGAGCAAATAATTTCATAATCATTTTATTGGTAAAATCAATTACAGGTTATTTTTCATGCAGCACCTATACTGAGAAGAACTATATCGATTCTGATGTAAGGGATTATGATTTGAAAAATCGTGGTCATTCTTATAAATGGATCTATCCAGACAAAATGCGGAGAGTGCCGTAATAATATTATGTCCAATGTGACAACGTCGACCTTCGTATTTCCCGCACAAGCTCGTGTTTGTTCATCAATCTTACACACGACGACAGCACAGTATTTAAGAGTAAAACACAATCTAAAGACTAAACGCATGCTCATACGACACATTATCCAAGGGAAAGATATAACCTGTCTGTTTTGCGAGGAAGTATTCGTTGACTCACGTTCTTTATGCTTCTTTCAGGCGTAATGGGTTAAACCTATAATTGTATACCTTTCCTTGTGCCTCACAATTTACAGACACAAGCTGAACCACGTACAAAAAATTCTTAGAATTAACAAGGAAGACCTATTTCCTTGGAATCTATACATATAATAAAAACGTGGAGATAAAAAAAACTGTAATTGCGAGATATCAAAATACAAACACACTGGTCTTAAAATAAGCAGCTGAATACGTAAAGACAGTTTTTAGAATTTTTGTCTGTTTGTTTGTCCACGCACATCTTCTAAACCACTGGGCGGGTTTAAATGCGGTTTTCATGAATATGCTTAACTATGACCAGATTGAAGTATAGGCTATGTAATTTTGCGCAAGGGCCGGGTTAAGGGAGGAGAATAGGGTTGAAAGTTTATATTATGAAAATTTACGCGTACGAAGTCGCGGGCAAAAGCACTAGTTGATAATAAAATCATAAAAGAGATACCAAAATAATAATAATAATTAAACAATAAAATAATTCCAAAAAAATAACAATAATAATAATTAATGCAGGGGCGGCTTTATGGCGAGCCGTCGGTGAGTGGCGACACCGCGTACCCCGATTCCATGGGGCTAAATGAGACCCCTGACCCCTAGCTTGCCTTAACCGGCCGTCCAGGGGTGGAAACCGCAAGAGCTAAGAACCTAAGCTCCAGGGTGGAAGTGTTAAAGGGCATAACGCCGCGAGTAGCTCTTAGTGAAAGTGCAGCACATCTCTCTACACCCTAAGCCACCTACGCCGATGTTGCCTCTCCGGTGCCAAGATACGGCAGCCTTTATGGGGGGCCCATTCAGTGGGTAGCAAGTCATCACCTGCCTAAATATATTTTGAGATGAGACAGGATAAGGCAGGTGCCGTTTCTCATTCTATAGATCTGTTATTCCATTCACAAGTTGTTCACCTCAATAGCCCAGTCTTTTTTAATCCTATACTGTACAATAGTTTCATATTCCTTTTTATACATATTTCATAGTTGCATGTATTTTATATTCAAAAGGGCCTCTTGGTGTTGGCTCCGGCTCCACCAATGCCCATCTAATGTCCGGGCTAGACCCGAAAATTTCATTAAATAAAGTGTCATAATAATTAAACAACAAAATAATTCTCGCATTTTAAATACGAAAATAGACTTTAAAATCGCAAATTCTGAATATCCTAGTAAGGATAATGGGACAAACTATTTAAATTTCTGCATTGTCATCGGTCCTTGATAGAAAAGTGTGCAAAATTTCAATTTAATTCGAAGTTTTGGATATCAAGTTCAAAGATTCAGTTACATACATACATATATACATACCAAGCTAATAAAAGCGTGTAAAAAAATTACAACGCGCGATATGCACGTCATTGAGTTATCTGGTATTTCCCATGATTTAAAAAAAACTGATAAAAAAATAAGGTCTAGCGTTCCGGGAGTTGACACCCAGCTACGTCACCGTTCAGTTATCAAGGTAGTTCTCAAATTTGAGAGTCTTGAAGTTTGAGAACTATTCATCGCAGCATTTCATTCATGGTATCGATGACGTAGGTCTGTGTCACCCACGTGGCATTTTTGTCTCGGAACGAAAAGCTGTGGACCAAACGTCATCTCCAAACTAATCAGGTTTTATCTTATTTCAACATAAATTAACACAAGCAAACGAAGTCAACATTTGAGTCGGGGGAATGGGGCAGGCCCACAAGCGAGCCAACCGGACAAAAAGATTAATTATTATCTTTGATCGATCTTTATGGGGTTCGCGCGGCATTAAGGAACCGAACCGTAATATAGTACAGTAAGTTACATCATCAGTTCCCGTCGGAATGTGAAACGTAGAATGGATCCAGCTTGCCTTTGAGTGTGAACACAATGGAACAGAGTTGGCCTGTTGCCAAATAACACTGTGACCTCCGAGTGAGAAGGTAGGTATTACGAAACCTAGTAACAAGGGACGTTATTTGATATTCGTACTGTGTGTGAAATTACTCTCTTGACGAATACTCGATGATGATGTACATATTCTAACCAATAAGAAAAAGGAAGGGAAGCCTACGCGTACGAAGTACGAAATACTTAGATAAAAAAATTTGTTCCATTTCTAATTTTGCCAAATAAAGAACTTACTTAAAATTGTAACTTATATAAAAATACGTAGAGCATAGCGTAGCCTTTCACGACCTGTATTTTAATCTTACAATAAATTTGCTCTCGCACTTTCTACTGTAGATAGATAGGCTTTTTCCCATCGATAATAAGTCGTATAGGTATAGGGTTACCATATCTCAGGATTTGTCCTGAGATTTCAGGATTTTTCGACTCTTCTCAGGATTCCGGCTGGATTTAGCAAATCTAGTGATAGCTCAGGATTTTCAATAAAACACAGGTTACATTTTAAAGATCTCTCTTATTAAACTACTAAAAATAATTTTCTTTTGGTAACGATTGAACAGATCAAATCAATACTTATTTATCAAAGTAAAACCAAACTAAAAACAATCTTCTTTTGGTAACAATTGCAGTTAAAATCAATACTTATTTATCAAAGTAAAACGAACTAAAAATAATCTTCTTTTGGTAACAATTGCAGTTGCAGTTAAAATCAGTTGCAGTTAAAAGTCTCAGGACTTTTCCATGGAAATGAGGCCTTTTCTCCGGACTTTTGATTTTTTCATCTGGTAACCCTATATAGGTACCAATTTTTTTCTGATGTTGATGGCTTTGCCACGTTGAAATGCGTCGCGGGCCTAGACCGGCCGCCTCGAGGAGAATAACAAAATATGAGCTCGCGGTCCCTCCGCCAGTACCCATAATCATTCTTGAGGCTCAACATGCCGCGGCCGAACCCTTTGTGCTGACCCTCGGCATCCCTTGTAATTTGGATCGATGTGAAACGTCCGCGTTTTGCACTTGAAACTGTGCCGGGAGTATAGAATGCTAATGGGTAATGTATCCACTGAATTATGCGTATAAATACGTACGAGATAGATCATTCACGATCAACACTCAAGTCATTACCCTATTGTAGCTATCCGTTTTTCGTTATTTTCCAGAAGTAGATATATAGATAGAAACTCTTTATTGTGTACACCAGAAATAAAAATTACATACAGATTGAAAACACTTACGAGCTAGAGCCACAAGTGGAAAAGTGTTCCTTTTCACGAAACTGGAGAATATGTTGTGTATAATAATGTTTTTTTTTAACAACTGAATGAGACGGACAAGTCGCTCGCGAGATGGTAGAATCCGTAACATTATTAATTAAAACTTCACAAAACGTCATCAATAGTTTCATTGTTTTTAATTTACAACTCCCTATAGGCCATGACATTTGTATTCTTCTTTATGGTCTGTGTAAATGTTTTCCTTGCTGTCTTGTTACTACTTTCTAAAATACAATATCAAGTATAGCAATGATATTTTAATGGTTGGCGCGTTAGACATCCGCGCCGCAGGGGCTTCAAATCCTAACAATGAGCTTCAGCTGCCGTCGAAGGAAAACATTGTAAGGAAACTATAGTATAGCAGACGTTGGTTATGTCATATACCTGCTCTCGTGGTAAGTTCGTGTTTGATTTGTGACCACCTGCTGGTCCCAACGGTAGACCAGCGCCGGTTCTTTACGACCGGCATCGTGCTGAATTGGTGCCGGTTTGTGACAACAAAAAATAGGCGAGTTCTAGTTCAGTTTTAAATTTAATTAATTGTTTTACTTACCTTTGTGTTTTGTGTTTTTTTGCCTCATATAAATTATGTCCAAGGTAGTAGGGAACATTTTAGTGCTCGGCTTGCTAGTGCGGGTCATGATGAAATATCTCTTGCTCAGCACCTAACGTTGTGTTCCATCAGCATCACTTGAGAGCCAGTTCCCATTCCAGGCTAGGTGTGTTTACCATCTTTGTCCACACCGTCAAACGTGGTCAAACGCGTATAACTAGTCAACCACATAATCGTCTAAGTACAGTTCCTCAAGTAAGCTCGCTCTCCATATCATTAATAATTGAACTCTTTTCAATAGGTATTTGTTGCGCAATTACTGCCATGACGGTAATTGGATTATAGCTGTAGCTCATTATATGAGTTGTTAAAGTAGAAATGAATCTTGTTTATCTTCCAGCGAATGTTCACTAATAAATATAAATAAAATACATAGATACCTATGGTTAAACGACTATTTAAAATTACGGGTCGAAGGTATACTATCTTGATAAATTTATTGACAGGTAATGCTCGTAGACTATGTTAAGGTTTTCCATGCAATGTTAGGTACATAATTGAATAATCAGCACAGCATATAATATGCTTTGTAGATTCAACCAATATTTTATTTTGAATTATGGTTGGTCAGTAGCAAGGTAAAAAGAGTGGCACAAGGTAGAGCAATTTTAAAGAAATGGCTAAATCACGAAAACGAAATGACAATAATAATATAGTTTTTTTCTATCCTATACTGTACAATAGTTTCATATTCCTTTTTATACATATTTCATAGTTGCATGTATTTTATATTCAAAAGGACCTCTTGGTGTTGGGTTCGGCTCCACCAATGCCCACCAAATGTCCGGGCTAGACCCGAGAATTTAGTGAAATAAAGATAATAATATAGATATTTCCAGAATCACCTTATACGGGATCTTGAGTATTGTCAGTTTGATTTTAAGTTCTGAGACACCTGGTATTTATAAGCTTTCGTAATGTACAAGGAGATAATTATGTCTAAATTGTTTCACTTATAGACAACTAGCTGCGCCCCGAAGTTTCACAAGCTCTCCCGCACAAACCGTAAAATTTTGGGATGAAAAGTAGTCTTTGTGTTAATCCAGGGTATATAAGCTGTCTCGATTCCAAATTTCATTTAAATCCATTTACCCGTTTAAGCGTGAAGAAGTAACAAACATACTCAAATACACTCACACACAAACTTAAGAATATTTAATACAAGCTGCGCCCGCGGTTTCACCCGCGTGGTGGCCTATGTGTTAATCCAAGAGAGAAGCTATCTATATGTTAAGTATTCCAAATCCGTCCCGCTATTTCTGCGTGAAGGAGTAACAAACATACAATCGCACATACACACACACAAACTTTCGCTTTTATAATATTAGTGTGATTACTGAATGTGATAGCCGTAGAGCCATCTCAGTGAAGTTAGATTTAGCCGGCTTCTACGTTTGAAACGAGACGCAAAGAAAGGGTTTGTTTAATTTTCTCGATAGATAGCATGCATAAATTGTGTTGCAGGATGCAGTGTCCCTGGGCGGCGGCGTGATCGGCGCGATGCACATCCCGGAGAAGTGGTTTCCGGGCACAGTGGACCGCTGCCTCAACTCGCACAACATCATGCACGTGCTCGTCGTGCTCGCCGTCTACTCCATGCACCAGGTCGGTATACTGCCTTCCTTCTAAACAAACCTTACATTCCTATATTCCATCCTATCCATACAATATTCTACTGACTCATCATCATTTTAGCCGTAGAACGTCCACTGCTGGACATAGGCCTCCCCATCGATCTTCAAAAAGGCCGGTTGGAAGCGGCGTTTCGCTGCGGTCTCTTTTAGGTCGTCTGTCCATCTTGTGGGTGGACGTCCTACGCTGCGCTTACCGCTCCGTGGTCGGCGCTTACCGGTCTGTGTACTATGTGCCTTGCTCACTGCCACTTCAACTTGCTAATCCGGCGGGCTAGGTAGGTAGGTAACTTTCGTTCTTCTACGGATTACATTTCTGATTCGATCCTCTATGAGATCGAATCAGATCATAGCCATCTCCATACATAGCTCGTTGTGCGACTTTGAAATTGCTCTAAAGTAATTTATATTATTTTATATTGAAGTGGCATTGTTATGTTGTTCTTGCTTGTTTAGTGTTCCTTATTGCATAGCAAAAAATCTAGATGGAGCCACCAACGCTTAGGTTGGTTGCAAATACGATGGTTGCAAATTTGGAGTTCAATAGGAAAGCGATTGTCGCTTTATTACATCTCACTGATCGTAGCTCACAACTACTCACAAGCTAGAGTAACACTTTCTAAAGATAAACAAAAAATAATAAACACGATCCTGATCTAAAGAAACCAAATTGTGCGGAATTCTCAGTTAGCGATTACGACTTCCACTTGTCTGTTGCGGTGTTTTAATTTAAATTAGGCATCGCATTTCGAAATTTTTGAACCTATTAAGTTTTACACACAAATTTCTGAGCACATCAAACGTTCGTGATGTAATAAAATGTAACCAATTGTAACTTTTGTGTTGCAGGTGACGACGCGCGACCTGGAGTGGATGTCACGCGTAGACTGTCACGCCCCGCTGCCTAATCTATGACGTCATCTGGGTTGATGCCCTCTGCTCCAAGCTTTCTATTTCTAATTCCTAAAATTGTGATATGCCTATAATGTACATGAGGCAAAAAAACGATAAGCCACTTGCGTTTTTTACTATCTGGTATACATGCCTTAGCTTCGCGCTACGGTGGCGTAGCGCTGGCATAGGCATATCACACAATAAGTTGTATGCTAAAACGTTCTTTCGTCCGCACCATACCTACCTCTAAGGTTTCCTTCTATTAGGTCAAGTCGATTCAAATAATTACTTGGAACTACTAAGTATACAATTATGTCCGCAAAATACTCCCTTACAGTTTTCCTCGAGATACTTGAAACGCTGCTTGCTCTAGATTGACGAATTGATTGAGGAAAGTTTCGTGACCCACTTCATATTAATGGTCAAACAAAGAGGAAATAGCGCAACAAAGTGTTGTCAACTCGTTAAATTATAAGTTAGTTCAAACATGTATCGAAAGGGTTCGCAAACAATTTGAAAAGGGCATTTAGATAAATGCTAAATTAATGCGCCATTATCTGGTCATTATTAGATACAGGTAGATTTCCAGGTTATTATTTAAGATCGACATGCAAGCAGCGACCTGTCTCCGCCTTACTGACGGTGAAAGATAGCTTAAGCACAGCCAAATGTGGACCTTCATACGTTCGGAATACGTGTGATTAACATATCTACAGAATCGCTGTTCAAACACGGATACGCATAAAGTTTAAAACGTTTTCACATAGTCAAAATTATAGGAATAGTGACTAATAGATAAGCACGACGCCGACGACTTGTTAGTTTCGCAGGAAGCTGAAAAAGACGTCTCAAGCTGGCCATTTCCTCTTCAGTTCAGTACTTTGGTAACGGTATTTAAACTCAAAACCAATGCTAGAAGTGATAATGTATTGAGGGTTTTTCCCGATCATAAATAATATCAGCATCAGCTGCATATTGTGACAGTAAAAGATACTCAGCTCTGCGCTTTGTGATCAAAGGATACATTCCGATAATGCAATTATATTAGTTAAATTTCTAGTGATATTCATACTTAGATACATAACTCCAGAGAATATCTGAAATAAGGTCGCGAAGCGTTCAACTAGAATGAGGTTGGCGGGTAGAAAGTTTTTACAGACGGTGCTAGCGTAGCTAAATTGTACCTTGAATGAGTTTTTTTTTTAAGTATTTGGATAATATCAAAAGTCATATATGGACAAAAATTTCAAACATAATGACAGAATGCCAAGGAAGCTCAAAACAATACAACAACACTTTATTGACACCACAGAAACGAAATTACAAAAAGAATATATTAAATAGATGCACAAAGGGCGATCTTATCGCTAAAAGCGATCTCTTCCCTGATCATCCTTTTCTCTTATTCTGCAACAACCTCCGTACAATTCGATAGATATTCCTTGTGAAGTATGGACGGTGGTGCAGAATACGTTTAATATAGTAGAGCTTTTTATGTAGAGATGACATGTAACAAATCTGAGATATTCTTGCGGTAAGTGCGCCATGTTTGCTTACCAAGTGAGTACGTTACCTAACCCAACTAGAACCGCCTAGTATCTTTTATTCAATTTACAACGGGGAGTGTTCTGAAGAACTGTTCAATCTGATACCGGCGTCGCGGTTTTATCATCACATTAGCCGCCACCGCTGAAAGCTCATCCATATTTACCATAGATCTTTCGGAATTCGCACACTGTGCGTTTTACGCGATCTTTTTTTCCTTACACCTGCAATATGTGTATGGTCGGTGTCAGGCGGTGGCGACTAGTGCGATGATAAAACCGCGACGCTGGCATCAGATTGAACAGTTCTTCAGAACATTCTACGTTGTAAATGCGATGTTGTTAACTGTCAAAAACAATAAACATCCCTAGTGTAAGACGCCATTTTGAGAAATCAAGATACTGCACATTTCGTGACGTAGAGAATCCTTGCACAATGTGCACAGCAAAGATATTAGCTATGCTAGCACACTGTCAGATGCCATCCTATTCGACAAATCAAAATAAGTTGTTACAAAGCTGACAATTAATATCACGGCCTATAAGTTAGTTGCTAGGTTGTTTCGTCACCGCGACTGTAGCACCTTCGTGACGTTTAGTTTAATCCTATGATAGCCACTCACAATAACTAGATCGTTAAAATTTAGGTAGCTCTTCGTTAATTAATAGTTAAAGTGATTAGTAAGGTAAGTATCGAATTAGAAACGTTATTAATGCAAACGAATCTTTTAAAATTATTGATAAGCTTGTGAGTAATGTACTTTATTAATATTACATTGCATTAAATTGTTATAATTACGTAAATCTAGAGATGAAAATAAAATTAGAACCTCTACGACTTTTAGTTTGAATGTATAGTTGTTTTATATAATGTTATTAATTTAATCTTCTTATTTATAACTACATTTTTCTTTACGACTTACCTACACTTACAACATAATATAAATACGTAATAAAGTACCTACTTACTTAAAGATCCCCGTAGAACTTGAATTGTATTTACTTTATGAACGCAGTTATTGTCTGTCACCACTTAAGTTGATGCTGGCAGATTCTAAACACTATGGTCAACCACCACCGCGGGGGCCGATAGCCTTATAGTTGTTACCGTCTGCCACCGCGTGAGGGTCGTTCGTTGGGGCAGACGTTAATAATCAAACTTCACGGATGTGGGCGCAGCCCTAAGGCGAAACCATGAGTTGAACGTCAGCTGTTGTGGATACAATAATATCGGCACTTTTCAAGTAATAATAAGTATGAAAACATGCATACAATAAGTACAAATGTCATTTAAGTTAAAATTACGCGCCCCTCTACTAAATTAAATAATGTAATAACTAAAGCACTTGCACCCCTATTTTGAAACGTAATTCTCCTTCTAAAGTTAGCTTGCCTACATCTTATTTTTTACGAAATATTCGTGATGATCTATATTTATTTTTATATGAGCCTGTGTGCCTGTAAAATGCATCCCTATCCAAGGGCGTCACCAGCCCATGGCCCAGGGGGGAAGTTAATATTATGGAGGATGAGAAAAATATGAATTGTAGGTACCACTAAAAAACAATCTCACTTCAGGGGTAGGTACAGTCAAGAGCAGACAGTTTCTTTGCAGTTGGCTACTTTTTTTTATCTCTAGGGGGGCAGCTGCCCCTCCCTGCCCCCCTCTTGGCGACGCTCCTACTACAATGTTATATTATAGTACTAGAATAAATTACGTACGCTGTTGTTAAATGTCCATAGAGGTGGTGTCGAGGGGCGCGCGTTTTTCATTTACCAACACGATCTCACAGTATCATTCTGCGACTTTATAAATTGAATCATCTTATATATAATATGTAAGTACTTTTAATGTTAATTACCTACCTACTAATCTGCGACCAATTGATGGTACTTATATATTTTTATATTCTTGATGTCGTGTGCTTCTCCGCTTGGCCTGATAGGCGTTCGCGAGGAATTTTAGCTCTTCTCTACTTACACACAAAACTCATAATTAGATATTAAACATGTAAGGGAGATCTCCGCTGGGCACTCCATAGGACTACCAATGAGATTTAGTCTTACCGTAGATCGCGTAGTTAGATAGTTTACGAGCAATAATTAGATGACAATGATGTTTGTTAAAAACATTTGACAAAAGTAGGAGGATAAACACTTAGCATAAAAATAACCACAACATTATCTTTGAAAGATTTTATTAGCTGTATTAATGCAGTGGAACTTATAATTTTACCTAAGTTCTGCCATTTCGGGCATTTTAAAAACATAGCTACATATTGATTTATTACGAGCTAAGATATAAAAACCTTGTATTGCATTTCAATCAAGGCGTACTATGTTGTGTTTTTCGAATAACCATATATAATTATAATGACTAAACCTACTTTGGTCCATACAGCTTATACTCTGGTGTAGAGACGTGATATGAATGATCTCCGACACAAAATAAGATACTAAACAAATCGCCTGCACGTGATGTGTGGAAGTACCTTCCTTTACCTACGAGTACCTAACGCGAACCTAACAGATCTAATTAAGTTTAAATAGACAGATTAAACACATACTTTACATATTATAGACTTTTGTTAAAAGCAGGAATAAATATGTATGATTCCTATATTTTTCGATTAACTTATCTCTAAAACAAGGGTGATTTAGTTAGAGTTAAAATTAAATGTACCTACTTATGTACACCTACTTCCAAAGGTATCTATGGTAATTGTTAATTAATATTCTTTTAGAACATAAATTGCTCTTCGATTAATTGTTTAATTAAATTAGTAATGAACAACATCACAATTTATGTTGATAACTAGATACTATATTGTTTGCATGTGTGCAATTGTTAAAATTCTAATTGATTAAATAATAATGTTACCAAATTTTCTGTAGATAATCAATGTGATTTATACGTACCTAATGTAAACACTAATAGATAGGCAAATGTACTGAAATTATTGACACAATTTCACCCAAGAGCGAGACATAAGGTACAAAACAAACCTACTAAAAATATTTATTTAAGTATGCATAATTACGATATATAATTAATTTCTTTCTTTCAACATTTTGGTGACCCTACAAATACTTATAATTTTATTTGGTCTCTAAAGAGTCTAAAGTCAGTTTCATTTAATTAGTGATAAAACAGCAATACAAAATCAGTATTGCATTATTGTAATGATGATTATTGATCAAACTTTCAAATGTAGATGTTGAAGGGGTTATTAAAGTTTATTTGAAATCAAATGAGTTCTATTCGTTTTATTACACACAATTGACAGGTGACCATTATTTAAACTCTATAAAAAACATATCGACGCAGATGACAGTTTTATTTGTCAAAGCTGCCACGTATTTTTCTACGCAAACCATATTACCTACCCTACCACATATCACCTATATCTCTCGTCGCCGCCGTGTCGGGCTGGAAAACGTGAAGATCGACACGCAACCTTTTTAGGGACGACCAGTAGTCGCTGACCTTCTGTAGGCTCCCATTGAGTGATGGTCTTCGCCCATCTTACAATTACAATATGGAAATAAAAGCATAAGGAATACGGTTGTACTTTCCTGTATGCAAAACAAAAATAAAATCATAAGCAATAACTGCGCATCTTCATTAACTTCAACCTTTCCTGAAAACAAAGCAAAAATATAATAGCCTCATTTTCCTTGTCTAGTTTATAGATTGGTTTTGCTTTTTTGATGATTTTTTACACGGATGATGTAAACAATTAAAAGGATACCGGAATAATTCGACCACACTATGAGTAATCATTACGCTATCAAACCTGTTAACCTTGCACAATCTGACAAAGGTTTACTATAGGTATGGAAATAAAATATTCCAGGTAGGACTTATGACTACTGACTTAAAATTCACTTTGTAATGTTCTAATAGGTATGAAGATGATTTTAGACTTAAACCTATTTTATATTTTTATTTCATAACATTTTCGGGTCTACCCCGGATATTTTGTAGGCTTTGGTGATGCGCGACCAACTTTTCGCAAACAACTAAACAGAATCGTTTATAACAGGTAGGCGTTAGACCCCAGGATTCTACCTTTCTTTATCTTTTTTCTACTCTTCTTTTCTCTTTATTTTTTCACTTCGCTCGTGTTTAAATCATAAAATCCTTCGTTTGCTCTGGATTTAATACCAGGCACTCGCGCAAATTAACGACTGTATAGCGTACAGTACTAGATAGGGTATATCTATTTACCTGTGTAATTTTTTGTAGTACTAGACTGCAGTTGTTATTTTTCTTTATTCTACTAGTCATAATACGCTGGCCTGATGAACTTCCGCAGAGTTAAATGCCTGGTTTGGTTTCACAACTCATCAAAGTATTGCATGCAAATGATGAGAATTAATTGCATAAAATTGTTTATTTCTTCTTCAATTTTATTCTCTGGGTATTATGTTAGTACGTATTGACAATACTGGGAGTAGTGGGAGTATTTGGATAAACAACTGGGTTTTCCTGAATAACAGCAAAACAAGGCTGACCTTCTGACATAAAGTAGATAAAAAAGAAACGACATACTTACAGCAGGTTTAATAAAATAATTATAAGATGCAAAAGTAGGTACCTATCTAAGCACATCACACTAATATTATAGGACTATGATTTAAATTATTATAGGGCTGGAAGCATTTGAAATGTGGTGCTGGAGACGCATGGAAAAATAGGCTGGACAGAAAAAAAACAGGAAGTACTATTAGATATGGTAGAGGAGAAAAGAAGTCTACTAGCGAGTATAGAGACTAGAAGAGGGAAGATGTTTGGTCACCTTGTACGAGATGACAAATTAATGAAAATCATCATAGAGGGAAAGGTAGAAGGAAAGAGAGGACCGAGAAGACCAAGAAAAGTATTCGTATACCAAATAAAAGAGAAGGCAAATGTCATAAATGTCGTACAGGGAGGTGAAAACGGTGGCTGAAGACTGTTCAGCCTGGAAATTACTCCACCGACAAGAGCTACGCTCTTATATGTTGAACGAATGAATGATTTAAATTATGTTAAGTAGTCTTCAAAATATTCAGGTTTTGCTCAGTTTCAAATGTTTTGGTATACCTACTCTAAATTCCGTGTGGTCAGCAACATGTGGTGAACAAGAAAAATAATCAAACATTAAATATAATATCTTTTTGGGCAGCTCTAAATTTTGTTGGAAATACTTTACTAAAATTGGAGAAGCAAATCATTAAAAAGTTGGTCTGTTGTACGTATAATTGCTGTACAATTATCGTTCGTGTTATATCTCCATTATTAATATATAAAACAACAATATCCCGCTCATTACAAGTACCTAGTAGTAGAAGTAGATATAGACGGGTAACCACAACGATAATATAATTACTAATAATACCCACATTTCATTAATAAAACTCACATGGGTATGTGAAACTGCCATGGTGTTTCGATGAGATATCTTACCTGCAATACCTATTTTTGTCCTTAAATTAAAATTTACTGTGGTGACTATATTTAATCCAATCCGGATGTATATTTTTATAGCTATCGTAGTTTCTATCAGATTTTCCAGTACCTATAATAATTGCAACTTTAACATTATTTTTATTCGAATTTAACCTCAATAAACATTAGTAATGGCTCCGCTGAGGAGACGATTGACGTAAGACAAAGCCCGCATACGCACTAAGTTTATACCTTTGTTATCAATGCCCGACCCGTAGACACCGTTGTTGGTAGGTACGGGTAGATTAATAATAAAATCTTACAAAAGATGAATAAGCATGTCACAAAAGGTCACAAAGACAAATTCGCCGTAATAATGAGTAGGTTTACAAAACCAGTCTTGTGGCTTACACTGACCTCATTTAACCCTGTTACTTTATTACATTTTATATGTGTATAATCCAATTCGAATAAAAACCACACAAAAAATTAAAATACAGTGAAAGCAACCCAGGAATACCTCTACGGCGTAGCAAACTCTACGAAATTGACTGTCAACCTTTTTATTCTAGCGATCAAAACTCAAAAGCTATTGAGTTAAATTGATATTGAACAATAAGTGTGCCTATCGATTTCCGATTTTGTTGCAACATTCCCCAAACCAAAAGAAATTTAACAGCAGAAATACCTTTATGTACTATATCGATTTTTTATCGGATACATTTCAGAGTGTGCATCGGATCTGTATGATTATGATCTAATTCCCTTCTACCTTGCTCCTACCCATTTTTCTATCGGACTGCCATATGCCAGAGCGGGCACAAAAATCGACACCGCTCTATGATTAATATTCCGAAAACCCGTTCGAAGCACTTTGATTCCACTTTTATTGTACGAACTGCTACTCTGTGGAATACGCTGCCTGAATTGGTCTTCCCCGATATTTACAATCTGGATGTCTTCAAACCACGAGTGAATCAGTTTCTTCTAGGCAAGCGTGCTCCATCGTAGACCGCATCATCGCTTAACATCAAATGAGTTGGCGATTAACCGCCAACTCACTATTTCACGTTATTAAACAAGCTTATTAATAAAAATTTTTTTTAATAATAATGTTTTTGTCTAAAAGATTTAAAGTGAAAAAAAAATATATACTTAATTTTATAGTTGTATTTATTTAGTTCCTAAACGCGGTAATGGCAAAATATAACAAGAAACTAAAATCGAAAATAACTTCGCTAAGTCCTCAAGACCGTGTCGTATTTCTTTCTATTTCAGGAAGGTGGAACCAATCACAGCCTTTGTCCTAGAATCGCGGACTCAGATCGGACCAACAAGGGAGATATGGTAAGGTGGCGTGGCGGGTGCGACCGCATCTGGCCTAAATCAAGCTTGATTTTAAGCTTGACTTGTTTGACTTTAGTCAAACTCACCAAGCAGACGACCTTGTCACTCTTTTTTTGCATGGAGACTATTAGTCTTTATACATTACTTCTAATTGTACCTTTATGTAGTTATAGTTCATGACATTTTAAGATCCAGACTTTTTGCTTCTTGGACACTTAGTGTTTCAGCCTCAATATGTTATGTATATTTAATTAATATGGCATTTTAAGATTAAGAAGTTTTTCGTCATTTTGCCATGGTGTATTCTGAAAGAGAACCATAAGTTCATTGGTGTTTCTACAAGTTTCTTAGTGTGCGTAAAAAATTAGCAAGTGAGCCGTACTTCCAGCCGTACGATAATTTTGTACTAAGGTATATCTCCCTTGTTTGGTGGATCTTAGGTCTCCGATAACAACTTGACAACGTCGAACATTAGCCTGCAATCGATGAAGCGTAATTTTCTTGTCGTCGATCATGAGTGTCATATATAGTGGTTCGCGGCGGCGGCGGGAACAGTTGGTGGGCAAGTTGCAAGATGACTCCATTCCGCAGTGTTCAGTTGTGCGTGTTTGTGGCGCTCGTGGCCGTCGTCAGCGCGCGGCCTGGCGGCGACAACGACATCGTGGTTGCGGTCAAGCCTAGTGAGTCTAATTCTTTATTTGTAAACAACAACGAAAAGCTATAACTCTCTGAATGAGGAAGAGGTGATTTCTATTTATCACAGTGATGAAAACTATTGGACACGAATGACTATGTCTTGTTACAAGTGGCGCTAATCCTTTGTACAATCCTTTGTCCGTATAATTCAAATAATAATTGTAATTAATCTAGCAAGTGCCTTTTTTAACGAAACAAAATACAAGCTAGCTAACACTAAATCCCTATACTTAAACTACTTAGCTTATTGAGATTTGATTTGTTATTCTCTATAATGGGTACCTAGATACTTTTCCTCTTAATAAACACAAATGTTAGTTTCAGGTTAGGATAAATTAGAATTAAGTATCAACAAATTTCTGAAAAGTGAAAAATATTTTGTTTGTTCTTCTTAGGTTACAAAATGATTCGTTATGTTTTACTTTATCAAATTTTGATAATCTATTTGGATTTTCTTACCCACATTATCTGGTGTTTTATTTGATAACATGAGCTATATTACCGATAATGAATAGAGAGTTTCCCAAGTCAGTTATTAAAAATGGTAAAAGCCAGTGTTATAGTATTTGCTATTAAGTGTTTGTTATGGTTTGTGGTGTTAAATGTTTCTAAGTATACCATTCGAGATGTGTTCATTCAAGATAAAATTATAGGTATCCTAGAATTAACGTATTTATTACACGCTTTCTGTCTTATAATAAAGAATTAAATTCAATTTGTTTTCTGTTTGACTAAATTGGTAAATTATCTGATTAGTTAGGTACCTATACCTAAATAGATGGATTATATGAGCATAAATGTACGTATCCAATTTTTTTATTTTTGAGAAACGCTAATGTAAAGAGATAGATACCCCAAATTCTAGGTATGTCTTTACTTTTCAAATCCGATTAATTTTATAAAATAGTATGCAGCTGGACGTTACAAGTTGGTATTATTTATCTTTACCGTGATAACCCTAATTTGCACTTGACCCCGTAAAGCAAACAATGTTACATATTATCGAAGTATATACGAGTACCTACCTATTTACCATTCACGCCACGCATTACTGTAGACATCAAATTATTATATAAATAAAACAAATCCCATCGGTCCGCCAAAGAACGTTAAATCAATAAAATAAGAGATGAGAATCGACTATTGCGCAGTCAAGATAATTTTTCAAATGATTTGCTGATACACCTATATCCATATATAAAAGAAGCATTTAAATAATAACCCCACCAGCAATTATAGGCGGTGTAATCGCGAAATATGTACCTCTGATCGTTTTTTCTGCGATAAAGCGAACTATTCCCATTCGTTTGTGTTCATGTTTCCGAACTAATTGATGTATCATTAGCCCTGATTGCACCTGTTTTTAACAGTTGTCAAGCTGCTAATTGAAGCTTAGGTGTATGGCCTCCAAGTTGAAACTACCTATCGAATTGATAATAAAGAACTATGTCCTATGTATGTTACAAATAAGTATGTTTATGGCCAAAAAACTTAGAAGACTGGTTCACCTATCTATTATAATGAATATTAAAAATAAACACATTACATTTTAATAGTATTGCAGGTAGCTCGTTAGCAGATGTACTAGCTGTATTACAACTGCTATGACTCAAGTTTCTATTCAAATTGACACTATTTATAATTGTACAAAACTTCAAATGTGATTATATCTCGAAACACGGAAACAGCGTTGTCGAGTTAGCTGTTAGGTAAATAAGTACCTACCTACCAACAACACTCTTAATTTTCTTATTGTTTTTCCCATGGATTCTACGGTCTTGAGGATCTACACATTAAAAATATATATATGTGAAAATCGGATGTTTCATTTAGATACCTGTGCTAGATTGGGTGACATAATTATATTGATACCTAAGTAGGAGTAGTAGGTATCACCACGATAATAGTTTTACCTAGGTACCTGACTGAAGAAATCGTGATAGAGATAGTATTTTCATGTCAACAGCGTTGCAATATTAATAAAATTGGGAACAGACGCTTACAAAATATATCTTTCGCAAATCTTAGTTGCAAATATTAAAACTAAATTGAAATCTTACTTTCTTGACAACCTAATGTAATTGCCTCGCTTGCTGCCAGTTGTGTACTTAAATATTAACATTATTTTTATACTTAGTAGACGTAGACTTGAACTCCATATGGCATTACTATTAAATCTTAGTGGTTTTTAAATGCCATTATATCCTTTTTTGTATAGTTTTCTTATTAAATTATAAATAAATGAAAAAATAAAAAATACCTTGTCTTCTTTGTCTCAATTGGATAAACCTTACCTACTTTCAAGTATAAGCATTACATTTTTGTATATAAACTTTTTATAATTCTAGCTGAAACTGAGAGCAGCAAAGCGCTGGTGGACCCAAAACCAAGCAGCGAAAAGCCTGCTCCAGTCGAAGTAGTAAAAGCAGTCAATGAAAAATATCCTCATGCATTACTTTTCGGAGGCACCTGTGGGGGCACCATCATCAGCAGCACCTGGGTGCTCACAGCCGGTCATTGGTATGTTTAATCTCCCATAAATATATAGATTGGTACCTAGTACCAACCCAGCTAAAAAGGTGCTCTGTGACTCGACGGAGTGACAATAGATGTAATTTTTTACAATATGAGTATTGAATGTCCAATAATAAATCCAGAGTGAATTCCTGCTTCATCCCAGTTTGCGTTTTTGCCGAGCATCAGTATATGAAAAAACTCAAGCCAATTAAGATAAAAAGTAAAACTGAGTGGAGTGCCTTGGGATAAGCCTGTATCCAGCAGAATTGATGAACCTCCCAAGAGACAATGATAGATAATAAGCACCAATACTACTTACCAATTGCTTTTAAACCATGGCATTTGGTATCTCTCGCTATTTTACTAACTGCCAGTCGAATTCGGCTAGATATGGTCATTGTGGTTTTAACAAACATAAATAGCATGACGCCATGAGCCAAGAAACTTATATTGCTTTGCATATCATTAAAGTGCATTACTTACAACCCGTTATCATAAGGTAAACGAGTTTCTGTGGTTTTACACCTCCACAACTTACAAAAAGCAGTTTTTAAAAATATGCTAAGCATTTGCGTCATTAAAAAAGAATAATGATTAATGAGTGGATTTTCCTTTCCTTGTGTCCCGAGATACTTAATTACTTACCTATACGTGCTGTGGTCACTTAACTATAATGCTAGCTGTTTTTATTCCACTAGCCACATCTAAGTAAATATGTAGCTTGTAAACAACTCATGTCATCTCACTTATTAGATACACAAAGCTATGCGCATAATAGTTAGGTATTAATGTTTCTTCTTTGTCCTATTATTACTCGTGATACTAGGTACCTAGACCTACCCAAAGTACCTTTTTCACTTTTCATTTGGTAAGACTCTTTTGCAGAATCCGCCTGGTGAAGTAGGTACCACGACCTTTGCCAAACAGTAGGTAATGTGCAAACATTACCAAGGCTATGGTCCCAGTGAAATTGCAAGACATACCGCGCAAGATTTTAACTGTTAAATTCGATATTCTTGGTGGTACTAAACTGATATGACGCACAGACCTAATTTTTTTTTGCTAAATCTATGGGTTCACGTAAAGCTGAGCCCAACCTTAATAAATATTTTTATTCTACATTTAAAAAAACTCATGCTGAGTATGGTTGACATCTTGCTTTCATCTAGAAACTCGCTTCCAACCACAGAAAAGAGAAGGGTAAAAAATTCTCACTTCAGTGCTTCCAACAGTATATTGCTTGGCATTAGCGTCACAATATTTTTCATCACTAGATCTCGGTAAGCGGGAGGCCGGGACTTAAAATGCGGACGATAATATCAAGTAATTTTAAAATCACATTACTACATAGTCCCATGCCAAAAAATATCTTACTCTTTTCTTGGACCATGTAATTGCGTACCATGTCAGAAACATTTTACTCAGTGAAATGAAACTAACAATTACCTACGTAAATCCTCTGAGGTGTGAAGTTGTGAACCCTTGCTAATTTTTCTCTCTTGTATAACAAATAACTATTCATCACTAGTGTAAGGAAAGTAAAAAAAAACAAAAACAGAAAATCAGCTTCATTTATAATTTGGATACGTCGGTTACGGCTATTGTAAATGAGATTCCTACTAATAATGGGTTTTTGAGACCTAGCGAGAACCGAAAAAGGTTGACCTTTCCCAAGCCGCTTGGACAGGCGTGCCATCAGGCGAGCGACTTGCTCGCATCGTCAATATATCATTTGCATAAAAAAAACTTACATTATTGGGTAGCTACGCAACGAGGGAAAAGACTTTTTTTTATTATATACTTACTTAAAAATTTATTACTTTAACCCCCAACGCAAAAAAGGGTGTTATAAGAACTACATGTGTATGTGTAGGTATCTGTCTGTAGAATCGTGGCTCCAAAACGGCTGAACCGATTTTGATTTAGTTTTTTTTATTTATATGAAAGGCGACTTGATCGAGTTCTCTTAGCTATGATTCAAGAAAATCTGTTCATCCGTTAGAAGATTATCAGCTCTATTATCGGGGTTTATAAATATATCTATTTATACCTACTAGTTAGTAAGCTCATGTACCTTTGAACATTAAGGTGAAACGTTTCACTTTGGCGGGATAATCAAATTTCAAACAGTTTTTTTTGTCCTTGTAGCTAGGCCGGGTAATTATTGTGAAATGGCATAGTGTTCGCGAAAATTGTTGGTCGTTCTTTACATTATCATGTACAGCTATTGATCAGTTACTCACCATATTACTTACATTTGGCGATAAACCGTTTGAAACAGCATAAATTTGTTTATTGACAAATGTATGTAATAATGTGCATTGAAGATAAATAACTTTATGCGAGTTTGTAAAGAATAATAATCAATTTTCGCGAACATCATTATCGTTTACAATAATTACTCGGCCTAGCTACAAGAACAAAAAAACTGTTTGAAATTTTAATTTCCCGCCAAAGTGAAACGTTTTACCTTAACGAATATTCTTTCAAAACGGACTCCTTTTATAATATTTTAATATAAGTAGGTAAGTAAATAATTTACATCTCAATTATGTTTCTATTATCAATGACAGTGACCTGGTGACCGCTGTTAGATAAGGATAGATAACCCTTAAAAAATATTGTTTTGTAAGAAAGAAGCTACACTTAATTTTTAAATAACATTTATTATTTAACATCCGGTACAATGGCTGGGAAGAGTTCACGCAAAAAACCCAAGAGTGGCGCAGTTCTATTCATGGCTTGACCTTTTTTTAACCGACTTCCAAAAAGGAGGTTATCAATTCGACTGCTTTTTAGGGTTCCGTACCCAAAGGGTAAAACGGTACCCTATTACTAAGGCTCCGCTGTCCTTCCGTCTGTCCGTCTGTCCGTCCGTTCGTCTGTCACCAGGTATCTCATGAACCGTGACAGTTAGACAGTTAAAATTTTCACAGATGATGTATTTCCGTTGCCGCTATAATAACAAATACAAAAAAATAAAATAAAAATAAATATTTATGGGGGCAACCATACAACAAACGTGATTTTTTTGCTCGTTTTTTCTCGATGTTGATAACGGCAACAGGTAGATGCTTGAAAAATTCACAGAATATTCAGTTATATATTAACTTTAAAAATTAATAATTAAATTAATATTTAAGGGGGGCTCCCATACAACAAACGTGATTTTTTTGCTCGTTTTCGGTCGATATTGATAACGGCAAAAGATAGACGCTTGAAATATTTACAGAATATTTAGTTGTATATTCACTTTAAAAATAAATTATTAAAATAAAATTAATATTTAAGAGGGCTCCCATACAAAAAAACGTGTTTTTTTGCCGTTTTTATAGAAAATGGTACGGAACCCTTCGTGCGCGAGTCCGACTCGCACTTGGCCAGTTATTTTTCTTTTTTATTTATATTGATAATTATTTTATTATTAGTATTCGAAAATATTATAATTAGTAAAATTACGGTAAACGAAAACATCGTCAGGAAACCGGTATGTCCAAGAATTTCAAATGTTTAAAAACATAATGCACCGGGCCAGCATGGTGGGTTAAGGCATATCCCCTCTCTGAGAGAATGCCTGTGTCTGCAGTGGTAATATGATAGACTGATAATGATAATGATGAAATAGTAGGGATGCTGTATACTCTGGAACACGCTTGCCTTGAAATAAAACGAAATTTGACTAACGAAAAATTACGACAAACAATTTCTAGACGCGAAACAGTTGCTATGTCGTCATCTTGTGTTGTGTTCATGTGGCGTTTGAGAAACAAGACCAAATAGGTACCTACTAGGGATTGGGACATGACCTCTAAAAGGCTCCAATGGCTACATATTATTTGATAGACTGCCGTGTACGCTTTATAAATCACGTGACGGATTCTATGCTCTTTATTTTTCTCTGTACCTGTATGTTCCTATCACTCTTTTTTACAGCTAAGCTTAACTTATTTTATGGAAACTCATAGGATTTATGACATAAGGTTTATATACTATCATCATACCTACAGGTTTTTATTTCCCATAGCACAATCGGACGGATTAAAATGTGCTACCGACCGAATCCTCAGAATTGCAGACTATTGACAATGACTAGACTATCCTCCACAATGAACTTTTATGAGAGGTTGTTTGTTAAGTATGTACCGACTTAAATACTTGGCCAGAATATAACAATGTAACTGACCTTCATCACGCGACCTTTATGCGAGTCCATCATCATCGTCGGACCCACTCCCAAACTTCCAATGCCTACATAAATCACAAAGATTAATCTAAGTATTTGCATGAACTTATGGAACCTAGATAGACGTGCGCGCCATCCTCAATTTTCAGTGAGAGTGTTTTTCATAGAATAACTCCCACGGCGAACAGCGGAACTAAATTTCCATATTGTAGTTGTCAGGAGTTGTTACTGTGTTTGGACGAAAGAGAACTTTTTAATAATTTGCCATCATTATAGTCTTGAACGTCGGTGAACGGTGAACGTACTGCGATCCCCAAGCAGCCTGTCAAGCGTGGGAATTATGGCAACACCCCTCTCTATGAGGGAGGCCTTGTCCAACAGTGGACGTTAATTGGCTGATGATGTGTATAGTCTTGTACGATGCCTAAAGTTGTTAACAGTACTGCTCGAGATATGATACTGATAGTGATGGATACGTGATGACAGCGCCGTGTCTGGGGGACGACTTTCATGAAAAGCACTTCACATTATCGCTTACCATCAAACGAGTAGTCGAGTCAAACGTGGATGAGCATATTTTTTTTAATGATGAAATGGGCTAGCGATGACCAAAGCTCACCTGATGGTAAGCGACGATGTGGTCTAAGATGGGGAACACTTGCCATGAAGTGCCTATTCACTCTTGTCTTGAAGAGACCCAGGTTGTAATTTATAGGGTACACCGAAGCAGGCAGTACAGCGCATTCCATTCCTGTGCAGTCCGTATTAAGGAATTTTGGAAACGTTGTTTACGAACTTTCCCAAAGTTCACGATGTAAGGATGGAATGACCGCCTCGATGATCTATGGCGGAAACTGGTTGACGGGATCAGCTTGAACAGCTCTTGCGCACATTCTCCATAGTGAAGGCCATAAAAAAATACTATACTTGAAACTCCGACTTTCTATAGGTACTTATAGATTCAAATCACAGACTAAGATAAGGGCTACTGCTACTATTATACTCGTATATACGTTCTTAGATGTCTTTGATTCAAACTAAGGGCTAGCCTCAAAAATAAAAGCACCTTCGCACTTACCACCGGCGCTGAATAAATTGGCTACTTCATGTGACCGGTGTGGCAGCTGTCTTCATGATGACAGAAGTTACTGTTGTTGCTGTTGCCGTGTTGATGTTAATGTTGGTTGTTGCAGCACGCTGTTCAGCGGCGGGCGATATGTGCTGGCCAGTACCAACAACACCGACAACGGCTCGGGCGTGTTCCGCCGCGTGAAGCGACTAGTCATACACCCACTCTTCACCGTCGGACCCTACTGGCTCGATGCTAAGGAATTCAATTTTAATCAGGTACTAGTTCTTGCAGCTTTTATTGAAATTCTGTATTACTGTTAATGTTATGGACCCACGTATGGACCAGTCTCAGAATAGGACCATAATGGGCAGATTGTTACCATCAAGTTGACTTGCAGGTCGCAATGAGATTTGATTTGACGAGGTCGGTTTCAAACGAGAATGAATGACTTTGGTCATAGATAAGCACTAAGTATACTAAAAGGTATAACATTTTTCGCGACTAAAAAATACTAGAAAAATCGTAACAACACCACAACGCAAGATAATAAAAAGTCTCTATTTGATGAAGAGATGGATAAAAAGCATTTTGTTGTACACAAAAATGAAAGCGGCCAAGTACGAGTGATGCTCGCGCGCTGAGGGTTCCGTATCACTACATTAATTGTTAACTAAAGAAAGAAATACAAAAAAAGTAGTGCAACAAGACGTCATGCCCGGCCGGTGGTGATTAGAAATTTGACACCGACTCGCAGTATTTATTATTTGTTGTTTTACTTTAGAGTGTGTACTTCTATTATACCTAATCATGTCAAGTTTGACAGTGTACGTATTACCGTTTTAACATTAGATCAAATACACAAATAAGATTTAAAAAACGTTTGTTGTATGGGGGGGTAAAACCCACTTTTAGTTTTTACGTTTTGACTTTAGTATTAATTCTTAATCCTTCTTGCTTATGCGGCGGTTTCTTAGTAATCCACCGTAACATTTAGGTACATAAAAATCCGTTCCGTGAAAATTTGAAATGACTATCTATTACAGTTCGAAAGATACAGCCGTTAAAAGGTAGGACAGACAGACAGACAGTCAGCGTAGGCTTAGGATTAGGTACCGTTTACACCCTTTGAGTACGGAACCCTAAATATACAAGCCAAGCACCTATTAGTGGTATTCGGATTCAGATGAAAAAAGTACCTGCACTTTTCAATCCAGCTAAAATTGTGGTCATACGCACAAATGCAAATTGTCAACCCCCCCCCCCCCCTCTATCTTCCAATAGAGTTAGTTTAGCATCATCTCTTACCTGTTCCAGGTCGCTGCTCGCTGGGACTTCCTTCTAGCCGAATTAGAGGAGCCCCTGCCCCTGGACGGCAAGACCATGGTAGCGGCGACCCTCAACGAGGAGGTGCACCTCCCTGCCGGCCTCGAAGTCGACTACGCCGGATACGGCACTGACCACCACGGGGTAATATTCTTTACTCTTATCTTACAGAATAGACAGGGGGTGGCCTCTTGGGTTACTATCTGTGTATCATGTGGATGTATATACTACGTACCCAGCTAAAATCATACATAGTAGTACGTTTGATTGATGAAGCATAAATTATGCTAAGACTTTGAAACCTTCAAAAAAACCAAGAAACAAAATATCTAGGCAATAGTTTGGTATAGTAGATACAGAAATAAGCATCATCCATCTTGTGCTTTCTGAAGCAAGACCTCGTGTGGCCGTTCAAAGCGGCAAAGAATTGATGTGGTGAGTGAAAATACAGGGTTTCGCGGAAAAGTGTACCAAGTTGAAAGTTATAATAAATAATAACACATATGGACGTTTACTGTGGGCTCAACCCTAAAATAGCGAAACATTATCAGCTGTTCTATAGAAAACGATCATCGCGATTTCAGGGTTGGTCACATAGTAAGTTGTATAATATAATGATAAATATTAAGGTTATAAATGTATATATAACTATAGCAGCTACAACCTTTCCGCGTAATGCCATAATATAAGAATCAACAAACTTACCATGACGAGACATTAGAAAGAAGAAACGATACATACAGAAACTACCTGAATGAAACCAGAGTACTAGTCATCTCTTGACAGTATTTCATTACAATGAGCCATGTAAGCAGCATACGCACTTGTTCTTTTCCAGGGTACGATGCGTAGCGATATGCACGGCATGGAGCTGGAAGTGCAGGAGGACCAGGTGTGCAAGACGGCTCTGGAACAGTTCAACGCTGAGGACATGCTCTGCACAAAGGGGCGCCCGCCCAGGCTCGACTCTGCATGCAATGTAAGTATTGCCAAAGATTCTTGAACTGGAAGCACTGCAGTACACCATTTTTGTTGTTTTTTTTTAAGCGATTGATCTTTTCATCTATCATCAGCCAGAAGACGTCCACTGCTGAACATAGGCCTCCCCCTTTAACCTCCACACTGAACGACATCCTGCCATCTGCACCCAGTGGATGCCCGCGACTCACAATGTCGTCGATCCATCTAGTGGGAGGCCTACCTACGCTGCGTCTTCCGGTTCGCGGTCTCCACTCTAGAACCTTTTTTCCCCATTCGGTCATCAGTTCTTCGAGCGATGTGACTTGCCTATCAACCAAAATATGGAGCAATATGACCAAAAAAAACGATCGCCGTTCTTGTTTTTATTTAGAAATAGGCTTGCGTTTGACCGCCAACTCGGCTAATGTTAAGCGCGATGCGGTCTACATTGGAGCAGAAGAAACCGATTCACTCGAGATTTTAAGACACCCAGAATTTCGAATGATCTACACATAGGAAATAACTTATAAATATCCACCTCGGACAGGAAGCTAGCTTTTTTTTCACAGCATTGAACTAGTGCAGACCAAGAAAGTCTAGATAAATAAACTGATTGAATTGATAACATTCCTCCTTTTTTGAAGTAGGTTAAAAACAGTCAAGATAACCGACTAAAAAACCAAAAGCTGTCTGACGTCTCTTTTCGAGCTATCTGCACCACTGACAGTGCAAGTCAATGGTGCGAACGGTACGACGGCATCTAATGTGAGAAACAGATAACATAAATAACACAGCCGCCCAATCTTGTTTACAAAACGGTAGGCAAATAAGTTTGACCTATTTTTAACCAGCTTCAAAAAAGGAGAGGGTTCTAAATTCGGAAGATTAAAAAAAGCTAATCTTTGTTACCTCGAAACTCTCACTTTCCTCATTTATGATCGGATTTTCTTTAATTGAAATGATATACTTTCAGATTGGTCCCATAGAAACTACATCGAAATCGGTTCAGTAGTTTGGCTTTAAATCAAAATATGTAGCTGGAAAATTTTGATATTTGGATGACAATATGATCAACCAAGTAACCGAATATGCCCATTTTATACTAATATTGAGAAGTCGGTTTTTTAAATTGATTTTTATTTGACTTTGTCCAGGGCGACAGCGGCAGCGGACTGGTGGATGCGCACGGGCGGGTAGTGGGCGTGGCCTCGTGGGTGGAGGGAGATGCGCATGAGTGCCGTAACGGCGCGCTCGTCGTCTTCTCGCGGGTCGCCGCCGTGCGCGACTGGATCAGACAAGTCACCAAGATATAAACCACCTCCCTCGACTATATTTAGATATATCAATTAAAGCCATAGCCATAACAGGCGTTACTTCATGATGGCAGCCTTGTTTCAACCCATTAAAGTACTTTGTACTGTTGAAACCGAAGATTACTACTTAAGAACACTAGGCCTTAGAAATAGTGATGTCATTAAAGTACAGTGAGACATGCTGTTGTGTAATGTTAAGGTTTTACATGAAAAACGTGAAAAATTGTGTAAATGACAATGACGTCTTTTGAATGGAGTCGCCTATGGTCACCCAGGTGATCAAAGGACACTAAAGAGTCGCCGTTGATCACCTAGTAGATGATATTCATAGGTCAAAGGACAATAAAGGGTCGCCTTTGATCACCCAGGTGATCAAATTGGAATAGACCCTCATAACACTTCAAGACGTCATAATATATTAAACAAAAAAAAATTAGGCATTAATTGTAAGTTTCAAGCATTTAACTATTATTAAAATTTACCTTATGTACACTGTTAGCTGTAGATCGTAAAACGAAGTACTAAATATAAATTAAATAGGTTGTTATGCAATACTTTTGATATTTGACTCAAATAGTATAAAGAGATGACGTGGTTGTGAAACCTGTGATAGGCATACAAAATGTTAAAACAGTCATAATTATAAATAAAAGTTACACACCGACAAATGCGTTATCATTCCTAGTTTTACCTACAAATTGAGGAAAATGTGTTTTTGTGAATAAAGTAACAATAAAACGAGGTTTTATGTTCCTGAAAATTTAATGACTTTAATAGAAGATAACTAAATTAAAACAGCAAGATAGAAGAAAATCATTCATATTAACATCTTCGTCTGATTATGTTTAAGCAACACGACCAAAATTAATCAATGACCTAACAAAATATACAACAAAAGTCATTAAATAATTGAGTCCAATGAATCAGTTAGTCTACCGTACCGTGACGACCGAAGCGATACATGGATATTATTGATTCAACTTCACCACTAAAATGAACAAGTTACATAATACAACTTACAATTTTGATAATATTGTGATTAAAAGAAAAAAAAGCTAAATAATTCTTTCCTACTTATACAATGTGTAATAATATAAAGTGTCGACTACTTAAAACTCTAACTATCCATAATCTTACTTGAAATTTTTCACACAAAGAGCGGAGCGCAGAGTGCGGCGCCGGCGCCGGCCGGCCGCTCCCCGGTACTATCTCGCTACGCACTATGTCACTTAGCAGAATGTTATACGAAAATAACTCCCAGACCAATGTTACAGTAGTACTAACGATTCGAAACCCGTCGGTCGGTCCGTCGGTCAGGCCAGGCGGCGCCCGCTCCTTGAGCTCAGCGTACCATTGTTACTCCGATAAAGTAAAGCGCACTATACCCTCGGCTCGAAAGATAACAATGTAGCTTTTTTTGGAGTTTTAATTTTTTACAATATATAGGATTTGTCTCTATAGTTAATTATATCTAATATTTACAAAGGAGGCGAACGGACGATATTCGAACTCCACTCGTCATCTTCTAAAATAATCCCGAATCCTACCCGAAACGAATGTATCTACAACTTTTAACGAAATTTAAAAGTATAACTCTCGCCACGAACGAAATCTGAAGTAAAGATCGAGTCTGCGTTTCGAATTTCCCGAGGTCGTTACGGATCCCGCGAGTCGCGAGCGGCGTAGGCGGGCGCGGCGCGCTCTGCCAGTCAACTGTATATCACTTGGAAATAAGAGACACAAACTCGATCGATACATTTATTGTTTGTAAGTGGTGGTGCGGGGGCGGCGGCTCATATCTTGTGTATCTTCTGCGAGACGACGACGGGGTTGTTGCGACGGATCTCCTGCGCACCCAGCTCCCGGTAGTCGAACGAGCACTCGTGCTTGTCGCTGTACCGGTGCACGGCGCAGAACAGTCCGCCGCACCGGCACTCGAACCCTGAAACCACCACAACCATTCAACTCTGCACAACTCCCATCCAACCAACCAACCATACAACCCCATCAACATACACGGATCTGGAGTAAAGCTTTCTCTCTAATCTAATACTAACGAGAGGCCATCACTATCTTATATACTCTGACGGATATGGTAACAGATAATTTACTATCGAGGAACGAATTTTACCATTTTCTATGTGACGCAATAATGTGCGATACGTGTTGCAACGTTCTTTATCACGTGCTTTTCCACGTGGAAACTACATTAGTTCTAGTAGAACTATAATAACTGTAATACTACCGCGACTGTTGTTCATTAAAAACTCCAATAAATACGGCAGAAACGCGTAGAATAGTACGTAAGAGAAGACGTAACACTTGTTGTGATTGCTGCGGCAATAAAATACTACATTTAGAAGAAGCTTCTCGAAGAAATCGTGGTTCTTAATTTATATCCAATCTAACTAGAATAGGTCATCACAATGACGATACAACCACTTGACAGATAGCCCTAATTAGCCCTCCCCCCCCCCCCCCCCTTCCTCTCCGCGATGAAATTATTCAAAATTTGCAGCATAATCTTTTTCGAGTGAGCCAATCCTAGTGATTGACGTGGCTTACTCGTGCAAAAGCAAATTTAGACAAATAAAAATAAATAAATAATTTCTGGGACATTTTTGCACACACGGTCATCTGGCCTCAAACCTCAAACTAAGGAAAGACTGATATACGTATATATTTTTAAATACATACTTAAATAGATATTAACGCCCAGACGTAGAACAAACACAAATGTTCATCACACAAATGTTTGTCCTAGGTGGGGATCGAACCCACACCCCCAAGCTCTGAAGGTAGGTTCACTACCAACTGAGCCACCGGGGCAGTTAACTCTACTTCACGCGCGATTAAGTGATTATATTATCTTTGGGTCATCATTCAGCAGTATATTTCATAGTACAGCTGTTGTATACTAGTTGAATCTTGATTTAGTAAACCAGTTTAGTGTAATTTTATTTAATAAATAAACTTGCATCGTAGCCTAGACTATAACTTTCCTTTAATTATACGCGAACAGAATTTCCATTGCTCATTCTCCTTCTATGTACCCTACCGTCGAGTTAGGACAGATAGGTTTCGATCTTAAATAATCTAGTTTAGATCTTACAGAATCTAAAGATAGTAAACCGACAGCTGCGAATTCAATTCACTGCGGAAAATTCTGGAAATTCTGATCATATTTGCTAGTTTTTTATGAATATAAGACTGAGTAACCAATATACTACTTAGTGTATTTTTTTAACATAGGTAATAGATTTTTAATTGGTCGGCGACGTAGTTATGCTTCCTCTGGTGTTAAAAGTATTCATAGCCGATGGTGACTGCTTACCATCAGGCAGCCCGCCTACTTCTTTATCACACATGGCATAAAAAAAACATTAAACAGCATACTGCAATTTACTGCAGCTGTCAGACTTCTTCTTAGCGTGGCTCGAGTGTAATGATGATGCAACTTGTCTACTAAATTAACTTTGTTGTAGTAGCTATCTAAATATACCTCGACCTCGACTACGAGAAGGTACTGCTCCTGTCGATCTTAATCGCATACCAAGCATCACCCTTTTTGACATTTCATCTGTACTCAGACAAGCAACGAGCTTTCGGCTCTCCAGCAGTCCCAAGTAAACCTTTCATATAGCATCCTCTCATCTTTCCCATAAATAGTTGAAAATAAAGTAGTACCTGTGAGTCCAACCTTCTTGCGGCAGACTGCACATCGGTTCTTTTTCTTCTTGTCCTTGCTAGGGTCCTTGTCGTCGGCGTCGGACTCGGAGGCGCCAGCGCCCGAACTCGCGCCACTCGTGCCCGCTACTCCACTCTCCTCTTCCAATTTCTGAAAACAACCATCAAACACAGCGTAACTAATTGGACAAAACATATATATGCGCTGGCTTGAAATTGGGAAGGCCGAGGGAAGGCTGCTTTCGTAGCAGCTAGAAAAACTTCCTAAAGGCTTTGTTACTCATTTCAATTGATCGGATTTCTATGACCGAGATTTTATGGCAAAGGCGATATCACCTCTGATCAGACAAACAAGGAAGAAATGCCTTAGTACAATATCGTTCGTGCTCTAATGTCTCAATTTTTGCTATACCGCTAAACCGCTTAACGCTAAAACAGCAAGTACGGTTCAATTACTCATTTTTTACGCACGCTAAGGAACTTGCAAAAGTAATGAACTAACGAATAGTACAAATGCAAAAACGGGGGGGGCAAAATCGTCTGCAGGGTGAGTTCGACTAAAGGCATCCAGACTCATTTAGACTGGATGCTTTCGCACCCGCCACGCCACCTTACCATATCTCCCTTGTTTGAATGATCTGAGGTCACAACCGACTAAGCTATTAATATATTTCTTTGGTCTTTGGTACTGAGACGTGGTCCTTAACTGTTGGCCTTTTGGAAAAACTCAGAGTCACACAACGGGCAATGAAGAGAGCTATGCTCGAAGTTTCTTTGCGCGATAAAATTCGGGACGTAGATATTCGCCAAAGAACCAGAGTCACCGACATAGCTATTAAAATCTGCAAGTTGAAGTGGCAATGGGCAGGCAACATCGCTCGAAGAACTGATAACCGTGGGGAAGAAAGGTTCTTGATTGGAGACCGCGAACCGGAAGACGCAGCGTAGGTAGGCCTCCCACTAGATGGACCGACGACATTGTGAGAGTCGCGGGCATCCAGAGGATGCAGAAGGCAGGATGTCGTTCAGTGTGGAGGTTAAAGGGGGAGGCCTATGTTCAGCAGTGGACGCCTATGTTCAGCGTCATCTGGCTTATGATGAGGGTGATGATATTTCTCTAATTCATCATTTACTGTTTGATAGTGTGAAAAAATGACATAAATACTACGTCATCAATGTTTTACGTACGAGAAGTGGTATGGAACACATAAGGTAAAATTAGTCTCGATAATATTATTTTGGTAAGGGGAAATGCCCGTCGCCTGGATTTATATCGCCCTCAGTGAAGCTGGTCAGCTATAAACGCCGGTTGCGGTGACGTCAGCGCGAGCACGAGTGAATCATCCGCTATGAATCAAAACCAACCCTCTTTAGGTTCCTCTTGGCACTGTCCCGTTTAGACAGACGCGGTTCTGTGGGGGCCGGAAACGGTTCGGTTGCGATAGCGTTATTTTCGTTCGGGACGGACACCTCTGCAATGGTTTTATTGTGGCTTTCGTGTATTTCAACTTTCTTCGATTTGAACGCATCGGAGAGGCCTTCTCGAATGAAGGGGTGGGCCGGCGGGGGTAGCGGTTTAGCGCAGGCAGGTGGCTCGGCGGCGCCGTCGGGCTTGGGAAGCGGCGCACTGTCGTTGATCTCTAGGACGCCGCCCGCGGTTTCGAAGCTCTTGGAGCGCGAGACGCCGATTCCCTGCTCGAGAACGGACCCCTGCCCGTTGTTGCTAGTTTTGCTGTTACGTCGTAGTGCTTTTTTGAAAATCCTCTTCCCCTTCGACTCTTTCTTGTTAGGGTCATTTTCCATTATTCAGATTTTGTGTTTATTTATCAGATTGGACATTTTGACTGCAATTGAAGATTTTTTATTTTAGTCTGAGGTAGCTTACTTTATAATAGCGTTGCGAAGTATAAAAAGAACGCAATCGCGTATAAGAAATACAAATATATGACGAGAAATCGGAATTTGTAAACACTTTACCAGCTTCTATGTAAAGGTGCCCCTCATCGCGAGTCACTGACTTGGGGGCTAAAGATATGTAAAAATATTACATTTTAAATTCACTACAAACAAAGTTACCATTAAAATATCTAAATATAAACGAAAAGGATATAAAATACTCTGAGAAAATGATTATTGATATTGATTGTATAAGTCCAAAATGTCAATTTGACAATATTCTTATTTTAAAAGACATTTTAAGACGTCACGAATTCTAAATTTTCATACGGACTTTTTTGTAACATAAAGGATGTTTAATACTGCTGAGAAATTAAGCTGAAGATAGGCTTGTTTCGTCTTTCTATAGTGTAACTTATTTAAATAAATGTTTTGTACTACTGTATTATTAACTTTACGTCAGCGTGGAAGGGTTTGTAATTTATTAATAATTCGCCTTTATTGCACTACGTCAGGTCATTAGCGTAGAGGTCTCTGGGGCGTTCAACCAAACGATTACCATCACAAATAAAATTACATAAACACCACATACGTACAGTACCCTTAGTACAAGATTTGATAGTTTTCGAAAACTTTTTTCGTTTTCGTTTTGTTCCATACATTGCTGGGCTGAAAGCTATTCGAAACTTTTTTTCGTATTTGAGTGAAGCAACCTATACTGCCGATTACTACCGATTTTAGTTCATCCGCGTTTCCGCTAGAGGCGCTTTGCTAAAATGTATGGAACAATACGAAAACGGAAAAAGTTTTCGAAAACTATGAAATCTTGTACTAAGGGTACAGAACTATTTTAAGTTTCTTTGCTGAACAATATATCGATGAGCACTAAGTGGTGGGACTACAATTATTCCAGGACTTACAGAAACATTGGTATCATAAAACCAATAATTATCAAAATAAAAAACAGACTTCATAAAAACGACCCAAATTGAAATAGGACGACACGGGAAGCACCAGCTTTCAAATAAAAAAAGAATCATCAAATCAGTTCACCCAGTCGAAAGTTCCGAGGTAAACAAACATATACTACTTTTGCAGCGGTCCGCCTGGGGAAGTACCACACCTTTGCCAGTTATTCAACCGCCAAGCAGTAGTGTGTAAACACTACTGTGTTCCGGATTGAAGGCAATGTTTCCAGCGAAATTACAGGGTAAACAAACATTAAAAAAAAAACAGTCGAATTGAGAACCCCCTCCTTTTTTGAAGTTGGTTAATAAAACATAATTTGATTGTGGTTACGGCCTTGGATACTAATCAGAACTGTATCCATAAGGCCATGGCTTGTGGCATGTCTAAGATAAACATGGTGTCATTGAGTTAGACATATTAATAACATACTTTTGTGCCTATGAAACAGATAAGTGCAAGAAGCGGAAGAATAAAAGTTCACTGCTTACCTGTGACGTGATTGGATTCGTATTTATCGAAACACCACCATTCACAATCAGAGGTGTAATAAAATTGACTAAGTATTATTCATCCTCAAGCACAGAATTAAATAACAGTACAAGAACACTACAGATCCCGGCCAAACATCACTTAACAGGCAATTAAAAAAAAAATAGGTTTCCGTACCCAAAGGGTAAAAACGGGACTCTATTACTGAGTCTACGTTGTCTGTCTGTCCGTCCGTCCTACCTTTAAACGGCTGTATCTTTGGAACCGTAATAGATTGAAGTTGAGCCGTTGAAAATTCCACAGAAGGATTAACTAAGAAATAATAAAAAAAGTAAAAACAAAACAGTCCCCATACAACAAACGTATTTTTTTACGTATTTTTACAATTGTTCTATTGTAAAAACGGTAATACGTACAAGCGTCAAACTTGGCATAATTATAGTACACCCTCAAAAGTATAACAACAAGCCAAGTGTGAGTCGGTAACAAATTTCTGTTCATTACCAAGTTATAACCGGTAATTTCGTGACTTCTTTCACCGGATCCAAATGACACATTTTACTAATTTTGAAGTCTGTTTTTTAAATTAATAGTTATTGTATTTTGTGGTGGTACGGAACCCTCAGTGCGTGATCCCGACTCGCACTTGGCCGGTTTATAAAGTCAGGACCGAAGGGGGACATGACGGGATTTTGATCTCTAGAGTCACGCGAATAGTTGTAGTTTGTATAATACAAGCACATATACATGCGGCAACTGTCCCCAGTATGCTGCATGTGTTTCCGGTCACTATACCTATGGGCATGCATAGTGCATATTACAAGCTCCAGTCTGGTACTTCTTATCATAATTTATGTACGTATTTAGATACAAGCAATAATTCTGTAGCAATATTTTTGTAGTGGTAGGACTCTTTTGCAGGGGTCCATCTGGGGAAGTACCACACCTTTGCCAGTTATTCAACCGACAAGCAGTAGTGTGCAAACACTACTGTGTTCCAGATTGAAGGGCAATGTTTCCAGCGAAATTACAGGGCACACAGAGATTTGACATCTTATATTTTGGGGTAACGAGCGCAGTGCATTGCCATCCAGGGTTTTGAACTGTTGAAGTTCAAAATTCTGAGTGGCGTTGAGCTGTTATGGGCAAGCGTGAAGAGCCATCAGGCGAGCGACTTCGCTCGTCACGTCACCCGATATCATAAAAATAAAAAAACCAAAACATTCGAGCGCAGTGTTTGTAAAGCGAAAGTCTTAATTCCAAGCTGATGCACGTTGTTTTTCAAACGGCCGTGTAGTGTTCTAGAAACAACAGAATCATATTGAAAACAGTTTACCTTCAGGCGGGTTCATTAAAACCATTCACTTCATTATAATACCGATAAACAAGAATTGTTTTTCACTCAAACATTAATTGATGTAAGATAGACCGAGGAATTCTTGTTACTATTTGCCAAATTATGTGTATTTACGGCCTCATTTACAAACATTTGACAAACTTATAAGATAACTAGCGTCCGGCCCCGGCTTCCCACGGGGTTTTAATATATATGTTAAATCTTCCGAGAAAAATTATCTGTTGGTAAAAACCGCATCAAAATCCGTGGTTTGGGAGGAGTTGTCGGATATACAGACAGACGCAAAAAAACAAATTTTTATACTACGTATAAATATGAAGAGATAAGGGAAAGAAAGAGACGAATAGAATTTATCAAAAGCGATATGTGACGGGAACGTCATTGGCCAGTAAACCTCCGCCGTTTATATTTTTTTAGCTTTGGTAGACTCCTGGGGCCTTACGCCTGCCTGTTATAAGCGATTTAGTTTAGGTGATTGCGGAAAATTGCGCGACCGCAAATAGTATCTCGACGCGTTAAGGTTAGCGTTCGCGTGATTTTGCAAACTGCGCGTTTTCGAGCCCGCGGTTAGAGTTGAGCGTAAGGCCCCTGGGCTTTCATGTGACCATAAATTTTTTAACAGTTTTTATTATAAAATGCGATTCTCTTATGGATGTTGACAAACTTTAAAATAGTATAATAGGCCTTTCCTAAATGAGGTTTTAAGCGTAGTCGATAAAGCGTTATATTTTTTTTTTGTGTCGACACATACCTATAGTTTGTGGTATTGGTCGACCAACGCCATATTACGTAGGAGTAATGAACAATTTAGGAAAGGCTATGGCCATAGTAATGGTACGCTTAGGGTTGCCAACATGGTGGTCATTCACAAATGTTCAATATTTTAGTGAGTTCGCATATACGATGTGGCCAACCTTGTTGTTTTGAGGCCGCTCAAAGGCCTCACGGCTTAACTCCGGCCTAACGATGCTATTTGTACATTGTATTATTAGGTTTGCACTCGTCAAGACCAAGAACTATGCACGAGCGTGAATCTTTTCAAGGTGTAATGAAGGCCATAGTTGCCAAACTAAGTGAGGCAACATCAGCAAATATAACGGCATTATTACAGTAATAGCAATGTCGGCGAGACGTCTGTTTGTGAAAAACTTGAACAAACGACGATTTTAGGTGTTTGCATTAAATGTTTATCATGGGATTCTCATCGCATTTTTTCGGTACAAGTTTACTTTCGTAGAGTCCGATTAGGGTGGTACAGTTCCTTCAACAAAAGGTGGCAAGGTGGCAACCCTGGTGGACATGAATATGTGTGATGGTCCGATGATGATGACGCAGTTACATTGGAACAAAGATTATGAATATGGTTAGAAATGGAACTACATCTTAGTCTAATAATTTTTAGTGCTAATTAAATGTTGATAACAGCAATTGTGCAAACTCGCATACATTTTGTGTTTTTTTTATAGTATCAAACAGCTGTTTCATTTTCGCGAATTTCAAAAAGTCGTAGAACAAAAGTTGTTTGTTTAGATGTACTGAGACCACCCTTAAGATGCTAACTGATTACCAGTAGCCCTGTATAGCGAGGAATATGCGAACTGGTTTCTTGCAAGAACCTTTTTTTGTGATGATGGTAATTACACAGTAATTTGCAACAATAAATAGTTACAGAATTAAAGTAAATATTATTTTTATGATTAAAGTTTATAAGTGGACTTCCGCAAAGCAATGTCCGAATCAGTGAATGAATGTGTTAGGTGAGTATGAATAAAGGATATGTAGTAGGTAGGCAAAGCAGTGCTCACGTCTGTGTGGGGCTGCGGGGAGGCGGGCAGGCTAGGCACGGTGGGCGCGGCGGCGGCAAGCGGAGTCGCGGCCGCTGGCACGAAGGGCGTCGACACCGGCGACGGCGTCGTCGTAGGCGGCTGCTGCTTCTTCTTTAGCGCCTCCTGGAACCACACAACCAACTATTTTAAAACCTGTTTTGTGGTAAATTTGGTACTCGTGTGTGTACCTGTCTGCACAAACGCAGTGGCCCCGGAATACAGAAAGGATGGTTGAACCATATTCTTCGCCATTAGACCCAATAGACTAAAAGTGCAAAATCTCGACAACCCTGCAAAGTAGACAAAGCATAGACGAAAGGTGAACTCTAGCCGAAGCCAAATTCTGTCTTTTGAAAGAGATTTTGGTGCTTCCAAACAATTTCAAAATTATATCGACAGCAGAATGGACAAATCTGTGTTTTGAAGTGTTAGTATCCATGCTAAATTTATTACCCTAAATAATATTGTATTTTCTCTATTTACTGTATTTTCTCATTTATTATTACTTACTATTTATTTTTACTCACATGTCTAGTCCGGACTTTTACATAAAAGGGGCCAAAGCCAGCACTGAGAGGCCATTTTGTGTATAAAAATAAATCAAACTATAAGACAAATTAGTAAATTGACTATATTGAAACTATGGGGTTACAAATTATGAGCACACAAAATACATGCAAGGAAACGTGCTTTCAAATAAAAGAACTGCATTGTAATGGGACCAGCCAATTTTGGAGAAAGTTAATGGAATCAATAAAACTATAAATGGTTTTCTTTATACCCCCGGTAAAAGAGCAGATAATCTTCACACGACTGAACATAGGTTTTTGAATCATACATAGCTAAGAACACTCGATCAAGTCACCTTTCGAACAAACAAAAAAACTAAACCAATATCGATTCAGCATTTTGGGACCTACGATGCCACAGACAGACACGGATACACACGTTAAACTTATAACACCCCTCTTTTCGCTTCGGGGGTTAAAAAACTAGTTGAGAAACTACTTGTCCGATTTTGATGAAGCGTGTAAGCATTTAAATTGCCAATATAAAAGCCTAAAATGATTAACTATTTTTTAAACTCAATATAAAAAGTTCAAATACATCTAGCAAAGTTGATAAAAATCATGTTTTTTTTTGGATTTATTAAATTTCACGTATTATCGTCTGTAAACAGTACTATCTGACAAACTTTTAATAAAAATTCATTTTTGATGATCCCATTACATAATCGTTGACTTAATAATGTTTAATTAAGTAATTCGTGTTTTATTTATTTATTTGCACTTTGATGTAGTCAATCAATATTCTATAAAACAAAACATAATCAACATACTTTAATTAGTATTTTTAATTTCTAGTCCGTAAGCCTGCCCATATGATTTTAATTAAGTAATGAAGTTTTATGAAGAAAAAAACAAGGTTGATTTAAATCACTGATAAAATCGGAAGAGTATTTTGATATTTTCGAAAATAAAACTAATTACCATTTAGATTGTACGAAAATTGAAGCCCGGAAATTCAACTTCAATTTACCCACATTATGTTTAGGTACTTGAGTTAACTTAAAAATCTTGGTTCAATGCAGTTGCATGTTGCATGGTAATAAGAAATGTAGTGCTCATGACACTTACTTATCAAATGTAAAGGATCGAAAATCAACAAGTCATGCTTAAATAAATGCTGATTAAATTAATTACAAAGTTAACAATAGGATTTTCTTTGGTTTTGTTTCAGTTTCGATAAAATTATTATAAACTAGCAGTGCTAAACAGCAATGTTTTAACAGTCTGCAAAACCGCTGGTACGCTGGGCTGGCTCCAACCCCATTGGAATCGCGCATTTCCCCGGGATAGTGCGAAGTGCTAAGATTTTAGAACATTGGAAGAAAAGTTTTTTCAAATTAAAGTTAATTATTATTAAATTAAATAACAGAGGTATTCCCACGGATTTACATCTGTAGAATACTTATGAAGAAGACACGTAGGAGGCGGAGTATGTAATACAAAATGTAGCCAATCTGCGCTCTCGTCTGGCGACAGACGCGTGTGAGAGAGATGTCTACGAAGGCGCTCTTGCCTCAGCGAACGCCAGTTAGTTATGGTCTTGAATTAATAGCACTTGTCGAGCGGTGTAAGTGATGCTCTGATGTGTATTTCGTCGCGTCGCATACAAAGCTACCATATTATTAATCCTTTCCACTTAAACCCGACGCCACAATACTGAGCAATAATTCGACCTGATTAGGCATCTGGTCGAAGTCTTTGAAAATTATCATCTGACCTCATTTATTAGTGTAAATTCTACAGATATAAAATCATATAAAATATTTTAAAAAACATTACTTCAAAATCTAAATTTGGTTCTAGATGTCAGTGGCAGGATGTATCTAACTTACATGTTCCGTCGTCAATGATCGCTCTTCAAAATACAAATAAAAGTAACTGGACAATAGCGTGTCAAGTCACGCGTGTGTAGGGTTCCGTAGCCAAAGCCATAATATTGTGGTCAAATTCATAGTTCAGAAATTAGGGGCTATAGAAAAAACGAACACACAAATACTAGCAAATTTCAGAGATGTGACATCCCGACATAACATATACTTTATATGATTTAGTCGAGAACTACTTGGGAAAAGTTCTTTGATAAGATCATTTTACGTAAAGGTCAATGACCTACGAGCTAGAACGTCTTAAATATATGAGACTTTTATAGCTAAATATATAAATCTAAAAGTTATAAGTAGAAATTATTATAAATAATGATGAAAGCTTTTAATATGTCCTATCACCATGTGTGGCAACTTAAAAGTTTAATATATGTCTAATAGTTAAGATATGCACGGGAAAGGCAACTTTTGGCTACTTTGGCGAGCCATATTTCGCAAAGGATACACTCGACAAAAAAGTGATATACAAAAACCTTACTTCATTTTAAAGTTGCCAAGTTTGACGCTTGTTCATATTACCGTTTTTACATTAGAGCAAATAGAAAAATACGTAAAAATATACGTTTGTTGTATGTATTGTATGTTGTATACCCCCCCCCCCCCCTTTCGTTTATACTTTTTTAATTATTTCTTAGTTAATCCGCCGTAACGGCTATCTATTAAGATTCGAAAGATACAGCCATTTAAAGGTATATAGGACACATAGACACACAGCCAAACAGACGGACGGACGGACAGACAGACAGCATAGGCTTAGTAATAGGGTCCCATTTCCCCTTTGGGTAGGACACCCTAAAAATTAGGACAGATTGATGGACGAACCGAACGAACTTGTAAGTGTTCCTTTTAGTACTACGGAACCCTAAATAACGTGGTGTCGAAAAGAACGCACTGAGTCAGCTTTCGAATTAAAGCTAAACGGTAATGACATAGCTGATGGTTGTTTTAATGATTATGAAAATAGTGGCAGTAAGTCGAAGGCGGGCGACGTTGTGACGTTGACGACAGTAGATAGATCAAACATTGCACTTGGACACAGTAAGTCGGGCAACATCGCGGAGCGCTGGCGACCAATGTCACCAGCTGCTGCTCCTCGAAGCAGCCCGGTCATCGATCATCTAACAGTACTATAATACCGTACTGACTCTTCTAGTTAGATAGTGGCCGTAGTGGGTACTAACCTCATCAAGAATGAACTTTGGACAAGCATTAATAAGAACAATTTGTTTAAAAAACCCAAAAACCAAAAAGGTCCTAAAACTGCGACTAGAACCACCGGAGGATGGGCAGCAGCGTCCTAATAGTACACGGTGAACGTACTGCGATCCCCAAGCCGCCTGCCAAGCGAGGGGATTATGGCAACACCCCTCGCTATGAGGGAGGCCTTGTCCAACAGTGGACGTTAATTGGCTGATGATGTGATGTGATGTTTAAAAAAACGCATACAATTTTAAATGAAAAGGATTTATAAAAATGCAAGCTAAGAGGGGAGTTACGAGGGTTCTTTGCAGTGGTGTAGCACTTTTAGCAGGTACTAGTAATGGACAAAGCAATGCAATGAAGAACCTATCCCGTCAATACTTGAGATATAAGTAATTATCAATATAAAAAACCGACTTCATAAAAATGACAGATCTGGACCAAATTGAAATGAAATGAGGGCCACACGGGAAGCACCAGCTTTCAAGTAAAAAAAATAATCATCAAAATCGGTACACCCAAAAAAGTTCTGAGGTAACAAACAATAAAAAACAGTCGAATTGAGAACCTCCTCCTATTTGGAAGTCGGTTAAATACAACATAATGTTTACCTTAAAACAAACGGAGCAGAGTCCGTCTGTCGAGGGGTTGCCGTAGAAGCCGCAGCCCGACCGGCACAGCGCCTCCATAGGATTCGATTCACGCTCCATTGTTCAGCACTATATAATTTCACAGAGTTCACAACGAGTCTATCACTTGACGTTTACACTAGTAGAGTACGATTGCACTACAGTTATTGCACTTGTTTGTCGTAACACAAGAGTGTTCCACAACGATCAGTGAGCGGCGCGATGCGCTTCTAACAATTTGATTTAGATGCGATTTATCTTCTGGCTTGCTATATCCGCGGTAAGTGGCTTTCCTTGCCAACGAGCTAACTGTTCCTTGTATGTCAGGATCGCAGCGGGCCCTGGAACAAACCAACTCTCGTTAAACTACTTCCTTTATAAATGTTAACAAACAACAATCATATTTGTGGAACTGGAAATACCTGCGTATATAGATTTTTGTAATAAATCATCTTAGAAGATTACAGCGCGTCATTAAACGCGCCGATTGTACGGTTGAATAACAATAGCATTTGAAAGCGATAATACATCAGGTAGGCGGCGTGTCGGTGTCGTGCTCGAATGTGCGCAGAACGCGATTATTTCACTAGAAAGTGATATTAGGTGTAGAATATGATTTCGTCGGACTGGAAGCAGAACATAATATGCATAAAGACGGGTTTGCGTAACAAGAGAGAGCGATAGAGCTAAGTGGAACGCGCCCAAGAAACAGCATTCGCGTAGGCCCGCGCCCCGCGCCAAGGTCGCTTCTCTACCACCACTCTACTCAGTATATACTATATACACTGCCCCTATCTATCACCACTTTACTAATATTTGGCGACAAAAAATAATTTTATATTGCGATATTTTTGAGTATTGTCCTCGAACTGAATAAATATCTCGAACGAAGGTCATAGTTACATCATTTGCAAGCAAACCGAGTGGGAGCGGACGACAGATGGATTCCGGTATTCACTAGCCAAAGATGGACTGGTGACATTGTACCACCATACTATTGTGCGATCCTACTACCATCCTACCAGCGACATACGAATTACGAGATGTGTGGTTTCATAAATGATTTTAAAAAATCATAAATATACGCGTCGAATATAGAACCTCTTTCTTTTTTTCGTCTGTTAAAAATAAACCAGTTTCCAGAACAGCGGATCAAAAATTATGTACATACAATCTTACGAGTACATCCTTGAATTGCAAATATTTAACTTTTCTATGAAAGTATTTGAAAATCATTGAAATCCACAAAAATAGCACAGTCAGCCAAGAGTGGGGGCAAGAATACATTTTCCAATCCCGCCTCGCTCAAAGTTTTAATCGCAAAAAATTTAGGAACTATATTCGTTCTTGCATTACTTATATTAATTTGCTAAGCATAAAATAACAGTGGGTGGGATAATTATACAAAACGTATCGTTGATATCAAGTGACAAATCAAGTGGAGAGCGGTGCGGGTCGTTAGCACGGGCGCGGGAGCAGTTGGGAAGTCATCGACCGCGCCGCACGCAGGGGTGCGATGCGCCCGCGCCCGCCCCGCCACCGCGCCGGACTGCATTATAATAATGCATGTCAACAAAGAGGTGAGAAACTACTTACTTTCCGTTTCTTCTGCGGCCTTTCAATCAGAACAAAGTCGAGTGAAAATTGTGCTAAATACATTTTTGCAGTCATAGTTAAACTTTTGTAAGTATAGAAATTCGATCGAATCGAAAAGCGAACTGAGGAAAGTCTGATCTGAATCAAATTGCTACTAATAGCTATTACGAAGATTGCATGCAGCATAGCAACGCAACAGAGATAGAATCGTGTTCTTCTGACTATCTTAGTACCTACTACTTCAATAAACCGATTCTAACTAGCAGACGATTCAGATCAAAGTCCGCTCACAATTTAGGTGGCAATAAGGAAAAGGAAGACACGCCGCCACATCACGAATCACATTCAAAGAAATTCGACACGTCTTGGACGGTGTTGCTCGTTAACAAAAGCAAACTGTGCAAATTCAGCTTTTTTTATCTGCTGCTGACTTGGCTTTCGCTACCTCATTTACAGAGAAACTGTTATTATCATATTATTATTAACCTTTTGCTTGTACCTATATAACCTCATTACACGTTACCCATTTATGGTTTTATTTTTCTTTTGCAAATACCTACGAAAAATTTATAAGAACACGAAACGTACAATACAATATAGAGCGGTTGTTATTAAACATTTTAAGTTAAGTGAGTAATATTGATACCAAATAAGTGTGCCAAGGCGACTATCAGCCTATTCAACCAGTCGGAAACGTGATGTTCAATTATAGCATTACGATAATGGCGATGGCTGGCTCGCGCTGCCAAATTAACATTACCTTTGCTAGCTGTGGCTGCAACGTTACCTATCTAACGAGGCTTATTCGCAATATAATATCGTATAAAGAAATCACAGAAAAAATCAAGAGTATCAATATTCGTGACTTTACAAGAGTTCGTAATTTTCTAGCGTATCGATATCGCAAATTCCACTACTGACGATAAAAAGATAAGGAATGCGCAGTGAGGATAAGACGTTCAGAATGATAGACAGAAAGACACGACGAGCGAGAACATGAAATCGGGCTGGGGCATGTCGGTGCGTATCGTCGCGACGGCCGACTGTGCGACCGCGACACGAGCGGCGGCGGCGGGCGGGCGCCCCGTGCAGCCGCGGTGCCCCGCTGACCCACTTGCTGAGTTCGCTTCGCAATTCGAGCGCGATCCGCCTCGGCCTGCATCCACACACACTAAAGCCAACCTGCGATTTGGTTTCTAATAGTCTTAACACAAATTCACACTCGCACTGCGAAGACTATGGGCGCGGAATTATGTCGTCATAATCGAGTGACGTCACGCTTAGCTCGCGTCTTGGCAAATTGACGATTACGAATGCCAGCGAGAGCTGGCGTGGCTGACAAAACGTGATAGTTGGGCTGATGGCGTCACTATGGAGAGCTTTCACATTTTGCAGGTGTTTTACCAAAGATAAATTAAACAAAAAAGTGGAGCACCCCGACGAGACGAAATATACCCGTCTGAAGGAGTAACAACCCCCCGCGACGTTACCTTATTATGTGACAACGCGGCGGTTTATTTGAGCAAAAACCAAATAAATATATTTAAGATAGATCAAGGTAAATAAGATGGATATTAGAGTATAGAGTGTAGACGTACATCATCAATGCCATTACAATAGAACTTGACGAAATCAGAAACCGCCAGTCAACATCCGACCTCTAGATGGAAATAGCTAGCAGCAAAGGTACCTATTCATAAACGCTGTATATGGTATAGGAGGAATCTGGCAAACTACTGAATTAAATCAACATAATAATAACTGGCCAAGAGCGTGTCGAGTCAAGCATTATGTTATGGTCACATCAATAGTTCAGAAAGATATGATTATAGAAAAAAACACAAAGTTCGATAGATTTTACCTTCTGAGCTGTATCATCTCGACAATACATATTTGACAGCCCCGTTAGCTCATTTAGTAGTGTACCTGCTTTCTGCGCTTGGGGGCGTGGGTTCGATTCCCACCTAGGACAAATATTTGTGTGATGAACATGTGTGTTTGTTCTATGTCTGGGTGTTAATATCTATTTAAGTATGTATTTAAAAATATATATGTATGTATATCAGTCTCTGGCAGCCATATTACAAGCTTTGCTTAGTTTGGGGTCATATGACCGTGTGTGCAATAATGTCCCAGATATTTAAATATTTTTATTTATATACACTTGTGACACTAGCTCTTAAGTTAATTTAACTGTAACTTTTTTCTTCTGGTGTGCACAATGAAGAGTATCTATCTATACTTACTTTTTAATCATAATCATAATTTTTTAAAGTTGTAAACACAATACCTATGTTCGAAATAATTTTCAGCAAAGGTTTTTAATGTGTGCAAAGTTTTATACACTTTTATAAATAACTAGTGCTGTTAACCCTTTTTCCTCCCTTAATCCGGCCCTTGCGCAAAATAACATAATATATACTTCAATCTGGTCATAGCTTAGCATATTCGTGAAAACCGCATTTAAATCCGTCCAGTGGTTTAGGAGATGTGCGTGGACAAACAAACAGACAAAAATTCTAAAGACTATCTTAACGTGTTCAGGTGCTTATTTTATGTCACCATATGTGGTTTTTTTTTTTTTGTATATCTTGCAATTTCAGATTCTTTTATCACTACGTTTTTATTATAATACTAGTCGTCCGCCCCGGCTTCGCACGGGTGTAAGCTCGGCCTTCGGCCTCGCAAAAAAATATATTATAGCCTATGTCACCTGGGGCTAGTGTAGCTTCCCAACAGTGAAAGAAATTTTTCTAATCGGTTCAGTAGTTTCGGAGCCTATTCAATGCAAACAAACAATCAATTTTTCCCTCTTTATAATATTAAGTATAGATGTATAGACTACAGAAGTTAAAAGATTCTAAAGGATTAATTCAGATTTCGGACGGACCGACGGAGAGACAGAACTTATAAGGGTTCCTTGTAGTACTACGAAAACCTAAAAACCCTCTTAAAAATAGACCGAATTAAAAGCACATTGCAATGGACCACAAAAACAGTGAAAAATATAAATAAAATAACGAACATTAAACGTCAACAAAAACTGACTACTAAACTTTCAAGAAATTAAAATTGGGGCTACCTCCCACGATTCAAATATGTAGGTCGAGACTGCGGCTGTAGGTATTGGGTAGGTATTGGCTGTAGGTATGGGACGCATGGAAACCATCATTCACTCAGTTCTATAGATAGGTGCAGTGCTCGATTTTCGCCAGGCTGAGACAAAATACAGGTCTGACCACTCGATGAACGGTACACGTAACGGTACGAAACAAAAAAGTCATGCCCTGCTTAGGGAATCCCTCCAGAAAGCTTTTATTGGGGAGTCAAAAGAAAATTACAAAAATATTATGTACCTACTTAGTTTATTTAATGAAATATTTTTATGAAACAAACTACATAAAATAATTTTAAGAAACACGCTTGCTACGTAAGTAATGTTTTATCCTTCATTTTAAAATTTAAAATTACATTTTACAATTATCTTTGTTTGCGTGATTTTCATACTTTTAATCAACGCTTATTTCTACAGATCACCATAAGGCTTAATATATTGTATTAAAGTCGCATTTAGTGGAGCAAAACCATACACACAGACGTGCGTTTCGCTGCTTAAACTGTTATCTAAAAGTCGGAAAAGAGGGCCTCGACACTACCGATGCAGATATTGAGAAACGAAAATGGTAAAGGATTTTAAGGAATTATCTAACAAATACGAATAATATCACGTTGATCGTACAACAAACACGTCACAAAATAAATAGTTATGTAAACAGGTAGGTACAAAGGAATGAGCGAGATCTCATCCAGAGCCATTAAACGAAACGGAGAATAAAACATGTTGATTTTATTCAGTTTTCAGACAGAATTAAACAGCATCTTGGCAATGTATATCATTTTGTTATCAAACAAAAACAAGACGCCTACTAACAAACACAAAGACTGCGGAAACTAGGTCCGAGACGAAAACGACGCCGATCGAGGTCAATTTTTTTCCTGGCAAGATTTTTAGCATAAAAATTTAGAATAGCAATAAAGGAGCATCCATCCGCAGAATTACCAGTGCGTATGTCTATCTCTCTGTTAGCGGAAACGTCACTCACCAAAAATAGACTGGCCAGGGTCTTATGGTTAACCTTCCGCGTTGTTTTGCAACCAGGAACTAGCACATGGAGTAATAACTCTGAGCAAGTTAGACCGGCAGGAAGGAAGCTACTCGAGAGCGACGGTAGGACAATGACATCAGGATTTGAAGGAAAAATTTGCGTCATCACACAATGACGCGGCAACAATCGAGCAATACGCACGGCAAGATGGCCGCTCAACGCAGCGTCAGCTGATCGCGCACACGCAGCGCAGCTGTGCTGTGCGGTGACACAGCTCTCGTATCTCCGCAACACACTGCCGATATATATCCGTCTTTGTCGTTCTGGCAGGCCACAATGGACGTGCTCACTCATTGTTTGAACACAATGCTGGGTTCACTATGAACTTCGCACATAGATTATGTTTGTGCGAGAACCTTCAAAACCATTTCAATAAGGATACACCAGATTGTATCAACAGGTAGAATGTCTGCAATACCTGTCAAAGTAGCCAGTACTAGTATTTTATATCAACATCTATTTTAACACGCTTTTATTAGCTTGGTATGTATCTATGTAACGGAATCAGTGAATGTGATTTTCACCCCTTTCAAAACGTCGGAATGATTTGAAACTTCCGCATTCTATCAAGGACCGATGACAATGCAATAATTTAAATAGTCCCATTATCCTTACCAGGATCTTCAGAATTAGCGATTTTAAAGCGTGTTTTTTAGTTTTTTCTACAAGTATTATTTAAATAAATATTTTGGACATTATTGCACACATGGTCATCTGACCCCAAACTAAGCAAAGCTTGTAATATGGCTGCCAGAGACTGATATACGTACTTATATATTTTTAAATACATACTTAAATAGATATTAACACCCAGACATAGAACAAACACAAATGTTTATCACACAAATGTTTGTTGTAGATGGGAATCGAACCCACGCCCTTGGGGGCGCAGAAAGTAGGTTCACTACCAACTGAGCCACCGAGGCAATCCAGTATAGATCAATCAAACCGGAGATTTAAAGAGGATAGTCACAAAGTAATTTAACGCTAATGCTAGACCACATAAACCATATCAATAAAATATGCAACAAAACACGATCCTAGGATAGGATAGCATGAGTATGTGTTTTACGAGTGACACGAAATCATTCAAAACTAGCTACGTAATGAGAAATTATCACGAGCCATGTAGCTGTCAACAGACGTGACTTTTACTGAAAATAAGATACAATAACTGAACTATGTAGAAATGATAAACTAAATCTCCACAAACTTAAAATATTCTAAAGTCCGATTCAGAAAATAAAGATGGAAATTACATACACAAAAGAACTCTGAAAAGCAACAAGTAGGTAATGACTTTTCATTATCTAATTACGCGAATGTGATACAAATTGAGTGTACCAGGCGCAGTCAAAATATCGATGGCCTAATGAGAACTATTTTAATGACATCATTATAATACATACTTATACATATTTATTACTCACGTTTGTCCCGAGCGATAACATTTAAAACGGTACAATCGATAAGATTACTAAAATGTTTCCATCAGAAAACGTGTGGGAACTCGACAAAGATCAGCAACGAAAACATGTTTTTTCACAAAACAACGAATAAGTACGTGTATTGACGCCAGATTTTATTTTGCTTGAAATAAACTTTTGTGCTGCAAACTGGTGTTAAAGACGAAATACCTGATTGTATTTTATAATTGTCATCGTAGTGTCTGGATTCACATCAGATGACAACAAATTGCATGAAAGCTCTAAACGCGTGCGGACGTTGACCTTCTGACACCAAGGTCAGAGCGGCGGCCTTCAAACAGCCTCGGCTAGCCGGCGCACTGGCTCCTTTCGGGCACATCTCGAAACAAACACAACACCACACACTTAACAACATTACCTTCAAGTGGGAACTTGAGCCCATGGCCACGTAGAAACCACGCTCGAAAGAGCTTCAAAGTCACAATAACCTCAATCACAGACACTTTCCAGGTTGCGAGAGACACGATCACTAATTGGCACTATTATCTGACTAGATAAGGTGTATTAGTCGCGTCTGATGAACAGAACTGTACTGTAATCGCGTAATTAACGTGTCGGCCTCGGTGGCACGAGCTCCGACGCGAGCGGCGGGCAGACAAGAACTGAGTCGGGGTGAGCCACTCGGTGACTCGGCTGGCGAGCGGAGCGGAGCTCGCAACTATTCGCGTCATCCATTCTACACGCGCACGCACCCACCAACACAAACAAGCCACCGGTGGCTAGCTGATAAACACATGTCCCACGGCGAAGGCGACGCCGCTCCGGGCGACCGACGGTCCGGTCCGGCCCGACCAGCCATCACAACGCACAACACAAGCATTCTTAACACGTCACTCCTATGCTTCGCTGCTTCTAGCCAGCTATGTCGTAACGCGTAACGAATAGCAGATTCAATTAAACTAGAAAGTCAACACTGCTCTACATGGTAACTTTATTTACAAACATCAAGAATTATTATTACCCACCAATATAACCACAATCCAGATCAGAAAAACACAGAGAACCCAGAAATGATCTGATGAAATATTTGTCGGAATAGTTCCAGGAAATTACTTTGGCCAACCGGATCTGCGTGACTCATAACATGCCGAGAAATGATGACTATGCTGTGACACAAATAATAGCTTTCATTTTTAAGAACATACAGAAACAATAATAAATATATCCTATCCTAGTCAACCCTAACACAATTCAATTTAAATAATTTAACTAGATCCGTTAGTTCCAAACCAGTAAGGGGGCATCCATTAATTAAGTGAGGTGTTTTTGGTGATTTTCGATCCCCTCTCCCCCTTGGTGAGATGTCGTGAGATTTGACTCGACCCCCTCCCCCACTCCCCTAATCTCACGTGAGATTTAAAAAAATGTGCATTCTTTTGTATATTGTATTAGTATGTAATAAAATGTAAGTATAGGATTTAACTATATTTTAGAGGAGAAAATATTTATAAACATGTTTTACCTAATTTAGCCCAGTTTTTTGCAATTTTACAGTATTTCTCGCGGGAAAAAATATTACGTGATATTTGCCGAGACCCCCTCTCTCCCCCACGTGAGACTCGGCTTGACCCCCTCCCCCTCTAAACGCCTTACGTAATTAATGGATGCCCCCTAAATACATACGGAAAACATCGGTATTTTTTGAGCGGGTATCCTGCTATAAATTGCTTTATCGACAGAATATAACTTTTCGGGAATCCACAATTTACACTTCGTGGTACTTTGTACAAAATTGATAAATATTCTTACGGAATAAATAATTCATACGATAAAATGGCACAAACAGACACGACACAGGTTTTCCAAATGGATGTCATTATTAATTCGTTCAAATTCCTTGACGATGGTGCAGTGCACTTTCGAGACGAAAGTGAAAACACCAATATAAAAATCAATATATACCTACGAGTATTTGAATAGCGACGGCCACGTAAGCTATATTCAAAAGCACTGCTGCTTCTTTTTCCTAATTATCAGTGTTCATTTTGATAAATATAACTTTCAGATAGTATCGCAATCAACAAATACGTTGACTCTCGTATTTACCAACAAGAGGTGCGCAGTTTTGCGAATTTGCGCTTTGTCATTGAAGTTTTATGATAATGACGAGTTCGTGATGTGTTTAGTATCGTGTAAACAAAGCCATGCGAAGTGCGATGCGTGGAAGGCGAGGCGAGGAGCGAGGAGGCCGCAGACAAAGCCGCGACGAGCAGAGTCGTCGCTCTCCCCGAATTAGTCCTGGGCCGGGGCGCTGACCTCCGCACTCCACGCGCCACGCGCGCTCATCGCGCCACCACCCATCGAAACTTAGCAAAGTAGCCATTATCAGTGCAGAATATTAAGTGTTTCCCCAACACACTTCTGAAGATGCTATCTATCTAAAGGCCAGACAAAAATGTATACCCGACACAATATTGATTTGGCACCTGAAGGTCGAATACAATTTGAACTAGCGACCTCTGACCCTACGTAATAGGGCGAATTCTTCGATTTGCACAATAGAACAACCTACTCTCTACTCGATTTAAATTATTAATTTGAAACTGTATAATTTCCGAGATATTTGCACGTCTGCTACGTCTTCGACCCATCATCTTGTTAGTGAAGCTTTGTTTAGCAACGTTTTCATAAAGAAAATATTTTTTAACAAATCACACCAATGTAACGCATCATGTTATATCCCATAATAAAAAATTGCAAATCCGCGAAACTTGTTAATATTTTCGTTAGCAAAAGAAAATTATCAAATTATCAGGAAATGCGGGCAAGGCTACGATTTGAAGGGCAGAATAAGACATGCAAGGTTCTGGGCTGCGATTTTTGAATCGCTCGTATGACTTTTTTCATGCGATGTGATCAACTTACGAATGAAATCCAGAAAAGTCGTATTTTTGAACTAGTCATATCACTCGTAACTGTACGAGTGGTTTATATCATGCGAATAGCTTTCTATCGATAGAAAGTCTGACAGATGTGAAAAAAAATGGCGGATACACAGAACATATGATCATATATATGTTTTTTGGATGAGAATTGCGATGTTTTTTTTGCAAATTACTGTATTCATTTCCGATGTTGTTTTATATTAGTGGCTTGTGAAGGTAACTCACTATTACATACTCCGCGGCACAATAACGTGCAAATGCAAAACAAGACATAAAATTAATATTTAGTATTTTAATTCTCTTTGCTTTGTTGTCAAGAAGCGACCAACTTATTTAAACAGTTGGTCAAATGTTGGAACTATAACCATTCTACGGATAGCTGTCAGTTTGGTTACGAGAATACGACTGTAGCGCCTCTACTCAAATGTACAGATAAATTGTTCATACTGTACACAGACTACAAATAATCAACTGTTTTTTTTTTTTATTGACGTTTCTTTACTTTGCGGAAGTTACCGGTTTGCCGGTTATTGTACAAATCTGTAAGGTGCTGCGTGAAATGGAAAAATATTAGTGTTTTGTAAAAACACGGCAACCCAGAAGTCGAGCGATTCAAAAATACCAAAAAACTGGATCACTCGCTTTTGAAGTCACCGGTGATTAGTTGCGTATGCGAATAGAAAAAGTCCTACGAGTGATTCAAAAATCGCACTCCTGACCCAGAAAATAAACAGGAGTTCTCTCTCGTCTATGTACGGGCAGCATTATGCACACGTTATGAACATTGATCAGACAATACATTGGTAAACCACAGCTTGGCTGTAAAGATGGATGTTTTAGTAGGTAGGTATCCTCTCTTTGGGGAAAAATAGTTTTACCTTGCACTTGCTAGCGTTTAGCTTTTTTATGTCTTCTATGCTTCAGCCAACTACACAACTACTACTACTTCAGTATGTTAGTGCATAACATTTTTTTGCGAGGCTATCGTAATCGACTATGACTAATTCACAGTTCATTGTTTCGATAGGGCGTCGCAGAAGTGGACACAAAGAGACAAAGACCAAAGGAAGAAAATTGAGCAATAAAGGTCAATGAAATACGAGCACGTGGCAGGAGTAATCGCAGCGTGTTGGTCGCGCGGCGCAAAACGTCACGTGCCCTACACTCAACTCTTCAGCCGCGAGTTTATTTGGCACGTACTTTCAGTCACTGTACGTACATGCGTGCCTACAGTAATAGTTTGTTTGTCTCGCAACCATACTTAAACTTAGACTTTGTTTGAACAGGCGGGGCGCTGCTGAAATTTTCGACGAAATTACAGATTGTGGAGGTAAAAATCAGTTATCGAGTTGACGTTCGACCTTAAACACACATTCAACATGTAAGTACATTGTAGCGTACTAAAGGCGCGCCAATACATACGACGTCTATGATAATATGTGTGACGACCAGATGAAGGCCAAAACTGAATATTCATAACGACTCGCTACTACAATGTTTTGTGGGAAAATCGAATGTAAAATAGCTGTGAGCATGTTCAATTTAATTTGAATCTAGAAGCAGGAACTAATGTAAAGGATTATTGTACAAAACCAGGGCTATACAAATCAGAACAATTTTAAAATATAATAGGAAATACATATATGAGATTTTGTTCAAACAAGCATTATTGCCTAATGCAGACTAGACATATTTTAAACCTCTTATAAATAAACACTTGATAACCTAATCCGCTTAGGTCGCCATCGTAACCAGTGTCTGATCCAGTTACAAACAGCAAAGATTTTATCAATACTAGTTACGAAAAAAAAAAAACTGAAACCTGTTTATTTTCGTAACGAGTTACATCTGAATAATATCAAACTCAGCTATCATCGTGTTGTTTTGTTGAGAATTTGCGTGTTACTTATTAAGATATTTGTTCATTCAACTACAATCCAAATTCTGAACAGATTATCACTATTTGAATCACAGGTTGTCCTGGGCATTAAACAAACATACTTAGCTACGCAATAAAAAATCCTACCCCAATAGATACGTATTAGGGAAGCCAAGTGGACGGAAGCAGTTTTGTACACGAAAAATCGATTATAGACATTTACATGATAGTTTAACTAGGTACTTCGTAACCATAATCAAAAATAACCATTACTGAATCTAATGGGTTTTTTTACAATGACTTATCGGTGGTCTAATTCACAGCTTGGAGTGTATTGTTTATTTGCTCCTGTTAGCTGTGCCTCTTAAAATACCTGAGCATGGCTTTGAGTGGCTGTCATAACTGTTCCACCCCTAATAGATACTAGTATCACAAAACATAATTTTTGTTCGTAACTGATTCCGAAACTATGCTTACGATGGCAACCTAACCAAGCTAGTCTGTGCTAAATGATTTGTTTTAATAGAATAAATCAACCTGTGAATTGTTTTAATAGAATAAGTCAGTTCTTAAAAAATGATGCATAGGTAAACCTTAAGCTAATCATCTTACGGAGCGTTTATGTTTATGCATAAGGGATAGCCATATGTAGATAGCCAGAGATTAAATCTGAAGCAATGTTAGCTGTAAATAATATTATCTAGGGTTTTAGATCTACATTGAAGCTTAACTAAGCTTCAGGTACGCATAACAAACACATACCTGGTGTTGGAAAAGAGAGTTCCGGACCAAACAAATGTCTTTCCAAGTGCGCAGGCCTGTCAGCTCACAAGCAGGCGACACCTCTGTGCGGTTCAGAGCAGCATCCACCGGCATCACAATGAATGGTTACACCACCTGTTAGTAACAGTCAGACTTGAAGGTCTCTTTTCACTGGTCATGGAAGTTGTAATCACTACGAAACGAGTACAAGTGAAAGCAATCAATGGACCTAGTTTTGGCTGTGATGCATGAATGACGGACAACACTCTTGAGGTGTGATTATTAAGATGATGATGATGGTATTAGGCCGCAGAAGAAGAATGAGCAATAGAAACGCTTTGCTTATAACTACGGGTTAGCAATGTATGACCCAAGTAAAAAGTTTATAAAGACTGCTTAAAATATGTCAGTCACATGTGAATTTGAACTATCTACTCTAGTCGGGTAATAAATTGTTTGGGAACCAGTTTATAACTCAAGTGATTTCTGAAAACTTATTGATATATGACCGTTACATGTAAACTAATTCCTACAATTTATTCTAGTTCGGTCAGAACAGTAGAGCATTGATTATCCGATATCCGGCCAGATAGTAAGTTTAGGCCAGATAGGCCGGATACGAGACAGTTACCGGATAATATCCATTTCATCTCTTATATGTATAACATAGTTTTTGTTTACTACGTTGTACTATATACATTCCTACGCGCCTTTATAATAATAAGAGAATTATGATATTGTACAGGATTATGCATGTAGACTGTACTAAGCCGAAAGGAGGATACTGTACTCATCATTATGAACAACTTTTACTATGTGACCAACCCTGAACTCGGGAAAAATCAGCAAACGGTCATTGATATACTGTATGAAATGAATGGAACAGCTGATATTTTTTTCGCAATTTCAGGGTTGGTCCCATAGTAAAAGTTGTTCATAATGATGATAACAATGACCTCCTTTCGACATAGTACAGTCTATATTAGTAACCCTGTAAATGTAGTTTTTAATGGTGAGTTGATAAATAAAACTATATAATTTGATTAATCAAATGCACCAGTTTTTCAACACCCATGTCCCCAATTAAGTTCGGATAATCAATGCAGCATAACACAATGAACTGTATTACATTTTTTGGGCCAATAAGAAACATATTTCATAAGCACACTTATCTGTCTTGCTCAGTCTTACTTTAAGTGATGTAATGTGCGCCCTCTCATTATTATTGTATTTAGTGACAATGTCTGTTACTCATACTCCATCAACAATTTGCACAGATTCTATAACGACAAAGCAAAAGAAGAGATACAGAAAAGCATGGTCTCTGTCAACCAACAAGTGCCTGCATACAAACATACATAATGTTTAAGTATTAATTTGGGCACTGCACTGACCAATTTAATAGGGCTTAAAATAGGAACAATCGTTGTTTTTCACTAATTCATGATTAAATTGGGTATTCAAAGTATCTGAACATTAGGTATCGCTGTAATTTTATGAATGGTTCTATTTTATCATATTGGGTCATCAATTTAAAAACCTGTTCCTATTGGTCATTTCATAGCTTATTTCGAGTACCTACAGAAAAATTGTTAGACATTAGTCCCATTCTAGTCATGCTTCATGGAAATGGGAGATTAAAACTTAGTATGAAATCGTACATCAAATATTCAAAGCAAGTATATGGACAAAATAATTTAATTGAAGTATTTTTACACTTAGGTTACATAAGAAAATTATAAAAATCTATTTTAGGTAATAAATTCTTACTGGCTTGTACAGAATTAAATGATAAAATAAAAAGGCTGAATCTGTGTTCTACATTTTCTAGGAATAATGAGGGTAATTACTTAAAGTTTAAAATTATTTTAAACTTACTTTCAAACTACCAATTCTGGCTTCTTTCTTCTCGTAGTTGAAATCATTGTGGTTTATTGTTAGTGCTATCTATTTTCAACTATTTATCTTGCCATTAACCACAGCTGATAACAAGCCAGCAGAGTTATCAGCTCCTTCGTTAGGTATCTGAATGGACCTAACAAATAAATGGTGTTAGGTACTGTTATTCAGAACTATGTCACTACTGGAAAATGTTTTATTTATTGTATAATGAATCAGACTTGTTTGAAAAATTACATTCTTTCATATCGCCAGCAATGCTATTGTATTTAATAAATGTGGTTAATGCAGCAAACAAAAACAATAAGTAGGTAGATTATAAACTAGAGGAATGTTACCAGGAATTTACACATTCTCGCCTCATGTCAAATAATTACTAAAGTAATGTAGAATATCAGTCATCACTAAGAACTTCACAATCCAAAAGTAATCAGTAATTTACAATCTTTAGATAAGTGTTTCTAGAACCTCCACATTTATACTGGGGTATTATGTATATGGACTATTTTGTAGACAGCTCAAAACTACGCCACATTGGTGTTTTTTTACACAGTAGGTATAGAAGGTAAACTATGAGGTAACTATGAAGACCCATAACATTATGTGAAGGTATTTTGTATCTGGTTTTCCTCGCATGCAATGTGGTAGGTAAGATAATTAATACAAAGTTATATTCTGATGATGAGGCTCAGAGATAGTGATACAAAGAAACTGCGATGAAACGCCTCCATAGTGGTAGAGTGCACAAAATGCGTACCTACCAATTTTATCGAGCTCGGTATACGTAAGAAACTGAAGCTCAGTTAGAAACTCCGGGTATAGCATTCTCTGAACTGTTATAAACACAGGGAAATAGTCCCGGTATTCGGGGAACAAAGAAAATATCGAAGAATTTAGTAATTGGCATTCACGAAGAAAATGGCGTCATATCACTAGTCACGGAACAAGGTACGATTTCGTCATACCAATACACGTTTCACAATCACAAACAGGCACAACAATAATTTAAAGACATGCAGTTTAAACTACTTTGTTCATAAATTACTCACTTTGAATAAAAATTCCAAAGAAAATCATCCAAAAACTCAATAGGTTGATGACAAGGCACTCCACTCACCGTTTGCAAAACCAGACTGAAAGAAATCACGTGACCAACAATGTTGCCAGAACAAAATGCATGACTGCAGGCAGTAAACTAATAAAATATGCAATTTTTGATAATCGCTAGACCAAATTAAAATAGGACCACACGGGAAGCACCAACTTTCAAATAAAAAAATAATCATCAAAATCGGTTCACCCAGTCGAAAGTTCTAAAGTAACAAACAAAAAAACACTGTCTAATTGAGAACCTCCTCCTTTTTGGAAGTCGGTTAAAATATATTTTATTTTCTGATAAAAATTGTGAAGACAGTACAAAAAGTGTGAGAAGAAGGCAAGCTTCAGTTTAGGAATGCCTCAGTACTGTCTGCACTGAACCAAAGGGTAGTTAGACTTAAGTAGTTAGATATTTGTCGAATGTCATGAGCACAAGGAGATTTCTCTTCCATAAGCACCCAATTATTTTTTAAGTGCAATAACTAAACAAAATACTTGCTAACATTACACGACAAAAACAGTTGGTTGATTTCCGTGATTTATTTTTCTGAGATTGAAGCCGATCGCAGCCGCTCGCGTTTGAGGCATGCGTCTAACGCACGCGGCTGATGCGACAAGTCTTCGAAATATGAAAATGAATTTTGTGTTATCCAATTTTCATATCTTCTTTATATGATGCGCATGATTTGGCTTTACCGTAGAATATTCCTGCATGGCTAGCATGCGCATCACGACAAAATCTTGTCGTCACTTTGTCGAGCGAGAACGCGTCAAGAAACGATTAAAAGTTCGACAAAATTTTGTCGACTCCCATGTTAGCCCGGCTGGTCGAACACAACTCGGCTTTATGGCTTTATAGCCGTCAGTACAGACATGTCAACTTGGCTGATGAACCGCCGTCTGACCAACGGGAGGTAAAGAGAAAATGTTCTCTTTTTGCTTTACTAAATATTAGTAAATCTACCAATATTAGACTAAGCTATTATTTTACCGATTTAACCGAAAAGCAATTTAACAAGCTTAGTGTTTACAAAAATAATATTCTGCATACGATTTACATTTGGTTTACGTACCACTTCTACAGGCTGGATAGCCAAGGCCGGACTTAGAGGCATAGAGGCCCAGGGCTTGCTGCCCTGGGGCCTCTATGCCTCTAAGCCCGGAAGAAAACTAACTAACCGGAAGAAGCGGAAGCCCAAACGTGTTTTTTTCATTCGGGTGTTTCAATAATTTATTGTGAGACAAACCAAATTCTTATGGCAAACAATCCTTTTTAAATATACAAGGTACAGGGGCCTTACCCCTAGCTCAAAAAGTTGACCCGCATAGGTGTTATTTGTCTAAACGGTACCATCAACTACTATAAGCGGTAGTTGTTTGATAGCCGCCAAGCTTTGCGATTCTCACGCACACACGCATAGTAAAACGGATTTTCTTTCATTCAATCTGTAGGACTCGGTACCCCGGGCGTGATATACACAACACACCAAGATTCCAGAGATAAAGTAAAGATTTTAAACCGCCGTGCATCCAGTCAGAGACAAGTTAGACGCTTTTAAACGGTGCAGCATAAATGAGTTGGTCGTCGCAATAATCGTAGGTACCTATCAGGTACCTACCAAAAGTTGGCTCGCAAAAATAGAGCTAGGGGTAAAGCCCCAGACGTTCTCATATCAGAACTTTAATGTATTTTTTTAATTATTATATTGCATTTTATTCGGTTAGAAAATTTACCTAAAAATGTTTGTTTTGGTTTTGGGGGACCTTTCTTGTGGAGGCACGGGGCTGGAGTCCCTGTTGCCCTCCCCTAAATCTATTCCTGTGGATAGCGTAAAAAATAACAACCATACTCAGAAAAAGGATTCTTTTTTATTCTGTTTAACCATTTATACCGGGGCCTCAGAAAAATGACTAAAGCAATATTATTCTGTAACTGGGTCAATCTTGATCGTCCACTAAGGCTAGCATGCGCACCGTGACAAAATCTTGTTGTCAATTTGTCGAGCGAATACCTACGGTTTCATATACGCCTGTTTCACTTTAGCACGATAAAAAGAGTAGACAAAATTTTGTCGCGTCGCGCATGCTAGCCCGGCAAGACGGCGATACTTAGGACAATAAAATAAGGAAGACAAGGCAGCATGGCCTTAATAATTTTAGCCTGCTTAGCAAGGGGCAATATAAAAGTATATTGACATTCATGAAATGAAATGTGTGTGATGTATGAAAAGTCATCTGTCAAAATAATGTTGCTTGCTTACTCTTTGGCTTTCCGCTTTGGCAAAGAGAAGATATGAGAAAGAGAATGCTCTTTGGTTCCAAAGAAAAAAACTAAACTGTAAATTATTTCTGTTCATAATTTGTGTTAAATTAAGTTTTACAAAATAAAAACAATGCCTACGATATCTGTTAAACGTGATTCGCTCTTTGCGGCTCTTGGAAAAACCTACAGTAAGTGTATTTTTTTATCCTAAATGTAACTTGTATTTTCTAAAATTGTTTATAACTCGGCCACGTTTAATTTTCCAGCGGACGATGAGTTCCAGGACCTGTGTTTCGAATTTGGCTTAGAACTTGATGAAGTGGTAAGTATATTCAACAGAAAAATCTGTTTACAGGATAAATTATAGGTTAGGTGCTTAGCTAATGAAGTTTGTTTACTTATCGAAAACATATTTAAAATTTAATTCACTACTAGACACAGGCCTATTGTAAGACGTGCCACTTGGTCCGATCTTCGCCTTTTCACTTCTAGCAGTGGCTACAAGTGAAGGCAGTGGCCTTACATGTCATGTCGTCACTATCCAATCCCAGGGCGCCCTACGCTACGTTCGCCGATTCGTAGTCTCCACTCTAAAACACGTCGTCTACTTGGGGATACGGAAATATCAATAACAGTAACAGTTACAGATAACCAGCCCACTTCCACATAATCTTTTAAGCATGCTGAGGTGTGTCGGTGACTTTGTTACTCTGGTGACTTACTTCATTCCTGATATGACACCTTAGAGAGATATGTGGAGCACAAGTAGCTTGTTTTATTGCTCGCTGTGTAAATTTGAACTTACAAACCACTCGCAACTGTGAATGTCCATATTTTGGCACAGTGAACCTTGCATGTTGGAATATATTATGTTCTAAATAAAACGTCCTTTTATTATAACATAGTATATTAGTGCTCAGGTGCTAAGTAGCCTGTCCATTTTGTATCAAGTCAAAATGGCGGCCCAAAACGTCAAACACAGATTAAGTTAGAAATGAGGTTACATATAAACTTATGTCAAATCCATTCACCTGGAGCTACATACAGATACAACATACCTTTCCCCCAAGTATGAACAATAAATAACACAAACTTAAACTCAACCCTGACCTTAACTCAAATCCGATAACACTATCATGAAAACCTTAAATTAATACTAATCTAAAATTAGCATACAGTTTCATGTTTAAGCTATGTACAATAATTCCAAAGGTTTGTCATATGGACGTTTGTTATGACTAGTCGTCAACTTATTTTTCAGTTTCCCCCCAGAATAACCCGCGTCATACTCTAAAGGTATGCCCAGAACTTCAGCCCACTTATCGGCACTCGGTACCTCCAGTATCTCGTGGTCCATTAGTTCTGGTTCACAAACCCCCTGATCTATACTAACAGACGAACCTCCTTCCAGGGCTGCCACTTCCAATCTATCTCCTTCAGCCTGAATTGGATCTATCGCCTCGTTATCTTTTGTTTTAATCAATTGATCAATGTGTCTGTGAACCACATTGCCCTGGACATTAGAAACTCCATAGCTAGAAGGACCATTTCTGTTCACTACTGTACCGGGTAACCATCGAGGTCCAACGTTGCTGTAATTTCGGTACATTACATTCTGACCCACATTGGTTTCACGCTGAGTCTTTTGAGCATTACTGGTGATTTGTTGATCCCTTTTCTGACGTACGCGATTATCCGGATGAATTGTATCCAACAACGTACGTAAACGTCTGTTCATTAAGAGCTCAGAAGGAGCCTTATTAGTAACCGTACAAGGTGTCGTTCGTAATCCCAATAGCATGTTCGGAATCTTAACATCCCACGACAAATCTTCCATTTTTCGCAATTTATCCTTGACGGTTTGCACCATTCTTTCGGCCAAACCATTTGTGGCCGGATGATATGGGGCTATTGTAACCTGTTTAATCTTATTTGCGTCTAAAAATTGACGCATCTCTCCAGAAACGAATGGTGTTCCATTATCTGAAACCAAAGTCTCACACAAACCATGAATAGCAAATATATTTCTTAGGTGTCGAATCACCGTCGCTGAAGTCATATTATTAACAATTATCACCTCAGGCCATCTGGAGTATGCGTCAACCACTATCAAAAAAGATTTTCCCTGAAAAGGTCCAGCAAAATCCACATTTACACGTGACCATGGTTTTGTCGGAGTGATCCATTCCCCTTTAGTTTTTGGAGGCATGTGTCTATGTTCAAGACATTTATTACAATTGCCTACTAAAACCTCAATATCTTCATTTAATTTTGGCCACCATACATAACTTCTTGCCAAGGCTTTTGTCTGGACAATGCCACTGTGTGTCTTATGTAAAGCACTCAAAACAGTTTCTCGTATGGATGGTGGCACTACCACACGACAACCGAGTAAAACACAGTCCTCATGTATAGAAAGCTCTGTACGATTCAACCAGTAAGGACGCAACTCATCATCTGACATCTTGGCGGGCCACCCACTAAGCACATAGTGACTGACCCGAGACAAGATTTTGTCTCGCTTCGTAGCCAACGCTATTTGATCCGCATCCACTGGAAAATCTGAAGGTGTCTCAGCCATCAGTAACACGTCGCAAAGCTGTTGCTTTGGTTGATCTGGGACAGGCTGTGGCCATCGACTCAATCCATCAGCATGTCCAATCTGTTTTCCCGGCTTGTACACGATATTGTAATCGTGGGATGTGAGAATGATCGCAATTCTAATAAGTCTTGGTGACAAAACTGCAGGTATTGGTCGCTTTGGATCGAATATACCTAGCAACGGTTTATGATCAGTAACAATTGTGAAAGATCTTCCCGATAGGTAGTTATGAAATTTGGCTAAACCAAATGATATAGCAGTCGCCTCTTTGTCAAGTTGTGAATAACGACGCTCGTGCGTGTGCAAAGTTCTGGAACCCATCGCTACCGGGCGCTCCTGCCCGTCCTCCATAATGTGTGAAAGAACCGCACCGACTCCGTATTCTGAACTGTCACAGGTGAGTACCAACGGCTTGTTCAAATCGTAATGTACGAGTGTCAAATCAGACGATAACAAAGACTTAGCTGCATCAAAACTCGATTGTTCTCTGTCTGTCCATTTCCAACATTGTGACTTATCGAGCAATCTATGTAGAGGCTCGAGTAAGCTAGCTTTGTTGGGTACGAACCTCTCATAAAAGTTGTATAAACCCAGGAAAGCTTGTAGCTGTTTCACATTCTTTGGTTCAGGCGTGTTGAAAATCGATTCAACTTTGCTAGGCGCCGGGTGAATACCCTCCGCATCGATGACAAAACCCAAAAACTCAACACGTTCTTTGGCAAACTTACATTTGTCCTTGTTAAGCCGCAGTCCTGCCTTCTCGATGCGTTCCAACACTATGTCGAGACGCTCCGTCATCTCCATCATCGTTCGGCCGCTGATGATGATGTCATCAATTAGCACCGCAACGCCAAGCACTCCAGCTAACAATGACGTCATCAAACGCTGAAAAATACCAGGACACGCTTTTACACCGAAAGCCAATCTATGCACAGTAAATAAACCTTTGCACGTGTTCAGTGTTAACAATCGCGCGGTGGTGTCTGATACTGGTACTTGAGTATAGGCCCGTTCCAAATCGAGTTTGGTGTAAAATTTCCCTCCAGCAACAGTCGCGAACACTTCACTAGCGGTCGGCATAGGGTAAGTGTCAGACTCGGTAGCCTGATTTACCGTACTGCGATAATCACCACATAGGCGTATGTCACCATTAGACTTAGGTATAGATACTACCGGAGTTGCCCATTCTGAAAAAGATACAGGACGTAGCACGCCCTCACCCATCAAACGGTCTATTTCATTTTCAACTTTATCCTTTGAAGCGTAAGCCACGGAACGAGCTTTTAAAAACTTAGGCGTAGAGTTCGGTTTTAAATATATAGTCACAGGTTCACCTCTGTAGGTACCGAGTCCCTCCCTGAAAACTTCGTTATGTTTAGCTATGACTCTGTCGACCGGTGACAGATCTAGCACACAAATCATGTTCACATTCAATACGATTCCTAAAGCCTCGAACCAATTACGTCCTAACAAATTCGGTCCTGAACCCCGAGCTACGATAACATTCAAATCGCACTTAATGTCCTTATACTGTACTTGCACTTTAGCTTGTCCGATGACAGCGACCTGAGAGTTGTTCCACGTGCACAACCGGTTGGGTAGCTCGCTCAACGCTCCGTCGTCGGCGCTGTGCCGCACGTGCGCCCATGTCGCAAGGTTCACGAGGGAGAACGCAGCGCCGGAGTCCACCTCCATGGTGACCGGCACACCGTTTAACAACAGCGTCACCACAAAAGCTGGAACGCGGGCCTCCGACCCGCCTATGTTGTAGATACCGTTCAGCTGTACCGTGGTGTCATCATCATTGGTATAATTAATTTTTACACCCCGATTTTTCTTCTTGGCTGTACAAATCTTTTCGATGTGACCCTTTTTCTGACAAAATCGACATATAGCATTGATAAATCGACATTCGCCTCCATGACGACCACCACATCGATAGCACATTCGATCATTAGCTTTAGATTGCACGGCGTTAATGTCCATCTGCTCCGGCGGCGTCGGCGACGTCAACGCGGCGCTTGTCGCCGGCTGGTAGCTCGCCGCGGCGTTATGCATCATCAAAGCATCTCTTCCCGCGCTCTCGGTTGATAACAATGCATCTACTGCATCTTCGTAACGCAAATTATCTTTCTTCAAAAGCTCAAACTGCAACTTACGATCGGTCATCCCGCACACTATTCTGTCGCGGAGCATGCGCTCCATGTCTAAGAAATTGCACCGAGAACATAATTTCCTGAGTTGTGCGATAAATTCCGAAGCTGTTTCGTCTTGTTTTTGATCTCTCTTATAAAATTTGTAAGAAGACGAAATTTCATTGGGCTTCGGACTGAAATGTTTGGTCAAAATCGTCACTATCTCATTGAATGACACTTCATTCGATTTTCTTGGTGTAATCAACGCGAGAAGAATCTCAAAAACTCGAGCACCACAAATTGTAAAGAAATTAGCCCTTTGGGCTGAATCTAACACGATTCCATTTGCTTCAAAGCAATATCTAAGTCTGTCTATGTAATTGTCCCAGTTATCACTCTTTACATCAAATTCACCGAATTTCACTGATTTTCGTTCCATTGTTCCGATTTAGTCCTCGTCGCCACTATTATGTTCTAAATAAAACGTCCTTTTATTATAACATAGTATATTAGTGCTCAGGTGCTAAGTAGCCTGTCCATTTTGTATCAAGTCAAAATGGCGGCCCAAAACGTCAAACACAGATTAAGTTAGAAATGAGGTTACATATAAACTTATGTCAAATCCATTCACCTGGAGCTACATACAGATACAACAGAATACTTGGTGGGATGAGTAACCAGAAGACTCAAAAGAGTTTCTCGAACACTGCCCAGTAGTGCCCAGTCCAATTTTATTCTTTTCTTAGCCTTAAGCCCATTGCAAACCATGCGAAGTACAAGTAGCAAGTACCTACTATGCATCGTTTGCACCGTTTTGCTTAGTCCAAGTGGCAGTCGCAGTGCTTTGTAGCACTTAAGCTGGTACTTGCGCAAGTGAAGCTTAGTGTCCCTGCAGTACTCGCGCGACGCCCACTGCGCATAATTCGTCTTGTACAAAGACTCGCGCGAGTACGTACTCGCACGCGAATTGTGCGGGTCACCGCGTGAGTGGCTATTTACAATCGAACGCCTACTTGCACTTGCAAGCTATTTCGCATGATGTACAACGGGCTTTACGCGTATTATTTTTTTGCCTAATTCTATAATTTAAATTTTGACATATTTGCTACTTTTTGAGATTTTTATTTTATTTTAATAAGTTTCATACTATTTTTGTTTCACACTGTTTTAAACTATCACGGTTGTTCACTAAAGTTATATGATTATTTACGGGATATTTACCGTGGTAAGGTTGTGGAAGGAGCTCCTTCCACAACCTTACCATGGTAAATATCCCGTAAATAATCATATAACTTTATTTTTGTTTCATAATAGGTCGGGGAAAAAGTCTTTTCGTATTTTGTATGTATAAAGTTGTAGTCAAATCTCATCGGTTGTACTGTTTGTATCTGGCTGGTTTTGATATCATTAAAAATATGACATTTTAAAAAAGGAATACAAAAAGTAAAAAGCAATTTCCCGCCATTTTTCAATTGTTTTTTTGTTCGATAAACTGAGTGAATCTGACGAAGAAATTCGATATATTTTGAAGTTTTATTACAAAAAAGAGAAAAATGCGACACAAGCCGCGAATAAAATATGTGACGTTTATGGACCTAATGCAGTGTCATCAAGAGTAGCACATTGTTGGTTCATTCGCTCACGCGCTGTCAAGAGTGCCGGTCTAGTGTAACTACGTGCGCGAGTTACCCTCGAAACTACCCTCAATTTTAATTTTTATCTTTATTATTACTAATTGAAAATATGCCAAATGCTCCTAAATGTGATAACTGCGGCAAGGGGATCACGAAAAAGTCGCCGGGATTGGAATGCAGGTGTTGTGATAAAGTCGTGCACGCCAGTCAAGCATGTACAGGTCTCACAGCCAAGCAGCTCTCGGCGTTGCGCAATGCCGATTCTCTCGACTGGACATGCAGTGATTGCCAACGCGATTCGCCTCATCGGAAGTCTTCTTTCATCACACCTGACGTTGAAGACGAGGAGGACGATGATGAGGTACCATCCGGCAGAAATTCGGGAAACTGCAATATTGACACCGAAAAGTTTCTAAGAGACGTCACGAGCCAAATGAATAAAATACTGAAGAAGCAGCTGGGACCGATAGAAATTTCTTTAGCGGCCTGTGTCAGCAAGATTGATGACCTCACAAAGACAGTCGAGTTGCAAGGTAAAGAGATCAAGGACCTCGGAAGAAAACACAACCATCTCAAGAACGAGCAGGCGCACCTACAGCTGGAAGTGGGTGCACTTAAACAGTATGTTCGTACCTTCGACCAGCAGCGGTTGGATAGCGTGCTTGAGGTCGTTGGATTGCCCAAGCTGGAGCAGGAAAACATACAAGAAGTTTCCTACAAGCTGGCGTCGATCTTGGATATGGACAAAACGGATATTTCATACACAAAACGAGTTGGTGGTCGTAATGGGAAAGACTGTATTATCTTGATTGGGCTACAACAGGTTCAACAGGCCGAAGTTTGGGCACGTGCTGCCAGAAAACAAACAATGCTGGTTGAAAATATTATCAGTAGCCCTCCTCCATCAGCAGCCCAGTCAAAGGTGTCAATGCGTAGAGCCCTAACTAAAGCAAACAAGACGTTACTATGGAAGGCGCAGCAAAAACTTAGGCCATCATATAAACACGTATGGTTCCAGGACGGAAAGGTACTTGTACGTAAAGAGGACAATGAAAAGCCCCTCGTTGTTAGAGCGGAAGAAGATATCGACGATCTTGCCACACAAGCAGAGATGAGGCGGTAATAGATGTCCTCATTATCATAACTAGGCAGCCACGATCTGTCTCCGGATCATGAAGAACTCTTCGACTGTGCTGACATTCATGACTTTAGTAAGCGTATACCAACCATTTCTAAACATCAATTTAGATTTAACATTGTCCATATTAATATCAGATCATTGAAGAAAAATTTTTGTTACCTAACCCATTTAATTAATTATGCTAACCTAAATATCGATGTAATAATACTCACTGAAGTAAATATTTCTCAAAAAATTGCTACTATGTATCATATAAATGGCTACACATTGCACAGCCAACTGAGGAATAACCGAAAAGGTGGAGGTATTATTGTTTACGTAAGAAATAATCTTAAATTCACTACAGTAAGCAACAATTTAACTCATTGTGAAGCCTTTCTTGGCCAAGTAACTACACCAGATAACTACACTGCATTTGTCTGTGCAATATATAGGCCGCCAAATGAGAGTAAGCACCTGTTTATCGTAGAAGTTAAAAATCTACTTATGAACACCTCATTTCAACAACACGATATTTATCTATTAGGCGATATAAACATTGACTTAAAAGCAAGAAACGGCATTCGGGAACATTACATTAGCGGCATGTCCGAGTGTGGCCTGACAGGTGTGATATCAGACTACACTAGAGTTGAAAAATTAGGCACAATAACAACGCGAACTTGTATAGATCACATATTTGTCAGAACACACTTGTCAGACGTACGCTCGGCCGCGCTAGGCACTGTATTGGCCGATCACCGCATGGTTATAGTTTCGTGCATAGGAAGCGCTGGAACACAGATACAGGTTGATACAAAAACTATTGAGCTGATTAACAATACTAAAATGAAGTCTTTGATGACTGAGTTAGACTGGAGTGACATTGATAATATAGATTGTCCTATTAAAATATATGAGTGTATTAAAGATAAGTTTAACTTCTGTTATAATAAAGCTAAGTATTACAAGACAGTAAATGTAAATAGCAAGAGAAATAAAGATCCGTGGATTGACAACAAAATAAACAATATGTGTAAGAAAAAAGATAAACTATTCACACAATGGAAGAACGATCCTACTAATAAAATCCTACGACTTGAATATAATGAATTAAGAAATAAAGCTCATAAATTAATAGAAACAAGGAGAAATACGTATTACCAAAATCTTATACGCGAAAATAAAACAAATCTTCGCAAACTGTGGCAAATATTAAATTCTCTCACAGGTAGAAATAGAGCTCCGGTAGATGGGGCTATCATCAAAGCTTTTAGTAAAAACAACACCGATACAAAATCTATCTCAGATAATTTTGCCAGAGAATTTAGTGACTGTGTAAGAAAAATTATGCCTAAGTGTAGCAAACGCCTTTTAGATGAATCTGAATATACGTATCCACAAGACAAATCAATGTTATTTAAGAAGGCGACGTGTCAAAATGTGCATAAAATTATTAAGAACTTAAATACAAATAAAGCACCTGGAATAGACCATATTAGATGTGTTGATATAAAGTTAATTTCCGAGAACATATTAGGGGCCTTGGTTAAGTTCATCAACACAAGTATAGCTAAAGGAAAGTACTCTCAAGAATTAAAAACCGGAGTCGTCAGACCGATATACAAAAAAGGTAGCCATAAAGAATACGGAAATTACAGACCAATCACTATCTTGCCAGTCATAGACAAGATAGTCGAGAAATTTGTATGCCAACAGATTCAAGATTTCTATATTAAAAACGACGTATTGTCTAATGTGCAATACGGGTTTCAGCGAAATAAATCCACAGCTCATTTACTTTCAAAATTTACAGATGAAGTTAACCAATGCCTCGATAGTAAGCAACATGTAATACTACTTTTCATTGATTTCAGCAAGGCCTTTGATACGCTTAGGCATGATACTCTATTACAAAAACTCAATAACACTGGTGTGCGAGGCCCGATCCTGGACTGGTGTGGAGACTATCTAAGAGGTCGTACATTTCATGTAAAAATAGGAGATGATTATAGTGAAGCTATCGATGTTACTGAAGGCACGGCCCAAGGCTCTGTGCTTGGTCCTACGCACTATTTATCGTATGTTAACGACATGGAACATGTTGTAAATCGCTGTTCTATTTACCAGTATGCCGATGATACATGCCTATTAGCCTATGCTGACAATCTAGACGATGCAATCAAGTACTTGCAAAACGACTTTACTCGAGTTGCAATGTGGTCGCACGATGCTGGGCTAGTGATAAATGCAGCAAAAACAAAGATCATACATGTTCAATCGAGCCACACACGACACACGGGATCCTTCAGAATTATTGCACACAGCCACGAATGTTTGCATAAAACCCCTCATGATGATGTCATTAGATGTAGTTGTGAGGAAATTGAACAAGTTTCTCACCATACATACCTAGGTCTAATAGTGGAAAACAGATTTAATTGGGGTCTCCATGTAGACTCAGTTTGTGACAAATTACGAGCTATATTAGCAAAATTTTATATAATAAAACGAAAAGTACCATTTAAGATATTGTTGAATATGTATGTAGCTATGGCAGAAGCAATTATTTCGTACGGTTTAACAAGTTATGGTCGAACGTTTAAAACATATATAGATAAAATTTATAACCTACAAGTGAGAATTCTAAAACTCATAGTTCCACACAATATAAGAAAACAATATAAAAATAATTTGATTGATATTTTTGAATTTTGTAACATATTACCCGTACAAACTAAAGTGCATATGTCTATGTTAATAGAACAATTTAATAATACAGAAATTCTAAAACCAATGTCACATAATGTCATCACTAGAAAAGTTTCTCAAAACATGCTAAAGATACCTAGGGTTAATAATTTTTACGGAAAAAGAATGACAGCATTTTTAGTTCCCACTCTCATGAATAGAATACCAAATGACATTAGAAACAATATGAGTAGTAAAAACTGCAAGAGATTATACAAAAAATACTTTTACAATAATTTAAAGCTTAAAAGCTAAATCAATAAATATTAATAAGAGTTTCATTACCTAAATATAACAAACAAACAATAACTTAATTATAACACGTACTTAAAGATAGATAATTAACATGTACTAGCTTTCGGCCTCGCTACTATGACACTCTTCAGAAACACGAAATTTCATCTAATTCGGTCTAGCAATTCTCAAGTTTTTAGCGAGACAAACAACATCAATTAATTTTATATATATGTGAATATATTACCAATTCTAAATGGATATCATTAAGTCATAGTTATTCATATGATAAACAGCGACCTGTATATGTGTTGTTATTGCCGATCTACTAGACTAGAACCGGTTCCGAGCGTGCACGGCGGCCGAATCCTAGCGATTTGTACCTGACTTCACATTACATGTATTTTTTCGTAGAATGAGGTAGGAAGGTAACACTTATCACTGATCTAATTTTTTATTTATGTTTATTTATGCTTTTTTGTGTATTAGTATTGATTATGTTACCAGGATAAACAGATGCTTGCTCGTCAAATTATTTCAGGTACTTACTTATTTGTAAATAATTATAAGTATAGATTTAGATTTATTTAAATTTGAGATATGATGTCAGTGCGTGAAGTGAAGCTAAGTATCGATACAAACATCTTAGTTTTTCGGTACTTATTGTTTAAACTATTATGTATACATATGAAATAAATAAATTAAAAAAAAAAAAGCGTTTTCAGTCTGGGAATTTTGATGTCAAAGATGCAGCTCGCTCTGGTAGCCCTGTTACGGATAAAGTCGATGCCATTTCTGAAAAAGTGGAGCAAGATCGGCATATTAGTAGTTACGACGTAGCTGAAGAACTGAGGATTGACCACAAAACAGTTTTGACCCATTTAAAAAGGTCTGGGTATTAAAAAAAACTCGATATTTGGGTGCCACACGAGCTCACTGAAAGAAACCAAATGAATCGTGTGCTCATTTGCGATTCTCTGTTAAAACGTAACGAAACCGAACCGTTTTTGAAAAGGATGATCACTGGTGATGAAAAATGGATCACCTACGACAAGAATGTGTGCAAACGATCATGGTCAAAGGGCAGTGAAGCACCACAGACTGTAGCGAAACCCAGATTAACACGTAATAAGGTGATGCTGTGTGTATGGTGGGATTGGAAAGGCATCGTTCATTATGAGCTTTTACCGCCGGGCAAAACCATCGATTCGGATCTCTACTGCCAACAGCTGATGAGACTTAAACAAGAAATTGAGAAAAAACGGCCGGAATTGATCAACAGAAAGGGCGTGGTCTTTCATCATGATAACGCCAGATCGCACACATCTTTGACCACTCAGCAACAATTGAGAGAGCTTGGTTGGGAAGTGTTAATGCATCCACCATATAGCCCTGACCTTGCACCCTCCGATTTCCACCTGTTTCGGTCTCTTCAGAATTCTTTGGGTAGTGTTAGATTAACATCCAGAGAGGACTGTCAAAACTACTTGTTGCATTTTTTTAATCAGAAGTCCCAGAATTTCTTCAGCAACGGGATCATGTCACTACCTACAAGATGGCAACAAGTTATCGAACAAAATGGCACATATATATTATAATTAAATGTAATTAAACTTGAAAAAAATATGTCTTGAATTTGTTTATAAAATACGAAGAAACTTTTTCCCCGACCTTATATGTAACATATGGGTTTTTAAAGCCTGAAATAAAAACATTTTATTTATTTATGAATTTTTTATTTATACGCCAAAAAGAGCTTGTTATCATCGTTATGAGCAAATTTTACTATGGGACCAACCCTGAAATTGCGAAAAAATATCAGTTAAACATTTTGTCTAAATTAAAGTAAAGACTATTTTCTATGGAAGCTAATATATTTTTGCAATTTTCTGGTTGGTCCTATAGTAAAAGTTATTCATAATCATGGGTATTATGAACAAATATTATGTAATGAATCTAAATGAGAAGCTTTCTAAAATATTGTTTATGATATTGCAGACTACAGAGAAGCAAATGCTGATTAAAGAGCAAGGTGACCAAGCAGGCACTGGAGTATCGGAGGAGATACTCTACAGAATAGACATTCCAGCTAATAGATATGACCTGCTGTGTCTAGAAGGCTTAGTTGAAGGCCTTTTAGTGTTCCTGGGAAAGTAAGTCTATCAATTTTTATAAGGTTTTTTCTTAATTATCGAATTTCATAATGACAAAATTTCCATAACAAAGATACAATAAATATACTCTTTTTCAAATAGCAACATAACTCCGCAACGCAATATCACACTTCTAGTTTGAAGCTAATGATATTTTTACATTCATTTTCGTATTTCGTGTTAGTGAAATCCGAACTTTACATACCTACTATTTTAAATAATGTTATTTGTTTCTAAACTGTGTTTTTGACAAATCTCTAGTATATTTCCGCTTCAACTCAGTTTTGAAGATGAACTTTCGGCGTTAACGCCTGCTTCAATCAATTATTTAATTCTATTATTCTATAATTTAACAAAAACTAGCTAATTATAAGTATTTTATTGACATCACAGTCAAATTACTTTCTATATCTCAAAAAGTCAAATTAGAACAACAATTGTTATACTTCTGTCTCCCCTAATATCCCCCCTTTGGGAGACAACAGGATTTTTTAAATCCTGACATCTCCTCCAGGCCGGGGAGATACCAGAACTTTTAATTCTCAATCATAGATCTTGAGTAAAAAATTAATGTGTTAGCACGGTTCTTCCAAATAATTACGAAACATGAGTACTTATTGCATCATTAAGCTGTAAATTATAAATCTTAATGTAATGTTTCAGAAAAGACCCACCTCAGTTCAAGCTCACCAAGTATGAAGACTGCCACTCGCTGCACTTGACACCGGAAACAGCTAAAATCAGGCCATATGCTGTGGCAGCCGTGCTCAAGGGCCTCACATTCACTAAGGAGTCTTATGACAGTTTCATAGATCTACAGGTGAATTGCAACAACAGTATTTTCTGTTTAACTGGGTCCTGCTGTATTACCAACTATCTCAATTTCATCATCATCATCTCAGCCATATATATATCGGCCTCCTTGACGTGTCCGTCAATGGCGAACCTGACTAGCGCCGGTTATGAGCGCGTATATGGCTGGATGTCCACTACTGGACATAGGCCTCCCCCATCAATCTTCAATAGGGCCAGTTGGAATCAGCTAGCATTCATCAATTCCAGCTATCTCTTTTAGTTCACCTAGTCATCTTGTGGGTTGACGTCCTATGCTGCCCATATCAGTCCGTGGTGCCCATTCGACATACCTATCTCACATTGTTTCACTACAAAAAGTACCATTAATCTTCTTTCTCCTGGCTATTATTCCAATTTATTTGAGGGCGGGATGATAAATATATCTGAAATTTAGTAAGTCTATAGTGAATTAGCACTATTTATATAGAAGGAGAGGTTTAAGCTACCGACAATGGAAGAAAATAGCTGAGTCCGAAAGAAATTATAAATTTAATGCAAAGAAAAATCTTAGACAAATCTTAGAAAAAACGAATGACAATTCTATTTGAAAATCGGTGTTCTTTTATTTTTTTCTTTTCGCGCCCCAGCGGCACACGTCGTGGAAAATTGGAATGAAATTCACGAAGGTTGGCGCAAGGAGTACGAGTACGCCACATCACCCCCTTCCAGAGACCGTCAAGGGCGATAATACTGAGTAGGAAAACGCACAGTGCGTCCGGAACGAGTGGTCTTTAGAGCTGGTCCTGGTGTTGGGAGAGGCAATGGTGGTGGTATCGCTGTTTGCTTAGCGGCGTCGCTGGAAGTGTGTGAAAGTATATAGGCTGGCTTTAATCGGTCTGCAGATACTTTCACATCTTTTCCTTTGATGCGAATCTTAAACACTTTATCATCCCTTTCAACGACTTCGTGAGGGCCTGTATATGCTGGCTGTAGGGCACTTCTCAATGCGTCTTCCCTGAGGAAAACGTGGGAGCAGGACGACAAATCCTTGTAAACGAAGACTTTGTTGATCGAGTGGTGGGATGTCGGAACTGGCTGAATGCTGTTAGCAAATGCTCTGATACGTGATGAGAATTCAGTAATGTCAGTCGTGCCCGAGCATTTGCCAACTTTATGGCCAAGGAATTCTCCAGGCAAACGCAGAGGTTCCCCATAAACCAACTCGGCTGAAGATGTTTGAAGATCCTCCTTGAAGGAATTTCTGATACCGAGCAGCACAAGGGGTAGTGCCTCAGTCCAACTGCTATTAGCATGACGCATGATGGCCGTTTTCAATTGTCGATGGAAACGTTCTACGAGACCATTACACTGGGCATGATAGGCAGTGGTTTGACGATGTCTAAAGCCAATAATTTTGGATAGCTCACTGAATAGAGCGGAAGTAAATTGAGCACCTCGATCTGTCACAATGTCAGTTGGACAACCAAATCGTGCTATCCAGCCTATTAAGAGTGCTTTTGCAACCGTCTCTGCTGTCATGTCTTGCAGTGGAATCACCTCAGGCCAACGTGTAAATCTATCAACACATGTAAGACAGTATCGGTACCCCTGTGAAAGAGGCATTGGTCCTATCAAATCAATGTGAATGATTTTAAATCTGGCTTGTGGCAATTGGTAGGTACCCAGCGGTGTTGAGACATGGCGCGTCACCTTGGACCGTTGGCATGATAAACAAGATCGCGACCATTCTTTGCAATCCTTTCGTATACTGGGCCAAACGTAGCGGCTCGAAATAAGTTTGGTCGTAGCATTGGCTCCAGGATGGCTGAAAGAATGCAGGTTCTCGAAAACTTGTCGACGCATGTCCTTGGTAACGTACGGTCTTGGCGTTCTAGTACTCGCGTCGCAGTATAGTTCAGTGTGGGACCCCGGCAGTTTAATTTTTTCAGGCACAAAGACGTGTCACTTTCTAATAGGTCTTTCAGCTCGGGATCATCCAGCTGAGCTTGGGCAAGTAACTCTATGTCCACGGGTTGGGCGACTGCATCAACACGCGAGAGTGCATCTGCCACAAGATTGTCCTTCCCTGAAATGTGCCTAATGTCAGTAGTAAACTGCGAGATAAAATCTAAGTGCCTGAACTGACGCGGTGAGCAATTTTCTTTCCGTGAGTGGAACGCGAAAGAAATAGGTTTGTGGTCTGTATAGATAGTAAAATCTCTTGCTTCAACCATGTGACGGAAATATTTGATTGCTTCATAGATGGCAAGGAGTTCCCTATCATACGGCGAGTACTTCTGCTGGCTAGAAGACAGCTTTCGGGAAAAGAAAGCTAGAGGCTCCCACACACCATCCTTGAGCTGTTGCAAAGCAGCACCCATCGCCGTATCTGAAGCGTCAGTTACGACGGCAAGGTTTGCCTGGCTGTCAGGGTGCGCAAGGAGTGTGGCCTGGCACAGACCATCCTTGCAAGCTCTGAAAGCTGCGTCTTCTTTTTCCGTGAAGTGCACTGGGTGTGAACCTTTTACGGAATCAGTGAGCAGTGCATTGAGTGGAGCTTGATGCTGTGCGGCGCCAGGGATGAACCTCCGATAAAAGTTCAACATCCCCAAAAACCTTCGCAGCTCCTTGACTGTTCTTGGCGTCGGGAAATTAGCAATAGCTTCGACCTTTTCGGGTAATGGTTTGGTACCCGCTGACGAAATACTATAGCCTAGAAATGAAATTTCCTGAACACCGAATACACACTTGTTAGTGTTGATTACCATGCCATATTCCTTGAGCCTGGAAAAGAGGATATGAAGATGCTTTTCATGGGACTCGCGATCTTTTGAGAAACAAAAAATCGTCGAGAAAAGGGTAGCAGAAATCCTCCAGTCCTCGAAGCATTTCATCCACAAAACGTTGAAATGTTTGACCGGCATTACGAAGTCCGAACGTCATGTACGGGAATTCATAAAGGCCGAAGGGAGTTGTGATTGCGGTCTTAGGAATGTCTTCAGGATTTGTAGGAATCTGATTATAGGCCTTAACGAGGTCGATGACAGAGAAAATTTGACAACCAGAAAGGACATGAGAAAAATCGTGAATGTGACGAATAGGATATCTATCTGGCACGGTCCTAGCATTGAGCATCCTGTAGTCACCACACGGGCGCCATCCGTTGTTCTTCTTAGGCGCGAGGTGTAATGGTGATGACCAAGGTGATTTCGAAGGTCTAGCAGTACCATTTTTCAACATATCTGCAAACTCATTCTTCGCGATTTTCAGTTTATCAGGTGCCAGCCGTCGCGGCGTGCAGCTAACCGGCGGGCCTGGTGTCGTCTTAATGAAGTGCATAGTGTTATGCTTCTGGTCTCGGTGAATACCAGCAGGTCGGGTAATTTCTGCATATTGGTTCAGAATTTCATGGTATAGCGATGTACCCGACACAATTTTTACCGAAGAAATGTTTCTAATCGACGATGCAGGTGATGCCGGAGACGTAAGGCTTGTAGTATTGTCTATTAGGCGTTGGTGGCGACAGTCAACGACGAGGTTATAATGTGACAAAAAATCTACGCCAATTATAGATTTGGTTACGTCGGCTACAATAAATCGCCAGGGAAAGTCACGGCGCAAGCCCAGGTTGAGCACAAGATGAGCGTAGCCGTAAGTATGTATAGCCGTACCATTCGCTGCACACAGCTGGTAGTCTGTTTTCTCACGCCGTTCTCTTAGTGCAGACCGGGGAAGAACGCATACATCGCTGCCGGTGTCAACGAGGAATTGCATTTTAGTGGCGCCATCTGTGACAAACAGGCGACCGGTACTACGGCAATCGGTTGTCGCCATTACCGACTGCTTTTCACGTTTCCCGACTGTGAGTCGAACTTACTTCCGTCCGTACTAAAGTCGCACGGCTTTACACACTTACTTGCATCCGTACCAAACGTGCTGTGGTACCAACATATCGGAAACTTTCGGTAACTTGACTGCGAGCGAGTAGAGCTGGAACGATGACGTCGTGTATTCTTGCTTGAGCGATTCGGTGAACGTGATTGTCGGTTCACTTGCGCGGTCAATGCTTGTACCTGCTTCGTCAGTTCAGCAATCTGGTGGGTCATGTCGTCGATGGAGCTTCCCGGTGTGGTACTGGATGTAGATGCGACCTGGGCTATAGGGACAACGTCATGTATGCGGTCGGCTAGGTCTGCCAGCACATCGAGTGATGACGTCATCTGCTGCGAAGCAATGATGGTCTGCGTGCTGTTCGGTAGGCGGCTGGTCCAAATCATGCGTAAAAAGTCTTCTGGAACTCCGGGGCCTGCTAGGTGTCGTAGATGACGTAAGAATTGAGAAGGCTTACGATCACCTAGCTCCTCGTGTGTTAAAGTTGATGTACCTTTTTTTCTCTTGATGCGGACAAACGTTTAATTAGCTCCAGTTTGAGTTTTTCTTACTTCTCGGTCTCAGGCGGGTTGACGATGATTTCTTCGACTTCAGCTGCGTATTGCGGGTCAAGTTGTCCAATCACATAGTAGAACTTGGTGCTATCTGCAGTGATGTTGGAAATCGCGAATTGGCCTTCGATCTGGGCGAACCAAATCGCCGGCTTCTCGGGCCAAAACGGTGGAATTCGCACGCCAACTCGGAATACATTGTCATCATCTTTATTCTTCGTGTCAGCCGCAGTGGTATCAGTACGATCTAGCGGCATTCTGACCTTTGTCGGTGGTGTACGGTCCATTCAGGGGTCACCAATTATAGTGAATTAGCACTATTTATATAGAAGGAGAGGTTTAAGCTACCGACAATGGAAGAAAATAGCTGAGTCCGAAAGAAATTATAAATTTAATGCAAAGAAAAATCTTAGACAAATCTTAGAAAAAACGAATGACAATTCTATTTGAAAATCGGTGTTCTTTTATTTTTTTCTTTTCGCGCCCCAGCGCCACACGTCGTGGAAAATTGGAATGAAATTCACGAAGGTTGGCGCAAGGAGTACGAGTACGCCACAAGTCCACCAAGCTCTGTTCATTCGAGTTTTTCTACATTATGACCACCAATACCTTGCTTGCTGCGGAACCCTACCATACGCGTTTCTCGACAAGCTCTTGACCAGTTTATTAGTGGATAGTTTTTCTTATAAATCCTCTTCTACGCAACTTTTAGGACAAACTCCATCAGAACATCGCCCGCAAGAGGACACTAGTGGCGATCGGTACTCATGACCTGGACACCATCAGGGGTCCGTTTGTGTACGACGCGCTACCGCCCGAACAGATAAAGTTCAAGGCACTCAACCAACAGAAGGAGATGACGGCCTCTGAGCTTATGGAAATGTATTCTGTAAGTATATTCGAAAATCGCAGCACCATCTTGCACAACTAATCTGATCCAACACTTCTTAATTACATGCCGTACTTCTTAATTACAAGCCGCGGTTTCATACGTTTTCATTCTTTCAGGAACCTTATTTTTGTACGGGTTAAAAAGTATTCTGTCACTTTCCGGCCCTCCAACTATCTATAGGAAAAAACATGTCATTCCTTAGATCTGTTGCTGCGTGAAAAAGGAACAAACAAACACTTTAGAATTAGCATAATATTAGTACTGATACTAAGTAATCAGTACAGTACAGTAGTTTGACTGCCCCGGTGGCTCGGTTGGTAGTGAACCTACCTTCTGTGCTTGGCTGCCAGAGACTGATATACGTTTTTTTTTTTTAAACGCTCTCTTAAGTATATATTAACACCCAGACATAGAACAAACACAAGTTCATCACATGAATGTTTGCCCAAGATGGGAACCCACACCCTCAAGCGCAGAAGGTATATTCACTACCAACCGAGCCACCGGGGCAGAGTATATGTATTATATTAGATAGATAGATAAATAACTCTTTATTGTTTATACCAAAAATTACATAGGTAATACATATAACAAAAACAACTCAAAACTAGTGAAACAATTGGCGACCTTATCGCTATAAGCGATCTCTTCCAGGCAAGCATTGAATTAATTATTTATATTACTTTTTCAGAGCCACGCTCAACTAAAGCAATACCTCGGCATTATAAAAGACAGTCCAGTGTATCCGATAATCAAGGACAAGGATGGAGTAGTACTGTCCATGCCACCTATCATCAACGGTGATCGCTCCAAAATAACATTGAACACCAAAAACGTTTTCATTGAATGCACAGCTACTGATTTGACTAAGGTAAGAAAAAAAAACTATTTTTCATCTTTACATAGTATAAAATAAAGTCGTTTTCCGCGCTGTCTGTATATCCGCTAACTCCTAAACCACGCAATGGATTATGATGCGGTTCTCCCCATCAGTGAGATAAATCAGTTTTAAAATTAGCGCCACCTACCGGGTCCAATTGTGTTTTCAAACCATCCAGGAACACATTGAAATATACATACAAAATGTTTTCCGAATCAGTCCAGCCGCTTAGGAGTTAGGTGATAAACACATGTACAGAAGAATTTTAGAAATTAAGATATAATAACACTTACATCCGTACCAAACCGGGGCGGGTCGCTAGTTGATTACAAATAATTATGTTTCACGAGTGTCATGGTGCTCACAAGCTTTAAAGCTGAAAGTGACCACAGACTTGCTGATTAAGGAAAAACATACTTTCGCGTTTATGATACCCTGTCCGCTGACTTTTCTCTCTTCATCATCAACATCAACCAGAAGACGTACACTGCTGAACATAGGCCTCCTCGCCTTTAACATCCACACACTCAGAATTCTATTCGCTACGCTTTTTTATAATAGTAAATAATAATAAAATCTGGGACATTTTTGCACACACAGTCATCTGACCCCAAACTAAGCAAAGCTTGTAAGATGGCTGCCAGGGATGGTCTGTTTGCTACATAATCACGGCTAAACGGCTTAACCGATCTGGATAAAATTTTGCGAGGTAATAGTATGTATCATAAGGACGGACATAGGCAATTTTTGTTCTGAAGAAATCGCGGAGAAAGTCGCGGCTACAGCTAGTAATATATATATTTTTAAATACATACTTGAATAGTTATCAACACCTAGACATAGAACAAACACAAATGTTCATCACACAACATGTTTGCCCTAGGTGGGAATCGAACCCATGCCCTGCAACGCAGAAAGTAGGTTCACTACCAACTGAGCCACCGGGACAGACATTTTTTTTTAATTTTCTTTCTTTGATTTCCAGGCAATCGTAGTTCTGGACACGGTAGTATCAATGTTTTCCAAGTACTGCGCTCAGCCATACACAGTAGAAGCGTGCAAGGTGTACGCTCCCGATGGTAGTTACGAGCTTTACCCCAAGCTGACCTATAGAGAAGAAGTCATCAATATTGAGAAGGCTAATAATTATATTGGAATCAGGTACATTACGCTATTTATTTAGTTATTCAAATTCTAAACTATAGTTTTATTATTTTGTTGAATATGATGTGGTCTACTATAGACTATGCTTGTCTTAAAAAAACTGATTCACTCACGGCTTAAAGTCACCCTAATTGTAACGTTTGGGGAATTCCTGGGGGTGGGGGTACTGGCTACTTGACTTGCTACTTGCACTTGTAAAACAGCCTTTACGAAATATGCGTGATTTGAATGACCTGGGACCATGACCACTTGCTGGCAGACTTAATGGGTGTCCGTAATTAATGCGAAAAAAATTGTCACTTGTAGTAGTCAATTGTTTGCATGTTATATTATCATAAGTTTTCCCATTCAACAGTATTAATTAAATAGAGTTTTCATTTGTTATTAAGAATTATATAAACAGAATCACTTAATGCTACCAAATAGCACCCTTTCACGTCAAACACAAGTTCCAGAACACCTGTGTATAAATATACATAATATAATAATCGATATCCAATAGTAACAATCACAATACAATGTGTATATAATTTCAGCGAAGAAGGCGACAAGCTAGCGTCCCTACTGACGCGCATGTGCCTAACGGCGCGACGTGACGAAGCCGCGCTGCGCGTGCGCGTGCCGCCCACACGCCATGATGTCATACACGCATGCGACCTATATGAAGACATCGCCATCGCATACGGGTACGTATGACATTGATACAGGGAGACTTTCATTTAGGAGCCTACAGGCAAGTTAAGTAATGCTGAAAGGTCTGAGCGAAAGTGACGATCCGAAAGATACAGCCGTGAAAAGGTAGGACGGACGGACAGACAGACAGACAGCGTAGGCTCAGTAAAAGTGACCCGTTTTTACCCTTTGGGTACGGAACCCTAAAAAAGTATTGCTAATGTTGCAGGTACAACCGCATCGAGCGTAGAACGGGCGCAGTGAGCACGGCGGGCGCGCAGGAACCGCGCAACAAACTCACTGAGCAATTGCGACAGGAATGCGCACACGCAGGGTACACCGAGGCACTCACCTTCACACTCGTAAGTACATTCATAACTGCACTGTCTAATGGCACGGGCGAGTTGTAATGTACTGGAATGCTATGCTTCAGTCCTGTGTGCTGTAGGCCCACATTTATAATACGTATCTACTGCTCAAGAATGGAACTCCCTGCCGTCCTCCTTGATTCCTGAGAACTCTAGACATCTTCAAGGCTAGTGTGAATAGATTTCTTCTAGCTCAACTTGATCCATTCTCGGCCACACTGTCACTTACCATTATCTGTATCGCGTACGTAACAATAAAATAAAGTCTATTATTTGGTTGTTAGGGCATTTATTAAAATAAATACATAACTTATAGGCTTATATCGACTCATAATTATAGTACGCGCAAATCTTTATGAGGGCTCGGAACTTAGGCTCGAGTCACGCTAGGTGCGTGGTACAGGCAAACGCATAAATCGTCCTTTTTTTTACTTTACTAATCACACTAATATTATAAATGCGAAAGTTTTTGGGTATGTTTGTCACTCAATCGCGCTAAAAACGCCTAACAAAAAGCACAAAAACAAATAACAATAGATAACGACAAACTTATAACAACAGACAGCGAGAAACAAATAGCAACAACTTTTCCACTCGACTGTTCTTTGGGAACGCAATGCGCTTGCGTGCGTACAAATGCAGCACTCACACTAGCATGCAGTGTTGGTAGCCGCGCGCGGATGTGCGGTGCGGAGCAAGCAGGCGGTGGCCCCCCTCGTCGCGAGCTGTGTCCCTTCGACACCTACAATATGCGTACTGTGTAGCCACTCGCTCTAACTTCTGAACCTTCACAAAGATTTGCGCGACTTGTAATAAAAACCCGATGACATCAAGAATTTCTTTGTGTGCAAAATATAATTTAAAGAACCGTTGTTGCCAATACTAATGTATTTGTAAAATCGTTCCACCTACTTCCCTTTTCTCGTTATGAGACCTAACTCCTACAACACGATATATTTAGGCGAGTGTCAATGACTGTTTTCTATGGAAAAGCTGTGTCTTTTAGCGATTTTAGATTTTAAAAGTTGTGAATAGTAAATAATATAAAAGTTTAAAAAAGATGTGAATAATGATGAGTACAATGACCTCCTTTCGACTTAGTACAGGGTAAATGCAAAACCCTGAAATATTAGTGTTATAAAATTTACCACACTCCCTCCACAGTGCTCAAGAGAAGATATCGCAACTAAAATGGGCTACAGGATAGAAGGCATCCCCGCTGTCCACATCTCCAACCCGAAGACTTTAGAATTCCAAGTTGTCCGCACACTACTTCTGCCCGGTCTACTGAAGACACTCGCCGCTAATAAAAAGATGCCGCTGCCTCTCAAACTGTTTGAAATCAGTGATGTTGTGTTGCAAGACAAATCTGCGGGTAAATATCTTAGAACAAACTAAATCTGAGTTCCAAGTAGTCCGCATGCTGTTACTGAGATCAGAGATGTTGTGTTGCAAGACAAATCTGCAGGTAAATATCTTAGAACAAACTAAATCTGAGTTCCAAGTAGTGGGACATGTAGGACATTATTGCACACATGGTCATCTGACCCCAAACTAAGCAAAGCTTGTAATATGGCTGCCAGAGACTGATATACATACATATATATTTTTTAATACAGTCCGCATCCTGTTACTGAGATAGTCCGCATGCTGTTACTGTATGGTCTGATTCTTAAATGACTAAAAAAGGGGCTGTGTCTGGAATTGCTTGAGATCAAAGATGTTGTGTTGCAAAACAAATCTGTCTTAATAGTAAGCTCTCTCTGATCGATTTTTTTAACCATTTTTTTTCTCTCAACCAAGTAGTTTGGCTTTTAAATCAAAATAACTGGAAAATTCGGTTACTTGGACGACCTTATAGTCTATCAAGAAATCGAAATTGCATATTTTAATAATTTTGAAATTGATAATTATATTGCGTATATATCGAACTTCCCGAGGGATTGATCAAGTCGAGTGGTCATTCAGTGCCTCAACGAGTAACATTGTGACTTGTTGGGAACACACTTTCTGTAATTTGTATAATATTGATGTAAGTCTTCGAAAAATTATACATAGAAGTCACAACGCGTAGAAAATGATAGTCAATAAACGTCCGCAGTTTCATATAATATAATAACAATTTATATCGAAACAAAACTAATTTACCAAAACCAACCGTATATTTATACATTTACGTACGGCTCAATTCTCTAATGTCTGTTCGATTTGCACAACATCGTCAAAACTCGTGAACCGTCGTTGAGCCTGCGGGACGGCGATTACTCGTATGTCTGAATCGCAAGTGGGAACTTCTCTCCCAAAAGAAAGAGACAATTTTCTCTTTCTCTCTCGTTGGTCAGAGGGTGGTTCGTCAGCTATGTTGACGCGTCTGTTACGACTCTTACGGTGTGTTACGGCTTGTGCAACTATCGCGTGACTGTGGCCGTCCACTCTGGCTGCGTATTGAGTCCAGACAGATTGAGTATTGCCGCGATTAGCATTTAGCGCGTCATTGTAACATCTTTGTATATTTTGATCGAAGATCTAAGTGTTAAATTCCTCAGAAACTGGTGCGTACAACGAGCGCCGTGTATGCGCGGTGTACTGCGGACGCGCAGCCGGCTTCCAGTTTGTGCACGGGCTACTCGACCGCGTCATGGCGCTGCTGCGGGAACCTTGGAACAAGGAACGAGGGTACTACTTGCGCCAGTGTGAAGGTACACAATACATATATGAGCTCTTGCCCGCGATTCAGGTTGCATTCCGCGTTGCAGGTTCTTTTGCTAAATAACATGGCCTGTACTTCAATCTGGTCATAGCTAAGCATATTCGTGTAAACCGCATTTAAATCCGTCCAGTGGTTTAAGAGATGTGCGTGGACAAACAAACAAATAAAAATTCCAACATGTTCAGCTGCTTATTTTAAGAAACCTGTGTGATTATTTTGATATCTCGCAATAACAGTTTTTTTTTTAATGTCTACATATTTATTATACGCCAAACAAAATACAAAGTTACTTAAAATTAATACAAAACCGGCGGTATAATAGGCGGCCTTATCGCCTTAAGCTATTTCTTCCAGGTATCCTTTGGATGGACATTGCTGATTAGAGTCGGCAGTGTAGATAATACATAATTCAAATATACAAACATACAAACAAATACTGAATATACAAATAATACTTATACAGGGCCGTTCAAGTATTACGTAAGCAGATTTATTACAATTATTCCCCCCTCCCCCTCCTGTCAGCAAAGCTCTTACCAAGTAAACATTGGTATGATTATGCATTTTTCTTTTAATGTAAGTATTCTGGTTTTTTTATTTAAATTGATTCATGAGCAGCTGTTATAATTCTAGAAATAAGAAAATAAGCTAATGAAGAAAATAACGCACATAATATACATTTAAACGAACCTTATTGACACGGTATTCAACATAGAGTAAGAAACAAATATTAAGTAATATTACAAACAAAACAAACTATGTTAACATTTTTGGTATATATTCATATGCGTTTCGTTTTCAAGCATAGACAATGTGTGGGTTGCCATTCGAGTAAAAAAGTAAATAATTACTGCTGACGTAGTCACCATCTAGACCTCCACCACCCCCCTATGTAAAAAAATAAATAAGCAAAGCACCCCCGTCCCTCCTATAGTGCTTACGTAATACTTGAACGGTCCCATGTACAAGGTCCTCACCTCGCCTTTTGCACGCATCTTCGCGGCACGGACGCGCCTGCGCCGAATCGTCACCGCACCCGCGCCGCGCTTGTGTGTATCCCGTGCCTAAAACTGCCAGTAACACTGTAGTACATCTAATAATTATATTGAATGTAGCACGCTACGTTATGTTTATTTATATTATTAGAACAAAATTTGCATTGACTTCCTTAAGATATTTTTGTTCTTATTGACCTGACCTTGCTAACTATTTGTAGGTAGTAGTCACTTAACCTGTCTTGTGTTGTGCACATAAATTATGTGCTAATTATGCAAATCATTATCACCTGATGTAGCTGTCAATAGTACTCCTTGCAAAATCATTTGTGTTGTTCTTTGTAGGTGTAGAGTTTTATTTGTATAATAATTATGTTTGTAAGTCACGATTCAGACTGTAAGTAATCAAGTATGCATGAGTATATACTTTAACTATTTACAATAGTTAACTTACCAAGACCATCTTACTACATACGGCAGTGTATTCGAAAAGGCGTTTTGCTAGACAGAGAGCACTATACTTACAAATGATGTCACTTGTAAGAATGCCATACAAACTCCACACTTGTCAGTATCACTTTGACGGAAAGGGACAGAGCGTACCTTCCTAATCCGACCAAAAATTTAAACGCTTATATGAGAACTTTATAAGCAGAATTAATCTCAATCTCATGTAGGAGATCTAGGAGAGGAGATCAAGATCTCAATCGATCTTGACCCGGGTATGTCCTAAAACTGCGACCAGAACCACCGAAGGCAGGCAGGTATGGGCAGCAGTGTCCTAATAGCACACGGTGAGCCTACTGCGATCCCCAAGTCGCCTTCCAAGCGTGGGAATTATGGCAACACCCCTCTCTATGAGGGAGGCCTTGTCCAACAGTGGGCGTTAATTGGCTGATGATGTGATGTATGATGACATGTAGGAGAGAGGGTCTCGGCTAATATCACGTAATATTTTTCCTTGCAAGAAACAGTGTAAAATTGCGAGAAAACTGGGTTAAATTAAGTATGTTTCTCCACTAAAATATGGCTTGATTCTACACAACATGGTATTTGCACAAAAATACGCAATAAAAAAAATCTCACTTGAGATTAGGGGTGGGGGAGAGAGTCGAGTCAAATCTCACGACATCTCACACCAATGGGGAGCGAGTTTGGCAATTTTTCGACTGGGGGGGGGGCCCGGTCGAAAAATTGCCAAACTCGCCTCACTTAGTTAATGGACGCCCCCTTATTAATACTGTCTCATCCATATTATGGTAATTGTTTCAGACGGCGCATACTTCCCCGGGCGCTGCGCGGAGGTAATTCTGCGCGGACGATCCATCGGTCGGATCGGCGTTCTACACCCCGCCGTACTAGCCGCCTTCGACCTCACAAACCCCTGTGCAGCCCTGGAGATTACCATCGAACCTTTCGTGTGACCTAACACTAGGAGCCAGGCTAGGCGGGCTAACTTCTACCACACTGACACTTTAGACAAGAGGTTACACATCCATGGCATTAGTTCAGTCAGTGGCTGTGGTTAGAACTCAGATTAAATAAAAGCTACAGATGGATTACGGCGTACTGCCAAAGTAGAGTCAAAATCTCTTCCAAAACTACGTAAATTCCCAGTATAAATATCTGGGACATTTTGCACACACGGTCATCTGACCCTCAAACACGGACTCACGCACCCATACGCATTCAAAACTACGTGAATTTAATAGTGAAACGTCAAATGACTACGCAACATGTTTCAAAAAGTGGCTTCGCTTTTCGTGTTCTCCGTAATCCATCTGGTTATCTTTATTTGATCTAAAGGTTAGAATGATTGAAAACTGATTTGTTCACAATATAATGTTTTCTGCATAATAGTACGGAATTGCATCAGATGGGTTGCTAATTAACGGGCTCTCTAATTTGTACAGATATTATCTTTACATTTGGTTTTGTACAGAATCCAAGATATAATGTTTTTAATAAAAAGGGTGCGTTTCCACTGAGGCGGAAACAAGTGGAACCGAGAGATGTGCAAGAATCGACCAATGACATTGGTTGGAATCCACATCTTATCTTCTCTCTGCTTCAATGTAAACAGTCACAGAGGGGACTAGCAGAATTTTATTAAATTGTATGGCAACCAGAGTAGCACAAAGAGCGACTGAGAGGAGTAGGTATAGCGGTACATTAAGAGTAGAGCAGAGGGGTGGAGTATAGCAGAATGGGATGAGCCACTGCATTGGCATCCCGGCTTCTAGCAGAGAAAGAGCTTTCTTCTTATTTAGCGGCAAAATGGCGTGAGCACTACAATCTGCACTAACCGTTCATCTGTCTCCGTTTCACTAACTACATATGCAGAGCATGAGCTGATACAAATGTATCAGATCATGCTCTGCACAACTCCACTACACGTGTCCCCTCTTCTTCCTTTCAATGGAAACACCTACTGTAAAACGAATACTAACGAGCGTGTTCAATGAAACTAGTTGCGTAGCCATTATTGATTTATTCAGTTATGCCCAAATTATGTACTTAATAATATATTATCAAGATCTACCTACAATCCTCTTATCAAAACAATAGAAAAGAAGTAACAGTATCTGTAATTAAGTACTCTTAAAATACACAGCTCTTTCTCCAGCTCTGCAACTCTCGTCCCTGCCTCAATGGAATTGCACCCTAAGCCTATTGACTGATGGATAATCGCAAACAAATCGTGACTGATTAATAAATAAATATATATGCAGGACATTTTTGCACACACGATCATCGGACCCCAAACAAAGCAAAGCTTTTAATATGGCTACCAGAAATATATATGTAAGTATATCAGTCGATATAACATTTTTTTTTTTTTAAATACTTAAATAGATATGAACACAGATATAGAACAAACACAAATGTTCATCACATGAATCTTTGTCCTTTGTGGAAATCGAACGGACGCCCCCAAGCGCAAAAGACAGGTTCACTACTAACTGGACGAATGGGGCGATCAATATTGATGATGAAGGTCACGGTCTGAACTGATGCCTAACTAAATATAACCTCTATCTTACATCAGTCTGCATGTGCACGGCGATAAAATCCTAGTGTGCTGTGAATGTGAACTACGCCTAGCCTGTCAGTAGGTTATAAGAAAAAAACATTTTAGTCACAGCAGTCTATTTTCTAATTCTTCGATCTATAACCAAAATCTAGTTTGCCCAGTGATAGATAGAACCCAGGTCAGAAACATACAGTGCCCTGAAAATTATGATTTTTAATGTGAACCTGTATATAATTAAACATTTTATTGTTTCTCTTGTGCTGACTGGACATAGGAATATAGAATTAAATACTCTCCAGAACTGGACACCAAAGTCAGTTAATCAGTACTCGGCTGTGTGTGACTTTATGTCAGAAGATGTTGGCAGCGACCAGTGCAGAATGTTCTTTTTTACTCTTAAGGTGATACGTTTCATGTTTGGCGGGAAATTCAAATTTCAAACAGTTTTTTTGTCCTTGTAGCTAGGTCGGGTAATTATTGTGAAATGACACAGTGTTTGCGAAATTTGTTGGTTGCTTTTTACATTATCATGTACAGCTATTAATCAGTAACTTACCATATTACTTACATTTGTCAATAAACTGTGTAACGTTACGCCTGTTTGCCAACTTAAACAGGCGTCCCGCGACAATTTCTAGGTATTGAGAAATTAAGCCTGCCTATCAGTTCCTGCAGATCCTAATGGGTGGTAAGGAAAACAACAAGGTAACGGATAGAGAAGTTTAATTGACCAGGTTTTATATACCAGTCAGTACAATAATTTAAAAAAAAGAAAGCTAAAGGGTCTAAGGGCCTAAGCGCTCCGCAATTCTTCGCACGCCAGGTATCCGGTGAGGTAGTGGAACTTGATGTAATTTTCGGGAGAGGGTACGGAGATCGTAGCTTCTTATGCGTCTGGTATCCAGAGGTCGTTAAGTGAGGATTTAGGTAGGAGGACGGCAGCGGAGCAAATTCCAGGTCGTTCTCCGCCTTTGAAAAGAATAGTAAGATACCAAGGGACTCGCGGTTTCAGCATGCCGGTCCTCTTTTCCTCTAAGTTCAGAGCCACGGAACACTATTACTCGCGGAGTTCAGAGCAGCATCAATTATCAAAACATTTCACCATTTTACAATTTGATGTACCTGCTTTCAAGATTGTTCCCAGAATGACGACTCTGTTTGCCGTCACGGCTTTCGCTCTTCCTTTTTCAAATTTTGAATTTCGACTTGCGGAGCGTGTACCCAAAAAGTTTTACTAACCGATAAAAAGTTTACAAATTTTATATAAAAATGGATATGAATGAGGATGAATATGAAGGAATAGTACAACTGTTTGAAACAGTTTTTTTTTTTTTTTTGACAAATGTATGCAATAATGTGCATTAAACATAAATAGCTTTACGTGAGTTTGTAAAGAATAATAATAAATTTTCGCAAACATCGTGATCATTTACAATAATAATTACCCGGCCTAGCTACAAGAACAAAAAGAAAATGTTGAAATTAGAATTTCCCACCATACGTGTAACGTTCTTGTTACCAATATATTAGGCAGTAACCAATGAACTCATAGTAAAAATAATCAACTCAAAATTTACCTAAGGGTTATCTAGATCATTTTAAAACTACTTTGTTTACTTACTAATAGAAAATACTGTTTTGATTTAGTTATTATATTATTATCTAGCACTTTTCGCGGTGCAGCATAGTCAATAAAAATATTGTTTTTATCTTTTATAATATCATAATTTATTAAAAGATTTTATATTACTCACTCTGTGTATCAATCACTCTTATCTGCTAATCAAAGCATTTCCTATTGAGGCTTATATCTTAATATAATCACAAATGAATAAATACACTGATAACTGATTATTAATGGTGATTCAACAAATTTATATATTATAATAAAAAGAGTAATGGGTTACCAACATGCACTGGGCCAGCATGGTGGATTACGGCCCATCCTCTCTCTGAAAGAAGGCCTGTGTCCCAGCAGTGGGAACATGATAGGCTGAAATGCAGTGCCGGATTTACCAGCAGGCTGAGTAGGCTAGAGCCTAGGGCGGCAAATTTGGGGATTTTTTTGTTTTACAGAATTTAGTTCATTAGTTATATACCTATTATGTAATTACCCTAAAACTACTTTTGCGCAATCGTTTGGGTTTTAAAAATAATCTAATAACTTACACATCGATCCCCTAGTTTCAAAAAAGGTCGTTTAATTAGGACGATAGTGCACAAATCATAGTTTCGATTTCATTGCGGCAAAATTTGAATAGCCTACTGGCGGCAAATGTGTAAATCCGCCACTGCTGAAATGAGATGTGTAACAAAATCATAAATACTTTGAAATACATTTATTTGTGTTCACAATTAAAACTGCACAAAAACTTAGGAGTATTAACCACTCAATCACATTTATACTATAAAGTAGATTATACAATATTTTTTTCCTATAATACCAGCGAAATAATAACTAGAGAAAAGTAACGCGGGCTCTTCAATGGCAAACCAAGCCAAGGTGGGTAAGGCTTAAAAACCAAGTCCAACACGCCGTGAGCGCCGAAGAGCCTATGGGTGCAAATTTAATTACTATATCATTTTATTAGTGATTTCCGTGAGTACGTAAAAATGCCATGGTGTGTTGTGAAGTGGTGCAGGAGCCAATCTGATAAAATAAAAAAAGAAGACTGCTCCTTCATCTTCCCCGATATATACTGATCTATGCCTGTAAGTATACTAAAATGTCATTTTATCAGCAACAGTTGGTGACCGATATTATGCAACATGAACTAAAGTAGCAAATTTTTTGTATTTTGTGACATGAAAGAACATAAAATTACAATCCTTATCTAGTTAACATACCAAATTACTCAACAAATTCACTAGTGGCAACCCGTAGTATCGCAGACTTTTTCGTAAATTAATGCAGGGTATAATTTACCTCCAAAAAAGATATCACCCAAATCCATTTAGCCGTTCTAGGTTGAGTGTGTACAAACATACTTTGTATACGAACATATGCACAGACTTTCACATTTATAAATTAGTGTGATGTGATAACATAGGTACATAAAATTAATAATTTTTGAACTGTCTTTGAACATAATAGCGCATAGTCACAAACACCAGAACAACTTAAGTTACAGTTTTCTATATGATATATTTTATTATTTTCTGTACTTGTACTCCTTCCAATGCATAACACCATCCAAACTCATGATTCCATTCATCCTGGCACTCCCAGCCAATCGCCAGCCTTACATCAGCCAATCAGCAAACGCTGCATAATGCTTACTAATAGCTTATATGCTGACTGTATAAACTTATACCTAAATACAGTTTGAGAGCCGAGTGCCGTTTTCACGGACGATTACGTTCAAGTACAATACTATAGTTATTATTTCGCATCTTTGTAATAAATAATTTTGGTCTGAAAATGTTGCTTGAAATTTAATAGCACATGCAGCGAAGAGGGTTTGCAAAGATGTAAAGCATGTGAAACACTATTCCAAAATCTTTTCTATTACAAAACTTACTAAGGCACTTGTCAATTAACAATTTTTAAGATATTTGTTATGTGAGGAAAATGGCCATTCAACCAATAATAACAACTTCCTCCTTATAAAACAATCTACTTAGTAGATTTTACAACTTTTATAATACTATAATTCATTAAATACTGATATAACATCTAGTGAAGTTTTAAGAAATTTTGCATACCATGCCACAACCAAGCCCTTATCATCTACTTTCTGCATTTTATTTTTAAGTTGGTAATAAATTATAATTTGATTTTAGAGGATAATGCAGGCACTCTTTATTAAGATCCATTGAAGTAAAGCTTAGTTAATTGCATAATTTTACACACAGTTTGACTACATGTAAAATTTTAGTAAAGTATTTGAAATGTGCTTATTATAAGTGGGTTTAATTCTCCTTTTGTTATCATAAAGGCCAGTGTAGTTAAAATCGATCACTGAGATGGACGGATAAAAGCTGCTCAAAAATGGTGACGTCACTCTTGTCTCAACTTATTAATCAAGCAATAGCTGTATTTTGAACATTCTTTCTAATTCTGTTCTTTGAAAATCCCTAGCTATGATAAACGGGCAGAGGTAGAACGATAGCTCCTTTAAATTAGGTGCACTTGATTTAATTGCTTTTGCAACTTGCATCGTCACATGCAGGCATCTCGAGAGACTCAGATAAGTCAAGTTATGAAATGAGTTATTTGAAAAATATGCAAGCAGAGCACTCATTGAGAAATATCCATGACGCAACTTTAGTGAATGCAAATTTTTTAATCTGTACAAGTGCAGCAAGCTAGAGTCAAACAGAGTTTTACACGTCATTATGTGCAGGACCTGTAAAGCTTTGCAGTTAGATATATAGCAAACGATGTCATCATTTAATGTATCTCCATAAATGTGAAGCGCTCGCAGCGTGGACTGTTTAGTCCTTAGAAGAGATTCTAGGAAATCGGCGGGGATGTTCTTCATCTTTTCCATGTTTATACTAACTAAATGGCTGCACTGCAACATACTGTAGAGGCTGTCGTGGGTCAGTGCAAAGTTGGACAGAATAAGTGTCTCCAGGTACTTCAGGTTTTCAAACGGCAAGTGGTATACAAAGTTGCCATTGGCATTCTCCGGACTATGAACTATGAGAGAGTTCCGGAAACTTAAGAACTTTAAGTTGGGCCAATGCCCCAAGTCATCAAAAATACAACTGTCTACTTGGGATATGCTTATTTCTAAATGAGTCAAATTGGGGCAATAACTTATTAATGAAGATCTCACTTGTGAGTACAATTTGAAATACTGTAATTTAACATTCTTCAAGTACCTAGACACAAAGGGCACTATGTTTTCACTTATCCTCACATAGTTCTTCATACATACTATCAAGCGAGTGTTGTCCCAGACGCACGGAGTCAAGCAAAGCTGTTGCCATCTTAGACAAACTTTAGCAACTGACAATAGTGATTCAAAATCTATCATCGAAAAAATGTAAATAAGTATTTCATTTGGCAGGTCATTTATAGTTAGTGCATGCGCACATAGTTGAGCTTCAGTCATCTCGAGATGCACCATTCTGCACTGTAGCCACGGGCACTCCTGTGGTTCTGCAAACAAGACATTTCTTTATTTAAATCTAGCCACGGTACCCCTTATTAAGGTAAGTCCATCATATAGTAGGACAAAGAATATTTTTTAACCCAGTAAGGTCATGAACCTTGGTCAACTTCAACAAGTATCAAAGAGCTAAATACTAACCACACATAACAGGAGTATTGAAAACAGTGTATTGATGATAATTACCTTAAGATTCCCTTGCTTCCTATTCGCGAAAACTGTAATGTTTGCTTTAGTACAATCATAATTTCGAGAACTATTTTTCAAGTGTATGCATGTTATTCACATTAAGTCAAGTACTTTCAGAAGTAGGGACCATCTATGGTTAAATTTATTATTCATCCTAAAAAGTGGAGCAAGTTATAAAAACATAATTTCTGAACATTAAAAATAACTTTCATCTCTGGTGCTATTTTTGTAATGACGTTTACGTGTTTTGATTTGTTTGAACTTTTGAAGTGTTGTTGTGACAGATGAAGTCTGACACATCTGACTGTTGGTTAGCGATTACAGTGCGATAGATAGATAAAAGATTTGGGATCAATGGTACGAAATTATGAGGGCGCTGTTACTTTGTTTTATTTTAATTGATTGGTCTCCCAATAATATGTATAAGAGAAAATAAGATTTCTGTAGTTCCACGTTCCTAAAGAGCACGATATTTTTCGCCCATTACTGAGCAGGCTAAAGCCATTAAGGAATTACCGCCTCGTCTTCCGTATTTTTAGACCCTATTACCTATTACCATCGACAAGTACCATCCATCCTTGCTATTACTAAGCCTACGCTGTCTGTCTGTCTCACGGGACACTATGACTCCTAGCGGAGGTCCATCTGTCCTACCTTTAACGGCTGTATCTTTCGACCCGTAATAGATAGCCAGTTGAAATTTTCGCAGAATATGTAATGTTACGGCGGATTAATTAAGAAATAAAATAAGTAAAAAATAAATAAACCAGCCAGGTGCAAGTCGGGCTCGCGCTCTGAGAATTCTGAACCACAACACAATAAAATAAAAAATAAAAAACTTTATTGCTGCCAAACACAGTAGGTACATTATAATTCTCAATATAAAAAACCGAATTCATCAGAACTGGACCAAATTGAAATGGGACCAAATGGGAAGCACCAGCTTTCAAATAAAAAAAAGAATCTTCAAAATCAGTTAACCCAGTCAAAAGTTTTGCGGTAACAAAAAAAAAAAAAACAGTCGAATTGATAACCTCCTCCTTATTGGAAGTCGGTTAAAAATAAAAAATATTCTAACAGGGTTACAAGTATTAAATAAAACCTAATAAAACCGACTTCAAAATGAGTAAAATATGCAATTTCGATTTGATTTCGATGTGGTGAAATAAATGATAAGTCGTCCAATAACCGAATACGTTGCTTAACTTGGTAATGATCAGAAAGTCACCGATTCGCACTTGGCCATTAAAAGCCATTATTTATTACCTACTTGTTGTAAAACTTTAGAATGTGTACTAGTTATAATTGTTGGGGTAAGATTATTAACTGATACAATACACTCATATTATTTTCAGGATTTAATTAAATATTTCAGATATTATTTGTGAATACATTTTTCACAATTTACAACAAGACGACATCTCATAGATTGACACTAGTCAATAGGTATAAAGAGTTCCATTGAGTAACCATTAGATGAGGTTGTATTCTCACACTCCTCCTCGATTTTTATGTGAAAATAATTGTAACATATAAATCGTAAAATAAATTAAATATCAACACTCACTCCTCCTATATAAAAACTCAATTGACCGTGTCCAATATCCATTACAGTAATACTCTGCATTGTTCTCGCAGCATTTTGTGTCTTGGAATCGCTAAAGATTTCGTTAACATATCAGCTAAATTGTTTTCTGTTTGTATGTACGAAATTGTCATCTTCTTCGTGCATATTAAATCTTTTATATGATGATATCGAATATCGATGTGTTTCGATCTTTTGCTGTTTTCATAATCCTTTGAGATAAAAATAGCTCCTTTATTATCAACATACAGCATTGGCGTTAGATTTATTCCAAAATCTTTTAAAATTCCATTTAAATTTATGCCTTCGCATGCTGTCAGTGATGCTGCTATATATTCGGCCTCCGCCGTTGACAATGCAACACAATTTTGCTTTCTAGAGAACCATGCTACGACATTCTCGTTGTATTTCACTATACATCCGCTTATACTCTTACGATCTCTTTTATCGTTTGCCCAATCTGCATCTGAATATACTTTTAGGCTTGTATGTTCGCTCTTTTTATACTGAAGTGCATAATCTTTTGTTGCACTAAGGTAGCGTAAAACTCGTTTGCCATGTTTCCAACATTCTTCATTCGGTTTGTCCAAAAATTGACTTAGGTAAGATACAGCATAGCATATATCTGGCCTTGAGACTGTGCTCACAAACATTAAACTTCCTATTAACTCTCTATAGGGAACTTCTATTGTTTTTTCTGTTATTTCTATATTTAATCCTTTCTCCATCGGTGTATTCTTTTCTTTGCATTCAGTCATGTTAAATTTTTCCAACATTTTCTCTATTTGTTTTGACTGTCTTATACTTAGTATTCCTTCTTTCCTTTCTATTTCCATTCCAAGAAACTTTTTAACTTCTCCTAAGTTTTTAGTATCAAATTCGTTTTGCAATAGTTTCATAATTCTGTCTGTTTCTTCTGGCTTTCCCATTATCAAGATGTCATCAACAAATATTAACATCCAAACATTTTTGTTAAAATATAAGCAAAAATCATTTTTCGACCTTTCTAGTCCACATTTTAGTATAAAATTATTTAGCCGTTCGTTCCAGCATCTAGGACTTTGTTTTAATCCGTATAAACTTCTGTTAAGTTTAAGTACTTTCTTTTTATCTGCCTTAACTCCTTGTGGTACTTTGATGTAGATGTCATCTTTTAAATAACCATTTAAGAACGCTGTCGGTACATCCATTTGGTGAATTTTATAATTTTGTTGTACCGCTTGTGCCAAAAAAATTCTTACTGTGCTCATTCTAGCTACAGGGGAATAGTTTGTGCTAAAATAATCTTCTTCTTTTACTTGAAATCCTCTAGCAACTAATCTTGCTTTCTTTAATCCATTCTCTTTGGTTTTAAATATCCACTTTGTATCAATAGCTTTCTTTCCTTTTGGTAAATCTATAGGTTCTGACCATGTCTTTAATTTTTCTAATGAGTTAATTTCTTTTCTTATAGCTTCTGACCACTTTTTATCATTCGCAGCCTCTTTGTACGAAGTTGGGTCTTTATCTTCATTTGTAATTAAACAATATGCAGTATATAGCTGATAATCATTTAAATGTTTAGGTTGATTTACATTTCGACCTGATCTTGTAGTTATTTGATTATTAATAACATCATCTTCATGTTCAATAATATCGTCACTATCGTCTTCATCAGTCATGTAGTTAGATTCATTTAAATCATCTTGTTCTGTTTGTTCATTTGAACTCGTTCTTATTTGCCTACTTTCTTGTCTTTGTGGTCTATTTGACTCTTCTTCTTCTTCATTAAATACTATAATATTTTCATTAGTATTGTTTATCTCTTTCTTCTTTTCTGGTTCGTAAAATATATTCGATTCATCAAATATAACATCCGTTGATATTTGTATTTTATTACTTTCGTAATCCCACAATTTATATCCTGAGCCAGTATATCCAACCATTATCATTGGTTTAGCTCTTGGTTGTAGCTTGCTTGGTTTCGGTATTGTAACCATCCATGCTTTGGAACCAAATATTCGCAGTCTTGATAAGTCTGTACACCCATACCATATAGAAGCTGGTGTTTGACCATATAATGCCTTTGTTGGACTGCGATTTAGCTCGAAAGCTGATGCGCAAATTGCTTCGCTCCACAATTCTTTCGGTAATTTTGTTTCTGCAAACTTTACTCTAACTTTATCTAGTATTGTTCTGTTCATCCTTTCAGATGTGCCATTTTGCTGTGGCGTGTACGGACTGGTATATTCTAAAATTATACCTTTTTGTTGGCAATTCTCTTTAAATCTTTTTGATGTGAATTCGCCACCATTATCTAATCTTATCCGCTTTGTTTTTAGTCCGAACTGTGCTTTAATAAGCTGTATATGTTTTAAAATATTGTGTTCTGCTTCGTTCTTGTTTTTTAATAGATAAATCATAACGAAATGGGAATAATCATCTATCACAACTTGAAAATAGCAATCGCCATTAATTGACGTTGGGTGGATAGGTCCGCACAAGTCTGAGTGCAGAAGATCTCCTATGTCCTTGCTTTCTCTTTTGTTTGATATAAAGGTTCTTCTTGTACTTTTTCCTTCTATACAACTCTCACATCTTTTTTCTGAAGCTGGTAGTCCAAGTATTCTTAGTCCTTTTCTGTTGAGATGGCCTAGCCTTTTATGCCATACATCGTCTTCCTTTTCTTTGGTGACATTTGCATACTCATCTTTTGGTGGGATGATATCTATTTCCATAGTATATAAGTTTTGTTCTTTTTTACCAGGAAAATTTGTTTTTCCTCGTCTTATTTTCACTCCGTTATTGTTGAATAGTACGGTATAGCCTTTCTTTGTAATTTTATCCACTGATAGTAAATTATGTGTTATGTTTTCAACAATAATCGCTTCAAAATCAATTTTTATATTATTACAATATCCTTTTATTGTTCCTTTTTTATTTGCAATTAGTCCTTTACCATCTGCAATTGTGACAGTTATTGGTTCATCTAAATTTTCTATATATGACATATATTTTTCAAGTTTTGCGGTTACCATGTGGTTTGTTGCTCCGCTGTCCAGAATAAATTTGTTATCTTTTTCAGCTGATGCCGTCAAAGCTATGTATCTTTGTAATTCATCTTTAGTACTTCTGGAATAACCTCTATTTCGAGAACCTCGTCCTCTCATAGGTCGTCTCGGTCTTGTAGAATTATTATTATTGAAGTTTGATCTTGTGTTATTATTATAATTAAAATTATTAGTTGCTCTTGAGCTTGAAGCTTTAAATATATTTTGTGGCATTTCGTTCGTATTTTTGTTTTTTATTTTAATTTCTTCGTCAAGTAATCTTGATTTGACAAATTCAAGAGTTATTTCAGTGTTTATTGTTTCAATGGCCGTTATGACATTTTCGTAATCTTCGTTAAGAGATAGTAGTAGATGACAGATTTTGTCAGAATCGTCTAACTTTTTATCAATGTTATCTAATTCGGAAACAATTTTTTCGAAACTTTGAAAATGATCGTCTAATTTTTCGTTTCTTTTTAGTTTTAAGCTTAATAGCTTTCTTTTAAGCGTTAGTTTAGTAAAAACACTTTTCCGTTGAAATACTGAATCAAGTTTTTCAAACATTTGTTTTGCATTTTTGCAATCTTGTATGATTGATAAATGTTTATCGGTTATACATTGAATTATTATAGCTTTTGCTTTTGAATCTTCTAATTTTAATTTTTGGTCATTTTGGATATCTTTATTTTCATACTCTAATATCTGTAAAACCTGTTTTTCTTCAAGTAATGATTTTACTCTAAACTTCCAGTTGGAGTAATTCTCGCCTTTTAATATTGGCAAAATATTGACGTTTGTATACATTTTATTCAAGCTATTTATATCGAGGTAATATTTTCTCACCTTAATTCTTTAAATTGCCCATAACCTTATGTTGGGGTAAGATTATTAACTGATACAATACACTCATATTATTTTCAGGATTTAATTAAATATTTCAGATATTATTTGTGAATACATTTTTCACAATTTACAACAAGACGACATCTCATAGATTGACACTAGTCAATAGGTATAAAGAGTTCCATTGAGTAACCATTAGATGAGGTTGTATTCTCACAATAATCATGCCAAGTTTGACGCTTGTAATTATTACCGTTTTTACATTATAGCAAAAAAAATACGTTTAATTTTTACTTTTTGACTTTATTATTATTTCTTAACTAATCCGCCACGTAACATTACATATTCTATGAAAATTTTAACTGGCTATCTAAGTACCTATTACGGTTCGAAAGTTACAGCCGTTAAAAGTTAGGACTGACAGACGGACGGACGGACAGACAGACGGACAGACAGAATTTTTTAGAACCTTCTAACTTCTATAATTACTAAATAAGCGCATGAAACTTTGCGTAATGACAGTTGTAATATAGATCTCAATTTTAAGAGTGGCTCTTGTACATGTGAAATGCGGATGAAAATATTTTTTTCACTCCACCTGCTCGTTTAGAGCATCGTTAAAAAGGTCTTTTAAAATTAAGGTAAGGTTTGATACATCACTTTTTTATAAAGTCTATACATTCCTAAATATGGCCCGCCAAAGTGGCAAAAAGTTGGTCCCCCCCCCCCCCCCCCTCAGATCCCCTAAGGTCCCGTTTTACCCTTTGGGTACGGAACCCTAAAAACAAGGTAACGGAAGTAGTGTTGGACTTGGAGTAGGTAACGGAAAAACGAATTGGTAACGGAAAACGAATTGGTAACGGAAAAAAGAATTGGTAACGGAAAAACGAATTGATAACGGAAAAACGAATTGGTAACGGAAAAACGAATTGGTAGCGGAAAAAAACTAAATGGTCTTGTCCTGGTTGCCAAATTTTAGAGATGGCAACCCTAAAATCATACTTACCATCTCAGATCAAGTATATTATTTTCTCTATGCGTACTATTCTTAATTTGAATATACGCTATACTCTAAATAATATGATACGGAAATTACAACATTCTACCCTTAGAATAACTTATTTTAAGATTCTACCTTAGGCTTACACGGTGGCTAAGAAATAAATGATAACAAGTTATTTTCAAGAAAATATTTAAGTAGATATATTAAAATTGGTTAGTATTTGCTTTGTTTTAGTAAGGTTTTTTATTTTTACATTTAAAGAACTGGAGGTAAATATGGGGAAGCAGGTGTAGATGGTAAGTTTGGAGTAGATGCTTGTGCATTTGCAACAGGCGGAAGATATCCGTCCGCAGGTGGTAAGTTTGGAGCAGATGCCTGTGAATTTGCATTAGGTGGAAGATATCCGTCCGTAGGTGGTAAGTTTGGAGCAGATGCCTGTGAATTTGCATTAGGTGGAAGATATCCGTCTGTAGGTGGTAAGTTTGGAGCAGATGCTTGTGAATTTGCATTAGGTGGAATATATCCGTCCGACAAAGGTGCAGTTGAAAAAGGTCTGGGAGTAACATTAGTAACAGGTAAAGGCGTTTGGCCGAGATTAGGGGGTAAATATTTGGAGCTTGGACCAGCCCTAGTGTCGCTTTGTACTTCTTTATTTAGTGTACTAGAAACTAGCGATGATGGAGAATCGGGTTGTATATTAGGGGGTAGGTATTGGTCTACTACTGGTGCAGCTGGCCGGTCAGGTTTGCTAATAAGCGGCGGAAGATATTGGTCTAAAGGTTGAGGGACAGGTGAACTGCGGGAACCCGTACCACTAGTTTCACCTCCAGTTCGAACCGGACCAGTTAAACCGTTATTTGAACTTCTACCACCAGACGTGGGAGGTAAATACTTCGGAGCATTAGTGGAAACTTCAACCTCCGGCGCCACCCCTGACCCTTGAATACTGGCAGGAGTGTTATACTCATATCCGGATCCAGCAACTAAACCAGTTTTTGAAGAACCAGCATTGATCGTTTGAGTAGACTCTACTCTCTTCGACACTTGAGCCCCTCCAGCTGCGGGTGCATTGTACCCGTAACCTGAAGAGCCCGTGTTACTAGACTGTTGTATTGATCCAGCTGATACTGGAGCTGTTCTGACTGGTGGAGCATTATAACCATAGCCTGAAGTGCCTGCACTCGATGATTGCATCGAGCCAGTTTGTGGGAAACCGGTGGTCGAGGAAGACTGAGCTCTCGGCAATGCTGAATTTTGCGCTCCGTAATTGTAGCCGCCTGAGATGCCAGCCGAAACTGTTGCCGTGCTGCCGCCACCGCCCACGTCAACTGTAGCCTCGGATGAGGCTCCAGTACTGACTGCATTACCGCCCGCCGCTGGTGCTGGATATGCGTAATACATCATTTGCGCCTGTGTCCTGTCAACAGTAGGTGCTTGAGTGGCCACTGTCAAGCTAGGGGCCCTCGTGGGCAGATCGAATGATACACTGGGCTGGTTGTACACGTACCCTGCTTGTCGCCTCACGCGGATCACCTCCGACAGAAACAACTCCTGCGATCCCTGGCGCAGTGTGACAGCCTGACCTCTTGAATTTACATAATAAAAAATCAAAAGACTAGCGTATAATATTTTCATGTTTATATCGTTGATAACTAATACAACTTTATCGAAACCGCTCTGAGTGTAAAAAGTCGTATTTAACTTTGTTTACCAATATTTATAACAAATTCGTGGTCTTTGAGGAAGCTTTACAGCACGGATATTACGAAACTGCAAGTGTACCTACTTCCACAGGTATATACTGTTAACCCTAAGGAAGGTGCGTTCTTTGATTACTTGGCTTTTAGACCAGGTTCGATAAATTATGAAACCAAAAAAAATAGTAGTAGGATGAAACCCATTAGAAAAGGAGGGGAATATGATAAAAATGAAAGGAAAAATAAATTACAGGCGATCTGAGTTCGGGAAGTGGGAGGGGGGGGGGGGGTTTAAGGGTAAAAAATCTCGATTTCCGGTAAAACTACAAGTCCTATGAAAAAAAGTAAAAAGCAAAGTTGTAGGTAATAAAAAGATCTACAACTTTTATATTCACAATTTTTTTACATAACCTCAAAATTTATGTGCAAAATTCAAATAACCAAGTTTTTGGTTTTTTATTTTTTTCAAAAAAAAAAATTCTACGAAATTAGGTAAAAACTTTTCTTTTTATGTCCCAAATACACTGTAATTTATTTGATTTAAAATATTTATTTTTTCACCTTATTTTGACTTAATATCAAAAAAGCACCCTAATTTTCAATCGAAAATTCTCGTGTCAAAATATTAGCTTTTTTTAAAAAGTCGGTGTGCTTTTTGTTCGTTGAAATCTCTACTTTCTGATGGTAAAAAAAAATACATTACAATAGTAAATGTTCTCAGAAAATGCAAAAAATCGATAGTGTATATTGTTCTGTATTCTACCAATTCTACAGAAATAAATACCTAAATATTAATTAAATAAAGCCTACCTACAGGGTTAAAGAAAAGTAAAGGTTGGTTGGATGGTAGGTACTTTACTATTTCATTATACCAAGACATCATTATGCGGTTAAGCTTAATCAAAATTCCATTATGAATAGAGGCTTAGGAACCAAGAGAGAGCCTACCACAACAGCTACCACTTACAAACCCTGCTCATGTCAAGGTAAAAATCCATCGGTAGGCTTCGTACATGTGGCAAAGACACTGTAATCCAATGGATTCCGTCACACGTGGGTATCTCGGGCAACGAGGAGGCAGACAGAGCGGCCGGAGAAGCCTCAACAGACGGAATTCCTTACTCTTATTTGCCATTAACCAGCGAATTGCTAAGTAAAGTTAAATTAAGTTGTAGGCATATTTGGAATGAGTATTTTGATGAGCGCTCGCTTTCGAAAGGCATTTGGTACAAGACAATTCAAGGTCAACCTCCTCGCTGCCCGTGGTTTAACGATGCGAAACTAAACAGACTTGATGTGGTATTGATGATGAGACTTCGTTCTGGACACATCCCATCAAATAAATTCAGATACATTATGGGAATCATAGATTCTCCAAACTGCACTGAATGCGAGATCGTGGAAGATGTGCATCATGTGCTGATGAAGTGTGTCCGGAACGAGGCTCTGAGACGGGATTTATTGTATTATAAAATCTATGATGTAGGTATATGTAACGGCATTTTGGCTTCGCCAGGTTCTGAGGAAGCCAAAATGCTGTTAAAATTGTATAAGCGTTGTATAATCTGATTTTAATATTTGTGTTTGTCTTACGGGGGTGGCATAGTCACTGCGTGACTAAACCCCAGACAACAAATAAAGATAATAAAAAAATATATAAAAAGGTTCATTTAGTAGGTACTAGGTAGGTACCTACTTACTAAAATGAATTTATAAGATTTCCCACACAATAACACAGAATACATACCTTTGATTGGTTTAAAAGTTATTTAATGGATCGGAAACAGTGCGTCAAAATTAGCAATATTTTTAGCAGTATACAAGCCATTAACTTTGGGGTACCACAGGGCAGCATCTTGGGGCCTATGCTTTTTAATTTGTATATCAACGACATCCATGCTTTGCACATTGAAAATGCTACGATGATATGCTATGCTGATGACACTGCTATGTTTCATGGTTCAAATTGGGCGAGAGCCCTAGAGTATGCAGAACTAGGCTAGGTATGGCTAATGTTTCTGGATGGTTGCAGAGAAATCTCTTGACGCTGAACACGGAAAAAACTTGTTCCAGCACCAGTATCACAGCCAAACCTTAAGCTTCATAACGTCTCCTGCGACGAAGGATCATGTAACTGTGACAATTTAACTAGATCTAAAACCATTAAATATCTGGGTGTTCTTATGGATGAAAATTTAAATTTTAAAAGTCATATTGTTGCTCTATCAGTACGGATACGTTTAGTTATTGGCATTATGAAAAATCTGCGTGACATTGCACCCCTGACATACAGTGGCTTTAGTACGAGCACTTGTGAAAAAGTTATGGTTACGTAAACGATAGCAAAATGTATGAAAAATTTTACAGAGCCTCTATCGGACGTGAAAGGAAACTGAATGTTTCATACATTTGCTATCGTTTACGTAACGATAACTTTTTGCAAGTTCTCGTATTAACCCCACTGATGTCTGTATATTTCGCATTGTGTCAATCTCTTTTAAACTACTGCATTACCTGTTGGGCAGTGCAGCTATAACCTTCATTATACTAGCCGAAAGGGCGCAACGATCAGTGTTAAAAGTTATGATGAAAATACCACTGAGATTTACAACTACAGATGTATTCAAAGTTAGAAGCGGAGTATGAGCGTGAGACATCTATTTATACTTAAAATTTCACTCTCCCTAGATATATCTATGCTAGCTTCTTCTGACTATGATGAAATTATTAAGAAAAGAACTCACAAATTACCTTTTCATTACTCATACTCGGAAAGTAGGTCTGAAGTTGCCTGAGGAGCGGGTTGAAAGTAATACATGTCAGCCCTAGGAAGAATCAGTTTCACCTGACAGTGACAGTTGACAACTGTGAGACACACAAATAAAAATATTTTTATTTTCACATTTGTTTTGAACCATTTTCCAACTTTTTATTTTCTTCTCAGAGGATTATGATCCCGCACTTCTCGTGCATTACCACATATTTTCTTTAGTCAGTCAGTTCATGTTTTTATTTTCAATTCCCTTGTATTCGTAATGAAAAGCACAGTGTTTACCTCGGGGTTAAAGACTTATTTAGTCCCTCGAACTATTAGTCAAACCCTGTCTCGGTACTAATTAAGTTACTTTCACCCCTAGGATAACAATGTACTATTTCGGCAAGGACACAATTTTTGCCCGTCGATTTGGTCAGTTTATTAGAGCACGTGTATACAATGTCGTAGATAAACATTGTAATTTAAAAGGAAAGACTGTCTATGGAGCCAAAAAGACACTATGTAAGTTTCTGACTTCACTTAGCTACTAGGAGACTGAGGATTTATTGAGGATCCTATCCTAAATGTATAATGCCAAACTATCATTTATCATAACATGTTACAACGCAAGATATACTTAAAATTTATATTAACATACATGATATAAACATAATCAAGTGTACCTACTATTCCTATAATATTAATAGCCTTAGTTTTTTAATAGGGCAAGTGCCTTTATTAAATAAACAAAATACTAGCTAAACTAAATAAATAAACAGTTAGACTGTCCATAGCCTTAGTTAATTTTTTTATGTGAATGATATACTTATATTTTTTCTTCATTTTATTGAAATAATTATTTATACACACAAACGTACTTTATAAATACATTTATTTCACAGGTACAAAAATGGAACGATGGAATTAAAAATAATCATCCGGAGCTGTGGAAGATAGCCGAGATGTTGAAATTAAAGATATGCGTGAATGTGTTACCAACCCGCCTGATATGACGCAAATGGAGCACGCCATCCACCCCGTGCGGAAGATCAAGCAGTAGGCGGGTCGATGTAGTCAGGGTATAGGCCTGACCCACTGACGCATCTCTTGGCGTATCCCAGGCAAGACTGAGTGCAGCACTCGCTGTGGCCTGTACACTACAACAAGACACAATAAATATATATAAAAAATCTTACTTACGTGTAATGAAACTCGGAATACTTGGTTAGTACCATAAAATTCTGTGGGAAGCCAGCTATATGCAGGCAGCTTTGAGCATTTTTGTGCTTATGTACCTAGGTCGCATTATATTGCACAACGGCTAAATAATTCAAACCATCGGTAGGTATGTACGTGTAGTGTTGTAATTTATTGCAATACTTCAATGAAATAATTTTATTTACGGGATATTTACCGTGGTAAGGTTGTGGAAGGAGCTTACCACGGTAAATATCCCGTAAATAATCATATAACTTTAGTGAACAACCGTGATAGTTTAAAACAGTGTACAATGAAATGGTGTATCAATTATATCAATATAAAAAACTGACTTCATCAGAACTGGACCAAATTGAAATGGGACCAAATGGGAAGCACCAGATTTCAAATAAAAAAAGAATCATCAAAACAGGTTCAGTCAAAAGTTCTGAGGTAACAAAAATTTTTTTATTCGATATCTGGTGCTTCTCATTTGGTCCCATTTCAATTTGGTCCAGTTCCGTAGAGTCGGTTTTTATTTGTGATAATTATTTTTTCTTTCATTTGTTAGGAGGCTATCAGCCACAATGATTCATTTTCTGGGTAAATTACTACCGACTACCATACCATATTACCTACTGTTAAAAAGATAAGTATACTATCAATTGAAGGTAGGAACAAAAGGAAGGTTGGAAGGACAGACAGACGGAGCAGGCTTAGCAATTGAGTCCCTATGGGTACGTACTACGGGCGGAAGTCTAACAAATAAATACTTACAAATTCTCCAATTTTAGCACACTTTTTTGGCTCGTGAGTGTCAGAATCCGTGCGCATAGAAAGGGGTATGACATCAAGGTCGGTTCCTTGCAGTGCTGCCGGCTTCAAATCATTGTTGTCAATGTCTTCCCGAGGAATAGGGACATCTTTGGTTCCAATGTCGTCAGCAGTCTTTATCAGGTTACAATTGACGTAAGCGACCAGAACAAAGAGAAATAAAACAACAGCACGGGTCATCGTGGCGAGGATAGTAATGTACTAACGGAATCTTGCGCAGACTGGCTGATATAGGGATGCTCGTGGCATTAAATTGGCTATCGGCCATTGCTCACTGCATAATATCGACGCTTTGAAAACAATAGGATACTCGACTGTTTTTACGAAACCATCTCAAATTGTCTATCTATACTTATTAAAGCAAAGCAGTCTTGTGATTTAATTCACAAAATTTTCAGTAAGTATTTGTATTATAAATGGACATACAATTGTTGCCTCTATTACTTGCCTGTGACATCATATCATAAGGACATTCGACATAAATAGAGCGTTTCCAGACAAGTCCCGTGATCAATGAAAAACTATTTATAGTTTTTTCTCTGAAAATCAGGACATTACTTACTTTGTATTTTCAGTTCAGTTTGAGTTTCAACTGATGGGATAACAGTTTACTTTTAAAACACTGTACACATAACCTGCTTATGGACTCTAAGATTTTAAATATGCCTTTGTATATTGGAAATATACGGACTTGTCCAGCATGGTTTGGAGATATCAAATTGTCAAACCTATTATAACCTATACATTAAATTCAGCTGGCAGTATCCAGACCAGAATGAGTGAGATGATGGCTGTTGAAGGTATATGACATTGCAATAAAAACTCGTTTTTATCCAATGTTGAACATAGTACGCTTGTTCTTTACCCCGACGGTGCCATCAGATATATATATATATAGTACCTTGTACTAATATGTATTCTGAGATAGTACTTAAGTGCCCGCATTTCGATGAGAAACTGTCGCAGCTGGAGATAAAGGCATGCTGGCCGTTTGTGGGCCAACAAACATACAGGATGACCTAGGATGACATATTTTGATTCAATTTACCTCCTTGAATTACATAAGTACTAACCTGTAGGTTATACTCAGGCAAAGCAAACCGCAGATCTTATTCTTAGGTCATACTGAAAGTTATGTAGGTACTGTAGGTAGGTATAAATCCAATGTTCACGGAGTGAGCAGTAATAAAACATAAGTACCAAGAACTATAAAAAGAAGGTATAAGAACATAAATTTCTGTCCCTGTATATTGAGTGACGAGGGTTAACTTGGTATGCGCGCCATGCCTGCCTATAACAGTAAAGTCCCATCCAGAACTTTGTACTGCCAAATCCTGCCTAGTACCTACCTACTGCTCTGTGCTCGTTTTCTTGTCCTGCTAACTTACCTACTCCCTACTCGTACCTCTTATGCCAAGTTTCCGAACTTTCAGATGTATCAACACCCCACCAACATGCAATACGTTTTGCACTTGGCTCATACCAATACTTCTGAGCCAATACCTAATAGGTACTCGTACAGTTCGAATTTGCTAACAAGTATTTATGTTTCTATCGTTTCTATCAGTCTATTATCTAGTATTCGTTTCGGTAACAGCAGTCGCCGGCCGAGCTGCGAGTAAATCATCAAAGATGATCGCGTCCACGTCTGTGTTCACTAAACCAGGAATACCTACACAGAGCTAGGAGATAGAGCTTCATCACCAAATGCTAATTGAAGGCGTGCCAGCGAAAATTATAAAAGAAATTGGTTGTCTGTAAAGTTGGTTTACGGACGAAAATTTTACGTGATATGTATGCGTTACAATACAAGCCGAACGCTTAGTTCGCCCATCGTGCCTCTCTATCACTTGTTCCGCGCTCTCGCTTGCACGCTTGGCTCAAGCCCACAGGCCAAAGACTTGTAGTAGTAACTAATAGCTATTTAGGATATTATTACTCCTATTATTAAAACAATTTATTTTGCGGAATCGAAAACATCTATTTTTCACCTCTTGACAGATCTCTTATAAAAACAAAACACAACTCTATTGAAATAAAATAATAAAGGCGACCGCGAAGGTCGCACTGGTGAAAAAGAGTTCCGCCACACCACCCCCCCACGGAGAAAGGAAGAATAAGCTGAAAAATTTATAAATAAATAAGATAATCACATATCTAAAATATTTCTAAACTTCACCCTCCTCCCGGACCGGGTGATGACAGGAGCTGGTGTAGGTGCAGGGACCAACGCAGGCGTGAAACTGCTAGCTGGAGTTGGCGCAGGCGGCACAATTGGTTCACAATTGCCAAACGCCGAATCCAAATGGGCAGGCTTAACGCGATCTATGCTAACTGTACGTTCCCTTCCATTAATATCGAGAGTGATCGTTTTGTCTCTTCGCCCGATGATACGATGAGGACCGGAATAAGGCGGCTGCAACGGCCTTCGCACTGAATCATCGCGTAGCATGGCATGCGACGCCTTAACTAAATCTTTAAATATGAAAGTCGATGGCTGGGCGTGGCGTGTAGCAAGGACAGGACGGAGAGCTTCCATATATTTGCGCAGCTCACGGACGAAATCTACAACGTCACTTGGGCTCTGCGATGTTATTGGAGGTATGACGAGTTCTCCAGGCAAGCGAAGAGTCTCTCCATAAACGAGCTCTGCAGAAGATGCCTTCAAATCTTCTTTGAGCGCCGTTCGCATCCCTAATAAAACTAACGGCAAAGCTCTTACCCATGTGTCATTATGACACATCAAAGATGCTTTAAGCTGCCGATGCATGCGTTCCACCATACCATTTGCGCAAGGATGGTAACTAGTCGTGCGCACCCGTTTGGTACCACATACATCCATTAGACGGCGAAACAACACAGATTCAAACTGCCGGCCCTGGTCGGTTGTCAAAATGTTTGGTACCCCAAAACGGGAAACCCAACCAGTTACGAATGTATCTGCTACCTCTTCTGCTGTGATTGATGACATAGGCCATACTTCAGGCCACCGTGTGTATCTATCAATCGCAGTCAGGCAATAATTGTACCCTTTCGAGTGAGGAAGTGGTCCAATAATGTCTAAATGCACCGACCTAAATCTGTTTGACGGTAATTTAAACTCTCCAAGTGGCGAATTAATATGTCGAGTTACTTTACTGAGTTGACAGCGTAAACAAGTTCGAGCCCATTCACGGCAATTTGCGTTTACTTGAGGCCATACATAACGCTCAGTTACCAAGCGAGTGGTTGCCCGCGCGCCAGGGTGACTGAGGTTGTGACACCTGTCGAATGCAGCTCGACGGAATGCTGGTGTCAGGTATGGACGTGGTCGCTCAGTTGAAGTATCACAGATTACTGTGATATTTGTGCCAGGGATGAGGATGGGTTCGAGCTTCAAAGACGAATTCCCACGCATACTAGCTAGCTCCTCATCCGATTCTTGCGATAACGCGAGTGCAGCAAAATCCTCTTCAAGAGAAATAGACTCAACGCGCGACATGGCATCAGCTACGATGTTATCAACCCCTTTAATATACACTACATCAGTAGTAAACTGGCTGATGAAAGACAGCTGGTTTAATTGGATAGGCGGCAATTTCTCACGTCGTTGTACAAAAGCGTATATTAGCGGCTTATGGTCAGTGTAGATAGTGACGTGTTGTACCTCCAACAGGTGCCTGAAGTGTTGAACACTCTCGTACACCGCAAGGAGTTCCCGATAGTACGCCGGCCACTGAGCCTGTTTAGCAGTCAGCTTTTTACTAAAATAGGCTAGTGGCTGCCAATCATCATTATCGACGCGTTGTTGTAGGCAAGAACCAACGTGCGTTCCTGAAGCGTCAGTAAACAACCCAACCTCAGCACTGTTATTTGGGTGTGCTAAAATTGTAGCGGACGTCAAGCTTTTCTTGCATTCTTCAAAGCACTTTTCTAGCTCAGGAGTCCACACAAAAGGTTTATTGCCTTTGCCTTGAATAGCAGTGATTGCTTCAATTAACGGCGCTTGGTACTTAGCCGTACTTGGCAAAAACCGGCGGTAGTAATTGACCATGCCTATGAATCTGCGCATACCCTGAACTGTCTTTGGGGGCGGGTAATCCACCAGAGAACGAATTCTGTCCTCAGGAGGACGCGTGCCCGCAGCATTGACTCGATGCCCAAGGAAAGATACTTCTGCGGCACCAAATACGGACTTGGCTGTATTAATCACAACGCCATAGTCGAGCAATCGCTGGAACAAGATTTCCAGATGCTGCGCATGCGCTATTTGGTCTTTTGAGTAAACCAAAATGTCATCAACATAGACATAGCAAAAATCTAAGCCACGGACTACTTCATCGATAAATCTCTGAAAAGTCTGCCCAGCATTACGCAAACCAAAAGTCATATACAGAAATTCATATAATCCAAATGGAGTAGTTATCGCTGTCTTGCACACGTCGCCTGGATTCACCGGTATCTGTTGATAGGCCTTGACCAAGTCTATAGTACTAAAAACGGTACAGCCAGACAAGTTGTGCGCATAATCACCTATGTATCGGACAGGGTAGCGATCAGGAATCGTTCGGGCGTTTAATGCACGATAATCACCGCAAGGACGCCACGTTGAGTCCTTTTTAGGTGCGAGATGCAGAGGCGATGACCAAGAGCTATCAGATGGTCGGCAAGTACCAGCTCGGACCATATCTTCGAACTCTTTCTTTGCAATGCCCAGTTTTAATGGTGCCAACCGACGCGGTCTAGATGTCACAGGGGGACCGTCGGTAGTGTTTATATAATGTACGGTGCTGTGTTTAATAATTCTAGGTGCACCAGGTGGTCGCGTTATACTTGGGTATTTCTCCAAGATCGCTGTGAATGGCGAGTCAGGAAGAGATACTACCTTCACACTTTGCTGTTCCGCGGTATAAAGGTCCGCGGACGAAATAAGCCCAGTTTTACTATCGCACAGCTTACCTTTTGAGCAATCGGGTAAAAGCTGGTAATGCGACAAAAAATCTACGCCAATAATACCACTTTCCACATCCGCCACGACAAAGTTCCAGGTGAAATCCCGTCGTAGCCCTAAATTTAAGTTCAACTGTACCAGTCCATATGTGATAATCTTACTGCCATTAGCTGCAACTAAACTATATGATAATGGCTGAAGCGTACGTCCTTTTATAAAGCTACGAGGAACGCAACAAATATCCGAACCAGTGTCCACCAAAAATTTCCGGTTGGATCTCCGGTCGGTCACGAAAAGGCGGCGACTAGCTGGCGAGCAACTGGATGTCGCCTTTAACAGTTGCTGTTTTGGTTTCCCTGATCACTAGGCGGGGAACCGGACCACTTACATGGAGGCACACATTTACGTGCTTTTGTCGCAAAACGGTCATGATAAAAGCACAAATCATAGTTACGTGAACGTGATCGGCTGCGACTACGATTACGGTTACGATTGAAGTCACGACTACGCGTACCAACATGCGAGCTGCAACCAGCAGAGGAAAGTGACGCTACTAAACGGGTCAATTCATCAACTTTTTTAGTCAGCTCCTGTACAAGATCAGTATTCGAGTTAGGCGAAACCGTACATACCTCCAATGAAGTTGATTGAGCGTTAATTTCAGCCAAATTGTCCGCTAGTTCGCTTAGCTCAGCCAACGATTCTAATCGTTGAGCAGCCAAGACAGTTTGAAGATATCGTGGCAACCTGCTCATCCAAATTGTCTTCAGAATATCCTCCGGAAATGCTGCACCGGCTAACGATCTCAGATGACGCAGAAAAAACGACGGCTTTTGATCGCCGATCTGCTCCTTCTCTAGAAGACGGCGTATTTTCTGCTCCCGAGAATCTGAGAACCTAGATATTATTGCGTTGCGCAATTTCGTGTAGGGTTGCTCCCTCGGAGGTTGGATTATGAAATCCTCTACTTCGCGAGTACAATTGGTATCGAGGTGCGCAACTGCGTAATTAAACTTTGTGATTTCTTGGCTAATATTATTGATGGAAAATTGCGCCTCTAAACTCGCAAACCATAGGGCCGGGCGATCTCTACAAAATGGAGGGGTACGTATAGATACTCTGTTAATCATTACCTTCTCCGTACCGCCTGTGCCAGATCTGCTGTCACTGCTTGACATTTCACGTCCACCCGTACCCGCGGAAGCTGGTTTGAAGTCTTCCTGCTCACTGTCACTCATGACGTGTGCTGTCATGAAAAACCATGCTAAGAGAAAAACAAAATTCAAAAACAAAAACTGAAAACAAAAGAAACGTGGGAGTGTGGTGTGCGCGAATGCCCTACAAAAAACTTTGGTATAAAAATAACTTAAAAATATGTACAAAAATTCACCAAAATAAAATAAAATTAAATACACACACAAAAAAACACACAACAATATAAATCACACTGTCTTTTTAGTCCACACTGGTTCTTCCAAAAGATACTTCGACTTTAGTCTTGACGCGCTCCATGCGATTGTTGCCAGCAGTCGGCAGCACAGCTCTCGTAGTCGAATTCACCACTTCTTTTTCTACGTTTTCGTATTCTCGTCGACGAACAATCAGACGACCGTGGTCGCTTCACTCGTACCACCAAAGAAAGTACTCGTACCTATTTGCGTACCTTTGCTCTTCTTGTGTTCGAATCGTCTTAATTTATGTTGTGTTCGTATCGGGGTCACCAATTTAGGATATTATTACTCCTATTATTAAAACAATTTATTTTGCGGAATCGAAAACATCTATTTTTCACCTCTTGACAGATCTCTTATAAAAACAAAACACAACTCTATTGAAATAAAATAATAAAGGCGACCGCGAAGGTCGCACTGGTGAAAAAGAGTTCCGCCACAGCTATACCTAATCTGTGGCTCAGGTGGAATGTGACAATGAGACATTCTTTTTCATGTGCAGCCGGCGTTCAACGATTCATAAGACGTTATCACGTCAAAAATCATGGCGCGAATATTTTTTCGCGTAACAATTGCAATGCCACTTCGCGCGCCACACAAAAAAAATTCAAAACTACTCTGACGCCACAATGAAATAAGTAGCTAGGTATACTTATTCTTATTCGAGATGGGGGCGATAAGTCCTGCACTGACGCCACTGACGTCCTGCTTGGGGTGTATTGTGCATTGCCCCTACCAGCACCTATCCGAGCCAACCCTAGCTAGATATACCTACATTGTAAATTTTTAAAACCCCTCCCATACTATAGGGTTACAATCTCTAAAATTTGACAACCAGGACAAGATGCGACAAGAAAACCCCGGATTTTAGAGCCCAGAACCCGGACATGTCAACAGGTTTTTTTAAACATAGTCAGTGTAAAAAGAAAAAAGATGTGAAAAAAGATATAAGATTAATTTAATTTTTATCGTTTTAATTTTCTATTATACTTACATTGTTTTTTTTCCCACAAATAAATTATGTCTATGTCTACCTCTATGTATAAAAATCGCGGCGTCCGGGCACAGTGCGTGTGTCGCGAGCGGCCCAAGACTTAAAAAATTTAAACCCGGACTACAAATGAAACCCCGCCCGGACGCTCCCCGGATGCCCCCTAAACTAGGACAAATCCGGGGAAACCCGGACGGATGGCAACCCTACCATAAAAGAGCTGATACTCTTCAAACGGCTGAACAGATTTTGATGAATCCTTGCTAAGAACACTCTCGATCAAGTCGATTTGATCAAATCAAACAAACAAAAAACTAAAACAATATAAGACCTCCTTTGTAAGCATTACAAATATTAATAAAAAGAGACGCATCGACCTGTTGTAAGCAGTGATCTCATTAGTATCGATTAACCTAGTAGGTGGTTACCTGCTAATCTCTACTTCGCATGAGTCATGGCAACATAGATAGCACCGCAATGATGTTATTAACAGACTTCCAAAAAAGAGGAGGTTCTCAATTGGAGTGTTTTTTTTTTTGTTACCTCAATACTTTCGACTGGGTGAACCGATTTTGATGATTCTTTTTTTATTTGAAAGCTGGTGCTTCCTTTGTAGTCCCATTTCCATTTGGTCCAGTTTTGAAATTTTTAATAAAAAAACCGACATCATATAAATTACAGGACGGATAATAATTTAATGGGATCACACGGAAAGCACCAGCTTTCAAATACTAAAAAAAAACATCAAAATCGGTTCACCCAGTCGAAAAGTATGAGATAACAAACATAAAAAATAAAACAGTCGAATTGAGAACCTCTTCCTTTTTGGAAGTCGGCTAAAAATAAAGTCGCTTTCCGCGTCTGTCTGTCTTTATATCCGCTAACTCCTCCTAAAGCACGCAACGGATTTTGATGTGGTTTTCACCATCAGTTAGATATTTTTTCAAAAAAGGTTTATATATGGGTACCTACCTATAATAAAACTTTCACCCGTGCGAAGCCGGGGCGAGTCGCTTGTAGTTTATATATTCCTTATTTCTAGACTCATTAACCAGTGCCTATTCTAAGCCTGAACGGATAAAAAAATACCAATGCAAATTATACTGAAATTATGCTTACGTAATACTTGAATGATCCCAGGCGCGTGACCTGATGAATTGAAAACACGTACACCTAGGTACTACATAGGTATATTAGGTATATAGTAAGTTTTATTGACAAAAATAATCGATGCAAGTGATACCTATTTAAAAATCAAAAGGAACATCTAACAAATTACTTCTTGAAGTAGTTTTCACAGTTGCCGGTTGTCTTCTTGGACGAGATGTGGCTCTGTGCACATTGAATAATCCTCCGATATTCGATATCGACTGTTGGCCTTGACCTTGTCCAGTTTGCCCCACAAAAGGTATTGCATTTTGACCCGGAATATAAGGTATTTCTGGTATCTGTCCGTTAGCTAGTGGTAGGTTTCCAATAGGCAGTGTTCCGAGTAAGTCTGTGATAAGATTCTTGCATAGAGCGTTGGATACCCGATCACCCATGTTACCCCAGATTCCCATTTGACAAAATCTGTAACAAGAGCATTAAGTAAATATAGATCCACAAAGGTAGAAAGAAAGAGAGGACCGGGAAGACCAAGAAGATTATTCGTAGACCACATAAAAGAGAATGCAAATGTCATGTCGTACAGGGAGGTAAAAACGCTGGCAGAAGACCGTCAAACCTGGAAATTACTCCACCGACAAGAGCTACGCTCTTAAATATTGAACGAATGAAAGATCCACAATTCAAAAATTTCGCCACAGTTCGACTTAACAAAGGTAACTATGAAGATTGTTCTGTTTTTTGGTGGAAATGACGAATTTACTCCTATGAAAAACGATCAATAGCTGCCAAACGTCATCAGTTATAGATAAATAGAGCGGAAAAATGTCATAGGCCATGTTTGGGGGAGGCATATGAACAAATATTTGTTTCCACATATTTTCAAACTCTTAGACAAGTACAACTGTTTTTTATCATAGCAAACGTCATCGAGCTATTATAGTAATAATAGCTCGATGGTTTTATTTACGTATCTTTATTTGATAGCGAGTACAGGCAATTACAAAATATTAACCATATCACCCCTATGAGGCCTTTGTCCAACAGTGGACGTTAATTGGCTGATGGTATGATGTGAACCATATCATTATCGGCTTGACAGTTCACTGTTGGCCAAATGCCTCTCTAATAGCATCCGTATAGCAGCACTTTACCAAGCCATAGAGCGTCCTGTGCTAACGCTACATTTCCGATTAGTGACATCTAGGTACTGTAGAGTCTATAGAACACGTTTAGTAAAACCTTTTTTTCTCGGTGAAAAACATACTCGTAGATATGTACTAAAGTTAAACAACTCTGCCAAACTGCGTAGCAGTTTGTGGTCAGAAATCTACTCTCATTTCTTAGGTATACATAAAAGAATAATAATAATAATAATAAAATGTGAACCTGCTTGCGTCGGTGAACTGGTTACGTTTCGGGGACCTCTTTGGGGAAACCGAGGGGTTTGCCTGTGCGATTGCGGATGAAGTTATCAAGACCAACAACTACCGGAAATATATCATGAAGGACGGTACGGTCGACATCTGTCGGGCATGCCACCGTCCTGGAGAGTCCCTCCGATATATAATTTCCGGTTGTTCGCATCTTGCTAACGGCGAGTACTTGCACAGGCACAACCAAGTAGCCAGGATCATCCACCAGCAACTTGCCCTTCGATACGGCCTTGTCGAGTCTGAGGTGCCGTACTATAAGTACGCACCAGCACCAGTTCTCGAAAATGGTCGTGCGTTGCTCTACTGGGACCGGTCTATCATCACGGACAGGACTATTGTCGCCAATAAGCCTGATATCGTGATGGTCGACAGGTCCCAGCGCCGGGCAGTGCTCGTCGACATCACCATCCCGCATGACGAGAACCTCGTGAAGGCCGAGAAGGACAAACTCAGCAAATACCTTGACTTGGCTCACGAGGTTACCGCCATGTGGGATGTTGACTCGACGATCATTGTCCCGATAGTTGTATCGGTGAACGGCCTTATAGCGAAGAGCCTCGACCACCACCTTAAGAGACTCTCGCTAGACGGTTGGGTCAAGGGTCAGATGCAGAAGGCAGTAATTCTTGACACGGCACGCATTGTCAGGAGGTTCCTCACTCTGCAGCCCTAACCACCGGTAGCTTGGGCCCTGCCCCGCTGCCGGCGGCACCCTAGTTTTTAAGTTTTTTATATTATTTATGTTTTTATAATTATACTTGATGTAAAAAACTTAAAAATTAAGAAAATAAATAGATATGTGAATAATAATAATAAATAAATATCTGGGACATTATTGCACACATGGTCATCTGACCCCAAACTAAGCAAAGCTTGTAATATGGCTGCCAGAGACTGATATACATACATATATATTTTTAAATACATACTTAAATAGATATTAACACCCAGACATAGAACAAACACAAATGTTCATCACACAAATGTTTGTCCTAGATGGGAATCGAACCCACGCCCCCAAGCACAGAAAGTAGGATCACTACCAACTGAGCCACCGAGGCAGTCAGAATGAATCCTAACAATCGCTGTTGAGTAGAAGAAAGTAATTATATACTATTATAATCCTTCTAGTCAGCAATTCTATCCAACATGATCCTCAAACTCCGCTGACAGATCATTGCACAATCTTGGCACTATCGACCTCCCACCTGTAAGTAGTAAGTACACTTCCCATAATAATTCCTATTTCCATAGTGCACTTTAGTTATGGCCTAGTTGCCCGCGGTTCATTACAATAGTTTTATTATTACCTGAACTCCTTTTCCATCTTGACCTGATCGGTAATCTTGAGAAATTGGTCATTGTCCTTAGAGAAGGGCTTGTCAAAGAAGCCACCACCGCTCTTCTTGTCATTCTTGCTGGAGGAGTGCGCGAACTTGGTAATAAGGCCCACGAAAGAGTCTCGTGCGCGCGCGTCTGTACCGGAGACCGCACCCCCTAGGGGCTTGCCTTCCGCGTCCAGTGGCTCGAAGAGATATGCCAGCTCGTCTCCATGCGCTGGACCCTTCATCTTCGCGTCTTGCGGCATTCCGTTGGACTGGTCTGTTGCGTTGGAAACGGGGGGTTTTGAATATAAATATGGCATTAGCCCGTAAGTTTATCTATCTGTTTGTAATTTTTAATACTGGTGTGATACTAATATTTTCTTAAATTTTTTTAAAGTCATAGAAATATAATGGCCCCATCCCTACCCACTATTACTAAGATCATTGGGTAAACCATATATTATTTAAAAGTAGAATACCGCTTAGCTGTTATTAGCCGGCTATATAGCTAGTTCTGTTCCGACGCGTCTATTAATGAGATCTGTTAGTTGAGTAACGGCACAATAATAATAGTAAGGTACTAACCAGCGAGCGGGACGCCGGGCAGGAAGTAAGCGCCCTTACTGAGGTTGCCGACGTGCTCGAAGCTGTATAGAAAGGCGCTGCCACCGCCGCTCCATGCATTCACCGTCTGATACGCGGGAAAGTTGAACAGGGCGTCACCTGCAACATATCACAACAAATGTCAAGTCATTTCCAACTATGTAACGAGAATCACTCCATTTCAAGGATAGCCTCATCAGCAACGAAGCCCTATAGTTCAGACTAAGCTTCTTAGTGTTGAGCATCAGCGCAAAGTTGCTAGTCTATCGGTTTTTTATCGGATACATTTTGGAGAGTGCGCATCAGATCTGCATGACTTAATTCCCTCCTGCCCTTTTTTCTATCGGACTGCCAGAGCGGGCACGAAAAATCGACACCGCTTTATGGTTGACATTCCGAAAACCGGTACGAAGCGCTTTGATTCCAATTTTGTTGTGCGAACTGCTAGTATATGGAATGCGCTGCCTGAATGGGTGTTCCCCGATAGTTACAATCTGGGTGTTTTTAAGTCAAAAGTGGATCGGTTTCTTCTAGGCAAGCGTGATCCATCGTAGGCCGCATCATCGCTTAACATCAGGAGAGTTGGCGGCCAAGCGCAAGCCTATTTTACAATATTTTTTTAAAGCTATAAAGGTCGATGATAAGCTCTGAATTCTCCCTATTACATACATGTAGCTTCTAAATAAGTACCTAAAGTAAGTTACACTTAGGTCTAATCGAATTAGTAGATAAGTACTTTGGATGTGAGTGGAATGGAAACAATAATATTAGTGTTATACCTACACACTGCATACTCGAAGAAACTAACTGTAGGTAGTTCATATTCATAATAGCAACGCATCCATATACAATAAAAAAAACTGTTTGAATAAATTCAACTCGCTCAACTGGAGTGAGGCATGCACAGATGATGACAAAAAACCAAAAGGGTTCTATTGTGAAGCTCCCTCAACTAATTCAGGTAGCTGCAGCTGCCACGTCCCAACCCAACCCAACATCAGGTAGGGTACTGGACAAAATAGCAAACTAGCAAGCGTGTGAATACTTGATATTATACTACATATTTCTGTTAACCATTACTTGCTCTACTAGGCATATTGTAAGTATTGTGATACCTACGTAGAATATATATATATTCAACTTTTTAAAAGTCATACAAATATAATGGCCCAACCTTATATACCCACTATTAGACTATTACTAAGATCATTGGGTACACCATATATTATTGAAAAGTAGAATACCACTTGGCTGTTACTTGTCTGCGGTGTCAACTGGAGATGCAAGCAGAATTTGGAACCATTAAATTTGCCTACAAGAAGCGTTATGATTTGGTTATGATTATTTTTTTATAATATATCTTACCTACAGCTGGATTACAATTTTAGTGCCTAATAATGCCTAGAGTCTGTTCTGAAGGAGAGTAGAATTGGATTGTGGTTGAAAGGACAAATATCTCAATAAATAACACGCAAATTCACTCAACAAAAGAACAGGACAGCTCATGATAGCTAAGTTTGTCATTTTTTAGGTGGCAGAGGCGGATTGCCATTTAAAATTCGTCCTAGTTCTCCTTTTGGCCAAGTCCGCTCTCTTTTTGAACAGACTCTATAACCTTATTCAAATTCTTGGGTTATAATTAGAAATGTATTCAGTTGAGAGTACACTATGAGAGTCAAAGCCTCAAAATAAATACCTATTTTTGTATCTTGTGTGGGTCTGCTAGCGTATTACCTGTTGCTTCTGCGATCTGCGAAAGTCCATCAACAGCCTGCGTCGTCTTAGCGAACACCGCTTGGTAATAGTCCGACAACGGCAGAACCTGGTTGAGGACGGCTGTCAGCGGCAGCAAGCCCTCGACCCCCGATACCACTGACTGCAGTCCACCGATAAGGTCCTTCTTTATGAAGTCCTTCACAGAGTTCAGCCGGTTCGTCAGGAACTTGTTATATTTGCCTAAAACGTCACGGATAGGAATATTTTTCTGTTCATTGGTATAGAGAAACATATTTATAGTGCACCGAACCCACTCAACCTTAGCTAGATAGATAACTCAAGAAACTAACTTAAGTTATAACTTACTAGCCGCCCGTACCGGCATCGCACGGGTGGAGTTTGTTTTTAACATTCTAGTAGATAATAAATATAGCCTATGTTACTCAGGGATAATGTAGCATTCTAATGGTAAAAGAACTTTTAAAATCGGTCCACTAGTTTTTGAGTTAATTCGTTACAAACATCCAAAAATACAAATCTTTCCTCTTTATAATATTACCTATAGTGTAGATAGTGTACATGTCAGTTAATTTATAATCTGTACTAAAAAAAAAGTTCCTTATAACTATCAATTAAAAAAACGCAATTTCGTTTACTTGGAGATTAAAACCCAAACTACTGAACCGATTTAGATGTAATTTCTATTGGAACAATCTGAAAGTAAATCGTTTCAAATAAAAAAGATTTTTCCAAATTATTTATAAATGACGGAGTTCCAAGGTAACAAAATAAAATCCAACTGAATAAAGAACCCCTTCCTTTTTTTAAGTTGCTTAAAAATACCACCTGAAAACGAGATGGACATGGAATCGAATCTCCATTTATGATTTCGTGACATATCACAAATGTTCAGGTGCTTTCTTACCGTACACAGCCCGAGAAGTCTCAGCCGAGGTGACGCCCGTCAGCAGCGGCACTCTTTTGTTCTTTTTCTTCAGCGTCTCTGAAGGCTGCTCCACCACCAACGGCGGCAGCGCTCGCAGATCATCCTCGCCCTCCACACGAGCTCCCGCGCCTTACAGTACATAAAATCACGATAATTTTATGTCGATGCATCCAATAGTCTCTGTCGATAATATACTATAACATCAAGAACATACCTGATCGTCCTGATATTTCATCTAAGAATTTAGTTGTATCAACTGCATCCATATTTAGCTCCGCATCAGCCTGTGTAAAAAAAAAAGAACATTTAACCCTCAAGTTCTTGATATTTAATCATAAACAGCAATTACGGATCCATTTTGAAACTCACCAAGACCACTTTTTCAACAGGCATCTTTCTGAGACACAGGACGAGTCTCTCGGCAGGTGTGGAGGGGCAGCCTGTTTGGTTGGCGAGAGCGCTGGCGTGCTTCTGAGGGTCTGGCCTGATGGCTCCGGGAGACAGTGGCGTGCCCGACATAGCCGCCACGCCCGTGGCACTGCGCCCCTCTGGAGACAGGGCTAGTAGTGACGCCGCGCTCCCGCCCGACCCCTGTCCCATCAGCACTACGCGGTCTTTGTCTCCTCCGAAAAACTCGATGTACTCGTTGATCTTTAAATATCAATTTTCTTTTTACCCATAAACATATATATACATCTTTACATCCATGCCCTCCCTGTATTTGGTGTCAATGAGAAGTTCCATGGCATTACATGCCGAGATTTTCATATATTTATGTACTCGAGTAGGTTATAAGGTAATTGATTACCTATATAGATAGAATAAAGTCCCTGGCAGAAAAGTAATTTAAGTGCTAATTAATATCTGTTCTCAGGGTAAATGCACTCCGCATCTCACCAGAGAACAGATGTTAGTACAAGCAACGACGCTTTCTCTATACCTACCTAAACATACCAATTGAGCTAAAAAAGTTACAAGACTCACCCAAACCATTGCGGTGTGTAAATCAAAGAGTCCAAGATTACCAGAAGCATCCCTTTGACCTGTACTGAGGTATCCCAGTGCTCCCAGCCGGTATTGCGCGGTTACTAAAATGGTATCCTTCTGGGCGAAATGCTGGCCCTGAAACACATCCAGTGCTGGTCAGTCAAACTGAAAAACATGCGCGTTATTACAATTGCAGAAATATTTACCCCATACGCGCTTGTAGATCCACTTCTGTAATTGCCACCATGAATGAAGAATACAACCGGAGATCCTGAAATTAATATTTTATGTAAAAAGAAAAGGTAACTGAAATGTAAGGAACAATATTTACTTCTTACGAAAAACATTCCTATACTTATACACACATCACAATTTACTTACCAACAGGCACCATCTATACACCTATAGCATAAAAATATTTAAGTAGGTACTTACCCTTTTCTTGTCCCGGCATTTTGGGAGCAAAGACGTTAAGGCACAGGCAATCCTCGTCGCCAATAATCCTCTTGGGCATATAGGGATCAGGTTGCGGGCAAGGGAAGCATTGCTTGGTGGCCATTAGCTCCCCGGCGAGGTACCTGCGAGTGGCGCGCTGGAACCTTCGCGGACCCACTGGAGGCTCTGCATATCTGGGAGTACAAGATATTTTATTGATCTGAAGCATACTATTATTCTGAAATCCATATTTACAGCTTGTCGAATGGGTCCAACGTGTAGCAAAACAGTAAGAAGCTGTTCCTGCAGAAATGCAGACCCTTGCAGTAGATGTTGATTGTGATTGGAAAATTTAGACAAGTACCCTTCGATCAAAAAATACATTTAATACATGTATAAGTTTTCGAAGCAAGTACCCTATAACTATAACAGCTACCTAGTAAGAATGAGGCTGTTGTTATTTTAAACCTATGTCACTTTATGGCTCATTGATTTAGGTATCTTTAGATACAATATGTACATAATTATATAAATTACGATTATTAATTTTATTTTATTTAAACCCTATGTAAAATACTAGGTATGTATGTACTGTATGTACATCAAGCGGGACTTTTTATCACAACTTCCGCAAAGATTTAATCCGCTGTCCCTGAAAATGTTTTTGCCACACATTATTATGTAGGAGTACTATTCATGAATTGCACGAAGCAAAAAAGTCGGCAAAAAGTAGGGTGGTTCCGAAAGTCATATTATTATGTAGGTATTAAATCCAATCTCCAAGGGGTGGGCAGTAACAAAATATGAAGGTACAAGAACATTTCTGTCCCTGTATCTCAATATACAGGAGAGGACAAGTCGTTCGCCTGGTAAGCGCCATAACTGCCCAAAACAGTAGAAGTCCCATCAAAAACTTTGAACTTCAAAATCCAACATTCAAAATCCATAAGTTGCGTAGGACTGATCTGTGCTCGTCTCGCTGGTGTTTATCCTGCTAATTTATTCGTATGAACTATCACACTAATAAATTGGCATCTTTGTAAGATAGGTAGATATTATCAAGGATTCAATATTATGTACTTATATGCAAAGTTGCAGCTGCTGTAGCTGGTAAAAATTAGCTAACATTTTTTTAAATCAGTTTTAATCAGTTGTCGTATGGTATCGATATTGGTTTCGGTAACAGTAGTCGCCGGCTGACCTTCACGTAGGTACGTCTAATTACATCGTCAAAGATGATCACGTTCACGTCTAAACTCACTGAACCAGGAAAATCCAGGAATACACAGAGCTAGGAGATAGAGCTTCATCACCAAATGCTAATTGATGTCTCTGGCAACTTTCTTGCTGACCTAAGCCACAGCGAAAATCAAACAATATCCTAATCATTATCATATTCCCACTGCTGGGACACAGGCCTACTCTCAGAGAGAGAGAGAACGAGAAAGAGAGAGAATGGGCCGTAAATCACCATGCTGGCTCAATGAATGTCATATTATGCCTGAACTTTTGAGGTTCTTGGACATACCTAGTTACCTACCGAGGGTACCGAGCAACGTCAGGCGCGGTCAGTAATTGGATGGGTGACCGGCCGTGCATGATGTCTTTCGCACTTTTTTTTAGGGTTCCGTACGCAAAGGATAAAACTATAAACTCCCGTCATTTATGACCCGATTTGGAAAATTGGTGTTAATCGACTTCTAACCGAAGGAGGAGGTTCTCAATTCGAATGTAAATTTATTTGTTTGTTACTTCAGAACTTTCGACTGGGTGAACCGATTTTGATGATTCCTTTTATATTTGAAAGCTGGTGCTTCCCGTGTGGTCCCATTTCAATTTGGTCCAGTTATGACATTTTTATGAAGTCGTTTTTTTATATTGATAATGATGTAATGGTAGGACTCTTTTGCAGGGCCTGGGGAAGTACCACACCTTTGCCAGTTATTCAACCGCCAAGCAGTAGTGTGCAAACACTACTGTGTTTCGGATTGAAGGCCAATGTTTCTGCTGTTATGGGCAAGCGTGAAGTGCCATTAGGCGAGCGACTTCGCTCGTCTTGTCATTCAGTAGATATCATAAAAAAAAAGAAGATATAAATTGAAAGGAAATAAGGACTTTCAATTTGGTCCCATAGAAAAGATCATCAAAATCGGATTAGTCGTTTGGCTTTTAAATCAAAATAACTTTTTTATTAATTTATTTAGGAAAATCCGTTTTTGAAGTCCTGCTAAAAAGTCATAGGGAGTGGAAGACGCGAGTGCGTTTTCAATGCTTCAAAGGAATTTCAACTTACAAAACGTAAAGAAACGTTACGCCTTTCTCCCGTCTCCAAGAGAATATTTTTTTTGTTGTAAAATAGGCTTGCGCTTGGCCGCCAACTCGCCTGATGTTAAACGATGATGCGGCCTATGATGGATCACGCTTAGATGGCTTAGGATGGATAATGTTAGTAGGTATAGGTACCTGATTCCATAGAAGCTGTAATATCCAAGTTTGTCGTCCTTAAGGCCTTCAAGCCGTGCGCTGCGTCCGTGGCGCTGAACGAAGACGACGGCGGCGTCGGGCTCGGGCGGCGCGGCCGGCTCGCCGCCCACCACCGCAGCTGCCGGAGCCACCACCGCCAGACCCACGAGGACAACGCACCAAGCACGCGGCTCAACCATCACTAACTGCCTCACCACTCGTATCTACTTTATCCCGAGCTGCCACTCGCCGCCGCGCCGGAACTCGCATCCCACAATAATGATTAGGTTCGTGTAATTTTATCTACACGCTAAATTATACCAAATAAGTAAATTATACCAACCTACGATTAGCTACCTACACTCATAGACCCTCCTGTAGCAAAATCAACATATTCTACTTGCTTGATATCTCAATGCAGGGGCGGATTTGATTTGGCTGCCCTAGGCCTATGGAAGATTGCCGCCCTAGGCCCGGGCCTACTAGGCCTATTGGGAAATCCGCCTCCATCTCTATGTGTGGCATCTAGGACTTCAGGTAATTTATGTGTCATGTACATGGTTTCTAGAAAAGCAACAATATGACTCACAGAGCACTTTATGTAGTGGTAGGACTCTTTTGCAGGGGTCCGCCTGGGGAAGTACCACACTTTTGCCAGTTATTCAACCGCCAAGCAGTAGTGTGCAAACACTATTGTGTTCCGGATTGAAGGGCAATGTTTCCAGCGAAATTACAGGGCACACAGAGATTTGACTTATTATATCTCGGGGCGACGAGCGCAATGCATTGCCATCCAGGGTTTGCAACTGTTGAAGTTCAAAATTCTGAGTGGCGTTGAGCTGTTATGGGCAAGCGTGAAGAGCCATCAGGCGAGCGACTTCGCCCGTCTCGTCACCCAATATCATTAAAAAAAAAAGTTTAAAAATTATAATATATTTATATTGTATTTTTTAAATTCAGAAATAGGCTTGCGTTTGACCGCCAACTCACCCGATGCTGTCTACGATGGAACACGCTTGCCTAGAAGAAACCGATTCACTCGAGATTTGAAGACACCCAGATTGTAATAACATAAAGAATAACAAATATTTATGCATGTTTTATTTGGTTTGGCATCATTTAACCCTATATTGGCATGGTGGATAAATTTGATATGTTGGACTTTCTGAAAATCTAGAGACGGTCTGAGACCTATGTTTAACCGACTTCCAAAAAGGAGGAGGTTATTTCCACACAAAAATTATTATAAGAGACATCTGTCGGAACACCTCAGTACCTCAGGCATGCGCTCTCTAAAACCGTTAGTGCCGCTATGAGATAGAGGGCCGAATGTCAGAACTGGACCAAATATGCTTTGGTCCAGTTCTGACATTTTTATGAAGTCGGTTTTATATATTGATAATTATCAACACTACAATAATTTGTTGTGCATATAATCTTGATTCTACCATAAAAATATACTTCTCATTGAAGAAATGTGGACAGAAGCTGCTTTAGCAAAATATGTTCGTTCGAATTTTTGTATAACTATCAATTTCTGAACTTCGACTACAATTATATCTACACTAATATTATAAAGAGGAAAGATTTGTACCTATTTTTGTATGTTTGTATGTTTGTAATGAATAGGCTCCTAAACTACTGAACCGTGCGTTACACTCGTGCGAAGCCGGGGCGGACGGCTAGTCTTATATAACTCTGTACACAGACTTTACTGTGTAATAAAAGTAGGTAATATACAGATTTAATATTATGACACTTGATATTAATTTATTAATCATCATCATCAGCCAGAAGACGTCCACTGCTGAACATAGGCTTCCCCCTTTATCTTCACGCTGAACGATAATTTATTAATAATTATTTATAACTATTGTAAATTATTTTTACTATTTGACATACCTATAGATTAATTTTTGAATTTTTAGATGTTTTGTCCATTTGTCTGATTAAATTTACTATTACATTGTACTCAATTGACTGATATTATAATTTCCTTGTCATACATAATACAATAACCAAAGATTTCATACTTATACTTCATATAATATAACACTTAAATTTTAATTTTTGTTATGATTATTATTTGAAACATTTGGCTGACCCTGGGGCCATACTGGACAGGAGTGGCAGATGATAAAGAGCAATAGAGACAGTTGCGAGGAGGCCTATGCCAAAAGGCACTGAAATAAAGGGACATTTTGTGAAAGTGCAAGAGGAATTTATTCAAGTTAGGTATGTAAAAATAAAGAATTATTCGGATTAAATGGCAATTTTATTGTAATAAGTATTTATCTTTCTAAATAAAACTGTGCCAAATTTAAAATCTCTTTATAAATAATTTCTTAGGTTTTAGTCTTCGAAAAACTACACCGTATTTTTGAACGCAGGTTTTAGTTATTATTACACATTGAAATCAAACACATTTAATGGATTTTATTTTACTTTTTATTGTGCGACTACTACCTCAGTATTTTATTTAATATCTATATATAGGTATATATAAAAGGCAATATGTGTATGTATGCTGGGCACAAGCATGGACTATGGACTCTCTTCTCTCTCTGGGACTTTCACTTGCAGATAGGCTGAAACAACGGAGCGCAGCTAGTATATTTATATAAGCAAAATAAGTACTACTAATTCACTAACTGACTCATCACAAAATCTAGAAAACTAATTATGTAGGTATGAAGCTGAAATTTAGATAGATTTTTAAAACAACAAGAAAGAAAGGATTTTGCGAAGGGTGGATGAGAGTTAATATGAAAGTCTATGCGTACAAAGATACGGACAACAGCTAGTTATTTATATGAACTCTAAATAAAATTGATCGCCCTATCTGCCCACAAGCTCTGTATGCAAGTTATTGGCACACAAGCCTGTTGGCGAGTGCATCCCAGTTCCAGCTCGCTGAGTGTGCGTCTACCTCGTTCACACCACACGCTGTGGCACGCTTGCTCTGCTGGCGCCTGGCGCCCTCGGTCAGTCTGCGCTGCGCTCACGCATCACCTGCTCTGCCGCCAGTGGGGTGTAGGGGATATGTGCTTGGTGTGCTATTATATGTAGTAATGCATCATGAATTTGTTATTCTTGCAGCTGCTGCCAGTGAATAATGCAACTTTCTGTCTACCAATAAGCACCTGAAAAGAAACAATTTTGAATTAAACATATAAACTAATAAATTATCATAAGTATATGTGTATTTATATATATATATAAAGCTAAACAATTTTATTATACCTGAAGCGAGCTTTTAAAACACCTATACAATGCTCATTTTGGAGTGCCTATCTTGATAATAACTCTCAGGGGAGTCCGGTTCTAGGTAGTGCCTACATTTGATGATTACAATTGGCTTATTCAAGGCCAATACAACCAAAACCTAAAATAATATTTTTATCATATAAATTTGACTTTGCCTACCACTGGGACTGTAGGGAGTATAGCATAACAATGGCTAGCATATCCATAGCCAATAAGTAGGTACCTACCTACGCATATTCTAAGGAAGGAACAATGTTACATTTTGATGGCTTTACTGCAGACCATCCTGGTAATACGTAGTATATAAGCTCTCGTTAGAGAGTAGTATATTCCTTGTATATAAGTCAGCGATGGTAGGTATAGATAATCATCATAACCTTACCTTAGTTTCAACATCCAAAGCATCCAAGAGTGGCTTGTAAAGTGTTAACTCTATTACCTATAAATTGGCAGTCTGTAGGTACCGTTTAACAAACCGCCGATCACTAATCTGATATCAAAAGCTTCACACATAAGTCTTACACTTGTATCAAACTTGTATTGTTCTGTTCTTCCTTCCGGGAGCTCCGGGAGCCCCGGGAGCAGGGTTGGATTCAGACCTTCACAAAATTATTGTCTATGGAAGTCAAAATTATACTACTTGGTCTAAAATTATGCTACGCTTCGATTTTTAACCGATTTCAAAAAAAGAGGACGGTTATATGTTCCACTGTATATATATTTTTTATGTATGTTCACCGATTTCTCCGCCAATGCCCGGGAGGCAATAATGTACGACACAGATAATGTACGGCATGATATTGTAGGGCATAATAATGTACAGCATGATAATTGGTGTACATGTACATCGAATATCATGCTGTGCATGCAGCATGATGGGCAGATTGTCGTACATTATTGACTCAGTTCGATAATGCACTTCCCGATTTTGTACAGCATGATAATTGATGACCATGAAAACGCGCATAATGAGAGACAAATCTGGCACACAGAGCAGTTCAGTGCACCCTTACTTCAGTAGTTTAAGTTCAAAATGGGTTACAGAACTGACACAGAGCAGGCGCGGATCCACTGTTGTGGGCACGATGGGCATGCCCACAACCTTAATACGTGACTGTGACTCCCCACAGCTTTACCAGCGTGAAACTACGATATATACGAGTACAAAATCATGGTCAGGCCGTCATATAATTTTTATAAACATTTCCTTTGTAGGAATCGTGTAGGAATGCACTATATTGACCATGCACGAGCAAGGTTCATACGCTGACTCGCACTTGCCCGATTTTTGGGTGGCTGTGACCACAACCTTATTTTGAAGGCTGGATCTGCGTCTGACACAGAGTCTTGTGGTCCCTACCCCTAGTGTTTATAAAAAGCACAGAAGCCAGAAGCTCAAGTGAGGTTCTGAGTGTGGCGAAGCGACACTCAGGGGCGACTGCAAGAGCTTCTGGCGGGAGCCCACCTGGATTCAGACTTGAATTGGTTATGTTTGAAATGAGTGACAGATCAGTTCAAACGACGCAACAGCCAATCAGAGCAGAGACATTTCAGCAATAATAGCCAATACGGGAGATGCCACCTTTTATCATATTGTACATTATTGGCCGTATTAGTAAAGTCAGGCAGGACGCTTAGGCAACCAGCGTAGGCTGTTGGAGATCGGTAGTCCGCAGAAAGGAACGTAGTGTGAGGAATGCGTATTGCATCAAAGAAATACATTGATGGATTGCAGCGTTTAATGTCTCAGCATAAACGACAAACAATACACTTACAATACTAGCACTGATTTAGTACTTTAGTTTTAATGAATAAATAAACTGATGTTAATAAACTTAATTAGCATCCGATTTGACGTCCTATATCAATTATGGCAGCGTCCAGAGAGAGAGAAAACGGGAGACGGAAAACATTTGTACGGTGACATGATCACAGATAGGGTTACCAGATGAAAAAATCAAAAGTCCGGAGAAAAGGCCTGATTTCCATGGAAAAGTCCTGAGATTTTCTACTTTTAACTGCAACTGATTTTAACTGCAATTGTTACCAAAAGAAGATTATTTTTAGTTCGTTTTACTTCGATAAATAAGTATTGATTTGAACTGCAATTGTTACCAAAAGAAGATTGTTTTTAGTTTGTTTTACTTTGATAAATAAGTATTGATTTGAACTGTTCAATCGTTACCAAATGAAAATTATTTTTAGTAGTTTAATAAGAGAGATCTTTAAAATGTAACCTGTGTTTTATTGAAAATCCTGAGCTATCACTAGATTTGCTAAATCCGGCCGGAATCCTGAGAAGAGTTGAAAAATCCTGAAATCTCAGGACAAATCCTGAGATATGGTAACACTAATCACAGACAACAATAATGTTTCAAGGCTATACAGAAAGCGCCCCGTACATCGCACAGCGCTCCGGCTCGTCAACCGTTCCAGGCATACACATACATTTCTAACAGGCCGTACATTCTCGGCCCGTGTCGTCAAAACACAACCCGTATTGCACGACATGACAAAATACGGCTTTATAATGTACAGCCCGATAAAACGTGGATTTTTCCCATGTACATAGATTATTCCCTGTACAATACAGGGCCCTTATTCCGCAAACGCCAAACGCGCTCTATCGTGGCACGACACGATATGAGCACGATATCTGCGTAAAACGGCATTCTGTACGGTACCAAAGTGTGACAAGGCGCGGTTAGGCGCGTTCCCCGCTCGTTTTGAGCAAGGTTTGAACTGTCAAATGAACGTGCTTTGAACTTTCGCGTTAGAGGCGCGGTCAAGCGCGTTTGGACTGTTTTCAGATGTTTTGAGGTTACATTTAGCAAAAAAATTTGCTGATGTCCCCAATTTAAGGAAGTTATTCATGAAATTGTCTTGTAAAAGACAATTACCCACTGTGAAATGAATAATATTCAACAAAAAGGCGGCCCAGAATCACAACGAAATCCGGGGATTTGGTCAAAGTTGGGGTGGAAAATTACGGGCGATGGTCCTCCAACTCTCAAGGAGGTGATGCAGGTGGACCTATCCATAATGTGGCCCTGTGTGGCTTTGAGGATATTGTCTCCACTGAGGTATGTTTATTTTAGTTTTTTGTATCATGTACCTACATAGTCTTGGAGATTGACAGAAAGACTACAGCCAGTGGATCAAAAAGCGTGTAATTAGACTTTTAAAACATGTAAGTTAGTTAGTTTTTATCCCCGGTACAGACTAAGCTTCAGTCTTGAACATTGTGTGAAGTTGCTAGTCTATCTGTTTTATATCGGATACATTTCAGAGAGTTTGCATCGAATCTGCATGATCTAATTCCCTCCTGTCTATTTTTCTATCAAACACGTGGCCAGGGCCATTTGATATTCAGAAAGCGTGAATGGATATTCATCGATCCTTACGATCTGAGTGTCTTTAAGTTTTAATGAATCTATTCTCTCTGAGCAAGTATTGTCCATCGTAGACTGCATTCTTGTTTAAAACCAAACTAAAACCAATTTCAATAAAAATAAAAGACATTTAAATGTCACAGATACACACATTTAACTTATAACACCCCTCGTATACTATATACCCCTTATATTCCCTATTCATGTACTTAAATGCTCAAATGCTCAAAATTATTTATTTTGTGCAGTTCATAGAGCATACAGAGAGCCCAGCACCTGCCCCTGAGACACCACCTGCGCCAGAGCTTGAGATGGGAACATTGTTTGGTCTGCCCGGAACAAGCATTAAAACTGGTGTAAGGAGCCCCATTTAAGTCACCATTACCAGCACTAACTGCAGCTTCAGCTTTTGGCATGAAATCATGGTAAGATCCTTTTACAACCTGACTTTAGACATGGTAAGATACATTCCATGCATTTAAAGGATTTTCCTCGAAAAGTGCAATTTCATGAACTAGATTTCCACATCACTTTTAGATTATCACACATCCAGATCACACACATCGGCCACATCATGGTTTTCCATTAAGCGAGATTGCGGTCAAACGTTAGCCTAGTCTGATGTAAAAAAAACCTTTTTGTGAATATTGCTAAGTACTAGATGGTATTTCATAACAAGATTTCACTTGGAGACCATGTAAGGGAGGCATTATATCATACCTAATCTTTTATTTATCATATCACATTATGATAATTTTTTGTCTATTTCAGATACTTTTGACAACAATGAGAGTTACTCGCTACTGACCAAATCACAGCCTAGATGCAACATGCTACCACCAGGCGAAGGCTGCCAGAGCCCGGTGTTATGCTCTAAGCTGCTGTTGAGAACAAAAGTGGGGATATACAAAATGTATATTCATATGTCATGGTATGCGATTTGCTCGGTTAGCTAGAGAGTCCAGGTGGTACAGAATGTCGCCCTGAGGATAGTCACGGGAGCCGGCTGGTACGTACGTAACGACATCAGTGGCACGAGTGTCAAGAGTGGCAGTGCGTACGAGCACTTGCGAAAAAGTTATCATTACGTAAACGATAGCAAAATGTATGAAAAAAATCAGTTTCCATTCGCGTCCGATAGAGGCGCTGTTCAATTATTCATACATTTTCTATCCTTTACGTTATAATAACTTTTTCGCAAGTGCTTGTACTAAGGCCACAGGACGTTCGCATCGAGACGGCGGAGCCCAGCCTTGGCAGAGAGCAATATCCTCATAGCCGATCTCCCTTTGGGTACAGGAAGAAGAACCCGTTAATTGATCGACCTTGAGGTTTTAGCTACTTCGACTGGCTATATATTATTTGTGTAAAAGATATTTTAAATAAATATATACCATAACTATAACAAAAATAAATGTTTGATTTTTATAAAAATATCACCTTTGTTTTATTGTATTTCTTGTTCATCATCATTTCAGCCTATCAAGTTCCCACTGCTACGACACAGGCCTTCTCTCAGATAGACAGATAGAGAGGATGTGCTGTAATCCACCATGTCATATATCTCAATGCATATTGATGAATGTCATTCATGCCTTCGAACTTTTTGAGGTTGTTGGACATACCGGTATCGTACCAATGTTTTCCTACACTGTTTTTGAGTGATGGCATCAAACTGCACATGATTTATTTAGGTACTAAATAAGTTATTGGTGTCGGGCTGAGGATTGAACCAGGTGCCATCAGATTGTAAAGCGCACATGCTACGGCTCAGACACTATCGTTTGTACATATAGATCTCGGAAAATTATATTCTTGCTCAGTGATATGAAATCAAACGTAAAAAAGAAATAAGTTTTGGGTAAATTTTAATATACAACGATATCACAATGAGGGCAGATAGTCACACTAATAATATAAATTTGTATGCTTGCTGCTTCTTCACACTCAAACTTTACAATTGTTATGTTAAAGACATTTATTGTAAGCCAGTTAATATTGCCATTATTATGCTGTCTTTGAGTTGTGGCTTACATTCTGTGCGAGTCACTCCCGGTCGGTACCACGGAGTACCACCAAACATCTATCATGAGCTGCCCCTCCAAACTTTGCATATATGCCAATTATATGTATGCCACTGTCACATAATATCCTTTAATTTTATTCTTCTCCGTCTTGTTCCGTCTTGGGAATTGTACGTAATTAGGAAGGAGACCATTTATTGTCTCCACAACCCCTGTATACACCGGATTGTTGTTGGCAGCTAACCACTACCCACTGGCTTTTGGTAATTCCCAGTTCAAGGTTGTAAGAACTTCAACTTCCGTCTTAATGCTGGTAGCAGGAGAATATAGCTTCTCTGCAAGGATCACACATAGGAAACAAAATAGCTGGTGACCGGATGAATAGTTCAGGCTGCAATGATAATCCGGGGCTCGCCGGCTCTGAGCAACTAGGTATTGCTCTATTAATAAGTTGTTGGAGTCAACTTCTACTAAATCTACTACGAATTCCTTTTATTATATTTCATAGGTTTTTTTGCCTGGAATTGCGAGGTTATGTTATTGTTTTGATAATTAAAATGGATGTCTGATGTTGCGTTCCAAATCTGGTTTTATATGTATCTCCTTATCTTTCCTGAATTAAGAATAATGATTTAGGTATTTTTCATGGGGTTTCTACTTAAAAATTCAAATTAAAGTGTTATTAAATTAAGTTTTGTAGTTTTTTATGGCATCTTGTGATACGGATCCAAAACAAATCATATTCATCTAATAAACCGTAACCGTAAACCGCTTTCCGATTCTAGCGGAGGTGGGAATTTTGAACGCGCCGCGTGAAATCGAAAAATGGGCCATAGACAACCTACCGTGCGGCTTACAGAATGCCATTTTACACTTTCACGATAGAGCGCGTTTGAGAATCACGTTTGTGTTTAGAGCACGATACGATAAGGCACGTTCGTGGTGTGGTTTCGAATGGCCGGTCCGGAATCAGGGCCCTGCTGGCTGTGCTTTCCTTGTCGTACTTTATAGACACGAGCCGATAATTGACGGCCAGTATTTTACGACATGGATTGTACAGCATGATATTCAAGGTACATAAATATCTGGGACATTATTACACACATGGTCATCTGACCCCAAACTAAGCAGAGCTTATAATATGGCTGCCAGAGACTGATATACATATTGGTTTTTTTTTACATACATACTTATATAGATATTAACACCCAGACATGGAACAAACACAAATGTTCATCACACAAATGTTTGTCCTAGTCCCTAGGTGGGAATCGAACCCACGCCCCCAAGCACAGAAGACAGGATCACTACCAACTAACCTAACGGGGCTGTCAACATGTACACCAATTATCATGCTGTACATTATTAAGCCGTACGATATCGTGTCGGCAAATATCATGTTGTACATTATAGATGTATGTACTTCCTTCCTTGGGTCCGAGCCACCACAAAAATCCAATTCATAGGCCCTTCCCTTTCCAATAGATTCATGTATATATAGATTCATGTATGTATAGATTTTAACAGTCGTTTAATAATAGATCAGAATTATAAAAGCTCTTCTTCACTTCACAACGATCAGGAAAAAGTTCAGATGAAGGAGAATATAAAACCCGTAACAGACGGACGTACCACGTAGTCCACGTACCGCCGTTTGACCATCAGGATGAGAGAAAATTTTCTCTTTCCCTCCCTTTGGTCAGACTATCCGTGGTTCGTGGTACGTACATCTGTTACGGCTTTAAAATTTTAACTACAAATCTACTAAAAGTGGTCACGCTGAACGATTCCGATTATAATTTTGATGCGAACACAAACTGCACAGTTTCTGTGCAGTTTTTTACTTATGGCAGCACCACAATATTCGTTTGCCGGTTAATTTACAACCCTATGGCGCTAGGCATTGAATCTATTTTCACAAAAAAATAATTTGTGTAAAAACTTTCATATTCCTATCTCGTTCTATGATTTTCTGATTCTGTCTAAAGCAAAAGGCATCTTGTGAACCATATTTATATTATATAGCAGTATTATTAGGTATTTAATATTTGCATGGGATACGTAGGGTTTAGTAGTTGGGGTAAATGGGCCATTACGGGCATTTCCGGGAAAATTTGTACTAACGGAAAAAGCACTGTCACATCAATGTAATAATCTGGCTTTGAATTTTGACTGCCCCGGTGGCTCAGTTGGTAGTGAACCTAACTTCTGTGCTTGGGGGCGTGGGTTCGATTCCCATCTAGGACATACATTTGTGTGATGAACATTTGTGTTTGTGCTGTCTGGGTGTTAATATCTATTTAAGTATGTATTTAAAAACATCGAGCAAAATAAAATGAATGGACGGGCCCAGTAGAAGAGCATTTTTGAATATTAGGTACAAAATGAGCGCCAGCTCTCATTTTGTTTCAGTCGGTCTCTAGCCGTAGGAAGTGAAACACGAGTCTATTGTTACGCGATAACGAAACATCTGACAAAATTATGAATTCGTATGCTTTACCGAAGTGTAAATACACAAATAAAACCGATATCTATTTTTTGTAACAAATATACTGTACATTTTTATAATTAGGTGTTGAAGTATATGTCCGACGGTTTTGACCTTCGACCAAAATAAAAGAATGGACAGGCCCTAACCATTGAACTTGATCAGTAAAAACGAGTCAAAACTGTCGGACATATACTTCAACACCTAATTATAAAAATGTACAGTATATATGTTACAAAAAATAGATATCGGTTTTATTTGTGTATTTACACTTCGGTAAAGCATACGAATTCATAATTTTGTCAGATGTTTCGTTATCGCGTAACAATAGACTCGTGTTTCACTTCCTACGGTTAGAGACCGACTGAAACGAAATGAGAGCTGGCGCTCATTTTGTAATCTTCAAAAATGCTCTTCTACTGGGCCCGTCCATTCATTTTATTTTAGTCGAAGGTTTTGACTCGTTTTTAATGATCAAGTTCAATGGTTAGGGCCCGTCCATTCTTTTATTTTGGTCGAAGTTTAAAAATATATATGTAAGTACGTATATCAGTCTCTGGCAGCCATATTACAAGCTTTGCTTAGTTTGGGGTCAGATGACTGTGTGTGCAAAAATGTCCCGGATATTTATATCATTTACAAGAATATCTTACTATTATTGCGATCAATGCATTTTTTCTAAATTAACCCACAGTAAAACACATGAAAGGGTACCTACTTACTTTAAGAATTATAACCATGAATTAGAATATGAAAACATTTATTAAATGAACCTTCAACATGTTAACATTAACACATTAAGGTCAACTCGGCGAAGACCGTCTGTCGGGAAAGATCGTACAACAAGAATTACCACGAATTCAGCAGAACTACGCAGATGGCAATACCATCACCGGAACAATAAAACCATTTAAGTTCTTATTAATTGATATAGATGGCGGTATTTATAGTGTGAACGGCAAAAAATGCGGTTGTTAATTTAGTACGGTGAGCACCTTTGCATTGGAGTGTGCCACGTGCTTACAAAAAAAAGAATTTAAAAAAAAAATTCAGATATTCAACAGATCTATGCAAATAAGTTTATTCTTCATTAATTTATCTATTTGATTATTAAATTACATTAGTATTATAGACGTTTTTTAGTAATTTATGGTTGATGAAAATAAAAACTAACCTCGAAATATGTTGCGGGGAAGTCCGTATAGGTATTGGAGGGTAATAAATGTCATATGCCGGTCTTCGCCTCTTACAGAAATCGTCAACCTTTGGTGTTTTGTTAAGCCTTTCTAGAATACCTATATAAATTATCAAAGTGTCCTAAATATAGAGTTCTACAAAGTAGCACTTATACTTAATAATATAATAAAACGCAGGGGCGGCTTTATGGCGAGCATTCGAAGAGTGGCGACACCGAGTACCCAGATTTCATGGGGCTAAATGAGACCCCTGACACCTGGCTTGCCTTAACCGGCCGTCCGGGGGTGGAAACCGCAAGAGCTAAGAACCTAAGCTCCAGGTTGGAAGTGTTAAAGGGCATAACGCCGCTAGTAGCTCTTAGTGAAAGTGCAGCACACCTCTCGACACCCTAAGCTACTCACGCCAATGTTGCTCCTCCGGTGCCAAGATACGGCAGCCTTTATGGGGGGCCCATTCAGTGGGTGGCAAGGCAAGTCATCACCTGCCTAAATAGGTATATTTTGAGATGAGACAGGATAAGGCAGGTGCCGTTTCTCATTCTATAGCTCGTTATTCCATCCACAAGTTGTTCACCTCAATAGCCCAGACTTTTTTAATCCTACACTGTACAATAGTTTCATATAAGTATTCAATTTTATACATATTCCATAATTGTATTTTTTATATTCAAAAGGGCCTCTTGGTGTTGGCTTAGTGTAAAATTATGACTGCTTAATACTAATGATCGCCTGGGAGGCTACTTTTTAAAAAACATAAAATATTCTAAGTATGTTTTGTGAGTTTATATATTATACTTATTTTAGTTTCTATGAGGCACAGATGTGATAGGTATTGCCATATTTTTATTTAAAGTTTTTTTTTCCAAATGTTTTCGATAAGTACCAAATTTAGTCAAGCTAGTATAAGATGTAAGCCTTATTCTGAGTCTGAATTAACGATAAATTCAGATTTTTTTTGTTCTTATTTTAAAGGTTAGAAGACTCCAGTTAGGTCTTCGACTAAAATAAAATGAATGGACGGGCCCAGTAGAAGAGCATTTTTGAAGATTACAAAATGAGCGCCAGCTCTCATTTTGTTTCAGTCGGTCTCTAACCGTAGGAAGTGAAACACGAGTCTATTGTTACGCGATAACGAAACATCTGACAAAATTATGAATTCGTATGCTTTACCGAAGTGTAAATACACAAATAAAACCGATACCTATCTATTTTTTGTAACATATATACTGTACATTTTTATAATTAGGTGTTGAAGTATATGTCCGACAGTTTTGACTCGTTTTTACTGATCAAGTTCAATGGTTAGGGCCTGTCCATTCTTTTATTTTGGTCGAAGAGTTAGGTAGGTACTTAATTTGGTTTTGATATTTAAAAATTTTAATAAAGGGATAATAGAATATATTGTGTTTTTAAAAAGTAGCCTCCCAGGCAATCATTAGTATTAAGCAGTAAGTACCTAATAATTTTACATTAGTATTCTAGGGTTAAAAAACTTGTTGACATGTCCGAGTTCTGGGCTCTAAAATCCGGGGTTTTCAACCAAGCGAAAAGAAAACCAAAAGATCGAACGACACAAACTCGAAGCACGAAAGTATATAGCACTGGGAAATAAATTCACCGTTTGAAAGATTTTGGTCAAGCTTCGTCATTTTCAAGGAATCAATGGCAATGCTTTCTTGTTATTTGTGTTTTGCTTTTCATATTATATGTGATCAATGTGCAGTTGTTATATAAGGCATTTCAAGTTAAAAAATACATTTGTTTTATAGTCAATTTCAGAATAAAACAAATTAACACTTTTTCGTGCAATTCTATCCATGCGCATGGTCGCTGTGACGCCACTGCATACGTCGCGTTTGCGTCATCATACCAAGATCAGCGTTCAAACTTGGAGGTCGCTGTGTGCTGTGTAACCTTATATTTTTAGAAACAATATTTTTTCAAATGTTTCTAATATCGGAACATTAAGTACAAACTGATTAGGATAGGTACGTGTAGTGTGTTAATACATATGCTGTTTATTGCTTTAAAACTAGTGTTTGTGTCATGTGTCCTTATTGTGCGTTCAATTTCAGGTTTCCCAAAGGGTCTTCGCCATCATGGCGTCGGACGAACAGTTTTCATTATGTTGGAACAACTTCCACGCGAATATGTCGGCAGGCTTTCACGGCCTGCTGTCGCGTGGAGATCTCGTAGATGTAACGTTGGCTGCCGAAGGCAGATTATTACAAGCACACAAACTAGTACTGTCTGTATGCTCGCCCTATTTCCAAGAAATGTTCAAAATGAACCCAACGCAACATCCTATAGGTATGTATTTCTTCATATTGTGTAATCTACTTGTTACTACAGGTTTCTGTGTATTCTAAAATGCTTTTCTTATTGTTTCAGTATTTTTAAAAGACGTTAGTCATTCAGCGTTAAGAGACTTATTACAGTTTATGTACCAGGGAGAAGTTAATGTTAAGCAGGAAGAGTTAGCATCGTTTATTAGTACCGCGGAACAGCTTCAAGTGAAAGGTTTAACCGGCAATCAAAACGAAGAAAGTTCCACGCCATCAAAACCAAAGCCGACCTCAAGGCCAGGCCCGAGGTCGTCACAACAAAGGCAATCTGTTATGACTAAGTTAGAGACTGATTTAGATTCTAAGCCCTCCTCAACTCCAGTAGCAGTTAAGCGACCAAATAGGCCATCGATAGCATCAAATAATTCGTCATCGTCACAAAGTGGACCTGCGAAACGAAAATGTGTAGACCCATTAGAAGCAGGACCGTCTGGATCCGCTAAAGAAGAATTTGTTACGATACCTGATGAAGATGAAAACAACGCTGTGGCACCCAAAATGGAACCCGAATTTGTCAATGAAAGTATGTGGGATGAAGATGAAGGCGATACTAACAATGATGAGACAAATTTCGGCGAGGATGACTCTAATATGGAAATGACTGGTGTGTACTTTACCGTCGCCCTTAAAATGTATTTATTTATTTAATTTTTTCGTTCCTTATAATATTTTATTTTGCAGGATTTGATGGATCTACTACTGGTGATGGTAATATTACTGGAGGGGAAGGTGGCGCTGTAGGCGACGCACAAGGTAGGTTCACCACGCCTAGTTCTCTGTAGAGGTAGATGGTATAGAATTTCATACCAGCTGCCTCTATCATTGAACTCTCGTGATCACATCGCGCTAGTTCGTCTTCGTTGATCATGAGAGTTCCAGTAGTAGTAGAAATGAAATTTGTAAGTTAGTGTAAGTAGCTATAGTCGTAGTTGTATTTAGATTTAAGTAATGTCGTATAATTTGTAACTGAAGGTAAAGGTAACCGACTGGGTAAGGTAAAGGTAACTACGGTAGAACAGAGGTAAGGTAATGGTAAAATTGTAAGGTAACTGGTAAGAATTCAAAACTTGTGAATGTTGGGTTTATCGAGGTATATGGTATGAGTTGCGCAGAATCTTGGTGAGTATGAAGGTTGGTACAGTATTTGATTGCAAAAAAAACCGCCACGTACGGTGTCTTACAGCTGTTCAACGGTACAAAATAAAAGGTTTTGACAAGTCTTCTAAGCAGCCGCACTACCACAAACTGATCGAAACTAAAGCTGGCATGCGCGCTGTATTTTCTTAAATATTTACTTTTCTCGCTCGACGTAACGTACAATGCGTGTACTAGCCCGGCTGGTTTTGTATGCAGCGCTTGTGGCTGTGCGGCCGCTTGGGTAAGTAAAGACTAAAATTGAGCAGATTGCCAAAGATTTCTAGCAGTCTTTATCGATCCGTGTCTGGTTCTATTGGCAAAGGTATGCGCTACGTAGAACTAGCCGTTCGACGAACTGCATGCTGCAAAATCTTTAAAGAAAAATTAATGGGGGGTGTAGATTCTTCTACTATTGTCTATTGAAATTGTGCAAAATCAGAAATTACTATAAATTAATCTTGCGTTTCAATATTTCTAGTCTCAAGTGCACAGTATAAAGCCACCGCCAGCTAAACTAAGTTTAGCTTAGCTCTTATAGTTGAGCCAGTTTTTTTATACATGTGCGTCAACCGCAACCTATGCCACATATTTGAAAAACTGGCTCTACTATGCGAGCTAAACTTGGTTTAGCCGGCGGTGGACGTTCGGCTTGGTAGGTAATTTACTGTGGGGTTAGTACGAGAACTTGCGAAAAAGTTATCGTTACGTAAACTAGCAAATGTATGAAAAATTCAGTTTCCTTTTACCCATCGATAAAGGCGATGTTCACTTTTTCATACATTTTGCTATCGTTTATGCAACGATAACTTACGCAAGTGCTCGTACTAGGCCACTTCTTGATCGTCACCAGTGAGGACAGTTGTGAGAGGTGACTGCGACGAAACCCCTCGTCTGGGAATTCCGTTTTGGAACTGAGTGCCAATTTGAATTGATTTTTTTCAGGTGCTCGTAAGCACCTGAAAAAATAACCACCTGGGTGACTGACCATAGACTAGTCAGATTATTATTTAGGTATCCTTTGTTCACCTGCACCTAGGTGACCATAGGCGACTTCAAATTATCATTTCGGTGTCTTGATCACCCGTGAATTGAAATATCTGAATATTATGCAGTTGAACAACAAATCCAAGAAAACAAAACCTTTTAATGTAGGCTATTAAAATAAAATCAAACTAAGAACTTCAAATCTGAAGTTTTGATAAGGTGGACGGTGGAAACTATTTTCCAAGGTTCACCCAGGTGGTCTCGGGAGGTGGACGGTGGGTAAGTAAGGTGGTACTCATGAACTGATAATCATAACTGCTGAACAGATCTTGAATCCAAGCTAACAACCAGATGAAATATTCCCAGCTGCTTCAATGGAGATTGGGAATCAATGCAGATATGTGCGCAACCCTGTTTAATAATGACCTTTCGGCGCAGTATAGCCTATGTGCGCAGCAACCCTTAAGTTAAATGACCGATTTAAATTATTTTAAATTTGTTTGGCAATGGTTCCGTCTGAATGACAATAGGCCTATACGATAATACGCAACGCCAGCTTAAGATGAGCCGTACATTGAAAGGTTCCTGTACGTTCCGGGGGTCAAGTTATTTGGACCAAATACTGTGTTGTGAACCTCGAAATCGATGACCTTGAAATATTTACGGGACGATCATTAATGTACCTCCTTTCTAACAAAAATAGTATTAAGGTGAAACGTTTCACTTTGGCGGGAAATTAAAATTTCAAACAGTTTTTTTGTTCTTGTAGCTAGGCCGAGTAATTATTGTAAATGATCATGATGTTTGCGAAAATTGATTATTATTCTCTACAAACTCGCGTAAAGCTATTTATTTCTAATGCACATTATTACATACATTTGTTAATAAACAAATTTTTGCTGTTTCAAACGGTTTATTGCCAAACGTAAGTAATATGGTGAGTAACTGATTAATAGCTATGCATGATAGCTAATATAAAGAACGACCAACACAATTTCCGCAAACACTATGCCATTTCACAATAATTACCCGGCCTAGCTACAAGGACAAAAAAACTGTTTGTAATTTGATTTTCCCGCCCAAGTGTCTATATCTATCTCTATCTATCTGACTACGATCCCGACATAGCATACCTATGCTTTGATGGTTTAAACATAGAGAAAATTGATTGAGAAACATTATTTGCTAAGACCATTTTATAATATGGTCTGGGCAAATGATGACCTTTGAGCTAGAAAGAATTAATTGATTTTATTACTTGAATTTATTACAGTTATATCGCTGTTACTCAAAAAGTCAAGATCAGATAATGTTCAAAATAATTTTGAATGAAGATTTTAATAATGGCCTATCTGGATTTTTAGGCCAGTTTTTAGTATGTTCTGGTGACGGACGGACGGACAGACAGCGGAGCCTTAGTAATAGGGGTCCCGTTTTACCCTTTGGGTACGGAACTAAAAACGAGGCAATTCATTAACAATTGAAAAACAATTGTTTTAGTATAGTCGGGGCCCTGCTCTCACTGATGTGACGGTTAAGAACTAATCTTCATACTGTAGTGTATCTACCTCTAATACTAGGGAAAGTCTTAGAATACAGGTACTTATTCTAAGGGGTAAGTGTAAGCATTTTGACTGTTTACATCGCTTAATTATTTGTGCCATTGACGAATATTGTTTCGGTGTTTGAATTGTCGATTAATAAATTACTTCTAATTCACCTCGTTTTGTTTCATTTAACTTGCAATTTTAGATTTCATGACGCTTTAAAACTTTAGTGCACACATTTGCTCCACATGACTCTTATTCATTGAATGTGACAAAACGTAGTGATGTGGCCAATCACGGAATAGGGAAGGGCCTATTTCGTGTGGCCAATAGACAATGCAATCCATTTGATTTCAATGCCTTTATTAACTAAACGAAATACAAGCAAAACGAACACTACAAAAACAGACTGCCAGTACCCGTTGAAGATATAAAGACAATCCAAATGCTCAAGCCCACTATCAGTTGGCAGTATACCCAGCATGCTGGCGGCATTATCACGCTGAATGGCAATGCTTAAGCGTTGAGCCAGATACACGCCAGCATTTTGGTCACGCGTCGCATTAACCAGACGCTCTGAAAGGTTTTTGAAAATGAGGAGCTCTCGGTCCTCAAGGGCCCAATGTCTCGACCCCAAACGCCTCAAATATGTAACCACTGCCGGGGTTAACATATTTCTCTCTGCCGAATTGGCAGTCGCACCAGCCTTACCTTGTGTCTCAGGAAGATGCGACGGTGTCAAAGTCGACACAAGTCGCGTCCCATATATTACAAGGGGCCGCCCCAACTTCCAGGGAACAAGTGTCATACCATCAGACCTTCCATCGTCACGCGCAAGTCCGCTCGGTTTGAGCACAGTTGCGACATTGGCGGTGGAAGAAGCCCTGTAATGAAAACACGATTAGGGCACTACACTAACTAGTTACTAAAAACTGGCCAAGTGCGAGTCGGACTCGCGCACGAAGGGTTCCGTACCATTTTCTTTAAATACGGCAAAAAAAAACACGTTTTTTGTATGGGAGCCCCCCTTAAATATTAATTTTATTTTAATATCAATATATAACTAAATGTTCTGTAAATATTTCAAGCGTTCTACCTGTTGCCGTTATCAATATCGAGCAAAAAAATCACGTTTGTTGTTTGGTAGCCCCCTTAAATATTTATTTTATTCTATTTTTTTGTATTTGTTGTTATACCGGCAACGGAAATACAGCATCTGTGAAAATTTCAACTGTCTGTCACGGTTCATGAGATACTCGTACAGCCTGGCGACAGACGGGCGGACGGACAGCGAAGCCTTAGTAATAGGGTCCCGTTTTACCCTTTGGGTACGGAACCCTAAAAACCATTTGACTTGTGATTGATAGTATCGATAAATTAAACTTTAATATTAGCTACACCTGTGAGAGCTTCACTATTTATACCATTGATTTATACTATCGAACTATTGATACTATTAATTACCATTTTCCGCGACGGTGTAACCTCCTCACTGATCTGTCACACGAGTCTGTTAGGGAGATTTAACATTTAAAAAAAGTTAACACTTCGTGTAATTTTGTGAAGGTTTATGAAACAATTTCTAACGTTCAGTAGCCGATTTCCCAACTTTAAGGAGGAGCAGCATATGTGTTTCACTAGATGGCGCTAGTAGTCACGATTCATCACAGCGCTTCATTATTACCAAGGAATTTATTTACAACTAGAATATAAATTCCTTGATTATTACCAATACCTATTATAGTATGTCCTCGGATCAGACGAACAAGTGATAAATGGTAAGGTGGCGTGGCGGGTGCGAACACATCTGGCCTAAATCAGGCTTGATACCGTAAGTCGAACTCTAGCAGTAGACGACTTTGCCGCCCTTTTCCCATGAGTTACTTAGTGTGCGTGAAAAATTTGTAAGTAAGAAATACTTACAGTTTTTGATTTAAGCGGTTTAGCGGTATAGTGAAATAAATGTATGAAAAATGGAGCCATTTTAACAAATCTCCATCACTCCACCACTTTACTAGGGAATGACTTTGACTTTACCGTGACTTACTTTGCCTGACTCTGACTGTGACTGACCTGTTTGAATACATTTCATCAAACTTAATAAAAAAATACCTGACACTGGCAAAATGCACAAGAGTGCGACGACAAATTCTTCACAGAGGAATGAATAAAATAAAAAGGTGTACATGTACACAGTCGTTTTTACCTGCTGTGCAGGGTCGGACTGGACCGGAAGGGCCCGGATGGCTTCCCACAAGCCTGGGGCCCGAGACTAGCTCGGCTGCGCGGGCCCCCTATCCTACCTACCTAGTCTACTTACCTGGCAAGTGGCAAGCCCCGCAAGCCAGGCCCGTGTAAGGTCCGCGCAGGCTGGGATCCGGGTGACAAACGCCACCTCAACTATATGGCCAGTCCGACCCTGTCTATGTGCACGCATATTATATACATATAATGTATAATACGAAATCGCAGCAAATACCTACCTAGTCTACGTATTTCAATTTGATTCAATCCACCGCGCCATGCGCCGCACCGCCCTTCGGCCGCTAGGAGTATGTTGTACCTACATAACAATTAAAAAATAGTTATAGAAAAAATAACAGAATTTTACTTTACTCAGATTTTTAATGATGATAATCCTAACCTAAAATTATAATAAAGTGCGTCGGCTAGAAAACCTCCTTTTTCATCGGTTAATGAATTAAATCTGTGGCCCTAGTACGAGAACTTGCGAAAAAGTATTCGTTCCGTAAACGATAGCAAAATGTATGAAAAATTGAACAGCGCCTCTATCGGACGTAAAGGGAAACTGAATTTTTCATACAGTTTCTATCGTTTACGGAACCAATACTTTTTCGCAAGTTCTCGTATTAGCCCCACTGAAACAAAAAATCGCTAAACTGATTTGTATAGCTAGAGACAAATATCCAATAACCGAAAACATTACTCTCCGTCTAGCTAGGCAATCAAGAAATAACTTTGTAAAAAAAATATATACTTCAATCCAGTCAGTGAGAAAAAAAACATGTAATAAAGATTTAAAGTTTCTGCGTGAAACGAAACGCTATTCCGTTATTTGTGGTCATCCGTCTCGTTACGCCGTGAATCTATGGTTCCATGCATTTGTGTCAATCGGTGATTGTTTACTATTTTGGGAAATAGTAAGAGTTTTAATTTTTTTACTGTATAATAATGCAAATCCATCGTTGAACTGTTTATTATTAATGTTGTTAAAGTGATATATTACAAAATCAAGCATATTATTGAGAATATATACTTATTTAACTCTGGTCGTGTTTACGTTAATTCTACAAATTGTTTCGTGATGTTGAAGTGATATTGTTATGAAAGCTAAATAAAAAGTGTTGTTGTTGCATAGTGATTATTCATAAGGTATGTGGAGTTTCCTTCGTACGAGTTCGGAGCACTGGGGAAAGTAACACGACACAATCGAATGCAGGTTGACAACGAAAGTACCAGGTACCCCCTAATGCCTATTTCTATGCAGCTAATCATTTAATAATATTGTAAAATGTCGTTAATACTCCCTAATGCTTGTAAGGAAGTGGAAAATTTGAAAGTTCTACTTATTTACTGAGAGTTCATGGCAGCTTGTAAACATAACCTACAAATGTTTGGATTGCCATTTCCCATAGTTTCTGTTATTCTTAAGGTTTTGGTGTTAGTTACAATACCTAGAGTAGCTGCAGAAACATCACTTAAATGAGAACTCGGCCAAGTGTAGTAGGTACCAATGTAAATATTTACAACATTCCAGACACATTTGTATTACAATATTATCAAGTGAATATTTGCTCATATAATTTATTGAAAAAAAAAACATAGATAGCATAAAGCTGTAGGAAATTAGTTCGCAGTTAAGTTTATTGATACCAATATGACATCCATAGATTAGTGATACCTGTATAATATAATCATATATATAGCTTACTAGCTGTATTTAAAAATAAATTTAAAATCAACTTAAATTTATCTGACTTGTCATAATAATCAAGCCAATAAAATTGCATACAAATTTAAGGCCTTTACTTCACTGGCTCGGTAAAAGTGTAGGTATGTGTTTCTTCTAACTCAACTATATGCATTAGTAGTTCACCCTAAACTATGCTCATGCAATTCCTATATTTCACCCTTGACCAATTTTGATCATATTGAAAAGTATTTGTACAACATCATTTTGCAAGAACTACTTGCCTACTAAATTAAATTTAAAATGCATTAACATACATATGTATGAAGCGTCTCTTAATGTCGGTATAAACAAGTCCAACACAAAAGCGATGAATAGCCTACTACAGGTTCAAGCTGTTGAAGCTGGTGGACCAATTTTTTTTTTTTTATGATATTGGGTGACGAGACGAGCGAAGTCGCTCGCTTGATGGCTCTTAACGCTTGCCCATAACAGCTCAACGCCACTCAGAATTTTGAACCTCAACAGTTCAAAACCCTGGATGGCAATGCACTGCGCTCTTCACCCGGAGATATATGATGTCAAATCTTTGTGTGCCCTGTAATTACGCTAGAAACCCTTCAATCTGGAACACAGTAGTGTCTGCACACTACTGCTTGGCGGTTGAATAACTGGCAAAGGTACTTCCCCAGGCGGACCCCTGCAAAAGAGTCCTACCACTACAAACACTTGGACGCTATTATAAATTTCATTGCAAATCTTTGCAAAAAGATGTTCTATGTTGCATATAACTTGGTTGAGCTGCTTTCGATAAACTCTTAGACAGTCAATGGCAATGCCTGAAGACCAAGCTTTACAACCATGTGTCCTGCCTACAATGAGTTCCCGTGCCAATACCCAATGCTAACTAAGGAGGCCGGGTACAAAATTAGAGTTGCAGATAGAGCATCGGAGTGTGCATGTTAGATATCAGCTTGCGAGACTGAATCTGAAATATGGAAATCTGGCGAAGGGCAAAAGTCATGGATTGCGGAAACCATTATATTGCAAGTGCAACTCAAGTGGTTCTGGACAGGTCATTTTAACAGGCATAGCCCCAGACTCTGGAGTAGACATATTGGAAAAATAAAGGATGCTATTCCAACTGGCTCCTACTTTCCGGGATGTATCCATTCCAATAACTGACTAGCTTGTGGGCGTTACTCTAACATCATTTTGGGAGATTAGTATCAAGGCCTGCTAGTTGCATCCCCTACAAGCCCTGTCAGTATTTGATCCCTTTTATGTCAGGTGAGCTGGCAGTCAAAGGCAAACCTATTTTGAATTAAAAAAAATGTACTGACAGAGCCTCAACTCTACTTAAAACACTTCATAGTGAAAGGGCATCTTCAGACCTTGCTTATTACCACCCTTCTGTACAAGAGTATCACCAAATGTTGACAATTGTATTAACGTTTTCTGCCACTATTGCAGAAATACCAGTTCCCTTCCCCCAATGATGTGCTACGATGGGTCTAAGCGAACTAAGAAAGCAATTGTAGTTTATAGATGTATTAGGTGGTCGTGGGGTCCAGAGAGACCAGGTGAAAAGGCTTACCACTAGCCGCACGCGAGATAGTAAGAGGACCTGAACCCGGGCATTTTTTGCAACCTCCGCCCTGAAAGGCTGTGCCGCCATCCGGCGCAAAATCCTGGAGTAGCTATCATGCCAGAGAAGGAAGAGCGCAGTGGATCAGTTTTCCCCTATGCCCACCAGTCACTACTCTGTTTCCATACCTTGACTGCCTCGGTGGCTCAGTTGGTAGTGATCCTACTTTCTGTGCTTGGGGGCGTGGGTTCGATTCCCATCTAGGACAAACATTTGTGTGATGAACATTTGTGTTTGTTCTATGTCTGGGTGTTAATATCTATTTAAGTATGTATTTAAAAATATATATGTATGTATATCAGTCTCTGGCAGCCATATTACAAGCTTTGCTTAGTTTGGGGTCAGATGACCATGTGTGCAATAATGTCCCAGATATTTATAAGCTTATAGTTGACAATCTAAGATTTTTTTTCTCCTGTGGCTTCAGACTCCACTTATCCAATGGACTTTTATAACATCCGGGGTATTCATTCTAATCTGAATGTGGTTCACCATCATCTTGAATCTGTGGAACCCTTCCGCCACTGTGCTCATTTTGGCGGAGGTCGGAGACACAAATATCGAGACCTGCCAAAACTACTACCTCTTATACCCTGGGTACAAAATTAAGCATACCTTTATGCTTCGTGCTGGGGTATGCGTTTCAGTTCAGCAAGATGTTCATCATCTCTTTGGCCTCGAAGACTGTGAACTGTTCACTCTATGGTCTATCTGCAGACTAAGGGTACAACCTAAATCTACGTGCTATTGTTCGAGCACATTTCTAGAGGAGCTGTCAAAGTTTTAGAACAGCACACTTCCGGAGAGTTGGTGACTGCAATGTTCACTATTCTGAGTCGCTTGGTTCTACTACCACTTATCATGGGGGTTGTGCTGCATCTGACTTTGCCTTAGCTCATGGCCTCACTATCAACTCGTCACCGGAATTACTATAATTCCTGGATCTGTATATAACATCGCACCAGAACCAGGTATTGGTCGAGACGCCACTTGGCAGCTCCGAACATTGCCTTATTCGTACATCCGCGCCAATCACAAATTCCGCCCGTATGGTACCTACTGTGAGGCGAATCGTTGGGCATTTTTGGTCAGCGGACTGGGACAGATTGCGTGAATTCTACGCATCATACCCATGGGGGCAGCATTGCTTCTCTTCAGACCATGTTGGCACTTGTGCAAACTCTGGCGCCGATGTCGTACTTCAAAGGATGGAATCTTTCATTTCAAGCTCTGTTGTGCGTATCAGTTGGCAGAGTCAACCATAGTTTAACAAATCCTGTGCGAAGTTTCTAGTTTGAAGCAAGCCGCTTTTAAATCATAGCCAAAGCACTCACTAGTCAACACTAGAACACCTCCGTTTTAAAGAAAAAGCTTAATGCTGCTTCCTGGTCCAGTAAGGGGATAATTGCCAGAGCCAGAGTAGCCCACATCAGCAGAATTGGTGTCAACTTCCATCATATCCATCTGCAAGTTTAGCTTTTTGATCACTAGCCAAGGCTGCTGAAGGCAACTTCTGTCAGCCCTCTTTACCACCTCTGTGAAGGCCTGATGCCTCATAGATTCAAAAAATATTTCAAACACAATGGGATCGAAAACTTTTGATATTTCGAGAAAATTGCAAAATTTTAAGATGCACATGTTAAATTTATAGTTTATTGATCATAGGAAAATATTGTCTTCATAAACAATGTTCCCATGGTGGTCTTCTATTCAATTAAAAGAAAAAGAAATGCTTCATAACATCACTCATCAGCTTCACACTCATAGCTTCCAATTAAAAACCCTGTGTCCAACAGTATAACAGTATAAAAAAAAGACATTATGTTAGGTTGACACAACTCAAAAATTTGACTAATCAAAATGAGTCAGTCAAGTGAGTGTGTGCATCCCGTTCAACCCTGATATTTAAACACTTAAATATCTTATCTTGGACTACCCAGGTATTTCCAATTTTGATGCTTGTTCATCCCCCAGGTTCTCACAGCCATAAAAATCTAATTTCTTGTTTTTAAGGTTCCATACCCAACCAAATCAACGGAACCCTATCACAAAACCTGCGCTGTTTGTCTGTCTGTCCTACCTTTTAACAGCTAAATCTACACTATCTACATCTACACTTAATAGAATAAAGAGGAAAGATTTGTATAAAGGGGAGGTCCCCATACAACAAAAATATTTTATTAAATATTTTTGTCTATTGCTATGTTGTTGTTAGAAGTTTCACGCTTGTTGAAAACAACAAATAATACACTATATATACATATTTATACATATATGTATTAAGTTTTTTTATTTTATGGTGGTACGGAACCCTCATTTCGCGAGCCCGACTCGCACCTGGCGGGTTTATTGATTGTATGCCACAGTGAATACAAGAGCAGAAGGTCTATGAGCATTAAGTTATTACTTTATTAATCTGCCTTCGCCTGAATTTGAAGAAAAAATACAAAATAAGCGGTCCATCATGAGGATAACAGAAAGAAACAGAACAATAAAATAGTCTTTAATTATCCTCAAATAATGTCAGGTCACCCGCGTGATAGTAAGCGCTAGAGATAACTATGTATCAAGTTTTCCTCCTGATATAAAGTGCCAAATAATTTCGTGAGTTGGCCATTCGTCTGAAAGGGTACGTCAGAAATAACTACATATAAGCAAGTTATCCACCTGATATTAACCGCCACCAAGAAGTACGTAGCTATTATAGTTACGTACTTCTTGCTGGACCTATAACTATATCTATATAGTCACTAGGATACGATACTGCTTTAGTAGGTCGTCCGACCGATATTAATGATAATGATAATTTGATTTATAATAATATTTAAATGTCAAAAGAAATTTAAAAATATGTTATTTAAAAATTTACATTAAAAAAAAATAAGCTGTAGATGTAGCTACGCGAGTTGGTTGTATGCCTCGTAGTCAACTCTGGGGCCCTTATTCACTAACGTCTTACGTGTTAGTAACATGCTCGTAAGGCGGCGTGTTTGTAGTTAACCTCTTGGCCTTTATGCCCTAGAGAAAAGAGGCTAAATTTTTACAACTTCACATGTTTGTGAAGTTAAATAAAAGTTTCACATCTGGGTGTCTTCGAGTCAAGAGTGGATCGGTTTCTTCTAGGCATGTGTGATACATAGTAGACCGCATCATCGCTTAATATCAGGCGAGTTGGCGGCCAAGCGCAAGCCTATTATTTAATAATAATAAAAAAGTTAGCTTGTATGTAAGTAATTAAGTATGTATTACTTAAGTAATTACCGGAACACGCAGCGTAGGTAGGCCTCTCACTAGATATAAAAGCTGGTAGTCCGCTTGACCTTTTTGGTTTTAATTTAAGGTTTAAAATAAATAAATACTGTTGTAATATTTTTTCGAAAAGGACGAATTAAGGAGGTGGAATGAGGGTTTGAATTTCGTGTTGAAAATTTTGTAACTACGATGATGAATTCTAGCAAAAACCCTTATGGGGTGTAGAGTTCTATTAAGAAGTCTGCTGAGCTAGCAGACAGCCGGAGGCACACCTGCTACACTCAAAATACGAGGTAAAATGACAGTGCAGGTCCTACCTATCCTGGGGTTCGAACTTGCACTGAAAACACAATTTTACCAGATACGTACTTTTATTGCACTAAAGTCCATATACACCGTTACAAAGAACTTGAGAATTCAGATTATTTATTGCTTCCATACATTACAAAGGTGTTAAATAAAACATTAATAATTACTTTAGTTTATAATGTTATCCTGTTTTTGTGGTTTTTAATAAAGAGTTATTGTATTGTATTAAAACTAGTACATAGTTCATAAATTTCTGTTAATGAAACTACGTGATAATAAATTATATTCTATTCTATTCATATGTCGGGCATAGCACAGTAGGAGTGAGGAGGACGGCTATATAAACGTTTCAATTTATATTTTCACTTAAATATTCAGCAATCGAATAATAAGCTTTTCCGTTCAGAAACTGCTTTAGAATGCGCAAAAAGAAATATTATGAAAGATAAATGTTATCAGTTACTCATCATCCTCCAGCGGCCATTACGGTGAGCCTGTCTAGGACCGGGTAGCGTTAGGGTGCGTTCACACATGCGCTAATTTTTTCGGTGCGATACCGCGTGCGAGTCGCGTACGCGCCGCTTGCTGCTCAGAAACTTTGGAATTTATAATTAATGTCTTTTACCTAAAGTATATTTTATCGATATAAATATACGCGCGCACGCTCAGCGCCCGAATAGAAAACTCTTCGAACCCGCGTCGCGCACGCGCAGTGCCCGCTCCGTCCCTACTCCCTTATGAAAAGCTACCCGAACGCGATCAGCGCGCGTTGAAATCGTGTCGTATAAACGCGCTCTTAGGCACCTGCGCTGCGACTCCAGTGGTCAGCAAAAAGAGCCCGTCTCGGACCAGGTCAGCGTCAGCACGGTACTTATTTCATACAGTCATGTGATAGTGCAGCAGGGTGGCTGCAGCGGTTACTTCAACCATATAATGTAGTTTTCTTCAAACAAACACACTTCCTATCACAATTCCACTTTTCTTTCAAGTCCTCGACCGTTCACTTCCACGGCCTTTGCTAGGCTATCTTTCGTAAATTTTTCATCTGTCATCTCAGAAAGAGACTTAATTTAAAATACTTGATTTGGCCTGTAGCGAAAAAAGTACATTACTTAAGTAAGTATATTACAGAAAGGTGGAATGATAATACTGATGATGATTCATAGTCGATCCTTACAATGTTGTGAAAATTATGCAACTACGTTTTTAAATTCCATATGAATTGAAAATAGATTCCTTAAGAAATAATTTTGTGAAAGGGCCGAATTAACGAGGGAAAATTGAGGTTGAAAAAAATCCTGTTTTTGATAATATGATGAAATTTGATATTCAGGTTGATAGTAAAAAAAAAAACTTTTGTGAGATTTGTCCTAAAAAGATGGAGGATATGAAATGGTGGTTAGAATTTTGTGTTGAAAATTTTGTAACTACGAAGCTGTAATTAGGCAAGTAGATTCCTTATGGAGTGTGGAATGTGTCAGACCGCTGAGAAATGATTATGAGAAAGGGCCGAATTAAGGGAGCAAATGGAGTTTGAAAATTTTATGTTTTTTATGTTAGAAAGATAAATTTCGGTATTCAGATTGATAGTTCTTTGATACTTACATTACGAACAACTTTTACTACGGGACCAACCCTGAAATCACGAAAAAAATCTGCCGTTCTATACATTTTGTCGAGTATCAATGACCGTTTTCTATGGAATAGCTGTTTTTTTTCGCGATTTCAGGTTTAGTCCCATATTAACAGTTGTTCATATAATGATGAGTACAGTGATATCCTTTCGGCTTAGTACAGGGTATTTGCGTAACCCTGCAGATCTCAATTTTAAAAGTAAAAAAAAAAAAAGTTTTCATTTAAGGGGTAGCCTGGTCGTGTGAAATGGGGACTAAAAATAATTCGCTAGGCCCCATCTTGTTCTGTGTGTATCGTTAAATAGGTCTTTTAAAATGAAGGCTAAGCTTGATAGTATGTATTTTTATCCTTTGCGAAATATGATCCGTCAAGTGGCAAAATGTTGCCCGATCCTGCGTTTCTTAACTATTAAATAGAAACTTGTTACTCGCCATGCTGTTAGGTTATCTTAAGATCCTTTAATAATATCTATAACATTTTGTTATTTTAACTTTTTGAGTTATAGCGATAAAACTATAATAATTTCAAGACTTTTTAGCTCAAAATTAAATGTCATTTATTTATTTATTTATTTATTGTCATTAGTACGGCTTAAAACCAATTACACTAATTACACAGTCATCGACCTTATCATAAAATAATCTTACCAATCAAGACTTTCCTAAGTAGTTAACTGTTTTTTAATCAATTAATAGGCTTGCGTTTGACCGCAAACTCGCGATGCAGTCTATGATTGAGCACGCCTATAAGAAACCGATTCAGAACCAATCAAGACACCCAGAGGGAATACCCATTCAGGCAGCGCATTCCACAGATTTGCAGGTCGCACAATTTAGCTCAATAAACCATAAAAAGTATATATGTTATGTCGGGATGATACATCCCTGAAATTTGGCCGACTCTACCAAGCTTCGTTCGTTTGAAATTATCTACGACTTGTGAATAAACAAATTTACCTTATTTAAAGTTTTATCATAATTATGTGAAGGTCATCCTGAATAGATTAAATTGATGTTATAATAACTAGCAGTATCGCGAATAGTATAACGTCAATACGAGCTATAAGTATATAGTTGAGCTTGTTTTTAGATTAGATTGTTTTTAGGGTTCCGTACCCAAAGGGTAAAACGGGACCCTATTACTAAGGCTCCGCTGTCCGTCCGTCCGTCTGTCACCAGGCTGTATCTCATGAACCGTGACAGTTAGACAGTTGAACTTTTCACAGATGATGTATTTCTATTGCCGCTATAACAACAATTACTAAAAAAATAGGATAAAATAAATGTTTAAGGGGGCTCCCATACAACAAACGTGTTTTTTTGCTCGTTTTCGCTCGATATTGATAACGGCAAGAGATAGACGCTTGAAATATTCACAGAATATTTAGTTATATATTCAGTTTAAGAATAAATAATTAAATTAAAATAAAATTAATATTTAAGGAGGGCTCCCATACAAAACACGTGATTTTTTTGCCGTTTTTATAGATAATGCTACGGAACCCATCGTGCGCGAGTCCGGCTCACACTTAAAAAATATATATATCTGGGACATTATTGCACACATGGTCATCTGACCCCAAACTAAGCAAAGCTTGTAATATGGCTGCCAGAGACTGATATACATACATATATATTTTTAAATACATACTTAAATAGATATTAACACCCAGACATAGAACAAACACAAATGTTCATCACACAAATGTTTGTCCTAGATGGGAATCGAACCCACGCCCCCAAGCACAGAAAGTAGGATCACTACCAACTGAGCCACCGAAGCAGTTGGCCGGTTTTTTTAAAATTTTTAAACCTATGCCAGGGTCCAAAGTACATTCACTCATGCTTGAGATTTCCGGTGATCTGCACGTGGCCTGTACCAAGTGTTTGCAGGCATCTAGAAGAGTATTTAATTAATAACTATCTAATTCATAGACAAAACACACTGGTCGCGACGTAAGCATAATCCTTTTCATAGACTAAGCCTTTAATAATCTTTATACCAATTATACTTAACTATAAATATGTAATAGCTTTGGCTACGGAACCCTACCATATGCGTGTTTCGACACGCTCTTGTCCGTTATTTTTACACTGTGGCACAAATTTTGATGGTTGGTTTATTAGAAGCCAGTATTAGGAGTATTAGAAGCTATAGGGAAATATAATATAGGTAGACAGACGAGCCTGTCAGTGGATTGAAATTTTGGTCTGTCTATGAACAAACAAAATCATTTTTTTACACTCACTTGCATTAACCATCTCAATGAATAATATACAGAATACATAATTGGTGGAATTATAATTATTTATAGCTATCTGTAATTTTGCATTATTTGAAGCAAAATTACAGATTAGATTTTTGGTTTGATATTTGTTATATTTTTTTTCCTATTTAAGTGGTTAAATATTTTATTAGCAAAAAGTTAATTGAAGAAGAACCACTCTTAGATGACACACTACTCCCACTAGATGGACCGACGACATTGTTAGAGTCGCGGGCATCCAGTGGATGCAGATGGCAGGATGTCGTTCAGTGTGGAGGTTAAAGGGGGAAGCTTATGTTCAGCTGTGGACGTCTTATGGCTGATGATGATGATGAATTGAAGAAGAAACCTATTCATTTATTTTCTCATAATAATGTGATAAAGATATTAACAAACTTTTGTGTTGAGCAATCTAATTCAAACTGGGGGTGATAAGACCTGCACTGACATGGAGCTTAAGGGGGTATTGTGGATTTCCACAGCCAGCCTAGCCTCAGCTCCTTAAAATAACAGCACGGCTATAGGTCCTTGGGGCTTGGTCAGTTTCACCCCTATTTCGCCAGGAGTTGTGGTAAAGTCGACTTGTTGTGGAGTTTCTTCAAAAAGTAGACCAGTTCTATATAAAATAAAAAAACCAGCCAGGTGCGAGTCGGGATTGAGCACTGAGGGTTCCGTACCACCACAAAATACAATACTTAATTATCAAATTGAAAAAACCGACTTTAAAATTAGTCAAATGTGTCATTTGGAAAGAAATGATAAGGTTGTCCAAGTAAGGAAATTACCAGTTATAACTTGGTAATGAACAGAAATTTGTCACCGACTCACACTTGGCCATTATTTATTATTTGTTGTTATACTTTAAAGTGTGTAAGTAACTATAATCATGCCAAGTTTGACGCTTGTAAGTATTACCGTTTTTACATTAGAGCAATTACAAGAATACGTAAAAATATACGTATGTTTTGACTTTTTTATTATTTCTTAGTTAATCCGCCGTAACATTACATATCCTGTGAAAAATTCAACCGGCTATTGTGATTCCAAAGATACAGCCGTTTAAAGTTAGAGCGGGCGGTCAAACAGACAGCATAGGCTCAGTAATAATGGTCCCGTTTTTACCCTTTGGGTACGGAACCCTAAAAAAGAGGCCCAACCTTAATCTTATGCCTTCTATGTCCTTGCAATGCAGCATATGCTCAACGGTTTCATTATCCTGTAAGCAACCTCGGCACAGAGGACTATTCTGTAGCTCCACTTTTGTGCAAGTGATAGTTTAGCTCACAGTGACCTGTGCTACCCATCATAAAACAGAGGTCCGACCTACTTAGCTTAAGAGGTTTATTGATAGGTAGAAAGCTTTTATGCATGTGTTTGCAATCTGTTGTTAAGATGTGCTTTTTTTTGTGTGGAAAGTTAGCAGAATCCCAGCTGTTGGTTTTATACAGTTCTGCGACGTCTGCACTGATTTTCTTCTTTGCGCCTTCCTTACCAAGTAAGTCTGCTTTGTTGTTTACATATGCTGTGGCTCTGTGCATTTCTGTCGCGAATTTTTCGTAGAGCCGACAAGTATCAGCATATCACTGCCCTACGAAATGTAGCTGACAGATATAACGCTACAATGCACAAAGTGGCAGACTATTAAATTAACAGAAATTTCATACTTAGTCTGAGTCTTAATGGTTCTAGCTTGCCCCCTAGGCAAAATAATCAAATCTGACATTGATTTGATGAAAGGAAATAATATTTATTTTCTAATTTCGATATAGTTCGATTCGTCGCTTTATTTAAATTCGGGGTCAGACAGGAATTTTTATGCATATTTGTCTCCTCGTGTGGTCAGGAACAAATCAGAAAACTAAGTAGCTTGTCAATCAAAAAAAGAAACAAAAAAATAATTATGGCTTTACAGTGTTTGTACCTTACCAGTTATCATGTTTCCAATCCTTATATCCGAACACGTCCTTAAAGGCGTAAAGGCGTACGGACCATGAACCACGCACCGCCGTACGTACGTCTGTTACGGCTTTTTGAATTTCTTCGCCTTGTTTATGTTTTGACGTGAGCTCAAATCAAATATTTATTTATTTACTAATAATAACTTACATATCAACCAATAGCAGTTTCACAACAGCAGCTAATACTAGTCATTGTACTTAGCTACTTTATTAGTTTGGTATAATGTTATCATACCACATAATATAATATCAAACTTGTTTTTTTCAAAGCATTTTAAAGGGCAAGTGCCTTTATTAACTAAGTAAAATACAAGCTAACACTAACACTACACAAACAGTGAGACTGTCCATAGACCGTTGAAGGTCTAAAGACAATCCAAATGCTCAAGCCCACTATCAGTTGGCAGCGTATCCAGCATGCTGGCGGCATTACCACATTGAATGGCAATGCTTATACGTTGAGCCAGATACACGCCAGCATTTTGGTCATGCGTCGCGTTAACCAGGCGCTCTAAAAGTTTTTTGAAAATAAGGTGAGCTCCCGGTTCCCAAGGGCCCAATGTCTCGACCCCAAACGCCTCAAATATGTAACCATTCACTGCCTAGGTTAGCATATTTGAGCAGCTTGTGCTGCTCTGCCGAATTGGCAGCTGCACCAGCCCTGTGTCTCAGGAAAATGTGACGGTGCCAAAGTATCGACACAAGTCGCGTCCCATAGAAGGGGCCGCCCAAACTTGTTATATCTATATCTATACTAATATTATAAAGAGGAAAGATTTGTATCTTTGGATGTTTGGATGTTTGTAACGAAATAACTTAAAAACTACTGAACCGATTTTAAAAATTATTTCACTGTTGGGAAGCTACTCTATCCCCGGGTGACATAGGCTATACTTATTATATTTTGTAGCGAGGGCGAAGGCCGAGCTTACACCCGCTTACAAAGAGTAGCAACCTACTCCACTAAACAATGTTGTTGGTTAATGTATAAGGTTCCTATTTCTATTATTGATAGTGGTGACATCATTTTTATGCTATTATTTTATCATGCCTACCATGCTAGGGCGTTTTTATCAGTCCGTTAATTTTGTCAAAGTTTAGAGTTAAATGATAAATCTCATAAATGTGCCTAACTACCTGCTTATCTTGTAGGTATATTGTTGACCTTTGATAATAATGTAGGTTTTAATGTATGCTGATATTTTTTACTTACAAATATTTATTCATTATTTTGATGAATTTTTAGATGGGTCTGGGTACGTACGTTGGTTAGATGCTAGGGTCATCCACCAGCAAGTCTGCCTGCCCGGGTAAAATATAAATAAAATGTTTGTTTTCTTATGACCGTCTTTGTTTAATTATGTTTCTGTTACCTTTGTTACATTCATTGACATTATATTTGTCGAACTAACCGTATTTGCATATTTGTTTACTAGGTTACGGGCGTATTTCAAACGTAAAGGGCGAGCTACATTTTATTCAAACGAAAAGTGGCCATCTACAGTTAATATACGAACCGTATATATTCGTGACGGACAGTGTGCGAAGTGGACGGACTTTTTGGAGGTGTATGGAGTACGGGAGACGATGTCGGGCTAGAATCACCTCTAAAAATAATGTATTAAAAGTGACAAATCCCGTTCATAACCATGATACCAACCATGCTAAGAAAATTACTCGCAAATATGAACTAGGGGAGATAGTCACTTGTCCATCGGTTTAGCTAGAAACCCTGAGAGGTTTGAGGACATGAAATCATAAAAGCAATTTGATTTGCTTGTATTCGCTCCTGACTGACGATGACTACAGTTTTGTAACGTTTGGATGCATGAAAACAAACAATTGTTTTACATTTCATACTGTTTAATGATTTTATTATGAAATATTGAGTATTATTGTGTATATGGTTTGGTAAATTCCTAGAAAAAATAAATTAGTCAGCAATAAAGAGAATGCCAGAAAGTGTCATACATAGGTTTGCCACCTAATGAAAACGAACTGCCGAGTGTTTGTGATGAAATATAGTATTAAGATAATAAAAATAGGTATAAGTGACAATAGCAAATAAAGATTACAATTATATACCGTTTTTATTACTACATTTTAATCTTCAGTTGATGTTTAAAACCTTTTTATGTGCATTTGCAGTAAGTAGGTCAGCGGTCTACTACCAGTTACTGTTGTTACTAAGCTGCAGACCTAGATTAGGGCTAAGTTGAAGACGCCACATAATGAATGCTCTAAACTAAACAGTCGTTCCCTTAGCCGGGTTCACATTGGTAAACTTTCAATGCACTGTCGCTGGTCGTCACTACTCCGCGGTTTTTGTCACCCCTTTCAAATATTACTAATCTGGACCCAGCCTATTGGTAGAGGTCGGCCCGCGTTGAAAATCCTCTTGATGACTTAATTTTCAAAACTGATTTAAGCCATATCCGAAGTTCTTACAAATTCCGGATATAATGTTAAAAACCGGATACGCCCGGATAAATTCGGACGGGGGCGGTTATCTTAGAAGAAGGCTTTTGCCCAGTAATAAGATCTTTCGGGTCTAAACACAGTAAATGTGCAATAATCCTTATTTTTAGTCAATAATTTAAAAAAATACTGTTTTCGTTATATTTTTTTATTGCGTGTTTGATATCCTTCTTTATCCTGCTCTAACGTACGGCATTAGGGCACTACTAGCAGTTTATTTTATTTTACATGGAAAACCAACAGACAACTATTCATCGCATATCTACCGTGTTTGTAACACGGTAGATATGCGATGAATAGTTACACAGTAAGCCAAAAATAAGCTATTAATGTGCTATACCTATAGAGTTGGCAGAAATAATGGTCTATTGTTTATAGTGGCGAATGTAGAGATAATGTAAAGTTACGTGCCCTGCCACTAAATATGCAATGCGATGGAGGGGCACGCACTTATAGCTTAGAGCTTAGACGAACTCTACGTCCGTAGAGGTGGAGGTGCGGTACACTGTGACGCAGCGCGGCGCACCAGCGCTGCTAGTCGACGGGTTCGGGTACGTGGCGCGAAAGCGGCGCGGCGCGCGCGTCTACTGGACGTGCCGCGCGCGCCGCTTGGGCTGCCCGGCGCGCGCGCTCACCGCCGACGGCCGCCTGCTGGCGCGCTCGGCGCCCCACAACCACGCGCCGCCTGCGCATCCGTCCGCCGCCTCCGGACTCGATGCCAGCCGCACTCGTCACGCTCGCATCGAGAACCTCATTGAAACCATCTCCACTAATACGTGAATTATAACTCGTGTCATGTCATGATCGAACTCTACTATTCATATATTTCAATTGACTTATCGAGGACAAACCCTTTGATAATAATCTCCGTGATTTACGGATAGGTGCAATATCTTCTAGCAGGTGAATTTTATAATAATATACGTATTTGAACAGGTTAGGTTATTTTAAATTAATTAATATAAATAAATTAATTGTGCCTATTTATTTTGTATCTAATATTATTTAAGTTTTGCGAATGCGGGATACGTAAAACTGCATGATTTTAAATTTAGACGCTTTTTTTGCAATTAAAGGCAGAGCTCTTGAAAGCTTCATGATTGATTAAACCTTCACAAAATAACAAGAAAGTGCTTTACACACATACTTATCACGTTGAAATCGAATACTAATTAGTCATCCTTTCTAGATGCTCTCTACTACAATATTATATATGTACTTTATTATACATTTTATCAATGATGTGAAATATCGCTTGGTGTCTGGGGTTGAGTGCAGCCGCGTATAGTGACGGAGCTTATTTTGCAGTGGAGTTCGTGATATCGAACCGTGGCCGGAGGCACATGCGGCTCGGCGGGTTCTCGTTTTACGCGGAAAAAGTGTTCCCAGAGAAGAGTAAGGTGCGGTGGCGGTGCACGCGGCGCACGTGTCGTGCGTACGCGCACACGCTGCACGACCGCATCTTCGCGCTCAGCAACAACCACTCGCATGCGCCGCCCGGCGCATCCTCTGCCGCGCTCGCCGCGCACCGCTCGCTCGCACAAGCCGCCTTCGCCGCCGCCGCGGTGAAGGCTGTACTCGAAGATTAATATTCGTTTATATGTTGCTGTATTTTGACACGCTACGCAGTAGCCCAGGGACTCTAAAAAGTCGTTTTTTTTTTGGTTCCACTAAAAGGGGCAGAGTACGTGCCAAACATCGCAGACAGAACGCATCATAGAACTGCACTAGTTAGTAAATTTTGGGTGTAATCGGAATGTACTGGTGGGCTATGACAACGCCAAAAACATTCTTATATAATAATATAACTTTTCATTAAAAACCATAAACACAAGGATAACATTACAGTAGTTATCTAAGGCTTTTATCAGGCGGCCTTATCGCTTAAAGCGTACTTCCAGGCAGCTTTGGCTCATATAATAACCTTACATTCAATTTTGTCTTGTTCTCTTACTAGCCGAGAGAACGAGACAAAGCCCACCAGGTTACGTTTAGCGCGGACTCTATTTGTGATTAAGTTTCCTGATTGCAGTCGGGTAAATTATAACTAAAAAAGCTTTTTCTGAATGCATAGAATTAGATCCAACTGTTGACCGGTCAATGATGCGAGAATGTGATTACGACACGATTGAATAAATAATGATGCGTTACGGATAATAATAAGCTAAGCGAAATTCCGCTACTATAAAAAAATATTTGAAAATCGTAATACCATTGGCAAATAATGTATCGCACACAAATGAAGAGTAGTGCCATGCACGATATTTTTTAATTTATAATCTATGTTTTTAATATGAACAACCCCAGAATGTACACAACGCTAACCCTTCCGAATCCGCCCTGTTCTAGATTTAGATCATCGTGATCACTTTCTCCCCAATGTTTCTCAGGATAGGAAACTTTTTTTTTGTAATTGTCATTCTAAAAACTCTCATTATGGCATGTATGTCTCACATCATGCATTACGTCTGCCTAAAACATAATGGTATTTTTTTTATTATAAGTGCATGTAAATGTATGTATAGCAGCGAAGTTGGATTTAATAACTAACTTCGCTGATGTATAGTGAAATTTTTTGAGTCAATGGTGACTGCAAATTAATTGTACTTAACGTTGGTAATACATTTGTTAAAGGTGATTATTATTATGACATTATTAGGTATTAGGCGTTTCCTTGAAATCTAGTCTAAACCTACCACGAGTATAATTATGTGAATTTAGGAAATTGTAGACTCCTATGTGTTGTAATTTGTGATCCTGTTTTGTAAAATGATGCAATATGTAAGATAAGATCTTAAGGGGCAGTCCATACAGAGATAATAGCGCTAAGGATCTAAGCTAATATTTATCTGATGAAGTTAAATCTTAGATTAGATTTGTTAAATCAGTATGAATTGCCCTTTAATATCTGTACTGATATAAAAAGGTGCTAGGTATGTAATACACCGTATTTACGTTCAGAAGTTGGTATGGACGGTCAATATCACTACGGTCGTAAGGAATAAACGGCTCGAAGGACCATAGTCCTTAGAAAATGAGTAGATGTACCTTTTTATTACATAAACTAAAATTAAATAATTTTTAAGCTTTTAGCTATGGGAACGCTATAGATAGCGGTGAAAGTCATGGTAGTTGACATTGGAAAGTAAAGAAATATATCGTTTGTAAATACAGTACAAATAGGTTTATGTACCTAATCATGCATAAAAACTAGAGTTAACAGAATTAAAATACATCATTACAAAATATGACATCTTTAATAGAAAAAAATAAAAAAAACAAGGTCATTAAGTATGGATAAAAATATATACTTAACCCAGGAATATACGTAGGTCTTAGTAGGGAAAAAATACTAAATCTAATACACAAAAAATGAAAATTCTAAACATGAGTAATATGAAGTTTTTGTACAACACACTGCAAATCTCTACAAATAAAGTCGCTTTCCGCGTGTCTGTATGTATTATATATACATAATTAACTCCTCCACTCCTAAACCACGCAACGGATTTTGAGGCAGTTTTCACCATCAATTAGATATTTTTTCACGGGAGGTTTATATATATAATAAAACTTACACCGCGAAGCCGGGGCGGGTCGCTGTTGTATTTAAATTAATATAATTTGCAGTGTGTTGTATACATCTTATATTTAAGGGGTTTAACGATGCTAAGCAATAAATGGAGAGTTGTGAGAAGGAAACCCACTTTCGTTCCCTCTCACTCGCAAGTTTTAATTATTCTTAAGTTACTGATAATTATGTTAAAATGTTTTGCAACATTTTTTCTTATTTACATAAGACTAATTAGAATATAATATATGTTTATTGCCAGAAAAACAAAATCAATTCAAATCATAAATACATCAAAACTTGCATGAGGATTCATTATAAACTATTACAAAACGGCTTATTTCGGAGTCATTAGGGTTCTTTCATCAGGGAATACGCGCGCTCCATCTTCATTACGGTACTAATTATCACGTTTCACTAATATCACAACTAATTATCATCCAAACAAGTTTTGATTTATTTGAATGTATGACAAAATACTTTACCAGTTCTTATAATAAGTAATATAAATCAATATAATAATATCACGTTAAAATTGATATGAAACTGTAGCTAAAACTTTTCTAATGCATATAGACTAATGTAAAATATTTTTTATATCACCCTCAGTAGTTTTATATGAATAAAAATGCTGAACGTGCTAAAGAGCGCGTAATGCGTTAAGGAACCTTCACAGGCAGTTGGTTAATTTACATATTAGGTAATATCATCAAAATTATAATTTCCCCTCTTATGGCGGAATTATATAATCTTAGTCAAAGATAATATAAACACTTGATCGCGCACGAGTCATAATTTTTTGACGTATGGGCGCTTGTGATTGAGAAAATAAGTCATTCATTCAATTCGCGCCTAGGATTGGCCCGCTCGATAAAGATCATGCTGAAAATTTGGTTCCTTTTCATCACGGCGGGGTAAAGGATGAGCTGTCGAATGGTTATATCGTCATTGGTCCTAGTATTACCGTCATCAAAATGGCGGCAAATTATCTAGTCAAAAATTATATTTAGTAAGATACAATAGGCTATCGGACATATGATTGGTTTATAAAAAATAACAGACTTAGTAAAAATATATGTCAATACAACTACTGAAGAAATTATTTAAATCGGCTAATAAAGTTCTGAGATACAAGCGTTTAAAGTTTATGCTTGGAGTATGAATGCTCTGTTCCTTTCCCACAAAGCGTGTATAAGTATGGAGTTTGTATGGCGTACCCTCAAGTGGCGTCATTTGTAAGTATAGTGCGCTCGCTGTCTAGCAAGACATTAAAACGCTTGTATCTTCCTTAATTTTTAACACATTTTAAAATTGTTTTCGGAGATCGGCTCTATGTATGGTCAGCTTTTTTATAAGACAATAAAAAAATATCAGTCCGGTAGCCTATGTTATACGGATCTCATAAATGTTCGTACAATGTCTATTTCTATACCTAGTTAACTGTGTAATTATTATTTTGTATATTAATTAATTAGTGGTCGAACGCGGAAATAAAAATAATAATAAAACAAAAGGTATAATTATGCCATCCCCCGGCCCAACGCCGACTGAAGAGCCGAGGAGTCGTCGCCGCGTATGCTTATTATGGCCGTAGAAAAGTCTACTCTTTTAAGTTTACGCTAGGTAAAAAAAAATTGAACGAGTTGATTTATTAGACTTTAGTCGAGGCGGGACACAGCGCGTAATCGCGGTGGGACAGTTCACGGTAAACCGAGAGAGTAACTTTTTCACGGCTATGCGACGTTGCCGGCGTCACCCGCCCTGGCTCCAGTCGGCGTTAAGCTTAAGATGTTAGAAAGTGGTGGCGTAGCAAAATACTTTAGAAGTTGAATTGATTTGGAGCATCAATAATTTATTTAAGTACAAATATATTTTGTAAATGCTTTCTTTCCAGTGATTTTAGCTAACGAAAATAATATACCTGTATTAAAATTTTAGTGGTTATCTAAGAACGCGCTCATCGGACAGCTAAATCTTTTGCACATAAAAAAAACTGCAATGTTATTCTAAAGAAAATGCCTAATCTAATCAATTTTTAAAATGCACACTTAGGGTTTTTTTAATCTACAAAAATGTTGAAAATTTGCGAAAGAGTTCTGAACGATGAGCGCGGCCTTAAATAGTAATATTTTTAACCCTTCTATTCGAAGTTGACATATGGACATGGTGAGGTGCCCCTAGCGCCGCGGTTTGATCATTCCGACATTATATTTTTATGCCTTGGTGTATTTTTAACTGACTTAAAAAAATGTGAATGTTCTCAATTATTATAGATCCGTTCTTTTTTTTTTTAAAGGAACAGCTCTTAATAATACATTTGAGTGTCTTTCTGGACAATATAAACTACTAAGACCCTTTTTTTTTTTTTTTTTTTTTTTTTTTTTATATATATATATTTGCAAAGAACCTGCGAACTGGATTTTTCACTTATTACTAACACCGCAAGCAAAGAATCTGCAGTGTCACGGACTTGTGTATAAATTATTCTTGAAAAGTTGACACGGCAAATTCTACCATGCTAACGGCTTAGGCGATAAAACTACAAAGAAAAATTAACTATGTAATGTAACTGTTACAGGGTGGATATAGAGATCGTTACGTTTTTACTTTTCAATACAGTACACTACAAATAAAATATAGAGATCGCCGAATGCGATTGAAACTATAGTCGGAGTAACCGGCCTAATCTTACGTGAGTAATTCCCGTGTAATAAAAATAAAATATAGGTTTTATGTCGGTTGCTTCACGATTAGTTCCTAACTATACCTACCCACGATACCTACACGAGATAAAACGCAACATACATGATAATGGCGTTCCAGGTTTATTACTTTAAATAAGAGAACTTTGTTGGTTGTGTCATCCCTATCTCTAAATAGTATAAAATAAAGTCGCATTCCGCGTCTGTCTGTCTGTCTGTATATACATCCGCTAACTCCTCCCAAACCACGCAACGGAGTTTGTAGCGGTTTTCGCCATCAGTTAGAAAAAAATATCACGCAAGATTTATATAGTATAGTAAAACTTACGCCCGTGCGAAGCCGGGGCGGGTCCCTATACAAGCTACTATTCAAAGTTAACAAAAGATACTTATTTTATTGCTACTTTTCATTCACCTGCTTCCTATTTTGGAATCTAAAACGTTTTTTTTTATGATACTGGGTGACGTGTCGAGCGAAGTCGTTCGCCTGATGGCTCTTCACGCTTGCCCAACAGCTCAACGCCCCTCAGAATTTTGAACTTCAACAGTTCAAAACCCTGGATGGCAATGCACTGCGCTCGTCACCCCGAGATATAAGATGTCAAATCTCTGTGTGCCCTGTAATTTTGCTGGGAACATTGCCCTTCAATCCGGAACACAGTCGTGTTTGCACACTACTGCTTGGCGGTTGAATAACTGCAAAGGTGTGGTACTTCCCCAGGCGGACCCCTGCTAAAGAGTCCTACCACTACAAAATGTGTAGATGGTTGTAGGTGCTCGTCGTTTAATAAGTCAAAAATCAGTAAGTTAACACATGTAAATTTAGATCACTGGTTAAAGGTAAAAAAGGGGTCATTTTCAAATTTTCATGAAATGTTAAATGTCGGAATAACCACTATGTTTCGTTGAACTAATTTATCGTAATCCGAACCACCACTAATTGGAACAGCCATACCGTTTTACCGCTTACCGCTCACTAACCGTACTTAGATTGCACTGCAGGTGTTGCGAGTTTGTCGTTGTGCGTTCTACCCTTTTGTTTACCGTTGCGTCACTTACATCTAGATCTCATCATCTCGTCAATACCACTTTTAAGATTCTCTATAATACCGTAAATTTTTGGTGTCCTGATTAAAGAGTGCCCTGCTGTATATTACGTTGTATCTCGTGATGCACTTGTTTAAGCATTTTCCAGTTCCTGACCACCTAATGGCCGCCATATGAGTCTGTCAATCTAGAAAAAACAACTTTAAAATAATTATGTGTGATACGGATATAGTAAATTTTCCGGCGTTAGGGGCACATTTCTTTATATGGAGACGCATGGCGGTGAAAAGTTTAAACTAATAACATGTATATTCTACGATTACGTAAATTTCATTTTTTAAAGCTACTTTTGCAAATTACTCAAAAATAACAATAAGTTGCGTAGTTTGAGTTTGCTATCTATATATTAACAGTACAGCATGCTTCTGCTATTGTTATGGAGCTCATCTGCATGTTTAATTACATTTGAAAGTGAAATTTGTGTTTGTACGTTGGTGATGTATGGTGTATGTTTCTAGAGAACAATGTAGTTCGGCTGTGCGTGGGCCCCGGCGGGCGGCCGCGGCTGTGGGTACGCGGGCGCAGCTTCTACGCGGCGCACACGATGCGCTCGGGTGTAGTGCGCTGGCGCTGCACGATGGGCGGCTGCGGTTGCAAGGCTTACACGCAGAAGGGCCAGCTCCACAAATTGGTGGGCGAGCACAACCACACGGGCCGCTGCGGCCGCCGGCAGCCCTCCAAGCCCTTCTCCTTCCCCGCTCCGAACACCTCACCGCCCACACCGCTCCTGGTGCCGAGACTCACCACCCTAGACTTTGACAACTTCGACCCCAGTGCGTGGGTTGTCCGATACTGAATTTACTATTTGCCTGATCAATCGGGGCATAGAATGATTTAGACAAATAGGGCCTGATATAAATCTGATGACTCTATGATCTATATCAAGAAATGCTTTTTGTGCTTAAAGAGTTGCAACAGGTTTATGTAAGGTTACTTGAATATTAAAAAATGGCGCAAATATCTCACAGATACAAATGCCTCGGTTGAATATAACTTACTGTTACGTAGGTACCTTATTTTCTGATAAAACTCTGAATATAATCAATACTGACTAAAAATATTTGAAAATTACCTCATAGTTTAGACAGTATAAAGTATTAGCTGAAGAATGATATGACATAGACGTCTCAATGTGTATATAGCACAAGTATGTGTATCACGTGCTGTAATAACAATTTGTGCCAAAAGATCTAGTCAAAATATTGTAATGTACAAGTTAGGTGTTTTGTTTAATATTTTTGTAAGAGTGTTATATATATTATTTAATTTGGTATAATTATCAACCTGAAAAAAAATCATGTTCTAATTCAAACATTAGCTATTAGGTAAGTACTTGATTTGTAGCCAAGATCTTTCTACGAATTTTAGTAGAAATAAGTAATGTGAAAAGTAATAATAATCTTAGTGAAAATGGGTCCTCTCATAGAAATATCGAAAGCAACGGCTAACGTGCATATTTAGAGCACAACTTAGGTAGGATTAAATTTTTTGTCTTCCCATTGCGTGTAATAATGATCTCACTTGATTACTTTAAGGATATTGTGTGTTAGTTATGTTATAACCTACATAATTGTCGTTTTGGTGTCGTTTTATGACATTGGTCCTAGTTCTGTAAAATATTGTGCAGACAAAATGCTCATATTGGATATCTTTTATAAATGTTGCCAAATTGTATCGTGCCAAATCATTTGCTCATTTTGTTAGAATGATCTCATGGAGACCAAAAATAATGCCCCTGGCTCATGTAAAATTGAAATAAAAAAGCGCACGAGCGGGAGATGTTGATGAAATCGTGTGTGTCAAAGTGAAATACAAATTTAATCATTTTGAACGGTTTTTTATTTACCTATTATCTTAGTAAATAAACATTTTTGTTTTTAAATTGTTGTTTCTTTTTAATTTCATAACCTATGTAATCTGATTGCTATAGGATAAGAACAAGACGAATGCCTAAAATAATTCTCGTCTTTCAAAATAATGTAGTAAATATATTTTAGTGTATAAATTGCATGGTAGATGAGGGTTCATCACAAGCTAACTATTCTGGTTATCATTCCGTGTACTGACTGATATCGTTTGTGGTGCAGCACGCTTCATCCGCGCCGGCAAGGGGCGGCTCCTCCTGCACCGCGGCTACACGTTTCGGCTGAAGAACAACCTGGCGCACGGACGCAAGCAGTGGTACTGTTCGTCGCGGCTCACTTCGCGCTGCTTGGCCGACGTGAACACGGAAGGCCCCGAGGGACATGAGCGCATCGTGCGCTCCCGATATGCGCACAACCACGCGCCGCCCAACGTGCGCCGGTTCGCGGACGGGCGGTACGTGGTGCGCACGCCGCACCAAAGCGGGCACCGTGCGCCCGCGCCCCTTGACCCGCACCATCAGCTGCTGCAGCTGCAGCACGCGCTGGCGCTGTATGCGGCCACGGCGCACGCCACCGCCACGGCCAACGCTAGCGCGGCAGGTGGCGCGGCCGCTGCGCAGCCCACGGCCACCACCGCTCACCTCTCGCCTGGTGCGCTGCCGCCGCCGCCCCAGCACACCAACCAGGCCAAGCCGCTGCTTGTCGACACGCCTTGTAAGGAGGAGAACTGAGTACGACACGACATGCTTCGGCACCGCGCGACCATATACGGGCTTCTACGATTTTAACGATGTACCTACCGTAACGACTTTACTATGACAATGATGTAACTTTCGAGTATTCGATATTTTCTGAAGGCCTTTTGGCGTGCGAAATTATAGCATAATTTATTTAGATTTAACGATTAGAGTAAGTAACGAGGGATGGGATGTGGTGTCGTTTAGTTAGGATTTGATTTGAAGATGGCTATAGGTTGTTGGTTGTTCGATATCAGTAATGTGAATGTAACGGTGTCGTGTATCGATGTGTGGCGACCAGTGGGAGGCGGGAGACCAGTAATGCTAGCTAGGCTAAGGGATCCACCGGGGTCCGCGTTATCCGTATAGGTGAGGGATATTTATCGAATCGAATAGGATTAGTAAGGATGTTATTGTGTAAGAACTTCTGAATGTATAACGGTGTCAGCTCGTATCGATGTCAGGCTTCAAGCAGTTGGTTATTATCTGGAATAGTCGCCCGTTCGAGGCGTTTGGTTTAGTATCTTGCGTGCAGTACCACCGCGGCAGGAGCCGGCCCGGCGGCCCTCGGGTCAGGCGGGCCGCCGTCGGAGCTAGTCACACTCGACTCGGATTGCACAGGAGAGGCCGGCGGCCGACTAGACGTCGTGCCGCCGGCAACGCGTCGGTGACTGATTGAGGAAAATTCGTTCCGAGATAAGCAATACGGTGCCCTCTGGACTGTACTTAGAATTACTTAATTTATTTTGAGAATGTTGACTTTACAATTTTCGGATACTTTTTGCTATTTAGACATTTAGAAGTCCGCCTCTTTAATCTTTAAGAATTATACCAGTAGTTAACGAAATTGTCCAAAGTTCACAGTGTCTTCGGCGCGCTCTCGACGCGTTCGAGGCGCTCGCTTTTGTTGATGTTGTGCTCTTTAGGATCGGTTTTTAGTACTTAAAGCTCAATCATCTACCTCTTCACTTTTTATACGGGTTTTACATATTAGTTTAAATTATACAATTTATACAAGAATGAATACTCAGAAGCTTTACTCGAGTAAGGTGTTAGGTTAAGTTAGGCTAGGTTAGGTTAGGCGGCGCGCGCCGGGGCGGCCACGGCTGCGCAGGGTCCGGCGCGTGCGCACATTACCTCTAATATCGAAATTCATCTACCTCTTTACTTAGTTTTAAATTACTTGTATACACGAGCATTCGCTGTTGACGAATTTTTAATTAATATTGATAGGCTCTATTTGAGGCTGTTGGCTGAATATATTCTATAAATTGTTTGTCTGTGTACTTTGTTGCTCGTCCGAATTGAAGACGTGAGATCGAAGAGCGGCTTATGTATGTACTACCTACTCTGATTTAAGTACAAATTTTATTACCTACTATACTTAATTGTTATTTAGATTAACTTGAGTTCTTTCGGGATCTAGTGTGCGTGTGAATGTATTTTATTATTTAGGTGTGATTGTAGATGGTGTCAAACAAAGGATCGGGTGAGTATTGCGTGAGCGCAGGGCGGATCGTTTCAGACGGAACGGTGTCTAGCCGGTCAGTGTCGAAGTACGAACTAGGAATGAAAGTTACCTCTAGAAACGGTCCTTCTGAAATGATACCTATAAATAATCATTATGATTCTATCATTAATATGGCGCATCTCACTTTATTTACAATTATTGCATTTAAGACCGTTTGACACTTTCTATTGTACCTGATGAATATCTAAGCCAAATAAAATGGGCGTTCCTTTATATGAAACCGTGGCGACATCTGGAATAACCGTTGCATAATATTATGTAAGTTATTGTATAAAATATAATTTAGAGCGAAGACAATATTCGTCAATTATAAAAATACGATTTTACCTTATTAGTTGAAATTAAGTAATGTAAGAGATTTACATGATCTGTGTACATATTGTTTGTTTTTGTAACAACATATTAATTATTATTTCAGTAAAATCATGTAATTTATTCGAATTAGATATGATGTGGTAGTGACTGTGTATGTATTTGCTCACGTTGTGTCGTTAACGTTATTGTGAATCTCGTAGGTAGTGCATTGCGCAGAGCGCACGGCGCGGGTGCGATGAACAGCGCGCGCGTGCGTCGCCGGCGCCGTTGCCGTCGCCACGGCTTCATGGGCACAAACCCCACTTTTTAATCTATTCGACTTATCTACCTCATTCGCTGTTAACTACTCATATTATACAAGTCTTATAAATATATTAAATAATTAATCACGGTAATTTTATACCTACTTAAACCATTACTTAAATACCTATATCATAAGGTTTTAGTTGAATATGGGGTACGTTTGTGAATTCATATTAAATTGTACTTATGATTAACCGCTAGTTTAATTTCCTCCCGATACACCACTGTGCAATCTGTTACTTCAATGGGTATTACGGGGAGTTTTCCCCTAATAGATGTTAAGTTATAGATCTGACTTTCGTTTGGTCTCCAGGTATAACATTCTTGAAGTCGCGCCGCGGGAAGGTGATAATGATGGTGAATACGTTCCCGTTCTGCGAGGAGTCCAAGCTGAGGGACAAGGTGATATGGCGGTGCACGTCTAAGAAAACCAACTGCAAGGCGCGGATTCACATGCTGGGACAGAGTGTGGTGGCTGTGAAGGGTATGCACAACCACCCGCCGCGTGCGCTGTGCCTGCCGCCGCGCGCGCCGCGCATCCCAAACGCTGCGAGAAAAGCCCTCGACTCAGGGCCGCCTCATAACGTGCTCCCACAAACAACACCCCCGACCACTCTCGACGCTCTAACTGCTCCTGGCGAGTACGAATAACCGTCTACTTTCTGCCATCATCCACAGGCTCTACCACGATCCATCGTCAAAGTATTTGTGTCGAAGCCGAAAGTTATGGGCGATGCGAACACTGACGATAGATCGTACTGAAGCTTGTACGAATTACGATACTAATATTTAGGTACTGCGGTTTGTGTTATGGTTATATTGAACATCAGAATAACCGTAATTACGATAATTTGATATTGCTGACCAGTTCTTCCATTTTCTGGCTCATATATATGACATGTGTTCGATTTGATGGGTTGTTGATTAACATGTTGAATGTTCTCGTAGAGTATGTGTACTGTATTATTTTTAGACCGTAATATAGATTGTTACTAGGCGGTTAATGACGTCACTGGGAAGTAAAATTTTAAGTTTTTCCATTCCATTGAGAACTTACCACCGTCGTCGTATTGAAAAATGCTTTTAAAACTGGTGCTTACGGTAGCAGGTGATAGTTTTACACTTAATACTTTTTTAAACAATTAATATAGTGAAAATTTCAATGCGCTCGTTTCTGACTTGTTTATCAGTTGGTTTCTGGTTTTAAGTTTTTAAACAAAAGTCGAAATATGTAATACACACTGATTTTCAATACTTATGAATATGTATTGTTTATAATACTTACGTGTATTTAGTTATAATGATTATATCAACGCACTGCAATTCATGCCGAGTTGTGATAAGAGACAATACTACTTTAGGTTTGATGAAAGTTTATTGAAGAATATTAGAATATCTTTTTTAATATTTTACTGTACTTATATCGGATATTAATGTTATGTGCTCAACATGATCATAATTATTTATTTAATGTTGATATTCGGCGGATATTTTGTAAATAAAAAACGTTAACGTGCCTTCTGTAAGACAACGGGACCATTTTGTCAATTAATTTTAATATAACAATGTACTGAACATTCCTTTAAAAAATTTACTGAGCAAATATTTTTACTATTGCATTTTTAATAATGAATTATTGTGTAAGATTTGAAAAGACAGTTACGTTTATAAAGAGTATTACTCCATTAGGTATAATTAAACATATTATGTTATATACCGGGTGCGTTTTAACTTTATCCCTGTCTTGGAAACGGTAACCCAGGAATCTAGGAGAAAACGCGTGCATTAGATTAGCACAGCACCAATAACGCATGATTACTCGCACGCAACGCGCATCCCGTTAGTGATGCGAGTGATAATGACGTTTCATGCACGATTCAATCTAAATGTGATTTAAATTTAATTTTTATACTAACAGAAGGTGAACAAAGGTTTGTTGTTGCGATAGGTGATGAAGAAAGGTTGTATTCAGGAGGCATCGCGACGTTCCGCTTTCAGCGTGCGTCGCGCCGCCAGGAGCAGCTCATATTCTCGGGCAAGTTCTCATTCGTGAAGGACTGCGAGTTCCCCAACGGGAAGTCCAGGTGGAAGTGCAATCACGCCTCGGGGAACTGCCCCGCCAACCTCTACACCGAGGATGGCGATGTCGTCCTGCTGTTAGACAGGCATACTCATAACTGAAACCATTTTGAACTACATACATTGTGAATCGTCAAAACAATTATGTATTGAAGACAAAAACAACGTCAATATTAACCAGTCTCCGAAAGTGTCCGTCTAGGTATCTATAATTCAGAGGCGATCTCAAAAACTATCTTCTACAAATATGATACTAGTGTTTGTGAGCAAATGCCGAGGGTCTCCTGCGCCCAAATTCTAACAAAACACCCGGCTTTAGACTGGAGACAGCTATTGACGACAGAACTCGATGAGGTAATGTGGATAAAGAATCGTAAAGTCTTTAAGATGTTTATCACTAACAATAAGAACAGTGTTTCAATTCTGTTTTTTGATCAGAATAACAGTAAATAATAAATAAGTAAGTAGATGAATAGATTAGAATGTGATATTTTGTACATTTTATTTGAATTAGTCTATTTTACTTGCTTCATGTGCGTAGGTATATGTACAATTGTACATCGAATTTATGTTAATGAAGTTCTCATTCTGTCGACAATAAGGCGTAAATGTTATTCTGATTACATAATGTTAAACGAAAAATTTAAACAGGGTAACACGGAAAGGAGGTATTAAGCCGAAACAGGTCATTATGAACATCTGTTAACATCATCATTATGTTCTCTCATTATGAACATCTTTTTCTGTGACACTGGCCCTGTAATCGCGTTTCATAAAAATAAAAAAACAGATTTTTTACATTTCTATGTATCAAAACTAAAAAAAATATATGACAATTTCACTTTACAAAATGTATGGAATAGCTGATTTTTTTTCCGGATTTTAGGGTTGGTTAAAATTGTTTGTTATTATGAGTACCAATGGCTGTCTTTCGGCTCAGTAACCCTATATTATCGTATCGTTGCCAAATTGCCTAGGAATTTTTTTACGAAATTTATTTGTTTGCAAAGATAAGTTTATTAGGAGCTTGTTCAGAGAGAATTGCACGAGTATCCACGTAATGTTGGCAATGTATATGAACGGGTGAGGATTTAAAAGCGAAAGCAGTAAATATTTGTGTGTGATGCCAGTGATGACATAAGGTACTGAGACGTGGTCCTTAACTGTTGGCCTTTTGTAAAAACTCAAGAGTTACAACGGGCAGTAAAGAGAGCTATGCTCGGACTTTCTTTGCGTCATAGAATTGGGATCGTGGATATTCGCCAAAGAACCGATTACCGACGGGGAAGAAAAATAAATCTTGAGTGGAGACTACGAACCGGAATACGCAGCGTAGCAGCGTAGCGTACGCAGGGTAGGTCTCCCACTACTGGACCGATGACATTGTGAGAGTCGCGGGCATCCAGTGGATGCAGATGGCACGCTGTCGTTCAGTGTGGAGGTTGAATGGGAGATTCCCTAAAGATGATGAGTACCTAAATATTTATTAAAAGCTAGCTAAGCCCCGCAGTTTTACCTGTGTGGACTACTTATATCATCAGCTATCTGTCAGTGAATGTCCCGTCAAAATAGGTCCATCCGTTTTGGAGTCCATAAGGAACATACATATCGCCTTTTTTATATAAAAAGAAGAAGAAGATTAAGTACATGTCATTTGCCTGTCAATTCTGTCGCTATGGTGTAGATAGTGGATATCATTTTTTTTTTATGAATCTAGATTCAATATCGCGTCCGAGAATGCATTTATAGGCACAAGCGATAAACCAAAGCTTTATATTAGTACCTAATTACAAGTTTTATTGTCTTCTTAGAAGATATTTAAGATTTTATTTTATTTATATATATGTAATTTGTAATCTCAAACAAAATTATGTTTTTTTAGTTATGTTTAATGTTTAACTATTGTCGATTTTGACGCTATTGTAGCTTTAATAAACATATTTAACGTCTTAGTGGTTGGTTTTTATAGAGTAGGTCCTATAAGAGTAACAGTACAGTATAATGTTGGTGTGAATGAGCTTTAAACAAGTGCGTGATGGTTTTGTAGGCAAGCCAGCAGCAGCTTACATACCGTCCATTAGCGGTAGGAAGTTGCTGGTGGTTCACGGGTTCGCGTTCAACGAGGCGTACGCGACGTACTGGCGCTGCACAAGGGCCAAACGCGGCGGCTGCAAGGCCAAGGCGCGTACCAACAAGGGAGGCGAGCTCGTCTCTTACACCGCACAGCATAACCATGACAAACCAAAGTTCTATCAGAAAACTTTAAAAAAAATGGTCCATTTGGACCTTCCTTATTAGCGACATGACTTGGTGAATCAGACAGGCTTAGAATTTTATAATTGAAAGTACAGTTCGCGGCATTATTTTATGACTTCGACGATGGAAATCTCCGCGCAGTGCCGTAACTAGAATTTTATGCGCCCGGTGCGAGCTTCTATAACTGCGCCCTTGGAAACAAAACTTGGTCCTGGTGTGGTCATTTCTGCGCCCTGTGCCTGGGCACCGCTGGCACAGCCCTATTTGCGGCACTGTCCCCGCGTGCTTGCCTTGCAGTAGCTACATTTTGTATGGTTGTTAACAGCGGCTTTAAATGTAGTGCATACTTTATATTTTGTTTCCAGTTGTTGATTTTGAGTAATAAATATATAAATTTTAGTAACATGTTTTTCCCCTGGTACTGCTTCTTATAGGTTTTACGTTGTCATGGTTTCTACGCAGACTTGAACTTTCCTGCTACGTTTTTATTGTTTGATATTAAACGAAGTTGTTTTTTTTACAGAAGCCTTCTTCTTGCCGTCACGTGCCGGGAAGTCTGTTTTGATATTTCGAAACAACAAATTCTGGGTGAACAATCAGTACCGGGACAAGTTGAACTGGGCTTGTAGAGACAAAGATATCAGAGGCTGTCTGTGCAGAGTGCAAACTAGCTTGGAAGGTCATTTTATAAAGGTCAAAGGGTTTCACAACCACCGACCGAACTTCACCCCAGAAAACTTTCAAGCTCCGATAGTCTCCGAGAAGAAACTTAACAAATGGCATTCGTCTATTCAGTGTGGCGACGGATGGAAAGTGGGTAGCTAGAAGCGAGCCATCCCATCCCTGCGTATCTGGTTTCGCAAGGCTGTGAGAAAAAGAAAACGTTTTAATTGATTTTGGATGTGTTACTAGTTAAATTATGTAAAAACTTACTGCATTCCAGGAACAATGTTAATACACTTAGGGTATGTGTACGTACTGTCGTTTTCACAAATAAGCTCAAATTACAATTTTAAAGCCTATAAAGGTCTTGGCCCACTACACCGGCCCATTCCATGACCGAAACCGTGTCGGAAAATGCAAATAATTATACATTAAAAATAACATGGGAAGTAAATAATATTCAATGAACGAGATTCATCCCGGAACTTTCTACCAATTCCTAATTTTGCAATTTGGCAGAATATTTTCTTGAAATTTTAATGGGAACACTCTCGAGATTTTATATAGCCTATTAAATATAAAAATAATAATTAAAATCAGTTCACAATCGGCGAAGATATCGAGTAACATACACAAATAAAAGCTGAAAGTGCGAGTCGGGCTCGCGCACTGATGGTTCCGTACCACCACATAAATTGTTAGCTACTAAAGTACAAAAGTAGTACAAAAAGACATGATGCCCTGGTGGTCACCCATCCAAATACCAACCGCGCCCGACGTTGCTTAACTTCTATGATCGTACGAGAATCGGTGGTGAATAGAAATTTGTCACCGACTTGCACTTGGCCAGTATTTATTATTTGTGGTTATACTTTAGAGTGCGTACTATAATCATGCCAAGTTTGACGCTTGTACGTATTACCGTACGTACCGTATGTTTGTTGTATGGGGACTCTAGTTATTACTTTTTAGTTAATCCGCCGTAACATTACATATTCTGTGAAAATTTCAACTGGTTGTCTTTTACGGTTCGAAGATACAGCCGGTAAAAGGTAGGACGGACAGACAGACCGACAGACGGACGGACAGACAGCGTAGTAACAGGCTCCCGTTTACTCCCTTTGGGTACGGAACCTTAAAAATTGTAGTATTGAAAACCATATACTTGGTGTTAATTAATTTGAAACAACGTCGCACAAGACCGTTCCTTCACCGACCAACACTGTAGCGAGTCATGACATTGAATCACGGCTGTATTGTATAGTGTAGTGTAAAGTTTTGTTGATACGGTCCTAGTGGGCCTGTCGTGTTATTCGTGTCTGGGACCGAGTTCTTTATCGAAATATTCCCGTTTTAAACAAACGATAGTTAAAATGGGTACCTATCTATTAATGTTATACATACTGATAACGACCTTGTACACAGAGTAAATTATGAGATACGGAGATACCAATTACAGGACAAATGTAATGTAGTTATGTATTTAGGTATTTTGTATGGATTGTGCTTCGAGTTTATTAGAATAAAATAAGACTGACCTATTTTTTAAATGACGAGATAATTCGAAATAATATTAAGGATGTGTTGAGCTCATTTTACACAATGTCACTTTTTATGACTTAAATCACTCACAAATTTAAGGGTCTGATTTTATACAAATTAAATGTAATTGAAATATATTTTATGAAGTATATTGTTTTTGCGAATGATACTCATTAGGTTATTTATTAAATTTAAAATCAAGTAGAAACACAGGGCACGAAGAGATTTGACATCTTATATCTCGGGGTGACGAGCGCAGTGCAATGCCATCCAGGGTTTTAGACTGTTGAAGTTCAACATTCTGAGTGGCGTTGTGCTGTTATAGGCAAGCGTGAAGAGCCATTAGGCGAGCGACTTCGGTCGTCTCGTCATCCAGTATCATAAAAAAAAAAAAACATTCCATGAAAACACAATACAAATGGAAATCAATTTCTGTTTGAAAGATTTCTTTCGCATTTTTTATGACATAAAAATGATTATCCCTATTTTAGGTATTATTATAAATAAGTAATAAACTATTGTTTTTTCACATTGATTGAGGTGTGAGCAGAGTATTGCCAATGATTTGATAATAAGTTTATGTTTTATTGCTGACATTCGTCATAATATTGTATCCTATAAAAACCAATTAAGTTTTTAAATGCTTTAAACACGTGTATTCTTAACCGACTTCCAAACAGGAGGAGGTTCTTAAATCGAATGTATTTTTTTTACATTGCTGCTAATATTGTCGCAGTAATCAAATTGATTTCAAGAATTCGCTTTAAGTAATATAGATTAGTTTATGTCGTTTTAGTTTTAGCTCTGACTTTAATTAATACACAATATTTTTGTATCCCGTTGTTTCATTGAGCTGCTATCGCGATTTTAAGATGCTCAAAAAATTGTGTAGACCAAGGGTGAAAAGAGTTTTCTAAGGTAGTCAACGCACTGACTGTTTTGTGGTGTCTAAAGGCGGCGGTGACCAGGTGGCCCGTCGCTTGTTTGCCACTTATTCTATAAAAAAAACATACACAATTTTAATGTATAAGAAGGCTCATACATGAAATTATATTTAACATGCAAATATGCACTTTGCCAGCATTCAATCAAGTTTGCATTCACGAACGTAACTAAGAACAGACTGCTGGACAGACAGACGTACCGATCTTATAAGGGTTGCTTTCTCTATAAAACCCTAAAATAGGAAGAGATTAGTTAGTATGGTAGCGAATAGTGTGATTTCAGTGTGGTGGAGCGCGTCGCGTCTCGGCAACCCGGTGCTGGTGGTGGATGGACAGCGGTTCCGGCGCGTCGGGCGCGGCGACGCCCTCGGCCACGGCGAAATCGGTAGCGCACGCGTCACCTGGCTCTGCATCAAGTCCGACACTGGCTGCCGGTGCTACGTCGTCACCCTCGGCGGAAACGTCGTCGCCACGGGCTACCGACACGTGCACAACATCAAGAAACGGTTCCGGAAACCTAAATACGTCACTAATCTAGCTCTTCCAATCGCTGATGAACAGCAGTGTCGAGTGACAAGTCTGTGATGTCTGATTTATAGTTACGAATTATACTTTTCAGATCAGTAGAAATTAAGGATGTTTATTTCTCTAGTGCTAGCAGCCGCAGCACTGGAAGGAATTTTAGAAATGTCATAGACAAAATTGTAATGTAATGTGTATGCTGCTTGTATGAAATCATGCACGTCGAACGTTTGACGTTTAAATTAGGTGATTGAGCAATAAAGTATATTTTTGTTATTGTTTATAAATTTTAACTTACGAGTATTATTTCAATCCCAGTGTAAAATATTCTGTGTAGGTATATTTTGTTTTCGTCTGAGTGGTAAGTATTGGTAAGTTTTCCAAACACGGCTTAATAGTGCCCTCGATTCTGAAGAGTGTAGTACAGGACATGGTGATTAACTTTGCGTGTTCAGTTGCAGGCACGCCGGCGACGCAGACGGAGACTCCACCGACGCTGGGGCTGCCTTTTCCGTTCCCGTGCTTCCCGGGCCAGTTTCGATACTGCCTGAGTAAGCGTGGCAAGCCGGCCATTGAAGTTGGAGCGCACCGGTTCTGCTTCAACGGACGCGCTGCCAGCGGCAAGGTGTGGTGGCGCTGTTCGCGCAACCCGCGCTGCCGCGCCGCCGTTCACACCTTCGGTTTGCGCGTCGTGCAAATGAACAGCGCGCACACTTGCGGCGTGCGCGCCACTCCGCTCCGACCTATGTTCTAAAACTACGCATTGCACGCCGATACCTTAAAACCCGTCACAGACACAGCTATAATATATTTTAAATATTAATATGTCTTGCTATACATATATAGTAAGGAATATTACGACTTATTTTATATACAAATCTTAAGTTACCACACACGCAGCGTTAATATATATTGAGCGATATTTTCATGACGTCACCAAATTATACGGAAATGTGAAGTAAGATATATACTAAGGTACGACATATTTTGGCATCTTTTAGGATATTTTTGAAATACAGAGTATGTGCCATTCGCGGCCAAAATACTGAAGGTTTTTTTGGATTGGCTCTGTCGTAAAAACTAACATACAGTACATATTATAAGCGTCATACTTGGTGTGATTATAGTGCACACTCTGGAATAGAACAACAAATCGTAAAAACCAGTCAATTGCTAGTCAGTCCTCCGGAGAACTATCAATTAAATTCAATAATATTATACCAGATTGATCCATTTTATAGAACTACTAGCGACCCGCCCCGGCTTCGCACTGGTGTAATTTATACATAATATATAAACCTTTCCTGAATTTTTTTCTAATTGATGGTGAAAATCGCATCAAAATCCCTGGTTTGGGAGGAGTAACGGAAATACAGACAGACAGACGCGGAAAGCGACTTTATACTAGATTGATTGATACATTTTGTAGCACTATGAGCTCAGGACATTATTATAAATGTGCAGCAACACACTTTAGGACGACCTTCAGTATAATGAAGGCAATATATAAATTGTAGCTTCTTCACCGTGTGTATTAGCTTGTTATATTATAATTTAAAGCACATGATAATAATATAAATTGAAGCTGTCTGTGACGGGCTTAACTCAGCACGGAGCGGCTCCTATGTCAAATGTTGAGTCAAGAAGAGCCGCCACGTGCTGCGTTTCGTGGTTATGTCGGATCGGTAGCGCGCCGTTGTGGAGACAGTGGCCAGTTCTCGAGTCAATTTTGTCGATGTTCATAAGCGACCACCGGCTCACGAAATGTTGTTGGTGTTCGGCACGGATTTTGATCTCAATATCGAATCTCTACGATTGATTGGTACGAAATGTTAGTTTGGATGGATTCAAATATTTAGGACTGTTTGTGAAATTATGCTCTTGTGCCTTCCAGCCGGTGGTCGACGAGTAATAATGCAACATGTATACGCTTTTATCGATTTTTTCATGTATACGAACGAATGAGATTTTTGCAAACTATAGTTTGCTCATTTATTGTCTTTCTCCAAAGAGATTATAACGATGTATACCTATCTATATTACGTATTAAGTAGATAACTACATTCGAATGGTAGATATTTTTGCGCTGTGTAAAAGTATACGATTATATTACATAATAGAATAGTTTTAGTAACGATCGTCGTCAGTCACTTGGGGTTGTGGAGACATTATTCTCAGTGCATTTATTTTATGATTATTCTTCGATACAAGACGTATTTACACTTAATTGATAGAGTCTCTGTTCTCTTGAAATATCTAAAGAACAAACCCATTCAAAGTAAAAAAAAAAAGTTTTTATATATCTTTAGTTTCGTTTATACTGACAGGTTTTTTTAAATAAAATAAAATATCGCGAATTAGTCCGCGTTCGACCACCAATGTTAACTAATTCAGGTTGGTATCGCACGATTAAACTCTTTAATTCGCACAAGTACTTTTTAATGTTTAGTTAAAATTTAAAAGAATAATGGTTAATGTGGTTAATACCTACTCGTACATCATGCACGTATAATTTTGCAGAGGGGCTTATTAATTTTAACCCTGTTACTTAAACCTACGTCCCGTCTGCCTGTTCTTCCTAAATTCTAAATATCATTTAAAGAGCTGTATCTATTGAACCATTTGCGGTTAAATAGAAACAGTGGCCGGTTGAAATGTTTTTTTTTTTTTTTTTTTTTATTGAAAGACCACAAAACTGGAAATACATTATCTCAAAAATCAACAAAAAACCTTAAAATCTAACTAAATGTAATTCCTTCTAGATGTGGACCTAGCATTCACATACAGTTGAGTTTAAATAATTAATTAATGTTCATATAATATGTGCTATTATGGCGGATATCCTAACAATTTAAAACAAGAAGTACAAAGTTAAGGAACCCATAGAAATTTACAACTTTTTAAAACTCTAATTTAAAAATGGAAATACAAGCGTCACACTTGGTGTGATTATAGTACAAACTCTAAAAGAAGAAATAATAAAAAAGGGCCGAGTGTGAGTCATGCTCGCGACCGGGATTCCGATCTCAATGAAAGAAAACCCATTTTTTCACTAAATACATAAAATACAACACACAGTAGTGTGATATTATTCTTATCTTTTCTATATTTTGTTCTTTTTAGGGTTCCGTACCCAAAGGGTAAAAATGGGACCCTATTCCCCTATACCCTACGCTGTCTGGCCAAGTGTGAGTCGGTGACAAATTTCTGTTCATTACCAAGTTATAACCGGTAATTTCGTTACTTCTTTCACCGGATCCAAATGACACATTTTACTAATTTTGAAGTCGTTTTTAATTGATAATTTTTGTATTTGGGGTGGTATCTATCAGTGCGCGAGCCTTACTCGCACCTGGCTGGTTTATTTTTTTCTTGACTTTCTACTGTGTTTTTAATTTTATCACAATTATTATACTATTAAGTACGAAGTAGGTGTTGATTGTAATGGCTTTGTGTCACAATTATGTCTCAAACTAGTTCTTCCTACTGGCGACGGTCCTGTTAGTTGTAGTTTACTGTACAAAGTGATAGTTCTCTTATGATATCCTAAGTATTTTTATACATTATTTTTACATTATTTTTTTACGATTTTATTCGTGGACGTTGTACATAAAGAAGCAATTGTTGGATGGAGCGCCGCGGTGGGCTCCGGGTGGTTTCGGTTGCGCCGGCGCCGTGTGGTGGACACACCTCGGTTTTGTTGTCAAGATAACGCTTAGACAAATTGAATGTTGAAACATTTAATTGAAGTCATGTCATGTATACGATTAGGAATGTAACGACTTGTTAACTTAGGGATTTGCATTTATTGAACGATTGACTCTTATTATAATAATACTCATTGTATACGTTATAGTTTTAAGAAATTATCTTTATTTTTAGTGAGATTTATATGTTTCGTATTTACAATTTTTCTTATGTCTGCATTGATTCTTATATACATTTTTATATATTTTTTTCTCCAAATGTTACTACTTAACATATTTGTTCGCATAAGGTGTTGCTCTCATTTGTGAACAGTGCGAAGAAAGATAGCAGCTTTAGATATGATTTTAAATTCATAAAAGATTTTTGCAATATTATGTTAACCTGTTTTAGATGTTTGTTTACCATGTTTTATAATTAAGGTTTTATTTTATAGTATGACCACCAGTGGTTTTTACCGAACGAATGTATACGATTACTGTGTTAACCTTCGAAGTATTATTTTTGAAGTATTATTTTATTATATTGTGATAAGATATTATATTGCTCTTATTGTTTAGTCCTGAAAGTATTATGGAAATAACGGTAGCTATAAGCGACAGTCGTCGATCTGAGAATGTAAAGCTGTGTAGAACTACGGTAGATGGAAATGTATAGGTACAAAGAACGATTATATTGCGCTGACTATACCACCGGCCTTTTAATTTAACACCGTGCCAAAACTGATACGGCAACTGTTTAGAAATTGAACCTTGTTCTTGTCTCAAGCATTCCTGTTTTCAAATAGCAACATTTCAGAGCCATCTAGAAGTACTTAATGACCATCGAGATTAGAAATAAAAGAATAATGTCATGAGGTTTTGAGAAGATGTCGTCGTGTGAAAACATTCCAGGTATTCTATTTCTGTAATGTATCTAATTAGCATATGTGCTTTCGATAGTACTGGTCAGCCCAACACGGGACTCGATTGTGCATATTTCAAAAGTAGATTCAATGACACCGGGGAGTCGTGGCGAGCATGGCTAGTGCATTCCAAACATAGTGTGTAGTAACGGTAGTGTGTCTGACGTGTGCGCGGTTACAGGTTGGTTCTACATCCGGTCGGCGCGCGGCGGGCTGCACCTGGTGGCTGACGGGCACATATTCTACGAGGACGGCGGGTCGCACCCGCGCCGGGTCACGTGGCGCTGCGCACGCTCCTACCAGAAGGCGGAGCGGTGCCAGGTAGCGCTATGCCTGCGCGACGGCCGCCTGGTCTACTTCCGCGGCTCGCACAACCACCCTGCCACCTACAACCCGGCCAAGCATGAGTCGCGCCGCTTCGAGGTCGACCCCATGGGCAAGTACAAGATCGTGCCGGGCGCGGCGGCGCGCAGGCTGCCCGCGGAGGCGGCGCCCGCGCCCCTCGTGCCGCCGCCGCCGCACGCCGCGCTCATCATATAGGCCTGGCGCGACCTCCTCGTGCGCGGTCTCCTCGACGGGAGACGATGACCGCGCACGGGGAGCGTCGCACCACCTACACGCAACACCACCGCCGCGCCGCACCGCGCCGGTGCTGTTCTGCCACTCACTGTAAACTTGGTGGTTCTACAGCAGAGCCGCGGAGCGACGACGTCCGTTTTAGGAACGTTGCCGCTCCGCGCTCTGCGCTACGAAAATAAGGCCTTATTTGTATGTAGTTACGCCTGAATGGCGAAATCAATGCGATTCCTTTATTAAGACTATTTTATTGTTACTCGTTCGATGTAGTTGAGGTCGATACGAACTATGAGGACCAAGATGCCTCAGTGTCGGTTGTCGTTATTAATGCCCAGCTTATTTTTTTATTTATTGTAATAATAATTCGAGTGGGAATTTTTAATTCTCCTTGTAATTTTTATTCGTTAATTTATTTGTAACTTATGCAATCCAAAGCAATTAAACAATCTTCCACGCGGCTAATTATATTGTTGTGGTTTATTTTTATTGATTTGTTATGAATTGATAATTATAATTAAGTATGTTGTTTTATAGCTTAAGATATGGAATAACCTTTATTATGTTCTATATTATTTCAAAAGGAACGTTTCATATAACGCGAAACTATTGTTAGGAATATTAGGTGCGCTTTATGGTCGCCTTGTACAGCCTGAACGGCAGATATAAAGTATTGTTTATTAGTATATAAGAAAATTGAACTAAAATCATTTTGTAACGTGAATGTGCAATATTCTCTTACCAAAAATGTTTAGAAATTATGTATACAAACTGTTTAGCTTTAATTATAGCGTAGCCGTCTTGTTGATGCTTTTTTATAAAATTCTATTTATAGACCGCGATGTAGGATGCGGCACGACTGATAGCTGATGATACTAAATACTCCAATATATTATCTGATATGATAATTTATATTTAGCGGTAGAGTAGCGTAGGTACTGCGTAGACGACGGTGTTACGGCTTATGAATCAAAGTAATACGAGCGATAGTTTTGTATTAGATATTATACACATAACGACCATGGTAGCTGTAAATCGTACGTAGGCTCGACATAACTGTATTCTATAGTAGCGTAACTGAACATGTACATCTCTATAGCCCGGTTTCTGTAGGAACGATCATAATTGTAGCAGTCTGCCTTCTCGCCCTTCTAACTATGTTGGGAACAGTTTTATTTGGCAGCTATTTTTAGAATTCTAAAGTCTAAGTGTAATCCGTTCCCACCATATAGTCTATGGCTGATTGCCCTTGTCTTAACCTCGTATTATAATTATATTGGTATTATATTGATTTAATAATAGTATCCCACGGTAACAGTACAGTTTATCTCCAGTACTATTTTAGCCGATTACTTCGTTAACTAATTTAATTGTATGCCTGATCTATAAACGTGTATACGAACAAATTTTGTTTCAATTGACCGAGAAACCCACCGAGTATCACGATGCTTCGAAATTCTTGCACCTGCCAAATCGTAATGAACTGAAGACGTTTCTGCTGTTATAGATACCTACTAACCTAAAACGAAGTCTGCTAAAGCAGTGGTTTAATAGGTAACGTTCTTAAGTACTAGTTTTAAGGTTTTTTGTGTATTTCTTTTAAGATAAATTCAAACGGTTGGCTCAGCGAACCAATTTGGTGGTTGGGTTAGTTTACCGCATGCTTGGGTCGTGTATAATAATATATAGCTGCCAGTCGATCCATCCAAGCGAACCAAAAAATTGCAACCAATAGAATTGCACCAAAATGACCTGATCTAAACGACGTTACAATGCTATGTTCCTGCGCAGACAACAGATTTTAAATCGCAGATTTTTATCCAAACGTAGTGTCTTTTTCCTATTTGTCTTTCGCAGATTTTTTAATACCCAATCGTCCGCGCCCCATAAAGTCTGTCGATTGCGTAGGCTATATTGATTATCATTTTTCCGCTTCGTTTCGGTGGATAGACCGAGCAGCCTATAGAAATGAAGTAATTGTGTGGTGGTAGTATGCGGCGAAGGGCAGTTGCTGCGCATGGGCGCACACTGGTACCGGCTGGATGCGAGCTACCGCCGCCGGCGCCGGTGGACCTGCGCGCGCGGCTGCGCGGCCAGGCTACACACGGAAGGCAAGCTGGTCGTCTTCGCGGAGCTGCGACACCGCTGCAACTCGCACCACCACACCATTTGATACCTGTTCTTTAACGCTTTACGTACCTACCTTTGCTGGTCACGCACTAGTTATCGTTGCCTGAGGTATAGAGGTAGCGTAATGTTATACAAGACGTACGGCACGGATGAAGTCCCCCGTCGCTATAACACCAATCGCTCGCGAGATCTGGTTTTTAATCGTTACCACCGATGATACTGTTTTCTTAGTTTTTTATTTAATCGTTTAAACTTTTTATACTTACATAGGTTTATTATGTACAATACTTATTTTTAGTTTTTTGTTAGTACAATAATTATCATGCACAGAACAAAAAATTTACGTGTTATCTACCTATTTATGTACAAACAATAGTTATGTCTACATCAACATACATTTTGTCTCTCAGATGCCTATGATAGTTTAAAAACCTGTGATATAGGCATCTGCACTTTGATATTACCTGTTTTAAGTTTGTACCAGCTAAAACAGTCAAAAATGTTACGCTATATTAATAGGTATCGTACAGAATGAAAATGGTAGAATATAACAAAATTAATTATTAGTAAGTGAATAATAAAATACATTGTTAAGAATTTAAGTATCATGTTTTATTGTTCACCTTAAGTTGATTTTAGTATTCCAACTAATATTATCGAAATATTACAGTTGAATCTCATACCAATAAAGTGGAGATGATATACTCACATAATGGGTATCCGAAGTTGGTGACGGATGGTTACGTGTACCGTCCACACAACGCTTATCGTAACAAGGCACGCGTGCTGTGGTACTGCGCAGGCCGCGGACGCCACCAATGCGGCGCTAAGTTACGCACCTTCGACGGTGAGATCATCGGTGACATAGGGGTGCACAACCACGCACCATGACAATCAAAAGGCAGCGGAGATTCGCGGAATCCGGCAATACCACCTTGCTTGAGAGTTTTAACTTCAGAAACGACATCCACACGGCGCGTTTGGCCTTTCTCCACTATCTCTGAAGCCACGATACCAGACAACACACAAGATTTAACTGAAGAGTCAGCGACACACGCCACCACTAGGTACTTGCGCGAACTATTCAGGCTCTACGGGGAGAGACTACGAGCCACATAACTCCAATTTTATTATATGTTTCCGTTCTTTGTATTTTTTTTGATGATTCTTGAAAAAAATACCTACATCGGAAAGATTGTTTCGTTAATAAAAAAAATGTTGCTCTACGCATTGTTCCTTTTACGTCTTCCGTGAGATTTGTGACCCTGTAAGTCGTAGGAGGCAAATAAGCTATACGAGTATGTATAATATTGTAAGTTAAATTATATTTATTAATACAAAGTAGAATTTTAGGTATGTAGTGTACATCTATTTAATTCTTAATCTTCACTTTCACTGCTGTCAACTATATGTTACATTAGAAAGTGCCATGGTTATGGAAAATTCAATGGAGTCTGTGTAAATTAAGTGGAATTCCAAATTGTTGATTTCTATTTAGGGCTCTAAGTCAGTAGAAATTTACTTATATTATATTAATCAAGGCCAATATATTTTTAAATGTGAAGTAAGTTTATTTTATTGTAATAACACTGTTGTAGAATGTACAGTAACAAAGAAATACTTAGTAAAAGTTGAAACGTACGTAGGTCAGTGGTAGTAGTAGCGATAGTCATAGCAGTAGGGTTTGCCCAGGGCAAAGCAAATCTTACAATGTATAATATGTAGTTTAATATTTCGTACCTACGTTTTGAAGAGTAGCGTAAGCAGTTTTGGTGAAGTAAATAGAGATCGCCAGTTCGTGACAGTAATGTTGCAGTCAATTTTTTAAAGGGGTTAAAATGAGATAGTTCTAATAGTTATGGGGGCTTAGCTCTTTTATGAGGGTAAATATTTCGATTGTATGTGTAGAACAATGTTGGACTACCAATAAGACTGGGCTTGGCTTTGTAAGATGCCAAGTATATCAGGGTCCCAAACATGAATTACTAACGCTAAAGTATTACGAAGTTGATATGAGTGAGGATTAGGGTATTTTGTCGATAGTTGTTCATGAATCGTATTCTGAGTGCCTAGTGCGAGTTTTTCCAATTGCATTTACCTATTCTATTACAGCAGTGCACTCTAGATGGCGCTGCTTTAATTTCATATACATCATAGTAACCGTTAACACCGAATAGGTTAGAGGTCGGCAAACTTTAAAGCTGGAAGAGCCAGTCGCTAAAGATATCGGTATCCTAAATTTCAAAGAACCAAGAATTTAGTTCTTTGCTAGCTAGGCTTGAGCTCTCTCTAGAATTGTGACTCTTCAAATCGCAAACTTGAAGAGTCACTATTGCCTCTTGAAATAGCCGCATGCTTTGCAGACCGCTGGAATAGGTAAATACAATGGGAAATCTCGCAGTCGCTTCACAGTAGAGTGATGATCGTTGATGGTTGGCGCAGTGCCGGCGGTATACGTGCCGTCGCGGACGGGCAAGTCGCTGCTGGTGCACGACAGCTACACGTACTACTTGAAGAACCTGCAGGCGCACGGGCGCAAGCAGTGGTACTGCTCGTCGCGCGACATGGCCGGCTGCCGCGCGGACGTGATCACCGCGCCCGCGCTCCTCGGCGCCGGCGACGTCCTCTTCCTGGTGCGCGGCCGCCACATCCACGCGCCGCCGAGTTACTACTTCACGCCGGACGGAAAATACGTCAGGAAGAAGGACGTTTACCATCGGTACAGGTAGACTAATGCTGCGGATACACTATCGGGATTCGGCGAATATTTGCACTGTCTCGATTCGTATGGCCGGGTAGTTCGTCAAGTTGTGATGTGTTCGAGCGAACACGAATGCATATCGTGGCGTTGTCGGTTAATTTGAGCAAATCATAGGGTTTTGTAAATGGAATCTAATTTGCCCCAGAATTATATTTGACTGGAAGGAAATGTGGACAAGACGTTCGCCGATGACCGAATTTGAAGTTTTTATATCGACGTCCCGGCACCAACATTTGCGCGATAATGTGGCCCCAGTATAACGAGTACCACGCCTCTTCTGGAAACTCACTTGTGACTGATGTATGGTTTCCAACAAACCTACCATGTGCGCAGCGACAAAAAAAAATACATCTGTTTTGTGAGAAAGTGACAAGGCTAGGTTTAAGTCTACATCTGTCTCGTTTTCGAAGGTTAAAATAGATCGTTTTTTGCGCAGTGAGCTTGCTATAGTCTGCAGGTATCATATAAAATATGCGTCTGCAGCGCTGGGGAATTCTTTCGCGTTTCTTTCTTTCTTTTTATGAAATAATTTTTATTTTTTATTTTTTTTGTCTTGACATTTTTCTTATACTTACTTTTTTATGACTTTTTTTTAACTGTCTGTTATTTTTTTTACTCGTATGCTGTAAAATCACAATTTTGTATATTTTAATTTTGTTTTTTTAATATATATTTTTATCAAAAAATGTGATAATGATAAGTATAAACTCGCGTTGTTGGATACAGAAAATGTACGTCTAAAAGTTCCTAAAATCAAATACAACGGTTATTTTCGTAGATTATCAGCTGGTATACGTAGGTATAGGTAACTTTTTATATGTCGGTCTAGGTACGGTAAAGAGGAATGGTTAATATGAAATGTATTCAGTTTTTAGTAACACGTTGGATGTGATTTTTTTATATGTTAAAATTGGTTTTTCTATTATTTATAACTTAATGTATTTTTAAGTACATGACTCAAATTATCTTTTATTTCGACGGGTACATATGTCGTGTAATGATCGGTTTCAATACTTATTCTGTACTTATCAGGACGTACGATCCATTTTTGGATATAAGTAGAAGCCGGACATTAGAAACATTTATGTTTACTTCGCGTTACTATTGTTTTGGACGAAATACTCTGTAATACTGGAATATTAAACGATATGAATGGAAGCTGGTTGTTTTCCTGGGCCGGGGGTGGAATATCGGCTAATGGCGTTGCTTAGGCAGCAGTTAGTGTTAGTCAGGGCGAGCGTGGCCCGGGGGTGAGTCGAGGGTGCTGCGTAGTGCGTACTGCGTAGGTTGCGTAGTGCGTACTGGGGTGATCCAGGCCAACAGGGGTTGAAGGGACGCGGCAGAGGGAGGGATTATGTAACTCCTGACGTCACGGGCGCGTACGGACCTGTGACGTACATACCTACATGCCTTCCGTAAATAACACGTGCTCACGAAATGTTTGTAAATATGTACGAGTCACAGAATTCGGCAACGATGCCGAGTCAGATTCTTTTTAATATTGCTACAGTAGTATGTAATAAATAGCTTGGGCTTTTTAAATATAGTTCTATCTCCGTGGGCAGATAGGTCATGTGGTAAACAAATTAAGTCGTCCATGATGCTTGTCTTGTTGTGTCTTATCTTTTCGTAATCTTTTAGCTATGAAATTTGTTAGTCATAAAAATATGCAAATTTTCTCACCATGTTTTTTGATAATAACTACACGATACATTGTGCCAATAATAGATTTTTTTTTATTTTTATGATGTACATGTAGATAATAAGTATTAATGTTATGTCTAAAGTCGATAACTATATATATAACGATAGTCGACTTTGTATAACATTAAACTTAATACTTAATTGTCAGAAATATTGTCCTTTAAATAGTTTAATTATGAATATATAATTATAATTATGTAATATTATAGAATTTTAATTATGATAATCGTATCGATAATCGTAATTTGAAAAATCCGATTCAGTAGAGTGTTTTAGCAAAGATAAAAATCCACAAGATCAGTAAAACCGAGGCGTGTGATAGGCAGCGACGCAACACAGTTATCAATTCTCATAGCTGTAACATCCGCGTATCTATTCGAGACTCGAGAGGTCATGAATTGCGCAGTTGTGACGGATCAATACCAGCTACAAAGTTATGAAAGAACTTCGGCAGGGCACGGGAATCGTATGGGCGTTCCCTCCATCTCGCGCTATAGCCTAGTTACGCCCTGAATGCCCTAATTTCGGTGTGCCTACTACGTTCCGTTCCACGCAGCGCGCGTTAGCCGCGCCTGTGTGCACACAAACACAAACAACGCGCAGTACTTGTACGAGCGTACTACGCACTCTGTGGTACTACGCTTCCACGTTTTCGTGTTTACGTCGGAGCTATGCCATGCCGCGCCGCTGCCGGCGACTCAACCCTATTTATAGACGCTTTCAGGAAACTTAGTAGAGCTTCTTGCGATAACAAATAAGCGTGTTCATTCAATCACTCAGTTCGCCTGCTCTATTCGACTTGATTACTAATACGTATGGTTTATACTTACCTGAAACTCGTGAAGCTTGTTTATTTAAAAAATTATAATCTATCTTAATATGAATGTAACTGAATGATCTTTTAGGTACGTAGGTATAAAACATTTTTGTATAATATGTGAATTTCAGATTGTAGGCGTTATTAACTTAAAGATTGATAATTCAAGGTACTAATTCAATACATTACACCCTATTTGTATCCCCATAAGGTACTTAGGTTACTTTCATAGGTTATTTTAGATTCTTAATTAACATCTAGTATGACTCTACATTTAATCTGTAACTAAGTAGATAACAGAGCAAGCTCAGCCTTCGTTAAACAAAAAGTTTACACAACAATTAGTAAGTAACACGATGTGTGTCTTAATTGCATTCGTAAAGCGATTTGTCGAAGGGACGTCCAAGTGGAGTTCTTAATTGGCGTAACAGGTTCTCGGATGTTAATCGTGTTTACATTAGCGGTGAGTTGCGATGCGATGGCCTGCCACGGGGAGCCGGCTGCCGGGCCGGGACCGGCCGGGGAGCCCGGGAGCGCGCCCGGCGCCGGCACGCCGCGGCACCAGCCCGCGCGCGCCACGGGACATGCGCGCGGCGCCATCGCATCCTGGTGATGGTACCCCCAATCGATAATACCCCAGAATCTCTCCGACCCCTCTCCTCTCCCGTTCTATCCACCCACTACCATGCCTGTCAAATTATAACATCCCATTGTAGTAATAAGGTCGTTTTTACATCTCCGCTTCCGCTAATGTATCCGTCATGCTTAATAGCGGCTATAAAAGAACTTTTTTGATGCAGACATTGTTTCTTTGTAGCGCTTTTATGTCTGGAAATGTTGAATTTCTCGGATTTGTTATAGGATTGAGGTACTCGTGATATTTTATTACTATTTTATCATAATTTCATATTATTTGAGCATTGGGTTTAGTATCTAGGTAATATCCCATAAATACTTAGTTGTATAATTTTGCCTACATAATGCACTATTCTGGTCCAGCAAGTTTATTTTCCTCATCGATAATTTTACGTCCTTGGTATTTAACAAAAATGCAATTACAGGTAATTGAAAAATATATTTAACAATGCTAAATAAACATTTCTCCATAATTTAGATTCTGTATGCATAAATACGTTTCTACTCGTTCCACATGACTTCAATTCTACTTCTTAGAAGTTTATAGGCTTATCATTGATTGACACTATCATCATTGCTGATGCTGTATCTAGTACCTACCCAACGGAAAGTTAAATGCATCAATGAATCTAGATTTCTGGAGCTCCTTTATGGTTAAAATTGGCAATAAAAACTCGCTACTTCATTGCACGAAATTAGGTTTGACATTTATGATAACCTACTCATTCAGCGTATTTGTAAAGTCAATAAGTCGTTTAACATCGCCATTCATCACCCATCTGTTCATCATCATCATAAGCAGTATGCTGGAGGTGTGGATGGTCTCCAGGTTGGGAGAGGAGCTCGTGCCGGGTGGTGGTGCAGTGGGTGGCCGAGCACCAACATTCACAGTACCTGGTCCACGCACCTACTTGCCACGTCACAGCCTTCGCGAGACGTCGCTGCGACTGCCAACTCCGGCGACGGACTCACTAGTGACCACTGAAAATACATTCTTGATCATGACCAATAACATGATAATCAACCCGTCCAAACGCGATAACGCTGATAGCACAACTCTGCCGCGAAACCGTAGCAGCGAAACCGCTACTCGTTAAAATATGAACCTTACACAATGTTCCTCACAGCATATTATTAAATACGCGTGGGAGAAACGCCAATCAAGAAGAGCGGCGCCTCCGTTCCTAGTTTGCTGTTTAAATTACTGCTGTATGTCATACGATATAAGGTTTACATTTATACTAGCATCGGTTTCGCTGCTACGGGTTCGCGGCGAAGGTGTGCGTAATTAGTAGAAATTTAATTTCGATAAAGATAATTTGAGCGTTCTGTACAAATTATTGACGTATTGAAGTGCACTGCAGTTATACTCTACCTGAATCCTTTAAACCGATTTAGATTTAATTTAAACGTGCTTAAAGCGGAGCACTTTTTATCTAGTTTTATATGTCCCTATTTATTTCTTAACGTGATTAAGCACCTGCACAGGTAGTTTTGAGACACATTCGATTTAAATTCCATTAAACGCATTTCTCTAGACTAGAGTACTTTTAAGACGCAATTCCATATCTACCGATTTGTATCGTAATACAAATTGTAATTTTGATTTATGGATACTTAGATAAGAATAAGAACTAGTCAGTCGTCAATCATTAGGAAAAATCGCGCATTATTCACTCTGTTTTTAGAAGTACGAATAAGGGACATTAAATTTTAAGTACAATTTTTTTAATTATCCGTTCTGCGCATGCCTGGCTTCTCAATGAAATGTATTTTGGGACATTTACGCAAATTGTACGGAATTCGTATACCAACAGTATTGGTTTTCCACGTAGCTGCCTTATTAAATTTTGACAAAGGATCTCATTCTACAGTATTATTAAATTATAGACATTGTAGAGCCAAGCTCTACCGAGACTGTTACAAATTAAATCATAATATAATACAATAAGGTCCATTACAAATAATAAATGTTTATGTATCTATTATTACTACTGTCTTTGATTTAATGATGTTATAGAAAAACTCTTGCAGTTGTATAGTAAATCATGTAACTAGCGATTTGTTGGTTGAAAGGTGAGGCGAGGTACTTGGCGACGACGCGAGGTGCGAGGCTCTTGTACTATCAAGGAAACACTTATTTCATGAATTCGAGAAAGAAGCAGGATAAAGCTCGGCTGCTGTGGTACTGTTCTTCACGGAAGTCCCGCAGCTGCCCCGCCTCCATCCTGACGCTGAATGACCGGGTGCTGGGTCTCCCGCCGCTGCACACGCACCCGCCCAAACTTTCGCTCACATACTGCAATGATCATCCAGACGACGAACTGCTGGGTGCTCATGCTTTCTTGCAGATTGAAATTGAACAGAATTGTGATTGATTACATTCCAAAGAATACGCTCGGAATGGGGGGAAATGTGCGCGATTTAATTGAGGATTCCAAATTAGGACTTATATAGGTTTTCTTGAAACATGCTAAATTTTTATAGAGATTTCTGCAAGAAATAATTGCCAATTTATGTATGGGATAATTTATTGCTTTTATGAGCCTTTTTATGACCAATAGTGGGCTGTTTTGTATCTAGATGGAATTTAAAATCCGTCTCAAACAAGTTCCACTGAGTAATTATAAAGATCACAGCGCGTAACCGAAATTATTTTTTTGATGAAATCACAATCTAGTCTTACCTCGAATGGCCATATATGGTCTTATTTTGTATTTGTTTACTTTCTAGCGTTTTAGCTAGGTAGAAAATCTAGTCACCATTAGTCGTATAAAACGTAAGTGGGTAAAGTCTATGATCTCCAATTTATCACTGTGCCATACTTTGTTTATAAAAAACAAAGTAGGTCATTTTAATGTTATCACATAAAATGTTATTATCTAGTTGCCCATATTGATGTTGTTTACATATTTTTAGGTTCGGTTTATCGACTCTAGTCAATGGGTTGTTTTATTATTATGTAAGTATCTAAGCGTAAGTACAACGAGTACAAATGAAACAAAATATAAATGTGAACATTTCCATAAATTTTAAATGTTACAAATGTCTGTGCCAAAGCGTCATCTCTACTATTATATATTATTAATATAAATGTTTCAAATTTTTCTGGGAACATTTCTTTTTAGACGATAATCTTGCATTCATAGTCACACATCTACATTTATTTTCTACCTGCTCATTCTGGGAACTAAAAAAAATATTGTCTAGACGTCCTGCCTTTTAATGCTTTTTCTATTTAAAAGCGTTTTTATGGAATACTTTGCTTTCAATGCTAGCGCCAGGTGCAGGTAGAGCATAGCCCGATCATTCAAATACTACTTTATTTTTTTGGTGCTAAGATACCTTTTTACTTTAGCTCACTGAGGCATTGAAATCGGTTACTTTTTTCGAGCTAACCCTCGGGTTATTATGCCGTGGCATTGTGCTTGGAGCTGAGGTAGGTAAGGCTGTTACTAACTTGCTAAGGTTTACAAAATAATGTTAGTAGGTATGCGCGCTCACCATTCATCAGTAGCTAGCTGGGTTTCATATAACTAATCCCTGCTTTTTAATACGTGGTTATTTAAATAAGCGTAGGGTTATACTGAGTAGGATAATGGTAGAAACCGGTACGGCTCAGGAACAGCCGGAATATATTATTGACTTTTGGTTACTTTTTGAATTCATTGTAATTAAAAAAGAACAACGAACTCAGTAAAACGTTTCATTAAATTTAGTACTTCCTGAAAGTTCACCACATCATAGATCGCTGGAAATTGCACACTGTGCGTTTTACGCGTTCTTTTTTGCCTCACACCTGCAAATTATGGAATGTGCTCCTGCGGCATTTCCGAGTAGGTATAATATGGGGTTCTTCAAAAGGGCTGTTAATAGAGTCTTTAGAGGTCGGCAACGTATCTGTGATGCCCGTGGTGGTAATCGTTTACCATCACGCGGCCCGTCTGCGTGTTTGCCATAAAAATATACTTATGTAATAATTTATAGATGTTACTATTAAATGCTCCGTACCTACGTGATTTGAAAATTTTACTAGGAATTTATAGTTTTGATCAGGTAACCTATCTAATACTAACTTGTTTCTCTTGTTAGTAAACTTACTCCAAAGATACGATTGAAGGAAAGCTTTAGTTCCGGGTCTACCGCCTACCGCGTGTCGAAGTAGAGTACAGACACCTGGCGCACTCAGCCAAGCGTTCCCGTTACCGGTGCCGAAAGTACCGACCAACTGGATCTAATCACTACTCTATCTAACCAGTGATCACGATACCTACTGCCTGCACTGCACTAGCTTTGTTACAGATTCTTTATTTTGTTTGAAAACGATTAGGCAAATTAAAGTAGAAATCAGATTAGCATGGTGACACATTGGGCGCGAACTGCAAGTTGGTTTGTTACTCTTAGTACCTGCCAATGGCAATGGAGCTCGATTCAAGATACGAATGTACATCAATTAAGTACTATTATTGAACGTTCTTCTAAAAGTATGGCCAAATTATCATAAATGCTATTTTCGTAGAAGAGAACTTGGTTCTTGAGATGCTTCGTTATATCGCCTTTTGATTTTTGATGCATCTTGTCCAAGCCTAGGCAATTAAGTTATAAGTATAAGAAACTGGAAGATCGTTATAAATTATTTGCATACAAATACACGGCTTATTCTGCCAGAGATGATTTAATTAATTTTTTGTAAATTATGGTTTTGGTTTTCCTGTTTGCGTCACAAACATAGAGAAAGTAACCTACCTTTTAGGTATACTACTCAGCGAGTGACGTCGATAGGTATAATTCATACAGTTTTTGCTTGTCTAGGTTATTGTACCTTGTAGGAAATTTCCTAATATCCTTGCCTACTGTCGTGTCATTTGAGAGAGCAGTAGGTGAGATATTCGATTTGTTTATGACAAATTTGGATAAGGTTTTCTTCCTACCTGAGTTTTGTATGTACTTAAAATACAAATGTAGTTTCTTAAAATGCAGTAAGTACATAAATGCATAACATGCTACCTAACATCTGTATGTGAACTTCATAATAAAGAGCTAATTCAATTGAAAAGTAAAGTACGAACACAGCTAGACCCAAGACAAAATAAACACAGTAATTTAGAAGTTGAAAAGCAGATAGAAATATCAGAAGAAAATTCAAACAGAACATGAGATAAAATGAACGAAGAAAAGTATACGCAGAAAACTGAATACAAGTGTAAATGAAAGAAAGAATGCAAAACTTAAAGAAAAAGAACTTACACGGGCTATTAAAAGACCATGTACTCAAAAATGCAGAAACGAATGGTTCGACAAATTCACTTAAGATGTGCGGTTGAAAATTCACGATGATTATGTGAGTCTTAGTTGGGAAGCTCAAGGAATAATGATAAAAAACCTTACTCCTGAAGAAACTGTTTCCAGAAGAAAAATACATGGTAACAAATCAACGTAAATAAACGTAACAAAACATATGGACTGCCTCGGTGGCTCAGTTGGTAGTGATCCTACTTTCTGTGCTTGGGGGCGTGGGTTCGATTCCCATCTAGGACAAACATTTGTGTGATGAACATTTGTGTTTGTTCTATGTCTGGGTGTTAATATCTATTTAAGTATGTATTTAAAAATATATATGTACGTATATCAGTCTCTGGCAGCCATATTACAAGCTTTGCTTAGTTTGGGGTCAGATGACCATGTGTGCAATAATGTCCCAGATATTTATTAATAATTTTTTATGACTACTTTCTGAAAATGAGAAAGTTGAAGTTTGCAAAACTTTTTCTGTTACATTAGGATATAATAAAAAGAATGACTCACGATTCATGAATATACCTATTGAAAATTATCTGTCGAACCAACAATGCAAGAGGGGCAAGCAAACCGAAAAAAATGATACAGAAGACCTTGAACGACACATTCTTCAATATTACCCGGTTATATATATAACTATATATATAACAAATTATCAAAGAGAAGATAAACCAAGAAAAAGGTATTCATCAAGCTAAGTAACTTTCCTAAAAATATAAGGATTATAAGAATAAGTATCTAGACCATAAAATAGTTCGAAAGGACATTTCTCATAAAAAATAAACCAACTTTATCAATTGAAAAATGTGGAAGCAGTACACCGTTTAAAATGCATAAAAACGAATCTTGATATATAAGATGTGTTCAGAACAGTAGTGTGTAAAAAGCCAACCATATTACATAACCTCATGAAGACATGAGAGCAATACTAAAGTGATAACAGAATACAGGAAAACCAATTCCTGTTTTATGGAATGAAGTGCGATATCGGGGCGAAAACAAGTACATCTACCTACCTCGACTAATATTTTATTCGATTTTCCGTGGTTTTATCCTGCAACGATAAATAAATAAATAAATATCTGGGAAATTATTGCTCACACGGTCATCTGACCCCAAACTAATCAAAGCTTGTAATATGGCTGCCAGAGACTGATATACATACATATATATTTTAAAATACATACTTAAATAGATATTAACATCTAGACATAGAACAAACACAAATGTTCATCACTTGAATGTTTGCCCTAGGTGGGAATCGAACCAATGCCCCCTAGCGCAGAAGGTAGGTTCACTATCAACTGAGCCACCAGTCAGTCAAAAAAACGATGCTACGGCAAAGGATAAATGCTCTTCTAAAAACACGAAATACTTTCACCGTCACGTTACTAAAAGCAAGATAGTTACTAAAATTGACAACTGTATCGATAATTCTACCAAATTAGTTACTAACTGTCAGTAGATATAAGATAAATATACCCATGCACTATTTCAGGGATATTGTTTTAAATTTCACGTTTCTATCATATGTGGTTTGGTCTGTGAGTTGATTCCTATAAAAACGCTAGTTCTTTTATATATTTAGATAATTGGATATGAATGTTCCTTATTTTCAATACTAGTATTATTTTTATATCTATTCGACCATTTTTTACTGCCCGTATAATAGTAAGTACCCCTAAGTACTTTGAAAGTCCTTTGTCCATACTTTCCTATTAATATTATAAATGTTTGTCCGTCATTCACGTACAACAATCAACGGATTGACGTGATGTTTAAGATATTTTGCATAGAGACAGTTGGAGAGCCCTAGAGTCAGATAAGGTTTATTCCGAAATATGTACCTACAGTTCCTGTGCGATTGTCCACGTGGGTAAAACAAAGGGCGATGCTGGTTGTCCAATAAAATAGGTAAACTTTGTTAGTGGTATCTCCTTACTTAATTGATGTTATAGTTGTGATTGAAGAAAATAAAATATATATGATAGCAATGAAGAGAAAAAATACTTAACAAGAATACACTATATATACCTCAGATCAGACAAACAATACTGAATACTGCTGTCATCTTTTGACGGTTCAGCCAAATACCAGCTCGAAGTTCTTGAATTGGTAGACCGGCGTGTTGCTCGACTTATAGGCGATGAGAAGTTAGTGGCTAAGAAACTTTTCAGTCTAGAACACCGCCGTAAAGTAGCGAGTCTGTCAATTTTCTATAGGATTAATTTCGGAGAATGTGCATCGGAGCTACACGACCTTATCCTACCATCCCCTTTCTACTACAGGACAAGTAGGAAAACGGCCCATTACCTTACCACCTATACATTGTGGGATTTCCTTGGATACGTACCAAACGTTCTACGTTTCTAATCCGTACGGCCAAGGATTGGAACAACCTGCCGGCTTCCTTGTTTCCTGAGAGATATAATCTGAGCCTTTTCAAGGCGAGAGTGAATAGGTATCTTCTAAGTCTGCGTGCTTTATCTTTGACCACATCGTCGCTTACCGTGGTCAAACGCGGACTTATTCACGATAAAAAAAAAAGATATGCCTTAGTGCAATTATCGTTTGTGTTGAAATGTATCTGAGTTTCACTTTTATCACTACTCCGCACTTTTCCTTTGAATAACATTTTTTACTAGGAGGCATGTTATTAACTGAACGAAGAGAGCAGGTCTCAGATTCTAATGGCTAATGGGATAACTCAGCATTTCGGCGTGCATGGTTTGTTCGAAGATTAACTTGCGTATTGTTGATCCGATATTTATGAAACTCTGTAGGCAAGTAGTTCATTTCAATACAGTTTTTAAGTTCGAATATGGGCTGAATTGATCGAGGAGCTCAGAAGATTTATGGGTTGCGAGGTCACAGTTCGGGATGAACTACTAGTTTAATGATGGTGCAGACGTGTGTACCGTTCCACGGGGTACTTAGGGTTATTATCGTCAGCAGCATCGAAGCTCGTTCACACAGAGGAGCCGTTACTTATTGTTCCATTCGCTTGTGAGTTTTCCTGTTTTGCATTGTTTTTTTTTCTACATTGATTGACACGAGGTACTAATATGAACGTCCAATTTTCTCTGCAGTCGATAGGTTTGTTATCGAGATTGGAATCTCAGTTTAGATTCACGCCAGTGACGCGATGAAAACGTGATGCTATTTAGCATATTAGCTACCTAAAATACTTTGGTTAGAGTAACTCAATGATACACGTATAAAGACTAAAGGTGTTGGTAACTTTTGAATAATATTTCTAGGTTAATAGGTGTAATATATGCAAAGCTACCATGGTGTGGAAGTGAACAGAATACGTGGGATTACTTTCAGTAATACCAACCAACCAACCAACTACCAACCACCACCAACCAACCACCAACTATGTAATTATTAGCCTACTATAAGTAACATTAAATCTATTTAGATTAATCAGCAAAGGCGAAACATGAAAAAAATGAGAATTAATATAAATGTTTAGTTGTCAAAAAATTTAAAAAAATAATTTTGTAGACCTCTTTTGGGCTAGTAAAAGCACAAAATTTCTACAAAATCGTATAGTTTAATACTAATATAAGCTTCAATGCAGTCGGTACCAACAAGTGTCATGAAAAATTTAGGCTCCGAGCTTCGAATTAGTAGTAACTTTGGACCTATTGGTAAGTATGCGATACGATGAATTTTCGAACTCACTTTTAAAAGTTTTTTCGGAACAACATCCTTCGCAACTACGTAGGACTCCCCCAACTAAACCAAGAGCTTAAATCAAAATCCAACGCCAAACATTTCGTTGTCGAATACTAACACTAAATTGTAAAAGCAGGTGAAGCGGTGATGTGCCCAAGAGAAGGGGAACAAGTTATAGGTACCTACACGGCAGGCGAGCGATGCATGTCTGCATACCTGATTACTAAGAGTGGTTTTTGTTAGGGCCGAGGGCCGTCCTAAGCCTCGATCGATATCTTCAAGTTAACGGTAAACTGCATTTTTGACGAGCGTTAACTGTGCTAGGCAAGGTGATACCTGCTCATGTAAGACATCTTTTGTATTTTGTACCTACATATTATTACTTGGTTTTGCTTTGCTTTGATTGTCGTTATAACTGATGCTGTATGGAGTAGGTTGTGTAGAAATAAGTATTGGCAGCTTTACGGTATAGTATATTTTATCACATATCAATTCTATAGGTATTATGCATAAATGCTCGAGAAACTTATCTGGGGCCTTACCCCTAGCTTCACTTTTGCGAGCCAACTTTTAGTAGGTACCTAAAATTAACCAACTCATTTAAGCTGCATCGTTTAAAAGCGTCTAACTTGAATGAACGAAACTCCGTTTTACTATGCGTGTGTGCGTGAAAATAGCAAAGCTTGGCGGCTATCAAATAACTACCGCTTATCGTAGTTGATGGTACCGTAAATAAAGTAGACAAATAACACCTATGCGGGTCAACTTTTCGAGCTAGGGGTAAGGCCCCTGTTCTATAAACATTTTTGTATTGTTAGTAATCATCATGCTATAGCATGGATTACCTTATCGGGAATTTATGCATAAGAGGTTATAAATAATTAAATACAATTTAATCTTAGCAGTAGGTAAACATTTCAGGTTTATTAAGGACTCCGTAACTAATAAGGTAGAGCTAGCTGTCTACATACCTCATAGTAGCGAGCTCGCGAGAGTCAATCAAAGATGTTTTCTTTATACTTTTTGTTCTGTACCTTTAAGTCTAGAATATAAACTTTTTGTCTATTCGTTTATTCTCTACACTAAACTCTACGTACCCCTTTAGTACTTACTCAACGATGGCTACTCTTATATCTAAAATTGAGCCACAAAATGTATGAACAAGCAACAAAAATAAAACTGGTTTAGGGACAAGCGTTGGCGTGTCAGCATGCTATACGATTTAGGTTACCACAGATAGAGATGCTAAATCTACAGGCCCTTGAAATCAAGAAATATGGGCACGTAGCGCCCTCGGTCGTAGCAGTAAGCAAATAGCTACGTCCAGATGAAAACCAACTCGAACTCAAATGACTGTGAAATATTTTTGGCAGCTCTTCATAGATGGCGTTAGTTGTATTTTATAGGTTTGAAACATGCTTTGATACAAGTAGTAAAATGTATGATGCGTTTAGAACGGTTTTAAAAAATCTTCACAATAAATGATAAGTAAATAAAGATCGCAAGACAACTTTTATATAGACGACCAAGTGAAATATGGGTTTCTTTTAATCACGATATGTATATGTGTTTTTTCACGCGTCGTCTAGATGGAGCTACCGGTATTCTAAAGCACATGGATAGGACAAAATATTGTGATTCAGATAGTAGGTTGGTAGTATTTGACCTGTCATGTAACATCAGTCAGTAATCGTACAGGCCACTTAAAAATATTTTAGTTCCTAAACAATAGATCTCATTATCCAATTCCAGTTGCAATGTACGTGATGTCACGACGCGGCAACCCCATGATCATCCACCGGGGTATGAATTTTATTCGAGAGAAGACGCACGGGCAGAAGACCAGATGGGTCTGCGGGAAGAAGCGGCGCATGCACTGTCATGCCACCGTCACTACCCTTGATAACGTCATCGTCAAGACCTACGGGGCACATAACCACAAGACTTTGCAACAGTTATGATTGTGGATATATTTGGAGATCTCTAGAGCCTCTAGAGGTAATGATGTCCAAAAGGTTAACAGATCCGAAAAAGTTTTTTTGAATGAACTTACGGAAAGACAATACATTAGATTATCGGTATTTATTTATAAATATACAACCTATATAAATATAGGTTGTATAACAATGCCAAGGTCGATTTAATTGGCGACAAGTCATGGAGCGTTTTGTTTAACAATGGTTAGGCACGAGTATAAATCGAATGACTATATTTCCAATTAACCATATTCAGTAGTCATCTGCAGACCATATTAAATGGTTGAAACTGTGGTCGGAATCATACGACTATTATATGTGTCAAAACCACGCAGACTTCCACAGTAAAATGTCAGGGAGGTTTTGTCGTGTGGGCAGTAAAAAAAAATATTTGTTCATATACGTAATTAATATATAAGTCGGGAATTGTAGCTCATAATTTTAGCCGATTAACTAATTCGTCTTTTAAGAAACTTTTGTTTATTGCGTTTCGAGTACATTCGATAATCAATAGTTAAAGTTACGATTAAATATGAGGAATTAAATGTAGTCAATAGTATCAGAATATGTATTTAATTTAATCTGTCCAATTTAATAACCATTTTAGTTAAAGGATAAGAAAATAAAACTACATATTATTATATGCTTCAAAAAATTACTAATTAACATTGAATTACGAGAATGTACAATACCTTGATTTAAGCTTACTTAGAAGGAACTATCTGCCAAGATAAGGGCTAACTCACAGTTTGTTTGCTGTGGTCGACAACATTTATTTATGTACTCATGTGAAATAAAATAATTAGAGGTAATAGGGTACAAAATAATTAGAGGTAATAGGGTACAAGAAGCATAATACAATAACTCATATCGAGTTTTTCTGTTCAAAATGAACATTTGAATTTGACATCAAACTTGATTAAGTGGCCAATTTTCTTACTGCCTATCAGCCATGTAAAGATCACTCCGTACTTAATAAGGTGACTTAGACATTTTGCTAGGTTAGAGCCTTATAAACATTCTTTATGAATGTTGGTTGCACAAGTCTAGTTTTTTTTATGATACTTGGTGACGAGACGAGCGAAGTCGCTCGCTTGATGGCTCTTCACGCTTGCCTATAACAGCACAACGCCACTCAGAGTTTTGAACTTCAACAGTTCAAAACCGCTGGATGGCAATGCACTGCGCTCGTCACCCCGAGATATAAGATGTCAAATCTCTGTGTGCCCTGTAATTTCGCTGGAAACATTGCCCTTCAATCCGGAACACAGTAGTGTTTAGACACTACTGCTTGGCGGTTGAATAACTGGCAAAGGTGTAGTACTTCCCCAGGCGGACCCCTGCCATAGAGTCCTACCACTACAGTTGTCACTAATGTTAAAGAAGTTTTAACAACGAATTTTGACAGCTTTGCTATAAAAAAGTTATCAAAATCTGCTATTAAATATTGTGATTAGGATCCCTATTATCTGTGAGTTTAAACCTCAGAAACAGGACTAAAGCATAGAAGTCGTGCTAATTTAGCATAAACGAATTAAACATATTGAATTCTTTACACAGATGCCAAAAAAAATTGTTACCAGAATGAAACAAATATATTTTCACAAGATAACAAATTGATTAAATGTGTGATTATTGATTTAATGTGCTTGGGACCTGTAAAAGGCTCCAAAGGCTACATACTATTTGACAGACGGCCTTGTACGCTTTGTAAATCACGTAACAGATTCTATGCTCTTGATTATTCTGTGGTTTAAACTTGTGAGTAACTTCGAAAGTATGTATTTAGTTAAGGATTTTGCAAAATTAATAGATTCATATGAGTACCAAAATACTATAGTAAATAGTTATAAAATATTTTATTGTGACATGATACTTAAACGACTAGAGAGAGAGAGAGAGAACTATTAAATGTAGGTATAGAGGCGCTCCAACCCAGCAGTTATAATATAACACGATAACATTGTTAGATAACAATTATCACAAAATACTGCATACATGCGATTATTATTGATTAACAAATTTTAGTCTATGTTATTGTGTTCTATAAAATTATATAACTGATATGTACTGCAAAAAATTCTGAGATCTCAGGACAAATCCTGAGGTACCTATATGTCAACCCTAAATGTGGGGCACCTACTAGACTAATTTATAGTACTGAAATGCTAAATTGTGCCTTTCGCAGAATATCATATAAAACGCTAGTGTTAGTATAGTTAACAGTTTCTGTAAGAACAAAATGGTGGTGGATACTAGAATTAACGTACATAGAAATATGTAAATTTTACCTTTAACTTACATAGTAAGGGATTTTTAACCAATAAATTAAATTTAAAATAAAAAAATGTTAAAATGTTAAGTTTTCTTGATTATTTTAAGAATGGAATGAATAATAAATTCAGAATTGAAATATTAATATTATACTGTTCAATACGTAGTATAAAATAATATTTATACAATCGGAGAAATAAAATATTTATAAATTTTTTGCGAAGTTTTCTTTAGTTGGTTAGACGTTAGCAAATAATTATCAATATAAAAGAACCGATTTCATCAGAACTGGACCAAATTAAAATGGCACCAAATAGGAAGCACCAGCTTTCAAATAAAAAAGAATCATCAAAATTGGTTCACCCAGTCAAAACTTCGGAGGTAACAAACATTAAAAAAAATACAGTCGAATTAATAACCTCCTCTTTTTTGGAAGTCGGTAAAAAATATTGAATACCTAGTAAAACTAACAATGTTTTTATTTAAAAAAAAAGTGTTTAGTAAATTACTTTCGCTGATTAGCCTATGAATTCGTAATCGAAATGGTGTGAATATTATTGAAGCTCTAACTTGGGAATGGAAAAAATAATAAAGTAAAAAATAACAACCATAGTAACCTATGGTAAGAGAATTCACATTACTCTTTCAGAAGAAACAGGCATCCGGCAGCCCAGGCTCTTTTCATTCTACGAATTAGAGAAAACGGGAAGTTCGTTTGTAAATGTGTATCTAAGCTTGTCTGCTTGTGTAACTCTTGATGCAAATCGCATCTTGCGATGTAGGTGCGCTTGCCGTCAAAGTATAGGCATTTTAATCGCTTCTCAACATCTTGATTGTTTTTAACAATAAACATGTGGGCTATGGTTTCCTCTTCTTGTATGGTCAGCGAAAACACGTTTAACTTTCAGACGAAGCAGCAATACGGCGGCCCAGGCTGTTTTCATTCTACGACTTGGAGATAGCCCTGCATAACTGCTCTAACGACTAGCAAAGTACTTGATTGTAAAATCAGATAATGTGAAAGTTCTGGTCAACGTTGTTTCATGCCATTTAAGTCCCTTTATCACGGAATAATGCACGGTTTCTATAGTATAGCGGATTAAAACGGGACGTAAATAGAAATGTATAGAATATGAATTTTTAGAACTTATGTGTTTCATAGAATCTAATAAGAAAGAAGGCGAAATGAATGCGTCTTACACACGGCGACAAGTAAACTAGTAATTTTTAACTTTCGCGATTCGAACACATGTTTTTATATTTATCGGGACTTATCGCGCACTATTAAATATAGGTAAAAATAGATACCTTTGAGTCGGCTCGTGACCACGGCCATTGTAACATGGTCGAAACGTCGAGCGAAAGGTATCTATTTTTACCTATATTTAATAGTGCGCGATAAGTCCCGATAAATATGAAAACAGACAAGAAACTGTTCAACTAAGTACAATGGCGCGCATGCGAGAGCAGATTGCACGTATGTTATGATACGTGCAGCCTTCTCTAGTTGCGTAGATTCGATGCGCCGTGTGTAAGAAGTCTTTAAGCCACGTTATAAGACACCTCTACCTCGTTAAGAGTTCTACGAGTACATGAACAGCCATGGTTTTCACACATTCTGGATATATTATAGATACGGGAATTACGTTAGCGTGAAGAGCCATCAGGCGAGCGGTATCATAAATAAATTATTTAAAAAAACTGTCGTAAGCTGTAAGCTTAATTCCCGCATATTAGATATAAACAAAATGTGAGAAATAGTCATTACCTAGGCACCTATTTTTAATAATATAATATTTAAGTAATGTGATATAAGGCCTTTAGATTTAATTTAGGTTGGGGACAGATTACGCGTTCTATTGCTCGCTCACGATAAAGTGACTTCGGGCTATGTTGATAAATGTTTTAATTTTTAAATTTTATTATATTAATTAATTGTTTTAATTATCATATATATTAACTTTAATAAGTTAAACATTATGATAACAGCAACAGAAACAAAATACACTAGTTAATTGAATTATGAATTCATTTTGATTTTTTTGCTAACACGTTAAGTGCGAAGCGAGGCCTAAATCACCCCTGATGCAACTTCCCTGTGGTGCGGCAAGCAAAAAAAGTGAATTTCTCTGTCGTGCGAATGGCATAGCTTTGGTTTGGTCCAGTGTAGGAAAGAGATAAATATATATTTGAGATCACTAATGGTTCCGGACTCGGTGGTGTACCTACCTTGGTACCGGATGTCTTAGGCCTCGTGCCGCACTGAATTAATATAATTTTAATGCAGTGCGGAACGAGGCTAAAACGTCCCATATCTCCCCTGACCTCGTACCGCACTCAACGCGAGCTTCCCGCGACCAGTGTTGTGCATCACGTCGATTGGAGAGCACGTCCTTTTACAGCGCCGAACATGTCTAAACGATGTCGGAAGAAGTTAATTTTAAAAAACCCAGAAACAGAGCCAAAACAGGTAAGTTTTTAATGAAAAAATCTTCAGTAAGTACCTAGTTTTTTCTTATCTTGGTAGCTATGTACCTAAAGTAAGTGTAAGATATTATTACTTAAGTATATTATACCTAAAGATATTATTGGTAATAACGATTATTGACGTACCTAATACTTTGCAACATATCTAGAATTACCTATTATTCTATATCGTGATAATAATGTTATTATTATTAGGACTTAACACTTAATTGATATTTTTGTAGGTAGTGAAAATCTCCACAAGAAACGCAAAGCAGCCGTTGACAAAACAGGTAAGTAATATAATTAATATTTCAGTAGTTCTTTGTCTAGGTTTTGAAAGTAGGTATATAAATATTAAAGATTTTTAGGGTTCCGTATCGAAAGGATAAAAACAGGACCCTCTATTACTAAGACTTCGCTGTCTGTCCGTTTGTCGCGATAGATAGATAGTTGAAGTTTTCTCAAATTATGTAGGCCGCTATTACAATAATACTAAAAAGTTAAAAACAACAAAATACCTATGTAAAGGGATATTTTTAATCACCAAGTTTGTTAAGTGTGTTAGATTCGACTTATGTAAATTTTACGATATATGTCACGTGGTCGGAAGAGAGCACCAGGCGGAGTATATTATTGTACGATGGTAAAAGTACAGAAATTATTGTGTTAGTAATTTAAGAAACTCAATATTTTAATATGAAATGTTTTGTTTTTAGCCATCTTAAATAAAGGATTACAGTGTTTGTAAGTACGTTTTGTATAAGCATGCGTGGATATGATATTTCTAACATTTATCTATAAGATTACTTGTGTGAAAAGCTTGATACGAGAATTAATTTTGCACTAACTAATACACCGTTTTTATGTTAAACCTTTAACATAATATTCAACAACATAAGGTGCTGCCAAATGTAATCGCATGTAAATAATCTGGACCATAATAAAGCTTGAGAAGAAAGATGTAGCATACAGACTATTTGGTATAAAATGACAGTATATTATATATAATATACCGCAGCTTCACTCGCTTCAGTCTTCACTCGAAATCTAGGCTTAATGCGTCTCGATTAAATCTGCTATCGGTTCATGAATAAAGCGTTTACGGAGTGGGACTGGGATTCTAAGTATTTATTGTAAAACAAATCTTAAAAACTTTCTTTAAAAGTGTGTGGTGTGTGTGTGTGTGTGAGTTTGTTTTTTGTAATGAATAAGCATGCCAAATTCATCTCTATTTTTAAACTGCTGTTTATATTTTGCACCACTTACATGAATAATAATATAACATCTAATAAAGCGAACCCTCCTAGGTTGTAACCACTCGCGAAATAGAACAACTTTCATAAGAAAACGATAAAAATACTTTTTTATCGTTTGTAAAAATACTTTTTTAAGAAAATTTGTATACAGGTAATATCAGTTGTTCCAACTGGTTGCCTTAATTATGATACCTATACTTATTGGTAATAAAATTAACTTGTCACACAAAACTTACTCTTGGGACTTTGTATAGGAAGTATTATATTTTTTCTTTCTTTTATTTTGATGAAACTTGTTTACTTTCACGAGTTGTATCACCACCTAAAGAGGGTTTTCATTTAAGAATAACACTTTGTTTAAACTATCACCAAGCAAAGGCTTTCTCTAGCAGCTTATTAATTAATTCTATTTTCAAGTGTACCGGTCATACAAAGCCAATATTTTTGATTAGGTACTGAATTGTCACTATGACGAAGACATTTTGATATTTTACAAACCTGGTTACTTATATGAAAATGATTGAACTTAGAGACATTTTTGGCGATCTATTAAATAGTCTATAAAGAAAAGTACCTACTTTGAATATCATAATACCTAAACTAGTCGGTGAGCCCGCTTTTTTTTTTTTTTTTAGTAGCCCGTAGGGATCCCACTGCTGGGCAAGGGCCTCTCCCAAACATTTGGGAGGAATTGCCATAATCGCCACGCTTGGCAGGCGGGTTGGCGATCGCAGTAAGATGTCAAACGGTTCAGAGACGCTGCTGCCCGTCTTCTGTGTTCCTTTATTCCCTTAGTCGCCTTTTACGACACCCACGGGATGAAATGGGTTGGTACTATTCGCCGCCGGCACCACACAGCTTTATTTGCGTATCGTTTTTTTTTCTTGTCATTTCTATTCTATTTTTTTACCGTGTTTTGATCAGTACACTCAATAAATAGCTACTGGTGGCTGAGAACTGCCTGTTTATGCAAAATACAATATGTGAGTCATTTTTTTCAGAGTCCACCGAGAAGTGATGTCCAACCAACCAATCGGCCAACATTGCCAATTGAAAATGTGTTTGACGATGAGAGTGATGAAGAGATTTTTCCAACAAATAAACGTCAAAAAACATATTTTTCTACTGAACCAAATATAACTGAAAAAATCGTACCTTTACATGAATTTAGCTCACAACAAGAATGTGTCATTGATAAACAACAGTATGACAATACAAAACAATATACTTTCTTACATGGGCACCCAAGCTCTATAATTATTGTGAATACAAGAACATTACAACACAAAGCAAAAACACGTGCTCAGACTGCCACTAAAAAAAATTCAATTTATCCTGATCAAGTGAAAGAACCAGAAGAAACAGTTAACCTCAGTCCAAACATCCGAAAAACTATTCAACTCAAAACACAAGAAGAAACAGTGTATCTCAGTCCTAGTACCGGAAAAACTTGTCAAATATTGCAGAATGTTCGCTTGTCCACTTCTAGTGCTTCAACCTCACCAATAAAAAAACAAAATCCTATAAGTCCCCTTCAAAAGATTTTCCTCATATAACTACGGAAAGCAGAGCTGGATCTTTGTCAGAAATCTCATGCTCCAATTTACTGGATTGTAATATATCACTTAGTGAGGACAACATTCAACAATTACTTCGTACTCCGACACAAAAAAGACCGAGAGAAAATGTTACATCCGAATGTACATATTCAGAAGACTTTAATCCGTCCAAATCCAAAAAAAGTCATGAAATAAAGGTCTCTGTAATTATAGAAAGTATTCCTGATGACAATGTTAAAGGAAAACGAGACATGAATAACAAATTGCCAACTGTTCTAAAATCACCTGATATTGTCGAATATGATATTATTGAACATATAGACTGCGAAAACAATAATATAATACAAACAAACAAAATATGTCGCAGTGTGCAGAATATTCGAAAATCACCTGAGTTGGATGAGAGTAATAATATGGAAGATGATAATTTTAGCGGTACTGACAATGATTATAGTCCTTCGGAGGAAGAGTGTAGTGATTCGGAAGAGTATGCTTCAATGGAAAATTGCGTTCATTCAGATCAGGATTTATCTCCAGATAGTGAATATGAAGAAGCTACAGAAGATGACATTTTAGTCACGGACGAAACATTACCCGGCACGCAAGCTAAAGATCACGATGAGTGGGAAAATATATCGGAAAGTCCCATAACTTTTAATGAATTCGCTGGAGAATGTGCAAAGATCACGATGATAACCTGATAGATACTGGAAAAAAGAAGAGAGGAACCGACGAATGCATGAAAAAACCGGGATGTGTTTTGCTGTACAATAAAACAAAAAAAGGCATTGACTTTTCTGACCAGATGTCTTCTTATTATACAACTTTGAAGAGAGGAATCAAATGGTGGAGAAAAGTTGTAATGGAGCTAATATTTGGTACGGCGCTAATTAATGCCTGGATTGTGTTTAATTCAATCCAAACTGATGGAAAAAAGTTACCAAAAAGACTCTTTGTGGAGAAACTTATAGAATCTTTAATAAAAAAGGAAATCGATGAGACCCCAGGTAATGTAATGCTTAGATATATTTCTTGACAGTCAACGTGTTGAAGCTTTCATAAACTAAGCTTGACATTTGGTCATTATTAAGTTATTTATTATTGTTTCCTTTTAATTATTCTGAATTTAAGCTACCTTACCTACCTACTCTTTCAACATTTTATGTATAAAACAAACACATTCATTTGATGCAGTTATACCTACATTATCATTGTTATTCTCATCTACGATCTAACCTAAGTAACAATGTCAGTTTTATTACGTTATCTTTACATTTTTGTTATTTTTCAGCACCTGAAAGCGCACGCCATTGCCTCGAAAAGGGTAAAAAAAGGAGAAGATGTGTTGGTTGTTACCAAAAACTACGCACATTTTTACCATCTCGTGAAGCTGATAAAAAATCCAAAAAGATTTTGACTCAGTGCACTCAGTGCAAAAAATCTTATTGTCTACCCTGTTTCAATGAAAAACACTCATAAATAAGTACAACATATATATTGAGATTTTTATAAAAAAAGTATATTGATACTGATTTTTTAATGTTAATTCAAGTTCTAATAATTGTATTTTTAAAGCCCGAGGCAGAATAAATAGGACAGTTTCTTTTCTACTTCTGGTTGCCTTTTTTTTCTATTCTGTGAACCGCATTAAGATTTTCATATACAAATAGAAAGATAAACCTTATGCATAAACCGTAATCCATTATTTTCCAATAATAAGTCTGTAATAGGTGCCTCTTAATGGTATAGAATGGAACGCTTCGTACGCGAGTCCGACTCGCACTTGGCCGGTTTTTTTTTCTTTATGGCGCCTTCAAGCACAATTTAGATTATTTAAAAAAAAATGTATCCTTTGATAGCTTTGTGTTGTTTTGCCAGGTTTTGCCCTTAAAACGATCTAATGAGATATAATTGATCAATATCGGTCAAGTCGTTGCGTAGTTAAGACAGTTTAAAAACGTCGATATTATTTTTCCCATCACTAATCGCAGCGAAAATTTGCCCTATTTCAGTGCGTTACGAGGTGTATAAGATCCCATATTTTGTTTTGCTAATAATTCCTAAACTAGCCATCAGATCCCGGGGCGACGGTGGATTAGGGTTCATCAATTCACTGTCTATATCAATAAGGACCAAAATTCTCATTTATCTTTGATTTCGCGACAGAAAATGGATTTTAGTCTGTAAAAGGAGGTGGGGTCTAATAGACCGCGTGTCGCCCTAACGTCTGGTCACGGTACGGGCCGATTATACCTCGTGCCGCAGGAACGGAAAGTATGCAAAAATTGGTGCCGCAGCTAACGTGTCATAAAAATTTGTTACTATACCGAAATGCTATTATTTTTTAAATTAAATTTATTAAAAATCAAGTTTAGGAATTTTAAATAATTATAAATGTAGGTAGGTTGTGTAAGCAACAGGGCGCGTAATCTGTTTACTAGTTCTTAATGCATTTTACACATGGTGCAAGTAACCAGCACAACTTCGATCAATGGCGCGTGTGCGAGAGCAGGTGTAACAATACCTGCACTTCTCAACCTGCGCATCTTAGATGCACCAACTGTAAGACGCATATAAGCCTCGTTATAATATTACGATGTCTTCCGGCTTGTGCCTCTGCTCATAACTATAAATGAGCTATAAATTGTAGCAACAAATTACATATACTTACTCGTGCTTCGAGTCGGTGTTCTTACTTAGATATATTAGGAAAATTTACGCATAGGATAATGTTTACGTTTAGTAATGTCGTTGGATGATTCCTTTCCGTAATATTTTTTCTGTAATTTTACATCCTCCCAGTATCCATGAAGCTTACAGATGTTCAGATTGACGTGTGTTACAGATTTAAAAATAAAAGTATTACCGAATTTATCACCAACTTTTATTATATGTATATGGTTTTGACGTTACTTTCACTGGCAGATAGCTGATTCTTATTCTTATTCGAGATGGGGGCGATAAGTCCTGCACCCCGCTGCAGCGTCCCGCTTGGGGTGTATTGTGCATTTCCCCCTACCAGCAGTTAACCGAGCCAACCAAACTCCTTGAAATATCGGAGTGAAGCGCTGCCACAGTTGCTCCAGTGGCGTAGATGGAATTGTGCATAATGACGATGAAAAGCAGTCTGGCTGATGATGTGGTGACGTGGATGATGAAGGTAGCGAAGCCTCATGCAACCCGGTAGCGATTCTAGTTTGCTCTGTGGCTTCACAATGCCACAGCACATGCTCCACAGTTTCTTTCTCCTTCATGCAGCCACGACACAGTGGACTGTCCGTGGCTCCCAGTTTATACAAGTGGCATATAGAAGTTGCCATGACCGGTTATGAGGCCTACGATCAGGCGAAGGACCTGTCGTTGCAACTTCAAATCAGATAGCTGATGTTATAACGAGTAATCTACATGGGTGAAACCGCGGGGTGCAGCTAGTAGGTAATGAATGAGCAACTTTAAATGAGCAAAATTAAATCAATAATTTATACGTTTATTGAAACAAGCACTCAGTCAGAAATAAAATATAAAAAATAAACTATACTGAGAGATGATGTACTAGTAATAATAGATTATTCACCAAGGGGATAAAACAGTGTAGTCACAGGCGTAGGTATATTGGATTCCGGGTCTAATGAAGGATTCTTGAGTTAAGTTGAAGTATGTGGCAATGGAGCCACATTATTACTTTGCGCCCATTGTCGTAGAGACTACGAACAGTTGGGGTACTGATGCCAAAAGTTCGGTCCATGAAATTGGGTACAGTATCCGCGACAAGGGTGGTGACTTCCGCTCCGGCTCATTCCTGGTGCAAAGAAAAGCCATTGGCATTCAATGTGGTTATGCTGCCAGCATTATGGGCACCTTTAATTATCATCATAATAAAAACAAACAAAAACAAACGCGTTAAAAAACAAACTGGACAGATGGATAAGAATGAAGATAATCTTAACAGATAAATACTAAATTTTGACACGGTGTGATATAGGCACATCAGCTTATGCAGCTCGCCTATAATCAATAAATAATAATATTTTTATTGACCATACATTTTTATTTAACGTTTCTCAATAACATTTGTATAGATAGCTAAGCACCGGGAATAGTGTAGGGCGACTTATTTAATGAATTTTAACATGTGTATGTAATTTGAATATGTATATTGGTATGTATTTTTGATTTGTACGATTAAGCTTGACAATCTTTAAATATTGTAAGGTATACATATGAATGAAGAAAAGGTCTAGTCAACTAATTTGACGCGTAAAGAAAAAAATATAACGAAAATTAAAATGAATTTTAACTTGTAGTAAATCTTTTGAAGTATCTTCAGTTAGGTGTCCACAAATGTATGGTACTATAAAATAAAATATTTACAGGCACTCTGATAGCACCGATTAAAGGAACAAAGCCGCTCTTGCTACTGGACGGGTACACTTACCACCAGGCACACTGCAGCGTCCGTTGGTATTGCTCCTCGAGGCAGTCCAAAAAATGTCCCGCTAGAATCAAACGATACCCAAACGGAGAACTCATACGAACAGACGTCGCTCACACCCACGAACCAATGCGCCAATTTAAATACCTAAAAAGTTAAACTCTCGAGTAGCGCCCAGTGTCCCGCAGTTTTACATCCGACAGCAGCCGTTCAACATTAGAAAAAAATAAAACACGCGTTTATGATTTCTATTTTCTTAGTTACATTCACAAACTTTTATTACCGTAATATTTATATAACTGTACTCCATGAAACCTTATAACCTCCTATAGGAAATTATTTTCAAAAAATCCTGGGACATACCTTTCTTTATTTCTTACGATTAATACACGAAACGAGTTTCATAAGCGTAGCGTGTTTTTTTTTAATTTACTACATTAAAATTTTCGGGATCGTGATTCTTCAAAGCATTGATCCTTCGAACATTAGTAGTTCGATCCTCGATCACGGACTCGATCATTTCACTCCCTTAAAAACGGAATTTAGCAAAATCCGTTCCTACTGTTCACCAGGAGCCTTACGCCCATCTCTAAACGCAGGCCCGAATAGATGCAAAATCACGCGAACGTGTACCTTAACGCGCCGAGATACGGTTTGCGGACGTGTGATTTTGCAAACTGCACCTATTCGGGCCCGCGTATAGAGTTGGGCGTAAGGCCTCTGGACTATTTGAAGATAGCGGCTTGTTATGTGCGTTTATTCCTAGAAAAAGCTTGCTCTTTTATAAATAGAGGAAGAATTACATTGCAAACTCTACAACTCTCAACAAAAGCAAAGATATGTTACTAATACACTTTAAATACTTAATACTTGTCTAGCTTTAATACCATAGTATATTTGACGCTATTGCTATACAAAAGACGCTGAAGTTGAGGTAAATCAAACTTAAATCAAGTGAATATCAGAATACAAACTACTAAATTTATTACATGTTTAAAAATGGTTGCCGCTTACCTTAGAATTAATGCTTAGAACATAATTCATGATCACATCACGACTCAGAAACACTGACTAGAAGCGAGATCAAATCTTCGTGACAAAAAGACATTAAATTAAAAGTTTATCTCCCTATGTAACGCCACTACTATTGCAGTGCTTTGATCCAGCAACACTTTTTCAGATAACGGTATTCTGATCCCGACTGGGCGAGGTAATAATGATAAGTTCTTACTTTTGCTGGAAGGCTACACGTTTTGGCAGAAAAACAGCTCCATGTACTGGTACTGCTCGGCGATGAAGGCCAGGCGCTGTTCTGCGATGGTCAAGCGCTCGGATGACGGTACCCTAGAACGAGTCCGGCTTTACCATAACCATCAGCCGAGGAAATTATTTTTGCACAATGGGACATATATAAAGATATAATGGTTATTAATGTCATTAGGTCTACTAGACTATTGAATTTTTACCATAAATTTATAGTACATTACTGCAGCGGCCGGCAACAGAAGCATCATCACTAACGATATAACTAAATACTATCCACGATCACAGTATAGACATGTCCTTTTATAGTGCCGATGTTGTTACCTACATATAAGGTCGGGGAAAAAGTTTCTTCGTATTTTATAAACAAATTCAAGACATATTTTTTTCAAGTTTAATTACATTTAATTATAATATATATGTGCCATTTTGTTCGATAACTTGTTGCCATCTTGTAGGTAGTGAAATGATCCCGTTGCTGTAGAAATTTTGGGACTTCTGATCAAAAAAATGCAACAAGTAGTTTTGACAGTCCTCTCTTGATGTTAATCTAACACTACCCAAAGAATTCTGAAGAGATCGAAACAGGTGGAAATCTGAGGGTGCAAGGTCAGGGCTATATGGTGGATGCATTAACACTTCCCAACCAAGCTCTCTAAATTTTTGCTGAGTGGCCAAAGATGTGTGCGGTCTGGCGTTATCATGATGAAAGACCACACTCTTTCTGTTGATCAATTCCGGCCGTTTTTTCTCAATTTCTTGTTTGAGTCTCATCTGCTGTTGGCAGTAGAGATCCGAATCGATGGTTTTGCCCGGCGGTAAAAGCTCATAATGAACGATGCCCTGCCAATCCCACCATACACACAGCATCACCTTATTACGTGTTAATCCGGGTTTCGCTACAGTCTGTGGTGCTTCACTGCCCTTTGACCATGATCGTTTGCGCACATTCTTGTCGTAGGGGATCCATTTTTCATCACCAGTGATCAATCTTTTCAAAAACGGTTCGGTTTCGTTACGTTTCAATAGAGAATCGCAAATGAGTACACGATTCATTTGGTTTCTTTCAGTGAGCTCGTGTGGCACCCAAATATCGAGTTTTTTTGTATACCCAGTTTTTTTCAAATGGGTCACTTTCAAACTGTTTTGTGGTCAATCCCCAGTTCTACAGCTACGACGTAACTACTAATATGCCGATCTTGGTCCACTTTTTCAGAAATGGCATCGACTTTATCTGTAACAGGGCGACCAGAGCGAGCTGCATCTTTGACATCAAAATTCCCAGACTGAAAACGCTTGAACCAACATTGTGCTACTCTTGAAGACACTGCATTAGGTCCATAAACGTCACAAATTTTATTCGCGGCTTGTGTCGCATTTTTCCCTTTTTTGTAATAAAATTTCACAATATATCTAAATTTTTCGTTAGATTCACTTTATATACATTTTATCGAACAAAAAAAACAATTGAAAAATGGCGGGAAATTGATTTTTACTTTTGTATTCCTTTTTTTAAATGTCATATTTTTAATGGTATCAAAACCAGCCAGATACAAACAGTACAACCGATAAGATTTTTACTACAACTTTATACATACAAAATACGAAAAGACTTTTTTCCCGACCTATTATTAATTAATTAATCGAATATCATATATTTATTGTCGATTTCAAAGATACCTATGTTTAGGAGCTTAGTTGCATTTTTTTATCGTGAATAAGTCCGCGTTTGACCACCAACTCGCCTGTTGGTAAGCGACGATGTGGTCTAAGATGAAGCACGCAGACTCAGAAGATACATATTATATCGTATACTTGATAGCATACCGGATTATAATAAATGTATTACCTACTTCAAATGTTTCGTTATATTCGTTGTGATATGATTTAAGTAGTATTTTTAAAAGGCGACGAATCTCATGATTTTAGCAACTCTATGCCAGACTCTCTAGCTCTTTTCTCCTCTTTCCATAAGTTTGCCGTATGTCATTATTACTTCTCCGAATTCGATCCTTATTAGCGACACTATCGAATGGTGTAATTAATACTGTTTTTTTAATCAACGGGTTCGATTTCTGGTTCACCCTGTATACTAAAGAACTTGCTAAACATGGCTTACTTGTGTAATCGATAATTCGAAATAAAATTTGACCTACCTATTATTTAAAATAACGTATTGCTTATCATTGAATTAAATCCTATATAGAACGGTAATATAACTCATAAATAAATAAAACCTAAAATATACAATCACACTATTTTCACCCTTTCTACCGAACTTTCCTTCCCTTTCCCCTTTTTTATTGTGAATGTTATTTTCGAATAATTAGATTTATAATTTTCTGAAACTACTTGTCGATGCAATGAAACTTGCCTTACGTACTTAGCATGTATTTTATAAATCATTATTAATGTTACGTGGCGATTATGAGAACACTTGATGAATACTAACGAATGACTATCTTCCAGATGTACAGTTCATCCCTACGGAGAAGGGAAAGTACATCCTGGTGCTGCGAGGGTTTACATACTCACAAGTGGGCGGGAGATTCTTCTATTGCTCGTCGAAGCACATGGGATGCCGAGCACGCGTGCGCATGTTGTCTGGCAAACTGGTGCCGTCGGGCGATGCGCACAACCACGCGCCGCCGTCACACGCGCGCTGTGGCAACGGAGCCTTCGTGCAGCTGAGGCCCCGCTCGCAAATCGCCAACCTCGCTGCCATGCTCCCCTCGCCTGTGTCCACCCTTACTCCGGCCGCCCTCGCCCTCCACGCGCTTAACTTCCCGCGAATACTGCCTAAAACAGATCTTTGGTCCAGGCTGCCCACGCCTGAAGTCAGAAAAGACTCTTAAAGACCTCATTTTATTTGTACATCCTCGAAGTGTGACGGCAGCTAATGATTTTTGTTTTTAGTATCTGGGCTGGATCTAAATTCAAGTCCATTGAAGTCTTGTCTTTTTACTTTGATATCACATTTAGCAGACAAAACAATATTTTGAAAGTTGTACGCTCTCTGCTTAAGACAATGCTATAGAGCCTGAATTATATTTCAGTAACTATGCGGATACGTGCCGCGTCTAGTTTGCGCACGTATTTGTTCTACATAATCACATTCTATCTAGCAATAAATATGATACTGAGTTTAAAAAAAGCAATTGTTAAAATGTTTCTTACATTTGTTGATCGATCTCTAAAATACCTATATTAGTTTTAAGCTTCGCTTACGGTGATATCTCAACGCGATACGTAATTCGGTGATATTTTTAGCTAGGCAATAATTTGTAAGCCTTATTTTATTGTGTTATAGTTCTACTTAAGATGTTATTTCCTAAATATTTTAGTTGTATATAAAATCCTAAATCCTATTTTTACTATAGACGCCTATCTACATGAATTATATTCTGCTTAAATAGCGAAATTGTTTTGTCTTTTAAAGTCAACTCATAAACATTTATAAGTTTTTTCCAGAAAAACACAGAAAGTACAGAATCTGTCTGTGGCTGGCATTATACACCTTATATGACGTTAACACAGCCAGATACTTTAATATTATTTACACGGGTTACACGTCAGAAACTGTCCCAAATTTATATAAAAAGTGTGAAATGAGACCATGATTGAATACCTTATTAACTTTTGTCCAGGTCTAATGTAAATACTCTGTATTTAAATGAGACGAAGCTTTGTTGTTTCATTGAACTTGTAAGATTTATTTCTTTAAAATAAATAAATAATTGACGAAAATTAAAAACCAGGTGTGCGAAGTTTATACTGGCCACATAATGGTCTTCAGTAATGTTTGACATCCAGTACTCGTAGTGATTTCTGAACGAATGGTTGCAGGAGCAGCTGAGTTTTTCAAAACCTGTAAACGTGCTTTTGGCGTAAAATACCAAGGCCGCAAGTTCTACAAGAACTATGTCGGAGGTAGTGGGTTCGTTTCATGGACATGTAGCAACGGTGCTTGCAGGGCCCGCATCCGGACTAAGGAGGAGAAAGTAGTGGCCTTCGTCGGGAAACACATTGAAGAATGTCCAACTTACTACAACTAATACGTCATCCCATATCTTCCTTTCCTTTCACTTCTACTCATCTTTTCTGGAACCTGGGTTTGACACGCACATTTTGCAATATTCGCAGCCCAAAAAGCTACTACGCGTCTGATGCTGGTCTCATCTTACCGGTCGCGGGTGTATTTTACATCATTTTAAATCCTGACGTTTCGAACACTGTGCAGCTTTTTTTTCCTTTTTGTTTTTGCACTTTCTGTAGACATTCGTCGTCTAGTCCACCTATAGCGACACTGAAAAGTGTTCAAAACGTCAGGAAATAAAATAATGAAAAATATCGGCGATAATATCCGTTAAAAGAGTTTAATTTAAATCTTCTTCTTCTTCTTTAATTTATAAAAGGCAATGTGTGTATGTATGTGCCCCATGTGCAAAACGGCTGGACCAATTTTGACGGGACTTTCACTGGCAGATAGCTGATGTTATAAAAAGTAATCCACGCGGCTGAACTGGTTTCACCGTGTGTGCTGTGTAGTAATAGAGAAAGCCTGAGAAGTATTTATCATACGAGTTTCTCAAAGAGTTTCCAGCAAGAGTTCTCAACTAGTTTATTACTCTTGGCATAAAGAAAAACTGAGGAGCAATGTAGTGTTGTTTTATTCTTCTTTTTGTTAAACCTATATCCATCAGCCTGGAAATCGACATACCTAGGAGTATGAAGTCTTTCGATGAGAAAAATATAACTTCTGGTCTAGTTCTCGTGATTCAGTTCTAACCAAAAAGTAACACTGATAACAAAGCACTATTGCTTTAAGTGATAAAAAGGCAAATTCTATGTCTGCTCCGTGTGTCCACGTTTCTCAGATAAAGGTCGTTAAGATCTGTGTTCGGTTTCTTACTTGCATTTATTAATGTGAATTTTAATTTTGTAGGTGCATTAATGAGTGTGTCCAGAAACGGGCGCCCGCAGCTCTGCCTAGGACCGTACCGGTTCTGCAGGTCTAACCCCAACAAAAATATTGGACCGAAGATCCGCTGGCGGTGCACCATGCAGCCCAGGGGATGCCGCGCGAAACTCATCACCTTATACCAGAATATTATTCATTACAACTCTTCGCATAACCATTGATTGTACATGTAGTCGCACCATGTTCGGTTTCTTTTTTGTATTTATCGATTTACTTCTTTTTGTTTTGATAAGTTATGTTTTTAAGTATAATTAAGTAATTCCAGCAAGGTTTCCTGGAAAAATGTATGTTTTTTTTTTTAATAACGAGTTTGCTTAAAATATGAGCAAAAATATTTGCTTACAATACATCCATTTTTATTACCTTTCTTTTTATCTTGGAAACTGTTTATTGGAGCTGTTGGTTTTTCGGTTGGTTTTTTAAAGTAACTTACCAGAATTTCATTGCTTTAAATTAGCATTCTTCCAATAGTCAAGCTTAAAATGTTGCCTCACTTTAGTGGAATTTCTTGCATGTCACATTAGGTATGTTATTAGTTAACATATGTTATATAATACTGCCCCGGTGGCCCAGTTTGTAGGGAACATGCCGTGTGGGTTCGATTTCCACCTAAGACAAATTTCTTGTAATGAACATTTGTGTTTGTTCTATATCTGGGTGTCTAATATCTATTTGAGTATGTATTTAAAAATATATATGTATGTCTCTGGCAGCCATAGTACAAACTTTGCATATTTTGAGGTCAGATGACCGTGTGTGAAAAAAACAAAACAGTCTCAAAGCTTCATTTCAATAAAAAGGTGTAAAATCTTGTAAATAACAAAAATAAAAATTGGATGTCGAAAACCTTGCTGGAAGAAAAGCTATGAAACAAACGTAATTTAAAAACATGGGAATTCTATTTGTTACAGGTACGCCAATCAGGATTATACCTACATCGCGTGAATAAAAGCAAATATTTTTAAATCGTAATAGAAACAAAATCAAAGGTTACGGTAAAGAGCGTTTAAAATTCGGTTTTTCTTTCAGTTGCCATGAAGTATGGAATTAAAATAGCGTGAAATTACTACACAACATTAAAACTGAAACACAATACTTTTTTGGGAGAAGCAGACAACCCATGGTAACCCAGCCCTGGTGAAGACATCTGGGAATCGATTCTACTTGAGATACAGTAGGAGCAGCAAGGTGAACTGGCCCTGGATTAAAACAAAGAAGTTATCAATCGCAAAGTTATCGTTGTAACCAATTGTAATTACCAAATCTTAGGAATTCGTGGTATACACTTTCACTAAAATTTATGTTAAAGGTCAAAATGAACCAAAGAAATATCGACACCACGAAGAAGATAAAATCTTTGAGGTTATTTTGGAACCTTTTTTTTGTTATATTTGTATTATAAAAATATAAGCTTTAATTGGATTTGAGTTACCGTTTTATATGCGCACGTGCATAACTGTTTAATTTAAAACGATGGATTCTAAATCCTTTAAAGTGTAGATTAGAGTCATCTACATTTTAATATTTAAATACTTCATATGTAATTTAGAAGAGTGACGATGTTTGGCCACCTTGTACGACATGACAAAATAATGAAAACCATCATAGAGGGAAAGGTAGAAGGAAAGAGAGGACCGGGAAGACCAAAAAGAGTATTCGTAGACCAAATAAAAGAGAAGGCAAATGTCATGTCGTACAGGGAGGTGAAAACGCTGGCTGAAGACCGTCAAGCCTGGAAATTACTCCACCGACAAGAGCTACGCTCTTAAATGTTGAATGAAAATGAATGTACTTTCTGTTCATCACATGAAATGTAGGGTTGTTTTCTTATTACTTTTAAAACTGATATACAAGTACATATAATATATGTTTAGGAATAAACATACACACTAATAAAAAGGTAGAAAATGGTTTATCGAAAAATAATATTCCAGGGACCCGTCTGGATCCCATTCGATTTGTGACGACGAAGTTCGGCAATCCCACCATTCTGTGGGGAAACTACCGGTTCATAAAGAAGTTGACTCGGCGGAGCAAGACCTGGTGGGAGTGCACTGCCAGGAAGTCGGCCCAGTGCCGGTGCATGGCCGTCACCGTCGAAGACAGGCTCGTCAAGCTCAATGGATGGCATAATCACTAAAAACTCAGTTTCAGTTAATTTATTGCAAGGTGTTAAAGATATCAAAATTAGTAGATAAAAATTAGTTGCTTGAATAGACCTAGGAAAAATAGACGGACTGTTAAAATAAAATAGACTACCTACTTACCCTTAGTACTTACCATTCCGCGAAACGGAAGATGCAGCGTAGGTAGGCCTTCCACTAGATGGACCGACGACATTGTGAGAGTCGCGGGCATCAAGTGGATGCAGATTGCAGGATGTCGTTCAGTGTGGAGGTTAAAGGGGGAGGCCTATGTTCAGCAGTGGACGTCTTCTGGCTGATGATGATGATGACTTACCCTTACTTAAATACTTCGTAGTGTTTGAATCTGAAATAATAAAATAAAGACTAGTTCAAATGAGATCCGCAGTCAACGAATTAATAGTAACTACTTGCTAGATGCAGTAATTTGCCATAAAATACTAGTTCGTTATTTCGCGTTCATGTGAACCAGGCCGAAAAGAGTCTCATTTGAGCGAGTAAGAAAAAATAATGAAGGAATAAGAGATTGATTGTTTGCCGCTGATACATTAGTGAATTAAACCCTCTCACATAGAAGCGAATATAAGCAGTTATATTAATAAATGTAACATACATACATACTAACAATTTCCATTGAAGGAAATTCAGTAGCAGTTTAGGTTACGTTTAGGTATGTACATAATAAAACGAGTATTTCAAGTTACTCGTTGTTAAACACTGTTTTAAACTATCACAGTTATTCAGTACAGTTAAAAGAAAAATTAGAAACAATCCCGTGAAAATAACCGGCATATTTATCGTATCTTGTTAATCACACTAATATCATATACGTGAAAGTTTGGATGGATGGATGGATGGATGGATGGACGTTTGTTACTCAATCACGCAGAAACGAGTGGATGGATTTGGATGAAATTTGAAATATACATTGCTTATGTCCTGGATTAACACATAAGCTACTTTTCATCATCACCACGCGGGTGAAACCGTAGCTAGTCGTCTATAATCGAATAGTGATAATGAATTCGCTTGTAGTTGCGTGCGCGTGCCCACACGGACGATCATGTGGATGCTCGTACGATGATTGTGACGATTATCGATGACAGACGATCTATGAATAACGATCATCGCCGATAGTGAAGAGGAGGCTCAATGTTGACACGAATTATAAAGCTTCATAAAAGACTGCTTTTTAAAGTGTATGCTGCTTCTAACATCCGTTTAAATACATTTTGTTTAATATACCTATATAAGTAGAATTTCGGATAAGTTGTTTGAGAGTTATTTAGTATTTTGAACTGAACATCTGAATTTTATTGTAGTTTAAAGCATTCCATTGAATTATTAAACCAACTGTAAGTATACAGTGCCAAAATATTAATAGGGACAGTAAGGGCAAACTACCTTAACCGTGAAAGCTACACGAATCGAGCTGAGAAGAAATTCCATGGTAAAAAACGAATTTTGTATTGAATTGCATGGAAAAACGCTTCTGGCGATTTCTGAAATTTCTAGTACACTAACCGAAAATAGTCCCATAGAGACTTTTTATCAGTATTAAGAACATGATCGATCGGTGTCAAAAATATTTTCTCGATCAGAGTTTTTTTTGTTTTTATTTAAAAATCGGTGAATGCTAATCAAAATGTTTTCAAAATCTAAGAAATGACTACGAAGACCGTAGTCATGTAGCTATAATGGTTAAGATAATAATAATAATTAATAACGCAGGCTTATGGCGAACCGTCGGTGAGTGGCGACACCGCGTACCCCGATTCCATGGGGCTAAATGAGACCTCGACCCCTGGCTTGCTTTAACCGGCCGTCCAGGGGTGGAAACCGCAAGAGCTACGAAACCCAAGCTCCAGGGTGGAAGTGTAGAAGGGCTTATGGAGCTACTAGCGGCGTTATCGCCGCTAGTAGGTACATGTCAATAGTAACAATAATTAAAATTAAATCAAATGAAAGATAAATGAGTAAAAATTGAAATTAAATGTCACAAAATAAAATCAAATCAAATCGAAATCAAATGTCAGCAGTTTATCTATAATTGCCCTTACTGTTCCTCTTATAGTTTCCATTCTGGATATAACCTGTACAAAAGTCTTGAACAATATGACTCTAGTTGTATCGGTTCAATTTCAAGTTTCAAAGTTCAATTTCAAGGTTCAATTTCAAGTTTATTTTTTTGTTTTTTTTAAATATAAAAAAAACAAAAAAAATAAAATAGTGTCAAATAGGTTGTATAGATATTAGTCGTTTAATTTATTTAAACTTTTGAATTATATTCTGAAATAAATTGTAGATAGTGGTTCTAGAAAATACCTATAATAGAATAAATAATTAAATAAAACACGGGCAATATAATCAGCCTGTATATTGTATGTTTAGCGGTTAGAGTTTGTTGTAAGTGTGTTTTGTATTGTTGTACGTCGTTAAAATTTTAACCCTTATAAACACTACTTACATATTGTACAAAGGTCAATCCTTTTTCAAATTAATAGCTCTGAACATAAGTAATACTCGATGAATTATTTTTTTCATTTGGTCACTTGTTACTGATTTCACAGTGATCAATTTCTCTTATCATGTATTGTGTATTGAAAATAAATATCTTGAAATAACCGATATCTCTTCTACTATTTACGGTAATAAATGTAATGTGATATTCGTGTATAGATTTGAAAGAAATCTTAACTGTCTTGGCATATTCATTTCCCTCACTGCTAGAGGTTCCGTACATTTAATGCTCAGTAGAGTCATTTGACATTGACTTACTCTTCGGTAATAGTATTGATACTTACTTTATTCTTAGTGCTTATCCTTCGGACCTATCAAAATTTGTACTTATAGCTTATTTTACGTTTCAGAGCCGAAGTTTGATCTCTCTCAACGTGGCAACCTCGTCATTCAAATCGGAGAGTGGCGTTTTAACAAACACGCATGCTGGGGTTCCAAAGTACGATGGACTTGCATCAAGAAAAAGAGCGGCTGTAATGCTGCTATTACCACTGTTAACGATATCATTGTCAAGACGTTGGGCAAACACAACCATTAATTTTCCGTCTGTGATCAATGCAGCACAAATGCTAAGCATTCAAAACGCCAAAAGGTGAAATTACGGAAATAATAAAACCGTGACTCTGAAATGTTACAATTGCATAGTGCATACACTTATTTTCTTTAAAGAAAACAAGTGTCAAATTATTTGATAAATAATTAGTAAACAACCTCTCGCAGGCAGCTTGCCAACATCATATCAAATAATTTTCGTTTTGTGCCTTTTAATAATTCTGTTTTTCTCTCCCATACAATAACAAAATATTTTAATTAGGGCTCTAAATGTCAATAACTTTGCACAGGAAAGGAAGGAAGGAACGCCAGGGCAAAGCTTAGAAGCCAACCCTTACACCTGCAAAATACAAAACTAAAAAATAAATACAATCTTCAAAAAAAAAATTTGGTTAAGGTGAAACGTTTCACTTCGGTGGGAAATTCAAATTTCAAACAGTTTTTTTTGTTCTTATAGCTAGGCCGAGTAATTATTGTAAACGATACTGATGTTCGCGAAAATTTATTATTATTCTTTACAAACTCGCGTAAAGTTATTTATCTCCAATGCATATTATTACATACATTTGTCAATAAACAAATTTATGCTGTTTCAAATGGTTTATTGCCAAATGTAAGTAATATGGTGAGTAACCGATTAATAGCTATTCATGATAATGTAAAGAACGACCAACAATTTTCGCGAACACTATGCCACTTCACAATAATTACCCGGCCGACAAGGACAAAAAAACTGTTTGAAATTTGATTTTCTCGCCAAAGTGAAACGTTTCACCTTAATGTTTTACGTTTTATATAAAGTCTTGGAACATAAGTTGTTATGTATGATGGCGGTAAGTTGTCTACGACTGTTTGTTAGCTAAATACGATTAACCTTGTATAAGAAGCGTTATTGTTTGCTAAGAAAAAATTGAAGCATGGGATCGATTAAAAGTGAGTAGAGTAAGAGGCGTTGAATCTGCAATTGTGTAAGGAAATTAGCCTTGGGTTATGTAATGTTGTAAACCTTTTTGTAGGATAAGGTGTGATTTAAGCAATTTTTGTGAAATATTCGTTCATATTAATTAGAAAAAAATAAGATACAAATTCAGTTGCCATGGATTCCTCAAAAAAAAAAAACAATCTTATTTAAAAACTTACAATTGTCCTGGTTTAGTTTAAATTATGCTGTTGTTTGTTATTAAAACATATGGTTTATATTCAAGGACTACTATTCATGTGAGATTAAAATCGAGACTATGGTATGGTAATCGGTTACTCCGACTATAGTTTTAACCACATTAAGACTTCTTCAAGTACGCGCGCGGCATCTCGATTATAAGTAAGGCCGTGTTTGTGAGTAATGGTGTGTTTGTTCGACATTATAGGTCTGGAGTTCTAGACATAATTATTATTTCAGTAAGATATACATAGGTGTTTAGAAGTAGCCATCAAGAGCGATTTTACTTGTAAGTTTTTTTTAAAGATAGATTTAATTATAGCCATAGGCTAAATTAAGACTTCTTTAGCACATCCATTATGGACGTAAAATTTAGTTGAGAAAGGGTCATTCGTAGTAATTTAATCGTGTTTTTCCGATTTGAATCCGTAAGTTATAAAACAGTGTTAAGCAGTTTAGATGTATTTAATGATGCATATAATATGTAACTAATGTTTACCCAAATTATAATCACACTGAACACAAATCTGCTCTACAGTGCATGTATATTGTATTTTTTTTGGTATATTATTTTTTGTTGTGCTCACAATTACTGTGAATTTCCATTTAAGCAAATTCGGATCTTTACAAATGCAGCTATAATTTGAACCAACTTAAAAAAGAAGGTTCTCAATTCGTTCCGTATTTTTTATTACACGTAATCATGGTAGTTATAATACTTTATAGGTTATGTTTTCTTTACTATTTAAATTTAATGATCATTGTTAGATTATTGCTTAGTTTTAGCTCTCTATTTGCATTTATTTTGACATTTGCTTATCTTATCATAATCTAATAAAGAATCGAATCAGAAAGTCTCTATCTTTTGATAACGACCACAAAATATCGAACGTTACTGAAATGGTTCTACTAAAACGACAGGTCCTGACGTTAGGTTTTCTTTCAGATCTAAACCCAGTGTTCGCTCAATCACAGCGCGGCAACCCGGTGATAATGATCGGCCAGTATCGCTTCAACCGTGTCAACAAGTACGGCAGCCGCACGCGCTGGGTCTGCGTGAAGGCCAAGGCTGGATGCCGAGCGTCACTCCACACCATGGACAACGCCATTGTGCGCGTGTGGGGCTTCCACGACCCACTCGCACACACTAGCGCCAACCGGTACTTACCTTAGAAGCGCCACATCGGCCCTAATAAAACAATATTCGACAGCAATAACTTTTAATTTGAAATTAACAGAATGCTGCTAACAATTTGATGGACAACTCGATGAACATAGCCACGGAGCATAGGCGCGGTGCCATTTACTTAACCTTTGTTTCTGAGGTTCCTTTTGAATGTCGCTAATGTTTTTGCGAATCATCCTTTCTAAATCGGAAACAACCAGAATGTAGAAGTCAGATGTCAAACAAAATTTGCAAGTTATGTGGGTCTTTTCTTACAAATTTCAAGTATTATTTCGTAGCGCTTAAGTAAGTAGGCAATTTAAAAAATTTGAAGATAAGTAAGTAATTATTTTGGAATCTCCTAATGTCATGACAAATGGGTGCTTGATCACAATTTAACTTTGCTTAATTTGAGAGTTTCACACACTGAGGCTTGACGATGTTTCGGACGGTGAAATTTAGTTTCACGGACATTATTTAGTTTTTAAGCTCGTATTTTTATCGGGGGGTCGGTTAGTGGTAAGTGTTACTATCTGATAGTTAAGATACGGAACAATTGTAGCGACAAGCAATGACTAAGGGTGGGTTGCACCATCTTACTTTAGCTTTAACAAACATCGACATGTCAGTTAAAGTACCAACTAGGCAAAAAAAATAGCACCATCTGACAATTGTTAATGACGTCATAACTTTAACTTTAACCGTAACTGCCCAAGCTTCGCTGGTTATTGTTAATGTTTTATATTTGTCAGATACATAAAATATAATTCCATCTGGGGTAAATAAGGTCTCATTTGACTTGTAATGCTAGTGAATACGCTGGTGCAACAAATTTCGCGTTCCTGCTAAAGTTATTGTTATTGTTAAATTTCTCATAAACCTTAACTTTACCTACTAGTATGGTGCAACCAAGCCTTAAACTTCAATATTACGTATTTACTTTAGCTAATGTGCACTTGAAGAGGTTACTAACATAAATACGACTTATGTTTTGGTGGTGGATAAATTGCTTTTATTCAATGAATTTAATCATAATCATGAGTAATTTTTATTTTACATATTTTAATACTTAATTATTATACTCCTATCAATAAATTAGCATAATTATTTATGGTTTTACTGATGTTTGAATTATTTTGGCAAACCCCCAACGCTCTTCAGTTTTTGAACTTGAATTGACTGTCACTAAATTATATGGATGTTTCATTGAGAATTTAATTTAAACAACGTAGATAAAAATTAATAATTAAAAAAAATGCATTATTTATTTCACAAGCCTTTGGTTTTGATAATCTCAACAGGTAAAGAACAAATACACTAAACATATTTTAAACATGTCTTGCTCAAAAACTTCATCATGAAACCATGTGCAAGTTATGTCAATCTAACATCTGGCGAGGTAGCGGTCAAGCGCAAGCCTATTATTTAGAAAAAAAAAAAAAAAAATTAGGAACACGAAGAATAGGGTTTTGTTACTTACTTTTTGAAAAATATGAGAATAGCCTCGAAGAAAAAATCAAAATTCAACACGCGCAATCTCGCGTAACCGCCCTATTTTTGTTTTGCTAAATGCGACTCTATATGACACTCAATAAGCTCTATGATCGACTGCGGTAACAAACTTCCACGAGTCTCATTGCGACCCAACGTTAAGTAAACGGCAGCAGAGTACTATCAAAAATATTGCATTAATCTTTAAAAGAGTAAGCATATTTCAGATTCTATATCAGTTCGGGAGTATCACACAAGCAGAGGCACGGTGATGTTGCTGGCTGACGGATATCGCTTCTCCAGGGAACGGAGCCGAGGTCAGAAGACCAGGTGGCAGTGTTCCCTGCGAGCTAGAACCAGGTGCAGAGCGTACATAGCCACTTTTGATGGACGAGTCATCAAATACAGTTTCGATCATAATCATCAATGTGATTGATATCAAACACTCTAGATTGAAGTATATACCCGTCCAATGGCTAATAATTTACTTTAATTTAACTAGTGTATAATCATAATCATCAGCCTTAAACTGTCCACTGCTGGACATAGGCCTCTCCTAATGCACGCCACTGAGCTCGGAGCTCTCACTTATTTAGTGCATAATAGAAGTGCCTTATTTACTCTTGCCACAGCTCAGCTGTACTGAAAGTACCAGAAAATAGAGTTAGGCAATAATCTTGTTTTGAAATACAGATTTTCTATTTTACGACTAAATGGATTTCATTTTAACTAAACTACTTAAGTTGCTTTATAAACGATCGGATCTTTTAGTAATTTTATATCAACCGCATTGAGGATCGTGGATTTTAATCATATTAGGGATCAAGTTCTGTAAGACTTGTTCTTCCTACTTGCTAGGCTGACCCTGGTTCATCACGGACAGCCAGTAAGTGCCAAGCATTGCAGCTACCATGAAAACATGCGGAACCAACGCGGAACCATGAAAACGAATGAAAACTGTATAACTTAAGAAAGCAAGTGAATGTGGTGGAAAGTGGATTTAACTGAAGTACACCAATCCAGCTATAAGTATGCAAGTGAGACCTAAAAGTGAAACGTTTAATGTGTTCTAATTTCCAATCCGATTTCGGAGGAAAGAATTTATTCTTTGAAACTCTAGTACCTTGTTCATATTGTGAGTTTCTGTTGCACTCACTCTGTCTAGCCAAGCTCTAAGTCAAGGCATAATTATATCATGAGGTGTTATGAATTTTACAGATAGGTAATAAAAAAATCCTAATATGGATAATTTAACACTATCAAATGATAATAATGAGATCAGGCTAGTTGGTGGCCAAAGGTATATCTACTCAAGTAAATAAAAAAAAATAACACCAAATTTGAAGGATCGGGGCTTGATTGGCAAAAATTACTAAAAAGCGAAGGGCTTTGGGAGGCTTGTGTTTTAAGGATTTTACAAAGACGTAAGGTCTAATGTTTTATAACGACCTTGGGATTTTATTTTGTTTCGGACTTCAATAACTGTCGTCTTTGTTTGAAATACTCTAAAGTAATTTGATATTAAAATTTAACTCTCATCCTTTCCAATCGAAAATAACAAGAAATACATTTTCAGTGTTTATTATTTGCATAAAACAGCAGATAATTTACACTTGAAAACGTATTTCTTTCGCCTTTTTCCTAGTGTCGTACATTCGTACGCAATAAATAAGTTTATTATTGATCAAAATTTAAATCTTAAGCCGTATTTAGTTAAATGAGTTAACGTCATGGTTGCATGTTGCAGTATCTGTGTTCACGACAACCAGAGGCACACACATGCTCCTCCACGGGTCGTACCGGTTCGGGAAGTCTTACGTGATGGGCCGCAAGACTCGGTGGCAGTGCACCACCAGGTCCAGGACCAAATGCAGCGCCTTCGTCATCACCATCGACTCCAACACCATCATCAGATCACAGCTCGTGCACAACCACGATTACTGAATTGGACGATGCAAAATAACAAACGCTGCAGTTGCATTCTCAATGATTTTCAGTAGAATTATATTAAAGGTATATGATTATTTACGGAGACTTACCGTGGTAAGGTTGTGGTTGTGGAATAATCATATCACTTTAGTAAACAACCGTGATAGTTTAAAACAGTGTTTTAGAATAATATTATTCTTTAATTAGCTCATTTTATCCCTTTGTTGGACAAATGCCAGTTTTCACTCTATTAGAATGTGATTTTTTAAATACTATTATATTTTATAATCAATTATTACAGCGAATCAATCATTATCAATTGTCTCGACTTGCGACTAGGGCCTATTAACGTATGTCAAAATATATGTCGATTTTATGTGTGTTTATTTCTAATAATTATACTTTTGCTTGAAATCGGTTTTTATTCAAACGCTTCATAATCCACTGATTTTATTTTGTGTATAATCCTCATAGATTTAGTTTTTAACTAGATCTATGATAATCCTAATTTTAATTCTTCATCCTATACTGAAACTATAAAGCTAAGCTAAACTGACCGATTGATTGTACATATCATTTAAAAGCCGGCAAAGTGCAAGCCTAGCTCGCGGATTGAAGGTTCCGAACCACAACATAAAAATAAAAATAAATGGGTGGCTGTGTCGTGGAGACGACCGTGTGTTTTGCGTTAATACGTGTACATTTTACTTTGCGCTACGCGTACCAAGTCGCAGACATCACCAAGTATGTCTCACTAAACGTTACGAATTCTTTGATTCTTTAGCTATCGAGTGGTGTAATTAGATTTTGGATGTAGATGATAGATATGTAGCTGCAGCATCAAACTGTATCCCCTGTTTTTTTTATCATCAGTTTTTTTAATTGGAAGCAAATTTAAAGACGTATTCAAGTAAAAAAAAAAAACAATATAAAACAAAATTATCTTGATTTATTTGGTTAATTTCTCAAGAAATAAGTACGATTTCAATTAAAGCCATCAGCAACTTAAATTATCATAAAGAAGTAGTTAAACACAACACACAACACCACTGTTTCACGTTCCTGCCGTAAATACAAACTACGCTCGAAACTATTCTTTGTCGCGTAGCTCAAACCTATAATAACCATTACTCTAAACTAGACCTCTTTCACTTAACTAAAAATGCCCTAAAAATCGAAATAAAAAAGTTTCACATGCACCCACATCACCACACACACACATATTAACACAACACCTACTACATACCCTCAATCACCCCCACACACACCTACACCCACCCACGCGTCTCTGCGAACCCTGACTCTTTTGAGGACTTGTGTATCGCAGACACGGCAGACACATAAATCACCTTAAACCAAGCCTTGCACCTACACACCTATGGATGTTAGTGTGCCTGTAATATGATAATGTTAGTCGTAAAATTATTATTATTTACTTTTTAAATTACTGTAATCTATTTTGGCCTTATTTTTGATAGCTATTGTTAAATATTGTATAGAATATATAACGCTGTTGATTGCAATAAATAAATAAAATAAAATAAAAAAATCATACCGCCCAAGCGGTCACCCATCCAAGTACCGACCGCGCTCGACGTTGCTTAACTTCGGTGATCGTATGAGAACCGGTAGTGAGCAGAAATTGGTCACCGACTCGCACTTGGCCAGTATTTATTATTTGTTGTTTTACTCGAGTGTGTACTATAATCATGCCAAGTTTGACGCTTGTACGTATTACCGTTTTACACCAGAGTAAATACATAAATACGGTTTAAAAAAAGGTTGTTGTATGGGGACCCCATTAGTTTTTACTTTGTGAGTTTATTATTATTTCTTAGCTAACCCGCCGTAACATTACATATTCTGTTTGAATTTCAACTGGCTATGTATTACGGTTCGAAAGATACAGCTGCTTAAAGATAGGACGGACAGACAGACGTACGGACAGACAGACAGACAGACAGACAACGTAGGCTTAGTAATAAGCGGGTCCTTTTATTTACCCTTTAGCTACGGAACCCTAAAAAGGACGTTATTATTATTTATTATTTTATCATTTTTCCTATAACAGGCTCCTTTCCTTTGTCCTAGTTCTCTCTTCTACGTGCCCTAAGACGCTAAGTAACATCAAACCATTGCTTTAGCGAGGATCAATACAAACAAATGAACACTTCTAAAAGTTTAATAACATGATTTATTTCCAGTGACGCGTATCAAGACAAAACGCGGTACATACATGCTGGTGGTAGAAGGATACCGGTTCTCCCAGTGCAGCACCCCAAACATCAAGAACCGAGTGCGGTGGCAATGTTCCCTTAAAACCAGGACCAAGTGCACAGCGTCGATGGTGACGGTGGACAACTATATCCTACGAGCGAAACTTAACCACAATCACACGTAGGAATTTCACGGTTTTGGACGTTTTAACATTTGTGTTATTGTGTAGTACTAAAAACAGTATTTCTGCTAGAACTTACGGGCAAGTGCAACCTCAGTGCTCGGACAATAGGTTATCGGGCAAGTGTTTGATTTGTTAAAAACAGGCTTAGTGAAAAAAAATACGTATGTATACCGAAGAAATGATTTACATGAGCTTAAAAAGTTCTGAGATGTAAACATTTACCCCCTCATTTATAAACGTGGAGTAGCCATGGAATAGTAGCTACGTTTTTTGTCTTTTTCGAGCTAGTTAAACTTTGGAAGAAAAAAACAAAAAAAAACTCTCAAAATTTTTAGTTACTCCAAGGCGTTACTCCAAAGCTACTACGCCTTCATTAATAATAAGTAAGTTTTTGGTCGAATCAGGACGGGATGCTCTGTTCCTTTCTCGCAAAGTGAGTGTCAGTGCGGAGTTTGTATGGTGTATTTGTCTTTCAAGTGACGTCATTTCTAAGTATAGTTTTTGACTAGCAAGACATTAAAATACCTATAACTTCTTTATTTTATTTATATTACACGGGAATTACTCACGTAAGATTAGGCGGGATACTCCGACTATAGTTTCAACTGCATACGGCGGTCTTTATCAAGGTGAATGCGCGCGCGCGGCTGCGAGCTTGGAGTGCAAAGCGAGACGCAGCCGCGCGCGCATTCACCTTGATAAAGACCGCCGTATGCGGTTGGAACTATAGTCGGAGTATCCGGCCTAATCTTACGTGAGTAATTCCCGTGTTATATAAATAAAATGTGTGAAAACCACGTCAGTTTCCATAATAAAACTTCTTTATTTTTGAACACATTTTCATTTTGTTTTCGGTGATCAGCTCTATTTATGGTCAGCTTTTAAGACAATAAAAATAATCAATCTGGTAGCCTATTATGTAGCTTATATTTCGCGTATTGTAGATATAATTTAATGGATACTCTAGTGTTCAATTAAATTCTTGTTCGTTACGCTTTTGACGGAGCGTTCGTGTTACTGGCACGGAAAAATCTCATGATGTTTCGTAATCTTTAAATTAGGTATGTACTTGAAAATTGCATCGTTATCATTAAATCTGTACGTAAATAAATTAAATAAATATATTTATAAAGTTAATGTAGAAGACCACGTTTATCACGTCAATCTAGATTTTGTTTAACTAAAAATTTACAGCTTCACTTCGAAACGTTAGTTAAGTTAATACTTCAAAGCTCTGTCGAATTCTCGCCGATGAAAATGAGACTGCAATTTTAAGCACATTAACTCAGTGAAAGAAACAAGTGTCTGAATGAATGTTATTAAGTATATAAATATATGTATAACAAAAAGTACATAAAACTTATAATTCTTCTGACAGCTCTTTCAGGCATTCGCTTCGAGGTGACGAAAGCTGGCAACGCCGTGATGGTGCTGGGCAAGTATCGGTACAACAGGGTCACGAAGTGCAAAGGGCCGCGCTACCGCTGGACCTGTGTCAAGTACTCCAACGGCTGCCGCGCCACCGTCATCACCCTCGAACACAGGATCGTTAACTTTCTGCACGAGCATTGTCATTAGCACATCCAGAGAAAAGAGAAGTAAATAGAAAGGAAATGAGAAGAAAACTCTATCGCCAGATATTGTGACAGATATGTGATTGAAGATTCTTATTTATGTCAACTCGTCGAACTCCGCGTCACAGTTGCTAACACAGTTGATATGGGTTTATATGGGTGCAAGTGGCTACAACAAATTTCTTACAAAAATGCCTTGACAGCCGTTCTAATTTAGACAAAAAAAAACTTTTCTGTGAGGACATCCACTGGGCCAGCATAGTGGATTATCCATCCTCTCTATGAGAGAAGGTTGTTTCCCAGCAGTGGATACATGATAGGCTGATAACGATGATGATTGTCATTAGTAATATTAATATATTATATAATATTCACGAGTACGGTATCCTAAATGTCCTTTTTCAGTTTACGCGTTCTTGAATGCGAAATAATTATTTTAAAGCGCATTTAAACAAAAAAAAGGTCCACTGCATTTGTTCTAAAAATTTAGTTTTTCACCTGGCGTTTTTGTCGCACTTTTCCAGGGTCTTTTATCCTATGTAGGCCTTCATCATGCCAAGTATCGATCTATGTAAGATAGAAAACCAGTACAGCTACAAAAAGTAGTGCAAAAAGACAACATCACGCCCAGGCGGTCTCCCATCTAAGTACCAACCGCGCCCTACATTACTTAATTTGGTAATGAACAGAAATTTGTCACTGACTCGCACTTGGCCATTATTTATTGTTAGTTGTTATACTTTAGAGTATGTACTATAATCATGCCAAGTTTGACGCTTGTACGTATTACAGTTTTTACATTAGAGCAAATACAAAGTTACGTAAAAAAATACGTTCGTTGTATAGCGACTCCCCTCTAGTTTTTCATTTTATTATTATTTCTTAGTTTATCCGCCGTAACATTACATATTCTGTGAAAATTTTAAACTGGTTGTCTGTCAATTACGGCTCGAAAGATACAGCCGTTAAAAGGAAGGACGGACAGACAGACGGACAAACAGACAGCGTAGGCTTAGTAATAGGGTCCCGTTTTTACCCTTTGGTACCCTAAAAAGTAAGAGAATTAATAAATTTTGCATATAATTATATCAAGTGTGTTTCTAATATCTGTAAAGATCTTTTCACATAGGGCAATGAAACGCATTTAACTGACAAGGTGGTACCTATATACACGATATTTACTTACTTAAAAGTTATGTATTTTTACTTTTAATACTTACATTATATATTTTTGTTACGCGTTCTTAGAATGTTTTTAAAACGTTCGTGTTTTATTTAGTTTAAAGTTACTTATCATTATTTTTAGGCTAGATTAGTTGTTTAAGCTAATTCCTATTAATTATTTTGTATTCATTGGAATAAAGTATGTATTTATGAATGTTATTCTTATATCATTGCCGTAAAAAATAATTGTAATTTGTAGTTTACCTGCCCTATTAAATAGTAAAATAGTTGTCCAGTTAATTATGATATCATTCGTAGGTCCATACTTCAGCACTACTAAAAAAGGCAGCCCAGTGATAATTTTGAAAGGTTATCGCTACAACCGCGTGATGTCCTGCAGAGGACCTAAAGTCCGCTGGACCTGCGTAAAGAAACCTAACGGGTGCCGAGCCATCATCATCACATTTAATAACACCATCATTTTACATAAATACAACCACAACCATTAGCACTACTCATGATTTTTTTACAAGCAGTAAAATCCTAATAATGAAGACCCGGACAAGATTGATGCTAAACAGTGATGACTGGCAAATAAGGGCTCGGTTGGCATTTTATGGTAAGGCAATTATGGTAAATTTACTTATATTTATGTTTTTTTAAATTATTATTTAAGATTTACGTCTGATAATTTTGTAATACTCTTAATTGACGATAAATATAAAAATAAGGGGTTTCATTTGTTTCCGCACCAATAAATGTTATGTTAATCTGCGTCACTCCACTTCACAGATTGTTGCGTTCCATGCATTGAGTGTTTTATTATTAATCTAGCCTTAATTTCAATCGCTTTTAATTGCATACTTTGGCAACTTAGTGTTTGTTTATTCAACAAAAAATTGTGCTACCGAAATAAAGCCGAGAAGCTAACAAAATAAGCTCACAGCGGATTTCGCGTAGAGCGTATGCAAGCGTGTCTGTAATATACGAACGGCATAGGGGTTCAGCAATTTTATCAATGTTTTAGATTACATTATGAGTGCAACGAGAGCGGGCACACCAGTGATCATCCTCGACGGGCACAGGTATATCCGCGTGTTGGGCAACAAAGGCCCCAAGGCACGCTGGCGCTGCGTACGTAACCCCACCGGCTGTCGCGCCAAGATATACACCCTGGAGGGCAAGGTCATTCACGCAGTGGTCAACCACGACCATGAGCCGATCGTCTACTGATTACACTCCATACAGGTTTCCGCGTCATCATTATCTGACTTACGAAGAAGATGATTTGAACAATATCAAATGTATTGAAACTGACACTGAGATTGATGCTGTGAAATAAGTGTTATATTTTTTGTAAAAGAAATCTTTCCGACAAAAATGTACTATTTATACATTTCAACGCTACCGCAGTTTCAGTTGCCTCCTACTGGTTAGACGTAATATTATTATAATGACAATGTATCAAATCGCTAATATGAAAAGAAGAAGTGGACAAATTTTACACTTTTTCGGTGCGAGATGTATGCGATATATCTCGAAGCTGTCGAATAATACGTTTATTCTGGAAACATACAAAATGGTATAATGTTAACTAGTTTTTAGAAAAAAAAAATACTGCAAAGATCTTGGGAAGAATTTTAGTCTGAAGGCAACCAAACTGGTCAAATCTTAAAGTCCGAAGGAAGCTAAAATAAATTATTTTTTATTTATTTATCTAGTTTAAGTTACCTTATTAAAATAGTAAAGATTTAATAAAAAAATTGTTTAACCAGGACCAGTTTACGAAAATCCAGCTGAACCCACTAATATCTCGTCGGACTCTGCAGTCATCATAGAGCAAGGAACACCAAGGTCAGAATCTGTCTATATAATCGATCCTCCAGTAAAAACTACTTTTGAGCAAACTGTTCTACAACGTCTACAAAATATTGAAAAGACACAGAAACTTATTCTGATGAAATTGTCAGAGGGTGGTTCTAAAATAGAAGCAGTATTGAAAAGGTCACGACAAAAAATAGAAACAAATAATATTGGGTTCACACCGATAGATGACGACAAATCGTTCAAGAATTTGGATGAGCTGTTGCAAGATAAAAAATCAGCAGACAAACTTAAAGAAAAACTATCCGTAGTTTGTGGATCTGGTAAAGGTATAGGAGCGAACAATTGTTTTGCTCTTGTAGATGTTATGTTTACTCGGAGATTCCTTACAAAGTGTTCATGGGCGGGTGGCTCGCGAGGTGACGTTCAAAAGGTTTGCTTTAAAGCTCACACTCGAGTCATCAACTTATTTTTCGAGCTAATTCATCAGTCAGATAATACATATACTTTACAAGAGTGTGAAGCGTTTTTCAAAGTTATATTAAAGAATTCCATTCAGCGAATGTGTTCCAAAAGAATGAGAAAGTCAACAATCAAAAATAGAGGGAAAAAACAGACTAAAAATTTTATTATCACGGACGTTGATGCTGCTGATCAGATCAATCAACTACTTGCTAACGCTATTGCTAACGCTCAGGATTATTCTGAATAAAGTTTTACCTGTAAGTTGTATGCAATGCAATCCCAGTGTTTTCAAATACGACTTTTACGGTATAAAGATTTTTTTTTCTTTTTTGGGAAATTATCAAGATGAGGCAATTGAACACAGCGTAGTCACGGTTTGACAGTCGAGTCTTAAACAGTTTGGGGCTTTAAATTGGGTTTCTTAAGGATCGTCATGCGGTTTGCATGCAAATGAAGAAATTAGAATTGAAGAAAAAAGAAACGATCGGCAATAACTAAAAAATACTAACGCGTAAGAAGTAAAAGTGAGTAGAATACATTGAAGAGTAATTTGTGACAAAGTTAGATTAATGTAAATACCTAGTTTATTTAAAAATAAGAAATATGATTATTTTTATATTTGAGTTATATTTTTAGAACCAATAATACTGTAGGTATGCTACATGCTTACCTTCTGTTGTTTCGTTTAAACAGTTACTATTTAAGTAAGTATAAATGTCACTTCTATTGTTATTGTACCTATCTATTGTGTAGATATATATCTGGACGTCAACTCGCCTGATGGTTAGCAACGTCGTGGTCGACGATGTTTAAAACGATCTACAAGATATATATTTCTCATTCTGTGTGAAATTCTATTACTTTCAACTTTCGTAGTCTATAACTACAATATACTTAAATGCTAATTGAAAGTAATAAACCGATTGAAAAAAAAAGTATTTATTATTATTCCTCCTAGGGTCCATTTTACTATGTATGTTTCTTCTGCAATTTAGTCCTGGGGCTCATGATATTAACGTGCGAAATATCATACGAGCGATTAAAAAATCGAGCCCCTGTAGTTTTTACGGTTAAAGTATCTACCCTTATAAAGTTACTTTTTAATTATATATAAATTATCTACCTAATTAAAGGTTGTAACTTTATAGGTGAAGTTTTCAAATGAGCTATTCCTACCTATAAACATAAGTTTTTTTTTTAAAATCTATATGGTTAATATGTTCTCGTTGTGCTTTATCCTCAATAATATAACAAATTAATATGATCTTTATAATAAAACAATATAAATTGTCCTCATTATAGCAATCTTCGGTAAGACTAAGAAAGGTAATCCAGTGCTTATGTTTAACGGCCACAGATACAATCGGGCTGATTTGTACAGCAATAGTCTGAAGATTCGGTGGATCTGTATTAAGAAGCCTTTCGGGTGCTCCGCTAAAGTTTTCACTATTAATAATGACATACTCACACATACTCCACATAACCATTATTAAATACATACTTAATATACCTACATATTTAAACGTATATTAGATTTTTAAATATTATTGTTTGGTAGTTTTCGGTTTTAAGTTTAGTTTTTTCTTATTTAATGTTTTATTATCAAAAATGTTCTGTATAATGTTTAATTAAACCTAACCTCATACATGTCTACTTACTGTTGTATTTTGTATTATATTTGTTAAGAATCTAGATCTTTTTATTTCTGTAATTTTTCCACTCCTACTTTCTTGATTTTATAGATGTTTGTTAATTGGCAGATAAATTACAATTATAAAAAAAACAGCTGTAGTATGGAACTTATATCGTTTAGAATATTGTTTTCTTATGGAAACTGACGTGGTTTTAACACATTTTGTTTATATTACACGGGAATTACTGACATATGATAAAGCTGGTCCAGTTACTCTGACTAAAGTTTCAACTGCATTCGGCGCAAACTAGAGTCGGAGTAACCGGCTTAATCATACGTGAGTAATTCTCGTGTAATATAAACGAAATGGATTATTATTCATAATTATAGCAAGCGAGGTGGTGGTCATATACATACTTATACGCGCAAAAGTCTATACTATACTACTCTTTACCAGTACTTTGTTATGAGTTATACGAATTCACCTTATCCCGTAATTGTAATTGAGCTCTCGATAGCAACGTGTCAATTTCTGTGTCACCAGTGCCAGTTTTCTCTACGAGTCGTTTCGGCAACCCGGTGATAGTGCTGGGTTTATACAAGTTTCACCTCAAGAAAACGTCTGGTGCAGCAAAAGGGCGCCGCAGGCGCTGGTCCTGCGGCCACGTGTTTTGCCGAGCCTCGCTCTACACACTAGACGACATCATAGTCGACACCTGCCATGAACACAATCATTGATAGTGACACAGCCGGTGAAATATTCCGGCATTAATGTCAGCTTAGCTAGCTTACATAACGCATACGGTTTTTCGGCTATGTCGTCGGTGCTGGTAAATCGTGACGGTTTTTTTGCTGCGATGAAATAGAATAATTGAAGTATGAACTTGGACTTGCTAAAGACGCCCCGCACGTCTTGACACGATACAACACGACACTTCTTGCGGCACTCGTTTCCGTGCGTGCGATTGCCGTGCAGTGTAGTGTCAGTCATCCCTCGATGAAAAAAAATACAATAATTTCTGAATCGCTCGTAATATTATGCCAAATGACTGACTTCCGAACAAAATCTCAAACAAAAGTCGCTTGCTTGAAATAATCATATTACTTGCTAACGTAACGAGTGGTTTGATCCATTCCAATTTGCTTTCTATCATTAGGAAATCTTTCATTTTGCATGATATTTTCTTTCGAAATATCATACGAGCGATTCATAAATCGAGAGGTCGTTTGCAGGGTCGTGTCGTGGTGGCTCGTGAGAACACTCATTAATAGTGTTTTCACGTACTATTTTGCGCTCTCTTGCTCGTTATTCTTATACAGAGATTAAAATAAATTGAGACTGTGCTTAAAAAAACATATTCAAACAAGTTTCATATTAGATAATGAATATTATCATAGACTAGTTTTTTCTTCGAAATGTAATTATCGTATTTCGATTTTTAGAAAGAGTTTAAATGATTATTGCATTGCATTCTAAATCCTCTATAACACAGTGCACAGTTTTAAAACGTATAAAAATATTATTCGTGCGAACGAGAGAGTGTGAAATCCGTGAAACTCTCTAAAATTAATTTGTCATCGCGGGATTTGATAAGAATTTACGACAAATTCTATTCTGTTTTGGTTACCTTATTGGGGTCCAACTAGGCCTTATTGGGGTATTCGAGCCGATTCTTTCTCTCTTATTGTTATCAGTATTAGAAATGATAGGCATAGTATTATATTTTTAATTTATGAATCGTTAGAAATTGTTAGGTTATTGGTTTTGACGAGTTTATTTGTATTATAAGTCATAAATACAATTTCGTTTTCTCGTTGAAGTCTCTGAAGTCTATAGCAGACAGATCTTTGAGCGGAAAAAAATCATTCATAGTTGAATCAATATATGATGATGATTGTTGTCTTCTTTGTTGTTTTAGCAGAATAAAAAAGTAGTGTTTCGCGAAGTTGTTAGCTTTCTAATGGCATGAGTTGATCCCGTAGAGTACATAGTTTACTTGAGGCACTTAATTTGAACGATAGCATTTGCACTTTGTTTTTTTCATTGCATGGGACTGGTTGTTTGTTTTGCAGCAACGCCGACGCCAGTATTTGGTAAGACCCGTAAAGGGAAACCTAACATTCTGGTGGGATCTCATAAGTTCTATCAATGTACTCTTTCCCGACAAGGTCGAAGGTGGCGCTGTAGCGTTAAGCTATGCTCTGCAACCTTATTCACTAAGCAAGATGTGATTGTAAAAACTACCGGAGATCATACGCATGCCTGACGTACAACAACCGCTTTCTATAACGCCGCAATACTCACACTGTACTTAATTTTGATATTTGATGCCATAAATGGCTATGATCTCTTTATAGTGACTACCAAAGTTTATAGAATATAACGATTACCCGCCACTAGGGCCTAGCCAGCTAAACTTGAGACAAGGAAATGTGGCTAGCCTAAAAAATATTTTGCCGTCTACCTCCAAGCTAAGTGCTTTCACTAGGCTTATGTTAGACACAAAAAGAGCGCCCGGAAATGATAGTCAGTATAGTGATATTATTTTAGTGTACTCTAGAATCGACATGCGACATGTTTCTAACTATACGTAATTATATTAGCATTTTACGTTCCAACTGCTGGGACAGGCAGGGCTGGCTAAGCGTACCTCTAAGTAATAAAACTTTTTTATAATAATCTAATAATTAAGATGTTCCAGTACGTTAGCAATTTACACATAGTACATAAATGTTGTACAAAAAAAACAAAAAACGGTTAATATTTTATGTTTGTTGGGTATATTTTTGTTTTCTTTATGAGAAGTTATTTAGTTTATGTAATAGTTTGTAAGACCGATGTGCCTGGCAGTGACTTGAAGTACAAGTATTGGCTATTTATAGAGCCCAAATATTGACTATATTTTGATTACTAAGTTGTGCTTAAGAATGCACATTGTGTTTAGAATTTTTTGATAAATATTTATATTAAGACTAGCTATGCCTCGCGGTTTCACCGGCGTGGACATTCCCTCGGGAACCGTAAAATTTTCCGGGATAAAAAGTATGTCACTTCCTAGCTCTCCAATCTTTATGCAAAAAAATCACGTCGACCCGTAAATTGTTTTAGTTCTGTGGAACAAACAAACATACTTTCGCATTTCACTAATATTATAAATGCAAAAGTTTTTGTATAAGTGTGTTTGTCCGCATTCACCTCCGTAACGGCTAATCGGATTTCAATGAAATTAGTTACAGAAGTAGCATGTATCCTACGTTTACACATTAACTACTTTTTATCCCGAAGCAATATTTTTTTTTTTTTTTTTTTTTATTAAAAAATAAATAAATATAGGATAGTGTGTGAAGCCGCAGGGTACTGCTGGTTTATTATATAAGTGTGATTAGTACGATGATTTTATAAAATGTTTTGTTTTTTTATTGATTTAGAATGTTCAAGTTTATGTTGTTTGAAATGTTAAATGAATAGAAGCATAATTTTCATCCATATTACATGATACTTATGGTACATTTGTTTGTCAGGTTATTATGGGATTCGTCCTAATGTGCACATGGGAGTAAAATGTACCTTACTGTGTCTGTAGTTTCAGAGCCTTAATAAAATAACCTGTAAGAGCCTTAATAATACTTACTTTGAAAATAAGATATGCCAATCATTAGATTTCATTGTTTGTGGTTAAGAGTAAGTATAGATAGTAAATTTAAGAGCTCGGTATCCGTCACCGTATCTCGCTTTAAAATTTTGAAGACAAGAAATATGTTTTCTTGTCTTCAAGTATGATTAAGTGGGAATTAAAAAAAAAAAACACTTTCAAATAACATTGCGATGGTGTCAAATAATTTGAATGTTGATATTTTTTTTGGGGTGATATCTAGAAATATTTTCTTAATGTCGAAAATCTATCTCTTTCGCTTTTCGGAAAGTGATATATTAGAAAAAAGTGTGTAAACGATAGCTCTGGCCGGGGATAGGGCTCTTAATGGCGGATTTTATGAAAGACTTTATATGAGAGATACGTCATAACATCAGATTCAATACTTTATTAGGTACGGGCACAGAAAAGAATATTTTTTTTGTTTATACCTTTTCTGTGGGTACGGGCGTAAAATCTACTGGAAAAAGAGTTTATGAAATCCGTCATTTTTAAATTGTTCCTGACAATGATGTTATCGAAGATGATTATTAGTACAATACAATTATTAGATAGTATATTATTAGTTATTTTTTATTTGTTCTTATTTTAACTTAGGCCTCTGTAAGTTTTTATGCTGCCTATAGAATATTCGTGCCACAAAAACTCTGTTGCAATTTTTTTTTACTTTTAATCACATAACAAGCCCACTTTTTTAGTTATTAAATAAGTTTTGTTTAGTAAGTACATGGTACTTAGAACGGTAGTTTGTCTTTTTGTTTGTTACAACAGTTAATAAACTTAAAGTAATTTAACTATTTGTTTCTTTCATTCCATGAACTTATTTTGTTTTGGCTTTATCCTAATTAGGATAACAATGAATGTCAGGCTCTAGGTACCGACTAATAGACACGGCTGGATTCAAAACTACTTACTCTACTAAATCTGTACAAAAAAGAAGAGTTAAATGGTTATTTACGGGATATTTACCGTGGTAAGGTTGTGGAAGGAGCTCCCGATATTTCGGCGCAGTTACATGCACCATGTTCACGGGAACATGTTCACGGGAACATGGTGCATGTAACTGCGCCGAAATATCGGGAGCTCCTTCCACAACCTTACCACGGTAAATATCCCGTAAATAATCATTTAACTTTAGTGAACAACCGTGATAGTTTAAAACAGTGTTTAAAAAAGAAGAGTACCATAAAACCCGACGTGGAAGAAATTCTATAGATATATCGTAATATAAAATACTACAAAGGTCTTAATGACCTTTGTAATATTTTCTTACCCGCTGATCTGCCACGTAATTATAAAAGAGTTCCTATTTAGTCACCTCACTAGTAGTTAAAAAAAAGTAGTTAGATCAAAGTGAGAGCTGTATCAACGAGCCTCTACTCACGTACCACTTCCTATTTTAGGAAGGATCTTCAATAAGCTTAGCTTCGAGAGAACTCGTTACGGGAACCCTGTGATGGTATATGGGCAGTACCGGTACAACAAGTGGAGTGGTTCCAAAGGGGCTCGCATCCGGTGGACCTGCGTGAAGAACCAGCAGGGGTGCCGAGCCACCGTCGTCACCCACGCGAACTGCATCATCAGAATTAAGAACGACCACACACATTGATGATGTTTTTATAACAACCATAACAATATTATAAATACTAGTCATTTGCAGGCTTGCTGCTAAATCTTTATTGTAATAGACTAAATAATTAGGTAACAGGTAATTTATAGGTCGCTAAAAGTATAGTGAGTTCTTGAATTTGTTTATGTGCAAATGCATTAGCAGGTATCAATGTTATTGATTTCTTATATGATGAAATAAATTATCATATATGCTGGCTGCGACAAATTAGCACTATTTGAATACTAATTGCTTTTGCGTATATATGTGTGTGTGTGTGTATTAGGTTTAAAATATATTGTCAGTATTATTTATTTAGTCTGTTAAATTGAGTCAGTTAAATTGATCTCGCATTTTATTTTAAAGCGTGATGTTTATACAGGGTTACGCGGTAAGAGAATACTACCGTGGTTCGACTACCCCGGTGGCTCAACTATACTTTCTGCGCTTGGGGGCGTGGGTTCGATTCCCACCTAAGACAAACATTCATGTGCTGAATATTTGTGTTTGTTCTATGTCTGGATATTAATATCTATTTAAGTATGTATTTCTTAGGTTGGGGTCAGACATGACCGTGTGTGCAAAAATGTCCCGAATATGTATTTCTTATTTATTTTACTACGATACTAAAAAGTTACGTAATACCCATATTTATGAACAACTTTTACTACGGGACCAACATGAATTCGCGAAAAAATTAAATCCTATAAGATGAGTCATAACTATCCCCTTTCGGCTTGGAAACCTTCTCCGTGTACCCCTGTATTATGTTAGTGTTTTACGTAATTAAATGTTAAGTATGTACGAAGCGATAGTCAGTTACGAAATTACAAAAAATATTAGTATAAAAGTATTTAACGAGTGGTTTTACTATTGAGATGCTTTTTATACTTTTTTGAAAAATCCAAAACCCATGTGTTTTTGTTGCTATGACAAAATGTCAAAGTCATTCACTGTGTATACGATTTGTAGAGCTCGAGGCGTCGTTTGTGAAGTCACGCAAAGGCAACCCGGTGCTTCTATTGGGGAAACATCGTTACAACATGCGCGGCAGTGTCAGCTCCAGAACCAGATGGGTGTGCGTGAAAGTCACCAGCGGATGTAGAGCCAAAGTTATTACTATCGACGAGCAAGTAGTATCATTGATGTATGAACACAACCACTTCTAAAGGTCGGAAATTACAATTTAAATGTGATTTAAAATTCAAAAAATGTACTACGGGCGGTATTTGAACTTGCACCACCCAGCTTTATATCTCACAAGCGTGGGCAACACTTCAGTATAAAAATTTCTTTCGAGTTGGGAATTATAATGTTCAATATTGTGCGTGCTCGAAACTGTGTTTATTTATGTGTAAAAAGACGACAATGCTTCATAATAACTAGTATCAAATAGATAAGAATAATTACTGACACTAGAAATCAATGCAGGTGGCAGGCTGTCGTTCAGTGTGGAAATCTATGGAGGAGGCCTATGTTCAGAAGTGGACGTCTTATGGCTGGTGATGATGATGATGAATAATAATAAATAACAATACTTTATTTAAAGTCATATATGATTATTTATTTACGGGATATTTACCGTGGTATGGTTGTGGAAGGAGCTCCCGATATTTCGACGCAGTTACATGCACCATGTTCACGGGAAGACAACCTTACCACGGTAAATATCCCGTAAATAATCATATAACTTTAGCGAACAACCGTGATAGTTTAAAACAATACTTTTTTATCCACACTTCAGACTTACTACCATTCCTTGTGTCGGGTATGCGTTACACATTATAGATAGATAGATAGATGTATATAACTTTTCGTTATTTACCCGAAATTACAAACAGGGAACTTAAAACTGTATAACAACTGGCGCCCATGTCGCTATAAGATGAATATGCAGGCAAGCCAGGGCAGGTTGCTAGTTAAGTCTATTTTATTTGCAGGATCCGTATTAGAGTATTCTGAAAATGTTAATAATTATTTATGAAATCTAATGTTTTGAAGTATTATAGAATATGATTTTTTTATACCTAAGATAATTAAGAATTTCACTCATCCCGAACTTAAAGCTTTAGCGCTGCATTGTTTCCAATTAGGGTTATTATATGAATAGTCCTGACCAAAGCCGTTACAGTGGTAACATAGCAGTGGTCTTACGTCGCCCATTCCGGATGTCTGGACAAATCCAGACGAATGGTAACCCTACTTCCAATGAACATTTTAATGATAGCTAAGAGCTGAAAAATCATCTTCTTTTTCTTGAATTGTTGGTTGTTTTTCCTATTACAACAACCATTCAGCTATATTGTCCGAGGCCTTTGGGTGGCTAAAACTCTGACGTAAGGGCTGGCCATTGAGTCTACACGAACTTATACGCGTTATAACTTATCAGCGTCTGGTGTAATTGTCCGGCGAACGTGTGTTACTTGAGCTATTATTCGTCCATTGTAGCATGGTTGAGCGGAAGGTACCTATTTTTATCAAAATTAAATATTGCTCTATAAGTCGGGATAGACATTTAAAGACCGTGCATCGCGGCCGATCGCAGTCGCGCGCGTCTGGTGCGATTAGAAATGTATGGCGACGTCAGTCGTCGGTCGCACGCGTTTGACGCAGACCTAGGAACGGAAGCGACGCCATTCATTTTCATAGTGCGATGTATTGTCGCATCAGCCGCGCATGGCTGCGATCGGCCGCGAAGCAAGGGAAGTTTACGTTTAAAACTTGTGTTCAAATCGTGAAAGTTTGAAAGTTCCTATTATTCGGTTCCAGATGTAGCCGTAAAGCCAATATACACGACGTCTCGGTACGGTAACCCGGTGATGTTGCTGGGCCGCTACCGGTACAACATGCGGAAGAAAATTTGCGACAACCCGCGTACGCGGTGGGTTTGCGTTAAGATCGGGGAAGGCTGCAAAGCTATAATCATCACCTACAACCAGGAAATCGTTAAGCGTCAATATCAGCATATTCATTGAAATATACTTCTGGCTAGTGACATTGGCTTTATATTACACTAGCCGCCCGTCCCGGCTTCGCACGGGTAGAGAATAATTTTTTAAACATTCTAGTAATAAATATAGCCTATGTTACTCAAAGATATTGTAGGATTCTAATGGTGAAAGAATTTTTACAATTCGTCTAGTAGTTTTTGAGTTAATTCGTTGCATCATCCAAAAATACAAATCTTTCCTCTTTATTATATTAGTGTAGATAGTGTAGATTATTGGTTTTGAAAGCTCAAAGTCGAACAACGAGCTATAGAGAGGGCTATGCTTCGGATTTCTCTGAGATCGAATCAGAAATGAGGAGATCCCTAGACGAACGAAAGTTACCGACATAGCCCACCGGATTAGCAAGTTGAAAAGTGGCAGCGGGCAGGGCACATAGCACGCAGAACAGATGGCCGATGGGGCCAAAAGGTTCTCGAATGGAGACCACGGACCGGTAAGCGCAGAGTAGGACGGCCAGGCCACCCGCAACATGGATAGACGACCTAAAAGAGACTGCAGGGAAACGCTGGAGGCAGGCCGCTTCCAACCGGCCCTTTTCGAGATCGATGGGGGAGGGAGGCCTAGCTAGGTTTTAATTTAGTGTTTTTTATTTATTTATTTGTAGTAGATATCGAAAATGTCTATATTTAAACATGCTTTACGCTCTATGAATACAAAGAATATGAACGGAAGAAAGGAAAACCATCCTATGAGTATAAAGAGCTGTAAAATTGAAAAAAAAAACGCCCCAGATGTCTTGCAAGGGCCATGCTAAATACATGGTCTAAGTAGCTGGTTTGTCTTCTTCTTAATGCGAACCGCTAGGGAATGGAACGCTTTGCCACCGTCTTTGTTTCCAGAAAACTATAACCTGGGTGTCTTCAAGGGCAGAATGAATAAGTACCTTCTAGGTCTACGTGCTCCATCTTCGGCCACAACATTGCTTTCCATCAGGTGAATTGTGAGCCAAAGGTAAACCTATTCTATATGAATGAATAATAAAGATAGTAATTGTTACTCAAACGTAATACCAGGCCTGGCGCACTCCGCACTTTAGGTATGAAGCTACAATTAGTCGACTGGTCGGACTTACCGTGCCCGCTGCTGCGCGATAGACAGAGATAACGCGACAAGAGTTACGCGAAAGACAGAGAGGCAACTTCTAGGTTAATATAGCAGTAGGTAGTTAGCGCTCGCACGTCCTGAATTGGACTTTATTGTGTTGTCGTAAGAGTCGCTATTTATTTATATGCTTTTGCGGAGTGAACCTTCTGTACTAGTATTTTATGTATTGTATGGTAATACGAATGAGATGTTTTTTGAATTTCTATTCTTGTGATTTGTAGACGCAGTCAGTGAAGTGACTCACGTTTTCAGTACGTCTCAAAGAGGCAAGCCTGTGATGTTGTTGGCTGAGTACAGATATAACATGCGGAAGAACTATTGTGACAAACTGAAGACGCGATGGATTTGTGTCAAGAGTTTCCCAGAAGGCTGCACAGCTAGAGTCGTCACATTCAACCAGAAAATATTTTTTACGCAAAATCAGCATAATCACTGAAATTTGTATCACGCATAAATAGTGACTGAATGCCTGGAAAAAATCCTGTAGGAAAATACAACTAAACGAAACGATTATTTTATCAAGAGATTTAAATATACAAACATGTACTACAAAACAAAAACGCCGTCGAGATCACCGTGCGGCAGGGTTCCTAGAAACTGTAGTTATTAATTTATTAATTTCGTATCAGTTAAACAATGCCGTAACAGCGAATAGCTAGACTATTCGATTATGGAATCTGTAGATACATTCGACTATTGTAGATTTTTAGTAGAATTTCGTGTATTTTCAGCATTTCTGTACCATGGTCTGAAATTATCATAATTATATTAAATAAGTAATATTTTAGATATATGACATTTAACGAGAATAAATATTAATTGTAATCCGAGCAAACTCTATCTACAAGTAATTTTTACAAAAAAAAGTACCTATACAACTGTGCAATAAAGTCTGAATTGCACAGCTGACCCTAATTTCTAGCATTTTTGTAAATTTCTGTTTTATGATTTTAGTGAGATTCAGTGAGGATCCCGTTTTTACAATATCTCAGAGAGGCAAGCCCGTACTGTTGCTGGGTCGGTACCGGTATAACATGAAACCGAAGACATACGACAATCCGCGGACGCGGTGGGTTTGCGTAAAGATTGGGGAAGGCTGTAGAGCTACAATCATCACCTACAATCAGCAAATCATGTACATCCAACATGCACATACACACTGACATATTTAAATGTTATAGACAATACAAAAAAAATACGACGCGCAGGATTCAAACCTGCCGATGGCTTTAGCCACTGAGCTGCGGTCGTTTTCCTGTCGGACTCCAAATTCTTGTAGTATTTGCAAACTATTCAAGGGTTGTGGTGTTATCTATTTAATGGCATTTAAACTGTGATAGAAAGAGGTCATTGTGCTCATCATTATGATCATCATTACTATGGGACCAACCCTGAAAATGATAATTGACACTCGACAAAATGTATGCGTATGCGCATATGCGTAACCTTGTATAATTCTTGCTACATGCAAGTAATCACACAGCTCGAACCAAAGCCTCTAAGTTAACAGAGAGATGACACTATTGCAATTTTTTTGAATTGTCTATAACATATAAATAGTAAATCCTTAAGTGTATACTTCAATATGAAATTTAACTGAGATTTGCCGACTTCTTTACAGAAATTGACAAAACACGACAAATTAGCGTTACTTCTGTGTCATTGAAATAATGGTTAAGTAGCACCTTAAATATCATAATTTTATTTGACGATGTTGCAATATACTCGTACTGTGTATATGTATATAAATATATATTTACTAGGTAGGCACATCTGTGCCTACTCTTGGTATTGGAAGTGATAATAAATTTAATATCTGAACATGTATTGTTTAAAAAAATATATTATTGTTATGTAAAAGCAACGCGTATTGCTGGCTAATTAATCAATTTTAGAAACATGAATGGCTGAACTTTCTAGGCTGATAAAAAGACAATATTTTTAGATTTTACGCCAAAATTCACGACATCACGACACGGACAGCCAGTGATCATGGTCGGCGAGTATCGATTCAACATGTGGAGTGGAAGTAAAGGGAAGAAACGTGCAAGATGGGCCTGTGTCAAACGCAACGGTGGTTGTAAAGCCGTGCTCTTCACATATGAAAATCAAATTTTTAAACGGACCTCTAACCACAATCACTGAAATCTTTGTTGAAAAAACAACCTTGTTTGTGAGCGACCTTGATTGAGTCTTGTGAGTAGCTTGCTCTTGAAGTTTTACTTGAGAATGCTCACAAATTATGCTCGTTAATAGGTAATGTTTGTCTGAAGCTCATGCTTTCGTCTCGATCGTGTACTTCAGATAAACATAAGTATTATCGTTAATTAGTCATAAGTGATATACGCGCTCATATCCGGATCTAGGAATGGTTCGCCGTTGTTGACGATCGTCAAGGAGGACATACAGTTTTTTTTTTTTACTAGGATTTGATTTTGCCGAGCAGTAAATGGAAACAATTGGCTGAACAAGTTATCAATCCGTTGAAAAATTAATTTTTCATAATGATAAAAAAAATGTGTTTTAAATTTGTTTATGATTCAATGATAATTGGAAATTGTAATTAGAAAATGTAACATGATTACAAACAGAATTAAAGCAATATGCATTTTTTAAACCTATTAATTTCTATTGCTAGGCAAAGGTCTCCCCATTTCTTTCAGTTTCTTACAATTTGGTGACAGCTAGGACCAGTCACGACATAATGCGTTTATTTCTTCCCGGCAACGCTTGAAGTGCTAGCTCCATTTACATGTGTATAATGCTTGTCTTATTGTACGGTGCACATATTAGTGTAGTCATTGACTAAGGCTTTCAAACTTAAGGTCTGTCAAAGAGCGATTGCTAGAATACGATGACCTTCTTTCGGCTTAGTACCGTAGTGCCTATGTTCAGCAGTGGACGTCTTCTGGCTGATGATGATGACCAAGAATTCCATCAGCCTCTTCCCGACACCATCATCAGACCCTCGTGTGTTACCCCTCGAGCTCAGAATTCTTTGGTTAGTTTAAACGAGTCACACAACCGTGTTTTTTTTTGTTAACAATAATAATGTTTGTAGATGTATTGCCAATATTCACGACGTCGCGTTACGGGCAGCCAGTGATGATGCTCGGTGAGCACCGTTTCAACATGATTAGTAGGAGCAAGGGAAAGCAACGCGCGAGATGGACCTGTGTCAAAATAAGTGTAGGTTGTAAGGCCGTTATCATAACATATGACAACCGAATTATCAAACAATCATTCGACCACAATCATGGAAAAACATGTTCAATTATAAACTGGCCAAGTGCGAGTCTGACTCACGTACTTAATACAGCGAAGTTTTAGACTTAATAAATATGTCATACAGACACCTGAATATAAATTACCCTGCAGCAGTCTCGTAAAAGATTTTTTTAAGCAATAGGCATTCGATTGACTGCCAACTTGCCTGATGTTATGCGATGATGCGGTCTAAGTTGGAGCACGCTTGTTGAAATATTGAAGGATAAACTTAATTTAGCAGTCGAAAAAACAGTCAGCCCACACATCGGTCTACATCACTGTCGGTTTTTCAACTACAAAATGTACGTTTGTAATTGAAAAAAGAAATGTAATAGGTATAAATTCAAATTAATGACATTCGGATTTTTGCCATTACATGTGCTGGGAAACCTTTCTTCTTGCCTAGTTCTTGATCAACTGAAAGTACCTTTTGATTTGTGATCAAAATAAAAATAAATTGACATAAATGGCCGTACCTTTTGATTACAATCAAATCAAATACAATTCATTTATTGCAGGCAACATAATAACCCATAAAATTAATTAAACACTCACTTAGAACAAATCATATACTTAAAAATAAATTAAAGTGATATACCTATCCAAATGAATCTTGGATTTTACACTTCAAAGGGTGGTCTGTATGTGTCACTGTGTATTAAATAAACTTCAACTTGATACCTGGAACCGAGGCGTGGCCGATGGGGCCGAAAGGTTCTAGAATGGAGACCACGGACCGGTAATATAAGCGTAAGACGTCCGCCCGCAAGATGCACAAATGACCTATAAGAGACCATAGGAAAACGCAGGATGCAGGCCGCTTCCAACCGGTGCTTTGGAGATCGAGGTCTTGGTTTAGCAATAGACGTCCAATGGCTGAAATGATGATGATGAAGACCTGGAACCGTTCCTCAGTAAAAGACAGACGGAAACAAAGTGATTCTGTAAGGGTACCGTTTTTTTTCGTATTGAGATACGAAAAGCATCACTTAAAAGAAGCGTGTGCAGTTCACGCTCACGCTTGGGTCTAGCTCACTTTCCGTGCATCGCGGCCGATCGCAGCGTGACGCGTGTGTGAGAAGCGCGCGGCTTCGATCAGCCGCAATGCAAGGAAGTCAACCTTAAGGGGTCCTGTGTACTCGTAAGATGGCTGTGCGTTCAGACAGGGCAGTGCATCTATCATTACCGTAAAAGATACAATTTAAACAATCTCATAATCACAATCATTGAGTTTCGAACTTTTGTCGTAGTACCCTCATATCAGACAAACAAGGGAGATATAGTAGGGTGGCGTGGCGGGTACAAACGCATCAGGCCTAAATCAGGCTAAAGGCATCAGCCTTTAGACGAATTCACCCTGCAGACGACCTTGCCCTGGAGGCCTTTTTTTTGCATGTTGACTATTAAGTTCATTAGTGGTGCTACCGTGTCTTAGTTTGCCTATAAAATGAGTAAGTCTGCCGTACTTACAGTTTTTGCGTGAAGCGTTTGAACGGTAGGTTTAGTGAAAAAATGGGTAAAACACGGAGACTTTTGAACACAAACGGCTATTGTACTAACGCATATCTCCCGTGTTTGTCTGATCTGAGGTAGTAACAATGCACCATGGTAAGTAGATGTTGGTATATTTACTATTAATAGCTAAATTTTGTTTTTATTTATGAATGTTGGTTTAACGTAGAGACATAAATGAACGAGTGAAGATAGAAGCTATTTAATTATCGGTGCACCTAAATAATCTTTAATGTTTGTAGATCAGGACATGTTCCCAGTCTTTACCACGTCTCGATTTGGAAACCCAGTTATTCTGATTGGCAAGTACAGATATAACAAGTGGTCGCGATGCAAAGGTTCCCGGGCAAGATACGTCTGTGTGAGGGCATGTCACGGATGCAAAGCTACACTAATCACCGTGGACGGTGAAATTATGAACTCAAACGGTGAACATAATCACTGATATAAGGACATCAATACAGATGCTGGTATTATACCTAAACCATTATTACTAATGCCTTGATGCCTTGGGAACTGAGTGATATTTTCCAATTTTAGTAAGCACGTGTAAAAGAGGACTGCCACAAAATTATAAATACCTGCTAAACAATGTGACTCTTAATTTTAAAAACACTGGTTTGTCAGATATTGTAAAAATAAATACAAATATGTGCTTAGTATAAGTTTTACCGGGTAAAAATTGTAAATAATTTAAGCCTTGTAAATTTTGCGAGGATGGCAGTACCATTTTGTCAAAGCCGGAGATTCTGAGAGAGCTCGAGAAGTTTTAGGGACAGTTGTACACATCGACACGACAGCCCATTGTCAGTACAGCTCAGGACAAGAGAGCTAAACTGACCCGACACTACACTGAGGACATCCCAGACATCAGCTTGTACGAGATTAGAATGGCTCTGAAACAGCTTAAGAACAACAAGGCGCCGTGTGATGACGGAATCACGACAGAACTACTGAGAGCGGGTGGAAAACCGGTACTTTTAGTCCTCCAGAAGTTGTTTAATTCCGTCATACTTGAAGGTACTACGCCTGAAGCATGGCACAGGAGTGTGGTGGTGCTCTTCTTCAAAAAAGGTGACAACACCTTATTGAAGAATCATAGACCCATCTCACTCCTGAGCCATGTGTACAAGTTGTTCTCCAGGGTCATTACGAACCGTCTCGAAAACAGGTTTGATGACTTCCAGCCTCCCGAACAAGCCGGTTTCCGTAAAGGCTGGAGCACCATAGACCACATACAGACTCTCCGCCAGATTATACAGAAGACTGAGGAGTATAATCGGCCATTATGTCTAGCGTTTGTGGACTATGAAAAAGCCTTCGATTCAATCGAGACCTGGGCAGTATTGCAGTCCCTCCAGCGTTGTCATATTGACTATAGGTATATCGAAGTGCTAAGTGTTTGTATAGAAACGCCACCATGTCGATCCGATTACAGGACGAGAGCACGGAACCAATCCAATTGCAGAAAGGCGTGAGACAGGGAGATGTTATTTTTCCAAAACTGTTCACGAACGCATTGGAGGACGTTTTCAAGCTTTTGGACTGGAACGGATTGGGCATCAACATTATTGGCGAATACATCACTCACCTTCGTTTTGCCGATGATATAGTTATCATGGCAGAGTCGCTGGAGGACCTCAATACAGTGCTCAGCGACCTCAGTAGCCTTTCCCAACAGGTGGGTCTTAAAATGAACATGGATAAGACAAAAATCATGTACAATGTCCATGTTGCACCCGTGCCAGTCAATGTTGGGAACGATACTCTCGAAGTTGTTGATCATTACACCTATCTTGGACAGATTGTTCAGTTAGGTAAGTCCAACTTAGGCAAAGAGGTCGCCCGAAGAATCCAACTCGGATGGGCAGCGTTCGGGAAATTGCGTGAAATCTTCTCGTCCAAGATACCACAGTGCCTAAAGACAAAGGTCTTTGACCAGTGTGTGGCCAGTGATGACATTTGGCACTGAGACGTGGTCCTTAACTGTTGGTCTTTTGGAAAAACTCAGAGTCACACAACGGGCAATGGAGAGAGCTATGCTCGGAGTTTCTTTACGCGATAAAATTCGGAACATAGATATTCGCCAAAGAACCAGGGTCACCGATATAGCTATTAAAATCTGCAAGTTGAAGTGGCAATGGGCAGGCCACATCGCTCGAAGAACTGATAACCGATGGGGAAGAAAGGTTCTTGAGTGGAGACCGCGAACCGGAAGACGCAGCGCAGGTAGGTCTCCCACTAGATGGACCGACGACATTGTGAGAGTCGCGGGCAGCCAGTGAATGCAGATGGCAGGATGTCGTTCAGTGTGGAGGTTAAAGGGGGAGGCCTATGTTCAGCAGTGGACGTCTTCTGGCTGATGATGATGATTAAATTTTGCTTTTTTAGTACATTGGTATTTTACGTAGGACTTAAAGCAATTGGATGAAACTTCTGGATGGACTTTTTGTAGCTTAAGTTTCAGTTATCATTATACCTACATATTTACGATCGCGTGCTACAACAACCCGGTGATCTAAATAGGCGTATGCTGCTTCAACTTAATCTCCGCTTGCTAAAGCTAACTTTTCAGGTTCATCTCTGTGTTTGACTGTGAGAGATTTAAGTGTACCATCAATCCTTCCACGCACCAAACGCGTGGCAGCATAGCAGTACAACTGGAATACAGCGCTTTTGTAGCGGATCTGGTGTTGCTATGATTCATGTCAGTATCAAGCCGTATGATATTATTATGTGGACGCCTGCCTTATACACTCGGCTTCATTATATCACTACATGTTTAATTTTATTATTATTTTTTAAAGTATTCATTTATCCTAAGTAACGCGTTTGTTTTATTCTTCAGCGCAATTTCTAACAACCCGGACGGGCAGGCCTGTCATTCAGATGGGTCCCTATCGGTACAACAAAGCTGCATCCTACCGGGGGCCCAGAATGAGATGGGTCTGTGTCAGGGTCCACTCGCAATGTAAAGCCACCGTAACTACAATTAATAATATAATATTGAAGAGTACGCCTCATAACCACTAAATATTTAGGTAGAAGAGAGAGTAGGTACTTAGCGATAAATTTGAAATTAATTGTAAAAAAAGGCTACGTGTTTTATTCTAACTGGTTGATGACTTTTGATCATCTTTCAATGTTTTTTGAAGCCAATTTTGAATTTGTATGAACTATGTAGAAATCTAAGTCATAAGTATTATTTTAAATATCTAGGTATAGTATTTATTGTTGTATGTGTAGCGTGTAATGTGTAAAAATTATATAAAAAATAGAAGCACGTGACACAGTTTTTATTGAGCATATAAACATTACATTGATTTTGCTGTATTCATCATTGTCTTTTGATCATCACATATTTATTACGTTTTTGTTGACACGTATTCATGGATTGGATTGAATAGACTAAAATCAGTTGCAGTTTCCTGGTCTATCGTGTAGGCAGTTTGTTTTTTTAGATCGCTTAAAGGCTTCTTATGTGAGCGGTTAATACGAGGCTAATGATGATGTTTGTTTTCAGCTCAGTTCTTTTTTGTGAAGACTATCCGGGGCAAGCCTGCGATACAGATGGGACAGTACAGATTCAACCAGCGCTCTGACACTAAGGGCAAACGGTTGGCGTGGACTTGTGTCAGGAAGAATTACGGTTGCTCCTCCACACTCATCACTTTCAATGGCGAACTTGTCAAGAAGAAACCCCACAACCATTGAAAATCCGATGAAAATTACAAATCAATAAAATATCACATCTTCAGCCAATTAACGTCCACTGTTGGACAAGGCCTCCCTCATAGAGAGGTGTTGCCATAATCCCCACGCTTGGCAGGCGGCTTGGGGATCGCAGTACGTTCACCGTGTACTATTAGGACGCTGCTGCCCATCCTCCGGTGGTTCTGGTCGCAGTTTTAGGACATACCCGGGTCCAATAAAATATAAATAAACATTATTCTATGTCATTGTCGTTATTATAACCGTCAACAAACAGTAAAAAAAAACCGTTGAAATATAATTATCACAATATATAATAAATTACAAACCGTTACGACTAATAAGAATGTTATAATAACCTTAAAATTATTGAGTGATTACTTAAGCATTTTAAGACACATAGTTGTGCAGTTTTGATTTGTTGTTTGACTGTTTGTGGAGGTCGGTTGACATATCAACTTCCATCACGAGAAGCAGTTTACTTAATTTTACTAATGATCTTACGGCATTAATCAATATTACGGCATGTCCTCTATTATGTGCAATAATATAAAATAAAACATGTATACTTAAAAGTTTGGCGGGTGAATGTTGTGTGAAAATTACGCGCTGGCTGAGTTAAACCTGGAAACATAAACCATTCATATTTTTCTTACATAAGTAAAACAATAAAACAAGCCATCGACATACTTATACGTACCTATCTTTTTAATTTTAACTTGCGAGAAAATGATGGCAACAATTTTGTATGATAGTAATGGAAAGTGATAAATAAAATGAAATAGTATAATGTTTTTTTTAGCGTTAAACCACAAATCAACCCAACATTATCATCATCGTAAGCGATAATGCTGTTTACAATTGTATCTAAACCAGAAGCTAAACATTAACATCCATCTAAATTCTACTAACATATATACCTGCTGTGCTACCCCGAAACGTATCTTACCTACATGATTTCATCATCATCATAATGGGGCCTATCTTAGTCCACTTCTGTACACAGGCCTTTCCCAATGCACGCCACATCCCAATATTCAGCTTTTACCATTCATGTCATCTGGCTGTCATGATATGATTCATCAACAAGTATTTATTTCCAGATGAATTGGTGCCAGTATTCACAACGTCTCGCTACGGAAAGCCTGTGCTGAAAATTGGCTCCTATCGCTTCAACAAGTACCACAAGTCGACGTTCTCGGGAATCAAGGCTCGCTGGATCTGCAATAAAAAGACCAGTTTCAGCTGTAGGGCATATGTCGTGACGATTAACAATGAGATCATCTCAGCGGTGGGTAGGCATAACCACTAATTACGCTGTTGTTAACTATTCTCTTTCCTTTTCAATAATAATGTAACTGAAATTATTAAAACTGAACTAAAGTTTTTCTTTTTATACCTCAAGTCCTCATAGCGTTCATTCCAAATTATTTATCGATTCCGACATCATTATAAGAAACTGGTACATAATTTTTTCAGAATGTCAATATGAGTTCACTGTGTCACGATATGGGCAACCTGTGATACAAATTGGCTTGTATCGGTACAACAAGACCGGTTCCGGCCCTAAGGCCAGGTGGCCATGCAGCAGAAAGTCAGGGGGCTGTAGAGCTTTCATTAATACTGTTGATGATCAAATTATATTTAATAAAATCAGCCACAATCATAAATAATGTTAAAATAATATTTGATATATTATATTATATAAATTTTTATATAAGGGTGAATATACAAAAATTGGGTAACTCAATGTCATCAGCCAATATATACAAAGTCTTATTATATTTTATTGAAATTACATTTGATTTTAAAACATTGAAAAGTCCTTTATTTGGTCACCCAATTTCACTTCTTCATTGTAAATACAAGTTAATAAAAAAACAAAATTAATACTTAAAACGTCAGTCCTTTGGCATGTCACAATCCTGAAAACCAACAATCAAGTGACTATCCATTAAACATTATCATTGATTTAAGAAAACTTACTAATTTACTACATTCTATGATATGCATAGTATTATATACTACAACTTTCATGATGCAATGTTCTCCACTTTATATATATAAAAAAAAACTTTGTGTTTAGTTTCATTCGTCAGTCCTTTGTATGTTCTTTAAATTCGAAATTAGCGCCAAATATCAACGACTCAAGGTCAAATCCCTGTTTGGGTTTTAATGTTGGTAATGAAGTTAGTTGCGGACCGCACAATTTGACGGCCGCCATAACTATACCAGTGCTTGGGTTGTGTTTGTCGTCTATACACGTGCTAAGCCAGTCAAAATTTCAGTTCCACAGTGAGTCGTTATTTTCTTGTTAATCTGAGGTTTATTTTCATATAAACATAGTTAACTATGATTTGTTAAAATGTAGTTTTTTGATATTCAAAATTACCAAAAAAAATACATTCGTTTTTCTGATTATAACCTTATGTCTTTTTCGTCGGTCCATTGGCGTCAGTCCTCTGTCAGGTATCGCGCCAGAGGACTGACGTGTTTCCACAGTACTGAGGTTTTTTTTTGTTTTAGAGCACTTTTATCATAATTGCTACCGAGTATAAGCATTTCTATTTATATTTCAGTTTTAAACATCATGCGGCACGCTAAAAGCAAATTATCTATGGAAGAAATATTAAAAAAAAAGAGAGAAGCCGAAAAGGCTCGCTTGGCCAGAATTAAAAGTGACCCCAATAAATTAGCGGAATACAAAGAAAAACAAAAACTTCAGTACTTAAGGAAAAAAGAAAAAGGACAAAGAAAAAATGTTGAAGACATGACACCACGAGAGCAACGAATAACTAGAAAAAAATGGAAAAAATATTCATTAAACTACAGGCAAAGAAAATAGCTATTGAAACAAACCACTAATAATTTTATACGCCAGAATACTCCTCCACCAACTGACGACGAAATACGACCCATAGTTAATGAAGCAATCAGACCTGTTATTAACGAAGACCAAAGAGCAAAAGAAGCTAAAAGGAGAAGTAAAAGACAGAGAAAATATAGAAACAGGGAAATAAAAACGATGAAGGCTATAGTTTCAAAGCTTAAAACTCAACTAAATACTCAGCGTCAAAAATATAAACGAGTTAAAAAACAGCTAAAAAAGTAATTAAATCTGTTGAAAAAACCCCAAAGACTAGAATTGAAGACATGAGTGAAGATATAACTAAAAAGAAAGAATTAGTGAAGAAGGCCCTTTTTGGGGAAGTTATTAAAACACAATTAGAAGAAAATTACACTAAACTAAAGACTCATGAAATAAAGAAAAAAAATTAAACAAGTTGTATCTTAGATTAGAATAGCTCTGAAACAGCTTAAGAACAACAAGGCGCCGGGTGATGACGGAATCACGACAGAACTTCTGAGAGCGGGTGGAAAACCGGTACTTTTAGTCCTCCAGAAGTTATTTAACTCCGTCATACTCGAAGGTGCTACGCCTGAAGAATGGCACAAGAGTGTGGTGGTACTCTTCTTCAAAAAAGGTGATAACACCTTGTTGAAGAATTATAGGCCCATCTCACTCCTGAGCCATGTATACAAGTTGTTTTCCAGAGTCATTACGAACCGTCTCGAAAGCAGGTTTGATGACTTCCAGCCTCCCGAACAAGCCGGTTTCCGTAAAGGCTGGAGCACCATAGACCACATACACACGCTCCGCCAGATTATACAGAAGACTGAGAAGTATAATCAGCCATTATGTCTAGCGTTTGTGGACTATGAAAAAGCCTTCGATTCAATCGAGACATGGGCAGTGTTGCAGTCCCTCCAGCGTTGTCATATCGGCTATATAATAGGTATATCGAAGTGCTGAAGTGTTTGTATAGAAACGCCACCATATCGATCCGATTACAGGACGAGAGCACGAAACCAATCCAATTGCAGAAAGGCGTGAGACAGGGAGACGTTATCTCTCCGAAACTGTTCACTAACGCATTGGAGGACGTTTTCAAGCTCTTGGACTGGAACGAATTCGGCATCAAAATCAATGGCGAATACATCACTCCCCTTCGTTTTGCCGATGATATAGTCATCATGGCAGAGTCGCTGGAGAACCTCAACACGATGCTCAGCGACCTCAGTAGCCTTTCCCAATAGGTGAGTCTTAAAATGAACATGGACAAGACAAAATTCATGTCTAATGTCCATGTTGTACCCGTACCGGTAATAATCGTTGGGGACGAAACTCTCGAAGTTGGTGACCATTACACCTATCTTGGACAGATTGTTCAGTTAGGTAAGTCCAACTTAGGCAAAGAGGTCGCCCGAAGAATCCAACTACACGCGATAAAAAAAAACTCAGATCTTAAGTCCTTCAGTTGGTATCAAACAAAACCTAAGAAGTATGCGAATCCCAAACTAAGTATTAATTACAATTTGAAGTTATACATTTCTTTTATTTTAATTTTTATCAGGGACCAAAAAATAGTAACATTTATTTAGCCCCACTTCACAATCCACCCCTTAAAGCAAAAGCAAAATAGTTTACTCCTCAGAATATGTTGTATTCTAATGAAACGTTTAAATTTAATTTTGCTTAAAAACAATACAAGCATGTTGTAATACTGCAATCCGTTATAACATACGTTGTTTTTTTAGGGAACTGACACCTAGTACGTGTAAATCTTAAAGTATTGTACCTACCTACTTAACTAATATTATTTACAGTTCTTGCAACACAAATAGAAGGCAAACTGCATATGCTGATGAAAACTAGGAAACGAAGAAATTGCAGACAATGTTACCAGCAACTAAGGGTGGAATTTTCGCCCGATATAGCAAAAAGAAAAGTTAAAAAAGTGCACACTTTCTGCATGGAGTGCGACGAAGTTCAATGCCTGCGATGTTTTCAAAAAGTGCATCTACATAAGAGCAGTAAAGAAAAATTGGAACAAATTTATCAACTCCTTAGGAGTTAGACACGTTCGGTACTATTGTTTTTTGTTCTTAGGGTTCCGTAGCCAAAGGGTGTAAACGGGACTCTATTACTAAGCCTACTCTGTCTATCTTTCCGTCCATCCGCCTGTCCGTTTATCCGTCCTACTTTTTAACGGCTCTATCTTTCGAACCGTAATAGCCTGTTGAAATTTTCGCAGAATATGTAAATGTTACGGCGGATTACCTAAGAAAAAATAATAAAATCAAAAAGGGTTACTAACTAGAGGGGACCCCATGCAACAAACGTATTTTTTAACGTATTTTTGTATTGTGTGTAAAAACGGTAATATGAACAAGCGTCAAACTTGGCATGATTATAGTACACGCTCAAATGTATAACAACAAATAATAAATAATGGCCAAGTGTAGTCGAGTACGAAGAGAGTCGGTAACAAATTACTGTCCATTACCAAGTTAAACAATGTATTCGGTTACTTGGATGACCTTATTATCTCTTTCGCCAAATCGAAATTGCATAATTTACTAATTTTGAAGTCGGTTTTTTTAATTGATTATTTTTTTGGTGTTACGGAACCCTCAGTGCGTGAGCTGTTACAAGCTCACAACAAAGCTACAAAGTAAAAAGCTATAGTAAAAAAGGATTTATAAGATAACAATAATTTCAACAGCAACCGTTTAAAGAATTATATATTTTAACTGTTATTTAGGAGTAAATATTTTTTACTACTTAGTTAATAATTGAATAAAATATTTATTTTTCATGGATTTGTTTATTCTCGTCATTATATTTACATAATTATTCTTGTTGTTAACGTAAGTACCTAATTCGTTTTTTTTTCAGGGTTCTAAAGTAGGTAATAAAGAAACCCTTATAAGTTCTTTCTGTCCGTCCTAATCCTTTAAAACCTTCTAACTTCTATAGTTATTGGGTTAAGTACATCACATTTTTCACAATTCACTTTTGTTACTATTGGGTTGGTACTTTGGTACATTAGTTGATCAGTTTTAAAAGTATAAAAATATATGGGTTCGATTACCACCTAGGACAAACATCCATGTGATGAACATTTGTGTTTGTTCTATATCTGGGACTGTAAATGTATTTATATATCTATATATTATCTCTGGCAGCTATATTACAAGCATTGCTTAGTTTTTTTATTCAGAAATAGGCTTGCGTTTGGCCGCCAAATCACCTGATGTTAAGCGATGATGCGGCCTACGATGGATCACGCTTGCCTAGAAGAAACCGATTCACTCCTGGTTTGAAGACACGCAGATTGTAACTATCGGGGAACACCCATTCAGGCAGCGCATTCAACAGACTAGCAGTTCGCACAATAAAAGTGGAATCAAAGCGCTTCGTACGTAAGTTTGAGGTCAAATGTTCGTGTGTGCAAAAATGTCCCGAATATATGTAAGTAAATAATTTTCTATTTTGATAATAATAATGTGACTATAGCCCTATATTTATTGTGTGTGTAACTACACAATAAATATAGGGCTTTATCTGCGGAATTCTTCGAACGTCTTTGTCTCTACCATATGCATGTCACTTGGCCATTATTTGATTTTCTTTTAATTTTTATATTATTCGATTTTCTTTTAATTTTTATATTTGAGATAAATCTACGTTGACATACGACTTCGTCTGATGGTAAGCGACGGTGTGGCAGAGGATGGAGTGCGTCGATTTCAAAGAAATCCATATTTAGTCTTGAAGGAAGATGCCTGGATTGTAGTTATTTATTTTGCCGTACTTTTTATTTTAGCTCTGGAGGTGCAGCCAATATTTACCATGTCGCGGTTTGGTAAGCCCGTCGTAGTGATCGGGCGGCATCGGTTCAACAAAGACAGCAAGTGCAGAGGGCCTCGTATTCGTTGGCGATGTACTCACACCGGAAAAGGCTGTAACGCTCATCTTATCTCTATTGAAAAAGACCTTCAGCATATGGTTGGCAAACATAATCATTGAAAGCCAATTGATGGTAATGTGCTAAAACATGTTTCTGTCAGTCAAAAAGTGTTAAATATCACCTGTTCCTATCTCAATCGACTCCAATGGAGGTGGATGGTGATAAATAACTAGCTTAAGTTATAAGGGGTTGTCTCGAGTTGTGAAAAAATAAATCGACATTGCCTAAAAAAACAGCCTATGTTCCTAATTCTAAGGGGATTTTTGGAATCGGTTCAAGGACTCCAGAATTTGTCTCTACAAATATACGAAGTTATAAACTACTAAACTATTTACCTCTTTTTCATTTATTATTTATTTATTTATATTATTTTCGAGTCTAGCCTGGACATTTGAGAGGCATTGGTGGGGCCAAAGCCAAGAGAATTATTTATTTTATATTTTTAACCGCCTTCCAAAAAGGATGAGGTTATCAATTCGAATGCTTTTTTTATGTTTGTTACCTCAACTTTCGACTGGGTGAACCAATTTTGATGGTTCTTTTTTTTTGTATGCTGGTGCTTTCCGTGTGATTTTATTTTAATTTGGCCCAGTTCTGACATTATTATAAAGTCTGTTTTTTATATTGATTGTTATCGTACGTAAACAAGGTACTTATGGGATTCTTTTGCGCAACATTTTGTTTCTGTTTTCACTTACAATAGTAAGTTTGTCAATCGCATGGTTGTTAAATAAAAATATTAATCAACGAAGAAAACAAAGATACATACTATTTTGTTTTGTATTTTGATCAGAATGAAGAATTGTTAAATGTGATAAACTCCAAAACTTATGTATATTTTTGTTTGTTTCAGCTATACCAATTTTTACTATGTCGCGTTTCGGTAAGCCCGCCGTATTGATAGGGCCCTATCGGTTTAACAAGTATTTCGACTGCAAAGGAGAGAGAGCGCGCTGGAGATGCACGAGAAAAGCCAGAGGTTGCAACGCGTATATCGTTACTTTAGAAGACAGAGTCACACATATTGTTGGGGTACATAACCATTTCTAACACGCTACACTTCACTTGTACACACAAATAAACAACAACAACACCAACAATTACACAACAACAGTTTTAACAAACTATGTAAACGAATCTTGGAGGTTGATGATAATCTCAGATCAAACAAACTAGGAAGATATGCCTTACTGCAATTATTATCATTCTTATTCAAATTTCTCCGTGTTTTCTCACTTGTTTCACTGTCACAAACGGAAGAAATGTAAATACGGTACACTCTAAATAATAGGGGTACATCCCGTCAAGGCCTGATTTAGGCTAGATACGTTCTCACCTACCAAGCCACCTTAACATATCGCTCATGTTTGCCTGATCTAAGATTTTGATTTACTTCTAGCTGTCGTATCGAAATCAAACTTTCCTAGCTTAATCTGGATGAAAGTACAGTAATTTGTTACTTTCGAGCTGATCTGATGATGGAGCCAGGAGGTGAACTGTGGAAATCTTCAATGGCTACGTTTGGGCTCATTTGGTTTGTTTAAACGAGCCCTATGAGCGTGTTTTTTGATTTTTTTAACTATAGTAGTTAAGTAATAAAATATTTTCTTGTGTAATAAAAATAAGCTCTTGTAGTAAAAAGTATTAAACGAAGTCTTACTTTTTTTCTTCTTAAAGTTAAATTGCGTATTTATAAAATCTAAATGTTTCAGTAAATCGATTCTGAACACGAATTGTCATACAGTTGCAGCAGAGGCTAACATTTATCACGGGTGCTTAAAACCACGTTTTGGCTTATTTAGCTGCTGAAAACAACTTAACAGTACTGTTTGATATTACTATGGGATGCAATGACAATAATATAGACGAAAGTAAGCTTTTAGGAACAACCTTTCAGGCAGTACATTCCCAAAAAAATACGTTATTTGTCTGATTTTTCTTATTCTACAAGTGTTTGGCCTCTCCTGTTAAGTTTTGACAACCTGTGTTAGGAGATACCGCTCTTTCGTTTATTATATTAAATGTATACAGACACAGTACATATAAATAGTTAATATGTAGTTAGTAGTAGTAAATTTAAAGTTAGTTGTTGATGTGCGTGTTTGTTACGAGCAGTTTATAAGTAGTTAGTATGTAGTTCTTAATTTAAAGAGGGTAGTTTATAAGCGTGTTTATGTTTACGTCATGACTGAGTAAGTGCTCCATTTGTTCATAATCACGTTTCTTTAGCCATGTTATTATAAATTTTTTACATTTATAAAGTGACATTTTGTAAATATTTTTAATTCTATTAATTCTGTTATAAATTGTGATTGAGTGTACTGAAAATTGTTTTTCTGCAAAAAGGGTTCTTACAGATGGTTGATTTACTACTGAGTAAGGGTTCCTTTTCTTTACGATTTGGATTTTTGGGTCTACTGTTATGCGTTTATGAACCTTCAGGATACATTGTAATGTATATAATTGTCTGACAGTCAGAACGTTTGCATCACTATATAGTTTAACTGCGCTGTAGTAAAAAAAAGTTTGCTTTTGTAGGTTAGTAATATTTTTTATACAGTTTCATAATGTTTTATTATTATTTTTTGCATTTTCTAAGAGGTCTTTTTCATGTATAATTTTCAGTTTTTTAATTAGATTGTTACAGAAATTTCTGTAGTTATGGTATGTTATTTTAAGGATTTCATTTGTTTCGTCTAGTTTTAATTGTTTTTGTAAACTATTTCTATTTTTAATGCATTTTAGTATTCCGGGAGTAATCCATGGTTTTATGTTTTTTTTTACTATTGGGAATATTGATAATTTTGGTGTTTTTGTCTAAAGAATCTCTAATTAAGGTAATTATTTCACTTGTTTGAAGTACATTCCACAGACCAGCAGTATGCACAATAAAAGTGGAATTTAAGTTTCGGAACTGTTTTTTGGAATATCAACCATCAACCCACTCTGGCAGTCCGATAGAAAAATGGGCAGGGGTGAATTAGATCACGCAAATCCGATGCACACTCTTTTGAAATGTATCCGAAAACCGATAGACTTGCAACTTTGCGCCGATACTCAAGACTAAGAAGCTTAAAGTCAGAATTAAGAGTTCATTGCTGATGAGCATCTTGGCACGTTTCTCAATAGACTCCAACGCCTCAAGCTAGTACTTGGCTGATCCATGCCAAAGGTGCGTGCAGTACTCTATGCAACCGAAGCTGACCGTAACTGTTTGGTACAGGAGAGAACAAAACAACGACAATCAGTATTTGAAACAAGGCAAGACACTTAAAAAATATACGATTTATACGTTGAGAAAATTAAAGAAGTTTATGGAGGACAAAAAATACCAGTGTCATTTCCTATAATAAAACGTATTTTTTATACCAACTTGAACTTCGTTGTAGGTCCCTAAAAAAAAACGTGCAGTGAATGCGACACTTTTGCAAACAAAGTAAAAATGCTAGTACAAAAGAAGTACGAAATAATTTGAAAGGAGAAAGAGAAAAACCCTAAAAGCTGCCGATAATAGAAAAAAATATAATGAAATAAGATTTAGTAAAGGCAAAAACTGACGACTCCTTTAAGGGTCTTAAATTTGATTTAGAGAAAACCACTACCAATGCCTTGATTCCCAACTTAGATTTAATTCTAAGCATTAATCTAAAAATTATTGATCTCATTCTAATTCATAAAATTATATTTAAATTTGTATAGATAGTTACATATAAGTGAACACATTCTAGTACAATCATTACTTGTAACGATTGTGCTGATGTTATTTGATTGTAATAGTTTGTCATTTATAGAATTAGCCTAACAAGATTACTGTATAGATGAACAGATAATGTGATTTAGGTTATCAGTATTATAGAGTCCCTACATCTATATCTAATACATGGTGGTGGTTCTTTTGTGTTCCGTAAAAATAATTAGCTGATTATGTTTGGCAATAATAATTTAAGATGGTCATAATAAAAATTGTTACTTCATATTTAAAATCTCAGGGTAATAGTATTTCTCAAAAAAGACCCAGACCGACATTTTCCTATAATATCTCGACAAAATATTGATCTATTAAAAATTAAACTTTAATACATAAATAACAAATACATGCTCATAGTTACATAAAAATAATGTTTAATACAAAGCTAGGCATCTAGAAAGATATATTGTATTAACTATAATCATTTCATTACTTAAAAGTGACAGTGTGTGCGTTGAATATTTTTCATTAAACTACGTCCAATTACCAATTACGTCTATCTTAGTCCATGGTTATCTGCTGGTCATGGGCCTGTCTCAAGGTAAGGTCACGCTGCCCGATCTACAGTTTTTCGCTTCCAGCCACTGCCAGCTGCCAGGGCGTCCTACTCTACGTTTGCCGTTTCATGATTTCCACTCCAGAACACGTCTACCCCAACGGCTATCGAAACGGTTATTATATGATATTACGGTAAAAAAATATACGGGTCAATATAGGATTCACTCAGAGTTTTGTATCAGTTCCAGTTTTCACCACCTCGATCTATGGCAAGCCTGTGATACAGTGGAATGGGTACCGGTACAACAAGTATCCGACGAAGAACATTGGACCCAAATACAGGTGGATTTGCACCTGTCAGGGCTCTAAACGTTGTAAAGCGTTATTAGTCACAATTAATGGTCTGGTCGCTCAAGTGAAGAACCGTCACAATCATCCACCCAAATATTCATAATAGGTACAAGTTCGAGGCAGATATACACATTAGACGAACGATAACTAAGACCTCCTCAATCAACCTCTTACAATACCAGAAAGCGTTGCAAGATCAGTGTTCACCGCCGCGCCGGTAAGGCTGCCGATTTGAAGATCGACTTTATCATTCATGAAGTAGATATTATTACTGGCCACGACATTTGTAAGTATTTGAAACAGTAATAAAGTTAGTACAAATAAGAAAAAAGTATAAATATTCCTTACGTGATGAATGAGCACTAGAAATGATATATTACGCAAACTACTACATCATCATCTTCATCATCAGCCTGCATCCGTCCACTGCTGGACATAGGCCTCTCCCAATGCACGCCACTGAACTCGGTCGGTAGTTTTTTGCATCCAGTTTTTACCAGCCGTTTTACGCAGGGTGTCCCACACTACGTTTACCTAAACGTGGTCTCGCAAACTACTACTAGTGAATTTGATTCTAGGCTGTAACAGTAACAGATAAACAGAATGTTGGTATTACAGAATTATCATATTATCTTCTTTTTATTTTAGACTAATATGGCAAGTTTTTTAATGATCATGTGGTTAAAATGATTTGGCTAGGTTATAAACTGGTTCTCAAGTGATTGGTGTCCAATGCTGTAAATGCTGATACTGTTTGTGTGATATTTCAGTTCCGGTTTTCTCGACTACCCGTAGAGGGAACCCTGTGATTGAATGGAACGGGTATCGGTACAACAAGTACACGCACCAAAAAGGTCCCAAATTCAGGTGGATCTGCACGAGGCAAGGCTCTACAATGTGTAGAGCTGTACTTATCACTATTTATGATGACATATTGCAAGTGCAGAACCAACATAATCATGCACCCTACTTTCCATAGTTTGTATAGGTTACTAGCTGTGCCCGCGGTTTCAACCGCGTGGTTTACTCCTTATAACATCACCTATTTGCCAGTGAAAGTCCCGTCAAAATCGAACCAGCTGTTTTGGAGTCCATACATACATACTTACACATTACACACATCGGCTTTTATATATTAGATGACATGACAAATATGTCTCCTTCATCAGGGAATATGCAGCGAAAATTTATAACACTGAACTCATATGAGCAATATATCCCTTACCAGCAGGCGAGCGACTTGCGCGTCTCGGCACTCAGTGGCGTAACAAAAAATATCCGTTGTTGTATTGATGAAATATTCCACAATAAACATATTTGCATTATTATTATTTATCTTCAGCAGCCGAAGTAAAATAATAATTCCTCGTATGATTAATATTGCTATTGTGGAGACTTTGATAATAATTTATTTTATTTGTCCAGCTGCTCTGCACAACTAAAAGACGATTATTGTTACATGAAAATTTTGGCAATTTTACTACGAAAACATGCTACATAGAGCAGATGAACGGACTGTCACTAGGATTCCGTCCGTGTGTTAGGTAATGTCATGGAACGCACACAAAGACGCTGATAACTAACACCCAGTCTCAAACCGAACTTTCATTTAAAATCATTATTCAAACATAGAAAAACGCTGTCGAAAGTGCGAGCAGTAGCTTACTCCATAAACTATCTTAATTTCCTAATCTGCAGATAGTGAGTAAGAGATCTCTTTTAGGGATAAGGCTGCCTTTGTACCTATATCAAAGGTTATGGTCTTGTTATGTAACTTTCGTAGTGGACAGTGGACTCTACATTAAAAACACAAAAAACGATAATTAATCACAAAAAAAAAGATAAAAAAATATATTGAATACAACTCATGAGACACTTGCTCATATATTATTTTTGCTAAGATGTGTTTTTTTAAAGATTTAAAGGTTGAGCAACAATTTTGAATATGAATAATAAACATTGAAATAAGTAGTTATATTTATTTAAGTAGCTTTAGGTTTTTTTATATATATTGGAGTAAATAAAAACTAGTGTAAATAAATATTTTAAGGTACAATTTAGTGAACGAACACGAATGCCATAATTTATAACCAATACCCACCGATAGTCGTATAATTGGCAAGCAAATAAAAATCTTTGACATTGAAAACAAGGTAATTTAATTCGTTGACTACAGTTAATTTTATTTACATAAATAAGCAAAGTATTTCAACTGAGCACTTGTAAACACATAGATTTTTAAATGAATTTTCAACCCACATTTGCCTACCCTAAATAAGGACTACACGCAGATTGACGAAAAAAAAATTATTTTAAAGATTTATATGTTGTTGATCAACAATTTCGAATATGAAATACCGGTTGTGAAATTAGAAGCTTCATATAAATACAGTTTTAGGTTTTAATTTTAGTTTATTAATTTTTAATTGTAGTTATAATACATTGTCCTCCGACTGAAGAAATCGAGTGAGTCTGCATCCAGCTGATGCAGATGGCCGGCTGTCGATCAGTATGGAGTCCTAAGGGGGAGGCCTATGTTCAACAGTGGACGTCTTCGGGTTGATGATGATTAATAATATTTTTTATAAATAAACATTTCAAGTTGCAATTTTGTGAACAAACATGAACATAGTTGATATTTTTACTATACCAGAAGATAGTTTAATTGGTTGGCCATAGTTAAAACAATACGCAACATATTTCAACTGAGTACTTGCACATTTGTAAAATATTACTTTCTTGAACAAAGGTAGCGTTCTATATACCTGCGTAAAGCATAATGTATTAAAGATAAGGTGATGTCAGTTTCAGGTCCAGTTTTCACGACGTCTCGTAATGGAAACCCTGTGATAGAGTGGAATGGGTATCGGTACAATAAATACTCGAGGAACAAGGGGCCCAGGTTTAGGTGGATCTGCACGAGGCAAGGGACCAACCAGTGTAGAGCTGTACTTGTCACTTATGAAAATCAAATACTACAAGCCCTCCACCGACATAATCATAAAGCCCCATTTTAACAGGCTTGCTTTGTTTATATTGGCATCCATATTTACGCCCGAGACATGGAAATAAATACTTATGATATTAAAAGTATGAACTTTCAGAGGTGTTTGTATGTGGGTGTGTTTGTTTGTACTTTGCCAATTTAAGTGTTGATGTCCGGGATGGAAGAGTTAACCCAGTAGTAGAGCACTAAAGTAGTTTATCGGTTGTTGGGTGTCGCAATACACTTGTGATCTGCCGGTCTATTCTCCAAGCTAAGTGAACGCGCCAGTGAAGTGATAAGCTAAGTGGCCTATTTCTGCAGATAAATGTCAAAACATCGAATTATAAGGGTAAGGGAATACAGTCAAGGGTGATCACTCAACATTTTGACATTTCTCTATGGTATTCGACAAGAAAAACACATGTTCACTTAGCTTATCACTTCACTTGCGCGTTCACTTAGCTTGCAGAATAGGCCAGCTGTACCAACACAGTGTTACTATTTAATCCTCGTGACGCTTGTGGGTGTGTGTAATTATGTATGTTGAGTAACCACCACTCAACTTCGTAACGGGTTTGCGAATTTTTTGTCATGTACGGTGGTAGTTCATTTCCGTAACAATTAGTTATTATTAAAAAGTATTGTGTGAACTTGTTTTTCGGATTGATCAATATTGTGCAGTATTAATTGTACTAAGCTTTAAGACGTAAATGTGACTTTAGTTCAATAAAGTAAAGTAACATTAACAGCTATTTAATTTTCATCTACGGAATTTTTCATTAGACCAATTATTTGGACTTCATTAGTTACACATATTTGACTCGAATTTTGATGTAACGAGTAGCTCATATAAACTTTTACACATTAAAAATCTTTTTTCAGTTCCAAAGTTCACCACCTCTCGCTTTGGCAAACCCGTGATACAATGGATGGGGTACAGATACAACAAGCAACTCACCTGCAAAGGACCTAAGTGCAGGTGGATCTGTACCTCTCATGGCGGAGTCGGCACTTGCAAAGCCACTCTAATCACTTTTCAAAATGAAATAATAAAATTGGTGGAAACACATAATCATGCACCCAAATATTAGTCTCGATGCCAAAACGTAGAAATCCTGTTTCAGAGAGGCATCCGAATTTCGTCATGAACACGAAGGGTCGACTAGCCATCGAGTTAAAAGGGCACCGGTACAACAAGTATCACAAATATAAAGACTACAGGGCTCGGTGGCTTTGCAAAAAGAACCGCTCTTTGAATTGCAAGGCCTATATCGTAACAGAATACGATGAAATAATCACTATTGTAGACTCACACAATCACTTATAGCTGTTATATTCCCACGTTAAATGTATGTAATGAAGTGTATGTTCATTGAACGAAATATTTTGACTAGGGCAATCAGTCCTGGATTTGTCGATAGGCCATAAAGGCTGCGGCCTAGGCGCGGCAGATTTTAGAGGAAACTCACTTAATGTCAGAGGATAAAAGTCAAGTCAAAAATCCCCCCCCGCTTATTATTTTAGAAAAGTACATGGCGCGACGGAAATAAAGTGGCCTACACTCGTAAAAACTATAAATCCGGCACTGACGGCAATAATCATTACAACTCCGCAATTCCACAAACGGCAACAACATGCATAGGCTTTTCGTACATATATGTTTTGAGTCGCGGTTCCACGGCTCTTACTTCAACTGGACCCACCCCATACTGATCCCACGGGATGAGTTGACAAACTTATACATCTTGTTATTATTCTTTTGTCGAATGGCTTTTAAATCTCTCGCGGCTCGTTTGAATGGCATACGTTGCCGACTTCTTGCCGATTCGTGTATAGTTTTCATATTTGCAACGTACCCGCACGTGTTCCACACAAAAATTGCTTCTGAATTTGTTTTATTTTCGATTTTATCTCAATAGAGCTAAAGTGTACACAAAGATTTGACATCTTATATCTCGGGGTGACGAGCGCAGTGCAATGCCATCCAGGGTTTTGAACGGTTGAAGTTAAAAATTCTGAGTGGCGTTGAGCTGTTATGGGCAAGCGTGAAGAGCTATTAGGCGAGCAACTTCGCTCGTCTCGTCACTCAGTCAGTATCATAAAAAAAAAGTGTACGTAAATGCAAACACCAAATTTCCAAAGTGTGCACAGTACCATCAAAATACGCAATGTGCAAAAGATTAGACGGTGGGATCCAGGAGCGATTGACTCGAAGAATAAAATCAAATAAACTCAGTAGAACGCATCAACCTGCGCCTATAATAAGGACGACTATATAAAAGTGATTAAATAAACTAATATATGAAATGCTCGATTAAAAATATTTTAATTAATGTACTTGCAAGTCGTAACTAAGGATATACAACACAATCGTAAACTGCCTACCTAGTTAAATTAAAATGACACAAATCAAAAAGTGTAAAGTGTACATACAAGTATGGAATTAAATATGTAAGTAATAGGCTAAGTTTTTAAATAATCAATATTATGATATGAACTACAGCCAACCTAACTGTGCGTGCAGCCACGGCGCTGTCTTCCAGCATCTAATCAAACTTCAGATGTGCATTTATGTATTTAACATTTAAACTCAGTTTTATTATTTGTATGTTACAATATGAACCCAGTAAATATTCTTTCATAAAACTGCGCAATTATTTCTACCTCCATACGCCTACAGAATTTCATCATTTCAGCCATAGGACGTCCACTGCTGGACATAAGCCTCCCCATCGATTTCCAAAAGGACCGGTTGGAAGCGGCCTGCATCCAGCGTTTTCCTGCGGTCTCCTTTAGGTCGTCTGTCCATCTTGTGGGTGGACGTCCTACGCTGCGCTTACCGGTCCGCGGTCTCCACTCGAGAACCTTTCTGCCCCATCGGCCATCTGTTCTGCGTGCTATGTGCCCTGCCCACTGCCACTTCAACTTGATAATCCGGTGGGCTATGTCAGTGACTTTAGTTCGTCTACGGATCTCCTCATTTCTGATTCGATCTCGTAGAGAAACCCCGAGCATAGCCCTCTCCATAGGTCGTTGTGCGACTTTGAGCTTGCTAATTTTACGGCTACAGAATTTTGTAGACTGAATTCTGCAAACATCAGTACATCTGTGCATTCAAAGAATTTCTTATTCTATACCTTGGATTCTTCGGAAGTATAAAATATAACTAAATAGGCGTAGTACATGCTAATTTACTTCTATTTTATTTATCAAATGATTACATATCACATTACAATCACAATGCAATATTACAAGTGGAAAGTTTGTGGTTATGCGTGTGTAAATATGTTTGTTGCCAATCAATTCCGTATGGGCTGGATTCGAGTAAGTTTTGGTATGAGATAACTTATACCCCCGATAAATACAAAAGTAAGCAACTTTTATCCCAAAAGATGGTGATACCGGGTGGTGTTCTGCGCAGGTTCGAAATTCGTTAGTTTTAATTTGCTTGTATTTTGTTTACATATAGAGATTTCTTTCATAGAGATATCTTTAGATAAATACAGATATCAAAAATATTGAATAAACTGACATTTTAGTTCCAGTGTTTACGATCTCACGCTACGGTAAGCCCGTGGTGTTGCTAGCCGGGTATAGATACAACATGGTTCTCAGTCACAGTTTTAAGACCAGGTGGACCTGCTCGAAACCTAGAGGCAACTGCCAGTGCAAAGCTTACCTCGTCTTGGTTGCAAAAGATATCATAGCTATGAATAATGCTCATAACCATTGGAAACAAATGAACTTAATGATTTTGAACTGATACTTTATAGAGTCATCTTAATCGCCACATGTCAGTATTTATCATACAGTTCATAAACATTATAACTGGCAGTTGCCCGCGATTTCTTACCCGTAGAAAAAAACCTGTTGTAAAATATTGCGCGATAAGTCCAGATAAATATTAAAACATGTGTTCAAATCGCGAAAGCATACAAGACACTTTTTAAATGAAATGTATCCAAAATATTTGTTTACGTGAATATCCAGGCAATTTTTGAGAAAAATCCTTGCAAGCCTATATAAGCCTTGGCGGCGAGCTTTCATGAACTCAAGTATGCTGACTTTGACTTGACTGGTATAAATTTTTTGATTTTTTTTTTGAGCACCATCTCAAACCAACTAAAAAAAATCTGGGACATTATTGCACACACGGTTATCTGATCCCAAACTAAGCAAAGCTTGTAATATGGCAGCCAGAGACTGATATACATACATATACGAGTATATTTTTAAATACATACTTAAATAGATATTAACATCCAGACAGAACAAACACAAATGTTCATCACACAAATGTTTGTCCTACGTGGGAATCGAACCCACGCCCCCAAGCTCAGAAAATAGGTTCACTACCAACTGCGCCACCGGGGCAGTCCAAGTGCATGTTCCTCCATAAAGGCTTGTCGCCGCTGCAAGACTTCAACAATAGGGTAGATGACTGATGTTTATATCCTTGAAATCAATAATGAAGAATTTAAGTAAATATAATGTTAAAAGAAAAAAATATTTAAATCGGTTGTTTAAAAAAAAAGCTGTTATATCAAATTATCATAAAACTTTTCAAAAGCATACGTATCCAATTAGTATTCCGTCGATACGTTTTTTTGGCTGCAGATGTAGATTTTTAATCGTATAGTTAGTAACAACAATAAAGTATTTTCTTTACTAATAACCTTGTATGAATATTTCAGTTGTGAAGTTTACCAAGTCTCGATACGGCAACCCAGTACTTGAAGTGGGCGGTCATAGGTACAACAAGTACATAAAATGTAAAGGACCTAAGGCTAGATGGATTTGTACTAAGGTCTCGACAGGTTGCAAGGCCCAAGTCACGTCTGTTAACGATGTGATTGTAGCTATTAGGAATTATCATAACCATTTATAATGAAATTGTAGCATTCTTCTTTGATTAATGTAAAACATGGGGTTCTTTAAAAGGTGAGTTAATGAAGTCTTAATGAGTCGGCAATTTATTTGTGATGCCTCTGGTATTACAAGTATTCATAGGCGATGGTACGAGTAAATGCTTAACATCAGGCGGACCGTCTGCTTGTTTGCCATCTATAGGCAAAAAAAAATTGTGTATATTTTTAACACGGTTTCATTAGTTTCACTATTAGATACTGAAAAATTATTTAACAAGGTTTTTCAAGTAACTAAAGCATCACAGATAAGTTATTTAAAGATATTTTAAAAATTCGGTTGGTATAATAAATAAATGTATATACTCGTATTATTAAAGCATTTCCTTACAACCAACATCCGTATAAATTTTGTATAACGTAGCATTTTATTGTAAAACTTCATGTATTTATAATTGTACCTTTGGCAGACGCTGCCTTTCCAACACAGTGGTTTCACTAAAGGCTTAATATCAGGCGGGTTGGCGGTCAAACGCAAGCCTACTTCTAATTTAAAAAATGAGTCTGTGGCCGGAAGCACTTTTTTAAATTTATTTTTTATATAGAACGGATCTACGTTTAGCCACCAACTCGCCTGATGGTAAGCGATGGTGTGGTCGAGGATGGAATACGTTGATGTAGAAGAAATCTATTCACTTCATTACCTACCTTGAAGATGCCTAGATCGTAGTTCTCAGGAAACAAGGAGGATGGCAGGGAATTCCATTCTTGGGCAGTACGTATCATAAAAGACGATCCAAATCGTTGTGTACGAATCTTTGGAATTTCCACGAGGAAGGGGTGATAGTGTGCAGTACTTTTACTTGTCCTGTAGTAAAAGGGGGAGGATGGAATAAGGTCATGAAGCTATTGCGCACATTCACTGAAATGTATCCGGTAGAAAATAGACAGACAAGCTACTTTACGGCGGTGATCGAGGATTTGTAATTTTTTTGCTACTAAAAATGCCAAATGGTACGTGTGAAAATAGGTCGTAAAGTAAGCATTTTTCATCATCATCATCACAAGTTTTCATCACCACGCGGGTGAAACTGTGGGACGCAGGTAATATTTATATAATATTTTTATCATTAATGTTTACTTTGTTAAACTAAAACTGAACTATTTTCAGGTGCGTTTTTCACGACATCTCGGTGCGGTAGACCTGTGATTATAATGGACGGCTACAGATACAATATGTTCTGTCGAGATGAAGGCCGCGTTAAGGTTAGGTGGAGATGCTCTCAGTTAAGGAATAGGTCATGCAAGGCCCATATCATCACTATTGATAATCAAATTATTCCAACAAGCCTTACTGTACACAATCATTAATCATGCATCAATAACGTAACAATGATTTGCTGCCTCGATCCCATCTTATCCGGCAAGTATGATGTAGTCAGCGAGCAGCCTGTACTACATAGACACAATTGCAGACGCAAACGCACACATAGACATCATTTATTTGAACCAAGGTGCAGCGTCCTGTATATACGATGTCAATGCATCCATCACCAACAGGAACATATCAATACTTGGTTCAAGCTTACAGCCACACAGAACTTATTAGTTTCTCCCGCTGCAGGCCGAACGTACATGGACTGACTCGACTATAATCTGTACATTGCCCGTAAGAGTTACAGGTAAGGTTTTTACAGGATTCCTGTTTAATAGGCTTTTTAACTAGATTCACTCGTAATTAATTAACAAACTAACAATGTAAACAGATCTTCAATAATTACACTACTCAACACTAAAAAATATCTGATTTGGTTCATATTGTTTCATATCGAGGTTGTAATAATAAATATATGTAGGCATTTTATTTATATATTACGTCTAGAAACTAAGAAATATTAATTTTAAGTTTTTGACGTAAGTTTGATTTTATATTGCGGATATTTTGAAAATCTAAAAAAATGAGATGTTAAATAATAGGCCGCATCATCGCTTAATATCAGGCGGGTTGGCGGCCAAGCTCAAGCCTATTCTGCAATAATAATAAAAAAATATATTTTAATGAGATGTTATATAAAAATCCTATTTATATATTTGTATTAGGTCAATAACAAGGAATTATAATCACATAGTAGGAACTCAGATAAAATAACAAGTTTGTTATTTGTTGAGTAGTGTTATCAATTTAAAAAACCGACTTCATAAAAATGTCAGAACTGGATCAAATTAAAATGGGATCAAACGGTAAGCACCAGCTTTCATATAAAAATAAAAACATCAAAATCGGTTCACAAAGTCGAAAGTTCAGAGGTAACAAACATAAAAAAAACGGTCGAATTAATAACCTGTTATTGTATACTTTCGCAAGCTTTAATAATTGGATGTTTGAAGTTTGAATGTAATTGGATTTTTTTGAACAAGATCGTTAAGTTTCTTAACGATCCTTTCTTACACAATATTTTTTTCGGTTATTTTTTTGTTTTGTTTGTACTTGTATATACCTCGTAAGAACTATGAACTCACAGAATATGGACCATGGTTGTCTCAAATAACACTATGCTGGTTTTATATTTATCTACAATTAACAATATTTATTGAAGCAAAGGTAACTTAAAAAACAAAAAATTAACATAAACTTAAATATTAACTAAAAACTAAAACTAAAAATAATAAAGTAGCTAAATAAATACCTAAATTAAATCTAAATTAAACTGAATACCTATCCAAAACTATAAACTACAGGTAAAAAACTGCATTAAGGTCACTGTCTTAACAATATAGGTTTTAAAATTATATTATTATTTTATAAAAAGAGCGGCAAACAAGCATGCGGTCCACCTGATGGTAACACCTGCAACACTAGCGGTGTTGACGGTGTTTTGCCAGCCCGGAGAGGTAGTTGTAGACACCCTGTTTGAAACGCTTCATGTTGAAGCTCGGCGGGAAGACCTTACATTTACATTTAAATAACTAAAACAATCTTCTCGATAAATCAAAGTTACAATACTAATCAAAAGTTTGCAAATACATACCAGTCTTCGGTCGGTTCGATTTTTGATTAAAAATCTTCGTCATCATCATCATCATTTCAGACATAGGCTTCCCCCATCGATCTCCAAAAGGGCCGGCTGGAAGCGGCCAGCATCCAGCTTTTACCTGCGGTTTCTTGCAGTTATTTTTTATACTAGCGAATAATTATGTCGTTACAGGTCACAAACGCTCATTGGTCAGAGCTGGTAAACGTTATTTTTTGCACCACACTTTAAATAATGGGGCCAAAATGTGGTGTTGTACTGCCAGTAAAACTTGCGGTGCAAAGTTAAAAGTATTTCAGGATACTATACTGCGAGAAGACCGACACAAATGTGAGAAGAATCTTGGAATTGCAATTTTCAAATAAAAACCGAATCCAAGAGTAGTCACTGATTTTTTGGCAACATCATTAATTTACATAAAATCTATTTAAAAGAGCATGTCGAGACCGGTTTTGATTTAGTGAACGACACGCCCAGTTTCATTATTGTAAAGTATGTTATAAAGTTGTTATAAAGTATGTATGTTATAAAAAACATATAGCGAATCACGTTCAGAAATGCAAAGGATGTAGAAATCTCCGATTAATTTTGTGTAGATATAATATAAAAGGATTTTTTTATGTTGCCTTTTAAAAAATCTAAATAGAACATTTTTACTCATTACCGTAAGTTCTTATCATTTAAGATATTGTCGTCTGGTACCGATATTTATTTTTTAATTTTTCATCAGTTATTTTAGATCTGTCTTTCTTCATTTGTTAGTTCTTTTTTACGATATACATATTTATAAACATTAGTTATTCTTTATTTAATTATTGTTTTAGTAGAATATACAAAAAAGTTATTATACCTAACATTAAATTGAATCACGAGCATTTAATACGAATTACCGATGCATCGCATATGATGTGATGTGTGTGACCTATTTAGTATATCGTCAGAGACAGTTTTTAGAACAATGGTTTAGGAGCGGAGTGGCCTAACTCAAATCTAAAATGTCGGTGTTATTAGTCAGATATGTATAATAGTCAATATTATTAATTTTGCCTAATAGTTATAACTAATAACTTAATAATTCTGATTGGCTACTGATTATGAATCGATACATTTTTTAATGTTTACGGGTCTTATCGCGCAATCGCGGAAAAAAAACGCGAACGTTAAAAAAAAACTATGAATTGATAGTTATAATTAGTTAGACACTGTTTTAAACTATCACGGTTGTTCACTAAAGTTATATGATTATTTACGGAATATTACTAAGACTAAGAAAGAGAGTAGATCGTTTTGTCTGTACCTAACTTTGAACTTTTTCACCAACCACCCGCATTCTTCAGTCTTCCCGTGAACATGGTGCATGTAACTGCGCCGAAATATCGGGAGCTCCTTCCACAACCTTACCACGGTAAATATCCCGTAAATAATCATATAACTTTATAATTAGTTACTAAATATTACTTTATAGATAAATTAAGTAGGTAAAGGAAATAATACGGATTCAAGAAAAGACGACGTGGATCCAAGGTTCTGAATAAGATGTTTAGTTTTATCTATTAGGTTTACTTTGACGAACTAAAACTGAACTATTTTCAGGTGCGTTTTTCACGACATCTCGGTGCGGTAGACCTGTGATTATAATGGACGGCTACAGATACAATATGTTCTGTCGAGATGAAGGCCGCGTTAAGGTTAGATGGAGATGCTCTCAGTTAAGCAGAAAATGTTGCAAGGCCCATCTCATCACCATCGATAACGTGATTATGCCTACAAGCCTCACTGTACATAATCATGCACCAATCACATAGCTGGAATGCTTGAATATGGTCATCATCATTATTAGCCAGAAGACATCCATTAGTGAACATAGGCCACCTTAGGACTCCACATCGAACGACAGCCTGCCATCTGCTTTCACTGAATGTCCGCGACTCTCATGATGTCGTCAGTCCATCTAGTGGGAAGCCTATCTACGCTGCGTCTTCCGGTTCGTGGTCTTCACTCAAAAAAATTTCTTCCCCATCGGTTATCGGAACTTCGAACTTGCAAATTTTAATAGCTATGTAGGTGACTTTGGTATTCTTTGGCATATATGTATCATACATATTAAATACCAAGTATAATATATATTATTAGGTATGTCTTGTTTTTATTCCAGAGCTGACATATATCTACTAAAACAAACATTGCCCAATTGTCGCTTATTGTCGAAGCTTGTAACTGTCGAAAGTGATATATTTAACTTTTCATATTTTCAGTAGTAAACGGAGGTGAATAGGAATCGAGGTCGGAATGGGGACAAAAGCCGAAACGATTTTCTTAGTAGAATACACCAAAAGGAATGTAATATAAATGGTTGTGAACTATTTCGCCTAGTAGTTGATTATTTATTCTCTAATGTGGCAACACTGCATTAATATGACAGTTGACATAACTAACGTTAATGTTGTTTTGGAGAACGGTCTATGTGCTTCAATGTTTTGTGGCTGCAGAAACTTGGCGTAAACTGAAAGTTTTTGTTTATTGGGTCTGAAAGTTGATTTTGAAGTGGCTGTGAACTATTTTTGAAGCTCACTTCAGTTATCTAATTAAACTTGTTTTCAGAATTACAGTTCGTTATGTCGTCCCACGGTAAACTGAATGTATGGTACGACAATCACACATTCAGCCTTAACTCCAGTAACCGTGCTGGGAAAAAACGATGGATCTGCTCTAAATGGAGTTACGGATGTAGAGCTTCCATCACAACATTGCAAAACATACTTCTAAAATTTAACAACTTTCATACCAACCACGAGCGAGATGCCCTGAAAAAAGAAGTACAAATAGTGTAGAACCGCTCGGCTTACTAACTATATATAGTAGATATATAATGTACCCACTTAAGTTGATCCTTTTTTCATATACAAGCTGATACGTTCAAATGTCACTGTTAACTACGTGTCTTGACAAACTAATGGTAGAGTTCCGTAATTATATATGTAAGAAATCTATACTTATTATAAAGAGGAAAGATTTGATTGTTTGTTTGCATTGAATAGGATCCGAAACTACTGAACCGATTTGAACAATTATTTTACTGTTAAGCTACACTGTCCCCTGGTGACATAGGCTATACTATATTTTGTAGCGAGGCAGAAGGCCGAGCTTACATCCGTGCGAAGCCGGGGCGGGCAGTCAGGTCAGTCAGGAAAATCTGTCGCCAGGTATTGTGACAGAACCTTGGTTGAACATTCTTATTTATGTCAATGCGTCGAACTCCCCGTCACAGTTGCTAACAGATTTCGAATGACTGACGTTTCGTTTATATGGGTGCAACTGGCTACAACAAATTTCTTACAAAAATGCCTTGACAGCCGTTCTAATTTAAACAAAAAAATATTGTTTTTGTGTTTCATGGCATTGTTGGTAAAAGTCCCAAAAATTAAGACAGAATAATATGCATTTAATCTATTATTTTGTATTTATGCCCATTGTCTAAAATTAACGTGCTATTAGTTATGTGAATAAACGTTAATTTGAATTCAATTGTAGATTTACACATATACCTTCAAAATATGAAATGTACGGCTGTAAGTTATCGAAACAGTTACAAATTGTAAACCATACCTATAAGATAAGGAAATTTGAATAGAAACAACAAAATAATAAAACTGGCGCTCACCCGTCCACTAAAATATGGAGCTGCCGCCACCTGGTGTGCTGAGCGTAGATGCTATGGAAGGGTGCGCAGTTTTAGCTATTGAGATATCTGTACATAATTATTATTTACCATATTTATTATTTTCAGTGTTTTTCTCCGTTTCGCGCTACGGGAATCCAGTGGTCGTGTACGGAGGGCATAGATATTGCCTGAAAGATAAGAACACGATCAAAAAGATGTTTAGGTGCAACCATTGGGACAGAGGCTGCAGAGCTGTGGTGGTGGTCGTCGACAATCAAGTCGTTAGTATAAAAGGCGACCACTATCATGTGTTACCATCATCAGCTTATGCTCAATTACGTTAGTCTATTGGATTGAAAAGCCCCTAATTAGCATTTTTTTTGACATACGCACGGTTAAGGCGTTTGAGGTCTCTGTAGGTTGCTACAAAAATACTTGTTGTTTTACAAAGTATTTTAGCTCATAGGGTAATCGCTCAGATTCAAGTATTTACAAGGCCCAGACTTCTCCTTTAATTCCTTATTTTAGAGACTTTTTATCATCAACCAATTCGTTTATATCGACTTACAGCTATTACGTAAAAATTAAATATAAATTTAATCCATATAATGACTTATTTTTACCATGGAAACTGACGTGGTTTTTATACGTTTTATTTATATTACACGGGAATTATGTATGTATAATACAAAACGGACATCACACACACACCGTAGACATACAGCGTCGGACGTCACTCACTCTCAGTAATTCCCGTGTAATATAAACAAACTTCTTTTGACTACTTTAAGAAAAAAATAAATTATATTTACTATAAGTAAACTGTAGAGTTTTTTTGATTAATTAAATTACCATATTGAATAAATCTTTATTTGCTAGTTTTTAAATAGTGACTTATTACAAAAATGTTTTAATGTTTTTTTTAAGTGTTTAGAGCTTGTATTTTGTTTAGTTAATAAAGGCACTTGCCCGTAAAAAAATTATTTATGATTATTTAAACATCATCATCATTGTCAACCATGTTCTCCTCAATGCTGAGCATTTATAGATCTTTTCAACAAGTCACATTTTTAACCGACTTCCAAAAAGGAGGAGGTTCTCAATTTGACTGTTTTTCTTCTTCTTTTTTTAATGTTTGTTACTTCAGAACTTTCGACTGGATGAACCGGTTTTGGTGATTCTTTTTTTATTTGAAAGCCGGTGCTTCCCGTGTGGTCCCATTTCAATTTCGTCTAGTTTTGTCATTTTTATGAAGTTGGTTTTTTATATTGATAATTATTCGGTCCTGTGCCAGTCTCGTCCACTGTTTTCCTGTCGTATTCGACTGCTGTTTAGTGTTCCGGCTGGTGGGCAGATATCCTTTAAATAATTAGGTATTTATATCTAATCCAAAAATATGACTGCAACACAGTACCTCTTCAAGTTACGATAGTAGGCAGGGTCGACGTAATACTGATTGATATTGATGCAGAAAGTAGATTATAAGTAGTACTTGATTTTTCTTTCAGATCGTTTTAAACTCATGTTCTCAACTTCAAAGAAAGGCGGGCGGGTTATTACATATAATGGCAACCGCTACTACGAACGCACTGACTCAAAAAAAGGACCCAAGCGTCGGTTTGTGTGCACAAAGTGGAGCTATGGGTGTCGCGGACAAATTCTCCTGTTCGATGATAAAATTATTCATGCGAGTGATGTACATAAACATTGAACCATTGTTCGCGAATTTTACGCAAAGTGCGTACGCGCACAGTTTCTTGAGAGAGCCCGCCGAGAGAAACAATTGTGCCGTACATTGTGCACACACTGATGGACTCCTCCTTTATAAGATAATAGTATGTTTTATTTATTTAATACTTTATTGCACACTTTAAATTAAGTACAAATGCACTAATGGCGGACTTAATGCTAAACATTTTCTACCAGTCATCCACCAGGTTGGAACAAATGGTATGTGCATGAAAAATACTTAAATTTAAAAAACCAAAAGCTGTTTTATAAGTTACGTTTGTACAACTTTAACATTTTAGTTTATTTTATAAATTAAAAATAAAATCCATTATATATTGTTACTTTTTTATCATGATACAGTCTGTTCAAAAGGTTTAGTAATTCAAGTAAATACATTTCAAGAGGCACAAAGAACATCTTTTTATTGTACATTTCAGAAGATCCAGTGATTGTATGGAATAAGAACGGCAATCCTGTTATCATCTACAAAGGGTTTCGTTTTAATCGCCATAGCAGCAGTCGAGGGTCCAAAGCCCTATTTGTCTGCACTAGAACAGCGTCAGGATGCAGAGCTTCTCTAAAGACATTAGATAATGCGATAATTGATATAAAAGGTGACCATACTCATACTTAGATTGTAAATTACGCAATTAACGGATACTTTATTTAAAAAGTAGCTTTGCTCTTGAATATTTCTACTATTTTGTTTATATTACACGAGAATTACTCACGTATGATTAAGCCGGCTATTCCGACTATAGTTTCAACCGCATTCGGCGGTCTTTGTCAAGGCGAGTGCCTGGCGCGCGCGACTCCGTCTCGCTTTGCACTTGTTTTGCGCGGACACTCACCTTGAAAAACACCGCCGAATGCGGTTGATATTATAGTCGAAATAACCGGCTTAATCATTTTTAAGTAATTCTCGTGTAACACAAAATGTGTGAATAATTTTATTATTATTTTTGTTATTATTTATGTATTTAGTTATGATAGGCTTGTGTTTGTCCAAATTGTGCCTGATATTAAGCAAAGCTGCGTACCAGGATAAAGCACGTTTACCTGTTTGATATCAATTTGATGACACCCAAATTGTACTCTTCGGAGAACACAAACGGTCGAGTTCCACGCACTCTCTGTACGTATAAATGTGAATGGTGCTAGTTAGTCTGAGTTATCGTTTAAAATATAGATTGTGTAATATCACATAAGTTTTAACAATAAAAGTCCTGTTTTATCTGTCATGAGGGTTTGTTTTTGATTTCTATTATCTTACTTTTTTCCCCAAAATAAAAGTAACAATGTTAGAGACTATATTAGCAATGTGAAATATCCACAAGGTTTGAACGCGTGTAGTCATTTGGAACATTTGCATTGATGAAGCAATAGCATAAAAATAAACTCTTCCAATAGAAAGCTATTCTATGTTGTGCTGTGTACCCAAATAAGATAAAGTATGTATTTCCATTTCGATTTTTAGAACTATCCGGGCCATTTTTCACTACTAATAAGAATGGAAAGTTGTCGATATTATTCGAAGGTCATCGTTACAGTCAACACCCCAATACCAAGGGACCGAGAGGTTACTTCACGTGTACCCGACGGTCGTCGAAATGCAGAGCAGTGTTAAGAACATACGGCACGACTATCGTAAGTCAGAGATCATACCATAACCATTCATAGAAGAAAAGAAATGGAATAAACCAGTTTTTAACCTAATCTTATAAGCTAATCACCTCTATAAAAATGTCTCACTTTCACGCGTGACACTTTTCGTACGCGAAAAGTTGAAGAATCATTTTATATCATAGGTTATGTTATCGAGCGTACATATAAGAGATTTAGTGGGTTGACAGTTTTACTAAACGTCTTTTAGCAATTTTGCTAAAAACAGCTTTTTATTTAACTCACTTTCCCAAAGTACTACAGTTTATTTTAAGAATAATCAACTTTATAGTAAATGCTAGAGTGGAACAACACTTAAAATATAAAAAAAAACAATAGCCTAATTATGTGTTAATGTTAAGTCTTACTATTCTATGCCGGAAGCATGCTGGGCACGCTGCCAACCGGTAATCGGCCTAAGTATTTGGATTGTCTTTAGACCCTTCTATATAATTATGTAGGTCTATGGACAGTCCAACTTTTTTGTAGTGTTAGCTTGTAATTTGTTTAGTAATAATACTTGCCACTAAAAAAATATCTAAAGTATAAGTATAAGCTACTTCTATGACAAATTTTATCTAAACTTGTTAAGACTTTACAAAGTTACTTAAGTGAAAACAAACATAATGACACACTTTCACATTATATTAGTGCGAATTGGTTGATTAGATCGTGATTAACTTTATTGCCTTCTGTAATCAGGTTCACTGACAATATACAGCCTGATGAAATTAATATTTTTTGTTTTAACAGTGACTTTAATTTTTTTAATAAAGTATTGTCATTTTTTTATTTTCATTTATTCATTGAAAACGGTTTTTTTAAAACAATTAGTCACAATGAAAAACAATCTAGGTTAATGGATATTGGACAGATATTAGATGTTGTGTACGTGGTTAAGGTAGATGTGTATCTACCTTAACCACGTAACCTTAGGTACCACGAAAGGTTCTTGAATGGAGACCACGGACCGGTAAGCGCAGCGTAGAACATCCAACCACAAGATGGACACACGACCTAAAAGAGACCGCAGGAAAACGCTAGATGCAGGCCACTTCCAACCGGCTCTTTTGGAAATAGTTGGTATCCCATCGATTTCCAAGTCCCTATGTCCAGCAGTGGACGTCCTATGGCAGAAATTATGATGATGATGGCACGTCTACCTACAGTCAAAGATAATAAATATTCCATATCTAGCCAGACGGACAGATCGAACTTATAAGGGTTCCTTGTAGTAACTACGAAAGCCTAAAAAGTAGGATGTATTGAATCAGATGATGATTTTTAGCTATTCGTGTTTGTAGGACCGATATTTGCAGCAAACAAAAACTACAAGCAAACTAAACTCTACGACATATATGTGTTCCACCAACACAGCTCTAGCCACCGAAACATTATACTCTAATCTTAATATGGATTATAAGCAAGAAAATCTTAAAAAGTTGGCTTGTCATTAGTTGGTAGATTTTTAACGGAACACTGTGGCTAGTAGCCGATATACCTACTGCAGTGAAATATTAAAAGAAAATGTTAATAATTGTGTGTCGGAACCTGAATTTCAGGCAATCATGTGGTGAGGTGTAATCTCCAATTCATTAAATAAATATAAATAATAAATATCTGGGACATTTTTTGCACACACGGTCATCTGACCCCAAACTAAGCAAAGCTTGTAATATGGTTGCCAGAGACTGATATACGTACATATATATTTTTAAATACATACTTAAATAGATATTAACATCCAGACATAGAACAAACATAAATGTTCATCACACAAATGTTTGTCCTAGATGGGAATCGAACCCACGCTCCCAAGCACAGAAGTTAGGTTCACTACTAACTGAGCTACCGGGGCAGTCGTGTCCCGTGATTGTGTGACGACACCCAAGTTTTTTTTTTAAATAAGCTTGCGGTGGGCCGCCAACTCGCCTGATGTTAAGCGATGACGTGGTCTACGATGGATCATGCTTGCCTAGAAGAAACCGATTCACTCTTGACTTGAAGACACCCAGATTGTAACTATCGGGGAACACCCATTCAGGCAGCGTATTCCACATACCAGCAGTTCGCACAATAAAAGTGGAATCAAATTGCTTTGTACGGGTTTTTGGAATGTCATCCATAAAGCGGTGTCGAGTTTCGCGGAATTATGTGGCAAGGCAAATTTGCACCATCCAAGTCTGACGTCTGGAGGTCGAGTTCTCGTAAAACTTCAACATAGCTGCGATGCACGGCTTTCTTAAATTGTGATCGACTGACGGAGTGACCGCCGCGACACAGGCGATGAGTAATTTAGATCTGTAAACAGACCTACCTACTTGGCCGAGCTAGGTACATCGGTTAAAATTATAATGCTGAGCACTTATATAACATAAAGAATGTGTTTTACATTTTGATTTTTAGGGTTATCCAGGCCAATTTTCATAACGAATAAGAATGGAAAGTTGTCAATAATATACGAAGGTCATCGTTACAGCCAACACCCCAATACCAAGGGACAGAGAGGTTACTTCACGTGTACCCGATGGTCGTCGAAATGCAGAGCAGTGGTGAGAACCTACGGCACGACTATTGTAAGCAAGAAAGCTCACCATAATCATTTATAGACAAAAGAAATGGTAAAATCCAGTTTATATACTTGAGCAAACTCTAACCTCTTTTACAAGCTAATCTATATAAAAATGTCTCGCTTTCACGCGTGACCCTTCTCGTCTCAGAAAAAATAAATAAATGGAAGCGTTATACCTACAGTGTCTAGCATTTATACCCCCCTCGGTTGTCCATTCGTATACATTTTGAGCACATCGTTTACAGTTGTGTGCGCTCAATATTGAAGTGTGCGTTTGTAGAACTAGTAAGAATATGCCAGTGTGTGCAATACGTGTTTACCTCGCCCCCCTTCAGTTTTTGGCAGACTTTTCGGTACTAGCAAACTATATATTATCAAAGCTTCTCGTAAGCGAAAAGTTGATGAATCATTTAGGTATATCATAGGTTATCTTATAGAGCATAATAAGAGGTTTAATGTATGATTATGTGAGCCTGACTGTTTTACTAAGCGTCTTTTATGAAATAATGCTAAAATATAGTTTTCCACTTTCCCACAGTAACAGTTAATTTTAAGAATAAAAAATAGTTATTTAGTAAACTAACTTACATACTACACAATTAAAATTTTAAATACACTTTGAATAATAAATAACTGGTAATCCAAGTTATAAGTATAATGTACTCCCATTACAAATTTCATCCAAATTTGTTTAGACGTTACGACGTTAAGTGGAAAAATATATATTAACACACAGACTCGCAAACTTTCACATTTTATATGATTAGTGCGATTTGATTAACATGATTAGACAGTGAATAAATAACATTATTGTCATCTGTAATCAAGTTTATTTATAATGTAATTACAGATATGATAAAATGTTTTTTTTTTCAACAGTGACTCGCAATTTAGTTTAAAAAGTATTTTGCACCTTTTTATTTTCATACAATATCACTTAATTACACCATAAAAAAGTAACTTAAAATTAATACAAAAACCGGCAGCATAATAGGCGGCCTTATCGCCTTTCATATATTCATTGAAAACTGTTTTTTACGAACAATAAGTAATATTAAAAAACACCAGATTCATGGACAGATATTAGACGTTGTGTACCACCCACCTAACCTTCGACCTACCTACACTCAATGATAATAAATATTCTAGAACCTGTGTTCTATGTGTTAGCATGCGCGCCGCGACAAAATATTGTTGACTCTTTTTGTCGTGCGGGAATGTGACAAGACTACGTTTGTGGACATACATCCGACTCTTTAATGCACGGCAAAATTTATCGACGAATTTGAAGACAAAGTAGTGCTGTATTATAAGCCGGGTCCTCTGCGGCATGTTTTCGTGTTAGCTAACACGCTAACTGTTAGCTAACACCAAAGTCACGTCCACTTTTCTTGTCAGTAACATGTTAGTGTTTTAGCTAACACGAAAACATGCCGCAGAGGACCCGGCTTTAATGTGACCAAAACAAAACAAAAAAACACAGCAGTCATAGGACTGCACGTCAGAAGTGAAAACTTAAGTAGTATTTCACCCACTCTACAAGAGATGGCGCTGTTTTAAAATACACGCTACAGTTTGACGATGTCGCGAGTTCCATGATTTTTGTTCACCCAAAAGTACTCAACGCCCTAAAGAAGTTTGCACTTCAAAAATACAAAACGATGTTTACATAACATACCATTGTATTTTTTCTATCATATAGTATAATGTTTTAGAGTAATGTACCTAACATATAGTATTTTGTAATAAATTATTAAGTACCTATGTTTTGAAACAGGTAATATTATAATTTAGATAAATGACATATTATGTAATGTACGGTAGTTTGTGAAAATGTAATATGTAATGACTCTGATATTTAAGATATTCGTGTTTGTAGGACCTATATTTGCGGTGAATAAGAATTACAAGCCAACCATATTGTACGAAGGATATGTCTTCCATCAACACAGCTCTAGCAGGTGGCCGAGAGGATACTATGTATGCAGGCAATCGCGGAGAGGATGCAGAGCTAGGCTTAAAACTTTCGAGAAAGAGATAATTCACGCAAAAACAGAACATAATCATTAACTTTGTTATAGTTTGTTATATTTTGTAAGAGAATTAATAAATGTTTCTAATAATGTATGGCTGTAAATAATTATTCACTTTTATTATGGAAATTGACGTGGTTTTCACACATTTTATTTATATTACACGGGGTTGTCGTCACGTGCGCGTCGCGCGGCGGCCCGCAGTGCAAAGCGAGACGCAGCCGCGCTCGCGCATTCACCTTGATATGAATGCGGATGAAGTCGAAGTAACCGGCCTAATCTTACGTGAGTAATTCCCGTGTAATATGTAATGTAAAATTATACACTTGGTCCAATAAATACAATGTACCACATACGTATACATCGATGACTTGGTCCAAGTTTTTGCCTTGACTGCTGCAATAACATTGTATAAAATGGAAAAAAGAAACCTATATGTTGATCGCCTTTGCTAGATTTTTGAACGTAACATTGTGGCTAGTAGCTGATATACTGAAATGTAATATTAATTGACAATCGTAATAAGGGTACCGCTCTCTTCAGGACCGAACCGTCCACAAGACCTAAGTAGCACTTGGGCGAGTATAATTGAATGCCATTTCATTAAAAAAAAAACTAAAAAAAGCTGCAACTCAGTATGGCAAAGCTGCCACCTCGCTGCTTCAGCTGTAAATCTACACTAATATTATAAAGAGGAAAGATTTGTACCTATTTTTGTATGTTTGTAATGAATAGGCTCCGAAACTACTGAACCGATTTAAAAAATTCTTTCACTGTTGGGAAGCTACACTATCCCCGTGTGACATAGGCTATATTATATTTTGTAGCGAGGCCGAAGGCCGAGCTTACACCCGTGCGAAGCCGGGGCGGACGGCTAGTTGGTAATAAGTAAGCTTGTTCACAACACAGGCAAATTCTTGAGAAATATCTGGTGATGAATGAAGTAGCAATGTAATCTATGATTTTCCACGACTTGTTTGAATTGATATCTGTAACTGTGTTCAATCATTCCAGAGAAACCAGAGCCAACATTCGGTGTGAATCGGAACGGTAACCCGATGGTAATCTACGGTGGCCATCGGTTTAATCAGCACAGCTCTAGTAAAGGCGGTAAAGGTCTCTTCGTCTGCTTCAGGTGGTCTAGGGGATGTAGAGCCAGCATCAAAACATTTCAAGGAGAAATTATTGTTATAAAATATGAACATAACCATAGTTAGTAACGATACAAAAATTTGAGTGGGGTGGCTCATATCTTTCTTTACCCTCGTTGGATTGCAATGTGTCTTGAATTACCTAGTAACTAAACGTAACTATCTGCAATTTTCAATTGAAATTCAATAAGGGAACTAATTTTTATGTCGAGAAATGTTATTACAAAGTCAGTTACTTGATAAATGATACATTTTAGTTATGGTGCATGGCGTATTTTATTTTGTAATTCGAGGCGAGAAGGTCGTCTGCGGGGTCAAGTCTGATTTAGGCCTGATGCACCCGCCACGGCTTCTTACCATATCTCCCTTGTTTGTCTGATCTGAGGGCTCGAGAATTGCCATTCAGACTGATATTGGGATTTCGTTGAGAAATTTCATACTCCGAGGGCTCGAGAATTGCCATTCAGACTGATATTGGGATTTCGTTGAGAAATTTCACTCCAGAGAATCTCCAGTCCTTCATTGGTCAATGGATTATCTCAATTGTTTTTGTGTAGTAAATTAAGCAGTTACTTTGTACTTTTTAATAGTAGTTTTTTAGGTACAAAGTATAATGCCCACGGGTAAATGTGATTCATATCAAAAACACAACATAACATGAACCTTTTTATGCTACCGACATATAAAATTCATATCTATAATACTATAGTCGTTTTGTGTTGTGGTGATGTCTGTTGTTGGATTAATAACTACTCCAATCATGTAATTTACGTATTATAACGTATCAATCATATCAGCTTTTTTATTAGTTACGGGTTACAAACTTAGTATTACATTTTCAGTTCCGCTATTCACGACGACTCGAACAGGGAAACCAGCTATACTGTTCCAGAACTATAGATATAATCTATGTCGAATTCAGGGACCTAAAAAGACGTGGAGATGTTGGCGCTGGAGAGATGGCGGCTGCAGGTGTGCGCTGACTACCGTCAACGACGTCATTGTTTATATCACAAAAAACAAACACAATCATTCCCCCCGTTTTCCAAATAATCCTCCGCCCCTTGTGAAGAATGAATCTGTATATAATGAAATTTATTTTAATAATTACTAAAATATGTGTACTACTTAACGCATAGTTGCTTTAAACTATAAAGTTTGTTTGCGGCTTATTCTAGTCAATTTTAAGGATGGGGGTGGCACCATAGTACTGAGAATGCCATCTTGCAGGCTATAGGTGACGGTGCGGTGACCATTAACATTAGAGATGCTATTCACATACCTAGTTGTATTGAGTACATATTTTATCTGTCACTCATTAGCTAAGTTCCCGCTTATGCGTCTTCATCTTTTCATCCATCTTGCGTCTAGAGCATGCCAAAAGACAAAAGCATCTATCTAAACTTAAACGTTTCAACTTCGATAAAAAAATACAAAGATGCCACAATGACGCGCTAATCGCGGCAATACTCAATCTGTCTGAACTCAATACGCAGCCAGAATGGATTCACAGTCACGCGATAGTTGCAAAGCCGTAACACACTGTAAGAGCCGTCAACTAGGCTAAAGAACCACCGTCTGACCCACGGGAGAGAAAGAGAAAAAAAATCTTTCTCTCGGGAGAGAAGTTCTCACTTGTGATTCATACATAATCGCCATCTCGCTTGCTCAAACACGGTTCACAAGTTTTGACGATGTTGTGCAAATCGAAGAGACATTAGAGAACTGAGCCGTAAATATATAAAAAAATAAGATTGGTTTTGGTAAAATAGTTTTGTTTCGATATAAATTGTATACAGCTATGTTTATATATGAAACTGCGGACGTTTATTGAGTATAATTTTTACGCGTTGTGACTTCTACCAGTATGTATAATTTTTCGAAGCGTTTCAATTAAAAAGAAGTATGCGATAGAGGCATGCGCTATAATTTACTAGTTCTGGATAGGCGTTCTGGAATATCTTGGATGCGTTAGAGGAAGACGCAAGTTGATGCTGGTAACGCACAAGAGTGGATCTGGTTATCTTAAGATGGATATAGGAGTGACGGGGACACAAGTTTGAATATGCGACTGTAACCTACTTACATTCTGTATTTACAGTGTGTAATCGCTTTAAAAAAATTAGTAGGTACCTAGGTGTACTATAATATTTGTGAAAAGTTGATTTATGTCGCGTGTTTAAATTTAATAATGGTTCGAATTTGTAATAGAATTTTATATTAAAGCCGTTCCATTTCGGTGTGATATCATGCCTAGAAGTAATTTGAAACTACATGACTGTAAACAAATTAATTTTAAATTATTTATTGGCTAGTTATAAAGTTTAAAATAGGCACTAAATATTAAATCATTCCCTAAATATAGAGCAAGACTAGTGTTTGAATACTTAATTATTTAAAGAAATGTTTTGATCTCAAATTAATATACTATTTAATAACACATTGAATCTAAATCCGATTAACAGTTACAGAGCGAAGCTAACATTCTCACACATACAAACTTTTGTGCTTTTAACCGACTTCCAAAAAGGAGGACGTTATCAATTCGACTGTTTTTTTATGTTTGTGACCTCAGAACTTTTGACTGGGTGAACTGATTTTGATGATTATTTTTCTATTTGAAAGCTGGTGCTTCCCGTTTGGTTCCATTTCAATTTAGTCCAGTTCTGATGAAGTCGTTTTTTTATATTGATAGTTATTGTAAATTATATTTTGTATTTAAGTGACAATTAAGTAATTCTCTCGGGATCACGATTCACTTATTACTGACCGTGTTGGGTACTTCGGTATATTTAGATTTTTGCTATAGCAAAAGATGTCAAAATCTATGACAAAAATTGTGATAAAGGCCTCAGGAAACAAAACACTTGCGTATTATTAGTGTTAAGGCTGTTTTTTTTATCTATAGTACCTGTTTAGTATATAAGAAATATGGACCGAATTGAAATCCTTCCTCCTTTTTGAAGTCGGTTAATTATAAACTAGAATTTGCGGAGGCTGGCTTATGAGATGGCAAAGTTTCAATATTTTTGGCCGATTTGAAAAAAGTTGAAGTAATTATAAGCATTTAGAAAATTTGTAATTGCCGTAACAGACATGTCAACTTGGCGGGACGGGAGAGAAAGAGAAAACAGTCTCTTTCAATTCGTCAGCCAAGTTGACATGTCTGTTACGGCTTTGCTTTGCCTTTGGCTTCTATACGAAAGAAAGAAAGACAAACACGGAGGGAAGTAGGGATCACACACACATACACAAATCACCAACCACTGAACGTCTAATGCTAAACAAAGGCCTACCTCTTAGAGAGGGGTATTGCCATAATCCCCACGCTTGGCAGGCGGAAATTAAGTAGGAATGGGTTATCATATTAAGGTTATTGTATTTTTATTTCAGAGGCGCGGTACAGTATGTCGAGGTTTGGCAAACCAATGATCTTGGTTGATGGTGAAAAATATAACATGCATAAAACGTATGGTGTTAAAACTATATGGAGGTGTTCTCGCTGGCGGCATGGTCGCTGTCGAGCTGCCGTTGCTACTATTAAAAAGATAGTGGTTTCCATAAAAAAAATACATAATCATTAACATCAAAAAAGGCCATGTTGGAGGCCGCTGGAAAGACATAGGACGTCCACTGCCTCCCCCATCGATTTACAAAAGGGCCGATTGGAAGCGGCCTGCATAGCGTTTTCCTGCGGTCTCTTTCAGGTCGTCTGTCCATCTTGTGGGTGGACGTCCTACGCTGCGCTTACCGGTCTGTGGTCTCCATTCGAGGATACGACATAATTATATCTACATTGAGATTACAGTAAATTAAAAGTTTGTATATTCTTGCCGCTCATTCTTTAAAGTTACTTTTTTTCTATAAATATCAAATGTCTCATAAAACCAAAGATCGATAATTGTGAATTATGAAAAAATACACATTTATAAATGCATTATTTTTTATTGAATAATTGGCTTGTATTTAACCGCCACCTCGCCATATGAGAAATGATGCGGTCTACGATGGAGCACAGTTGCCTAGAAGAAACCGATTCACTCGCGACTTGAAGACAGCTAGATAGTATCTATTTATACTACATACATATAAGTTATTTGTATGTAAAAAGCAGGCGTTTATCAATGCAGAAACATTGACATTCAGCGTGGTAATGTCGCCAGTATGATGGGACCGCTGCCAACTGGTAATGGGCTTGAGTATTTGAAATGTCTTTAGACCTTTAACGTTCTATGGGCAGTGTAACTGCTTTTGTAGTGCTAGTGCTAGCTTGTATTTTGTGTTAATAAAGGCACTTGCGGTAAAAACATAAGTATTTGTTGCATTACTTTTTGCTTACAAGACAGGGGCCTTATTTTTTATCTCGCATGAGATTCCTTGCTATAAACGCGTGTTATCATAACATGAAAATTTAAATAAAAATGGACTCTGTGCCCTTAGTCTATAAGACCTCATAAACTTGTAACAATGCCGCGTTACGTTATATGTGTGATTTTATAACACAATATAATATACCTACTACCATTTATCTGTAACTTTTATACATAATAAGTCGTTACCACAAAATTATAGTCGTATCGAACTCCTTGCGCGCACCTTTTTTAATGATTCTGAGTTAGTTGAACATGAATTAAAAAAAAAACACCTGTACGTTTTATTTTGTAATATGACAATTATCTATAGGTACTAATATTGTAAAGAGGAAAGATTTGATTGTTTGTTTGTTTGCATTGAATAGGCTCCGAAACTACTGAACCGATTTGAAAAATTCTTTAACTGTTGGGAACTTCACTATCCCCGGGTGACATAGGCTATATTATATTTTGTGGCGAGGCCGAAGGCCGAGCTTACACCCATGCGAAGCCGGGACGGTCGACTAGTATTTTATATAGCGTAGGTGATAGCTTATTTTTACAGTATGTAGACAGACCTACCAAGAACACTTTTTGACCAATAAGTATTGAAAAATACTTTACTGCACTACTGTCTATAAATTATATAATATTATTTTTTCACGATTCTGGAGTTGATCACGTGGTAAAGCTTATGCATTGATTAACCATGTACTTACATTATTTTCAGCAAAAATTGTTTACAGTAAGGAGGGTCGCCCTAGACTGATAGTTGGTCACCACAAATTCTACAAAAATAACCGCTCGCGAGGATCAAGAGCCTCATGGTTTTGTTCAATGAAATTCAATCCTAGGAACTGCCCTGCTTCTGTTGTGACCTACGATAATGAAATTATGGGTTTCAAGAATGAACACAACCATTAAAATAAGCCTTTGTTCCTACTTTTAACGAAACTGATTTTTTTTGGGTGACATGTACCTACATGGAGCAAAAGCTAATAACTGAGTTGTATTAAAAAGTTATGCATGATACATTTCTGTTTTTTTTGTTACCATTTGTAACTTTTTATTTTAAATATACAACACAATGTACAATGCCCAAAATAATAAAAAAAAAAAACTAGTTTCAAGAGTGAAAAATTACATTAGAATTAGTACTCATGGGATATGTAACGGAATTTTCTTAGGCTCTGAGTAAAATAAGTGCTGGAGGGTTAGTACCGACAATCCTACATTACATAACTTGAGACTGCATTGGAGGGTGCATACTTAAATGCAGCCTTTGGAAGATTCCTCTCGATAAAAAAAAGTGTGGGGGGTACTGGGCGTTCATATGTAGAACCCGGTGCCCTCCGTCAGGCACAGATGCAGACCGCAAAAGTAGTTTTTAGTAGGCGCAATCCTACATAACCTGGTTATACGAATGCAGACGGTTATCTTTAGAAGATTTCGCCCCTGTTATAAATAAAAGGTAAAGTATTTTTTTTACGTAGATGTACATACTTACATTTTTTTTATACTCGCATTTAATATGGTCTTGAGGGTTTCTAATTCTATTTTAAATGTTTCAGTGGCAGTTATCATCTCCTCAAAAACTGGTGGCACCGTCTTGAAGGTCGGGCAGTACAAGTTCTACAAGACTAATAGGTCGCAGGGACCCAAAGCAATATGGTATTGCGGGCGCAAGGGATGCCACGCTTCTATAGTAGCAATCGAAAACAAAATCATGTGCTTCAAAAATGAACACAACCATTACGAGTGGGTACTTTACATAAATTGAATATTTTATTTTAAAAGTTTATCGGGACATAATGAAATACTCGTAGATACTTTTAGCTCGACGTTTCGAAGGTTTGTACACTTGTTTCCAATGGGATTTTATTTAAAACATGACGTGTTCAAATCGCGATAGTTTAAAAGTCAATTTTGAATATTTTGGATCTGAATTATTGCAATAATATACTGGCAATGTAATTATTTAATGTAATTATTGTTTATGCCTGTTTTCATTCGATCATGAGGTCGCGGGCCGCGTCCTTGGTGCGCAGAGTTGTAATTATTGTTTATGCCTGTTTTCATTCGATCATGAGATCGCGGGCCGCGTCCTTGGTGCGCAGAGTTGGGGCTAGCTCTAACACCATCCTGAGTATGATTGCGGCCAGGTTAGACTGTACTTTCCTCCGGCATTGTTGTGAGAGACATGTACCGGTACCAATGCCGGAGAGGAAGTACTAGTGATTGTATTGTACCTGACATTATTGTTATTAATTTAAACCAGTGTTTGTATATTTAGTTTTATTTAATTTGACATGTAATATTATTTTTATTATGGAAACTGACGTGGTTTTCACACATTTAATTTATATTACACGGGAATCGGAGTCGGGTCGGAGTATCCGGCCTAATCTTACGTGAGTAATTCCCGTGTAATATAAATAAAATGTTATATTATCACTACTTTTTTTTTGTATTATTTCTATTTATTTTTGTATTTTCATTATGTATTTTATTTGTAATTTTTATTATTGTGAAGCTATGGGTGTTTTAGCCTGAAATTATAAATTTGAATTTGAATTGTGTAACTTAGTGTATTGTATACTTAGTAGAGTGAAAATTATATAAATTAGAGAGTTTATTAATCAATATTATTTAAGTATTAAATAATATTGATTATTTTTCTTTGTTTTTGTGCTTGCTTGCTTTTTCTAATTCATGCTTTGATCACCATTTTACCTGCCGTAATGATTCCGTAATTGTAGTTCGTATTTTGCAAATGTATTGTTGTACTTGTATATTTTAAAATGATTTCAGTGCGTGTTGTATATTCCAAAGCTGGCAATAGTATAATGCTGGTTGGTCGATATAGGTACATCAGGAACCACCGCTCCCGTGGACCGAAGGCAACTTGGTTCTGTGGACGGAAGGGATGCCACGCTTCACTCGTCGCCTATAGTGATAAAATAATGTGTTTCAAAAATCAACACATTCATTGACGAAGTCATGAAATAGAAATTGACTGGTGTTTCATTTATTACAAATAACAGGCTTAGTGAAGGATATACATTACACATAGTATTGAAAAGTTTAAGTTGTTTTTTTGATGAGTTTCTGAGTCACATGTGTTTAAAGTTTTAGGTGGGGTTTAAGAGGAGATGCTCTGCCCTTGACCGCAAAGCTTGTGTTGGTATCTTCGACCAAAATAAAATGAATGGACGGGCCCAGTAGAAGAGCATTTTTGAAGATTACAAAATGAGCGCCAGCTCTCATTTCGTTTCAGTCGGTCTCTAGCCGTAGGAAGTGAAACACGAGTCTATTGTTACGCGATAACGAAACATCTGACAAAATTATGAATTCGTATGCTTTACCGAAGTGTAAATACACAAATAAAACCGATATCTATTTTTTGTAACATATATACTGTACATTTTTATAATTAGGTGTTGAAGTATATGTCCGACGGTTTTGACTCGTTTTTACTGATCAAGTTCAATGGTTAGGGCCCGTCCATTCTTTTATTTTGGTCGAAGGTTGGTATAGCATTTGTATGGCGCGCGCAAGGCTTAACGTCATAACTTGCCATAGTGCGTTCTCTGTCTAGCATGAAATTAAAATATTTATAACTTATTTATTTTTGAACGAATTTTAATTTCGGTTTCGTTGATGGGCTCCAAGCATTATGGTCATTATGATAAGCTTTTTATGTCAGGTAATAAAAAATGTCAACATGTATAATGTAGTACATGTTAAAACATATTGCTCAGCAGTCTGGTAACGTTGGAAACATGCTGGATAAGCTGGTTAATTTGTAGGCTTTAACATTTGGATATCTGTAGACAATGTATCTTTAGATAATGGTAATGTAGTACGCAAAATTATATTTTCTTAAATGTATGTATTTTGTTTTTGTTGTTGAGAATTACTAATGTTATTAAATTAAGTCGGATACTCTGACTATATTATTATATTACTGTTTGTTTTGTTATTATAGACATAATTATGCCCTTGAAAAAATATATTTCATTTAAAAGGTAATGAAAAAATATGACTAAGTCACATTTTTAATTTGGTAAGTAGGTACTTACATATCATACGTTTACGAAGATGAATTCAAATAAACACTGGTCAAGTGTTTGCGCACTAAGGGTTCCACAAAAATTTGTTTTTTTTTCATTCAGTTCGGGATCCTTAGCGCGCGCCCGACTCGCACTTGGTCGGTGTAAATTATTTGTTGTTTTTCTTTATAGTTTAGAGTGTCTGCTGTAATCATGCCAAGTTTGAGGCTTGTACGTATTATCATTATTACACTAAAGAAACGATAAAAATACGTTAAATAATATTAGTTGAATGGAAACCGCCATTATTTTCATAATAAAATTATTTCTTTGCAAATCTATTACGTTTCAAAAGTTGCAGCTGTTTGAAGGTGGGATAGACACTAGACAGACAGACAATTAATAATAGGGTGCCGTTGACACTCTTTGGGTACAGAACCCAAAAAAATACCTGTGTAGGTACTTAAACGTAAAATATATTTTTTAAATGTTCTTGTTAAATTTTTTCATAGGTTGAACTATGTGTATCCTTTTTTACCTTATTTTGGTATATAAAAGTATTGGTAATGTCGCCAGCTGGGGTAGTGGGCTTGTGCTGAATCTTTATATCTTCAACGATCCAACTCTTTTTAACCGATTTCCAAAAAGGAGGAGGTACTCAATTCGAATGTTTTATTTTTATTTTTTTAATTTGTTTGTTATGTTAATGTTTTTTTTTAACTTCTTTAAAAACTATCGACGGGGTGAGCCGATTTTGATGTTTATTTTTTAGTTTGAAAGCTGGTGCTTCCTGTGTGGTCCCATTTTAATTTGGTGAACTAAACTTTTTCCTGACATTTTTTTAAGAAATCGGTATTTTATATTAATAATTAATAAATAAATTATTGCATCTTGATTGAAGGTAACAATGTTTTTCAGGTTTCATAACGTACACCAAGACTGGAAGAAGTGTTATGGTGGTCGATCAATACAAGTACTATAGGAACAATCGTTCTAAAGGGCCCAAGGCCACGTGGTTCTGCAACCGTAATGTCAGAGGATGTCCTGCCTCACTCGTAGCCTTGGATAACACTATCATATGCTTCAATAAGATGCATCATAACCATTGACAGACTAATGATTATTTTATGGAACATGCATAGTTTATCTTCTGTCTACTGAATCATCATCATCATCAGCCAGAAGACGTCCACTGCTGAACATAGGCCTCCCCCTTTAACCTCCACACTGAACGACATTCTGCCATCTGCGTCCACTGAATGCCCGCGACTCTCACAATGTCGTCGGTCCATCTAGTGAATAAAAATATTAAATTCACAATAATTAATTCTATTAATAAAATAAATAAAAGCGTGGGTGGTTTATACACTGACTGACAATGGACAGCTAAACATAAATAGATTCTAATAAAATAATAGATACTACTTTTTTAACCAACTTCAAAAAGGAGGACGGTTCTATGTTCCACTGTATTTTTTTTATGTATGTTCACGGATGTCTCTGCCGTCTGTTGACCGATTTTTTATTTTTTTTTGTTCGGTACACTTCCAATTTGGTCCCATTGTTACCAAGTCAGGATCAGATGATGGGATCCCAGGGAAATTGAAGGCAACCTTCGAATTTTATAGGCACTTATTAAGTTTTTCATATATTTTTGAAGTCGGTTTTTAATGTGATCCGCTTGTTCTTAATTTTACTGGCGGCGGCGGCATAACAAAGGGTTTACGAATCAGAATCTAGCCATCACAATACCACCGATGCCTGGTCTAGTTCAAAGTAGTAGCTATACCTAGTCTGTGGTCTAGATGCACAAGTGTTCGTTATATAACGAGGGGAACACTATGACTCCTGGTCAAATTGACATTGGAGTTGATTCTGTTCTACCATTATCGAAGCTAGACTAAATTTGAGAGTTTTAAAGTCATTGCCATCCCTCTCTCATACATTGAAATTAAAAGAGACGCAAAACATTTTAGTCCTTTCAGATAGGTTTAATTTAGTATGTTGTATGACGTATTCGACGCCATTATGTCATTATTAAGCTTAGTGTGTAGATATTATTGTAAAGGTTTTTTTTAATGTAATCAATATTAAACGAGAATAAGAATATAAGAACATATAACTAGTGGTATTATAGTAAAGTTTTTTTATGGAATAAAATATAATAATAATATAATATATTTTTTGTTCTACTGGGACCGGTGCATCATCACGGACAGGACTATTGTCGCCAATAAGCCTGATATCGTGATGGTCGACCGGTCCCAGCGCCGGGCAGTGCTCGTCGACATCACCATCCCGCATGACGAGAACCTCGTGAAGGCCGAGAAGGACAAACTCAGCAAGTACCTTGACTTGGCTCACGAGATTACCGCCATGTGGGATGTTGACTCGACGATCATTGTCCCGATAGTTGTATCGGTGAACGGCCTTATAGCGAAGAGCGTCGACCACCACCTTAAGAGGCTCTCGCTAGACGGTTGGGTCAAGGGTCAGATGCAGAAGGCAGTAATTCTTGACACGGCACGCATTGTCAGGAGGTTCCTCACTCTGCAGCCCTAACCACCGGTAGCTTGGGCCCTGCCCCGCTGCCGGCGGCACCCTAGTTTTTAAGTTTTTTATATTATTTATGTTTTTATAATTATATTTGATGTAAAAAACTTAAAAATTAAGAAAATAAATGGATATGTGAATTTAATTTAATTAATTTTTAGTTTTTAGTTAATATTTTAAGTTTTCGTTAATTTTCTGTTTTATAAGTTGTGCATAATAAAATATATTGGTTTGTAAAATGACAAAATAAAACAAACAAGTAAAAAATAAATAAGAATACAGCGTGTGACATATAACTAGTTATGAATAAAGAGTATGAGTATCCTGCATTAACACATTGGCTTTTTATTCTAATTTAGGATAAAGGGTGATCCCATGAGCGCAGCTTTGTAATTCATAGTTTGAACGAGTGTGTGTACCATATTTATTCTATTAATATATATCACACGTGAATTGGTTTCTTCTAGGCAAGCGTGCTTTATCGTAGACCGCATCATCGCTTAACATCAGGCGATTTGGCGGTCAAATGCAAGCCTATTACATTAAAAAAAAAACCTTGGTTATAAGGACTTTATGAATTGAATATTTTTCAGGTCGGATAATCTACTCAAGGACTGGTAGAAGCATTATGGTGGTCGATCAGTACAAGTTTTTCAGGGATACTCGTATTAAAGGACCCAAAGCCACATGGTACTGTGGTGCTAAAAAATGTCCTGCTTCCCTTGTAGCCTTCGAAAATACTATCTTATGCTTTAAAACTAAACATAACCATTGAATAACACAAACATTTTGCTCTATGTGTTTTTGTGTAATTATATGTATTAGGCATTATATAATATATTATATAATTGCTCGGAGTTTCTTTGCGCGATAAAATCCGAAACGTAGATATTCGCCAAAGAACCAGAGTCACCGACATAGCTATTAAAATCTGCAAGTTGAAGTGGCAATGGGCAGGCCACATCGCTCGAAGAACTGTTAAGCGATGGGGAAGAAAGGTTCTTGAGTGGAGACCGCGAACCGGAAGACGCAGCATAGGTAGGTCTCCCACTAGATGGACCGACGACATTGTGAGAGTCGCGGGCATCCAGTGGATGCAGATGGCAGGATGTCGTTCAGTATGGAGGTTAAATGGGGAGGCCTATGTTCAGCAGTGGACGTCTTCTGGCTGATGATTATGATGATTATATAACAGACTTGTTAATCGGCAATCATTTGATTTTGTCCTATTGGTCTATCTTCACTAATATTATAAACAGGTTAAGTTTGTAGCGTTGTAAGTTTGTATGTTTGATGGGGCTAGTATTTGATTACCGTAAAATTCATTATCATCATCAGCCAGAAGTCGTCCACTGCTGAACATCCTCCTTAGGCCCCTTTAACCTCCACAGGTTGTTATACTAATGTCATTTATGTGAAAATTGTATTGAATACTCGAGAATCTTTCGGCCCCATCGGCCATCTGTTCTGCGTGCTATGTGCCCTGCCCATTGCCACTTCAACTTGCTATTTCGGTGGGCTATGTCTTTAGTTTAGGGTGACTTTAGTTCGTCTACGGATCTCCTGTTTTCTGATTCGATCTCGTAGAGAAACCCCGAGCATAGCCCTCTCCATAGTTCGTTGTGCGACTTTGAGCTTGCTAATGAGGCCCATAGTGAGAGACCACGTTTCAGTTCCGTATGTCATCACTGGCAATACACACTGGTTGAAGACCTTCGTCTTAAGGCACTGAGGTATTTTGGACGAGAAGACGTTGCGAAGTTTACCGAACGCTGCCCAGTCGAGTTGGATTCGCCGATTGACCTCTTTCTTGAAGTTGGACCTACCTAGTTGGACAGTTTGTCCTAGGTAGACGTACGCGTCAACAACTTCCAGAACCGAGTTCCCAACTGATACTGGGGTGGGCACAACATGGATATTTGACATGACCTTCGTCTTGTCCATGTTCATCTTAAGGCCTACCTGTTGGAAGACCGGTAAGCGCAGCGTAGGACGTCCACCCACAAGATGGACAGACGACCGAAAAGAGACCGCAGGAAAACGTTGAATGCAGGCCGCTTCCAACCGGTCCCTTTGGAAATCGATGGGGGAGGCCTATGTTCAGCAGTGGACGTCCTATGGCTGAAATGATGATGATGATGATGTATTGAATACGAGTAAGTATTTAGATATTTTTTTCCTATGATTGACACTTTATAAAATATCTTTCAGTGCAAATTATACATATCAAAGAACGGAGTGGTCGGTCCACTGTGGTCATGAAAGTTGGTGATTACAAATATTACAAAAATAACCGCTCTGTTGGATCCGCCGCGATTTGGTACTGTAGCAATAGGAGAAAAAGTTGCCCCGCATCTCTCAAAACGTATAACAATAACATTGTATGCTTCATAAATGAACACAATCACTGAAGTGGTCTCTAAATGGAATCCAAATGTACTGCATATAAGCATGATGTGATTTTTGAAGTATACCTCGCCAATAATAATGGGTTAAAACGACAATTACAGATACTTACTTGAATATTTACATGAAAATGAAATACTAATAGTTTTTTTTTTAATTTTTATTGTTAAAATAGGCTTGGTTCTATAATCGCAATAATAGAGGATGCCCGGCCGCACTGGTTGCTTTTGATCATAATATATTATGTTTTAAGAAGCAGAAGAAGACATTACGATTGGTGAAGGTATAAATAGCTGCAAGAATATGGTTTGGAGATTAAAGGAAAACCAATATTTGATAGTTTTACTATTAACTATAACATCCTACTATAGGATGCTTCAAAAGGGCTGTTAATAGAGTGTTTAAAGGTCGACAACGTATCTGTGATGCCGCTGCTGGTGTTGAAGGTAACCATAGGCGACGGTGATCACTTACCATCCGGAGGCCCGCTAGCTCGTTTGCCACCTATGGCATAATAATAAAGTTATTATTTTATTTGATGACTGTATTGTGCAAATTTTGGATTTTTTCCACACAGTTCAGTTCACTATGTAGTGTGTAGGTTATGTTATGAATTGCCTATCGGGACTTATCGCTCTTACTGATAATGATAAGGTGAAAATTTCTCGCTCGATAGGCAATTAAAAATAATGTGTCTAAATAACAATAGCTTAAAAGTTATGTTTGACCCTGAGAATTAAACTGTATATATTAAGTCACTTAAAAACATCAAATTTTATTTATTTATTTAATGCAGCCGTGGTCATCGTGGAGGGCAAATGCCTACCTTTCTTTCTTCCACTACTCTCTGTTCTGTGCTATGGTGTACCAGTTTAAAATATCAAATAAATGACTTAAAGTATTCTGGTAAGTATTTTTATAATTTTTAGTTTAATTAACCCATCATACATTGTCTTTTCAGTGCAGTTTCTCTACTCTGAAGTTTTAGGTCGGCCATCGAAGGTCATGAAGGTCGGTAATTATAAGTATTACAGAAATAATCGCTCGTTGGGACCCGTCAGCACTTGGTACTGTAGCCGCAGCAGGAGGAAGAAAGGCTGTCCTTGTCCCGCATCTGTTAAAACCCATAAAAATAGTATCGTATTGTATAAAAATGAACATAATCATTAAAGGGCTGAATTCTTTTTGCTCATATTTGTGTAGAGCAATCTCATTTTTTGCTAGTTCCAATGTTAAAGTTTTGTTTAATTTAGACTAACTACATGAACCCGGACCCCGTAAAATGTTTGTATTCTACGATACTTGAAGTGTTTTTTGTGTTTGTTTGATTTTTCCTTATTGACGCAGCTGAGCAACTAAATACCTCTGAATTTGTACGCGTAGGGCTTGGCTTTCGGTCTCGCCAATAGATCAAAAAGTTTTTTCTGAGTGCTCACCCTACTTACAAAATTTCATACTTTAGACCCAGCGGTTTAGACTGTGCGTCGTCTATCAGTGAATTAATTTTATTATTTTTTCGATTTATTTAAGATCTTAAGTTAAGGCATAACCACAATGTTATTTTACTTTTTTTTTTTTACAAAATATATAAAGTACGTACATGCGGATTAAATAACAGTGAATTTATTATAGTTCCAGCACCACGATTCGTACTTACACGTTTTGGCAAACCAGCTATTCAGAAGGGCATATATAGATTCAACAAAAACAATCGGACAAATGGACCCAAGTCTCTTTGGACTTGTTGTAGGATCAGCTCAGGGTGTAGAGCATCGATAACAACGTTGAACGACCTCATCTTAAAGGAAAAAACTGAGCATAACCATTAATAGGTATAATCTTCTTTAATATATGAGAAGACTTGCCATAGAGTTTGGCATGTATTTTTCAGTGTGTTTTTATTAAATTACCTAGTTTGGTTCTTCTTTTATGTGTTTAGCGGTAAGGTATATAATTTTTTGTTTTATAATTTTGATCCTCGACATAACAAAGAAGAATAGTAGATGTCAATATGCTTGTATTAATACAAGTAATTACTTGCGTCTGCTTTATAAGCGTCTTAAAAAAAACTGGTTTATTGTGTAGCAAGAACTAAGTATATTTATTTTGCTAGCATTATCACTTCTGTTTACATTATTAAATTATTATAAATTTCCAAAATGTTCATAATACAAGTATGTATACCGTTTGTTATTTTAAGGAGAGTCTTTAGAAAAATAAGAAATATAAATAATACCTAATATTATTATGGTAAAACTAAGATCATCAGTTTTGTTATTCCTCAACCACTTCCACTTAAAAAAAAAACCGGGACATTGCACACATGGTCATCTGACCCTAAACTAAGCAAAGCTTGTAATATGGCTGCCAGAGACTGATATACATACATATATATTTTGAAATACATACTTAATTACTTACTCTTTATTATTAAGTAAGGCATATAACACAACTCTCCTAAATTTACTTTCTTAAATAATATCGATACTATAAACATCACGGGTCCTGTGATATATAAGGTAAGCCTTGAGGTGTATACCCAAAAACTACATCACAATTAATATTTCAGGATCAACATCAGCTTCGAAATTTGTAAAGCCGTTGCTTACACTAAATGGACACAGCTTTTTCCTAAAAAACGATCGAGGATCTCGTCGGTACTGGACCTGTAGCAAGTACAGACTGGGGTGTAATATGGCTGTGACTACTTGGGACGACACCGTGGTCAAGCAGTGCGGAAAGCATAACCATAAGTGAGAAGAACCTGCACTGGCTTTGACACTCTTGATGGCCTATGCTGACGATCAAGCCCGCAACGATACGTGTATTAAGTTTACCTCCGATTTATTCTACTGTCCTGCTTTGTCAATCCGCCCAGCATCAAACTACTGCTGCAGTTATAAACCTTTTGATTGTCTTGCCGATTTTAAAGGGCCAATTTCAATTTCTTTCCCGTGTGATGGCAAAAGCAAAACTAATTCGGTAAGTTATTTGCCGTAGAATCTTCAACCGTATAGGTAACGCAATTAGTACGGTATCTATTTTGAGTTCCCTTGTGGGGATGGTTTGTTGGACGTTAGCTGAATCAATTCGTGGACCATTTTTGACGGAACACTATAGCATTTACAGTGAAAGTGTACATATTTGAAAGTGAAATTAATTTTAATACAAAAGATCTAGTCATATAAAGATGAAAAGTTGTATATATTCGATTGATGTGCATAGTGATTTTTGGACTTATATATAACCAAGAATAAAAGTATTTGACTATACTAGTTAACGTTGTACAAAATAAGCACCTAATTATTCCGCCTTAGAGAATTTCAAGTAAGTACCAAAATATCGCTGGTTGTATAATTAAATTAATAAGAATTAATAATAAGTATATCAAATTATATAATGTTAAATTAGTTAAAGGTATAATTTTTACTTATATGTATAAAATCAGCTTTTTAGGATAAGGTCAATAGGTATATAACGTGGGTGTCTTTGAACACACTATGCAATTCTTTTTCATTGTTCCATGTGTATTATACAGGGTGTTGATTGGCAACCGTGCAATTTATTCACAGACCACTTATACACCGTTTATTCTGTGATAATTGATCAAGATTGAGCCAGTTACTCCGACTTTAGTTTAAAACGTCTATAGTTTCGTTGGCTTTATCATCGCACTAGCCGTCACCGACTGAGAGCTCATCCACATATCATAGATCGGTGGAAATCGCACACTGTGCGTTTTACGCAATCTTTTTTGCCTTACACCTGTGATTTGTGGAATGAGCTTTCTCATGCGATATTTCCGAGTAACTATAATATGGGGTTCTTCAAAAGGGCTGTTATCGAGTCTTTCAAGCTCCGTAACGTATCTGTGATGCACCTGGTGTTACAAGTATCCATAGGCGACGATGATCGCATAAGATGATTGTATACGATGATCGCAAACGTGATGCCCGTTAGCTTGCTTACCACTAATGGTATAAAAAATAGGATGAGTAAAAGACAGTCCAATGCTATTGAAACTATAATCGGAGTAACCGACTTAATCTTATGCGAGTAAACAAAATGTGTGACTACCACGTTCCATTTTGAATTACAGTTAATATGCATAAAAAAAAGTGTATTTCAGCATTTTAAAATTAACTGCAGCTATCACCAATAAATCATAATAATGAATGGCCAATAGTAAAGAGAATGTAGTAGCCTAACATAGTTTTTAAACTATACAGTTATTTATAAACCCATACTTTATAAAATAAAATTTAAAACTGTCACAGAATATGACAGCGAAATTAACAGCGTAGGCGTCATTCCAAGATGCAGAAGTCGGGGGTGGATAAAGGCAATGACATGTGCCAGCCGCACACCTCATTTTGTGTAAAGATTTCTACAAAATGAAGATATCCGAATCAGACGACACATCCCGGGGGATTATATATAAATGAGGAAACAAATACTTAAATATTTTTATCGTATTCGTTCAGTATCGGTAGTATATGTGATTTTGTAGTAATTATGTAGTGCCAATAGTCCTATAAGGAATAATTTATAGGGGCAATATTTAAGGAAGGTTTCTCATAGATTGTACGGTTGCAAATCAACACCATTCTAATACTCTTTACAAATATTATTATAATAATATTATTGACAAATTATTATAGTGCCAATAATTGTAGAGGCTCACACTATCTACTAATGTATGTTTCTAAAAATTGTTTTTTGTAAATTTTACTATAACTTTACACGACATGCAAATTTATGTTCTTATTTAATAAAACATATACTTACTTACAAACTACATACAGAGGTGAAGCTCTGCAGATTAAAATGTGAATATCTAGACTAATACTTAGATATCCTTACATATTACTTTACGTTTTAGATGTTTTGATTACAAATCGTAACAAAATGTAAGTACCTATTTTTAAAAACGGATTGTCCATCCCACAAAGCCCTCTTTCTTAAAAGGTTAACTGAGCGCCAAGACCTGGTCGCTGGCCTGAAGAGTTTATATTTTTTGGTTTTATTTTGTTATCATATACTGTCCCACTGTTGGGCAAAGGTCTCCCCCATTTCCTTCCATAAATCTCGATCCTTCGCCACCTCTTGCCAACATCTCCGGAATGAGTCAAGGTCGTCACGCCAGCGTTTCTTAGGCCTTCCTTGACTGCGTCGTCCATCAGGCACCCACTGTGTGACGATTCTGGCCCATCGGTCGAAGTTCATACGCGTCACATGTCCCGCCCAATCCCATTTTAATCTAGCAGCCTTATGGCCGACGTCGAACACACCAGTTATGGAGCGCAGTGTGCTATTGCGAACTCTGTCTATTCTTATGATACCAATCACGCTGCGCTCCATTCCTCTTTGGCAAACCCCGAGTTTGAACTTTTGAGAATCGGTCAGTGATACTATCTAATACGTAAATCTACGGTGCTACAGCACCGTAGGTTAGGACGGGCAAACGTTATAATCGAGGTCATAGCGTTAATTAAAATCAAACATATTTAAGAGATTTTTTTTTTCATGATTTCTTGTTTTTTTTTTTTAAGTTAACATTTCGTTAACGTGGCGTTATTGATTATGTAAAACTAGTACAATAACAAAATAAAACTGAAGAGGATACTTTTCAAGCTCTGGCGGGTCTAAGTTTTGTAATTTACCTACGTAGAGTTGCCACTTAAAATTTTTATTCCTTACGTCTACTTTCACAATGACTATTGCCCATTACGACAACTTCCTCAATATACAAATTCCTACCAATAATACCTACTTTCTCGAGTTTCAATGTTTTTCGTAGGTACTAAATGTCACCTCATGTGATTCAACTCTATTTCTTGGTGTGATAAAATTTGAATGATCTCTTAGCTAATATAACAATTGTAAATCAAACTTAAAGTTAACTTAATAATATTATTTATTACGCTGCGACCTGCAATTATTGTATAATAAATGTTAATATGTGTAATAATCAAAATGTTTTTCATGTTAATAACACACAATATCAGAGTAGAAATTGCGTTTTGTCAGTATTCTAAATGTTTTATAAAAAAAAAATAAGCCGTAATCATTATAAATTAAATGGAATAATAATTAAATGAGATTTTTTTTATGTTTAACTGACGCTATGTGTGCCTTGGCTTCCGTTTGGCACACAGAGGTCATCGTTCTTGCTTCGCTGTATTGTCCATTTGAATTCCCGCACTTCCTGACCATGTTTTAGTTTAATTGACAGCTGGATTTGCATTATATAATATCTGTTTGGATTTGGATGAACTTTCAGGCGTTGGCGGCTAGTGCGACGATATAACCTCGACGCCAGCATCAGATCAAACAGTTCTTCAGAACAATCCCCGTTGTAAATGCGATAAAACTTGTTACCGAGTTAAATGGCACACAATGGTAATGGAATGGTAATGGTTCATACACACGTAAACACACACACAAACACACTTATATCAAAACTTCGCATTTATACCTAATATTAGTGTGAAGTGAACGCATTGAAAACACAAAGTTTTATTTAAACCGCCATTTAGAAATATTTCTAAACAGTGTCAAAATTACCGATAAACACGTAATCATCGCTTAGAGCAAGTTTGTTAAACATTTGACCTGAAGTTGTAAGAAATTATGTCGTTATGGCTACTAGTTAAACCTCTTTCAATGTTCAATCTAGTTTGACCTCTTGAACTGGTTGCCCGATGGGTGTTCCACGAAACTCTGGCTTTCGAGCTATGAATAATGACCGGCATTCTATGAACCGCTCGCTGCCGAGCTTATGAACAATGAACACTAGATTCATTCCATAGGTTTTAATATTGATTATGACATCTAAGTGGCAGTGGACAGGGTACATAGCACGCAAAACAGATGGCCGATGGGGCCTAAAGGTTCTCGAATGGTGACCACCAAAGACTTTCTATAACTAGACATTTAATGCAGGGCGAACATGTTCAGACACTTCATCAGTTGACCACTACTGATATAAAAAACACGCCCACTGATTCCACTGGTTCAGTGGACTCTGTCACGTCATTTTCGACCAATACCGTAGGTACGCCATTACTATGCTTTGTTTACATTTTGAACTGACGTTGAATGGGCCAATCAGCATTTAGTAACCCCTCACCCCGCCCCTTAGGTATTTGACTGAATTGTTTCCATTGAAAATAATCGTAACTACAAGTCTGGGCTACGTAGTAGCTATACCTAGTCTGTGGTGACCACGGACCGGAAAGCGCAGCGTAGGACGTCCACCCGCAAGATGGACAGACGACGTAAAAGAGACCGCAGGAAAACGCTGGATGCAGGCCGCTTCCAACCGACCCTTTTGGAAATCGATGGAGGAGGCCTAGTACAGCAGAGGACGTTCTATGGCTGAAATTATGATGATTATGATGATATCTAAGGATCACGAACCTCGTGACAGTTGGAATCTGACTTGTGTATTTTGTTTCAGACTTGGAGAAGTCAGAAATCAAGTTCTCATACACAACTCGCGGGAAGCGTTTGCTTCTATTCGACCGGTATAAGTTTAACCTGAAACATACAAATGGTAACCGACTGAACTGGTCCTGCAACCAGGCGCCTAAGGGATGCAAGGCCTCATTGATAACGATCGATGATAAGATCGTTAGGTTGAAACCTTTCCATAATCATAATTAGCAAGTAACGAGCAGCGCCCCGCGGTTGTTTTGAATAAAATAAATAACAAGTATGGTACGGGTCACCTGATGGTAATTGGTCACGGCCGCCTATAAACACAAGTTTCACCCGCTATCCTTACAGTGTATCTATCGCTACCAGCTATCTCCTTGATTTTCAGTTGGTTATTGTTATTTTCTTAGTAACGCAACATCCTTAAAATTTCACTTCAGTATCTTACAACCTTCTTAAACTTCACATAGGGGGTGTTTAGTTTATTTACGAAAAATACTGAGACATGCCTATCTATATATGTATCTGCAAGCTTTTATTTAACTTGCCCTGTTACTTAGTATGTATGTAAACTTAGTATATGCCCTGTTACTTAGTTGCCCTGTAACTTATATATACATACGTATGGTATAAATTGTGTATTCAATACACGACAAAAAGGGTATGTTAAATTTTTTGCAAGTTTTTATTTAACTTGCCCTGTTAGTATGTATGTGACAAATCTTCCAACTGAATTTTAGACCAGTTATCCTCAACCGATTGAGCTGAAATGTTGCATATACGTTTGGTTTGGATGACAATGCATGGATTGCTAAATGACGTAATTCTAAATCCAATATAGCGGACTCCTAAAGATGGCGGACCAGTTCTTTTTTTAAGCACTTCCATAATATGGGTATCAAATGAAAGGGTGGGTTTACTGACAAGAATACGAAAAATTCTAAAAGACCTCACCCTAAATGCAAGCTGGCCGACGCTTGTTTTTAAAAAGTATTTTTAAAATTAATAATAGTTATATATAACTAATACACAATCTGCACATAGCGCAGCGGCAGCTGTTAATCAGCGTAGCATAATTTCCATAGTATCTTTAGGAGTCCATTTCACCCCTTTAGGGGTACGATTTATAAAAAATATATTCCTACCGTTCGCCTAAATTATTTCAGAAATTATATTCAAATTCCACGTCTATTTCATTAACGGTTAGATCTGTGCGTTGATTCATAGAAAAACGCCTGTTCTTTTATTAGCAAGTAATTTGAAGTTCAAGTATTATAGTGTTAAAAAGGGCTTGATCTAGTCATTTTGCTTATGCGATAAGTAGTATATAAAAATCTATTGAACATAAGCAGGCTTGTGATTCTTAGTAGCATATATTGATAATTAAAAAAAAAACCTTTTAAAACGTAATTCTTCTAGTTTTTTTTTCAGTTTTTTTTTAAATGTTGGTTACATTTAAATATGCAATAAATAATTAAGATAAAATGGGCAATATAGTGTTTATACATTGCTTCATTACTATATTGATAGATAAGGTTGGTAAAGTAAAATTACGATTCAGACATTATACAGAAACTTTAATAGGGACAGTAATGGCAGCTACTATAACCGTTATAGTTACATTGAATACGGTCTTAGGAGACAGATATGGATTTTTTCTTCTAGAAAAAGCATGATTTTGCTTACATATTTTTGGTGCTTTTCGATCCTGTTCTTTATAATAATCAAAAGTCTCTATGAGATCAACTTCGGTTAGAGGGCTAGTAATATCAGAAATCGTGAAAACTTTTTCCATACATTTGAGTACAAAAGTAAAATTAATTTTGAAGTTTTTCGAATTTTTTTCTTCTTAGGATCAAAAGTTTTTACCGAATCACCTTAGGTTAGACTACCTGTTAGAAATTTGGAAAATAACAAAATATGTCCCTATTAAATTTTCCATGTAGTTATAAGAATGACCTGACAAGTATTTGACATTTAAATGTGTAAAAAAGAAAAAAAAAAAAAAACACTAAGTACATAAAATAACTAAAATTGTTCTTACTATTATGCAAAAAATACGAACTTACCCTCCTTTATATAAATTAAAAATTCATAGTTCTTAGGTCGATCTGGTTTACTAAAAAAACTATGTACGTATACCGTAATTTCAAAATCTATTCTTGAAACTAAATTGGATTGAATTGTACCTAAAATTGTTCTATTATTAAGTTGAGTACCTATTTGTTGCATTTGAATAGATTTTTATTGTCTGATAATAATAATGATCAATTTCTAATAATCCATCCGGTTCATTTGTTTTTTTTTAAATAAAATGGTGAAAATGCTACGTATCGGGTGGCTCCATTGGACTCAGGGTTTTTGAATTGACAAGTAAACCAGGCTTTTTCTAATAACAATTTTGATATTATGGAATTTCCAATTACAGGGTAGGCGTGTTTACTTCGAAGCACACACACACACACACACACACATACTCACTCTCATATATACACACACACGCACACACATTTTCACTGTGACACTAAACATCTGATGAACTGGGAGTGTGACCAAACCATTAAAAAAACAATTGCTACTGGTCTCTGTTTTGTTATAATTTTAATGACATATCAAGAGAGTTAATTATAAAGAGCATAGAATCCGTCACGTGATTTTACTAAGCGTACAAGGTCGCCTGTCAAATAGTATGTAGTCTTTGGAGCCTTTTACAGGTCCCTAGTACATTAAAATAATGTACAACCCTGCATGTTTGCCGTCTTGTCAAAAATATATCTGTTTCGTTCGGGTAAACAAAAATTTTGGCATATGAGTAAAGATCATAACATAACGTTTAGTTCGTTAATGCTAAATTAGCACTACTATGCTCTTCATTATTCTGTGTACACAGTAATGAGATAAAGAAAGCTGTGGATGATGATGAATTTAAATGTAGTTCACGACCACCACGATGACAGTTTAAACTATTTTTATCTAACTATATGGTATTTATTAGGCTTTTTCCAAAATTTCTTTTTTTAAACTTAAAACTGTTTTTTATGACACTGGGTGATGAGACGAGCGAAGTCGCTCGCCTGATGGCTCTTCACGCATGCCCATAACAGCACAACGCCACTCAATATTTTGAACTTCAACAGTTCAAAACCCTGGATGGCAATGCACTGCGCGCGTCACCTCGAGATGTAATATGTCAAATCTATGTGTGCCCTGTATTTAACTTAAAACTATTTATCTGTATTTCAGCTACCAGAGTAACATACTCCTTCACGAAGCAAGGGAACCGAGTGATGACCATGGGCCAGTACAAGTTCAACGTACGATACGCCAACGGACCCAGATTGTATTGGAGCTGCAACCAAGCGCGCAAGGGCTGTCGCCGGGTTGTTATCACATTTGACGATAACATCATCACGGCCAGAAATGTTCACAACCATTGATACTATAACATAAATCATAGATACCTAGAGGTGATCTGGGTGTCTTCAAGTCAAGAGTTGACTTGAAGACATGAAGTTTGAAGTTGAAGGTTTCTTCTAGGCAAGCGTGATCCACCGTAGGCCGCATCATCAGTTAACATCAGGCGAGTTGGCGGCCAAGCGCAAGCCTATTTTGCAATTAAAAATAAATAAATATGAGCTTTATTCTTTTCGCCAGTTGTTCCGTAAATTTTCTGTACATCGTAAAATAGTTTTGCTTCCGTGTAGGGATTGTAAGTAAATATATAAATAATAGTTTAAAAAAACTAAAAAACGCTTACCTAGTTAAATAATTGCATTGTCATTGGTCCGTAATAAGTGTGCAAATTTTAAATTTAATTAGACGTTTTGAAGTAGTTGAAATTCAAGTTCAAAGATTTCGTTACATACATACCTACATTAACAAATCAAGCTAATAATAGCGTGTTAAAACAGGAATAATACTTTTCACTAGGTCATTACTGTTACGCGTCACATATAAATATCAAAAATGTTATGTATTTGTACTACCTATAAATCACAAATCTTCAAAAAGTTTAAAAAATCCTCATTAACCCTGTATAACAATAAAATATTTAAAAAAAAGAATTTGTAGTTGTAGTATAGTGTAGTGTATTGACTTAAGATATATATATATGTATATATATATAATCCATAGAAGTATTAATCTTCAAAGTTCTATAAACAACTGAAACACGGAAAAAAACAAGTTATAACGAGAACAATTATTGAATTGAAAGTTCAATAAACAACTGAACTATAAAGAATGTTCAAGTTATAACGATAACAATTATTAGATTGTAAGTTCATAAACAATTGAACTATAAAAAAATGTTCAAGTTATAACGAGAACAATTATTAAATTGAAAGTTCAATAAACAACTGAACTATAAAGAAAAATTCAAGTTTATAACGAGAACAATTATTAAATTGTTTCAGAATTAAAGCCATTGCTATTATTTTCATTTACGCGTTTCGGAAGACGTGTACTGCATTTTAATTGTAACCGGTACAATGAGAATTCTCACCACAAGAAGAGTACGTACTGGACGTGCAACAAAGCCGGATGTAAAGCGTCGATCACAACTGTAAACGATGAAATTATCAAGCTTAAACAGTGCCACCTGCACCAAAGGCCAAAAAGACACAAGAAGAAGGGTTAGAAGAATAGTACATTATCACTTTCTTTTAATATACCACCATGGTATTTTAGTAAAGTTTTTAGTTTCCCAAAACGCTTATCTGTAATGTAAAATTTTTTAATTTTTTAAATTTTATTTTTAGTTAGTATTTTAGGTTTTCGTCATTTTCTGTTTTATTATTTATTATGCACAACTGTGCATAATAAATTATTAATTATATACCACCATAACAAAATTTAACGAAATTATGTACTTTGCGTTTCCCAAACCGATTATCTGTTCTGTGTTTAAAATTTTAAAATTTAATTTTTAGTAAGTATTTTAAATTTTCGTCATTCTCTGTTTTATTATTTATTATTCACAATTATGCATAGTAAATTATTCATTATATACCACCATAACAAAATTTAACGAAGTTCTTTGCTTTTCCCAAAACGATTATCTGCTCTGTGTTTAAAATTTTAATTTTTAAAATTTAATTTTTAGTTAGTATTTTAAGTTTTCGTCATTCTCTGTTTTATTATTTATAATGCACAACTGTGCATAATTAATTATTCATTATATACCACCATAACAAAATTTCACGAAGTTCTGTACTTTGTTTCCCAAAACGATTATCTGTTCTGTGTTTAAAATGTCTAATATTATAATGTCGATTTTGTAGAGTTCAGATGACAGTATTAAACTAGGTGAGAATAAATAATAATAAATATATATTTGCGACATTATTGCACACATCTGACCCCAAAATAAGCAAATATATAAAATACATAAACTTTGCCCACCTAGGGCAAACATTTATGTGATGAACATTTGTTTGTTCTATGTCTGGGTGTTAATATCTATTTAAGTATGTATTTAAAACTATATATGTATGTATATCAGTCTCTGGCAGCCATATTACAAGCTTTGCTTAGTTTGGTGTCACACCATGTGTGCAATAATGTCCCACATATTTATTTATTTTTCATTGCAGTATATTAGAAAAGAACAATACTTTTGAGCCGAGCCAAAAAAACAGGCGAAAAAGGACTAAAGCATAGAATTAGTGCTAATTTAGCATAAACGAATTAAATATGTTACATTCTATACTTCTATGCCAAACATTTTATTACCAGAACGAAACAGATATATTTTTGACAGACGGCAAATTGCAGGGTTGTACACTAATTTAATGTACTAAGGACCTGTAAAAGGCTTCAAAGGCTACGTACTTTTTTTTATTTTATCCGGTAATAGGCTTGCGTTTGACCACCAACTCGCCTGATGTTAAGCGTGATGCGGTCTACGATCGGTCACTCGAGATTTGAAGACACCCAGATTGTAACCATCGGGGAACACCCATTCCGGCAGCGCATTCCACATACTATTTGAAAGATAGCTTCGTAAGCTTTGTAAATCACGTGACGTGCTCTTTCTTATTCTGTGCCTAAACCTGCCTGTCAGTTAGTTTGTATTGACAGTGTTTTCATATCTGTATTGTTCGTAGTCATTGTCATTGCGTGATTCACTCACAGACTTTTAATACCAGAAGGGTTCATATCGGCAATTTAAATTACAAAAAATACGCTTTAAAATCTCTCCTGAAGATCCTGGTAAGGATAATGGGACAAACTATTTAAATTATTGAATTGTCATCATTTCTTGATAAGTGTACAAAGTTACAAAACAATCCGTCGTTTTGTAAGGGGTGAAAATCACGTTCAAAGATTCCGTTACATTCCGTCACCAAGCTAATAAAAGCGTGTTAAAAATGATCTTGCCTGGTGTCATGCTTGTCACCGTTGTTGGAATTTTATTTGTTCAAAATTTGGTCAAAATTGATTTAATTGTGAAAAATAACACTTGTTTCGTGTTAGTAACGGACGTGAGGCGCGTATCTTGGTTGAGTTCTATATTTAGCAATACGTACGAAATTCGTTTAGTGCGTAACTACTAAGCGTCGCGGCTGGAAGTCATTAGTGTCAGTACGTTGCTGTCAGTGTATGACGTCACCATCATAATCAGCCAGAAGACGTCCACTGCTTAACATAGGCCTTCCCCTTAGAAATCCACACTGAATGACGGCCTGCCATCTGTATCCACTGAATGCCTGCGACTCTCACGATATCGTCAGTCCATCTACTGGGAGGCCTTCCTACGCTGCGTCTTCAGGTTCGTGGTCTCCCCTCAAGAACCTTACTTCCCCATCGGTAATCGGTTCTTCGAGCGATGAGGCCTGCCCATTGTCACTACAAATTGCAAATCTTAGCAGCTATGTCGGTGACTGTGGTTTTTCGGAAAATATCCTCGTTAATTGCTATATATATGTTTGTCTTCACTAGCAACTTACCCTTGTCTTTAAACAGTGTGGTATTTTTGATGAGGTGTCATGTAATTTCCCGAACGCTGCCCATTTGATTTGGAATCTTGGAGTTACTTCTTTGTCTGAGACAAAATATAAGGTCGGGGAAAAAGTTTCTTCGTATTTTATAAACAAATTCAAGACATATTTTTTTCAAGTTTAATTACATTTAATTATAATATATATGTACCTTTTTGTTCGATAACTTGTTGCCATCTTTTAGGTAGTGACATGACCCCGTTGCTGTAGAAATTTTGGGAATTCTGATCAATAAAATGCAACAAGTAGTTTTGACAGTCCTCTCGTGATGTTAATCTAACACTACCCAAAGAATTCTGAAGAGATCGAAACAGGTGGAAATCTGAGGGTGCAAGGTCAGGGCTATGTGGTGGATGCATTAACACTTCCTAACCAAGCTCTCTAAATTTTTGCTGAGTGGCCAAAGATGTGTGCGGTCTGGCGTTATCATGATGAAAGACCACACTCTTTATGTTGATCAATTCCGGCCGTTTTTTCTCAATTTCTTGTTTGAGTCTCATCTGCTGTTGGCAGTAGAGATCCGAATCGATGGTTTTGCCCGGCGGTAAATGCTCATAATGAACGATGCCCTTCCAATCCCATCATACACACAGCATCACCTTATTACGTGTTAATCTGGGTTTCGCTACAGTCTGTGGTGCTTCACTGCCCTTTGACCATGATCGTTTGCGCACATTCTTGTCGTAGGTGATCCATTTTGCATCACCAGTGATCAATCTTTTAAAAAACGGTTCGGTTTCTTTACGTTTCAATAGAGAATCGTAAATGAGTACACGATTCATTTGGTTTCTTTCAGTGAGCTGGTGTGGCACCCAAATATCGAGTTTTTTTGTATACCCAGTTATTTTCAAATGGGTCAAAACTGTTTTGTGGTCAATCCCCAGGTCTTCAGCTACGTCGTAACTACTAATATGCCGATCTTGGTCCACTTTTTCAGAAATGGCATCGACTTTATCCGTAACAGGGCGACCAGAGCGAGCTGCATCTTTGACATCAAAATTCCTGGACTGAAAATGCTTGAACCAACATTGTGCTACTCTTGATGACACTGCATTAGGTCCATAAATGTCACAAATTTTATTCGCGGCTTGTGTCGCATTTTTCAGTTTTTTGTAATAAAATTTCACAATATATCGAATTTCTTCGTTAGATTCACTCATTTTATCGAACAAAAAAACAATTGAAAAATGGCGGGAAATTGCTTTTTACTTTTTATATTCCTTTTTTAAAATGTCATATTTTTAATGGTATCAAAACCAGCCAGATACAAACAGTACAACCGATGAGATTTTTACTACAACTTTATACATACAAAATACGAAAAGACTTTTTCCCCGACCTATTATATAGGCGTATAACGTGTCGATATAAAGTGTAGAGAAAAACATTTACACCTCACAAGAAATTATTGTTTCAGAGCTGCATACACATAATGACATTAAAGTATGGTTTTCTAAAACTAGACTCGGCAGATGTATTTTGCACATCGACAATCATAAATTCCATTTGAAACATGAATCTGGGCTGAGAAGGAACTGGTCCTGTGCTCGTATCAGGACAGGATGTAAGATGACAATCTTGACTTATGAAGACACAATAGCTTGCAGTAAAGGATATCACACGTGCGAATAGATATATATCACTCGAACGTTGAGGTAGTCATTGTCTGAACTAAAATTCATGTCAATAAATATAAATAAATAAATATCTGGGACATTATTACACACACGGTCATCTGACCCCAAACTAAGCTTGTAATATGGCTGCCAGAGACTAATATACATATATATTTTTAAATACATACTTAAATAGATATTAACACCCAGAATAGAACAAACACAAATGTTCATCACAGAAATGTTTGTCCTACGTGGGAATCGAACCCACGCCCCCAAGCGCAGAAGGCAGGATCACTACCAACTAAGCTAACGGGCTGTCACATATTCCATTGCTGTTATATGCAATGGAATATAAGTTTTTTTTTTATAAAACATAATTATTACCTATTTAAATATGGTTTTTAAAATATTTTTCTCAGACATGGTATTTAATATGTCCATTACTTAATGAACACACTTGTGCTCGACCTAAATTGTGCTTTAGGGTCCCGACCTTTCCTTAAGAAATTGGCGACCAGTAATCTCCTCTTGTATGTGCGTAAAATATTTCAATGTTCAAAGAGGTTTGATTACGTTTTGTCACTAAAAAGAAGCGTATGCACAGAAATTATGGTACAATTAATCATAGACTTTCTAACCATTGATAGACAAGTACCTAGGCAACAGAGAGTTGCTCGTTTAAAAAAAAACCTTATCTTTCATTCAATTTCATCCAAATCAATAGAGCCTTTTCCGAGAACCATGAAATAAAAATTTGTACGAGAATAGCTAGTTTAAATATTTTTTTGTTTCAGCTTACATACGATATTCGACAAGTCAAAAAGGCAAAATTGTGTTGTTGGTTGATGACTACAGATTTAATTTGAAGAACGACTACGGTATTAGGAGAAACTGGGTGTGCAATAAGTGCCAAAAAGGTTGTAAGGTGACAATTACTACTTATGGAGACGACATAATTCGTACCAGAGGATCTCATATACACTAAAAAAACACCCTGCGTGCAAACCGACCGATAAATTTAGTTAAAATATGCTATAGAATATACTCGCCGACGAAAAATGTAACGCTTTCATTCATATACAATATACATACGTTATAACCAACTGCAATAGCTCTACGCCACAGACTAGGTAAAGCCACTACGTAGTCTACGCAGAAGACGAATCTAGCCACAGAAAAGAGAAATAAATAGACAATGTGACAGATATGTGATTGAACATTCTGATTTATGTCAACGCGAGGAACTCCGCGTCACCGTTGCTAACACAATTGCTATGGGTGCAAGTGGCTACAACAAATTTCTTACAAAAATGCCTTGACAGCCGTTGTAATTTTATAAAAAAAATCTTTTCTGTGAATCTAGCCACACTATATGACTTCAAAATTTAGGCTACAAGATGACATTTTGGCGTTAACGTGAAAAAACATGCTGCCTCATTGTACTATTTTCCTATGTTTGCGTTTTTAGTGTTGATTTGCCATAATGGTGGATTTATGTATTCAATGTTTGTGACTGTGAAAGAAGAAAAAGAGGTCACGAAATAGACATACTTACATGCATACATACACCCAAAACATTGATGATTTTATTTGTTGGGCAATTGATTAAAAACATGAGATTGGTTTTAGTAATAAGCCTGCCAGTTGTTACACCAGTTTTAAGCCGTTTTCTCCTGCATTTTGTGATGTAAACAATAAAGAGTTTATCTATTAGCTGCCTATCATGAATTTACCTTAAGGCGAGGTTTTCCGACATGTTTTTTAAACTGACAAAACTACACAACTGGCAGGCCGTGCGATTTCTTTGCAGTTTCTTTTTAATTAATCATGTCCATGATTATTATTTTTTATGATTTCATCATAATTTTTACTGTCTATGATTTTTTTATGCATTTGTTTTAAAAGTGTTAAAATTAACAAATCAAAAAGTTATTTGGTAATTTTTTATCTTATTTATTCATAAACTTTACAAATTTAATTGATATTTAGTGTCGCAATTTTTTTTTTCATTTCATTTCATTCAATTACTAATGAAAATTGTAAAAGTAAACCTAACGGGAGTGTTGATAGTTGCCAATTGCTGGTTTTTAAAATTATTGGTCGCGAACGGCATAATAAATGTTTCGCAATCAGCCTAGGATCAACATCCTTCTGAAGCGCATCTGGTCCCACATCAGGGACAACAACCTCCTCCCCGACGAGCAGTTTGGCTTTAGAGCCAAACACTCCTGCGTCCAACAAGTGCACCGCATCACGGAGTAAATCCTTGAAGGTTTCAATAGGAAATCATCCCACGGCTTCACCCACAAGCCCATCAAAGATAAAAAGAAATATATCAGGGCACAGTTGCGGTCTTCGTCGACGTCGCAAAAGCGTTCGACAAAGTCTGGCATAACGGGTTGATATACAAGCTATATCAACTCGGAATGCCAGACCGTCTTGTACTCATCATACAAGACTACCTCACGGCTCGAAGCTTTCGCTATCGCGTCGAGGGAGTTCGCACCTCACCTCACTCCATTGGTGGCGGTGTCCCCCAAGGCTCCGTCATGGCACCAGTTCTCTTCACGATCTTCACAAGCGATATACGAGTATATAGCTTTTGTGTTTTCAAAGCATGTGTGTATGTACTGACCATGTAGGATATAAGATAAGTGTTAAATTGTTGAACACAACTGCTCGATAAGGTACTCAAGACTTTCTTAAGTTGGTTCTTACTGGGTTTTCTTGTTTCAGCACCGAAAATTTGGTATTCGATAAGCAGAAAAGGCAAGAGCGTTTTGCATATCGACAATTATACTTTTTGTTTGAAGAATGACTACGGGTTAAGAAGAGGTTGGGTCTGCAACCAATTCAATAAAGGTTGTAAGGTGACCGTTTCGACCTGCGCTGACGAAATAATTCGTGTTAATAAATCTCATACACACTAATAAACGTACGAACAAACCACTGCAGTAAAACGTTTATTGTTGTGTATTTAAGAATTCATTTTTATGGTTAATATCATTTCATAATATTCAACAGTAATTGAAAAGTAATTTTTTGAAATATTTATTTCATATCTTTTTTATTTGTGAATGGCATAAAATTTTAGTAAAAAGAAATAGGGTTTTCTTTGAAGTGTTATAGACTATTTAAAGATACCACTGGTACCGGCTACCGGTAGGATTCGATTCTGCGCAACGATTCAGGTAAACGCCTCGCATTGTTCTTAGCCACAAAGTTACGATCGCATTATTTTCGGTCGCTAGATTCTGGAATTGTCTTTTTGCAATCAATCTAATCGTTAGTGGTGTTGGTTTTAAATCTTGCTGCATTCAAGTAATTACTTAGCCGTTACTTAGAACCGTTACAGGCCAAAGCCATAAAAAAAAAACTGAAAGCAAGACAGAGGGATGTCACCATCTCTTTATAAAGAGAGATGTCTTACAAGTTACCAAAAAGCTACATTTCTCTGACGAGACATGCTTATAAAACTAAAATATTTAATTGTTCCAAACTTTATGATTAATCTTCTTTCAGCACCATTCGTGTGGTTTTCGAAAAGCAAAAAAGGCAAGAGCGTATTGCATATGGACAGTTATAAATTTGTTCTGAAACATGATGGTTTGAGAAGAAATTGGGTCTGCAACCAATTCAATTACGGTTGTAAGGTGACAATTACGACCTTCGCTGACGAAATAATTCGTGTGAATGGATCTCATATACACTCACCTGGTAAACGTCCGGACAACCTACTGTAGAAAACGTTTAATATCGTGTTCATTATCTAGCTGTTCCCGCGGTTTCACCTGCGTGTATTTCTCTTTATAACATCAGCTATCTGCTTGGATTTATTATTTTATTCAATTTGATTATTTTTTGAAAAAAATAATAATCATTTTTGCGTATGTGTATGAGTGCCTAAAAATGATTGGCTGAATCAAGGAAAATGGTGGCGTGTTTAACTTATAACTTTCATATTTTTTTCGTGTTAATTTAGGTCTGTTTTGTTTTCTGTGATATGGATGTATCTGCAATACAGATATCATTATTATTATGTAGTACGTATTTACTTTATTGAACAAATAACCAAAAGTAATTTATTCATATAATTGAAAATATTTTTTGTTTCTTTATATGCAAGTACAGATTAATTATAATATGAAAATGTGTTTTTGACCGTTTGTTATTTATGACTTATTTGCCTAAAATATTTTTGGGTGTCTAAGATACAATTATTAATTTCTTATTTATATTTTATATTAATATTTTTATTTTTAGATGTACTTGTACTTATAAAATATTATGACCTGTAATCGTACAGCCTTACATTGTGTTCACGACTTCCGAGCATAAGTAAAATTATATCAATAATAGTTGACTTTCTTTATTTTATCTAAACACTTTTATGGCAAATGTTATATACGCCTGTAAAAGGTGATCAAATAAGATCCTTGTACGTATAAAAAAAAAAAAAGAATGTTTCTATGTTACATTAGCAACGGCCATCCATCCTCGGCTACACCGTCGCTTACCAACAGGCAGAAGGTTCTTAATTTCTTAAGAAAAAAATACAAACAAAATTCATGGTATTTTTATTGCTATTTCGTTTTTGGTTATAAAAGTAATTTTTAATAATACTTATCTAAAACTTTCTTAGATTTATGTTTTTTTTTTTAAAAGAAATCAATCTACGCCAGGTATATATATTTATATTAAAAGAAAAAACTACCAAATGTAGCATATCGAAGACACTCCGACCTACGTAGTAGCTTTACCTAGTCTGTGACGAATCTGCCAAAACTCGCACTTCAGAATCTGTCATTCATTTTGGTTGCTGAAAATAAAGACACATATCAACCCTTGAAAAACATTACCCTCTTTCTGGGCAGTCGGGTAAAAAGAAGACCAAATTCTCAAAGTCTATTGTTTGGTTACAGGAGGCCAATTACAATTTTCCTACACAAGGACTGGGAAGCGCCTTCTTATCTACTACGGTAATCATTTTAGTTTAATTCGCGAGAGTGGCTCTCGTGCTTACTGGTATTGTATTAAATCTGGTAAGAAATGCAAGGCTTCGATTACTACTTATGACGACAACATTATAAGAGTAAAAGGCCCTCATTCACATTAGAACGTGTTGAAATTTTTAGAGCTAGAAAATAATATCATAGAAATTAAAATAATTATACTTCATTTATGCTTTTTTTACCTATATATTAGGGTACCTTATGAACATTGATACAAAATTTAACTAAATTTAATACATCACTAGATTTAAAATCTTATTTTTGTTAAATTTTTCATTGCTGTACTTACTGAATTATTTATCAGTATGGATAGTTTTAGTACCTGTGACGGTCCAGAATGGGGTCCGTTACGTTTCACAACATTTAAACTTTAGTTTACAACTAAAATATTCAATTTAAATTGATGTATGTTTGATTGGCTGTGTCCATATTAATTTTATCAATGAAAAGCTAAAGGAATTCTATATTAATAAATTAATAACAGTTTTATACTGTTTTATAGATTCCTTGTGAACAGGCGGTAGAAAAATATCTCTCCTTACTATATTAAGAAGAACTAAGGCTGCCTTTTTGTTCCAATTCAATGAATAGAACTACTAAATTATTAGTTGAATTAAGTATAATAAAAGAATGGGAATACCTTTGTACAATCTCACTTAAACGACTAAGTCACTATCCGTTTAGAAGTTGGTTAGTAGTGAATATTATCTGAAGTACGTGGAAGCAGTTCCGTTGGATCACGATTCTGCAGTGGTTGCTTTGGACTGTGGACATCGGGCTGGATTTCATGAAGCTATGGGGATGCAGACTGAACAGGGTCGATGACCTGAAATAGTAACAAAATCACCTATTAAATAAAGTTAGCTACATAACACAACATGATGGACACAAGAAAGCTTAAATGGTTGTTTATACACTAGACATGGGCTATGTGAGCTTGCAGCTTACAGGTTGTGGAACGCTAGAAGTACAACATTATCTTATGTAAATAATTTGTTGAGTTATGTTTGACAAATTTGATGCTGTTTTAAATAATCATTTACCTTTGTTGTTTCGCTAAGAATTTGGAGGAGTGAAGAGACTTCACTTCTTTACTTTATACTGTTAGAAAACTAAATGGTTTATTATAAGAAATATTGTGTCGATTCTGTACAGTATTGGTGATCATTCACAGTTATGTATTATCTTCAGTCCAATGTTATTTTATAGCTTAAACTGATAGATAAAGGTAAGTAAGTTGCCTTTCCTTGACATATGATTATTGGTTAATAACACCTGTGTGTTATTACTTGGTTTAAGTATTAGTAAATATAATTTTAGGATAAAAATTACCTTTGTGTTGAAAAGTAGCTTAGGTTGTTTGAACACAGGTTCATGTCAGGCATCCTTATAGTTGAGTTAAGATGCGAACTTCGGATCAGATATCATCAGATTAATGGGATGCTACAGAATCCTGAAATTGAGAAGAAGTCACCGTTACAACATGTCTACACTACTAACCCAGGTCTACATAGATTAGTAAGACATAAAGGACGTTTGTATGCGGTTTGTGCAGCTGCTGGAAATGAGCAGAGAGGCTGGACAGCTTGCTCTCGACTTAGCTCGGGGAATCGTTGCTTTGAAATGTAATTTGCTTCTAAAATTTTAGTTACAATAACAGGACTTTGACAAATGTTTTACTCCTATGATTAGAGATTGTATAGAATGAAGGGAGATAGGGTAGGACATTATATTTAGACAGGGATTTACAAAGAAATATGTGAAGCGGTTTTAGTTTGTTTACAAAATGATAACCTACAAAATTTTATACGATGGTTTCTTCTACTATAAAAAATAAATAAATAATTAAATAAGTTACATACCTTAATTGATAATAGTTCCAAATATTTATAACAATTTAACTTGATGATTATTTAGTTTTGTTTATTCAGTTGCAAAATCTTGATGCACAGGCTACTTAGAATGACAGACAAAATGGCGAAGCGGTGGAGGGGCCACTGTGTCAAAGGTATTGAAACTAACAATGTTTACAAAATCCGGCTCTCTGATTGGTCGAAATGTTTCAATACTATTGGAACTTTTGATACTTCTGATAGTTTCAATAGTTCCGATACTTTTGTGACAAAGCCGCTTGTTGTAGCATTATGAACCTTAAAGACGAAGGGTATATAAGGGGGTAGCAGAGACGCGGAGCATTCATTCTGTACTTAGTCGTGACCCTGTCGTGTTGTCCAATATATTTTAGAGTCTTTTGCGTTTCTTTGTGAATTTAAAGGTGAAGCTCTGCCCGACTTAACACAAATTTCAATTATGTCACAGAGTTTTATTAAATTCTTTTTGCTTAGTAGTTTTTCAGTAATTTGAACTCAGTTCGAGGTGTGAACGATATTCCGTGTTGCTACGTGGAAGTTGGCCTCGTACTTTTGAGAATTTAGATTCTTTTTCTTATGGGTGAAGGTAGTTTGTTAAAATTTTTCTTACAAGTAAAAGTAGCTTCTTAAGGGTTTCTTACGCGTTGGGTAAACTCATTTAGTCATTTAAATGACTTGTATTTGAAATATTGGACAATTGCGATTCATTTCAACATGGTTTGAAATAATGGACTGCCTTCGCTGAACCTCACTGTGACCACTTACGAAGGCCGTTCATCTCCTCTCCGCGATAGTTAGGACTTGGGAACTTTGAGACGATCCCAAGGTCGATTTTAGCCGCTTAAATGAGGCATCGATTCAGTCTCCAGGTTGTGTGATTGACTGTAGTTTGGATGGGGGTACGGACCTCTGGAATCACCTTAACAGGTTGTGATACTATATCCTAGCGGGACTGGTTAGCCGTAGGCTAGTCTCCGTCCGCCTACATGCTTTCACATGATCTGTCCTTACGTTAGGAGGGTCAATAAGCTCTATCCCCAAGGGAGGTCCGTTCTGTTTTAAGAAGCCTCCCGGAACTTCGGTTCCTTTGAGCTTACCTGTAGGGCTGTAGGTAGTGACTATAGGTTCGTGGACTAGTCACCCATGTCAGGTCCTTACAGTTTAGTCAGAGTTCTGCACTCGGGCAATTAGCAACCCGTATAACTCTGTTGTTAGGGAAGGGGTGGTTTTTTTTTATTGTGTCTAGTTAATTCAGAACTCGTTTGTTCTTTGTTTGAGTTATGGTGTATCTCCAGAATAGTTGAGGGTACCAGGTGTAGGTTTTTTGAGGTTGATCTCGGGGATCTGATATCTTCAAAGTATGCGAGGGTACCAGATCGTCAAGACATAGGGAAACCTAGGGACTTGTAGGGGTTTTTCTTTCAGCTTGTTCCTGTTTTAACTTATTGGAGATAATCCAGTAAAAGGTGTTGAACTAGATTATTAGATTTGCTAGTTGGGATTTTAAAGTTATATTCATAATTAAATAATTGGTCATTTATAGCCATTTGTAAACTACAGTGTAGTCGTCAAATATAGATCGAAATTTATATGTGACTGATACTGTTGGTTATCTTGTAGAATTAAATGAGATTCTGTCTAAAGAGACTTAGTGAAGGTTGCTCAGACAAGCAATTCACTTCTAGTCTCTAACTAAGTCTAAAGCTAATTTCATAATTTTGTGAAGGTAGATGAAGAATTTCTATTTACCTTAAAACTGTAAGACAGTCAGAAAACCCAACTAGTATCTAATGGTTTAATGATTATTCAGGTTTTGGTAACTCCTGAAATTATTTGATTTATAAAAATCATAATTTTTCTTAGAAAATGAGGAATTTGTAAAGGAGATTGACATGTATTATTGTTTGCATATAATTGAATTATTGGAAATTCAGGGACGGCCAGGTCTAACATGATCTTTAGAGAAATATAATTCTCAGTTTTAACATCAAATAAATTGCTAAATGAACCTCTTCAAATTGAAAGTTAATATGACGGACTTTCTTCTACATCACACATTATTTGGGTTCCATAGAAGGTACCTAAGCTAAGTATAGCTGAATAGTACACAGAGCGGTTGTCTCTAGGTTACCCCTTGGTTATGGAAAACTTAAAGGGCGCCTTTACATTGTTACTGATTTAGTAATACTGGTTTGTTCAATATAAACTCTCTTAAAGGAAGTCCTGATTGAGATGGACAATTTGAAGAGCTAACGGGAAGGTTACTTACCTTTTACACTAAAGTCATGTTACACTTGAATGTCTAGATTGAGTATTCAGTAATTTAACCTGAAGACTGCATTCTATTTGCTAAATTTGTAATAAAGCGCGGCAGTTTCTTTGCCAGTTCTTCTGCTAGCGTATAGGGTTTACGAACATGGTGGTAAATTTGCATTAGCACAGAGCACCTTCTTAGGGTCTGTGCAAAGATTTGATAAAGTTTGCAGTCGCATAAGAATAAGATAACATTATTCAGACTGTTTATGAGACGGGAGGACAAACCGTCGGGTAGTCGTTGTTCACCAAGCGGAGCGGTGGAGGGGCTCCGTTTTCCAAGTCTCAACTAAAAAACATTAATTTATTATACTGAAGTCTAAATACAAACTATAAAATCACCTTTGTTGGTAGTTTTCCAAGTCTCAACTAAAAACCATTAATTTATTATACTGAACCCTAAGTACAAACTATAAAATCACCTTTGTCGGTAGTTTTCCAAGTCTCAACTAAAAACCATTAATTTATTATACTGAACCCTAAGTACAAACTATAAAATCATCTTTGTTGGTAGTTTTCCAAGTCTCAACTTATTATACTGAAATCTAAATATTAACTATAAATTCACCTTGCAGTGCTTCCTCAATGATTTGTTTAATATCTACACTTAAATAACACAAGTAATCAACGCTCAGTCTCCTTTCAATATTTTCCTCACAACTTCACTTAGGTAGATTTCTATAACATTCTTAGGTCTTAAATAAGTCGTCAGTAGTATAACACGTTAGGATAAGATACCAAACACTAAGTACCTAGGTTGGAATTATGATTCTCTAAATTATGTTTAGGTTCAACTCTAACTATGTAGGAAAAATGTAACAAGTAGGTTGTAAAATGAAGGTTTAGTATGTATGTTTGATAAGTAACCTAGGAAACGGTTATTAGAGAGGTTCAAGTTGTGATCAAGCTTGTATTGATTCCTGAATAAAAGTAATATGAGTACCTAATTGAATTTAACTAGATTAACACTTAGGCAGATATAGAAATAACTGAAATTAAACTTTAGTAAGGCGGTTAATGATGTTAGGTCCAAGAGGAAATAATAGTAATAGGTTTCAGCTTTTAGGTTTAGTATAAAACTAGTAATTGAACTATATTGGAAGGTAAAAGTAATAATATTTGAGTTAAGACACACCCAAACCTCTATCCAGGGTTGCAGCGGATCTACAACGTCGGGTTCTCTAACCACTTGATCACATGGCCATAATTTAAGTTACATTTATAATATAGTACAGGTTGAGTTAGGAATTAGATAAGGTACTGTTATAGCTAAGGAAGTCTTAAATACTAGAACTTATGAGGTACAGGTTTTATCTGTAGGGAGGTATTTTCAATTATTAATCATCATAGAGAAATCTAGAAGATTTAATATCTAATTTTTAGGTTTAGCTATTAACGTTTCCTTCTTTACCTAGACTTTCTTACTAACCTTAGGTTACTATAATTCTTATCATAAAATAATATCTTCATAAACTATTAAAATTCATAAACCTTTAGGGCTAGGTTAATATAGTAAGCTAGGTTAGTATTTGGTTTAAATTAATTAGTTAGTGATTAGGATCATTATATCTTCATCAACCATTGACTACGAGTTAGGATATTAGAGTTATTTAGGTTAAGTTAGTAAGTTAGTTAGGTTAGCGAGGGCGATCGTTACAATATGGTTATGCCGTGCACCAGGATTAGCTCCAGGGTTTGAGGTTGACTAGAATGTAGATGGTTCTTTTGAGTGAGTCGTTAGAGCGTTACAGTCATTGGATAGCTAGGAGATACGATGAAATATAGATAATAAGGTTCGAGAAAGTTCTAACAAAGTCAGGTAATTAAAGGTAAAGGTAGTTATCAGGCTAAATTAGGAGTATTTTACCCAACTATTCAGAAGGAAAGGTTATTGTTTAATGCACAGGTATATATAGCATATGATCTAATAACATTCAGTTGTCTAGGTAGATATCTGTTAGAGGAATTATGAGAAATTGTATCAAGTTACAAGCCTATACCTGCCTAGTGTCTTGACAAATGAAAGCGGAACTAAGGAGGTGTTTATTTCTTTAAGCACAAATTAAGATTAGACTAGTAGCGGGTTTTTGTGAAGATTTACAAAGCAGCAGAGAAGCAGGTAGGAGACATTTTGAGCAGATTCCAGGCATTTTGTAGAAAAATATCTGAAATCAACAAATTTTGTTATGTGATGACTTCCTTTGAACCATATAGGAGATTATGAGTATAAAACCAGGGCTAGCTAAGTCATATTAATAGGTACCTAAACATTAAGTGCTAGAAATATACATACCAGGTTGCTTGAGTTCTTTATCATTATCCCAGCGTTAGGATAGGAAATCTTTCTTAATTTGGGTAGAGTTTTCAAGGTTACTATGTAAGTTTGGATTGGTCAAATCAGGTTGACACAACTATTTAAGTATGCCTGAAAAGGGAGAAATTGGAAAATTATAACTCGGCAATAACTAAATTCAGATACATTATATTAAATCATACTTTGAAGAAAATTATTTTTGTTATTTTTGAGGTTAATGAAGTAAGTATACTAAGTTTCTTTTAATACAATTAACATCAATTAGAAATGTACAATATAACTTGAGTTTTTGTTTTTACAAGATTCTATAACTTTAAAACAGCAAAAGAATTTCTAGGGTAGTTTGAGCTCAAAGGTCAAGGTTTAGGTCAAAGGTTCAAGGTTATTTGAAATAAAATATTTGTAATATTCATAAAAGTGACCAGTAAACTGTTTACAGTAGGATATTAGAATCAGGAATAAGGTGGTATTTTATTTTGAGTGAGTAAAATTCAGTGAAAAATTTAATTTAGCTTACAATAAAGTCAACAAGTATTTATACACATATACTTACGGTTAATAGAAAGGTTAAATGGAATTTCAGCTTTGTATGGGGTGTGTGCTTGCACTGTGGGTTGAATTTAGTTGTGGTAGCATTTGCAAAATGTTTTATTGCGTTTTACAGGGTTAAAAACTTTCTTTGCAATGTAATTTAGAGAAATGAACTCGGAAAATAACAAACTCATAACAGTATGACTACTAGAGCCACAGGTGGAAATCTTTGGAACTAAAAATAATGGTTGCCATGACATAGGAAATATTAATTTTACCATCCAATTGACAAATACGCTATTCTTACTTGAAAATTAATAGATTCGGGGAACTTGGTTTGTAGTATTTTAGACTGACTATTTATTTATTTACAAATTATATTACATTAAAATATTTTACAATGGTTATCTGCATAATTTCTTTCGGGAAGTCACGGAAAGGGGTTTGGTCTTTAAGGCTTTAGCTTGCCCAGAGTAGAGTGAAAGTGGGACAGTGAACAAAAAAAAATGTTTTTTTGTTTACTTGTCAAATTTAGGAATAGACTAGACCACAGATAAAATAAAGTCTTCAAAAATATTGAAGTAAACACGTGAACATGTAACACATTGTGTTTAGGCCCACGTTAAACACACTTAACACGAGGTAAGGAAGAGAAAATATTAAAAAAAAAAAAAAAAAAAAAACTATGTCCGTATAATCTTACTATAGTAATATATATATTTTAGCAGGGAGTCAATTTAGGTTAAATATTATTACTCTTAGTTGTGTGTTAGAAGCAAATAAAAATAAAACTTAGGTCAATTATAATTGTAAATCGATTAATTATTTGTAGTTCAGAGACTCATTCTAAATTAAGGCAGGAAAGTACAGATTCAAGGAAATCTTTTCTTTGAATCTGTACAATTTGTTGTCGTGAGAACGGAAACGAATGAGGTTTTAACGGGTGTCATAGTTTATTGTAGGTAACTTTGTAACTATATTCTGTTGAAAACTTGTTAGTTCGTTTAATCATTAATTACATACTAAAATTTTAAAATTAGATTACATTATAGACGTATTAATTGTTATTGTTAGATTATCGTAATCAATTGGACTTCAAACTTTATAGTAGCTGTATTTTATTTTTAAGGTAAGGAGTTTTATTTCTGGGTAAAAGCGGTGAAAAGGTAAAATAAAACTATCATATATCTGGTTGAAGAAATCGGGTATCCAAGGTCACGAAAGAGGAAATAATAAATTTAATGACGTATTCATTTCGTGATATGATTTCGAACGAAAAGTTTGTTCGAAAACGTAGTAGGTAGTAGAACAAAACGTTTTGTTGTAGGGTTGTTATCGGTTATTGTTTCAAGTTGTGTTATTATAGGATAAAATTACTTTGCCTTTATAAAATTTGTTAGTAGAAAAAAAAAGGACGGGGAAGATAAAACCATTTTCTGACTTAACGGATTTGATGAACTGTAGGTTCGATAGATATGGAAAGTCTGACCTTTGTGACAAAGGCTCTTGCTGAAAAAAAAAAAAAACGATTTATGATTAGTATTGACACATGTAGGTTTGTTACATCATGTCACTTGTCAACGGTTATCAACGTCAAGAGAATAAAAATATGATATCGGAGCTGACAACGGAGTGTATAAGCATAGCTAGATACTTAGATACTTAGACGTCTACGTAATTTGGCATCTCCTGGAAGCGACGATTGGCCTAATGCGTTCTATGTTCGGAGTTGGAGAATGGGTCGTGGGTTCGAATCCCGTCAACGACATAATTATGTTCTTTATGTGCGTTTAATTTATGTTTTAGTTTGAAAGCAGAAATAGGTTAAGAAAGAAATATTGAGCTTGTAGTAAGGTTAGTATGGATGATATTTAAATTTTATATATACCTAAGAATATTCTTAAACTAATGGTTATATAGTAAAACACTTTATATTCTAGAGCAGTGAATGTATTCTAGTTATTACGACATAGAGAAATCTTAGGCGGTAATTAGTGAGAAAAAAAAAGAGGAGAACACGTTTTTCATACAGGATGAATTAACATTAGGTAATTAAAAGGGCTTGTATACAGTGTGAACTAAGTATGTGAAACATAGTTGAACAGGATTACATTCAAATAAGGTAAAAAGGGGTGATATTTTCCGGCGAGTCAAATTGAATTTATTTAATGAAAAAAAAAAAGGGTATATGATTGGTAAGATTAGAAAAAAAATACTCTTATAATTTCATAGCATATAGGGCGATGTATGTTTGTTCTTCGAGTATTCTAGGACGGCTGAACCAAATCCGATGAAATTCGTTCTACAAATTATTTGATGTTGAGGGCGGTTTGAAATTAGAATTGGTACATATGAGGTTATTTATTAAGGTTGTAGTAAGGGAATAGCTTATTGTCATAAGTGCAACTAACTATTGCAAAACGTAGTTTTATTGAATTTGTTTGTTGAGGTATTGTTTGTATTTATGTTAAATTCAGGCTTAATAGAGTTGGCTTTGTAAGATTTTATAGCAAATAGGCAAAATTAATTGTCAAACAGTACAGTACAGGTGGGTAATGCGTTTTAGAAGTTATTTTGTATACTTGAAAGGGGTAATTATGTGATCAAAGATTATAATGAAGTGGTGTTTATGTATAATATTGTAAGATTTTAGCTATTTCGGATTGGCTAAACCAAATTCGATGGGATTTTCGCTAATCTATATCTGGTGTTTTAGGGAAATAAATTAGATTATAAATTAATTTAAATCACTTCTATGTTTAAATCATCATCATCATCGAATAAAATTAATTATTTTTGTGTGATTTATGCCAGTGAATCTATAGGGTGAATCAAGTATTTGCAAAAGATTTTAAATTTTTATAGATTGGGAATTGGTTAAAACTAAATCATAGATTATCTACCTTATAGTTAATAATATTTATTTATAAAAATCTGTCGTTATTCATTAGACTCGTTAAAGCTCGAGAACGGCTGGGCCGATTTAGCTGATTTTAGGTTTGAAATGTTTGTCATCAATGGTTTAAACGGTGAGTGAGCGGCTGAACTAATTTTGATGAAGTTTGAGTTTCAGGAGCGGGTCTTGGTGGCGAGGCCTATGACCGGGCTTACACTTGTGCGAAATCGGGGCGCGTCACTAGATATATAAAAAAAAAAAAAAACACTTTATACAGTTTTAAATCAGATTTCAGGATGCTTGAAAGTTGTCGTAACTTTGGATCTTTTCTTAGATTTATGAAAAATATTAACTTTGTATAGGTATAAATATTATAAGGTTGCCATTTGAATTGTGATTTAGGTCCTGTTTTAACAGTATGTTTTCCTTTTCCTTTTGTATATTGTTTAACCTAAGATTTTATGTTAAATCGTTTAAATATTAGACTTCTAGGTATACGAATAATATTTGTAAATGGTGTCTGACCTATCATTTTGGGAATTGGTTGACTGATGTTTGACTCTTGGGGCTTTGGGGCTTTGGGGTTAAATTTTCTACGATTAAAATTAGAATATCCCGTCCATTCATAATGTTAATATCTAATATAAATATTAGAACTTTTAATATGTAATTGAAAGAAAAAATGAGAAAAGAAAAATGGAAAAAAAAAATATATTAAAAAAAAAAAAATATACATGACTGAAAAAAAAAATACAAAAGGAAAGAAAAAAAATATTATAATACAGCGGAAAAAAAAAGAAAGAAAAAAATATATGTTGAACACAAAAAAAAAAAAATACAATAAAAAATATATGAAAGATAAATAAAAAATATTACTAAAAAAAAAAGGAAATTATTTGAGTAAATTCATCTTTGACTTTTTGTGAAAGTCTGATTGTAATTCTCTAGAATGTGTTGAATTGTACTTTGAATATTAGTAATTTTGTCCAAGAAAAACATAACCTCTCTGTGAGAGTTATTTACGAACTAAAATCACTTTATGTTAATCTATTCATTGTTGGATTACTATTGAGGCGGCATTGGTTTTTATGTTCAATTTATTGTGACTTTGATAATAAATTGAGATCGCTTCAGCCAAAATTAAGAGGGTTTATAGTTAACAAGAGAAAAGTAAATTAAAGACACTTTTGGATTTTGGGGTTATGTCAGATATAAAGCTTTATCATTCTTACAATGTAAATAGAGATTGAGTCTAATTGTTTCGTTCCTCATCTAGAAGATAGTGTAGATATCCTAAGTTCTGTGTAAGACCGCGACAGGGGTAATGGAAAGAGAATGACAGTTTTAGCTTTTAATGAAAGAAAGGAGGTCTTGAATGTAGAAAAAGAGAGAAATGAAAGGAACAGAGTGTGTGAAGGCTTTATAGGGTACAAGAGGGACTTGGGATATTGACATTGTCGAGATGAGAGCGAGCTGTCAAAGTTTGAGTTTCAACAAACACAACTACAAATTAGATCTTTCCGAAGGAGAAAAATTGGTGTTAGGGTTAGTCTATCATATCATCAACAGGCGTTGATTTCGGAAGGATCTAAATACTCTACAATGTACGAACATTCCGAACTAATACACTACACAAGCACCAAGGTAAATAAATTGTATTTTAATCATTGGATTTTAGGTGGAATATAGCGGCTATACAGAATTTTTCCTTTTTTAACATTGGATCGGCCTTGAATTTGGAAGGAATACGTGGCTTTTGCTTTTCAGTGGATGAGAGAATATTCACGAAGAAGAGTAGGGTTGCGTAGATTTATTAGAAATGAGTTTGACTCACAACCAAACTTTCTTTGCAGATGATAGGAGGTACTGGGAAAGGGGGGAATTTTCTTTATAGATAATATATTATCAAGCCTAAAAGTCTGAGATTAATTCATGATTATTTTGCCTTGGTTTAAATACACTTACATATAGTGATAGGGCTACACACACATTCGATTACACATAATTATTATTGTTGAAAAGCAGATTTTGATAGTATTAATTTTGCACTTGCAGTTTAAAGAAGTTGGGTTAGAGAATGTTGTGAATTAAAGTAGGTTTTGGAAAATTTACTCCGATTAAGAAATTAGCATCTTTGCAAATTTTAAGGCAGGCTGTGACGGTCCAGAATGGGGTCCGTTACGTTTCACAACATTTAAACTTTAGTTTACAACTAAAATATTCAATTTAAATTGATGTATGTTTGATTGGCTGTGTCCATATTAATTTTATCAATGAAAAGCTAAAGGAATTCTATATTAATAAATTAATAACAGTTTTATACTGTTTTATAGATTCCTTGTGAACAGGCGGTAGAAAAATATCTCTCCTTACTATATTAAGAAGAACTAAGGCTGCCTTTTTGTTCCAATTCAATGAATAGAACTACTAAATTATTAGTTGAATTAAGTATAATAAAAGAATGGGAATACCTTTGTACAATCTCACTTAAACGACTAAGTCACTATCCGTTTAGAAGTTGGTTAGTAGTGAATATTATCTGAAGTACGTGGAAGCAGTTCCGTTGGATCACGATTCTGCAGTGGTTGCTTTGGACTGTGGACATCGGGCTGGATTTCATGAAGCTATGGGGATGCAGACTGAACAGGGTCGATGACCTGAAATAGTAACAAAATCACCTATTAAATAAAGTTAGCTACATAACACAACATGATGGACACAAGAAAGCTTAAATGGTTGTTTATACACTAGACATGGGCTATGTGAGCTTGCAGCTTACAGGTTGTGGAACGCTAGAAGTACAACATTATCTTATGTAAATAATTTGTTGAGTTATGTTTGACAAATTTGATGCTGTTTTAAATAATCATTTACCTTTGTTGTTTCGCTAAGAATTTGGAGGAGTGAAGAGACTTCACTTCTTTACTTTATACTGTTAGAAAACTAAATGGTTTATTATAAGAAATATTGTGTCGATTCTGTACAGTATTGGTGATCATTCACAGTTATGTATTATCTTCAGTCCAATGTTATTTTATAGCTTAAACTGATAGATAAAGGTAAGTAAGTTGCCTTTCCTTGACATATGATTATTGGTTAATAACACCTGTGTGTTATTACTTGGTTTAAGTATTAGTAAATATAATTTTAGGATAAAAATTACCTTTGTGTTGAAAAGTAGCTTAGGTTGTTTGAACACAGGTTCATGTCAGGCATCCTTATAGTTGAGTTAAGATGCGAACTTCGGATCAGATATCATCAGATTAATGGGATGCTACAGAATCCTGAAATTGAGAAGAAGTCACCGTTACAACATGTCTACACTACTAACCCAGGTCTACATAGATTAGTAAGACATAAAGGACGTTTGTATGCGGTTTGTGCAGCTGCTGGAAATGAGCAGAGAGGCTGGACAGCTTGCTCTCGACTTAGCTCGGGGAATCGTTGCTTTGAAATGTAATTTGCTTCTAAAATTTTAGTTACAATAACAGGACTTTGACAAATGTTTTACTCCTATGATTAGAGATTGTATAGAATGAAGGGAGATAGGGTAGGACATTATATTTAGACAGGGATTTACAAAGAAATATGTGAAGCGGTTTTAGTTTGTTTACAAAATGATAACCTACAAAATTTTATACGATGGTTTCTTCTACTATAAAAAATAAATAAATAATTAAATAAGTTACATACCTTAATTGATAATAGTTCCAAATATTTATAACAATTTAACTTGATGATTATTTAGTTTTGTTTATTCAGTTGCAAAATCTTGATGCACAGGCTACTTAGAATGACAGACAAAATGGCGAAGCGGTGGAGGGGCCACTGTGTCAAAGGTATTGAAACTAACAATGTTTACAAAATCCGGCTCTCTGATTGGTCGAAATGTTTCAATACTATTGGAACTTTTGATACTTCTGATAGTTTCAATAGTTCCGATACTTTTGTGACAAAGCCGCTTGTTGTAGCATTATGAACCTTAAAGACGAAGGGTATATAAGGGGGTAGCAGAGACGCGGAGCATTCATTCTGTACTTAGTCGTGACCCTGTCGTGTTGTCCAATATATTTTAGAGTCTTTTGCGTTTCTTTGTGAATTTAAAGGTGAAGCTCTGCCCGACTTAACACAAATTTCAATTATGTCACAGAGTTTTATTAAATTCTTTTTGCTTAGTAGTTTTTCAGTAATTTGAACTCAGTTCGAGGTGTGAACGATATTCCGTGTTGCTACGTGGAAGTTGGCCTCGTACTTTTGAGAATTTAGATTCTTTTTCTTATGGGTGAAGGTAGTTTGTTAAAATTTTTCTTACAAGTAAAAGTAGCTTCTTAAGGGTTTCTTACGCGTTGGGTAAACTCATTTAGTCATTTAAATGACTTGTATTTGAAATATTGGACAATTGCGATTCATTTCAACATGGTTTGAAATAATGGACTGCCTTCGCTGAACCTCACTGTGACCACTTACGAAGGCCGTTCATCTCCTCTCCGCGATAGTTAGGACTTGGGAACTTTGAGACGATCCCAAGGTCGATTTTAGCCGCTTAAATGAGGCATCGATTCAGTCTCCAGGTTGTGTGATTGACTGTAGTTTGGATGGGGGTACGGACCTCTGGAATCACCTTAACAGGTTGTGATACTATATCCTAGCGGGACTGGTTAGCCGTAGGCTAGTCTCCGTCCGCCTACATGCTTTCACATGATCTGTCCTTACGTTAGGAGGGTCAATAAGCTCTATCCCCAAGGGAGGTCCGTTCTGTTTTAAGAAGCCTCCCGGAACTTCGGTTCCTTTGAGCTTACCTGTAGGGCTGTAGGTAGTGACTATAGGTTCGTGGACTAGTCACCCATGTCAGGTCCTTACAGTTTAGTCAGAGTTCTGCACTCGGGCAATTAGCAACCCGTATAACTCTGTTGTTAGGGAAGGGGTGGTTTTTTTTTATTGTGTCTAGTTAATTCAGAACTCGTTTGTTCTTTGTTTGAGTTATGGTGTATCTCCAGAATAGTTGAGGGTACCAGGTGTAGGTTTTTTGAGGTTGATCTCGGGGATCTGATATCTTCAAAGTATGCGAGGGTACCAGATCGTCAAGACATAGGGAAACCTAGGGACTTGTAGGGGTTTTTCTTTCAGCTTGTTCCTGTTTTAACTTATTGGAGATAATCCAGTAAAAGGTGTTGAACTAGATTATTAGATTTGCTAGTTGGGATTTTAAAGTTATATTCATAATTAAATAATTGGTCATTTATAGCCATTTGTAAACTACAGTGTAGTCGTCAAATATAGATCGAAATTTATATGTGACTGATACTGTTGGTTATCTTGTAGAATTAAATGAGATTCTGTCTAAAGAGACTTAGTGAAGGTTGCTCAGACAAGCAATTCACTTCTAGTCTCTAACTAAGTCTAAAGCTAATTTCATAATTTTGTGAAGGTAGATGAAGAATTTCTATTTACCTTAAAACTGTAAGACAGTCAGAAAACCCAACTAGTATCTAATGGTTTAATGATTATTCAGGTTTTGGTAACTCCTGAAATTATTTGATTTATAAAAATCATAATTTTTCTTAGAAAATGAGGAATTTGTAAAGGAGATTGACATGTATTATTGTTTGCATATAATTGAATTATTGGAAATTCAGGGACGGCCAGGTCTAACATGATCTTTAGAGAAATATAATTCTCAGTTTTAACATCAAATAAATTGCTAAATGAACCTCTTCAAATTGAAAGTTAATATGACGGACTTTCTTCTACATCACACATTATTTGGGTTCCATAGAAGGTACCTAAGCTAAGTATAGCTGAATAGTACACAGAGCGGTTGTCTCTAGGTTACCCCTTGGTTATGGAAAACTTAAAGGGCGCCTTTACATTGTTACTGATTTAGTAATACTGGTTTGTTCAATATAAACTCTCTTAAAGGAAGTCCTGATTGAGATGGACAATTTGAAGAGCTAACGGGAAGGTTACTTACCTTTTACACTAAAGTCATGTTACACTTGAATGTCTAGATTGAGTATTCAGTAATTTAACCTGAAGACTGCATTCTATTTGCTAAATTTGTAATAAAGCGCGGCAGTTTCTTTGCCAGTTCTTCTGCTAGCGTATAGGGTTTACGAACATGGTGGTAAATTTGCATTAGCACAGAGCACCTTCTTAGGGTCTGTGCAAAGATTTGATAAAGTTTGCAGTCGCATAAGAATAAGATAACATTATTCAGACTGTTTATGAGACGGGAGGACAAACCGTCGGGTAGTCGTTGTTCACCAAGCGGAGCGGTGGAGGGGCTCCGTTTTCCAAGTCTCAACTAAAAAACATTAATTTATTATACTGAAGTCTAAATACAAACTATAAAATCACCTTTGTTGGTAGTTTTCCAAGTCTCAACTAAAAACCATTAATTTATTATACTGAACCCTAAGTACAAACTATAAAATCACCTTTGTCGGTAGTTTTCCAAGTCTCAACTAAAAACCATTAATTTATTATACTGAACCCTAAGTACAAACTATAAAATCATCTTTGTTGGTAGTTTTCCAAGTCTCAACTTATTATACTGAAATCTAAATATTAACTATAAATTCACCTTGCAGTGCTTCCTCAATGATTTGTTTAATATCTACACTTAAATAACACAAGTAATCAACGCTCAGTCTCCTTTCAATATTTTCCTCACAACTTCACTTAGGTAGATTTCTATAACATTCTTAGGTCTTAAATAAGTCGTCAGTAGTATAACACGTTAGGATAAGATACCAAACACTAAGTACCTAGGTTGGAATTATGATTCTCTAAATTATGTTTAGGTTCAACTCTAACTATGTAGGAAAAATGTAACAAGTAGGTTGTAAAATGAAGGTTTAGTATGTATGTTTGATAAGTAACCTAGGAAACGGTTATTAGAGAGGTTCAAGTTGTGATCAAGCTTGTATTGATTCCTGAATAAAAGTAATATGAGTACCTAATTGAATTTAACTAGATTAACACTTAGGCAGATATAGAAATAACTGAAATTAAACTTTAGTAAGGCGGTTAATGATGTTAGGTCCAAGAGGAAATAATAGTAATAGGTTTCAGCTTTTAGGTTTAGTATAAAACTAGTAATTGAACTATATTGGAAGGTAAAAGTAATAATATTTGAGTTAAGACACACCCAAACCTCTATCCAGGGTTGCAGCGGATCTACAACGTCGGGTTCTCTAACCACTTGATCACATGGCCATAATTTAAGTTACATTTATAATATAGTACAGGTTGAGTTAGGAATTAGATAAGGTACTGTTATAGCTAAGGAAGTCTTAAATACTAGAACTTATGAGGTACAGGTTTTATCTGTAGGGAGGTATTTTCAATTATTAATCATCATAGAGAAATCTAGAAGATTTAATATCTAATTTTTAGGTTTAGCTATTAACGTTTCCTTCTTTACCTAGACTTTCTTACTAACCTTAGGTTACTATAATTCTTATCATAAAATAATATCTTCATAAACTATTAAAATTCATAAACCTTTAGGGCTAGGTTAATATAGTAAGCTAGGTTAGTATTTGGTTTAAATTAATTAGTTAGTGATTAGGATCATTATATCTTCATCAACCATTGACTACGAGTTAGGATATTAGAGTTATTTAGGTTAAGTTAGTAAGTTAGTTAGGTTAGCGAGGGCGATCGTTACATACCTACAATAGTTATGATTTGGAATTGTACCTACCTACAGCAGGAAGAAGTCGGCTCCGGGAATCAGGATTCCTTGTCCGGAGTACGACGCATTATAATAACTGTTTACTCATATTATTTTGTCTCAATAAAATATTATTATTATGATTTAATAATACTAACGGCAAGTGCCTTTTAACTAAACGAAATAAAGGCTAAAATATCTAAACCAATTAGCCTATTATATAAAATAGACGGACTGCCCGCCGTTGATGGTCTAAAATCTAAATGTTCAAACCTAAGCCTTGATTGAGAAAAAATATGAACATTAATACGTACTGCTATAGAGCCAATTTAAAAAATCACGCTTGTTTCAGTGCCCGACTATAAAAACAAAATTTGGTATGATGGTAACGAATACATGAAGAGTAAGGTGGACGGTGTGAAAGCCTGGTGGGTATGCAGCAGACGATCGTGCTGCAACTGCAAAGCTTCTGTCATCACGTATTTACAGAAAGTTGTCATCTCCAAATTTCAGCACTCGCATGATAAATACCACAATCACTTGTATATTAAAATGAAAGCGCCTTGCAGTATTCCAGATTCAGGTTTCCAGGTTTTTAAATTATTTAAGACTGGGTTTTAAGATAAATAAAACAATTTCATTTACTATTTGTACATAGAAAAACTTATCATGAAAAATTGTATCTAAGTTGCAATATGCGGTTAAGGTGCTCAAAAAACTGAGTAGCATTATTACCTCGTAGAATGACCAAATCTAGTATATGCAAGTATCTATCTAAGTGTTCCTAATTTTTTCGTAAACTTTTCTTCTAACTTAATCACGTTTTTATTAAAATAGCGAAATATTGTCTAATTCCTTTCTTATACCACGGTCGCTGAAAAGTGGTCGGTATACGGATATAAATCTATCTCAGTATATATATAAAAATGAATCCGTATATTTACGTTTAAAACTTTGTAGAAGGTTCTTACGGAATAAATTAAGAAAACTGGAAATTTTCAGAAAACTTAACGACGATGTAAAGCAGGACAACGTCAGTCTGGTCAGTTTTAAATAAAAACGTAATTAAACATACGCTATTATGTATCCTCCGGTGGTTCTGGTCGCAGTTTTAGGACATACCCGGGATGTCCTAAAACTGCGACCAGAACCACCGGAGGATGGGCAGCTGCGTCCTAATAGTACACGGTGAACGTACTGCGATCCCCAAGCCGCCTGCCAAGCGTGGGGATTATGGCAACACCCCTCTCTATGAGGGAGGCCTTGTCCAACAGTGGACGTTAATTGGCTGATGATGTGATGTATTATGTATTCTGTGAAACTATAAAAATCAGTTAACGAATATATAAATTTGATTACATCTAAACTTGCTTATTATAACTAAGATTATTTTATTTTTGCCAGTTTACTATGATGAAACGTTCTTAAGCGGAACAAAATTCATTTGGTATGGAGGACGTAAATTTACTAAAACCCAAGAACGAGGCATCAAAAAGTGGTGGGCTTGCAGCAAAAGATTGTCCTGCGGGTGTAAGGCTTCACTAGTCACGTTCAACGCTGAAATAGTTAAGAAAAACTTTGAGCATTCGCTTTCTTGCATAGAGAAACAGTGAACGTAATATAATTCTAGCTACCCCTCTTTTACTTGCTTACATTATTGATTCGTAACATGGTTATTGAAAACATTAGATATATTATTAAAATGGACGTAGCTATAAATTATTAATAAAATAATATTAATAAATTTATGTCTACTGAGCTGGATACCGCATTCAATTTTAGTTCGAAATTATATTGTTTTCAATAAAGCGTTACTCTGCGGATTTTCATTTTCAAAACTATTTTACGAATCTCCTGTATATTTCCGCTTCAATGTCCTGTCATGCACAATAAAAGCTCAATTATTTATTACTCTTTACAGCAAGTTCCTAATAAACGTTACTAAAAAAACCTGAAGAAAAAGCTATAAAATTATTCATAAAAAAATAAGTAATATAAACATATAAAAAAATCGTATCCATTTATTTTCTTAATTTTTAAGCTTTTTCCATTTAATATAATTATAAATACATAAATAATAAATTAAAATATTAATGAATTATTTTCATTACTATGAAAACTGACGTGGCTTTAACGCAATTTATTTACATGACATGGGACTTACTAACGTATGATTAAGCTGGTGACTCTGACTATAGTTTCAACGCCAGCCACGCCACCCGCGCCGACCGCACATGGCTCGTCGCGCCGCCGGTCTATTCTGCAAGCTAAGTGAACGCAAGTAAGGTGATAAGCTAAGTGAACGTATATTTTTCTTGTTGATTACTATAGAGAAATGTCAAAATGTCGTGTGATCACCCTTGCCTATAGTCCCTTACCCTTATAATTCGGTGTTTTGACATTTATCTGCAGAAATAGGCAAGAAAAAATCACATTCACTTAGCTTATCACTTCACTTGCGCGTTCACATAGCTTGCAGAATAGTGTGCGGTCAGCGCGGGTGTCGAGGCTGGCGCGGGCGAGCTTAGCTTGGCTTGGACGGTTGTGCAATGTGCATCCGCTCGCAGTGCGTTGTCTTGGCCGCTGTCGGTCGACTCGTTACCTGCTTCTAAAGCCCGTGAATATAGTTTCGAACGATTAGGCATTATTTTGATAAGCGTGTTTGGTGCATGTCCTGTTCTCCGGTGACTACTTTGGAAGTGACTGAGCCCGTACGCTCCGTAATTGATCATTCGTCTGTTTAGGCCCTCGCTTAGGAAAATTTCGTACTAAGACGGAGTCCCCAACGGCAAAGTTCCACGGCGTGCCACCTGAGGTTAACCCCGGGCTTCATTTGAATTTTGAGTAATTAATGAATACGTTAGTTTTTTAGTCCAGATTATCAAATCCAGGAACAAGATTCTTTATTTGTTTTCGTGCAAGTGGGCCTAACTTTTGGGCCTTTTTTAATACATGCCTTTGTCGGCAATGTCACCTAATGATAAGCGATGATGTGGTCGAAGATGTAGCATGTCTAAGAAATCCTTTTTCGCTTTTTTTTTTTACCAACGCCATTTACAAGTTATATCGTGCAAAACGTCGTCTTTCGTCTTTGAAATCGTAATGTGAAATACAGTGACACTTTCGAAAACGTGAGACGATTCGAGTTTTGGTAAAACTAACTAACTTAAGTAAAACTATGTTTTAAATGTCTATCGGGACTTATCGCGCATTATGTCAGCTCGTGACCACGGCTATTGTAACAAGATCAAAACGTCGAGCGAAAGGTACCTATTTTTTACCTAGATAAAACAATGCGCGATAAGTCCCGAAAGACATTTAAAGCATGTGTTCACATTACGAAAATTTAAAAGTAAAACTATGATGATTTACTTCGCAGCTGTTCCAGCAGGTCGAGTCCTGTGGCACTGCGGATACAAATTCTTTAAATCCACTCAATCAGGTCCTAAGTATTGGTGGAGTTGCAGTAAACGGCGTACACAATTCAAGTGTAAAGCGTCAATAACCACCTACGAGGGAGTCATAGTGAAATTCAATTTTGAACATAACCATCCGAGAATTACTGCACATACAAACACGAATGCGAATATTTTGACGTATACTATATAGATTAGAGCAGAAAAAATTAAACTATGCGGTCTACATAATACTCGAGATTCAAATCACGCTTAGGGTTAATAAAATTACAATAATATGAAGAGAATTAGGGTGACATCTTGTTTATGAAATCTATCTCGAAATTATATAGCTTATTATTGCTTATTATTGCTCTTCATTGCTTATTATTGGTATCTTTTCACATAGGTACTTTATTTACATATATGTATATACCTATTTTAAATATTTTTTTAATATTCGTGGACTATTTAATATTTTCTGCAATTTATTAAATATTTGTGTTGTATGAATTAATATATTATGTTTGCACTAATTTAATAGGTCGGGGAAAAAGTCTTTTCGTATTTTGTATGTATAAGGTTGTAGTAAAAATCTCATCCGTTGTACTGTTTGTATCTGGCTGGTTTTGATACCATTAAAAATATGACATTTTAAAAAAGGAATACAAAAAGTAAAAAGCAATTTCCCGCCATTTTTCAATTGTTTTTTTGTTTGATAAAATGAGTGAATCTAACGAAGAAATTCGATATATTGTGAAATTTTATTACAAAAAAGGGAAAACTGCGACACAAGCCGCGAAAAAAAAAGTAGATGCCATTTCTGAAAAAGTGGACCAAGATCGGCATATTAATAGTTACGACGTAGCTGAAGAACTGGGGATTGACCACAAAACAGTTTTGACCCATTTGAAAAAAACTAGGTATACAAAAAAACTCGATATTTGGGTGACACACAAGCTCACTGAAAGAAACCAAATGAATCGTGTACTCATTTGCGACTCTCTATTGAAACGTAAAGAAACCGAACCGTTTTTGAAAAGATTGATCACTGGTGATGAAAAATGGATCACCTACGACAAGAATGTGCGCAAACGATCATTGTCAAAGGGCAGTGAAGCACCACAGACTGTAGCGAAACCCGGATTAACACGTAATAAGGTGATGCTGTGTGTATGGTGGGATTGGCAGGGCATCGTTCATTATGAGCTTTTACCGCCGGGCAAAACCATCGATTCGGATCTCTACTGCCAACAGCAGATGAGACTCAAACAAGAAATTGAGAAAAAACGGCCGGAATTGATCAACAGAAAGAGTGTGGTCTTTCATCATGATAACGCCAGACCGCACACATCTTTGGCCACTCAGCAAAAATTTAGAGAGCTTGGTTGGGAAGTGTTAATGCATCCACCATATAGCCCTGACCTTGCACCCTTAGATTTCCACCTGTTTCGATCTCTTCAGAATTCTTTGGGTAGTGTTAGATTAACATCAAGAGAGGACTGTCAAAACTACTTGTTGCATTTTTTTGATCAGAAGTCCCAAAAATTCTACAGCAACGGGATCATGTCTCTACCTACAAGATGGCAACAAGTTATCGAACAAAATGGCACATATATATTATAATTAAATGTAATTAAACTTGAAAAAAATATGTCTTGAATTTGTTTAAAAAATACGAAGAAACTTTTTCCCAGATATTATATTTAAAAAAATATTAACTTATTTTCACTCGACTTAGGCAGTAGAAGGTTGATATTTTTGGGTTTATTGGTGTGTTTGTATGTTTCCATATTATGTGTTGCTTGTACGGCTTGACATATTTTAACGTGGGGACATTTTGCAGTCGAGTTTTAAAAAAATATATTTTTATTTTAATAATATTGTAATTATTTTATTTATATTACACGGGAACTACTCACGTAAGATTAGGCCGGTTACTCCGACTATAGTTTCAACCGCATGAGTGAAAACCACGTCAGTTTCCATAATAAAAATAATATTGTAATTATGTTTATTTTACTAATCACTTGCCTTGCCAATGATATTATAGTAAATTATTTGTATAAACTATAGTCGGAGTAACCGGCTTAATCTTACGTGAGTAATTCCCGTGTAATATAAATACAACATTTACATAAAGTTTTATGTTTTTTTAATTTAAATATACTCATAAAAATACTTGTGATTGTTTTATTACATAACTTTGTTTACAATTTGATTTGTTTGAAAGACATCGATTTACAATATCGGTACTTAAAACACTGCACTTCCAGAGAAGTGGAGATATTAGTTTGTCGGGTTTATTGAATAAATTAATCATGTTAACTTATTATTGCAGTGGCGTGTGTTAGTCGTTTCCTTTTTTACAATGGTCATAAATTCTGCAAAAAAACCGAACGCGGTTGGAAAAGTTGGTGGAACTGCAATAAACTGTACTCACTTGGATGTAAGGCTTCTATGGTCGTCTTGAGAGGAAATATAGTGAAGGTCATGAACGAACATAACCACCCTAGATTCTTTTTAAATTAGTTTAGTGACGAAAAATAATATTGTTATGTTCATAATAAAGTTTTAGGTATTTTATATTGTTATTACAATTTTTATTTCCATTCTCGGGTCTAGTCCGGACATCATGGTTTGGTGGGGCTGAAGCTAAGACCATGAGCATCTATTGAAAATAAAATGCAATTATTGAAAAAGTTACCGTGTTAAGTTAACGTGCGTATCTCATTTTTACTCCCGAGAGAGGATTCAGAAAGTTGCGCAAGTTACTGCGCATCGTCTGCAACGGGCATTATGGATTTAGGATTTACATTTATATATATCAGATAGATCGATAATATTGAATAAATAACATATATTTTTTGTTGAATATATGTAAATAGTCGAGAAGTACCAATCAATACGCAAAAAATATATGAAATTGCACAGATGCGTTAACGGATACTCGGAAATTATTTGATTTTAATTTTTTTTCAGCTCGTTTTTACAAAGATTGTGAAGGCATGCGGTATCTCGTGTACAATGGATTCAGATATATCCAATACAGAGTTCGTGGTAGGAAAAAGTGGTGGATCTGCTGTAGCCAGAAATTTACAACCTGTAAAGCAACCGTCGTTACTTACGATGATCAAGTCACTCAAACAAGCGTATATCTACGATGCCACTCGCATCTACCCGAGTAGTAGCAGATTAGGTTTTTTAAAGATTAGGATTAGGTGTTTTAGATTTAAAATTTCATGATATATAAGAATAAATAAGTCCATTACAGTTATATGATTATTTACGGGATATTTATCATGGTAAGGGTGTAGAAGGCAGATGGAATATATATGCATATATATATATATATATATATATATAAATAAAAACACATTATTGAAGTGTATTAGTGTATACTTACTCATAAAAAAAAATATGACGCATTTTACTACAGCCGTCGCGGTACTTTACTCGTATTTGCTTGCACATTAATGAAGGAAAATCGGTATGTTTTTTTTAAAGAAATGCATGTTATAGTATCATTTAAATTTTTGGTTATCAGTAGGTGTTTCTTTTTAATCAAAATTTTATTACAATTTTAAGTCTGAAACTTTTATTCTTATACTCGACTCTGTAACTTTATGTTCCTTTTCTTCTTCACGTTGGTATAAATAGATAAGTTTTTAGAATAATCTGGGATAGTATATAAAAAAAAAAACTTGCTTGAGTTTTGGCTCAAAACGTCAAAAATGATATTGCACACCCAGTTAATATAACAGGTTAGGCAGGTACGGTAGGCGCTTCGAAAGGATCGAAACCGGTCAGAATACCAGGTCACAAAACTATTTAGGTACATATTATTTGTATGCCAGATTCAGACTATAAATTTGTATGTATTGGGACAATATTAACTAAGATTTTTTTCAGCTTATTACATTGACTTTCAAGGAAAGAGGTACCTCTGGTACGATGGGTACAGATACACCAGAAACAAAGGTCGCGGTCACAAAACATGGTGGAACTGCAGCAGGAGATATGCATCCAACTGTAGAGCGGCCGTCGTGACTTACAAAGATAAAATTACTCAAACAAACCTTAAAGTACACGTGTGCAGGAATATAAAAGACGGTAATACTGTTAAAACAGAAGTGCAAACGGAAACGCTGTTGTAATTGTATGTCTGAAACTGCTAGTTCTAATCCTATTCCCTAATTAAGCAGGCACACTTTTCAACGCGTTTCGATTTTGCAATCCAAGTAAAAAGTATTTGCTTCTTTCGCTCAGTGTAAATCAATTAGCCTTATAAGCTTAGGAATGTCTGCCGAAACAACATTTACACTTACGTTTTTACGTCTCCAGCATTCAATTATTGGCAGGAATTTTAGTAGACAGTACACACTATGATCTAATGATCATAGTTTAATGGAGTATTATTATTACTATTTAGTAATAATACTACTATTGAATGAATACTAAATTAAGTATAATCTCAATAAATATTTAATTACTAAACTTTTTGTCTGCAATGAACACGACCTCCAAAACCTTAGAACTAGATACCCAATAAGATTAAAAAAAAAAAAACATTAATATTTAGTACAATACAATATTAATTTAAAACTCTTTCCAGCTTATTACCACGACTTTCAAGGCAAAAGATATCTGTGGTACGACGGGTACAGATATACCAGAAATAAAATTCGGGCTCAAAAAACATGGTGGAACTGCAGCAAGAGATATTCATTTGACTGTAAAGCCTCGGTCGTGACTTTCGACGAAAAGATTACTAAAACAAACCGTCATATAATAGGCCACTCGCACCCACCTGACAAGATGCCCGATGTTAAAGAGATAACGCATATAGTACAGTTTAAAGATAAAGAGAAATTGTACAAAAAGAAATGCTACCGCAACATCCCATTACAGTCTACTAGTGCTCTCCCAGTGCCTGATTTATCAGGAGCACTTATCAATCCTTTCAACCCTATGTGTCAACCAGCTAAGAAATAAGTTTAGTTTACAAGAAAAACCTGCAAACATTTTCATGTAACTTCTTTCATAATCATTATAAATAATTCACCTGCGAAATCAAAACGTTTTGCTAAAACGTACACTCAAAGCTCTCGCTTTGGAAAAATTGATTTTAATATTAAAAGCTTTTTAATTTTTTTATTATTATTCGACATTTATTTGTGTATTAATTTTTTTAAGGTTACTAAAGCTTTGTTTCACAATGTCCAATTAACGTTCCAGTTAAGCTGATAAGAATTTATCTTTTAAAGAAACGCTGTGCTTGCGGTTCACAATCACTAAACCATCAGATAAAGTTTCTATTAATTTATTTCTCAGATCAAGTTGAAAATAAAAATGTATAAGTTGATTCGGAAGATTGACATAAAAAATTAAAATGCGGCGTTGCCATTTCGCTGCTCGAGTAATATAGAATTCGGATTATAAAAAAGGATTGTGAAACGCGATGTGAGATAACAAAAAGTATTATCTTCCACATAATTTATATGATGGGTAGCAACTAGGTACTTTAATAGCACATTCTGAAACAAACCTATATACTTCTCTAAGTTGTTGGGTTAAGTTATTTTTAGTTTTATTTTTAAGTTTACTCTCTTAAAGAGTTGTTAGGTTAGGCACTTGTAATATTTAGTGGACTAAAATACATGCGTTATTGCGATAGAAATTTGATTAGTATTCATAATATTGATACGAACATATTAATTTAGTATTTTATATATCTCATGTTATGTCATTAAACTTTGAAAAATACTGTTTGTATTTATTCGTATATTTATCCCATACATCAAATAACGTATACGCTAAATATGCATGAGAACGGTATTGATTTAATTATGATATGGTAAAAAAACTCTTAGCTTTATTAATAAAAAATATTTTATTTATATTACACGGGAATTACTCACGTAATACTCCGGGATACTCCGACTATAGTTAACCGGATACTACGACTATAGTAATATAAATAAAATGTGTGTAAACCACGTCCGTTTCCATAATAAAAAAAAAAAATGTTATTACAAATATTAGTAGAAAAAAGTCACTTACCAGTATTTTTTTTCAGTGTGCTTTATTCAAAACCAAAGAGGTAACATAGGCGTGATGATGAATGGGTTCAGATTCAAGAAACAGTCGGGGTACAGGCAGAAGTCCTACTGGTACTGTGTCAAGAGGGAGAAAGGTTGCAACGCGAGAATCACCTTGAAGAACTATGTGCTGGAAAGCTCCTACTTGGTTCATAACCATTATATATAAGAATAATTAACTAAGCTTTTAATTAAAACCGTATGTTAAATTAGAGCAGGGCATGTCGAGCGTAGTATTGGAGTACTTTTCAGTGATAACATTTTTATCTATCATGTCTCGTGCGGTAAAACAGAATATGACAACTAGGTCCTCCGGGACTACAAGCAAGCGGGGTGATATTTCTAACCGACGAAAAAAAGAAGAGGTTCTTAAGGGGCCTGTTCTCGTCTGCAGTTGACTCGATCGTAGATATTCACATTATTGGAGATATAAAATCAGTGTGTATTTCCAAAAACTGAAAAAAACATGTGTTGGTGTCAATCGTGACATTAAAAACAAAGATATTAACAATTTGATATACATATTTAAATTTGACGGAGTAATAAGGTAACAAGTGTTTTTTTTCTTATTACCATATTCCTACGTCATATTTAAATATATTTATATTGACAGTTTCTTTGTTTTTAATGTTACGATAGACACAAAACATTTTTTTTTTAAATTTTGGAAGTTTTCTTTATCTAGGCTATAAAAAGTATATGCTATGTCGGGATGTTATATCTCTGATATTTGGCTAAGTCTACATAGTTTCGTTCGTTAGATTTTTTCTCAAACCACAAATTATTAACTATGAATTTGACTACAGTGGCTTTGGCTACGGATGAAAGTCTAGTTCAATTACGTACCGAAATGATAGTGTGTGCAATTTATTGATAAATAAATTAATAAGGTGCTTACTTCCAAGAATCTTATGATCGTACTTGCGCGACCATATAAATATGTCTAGTTATAAATGGTGTTTATTGTGACATTTTTTTATGTTCATAATTCAGTATTTATTTATTTTAGTTCTTAGTATTTTATGAAGATTTACGTCTACATTCATAAGAATTTGTAACATGTGTTGTGGGGCAATGTTATTTGTAAAATATTTAATATAACTGTAGCTCGTGTTTGTTATAGATGTATTACCATTGAAATGTATTTTAATATAAGTTTGATTATTAATTTTTATAGTAAACTTAATATTGTCTTTGTTAAAAGTTTAATCAAATAAATTTTGTGCGTGTTCTCATACTTTTTTCGATGTATTTTTAGCTCCGTGGTTTCGCGATTTCTTGAAATAACTAACGTGCAAAATTTCATCTAAGTAAATATAAGTCGTGTTGCTGGTGAGTGGAAGTGGAGATTTGCTTGTTTTGCAGCTTAGCGATTTTTTTAATTGTTAAATATGCTTGCGCTTGGCCACCAACTCGCACGATGTTAAGCGATGATGCGGCCTACGATGGTTCACGCTTGCCTAGAAGAAACCGATTCACTTTTGACTTGAAAACACCCAGATTGTAACAATCGGGGAACACCCATTTAGGCAGCGCATTCCACATACTAGCACAATAAAAGTGGAATTAAACCGCTAATATCTTCGTCACATTTACATTAAGCACTAAGCAGAGTTGACCCCCATTTACAGGAGACCACATCGTACAAACAGAAGTTCCGTTTGATTTTCCATAACGGAATAATTATGCAGTATTTTCAATTTTCAGTACACCTACCAAAGTTCAGACACGCTTTTCTACACCTGCAAAGGGCAGGCCAAGAAAACGTTGTGTCGGATGTTACAATAAATTGCGGATTTCATATTGTGCAACTTTTGCTGGAAAGAGAGCTATAAAATTCCAACTAGGTGTTCTCAATGTCAAAAAGCTATGTGCCTACTATGTTTTAATGAAAGACATATTTACTAACTACGATTTAGAGTGTTGGTTGACCGCAATGACGATATTACCACCTTTTGGCATGGCACAATATCCGTGAATAAGGTGAAAAGCGCTTTCAACTCGTATACGTAGTTTAGTGTCCAAAAAGGTAAACAATTTTGTAAAACACTGTTTTAAACTATAGTGTTTTGTATGATTATTTACGGGATATTTACCGTGGTAAGGTTGTGGAAGGAGCTCCCGATATTTCGGCGCAGTTACATGCACCATGTTCACGGGAAGACGAATAATCATATAACTTCAATTTTGTAAAGTCTCTATAATGTAAAAAATTTTACATATATATATATAAAACTAGTTCATATTATTATAAATGACAATAAATATGTAAAGATAATTTCAGATATACAATTTACAACCTCAGTGCGCGGAGGGCCGGTCCTTCTTCTCGATGGTTATCGGTACAACCAAGCCTCTGGCAGAGACAGTATCCACGCACTATACACGTGGACATGCGTGAAGAAAAGAAGTTTGTTCTGCAAAGTTACCGTCAAGACCTTGGGCGATTCTGTGCTCAAAGTTAACGGAACACATAATCATGGACCTCACATTTTCAATACAAGAAATTTTCTCGCCTAATGAAACCAAATTATAATTACATATTTAATTTGTTAATTAACAATTTCTGGAAAAACTATTTATGCTTTTTTGCAAGTTTAAACTTTAATTTGACAGAAGATTTGTATCGATCAAGCAAACTTGATCAGCTCTTAAGGTTGACTTCCTTTGTAAATACTGCGGTGATTCTTGTCAATAGTTGTAAATATTTATGAGTGTAATATATGTCAGTAGTATTTAACTTTTCGTAGCTATTAGAAGTCGTTTTATTGATTTGTAAAAGGGTCTTGGCGTGCGTCTATTGGTTGTTAGCGATTGTTGTAGAAGGGGGCGCTAAATGAAGTAGAGATGGAAAGTATATATTGGGTCGTCAGTATAGTCAAGCTGTGAATTTGTGCTGTGTAGTAAATCAGTGAAAATATACTTGTAGACTGATTACCATTTCATTACGTACATATGGAAATAATAATGTGCTGAGCTGGGACCGGTTTGTGGAAAAAATCCAATGTTTTTTAAACTTTAAATGTGTGTGTAGCTCTATGTAAGTGTGTGTGGATTTTTGTTACAAATAAAATATTGTCTATTTACAAGTATATACTTTAAAATTTGCTCTAAAGCCTAAAATAGCACGTATCATATACCTAGTTTAAGGGTTACTGGCACTAGACTCCTAAACTGTTCGCTTGCTGTGCTCTCTAGACTCTCGTCTCTTCAAGCCAGGTGCGAGTACTGCGAGTTTCCAATTGTATCTTTAGCTTATTTTGGTCCTGCAATTACCCAGAATTGAAAATTTCATACATGAAAGTGAGGTAAACGGTGAGCGTAATTTTTCTATTGACTGACTATCATTCAAAAACTTAATGCACTTCCAGATTACTTGGAAACTTAAAATTTGGTATCGTGGTTTGTTATTGGTGCTATTGGTTTTTCTAATTACGAAAAAACTGTCTTGGCTACACAGCAATGCAGCCAATCAACCTACGCCAGCCTTCTTGGTAGAGTGCAGCCAGAGACTGGCAAGCTTGACTGAGCCACTAGAGCATTCATAGCAAAAAAAGAAACCACATTTTATTAGGAACTAGCTATGCCCCGCGGTTTCACTCGTTTGGATAACTCCTTATACATAATAACATCAGCTGCCAGTGAAAGTCCTGTCAAATAAGGCCCAGGTGTTATGGACTCTATAGGGAACATACATACATACATAAACACATCGCCTTTTATATATAAGATAAACAATTACACTATTTACGGTATTACATTTACTATTTACACTATTACCATCATCTACATCAATTGTTAAATCATTCGGTGAATTTATTTTAGAACTTCAAATCACAACTACGGCTCGCGGAAAGAAGACCTTACTTTTAAACGGTCACCGTTACAACCAACTCTGGAGTAAGGATAACAAAACATCTTTGTGGACATGCATGAAGAAACGGAGCCTGCTATGCAAAGTTACCATCGAGACTTCAAGTAACTCAGTGCTTAGTATCAACGGCTCGCATAATCATGAACCTGCGAAAAAATGATTATTTTCAAATATTCTGATGAAACCGAACTAAAGTAACACTTTAACACCTATTAATAATCACTATATGGTAACGCGGAAAGGGTGTACTTAGCCGATATCATTATGAACAACTATTTCTATGGGACCAACCCTTACAACGCGAAAAAAATATCAGCTGTTCCATAAATTTTTCTTGTGTGCATGAACGTTTTCTATGGACCCTTTCCGCTCGACCGGTATATGTAAGCCTAGAAACCAGATTTAAGCTTGATTTTCTTCTGCGCTGACTTCGGTTGCACACCATAAATATATTGCAAACTCGCCCTAACATCACTGATCAACTGCGTCGCAGTGCGATGAAGAACACATCATATATTTGTAGTCGTGACTGATAATGATCTACCGACATCAGCGTAGGTGGAAAATAAACTTATCTACAAAATGGCTCACACTCACGTTATGTTTGTGGGTCGATCATCTCGGCAGTTTTTTTAAATGTATTAAAAGGCTTGCGTTTGACAGCCAACTCGCCTGATGTTAAGCGATGATGTGGTCTACGATGGAACGCCTGCATAGAAGAAACCGATTTCGACTCGTGATTTGAAGACACTCAGATTGTAATTATCAGGGAACAGCCATTTGGGTAGCGCATTTCACAGAATAGCAATTCGCATAATAAAAGTGAAATCAAAGCGCTTCATACGGTTTTTCGGAATATCAACCATAAAGCGGTGTCGATTTCTGGTACCAACTCTGGTAGAAAATCCGATAGAAAAATGGGTAGCAGGGAATTAGAACATGCAGATCTGAGGCACACTCTCCGAAATGTATCTGATAAAAAACCGATAGACTAGCAATTTTGCACCGATGCTCAAGACTAAGGAGCTTAGTATTAACCAGGGTTTCGTTGCTAATGAAGCTCTTGGCGCGTTTCTCAATAGACTCCAACGCCCTAAGCTGGTATTTAGCTAATCCACCCCAAAGGCGAGAACAGTACTCCATGCACGACCGAACTTGTGCTAGGTACAGAGAAAGCAACTGTTCCGACATACTGCACCGATAAACAAAACATGAGTGTCAGCCGTTTTGTAATAATTTATAATGTTTTGATGATTTAACTTACGTATGTAATTGTTATAATATTACATATTTGCTTTTGATCTACTTTGGGTATAAGCTATTGTTGTCTATAGATATTTTAATCGATCTCTAATTAGTTTTAAGTCAGTGTTCGTTTTTAAGGGAAACCAACCGTTTCTTCTCGTTGGAAGATATGATGGATGGACGTAGGACGGGAGTGGTAGGGAACGTGATTGATGTGTATATCACTTCAGTCCACGCGCGAAGCTTCGGGAAGAAGCTAGATTATCAAATAAATATGTTTTTAAGTAGGTTTAATTAATATTCATCATCATCAGCCACAATACGTCCACTGCTGAACATAGTCCTCCCCCTTTTACCTCCACACTGAACGACATCTTGCCATCTGTATCCACTGGATGCCTGTGACTCTCACAGTGTCGTCGGTCCATCTAGTGGGAGGCCTACCTACGCTGCGTCTTCCGGTTCGTGGTCTCCAATCAAGAACCTTTCTTCTCCATCGGTTATCGGTTCTTCGAGCGATGTGGCCTGCCCATAGCCACTTTAACCTGCAAATTTTAATAGCTATGTCGGTGACCCTGGTTCTTTGGCGAATATCTATGTTCCGAATTTTATCGCGTAAAGAAACTCCGAGCATAGCTCTCTCCATTTGCCGTTGTGTGACTCCGAGTTTTTCCAAAAGGCCAACAGTTAAGGACCTGTAGTCTCAGTGAAGTCTCAGTACATTATGTCATCACTAGTAATTAATATTAGAATAGATGATTTAGCTCTATCTATAGATATAGATCTTGTTACATCAGAAATTGAATTTACAACCTTGGTGCGCAAAAAGCCGGTATTACCGCTCGATGGTTTCCACTACAACGAACAATGGCGTAATGACAGTACGAGTATCAATCAATTATTTATTGTAGCATTCGTCATTGTAATATATATTTCAAAATAAAGCATGTGGCACCCGAACTAGCTTTTGTACTGTATATCGGGAACTAGCGTCTTCTTCCATCTGTGGATTTATGTAGCAAACAATCAGAAATTCAGTTTAATTTGGATTTAATTACTTAGGTAATTATTTAGTTATTTTAGTATATAGTCAATCATATACTTTTATTATTATTTGTGTGATTAAAAAAAAACAGAAATACTAACGATTATGATTGTGACATGTATGTCCGGATAGGCTAGCACCAGGAATGTCAGCCTAACAAGAGTCAAGACGAATGGTGGATTAGGGCCCATCCTCTCTCTCTCTCTGAGAGAAGGCCTGTGTCCCAGCAGTGGGAACATAATAGGCTGAAATTATGATGATGATGACAGTTTTTGTAATACAAAATAAATTTTCAGATTTAGATTTAACGACACTACGGTTCGAATTGAATCGTTTTGGAAACGCAGTCATGTACATTGGATCCTATAGATATAACAGGAGGAGTGACAGCAAAGGCGCTAAAAGCAACTGGGTCTGTGTCAAGAAAGACAGTGCTTGCAGAGCGACAGTAACCACCATCCACGATCAGATCGTCAAAGTAAGAAACAATCATAATCATTAGTCGGGTTAAATGTTACTTACGTACTATTACACTAACATAAAATTACGAGCCCATGCTTCCTGTGTTATCCATCTCGCATGCGCATTGCAACATTTTCAAAAACATAAAATGATTTAACTTATATTACAAATCTAAGCTATACGAAGAAGATAACATTACAAAAGTTCAGTTTTTTTTTTTTAATCAAATAAGTTTTCACACTTAATCAATTCTAGTACTTTTTTAATCTAGTTTTTGTTCGATTTAGTATTTTTGTCGAACTGTTATCGTAATTCGCTAGCGAGATAGAGGACACATGCAGAATGAGCTCTTCAGTATTGTGATTGATTGCCTGGAATATATTTTCATGTGTGTTTTGTATATTTGTGTTTTGTAAATTTATTTCATAGTTTATTTATTATTATAGCACTAATTTATTCAGGAACTAGCTGAACCAGCGACTTCGTCTGCGATTTCTTCAGAAAAAAATAGCCTATGTCCGTCCTGTTGATACATACTATTACCTCGCAAAATTTTATCGAGATCGGTTAAGCCGTTTAGCCGTGATTATGTAGCAAACAGACAGACGGACAGACTAATCCACACTAATATTATAAATGCGAAAGTAACTCTTTTCGCATTTATATTAACTAGTGGGGATTAGTGTGGATATTAGTGTGGATATATTCTATATATAAAACTAGCTGCGCTCGTGGTCTCACTCGCAAGGATTACTCCTCATAACATCAGCTATCTGCCAGTGTAAGTCCTGTCAAAATCGGTCCAGCCGTTTTGTAGTCCATACATACATACACACATCGTCATTTATATGTATATATAGATAAATAGATACAACTAATTGATGTTATTATATTAATAGGAATAAATATATTAGACTAATCTATTGTGTTATTTTATTATATATTAAATTATATAATATACAGTACAACACACAGCTTTGCTTTCATGTGATTTAGTTTTTTCGCCTGTTATTTGCCGTCTTTGCTTTATTTTGTGTCATTATTTGAAAATGATCATCATCATCTTAATCAGCTTACACTAGTCCATTGCAGGACATATGCTATAGGGGATAGGCTTAACCCAATCTTCGGATTTTGATCAGCCACTGCCAGCTGCCTTACGTACATCTTTCCTCCTTCCTTTATACGTAGCCAGAGTCAGTGGGATATGGCGGTTAACGGTAGCCCTGGGTTTCTTAGCATCCCATGCCTCGCCGTTACAATGACCGCCGACCATGTTAAATATAACACATTGAAAATGATAATCTATCGTAATTATAATCTCCCATCATCAAGATATAATACCTATATATAATAGGTATTATATAATACCTATTATATTATAGGTATTATCTCCATGTCTCTCTGTCATCTGCATAATATTGTAATACCGTTTGAGTCAAAACTTATTGATCATTTTATATTACACGGGAATTACTCACGCGTAAGATTAGGCCGGTTACTCCGACTATAGTTTCAACCGCATTCGGCGATCTTTAATTAAAAAAAAAAAAAAATAATATATATAATGTGTGAAAACCACGTCAGTTTCCATAATAAAACTTATTGATCATGTTATCTTTATTATGCTGATGCTAACAGTCACGTTGTTTTTAGATCTAGCCTTAACGGAGATGAAGCCTAAGTTCATAAACTCTCTGCGTGGTTTTCCGGCTGTGGAACTGGGAGGGTATCGATACAACAAGCGAATCGAACGACCTGGCCCCAAGGAGTACTGGCGATGCTCCAAGAGACGAGATAAGAGGTGCAACGCTTCTATTGTCACTCTGGGCGACGAAGTCATCGAGATTAAGAGTTGTCACAACCATTAATAATTACCTGTATAAAAGCTTGTTAAACACTGTTTTAAACTATCACGGTTGTTCACTAAAGTTATATGATTATTTACGGAATATTTACCGTGGTAAGGTTGTGGAAGGAGCTCCTTCCACAACCTTACCACGGTAAATATCCCGTAAATAATCATTGAACTTTAGTAAAAAGCTTGTTATTTGCATAAGATTTCGTCTATGTGGTGTCTTCTTTGTAGTGATGCTTTTCATTGATATAATCATCATCATCATCAGCCAGAAGACGTCCACTGCTGAGCATAGGCCTCCCCATTTAACCTCCACACTGAACGACATCCTGCCATCTGCATCCACTGGATGCCCGCGACTCTCACAATGTCGTCGGTCCATCTAGTGGGAGGCCTACCTACGCTGCGTCTTCCGGTTCGCGGTCTTGATATAATAATATATAATAATTCGAATTTAGTATGTAAGCTATTTTAATGATGACAAATTTAAATGAATCATACAAATTATCCAGTTGTAGTGTCAAAATATAATATGCGTAATGGAGCACGCACAAATAAATTAAATCAAATTTATATAAAAAAAACCTATTATTTATTTATTATTTAATACTTTATTACACACTTACAAATTAAGTACAAATGCACAAATGGAGGACTTAATGCTAAACATTTTCTACCAGTCACCACCAGGTATTATACGTCTGTAGTGTTTAAAGTTCAGTGATGATACAACAATAACTCTTTTTCCGACTATGAATGACATATATGGTGGTAGGGGCCTTCTTTACTTTTCTCCTCCACTTCGCTCTATTCATGGAAAGTAATGAGTATTAATTAATAAATATTAATTATGTTTAACATTCCGAAAATAATATAATTTAAAATCTACAAATGTTTGCAGTTTAAGTAAGTAGTAGATAAGGTGATCATGTATTTAGTTTAAATAGTATAATAGCATTTTTTTATATTGTCATACACATTATGATCTATTGTCAACGTGATCCATCCCTTGGCTACAAAGTAGCTTACCACCTGGCGAGTTACATTTTTTATGCAACTTTGTGACGATATAAGCAAGTCGCTCGCCTGATGGTAAGCGACACGCTTATCACCCAGAATTTAGAATGTTAACGGTTCAAAATTCTGAGCTGCAACGCATTAAACAGAGTGACGCATATATCTAGACTGTACTAAGCCGAAAGGAGGTCATTGTAGTCATCATTATATATTTTTTACAATGGGACCAATCCTAAAATCACGAAAACAATATCAGCTGTTCCAAAGAAAACGGTCATTGACACTCGACAAAATGTATGGAAGATCTGATTTTTAGGGTTCCGTACCCAAAGGGTAAAACGGGACCCTATTAGTATGGCTCCGCTGTCCGTCCGTCTGTCACCAGGCTGTATCTCATGAACCGTGACAGTTAGACAGTTGAAATTTTCACAGATGATGTATTTCCGTTGCCGCTATATGTTAACAACAAATACTAAATAATAGAATAAAATAAATATTTAAGGGGACTCCCATACAACAAACGTGATTTTTTGCTCGTTTTCGCTCGATATTGATAACGGCAAGAGGTAGACGCTTGAAATATTCACAGAATATTTAGTTAATATATTCACCTTGAAAAAGGCCGTCTAATGCGGTTGAAACTATAGTCGGAGTAACCGGCTTAATCTTACGTGAGTAATTCCCGTGTAACATAAATAAAATTAATATATTCACTTTGAAAATTAATATTATATAAATTATATTAGTAAATTAAAATAAATTTAATGGTTAAGAGGGGCTCCCATACAAAAAACGTGTTTTTTGCCGTTTTTATAGATAATGGTACGGAACCCTTCGTGCGCGAGTACGACTCGCACTTGGCCGGTTATTTTTCGGATTTTAGTGTTGATTCTATAGTAAAAGATGTTCATAATGATGAGTACAATGACCTCCTTTCGGGTTAGTACATTCTGTATGCCTAACCCTGTACACGTCACTCAGGTATTAGATGTTAAATCTTTATGTCCAGTAGAAATATTGTCCTTCAGTCCGAAACACAGCAATGTTTGTGCACTACTGACTCGCGGCTGTGGTTGAATCTGGCATAGGTGTGATAACTCCAGACGGACTCTTCAACAGAGCTCTAGTAAAAAACGAAATTTCCTTGCATAGGTGTAAGCAATATATTGAAAAATATGTTATATAGAGCGTGTGTGCTGAGCTTTACCGTAACGAATCTAGAGATTTTCTGACGAAGTGTTTTCTGTATTAATATAATTATTAAATTGCAATGTATTGTAGTGCTAAGCTAGTTTTAATGATTAATACGTTATGTGTGCTTAAGCGATATATTTAAGATGTTCTTTGATCGAGATAGTGCAGGTAGTTTCCATGTGGTGTAAACATCCACTAAGAAAGGATTTTACTACAGAGACGAATTAAGGAAGTCAAATAGGCGTTCAAAGTTTACTTGAAAGTCTACGCGTAGATTTTCATGCTAGTGCTACCAACAGTAGTGTTTTATATTTTTTCGAGGATAATTTGCGTACCGTTGATCTGATATATACTATACCTGTAATTATTTAAAATTTTGCAGTTAAGTAGTTTATACAAATACAATTAGATTCAAGTTCGAATATGAGCAAAATCGATATGAAAATTGAATTGTGAAAGAAACTAGTGTATTTATTATAAGTGGTGTGTTTTATTTGTTTTGCCAATAAATCTTTGCACCATATAGCTAGTTTCATTTTATATCCAGCTTTTTAGGATAAGTAATTAAACGATTAACATGTAAAAAAATACACTTTATTCCTCACTTTTAACACTATCCAGATTTTATGTAGACACGCGGTAGGGCGTCGAACTAAGTTCAGTTTGTTTTAACCTCAAGTATTTTACAGGTTGTATACAAATAATTATACATGGATTGTAAATTATTCTATGTTTCAGATGCATTAATGGTTGTGACGAAGCGTGGCAGCAAGCAACTGCTACTGGATGGATACACGTTTGTGAGAAACAAGTATTGGGCGAATGGCCACCACGTACATTGGGTTTGCAATAAGCGAAAGAATAACGGATGTAAAATAACTGTTTTAACGCATAAAGATAGCGTCCTGAAAATAACAGGAGAGCATAATCATTCTACAGAATTCGTAAAATGAATGAGGTTTACTTGTAAACGAAAAAAATAATTATGTATTAAAATATATAAACATATATGTTACAAAGCCTGTGGTTTGTTGTATTAACCAAACTTTAAACTTGGCAATATGATTTTCATTTATACTTTCGTTGTATGTTTCATGTTACATGAAATGGATTTATAGTTATTAATTTATTACATCGTTTAGTATAAAATTAAATTTATTCAATCAACGAAAATTGCTATTTTACTTTATTTCACTACTAGTTGTTGTTTGCGACTTTGTACGCGTAGACTTTCATATAAACTTTCTACCCCCTTTTAGCTGCTTTGATTCGGTCCTTTCGTATAATATTTTCTTAGGAGATCTCTACACCTCATAAGGAATGTTGGAAATTTGATAAATTTCCGCTTCTTAAGGTCAAGTAGGTTTCGAGATTTTGAGATGAGTCAGTCAGTGAGTCTTATTTCGGTTTTATACAAATATAGGTAGGCACAATATTAGGAAATTTGAATTCCGGTATTCTTGTGTATATGTTATAGTTCATTTAGATAACTGGCTTGAGTAAGTTCTGATTTGACTTGATTTTCCCTTTTAGCCTTCTTCGGTTTGACTGCTACCGGTAAGCAGTGCCTAGAAATTGGCTACCAGAGGTATACCATTCACCAGCATGAGGGTGTAAAGACTAGGTGGAGGTGTATTAGGAAGACTACAGGCTGCGCGGCTTTCGTCACCACGATCAATAACATTATTATTAAATGCCGAGAGGTACATAACCATTCGTAAGCACTAAGAATAAAATGAACACGATAAGGCAACATCACATTGAAAAAAACACACCCAGATATAATTGAATCATTATTGGTGACTTTGGTACATTATCGTAGTACAGTTATAGTAATTACATAGATATACAATACCTATAGAGTCACAATCTCTTAGTGAAAACAGTCAAAAAATGTCCGAGCGTCATTGTAGGTACATACATAGACATCAATTATGTTCGCAGTGCCACATTTACTTCAATTTAGACGTTATGTCGCTTGCATAGTTTTCAACGTCGCTTGTCCGCAATGTCATCGTAGCACTGGCATCGCGCGGCGTTGTAGTCGGATTGCGGTTGCCTTACAACTAACCAAAAAGTCGGCACAATGCGTGACGTGCGCAGAGTTTTGGTTCGTTTTTTTGGCATGAATGTGACTCTATTGGTATTGTATCTCGATGAGTAATTATCAAAAATAAGAGCACATAACAAATCACATTGAATGCAAAAAGTTGAATGGATACAATGAAGTCATTTATTTATAAAGTATTCCATTAGTCATATAATTATTATTTGTGATATTTAAATAATATATATTATACAAAACATACTAATAAAGCTCTACTTATTGCTGATATTGTAACTAAATAATTCAATTAGTTGTAGTACGTAATTTTATTATACATGATATGGCCTTATTTTTTTGTCAAATAGGTTTTTCACACACTGTTTCCCTGATACGTTTATACTGTTTTAGGAAAAGTTGCCTACTACGAATACTCCCGCCGTGGTCAGAGGATTTTGATCATTGGCAACTACAAATTTCACAAAGATAAGGGCCAGTATTGCGATAAAAGTGGCAGCCTCAAGACCATTTGGAGGTGCAGCAAAAGAAAGCCTTTGGGTTGTAAAGCAAATACTGTTACATTGGATAATCAATTGATCTGCTTTAACCACGCACATAACCACGAATAAAGTGCTTGACTTATGGTATAAATAACTATACGCAGAAGAGAAACAATAATGCGTTTGGGATGCTGATGGGGCAAAACTGGCGCTGTAGTGCATCGAGTATGTTTGCTGACGCTTGTGCTCGGGTAGGTTTTGATGCCATAATGCGCTAACGAGCCGCCGCGACGCGCGGCGCTCTGACGTGTCTGGGGGTCTGGGGCAGCGCCAACAGCATCCTGCGTGTAATAGCACGTCGGTTTGACTGTCCTGTTATTAATCATGCATTTCGTGTTGATAATCATAAACAATTAGTGATATTTAATTTCAATAAACGTTTATTAGTATTTTCTTGTAATATTATTATTATTGACGTATCCTTCATTCTAATTTTGTTTTATTTTATTATCTGTTTTAGTTTAATTTGTGGCGAAATGTACCTAATTATTATTAGGTATATTATTATTTTTTCTTGCCAATAAATGATTACCCAGTCCGATGTAATAAAAAATGGACCTAGTCTGCAATAAATTATTATTATTATTGCTCTGTGAGTGGTATAAAATATATTCTACCGCCTGTCGTTCAACTAGTCTATAAATCGATTTTAAATATTAAAATTTACAAGTTTTTGTTTTATTGTTTGCGAAAATACATCCAAGCTTTATAATTTTACTCGTAGCTGTTTAATTTATAATATTTCATATCTCGCCCCTCGACTTAGCTACCTATCGATGGTTGCCTGGAAGAGATCGCTTTTAGCGATAAGGCCGCCACTTGTGGCACTAGCTCGTAAGTGTTTTCTATCTGTATGTAATTTTTATTTCTGGTGTACACAATAAAGAGTTTCTATCTATCTATCCATAGAATTAAGAAAAAAGTTTTTTCTTAATTCTATGTATCTATCTATCGATAGAAATTAAAATCGGTTGGGAACTAATATTCTCTACAGTGCGGAATATTTTTTCTTTTTTGCTTTTCGCTTCTATATTTTTGTGATTTTGCTGTAGGTACATTTGTGTTGTAAATTTTCATTTCGTTACTCACTCATTACTCCTATACGTTTGAAATTTCAGAATTGACATTTGAAAAGAACCACAGAGGGAATCTAGTCCTAATCTTCCGAGGCTGCAGGTTCAACAAGGGACACGGCCACCGCGACGGTAAAACTTACTGGAGATGCGTGAGGAGGAATAACGGCTGCAGAGGAAATGTTATCACGATCGACAAAGATATGATCACGTACAATGAACATAGCGACAGCTGCACCACTTGGAGAACTAATGTTCCATGGCAAGACAGCTGGCTGAAGATAGTGCAAGTGCAACCTGTTGCTTCGGAGCCATCTCTCATTATAGATTAAGAAGTAACTGTTAAAAATTACATATATACGCTAAATGCTGTTGTCTAAAAGGCTATGTAACTTAAAAGTAAATTAATAGTGACTGTTAATTCAAATGTTAAGTCAACGCGGGAATGCAGACAGCGTTCTGGGTACTTTACACTTCCATAAAAAAATACAAGGATGCCACAATGACGCTAATCATGGCAATACTCAACGGTGACATGGACGAGTTTTGACGATGTTGTACGAATCGAACTCATAAATATTAAAGAACTGAGCCGTAAATGTAAATATACGGTTGGTTTTGGTAAAATAGTTTTGTTTCGATGTAAATTGTATAGCTATATATATATATATATATATATATATATATATATATATATATATATATATATATATAAACATAGCTATATATAGCTATGTTTAAATATATATGAAACTGCGGACGGTGTTTGACTATATTATAATTTTCTATGCGTTGTGCGTTCTACGATATATATAATTTTTCGAAGACTTTACCACACTAGAAACTACTTCATTTATATTTATTGATTATGTGTAAATATGGTCTTTTTTGTTGTGTTTATAACTTTGTATTCTGTAAATATATATAATAACACTGTTAATAGTATACATTTACTTGTATGATATAAATGGTTACAAATTTTTCGTTTTTTTTCTTTCTTCGAATATCAAAATAAATTGTTTAATAGCTAATTAAAGCTTATTCAACTGAGTGTAAGCCATTAATTTCCTCTTTCCTACGCCAATCTATCATTTTTTGTATTTAATAAAACGGGGTCTTTGCTTTGGTAATGATAAATTATTTTCTTCCCAAATACACATGTAAATCTTAATTGCTATCATGTACTCGTAAATTAAATGTTGTTTTTAAATAATATATTTAAAGTCATAAGTAATTTATTAATAATTAAATGAAAAGTTATTAACATCAAAACGAATGTGTTGTGTTGGTCTAAAAAGTTTTATATATTTACCTATATAATACTATAAATTATAAAGACACAAATTTGTGAGTTTCTGACTTTATTTGTAGGGGCAAGTCTCCGAAACTACTGATCCAAAATTCAATTCCGAATTAGAGAGCTAAGTAACAAGGGCTACGTTACCCGCGCGAAGTCGTGGACAAGCGTTAGTAATAGATATTTGTGGTGATAGATATGAAACAGTGAAACAATGAAAATATAATGATAATTTCAGGCAATGTCGTCCCTTATGCTCAATATGCAAAAAGCATGTATGGAGTCAAAAATATGCTCATCGTTGATGGATACTCCTTCTCAGAGTACAGCAAGAACTTTTGGTATTGTACTAAGAGACGATTCCACTGCCCGGGTAAAGTAACAACTTTCCCTGACGGAAATATCAAATCTTATTGCAGCAAACACAACCACAATCCGCCTAAATTTCGCATTACATCTGATGGGTATTACATAAGGTTACATTAAGGTAGTACGTTTCACCCACAGAAGTAAATAGAACGGAAATGAGAAGGAAACTCTGTCGCCAGGTATTGTGACAGATATGTGATTGAACATTCTTATTTATGTCAACGCGTCGATCTCCGCGTCACAGTTGCTAACACAGTTGCTAAGGGTTTATATGGGTGCAAGTGGCTACAACAAATTTCTTACAAAAATGCCTTGACAGCCGTTCTATTTTAAACAAAAAAAATATTCTTTTCTGTGGTTTCACCCACGGCAGGATTGGAATTTCAGTTGCTTGTAACTGGTTAGTTATTTTACTTAGTTAATGTAAATGATCACAGATTTTGCCCTAATCGATGAATATTCTTTACATTATCATTTAGAGCTATTTATCAGTATAACGCACCATATGAGATGACAATTGAGAAATGCCAAATTCATCGGATGGTAACTTTTTTTTAAAGTCGGGTTTTTAGGGGGCTGTTTGTTTACTAAATTGTAAATATATCGAAAAATAAACGACTTAAGAAAATATGCAAAAATAAAGTCCTAGGGTTTGTTTAGCTACAAAATGGCGAAAAATTTGTGACCTGTATAGGTGGTCCCTTTAGATTTGGTATTGTAGAAAAACTGGTATTTCCGTATATAAAAAGTGATGTAGCTTGTATGATTATTGACCGATCGTCAAGTGCACACGATATGGAAATTTGAAATTCGGTTAATAAAATTTTGAAAATTACAAATTAAAAGTATTTTTTTTAGAATCAACTGAAGCTGGAGTGATTACTTAATGTGTTATTAAAAAAAACTATTTTTTTGTATTCATTTTCAATGCTCCGATTCTTGCGGAGACTGTAAAATCTGCAAATTTTTGCTTGTTTTTTATTCCGTAGTACCTACTTGTTATTGTTCATCATTTAAGTTGGTAGCTCTTATCGGTCAGTTTCCATACTTGACGGTCTTCTCTAAGCATTTACATTCCATGTACGACATGACATTTCCCTTTAGGGATGTTTTATTTTTTATCTGTTATTTTATATCTTCAGAAATATACAGGTGCGAGCGAGATAGTAAACGCGCGTGGCATAAATTTACTTATAGAATATTCTATGCGTAGGTAGAGTTCGCGCAAAACTTTATGAGCCCTCTGAAGTTAGGCCCGAGGCCTCCCCGACGCCCTGTCCCGTCCCTCGGATACCTATAATGCGTACTGCGCAGCCACTAGGGCCTAACTTCAGAGGGCTCATAAAGTTTTGCGCGAACTCTATGTTTGCATTATAAGAATCACATATTTATATAAAATATTACTGTTTTATGTGCTCATTCCGAATACATACATATACAAATTACATTATTTATGTTTGTAGTTTATATTTAACTGCAGTTATATGATTATTTACGAGTTATTTGCCGTCTAGCAACACAGTGTCGTGTAATAACTACGATAGTTTAAAACAGTGGATTACATTTAATTTTATGTCATTAAAACAACAAAAAATATTCAGGTTTATATTCTTTGCACACAATTCATATACCGAAATTATTTCAGCTTTCGTGACGTCATTACTGCGGGCTAGGTTCTACAATGAAACTACTAACATCCACATCGGAGGTCACAAGTTCTTCAGGCACTCGAGGTCGCTTGTGGGAAACAGGATAAGGTGGACTTGTGCGAAAAAACACAAGCACAAGTGCAAGGCTGCAGCGGTTACCATAGATGGCATTATAGTGAATACTACTGGAGCCCACTCGCACTCGTAGCGATAAAAAAAATGGACCAAATTTTTCTCGAACTAACGCTGTTTCCAATTTATGCGTTAAATTTACTTGCTTAAGGCAGCTTTTCAATCCGAAGTTAAACGGTCAGGCAGTTAAAAAACAAACAAAAAACTGTCCAATAAATTTACAGGTTAGTCCGCAGATGACCTCTGACTATTGAACAATTCGAAATCAACATGGAATAAATCCTATCTGATTCTTTAACTGAGGATTGAGAAATTGGCCCTTAGTCTCTCGAGGTGTTCTCAGAAAGATCTAATAAAGCGACTTATAGATGACCATTTAAAATTTATGAAAAGGATAGTCAAAAATACTATATTAATTTTTTCGACAAAAATTATTGTCTAAATATATTACGTATGGCTAATAATTTTTTAATATTATATCTAGAAATATAATTTATGATTATATCTGGAACCCTTTGTTGAAATACTCTGAAAGAGTTGATTATGTTATGAATTATTCAAGTTTTTAGTGTGAAGAAATGTTTTTATAACTTATGTGTTTTTTATTAACGTTTGAATGTTGAATTTTAAAATTAATATATAATAATTTATTCTTATTTAAATTTAAAATCAATTATATTATAGTACAGTTAAGTACTAATATCATTTTTTCTGTTTATAATAATAGTTTTATTGTATGGTGGATTGGTAATTCTATAAACATAAATATTAATTAGGTAAATGTAAACATTCCAATTTTTATAAGAGAGTTACAATTTTCGCAATGAAATTTTCAATATTTTAATAGTGTTATATACCAAAGGAGAGTTTTTGAGTATTATATAGTAAGTATAAAACGTTTCTCACGGACTGTTAATAATATTGTGTATATTAAACTATTGTGATAGTACATTAAAATATATACACAATAATAATAAAAAAATTGCATGTAATGTAGAGTTTGATATTAAATATTATGATGCAAATAAAATATTTGGAAAGATTTGTTGTCGAAATTTTGGAAATTATATTTGTATTTAGTGGCATATATTAATATATTTCTACCATTCTATTGAATATAAGTAGTATTTTTCTGATGTAATAAAATGGTTTTAATTAGTATTGCACTTTTATTGTATACTAGTTGTTGCCCGCGGGTTCGCTCGCGTAGTATTAAAATCAACTTTAGTCCCTTCAAGTTTTTTATTTTTATTACTTAATTTCATAATAGGCTTTCGTTTAACCGCTACCTACATTTAAGCGATGATGTAGTCTACGATGGTGCACGCTTGCCTAGAAGAAACCGATTCTCTCGTATTATGTTACTACGGGATATTACTATCCCGTAGTCTATGCACTAACCAAGACACATTTTTCCGAACGACAGCATGAAAACCGTCAGTTAAGAACTGCGTAAGCATTTCTGAAGCTGATGCCTCAGAAATGTAAAATCAAATTTAAATTTTACGATTTCATTATCTCGATCATTTCGATCAAGTATACGTAGACAACATCACACGGCGTTGGTTCATCTACACTAATATTATAAAGAGGAAAGATTTGTACCTATTTTTGTATGTTTGTATGTTTGTAATGAATAGGCTCCGAAACTACTGAACCGATTTGAAAAATTCTTTCACTGTTGGGAAGCTACACTATCCCCGGGTGACATAGGCTATATTATATTTTGTAGCGAGGCCGAAGGCCGAGCTTACACTCGTGCGAAGCCGGGGCGGACGGCTAGTGCTATATAAAAGCGTTTATACCACTTTACCCATTATTGTCTTACTGCAGGACAAATACCTTCCTTCCTTCTTTTCCTCACGGTTGAGAGCTTTTGTGGTCCAGCCGCTGCAGTGGCACCAACAATGTTTCTTACAGTTTCATCTATGAATCATTTTGACAGCCCCGTTAGCTTAGTAGTGAACCTGCCTTCTGCGCTTGGGGGCGTGAGTTCGATTCTCACCTAGGACAAACATTTGTGTGATAAACATTTGTGTTTGTTCTATGTCTGGGTGTTAATATCTATTTAAGTATGTATTTAAAAATATATATGTATGTATATAAAGCCTCTGGCAGCCATATTACAAGATTTGCTTAGATTGGTGTCAGATGACCATGTGTGATATAATGTCCCAGATATTTATTATTATATTCCACTATGACACACGATGTCGTTTAGGTTTAATTGGAGGTAAGTAGGTACCTTTACGAGTTACATTATTATTTCTAAATAAATGTGTTTATTTGCAGAACCAAGGTATATAATCAATTCTCGCGGAAACAGGGTACTAACGATCGGCCGCTTCGGCTACATGATGGATTATAATCTGGGCCCCAAGGTCAGGTGGCGGTGTATTAAGAAAAAAATCAAATGTAAAGCAGCATTAATGACTGTACAAGATACAATTGTTAAAATTGCTGGATCTCACAATCATGAATAAAGATACCTTGTAGTAATCACGGTTAAATCATATAACCAATGTTTTGTATAATTTATTGCACGAAAGAAAAGACAAGAGACAGTAAAGCAAGAATTGGAGCCGATTCTCGGTCGAGACAACAGTCGGCGTTGTGCCTAAGTTATTTAAATGAAGTCTGTAAGAATATTGTTTTAATTGCTGCCGAGTTGTACAACAATTCTGTAAAAATATTGTATAAATTTTTATCCAACTCTCTTTTTATAGACTTAGTTAGGTGCCAGATGAAAACACTCTAAACAATTACAATTTATCAATAAATATTTTTATCAGCCTAATTTTCTATAACTAAACTTCCAAGTTCATTAAAGGCTGACCAGGTGAGTGTAGTTGCGTAAACTAATATATAAAAAAATACTAGGCTATATATCTCATACTGTATTATTAATTTTAGGTATATTCATAACGAATTCGTCAGGGAAGAAAATATGCATCCTGAACAATTACACTTTCTACTGTGCCACTGAAGGTGTGAAGACTATTCTGTGGAGGTGTACTCGATGGGGCCGATGCAAGTCCAGGGTCATTTCTACCCACACTGGACAGTTCACTGCTCTGCACCTGCAACATAACCATGAACCGCCTAAGTATCTAATACGAAATGGGGTGTACTACAAGATATGAATGAAATCGGACGTAGCGAATATGGTAAAGAGATACCTCTGGCTGGTAAGCGAGGCCTTGACAATCGCGGTTCACTTCATCAATTATTTAGTAATACACAGTAATGTTAATTTTACTTCTAAAATATCAGTAACAAATCGTCAAATAGTGTAACAATGTACGCGAAGCTACAATATGGGGTTCTTCAAAAGGCGAGTTAATAAAGTCTTAAAGGGTCGGCAACGTATTTGTGATGCCTCTGGTGTTACAAGTAAATATGTGGTGTTATAAGTCCATAGGCGACGGTGACTGCTTATCATCAGGACCGTCTGCATGTTTGCCACCCATGGCATTAAAAAAAACGCATTGTATATAAAGCAAAGTCACAATCAAAATAAGTGTAGAGCGGTTCGTGGCAACTGATAGCGATATCAGGTTATTCTAGTCTTCGGTGATGTTATCGTTATAATAAATCACACAAAATTGTGCGGGTCGAGTCAGACCCACAAATTCGCTGTGGCCTCGAATGTAATAGATCTTAAGTACATGTTGATATCACAAATCACGATATCAGAGTTTCCTACTGATAGAGATCCGCGATTTGCGATCAGATGAACCCTTATTAGTAGCTTTTAGGGTCACCACGAGCCCTTACAAGTATTCAGTGCGTATAGAAAGCACTTGATCGTGCAAACTTTCTTGAAAGATGATATATCTTATGTAATTATCATGTTGATGTTCGTTTATAAGTTTATTTAAAAATGTCATTTATAAGGTACATAACGTTTAAGTCAGGTAATTATATTCAATGTTTTATAGAAAGGACAATTGTTATTGTTATTAAGTTGGCAATTGGGTATCAAATAAATGAGATTGCTGAAGAAAATACGAAAAAGCTTGTTATTAAAAAGTTTTTTTTAAGTAATAAATGTTCAGGTCGTTTGCGAAATATGAACTATGATAAAAAACATTGTCAATATAATAGCTTTTTATATTGCGAAAATGTCCTGCATTAAATAATTTGTTTGAAAACTGTATTAATTCATTCTTATGAATCAATAAAAAATATTGAAGCAAAAACTCATAGAATTTTGTTTCAAAAGTAAAAACTCTGTCTCTCTGTCTGTCTGTTAGCTTTTCACGTTTCACACTTTCACGAAACGGCTAAGCCAATCTTAACGTAATTTGGCAGAATGATAGTGTACATAATAAGGGCAGAAATAGGGTACTTTTTCTTTCAGAAAATGAGGAAAACTGGAAAATCGTGGGTAACACCGCGGGACTCAGCTAGTTTAGTAATATACTTATAACACGAAAGGGGTTTTTTTTTCAGTGCAGTGGGTTAAGAACTCGAGAGGGAAGCAATTGGCTCTTATCAACGGACATAGCTTTTACAATAACAGTTATACGGCTAATGTAATGCGTTTAGTGTGCATCAGAGCGAAATGCAAGGCACGGTTTACTGTGACTGCGGATGGACGAATAAAGAACGCGAATTTGGAACACAACCACGGTCCTCAAAACTATAAAATTATTAATGGAGTTTACTGTAAATGTTAGGTAAGAACAAAAAGAGCATTGTCCAAGGTCCTGCAAACAGCAAATTCAGAAGAATACAATTGAACTGATAGGACTCTGTTACTGGTCGTGCTGTACCCTTAGTAGTACAAGTTTAGATAGTTTTCGAAAAAAAAAATCGTTTTCGTTTTGTTCTATACATTGCTGGGCTGAAAGTTATTCGAAACCTTTTTTCGTATTTAAGTGAAGCAACCTATAATGTCTATTACTACCGATTTTAGTTCATCCGCGTTTCCGCTGGAGGCGCTTTACTAAAATGTATGGAACGAAAAAGTTTTTGAAAACTATCAAAACTTGTACTAAGGGTACCTACTGAACACTGTTTTAGGTGTAAAGTTTTGTCTAATTAAAAATTTCTTGTATAAAAATATCTGCAAACTGAACTGACAGGGAATGTACTAACTCTTTATGCATGAATGAAATTTTTTAGATTTGTAGATTCAGATCAGAACCCTTTATTACGTATCAGCAAAATGATAGTCAAAATAAAAAAAATCTTCATATGATCTCTTCTTTTATGAATAAGTATTTGTTGTATAATAATATCGTAATACGCTCACACTTAGCTTGTCAATTCTATGATTCCTAAAGTTTACTTGCATTTACTAGTTTACTTATAGTCTTAGGGCCTTACTTAAAAACGTTACTCAAGTTGATCTATGCTTTAAAATGCTCTCTCAACTTCTCGCTGACGGCAATCGTCACACGCGAAAACGAGACGGAACATATTTAAGCGTAGTCAACTTGAGTAACGTTTTTAAGTAAGGCCCTTATTTATCAGTGCTATTAGTTACTGCTACGCAAAATTTTAAAATGTTATTTATTTTTCTATGGGTAACTTGTGATTGGCCCATTCACCCAATAAAATGTTCACTTATATATTAATAGGGTTTCCATAAAAATGCAAAATAATTTATAAAATAATAGACCTGTTCTACTTATTATTTTCCAATACTCAATTTGTAAATGACATTTCCTAAAAATACTTAGTATACTGTTTCAACAAATTTTCCAGGTATTGACTGATCCTGAATAAACGCAAAAGTAAAAAATATTTTTTTACAGTTAGAGTGTAAAAAACTATTAAATTATGATAGGTTATGTTAATTTATGTTAAAATACATGGTTCATTTCAGATTCAGTGCAGTTTGTTACGAACAGGAACGGGAAGAAACTAGCTCTTTTACACGGATATAGTTTTTACAATAAAAGTTACAAAGACCACATAATGCGGTTAGTGTGCACCAGACAACCTGGTTGCAAGGCGCGGTTTACTTTGACAGGGGATACCATGAAACTAGCTATTTTAAAACATAACCACGAACCTCCAAATTATAGAATTATTGATGGTGTTTATTATAAGTTGTAATAATAATAGTCAACTGGTTGCCAAAAAGCTGGGTATCCTATCGAAGGTACGTCGGTACTTCACGTCGGAACAGTTGCTTTCACTGTAGCAAGCATAAGTTTGGTCGTGCATGGAGTACCTGCTCTCACCTTAGGGATGGATCAGCTAAGTACCAGCTTGGGGCGTTAGAGTCTATTGAGAGACGCGCCAAGAGTCTCATTGGCAACGAATTCCTGGTTCAGACTAAGTTCAGGGATTCCTAAATCGGCGCAAAGTTGCTAGTCTGTCAGTTTGTTTAACGGATACATTTCGGAGAGTGTGCATCGGATCTGCATGATCTAATTCCTTCCTGCCCATTTTTCTACCAGAGCGTGCACGAAAATCGACACCGATTTATGGTTGATATTCCGAAAACCCGTACGAAGCGCTTTGATTCCACTTTTATTGTGCGAACGGCTAGTCTGTGGAATGCGCTGCCTGAATGGGTGTTCCCCGATAGTTACATCTTGGTGTATTCAAAGCAAATCACGAGTTAATCGGTTTTTTTCTAGGCAAGCACGCTCCATCGTAGACTGCATCATCGCTTAACATCAGGCGAGTTGGCGGTCAAACTCAAGCCTATTAATACATTAAAAAGTACTTACCTATATTAACCTATATAGTATACATATGGAGCATTGCACTGTACGGAAGTGAGACGTGGACGATAACTAAGAAATATCGTGAAAGACTGGACGCATTTGAAATGTGGTGTTGGAGACGTATAGAATATAAGCTGGACAGAAAGAAAACCCAGGAAGTATTAAATATTGTCGATGAGAAAAGAAGTACTAGCCAGTATAGAGACTAGAAGAGGCAAGATGTTTGGCCACTTTGTACGACATGACAGAAATAATGAAAATCATCATAAAGAGAAAGTTAGAAGGGAAGAGAGAAAAGGAAAGACCAAGAAGGGTATTCTAAGGCCAAATAAAAAAGAAGGCAAATGTCATGTTGTACAGGGAAGTGAAAACGCAAGTAGCAGACTGTCAAGCCTAGAATTTACTCCACCGACAAGAGCCACGCTCTTAAATGTTGAATGAATGAAAATAAACCTACTCGTATACATAAGTCTACTATCGCCATAGAGCAAGGAACTATCGCATTGGGACCAAGAAAAAAATATGTTTCCTAAAACATGAGGGGTTTTTTTAATAATAAAAATTAAAAATACATGAAAAACAACTAAAGGGCAACTTAGACAGCTGCTCCGCTCTCCAAAAAATAGAGACCCATTGGGAGTTTCCGGTGTTTATATGATCCCCTGCGATTGCGGCAAATGTTACGTCGGTGAAACGAAGAGGAACGTGTCCACGAGGCTCACGGAGCATATACGTCCCATGAAGAAGCTAGATACCAATGGTTCCGTGGTGGCAGAACATTCTCTGGGCTCCGGTGCGCAGCATTATATTAGGTTCGACAAAGCGAAAGTGCTAGCACTGGAGAAATTCTTTGTGCTCCGGAAAGTCCGAGAAGCCATCGAGATCAGTCGACGTCCAACCTTCAATAGGGATGGAGGATGGAACCTGCCACCGACTTGGAAACCGTGTCTTCATGGAGTTCGTGGGAGTGACCATGAGACTGGTGGCGACGTGGTGAGCTCCGTGTGCTGGAGTATTCCCGAAACACATGAAGATACGAGTGGGGAATAGCTCCAGTGCGCGCCGGCGCAACATATTACTCCACGCACCCCCACCCCCACCCCCGATTAGCATCTGTTGTCGTCATGTGCGCGTCGCGTGGCGGCCCGTCCGTAGTCCAAAGCGAGACGCAGCCGAGCGCGCGCGCATTCACCTTGATAAAGACCGCTGAATGCGGTTAAAACTGTAGTAGGAGGCCTAATCTTACGTGAGTAATTCCCGTGTAATATAAATAACACATGAAGAACATTTTGTAAAAAAAAATGTTTTTTATTATAAAATACAATAAAAAGAGCTTCACATGCCAATACTGAGCGCACTGCTGTACTAGGAAGGCCTGCGTTCATCTTGCAGCTCTTTTCATACAATAAACAGTAGCTTGTACTGCTAATGTGTATATTACAAAGTGTGGATAAATATTTTGTGGATTCTCAGTGAAAGTACGACTGAACACTGGCGCAATAAATTCCATTATACACTTTGAATTTATAAATTCCTATTCCTAACATTTTATAGATAAGTAAATATTTTTGACAATCAGCTGTTTTCTTTTATTCCAGTGCAGTGGGTTAAAAATACGAATGGAAAGAATCTGGCTATTCTGAACGGTCATAGTTTTTACAATATCAGTTATAAAGCCACTATACTGCGATTGGTTTGCACGAGGCAACCTAAATGCAAGGCGCGGTTTACTCTCGCTGATGGAGTTATGAAAAATGCAAATTTGGAACACAACCACGAACCACCGAACTATAAAATTATTAATGATGTTTATTTAAAATTTTAATTGGGTACTGATATTTTTTTATTAATCTTTATTTTCCTGACTAAGTACAATTTACTTTTGGGGATACAGAACACAGTCTGAACATTCTAAAGAATTATTTTTGACTGTATAAAATAAATGTGCTTTTTTTTACATTATACAAATTCCATTTTATCATTTTGCTGTGTTTTATTGGCAATAATCAAGAATATATTGCATATAGCAATTACAACTTTATTTCTTCGATCTATGCTACTACATTTTAACTTGTGTAGATTTGTTATTTAGTATTATTTTAAATTTCAGTGGAATTTGTTAGGAACAAGAACGGGAAGCAGCTAGCTCTTCTAAACGGGTACAGTTTTTACAATAATAGTTATACAGAGAATGTTCTGCGATTAGTATGCACGTGCACACCAAAGTGCAAAGCGCGGTTCAACATGACAATTGATGGGGAAATAAAAACATCTTCGAAAATATGTTTTGAACACAACCACAAACCCCCGATTTATAAAATTATAAATGGAGTTTATTTTAGGTTGTAGTCGTAATTAAGTAAGGACTATTTATAATTATTATAATACACCAAATTAACCAAAAAGACAACATCATTTATTGTATTATTTTCATTTTAATTCGCCTTTATGTATTCATTTACAATTTATCATAGGCACGTAACATCTGATTATAAGGATATTTTTTGATGGCGTGAAGTCAAAGTGAAATAACGGTTATAAATTTAAAAAAGCGATTATGTACATATTTAGTTTAGAAGCGATGGACATATGTAAATAGTATGTGTATTTAATACTACATTATACGCAAGTACGTACCTACTAAAATAAAAACGTTCAAATTATATAATTTATTCGTTTAAACAAGTTTGGCTAGGAAAGATGACGAGTAATATATATAAAAAAGTCAGTTCCCGATAGTACCTTTAAAAGTCGATTTTTAATCGAAAAAGCATTTACCTTCTAACAATTTTATTTTGGTATAAATCACCTGTTAAAAATTTCATGTAATTTCACCATCATCATATCAGCCATTGAACGTCCATTGCTACATAGGTTTCCCCATCGATCTCCAAAAGAGTTGGAAACAGTGTTTTCTGTTTTTTTTCATGTTGTGTTTTATTACTTACCTTTTAATTTATATTGCACGATTTAAAATAATTCACCAATAAAGAACTTATTTCAATCTGTAATTATATATATTACATTATTTATACATTATATTACATTACATTACATACATTATTACATATTATAATTATGTATTTTTACCGGCGTCATTGTCATTTCAGTACTATACGTAAACAACAGGCATGGCAAAAGGCTTGCAATACTACACGGCTACACGTTTTATAACAATGCCTACGCTACATCGAACACGCACCGATGGAGGTGCACCATGACCCCAAAGTGCAAGGCGGGGTTCCATATGACTATGGATGGAGTTATAAAAACATCTTCAAAAATGTATTTGGAACACAATCATAAACCTCCGAATTATACGATTATAAATGGAATTTACATTAAGTTATAGGTAGTAATTGAGTATGAACTTATTTCTCACTAAAACAATACAATTGACTACAAAATTTAGATTTTGTTTTACCTTCAAGTATTGAATTATAATTTAGCTATAGGATTTATGGACAAATAACATGAATAAAATGAACAAAGGAATTTCTTATACTGTGAAGACTAAGTGAAATTACAGTTATATTAATTTGGGAGCTATGTGCTCGTACCTAATAATACTTACCTAATATTGTACTTTACTACCTATTCATTTATATAACCTGTGACACTGTAAAAAAAGAAACAAGAAGTATTAGATTATGGCTAGCAGACTTCTTTTCTCCTCTAGAAAAGAAGGCTACTAGCGAGTATAAAGAATAGAAGAGGGAAGATGTTTGGCCACCTTGTACGACATGACAAATTAATGAAAACCATCATAGAGGGAAATGTAGAAGGAAAGAGAGGACCGGGAAGACCAAGAAGAGTATTCGTAGATCAAATAAAATAGAAGGCAAATGTCATGTCGTATGGAGGTGAAAACGCTGGCAGGAGACCGTCACGCCTGGAAATTACTCCACCGACAAGAGCTACGCTCTAAAGCCGAGTCTGCTGCGGCATGTTTTCGTGTTAGCTAGTTAGCACTAACATGTTACTGACACGAAAAGTGGGTGAGACTTTGGTGTTAGCTAACAGTTAGTGTGTTAGCTAACACGAAAACATGCCGCAGCGGACCCGGCTTTAAATGTTGAATGAATGTGACATTGTAAATAATTCGGCAATAAACTACTTATTTGTAATGTATTTTTAACAGCATTATTGTAATTTCAGTACTATGGGTGGACAACAAGCACGGAAAAAGGCTAGCGATACTACACGGCTACACGTTTTATAACAATACATCAGCTTCATCGAACACGCACCGATGGAGGTGCACCATGACCCCAAAGTGTAATGCGCGGTTCATACTCTCTAAATATGGTACCATAACTAGGGCCTCCACAGCGCACTGTCACGCACCCCCTCAGTATAGGATTGTGCATGGAACCTATTATAAGTTGTAACTATTTTATCACAATCGTTACAGTAAAGTACTCGTAGCCCGGCAGTATAGCTGCGGTCGCTATTGCAGACAGCTAGAACTGTTCAATATGAATATATTATGTAGATGAATATAGTTCATGATTTTAGCACATAAAATGATATATTTACACTAAATTGGCCTGTATTAAAATAAATATTGTGTAATTATAGTTTTGTAGTTCTGTAAGACTCATAAATTATGATAGTGGTTTCCCATTTCACTCAAAGTGTACTTACTATGTTTTATGGATTACTGAATTAAAATTGATTAATAATTTGTTTAAAATAAGTTTATGAAATTTTCACTAAGGTACCATCCATTTTACGCGTACTCTAGATTTTTTTAATCGTGAAGTACATGTGGGCATTTAAGTTGCTAAATTATGATTACTCATAATTTCAACCCCGTGACATGTAAAAGGCCGTATTAACATTATAATAGTAATGAATATCTGGGACATTATTGCACACATGGTCATCTGACCCCAATCTAAGCAAAGCTTGTAATATGGGTGCCAGAGACTGATATACATACACATATGTTTTTTAATACATACTTAAATAGATATTAACATAATTATCAATATAAAAAACCGACCCGATAAACATAGTCAGAACTGGACCACACGGGAAGCACCACCTTTCAAACAAAAACAAAAATCTTAATCGGTTCACCAAGTCGAAAGTTTTGAGGTAACAAACATGAAAAAAAACCAGTCGAATTGATAACCTTGTCCTTTTTGGAAGTCGGTTTTTTTTTTACAATATGTTTACTTGTTTATTTCGCTATTTTTGACCTACCGTCTGCTACAAAAACAACTCAATGCTGGACTTGTACTAAAGCATGATTCAAAATATCTTCCGGCAATAAGGTAATATAGGTAATAAGGCAGACTTGGAAACCGTGTCTTCATGGGTTTCGTGGGAGTGACCGTGAGACTGGTGCCGACGTGGTGAGTTCCGTGCGCAAAATGAAAACAAATGAAGATTCGAGAGGGGAAGAGGTCCAGTTCTCCACGCACCCCCACCCCCGGACCCGATCAGCATCCGTTGTCGTCACGTGCGCTTCGCGCGGCGGCCCGTAGTGCAAAGCGAGACGCTGAGACGCAGCCGCGCGCGCGCATACACCCTGACAAAGACCGCCAGATGCGGTTGAATTGAAACTATTATAGTCGGAGTAACCGGCCTAACCTTACGTGAGTAATTCCCGTGTAATATAAATAAAAATAAGGCTTACTTTAAGTCTGAAACCGATCTTAATAGTAACCACTGAGACATACGATCGTTATTGTGATAGGTATACCTACATACATAAAATATTGCAATCATTTAAACCGTATTTTAATGGAAATAACGATTTGTTCTCGAATGAATGAATGATTTTTAAAAATTTAAAATGACCCCTGATGAAAATGCTATATTGTCAAATATAGGGCTCGTAAGGGGTTTACGAGCCCTATATTTGACAATATAGCATTTTTAGGCACAATTTTTTTATGATGTTAATAACTTAAGTACTTGTATGAAATTGAAATAGGGGGATTGAAATTGGATTGCCTATTTTAAAGGTTTGTTTCTACGTTTAACTCAAGAGCTTTTGTGAGGTTAGAGGTTTGTGATGGAAACGAAAGTATATGAAATCCTTGTTACGATGATAACTTAGTTATTCATGTGTTGACTAACTTAAGTATAGTGGTGTTTATGTATTTTGTTATCGATAAAAAAACGGTGTACTTTTAGATGTAATAACAATTATGTTACGCTCATAAGTAAATTACCACTAAGGAGGACTAAGTGAACAGATATTGCAGTTTTTCTTGCTGTTTTAACCGACTTCAAAAAGGAGGAAGTTCTCAATTCGCCTGTATGTTTTTTTTTGTGTTTGTTACACGATTACTCCGCCAATTATGAATTGATTTTGATGATTCTTTTTTGTTCGGTAGGTCATACTTCAGGGGTGGTTCCATAAAAAAAAATTGATATTGAAACGCAATTAAACTTATGCGCTTTTTGAAAAAATCTACAGAAACAAAAAATATGTACAGACAGATGACGTTTTGGTTTGTGGTTCCCTTCAGCAAAAGTTTTGATGAGGATGTTAAATCTCTGTTGTAACCATCGAGTAACTGTCATTTTCTACTTTTTAGTTTAAGTTTATACATGTAGGTAATAGCCTTGAAGTCGGTTTTTTTGTCAAAAAGTTAACGTAATTTTTAACCGGCTTCCAGAAAGAAGGAGGTTATCAATTCGACTGCTTAAAAAAAAATTGTTACCTCAGAACTTTAGACTGGGTGAACCGATTTTGATGATTAATTATTTATTTGAAAGTTGGTGCTTCCCGTGTGGTCCCATTTCAATTTGGTCCAGTTCTACTATGTTTTATCTTTTACAATATAACAATTAAAAACTCATTTCCCCACAAAAAATATTATAAGAGACATTTGTTGGAACTCCTCAGTTCTAAATCAGGCATGCGCTCTCTAAAACCGATAGTGCCTAATTAATGCATGCGCTATGAGATAGGACGCATATTTGGTCCAGTTCTGACATTTTTATGAAGTCGGTTTTTTATATTCATAATTATTAATATTTACATCTTAATTTTAATGTGTATAATTATTTGCATGTACGGTTTTTTTGCAGTATCTTTTGTAAGAAATTCGCGGGGAAAGGATCTAGCTCTCAGTTGCGGATACAGTTTCTACCGACGGAACATCACGCAAACAACTCAAATCTGGGCGTGCACTCAATCTTCAAGCAGGGGTTGTAAAGCGCGATTCATAATGTCTCTCGATGGAAAAATTATAAAACTGTCAAATGAACATAATCATCAGAAACAGAGGCACAAGATACTCAACGGAATATACATAAAATTTTGAATAGAATGTACTATACTCATAGTAGCGCTCCGCGGTTGCTTCCTCTATCCTTGAGAAATTCTATTATCTGGTTTAAAAAGTAATCTAAGACCCGTAACAGAAACGTCAACATGGCTGACGTCAACCACCTCAATCAATTAGAGAAAAAGAGAGGGAAATTATATTCTCACTCTTTCTCTGCCGTTGGTCAGATGGCGGTTCGTCAGCCAATTTTATACGGCTGTTAGAGCCGTAAAAGTAAATCCAGAGTAAGCTACATCTATGGTGCGGTCTTATATGGGTTCTACCCTCAGACGAGACATACAAGGGAGATATGGTAAGGTGTTTCTTGCACTTATCTTAATAATTATAGACGTTAGAAGATCCTGAAAAATTCGGACGGACGGTCGGACGTACAGACAGACAGACAGACGGACGGACGGACAGAACGAATTTATAAGGGTTTCTTGTCGGGCTACGGAACCCTAAAAAGAAAAACATATACATTTAGAAAGTCTTGTAGGTAACTTGTAAGTAGCTGTACTAGGTGAAACATGGGTTACAGCTGCTATAAGCTGTATTACAGTTGGCGTGATACATGCGCGGGGCCATGTCGTATCCGCCGTTTGTTGGAGCCGCCTCCGCCGCCGGGGGTGCTCACTGTTCGCGCTTATAATGCGCCCACATCGAGATTCATACAACATTATATATCATATTTACTCAACAACCTGATCTGGATATATTTTTGACAAGATGGGTAGATTCAGTACTGTGGTCATTGCTTTAAGCTGCAGCATGTTATGTTATGGATTAAGAGTTATGGATTTTCTGTAAATTATAATGCTTAATTTAAATCTGTTTAACCGTTGTGGAAAGCAGACAAACATACACACAAAAGTTTAGTTTTTTAATATTAGTGTGATTAAGAGGCTTCTGTTAAATTCACTTTTTCTCTTAACCTAAGTTAGTTTTGTTTAACTCGTAGAATAGTTCGTGCAGTTAATGTATAAATGTATATTCTATTAGATTTTATAAATATATTTTGTACAATAAGTATTTGTTTTAGAACTTGCACTTCGATGAAACGGCTACGATGAAAGGTCGTGTGAGAAGCAAACAACCTAATTAAAAACAGTTGTCCATTTTTGATTTAAAATAAGTGTTGTTATTATGTACAAACATTAATTCTAATAATATAACTGCCTGTTCGAATAAAATAAGAGAAGGACGCCCGTGCGAGACAGGATGTACGATAATTAAATAAATATTTATAATAGTTCGTGAACGTTATGGCTAGTTCTTATAGTGAAGGAATTTAGGTGCGCTCAATTCATTGCTCCTTAGTTTTTAAATGTTTCTGATTTATTTTAAATTTTATATGAGCACTGAAATTCAGCTAGGTTCGAAAATATCTTTTTGAAGAAAAATGCCTAAACATGAGCAAAATTGTCACTTTCCTGTGGGGTGATTTTACAAAACACAAGTTTTCTACCGACATAATACGTAAAGTAAGTACATAAATAAGAGATTATATCTAATCACAGTAACAATCAATAAAACTTTGCTAAAACGTAAAAAGAAGTGGTCTCCCGAATTTTAGTCGATTTATTATCATAGAATAGGGGCGACACAAATTGTGTATCACCTTCCTGTCAGCTAAAAACATGTGAAGAATATCAATAAATTGAATAATGAGCGCTGTTGCCAGATTTCTGAGACAAAAAACGTAGTAAAATAAGGTAACTGCTGCTTAAAGTTCCGCCTAACAGCCAATCAGACATCTCGTCGACCGCAGACGCGTTTGGGTCAGACAACTTCTCATTTCTATGGTATGTATTTACGTAAACAATATTTGGATTTATTAAATATTGTTTTGATTAATATACCTAGTGTAAATATAGCATAACGCATTAACTTGTCATTCAAATACAGCGTTTATGTGTTTTTTATGAAAAAAAAAACATCAAAATTATCACTTTCCTGTGTATCACTTGTCTAGATCCACGTAGACAGGAAAGTGATAACATTACAGGAAAGTGACAAACATTCACTTAGGTTCCTAATTTCCTCTTAATATTGTTTCTATTGTTAACCAGTTGAGGACTTTTTTTCACAGAAACCAAAATCCCACAACCTAAGAAAAAAAAGACCAGGGAAGAAGTATTAGCACAAAAGCGAGAAAATGAAAGAAAACGTTATGAACGAATGAAAAATGATCCAGACAAGTTATCTACTTTAAAAGAAAAGAAAAAACAGTATTATTTAAAGGCAAGAACTACAGGAAAAATAAAAACAATATCTGAAATGACCGATCGTGAAATAAGGCACTGCAAGAAGTCGTGGCAGGCAAGATCTAGTAAATACTATAAGAAAAAATGTGCTGCTAAAAAGAGTGCTGCAGATTTTATAAGAGCGAACACTCCATGAAGCTTATGTAGTAAAGATTTAATTTGTGTACCATCGTCATCCCAGATTCTGCTTTCACCACTGCAAGAACCATCATTCAGTCAGTCGCCTAGGTTAAGGGTGGCTAGACAAAAGTCAGTTATACAAAGACGTAAGAAAAACAAAGAAATAAAAGAGAAGGATGACAAAATTAAAAAGCTACAAGCTGAACTGAATAAATACCGAAAGAAAGTCAGCAAATTGCGTAAAAAGAAAAATAATCTTAAGAAACTACTAAATCCAGACTCGAAAATGTCTCAAATGGCTGATGACCCAACAAATCGAACTGAAGTAGTGAAAAAAAGCATTATTTCGCGACACTATTGAAAAACAGATAACAGAAAAACTAAAAACTCTTAAGACAAGGCAAGAAAAAGAAATTTCAAATAGGTTGATATTGGGAAACCAATAATAAAATGATCACTTATAAAAAAATATGGAATGCTAAGAAACAAAAAAATATTACAAAAAGACATGGACGACTACGTAAGTCAATTGAAGAATTTATGGAAGATGATAAGTACAGTCGATTAGGAGCTGGGAAAAAGAGTACATAACAAAAAAGAATATAAGAAAACAAAAGCGGTATAGACTTGATACGCTCCGAAACATACATAAAGAATTTTTAAAGACGGGGTCTGTAGGCAGCCATTCGACGTTTGCAAGGCTCGCACCATTTTGGGTTGTAGCTCCAAAAGTTACTGACAGAGATACCTGCATGTGTACCATGCACAGCAATTTCCAGCTGGTTGTTACTGCTCTAAATAAGGTTGCTATTCTTCAAACCACCACTTATCAAAATGTATTAGCTACACTTTGCTGCGATCGTTATAATGAACGCTGTCTGGAGCGTACTTGTGATGCTGCACAAAACCTATTCCCATGTGTGAAGAACTTGACGAAACAATGGCTGTTAAATATCAAGAATGGGTAGCAAAACGTGAAGTAATAACAGATCCCAAAACCAAAAAAGACCGTACTATCGTTTAACAAAAGAAAATCACATCAAAAATTTAAAAACGATCTTAAAACAATATCGAACACCAATATCAGTCCATGAAAAGTTTAAAGGAATCGCTTATTGAAAAAGACGTAGTCGTGCACATGGATGAGATTCAGTCATTCCACTTTGGGGGATCTCGGTTGCAAATATCACTTCATACTGTTGTTGCCTACGTGCAAAATTCTACAAGGTAATATTGCACGGTTTCATCCAATTTGTCACATAACGTTTACGCTATTTGTTACCTTTAACTAGTCTTCCAGCAAGCATCGAAAATATCCATTTCCCCAGTGACGGTCCGGTGACTTAATATCGATAAGCTCATGTTCTATTTACTGGCATGCAAAATATTCGAAATGTGGCCCAATTTTATCGGTGGTCTTGGAATTACCATGAAGCTGGCCACGGTAAGGGTGCGCCAGATGGTGTTGGGGCTACTTGTAAAATAACAGCAGATAGTGTCGTGGCCTCGGGACATGATGTTTCAAACTTGACACAGTTTTGCGGTGCTATTCAGGATCGATGCTCAAATATTACACTTTTTTGAAGGCCTATATTTTAATTATGTACCAATATTTTGTCTGACCCACAAAACTTAAGCTTATTTAAGTAAAAACCTTGACCTTAGGCTACTTTGCATACTAAATTTTGGAAATAAAAGTATGGGACTAAAACGGCCCTTATTATTCCTTCATAATAAGAACTAGCCTTATATCTTTTGCAGCGATTTTCATTAAAAATACAAGTGGAAAGTATTTAGCGCTTATTTGTGGATACACATTCTACCGCCATCAAACTACGGCAGCTACTCAACACTGGCGCTGTACTCGCGCAGGAAAACAAATGTGTAAATCTCGATTCATAATGTCCCACGATGGAAAAATCGTTAAAATGCCAAGAGAACATAATCATGAGACAGTGAGATATAAAATAGTTGACGGAATATACATAAAATATTAAATTTTATTGACAGCGTTCTGTTAAATTCTTTTGCATCGTTGATGGTGCAGTTGCTCTAAAAATATTTAAAATTGTTTCTCTTATTTTGAAACTGGTGTCTTCGGTGTCGATGAAACCAGATATTTGTAACGCAATGAACAGTCTAAAATAAATAAATGATTATCTGTGTTGAGCGTGTGTTTTTTTCGAAACAATACACAAAAACATCGGAACAAAGAGGCGTGGCCACATTAGTGTATGCAAACCCATGGAAAACATTCTCCGCGCGAGGGAAAGAGCAGGGTTTTTTAAATTTTCAACCGCCACGCGCACTGCGCACATCTGTCATCTGTCACTTCTGTCACGGAACTCATTTCAACACCTATTGTTACAAATCTAAAAATATTTTAATACGCAGAGAAAAGTATATGAAAACAAATGTTTATGTGTAATGTTTGGAAAAACACGCTCAGCAGACACGGCTTAAGAAAAGCTTTTTGAACCATTTTGAGTACCTATTTTTATTATTTACAAACCCCAATCATAATGTTTTAACAGTACATAAGTGGGTATTAATTTGCAGTTTTTATCGTAAACAATCCAAGTGGCAAGGTGCTTGCGCTCCTCGGCGGGTACACGTTCTACCGGCAAGCTACTACAAAATCAACTCAGCACTGGCCTTGTACTCAGTCTGGAAGAGGGTCGTGTAGAGCTCGAATCACTACGACTCTCAATGGCGAAATTCTGAAACTTTCATTACATCATAATCATGAGCCAATAAGACATAAAATTGTTAACGGTACATACATAAAATATTGAATTATTGTAAGCGTTGTAAGTAATCACAAAATGTTGAATTACCAAAATAGTTTTATGTTATAAACTTTAATCTCCCTAACAAAATACAAGGTAACAATAACACTCCATCACTCCATGCTGGCTCAGTGCATGTCAGTGAATGTCATGTCTTTGAAGTATTGAAGTTCTCGGCTTCGATCAAAAAAATACAAAGATGCCACAATGACGCGCTAATCGCAGCAATATTCAAACTGGCTGTACGCAGCCAGATTGGATCCACAGTCACGCGATAGTTGCACAAGCCGTAACCTACCGTAAAAGCCGTAAGAGACAAGTCAACTTGGCTGACGAACCACCGTCTGACCAAAGCGAGAGAAAGAGAAAACTGTGTCTTTCTCCCGGGAGAGAAGTTCTCACTTGCGATTCAGACATAATCGCTGTCTCGCTTGCACAACGACGGTTCATGAGCTTTGACGATGTTGCGCAAATCGAACAGGCATTAGAGATTAGAGAACTGAGCCATTAATCATTGTTTTAAACTATCACAGTTGTTCAGTACAGTTATATGATACAATAAATAAATAATCATATAACCGTAGTGAGCCGTAAATGTATAAATATACGGTTGGTTTTGGTAAAATAGTTTTGTTTCGATATGAATAGCATACAGCTATGTTTACATATGAAACTGCGGACGTTTATTGACTATAATTTTCTAAGCGTTGTGACTTCTATGTATAATTTTACGAAGGTTCTCGGTCATACCGGTTTTATCACGATGTTTTCTTTCGTTGATTTTGAGCGATGGCATCCAAAACTGTGCATTATTTATTTGAGTACTAAATAAGCCAGGACTGAGCATCGAACCGGGTACCGTCAGATTGTAAAGCGCAGAGTCTACCATTCGGCCACGTACTTAGTAAATCTACTAAAAGAGTTTAGTACAAACGCTCTTAATAGGTTTTAAAATAATTTCGTACCTGCTAACATGTTTAAGAAATCTTGTAGCATAGTAGAAATAATATAATAATATGAAATTACCAACATCATTTTTATTGGAAATCGTAATAAACATATCCTGTTGCAAAAGTTATTTTTAAAAATCTTATATATTATTATTTAGAAAACAATAATTGTGAATAATATAATAATGTGTATAAATATTAATTATATTGTGTATTTTTTTTTCGCAATTACTTTCGTGAGAAATATGTGGCAAGGAAAAAGCTCTTGTTTGCGGATATTCTCACTACCGGCATAGAACAACGAAAACTACTCAATACTGGATTTGTACTCGATATAAGAGAGGATCGTGTAAAGCGCGAATTATAATGTCACTCGATGGCCGAGTTAAAAAACTGACAAGGGAACATAACCACAACCCAGCGAGCTATAAGATCGTCAATATATTAATTAACTAGAACGTCTAATATGAATCATCATCAGCCATAAGACGTCCACTGCTGAACATAGGCCTCCCCCTTTAACTTCCACACTGCAACATACAAGACAACATACCCTGCATCCACTGGATGCCCGTGACTCTCACGATGTCGTCGGTCCATCTAGTGGGAGGCCTACCTACGCTGCGTCATCCGGCTCGTGGTCTCCACTCAAGAACCTTTCTTCCCCATCGGTTATCAGTTCTTCGAGCGATGTGGCCTGCCCATTGCCACTTCAACTTGCAAATTTTAATAGCTATGTCGATGACTCTGGTTCTTTGCCGAATATCTACGTTAATCTAATATGAATAGCTTCTTAGTATTGATCATAGTTGCTAGTCTATCGGTTTTTATCGGATACATTTCGGAGAGTGTGCATCGGATCTGCATGATCAAATTCCCTCCCGCCTACGTTTCTATCCACAGACCTATATCTAAGTTCCTTTTCGGACTGCCAGAGCGGGCACGAAAAATCGACACCACTTTATGGTTGATATTCTGAAAATCCATACGACGCGCTTTGATTCCTATTTTATTGTTCGAACTGCTAGCCTGAGGAATGCGCGGCCTAAATGGATGTTCATTATCATAATTTACTGGGCCTTGTACTACAAGCCAATCCATCGAGTTCGTGTTTCTGGAGATATGGACCTAAGAACTATTCGTAACTGCACAACCATGTACTCGTAGTTTCTAGTTCTTCTGAACCCTAAACAGGCAATCAGGTTGCACTTATTGACCACCATCAACGCCCAATTTTTTATTTGTACTAAATTAATGACACTTGCAGTTTCGAATTTATATTGTGTCTGCATTTGAGATATTAACATGTTGTTATATTAAATAAATACGCGTGTAAAATAATTATAGCGTCAATTTGGTAAATGATAATTTAAATCTCAATCTTTTTTAATGTATTGGTGGAGTTTAGATGTAGATAATAATATTTGTAAATGCTGCTTTAGTAACAGCTCATTTTCTTAAATTAAAATGAAATTTCTACTACATACATAATATCGATTTGATGCTTCCAGATTTAACTGAAGATGACGATGATATCGATGAGTTCACTAATGACAACATACCAGAAAGATCTAAAGGAAAATATGTGGCAGAGTACAAGCGTTTCATTAAATGGAAAACTATGGAATGTGCAGAATCATTTTCCGAAGATGTATTAATGTCTTATTTCAGAGAAATGTCTGAAAAATATCAACCAAGTACCTTATGGGCGACCTACTCTATGTTGAAACAGACATTGTTGTCTAAAAACAACGTAGACTTAAAGCATTATACAGAACTGCTAATCTTCTTGAGACAACTGTCTCGCGGATTTCACAGTAAAAAGTCAAAAGCATTTACTGCGCAGGACGTAGATTCTTTTCTGAGAACTGCCTCGGATCGAATCTATTTAGCTCATAAGGTAAGGTAAATAAAATACGAGTATTTAACACTCTTTTGAATATGTAGTACATATATTAATTTACTACACATATATATGCCTTAACTTGTTTGTTTAAATCAACAGGTCATCTTAATATTAGGTGTGGACGGTGATTTGAATGCTCAGAAGTTAACAAATTTAACAGTAGATGATATGAGAATCCACAAAAATCTAATAGTTGTGAAAGCGCCAAACACAAAAATACCTCGATCATTTATAATTGAGAACTTTCATTACAATATAGTCAAAAAATATATAGACCTTCGTCCAAGACACGTCCACACTCAACGATTTCTACTGCAATACAAAGAAGGTCGATGTATTAAACAAGCGATCGGAAGAAACAAAATTGGTGCAATTCCAAAAAAAATTGCTTTATTCTTGAACTTGCCAGATGCAAACCAGTATACAGGGCATTGTTTCCGTCGAACTTCTGCAGCCTTACAGGGCCGAAGTTACTGCCCTATTATTTCAAATATCTAATAAATGTTTTAAACTATTTAAACTGTAATTCGTCTGAAGGTTTTTTAAATTATATCTATTTCCCGCGATGTCTTTGTCAGCTGTGACCCAATATTACATATATTGCTCTCGTGACGTCACAGTACGTTCATAAAACGGCACGCTGGGTTCTCATACATTTTCACGTGCTAGCGGGATCTATCTGATAAAGGTATATGTCCTGTATTCGCACACTAAACAGAGAACCTCAAAATCTACGTGTACCTACTTGAGTGCACGCAATGTGCAGGTTTTTTAGTTCTTTCCTCTTAAGAAGATTTTGGCGTCGCATGTCCATTTGCCAGTGTCAAATATTAAACTATTTTCAAACTTTATTATATATCGTAAAACAAATCATAGTCACAGTCAGAGTCAAGCATAGTAGATCATGGTCAAGTTATAACATGTATTCGTAAAGTAATGGAGTCTTTACTAGAGGTCGCACATATAGACCAGTATCAGCGCCCGATTGTTCTTTGTACTTAAATTTAGTAACATAATGATACTTGCAGTTTCGAATTTCTATTGTATCTGCATTTGAGATATTAACATGGTGTTTTATTGAATAAATACATGTGTAAAATATTTATAGCGTTAATTTGTTAAATGATAAATTATATCTCAACTTTTTTTAATGTAGTGTTAGAGTTTTGTACGTAGATAATACTATTTGTAGAAATTGCTTTATTAATAGCTTATTTTCTTAAATTAAAGTGAAGTTTCTACCACATACATAATATTGATTTGGTACTTCCAGATTATTTAAGTGAATATGAAGTTGATGTCGATGAGTTCACTAATGACAACATACCAGAAAAATCTAAAGGAAAATATGTGGCAGAGTACAAGCGTTTCATTAAATGGAAAACTATGGAATGTGCAGAATCATTTTCCGAAGATGTATTAATGTCTTATTTCAGAGAAATGTCTGAAAAATATCAACCAAGTACCCTATGGGCGACTTACTCTATGTTGAAACAGACATTGTTGTTTAAAAACAACGTAGACTTAAAGCATTACACAGAACTGCTACTCTTCTTGAAACAACTGTCTCGAGGATTTCACAGTAAAAAGTCAAAAGCATTTACTGCGCAGAACGTAGATTCTTTTCTGAGAACTGCCTCGGATCGAATCTATTTAGCTCATAAGGTAAGGTAAAATACGAGTATTTAACACTCTTTTGAATATGTACTACATATTTTAATTTACTACACATATGCCTTAAATTGTGTTTTCATTCACAGGTCATTTTAATATTAGGTGTGAACGGTGATTTGAATGCCCAGCAGTTAATACTGTTAACGGTAGATGATATGAGAATCCACAACAATCTAATAGTTGTGAGAGCACCAAACACAAAAATTCCTCGATCATTTGTCATTGAAGACTTTCATTACCATATCGTCAAAAAATATATAGACCTTCGCCCAAAAAACGTGCTCACTCAACGATTTCTACTGCAATATAGAGAGGGTCGATGTATTAAGCAAGTGATCGGAAAAAACAACATTGGTGCGATCCCAAAAAAAATTGCTTTATTCTTGAACTTGCCGGATGCAAACCAGTATACAGGGAATTCTTTACGTCGAACTTCTGCAACATTACTGCGCTGAACTTACTGCCCTATTATTTCAAAGGAGAAACGTTTCTAACTATATATAAAAAAAAAAACTATTTGTCTGTTTTTTATTATCTCTATTTCCTGCGATGTTTCTGTCGATAGTTTCGAAGACGATTATTTAAATGGATAATTATTACAATACTATATATGTAACTAGTATTAGACTCGTAGTATAGCAAATTTTAATTATTTTAGAATAAACATATTTTTCAACTTAACTCGTTGACTCAACAAAATGGAATGACATTTCCACTTCATTTATTTCGCTATAAGAGCAATTTTAAGTTTAATTTTTGTGAATACACGACATAGTGTACAAGAGTTTTTGAGTCAAGGAGCCAATGGGTACTTTTTGTGAAATATGTGTAATACATACCTATTTTGTCTGTAATAGTCTGTTTTTCTTATAAATATTAAAGGAATTCTTATAAACTTTCATGAGTACCTATTTATTCATAAACTTATTAACTTATTACCATAAACCACGTTTTGGTAGTGATATATTTATGCCTATCTAAAAAATTAAAAGTAGTCTCAAAGTCGTACAACGAGTTATGGAGAGGGTTATGCCTGGGGTTTCTCTACGTGATCGAATCAGAAATGAGGAGATCCGATGACGAACGAAAGATACTGATAGCACACTAGATTAGCAAGTTGAAGTGGCAATGGGTAGCGCACATAGCACGCAGAACAGATGGCTGATGGGGCCGCAAGATTTTCGAATGGAGACCACTGCGAAATCATCTGCGCATTTCTTTTACAATTTGTTGCAAGTTTATTAATCACTAGCTGCGCCCCGCGGTTTCACCTGCGTGATTATGAAAATCAGTGATGACGATGATAATGAAAAATAGCCTATGTGTTAATTCAGGACATAAACAATATAACATAATAATGCATATTTCAAATTTCATCCAAATCTTTCCAGCCGTTTCTGCGTGATTGAGTAACAAACCATCCATCCATCCATCCATTTATCCATCCATCCCAACTTTCACATATATGATATTAGTGTGATTATTGAGAACGTAGACTTTAATTTAGATTGTTGGTATTCACAAAATGTATCTAAATTCATATACGAGTAAGTGAGCTCGGGACACTTTTTTTTTAACTTGTACTGGACCCAACATCCTTGTATGTGTAAATTAATAGATGTGATATACTTATTTACTTATGCATTGATCTATATTGTTGCTTATTTCAGTGAGAATCTTACCGAAAGCTGGATCCGTGCATAAAGTAGCTTTATTTAACGGATACACATTTTATATGCACAGACAAACGAAAACCACGGTTACATGGAGGTGTCCGAAATGTCTGGCACGGATCATAGTGCACACTGGCACCGGTCAGGTGACCAAGGTCAACGCGAACCACACACATGAACCTCCTACTAACTACAGCATTGTGGATGGCATTTTCCACAGACTGTTTTAATACTATTCTCATAGACCTGAAAAAATATCTGTCAATACATTTGCTCAAAAATTTTACCTAACAAAGTCTGTGATTTTTATTGGAAGTTATATACTCGTATGACGCACGGGTGCAATTTCTTTACAGTATTTTTAAAAATAAATAAACAAGGTCGACTAATACATTGAAAGATGAATAAATAAATGAAACAAAGCAATTAATTAGCGAGATCTATTGTAATTATTATAATTTGTTTAATTACCTCATATTTGATATGTTTTTAATCTTCTAAAGGCGCTTCTAACTGGCGTGACAAAAATTTTGTGCAGAGGTAGACGAACGCGCGCCAAGTTGCGGTTGATTGGAAGAGATCGCTTTAAGCGACAAGGTCGCCTGTTAAAAGCCTAGATAATAGTTTTATTGTAATGTATAGGGGGAAGTCCCGTAACGCCGAACGGCACCTACCGCCGGACACTCGTACTATTTAAGCAAGTACAATCCTGTTCGATTCAAAGTACAAGTGAAAAGGGCGCGGGGGGCACCCAGCTACAGAATAGGATCACGCGCCGCGGCTCGCCAGTGACGGCGGGAGCGGGCGTTCGCTGTTTTTGGCGAGAAATCACGGCGTCACGTAAATATCGATGTAAGTGATTTTGGAATATTTATGCATTTACATTTTAGTGGTATTCAAAAACAAAAGTAGTACTTGATTGTTATCCGTAAACTGGTAGAATATTATTAGATTTTTTAAACAATTTTGGTAGGTACCGCCTTATTAATGTACGAAATTGTCTGTCCCTTACTTAGCACCGGACACTAAGTCATCCCTTAGCACCGGACAGTAAACAAATTGATATTTCTTGTGAGAATTTACGTTATTTATTCTAATTATTTAATTTTGTTTTAGAGTATAGAAGAACGAAGAGAATTAAAATGGAAGAGAAGAAAAAGAAAGGATCGTGGGAGCCGCAGAGCTTACACACTGCTATTGATAAGGTTATGTCAAAAGAACTGAGTGTAAGACAAGCTGCAATGCGATACAATATTCCTAAAAGCACTGTACATGACAAAATAAAGGCTCTAAATCGAGGAGAATAAGTAACAATGAAACCAAAGTTGGGTAGGTTCACTAGCACCTTCTCAGCAGAGTATGAACAAGTCTTGGTGAACCACGTTAAAGATTTATCTAACAGATGTATGCCGCTCGTGAAAAAGGATTTTCTAAAGTTAGCCTACGACTTAGCTGAAGTCATGAAGATTCCTCATCGATTCAATAAAGAGAAAGGCAGTGCTGGTAAGCATTTTTATTACGACTTCATGAAAAGGCATTCTTAAATTTCGCTGAGAGCACCGGAATCGACGAGCACAAGTGGATCTCTATTCTACGACAATCTTGAAAAGCTGAGGACACAGTAGAAATTCACACCCTCAAGAATTTATAACTGTGATGAAACTGGTTTCAGTTGCGTGCACAAACATCAAAAAGTTCTCGCTCCGAAAGCTATCCGTCAAGTAAGAAAGCTCACTCCTGCTGAGAGAGGCAAAAACATCACAGTTTTGTTCTGTATGAGTGCTAACGGCCACTACATACCGCCATTTTTCGTATTTCCTAGGCAAAGAAAGAATGAAAGGCTTATGATGAATGCTCCAGCTGAGAGCATAGGCGTGGCCCAGCTAAAAGGGTGGATGAACAGAGACTTTTGTAAACATTCCTTCAAATATTTTTTATTCTATGTATAAAAAACCTTAGGTGTCCGCCACTAGGGGACTTCCCCCTATGTTATCCTTGTTTTTGTGTTTTTTTAATAAAGAGTTATCTTATGTTCAGTCTGATATTTTCTTCTGATTTGCGTCCTAATAGTACATGGTGAACGTACTGCGATCCCCAAGCCGCCTGCCAAGCGTGGGGATTATGGCAAAACCCGTATCTATGAGGGAGGCCTTGTCCAACAGTGGACGTTAATTGGCTGATGATGTGTGTGATGTTATGTTCAGTTGGCAATATTTACATTCGTCTTAAATCCACGTTTCTTAAATGAAAGTTTTCAATAGATTTCATTTAATTGAAGAAAAAAAAAAACTATACAAGCCTTGGCGGCACTTTAGATATTACAGTTATATGATTATTTACGGGATATTTACCGTGGTTTGGGAGCTCTTTCCACAACCTTACCACGGTAAATATCCCGTAAATAATCATATAACTGTAGTGAACAACCGTGTAGTACATTAGATATTCTTTAAAATGTATTTTTATTTTCATAGCAACACTATTTATTCACGGCAAGACTCGAGCCTTCTGAAAGTGGGGATTTTACCCACTTCTCTGCCACCCTCCGAGCTCAGTTCTGTGAACAGTCCACTCGGGCAGTCTGCAAGAGCGCGTCATTGTTAACAGTACTAAAGTGAGTTATGAGAGTTAAGGTGATGTATATTATGTTCTTTAAAATAAGAAAAAAAAAAAACATTTATTTTGCGCACAAAACACTACAATATGTATGCTAAAATAGACATAATACCTATGTATTATTTATGTCGGTTAAAATGTTTATTTCCTCTTAGGTACAGTTACTTTTGTGGCGCAGAGATCCGGGAAGGAACGAGCTCTGTGGAACAATTATACATTTTACGTTGGGACGCGCACGAAAACAACTAATCTATGGCAATGCACAATGTACCCTAAATGTAGAGCGCGATTCACACTCTCGCGCGATGGAATGATGATAAGGGCCAATCCTCACCACTCCCACGATCCACCCAGGTATAGAATTATTGACGGAGTATTTTATAAGCTGTGATCTTGACTTGAGAGTCAGCTGGGGACCGAAACTGATTGTAAAATACTGTTTTAAACTGTCACGGTTGTTCACTACAGACTATGTCAACGGGATATTTACCGTGATGAGGTTGTGGTTGTAGTCCCATCAATAATGATATCATAAATAACTGTGCGGGACCGATTGTCTTCTAGTGTCGGACGCTAAAATCTGATTCGAGCGGAGACAATTCCAGACAAATCTTGAAGTTCTTGATTTTTTTCTTTTGTTATAAATAGTCTGTCTACTATAATAATCCCTTTTTGACAGCTCATACAAAGTTGACGACATAACTTTGTAAAGTGTCATGCAAATTATATCCCATACAAATAAATACGTTTATAGGCCGCATCATCGCTTAACATCAGGCGAGTTGGCGGCCAAGCGCAAGCCTATTCTGAAATAAAATAAAAGTTTAATCTAGCATCAATAGCATTAGCATTAACCCTTTACAAGGTTACGTTAATTTGAAAGCCATATGGGCTGTCTAAAAGCGATCAAATAATAGACAGACTACAGTAGGATTAGTTTTTTACGTACTACGCAATAAAGCCTATGAAATTGACATAACTAGCTATCCAATAAATGATTTCGTTGTAAAGCTTTTTGGTTTTAATGTAAGTTTTTTCACCGAACGATTACTGTTTTTGAATATGCACATAACATTTATTAAGCATTTTATTACCAGTCACCAAGCTGTGTCCAGCGTGAAAACTTCACAGCCCAAAAACATATAGCGTAGCTTATAGTAGTGATAATTTAACCATGTCTTCTCTTTAAACTACCTTTTTACTGTTCGTAGTAAAAATAAACAAAATTAACGTCCTTGGTCATGAGTTTCAATACTTTTCTCTGACTGTTTTAATACTTTTCTCATAGACCTGAAAAAAATATCTGTCAGTACATTTGCTCAAAAAGTGTACCTAACTAAGTCTGTGATTTTTATTGGAAGTTATATACTCGTATGACGCACGGGTGCGATTTCTTTACAGTAATTATTTAAAATTAAATAAACAAGGTCGACTAATACATTGAAGATGAATAAATAAATGAAACAAAGCAATTAATTTGCGAGATTTATTGTAATTATTAGAATTTGTTTAATTACCTCATATTTAAAATGTTATTAATCTTCTAAAGATGCTTCTGACTGGCGAGACAAACATTTTGTGCAGAGGGAGACGAACGTGCGCCAATGAGCGTGCTTTAAAGTTGCGGTTACCTGCAAGAGATCGTTTTAAGCGACAAGGTCGCCTGTTAAAAGCATAGGTAATAGTTTTATTGAAATGTGTATGTTATCCTTGTTTTTGTGTGTTTTTTAGATAAAGATCTCATTTTTTTTTATAATAAAGATCTTATGTTCAGTCGGCAGTATTATTCGTTTAGTTTATTATATTCGTCTTAAAACAACGTGATTCAAAATGAAAGTATTCAATAGATTTCATTTATTTGAAAAAAAAAATATACAAGCTTTGGCGGCACTTTGGATATTCTTTAAAATTATTAGTAGAATTTAGTTTTATTTTCATGGCAACACTATTTTTCACGGCAACACTCGAATCTTCCGGCCACTTCTCAGTGGGGATTTTACCCACTTCTCTGCCACCTTCCGAGCTCAGTTATTTTGGTGAACAGTCCACTCGGGCAGTCTGCAACAGTGCTGCCATTTTAGCGCTTTCGGCGCTAGATCTAGCGCTTTTTTGCTATGTTCAGCGGACACTTGATAATTTTAGCGCCTAGCGGATAATTTAGCGCTTTCTTAATTTTTAATAATAAGAACAGGATTACCCGCGGTTAACAGCAACTGTTATAATTATCAACTACCAGCTGATATTTTAAATAAGATAGGATCATCCGAAAAATATAAAGTAAATACTACTGAACCTAACCAGCCTGGGCCCTCGAGTTCAGCTATGATGGAAGAAGATTTTTTTTTTTTTTACTTAAAGTTGACTTTACTACACCCAAACTGTAGGTATAGAATAATATTATTATGATTTTTCTTCTAAATTTTATTATTGTAATAAAAAGTTGTTTTTCACTACAATCACTTCGTATTTTATTTTATTTTTGTCGTGCGTATGACGCTTTTTCCACGATCAATGTGATTACATAATCTACCATACTAAACACATAGAGCAAAACAACGGAGCCGTAAACGAGATGCGTTTATACGAGTCGCAATCTGCGTCACGCTTCCAAACCTTTATCAGAATTGTTTTAAGAGTTCATGGTTACAGCCCATGTTTAGTATGGGAGATTATTTAATCACACTGATCGTCTACAAAGCGCTTCAGTTAAAAGTTCGAATTTAGCGCTTTATTGACTCGTTTGAGCCGATTTATCGCTTTAATGGCTCGTGAATATATTCGAATCTAGCGCTTAGTGCACCGCTGTCAGCGCTGATTAGATTTTTTCATCTGGCAGCAGTGGTCTGCAAGAGCGCGTCATTGTGAACAGTACTAGTGTGTTATGAGAGTTACGTACGCGTGCTAAAGTACTAAAGTGTTTTCTATACATCTGAAACTTAAGGTATATTATGTTCTTTAGAATAAGAAAGAAAGGAAAACATTTATTTTGCGCACAAAACACTACAACATCAACATTATAGCGGACATCAATATTATAGCGGATATAATTATAAATATCTACACTAATATTATAAAGAGGAAAGATTTGTACCTATTTTTGTATGTTTGTATGTTTGTAATGAATAGGCTCCGAAACTACTGAACCGATTTGAAAAATTCTTTCACTGTTGGGAAGCTACACTATCCCCGGGTGACATACTCGTAGGCTATATTATATTTTGTAGCGAGGCCGAAGGCCGAGCTTACACTCGTGCGAAGCCGGGGCGGACGGCTAGTGTTTAATATAAATAGAACTCGTTAACGGTTGAATTATTGTGCTTAGTTGTTCTATGCAATTTGCAGTATATTATTGGAGCTTGATTGTCGACTATTATTTCGTAGAATAAATCCATTTCTAACACGTCCACACACACAGACGTACGTAGTGCTACGCCTTGGCCCGCAACTTCAAGTACGTCCATAAATGTTTCTGGTGCTGGCTTCTGCAGTAATCTTATAAATATAAAAGGCGATGTGTGTATGTATGTATGTTCCTTTCGGACTCTGAATCGACTGGACCGATTTCGACGGAACTTTCACAGATAGCTGATGTTATAAGGAATAATCCCCGCTAGGGCATCATAGCACTGGCATCGCGAGGCGTTGTAGTCGGATCGTGGTTGGCCTCCAAATAACCAAAAAGTCGGCGCAGAGCGTAGCGTGCGCTGAGTTTTGGTTCGGACACTTTTTTGGCACGATTGTGACTCTATAGGTATTATATCTCGATGTTCTTTTTATTAGAACTATAAACCGCGAATAAATTTTACCCTCTGCGGTAAAATTATTGCGGCTAATATGAAACTCGTTGAAACTGCCGCTGGCAGAAAGCTGTCTAGCCCATAGAAGTTACTCCACGGACAAGAGCTACGTTATTAAATGATTGATGAATATATAACACAATCACGACCTTCTAATTTTTTTTATTGTTTCAGTTTTTACTTGTAGAAAAAAATATCTACGTCTCTTTTATAATAAATGTGATCAGATGAAATTACCGTGTTGACATTATTACAAATTATAATTCAAAGAAATCTTTTAATTTAAAATTATTGAGGACTAACAAAAAAAAAAACAGAAAAGTATTGAGAGATATCAAAAGCGGGCTGTAAGGTATTTGTTTAATTTTCAGTGACTTATGCTTCACAGAAAGGTTCATCGAAAAAAGATATAGCAATAGTGAATGGCTACGCATTTTACAATAAGAGGTGCTCAAAAACGACACAAACATGGAATTGCAGAAGCCGAATGGATTGCAGAGCGCGAATAATTTTCACTAAATGCGGTACAATTATTCATTCCAAAACGGAACACAATCACGGCCCTCCAATGTTTGAAATTATCAATGGATTTTATGTAAAACTTTAAAAATAAAGTATATTACATTCATCATCATCAGCTATAAGACGTCCACTGCTGAACATAGGCCTCCCCCTTTAACCGATGTCGATGACTCTGGTTCTTTGTTGAATATCCACGTTTCGGATTCTATCGCGCTAAGAAACTCCGTAAGAAAGTATATTACATTACGTGGGGGTAAACGAACAGATTTTGAACGAGGGTAACATTTGCGACACGAGCGTTGCGAGGCACATAAGCCACCGAGTTTAAAATCTACTAAAGTACTAGAAAGTAGTGCAAAAAGATTTATAATTAAATCATAAAAAAAAACCGGATTGAAGGGCTGTAGCAATGTTTCCAGCTAAATTACAGGGCACACAGAGATTTGACATCTTATATCTCAGGGTGACGACGGTGACGAGCGCAGTGCATTGCCATCCAGGGTTTTGAACTGTTGAAGTTCATAATTCTGAGTTGCGTTGAGCTGTTATGGGCAAGCGTGAAGAGCCATCAGGCAAGCGACAACGCTCGTCTCGTCACTCAGTACCATTAAAAAAATCTCGTAATTTTTTTATTATTTCATAATATTTTATTATACACCAAACAAAACAAATAAATTTGTTATGAAATTCACTATATACTGAAGTAACTAAATAAATACCTAACTAAATTGAAATAAATACCTATCCAAAACTATAGATAAAAAAACTTCATTTAGGTCACTGTCTTCGGGTAAGGTGCCTAAAAAGCTAGCGACATTACCATGTTGAATGGCCAAACTTATTCTTTGGCCAAGGTAAGCGCCAGCTCTTTGCGTACACGTAATAATAATTATCTAAAATTCTTCTATACAAAATTTTAAATTGAAACCCAGAATACGTAATGTTACGGCGGATTGACAAAAAAAAACGAAAAGTAAAAACTAAAGGCGTATACAACACACTTTTTTACGTCTTTCTGTATTTTCTGTAAAAAAAACACGTTTGTTGTATATATTAGTTAAATAAATAAAATATCTGAGACAATTTTGCACGTCATCTGACACCAAACAAAGCAAAGCATATGGCTTGGCTTATAGTAATATGGCTGCCAGAGACTGATAAACGTCATTTTTTTTAAATACATACAATATATTAACACCCAGACATTGAACAGAAACAAATGTTCATCATATGAATGTTTGCCCTAGGTGGGAATCGAACCCACACCCCCAAGCGCAGAAGGCAGGTTCAATACCAACTGGGCCACCAGGGCACTCAAATTATTGACAAGTTATAGTCATTGTTTGATGTCTGTCCTACCGTTTGTTGTATACTTTATTTTTGACTTTATGACTTTATTATTATTTATTAGTCTATTTACCGCAACAATACATATTCTGTGAAAAATTTCAACCAGCTGTCTATTACGGTTAGAGGGCAGACAGACAGACAGCGTAGGCTTAGTAATGGCGTCCACCTTAACTTAAACCCTTTGGTTACGGAACCCTTAAAAAGAAATTCAACAAAAACTTCTATTTATTAGTTATGTTAAATAATATGCTGCTTAGCTAACTTTACACAAAAAAAATATTTGATATTTTCTGTATGATATAAGTGCGTGTAGGTTAGTTATTTTGTCATGTTATAAAGTACGGTACATACATAAGTGAGGTACATATTAGTATTTGGAATACATTTCATGGTTTTGTACGCTAAAATAGACATAATACCTATTTATCATTTACGGCGGTTAAAATGTTTATTTCCTCTTAGGTACAGTTACTTATGTGGCGCAGAGATCCGGGAAAGAACGAGCTTTATGGAACAATTATACATTTTACGTTAGGACGCGCACGAAAACAACTAATCTATGGCAATGCACAATGTACCCTAAATGTAAGGCGCGATTCACACTCTCGCGCGATGGAATGATGATAAGGTCCAATCCTCATCACTCCCACGATCCACCCAGCTACAGAATTATTGACGGAGTATTTTATAAGCTGTGATCTTGACTTGAGAGACTGCTGGGGACCGGAACCGATTGTAAACGGAACCGATTATAAATATTGTTTTAAACTATCACGGTTGTTCACTACAGACTATATTAACGGGATAATTTACCGTGATGAGGTTGTGGTTGTAGTCCCATCAATAATTGTGTTCTAGTGTCGGACGCTAAAATCCGATTCGAGCGGAGACAATTCCAGACAAATCTTGAGATTCTTGTTTTCTTTCTTTTTTTATAAATAGTCTGTCTACTATAATAATCCCTTTTTGACAGTTCATACAAAGTTGACGACAAAACTTTGTAAAGTGTCATGCAAATTATATCCCATACAAATAAATACGTTTATAGGCCGCATCATCGCTTAACATCAGGCGAGTTGGCGGCTTGGCTAACTCGCCTGATGTTAAGCAAGCAAGCCTATTCTGAAATAAAAAAAGAAGTTTAATCTAGCATTACCCATTACAAGGTTACGTTAACTTGAAAGCCATATGAGCTGTCTAAAAGCGATCCAATAATGGATAGACTACAGTAGGATTAGTTCTTTACGAACTACGCAATAAAGCCTATGAAATTGACAATAAAACTAGCTATCCAATAAATGATTTAGTTGAATAGCTTTTTGGTTTTAATGTAAGTATTTCCACCGAACGTTTTGAATATGCACAAAACATTTATTAAGCATTTTATTAGTTGCCAAGCTGTGCCTAGCGTGAAAAAATTTCACAACCCAAAAACATATAGCATAGCTTATAGTAGTGATAATTTAACCATGTCTTCTCTTTAAACTAATTTACTGTTCGAAGTAAAAATAAGTTTCATTTAAAAATTAAGGAGTTTTTTTTTTCACTCATTGTTCCCATTCATCCTCTCATACGTTCCACTCCACTCATTTATCCCATATAATCAAAACTTATTACGTATAAGTAGTTACTCCCGAAATGTTGACTAACATTTACTTGATTTTTCACTGGATCTTGCTTTTTTTTCTTTGTACAACGTCTAATTTTTTTTGCAAATTCAGTGTTGATCTCTTAGAAAAAGTTGTTTGTAATGATGAGTACATACCCTTCAGTATGACTACACCTTTTTGTTACACATTGTACGTATATCCGAAGAGCAGGAAAGGCAAGAAACTAGCCTTATTAAACAATTATATACGTTTTGTTTACATGCGCAATCAAAAAGTACTAAAACATGTCTGGAAATACGTTTTTTTTTAATACTGTAATAGGCTTGCGTTTGACCGCCCGCTCGCCTGATTTTAAGCGATGATGTGGTCTACGATGGAACACGCTTGCCCAGAAGAAACCGATACAATCGAGAATTGAAGACACCCAGATTGTAACTATCGGGGAACACCCATTCCGGCAGCGCATTCCACAAACTAGCAGTTCGCACAATAAAAGTATCAAGACATATGCAACTCTCGTCTCAAACACAATATCGAGAGTGAAATTATACAACAACATAAATGACTTTCACGATCCTTAGAGATATGAAATTATAAAAAAAAACCCGGTGTATACAATAAAGAGTATCTATGTATACCTATACAAATGGTGTATGTTACAAATTATAACATTCATAATACAACTTTTGTAACAGATGTCATGTTATTATGTATTTAAATAATCGTTATTAATGATAACTTAGGTTTTCATTATTTATTTTATATGATAAACAAACAGTTTTTAAAATCAAAAATATGACGAAAACATGACTATTTAGTCGCTTGTACTTTTTTAGTTTTTCACTTGATAACTTTTTGTGTTTTCAGTAACATTTGTGATGCACACAAATGGAAAACGCCTAGCTTTATTAAACGGCTATCCCTATTATCTTAACTCGCAATCTAGAAGTACGAACATATGGAAATGTACGAGAGGTTTCAGCAAGTGCAAGTCTCGATTCATAGTCAACCTCGAAGGCGAAATGTTAAGAGTGTACACAGAACACTCTCACGATCCTCCCAAGTTTCGTATTATAAGTGGTATATATTATAAATTGTAACTGCACTTCAAATCACTCATAGGTTGTATTTACTTATAGCTGCTTATAGTACACTAGCTGTTGCTCGCGTCCACGTAGATTTGCATATAATTTTTTCAAACCCCTTTTGTCCTCGTTAATGCGACCCTTTCGCAAAATTCTTACTTAGCGGACCTCTACCCCACAAGGACTTTATATGCTATATTTTATATTCCTAGGTCAAGTAGATTACGTGATGAGTTTGCCAGTCGGTCAGATAGCGTGTCAAGCCACTATTTTTCATATACGAATTACATTATAGCCTTCGTATGTTCCTATTTTATTCTTCCGAAAATTTAGCTTCCTGGTAGAAATTAGCCTTCGAACATAGGGTTCTTCCATGACTGTTTTAGTAGGTACCTAATAATGATTCGTATATTCAAACTAGACAAGTCAGACCACAGAAAGGTAAAATATTTTTGTTTAAAATAGAACGGCTGTCAAGGCATTTTTGTAAGAAATTTGTTGTAGCCAGTTGCACCCATATAAACCCATAGCAACTGTGCTAGCAACTGTGACGCGGACTTCGACGCGTTGACATAAATAAGAATGTTCAATCAAGTATCTGTCACAATACCTGGCGACAGTTTCCTTTTAATTTCCGTTCTATTTACGTCTTTTTTCTGTGAGTCAGACCTTAGGATTCAATATAATTATTATCCTAAGTTATAAAAAGAAATGACATTTTAAGTTGTTATAAAATATTTTATGTTGTTATAAATAAATTTCAGGACTGACCATTGAACTTAGCACCCATTTAGATCTCACTTATTTTGTAGTTGAAGTTAACAACCAAGGCATGGGACTAAACCTGATAACGCGAAAAAATATCAGCTGTTCCATAGAAAACGGTCATTGACACTCGACAAAATTTATGGAACAGCTGTTTTTTCCTCGCGATTTCAGGGTTGGTCCTGGTAAAAGTTGTTCATAATGATGAGTACAATGACCTCCTTTTGGCTTAGTACAGGGTATATGCACAACCCTGCCCTGTACTATACATAAATGTATGTGTTTAGTACTCAGCTGATAAGAAGTTTTCGATTTTGAGTTGATCGATCTTTGTAATATCAGTTATGTTTGTGTCGACCAAAGTCGTGTGTAAAGGGCAAAAAACTAGCCATATTCAATAAATATACATTCAATCTGCATTCAAAAACAAGAAGTACGTACACATGGCAATGTACAAGAGGTTACAACAGGTGCAAGTCTCGTTTCTTATTCAACATCATGGGCGAAATGCGAAATGTGAATATAAAACACTCTCACAATCCCCCTAATTATCGTATCATAGATAGTGTATTTTACAAACTGTAACATCACACACACACACACATCATCAGCCAATTAACGTCCACTGTTGGACAAGGCCTCCCTCATAGAGGCCAGTCAGTTCGGCCGCTCTGTCTGCCTCCTCGTTGCCCGAGATACCCACGTGTGACGGAATCCATTGGATCACTGCCTCTTTGCCACATGTACGAAGCCTACAGATGGATTCTAGGATGTTATAGGCTATCGGATGTCCTCGAAAACTCGAGGGTAACCGAGCCAAATGATACAGGGCACTTTTTGAATCGGATAAAATAACACATTTGTTACAGTCCAGAGATGCCATGTAAGACAGGGCTTCAGCTATCGCAATTAATTCACAGTGCATTATAGAAGTATCGGCACATTGGACATGAAATTTTACGCAAGTACCTGCCTGTGGATCAAAAAAAGCTGACCCGCATCTGTCATCGACCTTTGATCCATCCGTATAAAGCTTGTAGAATGGCTCATATTTACTAACTAGATATTCGGAACAAATGTTGCGCAAATCTACTGCATTAAAATGTCTCTTTGCAGTCTCAACACCATCTATGTTAATTAAAACAGTCTTAGATAAATCATAGCTACTAATCCAAGTGTTAAGCGAGAAAATAGGAAAATTTGCATCAGAATGTAGAGGGACATTACAAAACTTCCGGTGGGTTTCAATAAGTAATGGCAGTTTTTTTCTTCTCCAGTATGCGTATTCACAAAAATTATTGAGATCATCCAATACTTGAATTGTTACATTGTTATTGATGGATCTTGATCTAAGCCAGAATTTAGCTGCTAAGTATCTTCTACGGATAAACAATGGGTGAAGGCATAACTCACTTTCCATATTATGTACCGGAGTGGTCTTAATAAAACCACCCACCACTCTCATAGCCTGATTTTGGACTTTGTTGAGTTTCTCTAAATGACAGTTTGCACTGTTGTCATAAAGAAAGCAACCATAATCTAATCTGCTTCGAATAATCGCAATGTAAAGACGCCTAAGATGCTTAGGGTGGATGCCCCATTTAGTACCTGCTAGAACTTTAAACACATTTAAGAAATTAATTGTTTTGTCTCGTGTTTCATTGATATGTTTTATCCATTTTAAATTATTATCAAACCAGATTCCTAAATATTTAACATGATCAACTTGTGGTATGCTATGATTGTTTATAGTTAATGTTGCTTTATATCTACTTACAAGTCTGGGTTGGCCTTTAGTGAATACGCATACTTTAGTTTTCCTGTGAGATACATTTAAACCGATTTCTTCCACCATAGCATTTAATGAGCTCAGAGCACTTTGCATAACAGGCACTACATCAGAAACTTTTTTAGCGCTAGTATAAAGAACAAAGTCATCTGCGTATTGCGACACAAATACATGCGGTATATTTTTACAGATTTGGATAGTAGCAGCGTTAAATAACAGCGGAGATGACGGATCTCCTTGGGCTATACCGGTACCCGAAGTTCGAACCAGAATTTCATTATTATCCACCTCAATAGATAGATAGCGTTCGTGCAAAAACTCCCACAAATATTTGCATATTACAGCCCCTACACCGAGCGAATCCAGCGATTTTAATAAACATACCACATTTACATTGTTATATGCACTATCTATGTCTACGAAACAACCTACAGTAGGATGTCCATTTGCAAAACCCATCTGTATTCTTGTGACCATTCTAGATAAATTATCCATACAAGAACGAGACCTTCTGAACCCTACGGTCTCGTCTGAAAAATAATTGTTTTTCTCAAAGTACCATTCAAGTCTACGTGTAATTATAGTATGTAATATTTTGCATGGGCACGATAGTAACGCTATAGGTCTAGTACTGGCAACAGATTCATTATCGAGCCCTGGTTTCGGTACAGGAACGACTTTTACCTCTTTCCATTGAATTGGAACAAAGCTCGACGATATAAATCTGTTAAGTAAAGAAACAAATAAATCATTAGCCACGTTTGGAAGATTTTTAAGCATAGAATATGATATGTCGTCTATGCCCGGGGCTGTATCAGACTGTTTAATGGAGTTTGTAAGTTCCTGTACCGAAATTGGCGAACATAGGTGCATATTTTCACTAGCAAATTCAGGAGCCGCCGGAGCTGTGTAATCGGGTGCTAAACTACATAGTAGCTCTTCAGCTTTCTCACGGCTAATGCTACGTTTTGGGGATTTATAGCCCTTGAGCCACCTCATTTTAGCCCACATTTCTTTAGATGTTGTTACACTGTCAATGCTAGTGCATAAACTTTGCCAAGCTGTAGAGCTACTATTTCTTATAAGCCGCTGAGCAGTTCTGACTTTATCTTGAAGAACTTGTAAATTGTCAGGGGTTGGGGTTTTCCTGAAATTTGCTAGCGCCCTGCGCCTTTCGGCTACTGCTTTCGACAAGTCTTTATTCCAATATGGTCTGGGTGTAAACTTCTTCTGATGAAGGGGATTTTCACAAATTCTAATGAAAGGGATAGATACATCTGCCGCCCTATTTAACGCATTAATAAAAAAATTATATGCCGCCTGATGGTCTTCGGGCAAAGTGATTTCCCCAAGTTCGCGCTCCAAACAAAATCTGTATTTTTCCCAATCAGCCTTTTTAAAATTTCGTTTCTTCTTAGTCACATTAAAATGATTTATGTTAATTTTCATCTTAATTATTAAGTGGTCACTACCTAAATTTTCATTTAAGACTGACCATTCAAGTTTCAGTGCAATATCCGTACTAGCTATAGAAATATCAGGTGAAGTGTTTTGTACCCTGCCATTTACTAGTTTGACTCTTGTATGTGTGCCGTCATTTAATGTAATGTAGTTATTCTCAAATATTGAGTCAAATATTTGCCGTCCCCTTGTATCTGTTTTAGAAGACCAATTCGGATGATGCCCATTTAAATCGCCTGCTATTAATGTTTTCCGGTTAGCTAGAGTCAATATCTGATCCCAATCATCAGGAGTAGTTCTAACCCATTGTGGGCAGTACACTCCCACTATATTTTCTAAGTGGTCACAATTTAATAATTTTATGTGGATCATATCAATATCAGAGTTTGAAATTCGGGAATTACATTGCTGGACCTTAACTGTTGTATGTGTTAGAATAGCCACCCCTGCATACCCATCAGCGCGATCAGCTCTGTAAGTATTGTATTCCCTTATTCGGAAATAACTTCCCCTATCAAACCACGTCTCGCTAATTATTGCGACATGAACTTTTTCTTGATTTAAAAGAGCTTCAAACTCTGTTTTCTTAGGTCGAATGCTTTGAGCATTCCATTGTAGTACATTTATTACGATGTTTGTGTTGTTGTAATCCATAATTGTTTAATGAAATTACAACCAGGCTTGTCTGCTATATATTGCCATACTAATGATAATACCGCTTCAAAAATAATGCCCACACAGCTCTTAATTTTATCTTCCCACGGAGAATTGTCTGAGGCAAATAAGTTTTCTTTTAACTTTTTCAGTAGGGTCTGCCAAGATATTTGTTCTTTATACTTCGATTTCTTTGGTTTCTTACTTTGACTTGATTGGTCTTCGTTCAAATCGGTCCTGCTATCATTCTCACTAATCTCCGACATACACTCAAATATATCTTCATCTTTTCGTCTTGCAGTCTTATTCTTCTTCTTTCTTTTTTCCGGTTTTGATATTTTCCTAGGTATATCCTGGGATTCGCTTACAATATTTGCATACGTAGCAGTGGTGCTAGATTCTGCTGTTGGGTTATCTAGGAAATAATCTGGTCTATTTGCACGTGGAGTCAGAAGCGGAGCAGACGGTGCTGACCGTGGTGTTGGCAAAAAAGGGTCTTGCGAGATATCAAAAGGTTTAGGTGATGGAGGGACATATAAAGTAAGAGCTCTTTTGTACGAGCAATTAAATTCTGCCATCAGTTCTCTTATTTTCCTCTCTTTTATATACACTGGACAAATCTTAGCCATAGCCATATGTCTTCCAGTACAGTTATTGCAGTAGAAACTAGTCGTCTTGCAATTAGGATGATTCTTCGAACATTTAGGGCATACTATTTTGAGTGATGGGCACATTTTAACCATATGTCCGAACCTCCAACACTGGCTACATTGTGTTACAGGGTAGGTGTAGCGGCTGACTATCACTCTGATATTATAAATATATACGTGCGAAGGCAAAGATGAACCTGAGAAACAAATTCTTACAGATTCACCAAGTTCCCAGCTGCCGTCAACTGTATTCCTCCGTTTTAGTCTTTTAACTGACAATATTGAGACTTCACTATAAAGCCCTTTCATTATCTCCTCTTCGTCCAAATCTAAATCAACATTTTTTATAACGCCATAGGACTGACTAATCTCTAATGTTTTTTGGCTCTTATACCCATTTTCATTAAACGTCTTTGATTGTATTAATACCTCCGCACTATTTTCGTTATTGAAATGTATCAACACTTTATAAGCATTTATGTATTTTACGTTGATCACATTCTGTATGTTTTCGGCTTTAAGCATTTTTGCCAGACCAAATTGTTTGGGTAATTTTTCTAAACATGTTACGCATACCTCTATTTTATCTTCGGGTATATTCAACGAGCCATCTTGTTGAGTAATTTTTTTTGACTTACGTGCCACGGTATTCCATGATCCATCAGGACTCCTATCCTTCCTTTTAGCAGGTCTTTCCGTCTCCGCACTGTAACTCGCCTCCGTGCACGGTGGCGCCACCTCCTCCGTACTAATTGTCATCTCACTCTCACTCAATTCTGCGGCTGCGTCCTTCGCCATATAAAATTCCGCGTACTCACTTACTGATGCATTTTCGTCGCTACTCATTGTTATTGATAGCAGACGAATTTCATAATCCGAACGTCGCACAAGTCGTGCGAAGCGAACTGATAAACAAGTGGCCGGATCGAAACAATAGATCGACGCGTCCAGCGATAACGAGCGCCCGCGCGCGACTGATGAAGCATATAGATCAACTTCAGTAACGTTTTCCCGTATCATCATCAATCATTTTCCATACGCTACTGAGTCAGGTATCTTCTTCAGCGCGCCATATTTTCCAGTCCTGTGCCATTCTCGGTGACTGCTTACCTGCCGCCTTTGCGATGTATTTTGACGGACTGCCTAGGGATAAATCGATTTGAGTGGTCATTGATTGCTACTCGGCCGTTCGAATGGCATTTAATGCTGGTGTCCCCTAGAGGTCGGTGCTCTTTGTAACTCTTTTTCTCTGAACCTGCAACCTCTGGCAACCTGCTAATGCCCGGAACCTTTGGGAACGCAGACAACAACAAAGTTGCAACGAGCTACATATAAAATGCATGAACTAGTGGCCAGTTCCTGAGAGAGGTCATGGTTGGGTGCATGAACTTGTCCCTTCTTCATCTCCAATTGGGGCGATGCCAACCTAGTCCATCTTTTTGAATGCCAAAATGAAGGTGTATACAAGTTTCCAGCTTATTAACTCTCATTAGGAGGTGAAACCTCTAATATGACTGGCCTAATCTGCCAGGCTATCATGCGTGCTGCGACAAAATTTTGTCAATTCTTTTTATCATGCCAAAGCGGGACAGGCGTATACATAATTATGAAGCCGTAAGCACCGCGGATGCAGATGGCAGGATGTCGTTCAGTGTGGAGGTTAAAGGAGGAGGCCTATGTTCAGCAGTGGACGTCTTCTGGCTGATGATGATGATGATGATGAAGCACCTTGTCGCGTTCTCGCTCGACAAACTGACGACAAGATTTTGTCGCAGTGCGCAAGCGCATGCTAGCCATGCTGTTCAAGTTCAATGAAGATAAGATCCCGGTGTGTCTATTCTCCGCTAAATAGAGTGCATTCCAACTGACTTCTACTTTTTGAGACGTATCCATATCGATAACTGACTAGCTTGAGCACTTGGGCGTTACTCTGACGTCTACCCTCAACCTCGGCTCTATATTAAGAACAAGGCTCAATTGGTTGCTATAAAGCTGGGTATCCTCTCGAAGGCGCGGCGGTACTCCACGTCGGAACAATTTCTCACATTATATTAAACACATAAGCTCGGTAGTGCATGGAGTACAGCTCGCTCCTATGGTATAGATCAGTACTACCACCTACTAGCTACTAGTACTACCAAGTACTAGTTTGAGGCGTTGCATTGCAGTCCATTGAGAAACGTGCCAAGGACCCCATCAGCAACGAATTCGTGTTACAGACTAAGCTTCAAGTCTTGAACATCGGCGCAAAGTAGCTAGTTAACCGGTTTTTCATATGATACTCCTGCCCATTTTTCTATCGGACACCCAGGGCGGGCACGAAAATGCGACTCCGTTTCAAGGTTCATATTCCAAAATCTCCAAATTTTTATTGTAAACAGTTCTTTGTTCTGCAAGCGAGAGGGCGCGTAATATGTTTACAAGTCTTTAAGATGTGATGATATTCAGATAAGTAAATTACGCGTTGTCTATTTTGTGTATGGAAATTTTGATACTTTGATTATATATGGTATTTAAGGTCCTATTTTCCCACTTTTAATAATTTAGGTTTAGTTTGTCTACTTCCATGGTTAGCTTAAAATTATAAAAATGGTGACATGTCAAAATTGAATGTTTTATCTAGGAAACCGTAAAGACCGAAACACGAAGAAGGACATTACAATCAAAAGAAAAAAGAAAAAAAAAGTAGCACTGATTTGAGTTTTTCTCCTAGTTTTTTTGGATTCATTTAAACAAGTACCTATTTACTAAATGATGTCTACGATATTTTAATATACAGATTTCATAATTATGGAGGGAACCGTAAAGCAACATTTAACATTACAGCTATAGTTTTTTTTTTTTTTTTTTCAATAACTTTTCGAAAAATATGAGAAAAACGCACGACTTTTGTAAGCGCCATGGTTTTTCTCTACAAAATGCGACTCTACAAGCCTTGTAGTAACAAACATTGCTCAAAAGTGGGAAAACGTCGCCTTAAGCAAAGGTTAGAAAGTTTAACACTCTCCTAATTGAGGAAGTGCTGTCCTATCATGCCTAAATTTTTCCTTCTCTGTTCACGTGTTAATTATTTTTTTCAGTGAAAATTGTGATGCAGAGGTCTGGAAAGCCGATAGCTATTATCGATGGCTACACATTTTACTGTCAAAGAAAGCATTTACACACTCAAACTTGGTGGTGTACTATGTGTGGGAAGTGTAACGCGAGGTTCACGCTATTCAATAATGGTAAAATTAAAAAGTCTCACACTGTGCACGGTCATGAGCCTCCGAACCATAGAATTATTGATGGAATTTATTATAAATTGTAAAATAGTGACCTCAACTTTGCAAGTTGAAGTGTCAATGGGCAGGCCACATCGCTCGAAGAAACGATAACCGATGGGGAAGAAAGGTTCGTGAGTGGAGACCACGAACTGGAAGACGCAGCGTAGGTAGAACTCTCACTAGATGGACCGACGACATTGTGAGAGTCGTGGGCGTCCAGTGGACGCAGATGGCAGGATGTCGTGCAGTGTAAACTGTGTGGAGGTTAAAAGGGAAGGCATATGTTCAGCAATGGACGTCTTCTGGCTGATGATGATGATGATGGCGACTTTGTTATTTCATTCGAAACTAAATTTTACGGCACTAACATTGTTTATTAGTTCAAGATTAGCCCTCAGGAACGAGAAATTGTCAGGATAAAATGTATACTGTAGACTTCAATGTAATGTATTCTAGTAAATAAATGATTTGATTTGATATATAGCCTCTTTATTTTCTTAGTAATTAAAATAATTATTAATAATCATTTTTTAAGTCCCAATTATTTATAATAATATATAACAAAAGTGTATTACCATAATAACTCAATAAATTAATTAATAAAACATGTAAACAGATTAACCATATCAACAACATTATTTCATTAAAAACATGTTTCATTTTTATTTCTAGAACATTAATTCACAATTTGATAAATAAATAGTTAATTACATTAAAAATTTTATAATTACATCATGCATTCTAAAATGTCTACATATAAATATATGTATTTTTTTATTATTATTAAGGACTTCTCTACGAGTGTAGATCTCTTCTTTTTATCTCTAAGTCTTTCTGTCCTTTGCTTATATCACCTAGTCCCAGCCAACCACATATCTCATCTGCCCATCTTTCTTTGGGTCTTCCCACGTTTCTTTTACTGATTGGTCTTGTCCAAGTAGTTATTTTGTGAGTGCATTTTTCTTTGATTATATATTGGGATAAAATATATTACACGTCGATATCTGGTCCTCAAACCATCACTATGCAAATAATCAAATCAAACCGATGATCATTTTGTAATACGGCTCTTAAACATTTTGGAAACGATACTGACTGAAACTTTTCAAAATTATCTCAATATCACTAAAGTTTTTGTAATAGTAAAATACTAAATTGGCCACTATGTACTAATTGTTACTATGTACAAAATATGTATGTACAAAATGGTCATACTATGTACAAAAGTATATATGTACTTTTGTACATAGTATGGCAATTTTGTACAATACAAAATACAAAATTACATACGTACATAGTAGTAGCCAATAGGCACAGTACTATCAAAATAATTATGCGAGACGCCAATATGCGATAGAGACAAAACATCTTACAATCAAACCAACGATTGAAACAAAAGAGTATATTTTTTATGGGCTTGTCAAAGTCAAAGTCAAAGTTTTTATTTGTTTGCGTTTAAAGACATTAAGAGTTCGGCTTCCGACGGTATACTAAAAAATCGGTTAAGACGGTTTTTGATCGAGAAGGCCTACTACTCTCTCAAAGAGTATTTTGGTGAGTCAAATATTAAAATATATTGTATTTTGTAAGATTTGTGACATATTATAGTGTAGTTACTAGTAACTAGTTATGTATATATTCTCAAATGTGATGTGTGATCTTGTATATAGTTCACCAATAAATTATCTGTATATGTATCTGACCGCCAGCACACCTGATGAAAAAAAAACTCAGCTGAATAAAATAAATTCAGTGGGTAAAACGCATTAAACTGCGTCTGTAATGTGAATGGGAGGTAATCCACCAGGACTCGTTACTCTTTCATAATCAAGTGCTCTAAGTTCATTTCTCATTTATTTTTCTCCTTTTGTATTAATGTGTATAAATGTATTTTTAGTGTTATTTGTGAAGAACGAATCCGGAAAGCGAGTAGCAATTATCAATGGCTACACATTTTATTGGAAAACATATCAGCACTCAATCTTGGTGTTGTACAAAGAATTGGTCCGGTGAGTGTAAGTCGTGGTTTGCGCTCACCAACGACGGTCGAATGAAAAAATTTATATTAGAACATGGTCATAAACCTCCGAAATATACCATTATAAAGGGAGTATTCTATACATTAAGATAATGAAGTCGATTCTCTCTTATTCTTTCCTTAACAGCCATTCTTCAAAAGTGCTGTTAATAGTGTTTTAAAAGGTCGGAAACGTATCTGCGATGGCCCTGATGTTACAGTTACAAACGTCCATATAGGCAACGGTGATCGCTTACTATCAGGCGGCCCGTTAGCTTGTTTGCCACCCATGGCATAAAAACACTTCTGTTAGCTTCTATTAATTATGATGGTTAAAATCATAAATTCCAAAGATGTACTTATACAAAAAAAAAAACACTATGTCAATGTCAAAGTAGGAGTTCGAAGTATTTTTTTAGGAGAAATGATTGATTTCACTTTGTAAATAATCATTTCACTCGATAAAAAAAAATCGAGACCCACTTGCACGACTGATTTAAATATCGATTGAATCAAATCAAATCATTTATTTGCTAGAATACATTACAAAAAAAAAAAAAGGTCTTAAAATTATTTTTGGTACCTACACTGTATTCAGTCTGCAAGCAGACGTGCAAATGTTCCTATGCTAAATAAATTACATATTTAAGAACTAGTATTATTAAATTATATTCAAATATCATATAACATTTAAAAAATCCCTAAATTCCTTAACATTATAAAAACAATGGCCAAGTAGCCAATCAGTAAAAGTTTTTTTAAATTTGTTTACCGTCCAACATTTTGATTTCATTAGGTAGCTAAAGTGATATGCACATATTATGAACATTTCTTTGGTACAAATCTTTTCTGACAGGAGGTTGATACAATAAGTTAGTTAAAAAAATAAAATTCAAACGTATTAAAATTTTGTAAATTCTAGATTTAAATAGTTGTGTTGTGTCTAATTGTTTGTTTTTATTTTATACAACTGACATGTTTTGTTATTCCCGTATAATAAATACTAAAAAATATAGCAAGTTTCTTTATTTTTTTATGTACGCGGCTTGCCTTTCGTTCAGATCTTTGTTGTATTTTTTTCAGTTGAATTCGTTGTCACTTACAAAGGGAGACAGCTAGCGATCGTGTTGGGATATTGCTTCGCACGATATCATCAACACAGGTCGAACGAATACTATCAATGCCAAATGTCCCACAGGCAGTGCAAGGGGAGATTCGTCATCTCAGACGGACTTATAAAAAAATCATACTTACTTCACAATCACGACCCGCCTAGATATAAGATCATGAACGGAGTTTTTTATAAGTTGTAATAGTCGAGATTTTACGCACTATCTGATGTTTATACTATGTAGTTATATGTATTTAGTATTTAAACCATTGAATAACTTAATAAGATCGGGGCAGATGGTACAAACTCAGTTGTGCTAACAGTTATACTGCGCACTTGGCCTCACTCTTTATTCGGCCAGGCCTGGCGCACTCTGCACTTCAGGTATGAAGCTACAAGTAGTGGACTGGTCGGACTTGCCGTGCTCGCTGCCATGCGACAGACAGAGATAACGCGACAAGAGTTGTGCGAAAGACACAGAGGCAACTTCTAGGTTAATATAGCAGTAGGTAGTTAGCGCTCGCACGTCCTGAATTGAACTTTATTGTGTGGTAGTAAGAGTCGCTACTTATTTAAATGTTTTTGCTGAGTGAACCTTCTGTACTTGTACTTTATGTATTCTGTGATACGGCTTTGGAGCGTCCATACCCACAATATTACGGCACAACTGGAAAAGCTGAGCAGCAACACGGCACTCAGTAGTATAGGTACAAAGTTATCACTAGACCGCGCGGCGCCGGATTCAGTAAAACAAAACGGGTTATCTATACCTATAATATTATCACCCATATATAGGCTGTCTCAGTAAGAGTGCACTTTTTAAATTTAGAATCATTTTTTTTCCGTGCAAGTGGCAATTTTGAAATTTGACAGCTGTCACCTATGTTTATTCCGCTTATTAAAAAAATATGCAGGACAGTGCCACCTGCCACACCGCGCATGAAACAGTCGACTTATTGCAGCAACGTTTTCCAGAACACATTATCTCACGAAATTCTGATGTCTACTGGCCACCAAGATCGTGCGATTTTACGCCGTGTGATTTTTTTCTTTGGGGTTTTGTAAAATCTCGGGTTTATGCAAATAAACCAGAAACAATTCCTGAGATCAAATCAGAGATCCAACGCGTCATACAGCAGTCGGTGAGATACAGCCACATCTCTGTGTAAAAGTCATGGAAAATTTCATGAAAAGAGTAATGGCCTGTCATCAGAGCCGTGGAGGCCATTTGCTGGATATTTTATTCCATACTTAATCGGAACACGTCTTCTTTACAATCAAATAAAAATATCACAACTTTCTCATAACATACGTGTTTTTATTTTAAAATGGAAAAGTGCTCTCTTACTGAGACACTCTTTACATACATCAACATTCATATACGCAGTTACCCGCTAGCTACCACGCGAATAGAAGTTACCTTGCCCTTCGCGTTAGGTAAGTACCAATAATTACGACCGATTAATGGAATAAATAACTGGCCAGGAGTATGTCCTGGAATGCGAGCATATGTCCCGGGTCTATCTATGTACTCGTACACAATATGTTTTAACATTTTCTAACAAAATATGGAATTATCCATTCCTGTTCAATAGCGGGTGAAACTAAGAAGCAGTGTTCATTAAAAATAATATGCTTATATTTGTTCCACGTTGTTTTGTGTTCAAACTATAGTTCAACTAACCTAATGAACACAACCCTTTCTCATAAGAGTTTTTTGAAATTATGTGCTATATTTTTTTCAGTGTTATTTGTGAAGAAGGAATGCGGAAAGCTGGTAGCAATTATAAATGACTTCACATTTTATTGTCATAGAAAATATAACTGTGAGCAATCTTGGTGGTGTACCAAGCAAGGCCGCGGACGGTGTATGGCACGGTTTATATTCACCAGTGATGGTCAAATTAAAAAAACGTCCCTTCAACATGATCACGAACATCCAAAATATACTATTATAAATGGATTTTTCTATAAATTAATGTAATGGCGTCGATTTTGTTTAAATAATTTACTCTTACCATTTTATTTTTCATATTTTAAAATGATAAATACCGTTCGTTACCCGTATTACTTCCAGTCACAGAAAAGATAAGTTTAAACAAACATTTTTTTTCTTTTCTGTACTTCCAGTAGTAATGCGTTTTTTTACTTGTGTTACTACTAACTACTCTAATAGTAACACAGCAGGATAATTTTATATGACCTTGTTAAAGCAAACGCTACAACAAAGTCTACGCCAGTACCCTTGAATTTCAGAAATGTTGTTAGTGTGTTTTTCTTAAGAGTCTAGCTTTCGTGCGCTTTCTATCGCGCACGTAACATACACAACAAACATTGTTCAGTAAAGAAAAATATATTCTGTTAAAAAATATTTTTATTCAAACAAAAGATAAATTTATCATTTTTTTATCTGGTTATATGATGCTTGAATCATTTAACCAAATTAAAAATATTTATAACAATAAGGGGAAACCGTTGGCAATAGTGAATGGTTTCACTTTTTACATCCATGGGAATGCGAGAGCGACTACAAACTGGCAGTGTACCCGGGCCGGGAAATGTGCGACAATTGTCACGCGCGAAGTCATAACAGCAATTTTAATCATGAATAGTATAAATGTTGTCTCTAAGTAAGGCCGTACTATTTTTAGTGTTTTACGTGGCCAACGATAAGGGTAAACCGTTGGCTATAGTGAATGGTTTCACTTTTTACATCCATGGAAAGGCGAGAGCGACTACAAACTGGCAGTGTACCCGGGCCGGGAAATGTAAGGCGCGGTTTACGTCACTCACTACGGGTGGCAGAGAAGTGATAAGAACAAATCTGGAACATAACCATACGCGTCCCATGTTCGACATCATTAATGGCGTCTATGTTAAGTTATAAAATTTTACATGTAATTACGGGTCTTAATTTAAATTTTTGTTTTAGACTTTAATAAATTAATTTCACTGAAGTGTAAAGGAAAATTGTTCACAATTGAGGTTGCCCGTTCCACCTCTTTATGACGTTAGGTGAAGGGTTTGTGTAGTTTCAGGTAAAATTCCAGAAATACCACCGCTTATACCTCATGTGTGTGTGTGTGTGTGTGTGTGTGTGTGTGTGTGTGTGTGTGTGTGGAGGGATGTGTAGGGGATATGAGTGTGTTTGCATGAAAATTGATTAAAATGTTTTCAAAGTTACAGAAATAATATGATAATTCTCAAATAAAAATGTAAGATCCATTAAAGTTTTGATTTTTTACATACAGGCATATACCACGTGCCTCGTATTTTTTTATACAAATAGGTATAATAGTTAAGTTATTTTCTAAGTCATATATGTAGTAGTCATTTCATAAGTTCATTAATGTATAGATGTGATACCAATAATTGTAAATTAAAAAAACCGATTTAAAAATTAGTAAATACGCAATAAGTATACTTTATTTGAATGACATATTTTTTTCAGTTATTTTGATCAAAAAACTAAACTGATTTTGATGAAATTTATGTGGGACTACCTCTGCCTACAAAACAAAAAAGAAATCGTCAAAATAAATTCATAATTGGCGAATCAATTGGATTTGAATCGAATTGGAGAATCAATTAATAATTTGAAAAATCGGTGAACATACATAAGAAAATACAGTGGAACATAGAACCTCCTCCTTTTTTGAAGTAGGTTAAAAACTAGGGTTCGTGTGTAGATTACAAAGCTGGTAGTGGATTGAAATAAATAAATAATGACTTTGACTTTGGAAGACGCAGTGTAGGTAGGCCTCCCACTAGATGGACCGACGACATTGTGAGAATCGCGGGCATCCAGTGGATGCAGATGGCAGGATGTCGTTCAGTGTGGAGGTTAAAGGGGGAGACCTATGTTCAGCAGTGGACGTCTTCTGGCTGATGATGATGAATAATAACTTTAAAAATCTATTATTGCTTCCCAGAGAAATGGATACAAACAATTTAAGAGCTGTAAAATTTAATCGAGTTTAGATAATCGTATAATAGACGTCAATTTTACATCAATAAGTAAAACTGCAATTTCATTGCATTATGCACTACTAGTTTATCCTTTTGTATACTCTGTGAAGAGTAACTCAACTGAAGATTAGATTGTCCCCTTTATAATAAAAAGTGATAAAATTGAAATCTAATATTCATAATTTCTGAATAAAACCATTTCTTCTTTGATCAATTCAATTTGGCTACAGAAATAATGTAATTCTTATTGATACATTTCAGTACCAGTATTCTACGTGCGGAATATGAATAACAAGCAGTTGGCTATCATCGATGGATACTCTTTTTACTTCCATTTGAAGACCAAATCGACTATTGGTTGGCAGTGCACCAGGACTGGAAAATGTAAAGCTCGTTTCACATCACATGTACGTGATAACCAATTTATACTAAGAGCGACACTAGAACATAATCATATTCGTCCCAATTTTAACATAATTAATGGGATTTATGTAAAGACTACTGTTAAACATTAAGGTGGAACGTTTCACGTTTGGCGGGAAATTCAAATTTCAAACAGTTTTTTGTCCTTGTAGCTAGGCCAGGTAATTATTGTGAAATAACACAGTGTTTGCGAAAATTGTTGGTTGTTCTTTACATTATCATGTACAGCTATTAATCAGTATCCCACCGTATTACTTACATTTGTAAATAAACTGTTTGAAACAATAAAAATTTCTTTATTGGCAAATGTATTTCATAATGTGCATTAGAGATAAATAACTTTACGTGAGTTAGTAAAAAATAATAATCAATTTTCACAAACATCATGATCGTTTACAATAATTACCCGGCCTAGCTACAAGAACAAAAAAAAAACTGTTTTAAATTTGAATTTCCCGGCAAACGTGAAACGTATCACCTTAATTGTATTACTTAAAAACGTTACTCAAGTTAATCTATGCCTAGAATAGCTCTGTCTCATTTTCGCGTGTGACTATTGCCGTCAGCGAGAAGTTTAAGTTTTTAAGTAATGCCCTTATGGTTTTGCTTAAAAACGTTACTCAAGTTAATCTATGCTTAGAATTGCTCTGCCTCGTTTTCGCGTGTGACTATCATACAGCGAAAAGTTTAGAGAGCAATTTTACACATAGCTTAACTTGAGTAACGTTTCTAATTAAGGCCCTAAGTTTTAACTACGCCGAAATTGTTTATTTATATGAATGATTGTTTGCTTACATATTTATGTAAAGTATTACCTTAAGAACATTGTTTATTATAAAGGTCATTGGATCAAGGCACACTTGCTATGAACTTACTGTTGATAAAATTAAAACCTAATATGTATGTACATTTTCAATATGAAAGAAAACCTTGCCTTGATAATTTCTTTGCCATTTGGCTGCAGTAGAAACTCAATTTTTAACAGTACTCAAATATTTCAGTTGTCTACGTGCGCAACGAAAATAATAAGCAGCTAGCTATTATTGAAGGATACTCTTTTTATCACCAAAGACAGAACAAATCGACTATTGGTTGGCAGTGCACCATGACCGGCAAAAGCTGTAGGGCGCGGTTTACGACAATCGTAAATGGAAACGGAGAGATAATTAGGGCGAAACTAGAACATAACCATAAACGTCCCATTTTCAAAATAGTTAATGGGATTTATGTTAAGTTACACTAATATTAAACAGGGACTCCTGTAAAACGTGTGAGTGAAACAGGTTGTATTTCGTATTCGCTTGCACTCGTAGTATTACGGATTTATAATAGTGGCATTTTACTGTGATCCATTTGGATTCCAATAAATAGATGGATGGAATGTAAAAAATTTTTTTAACTATATTATTGATACAATCATACAATGACTTTATTGGTCTGTGAAACTAAGTAATTATTTGGTACATAGGTGACAAAACAGTAGTATGTGCTCTAGCGTCTACCTAGAAATGTTACACAGACATCACGATCTAAAGAAAAAAATATTAAGTCTATAATTTAATGTAAAAACTTTAACAGTGCTAACTCTTCATACAATTGTCGAAAGCAATTATTATAAACTAGTGTTGCCCGCGACTTTGTACGCGTAGATTTTCGTATAAACTTGCAACCCTTTTTTCCTCCCTTAATCCGGCCCTTGCGCAAAATAACATAGCCTATAACTTCAATCTGGTCACAGCTAAGTATATTCGTGAAAACCGCATTTAAATCCGTCTAGTCGTTTAGGAGATGTGCGTGGACATGGAAAAACAAACAGACAAAAATTCTAAAAACAGTCTTAACGTGTTCAGCTGCTTATTTGAAGACGCCCTGTGTGGTTTTATTTTTTATATCTCGTAATTACAGATTTTTTATATCTACGTTTTTATTACTTATCTGTATAGATATAATAGAAATATTAAAAAAAAAACATTAGCTCATAATTCAAATGTCAATAAAAGCTTTAAAAAAAAAATACAGTTACACCAGCGAAGTTGGCTAATTCGCTGAGTTACACAGCTAAATCTTACAGGTTCTATCTCAATTTCAGTGCAGTATGCTATTAAATGCAAAGGAAATGCCGTGGCAATTTTAGATAGGTACACTTTTTATCGTGCCATGGAATGTACCATGCATGGACAGTGTAAGGCGCGGTTCACTACTCACGCCGCAGGCGACCAACGCCTCAAAAAGGTGAATACAGAACATACTCACGACCCTCCCGCTTACAAAATTATCAATGGAGTATTACATAGGTTATATATCAAAGGTTCATAGGCAATATGTAAAGATGTAAACCAATATGTAAGGGAAACGCCTCCGAAAACGAAGACTGGTGATAGAGTTAATAATTAATCATACGATACTACAAAAAATGCTGTTTTTTTATAATGTTAGCAATGTAATGCAAATAAAATATCAGCTGATGCTCACAACAAACATACAAGCAATTTAATTCATTTATTATCAAATATGGGTACATTAGTGTACACTTATGAACGTCCACATTACATTTTACTTGTGAAAAAAATTAACTTAATTATTATGAATAAAATAAAAATATCAACAGCAATAAATAAAATTATAGGTACAATATGACAGTAATTAACAAATAGGTATGTATGTCCATAGAATTAATCAGTTATCTTTGCAGTCTAAACACAATTTGCGCAAAGACAACGAAACGCTGACGTCAAAGCAATCACGAGTACTGTTGTAAAACATTTGATAGATAACATAAAAAAAACAAAGGAAACTTTTCTTCAAATGTTAGAGAATATTATCGTGATACTTTATATAATTGCAACGTGTGGGCACCATAACATCAAACAAATAAAACTTTGCTGTCTGCGCCAGTGATTACATACGGTCACTTAAATTAAATTTCAAATATATTTCAATTATAATACAACTGTCTGAACTTAAGAAAACAAACACTGAGTACGGGATGTGTACGGGAAAATACAACTATACTCAAACCAAGTTTTTTTTTCTGGACACTTGTGCTAGGTTTTTGAATGCAATATTGTATTAGTCGATTTTGCCCAGCAAAAGATTAAAAGAAAAAGTTTCCATTCCCCTTTTTACAATATGTTTGATTATGTCAGAGCTGAAAAAACTTGGAATAATAAAAGATCATCATCATCATCATCAGCCAGAAGACATGCACTGCTGAACATAGGCCTCCCCCTTTAACCTCCACACTGAACGACATCCTGCCATCTGCATCCACTGGATTCCCGCGACTCTCACAATGTCGTCGGTCCATTTAGTGGGATAGGAGGCCTACCTAAGCTGCGTCTTCCGGTTCGCGGTCTCCACTCAAGAACCTTTCTTGCCCATCAGTTATTAGTTCTACGAGCGATGTGGCCTGCCCATTGCCACTTCAACTTGCAGATTTTAATAGTCCGTTTTTTTTTTCATTTCATTACTCCCTTGAATGCGCGTTTGCCAGTTTTGTGATTAATATGCTGATTTGATACTAAACTAAGTATAAGTTTCTACAAATGAATAAATCTGACCGAATGATTATTTATCTCATAACAGTGATTTTATTTATATTACACGGGAATTACTCACGTAAGATTAGGCCGGTTACTCCAACTATAGTTTCAACCGCATTCGGCGATCTTTATCAAGGTGAATGCGCGCGCGCGCTGCGTCTCGATTTGCACTGAACTATAGTCGGAGTAACCGGCCTAATCTTACGTGAGTAATTCCCGTGTAATATAAATAAAATGAGTGAAGACCACGTCGGTTCTCATAACAGTGGCTTACGCGGAGAAGCAGAGGGGGAAAGCCCGTGGCTATCTTGAAAGACTACACTTTTTATCGTTCCAAACAATATAAGTCAACTATTTATTGGCGGTGTACCATGCAAGGAAGTAATGCACGTTACAGAAAACGGTGTACGGCGCGGTTCAGAACCATTTCCGGAGACGAACGACGCGCAATAACCGTGAATGCAGAACATAATCATAGCCCCCCTTTTTACAACATTATCGATTGGGTTTTTCATTAGTTTTAGCTAGTTTTTAAGTGACACGGCTATAACTAATTGAATTGTATATTAGTAAAAAAAAGTACTTATAATATACTTCATCAAAACTCTGGATAAACATAACGTCAGTGTAAGCCGTTTTGTAATAGTTTAATAAAGAATACTATATTATAATGATTATGGTATAAAACAGGTAAAAAATGCTTTGTTCCGTAACATCGTAAAAATAAAATAAACAGTACTATTTGATCCAATGTTTAATTATATTTTTTTCCATATTGTGGTATCAACAATAAATAGTTAATCAAACATTCAAACATCTATCTATCTTTTTACTCATCTTTTACTAGAAAATACTAATGACATTATTTGGTGTGTACTTACTCACTTAAAGGCGAGTTTGCCAAATTTGTTAAAACTAGGTTTGTTTGGTATAATGAAAAGTAATTATGTTGACAGGTATTGTTCCCATTCCAGTGACTTACGCTGTTAGAGGCAAAGAGAGAAAGCTTGTGGGGATCTTAAAAGGCTACACATTTTTTTGCTCCAAACGAAATAAGAAAACCAATGATTGGCAGTGTTCTATGCAAGGAAGTAGGGCACGTCAAGGACATCGGTGTAGGGCAAGATACATAACCCTCACCGGAAACGACAAACACATAATAAGCGTAAAGGGGGAACATAATCATCAGGCCCCAGTTTTCAGAATTGTCAATGGAGTTTATTATAAGTTGTAGCTAGATTCATCGTTGTTATAAAATGAAATATTATGTATACATGTCCTGCAATATTCCAAAAATACCTTGTATTTGAAGACTATTTCGGTTAATTTAATATATACAGTAACATCATTAAAACTAACAGTATAATCAACTCATTGTTATTTCTGTAACTTTTATTTCATCGACTTTTCCTGTTTACAACCAACATTACTTGATATATTGTGACGTAAATGCAAGATTGCCAGTTTTGTGACAAGAGGCATGTGGCCTTATGTTTAATTTATTATAAATAACAAGCTTAGCGATGAATATAACTAAATACATTACATATACTGAAAAAATAAATTGAATCGGCTGATTAATCTCTGAGATATGCGCGTTTAATGTTTTAGGTGGGAATAGAGAGGGGATGCTGCATCCATTTTTCGCAATGCGTGTGTTAGTATAGCATTTGTATGCCGCGCCTGAAGCTTGACGTCATAGCTCAATATAGTGCGCTCTCTGTCTAGCATGAAATTAAAATACTTATAACTTATTTATTTTTGAACTACTTAATTAAAATTTTGTTTTTGTAGGCTCTGATGATGATCAGCTTTTTTATGAGATAATAAAAAAAAATTAGCCATCATGCCTATTGAGTTGATCTGGTACAAAAATACGTAATATGTTTCTGATAGTTATTGTTCCCATTCCAGTGACTTACGCTTTTAGAGGCAAGGAAGGAAAGCTCGTGGGTATCTTGAATGGCTACACTTTTTATCGTTCTAGACAATATAAGTCGACTAGTAATTGGCAGTGTTCTATGCAAGGAAGTAGACGTAACGGACAACGGTGTAAGGCACGGTTCACAACCCTTTCCGGAGACGACCAAAGCGTAATAAGCATGAATAGAGAACATAATCATAAGCCTCCCGTTTACAAAATTATCAATGGGATTCTAGTTTCTAAGCAACGTGTATATAAGACATAATTTAATGTATTTATATTGTGCAAAAAAGGTAAAGTATCCTGTTTTAATAATACTTAGTTTTGTTTGATTAAAAGGGGTTAAAAAAAACGCATATATATATATATATAAAACTTTGTAAATGTACTATGTAATTAATGTATGTAGTGAAAATTAAAATTATTATTATTGGCAAGAAGTATTTTTGTATAGAGCAGATTTATGGGAAGATTAAATAAGCGATTTAGTTTAGGTGATTTCGAAACGTTGCGTGACCCCAAACCGTATCTCGGCGCGTTAAGGTTCGTGTGATTTTGCAAAATGCGCGTATTCGTGCCCGCGGTTAGAGTTAGGCGTAAGGCCTCTGTTGCTGGCTGCTTCAGAGATCCATGCCGCGTCATTTTGTTTGTCACGCGCGAAATCGACATAAGGCTAACTTTAACTATCACACGCATTTGTTATGTTGACGTTTCAAAGTAAGACAGTTACGGCCGTACCCATAAACGTTACTTAAGTTAAGCAATACTTAAAGTTCTCGCTGACGGAAATTGGCAAACATGAATACGAGACAGTGCAATTTTAAGTATTGCTTAACTTAAATAATGATTATGAGTACGGCTGTTAATGTATTGCCGTTCCGTGTCATAATGAAATATTTTTCGACGTTTGCTTATATGTAGTCGCAAAAATATATTTCACAGGCACACTTTTCATGTCACAATGACCGCAGTTGTATAAATTATACACGTCGATATACGCTGTCCTTCGCTTTCTGATGTCTGCTCCTATTTTATCGTTGTTTGACAGTTTCTAATTTTCAGTTAATTACATTCTCAACGCCAAAGGAAAGCAAGTGGGACTTATGGGAGGCTACAGTTTTTATTGTTCTGGACAGACCAAAACGACTATTAATTGGCAGTGCACTATGAATGGAAAGAAGTGTAAGGCTCGGTTCACAACCCTCTCCGAGGGCGACCAACTCGTTATAAGGGCGAATACAAGACATAATCATAATCCTCCCATTTATAAGATCATCAATGGAATTTATCACAAGGTGTCTTAATTTTTGTACAAACTAATTCAGTACGATAATTCAAGTATTATTAAAATACTAATTATGTAGTTATAATTACGAAAGTATTTTTAAATAATTTTAACACCACGATTGTTCTTTAATTAAAAGATGATAGAAAATTTTACTTTGGAAACTGACGTGGTTTTCACACATTTTATTTAAATACTTTCTGTGCTTGGGGGCATGGGTTCGATTCCCATCTAGGACAAACATTTTGTGTGATGAACATTTGTGTTTGTTCTATGTCTGGGTGTTAATATCTATTTAAGTATGTATTTAAAAATATATATGTATGTATATCAGTCTCTGGCTGCCATATTACAAGCTTTGCTTAGTTAGGGGTCAAATGACCATGTGAGCAATAATGTCCCAGAGAAAAAAAAAATAACACGGGAATTACTCACGTATGGTAACTCTTGGTCACTTTTAAAGGTGAATGAGCGTGCGAGTCTTCAACTCGCTTTGCACCGAATAATTATAGTCGGATTAACCGGCTTAATCATACGTAAGTAATTCCTGCGTTATATATACACAAAATGATAGAAAATATTATGTTAGTTTTATCATTATCATTGGCAGCTCATTTTGCCCTCTTTTGCCAATTTTATCTGGATATCGCTAATCTCGTCCATGTATTTGTCCTTAATTTAATTATATCAGCATTATATGTTCTTATTATGCTAAAAACAGTGAGTTGAATTTTATTTTATCTAATTCACAAGTTGTTCCTAAGTTGTAGTAGCAGTAGGTGTTATAATATATATATATTGTACACAAGAGCGTTATTTGATGATTACATAAAACATCTTTTTCAGTAATCGATTGATTGACTTATTTGTATTTCTTGTATGAATGCTCTCCTAGTTATAAATCACGAGTTAATTTTCAGTGATTTACGTTCTTAACGGCAAAGGAAAAACATTAGGAATCTTAAAAGGCTACACTTTTTACCGTTGTGGACAGACCAACACGACTATTAATTGGCAGTGCACTATGAATGGTCAAAAGTGTAAGGCACGATTCACAACGCTCTCCGAGGGTGACCAATACATTACAAGGGCGAGTACGGGACACAATCATAAGCCTCCTGTTTATAGGATCATCGATGGAATTTATCATAAGCTGTCTTAATTTTTTTAATTTTTTTTATTTATAGGAAAACTAACAGCTTTTTACACTAAGATATACAATTAATAAATTATAGAAAGCCAATTATTGTAAATACTAATTCAGTTAAATATTTCAAGTATTATAATAACTACTATTATGTAGTTATAATAATGAATTTTAACACCATGATTATACTGTAATTAAAAGATGATAGAAAATCTTGTCAGTTTTATTATCATCATCATCATCATTGAGCTCATTAAGCCTCCTCACTCTTTCGCCTATTTTCCATGTTTAACGCTACACTCGTCCATAATATATTTCCGCTAAATTTATTTATATAATTATATATGTTTTTATTACACTAAAACAGTAAGTTCAAGTTTATTTTATCCAATTCCTAAGTTGTTATAGGTATATACACAAGAAGATTTTTTGTGTAAGTAATCATCATTTGATTACTACACAAAACATATCTTTATCATTAATTGATTAATTGAGATGTTTCTATCATGTATGAATATTCTCCTAGTTATAAATCACAACTTAATTTTCAGTGATTTACGTTCTTAACGGAAAAGGAAAACCATTAGCAGTGTTAGGAGGGTACACTTTTTATAGTCGTGGGCAGACCAAGACGACTATTGGTTGGCAGTGCACTATGAATGGACGAGGGTGTAGGGCTCGATTCACAACGCTCTCTGAGGGTGACCAACACATTACAAGGGCGAGTACAGGACATAATCATAAGCCTCCCGTTTATAGGATCATCGATGGAATTTATCACAAGCTGTCTTAACTTTTGTACATACTAATTCAGTACGATATTTCAAGTATTATAATAACTACTATTATGTAGTTATAATTACGAAAACATTTTAGTTTCACCATGATTTTACTGTAATTAAAAGATGATAGAAAATCTTGTCAGTTTTATTGTCATCATCATCATCATTGAGCTCATTAAGCCTCCTCACTCTTCGCCAATATTATGTTTAACGATTATCTCGTCCAATATATATATCTCCTTATAATTTGATTAAATCTTCATATATGTTTTTATTACACTAAAAACAGTAAGTTGAAGTTTATTTTATCCAATTCCTAAGTTATTTAGGTTTTTTTTGTGTAAGTAATCATCATTTGATGATTACACAAAACATATCTACTTCTTTAATTGATTGATTGATATTGTATTGGGCTGTTTCTATCTTGTACGAATGCTCTCCTAGTTATAAATGACAACGAGGTAATTTTCAGTGATATACGTTCTTAACGGAAAAGGAAAACCATTAGCAGTCTTAGGAGGCTATACTTTTTATCGTCGTGGACAGACTAAGACGACTATTGGTTGGCAGTGCACTATGAACGGACAAGGGTGTAGGGCTCGATTCACAACGCTCACCGAGACCGATCAACACATTAAAAGGGCGAATTTGGGACATAATCATAAGCCTCCTGTTTATAGAATAATCGATGGAATTTATCACAAGCTATAACTTTTGTACAAACTAATTTGGTAACACGTTTCAAGTATATGTTATTATAATATCATAGTAGTGTTGAAAATTTGATTTTAAGCCATTTTTTTTTGTACTGTCATCTTCCACATAAAATAGATAACCCTGTGTTTTTTTTTTATTATACCTACTCATAAGCATTCACCAAAAGCTTTAGTAAGTCGAAAACTCAATATATTGTACCGCCAGGGAGGTCACCTCATTTTCTAAAATCATTCATAGCACCTGTTTTATGCGACTCTTGATCAAAATGCTGGAGTGCTTCTGGATCAACGCATAAGCATTGCCGTTCAGCGTAGTAATGCCGCCAGGCAATAGCCGCCGCCATTCAGACAATCGAAATGCTCAAAATATTTGCATTGTCTTTAGACCTTAAGAACGGTCTATGGGCAGTCCATCTGTATTTATGGTGTTATTTAGATATTTTTTTACTGATAGCCTAGACCACTCTTGCCTAGAAGAAACCGATTTACTCGTGATTTGAAGACACCGAGAGTGTAACAATCCGGGAACATCCATTCGCCCAAAGATCATAATTTTGTTGAGCTAATAAAGGCAAATAAAAAAAAAACAATTCATTAAAGTTGAAAATAGCATCTACATTGTAGCGTTGTTTGTAGAGTTGTGTTATGAGAAGTGATAACAAACACAAAAAGGCCCTCTTCCAATAAGTGATTGATTGAGTTATTAACTATCCTAGTTGTAAAAATCTTCTATTAATTACTAACAATCTGTTTATTTTTTAGTGAATTACGTAGTAAATAGCAAAGGCAAGCCGGTAGCAATCATGGGAGGCTACACTTTTTACTGCAGTAGACAGTATAAGAAGACTAATAATTGGCAGTGTAATAGGCAACGATGTAAGGCGCGATTCACAACCCTCTCTGAGGGCGACCAATTCATCATAAGAGCGAATACAGAACATAATCATAAGCCTCCCTCTTATAGAGTCATAAATGGAATTTATCACAAGATTTGCTAATTTGTTACAAACACTAATGACTATTTTATTTATATAAATTTATGTATTTATGAAAATTTTCTACGCAGTTCTCATAGCATAATTATTGTTGTCATTAAAATATGAGAGAAGATCTCGTCTATTTTAACACTTTTTTAGTAGCTTGGTGTGTATCTAAGTAACGGAATCTTTGAACGTGATTTTCACCCTTTTAAAAACAACGGATTAACTTATCACACACTTATCAAGGCCCGACGACAATGCAATAATGCATGGTTTGTTCCGTTATCGTTACCAGAATTTTCAGGATAAGCAATTTTAAAGCGTGTTTTTAGTTTTTAAACTGCGAGAATTATTTAATACTAATATGTACTTAATAATATACTCGTATTATATTATGAGGCATAAAATGGCTCGCTCTTTTTTATACTTTAATCATTGAGTTACATCCTTCTAGGAGAAATTAAGCTCATGTTTGTTTATTGAAAGACCGATCGCCACCTTGACTGGTGTTAAACGAAGATGCGGTCTACCGTGAAAGAACAAATTCACTCGCGACCAGATTGTAACTATCGGAGAGCGTGCAATGTTTTCCACAGTCTAGCGGTTCGCACAAGAAAAGCGGACTCAAAGCGCTTTGCTTGAGTTTTTGGAATACTATAACCATCTAGCATTGCATAAACTCACAATTTCGATTATTAAAAAACGGCTTACACTCAAGTTATGTTAATCAGTCGAGACGATCGTGAGTGTAAGCCGTTTTGTAATAATTAATAATAAATCCTCACGCGTTTTATAAAGTAACTTACAATTTGTTTATTTTTAGTATATTACGTAGTGAATGGCAGAGGGAAGCCGCTAGCAATCCTCGGAGGATACTGTTTTTATCGTTCTGGACAGTATAAGAAGACGATTAATTGGCAGTGTACCATGAATGGGCTACGAGTAAAGTGTAAAGCGCGACTCACAACTCTCTCTGAGGGCGACCAACGTGTCATAAGGGCGAACATGGAGCATACACATGAACCTCCCGTTTATAGAGTCATAGATGGGATCTATCACAGGGTATCTTAATTTTTTTGTTTGCTCATTACTTATAAGTATAGATACTCATAAAACATGTCACCTTATAGTATTATTTTTCTAAACAAGTGCTATTTCGAGTGTTAATGGGTAATACGAGTAATGGCGGATTATTGTTTATTAAGTGTTCGTGCACTTTACCGTGCTTGCTTGACTCTGACTGTGACTGACTTATTTGATAATATTTAATAAATCTTATTAAGAGAGAGATAAAAAAAACTACAGACCCTTATTAAGATAGACACTGCAAGCACATCAAGTTGTATGAAAACCCCGCGTGTCGGAATTTGTAGCCACTAATAACCCTATTCGCACGGCCAACTGCTTTACAAGAGTTTTTAAGCTACTATCACATTAATATGGTGCAATTTGACATTTTTGTATTGGCGTCTGAAGTGCTACTGTCAAAACGATGGAGATAAACTGAATTATGCGCGTGCGAACGTGCGGTATTTATCTTGATAAAGATCTGTGTATAATTAAATATTTATAAAAAAGAAATATTATTATTTATTGTAGTAAGTACTGTTTGTTTAGTAAGACAGTCTATTTTTTGTTGTACCATTACACATTGACACGCAGTATTTTTTTGTAACGAATGTCTAAGTTTTATTATGGTATGAAATACTGTATGTTTGAAACAAAAAAATCTTTGTTTATAATGTTATGATAGAAAGCATAGACAGCAAAACTTGGTTTTGTTAATTTTTGCCAATTAACCCTTACTGTTTTTATATCTTTGGATGATTTTGGATAATTTTTGGATCTTATGGAAACGTTTATTGAGAATACCTTGATTAATGAATAGTTGATTGAATCAGGCGTAACTTAACACAGTTTTGATTAATGAAGCCAATAATGTGAAAATACGCGAGTAACAGAACTGCGAACGGGAAGCCCCCTTTTACGGTTCAGTGGCAAAGTGAAATAACTGGCCAAGAGCGTGTCGAGACTCGAGATACGGATATGGTAGGGTTCCGTTTTTCGTAGCCAATGCTTCGAAACACTGTCTACGAATAAAATTAGCGTTCCGTGCCGTTTCGTTTTATAATGTCAGTCCCATACGATTCAGTTCGATTCCATAAGCGTTTACGTATTCTAAAGCCTACTTGGATAAGCCTGCAAGTAAATGCTGCTGCAATTGCTATTACACTTGGCAAGCAGCAATGTCAAACTGACGTTTCATGACGAAACCAGAGACAATATTCTGATTTGATTCGAATTACAATGAGCTTTCGCCAAGTTCTCGACACGTTGTCTACCAATTTATTTTCGCAAACTCAAAATAGTTATCTACTCATTACGCCATAGCCATTCACATCCATATTTTTTTTGTAATTTAAGTTTCTTTGATTCAACTGATTTAGTGTAAATAAAACACTTTAAAGAATTAAAAGCATTTTTACTGACTGTACCCAATAGCAAAGTCATCTAGGTACTAAAGTACCTAGTTTTGGGATCAGTTCTAAAAAGTGATATCTGTTTGGATTCACATTACACTATTATACTAATATCATATTTATATGAGAAAGTTTGGATGGATGGATGTATGGATGGAAGGATGTTTGTTACTTAATCACGCAGAAACGGCTAGATGGATTTGGATAAAATTGGAATATATATTGCTTATGTCCTGGATTAGCACATAGGCTACTTTTAACCATCATCATCATCACCGATTTTCATCACCACGCGGGTGAAACCGCGGAGCGCAGCTAGTATAAAATAAATATCATTAAAAAGATATAACATTAGTATTACAATGTGGTATTCGTTTGGGATATATTAATTCAATTAACACGGTTATACCAATGAATTCATACTCTCAGTTAAAGTAAGTTTTGAAATAGGTTGATGGATTATTATTATGAAAATGTTACAGCTTAAAAAACTAGATCGTGATGAATGTGGAAAGTACACTTTCTATGTTAGGAGGGACCTATTGAATATTTTTTGACAGGATGAGGATGCAGTGAAATATATTTTTAATCGACGAAAAAGGAGGAGTTTTACTAGTCGACGCTTTTTATGTATGACCACCTACACGAAAATATTCTCACTTCAGTGATGACCGCGCATAAATTTTTACTAAACAGTCCGATTTTGATGATTAATTTTACCTTACACGCTTTACATGTCACCGTCTAGAAATTCTAGAAAGTATAATGATGACGTCACCTACCCAGTAACCGTTCTCATTTACCTTATTTATTAAAATCAGTTGAATCGTTTAGGCTATAAGTAGGCAAATCGAACCACGAATTACCCTCTTTAAAAATATGTTCATTTACTCTGGCGTAATGTAATATGTCGTAAAAAGTTATATTTATTGCATCGAGATACAACACCTATAGAGTCACAGTCTCAAAGTGAAAACAGTTAAAAATCATCCGAGCGTCGTTGTACATACCTACACATCAATTATATAGTTCGCAATACCACATTTACTCCAATTTAGAAGTTATGTCTCTTGCATAGTGTTCAAAGTCACTTGTCCGCTATGTCATCATAGCACGGGCATCGCGCGGCTTTGTAGTCGTATCGTGGTTGCCCTACAACTAACCAAAAAGTCGGCGCAATGCGTAGTGTGAGCCGAGTTTTGGTTTTTTACACGTTTGTGACCTTATAGGTGTTGTATCTCCATGATTTATTGTCAGCATTTGTCACAAAAAAAACATTCAACTTGCCTAATGCGTATCTTTACTTCATCAATCCGGAATCATTTAAATGTTTATTTATGATTTTAGTAACTTACGTCAACAATCACCAAGGGAAGCAGTTTGCAATCCTGCATGGCTACAGCTTCTACAGCAGTGGTCAAACCAAAACCATTGTGTACTGGCAATGCTCACACAATTCGAGGCACTGCAGAGCACGCTTCTCTACTCTTGTTGATGATATATACTCCCTTACAAAATCGCAACTTACCCATAATCACGAGGCTCCGTATTTTGAAATGATAGATGGCATTTATTATAAAGTTCGTAATCGACCTAACAAATCTTTTAAAACTAAACTATCAACGAGTAATATAAAGTGAGACAGATTTAAAGTTAACCAGGTTTGTAGCATTTGTTTTCTGTTGTTATAAATATAAAAGTTTTATTAAGTAATTATAGTCTTTATTCCTTATTGTAGAATATTCTCGTGCGTAACAGCGTGCATTATTTTTGTTGTATATGTATCACTAGAGGTTATCAGACTAGCTTAACGGGCTTTTATTCAAATTATGCATATGTTCAAGTTTATGCTTAAAAGGATTGATTGTGATCAACAAAGTGTATCTACCTAGATTAATGTTGATTGAATTAAAATTATTTACTGCAAGTAATTTATGCCCTACTTATATTATTCATTCAACTGTTGCATTTCAAGGGTTTCTTGGCTGTTGGAACAAAACTCTCTAAACTATCTCTATTAACTGTTATTTAGAAAAATATGAGTAATTAGGTGTATTGTAAACAAGAATGTTTTGACTGTAAGAAAACGTTATTTAACATTTTTACACAGTTACAATAAAGGGCCCTTTACATGTTGCGTATAGATTAAACCATCTATACGCAACATGTAAAGGGCCAAAGGCGGCGTTCCAATCGCAAAATTAAACAAAAGAAGAGTTATTGAACGCTTAGTGTGATGTTACGAAATAACTTGATCAGATTAAAAAAAATACTATAAGTAGAAAAAGAACCTGTAAATAATCTTAGTTAAATAACATTCTGTTAAATAATCTGGATAAAAAATGCACAGCAAAAAAGCTTTTAATTTAAATACTTGACAACAACATATTTTTTTTAAACTTTAACTAGTTAATTGTTAAAATTCATTTTTATATTTCGATTAATTAAATAACCTTCAAAATTATGTAAGCACAAGAACAAAGTCATCATCATCATCCAATGTGATGATATATGCGACTTTCGACTTTAAACAAAGCCGTTTTAGATAGCAAATACAGCACGGCATGAGCGAGTGAAAAACGAATTTTATAATGGTGGTCTAAACACTATTAGGCTGGTCACCTTGTCTGCTGGTCAGCCGATCTTGCCTACTTTTAAACTGCACGTCGAAAGTTTTTGAATTCCATCAAATTATATGATTGTTACGTCACATAATTAGTAAGTGACTTTAACTTAACTATATAATTATGTTTTTGAAGTGGACTTGCCTACTTTTCAACTCACTTCATCAAAACTCGCGTGAGACCGTAAACATAACGCGAATGTAAGCCGTTTTGTAATAGTTTACTTTTTAACTACTTTTTAACTGTCTAAAGTTTTTGAATTCCATAACATTGTTACGTCACATTATTAGTAAGTAACTTTAACTTTATATGTTTTTGAACTTGCAGATTTAGTGAAAGTCGTGAAGCATAAAAAGTTGGTATTCAGAGAGTATGATAAAGGGAACCGCAAGTCACAGTCAGCCGTTTGGCCTTTTTACCTACGCACAGAGGACGGAATCTACGCTAGATGTAAATACTGTAAAAAAATAATCAAATGCCAAAATACAACTACGACTCTACACTATCATCTAAAACAACATTTATAAAGGATTTTCTATTAAAAAAAATGCAGTTGAGTGTTTCCTAAAAGTTCCTTAAAAATTTCTTTTTTAGTGTCATTTGAACCATTCTTACAAGATTATATTTCAGAGCCAATTTAATATTGTATTTAACTCTGTAGTATTTTTATTCACAATCAAGAATAAAACTACGACGTTTTATTTATATTACACGGGAATTACTCACGTAAGATTAGGCCGGATACTCCGACTATAGTTACAACCGCATACGGCGGTCTTTAAAACGGCGGTTGAAACTATACTCGGAGTATCCGGCCTAATCTTACGTGAGTAATTCCCGTGTAATATAAATAAAATGTGTGAAAACGACGTCAGTTTCCATCATGATACTACGACGTATGCTAGGATGAGACATATGTAGATAACAAAGTTAGTATTAAGTATTTAATAAGTAGTACGCTTTGTTTTTATTTGAACTAGGAGATCCTAATTTATTTAGTGGTAAATTAATATAAATAATCTAATTATCAATTGATTGTTCTTTATTTCGTCAGAAATAATTTGTTTGTCTGTGAGTAGATAGAACATTATCCCAATGAGGCCTCGTAAACAATAAATTCGAAAGAAAACAATTAAAGGCCTAAATAAATAAATATTCGGGACATTTTTTACACACACGGTCATCTGACCCCAAGCTAAGCAAAGCTTGTACCTACTATGGCTGACATGAGTGATTTACATACATATATTATACTAGCCGTCCGCCCCGGCTTCGCACGAGTGTAAGCTCGGCCTTCGGCCTCGCTACAAAATATAATATAGCCTATGTCACCCGGGGATAGTGTAGCTTCCCAACAGTGAAAGAATTTTTCAAATCGGTTCAGTAGTTTCGGAGCCTATTCATTACAAACATACAAACATACAAAAATAGGTACAAATCTTTCCTCTTTATAATATTAGTGTAGATTTAAATACATACTTAAATACGAAAAAAATAGATAAATAAATAAAAATTAATGGCTATTGAACTGATACGCGTAGTATCTGTCTGCACTGGACCAAAATATCGATACAAGTGTATAGTATCTTAAATACAAACCATACGTGCCGTAAAATACCTTTTCTCTAACATGGCATGGTATAATTATGTACACAAAAGGTTTCATTGTTTTTCCTCTAGAAAGAGGCAAATGCGATTGACGTTATGTTAGAATTTACTGACAAAAAATAATTAACAACCGTCCCGTTTCCTACGGTGTCCTATGATTGGCTGAAATTACAAGCCCTGTTTGTTTTTCGAAGTTTGGTTGCTAGGCAACGTTTTAATGGAATGCGAAAATTACCCTAAAATATCTACCTATGTATTTATTTACCTACGTGAATATCTACGCAGTGTTTGAGAAAAGTAGTACCCATAAATGCTTCTGTTGCCGGCCGATGTAGGTACTATATATCTTTATGGACCTGAGGATGCCAACTTAATAATACTTAGTTACCTTTGGGCATTCGCCTTTTTTAGTATAAGAACGTAATGAAATCTCTTTGCACATCCAGAATAGTATAAAAGGTATAGGAGAGGACAAAAATTGGCCTCCCATTACTTTTTGCTCTCCTTGAGTGTTATTTTCCTAGTCCTAAGACCTTAAAGTCGAATAAAGTGTGGTTTTCAAATAATGGACACGTTTAAATTTTAAAACGATGTTTTAGAAAATATTCTTAAATGTTACTACATACAAACGCTTTAATTCTAACTACCAAAAGGGGGTTAATCTTTTTATTTAATATAATTATCAATATAAAAAACCGACTTCATAAAAATTTACTCCATTACTGGACCAAATTAAAACAGGACCAAATGAAAAGCACCAGCTTTCAAATAAAAAAAGAATCATCAAAATCGGTTCACCCAGTCGAAAATTCTGAGGTAACAAACATTAAAAAAAACAGTCAAATTGATAACCTCCTCCTTTTTGGAAGTCGGTTAAAATATAATAGTAAAACAGTTCCGATGTAAACGTCGCGCGCGCTAGTCGACACATAACATAACATTTGGGCGACCGTAACAAATTAATTCTGTATTGATGCTAATGGCCCATAATTAATTTTGACAATGTAAATTGATAAAATAAATTTTAATTATCATTTGAGGTATGGATTCATGTACTTAATTATAGGATTTATTGGATATCTATAATTATGCTAAGATATGAATACTTACTACTTATAGTGCAGTTTGTGATTGTGTGTCGTATAGTGGGTGCCCAATGCATTTTATGCTGCTTCCTTTATCAAGACGTCGGTCGTGAGTCTTTTGTTTTTAATGCATGAGCAAATGAGCATGACTATCTTTAGCATAAAAAGTACTTATTCGGCGTGTGACTATCGGCTACCAAAATTCGCTCTTTGTCTTGTCTCCCCTTTTTCTTTGAATAGCAGGTAAAGCTCGTTGCAGTACATCTGTTTGTGCGACCCCTCATATAAAAACGAGGGTTGCAAATTGTTCGTTGCTGGGTACTCAAAATTATTATTGTAAGTAGCACGTTTAATAAGAAGCACGTTTCGCGTTACTTTTACTTAAGGCCATCTTTTCCCAGTTTTAGCAATTTTGGTCATTCGAATTTATCAGATCTATCGGTTTTGGCGCCACCATAAATAAATAAAAAAACATATCGCCTCATTGTTCTTTTCTTCATGTCACTTTTTTATATGAGATTATTGTATGGACCATAACACACTAAAAAATTTGGACAGTACAACATCTGTCGGGTTGATTAGTCCATAATATATCACCAAGTAGCCTAAAAAGTCTGATGCTATTTGCATCATACTTTTTAGGTTACTTGGGCTTTTCTTTAAGAGTAAACTCAAAGCAAAATGTGTAGGAAAGGCATTTGGAGGCTAAATACAGTTCAGAATTTAATGAACGATGGATGGCAGTGGATTTTAGGTATTGGTTTAGTATCTAGGTTTATTTCTTCTGTATATATTATATATGTAAATATATAGTAATACGGGGAATATATTAGTATATATATATATATATATATGTAAAGAGGTTAGTTCAATCCTCAAAAATGTTTTCTTTCAGCAAATCCTCATCATACATTAGCGTCCCTTGTTATTTTTTGTTTGCTTTAGGTATTGGATCGTAAAGGATAAAGACTTGGTTGCACACGGTGCAAGGGATGTGAGTGTGGTTTCAGAAAAAAAATGACAGAAAAGACGGAAAAGAACTTAACGTTGTAGGTGGGAAAGGATAACAAACTACCCTCAATGTCATATTCTGTACCGAGCAAAACGTTAGGAACGCTGTTGGAACGTTATTCAAAGAAAAAGAAAACAATACGTTAAAATTACATCTATAAGTGAAATTACTTTAAAAGAACTGGAAAGAAAGAAAAAAAAAGAATAGTAAAGAAAGAAAGAAAAATAAGTAAAGAAAAGAAAGAAAAGAAAAAGAAAAGTAGACAGAGCTTCCCAGAAATAAAACAAATAGATTACAAAGTTAAATGTAATTAAAAAAAGTTGTGGTGGTGAGTCGTACGTTTGAGGTAAGTACTGGATTTATAAAATTATGGTAGCACTACACATCGCTTATGTTTGCTGAATGAAAAGGGACGCATCTGTGCAGGAGTGCCACCATTACATGTGTAATAAATAATATAATATCTGTGTATAAATATATTTTTTTTCAAGTTAAAGTTTATATATTTCAATTAAACATCTTAACAAGAGGTTTTTGGGACTTTCTCTTTCGGTAAACTTTAGATGAGTTGGTGGCCAAACGTAGACTTTTCTATGTATTAAAAAAAAAGATGAAAAAGATGGTCCTTATAAGTCATCTCAACTAAGGGTAAAGCCCAAAAGGAAACAGGCCCAATTTTTTTTGAATGATGCCTTTGATTTAGTTGCAGTTGCATCGCCATCTATAGAGCCAGCAGATTTTTAAATTTTAGTTTTTTTTTAAATTTCTACCTTTCTAATCATATTACAATCAACATAAAGTCTGTACCATTTTACAGTAACGTGGACGAAGAACATTCAGGGCAAGCCAGTTGCAATTATTAATGGGTTTACCTTCGGTCGAAACAGAAGCAAGGATAATACCGAGTATTACCGGTGCACTGTGGGGAATAAGTGCAGAGCACGCTTTGTCATCACTTCCACTGGAATGCTCCGCATAACAAGTTCTGATCACTGTCATGAAGCACCTAATTACGTCATCAGTAATGGCGTTTGCGTAAAATTATATAATAAATACTGAATGAAACTCTTGCAATAGGTAGGTACGTAAAATATAAATGTAGGTGCTCAAATCCTATACATATGATAATTAAAAAAACTTTGTCTAGTCCATTGGTTTACAAACTGTAGGGCGCGCTCCACTAGGGAGGCGCGGCAATATGTGATGAGGGCGAAGTCAAGATTGTTGGTGATCACTTTCTGCTATTCAACCCAGAATTGTCTGAATTAATTGTGCCAGTTTTGTGTTCATTTTTCTAATTTATTTTTTCTTTATTATTAAACATTTGAATTGATTGAAGGTGGATTTTTGAACTCGGCCGCCGGGTTTTTTGCGGCGTGGGTAAATTTATGTTTAGGCAGACTCTCGGGATGTTGAGTCTTTCCATGAACATGGTGCATGTAACTGCGCCGAAATATCGGGAGCTCCTTCCACAACCTTACCACAATAAATATCCCGTAAATAATCATATAACTGTAGTGAACAATTGTGATAGTTTAAAACGGACAACAAAAGGGACATTAATGATGATTTGTTTGAATATTGAGTTCTGGTTATTTGGTGAATTTATTTACACCATTATTTATTACAAAATTTACAGAAAGAATCCTAACATTACATGCTGTCTTGTTCTTGACTCAAGTTTTTATTATTGAATCAATTTTAATGTTGTGGTTATGACAATTATTGTATTATTTTTGCAGTTAAGTGGACGAAAACCATAGCTGGTAAACCGATGGCAATCGTGAATGGGTTTACGTTTTATAGAGATGGAGGAAATGGTAGTGGTGATAACAAATACTACCGGTGCACTGTTGGAAATAAGTGCAAGGCGCGTTTTGTTATCATTTCTAATGGAACGCTTCGCATGACGAGGTTGGAGCACAACCATGAAGCACCTCGATATATCATCAAACAAGGCGTTTACGTTAAAATATAAATAAGTACACTGTAAAACACTGTTTTAAACTATCACGATTGTTCACTAAAGTTATATGATTATATACGGGATATTTACCGTGGTAAGGTTAAAAACTAAGAAAGAGGGTAGATCGTTTTGTCTGTACCTAACTTTGAACTTTTTCACCAACCACCCGCATTCTTCAGTCTTCCCGTGAACATGGTGCATGTAACTGCGCCGAAATATCGGGAGCTCCTTCCACAACCTTACCACGGTAAATATCCCGTAAATAATCATATAACTTAAGTACATTGTATCTTTAAAGTAGTAGATGGCTGTCGCTTTGCGGTCGGTTTTCCTGACATACTACCGAATATCGAGAATACAAAATATTGTAGGTATCCGTATCCAAATAATTGGCACTCCGATTAATAATTTAGTTAAATAGTTTTTTTAGTTTTTACAGTTCCGTACTCAAAGGGTGTAAACGGGGTCCTATTACTAAGCCTACGCTGTCTGTCCGTCTGTCTTACCTTTTGACGGCTGTATCATTCGAACCGTAATAGATAGCCAGTGGCCTTAGTACGAGCACTTGCAAAAAAGTTATCGTTAACGATAGCAAAATGTATGAAAAACTGAACAGCGCCTCTATCGGATGTAAAAGGAAGCTGAATTTTTCATACATTTGCTATCGTTTACGTAACGATAACTTTTTCGCAAGTTCTCGTACTAACCCCACAGTTCAAATTTTCACAGAATATGTAATGTTACGGCAGATTAACTAAGAAACAATAATAAAGTCAAAACCAAAGGTATTTGGTAATTGCTCTAGTGTAAAAACTGTACTACGTACAAGCGCCAAACTTAGCATGATTATAGTACATATTCTAAAGTAAAACAACAATTAATAAATACTGGCCAAGTGGGAGTCAGTGATAAATTTCTGTTCACCAAAGTTAAGCAACGTCGGGTGCGGTCGGTACTTGGATGGGTGACTGACTGGGCGTGATGTTGTCTTTTTGCTCTACTTTTTTGTACTTTAGTAGTTAACAATTTATGTGGTGGTATGGAACCCTCAGTGCGCGAGCCCGACTCGCACTTGGCCGGTTTATTTTATTTATTTATGAGGATAGCCATTTATTTAGTCACCTGTCATGAATAGGTAATGTGTTGTATCGGTGTTTTTTTTTGCCGTCATTATTTAATTGTTTTTATTTTATTTTAGATATGTATTTGTTAATTTTACAACAAATTGGATTATTATCCTCTTAGTCTCAGTATTCAATTTTCATGCAATCTCTAGATACATAGTTATTAAGATAAAATATAACAGCTGCTAAAATAACCGTTAATAATAGTATTTTTCATAGTAAGTATATGAATGTATTCAATGCAATTTTTATTTAACCTGTCAACAAATAGAAATATTTGGTTTAGGCACCGACTGATAAAAGGTGCTTTATTTTTGAACATAAAGAATACTAGATTAATTAGGTAATTAATTACCCTAAAAAGTAGTTAAGTAAGTTAGTAAGTTAAGGGGAGTCTGTTTTTGTTAGTTGTTTTTTTTAGTTAGTCAGTACTGATTTAGTAGTGTTAGCTTGTATTTTGTTAAATTAATAAAAGCACTTGCCGAAAAAAAAGTTGACTTTAATAATTCAACTCACTAACTCCAACCGGATTGTGGCTTCTCACAATGTTTAAGAATGAAGTTTATCTAGAAAAAATATATAGATGTAATTCAATCGTACTATAAATTATAAATGGCAAAATGTGTTTTTTGCCCTTCTTCAACGTAGCAATAGAGCCAATGATATGATTTTTAGCATAGAGATAGTTTGAGGGCAGGAGAGTGGCATATAATACTTTTTATCCCGAAAAAATGCATGGTTCCTTAGGAGCTCTCCGCGAGGGTGAAGTCGCGGGGTAAAGTTAGATTATTTTTAATTTTAATTGAGTAGGCAATCACGCGATAGTTACAGATAATTCGGCGCAGTTTCGGTGAATAATTCGTTCGTGCACTATGTTCTCAGGCAGACAAAACAATCACATCAATTTCAGTATATTTTGTGATTCGGTACACTGATTTTAAAAGTTAATAGTGAAAAAAACATTTTTTAAAGCTTTTAGCATTAGCAAAGAATGTGATCCGCCATCTTGGAGCAGCAGCCATATTGAATTTAGTGTGATGAAACTCATTTTATCGTTTTCTACTCTTCAAGCCCTCTCAATTGATACCCATGCATATTAACAGGATTGACAAGAAATATATACCATCTGCCATGTTGTGGCAGCGGCTATTTTGAAAACATTACATTATTGGATATTGTATTGTCACCAGAATTAAAGGTGTATGCAAAATTTCAGTAAAATTGGTAAACGGGAAGTGGGTCAAATTAGGCTTCAAGATTTGTACTTAACATGTGAAGAAAATATACTTACCTACTTACAATACAAACATGTAAAGTTAAATAAAAGCTTATAATTACATTCACAATTGTGAATATGTAGATGTCTGGGTTTTTATTGGTTTAGCTTTCATCATCACTTTTGTGTATTTTATTTATAGTTACGTGGACAAAAACTCGAACTGGCAAAAGGATGGCGATCGTTAATGGATTTTCTTTCTATCATGATGGAGGATACGTTAATGGGTCCGAGTACTTCCGGTGTACGTCAGGAAATAAGTGCAAGACGCGTTTTGTAGTTAAATGTGGAATACCATGTTTAAAGAATTTAAATCACTCTCACTTAGCGCCAAAATATTGGATTAACAATGGTGTCTACTTGAAAATATGGAGATGAAACTATAATTTCGTAATAAAATGTAAAACACTTAATAATTTATTGTCCAGTATTCCTCTAATTCTCTACTTTTTCTTTCTAAAATAGATCTACGTTTAATTCCACCACCTCGCCTGAAGGTGACACGTAGACCTAGATGAAATTGGCATGACATGTTCATGACATGATGGCATGTTCCATTTTTAGGGAGTACGCAGCAGGAATGTGGCACCAAATCGTTCCGTACAAATTTTCTCTACATAATATTACGCATATCTTGAAGTATCATATTAACTGGCTATTTTATTTTTACAGTTACGTGGACCAAAACCATAGCTGGCAAAATGATGGCAATTATCAATGGGTTTACCTTCTATAGGAACGGAATAAAGCACGGCTCTGAGTACTACCGGTGTACTATGCGAAAATATAAGTGCAAGGCACGGTTTACTTTGAGCAGTGGAACGATCTGCTTGAAGGATTTAAATCACTCTCATGAACCCCCTCAATATTCGATCAATTGTGGCGTTTACATCAAAGTTTAAAAACATCTTTTTTTATCGAATTACATGGTACGAGCTCCCCCCAGGCCATAAAGAACCATGGCCTACTTGGAAAACCCTGAACCGACTTCAGTCCCAAGTGGGCCGAAGTCGAGATAACATGGCAAAGTGGGGTTATATAGAAGGCTCTGATACCGAATGTCTTCGTGGTGTGAACCCTCAGACAATGTCACACTTGATGGAGTGTGTAGCGTGCCCTGCAGCTTGCACACTGGACGACCTGCATGAAGCCACGGAGAGTGCCATTGGAGTGGCGGAATTTTGGTCCAAAAACTTAATTTAAAATTAAAATAAGTGGCGAAACATCGACTCGAAAGAAGAAGATCGAATAACTTGCGCTTGACCGCTTTCTTACTTGATGTTTAGCGATAATGCGCTGTACGGTAGATCACGCTTGCCTAGAATCCAATTCAATTCTAACTTGAAAACATCCAGAATATCGAGGAATACCCATTCAAGCAGCACTTTCGACAGCAGCATTCTAGCAGTTCTCACTATATAAGTGGAAACAAACCTTCGAAAGGGTTTTTGAAATGTTGACCGCATGAAACGGTGTCGCTGGTTCGTGGCCTTGACCGTCTGATAGATAATGGGCAGGAGGAAATTATATCACAAAGATCTGATCATACTCTTTGAAATGTATCTGATAAGACTAGCAACTTTGCGTCAATGTTCAAGACTAAGAAGATTAGTCTGAACTAGGGATAGGCATTCTTTGCTGATGAGCTATTTTGTTATTGACACCTTTCATAAAGGACTCCAAGAATACTCTTTTAAAAATACAATACTCTTACCCCCTTATTAATAAACGTGGAAACGTTAAGCCGTGTTTCATCTGTTTCTCTCTATCAAATGTTGAACTCGATCGAAAAAGAAGGATTACTATTCCAAGGCTGATCTACGTTGAGTAATATGAAAACGGGTTAATGTATGAAAACGATCGATCTATAATGTGCATTAGAGTCAATGTGCCAAAAAAATCATCTCAAAAACAGCTATCTTTGTAGACATATTATATACACGGAGCTATAGAAATTTGTAAAAAAGCGGCTTCAGTCAGTTTACTTTAAGCTTCTGTGATAGATAGTTTAATAATAATTTGATTCGGACATGTTGACTAAGCCTATGTGATAGAAAAAGATATGATAAGGTTTTTCTGTAAACTTTATTAAACTATCTATCACAGAAGCTTCAAGTAAACTGACGTAAGTTATAACGTCCTAAAACAAATTTTGATATTTATTTTTGGAAGTTAACCACTGTGTTGGAGTTAGAATGTTTTTGGTTTTCTCGTTTAGAATAGTTCCGATTTCGGCTTCGAGATCCGACAATGTAAGGGCAGTTGGTAATCCTAACCTAATGGCAAAATATTGGCCGAACTGTAAGGTACTTCCTCCAAAAATTTGTTTCGGATCTTGGTTCCACTGCTTGATTCCACAAGTGGGTCCAGTAGGGTTTTCAGTACCCACCTCCATTATTTTACAGTAGTAGTGGAGACAATATTATTCACGTATCATTATAGCTCCACTCATTTTAAGCAGTGAAGACACGAGTACTTGAAAATCTTATTGGACCTACTTGTGGAACCAAGCAGAAAAATCATAGTCCGAAACATAAACTTTTAGTATTTAAGATATACGCGTGTGCAAGCTAGCTATAAAGAATTTGACTATTTTAAGATATGTCCGCAGTTTTATCAACCGACTTCAAAAAGGGAGATTCTCAATTCGAATGTATTTTTTTGTGTACAAAGTTACTAGATATTTGCGCTAATTGTGAATCGATTTTAATGATTATTTTTTATTTTATAGGCTGTATCTCGAGACTCCCATTTTAATTTGAAGATAATATTTCACCTCTAAGGTGAAAAATTTGGGAATAAATTCCGTTTTCCCCGTAAAGTTGACTTTTATTATAAAACTTTATTCATTATTTGTGTGATAATGTTATTGTTATGCTAGAAGTGTTTTCAAATTTAACTATAGTTCGATGATTAGAACACGAACAATCTTAATTTTAAGATCTAATAAAACTAAACAGGTTTTTTTAAATGTTATAAAATAATTAAAAACGATTGCAATTTTTAATTATCATTTCGGGCGATCTAAACGAATCTCAAACAAGGTATTTAATGTGTGTATTTTTTCAAGAACACGTTCGCACGAAAATTGGAGTTGGCCCCGACCATTGCTAAAGCAACGGGTGGCCAATTTTTGTCTTATCTAATTGTAATGCCAAAAAATATTTGCGTAGGATATTTGAATGTGCAAAGATTTGATTACGTTTCTACATTAAAAAGAGGTTATGTTAGAATTTACAGACTAAAAATAATTGACGTTTCCAGACGTATCCTGTGATTTCCTGCACTATGAGTCAACCACAGGCCATAGCCTCCTGTAAATGTGTTGTTAAATATATTTTTTTGTTGCTAGGCAAAGTTTTTATGAGATGTTGACTAATATATTCCACTGTTCCAAAATATATTTGTAAATTTTGAAGTGACGATTGCATTAATATCATGCGAGGTGGCGGTATGCATATGCAAAAAAAAAAAACTACGCAATGTTCAGAAAATAATTATACAAGCCCTGGCAGCAATTGAGCATTCACATTTGGAGTTATGGACACGGATTTTTGTTTACAGTTTTGTGGACGAAGAATATAAATGGCAAAACGATAGCAATCATTAATGGGAATTCTTTCTACCGACAAAATAAATATGAACATGGGACCGATTACTACCGATGCAGTGGGAAGAGGTGTGAAGCGCGATTTATCAACACATGTGGAAAGATTCGCAAAATGTATTTACAACACTCTCATGATCCCCCTCGATATATCATGAAAAATGGAGTCTACATCAAATTATATAACAACGGTTGCATTAGAAAAGCGGCTAAAACCGAGGGGCGCTGTTAGTTCGTTCATAATTCAAGGCTATTTCGCTCGCTTGTTTCAACATTTGTGTTTGTAGCTATAAATTCACTGAGTGGAAAATATTTAAATAAAAAACTACTAAAAAAAAACACTAAAATTCAAATTAAAAAACTACATAAAAATTACCAAGATAAAAAAAAATATGCCAAAAGAATACAAACTCGAAGGGTGACGAGGATCTGATAATGGACCCGGGAGGTGGATAGTGGAACTCTTGGTATGGGACTCGCTAAATCAAATGATCCAAACTTGAGGGGTTTACTAGCAGACGTTAAAAAGTTCCACTATCCTCTTGGCTCCATCATCAGATCAGCAGGATGGTACCAAATAATCGTCATTGGAATTACATATACCTACTTGCAAAGTTTCAAATCGATACTACAATAATTATTAGAATATGGTTCAAAACGACTTCCAAGATTTTATAATTGTTAGTTAGTTAAAAAGTGATAAAAAAATTAGCTGTTCGATCTCATCGCTCAACAGCGGTGAAACATCGTGATGATTTCTTCACGATGTTTCACGGTATGTTCAAGATCCTCAAAAGTTCAAAGACACATTATTATGACATTCACCGACATACACTGGACTAGCATGGTAGACTTAGGGCCCATCATCATCTCTCTCTCTTTTTTTATCATTTTTTTAATGAAAAGAGCGGCAAACAATCTTTCGATCCGCCTGATGGTAAGCAAAACCGCCTCTGAGAGAAGGCCTGTATCCCAGCATTGGGAACATGATAGACTGACAAAGATAACGATGATCTTCTTAGTCGTGCACTCTTGGCAGAGTGGTCGTGATTGCGTTGATGGTACAAAAAGGCTGCTCGCTGTCGTCGTCCGTTCCCAGGGCTGCCGCTTGTCTAGCAATGCTTCTCCATTTCTGGCGGCTGGTTGCATTGCGAGCACACTGCACCATGGTAGACTGCGTGGCACTTTTGATGGAGTCGGTCCAGCGAGTTGGTGACCGACCAGGGCTACGCTTGCCTTTTACCGGGCCCTGTACCACAAGCCTCTCCATCGAGTTCATGTTTCTGGAGATATGCCCAAAAAACTTCAGTATTCGCAACTGCACAATCGACGATAGTCTATCTTGTATATGAAGCTCTTTGAGGATAGAATTATTAGTGCGGAACGCTGTCCAAGGTATTTTTAATAGCCTCCTCCAACACCACATCTCCAGTGCATCGATTTTTCGGCGATCTTGCAGCTTCAGAGACCATGTTTCGGCTCCGTAGAGAAAGATTGGATGATGATGAATTAAAGCTAATAAAAGTGTGTCAAAACTAGTTTTGGATTTTCCCAAATTAAGTAATACAGCTGTTTTATTTTTACAGTTATATGGGCAAATAACAGATCAGGCAAATCTGTGGCGATCATCAATGGCTATACCTTCTGCAGAAATGGAGGGAGTGGTGGCTCTAAGTACTACCGGTGCACTGTAGGGAATAAGTGCAAAGCTCGATTTATCATACAATATGGAAAGCTCTGGATAAAAGATTTAAATCATTCTCACGAACCACCCAAATATTTGATAAATAATGGTGTTTATGTCAAAATATAAAATATATAAATTGTAAAGTACTGCTCACAATGCATGTATGATTACAGTATATTTTCACAATGAAATAAAGTGGTAAGTAAAATTCTTGATGTGAATATAACTTATTTGCACAAAACACGAGTAGATCATAATATGCATTTGCATGCACAATATTATAGGTGTTAAAAACAATATCAGTCGTTTTGTATCATATATAGGCGTACAAATCTGAACAGAGGTGACATAATATTAATACTGTATTTTTTTTTATAGAGGTTTTGACAGAGTGGTGTCCGAGGTAAGGTAAGCAAAGGGTTGGTCATCCAGCTGACGATATTTATTTATTTATTTATGAAAACACATACCTTGAAGGAGCATTACAGTTTCCCAATTCACCCCTTCCAAGGTTCTTAAACTAAACTAATAAATAACAGATCTTAACTAAAACATCGAACACAATCCTAGGAAAAATTATAATAATAAATACTAACAATAATAGAAAAACAACTGTAACATATAACCCTATAATCTAAACAATAAAACTAAAAGATAAAAACTTTATATGTACGCCAGCTTTGGACTGGTAATGACTAATTCCATTGCCGCTCTGTGAAACTGGTCATAGGAACTAAGGAACAAATCCAGATCTCGATTCCGGTCAAGCACAGCATTGAGAAGGCGTAACGCCCTTTGTAGCGGGGCCTGTCTTCCAAATTCGGTCCTACAACGCGGCACCATGAACAGCTTGTGCCGACAAGCTCTAACATTGTTGCTGCTCGGAACGGCAATAAGTATTTGCTCCAGCACAGATGGGTTACTGAGAAGCCCGACAACAATGCGCAACACATACTCCATCAGTGATACAGTACGCCTCACTTCTAAAGTATTGTAGCCCGTTGTACCAAGTAGAAACTCGCTTGGATATAGATACGGATATCCTACATAATACCTATATTGCTTCTGGTAAAGCCACCGTATAAACTATTATTCAAATTTTTTCAACCATCTTTATGTATTTTATCTCATGTGGACTCCAAATAGTTGAATTGCTCTCCAGTTTGCTTCTCACCAAGGCATTGTACAGGATCTATATATTGCCACTATCGTGGGTTGAACCTGGATTTGATTAGCACAGGACCGAGGCAGATGGCATAGAAAGAGAGAGGCTTATAAACAGTAGTAGGAAAGGGCTGTGGATGATGGTAGTGATAATGATGAAAAATCTAAACATCAATAATCAATTCCCTGTTATGGATTCTCTGGGACTATTTAAACTATCACCACAACTGTATTATTTACAGTTACGTGGACAAAGAACATATCTGGTAAAACGATAGTGATAATCAATGGGTTTTCATTCTACCGAGAAAAAGGAAACGATCATGGGACCGACTACTACCGGTGCTCTGGAAGGAGATGTAAGGCGCGATTTACCAACTTCTGTGGAAAACTCCGAGTATCGTGTTGGCTGCACAATCACGATCCTCCTCGATATATAATTAAAAATGGAATCTTCATCAGAATATGATTATATATGTCATATGTCATCAAATATACTTAAATGCTAATGGGTATAGGTACTTACACAACGTTCATGCACAATAACTGTCAAATTTAAAGTTATATTATATCGTTGTTCCTAACATTAACTATAAATAAAACATAATTATATGTAGCAATAAAACTATTTTAGTAGTATTTACTGCGTCATTTCGTATTCATGTCACTTTGTTTAAGTTGATTATAGAGCCTATTTTTGCATATATGCTGACCTAGTTTTTTTACTTTGATGGGTTTACTTATATCGAAACGGTGGAAATCATCGTGCCCTGAGCCCCTGAGGAACACTTGCAAGGTGCAATTTATAATTAAATTGGAACGTTCTGTCTTAAGAAATTAGATCGTAAAAATTTAGTATATTTTTTCAGAATGCACTTGTAATTAAATATATTGTTACATTTTGCTCTTTAGGATACTAAATTTCACAATTTTACGTTGATGATATGAGACGGTATTTATAGCATATTAATGTCATTTTTTCACAATGTCAAGTAAATTAATTAATAAAATAAAATCATCGATATCGGACAGCTCTATCTAAATATTGCGCGATAAGTCCCGATAAATATATAAACAGCTCTATCAAAGTCATCCGTGGTCATACAAATATACTCGAAAGAACTTCTCCTTGATTCGTCTGTTAAAACATTAGATATTATACAACTTCTGCTTATAATATAATTTCTTATTTTATTTTTATCATCAGGATACTTGTTATGTACTACATATCTCAATACTAGAATTGGCTAGTGAGTCAAAATATATGTAAAAAGATTCACATGACACCCATTATGTAGTATACTCTAAATGCATTTTTTTCAATGATTCAGTCTACGATAGAGCAAGCTTGTCTAGAAGAAACATATTCACTCGACACCCAGATTGTAACTATCTGGAAACAGCATTTAGACAGCGTATTCTACAGTTTAACGGTTCGTTCTAAAAACTAACACGTACAAAGCTCTTTGTACGTGTTAGTTTTCTCTTTAGCATATAAATAAATATCTGGGACATTATTGCACACATTGTTATCTGACCCCAAACTAAGCAAATCTTGTAATATGGCTTCCAGAGACTGATATACATACATATATATTTTTAAATACATACTTAATTAGATATTAACATCCAGACATAGAACAAACACAAATGTTCATCACACAAATGTTTGTCCTAGGTGGGAATCGAACCCACGCCCCCAAGCACAGAAGGCAGGTTCACTACCAACTAAGCTAACAGGCCTGTCATAACAGAAGTTCATCAGAATATAATGTTTTTGGTTTTACAGTTATGTGGACAAAGAACAAATTAGGAAAAACGCTAGCAATCATCGATGGGTTCACCTTTTACCGAGACGGAGGAAGCCAACTTGGTACCGAATACTACCGGTGCACCACGGGACAAAAATGTAAAGCACGGTTTAGTATTCACAGTGGATCGTTTTGCCATAAGAACTTAGATCACTGTCATGTGGCGCGTAAATATATAATCAGTAAGGGCCTTTACTATAAAATATGATACATAAATATTTTTCCAACGTTATAAATTGTACAACTACTTTTAATAACACCTAATATAAGTAATATTTTTTTCTGGTTTAGGTATATATATATATTCCATATAATAAATGTGTATTTAGAAATTTTATTCTAATTAAAAACAGGCCTCCCGCCTATAACATTATATGCAATCTTTCAGCACTTCTTAAGGCCCTCTGGCAGACTTTTAGTAGTTTATTGATCTTCTGTAAATATAAGAGCCTTGTTGTTGAGCCTGTCTGTTACAGACACGTGAACATGGCTGACGTCAACCACCTCAACCAACGAGACCAAAAGAGAGGGAAATTATATTCTCACTCTTTCTCTCCCGTTGGTCAGACGGCGGTTCGTCAGCTAAGTTCGATACGCCTGTTACGGCTATAAAACATAATATATATGTCGCATCCGGACACGATCACTCCTTAAAAAAAAAAACTATACGAGAAGCGCGCCAACGTCGCGTCAGTCGGCAACTAGCTGCAACTTCACTTCGGTGCGCTTCCGACAAAAGCATGGTGTTATCGCTGGACTCAGTGTTGGGCATTCACTACCCGACGACCGTACCTATAGTGGAACTGTCCTACCGTTTTGTGACCGTGATAACCTCAAGAGTGTTTTTTTCATTTTCGCACGATTTCCCACTGTACGCCCACGAGATATCTGATGACGGTGATGGCGACCGAAGAGCTGTCCCTCCGACTTATAAATATAAATTTTTGAATAAAACATTGAAATCGAAACACTATTTTAAACTATCACGGTTGTTCGCCACAGTTTTATTATACGGGATGTTTACCGTGATAAGAGTTGTTGAGTAACCGTTGAGCTCCCGATATTTCAGCGTAGTTACATGCATCATGTTCACGGAAACCACAGCCTTATCACGGTAAAATCCCGTGAATAATCATATAACTGTATTAAAATCGAACTGACACTATACATTTTTGTACTCCCGGAAGTAGTGTTATTAAAAGTCGTCTTTTAAATGTTCTCAACCTGATTCTGGATTCGGCGGCTTGATGGCGAACGTTTCTCTTATGCTGTGTTATTGTACTCGGTACAAAGGTTTTTTTCCAGGTAAGGATAAATTAAGTTTTACTGATAAATTCCTGTAAGTATAAAAATAAATAAATGATCGGTCCCTTATCCGTACTTGTCATGTACTACATGCACCATCTGGTCACAATCTGATGCTCCGTCGCTTGTTTGCCCTTATTCTATATATCTTTTTTATAATATTTGACTAAGAAGCAGAATTTAACTGGTCATCGCTGTCTATGGACATCTACAATACCCGGAGTACGTTGCCTACCTTTGAGGACAAATTCGACCTTCAATTTGGGTTTGTTATTTACCGTGAAGTAACGTCTGATTCGATCAATACTATAAATGTGATTAAATCAGTATTAATCGATATATAATAATATTTATCAATATGATTAATGTGACCGTTTATTTTTACAGTTACGTGGGCATTGAATACAGCTGGCAAAACGATGGCGGTCATTAATGGGTTTCCATTCTATCAAGACGGCGGACAAGGTGGCTCCCAATACTACCGGTGCTACCAGAAGAAATGCAGGGTCCGTTTTGTACTCACCCAGAAAAAGCTGGTTTTTAAGAATATGGAGCACATGCATAAAGCGCCTCCGTATGTCATAATTAATGGCATCTACCATAAGACATAGTACCTTATTTAAAATGCAAAAGTAAATGTTTGTTATAGGTGGTAGGCTAGAATGAATTGTTTTTTTTATAATACAGGAATTACTCACGTAAGATTAAAATTTACTCTAAATTTGTTTTTATTATACGGGAATTACTCACGTGAGATTAAGAGATATACTTCACATTTGGTTTTTATTATACGGGAATTACTCACGTAAGATTAAGAGATTTACTTCACATTATATTTTCATTATATGGTAATTACTCACGTATGATTAAGCAGAGTACTTCAACTTTACAACGACATTCGTCGATTTATTTAAAGGATTTCTTTGTAGGTAATTTTCTTTCGAAAGCATATTTTTCTACTGGTTTTGTGAGGTTTTCAGTTTATCGGTATTTCTGAAATTAAACTTAACAGTTTAATTTCACTAACTATTATAACTAATAATTATTCGTTCACAAAAAGTTTACAACTAACAAAAAAATACTCCATAATTCAAGCTGTTTATACAATAATGCAACTCCCTGCCGTCCTCCTAGTTTCCTGAGAACTACAATCTAGGCACCTTCAAGGTAAGACTGAATATATTTCTTCGAGATCAACGTGTTCCATCCTCGACCATCGCCATCGCTTACCATCAGGCGAGTTGGCGGTCAAACGCAAGCCCATTAGTAAATAATAATAATAAAAAAATATACAGCGGTCGTGGCAAATCCACCTCTTGACCTGAGGTTAGACGGAGTAGGACACCTGCCCCGACACCTAGACGTTCGCGTCAAATGATGCCATCGCAAATGATCATCCCATTTCCGCACTATGTGTTTCAAATGTAACGTACATTGAAAAATATCTGTTATGAAGTGTAACATATAAGTAATATTTTAAACAAGATAGTCCTGTGGTGCATCCATTTTTGTTCTTTTGTACAACTTATTGAAAAAAAAAAACAATTTCGCCGTCAATAATTTATTTAATTTCAGGTATTTAAATTCAAGGTATATCATATAGCATATCATATTTCGTTTACGTGAGAAATGAATTAATTTTGTAACTAATTACTTATGCTACGACATTTTGATAAACTATAATATAAATACAATCTATGTTTTACTTGCGGTTATCATAAATATCTGGCCGAGATATTTATTCTTTCTGGGTTTAGATATTAATAAAAATTTCACAACTAAATATTCGAACTATCGAATACATTTTACTTTTTATTACCTGCTCTTTCCCACTATAGAAAAAATGCCTTCTTTCTTTCCTTCAATTCCTCCTTGATTTTCAACAAGAAATGAAAGGAAACGAAATTAAATAAAAAATATGCAAAGTTGTATAGCTGTCTTACTGAATTATTATATTTTTAGCCACATTCATAGAGAACAAACGAGGAAAAGTCCTTGCTTTAGTTGATAACTATACATTCTACCTAGAGAAGGAGTATCGAAAGTCTATAGCATGGAGATGCACTAACGGATCAAAGTGCAGAGCAAGAATAAACCTAGACCGAGAAGGATCGATTGTCAAAGGGACTCTAGTTCACTCGCACTCGCCACCTAACTACTTTATAAAATAAGAACTTTACTTAAAGACGTAGACAAGTGAAATAGTGCAGATGTCTATACAAGGTTATTTTTAATGTATTATAAACCTCTTACAGGTCAACTACGACATAAGGTTCTGATTCTACTATATGTATTTTATTTATATTACACGGGAATTACTCACGTAAGATTAGGCCGGTTACTCCGACTATAGTTTCAACCGCATTTGGCTATCTTTATCAAGGTGAATGCGCGCGCGCGGCTGCGTCTCGCTTTGCTACTATATGTACTTGTCACTCCCAAATTTTTCCATTTCGGGAAAAAATATAAGTATTTTAAAACATTAGGAGAAGGTATTTTTGTACATATATTGAGACTTGATCGTGCCTTATTATCATGTTATATATTATATGTCCACGTAAGTTATACTTAGAATATTAAGTTTAACTATATATTTTATTGCACTTACAAATATAAAAAAAAAAAAATATATTAAATGAACTTATCAAAATTCAAAGTTGGAGAGTTTTTGCCATCTCTGATAAAATAAAATGCCCAGTCAATATGAAAATCAGCACCCGGATTGTGTAACCTTTGCTGGTAGTTGCTTTAAACCCAGACTGGGCTTCATGAAAGCTAAAATTGGCTTCATAAAACCCAGACTGAGCTTTATGAAGGTGAAAGCTATTACTATTACCAGAAAAATTAGGCAATAAGGGAGCAGGCATGATGAAGTATTCCTAGACCATTAACGGTCTCATCAAAAACGTAAATTTGGCAAGTATGGTTTATTTTTTGCGGGTGATAATTTCTATCAGCGAGATGTTGACAGAGCTGTTTCAACCATTGATAAACTTAACTAACGCTTCAAAGTAAAACAGTAAAAGGTAAACCCCATGCAAATTATCGTAAGTAATATACGAATTTACTTACTTAGTACTACTTTGTAAAGTAAAATATTGTAATTTTTTTTTTATAAAAAAAAAGTTTATTACTTTTTTATTTGATAATAGGCTTGACTTTGACCGCTACCTGGCCTGATGATAAGCGAAATTGCAGTCGACGATGGAGCAATTAACTTCATTAAATACAAATGATGTAACACTAAATACCGATAAACCCTAAAACTATATAAAACTATTTAGCCTATTATACAAAAAAAAAAAAAACAGCTGGGTACCCATATTTTGTTTGTTTGTATTTGTTTCATACAAATTCTTTTTAATATCATGATATATCTCTTGGGTGTAGACGTTGTTTTGCTCAGTATTCTCAATGACTCATCTTTTGTTACATTGGTAAAAAATAATCAACTTGGCTTTTGGCGGGATGTTCATATCTTTTATCTTTTCTATTCAATATAGATTATTTTTAAACTCTATTTCGGTCTGAACGATGTTTCTTTCAGCCATCCGTCCAGAAGTCTTGCTCTAGTAAAAAGTCCACAATCTATTGTATCACATCACACATCATCAGCCAATTAACGTCCACTGTTGGACAAGGCCTCCCTCATGGAGGGGTGTTGCCATAATCCCCACGCTTGGCAGGCGGCTTGGGGATCGCAGTACGTTCACCGTGTACTATTAGGATGCTGCTGCCCATCCTCCGGTGGTTCTGCTCGCAGTTTTAGGACATACCCGGGTCCTACAATCTATTGTATTGTATGGGGGTCCACGACGGTACTGGCAGTAAAAATGGTGGTCGTGGATTTATAGTTATAATATTCTTCAAGGTGTTTAGTGTTTTTAACTATCTCTTTAATTAATTTATTGTGTAACCCCTATTGTGTGTTGATCCCTAATTCATTTTTGTACTTGATATGACAAAGCGGAAAAACACCAGAGATTTATATAAGAAATAGTTTTTAACGGCAGTTAATTATGTGAAACTAGATTGCTAACAAATAAAATATTATAAGGGGTTTTGCCGGATCAAAGTTGTGTGAAAAACACAGAGCTTTGGCCTGTGTATGAAAATTAGGTGTTCAGTTAAGCCTTTAATAATATGTGTGTACATAATGCTTTAATACGTTTCAGTAAAATGGTATAAAAAGAAGAATGGTAATGAAATCGCTGTATTGGACGGATATTCGTTCTATGTTCACAAAAAGAACTTTAAAACCTTCAACTGGACTTGTACAGGATCAAAAAAATGTAAAGCAAGATTCACCACAACCAATGATGATACAGAGAAAAGACTTATCACATTTTCTCACTTGGACCATTGCCATCAGCCACCTACGTATGTAATTACTGGAAAGTATTACAAAAAATTATAATTCATGTTAGTTTTTAAGGCTACATAGCAATTTTGGCTGCATCGTTGTTGATATCTTTCTCCTACTTAGTTCATATGCGCATTTCGGCGACAAATAGGCTTCCATCTCTGACGATCCCCAGCCTGGTATATCGCAGCAGAAATGTTCGTGTCGAGCTTTTTTCACATTTCCCTTTTTTACGGTCATTATTAGTTTCTCCAGATTGTTGGAGATCTTTCGGACGTTGTAGCCTAAGTACTGCAGCACACTTGTCGATGACCCGAAGCTATCTGGCAAGTTAGAGCCGCTGAGCTTGCGCCGAGACGTTGGTTCGCTTAGCTTGTTCTACAGATATTACACCGGGGAATGCTTTGATGAACTTTTTGTCATCCCTCCATTCCGGTTTTACCACTGAACCGGACGCCATCACCAGAAATGCCATCCACACATTATAGATACGTGGAAGTCTCGCACTGTTAGATTTAATCGACTGTTTCTGCCACGTACCTGTAAGTTGTGGAATGACTTACCACCTTCGGTTTTTCCTCCGAAGTATAATTTGGACTGCTTCAAACGAAGGGTGAATAGAGTCCTCAAAGGTAGGCAATGACTGACAATGCCCCGGGTATTGTAGGTGTATATAGGCAGCGGTGACCATTTACCATCAGGTGGCCCGTAGCTTGTTTGCCACTTATTCTATAAAAAAAAAAAAACTCTACGAAGGCAAATTCTCAAGACTATTTTTGTGATCTTTAATTCTTTAGGGATTGCGACATTTGGTCTACGAGCTGTCTAAAGAATATGTAGCATGTGTCGCCAACACCACAATTTGAAAGCGTCCATGCGTCGTAGGTTACCAGTTTTAATGGTCCATGACTATGCGCCGTATAGTAAAATGGGAACGACTGTATGCGTTATGATGGTGTATATTTTTTCTTAGCGATGATATCTTAGGTGTTGGTGCAGTCGAATTCCAATCCGCAGGGTATGGATTTCAATCACAACAGTGAAGTTGAGCTGCTGGTGAAAAAAAATGTCGTAAGGAAACCATAGCATGGTGATAGGGCATTTTTGGCTAGCTACTATTCTCAAGTTAAAAACTGTTGCCAAACACTTAATGGTGTGTTCTGGCTGCCTCACTTGTAAGCCAGTTTCCATTCCAGGCCATTATCTTTGACCATACCGTCACTTAGTATCAGGTGAGGTGTGGTCAAAAAGTCTGTAAAAAAATATAAAAACAAAATAATTAAACAAGTTGTCCCCATGAGCATGTTACGATCTTTTCAAACTTTGTCAAGGAGAGTCATGGCTGATTTTGTCATTTCAGTGCGTCGTCTTATTTCACCTTGTGTCCTAAGTAAGCCTAAGTACATGCAATCTTGTACGATGTCATATTGGCCCAGTGAGTGGTTATCTTGTTTGACTTTAACCGACCCAACCAATGTTGAGCTGAAATTCCTGACTGACCAAGCCTAGGCGGTTCAGCAGTTCAATAATTTCAACTTCTCTGTTCAAAAACAGTAGTGTCGTCAGAATGGCGAAAGTTTTATATTTTCTGACCCCCGAACTTAATCACGTTGTTGATATACAAGCTAGCTATTGAAAAAACTTTTGCTGAATTCAACTGTGGTGCTCTAAGATACATGTGATAAGTTTAATGTAAAGTTTAAATAAGTATCTATTTTGTTAAGAAAATTAACTGTAATAGTTATACAGAGATGCATGGAACGGTGGTACTGAACCGAAAGGAGGTTATTTTACTCATCATTATGGTTCTATATAAAATGTCATTGACACAAAAATTAACGAAATGTATAGAACATAATATTTTTGGAAATGTCAGTGTTGGTCCCTTTAAAGTGGTTCATAATGATGAGCCATCTTTTGTCTTAGTACTGCCGTTCCGTGTAACCCTGTTTAAGAGTAATCATAAAATACTAAATCTAAATCGGTGCTTAATATTTAATACAGATTTTTACATTTCTTCTTGTTTAAGTTAAATACATTTTAACTTTTTTGGGAAAATAGTTGACTGCCAGGATTTTATACCCATATTTTTTTTTTAATTGTAAAATAGGCTTGCGTTTGGCCGCCAACTCGCCTGATAATAAGCGATGATGCAGCCTTCGATGGATCACGCTTGCCTAGAAGAAACCGATTCACTTTTGACTTCAAAACACCCAGATTGTAACTATCGGGGAACACCCATTGTGAATTGCGAATTGAAAATATCGACTTCTACAGGGTTATAAGCTTGTGGATGTGGATTTAATACAGATTTGTATTAAAAATCTTTGGCTGTTCCATACATTTCGTTGTATGTAATATTTTTTTCACATTCATTTTAGGGTTTGTTGCACAGTTAGTTGAATAGTAAAAGTTGTTGATAACAATGACTACAATGACGTCCATTCTGCTTAGTACTCCCGAAGCTAATCATTCTGTATAATAAATCATATACAAATAAAATTTGAGATAAAATAGCATCAGAAAGAAAATCAGTCCATATTAAAAACCAAATCTTGGATCACTCTGTCCTTTTCTGGCAGGCATGCCCAATAGTATGGCAATGCAGGAATGGCCGAATACGTTGACAAGCAACGTCATAGTTTGATGATTTTCTACTACAATTTTCTGAAAGCCGACCTGAATTAAATTTTACGTAGGCATTCCTGGAAATTTTTGGTGAGGATGGAGAGCGGATGCTCCGTCCCCTTAAAAGCGTGTTAGTATAGCATTTGAAGACGCAGCGTAGGTAGGCCTCCCACTAGATGGACCGACGACATTGTAAGACTCGCATTCAGTTGATGCAGATGGCAGGATGTCGTTCAGTGCGGAGGTTAAAGGGGGAGGCCTATGTTCAGCAGTGGACGTCTTCTGGCTGATGATGAGTTTAGCATTTGTATGGCGCGCGCACGGCTTAACTGCTATGACGCGGACTATGTCTAGCGAGAAATGAAATTATTTATTTATGAATAAACATTAATTTTGTTTTCGTTGATCGTTTGATCGTTTTATTTTCGATCAACTTTTCTATGAGGTAAATAATAGGATACGGGCTTATTGTCACTAGCTAGCGCTCATGACATAGCAAGACTAGGTGGTCCTAGATCACCAATGCAACGGATCAGTCTTCGGATGGGTGATCGTGAGTGGCATTTATAAGTGATCGCTACCGTAGATCGGATGACAAGTTAAATTGTCGGTCCCGGTTGTTTGTTCTATAACAATACCGGTTGTCATAGAACAACGGCCGAAAACCCTGATTATATTAGGGCTGAACTAGGGCTGGCTATATGAACTTATTTTATTTATATTACACGGGAATTACTCACGTAAGATTAGGCCGGATATTCCGACTATAGTTTCAACCGCATACGGCGGTCTTTATCAAGGTGAGGTCTATATCTGGCCTAATCTTACGTGACTAATTCCCGTGTAATATAAATAAAATTTGTGAAAACCACGTCAGTTTCCATAATGTATGAACTAACTTTTATTACCTAACATTTGGCGTCAATATAAGAAGTCTGTGTGATTCATCTTCGACCACATAGTCGCTTACCAACAGACGAGTTGGTGGTCAAACGCGATAAAAAAAGTTATCCCAGTGTAAAATGGTCACAAACACTAAGAACTAGTTCTAACACAACTATTGCATTTCAGTCATTCTTCTGGCCAAATCCCGATACTCCGGTAAACATTTAGTTATGTACAATGACTACACGTATTACTGCAAGAAGCAATGCAAGAAAACCAAGAATTTTCATTGGTACTGCTCCACTCACAACTGCAGAGGATGTAACGCCAAGTTGAAGCTGGATGAGAAGTTCGCTATAGTTGGACTGGAGAACATGCACACCCATCCACCTGCTAAGTATTGTATCTACGAGGGGCAGTATATCAAATTAGTTTGAGGTTATAATGCAAAAGTTATATCCTTAGATTAAACAAACAAGGGAGATATACCTTGGTGAAATTATCGTTCGTGTTCAAATTTCTCCATGTTCACCCACTTTTTAACCGACTGCAAAAAGGAGGAGGAGTTCTATGTTTCACTGTATTTTTTTAAATGTATTGTTAAATGAATTTTATACCAGCAATGGGAATCTGAAATGAAACGCATAGGAGTATTTTTTTATATATTGTAAAATGAATTTTATACCAGCAATGGGAATCTGAAATGAAACGCATCCTGATTAAGGTCAGATGCGTTTGCACGCACCACGCCTTGCCATATTTCCCTTGTTTGTCTGATCTGAGGTAAAATCCATAAGTAAAATGAATTTTATACCAGCAATGGGAATCTGAAATGAAACGTATGCGGCTGATTTCTTCTATCATGTTCTTTTAGTAAAAGAAACGTACTATACATTTTCGTTGCAATATCACATCACACAATTATTATTAATGAAAAGTGTGTGTGTAAGTGTGAATGTTTGTCCGCACTTAACTTCGTAGCAGTTGAACGGATTTGAATGAAATTTGATAGGGAGCTAGGGATGTGACTTATCACGGGATATGAAGATATATATGGTGTCTGTAGGATATGACAGGTGAAACCGTGGGGCTCTGCTAGTTATCCATGTACGTCGTCAAAAGATATTCGTTCGTATTATGTTAGTTTATTTATTTAGACATCTCTTTAGTTCTAATCATCTTACCTTTCTTCTGAAATCAGATCAATCGGAATGTAGTGCTTAGCATAATTCTGTTTCGAACCATATTAATATACAACATGAATAAAACAATGTATGTTTTTCTACATATTCCTTCGCAATACTAAAATCAAAGCAATAGTATATTGAAATGATGAAGTAGTTTTTTGCACTGCTCGGCAGTGTTTGATATATTTACCAGAGATCGGCTAAAAAGAAAGAAATAATGATCGGGTGGTTTAGGAAAGGTTGGCAACGTATCTGTGACGCCAATAGTTATCCAAAGTTAGTTAGTTGACGCCAATAGTTAGTTTGTGTTTTTCAGTTATAAGGTGTTTTTTTATGTATGTCGTTTTTTTTTTTTTTTTTTTTTCAAAGGGCGATAGTGATAGCTTATCTTAAGGCGGCCCGTTAGCTTGGTAACCTATGGCATTAAAAAAATATACTTGTACGTTCAGCTCATAGAAGTGTATACGTATAAGTTGCTATCGCAAATGGCAACACCGTGGCCGATGCTCGCCAAACAGCATTTAAAGTGTATTAGGAATGTCAAACGTGGAAAAAACCCACAAATGTTAGACAGATAGATAGATAAACTCTTTATTGTTCACACCACAAATAACATATTACACGATAAAATAGCTTTAAACAAAACAAACTAGTGTAACAATCGGCGGCCTTACGGTTAACGATTGCTCATTTATTTGTAGTTATTTGAAACAATAATAATAATGAAAACAAGATAATCTGAGTACAAAAAAAAGTTAGCCGTCACTGAGAACGTCATATCGTTTTTCGTCACGCCTTACGAGTCACATCAATATAATGATTAACACTTCCCAATCATGGCTCACCAATTAGGATTTCCTATCTCGAGGATATCACAGAACACACACATTTCATAAATATTGATACGCCAAGTATAGATCGCCTACGAAAACAGCGGCCATGTGTCTTTTAAGCACGTTAGACTTGAACTGAGACAAAAAAACGAAAACAGGCGTTAAAATCGGAGAAAGAAAAAAAATCGGACCAATACGAGACGACGGTACGTATTTTATAAGGATGAATGAACTTGAGAAACCGACAAATAAAGAAACAATCGTAAGTGCCCAAACACTTAGACAGGGTGAGTCTCTTAGAAAATGGATAACACCAGTTAGCATTTTCTGAACTACGTAAATTTTATTGTTTTAATATTGTTTCTTGTGTTTTTATTTTTTCCAATGAAGTATAGATTATAATACTTTTTTATATTGCAAAATAGGCTTGCGCTTGGCCGCCAACTTGCCTGATGTTAAGCGATGATGCGGCCTACGGTGGATCACGCTTGTCTAGAAGAAACCGATTCACTCTAGACTTGAAGACACCTAGATTGTAACTATCGGGGAACACCTAATCAGGCAGTGCATTCCACAAACTAGCAGTTCGCATAATAAAAGTGGAATCAAAGCGCTTCGTACGGGTTTTCGGAATGTCAACCATAAAGCGGTGTCAATTTTTCGTGCCCGCTCTGGCAGTCCGATAGAAAAAAGGGCAGGAGGGAATTAAATCATGCAGATCTGATGCACACTCTCCAAAATGTATCCGATAAAAAACCGATAGACTAGCAACTTTGCGCCGATGCTCAAGACTAAGAAGCTTAGTCTGAACTAGGGCTTCGTTGCTGATGAGCCTCTTGGCACGCTTCTCAATTGACTCCAACGCCCTGAGCTGGTATTTAGCTAATAGTCTTGTAAATTTAGTTGAATTTGAGAATACGAGATTCAATTGGCACTACATTAATTTCTTATATACTGATCCACGCTGGGCATCGCACACGCAAATTCTAAAAACCAGTATGGAAAATCAAAATTTTGATAAATTTTGCCAGGATTTTGAACGTAAGATTCTAGCTGGTTGATGATGATATTTAATACAGTGAAATATCAAATAAAAGCTTCCAGTTGCAGTTTGTTAGCATTTCCTTGACAACCCCAACAACTACGTTTTGATAATCCTCAAATTTTCGCCAATTCTCTAAAATTCTCTAATTTCTCTACAGGTTTTAAGTTCGTTAAATCTCAAGCGGGTGGACGCCTCTTGCTGTACAATGATTACACTTACTACTTAGTAAAGGCGAAAAATCCAAGCATTACAACACACTGGAGGTGTTCTACTAGCTCCAATAAAGGATGTAACGCCAGAGTAACTATATTCAATAATTCTGTAATAACAAAACAGACTAACGAACACATTCACCCGCCATCCAAATATCTCCTGAAAGATGATCGTTTAATAAAGATATATTAAAACGCGTATCACACAACATAAATTAGTTTATAAGCCTTCTTAATAATTTTTTTTCAAACGGATTTTTTGATATCTGGGTTTTTGGTGTTCTTATTCTATAGAAATATTTATGAAATATTACATATCTGTATCAAATTGATCTGTATTTTTTATTGAAAATAATGGCTTCATATTTTGGAATATCTCAACATATCAACTTACTAGTATTGTTATATAATAAGGATCTAGTCTAGAACAGTCGAAACTATAGTCGGAGTAATTGGCTTACTATTACGTGAGCGTTCAACATGTAACAAGTTGTATGAAAACCACGTCAGTTTCAAAATTTAAAATAAATAAATAAGTGTGGTATCTTATCTTCCTGTCAGATAAAAATATTATAATTGTGTTTTTTTTTTAAAGAAAATCCTTTTCAGTATTCGTTTGGCATATTATTTTATGTTAGGAAGACACATTGTATTTAAAAGCGCTTGATGTTTTAATTGCAGAACTCAAAATTGTACAATCCCGGGCGGGTCGAACACTTTTGCTGTACAGGGAGTATACATACTGTTTGAACAAGAAATACATTAAAACCACCCACTGGAGATGTTCTACTCACTTCACTAGAGGATGTCATGCTAGAATAACTGTTGACGATAACTTTACTGCTGTAAAACTTAATGGAGAACATACACACCGGCCTTTTAAATATCTTTTGAGAGATAATCGTCTGATAAAGATATCTTAAAACATGAAGGATAATTTCCAATAATTTGAGAAATAAAGTACTCTAACACAAAGTGGTATATTGCTAGACTACCAATAAATTAAATTTGAAACTAGATTCTGAAATCTTTGCTTTCGTTGTTATAGGGGAAGAGAATGAAGTAGAAGTAATAAGGAAAAAGTTATTGTAAGCAGAGTACTAATATTTTGAACACCATTGTTTTACGATAAATGCTGTGTTTCATCCTTTTGATATTGAGGACCTGTATTGTTGTTGTTGTCGTCTGCCTTATGAACAGAAGGTCGGTTCAAGTCACGGCGCGCAGATGTGTGAATGATGAATTAAAATAAATGTATGCTTTGAGTCTGCTAGGATTTGGTTATCAGCGTGTTTGTATGTGTTCCATGGCATCTCCGACACTCGGTATTCTGGCAGTTATTTCTTCAGCTGCTTTACACTAGCAATTTTTAAACTTTCGCGATTTGAACACATGTTTTAATATTTTTCGGGATCTATTTTTACCTATATTTAATAGTGCGCGATAAGTCCCGATAAATATTAAAACATGCTTTACACTATGCAGCTTCTATGTTATGTTATGCAATATTTCTTTGAATGCCCCGGTGGCTCAGTTGGTAGTGAACCTACTTTCTGCGCTTGGGGGCGTGGGTTCGACTCCCATCTAGGACAAACATTTGTGTGATGAACATAAATTTGTGTTTGTTCTATGTCTGGGTGTTAATATCTATATAAGTATGTATTCAAAAATATATATGTATGTATATCAGTCTTTGGCTGCCATATTACAAGCTTTGCTTAGTTTGGGGTCAGATGACCATGTGTGCAATAAAGTCCCAGATATTTATTTATATTATTTTAATATGCTCATATTATAAAAGAGTTGATAAAATCTTCTTGGTGCCTTGATGAATGACAAAAAAAGTTGAACACAGAATCGTTTGTTGTTTAATTGCAGAAATCAAATGGGTAAAATCTCGTGCAGGTCGAACACTTTTACTGTACAAGAAGTATACATTCTGCGTGGATAAAAAGTTCAGTAGAACCACCAACTGGAGATGTTCAACTCACTTTACTAAGGGATGTCGAGCTAGAATAATTGTTGATGATAACTCTACTATTGTGAAGCAGAATGAAAATCATACACATCTACCTTTTGAATATTTATTGAGAAATGATCGTCTAATAAAGTTATCTTAAAACGAACTGGATCGATTGCTCCAATAAAAGTTGTGGTGAAATAACTGTATATAAAATTTGTTTGTAATAAAACCTAATATTTGTTAATGTTGGCTTGTCGTGCGCTTTGGATTGGCTGCCGCCTTCCTTGTTTCCTGAGAGATATAATTTGGTCCTTTTCAAGGCGAAAGGGAATAGGTATCTTCTAAGTCTGCGTGCTTCGTCTTCGACCTCGTCGCTTACCAACAGACGAGTTGGTGGTCAAACGCAGAGTTATACGCGTTAAAAAAAAGCATTTAAACTTAAATAAAATAAATAAATATACTATTTACTCCTGCTAGTGTGAAACATAATGGAGAATAAACAACTTGCCTTACACATAGTTGAGAAATGATTGTCTAAAAACGAGAATATTTCTTTTTATTTACTGTAGGTATTAAAATGATTTACAATAATGTTGATGCTTTGTTATACTGTCGGATGTATTGATAAGGTATGTATTTTTTTGATGTAGTAAATTAGCTAGCATTTTATTAATTCGTATGGTTTTTATCAGTGGAAATTTATCATAACCAGTTTTGCAACAAAAATCCCCAAATTTGTCATTAATACGTTCTTATAAAACTTGTGAATCCACTTTTCTTAGTGTATATAATAAATTACATTCGTAAACAACATCATTTGTTCTTTTTAACTACAGGAATCATATGTTCTCATAAAATTTGTGAATCCACTCGTCATGTATAAAATAAATAAAACTCGGATAAAACACCGTTTGTTCTTTGTAACTACAGAATTCATAATTATGCTCTTACAAAATTTGTTTATCCACTCGTCCTAGTGTATATAGTATACAACACCGTTTCTTCTTTTTAAATACACAAATCAAATTAAGCAGTGGGTCTACGGGGAACCCCCCCCCCCCCAAATTGTTTATAATGATTTTTAGGAATCAAAATTTATAAGAAACTCTTTTCAGGCAACGTTTTAATTGCGGTATCTCCAGCTGGACGGACACTTTTGTTGTACGAAAGGTACACATACGTCTTGGACAAGAAATACGTTCGTATCACCCACTGGAAATGTTCTACTTACTCCCAAAATTATTTGGGATATTGTCGTGCTAAAGTATCGGTTGACGATAACTCCACTGTTGTGAAGCAGTATGGAGAACATAGCCACCCGCCTCCTAGGTATATGATGAAGGATAATTGTCTCGTAAGTGCCTCCGATCTCTTGACGAACGCAACCGACTTATGGGTTGGTTGAGCATTTGGATTAACTCAGGCCATCGTCCATCTGTAACTGTTGATAATCCAACTGTTTTAAGAACCAATGCATCGTGGTCCTTTATCTCTGTCGTGCATATCAACATTTTCGAAGATTTAAAGTGTTAATGTTTTAAACTCTAAAACCCGGACTCCTGCGCTCAAAATGTAACAAAACATGTTACGCTAACATCTGGATTATTATGGAGTCTATGCTGTGCCATCTCGCTCATACGCGTGGTGCGAGTAAATAACTGGAAAGGGAGGATACGCGGTCGTGATCACAATCCGAATCACGAATGAACTCCATAATAAGCTCGATGTTAGCTAAACTTTTTTTTTTAGATTTTGGGCGTTGGGGACCCAGTTTAAGCTGTAAAAATAAATAACACACCATATAAAATGCTCATAAAATTATTATTTTTGATTCAAAAAGTTTCTTACAAAATCAATTTTAGTATCTTTTTGTTTTATAATTTCTTTGTTTATAAATGGTTTACTTACTGATCATAAATAAGTCATTTCATATGTATAAAAAATGCGCGAGTGAGATAGAAGACATATGAACCATGCGATCCTAATATAGTTTGGGCGCTCTATTTGTAGTAAGATGCGAGCAGGATTGTTGCTCAAGTCGATTATCAGGCTTATTCTGTGCAGAGCAGGGTCACTTTTATCCCAGCAAAAAAATATGATAACACGAGATGCGCGACTCCGCGTAACCCGTTTCGCTATTTTTATTTATGCTATGTACGATCCACTAAATGTATTGACAAAATGTTATCTTAGAGCCGTAATAGACTCGTCAACATCAGCTGTCGAACCGCCGTCTGGCGAACGGGAGAGAAAGAGAAATTTTTCTCTTTCTCTCCCGTTGGTCACACGACGATTCCTTAGCCAAGTTCGACACGTCTGTTACGGCTATTAGAAACTAGATTTTATATTTAAAAAAACATAATATTCATAATAACTTGTGAAAAACAACAACCATATTTTTCGAATACAAAATCTACCGATAATTTTCTTAGTAGTTGTGTTTTTGCGTATGTACTCACTAAATAAATAAATGAATTTAAATATCCTTTCGAGGTAATTGTAAATATGTAAAAAAACCTGTTATGATACTTTTGCTGCATATAGCGCTTTAAAATTAATACCTAGTAATTTTTAATAAATTTACTTGCTTCTTTTTTGAACAAGATATATTTTAAATGATTATTTACGGGATATTTACCGTGGTAAGGTTGTGGAAGGAGCTCCCGATATTTCGGCGCAGTTACATGCACCATGTTCACGGGAAGACTCTTCTTCTTGACTCTTCTTCTTCTTCTTGTTTGAGTCTTCCCGTGAACATGGTGCATGTAACTGCGCCGAAATATCGGGAGCTCCTTCCACAACCTTACCACGGTAAATATCCCGTAAATAATCATTTAACTTTAGTGAACAACCGTGATAGTTTAAAACAGTGTTTAAGATATATTTTACCATGAAAAAAATTGTATAAGTAGAATTACTTCAACGGCAATAACTTGCTGCTGCCAACTAAGATTAATATCAAAAAGAAACTTATTTTAATAATAGTTATCATTAAATCTTTAATTTGGGTACCGAGATTCAGCACGACGTAATAATGCTGCCCTAAAATTTTGGCCTTCCGAGCAGCCAATATATAAATTATCATTTACTTGGTTCCGGTTATAATTAAGCCGATGTAGTAAGGTACCATTTATAATGTCGAGATTATCGCTCTTGGTGGTCATATAGTGTATAAAAATTTAATACATTCACAAAATAGTTTATATTAACTGCAGCAAAATAATAATAGAAAAATATGCAGGTCGAGTTTTTGTCATACGTGTGAATACATGCTACTGATAAGGGTACATTCTACCGCTTGAATAAGAAAAACCGGAAAACGCCAGGTCGTGACTAATAATAACTGTCTAAGCTGTGGAATGCGCTGCCTAAATGAGTGTTTCCCGATAATTACAATCTGGGTCATGTCTTAAAGTCGCGAATGAATCGGTTTCCTCTAGGCAAGCGTGCTCCATCGTAGACCGCACAATCGCTGACATCAAGCGAGGTGGCGATCAAACGCAAACCTGTTATTAAATGTATATATTGTATAAACTCATAAGACTAATGAGAAAGAATTTTAATTTACAGAGAAAAACATTTAAAAACAGACATTTAAAACCTACAACTATTACTTCTTAATTATGAACATGGGACTACAAATAATTTAAATCTCATACACTACAAAACAAAAACGCTGTCGAGATCACCACGGTGCGGCAGGGTTCCCAAAAACACAGGCAGAATTGCCCCACCGTATAGCAATACTTAATTTTTGTGCAAAGTATGTGCAAGCACTAGGATTCCCCGAGGCGAGAACCAACCTAGTTGATATATCCTTACAAAACTTTTTGTGTCGAACTACCACGGGCCCAGGGTCTCCACAGCTAATGCAACAAACTCATAATGTGCGCTGAGCTGAGAATACTGGGTTTGTATAAACTTATTAAACTTGCAAATATATTTTATAATTATGTAATATCGCTTATGGGAATGTTTCTTCTACAGAATTCAGATTTGTGAGATCGCAAAAGGGGAGTACATTATTGTTCTACAATGACTACACCTACAGCTTGGTTAGGAAAAATGTGACAAAAAATAACACTGTTTTCTGGAGGTGTTCCACTCATACCAACAGAGGATGTCAAGCAAGAATAAAGGTTTTTAATAACTCTGTTATTATCAAAGAATATAAGAATCATATACACCCGCCTTCTCAATATATACTAAAGAATGATTGTCTTATAAAAATATCTATCTAAATATCTTATATACATCGTGATTATTGTGAACTAAAGTATGATAAAACGATTTGCACTCGCGTTATATTTATCGGTTAAAACGACCGTTAATATAAAGCTCAGGCAACCGTCTCCGGGAGCGCGCGTATTCCCTGATGAAGGAGCTCTAATAGCTCCGAAACTGGTCGCTCGTCTTGATCGATAAACATATCGTGAGTGTAACCGTTTCGCCATAGTTTATAAAGAGTCCTCACGTGAGTTTTGGTTGTTATTTTTGCGTGTTGGCACGGTTGCACTTTATTAATTATACTCACCTGCTTCGTCAGTATGTCCGTAAACATAGCGCATCAATTCTTCAAGAAATAAAATATCACGATCGCAACAACCACAAAATCAGGCTTCATTATATCGTAAGTTCTAATTTACAGCATCTTAGTACCACTATGGAAACTAATGTGGTTCTATCACATATTGTTTTGATCTTAAGATATCCGTGTGTTTATTTGAATCCTGGGACACAATGCGAGGCGAAAAAAGTCCGCAAGCTTGTCAAACTCTCTTTATCTTTGTACTACAACCTTATTTCTGTTATTGTAAATATCTTTCATATTCGGTAAGTAGGTCCTTATTACCCCCAAATGGGGCTTGTAGGTGACCAATTAGCGCTCTAGGGTAATAATGTAGCTAGAAAAGCCCTAGGGCGGTAAGTAATTAAAAAAAAAACTTCACTCTTTAAAAAAGTTCGCGTACATCTAACCATCATACTGGCAATAGACATCATGCATTCAGCCCAATGACAAAAGAGGTCGCTTCGCTATTCAGCCTTGTCTTCGTATGAGTATAATAGATAATAGTCATCAATTTTAAATATCGAACGGCGAAGCTCAATTTCGTTTTTGAAAAAGATAATTTAAAAAAGATGAAAAAGGCAGGAATAGCGAAGCGACCTCTTTTGTCATTGGGCTGAATGATGAATAACGGAAACTATTCAGCTTTCAAAAAATGAAACATCTTTCTCAAGAGATGATCCGCAACCATCAACTTCTGCTGAAGAAAGCTTCATCCCGTCAGATTTTGTCCATGACCAACAAATATTACAATCTCAAACTTAATAGTTTGAGAACACCCAAAAAACACCTGTCCCGAAAATTTGAAAATTGTTCTCATTTCACTATAAATTTTAACTAATAAAATGTTTTATTCTTGTAATGCCGGTTTTTTTCTACTTACCTCACAATCGAGATGTAAAGCAGAGTAGTTAGCTCGGGTGTAAGCATCAATTGCACCCTCGAACTATAGGCGCCCTCGCCGCGCTCCTGCGCCTAAATATCTCGGGCTGCAATTGATGCCTTACAGCCCTTGGCTACTAATCTACTATTTCTTTATTAATGTTAATTTACTTTAAATCAATTAATCAATCTATCGAAATCAATACATTTTTGAACCTATTAATAATAAACATCTTACGTGTGCCTTATTAAACTCTTTAACGACAGATTTATTTTTCAAAAATCAGATTTTTGAAATCACGTATGGGCGCAACACTTTTGCTATACAATAACTACACTTACAGCTTAGTTAAAGTTACTATTTCAAAGCTTTTTACCCTCTGGAGATGTTCTCACCAAAGAAAACGATGCAACGGCAGAATAACTGTTCGTGACTACTCCACTGTTGTAATCCAGGGTGCAGAACATATACACCCACCTTTCAAATGTCTGATAGTGAATGGCGTTCTCATCTCGAGATCATAACGCCGAAAAAAAACCGAGGGTTCTATAGTAGAAAATAGCCTAAGCGTGAGCAGCGTGACAAAATTAGTCGACACTTTTTGTAGAGCCATAAAGATATAGACGTATAAATACACAATCGTAGTCTTTCTTTTTCTTATTTTATACTAGCGACCCGCCCCGGCTTCGCACGGGTGTTAGCTCGGCCTTCGGCCTCCCTACTATGACCCGCTCCAGGAACACAAGACTTCATCCATATCGGTCCAGCCGTTTTAAAGCTATTCCAGACTATAATCTATCTCTGTGCCAAATTTAAATCAGATCCGTTCAGCCGTTCTGGCGTGATTGAGTAACAAACATCCATCCATCCATCCAAACTTTCAAATTTATAATATTAGTGGGATTTCATGTTGCTTATCTTAAGATAGATAGATATAAACTCTTTATTGTGTACACTAGAAATAAAAATTACATACAGATAGAAAACACAAAATACCACACAGATAAAAATTCTTTAAATCACGTGTACTTAAGCCATTTTAAATGCAAATGATATAAGTTAGGTTTCAAGAGGGCTGTTAATAGAGTCTTCAAAGGTTGGCAATGATGACGCATATTATTTTCTTGGAGTTATAGGTATCCATAGGCAAGGGTGATCACTTAACATCAGGCGGCTCGTTAGCTAGTTTGCCACCTATGGCATAAAAAAGTATCAATTTATGTTTTATTTTTAAGGTTCAACGTACTACAAATATTAACTAAAAAACGTATTTTCTTGTGTCCGTTTCCTGCCGTCAATCTGGATACAGCTTTAACATCGCTGGTTTATGTTTAATTTTTAGCAGAAATAGAATTTGTGAAGACAAAAGTTGGCGCAACGTTGGTGCTCTTTGGTGACTACACCTATTCTTTGAAAAAGGATAAGGTTACAAAGTTCATTACTCACTGGAGATGTTCCACACACTACAGTAGAGGATGCCGGGCTAAAATTACTGTTTATGATAACTCTACTGTTGTAAAGAAGAATAATGAGCATACACACCCGCCTCTCAGGTATCTAATACGTAATGGTTATCTTATAAAATTTTGAATTTAAAGAGGTTGATTCACTTGAACAATTCTGTATTTTAAATTTTAGAGACAATTAAAAAAAATACGTCTGGAAGGTTTCTATCCTGCGCCATCCGGGTTTACGTCCCGAGCGCTCTAACCGCTAAGCCACGGTCAGTGTTGGCCTCAAAAATGTATGAATGTTCCTTTGTCATTAAAGCGCACTTGTCATTAAAGCGCACACTCATCAAAATGTGCATCCTGCCCGTCCTAACTTACGGTGCCCAGATTTGGTCATTGACCGATTCTCAGAAGTTCAAACTTGGGGTTTGCCAAAGAGCAATGGAGCGCAGCGTCCTAAGAATCAAAAGGACGGACCGAGTCCGAAACACGACGCTGCGTTCAATTACAAAAATCGCTGATGTTGCCGAATTACAGTGGAGTTTTGGGACACGTAACCAGGATGCACCCAGACAGATAGGTCCAGAGGATCACACAGTGGGTGCCTAAAAACGGACGAAGGAGCCAAGGCAAGCCGAGAAAACGATGGCGCGATGACTTTGACGTTTTCCAGACACAGTGGCCAAATTTGACGGGTGATCGCACTGTCTGGAAAGAGATGGGGGAGACCTTTGCCCAGGAGTGGGTCAGTATAGGTTAAAAAAATTTTTATAACCGTTTAACTTATGTGTAATCAGTTTATAACGGGAACGCAGTAAGTGATTACATTAATAAAATAAAATATATTGCCATTAACCATGCATTTTATTTACCTCTACGTCTAATGCAATTTTAGTTATGAGGAAATTTATGGGAAATGTGTTCTTTCAGTGGTCAAATTTGTGAAATCTAGAAAAGGTCGAACACTGTTGCTTTACGAAAACTATACCTACTGCTTGCATAAGGGTAAAGTTCCAAGTATCATCACACACTGGAGATGTTCCACACACGTTAATAAAGGATGCAGGGCTAGAATTACTGTTTGTAATGACTTTTGTTGTCGCCTCGCTTTTTACCTACGTATATTTAAGTCAGAACTACATTAGCGCCACCTATATCATCATTGTTGATTTGTATACTTTGCATTGATTTGACTTCAACTCGTTATTTGAATTAAGTTTAACACAGAGGGCGCTGGCGTAGCACCATCGACCAATCAAGGACCGTTACTAACGACCTGAAAGATGGCTTGGAGGGGATGGTTGGTCGAGGGATGGTGCTGAGCCGGCGACTGACATCACTTTGCATTCTACATTTTAACGAATAAGACGATTTTAGTAATTGCTAATATAAAATAAATATAATTTCTGTAAAAGTGCTTCGTAATACTTATAGACCTGCATTATACACTCGAGTTAAATATTGGATATATTGGGTATCCTTACATCAGAAGTGCTCCAGAACCACGCTATACCACGAAACCGCAAACTTAAAAAGGCAAGGATTAGCGAGCTCGCGGTGCTACCCAGTACCGAGAGCTCGACCAGCAGCAGCACGGATACAAGTCAACACAGTAAGGCTAAACGCACAAGACGTGCGTCTACCGCAGTAAGTCAGAACGTTATTTTAATCATCGGTAGTTCCCGAATTTTTACCGTTAGTGGATGATCTACGAATGTGGGTCCATGTCGTAGAAGCCAAAACTCGGAGTTTCGGGTAGTTCAATCGTTTCAAACTAACCGTAAAATGTACAGTTAGCTTAAAGAATTAGTTATACAAGTCAAACCTAAAGATATCCAATCTTTAAATGAATTTTACTTTCAACAAAAGGGTTGCATTGATAGATTGCGGGTATCGTTTTCCGAACAAATGTTTGTATCGATAATGGTTAGAAAGGTCCATTGGTGACAAAAACATACCTATTGCAAAGTTATATGATTATTTACGGGATATTTACCATGGTAAGGTAACTAACATATAACACACACACATACACACACACACTGGTCATATAACTTTAGTGAACAACCGTGATAATTTAAAACAGTGTATACCTATTGCACTACTGAACGAACTTTTTACCATATACCCTCGAGTCGTGGCGAAAAATTTAAGTACTTTAGGCCAAACTTCTTCAATTGAGCTACTCACATTGATGTAGCTACCGAACAAACCCGTCCGTACCGAACCGACTCGTATGTCTCTTAGTCTCTTAGATAAACTAAATGGTGATAAAAGTTTATATACCGACCACCGGGCACTTAATAACGTGACAGTAAAAAAAAAAAAAAAAAAAAAAAAAAAAACCCATGCCAATTGTAGATTGATGATTCGACAAGTTTCATGGTTGTACAATTTTAAGGTCAGGAGATGCCGAGTCACATATGAACCTAGGTATTTAATGAATACGAATAGCTAAGCAATAAAGTATATCGTAGAACTGTATGTAAAATAAAATAAATAAATAAATATGTGGGACATTATTGCACACATGGTCATCTGACCCCAAACTAAGCAAAGCTTGTAATATGGCTGCCAGAGATGTATGCGGGTGTATGTATGGGAGGTGATGGGCAGTCTCAAAACAATGTATTTGGAAAGTTATTCGGAGAAATCATATTTTGCAGTGGATAAAACTTTTTGAGAGGATTAAATTCGTAAATTGGTTTATTGGTCCAAAAGATGAAAATAATTCATATTTAAATATATTAATAAAATGTCTGAATTCTATTTATTCAGTCAGTATTTAATTGTATTTATTAAACCGTCACAAAATGAAGGTATATTATATCATATTTATACCAAAATATGTTGAACCTTTCTATACCTTAGTCATATAGACCATTTGTGGCAGTAGATTCGTTCACGAAGTTTGTATTTTTTTTCACCTGTTCGCAACACAATTATAGTCGGGTAGTTGTGAACTTAACAAAATGTTTAATGTCTTTGACAACCCAAAGCGATTTAATTGTGATGTCGGTAGTATATTTACATTTTATCTGTTTGTAAAATTTTATAATGTTAAAAATATTTAGCGCCACGTCATGCCAACAGTGTTCCCGTGGTCAAACGGTCAAGTGGACTGGTATATAGTCGAACGATCGTGGATGATTTAAGCACAATCGGTGGAATAATACGGACAGTCAAATGGGACCAGCGTAAATACCAATAATTCAAAAAGTATTAATAAACAGTACTATAACAACAAGCGTTCAATTCTAAACTTAAAGATGCTCATATACATGTATATGATGTCAGTGACGTCATCGTGATAAAATATCTAGCCAATTAATGATGTTCAAAATAGCAAACTAATGCAGTTTAAGGTTAAGTGTGTTTAAAGTCCCATTTCAGGTTATCAAAGTATTGGGACACTACCGTTACAAGGTTACAAACATGAGAAGCTCTGAGAGATCTTCTAAACGGTACAATGGAGCGGAACATGTGTGGAAAACATGAAACCTTGGATATGACTAGCTGATTTAGATGACAAATAATAATTCCAACAAAACTAAGCCAAAGAGTGCCCAACCAGGATGGGTCAAGGATGTTGTCGGGTATCTGTAATATCTAATGTTTTGGAGAAACTTACTTTAAACTCCCTAGATATTATTAAATGCTGTTGTTGTTTATTGTTGTGAGATCTGTCAAGTGCATTTGCTTCGAACACCAAAGTATCAAACTATTAAGGATGTAATGTGTATCATGGCAGTGTGATCATGAAAACATTACATCTTAAAACCAGGATATAAAGTGACGTACCTAGTGTTGGCTTAAGAGTGTAACTGCTAGGGAAAGCTCCATGTTCATGAGAACGTGAAGTCGCGTACCTAGAGTTGCCAGGCGGCCAGCAGCTAGAGAAAACTTGAAGTCCTGGCATGGTTTCGGGTCAAGATTAAGATATGTAGTCGCGTACCTTGGGTTGCGACAATGTGGCAGCGCAACCGCTTGGGAAAACTGCTTATCTTAGTTATTGGACTGAACGAAACAGTGAAGTGGTACTTAAGTGTGTGGTGAACTTAATATAATTCCTGATAAAAGAATTAATTTGTCTATTTCGTTCTCAGCAACTGCACCAGACTGAGACGGGGCCGAGGACGACCCCGTGCGCAGGAGGGCCGGATGTTGTCGCCTCGCTTTTTACCTACGTATATTTAAGTCAGAACTACATTAGCGCCACCTATATCATCATTGTTGATTTGTATACTTTGCATTGATTTGACTTCAACTCGTTATTTGAATTAAGTTTAACACAGAGGGCGCTGGCGTAGCACCATCGACCAATCAAGGACCGTTACTAACGACCTGAAAGATGGCTTGGAGGGGATGGTTGGTCGAGGGATGGTGCTGAGCCGGCGACTGACATCACTTTGCATTCTACATTTTAACGAATAAGACGATTTTAGTAATTGCTAATATAAAATAAATATAATTTCTGTAAAAGTGCTTCGTAATACTTATAGACCTGCATTATACACTCGAGTTAAATATTGGATATATTGGGTATCCTTACACTTTACTGTTCTGAAGCAAACTAGAGAACATACACATACACCTTTCAAATATCTGCTGAGAAATGATTGTTTAATAAAAATGTGAAGAGTTTGTCTAATCAAAGCTATTCACCATTTCTGCCCTCATAAGCCCAAGAGCGGTAACTCAAAAAAATGAGATTTCTGTTTTTTCGTGCATCTGATAGCTTGGAACATTAAAATAAAACACAAAAAAATATATTTTTTCTTTTAAAACTCATGTTTAAAAACTATTAATTCTAAACAAAATGACGGTATCTCATAAAATACACAAAAACAATAATATTGGGTTTTTAAACATATATTTAAGAAATATATTAGTCCTAACATAGGCACATAAGTGAAAATAAATTAAATTATATGCCATTAAGGTAACGAAAAATCAAATTTCACAAAAACTCGATTATCTAGAAATACACCTAGGCTGAGATACGGCTCTTGGGCTTATGAGGGTAGAGTTGGAGATTTTCTAATCTTGAAAAAAGGCTGCAACGGCAGAATCACTGTTCTTGACTACTCCACTGTTGTAATCCAGGGTGCAGAACATATACACCCGCCTTTCAAATGTCTGATAGTGAATGGGTGTTGACATCTCGAGATCATAACGCCGAAAACAACTAGGGGGGGGGGGGGTTCTAGATTATCAGCTTAATATGTTCCCACTGCTTGGACACAGACCTTCTCTAAGCGGGAGTATGAGCTATAAATTCACTATGCTTGTTAGGACCAGTGCATTTTTTTTGGTAATTGGTTTGCGTTTGACCGCCAACTCGCCTGATGTTAAGCGCGATGCGGTCTACGATGGAACACGCTTGCCCAGAAGAAACCCATTCAACCGAGATTTGAAGACACCCAGATTGTAACCATCGGGGAATATCCATTCCGGCAGCGTATTCCACAGACTAGCAGTTCGCACAATAAAAGTGGAATCAAAGCGCTTCGTACGGGTTTTCGGAATATCAACCATGTCGATTTTTCGTGCCTACTCTGGCAGTCCGATAGAAAAAGCGTAAGCATGTTAGCGTATGTCATATTATGTCTTTGAACTTTTTGAGGATCTTGGACATTACCGATTATATGTTTATTTTTCTTCACCGTTTTTGAACGACTGCATCGAAAACAGCATCATTTATGTACTCAATAAGTAATTTGTGCATTGTTGTGTTGTCATTACCTAATTTACGCATGAAAGTATCCTAGACGCGCATGCTAGGGCGTTGGCGGTTGAAATCGGCAAACATAGTGTGAGACACCCTACGACACGGAGTGACAATATTACATAAACCAATTAGCAAACTATCTTTAAAAGTTAGAAATTCAGTCCTGGGAAAGCCAGGTCTACATCTAACCGCGGGCTCGAATACGCGCAGCTTGTAAAATCACGCGAACACGAACCTTAACGCGCCGAGATACGGTTTACGGTCGCGCAACTTTTCGCAATCACCTAAACTGACTCGTTTATAACAGGTAGGCGTAAAGGTACTAAAAATTTGAGTGTTTAAATTTAATCGACTCAATCACTCGTCTAGGCTAAGTTGTCTTATGTATGTCGCAGGTAAATTGTCAATGCCGTAAAATTATAATTTCACTAGGTTAGGTTAAACGTTTTTTTTATATGTAAGTTCACGGCATTGACAATTTATCCGCGACACACACACATATATATATATAGGTTATTACATTACTTTTCTTGTAACTATATCTCATTAAAAAATAAGTACATTTAAAAGAAATAAATAATAAATAAATATATGGGACATTATTTCACTCACGGTCATCTGACCCCAAACTAAGCAAAGATTGTACTATGGCTGCCAGAGACTGATATACATACATAATATATTTTTAAATACATACTTAATAGATATTAACACCGAAACATAGAACAAACACAAATGTTCATCACATGAATGTTTGTTCTAGGTGGGAATAGAACCCACGCCCCCAATCGTAGAAGGTAGGTTCTGGTACCAACTGAGCCACCGGGGCAGTCAAACTAGTATTCATTTATGATAATATTTCATTTTCAATATTATTACAAAAAATATCGTAATTCGTTTTGCGTTTTACACAACGGTTACACTTTTAGCCTTCCACCAAAATAAAATGAATGGACGCGCCCAGTAGAAGGGCATTTTTGAAGATTACAAAATGAGCGCCAGCGCTCACTTCGTTTCAGTCGGTCTCTAGCCGTAGGAAGTGAAACACGAGTCTTGTTACGCGATAACGAAACAAAATTATGAATTCGTATGCTTTACTGAAGTGTAAATACACAAATAAAACCGATATATATTTTTTGTAACAAATATACTGTACATTTTTATAATTAGGTGTTGAAGTATATGTCCGACGGTTTTGACTCGCTTTTAGTGATTAAGTTCAATGGTTAGGGCCCGTCCATTCATTTTATTTTGGTCGAAGCTTTTAGCCATAATTATAACTCAACGTTGTATTATTTTTGCAGCAGTCAAATTTGTGAGATCTCAAGCAGGCGCAACACTTTTGCTACACAATGACTACACTTACAGCTTAGTCAAAGATAAAGTTCCAAAGATCTTAACCCATTGGAGATGTTCCACTCAAAACAGTAAAGGGTGCAAAGCCAGAATAACTGTTCATAACAACTCCATTATTTTAAAACAGTCCGGGCGACATACACATCCGGCTTCCAAATATGTAATAAGGAAAGGTGTTCTCATAAAGATATTGTAACATTATTACTACAACTAAGAAGTTCAGTCCAAAAACCTAACATGTTTAACAAAAGTGAAATAACCAAAACAGGACTTTCTCTTCTCCACTGTACTATGCTAAGTTACTATTACAATACCTTTGTTTAATACAAGAATTCTTTAACAACGTGTACACTGTACTTGTAACTATGAATTGCACATAACTTTTTTAACCTACACGTTCCCACTCTTGGGTGAAGATCTACCATCTCTTTCCAGACAAATAACTATTCAAATTACATTCGGCCCAAATCTAATGGCAATCAAAATATATAATAAACTACCAGTACAGATAAAGGATATAGAAAATGAAAATAAATTTGACAAAACCCTAAAAAACATTTTGCTAGCAAAATGTTATTATAGCTTAAACGAGTATTTAGAAGACAAATCAATTATGGAATAAATCGATCCGCTCCGCACTATATTGCCATACCCAATCAGAGTTATTATTATGTATTACCTAATTTAAACATGCTACCTAACATCTGTATGTGAACTTCATAATAATTATGCAATAAATTATTGAGTATTGAGTTCATTCATTTATGGTGTTTTCTTTATTTTCCGTGTTGAAACGAGAAAAACAAATACGCATATAAGAAACATATCTAAGAAATAAAAATTAAGTAATGTTTTAGTAGCTTTGAGTTCGCTCGAAGAACTGATGACCGATGGGGAAGAAAAGTTCTTGAGTGGAGACCACGAATTGGAAGACGCAGCGTAGGTAGGCGTCCCACTAGATGGACCGAGGACATTGTGAGAGTCTCGGGCATCCAGTGGATGCAGATGGCAGGATGTCGTTCAGTGTGAAGGTTAAAGGGGGAGGCCTATGTTCAGCAGTGGACGTCTTCTGGCTGATGATGATGATGATGAATGTTTTAGTAATCCTAGCTCTGGTGTACACGTTTAAATAAAATTTAAATTTAACATCACTGTTTCTTTTTATTTAATGTTTATGTTTTTTTCCTTCAATTTATACTTACTCATTGCTGGGCAAAGGTCAACCTATTATTATATTTTTTTTTATTTTCAGCACTTCAATTTGTTAGATCTCAAACTGGCGCAGTACTTTTGCTGTACAATAACTTCACATACAGCTTGATTAAAGACAAATTTCCAAAGATCATAACCCACTGGAGATGTTCTACACACCATAGCAAAGGGTGCAAGAGCAGATTAACCGTTCATGATAAGTCCGCTATTGTAAAATATATAGATGAACATACTCACCCGGCTTCTAAATATATAATAAGGAATGGTGCCCTTATAAAATTGTTCTAACGACGGCAAGATGAAGAGTTCTACAGTGGAGACCATTAATTGGCAAACGTAGTGTAGGACTCTGTGGTTCTTTATAGTGACAATGTAAGTAAGGTAGTGAATACAATTTTTACAACTAAGGAATTCAGTCTTGTATCCATCTATGACCTCCAATCTTATTTCTTACTAGCTGCGCCCCGCAGTTTCACCCTTAAGGATTACTCCTTATAACATCTGCTATCTACCAGTGAAAGTCCCGTCAAAATTGGTCCAGCTGTTTATAAGTGCGTAGGGAACATACATACACCAATTGCCTTTTATATATTTATAATAATATTACAGGATTACTTTTTTTTTTTTTTTTTTATTAAACGTTTTTTTTTTTACAGGATTACTTGACTACGTACATAAAAAAATTATATCAAACTTTACCACTATAATTTTATTGGTTTTTTATGACAATATTTTATTTGCTACATTAAGTATAAAGATTCTAAATAATTAGTGTAAGTCTTATATATAACAAAATTCTTTAATCAAATCATTTATTTGTCAGGACAACACAATAATATAAAGTAGGGTGCCGCAGAATCGTATAAATTGAAACGTATCTCATGTCCTTGCCAGATACGATGTACAAATGTATGATTTTTTTTCATATTTTTTTTTTATAAAAAAATTGTTTTATAAATTAATAAAAGAAAGAAAAAAACATGTCAATTACTACCTATATTTGTTGTTATGATATTTATTTTTCTAGTACCTATTCTCGATCTTATGTCAATTATTTAGTCTACATTACATATCAGAACATTTTCTGAAACTAAGAAACTAAGAAATTCTGTAATTTCATAGTAGCGTACTTGTTTATAATTTGTTTTTATTTGCAGAATTTAAATTTGTGATTTCTCATACGGGCGCAACGTTGGTGCTCTACAATGACTACACCTACAGCTTGATTAAAGATCCTAAATCCAAGGTCATCACTCGCTGGAGATGTTCCACTCATACTTATAAAGGGTGCAACGCTAGAATAACGGTTCATAATAACTCTGCAGTTATAAAGCAGAACAGGGAACATATACATCCGCCTTCCAAATATCTGATTAAGGATGGTTTATTTATAAAGATATCTTAAATGCCATTCCTTTTGTAACTTTATCCTGCTAAGATACTTAATTATAATAAAAAAGCATCAGTGAAGTCGATTCTGCAGTACCATTCTCTAAACTAAACTAAATTTGACAGCTCTAAACTTGATGCCATCTTTTTCTGACGTATTGAAATGAAAAGAAACGCCGATAATTTTTGTCCTGTCAAATTAGTTAAGTTTAGAGAATGGTACAACAGAATTGACCCCGTTATTAAATGTCATATTTCTTAAGATTTTTTTAAATCACGTGGACCTATTTCACCTTTTATGCAAATTGAATAAGTATCTATTTATGCCAATGTTTTATTTTAAATTTTCAGCGAAATACACATTCTTATTCATATTAAAAAAATGTGCGTCTTCTTCCGTCGTTCTGGATATCGCTTTTACATTGCTGGTTTATGTTTACTTATTTGCAGAAATTGAATTTGTGAAGACGAAAACTGGCGCAACGTTGCTACTCTATGATAACCATACCTATTCTTTGAAAAAGGATAAAGTACCAAAGATCATTACACACTGGAGATGTTCACACACTAGTAGAGGATGCCGGGCTAGAATTTCTGTCCATGATAACTCTTCTGTTATAAAGCAGAATAATGACCACACACACCCACCTCTCAAATACCTAATACGTAATGGTTGTCTTATAAAATTGCCAATTTAGTAATATAATACATTGGATCCACGTATTTAGTAATACAAAAAAAGCCTTCCAAATATCTGATTAAGGATGGTTTATTTATAAAGATATCTTAAATGCCATTCCTTTTGTAACTTTATCCTGCTAAGATACTTAATTATAATAAAAAAGCATCAGTGAAGTCGATTCTGCAGTACCATTCTCTAAACTAAACTAAATTTGACAGCTCTAAACTTGATGCCATCTTTTTCTGACGTATTGAAATGAAAAGAAACGCCGATAATTTTTGTCCTGTCAAATTAGTTAAGTTTAGAGAATGGTACAACAGAATTGACCCCGTTATTAAATGTCATATTTCTTAAGATTTTTTTAAATCACGTGGACCTATTTCACCTTTTATGCAAATTGAATAAGTATCTATTTATGCCAATGTTTTATTTTAAATTTTCAGCGAAATACACATTCTTATTCATATTAAAAAAATGTGCGTCTTCTTCCGTCGTTCTGGATATCGCTTTTACATTGCTGGTTTATGTTTACTTATTTGCAGAAATTGAATTTGTGAAGACGAAAACTGGCGCAACGTTGCTACTCTATGATAACCATACCTATTCTTTGAAAAAGGATAAAGTACCAAAGATCATTACACACTGGAGATGTTCACACACTAGTAGAGGATGCCGGGCTAGAATTTCTGTCCATGATAACTCTTCTGTTATAAAGCAGAATAATGACCACACACACCCACCTCTCAAATACCTAATACGTAATGGTTGTCTTATAAAATTGCCAATTTAGTAATATAATACATTGGATCCACGTATTTAGTAATACAATTACTTACTTAAGAATCCATACGTCGTCAGCTCAAATCGAAGAAATGCATAAAACAGTGACAAATCTATGCGATATACGCGTGCAGAAAGATAAATATGCACGAGTCAACGACCGCCTCAGAACTAAATAACGTAATGATAATACTCGAGATTACTCAAGAATTATTTCAATTTTAAGTTAAACGAATTTACGTTTAATTACATTGCTTTAATAACCATTAGCCATTAGAAAAACGAATTGTCAAGAACTTTGAGACTCAAAAAAAAAACTAATATTGTTTTAGAAGGCCTTTTTAGCCGAATTATTCTATCGAGATAAAATTCACCAAGTATTTCTAAAGTGACAATAAACTTATTTATTCTCAATTATTTATCACGAAAATAAGAATTTGGCACTGTTTGCTATACATAACCGCGCAAATTGATGCAACGCAACCCAAGTTGACGATATGTCAACTCTTAAACAAGGCTGTAGTTTAAATGTTATAGACTATTCAAAAATTTAACGACCAGAGTTTATGTCTCAGTGCAGCTAGCATAGTTGATGGTATGGTTGCTTTCCTATCAGCCTCCAAATTCTTGAGCTATCATTGGAACCAATCTAAGCGTCTGTGATGCCATCTTTAAAAAGAAAATCTTAAAGTGTGGAACAATACTTCAAATATAAAAAAAAATTACTCTCTAATTTAGTACTTTATTTGAACTCAATTGTGGCTCAAGGAGGTTCAAGCTGGCTGATTCAGCCTTCTTTTAATATGCTGAATTAAGTATTATGCTGTCAGACGGATGAGTCCTTTATTTCGAATGGGAAGAAATAAACTACACGCGGATCCAGTGGATCGCCAATATCTATACTTAAGTAATTATTTTTCAATACTACAGGGTTACGCATATAGAATGTACTAAGCCGAAAGGAGGTCATTGAACTCATAATTAGGAACAACTTTTACTATGCGACCAACCCTGAAATCGCGAAACAAAAATACCCTGTTCCATAGAAAACTGTCATTGATATAACAGAATGTATGGAACAGCAGATTTTTTATCCGCGATTTCAAGGTTGGTCCCTTAGAAAAAGTTGTTCATAATGATAAGTACAAAGACCTCCTTTTGGCTTAGTACAGTCTATATGCGTAACCCTGTATAGTTGAGCCTTAATACAATTTCTTTGAATTATGGGATACTAGCTGCGCCCTGCGGTTTCACCCGCTTGTTGATGAAAATCGGAGGTGATGATGATGATGAAACGTAGCCTATGTGTCAATCCAGGACATAAGCAATGTATATTCCAAATTTCATCCAAATCCATCCCAGCCGTTTCTGTGTGATTGAGTAACAAACATCCATCCATCCATTCATCCAAACTTTCACATATATGATATTAGTGTGATTTATAGGTTTTATTGGAATTATGTTTATCATATAACAACAACCGTTAAGTCATGTCATAGATCTCCGAATAACTTTAACACCAGTTTTAAACATAACTTACTTACTTTGGAGATCCTTAAATGTTAACAATCGTAAATTTAACTGAATCACTTTTACCATTGTATTCAAAATAGATAAACTTTCTTGTTCACTGCACAAATTATAAACCTAGGACAGAAAGCTTAAAAATCTAGTTCATAACGGCATTATCGCTGTGAGTTTTCTCTCTTGTGAGGCAACTTTATAATAGAATTAAAAAAAAACCTACTTTGAGAATCCCAAACGACGTACTTACTTTATTATTGTAATAAATTCCAATATTTCTGCGTTCGTGTTTATTTTTATAGTATTTTTTTATAATATTTCTTGTTTCAGAAATTATATTTGCAAAGTCCCGTCAGGGTCGGACACTCTTGCTGTACAATAAATACACCTACTGCTTGGATAATAAGGATAAAGGTCCAAAGATCAGAACCCACTGGAGATGTTCTACTCACAACTGCAAAGGGTGTAAAGCCAGAATAACTGTTTATGATAACTCTATTGTTTTGAAACAAAATAATGAACATTCACATGTGCCTGTCAAATACGTGCAAAAAAATGGATATCTCATAAAAATATATTAACACTTAACACTTTAAAAACTTTGTTATTAACAAGGGCTTAGTTTGTGCTGTGCTCTAGGCCCGAGTCGTGGGGACCTCACTGATTGAACAATACATTTTATGTTACTTATTACTTTTATTAGAATTAAAGGATATTATTTTCTGACATATTCTTTGTTCGACATAGCTATTAAAATTTGCAAGTTGAAGTGGCAATGGGCAGGCCATAAGAAGGACGAAGAACCGATAATCACTATTGTTACTGTTTCACTGTATTTTGCTCTAATGAAGTTTTTTTTATAACCGATGGGGGAAAAGGTTCTTGAGTGGAGACCACGAACCGGAAGGCGCTGCGTAGGTAGGCCTCCCACTAGATGGACCGACGACATTGTAAGAGTCGCGGGCATCCAGTGGATGCAAGATGGCAGGCTGCCGTTCAGCCGGCAGGTTGTTGGCAGGCGGAGGTCAAAGGGAAGGCCTATGTTCAGCAGTATATGTCTTTTGGCTGATGATGATGATGATATTCTTAAAACCATATAATTTTCCCCGACCCTGATTTCCTGATTTTTCCTGTTTTTTTTTGATTTTTTTTTACCTTGTAAGTACTGTTAGGCTAGGAGCCATCCCTCGTCGCGCCCGCCAGTCACTTAATTGTGGACGCACGTGGAGTTTTATGCGTCTTGCACACGGTGTAAGTAACCTGCACAAGGTAGAACAAGGGCATTCTGCTTTTAAGCAGAATGTGCATATGTTATGACACGTGCATTCTTCTCAACCAGTGCAACTTAAATGCTTCGTGTGCAAAAAGTTTTACGGTTTATGTTTCGTGCTTGCCGCAGCGATTAGGAGCTAGTACGGTGATAACGGTGACGATGCCTCGTCAGCAAATCCCTCCATACGAAACACGTAGTTTATCTACATAAATTATTACATTAAGTCTGAGATAAATTAAGATAAAAAATTGTACGTAACATTACTATACAAAAATAAATGTCATACAGGTACCTGCTTTTGATATAACTAAAAGTTAAATATCAACGTAATGAACATCTCTTTTGTTGACTTTTTATTTGCAGAAATTAGGTTTGTGAAATCACAAACGGGCGGAACATTGCTGCTCTACAATAGATATACCTACTGCTTGATTAACAATAAAAATAAAGTTCAGAAGATCACTAGCCTTTGGAGATGTTCAACCCACAAAAGCAGAGGATGTAAGGCCAGATTAACTATTTATGATAACTCTACTATTATAAAGGAGACTGTAGGCCATACGCACCCGCCTTACAAATATCTGCTTGGGAACGGTTGTCTTAAAAAGATTTAGTTCTGCCGTGTACTGAGCCACTCATGGCGGCCACTAGGCGCAGTCACCTCACCAGCCGGGCTTGACGAAGTCACTAGTAGCTGGACGCAGCCACCAGTCGTAGCCACTAGTGGCTAGTCGTACCCACATTTTCGCTCAGTATTTTTTTGAAGTCGGGCGTGCCTGTTTATGATTAAAAATGGAAACACTGTATTGCGTTATTGATTATTATTATACTAAGACGGAGAATATATATTATACTAAGATGGGTAAATCTGGCGATTGTAGTCGTGGATGGCCGGCGAAGTGAAATATTCTCACCTTCGAAATACTTTCTGATGAATTATTGTTTTATGTCTTATATTATTTGTTGTTGTTTTAGTTAGAACAAAATACACTCTAAAAATTAATAAACACTGGTATTACTATCGTTAATTAATTAGATCAAATTATCTAATTGTCTTAACTTTGAAACTAAATCACAACATAAATTTTAATCATAACAATAATACATTTTTATTTTGCAGACATTAAATTCTTGATGTCTCCATCCGGCGGTAAACTCTTGCTGTTCCAAAATTATACATACAGCATTTACAGTCACAAGGGCGCATCAAGAAAGATCGTTACCCATTGGAGGTGCTCCGTCCACGCCAGCAAAAAATGTTACGCCAGAATATCAGTTTATAATAACTCAGCTGTTGTGAAACAGACTAACGAACACACACACTCGCCTGCCAAATATTTGATAAGAAATAATAGTTTCATTAGAATTGCCTAAGACCGAAGCTCATCGGAACTTGTAGAGATGATTAAAATTAACCATATGTTTTTGAAAATCCTACCTCAAGTTAAACATCAATAATATACGATTCAATAAATAATTATTGTATTAAAGGCTTAACCTACCACCAAATTTTTATATAAATTTGACCTACCTAAACTTGAAAAATATAAACCTCTTGTGTATTATATTATAACCAGCGAAATGCCTACGACTTTGTAAGCGTAGTCGGAAACGTATTTACAATTTGTGTTTTATTTTATAACTAGCTAAATGCCTTCGACTTCATACGCGTAGGTAGAAAAGTGTATAGCTTATGTGTATAATGTTGTTATAAGCTCAATAGATACTTTAAAAGTTAATCATAACATGTGTAAATTTTTATTTTGTAGACATTAAATTCGTGATGTCTCCATCCGGCGGGAAACTCTTGCTGTTCCAAAATTATACATACAGCATTCACAGTAATCCCAAGGATGCATCGCCAAAGATCGTTACCCATTGGAGGTGCTCCGTCCACGCCAGCAAAAATTGTTACGCCAGAATATCAGTTTATAATAACTCAGCTGTTGTGAAACAGACTAACGAACACACACACTCGCCTGCCAAATATTTGATAAGAAATAACCGTTTCATTAGAATTGCCTAGACTGAAGCGCATCGGAACTTGTAGAGATGATTCAAATTAACCATCTGTTTTTTTTTCTAATTTTACCGTAAATTATTGATATTTGACTTGAGTCAAAGATCAATAATTTACGGTTAAATAAATAATTATCGTATTAAAGGTTAAGCCTTTAGTTTCGTTTTGTCACAGTGTTTTTTATATGTGGGGTGTGATCTACCAAGGGTCATTCCAAGGTATGTAGGGTATTTACAGTGCTGGATGTTGATGCCTCGCCATATTGTGATAAAATTTGATATTACTATAATTTGTTTATTTAATGAAGTTTATGAAATTATCTCATAGTGTTCACTTTGAAACTAAATCATAACATGTGTAGAATTAAAGTTCGTATCCTAAATGTCTTTTTTTTTTGACTGGGCCTAGATTTATTTTACTTTTCTTTTTTATTTGAAATTCAATCAACAAACCAAGCACCTAACGTTGTATGTATTAGGGGCAGCATCACTTGAGTGTCAGTTCCTATTCCAGGCCAGGCGTATTTACCATCTTCATCTTCGACCACATCGATGTGGTCTTGGATTTACAATTTAATGATAATAATTTTGTTCAAATATTGTTTATGTTTGTAGCTTGTACATTATTCTTTATATTTTTATTTTGTTCACGATTAGACTATATTTATTAAATTCTTTTTAGGTTTTACGTTTACCAAGTCCAGAAGAGGTAACAGTCTAATACTTTACAAGAATCATACTTTTTACTTGGGTAAGCGCAGCCCGGACATGGTGATGACTTCTTGGAGGTGTACTTCTCAGTCCTCAAAGAGGTGTAAAGCATGGATAAAGGTGTATAATGGTACACAGATACTGGATGATCGTTCGAATCACACGCATCCATCTAATTATAAACCTTAATAAAGCAATTAACCATCCTTAAGTACATAATAAATAATAGTATAACAAGTAAGGTAGATTCACTCCGAAGTTATATTTAAATCATCGAGATAAAATACCTATAGAGACACAATCTCTAAGTGAAACAGTCAAAAAAACGTCCGAGCGTCGTTGGACATACCTAGACAATTGACCTGACAAATGACCTGTAATTGAAGTTACCATTAAAATGATTATGATTATGACATCAATTATATAGTTCACAATACCACATCTACTTCAATTTAGACGTTATGTCACTGGTTTAGTGTTCAACGTTGCTTGTCCGATGTCCGATAGGGCATCGTAGCACTGGCATCGCGCGGTGTTGTAGTCGCATCGCGGTTGCCTTAAAACTAACCAAAAAGTCTGCGCAGTGCGTAGTTTGCGCCGAGTTTATGTTCGGACATGTTTTTGGTACGATTGTGACTCTATAGGTATTGTATCTCGATTATTTAATTAAATAATGACTCATTTTTATCGCAATATAGATAATAAAGTAAGATGCATATGCACAACGAAGCGTTTTGAATTTGTCTCAGATAAGCAGGCGCTCACAGAGCTAGAGCAGTCTGATATGATCAGTTATTAGGGTTACCCGGAACTTTGGTAATAAGCCGAAAGTATGTCATTGTACTCATCGAAGTATAATGTTTATGGGGACCAACCATACATTTTAAAGAGAGAATAAAAAAAATCTTTGGTACAACTGTTTCTTTCGTACAATTTCAAAATCAGTGCTATAGTAAAATTTGTTTACAATGATCTACTATCGGCTAAGTTGGAACCTCCGTTCCGAGTATTTCAACTACCTTTACTACAGGACCAACCCTGAAATCGCAAATAAATCGGCTGTTCTATAGAAAAATGACATTCACATTGAATGAAATGTTATAGAATAGCTGATGTTTTTTCACGATATCAGGGTTGGTCCATACAAGAGTCATATGTAGACATATTTATTATTTAGACACAGATACGATACCCATTTGTGAGGTAGTTTTACAAGCTTTAATTCTATTTGCCCTGTTGGTTTTGTTTTATAATATTCATTATTTCTTATTAATGGTATACAAAGTGTTAAAAGCTATTGTACGTAATTAATCCTAGTTTACAACAATATGATAATTTTTATTTTGTTTAACAAGTATATAACTTTTATAAAAACTTACAACTTGTGAATCACTAAATAAATAAACTTGTTTTTACGGCAGTAAGAAAAAGAAAACATTACAAATAAGCAGCTTAAAGTATGTGTAAACTTTAGTGTAGTAGGTATTACATTTTATTTTTTATGTTTTGGGAGGGAATAAAACCTATAGGGGGGGTAGCATAAAATGTAAATATGTTGGCAGGCCGCGCGAGCTGAGCGTTGAGCAGTAGCGACGAGGACATAACGTAAACAATACACTCACACAAGCGCGTGCGACTCGGCCGCGTGACGGCGACGCCCTGTTAGTTAGGATATATTCTACGTTCGTATGTGTCAACATGTCGGGACAAATCTTGCAAATAAATTTTAAACCAGTTATCCTCAATCGATTGAGCTGAAATTTGGCATACTTATGTAAGTTCGGTGACAATGCAATGTTATGGTATCATCGCTGCTGGTCAGATGATGGAGGCAAAAGGTGGCCATAGGAACTCTTAAACGAAACTACGTAACCCCGTTGAGTTTGGGTTCGTTGGATTTGCCTTCCCAAGCACTTTGGTCCTAGATGATAAATTAATTATGGCGGACGCCCAAGATGGCAGATTTTTTTTTATCTACCTTCATGATATGGGTATTAAATGAAAGGTTTTGCTGAGAAGAATAAGAAAAAGCTTGTTTAAAAAATTTATTAATAATATAATTTTTTTTCAGGAAGCACCATACCATTCATATTTTCTTCTCATGTAATATATCCGACGTCTCCTGGAATGGAATTTATAAGTACAAGGCGAGGTGGTATGTTGATGCTGCATCAGGGTCGCCGTTATCATCGCAAAAAAATATATGTAAATGGCAATTCGTTCTGGCTATGTTTCACAACAAGTAATTGTAAAGGAAACTTTACTTTAAATAATTATAAAGTGATAATAGGCCAAAAGCCACACGCTTTACATTGTAAAACGGACTTTGATAAAAATGAAGCTTTAAAAAAGATGGATGATTTAAAAAATAAAAAGATGTTGGGTACATTATAAGTTTTCCATAATTAACAGATTTTTTCTTTTTATATTTGCTCTAGTGTAAAAACGGTAACACTTACAAGCGTCAAACTTGGCATGCTAATAGTATATACACTCTAAAGTATAACAAAAAAACTTTAAATAATGGCCAAGTGTGAGTCGGTGACATTTTTCTGTTCATTACCAGGTTAAGCAATATAATTCGGTTATTTGGACGACCTCATCATTTCTTTCACCAAATCGAAATTGCATTATTTAACAAATTTTGAAGTCGGGTTTTTAAATTGATAATTATTGTGTTTTGTGGTGATACGGAACCCGCAGTGCACGAGCCCGACTCGCATTTGGCTGGTTATGTTAATTGTAATCCATACAATCGCAGAAAACGTTTTGTTATATTATAGTATCTTACGACTATTCAGTTCTAACATAATATTTTCTTGTAGATTTTTCGTTTACCACGTCTAAATTGGGCAAGGATCTCATACTTTACCATAATTATACGTATCACTTGAACTATCGCAGCCCAGATATGAAAAAACTTCTTGGCGATGCGCTACTCACTGCTCAAAAGGATGTAAAGCAAAAATAAGAGTGTATAATCTTACTGAGATAATAAAAGTTGGTTCATATCACACTCATCCTCCTAGTTATGTAACTTAGTAATTTAGATTTATTCACAACTAAATTGGTGATGAATTTAAGTCAGTATTTTTGTTATCAAAAACTTAAACACATACTTACATATAAATATATCTACCTTCCTCTAAAAAGAGTAAACATGTTCACCAAATTTATGAATTGTGTTTATATGTTTTGTTTATTAGAACGCTGTTTTTTTATATCGTAGATAAATAAAACCCTGTTTTAAACTATCACGGTTGTTCACCACAGTTGTATAATTATTTACGGGATATTTACCGTGGTAACGTTGTGGAAGGAGCTCCCGATATTTCGGCGCAGTTATATGCACCATGTTCACGGGGAGACTGAGTTCCGACATATCGGGAGCTCCTTCGACAACCTTACCACGGTAAATATCCCATAAATAATCATACAAATGATGATTAAGTTTACTATTATTAAATACCAGTGCTGTTGCCCGCGACATCGTTCGCGTAGATTTTCATATAAACTTTCAACCCTTTTTTCCTCCCTTAATCCGGCCCTTACGCAAAATAACACCGCCTATACTTCAATCTGGTCATAGCTAAGCATATTCACGAAAATCACATTTAAATCCGTCCAGTGGTTTAGGAGATGTGCGAAGACAAACAAACAGACAAAAATTCTAAAAACTGTCTTAACGTGTTCAGCTGCTTATTCTAAGACGCCTTGTGTTTTTTTTTATATCTCGCAATAACAGATTTTTTCATTTCTACGTTTTTATTATATTTACTTATAGAAGATGATTATTTATACAATGTATACGTAACACGAGAAATAAATACCTGAACAATAACTACAAGGAGTTGAAAGATTTATTTTTCTTGAACATATGTACTCGTAGTGGGGATGTAAGGACAATTTTGATGCAAACCTTGCATTAATTCAACAAAGCATGCTGCCTGGATCAGGTGTCCCTGGCGGTGTACTGAGCTGAATTAGACCGGGAGCCATCGAGTTCCATCACGCGGGTGGGCGGAGGAGGAAGGAAAAAATGCATCCGCCGCACTTCACCGCAAAATTCGTATCTGCATACATTAAGCAACTAGATCCAGTTTAGTGTCATTTTCAAGTAATATGAGGATGGAGAATCAATTCTTGAACAAAATTTTGCACTCGTCCATATATATTTTTTTGTTATGAGCAAAAAAAAAAACCTAAATAAGTTGCTTTAATCGTATCACACAACTAAAATATTAAGTTAATCTTTACAAAAAAAATAGTTTAATAGTCCTTTTATACTTAAGTTCATAAATATAAACTTTATTGCTATTTTTAACTTACTATTGTTAAAAAAAAAGTTTGTTGTTGTTTTTTTAGCTGACAAACATGAACGTACTAGCAAAGTGTTACTCTAGAGTTCGTATTTTGTTTATAACTAGGTCAATACGATCACATGTAGACGCTACACTAAATTACTTTTGAAGCAAATAAAACTATTCAAGTGCGTGACGGACTTGCGTACCGAGGGTTCCATACCAATAAATGAGTTTTTTTCTCAGGTTGATTTACTTCAGAATGTGCCTTATAATCGCAACAAGTTTGACGTTTGAATATATAACGTTTTTATGAAAGAAAAATACAAACAATAACAGTCTTTCTGTACACTGTAATTGCAAGTGTAAATGCAATAAAAGATAAAGAGACGTAACGTTTCTGTGCATTTTGAGCGGCTTTAGGTGTTCGGTGAGCTTGGGATCGTAAACGTTTTTGACTGCTCTACGCTGTGCATTACAGCACAGCTCAAGAGGCTTATACTTGGGTGGTCAAATCTAAAAATTTGAAGCAGTACTCCTTATAAGGTCGGACTTGCGCTTTCCAATACAAAAGTCTTAAACTCGACGTGTAATTCAAACCTTTTATTTCATTCCTTGTACATTATTGCAATTAAGCTTTAATATTCCTTCTAGATTTTACGTTTACTACGTCTGGAAGGGGGAATCATCTTTTACTTTACAAGAATTATAAGTACAACTTGGACTATCGCAGCTCAGACCCGAAGAAGACTTATTGGCGATGCTCTACACACCGCAATAAAGGGTGTAAAGCAACCCTAAAAGTGTATGATCTTAGTGAGATAACTGGTGTTGGAGGGGAACATATTCATTCTTCTAATTATAACCCTAAGAAGAGAAAAAACAATAGATAGATAGAAACTCTTTATTGTAATACTAAGGTACAATAATATAGTGCCATTGAGCTGATCTGATGATGGAGTTAGGAATCACTAGTGCAACTCTTCAATGTTTACTAGTAAAACCTTACCAGTAACATTGGGCTTTGTTTTAAAGAGTCCCATACCAAGAGTACCACTGTCCACCTTTTGACTCCATAATCAGACCATCACACCAAGTATAATAAATAAAATGAAATATAAATAAAAATCGTATAATTCAGGCCCTTTTTTGACCCATAATCTAGAAACAAAACTACAACTAACATAAGTAAACTATTATCATGCTGTATACAGGGCTAAGCGGAATGGATGTCCTGCCGGCTTCCTTGCTTCCTGAGAGATATAAACTGGGCTTTTTCAAGGCAAGAGTGAATAGGTACTTTCTAAGTCTGCGTGCTTCATGTTCAACAGGGTGGTCAAATGCGGAATTATTCGCGAAAAAATAAATTCTAATTAAGCCAAAAGGTGTCCGTTCTACTCAATATTATGAAAAACTTTTACTATGGGACCAACTAAATAACTGGCCAAGTGCGAGTTGGACACGCGCACGAAGGGTTCCGTACCATTTTTTTATTTCAAGCGTCTACCTGTTGCCGTTATCAATATCGAGTATAAACGAGTAAAAAATCACTTTTGTTGTATGGTAGCCCCCCTTAAATATTTATTTTATTCTATTTTTTTTAGTATTTGTTGTTATAATGGCAACGGAAATACATCATCTGTGAAAATTTCAACTGTCTAACTGTAACGATTCATGAGATACAGCCAGGTGACAGACGGAGGGACGGACAGACGGACAGACGGACAGACGGAAAGACGGACAGACGGACAGACGCACAGACGGACAGACGGACAGACGGACAGACAGACAGACGGACAGACGGACAGACGGACGGACAGCGGAGCCTTAGTAATAGGCCCCGTTTTACCCTTTGGGTACGGAACCCTAAAAATATGGAAAAAAAAATACCAGCTGTTCCATACATTTTGTCGAGTGTGAATGACTATTTTCAACGGAACAGCTGATATTTTTTCGTGATTTGAAGGTTTTCCCATAGTAAAAGTTGTTTTTAATGATAGGTATATCAGACCTAAGCTGCTTAGTATACCAGTATCTACACCCTTTCCGCGTAACCTTATAGAGGCGCTTGTCTAATAATGACCCCTTGCGTTTGGTCTCTTTGTATGTTTTAACGAGTCACTAAAGCGTGTTTATAGTAACTGTTCGATCCCAACAAGCAAAAGAGGGTAGATGGAAAATAACTTCATCAATTCTTTTATTTTCTATCGTTGATCGGTAGAAGCCATTCCGTCATAGCGATTCGCTTGGGACGCACGTTGCGTACCTACTTTCGCGGCGCGTGCGCAGAAATCACCACCATCCAAGACATTCCTTTAGAACCTCTGGGTTCGTAACTCAGTGCTGTGAGCTCACAAAGAACATTGGAGAACAATATTTCACCAGTGCAGTTCAGTGGCCGTGCCCTGGCTGTGCCACATAAGACCGAGATAGCTGCTGAAGCCGTATGGGCGATCGTGGATTTAAGGTTGGTGAAGTTTTCCTTTTTACCTTCGTCAGCTTGCAGGGATAGTTGTCCGTTTCATTACCTGATCGTTCTGGATGCACCTCATACAGTCCACTAACAAAATCTTCTCCCAGAGACTGTACGTGTATCGTACAATCTTTTTTGGTCCTTCGTAACCGGATTTAAACTTAAATTAATTTAATACCTGGATTAAATCTTTTTTGGTCACTTCGTAACCGGATTTAAACTTAAATTAATTTAATACCTGGATTAAATCTTTTTTGGTCACTTCGTAACCGGATTAAATCCTTAACTCAATATAATACCTGGATTAAACCGGAATACAATCCTCAGTGGGACTAAAACCAGAAATAATAACTTTGGTTATTCACCTCGCCTTTGAGTTCGTAATTCATAGGTTTTATAGTGCAGACGTTCTGTTACTATAAAAGTACTTCTGACCGTGTCAGATCACCTCACGTAATTATCGCCGTGCGTAATTACTTTTTTGTTAAGACGTTCTTAACTTGCCTTACATATTGGCCGTGCCAATTCACTTCATATTTACATTTTAGTATTTCATGCGCGTGGTAGACGTTCTACACGCGGCGTGTCATATTATATATATTTCCCAATCAGCTCTGGTACTTATATATTTCACACTATACACATATAATCTTGTCGTACAAGTATTTATTTATGTATTGTATAGTTTATTTGCATAAAATATAAGTTATTTTCGTTAAAATCTTGATATTTAGTTTCGTTAACCGCTTCGTGTGTCATTCACAAGATGGCGCCGCCATCTATAGAAAAGAAGGATGAAATCGTTGCAACAATGTCGAATGAGTTAACCGTGTTAATTCATCGAAAACAACGGATGTTTCAACAAATGCAAGTAGTTTACGATATGTCCCGTGATTTATCCGATCCCGAAACTACACAATTATTTTTGATGCACGTGTCTGAAATAACTGATTTACGCAGTTCATTTGAAAAATTAATATTTGAAGAATTCCAAAAGGAACTTGAATCAGATCCAAAATCAACTCTTAGATGTCATGAATTGAAAAGTTTTGATGATCTTTATTTCCGTGTAAAGTTATGTGAAAACCAATGTAAACCGAAACCCAATAACAATAAGAGCGAGAACACTTCGCGCTCTGTGGAATCGAAGCCTCGCTTACCTAAACTTGAGTTGTTTACGTTTGATTCGAATTCTGAGAATTTCACAACCTTTTATGAGACGTTTTGTTCAATGGTTCACGATCACCCTCATATTCCGAAGATAGAAAAATTCCATTATTTATTGTCATGTGTGAAGGGATCCGCCTTAAATATTGTTAAAAGTGTTCCGATTACCGCCAAAAATTACGATCTAGTTTGGCAAAGTTTGATCGAGAAATACAAGGATGATAGATTATTGGTTGGTAGGTACATTGATAAAATGTTAAACTTTTCACCGCTGACAAAGGAGTCTTCTACTCATCTGAACCAGTTTATTGAGAACTTTGATCACTCATATAAAGCGATTCAATCGTTAAAAATTAGTGACTTGAATAGTTACATAATGTGTCATATTGCATTGCGGGCGTTGGACCCACAAACACGGAAAGGTTTTGAACAAAAATTAGATCAAAAGTCAATACCTACATTTGATAAACTTATCACGTTTGTTCAGAATCATATAAAAGTTTTGGATCATTCTACGTCATATTGTAATTCTACTGTGAATGTACAACAAAACAAACGCCAACAGGGCGATACGAAACAAGGTAGTTCGAGAAATTACTCTCACGCTTCTTCGACCAGTCCCAAGCTTAGGTGTTTACATTGTGGAGGAGATCATATGATTTTCCGATGTGATCAATTTCGTAAATTGTCAATCGATCAACGCATTAGCCGTGCTAATGAAATAAAGTTGTGCCGCAACTGTTTGAAACAAAACCATTTTGCAAGTTCGTGTAAAAGTAACTTTAAATGTTTGATTTGCCAATTATCTCATCATTTACTATTGCACAAGGATGTCAGCGTCAATAAGCAACAGGCATCAAATCCGATTCCAGCCGCGCCGGCCACTTCGCCGTGCGAGGTAGATAAGCCCGCTGTTATCTACAATACCTGTCATGTGACGTCATCGACGACTAACTATGCCGTTATACTAGGGACTGCTGTTGTGAATTGTGTAGATGCGTTCGGTAATTATCAACCTTGTCGAGTTTTAATTGATTCGGGAGCACAATCGAGTTTTATTTCGATGGATTGTTATCAACGACTGGGACTGTCTGCAAATAAATGTCCGTATAATATTTTCGGACTCGGAGGCGAATTCGTGAAAAATCACGGAATGGTTTCGTGTGCCATTCAGCCGCGTCATAGCGCGACACCTACGTTAAATATCGATGCAGTGATTTTACCTAAAATTACCTCTGATTTGCCAACCGTACCTATACCTGATAAGGTAGTTAATGAATTTAAAAGTCTGCAGTTAGCCGACCCGTGTTTTTACCAGAAAGCGCCGATTGATATAATTTTATCCGGTGACTTGTTTCCGTACATTTATGACGGGAAGAAGTACATAATAAATTGTGATATGCCAGTTGCGTTAGGGAGCGTATTCGGTTTTGTAGTAACCGGAAGACTAGGGATGCCTTCCCCTAGCACTAGTGATGTAGTACCGTGTGCGACATCACTACACACCTCGTTCACTTTAGAAAGTGACAATTTAAATGAAACTCTCAAACAGTTTTGGGAGACGGAAGCTTTGCCGTGCGAAGTTCCGATGAACCCGTTAGACGAATTAGCGGATAAAATATATTTAGAAAAACATTATCGCGATGAAACTGGTCGTTACGTTTCTCCGATTTTATTAAATCCGGACCACGCACCTCTCGGTGATTCCTATGACGTGGCGTTGAAGCGTCTTAACCAAGTCGAGCGTCGTCTCGCTCGGTCTCCAGACCTTCATAAGGCCTATGTAGAATTTATGCGAGAATATGAATCCCTCGGTCACATGGAGTTGTACCAAGGTTCTGAACCTTCTGCGTATTTTATTCCGCACCATTGTGTTCTGCGTCCGTCTTCACTTAGTACGCCTCTGCGTGTTGTTTACGATGGCTCGGCCTGGGTCAGAAACGGCATTTCTCTCAACGATGCACTCTTGACTGGCGGGAAACTACTTCAAGATTTACTGAAAATTATTATGAATTTTCGATTGTTTGACGTATGTTTTACCGCGGATGTGTCCAAGATGTTTCGAGCCGTGTTAATCGACCCTGCCGACAGGAAGTATCAACATATTCTGTGGCGTGAATCTCCGACGGAGCCGGTGCGCACCTATGAACTTAAAACGAATACCTACGGGCTCCGTAGTGCGCCGTATATAGCTGTACGCACGTTGCATCAGCTAGCTGCGGACGAGTTATCTCGCGCTGAAAGTTCTCGCTCTGAAGCCGCTAGGGTTGTCACGCAAGGGTTCTATGTAGATGACCTTTTATGGTCTTGCCAGTCAAAGGAACAAGCTTGCAAGTTGCAAGATGATTTATTATCACTTCTTAAAAGTGGTGGGCTAGAATTAAGGAAGTGGGCTAGCAACTGTCCGGACTTGCTAGATAGAATGCAATCGGATCAGGTTTCAGCTATCAACTTTCAGGACGATACGTTATCGTCATCTCTCAAGGTTTTAGGTTTGACATGGCTACCTGCCTGCGATAGTTTTGCCTTTAATTACAACATGACTGACACAAAACAAACCAAACGATCTGTTTTAAAACTGCTCGCGAGTATTTTCGATTCCGTGGGGTTTATCTCACCTTGCACGTTTGTTGCAAAATGCATTATGCAAGATCTTTGGAAGTTAGGGGTTGACTGGGATGATCAATTACCGCCCGAGCCGTGCTCGCAGTGGAATCAATTCATCGCCGACTTGCCGCTCTTATCTGAATTACGTTTCGAGCGTCATGTTTTGATACCTAACTTCTGTGATGTGCAACTGATAGCGTTTTGTGATGCGTCGACTCGTGGTTATGCGTCGTGTTTGTACCTTCGCAGCGTAGATATAGCAGGTAATGTCAAGGTCAGGCTGTTGACTAGTAAGTCAAAAGTCGCGCCGTTAAACCCTGTATTGTCAATACCGAGACTTGAATTGGAGGCAGCCGTGCTGCTCAGTAAACTTGTTAGTTTTGTCGTACGAAACTTGACAACCGTAAATTACTCAATCATCGCTCTCAGCGATTCGAAGAACGTTCTAGCGTGGATCCAGACTCAACCTTACATGCTAAAAACGTTTGTGGCTAACCGTGTTAGTCGTATAACAGCTGTGGTTCCACCCAGTTCCTGGTTCCACGTAAGAACTCATAACAACGGATCAGCTGATATGTGCTCGCGTGGTGTACTGCCGGCTCGCTTCATAGAGGTCGCTGCGGAGTGGATGCAGGGTCCTGCGTGGCTGAGCGACGATCGAGATAAATGGCCTATCGAGTCATTTTACGTAAATAAAGAGTTTATGGTTTCCGAGCTCAAATCAAATAGTGCAACGTTTGCATTTAATTCATTTGATGACAGAAACGACCTCGAAGAAACTTTCGAAAAGTTCTCTTCATTTAATAGATTACAGCGCGTAATCTCGTGGTGTCACAGGTTTGTAACTAACCTGCGATGCAATCTTTCAGAGCGGTCTGTAGGACCTCTGAGAACCTCTGAGCTCAAAAAAGCTCACGACACTATAGTTAGTGTTCTTCAAGCGAATCATTTTGGTTCAGAGATCTCATCCCTGAAAAAAGGAAATTTTGTGGCCTCGCTACGAAAGTTGTCACCTTTCGTGGACTCTCACAATTTCCTCAGGGTGGGGGGTCGACTTGTGCAAGCCGACCTACCGTATAATACGAAGCACCCGGTGTTGCTACCTAAATGTTATACGAGCATGCTATTGATTAGTTATTTCCATGTAAAATATTTACATGTAGGTCCTCGTACGTTACAGGGCATTTTATGTAAAAACTATTGGCTTGTTAGTGCTCGTAGAATTATTCGATCCGTGTTATCGAAATGTAAAATTTGTTTCAAATGCCAACCTACCGCGTTACAACCGGAAATGGGTACATTACCCGCCCCTCGTCTCATGCCTAACAAGGTTTTTGAACATGTTGGATGCGATTTAGGCGGACCCTTCCTTGTAAAAGAATGCTTACGTCGTAACGCGAAGGTACACAAGGCGTACTTGTGTTTATTTATATGTTTTTCGAGCAAATCTGTTTTTTGCGAAGTACTTTCCCAATTATCATGCGATTGTTTCTTAGCTGCGCTTGATCGTTTCGTGGCACGACGAGGAATCCCGTCGTGTATGTATTCAGACTGCGGAACGAACTTCGTAGCTGCTGCTAAGCACCTTAAGGAAGTAGCAAAATTCTGGATTGACAAAGATACTCGAGATGAAATTCTTGGTGGATTAACGGCTCGCCAAATAGAGTGGCGAAAAAATCCTCCGAATGCCGCCTCTATGGGAGGGGTATGGGAGAGCGGGATAAAGCAATGTAAGCATTTGCTTGTCCGCGCTGTAGGTGATACAGCTCTTACGTTTGAAGAGCTGTCAACGGTATTTTGCAGAGTTGAAGCCGTGCTCAACTCGCGCCCTTTGTGTTCCCTATCAGACAACCCTAACGAGTTTGAAGTGTTAACGGCAGGTCATTTTCTGATAGGTCGAAGTCTAGTTGCTGTTCCGGAATATGAGTTTGAGGACGTGCCTATGAATAGATTGTCACGTTGGCAATTAATTCAGAAGGTTTCACAATCATTCTGGAAACGATGGTCTGATGATTACCTTCACACTCTTCAGCAGAGAGCGAAGTGGTTTTCTTCACCTCCCAACTTAAAGGTTGGTGATTTAGTTTTACTAAAATCAAATTTAACTCGACCATTACAATGGCCGCTAGGTAGAATTGAAGCGACACATGAAGGCGTTGACAAAATTGTCCGCGTTGTCACCCTAAGGACAAAAAATGGTCTAATTAAACGACCTGTTAATAAAATTTGCCCATTACCATATGCAAATTAACTATTTAATGATGTAAGAAGTTTATACGCCAGTAGTTATAATTATTTACATACATTATTTTCTATTTATGTTTAAACCACACCTTACACTTACACTTTACATATATTATAGGTTCACCTAGTTATTAATTGCTGGGTTCAGCCTGCTAATATAAGCTTCCCAAATTTATTAAGTTTGGTTTTAACTCTCCTTTGAGGATTGCTACATCCTACATTATTTAGGAATTCAATCATGTTGAATTCGGTGGGCGGTATGTTCGATCCCAACAAGCAAAAGAGGGTAGATGGAAAATAACTTCATCAATTCTTTTATTTTCTATCGTTGATCGGTAGAAGCCATTCCGTCATAGCGATTCGCTTGGGACGCACGTTGCGTACCTACTTTCGCGGCGCGTGCGCAGAAATCACCACCATCCAAGACATTCCTTTAGAACCTCTGGGTTCGTAACTCAGTGCTGTGAGCTCACAAAGAACATTGGAGAACAATATTTCACCAGTGCAGTTCAGTGGCCGTGCCCTGGCTGTGCCACATAAGACCGAGATAGCTGCTGAAGCCGTATGGGCGATCGTGGATTTAAGGTTGGTGAAGTTTTCCTTTTTACCTTCGTCAGCTTGCAGGGATAGTTGTCCGTTTCATTACCTGATCGTTCTGGATGCACCTCATACAGTCTACTAACAAAATCTTCTCCCAGAGACTGTACGTGTATCGTACAGTAACTTTACTAATTATTGTTAAGTAAATAATTATCAATTTAAAAAACCGACTGCATAAAAATTTCCGAACTGGACCAAATTAAAATGGGGCCACACGGGAAGCACCAGCTTTCAAATAGAAAAAGAATCATCAAAATCGGTTCACCCAGTCGAAAGTTTTGACGTAACAAACAAAAAAACAGTTGAATTGAGAACTTCCTCCTTTTTGGAAGTCGGTGAAAAGGAAAAATTATTCTGGTTTAATATTAACAGTTGTGATTAACAATCTCCTCGTGAGTACGAAAATAACCCTATTATAATAATTTTATTATAACTCTATAATTAAGTTATAATAATATTATGGTCGGTGTGCAATATATTTTAATTTATGTATACATATTTATATTCTCATGCAATTTTGTCGTTTATTCCAGATTTTACGTGGACTACTTCTGGGAGGGGTAATAGGCTTATAGTATACAAGAATTATACGTACAACTTGGACTATCGCAGCTCAGACACAAAGAAGACTTCTTGGCGATGTGCTACTCACCGCTTTAAAGGATGCAAAGCAAATATAAGACTGTATGATCTTTGTGAGATAATTAGTATTGGCTCATATCACATTCATCCTCCCAGTTATATTAATACTACGTACTAACTAACTATGTACATGTATTCATAGACATAGACTTTTGTCATTTTAGTTCTCGATAAGAAATATAAAAAAGTCTTGTCGAATAGACAAGGCAATAAGTGAGCTGATAATTATGACAAAGTGACTTATTATCACTAGAAATGAGTGTTTAATTAATTGAGTATTTTTAATGTATTTTTGTTTCAGATTACTTTAATAATTTTATAATTAAAAATAATTCAGAATTAATTAATTTTTTGTTTCAGGTTACGTTAATTTTCAATTTATGTAATTAATATTTTATATCAGGTTAGGCAAAATTAAACTCAATAAAATTAACATTATCAACAAATATTTATCACAAATTCCTTATTGTACTTGAAGCGACGTAGAAGCGGAATTACACTAGAAATTCATCATTAAAACAGTTTTTTTACAAATATTTATATTTGTTATTATTAAAATAGTATGAATTTTAGGACTCATACAAATGAAACATTTTTAATTTTATTAAACATAAACACTAAATGTACCTAGTTTGCACAAAGTGCTGACACAAATCTAAAGACAAATCTTTTTATTTGTTATTATTAAAATAGTATGAACCATATTTTTTTTTTTTTTTTGTATTTTTTTTTAATAAACATAAACACTAAATGTACCTAGTTTGCACAAAGTGCTGTTGTAGGCATTGCGCGTATCAGAGTATTACACCTGCTCGTAGCGAGCGCGCGCTGTGCACACAATATAGGATGTTCCAGGTAATGTTTCATTGATTTAAATAATATTGTTCATAATTTCTTCATTTTTGTGTTAAGCATTAAACAATATGGGATTAAACCATTATTAAATGTAATAATCATGCTAATGCAAATGTAAGAATCTGTAGACCTTCAACAGGCTATAGGCAGTCTTAAGCGTTTTTGTAGTAATACTTTTACCTTGAGTTTAGTTCAGTCAATAGAAGGCACGTAAAGCAATATGATTAAATACGGAATGATGAACTTAGGCATTCTTTTACCAGAAGTTTTAAATCTAGGCAATGAAAGGATTTTATTAGTGAAGCTAGTGGTGACAACGCTGCTACATTGATTCAGCATACTAACGAGCTGGGTATTTATAGAATTGATAATTTGCGTTATAAATTCTTTAAATAAATGATTATATGTAGACCGTTAGTATTATGCTTAATTATATTTTGATCGATCTCTAGATACAAAAAAGTTTTTTAGAAAAAACTAAAAGATGTGGAAATACCGGTTATAGATAATATCGAACGAGTGGTTTTTGAAAAATTAGACTATTAAGTTTAAAGTGTAAAAGTTGCCCGACCTCCGGAGGAGTTTTAAAAAAGCTTTAAAACTCCTCCGGAGGTCGGGCAACTTTTACGGCAACTACAACGGGCGGCTACGTACATAATACGTACGTACGTACGTATTACATATAGTACGTACGTATTATGCGTACGTATATACGTACGTAGTACGTACGTATTATGTACATTTGTGACTTATAACATTTTATCGTTAACAATATTTACTGATGAGGCCAATGGATGAGATGCATTGTTATTTAAATAAGACTTTCAAATACCTAATTAAATATATATTTTTTGCAGGTGAATATAGTTTTGTCAAATTACCTTCTGGAAGGTCTTTGTTGGTGATGGGGTATTATACGTTCAACAGTAACTACAAATTGGGTAGTCGAAATACTTGGCATTGTTCAAAGAGAAAGAGCATGAAATGTCGTGTCAAAGTGAGGACGGTCGACGAGCAAATCATCGAAGTGTTAGGGGAACACGATCATTCATAAAAATGTCGCGTTGATACTGATCATCATCATCAGCCATAAGACGTCCACTGCTGAACATAGGCCTCCCTCTTTAACCTTCACACTGAACGACAGTCTGCCATCTGCATCCACTGGATGCCCGCGACTCTCACAATGTCGTCGGTCCGTCTAGTGGGAGGCCTACCTACGCTACGTCTTCCGGTTCGTGGTTCATACTGATGCCACTGTGTTTTCAATTGTAACTAGTTGCACCCTGCGGCTTCACCCACGAGGATCACTCCTCATATCATCAGCTATCTCCAGTCCCGTCAGTTATTTGTTTTCTGTTTCTATCAAACAGAAAGATCTATAGAACATTCAAAACCTCTAATAAATAGATTTCTATTTTTTATTGAAAAAAAAATACATACAGACGAGCATAGTAGTACCTCCTTTTTGTAAGTCGGTAATAATAACGTTTTTTTTTAAGTCAACATTTTGTAAATTACTCGGAACCAAAGTTTGAGTGTATTCCGTTAAATTACTGACATAAAATAAATAGTTTGTTATGGTGTACTTGTTTGATATTCGCTTTGATAATTACAGCTTTATTTTTTCGTTTTATGCCCGAAAATCAAGATACCTGAACCTAGGCTTATAAGTAGCTCATAGTAGATTTTTTATTGCACACAAAGTTCTGCCTCACACAGATTAAATCCTTAAAAATGAATGGTTACCTCAAAAATGAATGTGCGGAATGGTTAATAATAATATCAAATTATTTTCTCTCGTTTAAGGTGAAGTATGTTACATCAGATTAAAATCAGGACACCACCTACTACAGTTTGGCACTAACACGTATAACACTAACTACCCAGAAAGAATACAATGTACGTGGTATTGTTCAAAAAGGAAAAGCAGATTATGTCCTGTTAAAGTGAGAACGGTGAATAGACAGGTTATGCTGGTCATAGGATTTCATAGCCACTAGTATAGTGGATACCAAACCAATGTATAAAAAAAAACAACGTAGTATTTGTGCCACAATGCCAGAAAAGACATTGTCAACGTCTAGAAAAGGCTGATATACAAAGATAAATACGAACTTGACTGCCCCGGTGGCTCAGTTGGTAGTGAACCTACCTGCTGCGCTTGGGGGCGTGGGTTCGATTCCCACCTAGGGCAAACATTTATGTGATGAACATTTGTGTTTGTTCTATGTCTGGGTGTTGATATCTATTTAAGTATGTATTTAAAATTATATATGTACGTATATCAGTCTCTGGCAGCCATATTACAAGCTTTGCTTAGTTTGGGGTCAGATGACCGTGTGTGAAGTGTCCCAGATATTTATAACTACGCTTCATTTACGCAAATAATGGAAAGAGACCTTTCTGACATGGAGAGTACGGCTGGAGGAGTGGAGAAGCTTTTGTTGGTATAATTTAATCAGATTGAAAATAAAATATAATCTGCTGTGTCATCCTAGTACATAAATTTAAAATAAAGAATCTAAAATTAGTACACATGTTTTTGCTCTTTATCCAAAATGTGCTAGAGAGGTACAAGTTTACCCTTCAAGTTTGTTTTGCTAGATGCAATCAAATAATATTACGCCTAAAATTCTGAATGAACTGTTTTATACGTTGACATTTCAGGTTACGCCAGATTTATAACCAGACATACTGGAAAGCAACTAATGATGATCGGCCACTACACCTACAATACTAACTATAAAAGCCCTGAAGAAATGCAGAGCTGTAGTTGGTACTGTTCAAAGCGAATGAGTTCGAAATGTGGCGCGCGCGCAACGACTAAAAGAGGAGTATTGACTATGTTGCGTGGAGAACATAACCACTAACCACTTCCGTTGGGGTCCTAACGTAGCTCGCTGTAGCCTTCGTAAGAATTAGCGCGATAAAACAGTTTTCAGAGACTGATTATAGTTCTTGACATGGGAAACTTTTTCGAACCGGTATGTCTATGTCACAGAAGATAACTTATCAGTTTGTAAAATGTTATTAGTCATTCCTTAAATGTCTAGTCATGAAAGTTGTCAGAAATAGATAACTTATTAGCGATAGGACAAACTTTTATTTTATTTTTAATGGTTTTTCTACTTGCTACGAGTATGTCATTGGGAATCTGTAAATAAATTGTATTCTAATCCCAAACTAGGAATTGGGAAATAGCATTACAAAGCTATTAAAAGCGATATTTTAAATGGAATTAGACGAGATGGCTCAACTACCAGGATTGCTGGATATTATCCGTTCATAAATTCAATTGTCCGTGTATTTCAAGCCATAATTATTTAAAATGTCTATCGAAGTGGTCACGAGCTGACTGATAAATCTGGCGAGAAGACTGGGTATTTCCTTCTTCTACCCTCACTTGATCTAAATAAAACACCTTTTAATGCGCGATAAGCCCCGATAGACATTTAATTTATGATTTGCATTTATTTGAATTTATTTAAGTACAAAGGTGTATCAAACGAAGCAAACAAAAAAAATATAATTACAATGACATTTTAACATGTGTCCATGTCGCTAAAGTTAAAAAGTAACTTATGCCTAAATTGTTTCATTGGTACCAAATATGTAGCTTCAAAAACTTTATTATTAATTATTTATGAAGTTCTTAAGTACCAGTAAGAACTTACTTGGTACTTACTTTTTTGTAGTTGTGATTTGGGTTGTAAAAAAAGATGTTTTTTAGAACTTATAATCGTGAAAACTTAACATATTCTGATTACATGTCTTGACTATGCATTTACTTTAATTTTAACTGTATCTCCTAGGACAGAGCTACTACCTCTTTCAAACATTTTCATCATATATGTCATCTCCTCGCGCTAACGTACCTACTCGCACCATGCGCGGGAGTGGGAAACACGACAGCGATTGCAATAGACGGACTTCCGTAATGAGACCACTGGTTTGTGGGCTACGGGGACCTTTTTTAATTATTTCTGAGAGGGTTTTGGCGTCGCACATCTTGTGTATTTGTCAAATCATAGTCAAAGTCACGCAGAGTATATAACGATCAAGTCCAAGTCACATACCCTTGTAAAGACTTTACGAAAGGCTCCTAATGACTCTTGGAAATAACACGATACAACAACATTTACTACATTGTATCACTTACCCACACTCGTGCACATTGAACTTAAATATTAATAAGAATAACCAAATAATAATAAGAATAACGTATCATAGATCGGTAGAAATCGCACACTGTGCGTTTTACGCGTTCCTTTTTGCCTCACACCTGCAATTTGTGGAATGAGTCTCCTCCTGTGGCATTTCCGAGTAGCTTTAATAAGGGGTTCTTCAAAAGGGCTGTTAATAGAATCTTTAAGGGTCGGTAACGTGACTGTGATATCTGTGATCTGTCTATAGGCGACGGTGATCGCTTACCATCAGGCGGTCCGTCTGCTTGTTTGCCACCTATGGTATTTAAAAAACCGTCTTTATCACAACATATTTTGACAAACGAGTGAATGGTCATGAGAGACCGGGAAAATTGGTATACATCAAGGGAGGTACTCAGTAGTGGATCACTCAGGGCTGATGATGAAGATGATAAGAAAACTGATCTAGATAGTCATTAATACGTTATTACTAATAATTATCAATTTAAAAAACCGACTTTGAAATTAGTAAATAGGCAATTTCGTTTACTTCGATGACATATTTTTTCAGTTATTTTGATATGAAAACCATACTAGGTACTAAACCAATTTTGATGAAATTCATATAGGATCTCGGAAGTATGATCTACGAAACAATAATGGAATCATCAAAATCAATTCATAATTAGCGGAGAAATCGGTGAACATACATAAAAAAAATTATACTGTGGAACATAGAACCTTTTTTAAGTCGGTTAATAAAGGGAGGCTTATACCTAGTAGTGGATCACTCAGGCCTGATGATTATGATGATGATAGGAAAACTGTTATAGATAGTCATTAAAATGTACTTACAAAAAAAAAAAAACATCTGAATAAGGTTTTCGAAGTTGGTTGCATCATTTTTTAGTGTAAAAAGTAATGAATTTTCTTATGTATTTCAGATGTAGTGTGGAATGGTAATCAAATTGGTCAACAGACTCACGTATCTTTTTTAGAATTGATTACAGGAAACTATTTGATGAAAATCGGCGAGTATACATACAGCAACAACGGGAAAGACAAAGACAAAGGTCTTGTTACTTGGTACTGCTCTAAACGATTAAGCAAATGGTGTAAAGCACGAGCGAAGACAAGCTACGGTGTTCTAAAAGTAGTGTCAGGAGAACATACCCACTGATTAACAACAAACTTTAAATAATTAACATATATAAACATTATTATTATAGCCAATCCGATTTATGGTACTCAAATTTAAACTCTTACTCAAATTTACAATTCGCATTTACTTGCGATTGTGGCCGTGGCATGTTATTTTTTACTTTTGGCTCTTCACGCCCGTAACAGCTCAACGCCACTCAGAATGTTGAACTTCAACAGTTCAAAACCCGGATGGCAATGCACTGCGCTCGTCAACCCGAGACATAAGATGTCAAAACTCTGTATGCCCTGTAATTTCGCTGGAAACATTGCCCTTCACACAGTACACAAACACAGTAGTGTTTGCACACTACTAAAAAAACCTCACTTCAGTGGCTTGGCGGTTGAATAAAGGCAAAGGTGGTACTTCCCCAGGCGGACCCCTGCAAAAGAGTCCTACCACTACACAACTACTACAATACTAATGTGTGCTTTACAATCTGACAACACCGATCATCGACCCTGCACTAATGACTTATTTAGTACCAAATAACTGTTATTTCACAGGTATTTTAACCTAGCATAGGCATCTAAGAGATAATGTATGTTAACATAGTTAAATTGTTTGTACATAAATTGGAAAAATGTTAAACTTGTACTGTAAATGATAATTCTTGTATTAATCGTCGTAAACACAGACAAGGTAACCCGTCAATAAACAGATTCAAACTTAAAATAATAATCTTCCAACGGCTCAACAGTTTTTTTATCATAGTTACGATAGTTTAAGATCCGGCTGCAGAATTACTTCGGTCATCGAGTTTTTGCTTAAACCCAAATTTTTACGCATATTTATGATAAGGAGAATATATATCAACCAGGGTGCCAATCAAAATGTGGCCGCTAATATTTTTAATTAAATTATTGTTAATTAATTTATGGGAAAAAAATTGCAACCATATACAATATAGCTACTTCACAGCAATATTAGAAAAAAATTGCTTTAATTTGATATATAAATGATAAATATCAGTTATGACCGTAAAATTGTACCAAAATCTTACCTGTTTACACCTGGCTGCGAAGAGGTGCGGCCGTGGTTTTTCAGAGTGTTTATATATATTGCCGTGAAGTGGACGATATTTTATTTAAAAATCAAGTGAAATATTTTTTTCCCCCATAAATTAATTAACTATAATTTAATAAAAAATACTAGCGGCCAAATTTGATTGGCACCCTAGTTGATATATATTCTCGTAATCATAAATATGCGTAAAAATTTGGTTTTAAGCAAGAACTCGATGACCGAAGTAATCCTGCAGCCGGATCTCGTACAGAACAGTGTCGATCAAGTCAAGTCACCTTTCAAACAAATATAAAATGAAACTAATCTGTTGAAATCTGTTCAAACAAAAATTATGAATTTAAGAAAATCTGTTGGGCCGTACCATCGCTCCTGTTGTTTTATTTTTATATGTTTTCATTAATGTAGAATAATATTTTAATAAAAACCTTGTATTTGTAGCTAATTAACACTAAAGTTTTCTATCTACAATATCACTGATAAAAAACACAGCCCATATCTATTTAGGTGTGTAATTAAAATATATATATATATATATTTTTCACACACGGTCATCTGACCCCAAACTAAGCAAAGCTTGTAATATGGCTGCCAGAGACTGATAAACGTACATATATATTTTTAAATACATAAATAGATATTAACACTCAGACATGGAAGAAACACAAATGTTCATCACACAAATGTTTGTCCTAGATGGGAATCGAACCCACGCCCCCAAGCACAGAAGTTAGGTTTACTACCAACTGAGCCACCGGGGCAGTCAAAATGTAGTTTGGGATCAGGTGACCATGTGTGCAAAAAAAATTACAGATTTCCCGTGTTTATTTTGTTTTAAAATATGGAAAAAATAACAGATATATTTTTAGGGCCAGTGTTAGACCTGTCTGAGTACCTAAGATGTCAACTAACTACTGTTGAATTTCAAAAAACCAAGAGAGGAAACCGTTTGCTTTGTCGTGGAGGATATAAATATGTTTGGAAACGTTCAAATAAAGATGGTTCTGTCTTATGGAGATGCACTAATAAAGACTCCAGTAAGTGTAATGCCACAGTGAAAGTGAAATCAAATCCATTCACGATACTACATGAGACTATCCATACCCATGCGCCAAAAGAAGAAGCTGTCCTTGAAATTGTGAAAGACTACGCTTAAATCTCAGAAATGAAATCAGGATTATTAAGATATTTGAGGATTTATTATAATATTACAATAATTTCCTATTTTACTCGTAGTACGAGATCCGGCTGCAGGTTACTTCGGTCATCGAGTTTTGCTTAAAACCAAATTTTTACGCATATTTATGATAAGGAGAATATATATCAACCAGGGTGCCAGTCAAAATGTGGCCGCTAGTATTTTTTATTAAGTTATTGTTAATAAATTAATGTTTTTTTTTTTACAATATACAATATAGCTACTTCACAGCAATATAAAAAAAAAATTGCTTTAATTTGATATATAAATGATAAATATCAGTTATGACCGTAATTGTGAATTTATGATATCAGTTATGTATTTCTGAAAATATTATCCATTAAGTATTAAGTTTTGTATGAGCTTAATGCTTGCAAAACAAAATAATTAGACGACATTGTATATCTATGATTAAAATTTACACTAGAAATTATGCAAATGTAATTAGATTAATATAGATATTTTGAAATTTAAAATTAAAATTATGCCATTTCACACACGTATCAAGACTATTGCTATTTCTCCTTAAACATAAAACCATTTCCACCAAATAGTCCATCACCATTTCTTTCCCACTTGCGATTGAGACAATCGCCGTTTTGCTTGATCAACGGCGCGGCGGTTGACGAGTTTTGACTATGTTGTACGAATCGAACTCACATTAGAGAACTGAGCCGTAAATGTATAAGTATACGGTTGGTTATGTAGTATTGTTTCGATGTAAATTGTACATCTATGTTTGATTATGAAATTGCGGACGTTGTTTGATTAGAATTTTCTACACGTTGTGCGTTCTATGTATAATTTTTCGAAGATATAAAGATTTAACTCGCTTATAATCGCAGGTAGGTATAGTCTGTACCTATAATTGTTATTGGTACTCATTTAAAGAATAAAATAAGATTTTTAGATGTTTTTCTGTTCAAATTAAAAGCCTTTATCTCGCTTGCGCGTTTAGGCGAACGAATAATGAAAATACCATTTTGTTTACATAATACAGGGATTACTAACGTAAAATTAAGCCGGTTACTCCGACTATAGTTTCAACCGCATCCGGTTCGCGTTTCATTCAAGGAGAGCACGCTCGTGCGGCTTCGACTCTCTAAAAACAAAATTAGCCATCGAAAAATGTAAGTACATTTTTATAGGTAAAATTTTATTTTTCAGGTAAATTCAGGATCATTTCAACGAATCAGGGCGGCCAAATACTTAATGTCGACAATTATATCTTCCGGAAGGCTAACGGAAGATACAATAACAATCAGAAAATCCTTTGGTATTGTGCACAAAGAAGGAACTCTTGTCCAGTCAAAGTACACACTTTCAAAGAAGAACTTATCAATATATCAGGCAAACATACTCATTAGATTATACGGCTTGATATGTTTTGAAGCGCATTCTTCCTGCATCTTCTATCTCGCTCGCGTATTTCAACCATCTGATGAAATATTATAAAATGAATGTTCTTATTTAAAATCTAAGCTGGAAAAATGAAAAAAATAACATTACAAATAATCAATAAAATTTTCATTTTGCTTTACAAGTTTTTATACTTAAAATCAATTCTAATTGCACACGCACAATCTTTCGCATTATAATACTCGGACTTACAAACTTATGGCTTGGGAGATGCCTTTGGCCAGCATTGAACTAAAGTGTGTTGATTATGATGATGAGTCAGATATTGATTAGTGTGATGTGATAGTATGGTGATGTGATTACTCATGTTACAGATTGGCCCGTGAATAACGTAGACATGGAGTTTGTACCCACTGATAAAAAATATATATTACGCTTAGGTCAGTACACATTCTCTTGCGCGGCAAAAATAATATCAGGCAAGGTTTGCAGATGGTATTGCTCCAAGAGGAAAAGACGACTATGTCCAGTTATAGCGCGTACACTGGACAACAGCTTACTTAAAGTAGTCGGTGAACACAATCATTAATAATATCTGTAACAATTATAAATACGTAATACGATACGATATGTTACTATACAGTACGACACGATATATATAGGTCATGACACGACCCGATGAATTGCAATACTTGGTTTGGCCGGTTAACCTGAATGTCAGGTCTTAGAGTCCCGTGTAATGTTTCGACATGTCATTCATTTACAAACGTGGATGTTGGTTGTAGTACAACATTCACAAAAAATGTGTATTTTAGAAATATCGACTAACTAATTTAAAGCCTATGCCGTTATAATAATTTCTAGTTTATCTTGCAATAAATGTAAATTAATATATGACTTATAATAGTTTTAGTTTACTTTTGGTTCAGATATTTTTGACCGCTGACCCGATATCTATAGTTTTAAATATCTTGACTACTTGCAGTAAATACAAGTTTTAAAAAAAATCATTGTGCCTTAATAACGCAACACTTTTCCTATGTCTATTAATTACATTTTCATATTCAAGTATGTGGCGAACATACAGGCTGTATGTCTAATTTTAAGTAATTAACCTATTATGAATATATGAAACATCACTCTATTGTTTTTCCTTTCAAGACTCTTTTAGCATCCCTTTTGAACGATCCAACTTTGTAACTTTATATTTATTAACAATAACAAGCTAAAATATTTCCAGCAGTTCAAGTAATACAGTCGCAGAAGGGTAAAATTCTTCTGTATTGCGGTGGCTACACTTTCTACCTGCCGGGTCCGTACAGAGCTGTGCTGAAGAAGAGGTGGTACTGCTCAACTGGGCGGCCTCGAGGCTGTGCTGCTTACGTCGTCACTCAAGAGAAAGAAATCTTAATGATACATAATCAACACAACCATTCGCCGACGGGTGGACGCAGTTTGCGAATGTAGAGGGTTTTAAAGTATCTAATACGGAACGGTGGTACGAAATAGGAAGGAGGTTGCTTAACGCATAAAATTGATCAAATTTTATTATGGGACTAATTCTTCAATCGATGTTATACGTTACGACACAACATAAAATAATACTTGGTTTAGTTAACCTGAATGTCAGTACAACGACATTGTGAGAGTCGCGGGCATCCAGTGGATGCAGATGGCAGGATGTCGTTCAGTGTGGAGGTTAAAGGGGGAGGCCTATGTACAGCAGTGGATGTCTTCTGGCTGATGATGATGATGATGATGAATGTCAGTATCCCGTCTAATGTCACGAGTTGCTATGTACAACATTCTAATGTCAAATATATTTCTTTTTATTTGCTACGAGTATCTATTGATTTACAAAAACATGGATGTAGGTCGTAGTACAAAACCAAGCAGAAAGTAGCTTTTATTATTGAAACTGACGTGGTTTTCATACATTTTGTTTATATGCCACGGGAATGACTCACATATGATTAAGCCGGTTACTTCGACTATAGTTTCAAGCGCATTCGGTGGTCTTTTAAGGTGATTGCGGTTGAAACTATAGTCGGAGTAAGCAGCTTAATCATACGTAAATAATTCCCATGTTATAAATAAAATGTCCGGTAGGAGATTTTTGTACTCACAATTTATAAACTACTGCTATTATGAGATCGACCGTAGAATAGCGTAACTATAAATGTTCTATGAAAAAATGACAGTTGCCCTTAACAAAATGAACACCATTTTCGCGATTTAAGGGTTTTCCCATAGCAAACGTTGTTCATAATTATGAGTGCAATGACTATCTTTTGGCTTTTTAGCACCGATTCGTGTCATAATCCTATATATAGAGTAATACTATTACTATAGGTCACTAGAATCTCATGGCACAAATAATTTAATGATCTACTCTATAAAAATCTTAAATTCATCCGTTGATTTACTGACTGACAACGTACAGCCTAAACCGCTGGGCCTATGAGCAGGAATTTTTGCACAAATGTTCATTATATAAAGTAGGTAAGCACTTACAAAGAATTTTCAAAAAATAATCCCCTAAACTTTCATCCCCTCGATAGGAGATGAAAGTTTGTATGGAAGTTCCTTGCTTTTAAAGTTAGAAACGTTTGTGATTAGACTTCTGTCTACTAAAAGGTCATAAATTCAATTGATCGTGAATATAATGCCTTAATCGTTTTAAATGCCTAAATCGTTTGAAATGTCATTTAAAACAATTTAGGCATGAACATTACAATGTTACCGATTCCGATAGATATAAAATAATCGATTCTAAGTGTTATAGACAATGAAAAAAGTATCCTTTCTAAGTTCTCATCCTACGGATAAGGAACATTTCTGTCAAATGTATGTTCTTAGACCATATGGTTTCGGCGATGCGATGTCTGTCAGTGAATGTATGAATGTTTTATTTTTAAGTTGATGTACATGTAATATATATTTATATTGTAATCCTTTGTACTCGTATATTAGGACTAAAAACTTAAAAAAATATGGATGATTGAATTTATACTTAATGTAAAATTATTACTAATAATACTAGCTAATTTTTTGTTTATTAAGTAATTATTATTCTATGTTATGTTATTTAAGTTACTAAAATAAAAAAAACACTTTTTACATATAAATGTGTACAATAATGTCAAAATAAATGATCAAATATATTCTGAAAGTATTTTTAGTAATAACAAGTGTATTTTTAATAGTAACATTATAAACCGAAATCAAAAATATATGATAAAAAAGTGCCCATAAAATTTGAGGGTTGCCCTCGATTTCCCTGGGATCCCATCATCAGATCCTGATTTGGTGACAATGGGACCAAATTAAAAGTATACGTACTGAACAAAATATTTTTTTTAAAACGGTCAACTTTTGGCATAGTAATCGGTGATCATATTACATTAGAAAAAATACAGTTGGACATAGAACCGTCCTCCTTTTTTGAAATCGGAAAAAAATTTAACAAATCACACTAATATTGTGAATGCCAAAGTTTCTTTGTAACTGTGTGTTATATATGTATATATTGTGCCGTAAGTGGCAAACAATTAAGCGATCACCGTCGCCTATTTGAAATCAAAATCAAAAATAATATTTATTTAAAATTGTTATTAATTATTTTCACAGCTATTTTTATCACATCCAGGAGGGGTCACACTCAGTTAATTTACAACGGGTTCAAGTTTTACAAAGAATACGGGTCTATAGACTCAACTAAGAACACTAGATGGCGCTGCACGAAACGGAAGTGTAAAGCTTTTGTTAGGACACTCAACAACATGATATTACAAGCATATGAAGAACACGAACATTATTATTAAGGTGATACGTTTCATGTTTGGCGGGTAATTCAAATTTCAAACAGTTTTGTTGTCCTTGTAGCTAGGCCGGATAATTATTGTGAAATGGCACACAGTATTCGCGAAAATTGTTGGTGGTTCTTTACATTATCATGTACAGCTATTAATCAGTAACTCACCATATTACTTACATTTGGCAAAAAAACCGTTTGAAACAGCAAATATTTGTTCATTGACAAATGTATGTTATTAATGTGCATTGGAGATAAATAACTTTATGCGAGTTTGTAAAGAATAATAACCAATTTTCGCGAACATCATGATCGTTTACAATAATTACCCGGCCTAGCTACAAGAACTTTTTTTTTTTAACAAATTTAGCCGGAAATAACTTCTTATTTTATATTGGCGGAAAGCTTCCTTCGGATGTTTTAATACATAAAAATAGCACTCTTAAGTAGCAGAGTTAAAAACTTAAAATGTCAGTAAAGTTTATTATTTTGTAGATTTTTAAAATACGTAAATCATGTGAGCTCCGTACCAATTTCATCAAAATCAGTTCAACTGTTATAGAGTTAAGAGAAAACAAACTAACACATACAAACTTCTGTGTAATATCACATTATATAATTTATACGACTCACTTTTCAAACTTTCAAAAAGTTGGATGTGATAGTAATAAAAAAATGTACACAATTTTATATCTTGGTGGTTTCATAAGTACCTTGACTAAAATAGTTACAAAAATATTATATATATATATATGAAGATCAATTGATGTTGTTTGTCTCGCTAAAACTCGAGAATGGTTGGACCGATTTGGCTAATTTTGCGGGAAGGTTTAAACGTTGAGACCGCTTTTGGATGAAATTTTGTGTTCCTGAAGCGGGTCATAACAGCGAGGCCAAAGACCGAGCTCTACGCGTACAAAGTAACGGATATCAGCTAATTTATAATATACAAATTTACTTAAAAAAAGTTTCTTCCCGGAATCATCCACCGCCTTAGTATTTGTAATTCTTGCTACTAAATTATGAATATATAACATAAATCACGAAATTATATTAGACTGTTACCTGCGACTTCGCACGCGTAGACTTTCACCTAAACTTTCAAAGCTCTCTTGGCCCCTTTGATTCGACCGTTTCGCAAAATACTTAGTGGGCGTCTACACCCCATTAGGAATCTACTTGCCAATTACAGGATTATAGTTGCATAACTTTTAACACAACATACAAACTGCAATTCAACCTTCTTAATTCGTATTTTTTGTAAATTACAACAGTATTTATTTTAAACTATTAACGTAAATACCGAATTGTATCTCCCTAAGATCAAAAACATAGGATTTTGAAATACATGATTAAATTTCTTTGCCATCCGTAATTCTACCATTTCAAAAATCATTTTTCGGCGCACCTATACATCTAATAAGGAATCGACTTGCCAAGTTTCAGCTTCGTATTCAGGTCAAAAATTCAATCCCCAATTTACCTTCTTATCAGTTCTTTTCGGGAAAATATTACTGTACTATTTAAACTATTAACCTTAATACCAAATTGCACGTCCCAAATATGAAAAACAAAAGACTTTTATTTAAACTTTCAACCTCCATTTGCCCCCTGTAACTCGGCCCTTTCGCAAAATTCTTTCTTAGTAAGAAATCTACCTGCAAACTTTTAGCTTTGCAGGTCAAGTAGTTTTCGAGATTTGGTGATGAGACAGTGAGCGAATGAGTATTTCGCTTTTATATATATAGAAGATAGAATATAGAAAAAAGGTTTTGTTATATTTGATAATAAAGTTTTTTTATACATGTGAATCTATGAATATACCGGAATTACATAAAACATTGCAGCAGTTATGGGTCATACATACATACATTGCATAAGAAACACAACTACGATATTAACCCACGTTTTCCTGTTCTGGAAACTAGGGTTAATATAGTTCATCAATCGTTCATATGGGTGGAATATAATTTCAGCTATTTATTAATACTTTTTTACAGTTAAATGTAAATCAGCGCCGTACTTCTACACGAATTACAAAGGCAAGAACATGCTTATCATAGATGGTATCAGGTATCGAATCAACAGAGACTATGGAGGCAAAGTGAGATGGAGATGCGCCAGTCACGAGAAGTTCGGCTGTCGAGCCAAAGTACATACCATCGACAATGAAATCATATACTATGTTGATAATCATACTGTTAGTGTGGAAGAAAGTCTACTACTTGAACCTGCAAAAAATTAAAGATCTTATCAGTTTTAAATGAATTATTAGAACACAAAAAGTGCACTATAAATGCCAATAAAGTATTGTTTTGAAATAACAATATAATTGAAGCAGATTTATTTAAATTATTGATGACATTGGACGACATTGTCATGCATTTTGGCAGATAATGAATGAGGTTTGCACAGGACAAGCAAGGATGACTAAACTCTGTCCAAGCATTTATTTGTCATCATCATGTCATTATCATCAGGCTATCATGTTCCCACTGCTGGGACACAAGTCTTCTCTCAGAGAGACAGGATGGGCCCTAATCCATCGTGCTGGCCAATTGCATGTTGTCATGTCTTTGAACTTTTGAGATTCTTGGATATACCGGTTCCTTTGCGTTTTCCTTCACCGTTGTTGAGTGAAAGGCATCGTCACTGCTAATAATTTATTTCGATGCTTATTGATTAAGTTATTGATGCAGAGCCGAGGATCAAACTAGGTGCCGTCAAATTGTAAAGCGCGGATGCTACCGCTCGGCCACTATCGCTTCCGGATCGCTTTATAAACACCAACTACTACTGAATTAAAACCAACACTGTAGAAGGTACTCGATATACTTCGGAGAAATATTGGAAGAAAACATTTTTATTCAGCTTTTTATAATATTGCAGCTGTCAGAGCAAATGAATGCTTGGACCGAGTTTAGAAATATGAACACACAGTGAATAGTGCGGCTGATTAGTGATAGATTGGCCAAATAACAATGATTAACGTACATTAACAAAAATGAAATGTACGCAACAGGTAAAAAACAAAACGCAAAGACGAGCCAAAAGAGTGTACAAATTCGTCTATGTTACTTAATTTTTATTCTATTCTTCTTCTGCCTAGCGTGTGTCCTATTTTTTTCATTAATATTAATTATATTAATGTTATTTGAGTTGTTTAAATTAAGTTTTTTTTATTGTCGAATAGTCACTCTATGACAAAATCTAACTAAAGTAGTGTTGTTTTTCACGTTTTTGTACTGTCTGCTGTTGTTTTTACCCAATATAATTTTATGAGCTGCATTTTTTATTAAACATTTGCACTATCGAAGAATCGTATAGAAGTTTTCAATCTCTGACTGGTTTGTCAATTAGTTCTTAATTTTTTCACCCTCAGGTTCAGAACCTAAAATGTATACAGGAGCTAGAGGAAATGCAGTTCTTTTATTCGATGGATTCCGATTTAGACAAAATGGTCGGAGAGGGACACTCAAAACTCGGTGGCGTTGTACAACGCACGCTAAGTATCAATGCAGAGCATCTGTTCATATGGTCATGAACACAGTTGTATTTTATAATAACCAGCATACCACATATCATAAAGACGAAAGCGTGGACTTTCTGGAAAAGAAGTTTTATTAAGGAAAATGCCGTTCTTCGAGCACCGAAAGTAGCATGATGGGTACGCCGGCAAATGGCAATGGACTTGAAAATTTTGATTACTTGTAGACCTCCTAGGTCTATAAGTAAACCAAGTTGTTTTTATTTAATACTAGATGCACCCGCTGTTTCACCCGGTGGGATTATTCCTTATAACATCAGCTATCTGCCAGTGTTAATCCCATCAAAATCGGTCCAGCCATTCCGGAGTCCATATGGAACATACATACATACTCACATCGCCTTTTATGTATATATAGATAGATGCTAAGAAATAAATTGTGTGGGTTATCTAGTTAATAAATACATTTTATTCTACCGTTAGCAGATTTAAATTACTTGTATAAAATGTTTTACATTACTTGCAATTGTATCCCTAATATAATTTTCTTGAAGAAATGAAATATTATATTATTTAATTATGATTACTATTTTTAACTTTTGTTTCTATTACACTATCAGCTGAAAATAAACCTTGCAATACCTTAAAGTCATTTATTTATGAAAGTACTGTTTTATCGACTTCTTTTCGAACCATGACTTAGAGATTTAAGTCTTAGACTATACTTCTATTACTAGATACTATTTGTATTTGATTTAAGTTAGTAGTGTAGTAGACTAAAATTCTAACATCCTTTATCTTCAAAATACCTAAATTAAGTTTGTTTCAGATAAAAAAGACGCATTTGTAGATGTGGCTGCTTGCTCTAGCAAAGCCGATTTTTATATGTCCAAGACTCAAAAAGGTTATGATTTATTAATGTTTTGTGGGTACGAATATTACAAAGACCGACGAATTAAAAACAGATCAATTGGATGGCGATGCGCTCGTAGATTCAGCGGTTGCAACGGTTACATCACATGTTTTGATGGGGTCATTACGGTGAAAAGAGCGCATGACGCAAGGGTATGTACGCCCGATTACATACGCACTGAAATTAAAAAAGAATTATCAATTTGTCATCAACGAGCAGCTGAAGACAAAACTGTACCCGTGTTTACTTTATACAATGACTTTCTTAACGTATTGAAAGAGAAAGGAGATTGTTACGTTAAAGCTGCGCCTAGCTTTCTTACTATCAAAGACACATTGTACAGAATAAAAAGGGGCAAAACGTGGCGTACCAAACATGATAGGAGTTAGGAGTTAGGGCTATTTTATAAACGTTCAATGTGTCTGTTTTAGTTATAAAGCGCTTTATCTCGTTTTCACACGTGGTCTTTCTCGCCAAAGAGATAATTAGTCAAACCGAGCACCAGAGCCATAGCTTATCAAACCGAGTAGGTACTAACAGAGTTATATTTTTATTAATTGTAATATATTAAAAATGACAATTAAAAGTGTAACACATGAATTGTGTGTTTATTTTAAACACACGATAAGCTAATTGAAAGGTCGTTAATTGTAATAAAATATTCAAATTTAATACATGCATATATTTATTTGATTAATGTAAATTGTCTCACATCTATTCCTTTCCTAGCTATCTAGTCATTTTTATGAGCCCAATAGATATTGAAATTAATTTCTTATTGTGTTTAACATACAGTTTTGATTATCTAAAAATATCCCGAATATGGATGGCGTATGTGTTTTAAACATTATTTCTTTTTCAGCAGCTGATTACTTTGAAGGAAGAACCGACGATGCTTCATATGAATATTATATTTCTAAAACTATAAGAGGTCATGATCTACTCACAAGTTGTGGATACAACCATCATTTAAAACGGCGTAACAAAGACGGATCGGCTACTTGGCGATGTGTTCATTTGCAGAATGGCTGCCGCGGCAACGCAAAAATGAGTAAAGATGGATTATTAAGAATACAAACGCCCCATATATGTACGCCTGATTTTGTAAAGACTGAAATAAGAAGACAATATTCCATCTGCAAAGAGCGGGCAGCTAGAGACATAAATATACCTCTTCGTTCTATATACGCAGAGTTTCTCGATTCATTGAAAAAGAAAGGGGATTCTTATCTAGACGCAGCTCCGAAATTTGAATCTATGAAGACCGCGCTGTATAAAGTTAGAAGTGAATACATGTGCCGTATAAAGCAAGCGTGGGCAGAGAATAGAGAATTTATCTCCTAAATAACAGAAACAAAAACTTTTTTTGAATTCTATTAATGTTAATGAGTAACTAAGTATTTAAATTATAACTTGTAAGTTAAATTACATTAATCCTACTAAATCCTTCTAGAAAATCGTAATTGTTTTGCCTAATATGCTGTTTTACGTCAGCACGTTTTATTTTGTTGTACGATTGTATTAATATAAATATGCCATATGGCAAATGATTTCAGGGTCTCATTTATAAAAAAAGAAAGCATGAATTAGTATAGCTTTGTTATAACCGTTTTTTGTTTACTTTTTAGGAATAGTGAAAGTTGAAGAACGGACAGCCAGTTTTTCGTCTGAATATTATGTATCCAAAACCAAAAGAGGTCGTGATTTGCTCACTAATTCTGGATACGAGTACCATATAAAAAGGCTGAACAAAGACGGATCATCTATTTGGCGATGCGTTCACCGAACAAGGTGCTGCGGCAGCGTGAAAATAAATTGCGATGGAATTATGATGGTTCAAAAATCACATGCCTGTATGCCCGATTTCGTAATGACTGAAGTTAGAAAAGAATGGTCGATTTGCAAAGAGCGAGCAGCTACAGATATATCCATACCTATTCGTTCTTTGTACGCTGTGTTTATAGATTCCTTGAAAAAGAAAGGGGATTGTTATCTAGAAGCAGCACCAACATTTCAAACTGTTAAGACTTCTTTATATAAACATAGAAGGGACACCACGTGTAATGAAAAGCATGAATAGATTTATAGAGAACTAGCCGCAGCATTGACTGCGCTGCGTTGTACCATTGAAAAATAATGGATCAATATTTACCCAATATTGCGGTACCAATACTTTAAGATTTGTATAAGTACAGTGTCCGAGTGCTTTATACGAACAATAGAGCTCAGTATAGCGCGTCTTTATTTTTAGCATCAGGTCCTAGTTAGGTTCTCGGCCATGAAGATGTTTGAACGATGTTTGCTTTGGATATGGGTGTTAGGTGTCCGTGTATTTTGAAAATATTCCATGACATTCTAGAAATACAGAATGAATACCAGAAGAAATACCCGAGTGGGCTTACGTTGCCTATATTCACGAAAGAACTGATTGTTACTTTATGGTCTGGGCCCGGTGTTATTGGTGTTTGTATTTTCACTTCATATATCGCCATTTACAATTTAAAAAATTGTTGGCCTAGTTGGTTTAAAGTTTTATGGATACAAACATGAGACGCAAAAAAGTCCAAATATCTATTTTTAAAACTACTTATGTTATGTAGAGTGAAATGCAGATAGTCGACAAACGTATGATAAGTTTGCGCATGTGCAATTCGCGATGCATATGTTAGTGATAACAAAGCAGCACTGGAAATAAATCCTTTTTTTCGTTCTTTCAAAACCATGATGACGACGGTAGCGCTACGTTTATTTTTAGCTAAGTTATTAAAATTACAAATGAAGTCGGAGAACACTGTTGCTAATTTTTCAGCCAAATGCCTTCATCCCGACATCGATTTTAATGACGTTTTCACTTAAAAATCTTAGTGATATCTTTCCTATTTGTTTATTGTATGTTTTCTTTTCAGAACGATCATCCGGAATTTCGCCTCCATATTATATTTCCCAAACTATAAGAGGTCGTGATTTGCTCACTAGTTCTGGTTACGATTACCATATGAAACGGCTGAACAAAGACGGATCGTCTACTTGGCGATGCGTTCATCGAAGAAGCTGCCGCAGCTGCGTCAAAATAAATAGCAATGCATTTATGATGTTACAAAAACCACATACATGTATGCCCGATTTGATTATGGCTGAAATAAGGAAAGAATTGTTAATTTGCAAAGAACGAGCAACTAAAGAGAAAACTATACCTGTTCGTGCTTTGTACGCCGATTTTCTTGATTCCTTAAAAAAGAAAGGAGATTGTTATCTTGAAGCAGCGCCAACATTTCAAGCTGTTAAAACCTCGTTGTATAGATTTAGAAATGATGTAACGTGGCATGAACAGCATGATTAGAGTTAAAAAATAACAAACACTACTTACTAAAACTAAAATATTTTGAAGATTTTTTGTAATCCTTTTTTTACTTGTTAGAATATTAAGGACATTCATTCTAGTAAATTCTCAAAAAAACTCATATTCCTTCATTAATTAACAACCCATGAACTTTCTGTCCAGTATTAGTAATTCACAAAAAAAGTGTCCTAAGCTTATTTTTTGGGGAGACCTTTGCCCAGCACCAAGCCTGGCGCACTCCGCACTTTAGGTATGAAGCTACAAGTAGTCGTCTTGTCGGACTCGCCGTACACGCTGCCGCGCGATAGACAGAGATAATGCGACAAGAGTTACGCGATAGACAGTGAGGCAACTTCTAGGTTAATATAGCTGTAGGTAGTTAGCGCTCGCACGTCCCGAATTGCACTTTATTGTGTAGTAGCAAGAGTCGCTACTTATTTGAATGATTTTGCAGAGTGAACCTTCTGTACTTGTACTTATATTTATTCTGTGCCAGCACACACAAAAAAAAAAATGTTTCTGATTAAGATATGTATATAATTAAAATACATACCTAGTTATTATTAACACCGACGTTATTTGAATTCCATGTCGTTAAAATATTATCTAATGCACATATTACTTATTACTATACGGTATTCGTCTTTTGGTTTCGAACTTTCATTCTGAGTATATTTGTATTGGGCATTTTAAATCTAGTTCTGTTTATATATCTTTATTTCAAATAGGTACACTAGGATACAACGTTTTAAACTATCACGGTTGTTCATTAAAGTTAAATGATTATTTACGGGATCACGGGAAGACAGTCTTCCCGTGAACATGGTGCATGTAACTGCGCCGAAATATCGGGAGCTCCTTCCACAACCTTACCACGGTAAATATCCCGTAAATAATCATTTAACACTAGGATACATTTTCGAAACGTCACGAAAATACAAAGGTAAGGTAAAATAAGATATATTTTACAAATATTTACATGTCAATTGGTAGAAATCCTAGTACAATACTAAACTAAAAGTCTGTTACGGTTATAATTTTACAAAATATGCTCACATAACTTTAGTACTAAATTACTTTAAAGTCATTTACTATGTACGATATACCACGTTTAGCCGAGCAATTGTATTATTAAGAATTAGTTTTATACAGCTGTAGTACATCTAAAAAAACGGACAAGTGTGAGTAAGACTCGTACCCTGAGGGTTCCGAACAAACTTCATAAATATGTATAATTCATCCATCCCGCGAACCAGCCTCGACAAAAAAAAGGTTTAAAAAGTTGAAATATTGAAGGACAAACTTAACTTTGTAGTTGGCAAGTAGGTTTTCCTACACATACCAATTATAAAATGTAAGCTTGTAATAGCGAATACGCTTTTTTGTTATTAAACTACATATTTACGATTTTCAGTACCTTCTTCTTTCTTTTCCTTCTTTCTGTATGGATTTTTTTCATATACATGTGCTGTAAGACACTGCTTCTTGCATTTTTTAATATTTTTTTTGTATAGAATAGTTCTAAGTTTTGGTATTTCAACATGATACCTCTACGCGTTCTTGAGCAAAAGGGTTTTGACAGACAAAAGGACAGACAGACAACGAAGTAAAGTGAATAAGATTTTTTTTCCTTTTGAGGTACGGAACCCTAAAAACACCCCAAATTCATAGGTATATCGTTTGTATTAACTGAATGTTGCTTTCATTTCAGATGTAGTTTCCGTTGAAGAACGAATAGACGGTTTTTTCACCGGACATTATTTTTCTAAAACTCAAAGAGGTCGTGATTTGCTTACCAGCTCTGGATACGATTATCATTTAAAACGGCGGAATAAAGACGGATCGGCTGGTTGGCGATGCGTCAATCTTCAAAATAGCGGCTGCCGTGGATACGTCAAGACAAGTTGCGATGGATTTATGATGGTTCAAAAATCGCATACATGCACACCTGATTTCGTGATGGCTGAAGTTAGAAAAGAATGGTTAATTTACAAAGAACGAGCAGCTAAAGATAAAACTATACCATTCCGTTATTTGTACGATGAGTTTATCAATACATTGAAAAAGAAAGGAGATAGTTATGTAAACGCAGCGCCAAGCTTGAAAGCTGTCAAGTCCTCTTTGTATAAAATAAGAAGTGGCATCGTCATGTGGCGTGCAAATCAAGAATAGAGGTACGCGCGTATTATATGGTAATGATTGCCTCAGACTTGACACAAACTAAACTATTTTTCCCCATGATAATATTATCATTGATGAATAAAATTTAACGTGCAAGGAAATCTTTTTTCGCTACTCATACTCGGAAAGTAGATCAGAAGTTGCCTAGGGAGCGGGTTGAAAGTAATGCATTTCAGCCCTAGGCAGAATCACTTTCAACTGACAGTGACAGTTGACAACTGACAGAAACTCAAATTATTAAAAAAAAAAACTATTCCAACTTTCTTTTTCTCCTGAGTGGATTATGGTCCCGCAGTTCTCGTGCATTTGCCAGTGTCAGTTTATGTTTTTATTTTTAGTTTCCTTGTATTCGTAATGAAAAGCACAGTGTTTACCTCGGGGTTAAAGACTTATTTAGTCCCTCGAACTATTAGCCAAACCCCGTCTCGGGACTAATTAAGTTACTTTCACCCCTAGGATAACAATGTTTATATGCACATCTGATTTCGTAATGGCTGTAGATAGAAAATATTGGTTAATTTGGAAAAAAGCGAACAGTCACAGAGAAAACTAAATCTAGTTGATTGAATCAGGCGTTACTTTGCGGAAGTACATCTTCAAAACTATATCAGTTCGTTCTTTGTACATAGAGTTTCTTGATACCTTAAAAAAGTATGATGAAACATTTATATATGATGTGATATTGCACTTTTATTTTGCCTAATATGCAAACATACTTATAGTTACGTTAAAAGAAATACGCGATAATTAGTTAATTTAAGGTTTTGTAAAGTTATATGATTATTTACGGGATATTTACCGTGGTAAGGTTGTGGAAGGACCACGGTAAATATCCCGTAAATAATCATATAACTTTAGTGAACAACCGTGATAGTTTAAAACAGTGTTTAAGGTTTTGTGTATGTATAAATAACCAAAATACAGTAGCGTATGTGTAAACAAAATATTTATTTCTTTTTCAGAAGTAGTTAACATTGAAGAAAGAATGGTCCAAATGCCGTCTAAATATTATATTAGCAAAAGTCAAAGAGGTCGTGATTTGCTCATTACTTATGAATACGAGTACAATTTAAAAAGGCGAAATAGAGACGGATCGGCTGGTTGGCGATGCGTTCGACGGAACACCGGTTGCCTCGGCTTCGTCAAAACAAGTTCCGATGGATCAATGAAGCTACAAAAGTTGCATACATGTACGCCTGATTTCATAAAGGCTGAAGTTAGAAAAGAATGGTTAATTTGCAAAGAACGAGCAGTTAAAGATAAAACTGTACCCATTCCTACTTTGTACGCCGAGTTTCTAGATTCCTTAAAGAAGAAAGGGGATAGTTACATAGAAGCAGCGCCGACCTATCAGGGTGCCAAATCTTCATTGTATAAAATTAGAAAAGGCAAGAAGCCGAATTAAGGTCAACGATTCTTACAGATGTCACATTTAAGAAATAAACCAAGTTTATTTCTGATATTATATATATTGTATCTTTTGTTTGAATAGCGTTTAAATAAATAAATAAACAAATTAACAATTGTTGATAATAATTGTTGCAATATATAATTGTTGCGGCCTCGGTTCCGCACCACCACATAAATTGTTGACTTAATATCAACATGATGACTTAATATAAATTGTCGAATATAAATGACTCGCATTTATTATTTATTGTTTTACTTTAGAGTGTGTCTGTGTACTATAATGTAGTCAAGTTTGGAGCTCATTCGTATCGCCGTTTATACACAGATACAAAATACGTTTTAAAACGTTTGTTGTATGACGACTCCGTTAAGTTTTTACTTTTTGGCTTTATTATTGTTTCTTAGTTAATGCGCCGTACCATTACATACTCTGTGAAAATTTCAACTGGCTATCTATTAAGGGTCGAAAAATACAGCCGTTAAAAGGTAGGACAGACAGACAGCCAGCGTAGGCTTAGTAATAGGGGTTCGTTTACATCATTTGGTTGCGGTACGAACGTGATTGGCCATTGCGAGCGATTGAGCGTACGCTTCCGTGAAGTAGTGCTAAACAAGCTTTGAAATCGATGGTTGAACGCTCTGGCGTTTGTTTGACATTTTTGTATAGACAGTCACGTTGACGTTTTTAGTTTGGTTTGTATTTCAGTTTCGATTATAAAATTATTATTGTGTATAGTATTGGATCGCAATTGCAATTTTCTATGCATTTTTTTCCGTTTTGACGTGATAATTTGTAGAAGCAGTAATAATACTAAATTGTGAGTTAAATAGTAACAAAACTACAAAAACTACCTTCTAAAGTCTTGATACAAAAATTGGGCTATGTAATGCATTAATTTTTAATTATTTTCCGTTTTGACGTGATAATTTGGAAAAACAATAACAATACTAAATTGTGAGCTAAACAGTAACAATACAAAAAACAACAAAAGAACAACTTGCTAAAATCTTGAACTGAATCCTGTACACACACTGGTTTTATTAACATGTCAAGCTGAGCGTTTATTTTCTTTCCAGAAATTTATGTTGAAGAACAACCTACCGACTTTTGTTTTTCCAAAACTCAAAACGGCAATGATTTACTCATAAGCTGTGGTTACGAATACACCTTGAAACGACGTAACAAAAACGGAACAACTAATTGGCGATGCATTCGTTGGAAGAGAGGTTGTCACGGCTACGCGAATGTTCACAATGAAAGCATGGTGGTGAAACAACCCCATTCATGTACTCCAGATTTTGTAAGCGTTGAAGTTAAAAAACAATTGTCTAATTTCTATCTGCGAGCAGCTATCGACAAGGATGAGACTATCCAAACTTTATACGCTGAGTTTCTTGATGCTTTGAGGAGGAAAGGACAAGGTTATTTAAATGGTGCGCCTAAATTTAGTACTATCAGGTCCTCCTTGTATAGAATTAGAAAAGGGAATACATGGCGTACAATGCAAGAAAAAAGTTGAATGTTAGCATTCAACTTTCTTGTAAACCGGCTTGTGAATGCAAGTTGCCCGTTGCTGACACAATATGAGTAAATGTGGTCTAGCTGATCTTCCGATGGAACTATGTGATTATGGTGCAACCTCCTAGAACATGAAGCATTTGTTCTTGTGTTGTGACCCAACATCTGAACACTAGGCGACATTTGCGAGGCCAACGCTGCCGCAGTTAATGTAGCCTCCTACTGGTAAGAAATAATATAACTACAAAATCGAATTGCTGAACTCGAAAAGAATTTAAGAAGGGCAATTAAGTTTTTTTTTTGCGTCGATAGGCCTCCTATTAGATGTACCGATGACATCCTGAGAGTCGCGAGCATGCAGTGGATGCAGATAAAGGCTGTCGTTCAGTGTAGAGGTCGTAAGGGGGAGACGTCTTTTGGCTGATGATGACGTTGATGATTATCGCCCAGATAACTTGCAGATGCCTTTACAGCATAACAGCTTGGCTAGCAAAGGGAAAAGAGGACATAACGTTTATATGGAACATTGGTCATACGCGTCAGGCTTTGGTATTTAATAGAGAAAATATAAACAGAATAGTACAATATCAGGCAAACAGATGCTTTTTTACACAAAAATAATTTTATATGAAATAGCCGAGGCTAGCATACATGAGTTCATAAAATGTGTAGTTTCCGCCAATGATTATTTAGTACTTTTCTCAAACATTGCGACGATAAGCACGTAAAAATATATCTTATACATAATTTGGGGTAATATTCACATTTCAATATAAAATTAAAAAAGTTGGTTTTTTAACATAAACTTTTGTGGTAAATGCACTTCTTCTAGTTGGAAAACTTAGTCAAACCTGTTTGCATATTGAAATACGTATGTTTAAGATATCAGAGGAGACGAAAGAGGCCGCCATTTAATTAAGGTTCAGTCTAGACCTTTAAGTTTAATGTTACTTACAGTTTGTTCTTCGAATAATAAGCACATTCTCGACCATATTTGAGAAAAAATAATTAGGTTTTATTACATCTTATCGAAGTTTTTTTTACCCTTGGAAGAGAAATAAAACATTTAGCTATAATTTTATTACTTGTCTTTAATTTTTTCTACACTGTGACTAGTACAGTCATAAGTACTTTTTTTTGCTAAGAAAATAATTTATATCAAAAAAGTAACTATTTAAATTTGATTGTAAATATGCTTTGTTCGCAGGAACAGGCGAAAAAACGTCAAATGAGTATTTCTTTAGGAAAATACTTTACAGTGGTGGTAAAATATTGATACATAAAGGATACCAGTACTGCTTAAAGAAGAAAAAAAATGACGGTTCTAGTAACTGGACTTGTGTTAATAGAAAGGTCCCTAACTTTCGCTGCCCCGCAACAGTTAATTTTTCAAATGGAAAAATATTAGTATTCCGTGGGCATTCATGTCTATCGGACCCAATCGGTGCCGAAATAAAAACAATGTTGACAGAATGCAATGAACGTGCAGCTCATGAAAACACGCCAATAAAAACGATATACAAAGAGTTCATAGCTTCTTTACGAGCGAAAGGGATTTCTTATCTACAAGCGGCGCCAAGCTTAGAAAGTGTGAAAAGTTCACTATATAGGCACAGAAAACGTGGAATCCCAGTGAAAATTGGGAAAATTGAAAGTACATCTACATGTTAAAGGCTTCTCCGGAGATTATGTTATTTTAAACTTTTCATTTAAAAATAGTAGTCTAATTTTTCGGTCTATTGAATTACCAATTTGGTAAATTTTATTCTGAAACTGTATTTTTTTTCCAAAAGTATATATAAGGTCGGGGAAAAAGTTTCTTCGTATTTTTTAAACAAATTCAAGACATATTTTTTTCAAGTTTAATTACATTTAATTATAATATATATATGCCATTTTGTTCGATAACTTGTTGCCATCTTGTAGGTAGTGACATGATCCCGTTGCTGTAGAATTTTTGGGACTTCTGATCAAAAAAATGCAACAAGTAGTTTTGACAGTCCTCTCTTGATGTTAATCTAACACTACCCAAAGAATTCTGAAGAGATCGAAACAGGTGGAAATCTGAGGGTGCAAGGTCAGGGCTATATGGTGGATGCATTAACACTTCCCAACCAAGCTCTCTAAATTTTTGCTGAGTGGCCAAAGATGTGTGCGGTCTGGCGTTATCATGATGAAAGACCACACTCTTTCTGTTGATCAATTCCGGCCGTTTTTTCTCAATTTCTTGTTTGAGTCTCATCTGCTGTTGGCAGTAGAGATCCGAATCGATGGTTTTGCCCGGCGGTAAAAGCTCATAATGAACGATGCCCTGCCAATCCCACCATACACACAGCATCACCTTATTACGTGTTAATCCGGGTTTCGCTACAGTCTGTGGTGCTTCACTGCCCTTTGACCATGATCGTTTGCGCACATTCTTGTCGTAGGTGATCCATTTTTCATCACCAGTGATCAATCTTTTCAAAAACGGTTCGGTTTCTTTACGTTTCAATAGAGAGTCGCAAATGAGTACACGATTCATTTGGTTTCTTTTAGTGAGCTTGTGTGGCACCCAAATATCGAGTTTTTTTGTATACCCAGTTTTTTTCAAATGGGTCAAAACTGTTTTGTGGTCAATCCCCAGTTCTTCAGCTACGTCGTAACTATTAATATGCCGATCTTGGTCCACTTTTTCAGAAATGGCATCTACTTTATCCGTAACAGGGCGACCAGAGCGAGCTGCATCTTTGACATCAAAATTCCCGGACTGAAAACGCTTGAACCAACATTGTGCTACTCTTGATGACACTGCATTAGGTCCATAAACGTCACAAATTTTTTTCGCGGCTTGTGTCGCAGTTTTCCCTTTTTTGTAATAAAATTTCACAATATATCGAATTTCTTCGTTAGATTCACTCATTTTATCAAACAAAAAAACAATTGAAAAATGGCGGGAAATTGCTTTTTACTTTTTGTATTCCTTTTTTAAAATGTCATATTTTTAATGGTATCAAAACCAGCCAGATACAAACAGTACAACGGATGAGATTTTTACTACAACCTTATACATACAAAATACGAAAAGACTTTTTCCCCGACCTATTATAAATCACTTGTATATCGAGTCGGAAATTCGTATTGATATTTTAACTATATTTACCAAATTTCGTCAAAATCGGACATGTACTTTCCGTTTGTATGAACTGTTTTAAAAATGACCCGTAGTCCGGATCATTGTTAAGGGCAAGTGTGTGCTAATGTCATGACATAAATGAAGTTGGAAGGGAGTTAGCACAACTTTGATCAGTATAAACCTGAAAAGCATGCCTTTTTTATAAATTTTCATACATTAAACGTTTTTTTTTTCAATTACCGTAGTTGTTCTAACATTAGAATATAATCCAAAGTAATATATCCAAAATAATTGTAAAACTTTTAATGGGACCCCAACCCTGAAATTTCGAAAAATATCAAATGTTCCAACATTTCTTTGAGTTGCATCTTATTTTTCAATGGCATAGGTGTTTTTATTTTTGGATTGTTCCCATAGTAAGTGGTGTTTAAAATAATGAGTAAATACCACATTTTGGTGAAATGAGTAAATACCACATTAGTGCTTTCGGCATTCCACATAATTTTGAGATTATTTAATTCGTGATAGTACTTATTTCTACTAAATGGTACCATTAAAATGTGAAGGTAATAAAATAAATATAATTCTTGTTTTAAGAAAAACATGTATTTTATTTACTTTCAAGTAGTCACCATGCACTCAAAGAATTAATACAACTGAAAACACAAACGAGTTGACAATATGCCGGAGACTTTATTTTATTTCTAAAAAAAAAATAGGGTATGTACACGGAGTTGAGGCCTATGGGGATTTTGTTATATGGTCTATTTGGGAGGCAATAATGCACGACAGAAATAATGTACGGCATGATATTGTACGGCATAATTAATAATGTACAGATGTAATTTCGTGTACTGGTAAATTTTCAAGATAATTATATTAGCAATGCGATATATGCTTCTAGTTCTTCGGCAAAATTCATCTAAGTAATTAAATTAAGTGTAATAAAAGTAATTTAGACTAATTTACTTTTATGACTACTGAGCCCTGATTCCATAACTAAAACACGTCTAAAAATTTCGGATCTATTCCTTAGGAAATAAAGGCCAAGTTTTTGAGGTTAACTTAACGCGCCGCGTTACGAGCGTGTTTGTAGTTATGGAATCAGGGCCCTGATGTGTAGACAATTATATGTATGTAGACAATTATATGTATGTATGACAAGATATGTATGTAGTAATACATGTATGTATTTTGCATTCATTTTCCAGAAACAGAACAAGAATCGGAACCATCTACAAGCACTGCTAAAGAATATAGTTTCACAAAAACGAAGAAGGGTTACGATATATTGATTCTGGACAAATATCGGTACACGTAAGCGTTTACACATAAATCTGGAAATATTTTCTGGCGATGTTCGAATAGAAAATGTCATGGGTCCCTTGTGTTTTTGCCTAATGGAGGGTCAAAAATAAAAACGACCATTCTTGTTTAAATAAAACGACCATTCTGGTTTAAAAAATACACGTGAACCTAAGACCGTTGCTAAGAAATACAGTTTCACAAAAAAGAAAAAGGGTCGTGATATGTTAGTTCTGGACAATTATCGGTACACGAAAGCGTTTACACATAAATCTGGAAATATTATCTGGCGATGTTCAAATAGAAAATGTCCTGGATCTGTTATTCTAACAGTTCATGGTGACATTAAAACCAAAAAAAAAAGCATTCATGCATCAATAATAAAGGTGAAAAGTAAAAAGTTTTTTTTTTTGTTTCTGACAATTGTCATTCTAAATAGCACTTATAACTTAACTCTACTGGATAAAACCTAAAAATAAGTATTTGAGTTGTTTTTGAGTATTAATAGGCTTGCGCTTGACCGCCACCTCGTTTAATACAATTTACATTTTAGTTATTTGCAGGGTTTTTTAAATGTAAGTTAGTATTAATCATTATCAGAACCAAACGGCATCAAAACCTAAAATTTATGAAAATCACGGTTGTACTGAGATGTATGTTGTTTTTTGCAATTTCTGAAATTTCTACTATTTTAGTCGATAACAATAAATATTTTTTATCCTTATAAGGAATATGCTCAAACGGCTATAAAGGCTAGGAATAGGCGCAGAAATAGTGGATTCTATAACGTGTACATAAAAGAAACCATTTTAGCTCTTACGTTGTTCTGATTAAGTCGAAGATAAAATGTAAAATTGGGTTTATGCACGAGTTATGCACTCAGCTCTTTACTTAAATTGCCAGAAGTTATTGTAAGTAATAACTCTTAAATTAAAATTTAAACTGTAATTTGAATTATGTTCTATTTTTAGTATCGACGTAAGTTACCTATGTCAGGGTCTTTAATAATAAACTGATCTAAGGGTACTATTAAAGACCCAGGCAAACTTTCTACATGAAATATATTACAAACTGAAACTCTTTGAACAATTTCAAGGAGTAACTACAAAGTGTTAGTTTATGCACTTACATTAGTAATAGTGCATAAAATGTTTAGTTTAAAATGATTTTGCTCAGGTTTCTCAATTAATCTTTTTATGTTAATTTTTTTTGTGTCTCAATTAATAAAGCATTCGAATATATTCGAATATAGCTATAGAGATCTTGTTCAGAGCATATTCCTATGCAATATTGAATAAATGTAAACCTCCACACTGTACGATGACCTGCCATCTGCATCCACTGGATGTTCGGTTTTTGCCAATAGTATGTGAAAATTAACAAATAGTTATTGTTTCAGCTAAATACATAATGTCACAGCGCGGGAAGACCTTACTTAGTGTCAAAGGATTCACATTCTGTGTCCAATCTACTTCAGAGTCCGGACAGAAGGTACGCTGGGTGTGCTCCACTCACAATCATAAAAAATGCAGAGCAATCGTCCATACCTGTCAAGACATGATAGTAAAAATAAATAATATTCATAACCACGAACAAAAATTACATATAAGTAAAAATTATAAATATGAATGTTAATATACTTCACAGCGGATACATGAAAAGTTGTCACGGCTTTTTCAAAATTAAAATATCTTCAAAAGGCTATCGGCCAGATATGTAATTTGTTAACAATAAGAGACGGCAAAATATAATTAAATATAATACACTTACTGATAATTTATAATTTACATAAATGGACTAACCAAGTTTTCTGAGATATAAGCGTAATTAAAGATTTTGTTTGGATTAGGAAGGCATGCTCTGCCCCTTTTCCACAAGATGAGCGTTACTATGGAGTTTGTATGGCGTACTTATATGTGACGTCATTTGTACGTATAGTGCGCTATCTGTCTAGCAAGACATTAAAATGCTTATATCTTGTTTATTTTGAACACAATTAAATTTCGTTTTCGATGTAAGGCTCTATTTATGGTCAGATTTTTTGAAGGCAATAAAATAATAAGTCCGGTAGCCTATTAAGTGAAAAATCAAGTGTCGTCCGTACCATGTTCTTGTGATTTTGAATGTAGTATTGGGTATGTAAGGCTTCTACTGGTCAAGCGCATGACAACATCAGCACAGCTTCAAAGGGTGTGTATATATCACAGAAAAGAGAAGTAAAAAAAAATCTCTTCTACTAAACACCAAACCACGGCTGTGCTGTGCTGAGCCTGTTGTGGTGTGAAGGGCTGATCTTGCTATATACAGCTTCTGAAACACGTTGGTCTGTAAAAGTCTCTAAGAATATAACAGGCTGACTTTTGGCTGCTTAAAGTAATGTAATTTTATTCACGAGCATTTTTTTTCTGTAAACTTTTACGTTATTTACAGTATTTTATACTTTAGCGTTAATAATATCTTTTTTATTTTGTGTCTTATGAAATACATTTTTTGAAAATTAGTGAATGACTCTTCTTTTAAAATATACTTTTCATCATCATCAGCAGCATTTAAACGTCCACTGCTGAACAAAGACCTTCCTCCCAGAGGTGGAGAGAAGAGGAGAGAGGAGGGTGTTGCCATAATCCCCACGCTTGGCAGGCAGGTTGGGGATTTCAGTACGTTCACCTTGTACTAATAACACGCTGCCCATCCTCTGGTGTTTCTAGTCGCAGTTTTAAGACATACCCGGATCAATAAAATATAGTTTTGGTATATTAGATTTTTTTTTAATATTTAAATTTAAGTTTTTTTTTTTTATAAATATGGTTCTCAATTGACTTCTTGTAACTTTGAGTCAGAGCAACTCATCTCAAGAACGTCAATGAAGAAACGAATAAATGAGCGTTTTTGAACCCGAAATATGTGAAATAACTGAGCAAGAGAACTGTGCACGGGAAGAGCCGCTTTAAAGTTACTACAAACGCGTGTCAGAATAGCTTGAACGTGGATCCGCGCATTTTCTAATACAGGGAATACAGGCTGCTGATATGCTTTTGGTCTGTAAAACTATTCGCTTATCAATATAAATACGTATAATGATTAAGGGATTCAAACTGTATGAATTAAAATATACTACGTATCCATCCAGAATTGATCATTATCATCATTCAGCATGTTGGTAAGCTACGATTATCGTAGCTTACCAACATGCGAATTGGTGGTCAAAGCCGGATTTCATAATCAGCCTTTTAATTGTCTACTGCTGAACATAGGCCTACCCCTGAAAAAAACCCACAAAAATGCGGATTTAAACGCAATAAAAAAACTGCTCTGTTATTTTTTATTTATTTATTTATGATACTGAGTGAGGAGACGAGCGAAGTCGCTCGCCTGATGGCTCTTCACGCTTGCCCATAACAGCTCAACGCCACTCAGAATTTTGAACTTCGACAGTTCAAAACCCTGGATGGCAATGCACTGCGCTCGTCACCCCTAGATATAAGATGTCAAATCTCTGTGTGCCCTGTAATTTCGCTGGAAACATTGCCCTTCAATCCGGGAGTAATTTGTACACTACTGCTTAGCGGTTGAATAACTGGCAAAGGTGTGGTACTTCCCCAGGCGGACCCCTGCAAAAGAGTCCTACCACTACAAATTATGTTGTCCATATCGTTATAAGTACTTACTATTTTATCTATTTTTAGTGACTTTTATGAAATCACAGCGCGGCAAGACACTGATCTGTGTTGATGGATTCTCGTTTGGCTTACACAAAGATTATGGATACAAGCAACGGTATAATTGCTCTACACACAATAATAGAAAATGTAACGCTTCTGTTACTATGGTGGACAATATTGTCTGTAGAATAAATAATAAACATAACCATCATAGCAGAAATATGAATTAGAAGGAAATAACGATGTACCTACGTGTATTTTTTAACGGATAAATATAATTTAAAAATGTGCAATGTGTTATTAATTAATTTTGAAAGATTTTTTAGGTCCTTAATTTTTTTTGCATTCTGAATGGTTAAAAAATGAAGTGCCAATGTTAAAAAAAGCCTCTCAGTTATTGGGGGCCCCAAGACGTCTGCCAAACTCGGGTCTGACCGAGAAGTGTCATCCAAATAAAATAATAATAATAATTTTACTATGGAAACTGACGTGGTTTTCACACATTTTATTTATATTACACGGGACCGCCGTATGCGGTTGAAACTATAGTTGGAGTATCCGGCCTAATCTTACGTGAGTAATTCCCGTGTAATATAAATAAAATAATAATAATTTGTAATAACTTTGTTTTCATATAGATATTAGCTGCGCCCCGCGGTTTCACTCGCGTGGTGATGAAAATCGGTGATGATGATGATTAAAAGTAGCCTATGTGTTAATCCAGGACATACATCATCAGCCAATTAACGTCCACTGTTGGACAAGGCCTCCCTCATAGAGAGGGGGTGTTGCCATAATCCCCACGCTTGGCAGGCAGCTTGGGGATTGCAATACGTTCACCGTGTACTATTAGGACGCTGCTGCCCATCCTCCGGTGGTTCTGGTCGCAGTTTTAGGACATACCCCCTGGTATCCAATAATAAACCAGGACACAAGCAATGTATATTTTTAAATTTCATACACATCCATTCAGCCGTTTCTGCGTAATTGAGTACCAAACATCCAAACTTTCACAAATATGATATTGGTGTGATTGTGAAAAAACTTTTATATAAGAAAAATTTTATTTTAATTTTTTTTTATATAAAGCTTAGGCTCCTGAAACGCAACGGGGTAGAATGTCCTTTTGTAAAATATAAATTATCAGTGTGTAACAGTGTGCGCACAAAGTTATTACGCGACAGGTTAGCGATAGGTATAAAGTAAGATGCGTGCATCGCTCCCCGCGTTCCGCGCCCCGCGACCGCCGCTCGCGCGTGTCATGCCGCGGCTGCGCGGCTCATTCGCTCGTTCAAGCAGTCGCTCCCGCGCCTCGCCACCCGGCGCGCGCGTTCCGTTGTGCATTGTACCTACCGTTCGCAGACGATGATAGCAATGTTGTTCTCTTTGTACCCCGTTTGTACCTAATTACTCAATACAGAAAACTATCGACAACACAGGTGCTTTATTCCCCGTCTCCCGGACAGAATGATTGACCGCCAGTGAACCACACGAACCACCGTTTGTTTTATAAATAAATAAAAACAAACTGTTCGAATGTCCAATAAAAAAACCGAACCAGGTTGGGGGGGTAAAGCTTAGGCTCCTGAAACGCAACGGGGTAGAATGTCCGGTCAGTCTCTATACACGCGCGGGCGCAGGACGTTCAAATTTCAAGGAATTATTATAAGAATTAAATCTTAAAGTGAATAAGTACCTATTTAAAATCTGTGTAGAATCGATTACATTTTGTAAAATATAAATTATCAGTGTTAAATATTAATATATAAATTCACAATGTGTGTGTGTGAATGACAGCGGACGACCTATAACATGAGAAAGCTAAGTATTACTTTTTATACTCGGAGCTATGGTTTAAAAAAAATATAAATTTGCTAAGATTAACATTAACTTGTGGTTAATATTAATAAAATTATATAACCTCTCACATGTATAGTATTTAAGGCGTAAATGATTTGCACAAATAACCCGATCATAGGCTTTATGAAACTATTTTTTTTATGTTATAAGCGTGCAAAAAGCTTGTAATTTTGTCCAGACGAAAAGCGTAGATGATAAAAGATCTCCACGCACTTCTTGATTACTTCTGTATACGACTTTTATACAATAATGTGTGAAAGACTAAAGTTCCATGAAGTAAATTCGATAAATCGATATATGTTATTTGGGCTTACGTTGGGGAGTTCGTATCTTAAAGCCGTTAGCAATCTATTATTGTTTTCCAACAGGACTCCGAGTTTAGAGTGCAGTGTATTCCCCCCAGACATCTTATCCTGTCCTAGGAGAGTCGCATGTTTTCTATCGGTGTTCGAGGACTTTTGAAGCGGTGACCTTAGATATGATATTCTCCATAAATATATTCCGGAGTGACATATACCTACAAACGATCGTAATAAATGATTCATAAAAACCTTTGATAACACGGATTAATAAGTTAATCTAGACGATCACAGATTTACGTAACATGGTCAAATTAATCTGCTATTTAATCAGTAATAATTTACATAATTATTTAGTAGTTTTCTCAGAAATTCTTAGCCCTCGGAGAACGTTACATTTGGTGCGCGTGACCTATGATTTCATCATGTTAAATGTAATAACTTAAATGTACATAATTATTAGTAATTTATTGTTCCAACGAAATAAAAAAAAAATTGGATTACTATATACACAAAGTAGAGGTTAACAAAAATTTATATTTTTAGGAATATTAAAACTAAAAATAAACACAACGTAGGAATTTAGATTATCAAAGGTTTATGAATCAGTAGCTTTTAGGTAGGTAACTCATTAATGCTAATTAGAGAGCATTTTGGTAACACATATGTGTATTGTTAACTTTAATATTGAGCAAGGAAGTAACAGTTACGACTGCCATAAAAACATTCTAAACTTTTCTAAAGACCAAAAACTTTTGTTTGAAAGGGAGATATTTATTTATTTGTGTTACTTTGTGTAGGTTTATATATGTAAACATGTTTCCTTTGTGTAGTTTAGAGATGGGGGTAGTTGTTACAACAAATAATGAATTGTGTAACTTACGTTACGTGACTGCATTACTCAAATGCTGCCGCTTTGCTGCGCGCCGTACCCGCGCTGCGCTCACGCACAGTTCACGCCCTGTGCTGCTGTGATCAAAATATACCTAAATAACATATTTTGTTTTTAAACTGATTTCAAAAAGAAGTAAACTTCTTAATTCGATCCGTATTTTTTATTAACATACTATTCATTTACAGTTATATGATTATTTACGGGAAATTTACCGTGGTAATGGTAATGGTTGTGGAAGGAGCTCCCGATATTTCGGCGCAGTTACATGCACCATGTGAAACCTCGTGAAACCCTTACCACGGTAAATATCCCGTAAATAATCATATAACTGTAGTGAACAACCGTGTTTTTTTTTGTATATTTTTTTTGTAGTTTTTTTTTACATAATTTTTTACGCGTGCAAAACAAAGCTCATGCATGACCGTGAATAGTTTAAAACAGTGTTATACTATTAATTTGTTTTTTTTCAGTGACTTACTCGTATACGAGATCACAGCGAGGCAAGACTCTCCTCTGTGTTGATGGATTCTCCTTTTATTGTCACCGAGACTATGGATACAAAACACGGTGGAATTGTTCGACACATAATAAAAAAAACTGCAACGCGGCTATCACCATGGTAGGAGAAATTGTTACTAAGATAAATAATAAACATAACCACCTCAGAAAACGCTTACATTAAGGCGAGATTTTCCCATTTTTAAGCAACTTTTTACTACAGATGACCATAAAGCTTAACGTATTCTATTAAAGTGGCATTTAGTGGAGCAAAAACAAAGCACTTACATACAGACGTGCGTTTCGCTACTTCTATTTTGAGGTTTTTCTCACATTTTTTGAAGAGCAAGCTGCAATGTAAAATGTACCTTTACGGGTCGCTCCATAATTATGAAATCTGTAAATTAAGATATCGTAGAAATCATTAAGTAAATAGGTATTTAAATGAATCCAAAAAAAACGGAACAAGCGAAAATCAGTGTTATTTTATTATTATGTTTCTATCGAGTTAAATGTCCTTAAACGTGTTTCAGTCTTTATGGTTTCACCATTTTAATTTAAGCTAACCATGTATGTAGACAAACTGAAACTAGAATGACCAAAATTGCTAAAAGTGGGAAAAGAAGGCCTTAAATAAAGCTTTAATTGATGTAGATAAGATAAGGTACCAAATTATAAGACTTAAAATAAACTACATTATAAGATAATACTAATATTATAAAATTATAGTAACTCTGTGGTTTTCTCTTTTATATCATTTCTTATTTTTAACCTCGGCTGCAAACATTGGTTTAACGTGTGTCTGTCTGTACCATCGTAGCTCCCAAATGGCTGAATCGATTTACATTTGCTTTTCTTTGTTTGAAAGGTGTCTTTGTCAAGATTTTTCTTTGCTATGATTCAAGAAAACCTGTCTAGCCGTATGAAGATTATTAGCTCTTTTATTGTGGATTTGAAAAAAATATCAATGAATACATTTATTTTTATTTTATTTATTCTTTTTTTATTTTTCAACTAAACGTTGCCACAATTATAGGTGCAGACTAGAAACACACATGTAGTAGTGTAAAGGTGTAAACTACAACTTCGTCGTCTATGCCTATTACCCACGTTTGATTATCCCTAATACTCTCATTCAGCGTGTTTTCAAAGCAAATAAGCGCGCAATCTGCAACTCAAGTAAACTTAAAAATCTTATTTTATGCTCAAATAAATTGAGCTAATCTTGTCCAAGAATAACTGTTTGCTCAAATGTTTTATTCAATCTGTATAATATAATACTAAAAAAAACACATTTTTAGTAAAAGTGTTTTGTATCCGTTGTTTTTTGTGATTAGATTTTTATCATAACAATAAAATAATTAAAAAAAAAGAACAAGTAAGATTCAAAGCTGTTTAACAAATTAAGAAAAAGTATTAAAAATCAGCCAATATTATAACATGCTAATCAATAAGACCGATGGTGGCTGTGCAGTAGTATGTACGCTTCATGATCTGATGGTACCCGGTTGTTGCAACCAATAACTTATTTAGACTTAAATAAAATTATGTGCACCGCTCAAAAGGCTCGGTGACGGAAAACATCGTGAGGAAACTGGTATGTCCAAGAACCTCAAAAGATTAAAAACATATGATATTCACCAACACGCAATGGGCCATTCTCTCTCTGAGAGAAGGTCTGTCTCCCCAGCAGTGGGAACATGATGGGATGAAACGATGGTGTTGAGGAATTAATAATACTTCATATTTTATGGTGATATCAATACTATTTGATCTATAGTATGACAAAACACTATACTAAACTTGAAGTATTATTTTATTTATTTTTTGCCGAGTACTAATTTCATGTGACATTTATGTTTTAATTAATTAATTTTGTGTTTGTACATTTTTGACATTGTAATATTTGAAATTTTTATGTTATGTTATTTTAAATTTTCACAGACTTTTTTGTATTAACTATATTGTGTAAACTAATTATAAATGTCTAAATGTTATGACTGAGTCCATGGTTACTTGATAATTAAACAATTTGAATGGTTGTTGTGCATATATTATATGAACCAAGGGCGGATAATGATAATTTATTTCAATTTTAGTCACATACAAGACATCGCGGCGAGGTAAAATGCTTCTTTGCATCGATGGATATTCGTTTAGTTCATGTACAAGCGTCGGTCTGCGAAAAAGATGGGTTTGCTCTACACATTATACTAGAAAATGTAAAGCTACTGTGACAACGTACGACGAAACTATCTGTCAAATTAATAATAATCATAATCATGATCGTCGACCGCAGTGCTCGTCGACGTCACCTCGTGCCTCGTGAAGGCTGAGAACGACAAACTACCTAACAGTAAGTACCTTGACTTGGCTCACGAGGTTACCGCCATGTGGGATGTTGACTCGACGATCATTGTCCCGATAGTTGTATCGGTGAATGGCGTTATAGCGAAGAGCCACGACCACCACCACCTTAAGAGGCTCTCGCTAGACGGTTAGGTCAAGGGTCAGATGCAGAAGGCGGTCATCCTGAACACGGCCTGCATTGTCAGGAAGTTCTTAACTCTGCAGCCCTAACCACCGGTACTTTGGGCCCTGTCCCGCTGCCGGCGGCACTCTAGTTTTCAAGTTTTTTTAAATATTATTTATGTTTTTATAATTATATTTAATGTAAAAAACTCAAAAATTAAGAAAATGAATTAATACGTGAATCATAATCATAATAACTATCAAAAGATATAACAATTATTTGTCATTATGTACAGCTTCCTATGATAAGGAAACTACGCTCTACAGTGCACTAATTTAAATGCCTCTTTCTTACTCTCAAATATAATATCAGCAAATCGTGCCCAAACATAAGCTGTATTTTTTTCTTTATTTCCTTTCTGTATCTCTTTATCAAAACATCTTTGATGGAAGTATTAATTTAATATAACAAATATGTTGTTACTGAGCAGTCAGACTTTGATGATTCTGTTTTTCTCATTTTTAGTCACATACAAGATCTCCAGACGAGGTAAACAGCTACTTTGTCTTGCTGGTCACTCGTTTTGCTTACATAGTGAAACGGGGAAGAGAAAACGCTGGATGTGCTCTACACATATTACAAAAAAATGTAAAGCGGTTGTCATGATGTATGATGACGTGATCTTTAAAATAAATAATAAGCATAACCATTAATGACAAATGAAAAATGTCACATGACATGTAAAACATAAATGTAATAATCGGTGATTTACGAATGATAGGTGATTGCACGTTGTTTTATTAAAATAGTGTCCTTCACTAGGGATGTTTATTGTTTCTGACAGCTAATGTTCTGCTTGGCAGGTATGCCAACATAGTCGACGTGTCGCAAAAAGATTCGAAATTATGTAATTTTGAGGTGTATCTCTATGTAGCATCCTTGATTTAAATAACATACTTCTTTTTGACATATTTTTATAGTCCGACAAACGACCGTACCATACTCCATGCTCAACAAAAATGGTGGACTATAGCCGAAACGAACTCTTTTTCTAGTAAAAATATAAAAGTTTTTACTAAAAAAATGTTTTTTTTTTTTATAATTATAGGAATTACAAGTCAAGCAGTAATGAACAATAAAAATTTGCTATATAATGATATTACACGCTATCTTAATATTACATGGTTTATGGTTACATGCAGTAATGAAATTATCGCGTTTGAGAAGCTTTAAGCTTTAGTAAATCTCAGTATATATTTTTTTATTGCTAGCCACTTATCAGTCGTTAAAGCATGGCACCAAGACCTTAGTTTGGCTGATATTTTTGGTGATATTAATACTTGTAAATCTATAGTGTTAAAGACTACTTATGTTGTTGATTGAATCAGGCGTTACTTTGCGGAAGTCCATTTTCAAAACTGTTTTACTGGTGAATTTCTAGTGTAATTCCGCTTCTACGTCGCTTCAAGTACAATAAGGATTTTTTTTTCTCGGCCAAGCCCTCGAAGAGTCAACACGTCCTGAGGATGCCTCGTGAAGAGGCGAAACACGTGTCGACAAAGTGCACTAAGGAAACGGATATAATTTATTACTTTTTTAAATTCAATTAAAATACATGTCATTTCAATTAATATATATTTTATGTTTCAGAATTAATACATTTTTGTTTTCAGATTTAGTATTATCATATTTCATGTGTCAGAATTAATTAATTTTTGTTTCAGGTTACGTTAATTTTAAATTTATGTAATTAATATTGTATATCAGGTTAGGCAAAATTAAACTCAATAAAATTAACATTATCAACAAATATTTACCAGGTAAATTTATCACAAATTCCTTATTGTACTTGAAGCGACGTAGAAGCGGAATTACACTAGAAATTCATCAGTAAAACAGTTTTTTTTTACAATTATTTTGAACATAAAGATTCTTAAGTAATAGACAATCTGTGAAAATAATGATGATATACTTTTATGTTTATTTTTTTTATTTTAGTCACATACAAGACATCGCAGAGAGGCAAGAAGCTACTTTGTATTAATGGATATACTTTCAGTTCATGTGCAAGCTCTGGTCTCCGAAAACGATGGGTTTGCTCCACACATTATACCAGAAAATGTAAAGCTGTTGTGACAATGTACGATGAAACGATCTGTCAAATTAATAATAATCATAATCATAACCAGAACTTCAAACAATAGTTTTAATGATTGTCATTATGTACTGATTTCTCACTCAAGAGTCATTCAAGTTTTGTAGCGGACTGAATCAAAGACATTCTTACTTTTAGATATAAATTGAGCTAATCTACATTGTGTGTTTTTGTTTCATTTATATTGGTATCTGATTGACAATACAATTTTAATGAAACTATTCATATAATAAAACAAGTATTATTTAAATGTTATTTAAAAATATAGGTAATTAAAAGACACTTCTAAAGAATAGCAAGGCAAAAAACTACTTTGCGTTGATCGATACACTTTTTACTTAAGTACAAAAACGTTTATAGAAAACCGTCTCGAAAATCTAGACTATAAACGCCAAATTCAAAAAGAAAGACCTAAGCCCTCCTATAAATATACCTTAAATTCTTCTGGCCAATTTTACTGCATAGTTTGCAATCGGGACTTTCAGACTAAGAATGGCCTAGCGAGCTACATTAAGGCTCATGATAAAAAACATTGTCAGATAATAATAATTAAGGGTCGCCGTCATTGAAATCGATGAGGAGGTCTATATATATATATATATATATACATAAGTAAAAGCTCTGGTCCAAACGATGATCATGCTCAACACTTAATAATAATAAAACTAAGGCCAGTTTGAATGGTCACGTGTGTCAAGGCAGAGTTGCTTCACTGTGACGATTTGTAGCCTTGTTTGACTAACCATGGTGTAATGAAGATATTAGTATAAAATACACAACCTGCGTAAATGTCACTCAAGGGTGCTCCATCGTAGACCGCATTATCGCTTAACATCAGGCGAGTTGGCGGTCAAAGGCAAGACTATTAATTCATAAATAAAAATTCTGTAAGTATACGCAGCTGCTAGTTTAAAGAAGCGCAAGTTTGAGAGCACAGCTTGGTTCATCAGGTCTCTTAATAGTATGAAAGTCTTGTTTCTACTGGCATCAATCAAATTAGATCCAGGTTAGGCCATATTACCTAGTGTACAGTATTCATATCAATCATAACTATTTTGTCAATTCCAGTGACATACAAGATCTCCAGACGAGGTAAACAGCTACTTTGCATTGATGGACACACGTTTTGCTTGCAAAATGAATCGATGAACAAAAAACGCTGGATTTGCTCTACGCATAATACAAAAAAATGTAGAGCTACTGTACTGATGTATCAAAACGTAATCTACAAAATTAAAAATAATCATAACCATAATGCAAGCACTTAGTGATAATTAGATACAGGCTTGTATCAATCAGTGAATTACGAAAGATAAAATAATTCCAGTATTCTTAAACCAGACTTAGATCGTTTGCTAAACTATAAAACGTGTCAGTTTTATAGTTTAGCAAACGAGCTTACTACACTAGATCAGTGTAGAAAAGCCCACCAAAAGTAGTTGAATTTATAGTCGAAATGAACTAGAAAATAGTTGACCAAACGATTTTGTTGTGTTGAGGGTACTTGTGGTATGAAATAATCAACGCTAAATAACTTTAATAAATCCTAGTTTACATATTTATGTTTTAATTTTTATGGCTTACTTACTTACTTTACTTATGGCCTGATATTATACAGTGATATATCATCGAGATACAATTCCTATAGAGTCACACATTCTAAGTGAAAACAGTCACAAATCGTTGTACATACCTAGACATCAATTATATAATGCCACATTTACTCCAATTTAGACGTTATGCCGGTTGCATAGTGTTCAACGTCGCTTGTCCGCTTTGGCATCGTAGCACTGGCATCGCGCGGCGTTGTAGTCGGATCGCGGTTGCCTTAAAACTAATCAAAAAGTCTGCGCATTGCGTATCATTGATCAATAGTATTAACAAACGCGTGTAAATAATTTATTATTATTATGAACATTAAGATTCTCAAGTAATAGTTATTGGATCAATTCTTTATGAACTCTATCTTTATATTAATTAATATGATTTCGTAGGCCGCATCATCGCTTAACAGGCGAGCTGGCGGCGAAGCGCAAGCCTATCTTACAATAAAAAAAATTATGATAATATATTTTTTATTTTATTTTAGTCACATACAAGACATCACGGCGAGGCAAGAAGCTACTTTGCATCGGTGGTTATACATTTAGTTCAACTGGGAGCGCCGGTGTGCGTAAACGATGGGTTTGCTCCACACATTATACAAAAAGATGTAAAGCTGCTGTGACAATGTACGAAGAAACGATCTATCAAATTAATAATATTCATAATCATTTTCATAACCATAACCACTAGTACTAAGTACTAATGAAGAGTGAAAAAACGCACTGAATTAAGGCCTTCTTACTTTCAAATATAAATTGAGTTAATCTTAACAAACTTAAGTTGTTTTTTTGTTTTTATTTCTATCTGTATCTTGTTAACAACACATTTATAAAGGAACTGATATTTCAATAATACTGGCATCATTTCAATGTGTACAAAAATGCGTGCCACGACCTATTTTTTAGTATTTTATGAAGTAAAATAATAAATAGTTTTTGTGACTTTTAGTAGATACAAAATTACTTTGCTGCTATGGTGAGATGTTTTACTTCTTGATATCTTACCCTAGATATCTTTAATTTTACCCCGGCTGTTTGCTGGTGCGGAAAAACGTCGAGGCACCATACTAATATACAGAGCTATGGGTAATCAGTTAGCATCTTCCTGAGGTCAGCCTCAGTACATGAAAAAAAAAACAACTTTTGCTCAAGGAACTATCGAAATTAGCGAAAATAAATCTGCTGTTCCTTAAAAAAAAAAAAACATTCTCTCCCGACAAAATGTATAATTTCAATAAATCTTAGGACAAAAGTAGTTTGTTTTGTTTTGAGAGATTAAGAGGATGGTCACTGATTACCAGTAACCCTGTATACTTTACTCGGCTATGGCTTACCACCTTCGGTTTTTACTCCAAAATATAATTTGGACTGCTTCAAACGGGTCAATAGATTCCTCAAAGGTAGGCAACGCGCTGATAATGCCCCGGATATTGTAGGTGTCTATAAGCAGCGGTGACCACTTACCATCAGGTGGCCCGTAGCTTGTTTGCCACGTATTCTATAATATTATAATTATCAATACAAAAAAAACCAACTTCATAAAAATGTCAGAACTGGACCAAATTAAAATGGAACCACACGGGAAGCACAAGCTTTCAAATAAAAAAAAAATCTGCAAAATTAGTTCACCCAGTCAAAAGTTCTGAGGTAACAAACATTTTTAAAAAACAGTCGAATTGATAACCTTTTAAAAAAAAACTCGGGCGTAAAACACCGATACACGACCGTCACCGCGACAGGCGAAACGCAAGCAGTCTAGTTCGCACTCACCATGTGTACAACAGGTACTGCAAAACGCCAGTTTTTTTTTGTATTCGTTAATAATGTTGTATAGTATTCATATTAGGTAACTATTTTGTCATTTCCAGTGACATACAAGATCTCCAGACGAGGTAAACAGCTACTTTGCATTGATGGACACTCGTTTTGCTTGCACTTTGAATGGATGAAGAAAAAACGCTGGAAGTGTTCTACACATAATACAAAAAAATGCAGAGCTTCTGCGATGACGTATGAAGACGTGATCTATAAAATTAATAATAATCATAACCATTGATACAAACACTTGCTGATAATAAAATTAAAGTCCTGTTAAAGATAAATTTAGTGTCTATTCATTTGTATAGTCTAAGAAACCTTACGTAATATGACGCTCAAATAAACTTTATTGTCGATATTAACTAATTTGTTTATAATTTCCAGTTGTTTACAAGATGTCACAGAAAGGCAATACTCTACTTTGCATTGATGGATATCCGTTTTGCTTAAAAACTTACACGGGTGCAAGAAAACGGTGGGCTTGTTCAACGCATCACAGCAAAAAATGTAACGCCGCTGTGAAAATGATGCATGACGTAATTTTTAAAATAAATAATATTCATAACCATTAATGCAAGCACTTGATTTTCACCGATGCTTTATCTTTAGTAAAAATCTTAACAAAAACATTAAAACGGCTAACTACTACAGCATAGATAGGTCTTTACTTACTTACTTATCTATTAATTTATTTAGTTAAATTCATCTCCGCACGCGTTTAACGCGCGCGGCTGCAATCGGCCGCGATGCATGGAAATACCTAGTAATAATTATCAATTAAAAAAACCGACTTCATAATTTTTTTTGAACTAGACCAAATTGGACCACACGGCAAGCACCAGCTTTCAAATAAAAAAATAATCATCAAAATCGGTTCACCCAGTCGAAAGTTCTGAGGTAACAAACATTTAAAAAAAGTCGAATTGAGAATCTTCTCATTATTGGAAGTCAGTTAAAAATATACAAAAAGTGTACATGTATGAAATATCGATGCTCGAATAAAAAAAAAACTAAAATTAATAATTCTGGGAATTGGTTTTTGATATGCTATTATATTCATTAACTCACTAAATTTTCAGTCACTTTTAAGATGTCGCAGCGAGGCAAGATGCTACTTTGCGTTGATGGTTACACATTTTTCGTAAGATCATCCACTGGAATAAGAAAGCGATGGATTTGCTCTACGCATCATAGTAAGAGATGTAACGCATCTGTGACCATGATCGATAATGTGATCTGTAGACTAAAAAATAATCATAACCATAAAGCAAGCCCTTTGTAAAGTTATTACATTTATAAATAAATAAAATAAATAAGTATCTAGGACATTATTGCACACATGGTCATCTGACCCCAAACTAAGCAAAACTTGTAATATGGCTGCCGGAGACTGATATACATACATATTTATTTTTAAATACATATAAATAGATATTAACACCCAGACATAGAACAAACACAAATGTTTGTCCTAGGTGGAAATCGAACCCACGCCCCAAGCCCAGAAGGCAGGTACACTACCAACTGAGCTAACGGGGCTGTACATACTTTTATGTTCTACTTTATAGAGATTTGTTTTATTCTTTAAAATATTTTAAACGTCTTCCTATGGGAGATCTCAAGGGTATGTATTGAAAAGGTCTTTGGCTTATTAATTGAAACAAGCGTTACTTTGCTGAAGATCATCTACAAAGCTGTTTTTATGCACTAGATTAGTTTGTGGCCAAATTACAGGTAAATTTACTTCTAGATTTATATGAAAGTATTATTTATCTATTTAATTAAATACGCTAGCGTAACATTAAAACGATATTTACAAAACTGTTTACTATTTCCAGTTGTTTACAAGAGGTCTCAGAAAGGCAATACACTACTTTGCGTTAATGGATACACGTTTTTCTTAAGATCAGGACATCGTGGTAAAATCAGAAAGAGATGGATTTGCTCTACCCATCATCGTAAAAAATGTATCGCATTTGTGATTATGGTTGAAAACGAGATCTGTCAAATAGCAAATATTCATAATCACAAAGCGAGCTCTTAGTTATTACTTACAATTACATGTTAAAGGTAACTGTTTTATTCTTTGGCATTATCTTAATAACTATATAACATAAGTTATAAGTAGGTACATAAGTCTAAATTTTCCATAACATGCTGAGTATGTATAGCACATATTATATGTGCTTATACTCAGCATTTTATATATCTAAGAAATATTGTATCGTCCTGGTGGTAAACCAATAAAAAAATATACACAATCTCTGGTAGTGATTTTAGAAAATAATGGCATAAGTTTAAATTGTTTATTATTTCCAGTTTTTTACAAGACTTCGAAGAAGGGCAATACGCTACTTTGCGTCGATGGATATACATTTTTCTTAAGATCCAGACCCAGTTTGACACAGCGATGGATTTGCTCTACGCATCATAGTAAAAAATGTAGTGCCTTTGTGATTGTAATTGATAACAAGATATGTAGAATAAAAAATAATCATAATCATATATTATATGCTTTCTGTGGACAATCCATGAAAGTAATTGTAAATATCAGTTAATTAAAAAGATCGTTGGCCAGATTAAATTAAAGATAAATTTATTTTAAGTGTCTATTTATATATATGTATAGTCTTAGAAACTTAACATAATTTATGATGCTCAAATGAAAGTTATTGTCGATATTTACAGATTTGTTTCTTATTTCCAGTTGTTTACAAGATGTCAAAGAAAGGCAATACTCTACTTTGCGTTGACGGATATCCGTTTTGCTTAAAAAGATCCATAAATTCGAGAAAAAGATGGGTTTGCTCTACGCATCATAATAAAAGATGTATCGCTTCTGTTGTAATGATTGACGACGTGATATGTGTAATAAAAAATAATCATAACCATTAAAGAAAATATTAAGTTCATAATTACCGTATTTATATTATTTTAGTGTAGTGTAATAAGAAAGATGTTTTGTCAAAATTTTGTATCAAATTCATTTCCTAGTGTGAAGTATTTTTAATGGCACAAAAAATGCCGGAAAAGGATTCGAAAGATACAGGTGCACTGGTGATTAGTGCAACATTGTGAAAATGATGTAATTATGTGGAAAAAATTATTAACATTCTGTGGAAATAAAATAAACTTGTGTTAGGCAGTTCAGGTTCATAACATCCGATTCCCTGAATGTATGACGCTGACGTATATTTATTTTTGTTTATGATTTCATCTGATTCCGATAATTATTTTATACTGATAGTACACACGACAAAGTGGGTCCCGTTTCAATTTTTATCAAAACGTAAATACTTAGGCTAGTATAACATTACAAGAAGAGCCTTAGTAATAGCTCGTACCTATATCACAAAAAAATATGAACTTTGTAACTAAAAATTTAGCCGACAGCCGCTGCTTCACAATACTTTTTTTCATTTTTTAGTGGCTACGACTGAATGAAATGTGGTTTAGAATAAAGATTTGGGTTAGTTTATTAATTTATAAATATCAATTTTCATTGATAGGTTTGTTACAGCATAAAACAACTAAACTTCTGTTTTAAACTATCACGGTTGTTCACTAAAGTTATATGTTTATTAACGGGATATTTTGCTTGTAACTGCGCTAAAATATCGAGAGCTCTATCTACAACCTAATCACGGTAAATTTCACGTTAATAATCATACGAGTATGACTGTAACTACAAAAAGTAAATCATAATACAAATTTTATATTATTTTTTTTAGGACGAGAATGATGTTTCTAGTCACAAGAAAACAATTAATAGTTTATTAAATTTAATACAGAGTTGGCAGAGGACCGAGATTTGTGTAAGAAAATGGAGGAGACCTTTGCCCAACAGTGGGACAGTATAGGTAAAGAAAAAAAATTTACACTAATTGAAACAATTTAACTACTGTAACTTAGTTTTTTAAATTTTTCGTATATTTTTTTTATCTTACCATTATCGATATTACCTACCTATACATTATTAGGCTTGCCACTAGATGGACCGTAGACATCGTGAAAGTCGCGGGAATTCAGTGTATGCAGATGGCAGGCTGTCGTGCAGTGAAGCGTTCTAAGCGGGAAGGCTCGGCAACGTACTTGTATATGTGATGCACCTGGTGTTACAGGTATCCATAGTAGTATAATGGGGTGTAGAACAGAACAGTATTTTACAGGAAAAGAAGAGAATATAAACTATATTTGTTTATTTTAATTTTTAGTTACATACAAGAAGTCTATACGAGGCACGACACTTATCTGCGTTGATGGTTACTCGTTTTGCTATAAAAAAGACACTGGATTAAAGCAACGATGGATTTGTTCTACTCACAATAATAAAAAATGCAACGCCAGTCTTACAGTGGTCGATGACATAATTATAAAAATTAACAATACTCATAACCATTATACCAAACGCATCTACCAATGAATAACATATTCGTATATTTTGTTTATATTATACGGAAATTACTCACGAAAGATTAAGTCAGTATCTCCGAGTTTAGTCACAAAAACTACCGAATGCGGTTGAAACTTTAGTCGAAGTAACCGACTGGTTACTATAAAGTACTAATTACGTGAGTGATTTCAGTGTGGTAACAAAATGTGTGAAAACTACTTCTGTATCCATAATGAAATATTCGTATATGACTGTACTGCGATACAAAAATAACAATGTTTTTTTTAATAGAAAATGGTAAGCTAACCTTAACTTAGCTAATCACAATTCAAGCATAATAAATGTGGTTTAAATAAATTCAATTTGATTGTATTTATTTATGCATAAGTAAACACCTATCTTGTGAGAATCGCGGGCATCCAGTGGATGCAGATGGCAGGATGTCGTTCAGTGTGGAGGTTAAAGGGGGAGCCCTATGTTCAGCAGTGGACGTCTTCTGGCTGATGATGAAACACCTATCTTCATAGTAGTAGTTTCCTATTAATTCAAATATCTTAATATAGTCCTGTTTTTTGTTGACAAATTAATATTATCTATATACAGATACAAATGCTAGATATATTAGCGTTATATAGTATTGAAGTAAACATAATTGCAGATATTTATGGGCTAGTTTGTGATTTTCAGTCAATTACAAGACTTCTATCAAAGGCAAAAGGCTGCTTTGCATTGATGGGTACACGTTTTACTTAAATTCTACCCTTGGTCCGAGAAAACGTTGGTGCTGCTCTACGCATAACAATAAACAATGTAAAGCTAGAGTGGTCATGTATGAGGATGTGATCTATAATATTAACAATAATCACAACCATTAATGCAAGTAAAAGAAGAGTGTTTCAGAAGTATACCTAAGTACTTTTGTAATAACAATAAAGTTACTTTGTCTGGTTTTATACAGGAGTTACTCATGTAAGATTAAACTGGTTACTTTGACTATAGTTTCAACAGCATTTGGCGGTCTTTTTCAAAGTGATTTCACGCGCTTGCCTTCTTCTCGCTTCGTCCCCAGCTGAATGTTACGTGAGTAACCTATCTATTTAATATAAACAAAGTGTTTGATTACCACGTTAGTTTCTATAGTAATAAAGTTACTGATTATTAATTAGTAGTACGTAGTTTCACTTATTGCTCAACTAAAACGTACCATTTTAATCGGTAATACGTACGACATGTTTTGGGTATTATTTAATTGTCATGTGGGTATTTTTTTTTATATCCACACTAATATTATAAATACGAAAGTAACTCTGTCCGTATATCTGTTGGCTAGATAATCACGCCTAAACGGCTCAACCGATCTCGGTAAAATTTTGCGAGGTAATAGTATGTATCACGAGGACGGACATAGGTTATTTTTTTCAGAAAAAAATCGCGGATGATGTCGCGGTTACAGCTAGTATTACATAAAATTATTTTGAATTTGAGATCACAACTTTTTTAAAATTATAGCGATTATTATAGCGAGCGATAAATCTGTTATTAATTCAATACGTTCTAGTCCAAAGGCTCTATGTAGACCTCTTCGTAAAATGGTCTTATCAAAGAATGTTTTCTAATTTTTGACTGCCCCGATGGCTCAGCTGGTAGTGAACCTAACTTCTGTGCTTGGGGGCGTGGGTTCGATTGCCATCTAGGACAAACATTTGTGTGATGAACATTTGTGTTTGTTCTAAGTCTGGGTGTTAATATCTATTTAAGTATGTATTTAAAAATATATATCGACGTATATCAGTCTCTGGCAGCCTGATTACAAGCTTTGCTTAGTTTGGGGTCAGATGATCGTGTGTGCAAAAATGTCCCAGATATTTATTTATTTATTATTTAATTTTAATTCGTTTTGTCTTTGGCTAAAGCATGGGATGATACTTCTTCAAAAACCCACTGAGCTTCGTTCTTGTGAATTGAATCGGTTTCTTCTAGGCAAACGTGTTCCATCGTAAATCGCATCATCGCTTATGGCCTTACTTAAAAACGATATTCAACTTAATCTTTGCTTAAAATTGCGCTGTCTAGTTTTTGCATGTCCCTTGCCATCAGCGAGAAGTTGAGAGAGCATTTTTAAGCATAGATCGACTAGAGTCACGTTTTTAAGTAAGGATTTTAATATCAGGCTAGTTGGTGGTTAAACGCAAGACTATTACTATATATATGTATGTATAAAACTATACCTAACCGCCGACCGTAGATTTTTGAACTCTGAATATACTCATATTTATATGTCTTTGGCTACGGATTCCTACCATAAACGTGTCTACACGCTATTGATCAGTTATTAAATTTATTAAACGTTTTAATGATTTTAGATTTTAATGAATATAGCTAGTCGATGGTTAGATAATTATGCCTATGCGGTATTATTGACCATACATTTTAGTATTATTTCAGTATAATATCTCGTACGTAGCGCAAGATGGTACTTTGCATTGATAGATACATCATAATTGTATTTTTTCTTCTTTTTAGGGTTCCGTACCCAATGGGTAAAACGGGACACTATTACTAAGGCTCCGCTGTCCGTCTGTCCGTCCGTCCCTCCGTCCGTCGTTCCGTCCATCCGTCTGTCATCAGGCTGTATCTTATGAACCGTGATAGACAGTTGAAATTTTCACAGATGATGTATTTCTGTTGCCGCTATAACAACAAATACTAAAAACAGAATAAAATAAATATTTAAGGGGGCCCATACAACAAACGTGATTTTTTGCCTTTTTTATAGTTAATGGTACGGAACCCTTCGTGCGCGAGTCCGACTTTGTCGGTTCAATGTTTTTGTTGAAAAGTTAATATTATCGGTACAGTTATAAATGCCTTAAATCCTAGTGTTATAATTATATATTTCTGAAATAAGAATTATTGGAGATATAAATGGATGTGTTTGTTGATTTCAGTCAATTACAAGACGTCTATCAAAGGCAAAAAGCTGCTATGCGTAGACGGGTACACGTTTTACTTAAAAAAATCCTCTTGTATAAGAAAACGTTGGGTTTGCTCTACGCATAACAATAAAAAATGTCATGCCAGTGTGATAATGTATGAGGACGTTATTTATACAATTAACAATAAACACAATCATTGATGTGAGCACCAGATGACTCCGAAACTCGAAATAAAGAAGTAGATGGATGTGAAAAGTTGCCACACTCATGCGGAGCTCCACAGCATTGCGCCAGTTGAGCTCTAGCTCAGCTATCGATGACACGTCCTGCCTCATTCACAGCTGTACTTCGTGCTCTGGAATTTACATAATATGAATTATAGATAGATAGAAACTCTTTATTGTGTACACCAGAAATAAAAATTACATACACATAGAAAAAACACAAAAAAATACACAAATTATATAAAATAAAAACCAATAATTTTGTTTAGTTTTATGCGGCATTGTATCATATTGTAAAAACACCTATTGTGCATGCGTTTTTAAATGTGTGTTTGATTTATTCGAGTTTTATGATAATCATCATCATCATTATCATAACTCTGTCTGTCTGTCTATTTGCTACATAATCACGGCTAAAGCGATCTCGATAACATTTTGCGAGGCAATGGCAATGTATCATGAGGACGGACATAGGCTATATTTTTCTGAAGAAGTCGCTGACGAAGTCGCGGGTACAGCTATTTATTTATATTATCTTTATCCATGTTCAAGGGAAAAACAACACCGCCGTGAACGGTGCATGTAATTGCGTTATATTATTGTTCCTCGCCGCATTAAAAAATACAGAATGGGCGAAAGTGAGATCCGAAAAAGAGAAGAAAATACCACTGCTTTAAGGTTGCATCGTTTCACTTAATTTTCACCTAAAGAAACGTAAGAACATGCAAAGTTTTTTTTTGCTACTTCCTTTTTGTTTTGTTATGAATTCTACTAGTTTCATATATTGTTACTCACAATTTTCAGAATAATGTTCTAAGTACTTCATGATTTGCTTCTGCAATTTTTTTTCATAACCTGTTAACCTTTTTTCAGTTGTTTTCACCGTAGATCCCATAACTGGCAAACCAAGGCTGTTTGTCGACGGATTCAAGTTTTTTATGAAAAAAAAGATGCAGTCAAATTCCAATATGCATGTTGTTTATTGGGCATGCTCCAGCCATCATACTAGGAAATGCAGCGCAACAGTCAAGACTTTAGGCAATCATTATAAAATCGTTAGAATAAAGAATTTACACAATCATTTATTAAACAAATCGTAGCGTGTGCACGTGCATCATATGCACGAGACAACCATGGTTGTTATCAAGTTTTTTTTTTTAGTATTTTCCCTTCATTGATGTGTTTTTTTTTTAGATTCCGTAACCAAAAGATGTCAATGGGACCCTAATAACTAAGCCTACTCCGTCTGTTTGTCAATCCGTTCTACCTTTTAACGAGTGTATCTTTTGAACCAAATCAAAAGGAAAAGATAAGACAAAAGTATTTTTAACGTATTTTTTAATCAAATGTAAAAACGGCAATTACTTACAACCGTACAACTTGTCATTATTATAGTACACACTATAAAGTAAAACAAAAAAAATATTTTTAAAAAACACCGGCAAAGTGCAAGTCTGGCGCGCGTTAAAGATCTCCAAACTGAATAAAAGAAAACACATTTTTTGAGTAAGCACCCACCCGTGGTAAGAACCCACGTTGTTCGAGTGCGATACTCACTTGGCCGGTATTTATTATTTGATCTGAATCAATAAAAATATCGATAGTGATGTTCATTTATAGTCAGGCGTCGTAAGAGTTATCTGAGCTTCTAATCTGATACTTATGATACTTAAACCTATGTACAAGGTTTTTTAATTGTCCCTAATATATCTAGATTAGTAATCACTATCTTCATCATTTCATTTCTTTATCACAGTTAGCAACTTGCGCTTCATGAGTTTTAACTCAACTTATACACCAAAAACAACTTTAAAGTGTGCATGTTGTACTTAAAATTTTCTAGTCTATGAAAAATAGATGAATTACTTTAGTTAAATAACTAAGGGCCGATTTCACCATCAAAGTGAACGCGATCAACGCAAAACTAAACTGGTATAAAGTGGGTTATTGAGTTCAAAACGTCAATTTGGGTTTCACCAGCATAAATTTAACTACGATCAGTTTATGTTGGTGAAACCCAAATTGACGTTTTGAACTCAATAAGCCACTTTATACCAGTTTAGTTTTGCGTTGATCGCGTTCACTTTGATGGTGAAATCGGCCCTAAATATGTTAGGTTTATGATATACTTAAGTGTTACCTTAAAGTGGTTATATAACTTAAGTACTTACAAAGATTATTGTACTTTTAAGCAAAATAACGAGTTAATTTGTTTTCAGCGGAGTTAATACGGACACCACGTGGCAGCAACATGCTCAAAATTGGCCCATACAGATTCTGTGTTAAAAAGTTTCTGCCACACAAAACTAGATGGGTCTGCTCTACACATAGCAACAGGCATTGCAAAGCTCTTGTACATACTCTTAATAGCAACGAATTTGGAAAAGTGACAATTATTAAAATGAATAATGATCATAACCACTAAGAAAAAAATATACGATGAAAAAATAACTCTTAATATCACTTCTAATAAATAGTTGCAATTTACTTATCTTGATCCGAATTACACCGATTTTCATCCATAATTACATATTATGTAAGATGCATAATGTAGTATTGAGTAGATAACATATCAACTTCAGCTGGCTTCGCTTGTCCAGCGTGAATACTGTACAGTAATGCATTTATTTTCTTAACTACGAATAAAATAAGAAATATATTATCGTACGCGACTGTAAGCCGTGACTTAATAGTCACTATCGTGTCTGATCATGTTGGATGCGCAAGCGCAGGCGTTTTTATTCATCCATTGTTGCATGTAGATCTGTAGAACAAGGCTCCTGCGTCCCACTGCCGCGCGGACGCATACTAACCCCGTACACGCGATCGAAACATCTGCGAAAATCCGGTGAGCCAAATAATTGTCGGACGTCCGAGAGTCCGACATCACATCCCCGACTAATTGCTTATAGTTTTGCATGTTTAGGTATTATTTTGCTGACAGGTACAGCATTAGTCGCGACTTAAGCTGGAAACAAATTATCAGACTTGGCTGACGGACGCGACATAAAGGTATCTAGATAGTGAATCTACACTGAGCTGTGCAAGCTATTGGACGTAAGTCGTGGACGTAACCTTGAGCGTTCGGACGTCCAACAGAAATCTGGCGCGCCGAATGCTTTTGTCAGCAGTTGTTGTCTTTTGAAAGACTGTGCACACTTATCAGTCGCGTCCGTCAGCCGCGTCCGATAGTTTGTTTCCAGCTTTAAACCTAACGTGAGTCGCGTCCAATATATTTTTTAGCTACTTACATGACGAAAGACGTTGTGACTGTGTTTGTGCGATTTGATTTTGTTGTTTTATTTTGTACCCTCTTCATACTTAAAAACATATATAACTTACTACAAACAATTGTTTTTTATTAATCGGTTAAAGTACAATTCTTTAATGTAGGTTCTTAATATTTTCAGCGATTTTCTCGGAAGATCCTAGAACAGGCAAACCAAGGATACATGTAGACGGGTTTAAGTTTTTTATCAAGAAAGTCAGGTCAAACCCATCTCATCTCATTAGCAATTGGGCGTGCTCCACGCATCACACTAAGAAGTGCACCGCTTCAATCAAGACTTTTGGCGCTGATCACCAACTCATCAAAATAAACAACGTACACAATCATTCTTTAAAAAAATCGTAGCCAATAGTGTGCGCATGGCATTCTTGGTAGTCATCAAGTAATGAGAAATCTTGCTCTCTTCGAGGAAGCCAAAAAATCAACTGTTACATAGAAAATGGTCATTTACATTCGTATGGAAAAGCTGATATTTTTTTTGCGTTTACAAGATTGATTCCATAGTAAAGGCTGTTCATGATGACGAGTGTCAATTAAGGACGCCTTTCGGCTTTGCACCCTTTTCGCGCCAAGCCGTAATATACACAGTTTTTTTTTTGCTTAAACTAAAACGGTTGTCAAGGCGTTTTTGGAAGAATATTGTTGTAGCCACTTGCACCCATATAAACCCATAGCAACTGTGACATGGAGTTCGACGCGTTGACATAAATAAGAATGTTCAATCAAGTATCTGTCACAATACCTGGCGACAGAGTTTCCTTCTCATTTCCGTTCTATTTACTTCTCTTTTCTGTGTGTTATACATGCGTCATACGCAAAACATCGCAATTGTACTGACGCTAGTGACGTCCAGCCTCGACTCTTGAGTGGTGACCACTGAAGAGAGAATTTTTTCGTACCCTTCTCTTTTCTGTTGTTCAGAAAAGATAAGTAAATAGAACGGAAATGAGAAACTCCGTCGCCAGGTATTGTGACAGATATGTGATTGAACATTGTTATTTATGTCAACGCGTCGATCTCCGCGTCACAGTTGCTAGGGGTTTATATGGGTGCAAGTAGTTACAAAAAATTTCGTACAAAAATGCCTTGACAGCCATTATAATTTAAACAAAAAAAAAATGATTTTTTTTGTGGGCCTAAGTACACGCATCTACATATAAAAACGTCATAGATTAGATTTACCCTTTATGGATTTTGATTTAGGGAACATTGATCTTTCAAAGTTTGTGTAGCATCTTAATCGTATACCTGTACTCATTCTAATATATGTATGAGCTGGAATTTCTGAACGTTGAAGTGTTACTTTAGAATTAATTGTTTTAAGTACAGTAATATTCACTTAAATCCAGATTGTCGGTCGGTCCAGATATCGAGATTGCATTTCACCCAAAATATTGTAACTTTCACTTAGGTGAAAACTTTTGCGTTACTTTTATAAGTGTTTCATAATTAGGTAATATCAGTAAAACACACACAGTAAACAGTAGTTACTTTTATTTTATTTTTATAGTAATCCTTTTTTTAAATTCTCTGTCGTCTCACCTGATGCTAAGTGATGATGCTATTATGGAGAATCGTTGCCCAGAAAAAAAAGCGGTTAACTAGTTGCGAGTGAAGATTATAACCATCGGAGAACTCCTATTCAGGCAGCACTCCACAGTCTAGTTAGATGATTGCAGAATCATAATTAACAGCCTATCATGTTCCCACTGCTGGGATGCAGGCCTTCTCTCAGAGGAAGAGAGAGAGAGGATTGGCCATACTGGCCAGTACACGTTGGTGAATGTAATATGTTCTTAGGACTTTGAGATTTTTGACATACTGGTTTCCTCACGATGTTTACCTTCACTGTTTTTGAGCAATGACATCTAAACTGCGCATAATTTTTTCAGTTACTAAATGAGTTATTGGTGTATGGCTGAGGACCACCGGGTGCCGTCAGATTGAGAGACAGACATTCTACCGATGGGTCACCATCGCTCATAAAAGTCGAGTTCAAACCCTTCATTCGGGGTCGTAGATAATGAAATTATCTTCGTAGTTTATTACTACGACACCCAGTTCATAGGTTATTTAAGATATAATATTAATTATTTTAGGTATGGTCAAGTTTACGAGATCACGACTCGGTGACAGAATGCTGTTCTGCAGTGGCCACAAATATATACTTTTAAGAGACAGCAGAAGGAAATCCATTACCAGAGAAAGGTGGGGCTGCACTAAGAGAATGACCAAGAAATGTAGAGCAGTCATATATACAGAAAGCGACGTAGTTGTTCGCATATTTAGTGAACATACTCATCCACCCATATACTTTCCTTTCGAAGAAAATATGACTAAAATTGAAGGAGAGTAAAGCTTGATTCACATATTAAAAGCTCTCTTCCCAGCAAATTCTATATCGTTCACGCGTTTTCTACATGTTTGAAAAAAATCATATATTGGTTATCTTCAGAATAAAATTGCAAATATTGTAAAGTATTTTCCATCAACCTTTTTCGATATTTAGTCAAATATCAAAGAACTTTAAAAAATGCTTTAAATTTATATCTTAATTTGTGTTAATTTATTCAAAGTAGATTTAACGTAGTAGATTCAAAGTAGATTAAGATTATAACTGGGAAGGTATGGACTCCTATAATAAGACCTTTTTTCTATGGAGTCTTAAACGGAGAATGCGGACCCCTATATAATACGACCTTTTTCGTTTATAGTTAGTTCATGTGAGACAGATGTTCCGTTGTTAAGAATAGTTAATATTTCGAGGGACCACTTTCTAATAACTAAATTTATTAGTTTTTGTTTCAGATCTCAGCAACGACGGACATAGAAGTATAATTTCGAAAATTATGCGTGGTTTTTGTTTTATTTGTGAGGAGCCAATTTCAGGAGGTGACTCTGTTAAAGTAGTGCGTGGCTTGACAACTTTAAAAACTGCAAGTATCGAAAGAAATGACGGTCACATAGACTTCTTAAATACTTTAACCTCTGTGAAAGTGCATAGTGAGTGTCGAAAAACGTACACCAGAAAAAGCTCTATAATAGCATTGAAACGACGCCTTAAAGAATGCGATCAAAAAGAAGTGGGTTCTCAATTTGGTAGTTTTTTTAATGTATGTTACTTACCTCAGAACTCCGTCATTAATAATCCAACTTAGAAAATTCTTTTTTTATATAATAGTATATATGTACTTACATTGGTGTCATAAAAATGTCATATACCATTATGTATACCTATTACCATAAGTGTGTACCTATTATGATTTCCGATTGTGTTGAAATTTGATCAAATAAACTACCATACCTACAAAAAGTGTAACAAGTGTACTACCTACCTACAAGTAAGGAATTGAATAATATGTAAGTAATAATAGGCTAAGTTTTGAAAAAATTAATATTATGATTGATTACCTTCAAAAATTGTGAAAAAAAATGTTCTGTCTGCTGAACGTGGCCTTAAAAGTTTTGACATCTTGTCCGAATTAGTCTTGGGGTTTTCTAATTTGAAGACTTGTTTTACAATACAAGTCTTAGTCTTAGATAATAAAATTGTTTTTTTTTTTTTCAGTAGAGTTCATAAAATCTCGAAGAGGGAATAAATTGTTACGTCTTGGAAACTACACTTACTATCACAAGAAAATATTCTCTGCTTTATCTGACCATAAAAAGCGATGGGTGTGCTCTACTCACTCCAGCAAAGGTTGCAATGCCATTGTCTGGACTTTTCAAGACGTCGTTGTGCGTGTTAAAAATTATCATAATCATGAATGTTCAAAAATATAACCATATTTGTTTTTTTAAGCGACTTTAGGAATTCGGGCTGTTTTTTTATGTTATACTTATTACTCCGATTTGTGTAGACCAATTTGCGTGATTCTTTTTTTATTATGCAAGGAAGCTCTTGAGGTTATCTCATAATATTTCATTAACTTTAAATCTGTCGTTTTGCAACTAATAACACCAATAATATTATAATATTGCTCGAGCACCTCGCACCTTTAGAAACTTAGTGACCGAATTCGAAATTTTCGTAAAATGAGTTAGTGACAGAAACCGACTTAAAAAAAGCTACACTGCTGGTCGGTAAATTAAAAACTGTCAAAACGACCAAATAATCTTTTTAATTCTGGTAATTCGTGGCTCGTGTTGGTGCGAAAGCACCGCAGTCAGTGTTAAGCAATAAATTTTCGAAACATAGTTAAGTCTTCTTCACATTATTTTGAAATAAAAACGACCGTTTCAGCTTTGTAATTATTTTTATTTCGATAACACAACTTTCAGCTTCGTAGGTTAAGTTATTTTCATGAATATATGGTAAACTAGCTGCGCCCCGTGGTTTTACCCGCGTGGTGATGAAAATCGGTGATGATGGTGATGATGAAAAGTAGCCTATGTGTTAAATCTGGACATGAGCAATGTATATTCAAAATTTCATCCAAATCCATTCAGCCGTTTCTGCGTGATTGAGTAACAAACATCCATCCATCCATCCAAACTTTCACATTTATAATATTGTGGGATTATATTATATTAGTGTGATATTGTGCTTATGGTAATTATGCTCTCTCTGAGAGAAGGCTCGTGTTCCAGCAGTGGGAGCATGCAGCTGATAATGACGGTCATTCATTATGCCAGCGAATTTAATTTCACTGTTATATATACGAGTATATATATATAACAGTGAAATGAATGAACTATAATGAATGACCGTCATTATCAGCTTTGCATGCTCCCACTGCTGGGACACGAGCCTTCTATATATATATATATATATATATACAGATACTTATACAGGATTACGCAGGGTTTACCCACATATCATTATGAACAACTTTTACTACAGGACCTACACTAAAATAGCGAAAAAAATAGTACAATGACCTCCTTTCGGCTTATTACAGGGTATATGTGCGTAACCCTGTACAGTGACTGCGATTAGTGTAGTAAAAAAATAGGCAGTTATGGGGTCTGCGCCAAAAATTTTACGCCACATTAGCAAGTCGACGTAGTTAGAATGTTACTAGGGTGAACCCATAAGTTTTACCCCTACCAAAAACCACTCAACGCGGGTAAAGAGGTTTACATTAAAAAAATTGGGTGTGTATACAAAAATAGTTTTGGTGTTCTTATATTGTACTTTATAACTGGTATTTGTTTTCTAGATTTGCCATATCAGATAGAAATGACGTCAAGAGGAACCCAAGTTTTGTTGATGGGAGCCTATAAGTTTTCCTTACATCTAAACGCCAGATTCAAGAAAAGATGGCGATGTGCAAGGCACAGCCTTGGATGTAAGGCGAGTTTGTATACTGATTACAGTGGAATTGTCATATCAGTAAGAGGCACGCATGATCATTAATATACATAAAAAAAAACATAGCTATTAAAACCTGCAAGTTGATATGGCAATGGGCTGGCCACATCGCTCGAAGAACTGATAACCGATGGGGAAGAAAGGTTCTTGAGTGGAGACCGCGAACCGGAAGACGCAGCGTAGGTAGGCTTCCCACTAGATGGACCGACGACATTGTGAAAGTCGCGGGCATTCAGTGGATGCAGATGGCAGGATGTCGTTCAGTGTGGAGGTTAAAGGGGGAGGCCTATGTTCAGCAGTGGGCGTCTTCTGACTGATGATGATGATGATCATTGATATGAGCATATAAAGTAATAATACAATTACGTATAGTTGACATGCCACCGGCTCGAACTAGCCTTTTTGCCTCCATCTTCTTAATGCTAACCGTTAGGGACTGGAATGTCTTACCACCATGTTTACTGAAAACTATAACCTGTACCTTCAAAGTCAGAGTGAATAAGTATCTTCTAAATCTACTTGCTCCATGTTCGGCCAAAACATCGCCTTTCTTCAGGTGAGTAAGGTGAGTTGGTGGCCAAGCGTAGACCTATTTATTCTATATAAAAAATATGTAAATTTGTATAAGATGAGTGCAACCCTGTGCAACCCTAATGACAGTTTTTTTAGGGTTCCATTCCATACCTAAAGGATGTAAACAGAACCCTTCGTTAAGCCTACGCTGTCTGTCTGTATGCCTGTCCGTCATCCTTTCTAACGTAATAGATAGCAAGTTGAAATTTTCACGGAATATGTAATTTTACAGCGCATTAACTAATAAATAATAATAAAGTAGTTAATCCACCGTAACGTTCATATTCTGTGAAAGTTTCAACTGGCTATCTATTACGGTTCGAAATATACAGCCGTTAAAATGGTGGACGGACAGATAGACAGACAGGCAGACAGCGTAGTTTTAGAAATAAGGTATCGTTTCACCTTTTTAGGTACGGAACCCTAAAAATTAACATTCCAAAGGATATCGGTCGCATCCAAGGACTGACCGACGTTTGGACAATTTATACTTAAGTTGAGATGTACTGTGGTCTTGGGCAGAAAGATAAATATTTTTTTATTACAAAGAACATGGTAATAACGATATTACAGATATATGTACTTATCAAGTAAAGATTTCATATTAAATAATTGATATTTGATTTTTAGTTAGACCACTAGGCGATAAATTTACGTAGCTATTAAAACTCCTAAGTTTTTTTGTATATATGGTGTTATCATTTCTTTTGATTTCTAGATATACCACCTTACCAAATCATTGTATCACGGAACGGTAGCCGAGTGATATCGATGGCAGGCTACAGGTTTAATCTAAAATACGGAAGTCAGAGGTTGGCTGGCAACTCCAAATGGAAATGCTATTCTCAAAGTACTGGCTGCAAAGCAGTCTTGTATATGTTTGATAACCGCGTTGTGAGGATGAAGGAGAGACATGACCATCCGCCAAAGTTTAGTCGCGATAAATTAATTAAAATCCAGAATATTTAATTAATACCTGGAAAAATTTATTATACTTAGAATGATTACTGGTATGACACTCGTGTACTTTTTAAATTTACTTTGAAGGGTGATAATTTTATTATAACAAGGTTTACCGCCGTTAGACTGCCTAATGCAAAATTATATTTAGTTTTTATTTTCATTTTAACGGACATATTCACTATCCTATTTCAGTTCGAAGATGTTTTGTCTCGTTTTTGAACGTTACATTTCTCCAGACTTCTTATTTTATTACTACACTAAACTTATATTGAATATGGGGTAAAGTCTACCTGTGTATCCACGATCTTGAAAAGTATAGATTTAACTCTGACGCGCCAAAATCGGTCCCAACCAGCAGTGCTGAAATAATTCGGAAGCACGCCACTAGTCATAGACACGCATATGAGAAAACAGTCGGAATATTAGGCTGCACCCCGCAATTTCAACCGCGTGGTGATGAAAATTAGTGATGATGATGAAAAGTAGAAGATAGCGAAAAATAACGCGCGCTGTTCCGCCGGGTATTAATATGAACTGCCAGCAGAATATCTCGCGGTATTTTTCGCTACGCAAAGCGTTAGCGAATAACGCTTAGGTCTGAAAAGGCCTTTTTAGTACGGTTTGTTGAATGTTAAATCTATAATCTTAAAGGTTGCTGCTGAATAACAATAATTGGCAGATGTGTAATTACCTTTATATTTTACTCGCCGACTGATACAGTATTAGATACATAAGTCTGAATATGAATTAATTTCGAAACTCTCTCATCGACTGTGATAGAGAAGATTTATATTTTGTTCCTGAATTTTTAATTTGCTCTAGTATTTAAGGTATACCGGAAGCTGTACCGAATAGGAAATGAGTATTTATTGCCAATTTATTAAAATAAAAGTTTTTCATCATTTCCGAGTCGTTTTGTGTAGGCTATATTTTTTTTATAAAAGATTCTTACCAAGCGACAAGATTCCAGACCTAAGGCTTAAGGTTAATAATATTAGTTCAATAGCGAAAAACACGCTTATGAGATTCTTGCTTGCACACGGGGAGGCGAGGAGAGATAGAAAAGGGGAAGAACCCGCGCTGGCCAAGCTTGCGGCATGATGGTTGGCGTTTTTACCCGCTAGATGACTCCGTCAGTGTGATTCACAGCTCCAATATCCACCTTCTTATCCTCATTTGACCCGTTCGATGGTACCTACCAATTTCTTGTATTGCCATCCGAATTATATATACTTGAAAAGTTTCAAATCAACTCCGAGATTTACATTGTTAGAGAGATAAATTACAGCTAAAGAAAATAAAAGTGTGTTATGAAATATCTGACAAGGTTTTTTATTAATTTCAGATGTAATACCGCCGTATCACTTCGTGCCATCAAATAAAGGCTACCGAGTGATATCTATGGAAGGGTACCGATTCACCATGAGGCGACTTAAGCAGGCTAGCGGCAAGACTCTATGGAGGTGCACAGCCCACAGTAGAGGTTGTAAAGTGGAGTTATTGTCTGTGGAAGACCATGTTATTCTTAAAAGAAAAAGGCACAATCACCCACCGAGCTTTAAGCACGACGAATTAGTTTACGATATATACCAAAACACACCGAAAGATGAAAAGTTGTGGCGGTAGGTTTTTTTGTGAAAATGACCGATACAAACTTTTCGCAATGCATACAAATACCTAAAGGGATGGTATTGAACGCTGCTTAGATCGTAGATCAGCTTGAACTCACGATTTTGACCCCAATAGTTGCTCGAAGAATTTTCATGCAGCCGCGCGTCAGGTTGTAAAGCGTACGAGCTACCGGTCGGCCTCCATAGCTCTATTTTTATTCACTGTAGGTTATAATAATAATAGTATAAATGTATTTTGAAATGAGGAAAGATAAGGCAAGTGCCGTTTCTAATCTATATAGATATATAGATCTGTTCTCCCATCTACAAGTTACTCATCTCAATAGGCCAGCTTGTTTCCAGTCCCATAGAATTTATTGTTAATTTACTGACATTATCCCAATTCAAATTTATTTATTTATTTTTAAACACAAAAACACAGCGAGGCCGTGTTGAATTTGGGCCTATTGATGTTGTATAAAACTCCGGGAGTGTCCCGATAATCGAAAAAAAAAAAACTAGTATTAATTAGGTGTAATAACTCTAGAGTTTATTGAAAATTAATATTCACAAAGAATAATCTTATAAATTTTATTGTGCTCCGATAGTTGTATCGCTTTTAACTATACAAATCTAAAATTTCGAATAAATTTAAATCTAGCTTGGCTAAATGTAGTAACTGGTTGATCAAAGTTATTACATGATGACGAAGGTTTCATTGTATTTTATTATATTGGAATTTTGACGAGTTTTCGTTTTAAAAGTGTTTTAAGATTTCTTAAATAAACTCATTAAACACGGACATAAATTAATTATTGAGATCTCCGAGAGTTTCTCCTTCCTTTCCCCAAAACGACAGAAGACTCACTACGCCGTCTTCCCTGATCCCTAAATCTGATCCACGACCAAATCTGACCCATGGACTCAAAGGTTTTTTTAGTCTGCTCTTACTATTAATTTAATACACGTATTTAAGTAAATAAGTGATGTATTTTTTCGGAATTCGATAAACTGTACTAATTTAAATATTTTTGTTTTTGCATGGGAGAAAGTAAGATGAATTGTGTATGTATTAAACAAACTATTTTAGCTGAGACATTTATTTTTTCGCCCTCTTCGTCGGTCGGCTAAAGCTGACTCTAGCCGACCGACGAAGAGGGCGAATATTTAGGTCGAAGATAAAATGGGTTATATGCACAAGTTATACTACCACTGCTTTTCACTTTAATTGCGATGAAATTAAAGATTTCGTAGTGATATTGTAAGTAATATCACTTTATTTAAAATTAAAACTGAAATTTTAACAATATTCTATTTTTATTTGAGAAACGTTATGTCTGGGTTTTTAATAATACCCTCATCTATGTGTACCTATTTATAAACCCAGGAAAACTTTCTTCATGAAATAAATTACAAAAGGAACCTCTTTGAAATTGTTAAAAAATATATAAACATTTCTATGCTCTCGTGCATGAAAGCGGGCTTTTAATGCATTTAGAGCATTAAAATCTGTTTTAGTCCGCCTACACCGGGTATAAAAAAAGAGCTTTAAGAGTATGAAAACTGAAAAAGTGTTGATGATGATGTAATGCCTGTATTAACACAATAAATTACAAAATACTACTGTACATTAAATTATATCATTACTTATATTTTGTATATATTTCTTCAGGTCAGCTACGATTTACAGTTGGCCAGCGAGGTGCGAGATTGTTAGAAGTAGATGGCTACGCTTTCACGATTCATTACATAAAATCAGCGAATCAATATGAAAAAATCAGATGGCACTGTGCTTCCCATCGCAAAGTTGGGTGCAAAGCTGCTGTGTTCACCGTCGATAGTGAAATTATCAGAAAAAATAATAATCATAACCATTAAGGCTCTATAAAAAGGTTGGTCGGTTGCAACATTTTACAGATGGCGCTGGCATAGCTGGTTTCTTATTTACATTTTTTTTGTAATTGGAATCTTCAAATGCCATACTAACAAATTTCGTAATGACAAAATACCCAAAACAAGTTTGACTTTAGCCAGCAGTTTCTTAATTCGGTTGTGTTTTTAATGTTTGTTACCTCAGAACTCCTTCGTTTATAAATCGATTCGGAAAGTTCTTTTTTTTATTTGAAAGGATATATTTTCCCTTAGGAATTTCATCAAATCAGTTCCGTAGTTTGGTTTTTAAATCAATATAATTGAAAAAAAAAAAAAAAAACATCCAAGTAAATGAAATCGCGTATTTAAGTACTAATTTTGAAGTCGGTTTTTTAAATTGATAACGATATTATTTATGTAGTATGTCGTGTGAAAAATGTGTTCAGTGGCGAAGTTAAGGCACATCACAAGACTTGCAAGTTACCTACTTGTCCCCAACAGGTAGGTGGCTCTGTGAGTATACATAAGAAAATATGACAGTAATGACCAAATATCAAATCATGTTGTAGAAATTATATTTATCACATCATACACACACACACACACATCATCAGCCTATTAACGTCCACTGTTGGACAAAGGCGTCCCTCATAGAGAGGGGTGTTGCCATAATCCCCACGCTTGGCAGGCGGCTTGGGGATCGCATTATATTTATGTTTAATGTATATCGGGCCTTATCGCAAATTATTTTACTAAGGTAAAAATAGATAAGGACCTTAACTTGTTTGTACATAAATAAAATAATGTGCGATAAGTCCTGATAAACGTTTAAAAATTGTGTTCAAATCGTGAAAGTTTAATAGTTACTAATTGTATTTATAGGAATAAAATATAGAATCAATTATTCATCTACTAAGTATTATTTTACTCATATACAGTGGTAAGTTTTGTTACTTATTTATGTATTTCAGCCGTGGTCATCCCATTGCAGGGCAAAGACCTCCCTTCCTTTCTTCCATTCCTCTCTGTTCTTTGCTATATTGTACCAGTCTGTTGCGTGGGAGTCAAGCTCGTCCCGCCAGCTTTTTCTGGGCCTTCCAATGTGTCGTATGGCATGCAGCAGCCATTCTGTAGTGGTTCTAGCACACAGCTCATCTGACATTCTACTTACGTGGCCAGCCCAGTCCCACTTCAGTTTGCCGGCTTTTTCTCCAAATTTTGTTGAAGTGTCAAATGTAATCTAATAACTTGTCTCTCTTTTGTAATTTTTGTCACGTATTTTTTTTTAAAGAACTGATGATATTATACATGTCAAAAATAACAGATGAGGTAATTGCATAAGTGTAAAAAACGTAATTTATGAAAAAAACAGATATGCCTCTTTCTGAATATACATACTATTAACTCTTACGTACTTATTCCTTATTTCATATTTTTTCAGAACTGGCACGTTTTATCGCTGGCCCGAAAGGAATAAAATTGTTAGAAGTAGATGGATTTATTTTCACGGTTCATTATAAAACTATATTGCCAAATAACGTTGAAAAAATCAGATGGTATTGTCGGAGCCATCGTAGAAACGGGTGCAGAGCTGTTGTGTTTACCGTGACAAAGAAATTACGAAAACAAATAATTATCATAATCATTTAAAATCTTATTTTTTGAAGTGAAACGTCTATATATATAAATAAACCGACGCCGTGACGGGAAACGACATGACGTTCTCTTATGCCGTCTTGTTTTACATCTGACGGGCCCGTGACTCCCGACTTTTTTTAACCCCTATAACTAGTTGTAGGACCCACCTTCGTACTCGTAGACTTTCATATAAGTACATCTAAAAATCCTTTTCAATTCCTGTCGTAAAATCCTTATTGTAAGAATCTGCAAAATTTCAGCCACGTAGGTCATGTCGTTTGAAGTCGAAATCTTGAAGATTGAATCAGTCAGTAGCGACTGTATTTCGTTTTTTTAAAGTACGTTGTAATATAGATTATGATAACAAAAAATATATTTTTTGGCTAAAATTGGCTTTTATTTTAATTACAAATAAAAATGGTAAACAAGATATTATCATTATCCGTTGACCCTGTGTTTGTTTGTTGTCTATATTGATTGAGTCCTCTAGATTAGAACATACAAAGTGACTAAGAGATAAGTCCCAAAATAGAAAAAAAATAAATTATAAAATACCAATAGACTAGCAACTTTACGCCGATGCTCAAGACTAAGTAACTTTTTTTTTAATTGTAAAATAGGCTTGTGCTTGTCCGCCAACTCGCAACTTGTCTGAACTAGGGCTTCGTTGCTGATGAGCCTCTTGGCACGTTTCTCAATAGATTCCAATAGTTTTACGTAGTCGAGTAAAAAATAGGCCCTGCAGTGTATTTTTGTAAAATGTTTATTTATTTATTTAATACTTTATTGCACACTTACAAATTAAGTACAAATGCACAAATGGAGGACTTAATGCTAAACATTTTACATTTTCAGGTCCAAAATTCATTCGGTTACGCTATGGCCACTATATCGTAAAGTTTGGAGGGTACACATTCTACAAAGACTATACCAACGGGTTACAGACGAGATGGCACTGTAATCTTCGCTGTCGCGGATGTACATCTTTTATTTTCTCCTCGGACAAGGTCTTTGATACAAAAATTCAGCTTTCAGTAATTACCAAATTTCAGCTTTCAGTAAGTCAAATGGTTTTTGAGATTTTGTGACGAATCGTTAATCAGTCTTTGACGATAGTATCATATCCGCTTTTTTGAGGATGGAGTGTATAATATCAGCTTTAATGTTGTATTAAGTACAATAAGAAATTTAGCGAATCAATTACTTATGTTTTACTCAACAGAAATTTTGTCTATGATGCTAATTTAACTTAAACTAAAACAAAAATTCACTAAATCGGAACATAATTTTGTTAACGATACTAATTTACCCTAACATAAAACAAAAATGAATTAATTCTGAAATAAAAATTGTTTAAATCTTAACAGAACTTTGTTAACGATACTATTTATATTTATTTATTTAATTTAACCTAACATAAATCAAAAATGAATTAATTCTGAAACAAAAATTCTTTAAATCTGAACAGAATTTTGTTATTGGTTATGCCAGATTATAATAATAATATTATATTAATTATTTTTTGGTGCATTTCCTATTTTCTTCCTTTACCCTCAAACAGCAATAGCAAGAACTTGCTTCGTGAACTATATTTGCAAACGGACATGTACCTATGTGGATATTAGAGCGCGGTGCAGGAGCCATCCGTAAAACGGTGTGTCATTGACTTCCGCGCGCATCGCACTATATAGGTGTAATTATTGACCTGCTTTCGCGTTTTGGTGCACTCATCCACGTAAGGTGATCTGATACCTTACTAGCTGAACATTGTGGTCTAGCAAATGTAACGAACTGTGATTCGCCGTGTTTGTGGTGTGTGAAATAAGGACCCGAAAGAGTGACGTGTGTCGAAGGCGTCACGCCTTACCGGACTTTTGGAGCGGACAACGAGGACGATCAAGTAAGTGCTGAATCCCTCTCTTTGTTTTGCATGCACCATTTTTCAATCTTACAAAAATACAGTCTACTTATTCCAGGGGCCCTCATTGCCCCACCTTAATTTGGCGAAACCAGTTATCGATACTAATTTAACCTAACATGTAATAAAAATGATTTAATTCTGAAACAAAAATTCGTTATATCTGAAGCTAATTAAAAAATATATTTATATAGACAGATTAGATATTTTTTTATTTGATTTGAACAGTTTTGAAGGCCGAAGGTTGAATTTCCGCATAGTAACGACTGATTCAATCAACATTCATAGATTTTATTAAAGTCTATATTTTTCCACGCTTTGTCCTTGCTGAGTCTTGTACAGGCGTACGTAACCTGGTCAACTGAATACGGCTGCGCTTATTCAGTTGTGTTTGTCCATTATTTTCTAGTTGTGTATAATAGATATGTCGCGTCAAAGACGCATTACTCTCGGTTTTGGAAGGCAAGATGACATTTCGTACAAAAATTTAGGAAGGAAAAGGTCATCTTGCCTTCCAAAACCGATTCTTTTGAAAGAAAAATATAGAAAATCGAAAGTGAAGTGGAAACTTCTTTAGGCGCGTTGATCACTCTTTGGGTGAACAAAATCATGGAACTCGCGTTATCGTCACGCTATCAGAGAATATATAATACACAGTACCATGTATTTTAAAACAGCGCCATCTCTTGTAAAATAGGAACTACTACTTAAGTTTTCACTGCTGACGTGCAGTCCTATGACTGATGTGGTTTTTTTCATTGTACCTGCCTAGTTATAATACCTAAAACTTTACAGATCCAGTGTTTTTCAAGTCTAGAAGAGGAGCCTTGAGGATCCAATGTGGAGAATACTATTTCAATAAGAACTATTCACGTGGAGATAGAACCAGATGGCAGTGCTCGGTTAGAAATGTCGGCTGCAAAGCGTTCGTGATTACTTACCTAGATGAAATCGTAAAAGTGAATAATTACCATAGTCATGATCCACCACCGGCTGATAAATAATTCCAAAGGTGTCGTTATTTATCAAAGACGTTGTTACTAAAATATTGATATATTTTGTAAATTTTACTTTACTATTTATTAATAACATATATAAATATTATGATTAAGTACAGTCCAAGTACCATAGATACCAAACTTAGTTGTTACAAATATCAATATAGGTAACTAGCCGTTACCCGTGATTTCGTACGCGTAGACTTGTATATTTTCGACTTCGATTTGCGTCCCTTAACTTGGTTCTCTCGCACAATTATTTTTAGCAAACCTCCACGCCCCAAATAGAGAATTAAAAATTTACCTTTTTTTATATATAGAATAGATCTACGTTTGGCCACCAACTCGCCACCAGCTTTAGTGATTACGTGTTTAGTCAGTCGTGATTTTCAACAGTGCGCTTTTTCGAGTCCGCGTTAAGGTAGCCATAAGGCCCCAGGTCTAAAGCATATGCCATCTCCAATTAACTCAGTACCTTTTACAGGTCCCGTGTTCTGCCGGTCATATAGAGGCAACCGAATGGTCCACTGCGGAGGCTATGGCTTTACTAAAAACTATACAGTTGGCCTTAAGACTAGATGGCAATGTTGTAATAGCTCTTATGGCTGTAAAGCTAACGTATTTAGCTATGGTGAAGACTTTATAAAAGTGAATAATAATCATAACCATAAACCGCCTAGTTACCGTCGCGTTAATCATCATAATTTTTAAATCGTAGTTACTAAGTAAAATTATCTAAAATGTAAGCAGTGAGACCCCATTTTAAAGATTCAGGATACTCACATTACCTGCCATTCTGATCTTCCAGGTGGCATGTGAGAAATAACCTAGACCTGTAAAACTAGCGCGGAGAAAAGCATTCTTGCGGCATCCGGAACGCCAATAAGCTGGTCGGTATCCCACAATCCCTCACGAAATCCAGCAAACTGACCCACGTTATGGGCCCGAAGTATACAATATGTTGCCGTGTACGGTAACAATTGCTCCAAGTGTGCTTTAAAGCAGCTCAGCTTTAAAAGCAGACTCAAGCGCTGGCGCATCCGCCAACGTTCTATGACTTCACTGAGTTCAAGACGTGTGATGGCCAAATAAAATAATTATTGTTATGTGAAATTTTAATGAATTACAATCGACATTATTATTTAAAAGATATTATTTTGTGTTGTATATCATTTTAAGTACAATTTACAATAATTATTTAATTTTAATTGACGTAAAAATTTAAATTCATGATTAAAAGACAGACTTTGTCGACAACTTTGATTAAAATTACAATTTGGATTGCGTTTTTATGGCTTTATACGCCGTTACTTTATTTCCTTTTATTTTTAATATAAGGATTTATAGGGCTTAATATTTATTCATCACAAAATAAAATAAAGGAGTTTTGTGGAAACAAAGACCGAATGCTTTTAAGGTATGTATGTTATTTTTTATTTAAAAAGAAAAGTACCTAATTTTTTTTATTGAAAATAGGCTTGCGTTTATCCGCCAACTCGCCTGATGTTAAGCGATGATGCGGTCTACGATGGAGCACGCTTGCCTTGAAGAAACCGATTCACTCGTGATTTGAAGACACCCAGATTGTAACTACCGGGGAACACCCACTCAGATAGCGCATTCCGCATAATTAAAGTGGAATCAAAGCGCTTCGTACGGGTGTTCGGAATATAAACCATATAGCGGTGTCGATTTAAATCGGTGTGAAATATGGATGACTAGCCTTTTGCTCGCGACTTCGTCCGCCTGGACTAATAAAAGTTACCCTTTGTGTTATTCCACGTTCCTAGCTCAACGCACAAGGGTATATGCGTAAACTTGTATATACGAGCAATGCGGTATTATATCACTATGCTTGAAAGATGTTTCAAAAAGTACATACACACATACTAGTAAATACAGTTTGCAATGTATATATGCAATAAATGCTTTTTGTGTTGTTTTATCTGGCCTCTTATTGATTAACAAGCTATTGCCCACGACTTCGTACGCGTAGACTTTCATATAAACTGTCAACCTTCATTTGCCCCCCATGATGCTCTTGCGCAAAAATCTTTTTTAGGGAACATCTACATAAGGAGTCTGCAAAACTTTTGCTTCGTCATTCAGTAAGTGAATGAGTGAGTGGTATTTCACTGTTATGTATATATATTATGATTTACAGGACCCGTCTTCAGCTGGTCAAGTAGAGGCAACCGGATGGTCAAGTGCGGAAGCTATAAATTTAGTAAAAGTTATACAACTGGCCTTAAGACTAGGTGGCAATGTATTAATAGTTGTTCAGGCTGCAAAGCTCACATATTCAGTTATGATGAAGACTTCATAAAAGTGAATAATAATCATAATCATTAACTACCCTAAATTAATATTTTCTCACGAGACGACTCGACAGCTCTGTACGACACGAGAATACCTATGCAGTGACGACAGCGAACGCAAAATACATATATTATGGACCTGTTTCTCACTGAACGATTTACCGTACCGCACGACGTTAGATTTGTGAACGGCTTTTTGACTAGGTGCTGCATCAACGTGACGATGTTTGCTGTGACGATATAGTGGCTGTAGACACAATAATGTATTTGCTGACGATGCACCGCACGATCACGAGACGACACTTCATTCGTCACTCGCGTGCACAAACCAGAAGGGCTAGCATGCGCACCGCGTCAAAATTTCTTGCCTCTTTTTATCGTTCGCGAGACAGGCTTTAATATGGGGTTCTTCAAAAGGGCTGTTAATAGAGTATTTAAGGGTCGGCAACGTATTTGTGATGCCCCTGGTGTTGCTGGTAACCATAGGCGACGGTGATCACGTACCATCCGCCGGCCCGTCTGCTTGCTTACCACCTTTATGGCACGGTTGTCTGGAAGAGATCGCTTTAAGCGATAAGGCCGCCTGTTAAAAGCCTAGATAATTACTGTAATTTATAATGTTATCCTTGTTTTTGTGGTTTTTAATAAAGAGTTATTGTAGTGTATGGCATAAAAAAGGCGTATATGAAACCGTAGGCACCTTGTTGCGTTCTCGCTCGACAAAATGACGACAAGATTTTGTCGCGGTGTTGAATGAATGCTAGCCATGCAGGACTGCCGTGCGGTGCGTTGTCGTCCCTTGTGTGTCAAAACTTATAACGATATGTGACAGGTCGTTTGCAATGTGTCGTTTGTCGCAAATCGTAACCGCAAATTGTGTCGTGCTCGTAAGCAAATGTGCTATTCGATAGTTACTCTTAATTAAGATTATAATTAACATGCAGGCAGTCGTTAATTTTGCTTAAAGTGCACTTGTGTTTGTTCTTTTTTATGTTTGTGTGAATAAGCAATGACTTTGAGACGAGAATTATTCAAATAAAACTTAAACTAATAAATAAAAGTAACATTCGCGAAAAAAACTCTTTATGTCACGAAATCTAGTTAAGTTTAGTTACCTCATATAGACGACATCCCAAATACCACACATACGGTTAACTGAAAATGACTGAAAAATGATAAATAAATCCTACGATGGATCACGTTTACCTAGAAGAAACCGAACCATTTTTGACTTAAAAACACCCAGATTGTAACTATCGGGGAACACCCATTCAGGCAGCGCATTCCACATACTAGCAGTTTGCACAATAAAAGTGGAACCAAAGCGCTTCGTACGGGTTTTCGGAATGTCAACCATAAAGCGGTGTCGATTTTTCGTGCCCGCCTGGCAGTCCGATAGAAAAAAGGGCAGGCGGGAATTAAATCATGCAGATCTGATGCGCACTCTCCAAAATGTTTCCGATAGAAAACCGATAGACTAGCAACTTTGCGCCGATGCTGGAGACTAAGAAGCTTAGTCTGAACTAGGGCTTCGTTGCTGATGAGCCTGGCACGCTTCTCAATTGACTCCAATGCCCCGAGCTGGTACTTAGCTGATCCATCCCAAAGGTGAGAGTTGGAATAACCGGCTTAATCTTACGTGAGTAATTCCCGTGTAATATAAATAAGATGCTCTTAATTATATAAATAGTAATAGGATAACAAACCAAAAGAAAAAAAATCTACTTCATCGGGTAATAAATGTATAAATTAGACGTTTAATTAATGAGAGGTTTATGACAACTGAAACATAGTGCTGCAACGCCATCTATCGCATTTTTATGAACTATTTTTTATTGCCTTCCGGAAAACCTCCCATTAAGCCCTTAATGTTAGATTGATAAATATAAACTCTGTAGTGTGTACACCAGGCGTGCTAACATGCGCACCGCGACAGGGTTTTGTCGACTCTTTTTGTCGTGCCAAAGCGAGACAGGCGTATATAAAATCGTAGGCACCTAGTCGCGTTCTCGCTCGACAGGGCGACGACAGGATTATGTCGCGGTGTGCATGTTAGCCTTGCTGAAATAAAAATCACAAATAGATAGAAAACACTTACGAGCTAGTGTCACAAGTAGCGTCCTTATCGCTATTTCTATTTCTACAAGTATTTTAAATAATATATGTATTATGTAATGATGTTTTACAGGTTTTCTTTTCTGCCGGTCACGTCATGGCAATCTGATGGTTTCATATCAAGGGTACAAGTTCCGTAAAAGCTACTCTTCTTCAGCTAGTTCAAAAGTCTCGTGGCAGTGCGTTAAAAACAATAATGGTTGCAAATCAATGATCATTACCTACAATGACAAGTTTATACAATTGAAAAATGATCATAATCATTAAAACATTAATCTCCAATTCTAAATACATGCTTATTTCACTATCCCCAATCCTTATTTATCATCATGCTAATATAATGATACTATACTAATAAACTAATATGTATCTTATACGTGAAAGTTTGTGAGTAAATATGTAAGTGTATATGTTTGGCGACTCGACGTAAAGGCTGAACATATTGGGACGTAGCATACGAGTACGTCCTCAGATCAAATAAAACTTACCCTAGCTTATTCCATAAAATTAGATCTAAAAAAAAGTGCTATCTAGTTATTAGGGTTTCGTAGCATAACAAGGAATCCCCAATGTCGGGTACGGCATGTTTTTAACCGACTTCAAAAAAGGAGGAGGTTATCGATTCGTTTTTTTAATGTTTGTTACCTCAGAACTTTTGACTGGGGGAACCGATTTTGAGGATTATTTTTTTATTTGAAAACTGGTGCTTCCCGTTTGGTCCCATTTCAATTTGGTCCATTTTATATTGATAATTATATAACTTCAAAATTTACTACTAACAAGATATTTGTAGACAGTAAAGTAATAAAAAAAAAAAAAAAGTTGTTATATTACTGTATGTATGCTTATACGATATACAAGCAAAGCTGAGTTTTTTTGTTTGTTCTGTAGGTAGATATATCGTTAAATAGGTTCCTGTGTTAATTTAAGACAAGGTTTCAAGGTTGAAGTGGCAATGGGCAGGCCACATCGCTCGAAGAACTGATAACCGATGGGGAAGAAAGGTTCTTGAGTGGAGACCGCGAACCGGAAGACGCAGCGTAGGCAGGCCTCCCACTAGATGGACCGACGACATTGCGAGAGTCGCGGGCATTCAGTGGATGCAGATGGCAGGATGTCGTTCAGTGTGGAGGTTAAAGGGGGAGGCCTATGTTCAGCAGTGGACGTCTTCTCGCTGATGATGATGATGAAGGTTTCATGAAATAATTTTATCAGATGTAAATCATTTTTGTGTCTGCGAAATATATCCTGTCTAGGTAAAAATACTAAAATTTAATACGTATACTGAAGAAATTATTTAAATCAGTAATTCTAATATATAAGTTTAAAATTTTTGGTCGTAAAAAAAGGTATGCTCTATCCCATTACGGAAATTAAGTGTCAATATGGATTTTCTATGGCGTACTTACAAGTAAAGTCATTATTAGTAAGTTAGTATAGTGCGTTCTCTGTCTAGCAACACATTAAAATTCTTATATTATCCTAAACGGTGACCACATTTTAGTTTTGTTTTTGGCGATGGTTTAAGGTAAATTTTTTAAAGGAAATTAACGGTAGCCTATTGTCACGTAAATATTAAATCCTAGTGCTGTTACCCACGCCTTCGTGTGCGTATATTTTCATATAAACTTTTACCCCATTTTCCTCCTCTAATCCGGCCCTTGCGCAAAATAACATAGCCTATACTTCAATCTGGTCATAGCTGAGCATATTCCTGAAAAACTGCATTGAAATCCTATATATCTCCTATACCTATTTTATATCTACACTAATATTATAAAGAGGAAAGATTTGTACCTATTTTTGTATGTTTGTATGTTTGTAATGAATAGGCTCCGAAACTACTGAACCGATTTGAAAAATTCTTTCACTGTTGGGAAGCTACACTATCCCCGGGTGACATAGGCTATATTATATTTTGTAGCGAGGCCGAAGGCCGAGCTTACACTCGTGCGAAGCCGGGGCGGACGGCTAGTATTTGATATACCAGTGGTATAGGAGGTTTGCGTGGACAAATAATCAAACAGACAATTTTTTTGAACTGTCTTATCGTGTTCAGCTGCTTAAGACGCCCTGTATGTTTTTTTAAATCTTGCTATTACAGATTTTTTTATCTCTACAGTTTTATTATATGTATAGATATAGATATATATATTTTATTACATGGACTGCCCTGGTGGCTCAGTTGGTAGTGAACCTACTTCCTGCGCTTGGGGGTGTGGGTTCGATTCTCATCTAGGACAAACATTTGTGTGATGAACATTTGTGTTTGTTCTATGTCTGGGTGTTAATATCTATTTAAGTATGTATTTAAAAATATATATGTATGTATATCAGTTTCTGGGTGCCATATTACAAGCTTTGCTTAGTTTGGGGTCAGATGACCATGTGTGCAATAATATCCCAGATATTTATTATTATTATTATTAGATAGATGTATAGATTTTACCCTTGTTCCTGTTCTCTCAATAATAATGAAGTTTGAATCTTTAATATATATTCTTACTATTGTGTTTCACAGGCCCTGCCTTCTGCTGGTCCCGTTATGGAAACAAAGTGGTCAAATGCGGAAACTATAGATTTTCTAAACATCATGTTTCTGGTTCAAAAATACGATGGCACTGTAGTACCAAAAAAAAACACGGATGCAAAGCTTTTGTATTCACTTACGAAAATCAATTTTTAAAATGGAACAATAATCATAATCATGAATGTTAAGGATTTTTGTAATGATTTTATTGTATAATCCAGTTTGATCTACTTCAAAAAAGGGGGAGGTTCTATGTTCTACCGTATATTTTTTTAATGCATTTTCACCACTTTCTCCGACAATTATGAATTGATTTTGTCGATTCCTTTTTTTTTGGTTGTTCATTCTTCAGAGGTAGTCCCATATAATTCTCATCAAAATCGGTTTAGTACTTTGGATTTTAAATCAAAATAACTGAAAAAATATGTCATCTAAGTAAACGAAATTGCGTATATACCTACTAATTTTGAAGTTGGTAATTTAATTTGATAATTATTAAGCACATAAAAATATGTAGCATTTTATTTATAATGACACGAGAATTACTCACACGCACGCGCGCGCACGGCTCGCCCGCGCTGTCACCTTGAAAAAGACCGCCGAATGCGGTTGAACCTATAGTCGAAGTAACCGGCTTAATCATACGTGAGTAATTCCCGTGTCATATAAATAAAATGTGTGAAAACCACGCCAGTTTCGATAATAAAATATGTAGAATTTCAGTCTTATTTAGTCTGTCATTTACGACCCAAATGTCACATTGGTTTAAAATAGGCTGCTTTTCTCCTTGTTGTCCACTTACTAATTCTTGTTGTTTTTTATAGTAAATGTTTACTATGTAATTCTGTTTTACAGACCCTGTCTTCTGTCAATCACGTCATGGAAACACAATGGTCAAATGCGGAAACTATAGATTTTCTAAACAATATATTCGTGGTTCAAAAATCCGATGGCACTGTACCAGCAAAAAAAAACACGGATGCAAAGCTTTTGTATTTACTTACGAATATCAATTTTTAAAATGGAACAATAATCATAATCATAAACTTTAAAGATGTTTGTAATGATTTTATTGTATTATTCTTTTTACATAAAAATATGTAGCATTTTATTTATAATGACTCTGGAATTATTCACTCGCGCGCGCGCACGGGTTCGTTTTAAAACGAGATGGGCTCGCGCGCGCGCTATCTCCTTGAAAAAGACTGCTGAATGCGGATAAACCCAAATTCAGATTAACCGGAACCAGCTTAATCATACGTGAGTAATTCCCGTGTCATATAAATAAAATGTGTAAAAAACCACATCTGGTACCATAATAAAATATGTAGCATTTCAGTCTTATTTAGTCTGTCATTTACGGCCCAAATGTCACATTGGTTTAAAAGCGGCTGCTTTTCTCCTTGTTGTGCGATTATTATTTCTTGTTTTTTAGTAAATCTTTGGTATCTATGTAATTCTGTTTTACAGACCCTGTCTTCTGTCGATCACGCCATGGAAACACAATGGTCAGATGCGGACTCTATAGATTTACCAAACAATATGTTCGTGGTTCAAAAATCAGATGGCAGTGTACTAGTAGAAAAACTAATTGCAAAGCTTTTGTGACTTCTTATGAAAACCTGTTTTTAAAGTGTAATAATAATCACAATCATCCACCACCTGTCTAATAATATTATGTAATAAGGTTTCATTTACAAGAAAAAGTATTATATGTATAAGAAAATGGATAACAGTGTCTGTACCTAATTATAATAAATATACTAAAAAACTAATATAACAATTATTTGATAAACATAGTTCTAAATATCTTTGTCAAGATAGACATTGCATATCAAGTTGTGTGAAAACGTCACTGCTGAGACGTCACGAGAACAATTTAGTGGTAGTTTAACTGCTTTTGAAGACCACTCTTCAAGTCGCCATCAGCTAGTAGACGTCCACTGCTGAACATGATAGTCCCTCTTAGGACTTCACACTGAACGACAGCCTTTCATCTGCATCCACCGGACACCAGCGACTCTCACGATGTCGTAGGTTCATCTAGTGGGAGGCCTACCTACTCTGTGTCTTCCAGTGGTGGTCTGCCAGTGCCACTTCAACTTGGATATTTTTTACAGTTTATTATGGCGTTATTTGGATTTTTTTGGATTGACGTAAACGTGCCAATGTGACGAGGAAGATTGGACTGAGATATGCGGCGTGCTAGTGGGAGCATTAATTCAACTTGAGACGAGTCACAGACACGTAAAATAGGTGAACTTGCGGTGTCTAACCTGTTAAAAATCTGTGAGTAGTTACCACTTAGCTATTAACATTGACGTAGTTAACGTCGCGACGTTTAGTTTACAGTCCAAATATAACGCTAGTAAGAAAGCCGCTTTCCCCCGTTGTTGAAGAAAGTATTATTACTGTTTTAGTAATCTTTACTAATAGTTCTGTTTCCGAGACCCCGTCTTCTCTCGATAACGTCAAGGCTCAAATGTGGATACTATAGATTTAGTCAACTTTATGTTCGAGGTACAAAAACGAAATGACAGTGTACCAGTAGAATAACTTGCAAAGCTTTTGCGTATTCGCAAGGAAGTCTATTTTTGAGTTGGAACAATAATTATAATCATAAACCGTTATATCATTATCGTTGTTATATAATTATCAGAGTATTACTATTACCGCGACTACGCTAGAGTAGTTTCATATACACTTCTTATCTTCATATACCGTTCTTAATTCGGCTCTTTTGCAAAATCCTTTCTTAGCTTATGAGGCGGCTCAAGCCGTAATTACTGCCAGTTACTAGTTCTTCGGAATGATATCAAATAACCTATAACTATCACTGACCATATCTTGTGGATATTTGTACCTCCGTTGACTTAAAAATATACATACGTGTGAGATTTGGTTTTGCGTCGTAGAGTTTTAAAAAATGCAGTGAATTTTTGCACAATGTTTTCGACATTTTCAGGGCCAACATTCATTCAGTCACGCTATGGCCACAATATTGTAAAGTGTGGAGGGTACACTTTCTACAAACACTACTCCAAGGGATTGAAGACGAGATGGCACTGTAATGGTCACTACAGTGGTTGCAAAGCTTATATTTTCTCCTGGGACAAGCACTTTATAAAAATTAACAACATTCACAGTCATCCACCTAAAGAATGAGAGCCAAAACCCGTCACCAACTGTACTTTAACCTATTGTGAGGTTTCGAATAGCCTTGAATCGATTTGTCGAGTATTGAAAGAAACATTATCTATGGAACGGTTGACATTTGTTAAAACGTCAATCGTTCCTTAATTTAAATTACCGAAAATAAAATAAAAAGATGGTTCGGTTGAAAGGAGTGGTGGTGAACTATGCTGGCATTGAAGCGGATCGCAAGGCTGGTGTTGTGTAATTGGGGGCTGCGGAATCAGCGGTTGTAACGTGAGTACCTACCGGATTATATATAGTCAAATAAAGAGTTCTGCTTCTGAAATATAAAGGTTTTACTATATCATCTTAAAAAAATATGCAAGAAAGTTACGTAACTGCCGTTGCAGTAAATATATTATGGTCATATATTATAGTCGTGCAGCGGCTCGTGAGAAAACGTGATGACATAACAAGTAAATTAAATTATTCAAAAAGTGACATTTGAACCTGTGTTTGTTTGTTGTCTTTTTTGTGTATTAACTTTCGAGTCCTCTAGATTAGAATATACAATGGGACTGCCGTGTAGAATGCTACATAGTTGTCTTAAAAAACTTAAAATCCTAATTATAATTCCGACTGAAGGAATCTGTATCAATGGTCAAAAAATAGATTTTAAAAAAATCTGGGAACACCATGCCTATTTAAGTCTCTGACGGCCGAAACTTGAAATCTCGCCTACCCTTGCCTTGGGTATATTTCATATTAGATTTTTATAATGTGATCTAGAATATGTTATTTCTTGTTGTAAATTGTATTGGCATAAAATGTATGTCTTTTTTTTTTTATTGATTTCGCTTCTCATTACGAATAGTACGATAACAAAAAATAAAAATTTGAGTTAGGTCATAAATGTGTGCTATTTGAATCTCTCAGAGTATTTTGAATATACGTAACGATGTTTTACAGGTTTTCTTTTCTGCCGGTCACGTGTAGGCAATCTAATGGTGTCATATCAAGGATACAAGTTCCGGAAAAGCTACTCCGCTGCAGCTGGTCGTAGAGTCACATGGCAGTGTCTCAGAAACAATTATGGTTGCAAAGCAATCATCATTACTGACAACAACAATTTCGTAATTAATAAAAATGATCATAACCATACTCCTAAACCTCAGAAAAAATAAATAGAAGCTTTATACCTACGGTTTCCCCTTCTTTAACACTTAGTTACCTGAGAGCTCCGTCATTATGAACCGATTTTTTTGTTAATTGAAAAGATATACATACTCTCAGATTGGTCCTATAGAAGTTTCATCAGAATCGGTTCAGTAGTTTTGCTTTTAAACCATAAAAACTGGAAAATTTTGTTATTTGGATGACAATATAATCATCCAAGTAAACCAATTTGCCCATTTTACAGTAATTTTGAGAAGTCCTTTTTATAAATTGATAGTTATTAGACATACATTTCGCGGGCATCCAGTGGATGGCTGGATGCTGCAGTGATGGCAGGCTGTCGTTCAGTGTGGAGGGTAAAGGGGAGGCCTACGTTCAACAATGGACGTCTTCTGACTGATGATGAGACATTTATTTTTTATCGTAGACTTGCGCTTGGCCGCCAACTCGCCTGATGTTAAGCGATGATGCGGCCTACGGTGGATCATGCTAGCCTAGAAGAAACCGATTCACTCTTGACTTGAAGACACCCAGATTATAACTATAAGGGAACACCCATTCGGGCAGTGCATTCCACAAACTAGCAGTTCGCACAATAAAAGTGGAATAACATACATTTTAATAGTGATGACATAAATTTTAATAATGACATCACAGTTTCTTTCTTATGATACTGTGTCTGTGTGCCCTGTAATTTCGCTGGAAACATTGCCCTTGAATCCGGAACACAGTAGTGTTTGCACACTACTGCTTGGCAGTTGAATAACTGGCAAAGGTGTGGTACTTCCCCAGGCGGACCCCTGCAAAAGAGTCCTACCATTACTTCACTTATTTTGAATTTTAAGGGTGTTAAAATGTTTTTTGTGTTGTAGGTATATCGTGTAATAAATTAAGATAAGGTTTACTGTTATATCTATTAAAATAAGTTATACTCTTTGCTAAATATATCTTGTCCTTAAAATGTGAGTTACACATTCACAGTAGTTTTTAAACTAATGAATATAGTAAGACCTAACTATCTTGCAAAATTATTTGGAGCACAATGAGCACAATGAACACAGAAATTTTATTTATTTTATTTAATGAACACCAGAAACACCAGAGACAAAGTACAAGAAATCTTCTGGAGTTATTTAGTGGAAATTGCATAAAACTCAGAGTTCATTAATCTTAATTAAAAAAAGGGTACACAAATAAGGTTTTCCTTGTAGTTTTCTAATTTTTTGCACACAATATAAGTATTATTTTGTGATGAAACACAATTTACTATAAATTTAAGCTAAGTGCGATGAGCTATATTTTATTATTTTACGAACATGTATCATCATATGTATGTACAGAACCCTATAATATGCATGTGTTGACAAGCTCTTGAAAACTTATCTTATCTTGCATATTTGTTTTTAGGATGCTTTATTATTTTATTAATTTAATTGGTAAGTAATCTACTTAATAATAATCTTAACTTTAATAAATTAAAAGTTTATAATGATTCGTTTTTATTCGTTTATTACTCGTTTATTAAGTTTTGGATTGGTCGCAAATGTCACATTTGTAAAAAAAGCCACTTCCCATCTTGTTGAGCAATGTGTCATTACTTATTCTTGTTTTATTTTAAGTAAATCTTAAGTATATAATTCTATTTTACAGGCCCTGTCTTCTGTACATCGCGTCAAGGAAAAACAACGGTCAAATGTGGACGCTATAAATTTAGGAAACAATTTGTTCTTGGTTCAATAATCAGATGGCACTGTGCTAGCAACAAAACTTGTTGCAAAGCTTTTGTGTCTTCTTATGAAAACTATTTTTATAAGTGGAATAATAATCACAATCATAAACCGCCCGTCTAATAATGATTAAAGTTATAATAGGTGTGGAAACGTTCCCGATGCCAAAACGCTGTTATCATACTATCTAAACATAATCCGAATACCGAAAAATCGAATGCCTTAGATATACATATTGTTTTAGTGGTTTAGAATTTTGCCAACCAGCAATGTAAAGCGCACATGTGTGCGCGCGACGCAGGTGGTTTGTTGACCTCTAATAGCGTCAGCTGATATTCCATTTGCTATAAATAGCGTTTTTTTGTTTAAATAAAAACAATTCATGTGATATCTTATCCAGCATTCGCGAGCACTATCACCAGTTTTCGTTTTCGGGAACGTTTCCTTTACACCCGGTATGGGTTTAATTATATGTACCAGCAAATAGAAAACATTGCTAAACTTAACTCTAAGAAATATTAAAACAAAAATAATGCAAAGCGAACTTATTGAGCTGCGGTAAAAAGTTAATAAGAATGAATAACATCCATAGTTTCGAGCCGCCTCGCCCTAATCGTAAGTATTATAGTACTGAATACCTACCTGAAATTCGTTAAATATTAGACTGAGTACGTCATTAAATGTATGCAATCTTAGAATTAGCAGTACAGTTATATTTGAGTTTTTTCATATTTATTTGCAGCATCTCAAACGACGCAAATATGCTAACCTCAGCAGTGGTTACAAATTTGAGCCTAAATGGCTCAAACGGTTTGCTCTAATATTTAACCAATTAGAAGGTTGAGACATTGAACCCTTAGGGATCGACAGCTTACCTAATTTGTTAAAATCTTTCAGACGTCCTGGTGGACTCATGACCAAACTACTAGCGTTGTTATGGCTCAACGTATGAGTATTGCTATTCAACAATGCAATGTTGCCATTTTGAAAAGTACGCTGTTAACTGGTAGTAGGCTTAGGCATTTGGATTGTCTCTAGACTTTCAAATAATAATGTTTTACAGGTCCTGTCTTCTGCCAGTCACGTCATGGTAACGTAATGATAAAATGTGGACGCTATAGATTTTGGAAACAATATACAAATGGGTCAAGAGCCAGGTGGCATTGTACTAGCAGAAAAACTAAGTGCAAAGCATTTGTGTCGACCTACAATGACTTGTTTATACGATGCAACAATATTCACAATCATGCTGCCTTACCTTAGGCCTCATAAATATTATTAGTCGTAGCTCTGTGGTATTACTGAAATCAAAATGCATTTTCAGTTATGATCAACAACTGCATGTGTAATCTGCAACAAATGCAAGCTGTTGATCATAACTGAAATTGCATTTTGATTTCAGTAAACATTCAAATTTATTGTTAAAACCTATGGTGATGGAGAGATGGAGCGACGGTAGCCGTTAGTATGTGCGCTCTAAAATATGATGGCACCCGGTTCAATCCTCGGCCCTGCATAAAAATTTGCTGTTTCATGCCATCGCTCAACATCGGCGAAGGAAAACACCGTGGCCAAACCGGTATGTCAAAGAACCTCAAAAAGTTCAAAGACATATGACATTAGCATCATGCACTGGGCCAGCATAGCACCATCCTTTCTCTCTGAGAGAATACCTGTGTACTGTGAACGCGATAGGTCGAATGATGATGACTAAAAACTGGTTTGGTGTATCTCACTGACTGTCTCATACTTCACCACCATCAGCCATAAAGCGTCCACTACTGAATATAGGCCTCCTCTTTTATTTCCACACTGCACGACAGCCTGCCATCTGCATCCACTGGATGTCTGCGACTCTCAAGATGTCGTCGGCCCATCTAGTGGGAGGTCCTACGGTCCTACCTAAGCTCCGTCTTCCGGTTTGTAGTCTCCACTCAAGAACCTTTCTTCCCCATCCGTTCTTCGAGCAATGTAGCCCGCCCATTGTCACTTTAACTTGCAAATCTGAGCAGCCTTGTCGGTGACAGCGGTTGCTCGGCGAATATTCTCGTTCCAAATTGTATTGCGCAAAGAACCTCCGAGCATAGCTCTCTCCATTGCCCACCGTACAACTTTTAAGTTTTTCCAAAAGGCTAGCCTTTGGCTTTTCCAAAGACCACGTTTCAGTACCAATGCTGTCACTGGCAACATACATTGGTTAAAGACCCTTGTCTTTAGGCACTGCGGCATTTTTGAAGAAAATATGACACGCAATATCCCGAAAGCTGCCCATCCGAATTGGATTCTTCGGGCGACCTCTTTGCCTAAATTAGACCTACCTAACTGGACAATCTGTCTACTGACAACTTCGAGAGTATCGTTCCCAACCACTATAGGCACGGGTTATAACATTGACATTGGACATAATTTTCTTCTTGCCCATGTTAATATTAAGATCAATCTGTTGGGACACGCTAGTCTTGACTCTCATACTTCGTAGCACATAAATAGTATCTTTTTTATTTTGATTTTTTTCTAGCTTTATCTATCTTACAAATCATTAATATTATAATGTTTCTCCATCACCATCTGCAAACAAGTGTAAATGTCGATTCAATATGCGAGAACTGCTAAATTGTGTTTAAATAATCATCAAACCCCGTCATTTGACCCTGTATGTTTTCGAAATAAAATAAAACAATACAGTTTATTGAATTTAGATAGATTTACGTTTGGCCACAAACCACCTTATGATAGTAAGCGAGGTGTGGCCGATAACGGAGAAAGTCTATCTAGAATAAATCTATAATAGAACCAAAAATTGTCCTGTGAGACCTATTATTTCTTCTTTCTTCTAGTCATCCTTATACTTGAGGTTTAAACATTGTTATTTGCAGGTCCTAAATTCTGCCTCTCAATTCAAGGCAACACAATGGTCAAATGTGGACGCTATAAATTCAGTAGACAATCGGTTCGGGGGTTAAAAATAAGATGGCAGTGTACTCTCCGAAAATACAGGTGTAAAGCATTTGTGATGACCTTCGAAGACGAATTTATACGATGGAACAATAACCATAACCATGAACCGTCTTGTTTTTAATACCAATTATGTGAATAAAAAAAACAAGTATTGTATAATATCTCAATACAATACATATACATAGGTACTACTTATTTAACAAACTTTTGCGTAGACTTGTAGTTGTATCTATCTTTATAATTATATAAAAATCGATGTGTGCATTTATGTTCCGTATGGACTGATTTTGACCGGACTTTCACTGACAGATAGGTGATGTTACAAGGAGTAAAAATACATGCGGGTAAAACTGCGTAGCCCAGCTAGTTACCAATATAGCATAACTATGACTAGATCGAATACTTATATCCACCTGAACAAGTCAAACTTTTATGTGAGTCTAAATTGAAACTTACAATCTAAAATTTGAGACAAGGTGGTTTTTTAGATGTAATTTGTGAAAAAAAAACAATGAAATACGAACATAGCTGATTAGATTATTAGCTGATTGATTTAGCTGGTCCTTCCACAACCTTACCACGGTAAATATCCCGTAAATAATCATATAACTTTATTGAACAACCGTGATAGTTTAAAACAGTGTATAGCTGATTAGATTACTGTTTTTCCTTTTGTTGTCAAATAACATAAAAGCAGGATATGCAAATATGGTAATTATGTAATACCTTCCTTAAACATGCTACTTAAAATCTGTAGGTAAGTAAATTTTCTAAATATGCAATAAAATATTGAGTGTATTAAATCGCTAAAATGTGAAAAACCTGAAGATTACTCCCACTTCTGTATTTAAGTTTTTACCTATAAAAATAATATGCAACGTGCTACAAAAAGGTGCTACGTACACATAGCACTTTTTTGTAGCACATGCTACAAAAAAGTGCTATGTGTACGTATACATACGATTAGTAATTTTATAATATTATTCCTATTTTTACTAGGAAATCTATTTTAGTTTAACAATATGTGAGATAAATGTTAGTGGAATTTGTCCGTTTTTATTCTCAATAAATAATTTGAATTATTTTAATACGCGTATCCAGTAAGAATTGCTGATATACGAGTACGTACGTCTTCGCGTCACCTGACAAGCACTGTAGGTTGCGCTAACGCAACGGCCTGGATGTTGCCGTTGCTGTTCGAGTCGCCCTGTTTTGCAAATATTGTGGCTTGGCTCAAGGCCACCCAAGGCATACTTTTTATTTCTACTATGCCCAAGGCGCTTTTTTTTATATTTGCTGATTTGATCAGTGCTGTTCAAAAAGCCATAAACACAAAATCAATATTGAAAGATGCCCGAAATTTTTGTTTACGATTACAACCGTAAGTTATTAGTAGGTAGATCTAGTGTCTATGCCTGTTTTAATTTACTATTTCGTCCTTCGCATTTTTCAATATGTACCGTAATAGATTAAGATCAGACAAACAAGGGAGATATGCCTTGGTACAATTACCGTTCGTGTTCAAATGTCAATCGCATTGTCGCTTAACATCAGGCGAGTTGACGGTCAAACGCAAGCCTATTACTAAATAAATAAATAAATATCTCCATGTTTAATACAAATTTCACTACACCGCTAAACCGCTAATTGCAAAAGTATTGCTAGTTACTAATTTTACACGCACACTAAGAAACTTGTAGCGACACCAATGAACTAATGAACTACTTCCAAAAAGAGCTACAAGGTCGTCTGCTGGTTGAGTTCGTCTAAAGACATCAAGCCTTATTTAGGCTAAATGCGTTCGCACCCGCCCCTCCACATTACCATATCATCCTTGCTTGTCTGATCTGAGACAATAGTCATGCTGTACTTGAAATAGTCAATAATTATAGCCGTAACAGACGGGCCAGCATGGCTGACGTCAACCACCTCAACCAACGAGAGAAAAAGAGAGGCAAACAATGTTCTCACTCATCCTCTCCCGTTGGTCAGACGGCGATTCGTGGTTCGTGGTACGATGCGTCTGTTACGGCTATTAAGACAATCAATATTTAAAAACATTTCAAATATTTATCGTAGTAATCTACCATATTTCATAAATATTTATACTCTCTCTCTCTCTCTATTTCCTGTTTACAAAATTGGGAAATTAAAGAATACATTTCTATAACGGACATTTATATTCAACTTTATTTTATTATAACATCAATTGATTCATATGTTTTGTATACAATTATGATTTTTGCACATTGTCAGTTGCTGATAGCGAAATATATAGGATAGGAACATGCGAATATTATTCGTAACAAATAAATCGTAATCGTATTTCTGTTCTGCTGACAGGTTAGTTAGGAGTTATAATGATTTCTTCCCAGATGATGTGTTTCACGTATTTTATGGTTTTGCAATTGTTTCACAGACCCTGTCTTCTGCTGGTCACGTCAAGGCAACATAATGGTCAAATGTGGACCGTATAGATTTAGCAAACAATATGCTTGTGGGTCAAAATTAAGATGGCAGTGTACTAATAACAGAAAAACCGGTTGCAAAGCTGTTGTGTACAGCGAAGGCAACAAGTTTCTACGAACGAACAATTATCATAATCATTCACCACCTCGCCCCGGTCGTGATAGTCACGAAAGCGTGTGATTGGCAACAAACGCATGTAGTTTGCTTGTTAATTGTTATTATTTCAATATATACAAAAACAACAATTTCAGCCTGCCATGTTCCCACTGCTGTGACACCTAGGTCTTCTTTCAGAGAGAGAGGATGAGCTCTAATCCATATGCTAGCCCAGTGCATGTTGGTGAATGAGATATATATTTGAACTTTTGAGGTTCATAAGACATACCGCTTTCCTCGCGATGTCTTGAAATATATGCTGTAGACTAATACAATATGGATTACCCTCACGTTATGTTTATTGGTAGAGCGACCGGTTTCGGAGCCATTAGCGCTCCTTCATCAGGGAATACGCGCGCGAATAAATACTATGCTAAGTGTAGGCCGTTTTATAATCGCTTATAATGAATTCTAACGCGAGTTTTGAAGAAGTGAATATATGCTGTGTTATTATTATAATCTATTAAGACCAATTAATTAAGCAATTCTAAGAATTAAATAATTTTGTTTATTGAGATCTCCAGGCAAGAAACCTGCTTTCCAACGTTTTTCGTTTTATTCTTACTTTATCGTAAAACCCTTAATACCTGCAATTTATAAGCAATACACTTGGTGTGATTATAGTGCAAACTATAAAGTAAACCAACAATAAAAAAACGGCCAAGTGTGAGTCGCGGTAAGGACCCGAACCTAAATACGAGTAGTATCTCAGATCAGACAAACACGGGAGATATGCCGTAGTACAAATATCGTTAGTTTTCAAATGTCTCTATTTCTCATACATATATACATTTTCATCACATACATTTCTCTATACCTCTAAACCACTTAATGCAAAAACTCGAGCGCTCACGTACTCATTTTTAGGGTTCCGTACCCAAAGGGTAAAACGGGACCCTATTACTAAGGCTCCGCTGTCCGTCCGTCCGTCTGTCACCAGGCTGTATCTCATGAACCGTTAGACAGTTAAAATGTTCACAGATGATGTATTTTTGTTACTGCTATAACAACAAATACAAAAAAATAGAATAAAATTAATATTTAAGGGGGCTCCCATACAACAAACGTGATTTTTTCGCTCGATATTGATAACGGCAAAAGGTAGATGCTTGAAATATTCACAGAATATTTAGTTAATATATTCAATTTAAAAATGAATTACTAAATTAAAATAAAATTAATACTTAAAACACATTTGTTGTATGGGAGCCCTCTTAAATATTTATTTTATTCTGTTTTTTTGTATTTGTTGTAATAGCGGCAACAGAAATACATAATTAATTTGTGAAAATTTCAACTGTCTAAATATCACGATTCATGAGATACAGCCTGGTGACAGACGGACAGACGGACAGCGGAGCCTTAGTAATAGGGTCCCGTTTTACCCTTTGGGTACGGAACCCTAAATATTACGACATCGTAGGCACCTCCACGTTGTCGTCAACCTCGGACCTGTTTACATAAATACTCAGAGGCCTTCCAACCATCTTCATGCCTAAAAGTCTCCTTTTATTGGCCTCTTACTGCGTACGGGATCCCGATGTCATATTCTATTGCCTCAGCTATTTGGCCAAATTGCATATTCTCTCCTGAATGAGCTTTTGAGCAATGTTTGTGTTTATTTTTAAAGTTTTATAATTATTTTATTTTATTCTTATTTTTTATAATTATGTTTTACAGACCCTGTCTTCTTCTACTCCCGTCGAGGCAACTTAATGGTCAAATGTGGACGCTATAGATTCAGTAAACAATTTATTTCTGGATTAAAAACCAGGTGGCAGTGTACTCACAGAAAAACCAATTGCAAAGCAGCAGTGTTTACTTGCGAAAACTTATTTATACGATGGAACAATGTTCATAATCACGAACCTCCTCGCCTTGACTTTGATAAAATTTGATCCTTAATTTAATACAGTATAGTCTATTAGGCTTAAAAGTAATTTAATTCTTAATTGGAGTCGTTCTCTCATTTCTTCACAATGTTTGTGTAGTTGAGAAGCTAAGCTTTATTTTTTTGTCCTTTGTTATAATTAGTTTCAAAAGTGTGATTTTCAATATATACATGCTACTACAATAATGATAATATTATATTTTAACTAAGCCTTTTTATACCTCGAAATTGTATAGAATATTAAGGAAGTAATAAATAGATCAAGTTCAAGTTGCTATTTGAAATTTACTTTATAATTATATAATAAAATTAAATAAAAGTATTTATATAGTTTACTTTACAGCCCATGAGCTCGCGTTTTTTTGATTTTTTCTAAGATGAACAACGTGCTTATCATTTTTAAGATAAAATCTGATCTTGGCGCTTAAGTCAAAGGAAAATAATAGCATGGACGTAAGAAAACATAATGGCATGTTACGTCCATGCATAATAATCAGATGTGGACGTTGCGGATTCAGTAAACAATTAGTTTATCGGTCAAAAACTAAATAACAGTGTAGTAATAGAAACAACAGGTGCCGAGCTGTTGTGTTTACCTGCAAAAACAAATTTATATGTTTGCACGACATAATAGAAGAAGTACCACACCTATGCCTGGGGAAGTACTACACCTTTGCCAGTTATTCAACCGCCAAGCAGTATTGTGCAAACATTACTGTGTTCCGGATTGAAGAGCAATGTTTCCAGCTAAATTAAAGGGCACACAGAGATTTGACATCTTATATCTCGGGGTGAGGAGTGAGAGTGAGTGCATTGCCATCCAGGGTTTTGAACTGTTGACGTTCAAAATTCTGAGTGGCGTTGAGCTGTTATGGGCAAGCGTCATCAGGAGCCATCAGGCCAGCGACTCGTCTCGTCACTATGTATCATAAAAAAAAGTCAAAAATTATGCAGTTTAACATTTAGCTTTAAATCTTTTGTCAGTTATTATTTACTGCGATGTAGTCCTCTCCACCCTCACGAGTTTATTGAACGGCGGCACCAGCTATCCACCAGGTGGGTATCTTTTTACTCAGGTCCCATCATCATCAGCCAGAAGACGTCCACTGCCGAACATAGGCCTCCCCCTTACATAGGCCTCCCCCTTGGTCCTCAGGTCCCAGATCTGGTTAACATCCCGTTTATGGAACAAGTTTAAGTGTATGTTTGTAAACAAAGGTAACTTTTAGATAAACTCCCATGATGTTGGAAGTATTCGGAGTTCTTTGAAAAAGTCAGGCACGAAACATCATCAGAGACCCTATCGCACTGGCCTATTACGTAAACTAGTATGGCCTGCAATGCAGCCAAACAGTTTTAACTCGTACATGACAGTACTGTAGATCAAAGATAATGGTATCGTCAATGCTGTCGACGTTCGCGAAGTAGTAGAAGCTCACAACGTTGCTGTAGGTGTTACTGGCGAGCGAAAAATAAAGCTGTTCCCGCAGTTTTTTATCAGTGTCTCTCACCTGATAGTGCCGTTGATGTGAAAGCCTATAGTAGTTATATACTATGGAATTGTGGAATGCGATGTTGCAGAATGCTTGGTTGCAGTTTCGGAATGAGAATTACAGCTATTATGATTATTTACGGGATATTTACCGTGGTAAGGTTGTCTTCTCGTGAACATGGTGCATGTAACTGCGTCAAAATATCGAGAGCTCAATTCACAACCTTACCACGGTAAATGTCCCCTAAATAATCATATACGAGTAACTGTAGTGAACAACCGTGATAGTTTAAAACAGTGTTTTGCTTAAGAAATTTTCGTTACTATATTGCCATTGAGATTAAATGTGATGTAGTTTTGCTATGTTTTTCCCCTTTTCGTCGCAAGAGATCGAGGTCTTAAATCTTTTTTTAAAGTTGAAAAATATTGTTTACAGGTCCTATGTTCTGCCGGTCACACAGAGGCAACATGATGGTCAAATGCGGTGGCTATAGTTTCAGTAAAAGCTATACATCTAGTTCTAAAACTAGGTGGCATTGTATTAATTCTGGTTCCGGATGCAAAGCTCGCATATTTAGTTTTCATGAAGAGTTCATTAAAGTTAATAACAATCACAATCATGAACCACCTTGTCCCATTTACCGCTGTGATATAGTTAAGTTCTCAGTATAATAAGCGTACAAGCAAGAAGGCACTGGACTGCATATTCTGCCAATGATAATGTTGTGAATTGTCTGTTTTTGAGTTTGAGAATTAAGCCTACTTTGATTTGACAATCTCACTGCGGGAAGACTTTTGAGACAAATTCACCTAATGCATATGAGGTCACATGAGCATCTTAAGATACAATGTCTACCTCAAATCACTTTACACGGAGACAGTTGCTATGCTGGAGTACAAACCCAAGCTTGTAACACACAGCATTGTCTAGCGTACGTGGCTCATGAGATCTTATAAACCTTATCACCAAAAATTAGTTAATTTTAATTTGGTCACCAATAAATGATTTTTTTACATTTAGATCTTATTTATTTACATTTGTAAGAAATCAAACCGTATTTGTGAAGTAAATGGCTCTTTGATATACTTCACGTGAAACTCTTGTTTGTGCCCACTAATAACTAAAACCATCATAGAAAGCAAGGTAGAAGGAAAGAGAGGACCGGGCAGACCAAGAAGAGTATTCTTAGACCAAACAAAAGAGAAGGCAAATGTCATGTCGTACAGTGAGGTGAAAACGCTGCCAGAAGACCAGGCCTGAAGGTTACTCCACCGACAAGAGCTACACTTAAATGTTGAATGAATGTAACTAAGAAATACAATAATCATATATATTACTATGGCCTGAAGTGCCTTCCACTCATATTATACGAGGAAGTCTCGCTCTGTTCGATTCAATCGATTGGTTCTGACACGTACCTGTAAGCTGTGGAATGGCCTATCGCTTTTGGTTTTTCCACTGAAGTATAATTTGGACTGCTTAAAACGAAGGGTAATAGAGTCCTCAAAGCTAGGCAACACAAGGCATGTGAATCGGTTACTTCTAGGCAAGCGTGATCCATCGTAGGTCGCAGCGAGTTGGCCAAGCGGAAGCCTATCTTACAATAAATAAATAAATAAAAAAACACTGAAAATTCCCCGAGTATTGTAGGTAAGTGGCGATCACTACTTACCATCAGGTGGCCCGTTGCAATAATAACATAAATATATATATATATATATATATATATATATATATATATATATATATATATATATACTGTATGATTAACATAATATTTTTTTGTCCTGTACTATCCCACAGCTGGGCTAGTCTCCACTTCCCTCCATGTTTGATTTTATAATCATTTTTTCCAGGACCTAGATTCTGCCTGTCAGTTAGAGGCAACCGGATGGTCAAATACAGGGGCTATGGTTTCACCTTTAACTATGCAGCTGGTCTCAGGACCAGGTGGCAATGTACTCATCGCAGTTCCAAGTGCAAGGCTCACGTGTGGTTCTATGGCGAAAATTTCATAAAAATGAATGATAACCACAATCATGAACCTCACCTTACTCGCGATAATGAGTACTTAGTTAGTATTAATTACTAAAGATGTGATTAATTTGTTTGCACTCGTACTTAAGTCATGGAAGTAATAACTTGTTAGTGCCTACTCAAATTAAATAAATATGTATACAAGGTTACACTGAAAGGTGATACTACCCCGAAGGAGGTCATTGAACATTATCAACAACTTTTATTAAGAGACCAAACCTGAAATATCAGCAATTTCATGCATACCGTCGAATGTGAAATGAATGTTTTTTTATTAAACAACTGATATTGTTGTCATGATTTCAGAGTTATATCTAAAATAAAAGTTATTAGTACAATGACCCTTTTTGGCTTAGTATAATTTTTCCGTGTAACTCTATAAGTATAATATATAAATGTATTAACTGTTTAAATTATCTAACGATGTATCACTGTTACAAATAACAACGCTAGGATGAAGTATTATTAAAATAAATTTTAGTTTTTTTTTATTTGTCTCAGTTAAGGTAATGCTTCTATCGAATAAATCTTAGTTATTATATTAATCTACAAGGTTTTCTCCTCTATTGACCGTAGATTTGTTCATTACACATTCGGGGAATCGAGATTCCTTGTCCAGAGCCCAACTCACAAATATATAGGTAATATTGATATTCATCGCATAATTGTTTTAGCAATATAGATAAAATCATTATAATAATATATCATAAATGTTTAGTACTAGCTTACTATTATGTATTCTTTGCTTTAACTAAGTATCCAGGGTTATTGATAATTTAGCTAGCAACATTTCACTTAACATATTTCTAATTTATTTTTTGCCTTCCATAACAAGCAAAAATATATGTATTTTTTGTGAAAAAATATGGAAAAAGTTGTAATTGTTTTATATGTACAGTGTTTTCCACACTTTACGATTTACTATTTATATTAAATTGTCTTTATTATAGACTCTACAACAGAATGGATAAAATTTATTGACCCAAAAATTATTAATAACACAGATATTTGAAATTTAAAACTTAATTATTATATTATGTACCTACCTACCACTACCTATATACAAATAAAAAAAACATGTATTAATTGAAAATTGTATGTTTTAATGTATTGTAAACATGTATTAATATGTCGTTTTTTCATATTGGAATTTTATTTAAGTTATTGAAAATAAAGTATGTACGAAAAGTACAAAAAAATAAACATTAAAATGTAAAGTAGATATGATGTAGGCAACCTTTTTTTATTTGCATCTGGATGCATAGTTCTTATGCCTTACTTATGTAAATAAAATAATGCTTATAGTAGGGAACCTGCCTGCGAGGTGTTGTTAGCTTAATATCAATAATCTTGGATAAGTAAAGTTTAGTTGTGATTTTTTAAAATAAAGTAATATTTTATTTTATTGCAAGCCCTTTATTTGGCTCTATAGAATATTTTAGTTGGGTCAGAAACAGAACCATAATGCTGATACTGATTCCAAATCTGTAAAAAAAGTTGAAGGGCCCCCTTGGGGGAAGGGGGGGGGGGGAATGTCATTGCAGCATCCATCATCAACCTGTGCTTTTTTACGGCACTTGTTCTGGTAATTTGGTGTCCTATTCTGCGTTGGTCTAAAGTTGTCGAAAAGAAAACATTGGAAGGGTGCAAAGTTAACTGCAGCTTTATGTTTTGGCCACTATTTAGGTGCTCTATAAATAAATAAAATAAATTAATATCTGGGACATTATGTGCACTCATGGTCATCTGACCACAAACTAAGCAAAGCTTGTAATATGGCTGCCTGAGACTGATATATGTACATATATATTTTTAAATAGATTAACACCCAGACATGAACAAACACAAATGAAATATGTTGTAGCTGAGAATCAACAGCCTGAATCATCATCATTTCAGGCATAGGACGTCCACTGTTGGACATAGGCTTCCCCCATCGATTTCCAAAAGGATCGGCTTGAAGCGGCCTGCATCCAGCGTTTTCCTGCGGTTTCTTTCATTAGGACGTCTGTCCGTCCTGTATAATTGTATGTAACTAAAATTTTTTTTACAGAACCTGTCTTTTGCATGTCTAATAGAGGCAGCTTGATAGTGAAGTGCCAAGGCTACAGATTTCGGAAAAACTATACAACCAGCACTAAAGTCAGATGGCAGTGTATCAGAAGCAGTTTTGGCTACAAAGCTTTTGTGTTTAGCTGTGATGAAGAATTCGTAAGAGTAAATAATAATCATAACCATGAACCACCTATTAGCTTATACAAATAGTTACTACTGTAGTAGAAGATAATTACTAATCTTAAAGAATTGCTGTTTTTTATTTATTTAGTAATAGGGTTGCGTTTGACCGCCATCTTGCCTGATGTTAAGCGATTATGCGGTCTATAATGGTTTCATGCGTGCATGTTACTTATTTTACGAAATTACTGTTACTTATGATAAAGAATTATTGTTACTTATTTTAAGTAATGATTTTTATTTTATGTTAAAGTTTAAGACCTGCAGTGGGATAAGCTAATATAATACAAATAATATGTGAAGGAATTATTGTAAAAAAAAAATAGTGACCTCATTTTCGTATGTCAGGTCATTGATAGACCAGTATTTCAACATGTAAGTGGCACGGGTTTTTTCCCCGTCTTATGGGAACCGTTTCGATATTTGTAAGTGATAAGATATTGACATTAAAATTACAATAAAAATACAAAAAAATTACCCTCATATTTTTAGTTTGATATCATGTACTGGTACTTCATCATCATCATCAGCCATAAGACGTCCACTGCTGAACATAGGCCTCCCCTTTTAACCTCCACATTGAACGACTTCCTGCCATCTGCATCCACTGAATGCCCGCGACTCTCACGATGTCGTCGGTCCATCTAGTGGGAGGCCTACCTACGCTGCGTCTTCCGGTTCGTGGTACTTGAATTTAACTAATTACAATTTTGATTTTTAATTTTGTCTTGATTCTTGAGGTTCCATAGCCTACAAGGAACACTTATAAGTTCATTTTGTCCATTTGTCTGTCTGTTTGTCCTAATTATTTTCATGAAACCGTGCACCGACAGATTTCTGAATTATAAAAGTATACAAAAAAAACTTTGTTCTTTGAGGTGAATCTGACTAAATAAATATTTTTTGTTTCACCTCAAAATACCTGTACCACAATGGACGTTGTGGTATAGGTATTTTGAAATGAAGGCCAAGTTTCATACTTCATCTATACATAATTATAACAAAAACGTAGAGACAAAAAAACTGTAATTGCGATATAACAAAAAAACACAGTGTCTTAAAATAAGCAGCTGAACATGTTATGACAGTTTTTAGAATTTTTGTCTGTTTATTTGTACACGCACATCTCCTAAACCACTCGACGGATTTAAATGCGGTTTTTACAAATATGCTTAGCTATGTTAGCTATCACCAGATTGAAGTATAGGCTATTTTATTTTCCGCAAGGGCCGGAATAAGGGTTTAAAAGTTTACATGAAAATCTACGCGTACGAAGTCGCGGGCAAATGCACTAGTTTTTAATAAATGTGCAACTAGACCTGCAAAAATGGCAACTCCCCCTGCATTTCTAAACTTAGAAACTAGTTGCTTGCCGTGCTGGATTAGTAGTTCTAAAAACTTTCATTCAAAAATATTTCGAAAATGTTGAGTTAGCTATAAAACAGTAAAATCTGGCGGAGATAATACGAGGCGTTCATTTTAACCTTTTCGTAAAATGATCTTAACAATGAATATTTCCTAACCAGTTTGATCTTTATCTAAACCATAAAAAGTATGTTATGTTGGGATTTTACATCTCTGAAATTTGGTTAAATCCACAGAGTTTCGTTCCAAACACTAAGCAAAAAGTATAAATCTAAATTAACTTAGGTAATTTCTAAGCTATGCAGTATAGACATTGACTATCTATTCTGTTGTAACGGAATTCTATAATATACGTGTTTAATACGTTCTTGGCCTTTATTTATTAATATTTGTAAGTATACATAACTAGACATTAGTAAATTAGATGTGTTAAATAGCTTGCTGGTAATTTCTGACTTGTATCATTATTTCATTTCACATCACATCATCAGCCAATTTACGTCCATTGTTGGACAAGGCCTCCCTCATAGAGAGGGGTGTTGTCATAATCCCCACGCTTGGTAGGCGGCTTGGGGATCGCAGTACGTTCACCGTGTACTATTAGGACGCTGCTGCCCATCCTCCGGTAGTTCTGGTCGCAGTTTCAGGACATACCCGGGTTCTAAAATTATTTTATTGATTTATTCTATACTTACAACTTGTATATGCGTAATAAAATTAACTTAATTGCGATAAAGTATGAGTAATGAGTTCTCAGTATTTATAGTACCTGCTTTTATTTATTTAGTGTCTTAATAAAAACTTTTTATTTTTCAGGACCTTTTTTCTTTCATTCACGTCGCGGAAAACTTAGAGTCGGATTCGGAGGCTACTACTTCACCAAAAACTATTCAACCGGTCCGAGAACTCGATGGCAATGTTCTCTAAGAGGCAAAAACGGTTGCAAAGCCTACATATTTAGCTTCCAAGAACAGTTTATCAAAATTAACAACAATCATAATCATGAACCGTCTTATAGGTGTATATATTAAATATTGCTTAGAAATAATATTTAAGAATAACACTGTACGTTTTCCCGAAAAATCAAATTGTATTACGTAACACTAAAAAAACCTGCACTAACGTTATTAGAAAAACAACAACACAAATTACAGGACTGTTTTTAAAAGCTGATCATAAATAAAACATATCACCGCAAAGAAAATTGAAATGTGTTATCAATTAAGGAAGATATGAGCCTTTTACTGTCTTGGTAGATACGAGAGCGCACTTTATATACTCATACTTATAAATGCCGTCACTAAACTTATAAGTAAGGTACGACACTCAAACTCCATACTTATAATTATTAAATTGAATAATGATGATAAAATAATGATAGTTGTTGCGATGAACGGCTTTATAGCAAAGAGCCTCGACCACCACCTTAAGAGGCTCTCGCTAGACGGTTGGATTAAGGACCAGATGCAGAAGGCAGTAATCAAGGATTACTCTATTTTTTCTGGATTTTTCTATGCAAGCATAGAAAAATTAAAATTAAAAATGATTAATTACTGCTAATATACAAGAAAATAAAGTTTTATAGTACATACATACATTGCAGAGATGTTTTTGTATATTTAAAAGTACATTGGTTTCCTCACTAGGCAAAGCCTGTATCGAGGAATCCTGATTTCAAAAAGTATTAAAATTAATGATCCTCTGTCTAATGGTGTCACAAAAAATTATATAATAGATTTTTTTTTAATAAATAAATTAATATATATAACAATTGTCAAGCGGTTCCTCCCTCAGCAGCTCAACCACCAGTAGCTAGGGCTCTGCCCCGCCGCTGGCGGCACCCTATACTTAAGTTTTTGTAATAATATTTTCTTTTAAATAGATATTGTAAATAAACTTTAATTTAAGAAGAAATATAAATATGTGATAAATAATAATAATAAAATAAAATAATATATAATGTACATTTAATTCATCATCATCAGCCAGAAGACGTCCACTGCTGAACATAGGCCTCCCCCTTTAACCTCCACACTGAACGACATCCTGCCATCTGCATCCACTGGATGCCCGCGACTCTCACAATGTCGTCGGTCCATCTCGAGGTTTGACTGCCTCGGTGGCTCAGTTGGTAGTGATCCTACTTTCTGTGCTTGGGGGCGTGGGTTCGATTCCCATATAGGACAAACATTTGTGTGATGAACATTTGTGTTTGTTCTATGTCTGGGTGTTAATATCTATTTAAGTATGTATTTAAAAATATATACGTATGTATATCAGTCTCTGGCAGCCATATTACAAGCTTTGCTTAGTTTGGGGTCAGATGACCATGTGTGCAATAATGTCCCAGATATATATATATATATATATATATATATATCTAGTTAGGCCTACCTACGCTGCGTCTTCCGGTTCGCGGTCTCCACTCAAGAACCTTTCTTCCCCATCGGTTATCAGTTCTTCGAGCGATGTGGCCTGCCCATTGCCACTTCAACTTGCAGATTTTAATAGCTATGTCGGTGACCCTGGTTCTTTGGCAAATATCTATGTTCCGAATTTTATCGCGTAAAGAAACTCCGAGCATAGATCTCTCCATTTAATTATTATTATTTAATTTTAATTAAAATACGTGAGAAAGGCTGATTTGGACCAGATGCGTTTGCACTCGCCACGTCGTTTGCACTCGCCACGTCATTTTATCATATCTTGCTTATTTGTCTCATCTGAGTTGAAGATTAAGTTGTTGCACAAGGATACACAATGTCAGCGCAATAAACATAAACCAGAGGTCTTACGCCCAACTCTAAACGCGAGCCCGAATAGGTGCAGTTTGCAAAATCACGCGACCGCAAACCGTATCTCGGCGCGTTAAGGTTCGCGTTCGCGTGATTTTGCAAACTGCACCTATTCGGGCCCGCGTTTAGAGATGGGCGTATAAGGCCCCAGGACTACTCCACTGCGATTCCGAAGCCTATGATGACCTTTAAGCTTAACCTGGCGGATGCTTTTACATCTAATCTAAATATACTTACATGCTTTCAGGTTTTTATAATGTTATTGCAGCTGTTAGACCTCACATGGGGTACTGCTCCCATCTTTGGAACGGAGCACCCAAGTATCAACTTGAGCCCCTTGATGCTTTGCAGCGTAGAGCTGTAAGAATTGTTGACGACCCCAAGCTCACCGAACACCTAGAGCCGCTCAACATGCGCAGAGAGTTTGGGTCTCTCTATATTTTTTATCGCATTTACAACGGGAAGTGTTCTGAAGAACTGTTTGATCTAATGCCGGCGTCATGGTTTTATCATTGTACTAGCTACCACCATCTGAAAGTTGATCCACATATCGCATACTGTGCGATTCACACGACCTTTCTTGCCTCATACCTGTAAAATGTGGAATGAGCTACCTTCCGCGGTGTTTCTGAGGAGCTACAACATGGGGTTCTTCAAAAGGAGATTTAATAGTGTTCGAAAGGGTCAGCAATGTAATTGTGATGCCTCTGGTGTTACAAGTGTTCCATAGGCGCCGGTAACTGCTTACCATCACCCGGCCCGTCTGCTTGTTTGCTACCTATGGCATTAAAAAAATGCTTGGATCGAGTTTACAGGCCTACCGATTACCTGTGATGAGGTAGCTGCTCAGTGCGAGATGGTGTAACAGATTACGCGGTGCAGAAACCGCCATCAGGGTGTTTTAGGGTTATTACAGCTGTCAGGACAAATAAATTTTTAGACCTAGTTTAAGAGTCCGAATTCACGTCTATTTTTGATGATTTCAGATCCTGTTTTCGTCAGGTCTCGAAAAGGCAACATGATGATCCAATACGGACCCTATAAATTTAGTAAACAATTCACAAACGGGCCGATTACCAGATGGCAGTGCTCCATCAGAACCACGAGCTGCAAGGCTTACGTGAAAACCCATGAAAATAAAATATTTGTAGTGAAAAATTGTCATAACCATGGACCGCGATGATGCGCTTATGTGCACACTCACACATAAGCGCATCATTATGTATGTATAACAAAAATAATGCCTACTTAAGTTTATATTTTTTTTAAGTTTTAACCTTTTTTGCTTTTTTTACGTTGTCATAATCATGAGCCAGGCTATTTTATGTGTGTGTGTTTACGATGTAGTGTAGGTCTGTGTAATAAGTAGTGCTTAAGAATGCTATAAAATTTAATACTGACTGGATAAAAACTGGTAAAATAAAGTTTTATAATAATAATATAAATCAGCCAGTTGTGTTGGTAATTTTTTGATGATTCTCGACACATCGAATTTGCCGACACAACCTGGCGGCGTGTCAATAGTTTCTGTGTCCCTTTTGATGATATAATCGATAAATAACCTAATGGATTAAAAGACATGATAAATTTTGTAGCTACGCTCAAGGACTATTGCCACGTTTGGTGGAAGCAACGGATGAACCAGAATGCTACTATGTTTAAAAATTCATTATTGTCATCTAGTGTAGAAATGATATCAGCATACTAGCAATTTTTCTCTTCAACATGGGGCTTTTAGGTTAGGTTGGTTTTTCTTAAACTCTTTAATTGTAATGTAGATGTACTAAATTTAATTAACAAATGTCCGAGACTAGGAACTAAAAAAGACTGTAATTTAGGTAGTAATTGACAATTTTTTCTTTCTTTATTTAATTTAGATAAGTATAAAATAAGCTATTTTGACATAATTTTAACATTGTCTCCATTTTATAATCTTACTAAACCTTTTCAAGTGTCAACCTGTCAATGTGTAACGGTGGTTTATTATAAATGAACGTGGTCGAGTAATATAAAGAGGTGAAAGATGTATTTTCGTGTTTTTCTCCAAACTCTATAGAAGCTTCTAGTTAAATCATCACCACCTTACTAGGGCCTCAGATCAAATAATAATTATCAATATTTAAAAAAACGGACTTCATAAAAATGATAGAACTGGACTAAATTGGAACTACAAGAGAACCACCAACTTTTAAATAAAAAAAATAATCATCAAAATCGGTTCACCCAGTCGAAAGTTCTGAGGTAACAAACATAAAAAAACAGTCGAATTGAGAACCTCCTCCTTTTTGGAAGTCGGTTAAAAATACAGATGGGCGTACTGCCTAAGTGAAGTCAAAATTGCTTCTAAAACTACGTGAATTCCCAGTATAAATACACGACAGACGCACACAAACGTATTCAAAACGACGTGAATATCATACTGAAACGTTTCAAAAAGTGGCTACACTTTTCGTGTTCGCCGTACCCATCTGTATTTTTTATTTGATCTGAGACTAGGGCATGACTTAGACTTAAATAAAGATATTTTGTAGTACTATATAAGTAATATCCCTAGTAACTGTTATAATATTTAGTAAAATTATTTACAGATATTATTTTCTGCCAGTCACGTTCGGGTAAAGTCATGGTCAAATGTGGCGGCTATAGTTTCAGTAAAAACTATTCGAGAGGTCCTAAGATCAGATGGCAATGCTCTAACAGGAGCCAGAACGGCTGCAAAGCTTTTGTTATTACTTACGAAAATATGTTTTTGAGAGTTAATAACAATCATAATCACCTTATACCGATCACCGACTATCTCTAGCGTGGAGGTTCCACGGGGGAAAAAATCTCAGTTATCCCACCAGTGGATACACGGGGAAACCGCCAATCAGAGCTATCTATTTAGCACGCTTTCAAAATTTTGAAAGCCAAAAACGGGGAGAAACGATTGGGTATTCTTTTTAGAATTAAATTGAAAACGTTTTTAAAGTATAAGTACGTTTTTTTTGGCGAAAGAAATAGAAAAAAAATACAAGTTTTTGGAGTTTACTCCTTAAGAAACGATTTGAGTTATAAGGCCCGGTACGGAAATTTTATGAGGAGTAAAATCAAGTGTAACACGAAAAGTTGAGGCGTTACGTAGAAAGAGACAAACATATATATCTGTAGGATTGAACGTGTAAAAGAATGAGATGGAATACATGTGTTGCGCGCCTGCGCGCAACACATGTATTCCATCTCATTCTTCTGCTGCCGAGTAAACTCCAATCGTGCGTCGTAGCTGACACACACACACTTTTTTTTAACTTCTCCGCTATCCTATCTACACTAATATTTTATCAGTCGCAGTTGCTACCTTGTTGACGTTGTTATTATTTATTCAACTAATTATAATTATATATTTTATACGAGTATACTTTTATATATTAGTATATTATATAAGGTGGGGAAAAAGTTTCTTCGTATTTTTTAAACAAATTCAAGACATATTTTTTTCAAGTTTAATTACATTTAATTATAATATATATGTGCCATTTTGTTCGATAACTTGTTGCCATCTTGTAGGTAGTGACATGATCCCGTTGCTGTAGAATTTTTGGGACTTCTGATCAAAAAAATGCAACAAGTAGTTTTGACAGTCCTTTCTTGATGTTAATCTAACACTACCCAAAGAATTCTGAAGAGATCGAAACAGGTGGAAATCTGAGGGTGCAAGGTCAGGGCTATATGGTGGATGCATTAACACTTCCCAACCAAGCTCTCTAAATTTTTGCTGAGTGGCCAAAGATGTGTGCGGTCTGGCGTTATCATGATGAAAGACCACACTCTTTCTGTTGATCAATTCCGGCCGTTTTTTCTCAATTTCTTGTTTGAGTCACATCTGCTGTTGGCAGTAGAGATCCGAATCGATGGTTTTGCCCGGCGGTAAAAGCTCATAATGAACGATGCCCTGCCAATGCCACCATACACACAGCATCACCTTATTACGTGTTAATCCGGGTTTCGCTACAGTCTGTGGTGCTTCACTGCCCTTTGACCATGATCGTTTGCGCACATTCTTGTCGTAGGTGATCCATTTTTCATCACCAGTGATCAATCTTTTCAAAAACGGTTCGGTTTCTTCACGTTTCAATAGAGAGTCGCAAATGAGTACACGATTCATTTGGTTTCTTTCAGTGAGCTTGTGTGGCACCCAAATATCGAGTTTTTTTGTATACCCAGTTTTTTTCAAATGGGTCAAAACTGTTTTGTGGTCAATCCCCAGTTCTTCAGCTACGTCGTAACTATTAATATGCCGATCTTGGTCCACTTTTTCAGAAATGGCATCTACTTTATCCGTTACAGGGCGACCAGAGCGAGCTGCATCTTTGACATCAAAATTCCCGGACTGAAAACGCTTGAACCAACATTGTGCTACTCTTGATGACACTGCATTAGGTCCATAAACGTCACAAATTTTTTTCGCGGCTTGTGTCGCAGTTTTCCCTTTTTTGTAATAAAATTTCACAATATATCGAATTTCTTCGTTAGATTCACTCATTTTATCAAACAAAAAAACAATTGAAAAATGGCGGGAAATTGCTTTTTACTTTTTGTATTCCTTTTTTAAAATGTCATATTTTTAATGGTATCAAAACCAGCCAGATACAAACAGTACAACGGATGAGATTTTTACTACAACCTTATATATACAAAATACGAAAAGACTTTTTCCCCGACCTATTAGTTACTTTAGGTTATTTAAGTATTAGAATGTGTTATTATTAGAATGTAAGTATCATATTTTTCACTATTTCACGCCCCGCCTTCTAACTTCTGTATGAATCCTCTCCATCCTAAGGTTGCCTGGAAGAGATCGCTCTTAGCGATAAGGCCGCCGATTGTTACACTAGTTTGTTTTGTTTAAAGCTATTTTATCGTGTAATATGTTATTTGTGGTGTGAACAATAAAGAGTTTATCTATCTATCTATCTAATATTATAAAGAGGAAAGATTTGTGTTGTTGGATGTTTGTAACGAATTAACTTAAAAACTACTGGACTGATAAAAAAAAAACACCATTAGAATGCTACATTATCCTTGAGTAACATAGGCTATACTTATTACTGGAATGTTTAAAAAAATCCACCCGTGAGAAGTAGGACGAGCGGCTAGTAAAATTGAACAAGAACATTGATTAACATCATTTGCAGCGTTTTTCTAAAGATAATGCCCAATCGGTATTTTTTAATTATAACCAGTGTTTTATACCAAGATATCCTATTTAAAATAAAATACAACTAAAATGTGTGTGAAATAATATACAGTATAGGATTGAAAAGTTCTGGATTCTAAATGAGTTCTTGAAGGTGTTGGAGCTATAATATTAAGTATTGCTCCCGCCAATTATGCCTAATGAGTATTATTATTAAAAAAAAAAACAAGTATTATCAATATAAATTGTTTACATGCATTATTCGTTTGTATCTATTGGAACCGCGATATCAATACAGCCTGAACAATACCTGAATGCATCAGGGCACTTATGAAAGCAGGAGACACCTATACAAAGAATGGCATAACATTTAACACAAATCTGTTTTGTTGGGTTTTAACACAAAAACCCAACATTACAGAACATATATATTTATATACTTCATATATTATGTATATTATTTATTTATGTTTGTTATTTGTTGTTTTATTCATAAAATTCCTTTTCTATTATTAATTTTTGTTTCGTCCTTTTATTCTTAGGTCTTATGGAGACGCTGTGCGTCCCAAGGGTACTAATGCGGGTAACGCACTTTTACATGGCCATACGTTTAAATTACCCACGATACCCGCTTAACGCCCCGCATCTCCTAAATCCGTAAATGAGAACTGAAATATCGTCGATTTCCTTATCTGCGAGAATTAAGTTTCTACCAAGATAACAACTTCTCTTCAGATCTATAGACACTATATCATATTAATTTATTCCAAATCAGAGTACTGACTTGAGTACGCGAGGAAACGTACTGAATGCTGATTGGTGCATGACAGTGGTCTGACGTGTCATTGGTAAGCGAGTAATTGTATAAGCGCTAGCTGTACTAATGTATTGATTGAAAGCGTTTGCTCTACGGAAGAAATAAAATCATCCGTGGTTTGTTATATACCTTGATTTCTACCATTAGAAATTACGTATCTTATTAGATTACGTTTATTATTCATTTATATATATTTTTTATTCCAGGGCCAGTCTTTGTTCAGTCGCGACGTGGTAGAGTGATGATCAAATATGAAGGTTATCTCTATACTAAAGGCTATACTCGCGGTTTTAAAACAAGATGGCAGTGTTCAACCAAAAGCAGCAATTACTGCAAAGCGTTTATATTTACCTTTGATAATAGTATTGTGACAATAAATAGTAATCATTCTCACCCTCCTTCTAATGGAGTAAATGTAAAAGAATTACCGAGTGATACCATCACACCGTAATGTTCTTTATATTTATGGCTAGGAAATTTTAGTAAATTATTTTTTTCGAAATAAACAATATTCATTATCAGAGCTTTTAAGGATTCTTCGTGTCGTAAACTTCACTAGATGGCGATATTTTATTATACAAGGTTACGCGGAAAGACTATACTAAGCTGGAAGAAGTCTATGGTACTCTTCATTATGCACAACTTTTACTATGGGACCAACCCTGAAATCGCGAAAAAATATCATCTGTTCATATAATTTTGTCGAGTGTGAAAGACCCTTTTCTGTCGAACAGTTCATACTTTTCTCGCGGTTTCTGTTTTGTTCTCATAAAAATTGTTCATAATGATGGGTACAGACTATGGGCGCTAGCAGCTTCTCTATCGATATTATCTCTGCGAACAAATAGGAAAGGTTAGTATTTTACTGCCCCAGGGTTTTGGAGGGCTTTTTATTTTGTTTTATCGTGACTCTTAAAAGCTCTCATACGCGGGCCAATCAATGTGAAATACACGACACCTGTCGGGCTAGCATGGGCGCCGCGACTAAATTTTGTCGACATTTTTATCGTGCCAAAGCGAAACAGGCGTATATAAAACCGTAGGCACCTTCTCGCGTTCTCGCTCGACAAAGTGACGACAAGATTTTATCGCGGTGCGCATGCTGGTGTGATAATAATATGTTAGTTATTTGGTCAAAGGAGACTTTATTTCATTGAGTAAAAATATGTTTTAATTAGTTTTATAACTACTCATACTTCACATCATCAGCCAATTAACGTCCACTGTTGGACAAGGCCTCCCTCATAGAGAGGGGTGTTGCCATAATCCCCACGCTTGGCAGGCGGCTTGGGGATCGCAGTACGTTCACCGTGTACTATTAGGACGCTGCTGCCATACTCATACATACTACTCATACTTGGCAGCACTTTATTTTTGTTATATGTTTTTATTTTTAATTATATAATATTGTAATAATTGTTTTTATTAAATAAGTCACGTCGACTTGAGTTGGGCAAGCGTAATTAATAAAATAATTTGCACAAATTAGCTAGTTATAGATTAACTTAGACAATATAAGATATGATAATATTGAATTAGCTTAGATTAGATGTTTATTATCTTTAAGTGTTAATTTTAAGCATTGTTTTATTTCTAATTTTATTGAAACGTACTTGTAATTGAGTTCGAATGAAAAATATTTTGTTTTTATTCTGATAAGTTTTATTACTATATATTTTTATCTAACTATGGACTACGTTATAACGTACCACGATTAACATGCATTGGGATGCATGGTGGATTAGGGTCCAACTTGAATAGTTGATTAAATCAGGCGTTACTTTGCCCTCTTCGAAACTGTTTTTCTAATGAATATCTAGTGTAATTCCGCTTCATCATCATCATCAGCCATAAGACGTCCACTGCTGAACATAGGCCTCCCCCTTTAACCTCCACACTGAACGACAACCTACTGCCATCTGCATCCACTGGATGCCCGCTACTCTCTTGATGTCGTCGGTCCATCTAGTGGGAGGCCTACCTACGCTGCGTCTTCCAGTCCGTGGTCTCCAATCAAGAAAGCTACCCCAAAGAAAAAAAAAACCGCTTCTAAGTCCCTTAAATTACAATAAGTAATTTGGGATAAATTTTACTCGGTAGATATTTGTTAATGAAGTTAATTTAATTAGGTTTAATTTTGCCTAACCTGAAATAAAATATTAATTACATAAAAGATAAAATTAACCTAACCTGAAACAAAAAATAATTATTCTGAATCGTGAAATATAAATTAATGTGAAATTTAAAAATTATATTAATGTAGTTAATTTAATTAAGTTTAATGTAGCCTAAACTGATATAAAATATTAATTAAATAAATGATAAAATTAACCTAACCTGAAACAAAAATTAATTAATTCTGAAAATTGAAATAAATTTGAAATTAAAATGAGTCCAACTTTTCTCTCTGAGAAAAAGCTTGTGTCCCAGCAGTGGGAACATGACAGGTGATGATGACGATGATGACCTAATAACGTAATCGCGTGCGTTCTTTATTGAAAAATAACTACCCGGAAGAATAAAACGTTATTATTAACCTTGTTAAGTAATACATCATTTCTGACTGTGCTTAAATTTTTTAATTCCTTCCTGCCCTTTTTTCTATCGGAATGCCAGAGCGGGCACGAAAAATCTACATCGCTTTATGGTTGACATTCCGAAAATCCGTACAAAGCGTTTTGATTCCACTTTTATTGTGCGAACTGCTAATGTGGTGTGCACTGCCTAAATGGGTGTTCGCCGATAGTTACAATCTGGGTGTTTTCAAGTCAAGAGTGAATCGGTTTCTTCTAGGTAAGCGTGATCCATCGTAGGCCGCATCATCGCTTAACATCAGGCGAGTTGGTGGCGAAGCGTAAGCCTATTTTATAACTAAAAAAAAAAACAATTTGTCCAGATCATAATGAAAGTCGATAATAGGTATGGTATGGGTGATCCACCTGATGTGATATAAAAATTTGGTTTATTTCAGGACCAGTGTTCTTCCTTTCAAGTCGGGGTAAAATGCAAATTAGATGTGACAGGTATCACTTTAGCAGAGACTATTGCGCTGGTTTTAGGACGAAATGGTTATGTTCTAACAGACGGAAACACAGCTGCAAAGCTTTTTTAGTTAGCTACGGAAATGAATTCGTTAAAGTATGCAATAATCATAATCATGCCCCACCTCGAATCCCAAAAACCACAAAAGAATCCAGGAAAAATAAAAATAACTTATGATGTTAAGTTTACTGATTAAACATTGTTATTTTTTAATTTGCTTGTTCTTATTTACTTACCTAATTTTCAAATAAAATAATTATGTTCGTATATGTCACTTTCTCTCTCTTTCTCTCTTTTGCAATGCTTGTGGTAATTAAAATCTAACAAACTACACATTACTACAATAACATTTATAACATCGAAAGATTTAAATATTATTGAAGAATTGTGTAATGATATTATTATGATAATAACATGAAACAATGGTTAAACGGTTCAATAAAACAATTTTCTTGTTGGAAAAGTGACATTGAAATAATAATGGTCAAGAGCGTGGTAAAACACATTTGATAGGGTTTTATAGATCGTATTTTCCATAGTACTTTAAAATTACTTAAATTACTTTAGAATTAGAATGAAACTTTTCGCATGAGCGTTTCAAAATGTGGACTTGCCAAATTTCAGAGGTGTACTCCGATTATTTATTTTTTTGGTTTAGCCAACGAGAAAATTTCTTGGTAAAAATTCTTTGTTAAAATCGTCTAACGAAAAAGTAGGATGGCTTTACTTGAATTTATTAAAGTTTTATTGCTTAAGTTCTACAAGTTGTGATTACATAATGTTTGAAATAATAAATAAAGGAATAAAGAAAAATTTAATAAAGGTTTTGAAGATAACCTATTAGCAAGGCAAGTAACTTTTAAAGTTTCCATGTCTCATAGTTTAGAAATGCATTGGGGGAGGAGACCCATTTATTGCCACTATGGCGGGCCATATTTTATCATGGATTTTATTTTATAAACATTCTTTCCAATCTGGTGAATGACTGGCAGAAAATGCGTAGCATTGTCATCTATTTGTGCATTTCTACATTAGTTGAAAGTGGTAAGTGCATTATAGTATTAAACAAAATAAATGAAGTAGCTCTGGCATAGTTTGACTTGACTTCTTGGATTTGTGGCTTCTGCTAATAGTGTCACAATTCTGTCAATGGCTCCAATCATAGCTTATACCACGCTTACTTGTGACGCTCACATATGAAAATTTGTGAATGAAATAGAAAAAGAGCTATTAGCGCTATTTGCAAAAGGTTTCAAATGGCTAACACCATTCTTGCAGCTTTTCTCGATCCTTCTTAGTCATTGTATACATCTCTCTTTCGTACACAGTGCCCAGTCTTGTGAGGCTGAGACATGTCATGTGCCAATCATCAGTATGTTATGTGTGTAGCAGTAGCTTTCCAACTAAGTCTTTATTTTTTCTTCAGTACCAGTATTCTGCATGTCCCGTTATGGTAACATCATGGTGCAACACGGAAGCTATAGGTTTACTGAAAAACGCTCTACCGGCAACAAGACGAGATGGGTCTGCACGAGGAACAATAAAGGCTGCAAAGCTTGCATCTCCAGCTACGGACAAGAGTTTATAAAAATTAATGCTAACCACAATCATTAGATATATATAATAATGCTCTATTACTGTAAGTAAGGCGCCGGATACACTCAGCGCCGCTCCAAAGCAAGTTTTATGAAGTAGTAGGACTCTTTTATAGAGCGGTGAAGGCAGAGTGGTAGCGTGTGCGCTTTAAAATTTGACAGTAGCCAGTTCAATCCTCAGCCTTACACCAATTACTTATTAACTAAAACCTAAATAAATTATGTGATTTTTCGACGCCATCGCTCAAAACGGTGAAGGATAATATCGTGTGGGAATCGGTATGTCCAAAAACTTCATAAATAAAGTTCAAAGAGACAGTCACCAGCATGCACTGGGCCAGCATGCATGGAGCAGCATGCGGCATTATGCAGCATTAAGGCGGGGATTAAGGTCCATACTCACTCTCTCTCTTAGAAAAAGCCTGTGTCCAGCAGTGGGAACGTGAAGGGCTGATAATGATGAGAGCTCTTTTGTGGAGTCCTGGGGAAGTACCACTATAAATCGTCAAGCAGTGGTGAGCAAACATTACTGTGTTTGAGATCGAAGGTCAGTGTTTTCAGTAAAATTACTGGGCATAAAAATATTTAATATCTAATATCTCAGGGTAATCACCTGTATTACTGCGCAGGAGTTTGAACTGTTAAAGTTCTAAATTCTGGGTGGAACTGAACAGTTCCGGTCAAGTGTGATTAATCTCAGCGGTAAGCAGCTTGCCTCGCTGTACTGACAAGTCGAATACTCTGTAACATGTTACATTACGTTTAAATAATACAGTCCCTAGCTTTATGTTTTGCATCATAATGAGTCGGGTCTCTTGCGATTATTTTTTTTTTTTTTGCACTAACACGTTTTTCTGACAAAATGGGAGCGTTTCCTGTTTTGCTAAACAAAAACACGCTAACATGTTATCCGATGGAATCGGATAACATCGCCGTGTTCGCTTGCCTGCCCACAAGGGCAGGGAAGGGAATGTTTATTTCACCGTTGCTCTCTAACAATTTAGACGTGTCGGTTTCTCTCGCCTGTGTGTTTATCAACGTGTTTATACTGTATTAGGATACCTATTTTTTTAAAGAATGAATAAAAATAGGAATAAATAAAACACGCTATTTTGTGCATTGTATTTAAAATAACTCAAACATATAAATTTAGACGAGTATATCATCTAAATTAATTTTTATAAAAGGATTTAATATCTAATATAAACTTTCTGACATTTTGTTAAACAATCGCAGGAGACCGCAATGTTTTGTGAGCAGGTTATTCTAAACATGTTTTGTTAATTTTTTAGCGCAGGAGACCCGGTTTCAAATGGATAGGTACTAAGGTTATAATTGGTATAAAGGCCTTGTTTTATAAGTGTGTATTGCGCTTTAGGCTGATCCTATAAGAGCGATGCACGTTTCGGATAATTAGCGACTCGAGTAGTTTACTTGCAATGTGTTCGAATGATGTAGCAGAAATTTATCGATTCGTTTGCGAAGATCTATTCAAACGCGGTGTAAGAGTTTTGCCGACGCGACAGTACTCGAGTCGCTAAATTACGATACTTGGTTTGTTTCATGTAGGACCAGGCTTACACTTGTAATTAGCGTGTTAGTTAGTTTTATTGCATTAGAACTGTTTTGTTATTAGTTTATTAATAGAGAAGTGAAGTGATAGTGACACACAGTCACTCGTATAGAATAAAACTTACCAATCGATGTTTTTGCCAAACTAACTAAACTGACTATTTTTTTTTTATCTATACCGAGTGTATCTCTAGACGAAATACATTTTAAAGTATATCATTTTACTTATCATTATAATCAATTTTACTTCCGGACCGAAACTCCAAAAAAAATGCTACTTCATACACTTCGTTGGGTGTTTTATTTCAGGTTAGGCTAAATTAACATCACTAACAAATACCTATCGAGTAAAATTTATCCCACATTCCTTATTGAACTTGAAGCGATGTAGAAGCGGAATTACACTAGAAATTCATCAGAAATCTCTAGATACCCAGTTGATATAAAATATCTTGTAAAATATATCGTTTATGAACTGTGTATCTCTATAAAACACTGTTTACCTGTATAAATACTTAAAAATCATAAAATACCTTAATGAGTCCAATATTTCTTATTTTTTCAGCGTTCCCGGAGATGGATTTAGAATTCTTTCCAACCAATCGAGGAAAAGATATGCTCTACTACAAAGGAAATACGTATGTCCTTATGCATAGCAAGACCAGGTGGTATTGTTCCAAGAGGCACAACTATAAATGTGAGGCACGAGTAATCACTACCAAAGATAGGATGTTTTTGGAAGAACTGGGAATTCACAATCATCCTCCACCGACGATGTTTAGAACGTCCACCGGACAGCTGTTCAGTATCTAAAAAACGAAATAGGTTGACCCAACGATCTATTATCATGAATGATTCTATAGCTCGTTTGCGTCCGTCTCTTCAACTCTTCAGTGACATTGTGCCTCCCTCTGATACCAAACAGTGTTATTCCAAAAACAACTTTTATAGTGCGAACCGTGAACTGTGGAATACGCTGCCTGAAAGGGTGTGCCCCGATAGTTACAATCTAGGTCTGAGACATTAGGGAAACGGAAGCCTATTCAACGAAAACACAGCTCAGACAATGGTTTAGCCTTGGATCTTATACAACTTTCTTGGACAAGCAGATATTTAGAAAAATATTACGAACCACAACTTTAGAATTTCGTAGATATATATCACTTATTTTAGACGCTGATAAGTGAAAGAAACAATATCATGGGTAAAAGGGAATCCCCCAGACATCGCTGGCTGGACCACGAATAGGAAACGATTTTATAGTAACGTTTAATATGTATTAGTATAAAAATTACTGTATTTTTTGTTTTTTTGTAATAGCTTACTCATTTTGCTTAATTACTAATTTTGAAAATAAGTATATTACCATATAATTATGCATAAATATTATGGTGGCTGCTTTAGGCGGTAAGGTCAAATATTTCATGTGTCAAAATGGTTTGTTATATAAATGGTATTATTACATAAATGGTATTTTTATTTATTTACTCAAATCTATGTTCGACATAATTATTGTTGTTAATTCCAATTCATTCGTTATACTACTATGCTCGTATTGATGTATTTTTGTATCCCTATTCAACACATGATTTTTGGTACCTAATATTTAGTTCTTGGTTGGCATGGCTTCCATCTCTGTCACTTTTAATAGATATGAATAATAAGAGTGATGTAATTATTACTCTTCAGGAATCGAGAGCTCATTGAGTGTGTTCAGAATTTCTCTGAGGGATTGTTGTTTTTTATTATTATTATTATAAGAAGAGCGCTAAACAAGCATGCGGCCCACCTGATGGTAAGCAAAACCACCGTCTATGGACACGTGCAACACTAGCGGTGATGACGGTGCTTTGCCAGCCCGGAGAGGTAGTTGTAGACACCCTGTTTGAAACGCTTCATGTTGAAGCTCGGCGGGAAAACCTTCGTAACCGAAACGAAGTTATTCGTTTAATTAAAGCACTGACATAGTTCAGGGAATTAGCAAGGTAAAGAGGCAGAGGGCCGATCATGTCTGTGAGTCAGGTGGTCTGTTATTTCAGGAGTGTCAAAAGCCTACGTTACTGTTCTGTTGCTCCTAGTTCATACATAGTTCGTGCATGTCAACATTTTAGAAGATATGAAATCATGAGTCTTAAAAACCAAACTATTTTATTCATAGACATTACAAATATTTTATACAACTTTTTAATGTAATGTTGTAGCCACGCATTTATTGCATTTGCATACTAATTGCTGACTACAGCGATTGCGATGCATGACGCGAGTGGAGTACATCAGTTGTCACCCTTCGGGCACGTTAGGTAGGCGCGTTGCTTGTTTGGCAATAATTATAATTTAATAAACCAGTGCTTAAATACCAGTACCAGTGACTTCCATTGAAGGACTAGAGAATATCATACCTTATAGGAAAGACTATTGGCCTAGGACATTAAATATGGTAAAGTGGTGACCCCGAAATTTTCGGGTGGCGGCTCACTTTAATAGTTATTGCCTATCTGCCTATACCGTGCCTGGAAATTACACTATCGGAGTTAAAACGCTTGTTTTAAATTTAAATATGCGCAGACCGTACCGTTGGATGTTTATAGTAGCGGCGGTAAATCAGCCCATACTCGGGGCGGACTTTTTAATTTACCACATGCTGCTATCATAGCTAGCAAAGCAAATAGCTATGCTACTTATGTCAATCTACTTTATGTAACCGGAGACTTGTCGATCAACTGCCGAATGTAAACACTATAGGTTCGGTTGTAAATTGTACCTAGCCTACGTTAAATTCTGTCAATGTAACACATCCATTTTTTGACATTTTGTCCAAGTACCCTGACTTAACGAAACCCGTTTCTTTCAAGGATACCCCTAAGCATTCGGTGTTATTAAGTTTTCATCATATTGAGACAACCGGGCCGCCTGTGCATGCGCGCGCTCGCCCGTTGCCTCCCGATAGGTATAAAAAGGTCAGTGAAGAATTATGTTTAATGCAGGAATTGGGAATTTGTCATCCATCGAAGAGTCCGTGGTCTAGCCCGTTAATTCCGATAAAGAATGGAGAAATTCGGCTTTGTGGAGATTACAGGCAACTTAACGCGGTTACGAAACCTGACAGATACCCAATTGCCCGTTTACATGATTTCACTTATATCTTGTCAGGAATTAAAATTTTCAGTAAAATTTATGTTAATAGAGCATACCATTGTATTCCAGTTGCTCCGGAAGATGTTGTAAAGACAGCGATTATTACGCCATTCGGATTATTTGAGTTTCCGCGAATGTCATTCGGTTTACGAAATGCAGCGCAATCTTTTCAACGCTTCATGAACAACACTGTTTTACAAGGATTAGGAATTGTACTCGATGACGGAACTTTTGAGCCCAGTTCAGAGTTTGTTTTTTCTATATTGATGACGTCTTTGTCGCCAGCGATTCAAGTTTACGGCGTGAACAACACTTAGAAGTCTTGTTCAACCGTCTAAATGATTTTGGCATAACAATTAATGTAGCAAAGTGTGCGTTTGGACAGGCTTACATCAAATTCCTAGGACATGAGGTTACAATAGATGGAATTAAGCCGTCACTTGACAAGGTCAAGGCCATAGCCGACTTTCCGAGACCGTATACAGTGGCAGGACTTAGACGTTTTATAGGAATGGTAAATTTTTACCGACCGCACATGCCAAACGCTATGGCCTATCAAGCTGAGTTATTGAAACACGTCAGCGGTGCGAAGAAAAATTATAATTGTTTGGGACGATACGGCTAATGAAGCATTCTTAAAATGTAAGCAGAGTCTTCAGGACGCCGTGACCTTAACTTACCCTGTGCCTGATGCACCCCTAAGTTTAATGTGCGATGCGTGTAATTTTAGCGTGGGTAGCGTTCTCCAACAATTAATTGAAGGTCATTGGAAGCCGTTAGGTTATTTTTCACGGAAACTAATGGACACACAAACAAAATACAGTACTTAAGATCGCGAGTTGTTAGCAATTTATTTGGCTATCGTTCATTTCAGAAAGATGTTCGAAGGTAGAGCGCTTATCATCTATACAGATCATAAGCCTCTAACTTTCGCATTCTCGAAACTTTCAAGTCACAAAGAGATGCCACGACGTGATGTACAACTCATGTATATAAGTGAATTTACCACTGACATTCGATATGTCGAAGGCAGTGATAACGCGGTAGCAGACTCGCTAAGCAGAATTGAAACAATAAACACTCCAAGTAGCTTAGATTTCACAGAAATTGCAATTGCCCAGTGTACCGATGTCTATGCGACACACTGGAAATACGACGCAAGTAGCAACGTCAACATTAAAAAGGTAAAGGTCTGTACCTAATATTGCGACACACATTGTGAAGTGTCAACTGACAATATTAGACCGTATTTACCTGTGGCGTTTCGCAAGTTAGCGTTTGACTCAGTACATGATCTTAGTCATCCCGGAATTAATACCACACGCAAACTGGTGGGCCAGCGTTATTTCTGGCCTGGAATGAACAAGGATGTCAGTATATGGGCGAAAACTTGTATACCATGCCAGAAAGAACGTTTCAAACATCTTCATGTGGATTTAGTCGGAACAATGGTGACGTGAAAATATGTGTTTGGCGTGTCATTATTTTAATATACTTTTTATTATGTTTCTTGATAATGTTGTGTATCGGTGTAACTAGCCTTAAGTTACTTTATACCAACGTGCCCTATACTTACCATTATGACTATGTAATTTGATTTGTTTATTTCAATGTAGAGTCGAATGCACTCGGCCACCCTGCCAACGTTTTGCTGACCATCATTATTATGTTACAGTGTTATCAGCGGTGTAGCCGAGGTGCGATGGCAATTTCTCCGTTATTAGAGCAATGTTTTAACTTTGGATATTTGTATTGTAGAAGCTATTTTTAATTATTTGATGTTTTTATTCAAAAAGGGGGTGGTTGATGTAGCGACACATTTATTGCATTTGCATACTGATTGCTGACTCCAGCGATTGCGATGCATGACGCGAGTGGAGTACATCAGTCGTCACCCTCCGGGGACGTTAGGTAGACGCGTTGCTTATTTGGCAATAATTATAATTTAATAAACCAGTGCTTAAATACCAGTAACTTTCATTGAAGGACTAGAGAATATCACACCTTATAGGAAAGACTGTTGGCCTAGGACATTAAATATGGTAAAATAACATTGTTTATTGTCAATACTAATTGGGAGAGACCTTAGCCCAGCATTAAGACAAAGCAGGTTAACATAAAAAATAAAAATATTTATATTTTCATCAGAACAGACGAGGAGGTTGTCAAACGCAAGCCTATTATAAAAAAACGTATTTTAAAGGATTTTTCCTGAACTACGTTGCATTAATATGAAATAATATTAATATAAATCTTATCTTAACAACAAACAAAGTAAATAGGCTATTGTATATTTTTTAAATTTGTGGAAATTAAAAAAATAAACGAATGTTTCAACATCTTTGGAGAAATAAACGATTTTATATCTTTAAAGATGTTAAAACGCGCGACTGAGATATTCATGCGCTTTGATCTCGCCCTCAATCTTAGAATACTTTCTAATTTGATTTAATTTTCAGGGCTCATGTACTGCACGTCGCGGCTTGGCAATATTAAAATAAGTTATGGCGGGTACTACTATAACAAACATCGGAAAAGCACCACCTGCATTAGGTGGAGGTGTTCTTCTCGCGTTTCGAAAGGATGTAGGGCATACGTGACTACTGCAGACAACGAGATAATAAGCGTTGGCAACTTTCATAACCATGGTCCTCCTAACTCAACCCCTGTTGCTTGGAAACAACCGGTTGACAAATATTTGTAAAGGACGTAGGGCATATGTGACTACTGCAGTCGATGAAATCATAAAAGTTGGCTATTTTCCTAATACCATGGCTACCATGGTCCTCCAAAGTCAACTCCTGTTGCTTGGAAACAACTAGTTGATACATAAATGTTCTTCTCACGTTCCTAAATGATATAAGGTACGTCACTATTGCAGACGACGAAATCATGGGCTACTTTAAAAACCATGGTCCTCAAAATTAAACTCCTGTTGCAAGGTTGGGCATACGCGACTACTGCAAATGACGAAATCAGAAGCGTTGGCAACTTTCACAATCATGGTCCTCCGAACTTTAATCCTGTTGATTGGAAACAACCTGTTGATAAATAAATGTTTTTCTCGCGTTTCTAAATAATACAGAGCATAAGCGACTACTGCAACTAACGAGATCATAAGCTTTGGAAACTCTTATAACCATGACTGAGTTGACTCTTATAACCATGTAAAGGAGTTGAGCTAGGAGAGCTCAACTCCTTTACTTGCAGTGCTGATCAGATTAGTTTTTTAACATTCGTTTCGCATGATTATCTTTGGCTGTTTCAACGTGTGCAGGTTGTTGTTGTTCTTTTTAAGGGCAGTTAAAAGCGTGTGGCTACCTTGCTCGAATTTTTGATCATTTTTTAAAATATAAAATCATAAGTCTTAATAAAACCAAAGACTATTTTGTTCATTGACATTACGAATATTTTATAAAAAAAATATGTTGATATCACTTATATTTTTATCACCATAGGCGAGGAATTGGTCAAACACAACCTTTTAAAAGAGTTTTTCCTGAACTCCGTCGTATTAATAGGAAATTATATTAATCTTAACAAAACTAAAATGCAGAACAGCAAACAAAATGGTCTTTAGAATTTTTTATTCCCATTTAGTTGTTTTATATCTTCAAATATAAGCGCGAGCGAGATGGTCATGCGCGTTGATCTCGGCCTCAATCTGATAATGCTTACTAACTTGATTTAATTTTCAGGGCTCATATACTGCACGTCGCGTCTAGGCAATATTAAAATTAGTTATAACGGGTACTATTATAACAAACATTGGCAAAGCAATACCAGCATCAGGTGGAGGTGTTCTTCTCGCGTTTCTAAAGGATGTAGGGCATTTGTGACTACTGCAGAAAACGAGATCATAAGCGTTGGCAACTTTCATAACCATGGTCCTCCTAATTCAACTCCCATTGCTTGGCAACAACCAGCTGATAAATGAATGTTCTTATTGATTTTCTAAAAAAATTAGGGCTTACAAGACTATGCAAACCATGACATCATAAGCACTGACAACTCGCATAACCATGGTCTTCCAAACTAAACTCCTGTTGCTTGGAAACAACCGAAAGATAAATAAATGTTCTTCTCGGGTTTCTAAAGGATTTAGGGTATACGTGACTATTGCAGACAACAAAATCATAAGTGTTGGCTATTTTCATAATCATGGTTCTCCAAGCTCAACTCCTGTTGCTTAAAAACAACCGGTTGATAAATAAATGTTCTTATCGTGTTTCTAAAGTATGTAAGGTAGACGTGATTATTGTAGACGACAAAATCATAAGTGATGGCTAATTTTATAACCATGGTCCTCCAAGCAACAGGAGTTGAGTTTGGAGGACCATGATTATGAAAATAGCCAACACTTATGATTTTGTTGTCTGCAATAGTAACAAGCAAAAATAACCGGTTGTTAAATAAACTATACTCGGTCCAAGTTTTATCTAGTTCTGACAGCTGCAGTAGATTGTAAAAAGCTGAATGCACAATGCATTCAGCTTTTGCACAATGCAGCTTAAAAAAAAATTAAACTAATATAGAATATATAGTTAATAAAAAAAGATAGAAAATTCAAGCAGACCTGCATGCGCGCCGGAACAAAATTTGTAGACTCTTTTTATCATACAAAAGCGAGATAGGCGTATACATAAACGTTGCCTTGTCAGGTTCTCGATCGATAAAAAGTGATAGACAGATTGAAGACATAATTTTGCCGAAGTGCACATGCCATGTCCGCATGATGGATTAGATTAACTTATAAATTAAGTTTTTTTTTTACTTTTTAGATTACCGTATAAGTACATCTAAGTATCGATAAGTACAATTTAGATAACCTTTTAAGATTTGCCCATTTTGCGCAAGCTGACCCGATCACGGAGCGATCACGTGGTAGCGATAGCGGTCGCCAAATCACCTTTGCGCCCGTATTTTACTGTTCCGATTGTGATTAAACGCTCTCTCGTTTTCGCGACGTGAACGCGTCATTTTGTGTGGGATTTTCATTATCTAAGACTCATCATTAATCAGTACGTTCACAGTCACAGTCTTGGTCGTGATAGATCCTTCTAGCAGCTCACTCGAAAGTTCGCTTTAAAGGTCTATTCGGGTACAAAAGTTAAAGAATGTCGCAGAATGATTTTATTAAATGTTAAGCAACGTATAATTGCAGGACATGATAGGTGAATTGGGAAATACTTAGCTGAAATGTAATGGTATGAACTTAAAACTGTCTTAGTACGTAATTACTAGGATAAATTAATATTTTCAAGATTAAGATAATTTTTTTGCTTTATAAGTGCGTAATATTTATAGAAATAAACGAATTGAGACTTTGCTTTGTTTAATTGTTGTTGTTTTTTTTGGGATTTTGTTTCTACTTGAAAATGGCAATTGCTAATTAACGAGCCTATTGTTATGCAGTACTGTATTGGTCTTGTACAATTGTTAGCTCAGTTGTTAGTATACCTGCCTTCTGCGCTTGGGGGCGTGGGTTCGATTTCCACCTAGGACAAACATTTGTGTAATGAACATTTGTGTTTGTTATGTCTGGGTGTTAATATCTATTTAAGTATGTATTTAGTGTATATAAGTTTCTGGCAGCCATATTACAAGCTTTTCTTAGTTTGGGGTCAGATAACCATGTGTGCAATAATGTCCCAGATATTTATTTATTATTTATTTATAAAGGAATAATATCCTCCTTAAACTATTGCTATTCTGAACATAGACGCACAAATGCATCGACGTAACAGTCAAACTTATTTTAATCACAGGTCCGAGCATTATATTTTCCAACAAGGTACACCCGGAAAAGTGTACTTATGAAAACATTACTCGAAAGTTAATAATACGATTTTCTTACAATATCTTTTCTTTAAGAGTTTAGAAAAATACCACAATAATATATACATAATATTAATTAAGGCGCCAGTTAGTTAGTAATAAAAATATAAAAATTGTATTTTCATCTGTAACATTTTTTTTTATTTCAGGGCTGATATTCTGCACATCACGGGTAGGAAAGCTTAAAATTAGTTATAGCGGATACTATTATACCAAACATTGGCAAAGCAGTACCAGCATCAGGTGGAAGTGTGCTTCTCGCGTTTCTAAAGGATGTAGGGCTTTCGTGACTACTGCAGATAACGAGATCATAAGCGTTGGCAACTTTCATAACCATGATCCTCCTACCTCAACTCCTGTTGCTTGGAAACATCCGGTTGATAAATAAATTTTCTTCTTGCGTTTCTAAAAGACGACTACTGCAAATGACGAAATCATCGTTGATGATTGATGATCAAATAAGCGATGACAACTCACATAACCATTGTCTTCCAAATTAAAATCGACCTCGGCAAATCAGTTCTTCAATCTGTAATTTTTTTTTATTGAGCGTCAACGTGATTAGGCTTCCTTTATGTATACGTCTGTGTCGCTTTTGTACAATAAAAAGATTCAATAAATGTTATTACGACGCCCATACAGATCTGCTGGAGTTTTCAACCAGTTGTTTCAACAGGTTACTTTACAGTTATTTTCATTTGTAACATATTTTTTCATTTCAGGGTTGATATTCTGTACATCGCGGCTAGGCAAGATTAAAATATGTTATAATGGATATTACTATAACAAACATTGTGAAAGCTATGCGAGTGTCAGGTGGAAGTGTTCTTCTATTACCAAAGGATGTAAAGCATTCGTACTGACTTCAGGCAACAAGATTTTACGCGTTGGGAAAATGCATAACCATGATCCGCCAAAAGAACTACCGGTCGTTTGGAATGAACCACTTACTTATAAATAAATTGTTTACTTATGAACAAATTATATATTTACCTAATTTACATTATCTTTGATTTATCATCTTCTTCGCTGAATTACCCGATACTAGATCGGAACCGGTTTTTTTGCTAATTTATCACTGTTATGACATGGGAGGTAGCGGTTAACAGTAATGACTAAAAATGCTGATAACTACTACTTAATGCAGACATATCGCAGAAAAGTCTGCGTTTGTGAGTGAATATGTTAAATATTTAACCACCTGTGACCGAATTTGTCGCAAGCAAATACGAGATTTTTGGGAGGAGCTTTTTAACATGCTTTTATTAGCTTGGTATGTATCTATGTAACGGAATCTCGGAATCTTTAAACGTGATTTTCACCCCTTTTAAAACGACGGATTGATTTGAAACTTGGGACACTTATCAAGGACCGATGACAAAATTATTTAATTTATTAGGCAATAATTTGTATAGTTTGTCCAATTATCCTTAACAGGTACTTAAGGATTAGCGATTGCTACAAAAATTCGATATTTTAATTACAGGTTGGTACATCAAGACAAATAAAGGTACTGTGATGCTTAACTACGGCGGCCATAAGTTTAGTAAATTATATTGTACGAAAATGATGACGAGATGGAGGTGTACAAAATATCGCAAAGGATGTAAAGTAGTTGTTCTAACGCATGAGGAGCGAATAGTCACTATGAAAGGAGAACACAATCACCCAAAAACTGTTGCGAAACATAAACACAGCACCCCTTTGGCAATTACATCAATGAGCAGTAATAATAAGTAATGACAGTAGTAATGACGGGTTATAATATGTCAATTTATGTATTTCACTTTACGAGTAAATGACTTACGAGTAGTTTTTTAACTTATAACATACTAGCCGCCCGCCCCGGCTTCGCACGGGTGTAAGCTCGGCTTTTGGCCCTGCTACAAAATGTAATATAGCCTATTTCACCGTTGGGATCACTGTTGGGAAGTTACACTATACCCAGTGTAACTTCCCAACAGTGAAATAATTTTTCAAATCAGTTCAGTAGTTTTGGAGCCTATTCAATGCAAACAAATAATCAATCTTTCCTCTTTTTAATATTATAGTATCTATAACACAGGTAGGACCTACAAATCTTCAACTTTTGTTCATGGCTTAATTACAAGGTAGTTTTTAATATTTGATGGACTTGTTTATGTTTGTTTTGGATGTACCTACTGTGTTTTACCTTTTTAGTTCTGCATCAAATCTGTATCGATGTGTTTCGAAAAGGGTATGCCTTAGCTTTTTCTGTATATTTACTTTCAATAGTTTTAGGTTTTTTATTTTTAGTTCTTGATTTATGTTTATTGTAATAACTTTAGTAAATAAATGGGTTTTTAGATAAAATATTATAAAAGGTGGATACCTGTAGCCCACGGTGTCGTAAGCAAATACGAGCCTTTTGGGAGGAGCTTTTTGCAACAAAAATTCGTTATTTTAATTACAGCTTGGTACAGCAAGACAAATAAAGGTACTGTGATGCTTAACTACGGCGGCCATAGGTTTGGTAAATGTTATTGTACGAAAATGATGACGAGATGGAGGTGTACTGCAACCTATCGCAAAGGATGTAAAGCAGTTGTTCTAACGCATGAGGAGCGAATAGTCACTGTGAAAGGAGAACACAATCATCCAAAAACTGTTGCGAAACATAAACACAGCACCCCTTTGGCAATTACATCAATGAGCAGTAATAATAAGTAATGACAGTAGTAGTGACGAGTTATAATATGTCAATTTATGTATTTCAGTTTACGAGTAAATGTTAGTTATTTTTTACTTATAACATACTAGCCGCCCGCCCCGGATTCGCACGGGTGTAAGCTCAGCCTTCGGCTTCGCTTAAAAATATAATATAGCCTATGTCACCCGTGGATAGTGTAGCTTCCGAACAGTGAAATAATTTTTCAAATCGGTTCAGTAGTGTCGGAGCCTATTCAATGCAAACAAACAATCAAATCTTTCCTCATTATAAAATGACAATTTATGTATATCACTTTACGAGTAAATGTTAGTTTTTTAACTTATAACATACTAGCCGCCCGCCCTGGCTTTACGCGGGTGTAAGCATGGCCTTCGGCCGCGCTACAAAATATAATATTATAGCATATCACCCGGGGATAGTGTAGCTTCCCAACAGTAAAATAATTTTTCAAATCGATTCAGTAGTTTTGGGGCCTATTCAATGTACACAAATAATCAAATCTTTCCTCTTTATAATATAGATAACACAGGTAGGACCTACAAGTCTTCAACTTCAGCTTTTGTTCATGGCTTAATTTTAAGTCGGTTTTTAACGTGATGGACTTGTTTATGTTTGTTTTGGATGTACCTACTGTTTTCTACCTTTTTCGTTCTGCATCAAATCTGTATCGATGTGTTTCGAAAAGGGTATGCCTTAGCTTTTTCTGTATATTTACTTTAAATAGTTTTAGGTTTTAATTTTAGTTCCTGATTTATATTTATTGTAATACCTTTAGTAAATAAATGGGTTTTTAGATAAAATATTATAAAAGGTGGATACCTGTAGCCCACGTTGTCGTAAGCAAATACGAGCCTTTTAGGAGGAGGCTTTTGCTACAAAAATTCGTTATTTTAATTACAGCTTGGTACAGCAAGACAAATAAAGGTACTGTGATGCTTAACTACGGCGGCCATAGGTTTGGTAAATTTTATTGTACGAAAATGATGACGAGATGGAGGTGTACTGCAAATTATCGCAAAGGATGTAAAGCAGTTGTTCTAACGCATAAGGAGCGAATAGTCACTGTGAAAGGAGAACACAATCACCCAAAAACTGTTGCGAAAACATAAACATAGCACCCCTTTGGCAATTACATCAATGAGCAATAATAATAAGTAATTACACTAGTAATGACGGGTTATAATATGTCAATTTATGTATTTCACTTTACGACTTTTTATATTGTTTTGGATGTACCTACTGTGTTCTACCTTTTTCGTTCTGCATCAAATCTTTATCGATGTGTTTTGAAAAGGGTATGCCTTAGCGTGTTCTGTATATTTACTTTAAATAGTTTTAGGTTTTAATTTTAGTTCCTGATTTATGTTTATTGTAATACCTTTAGTAAATAAATGGGTTTTTAGATAAAATATTATAAAAAGGTGGATACCTGTAGCCCACATTGTCGTAAGCAAATACGAGCCTTTTAGGAGGAAGCTTTTGCTATAAAAATTCGTTATTTTAATTACAGCTTGGTACAGCAAGACAAATAAAGGTAATGTGATGCTTAACTACGGCGGCCATAAGTTTAGTAAATTTTATTGTACGAAAATGATGACGAGATGGAGGTGTACAAAATATCGCAAAGGATGTAAAGCAGTTGTTCTAACGCATAAGGAGCGAATAGTCACTGTGAAAGGAGAACACAATCACCCAAAAACTGTTGCGAAAACATAAACATAGCACCCCTTTGGCAATTACATCAATGAGCAATAATAATAAGTAATTACACTAGTAATGACGGGTTATAATATGTCAATTTATCTATTTCACTTTACGACTTTTTATATTGTTTTGGATGTACCTACAGGTAGGTTCAGATAGGTTATAATATGCCAATTTATGTATTTCACTTTACGAGTAAATGTTAGTTTTTTTTACTTATAACACATAACCCTGGTAGAACCTAGAAGTCTTCAACTTCAACTTTTGTTCATGGCTTAATTTTAAGTCGGTCCATAATGTGATGGACTTGTTTATGATATATCTACTGTTTTCTAACTTTTTCGTTCTGCATCAAACCTGTATCGATGTGTTTCGAAAAACGTATGCCTTAGCGTTTTCTGTATATTTACTTTAAATAGTTTTAGGTTTTAATTTAAGTTCCTGATTTATATTTATTGTAATAACTTTAGTAAATAAATGGGTTTTTAGATAAAATATTATATAAGGTTACCTGTTCGTACGTTGTCGTAAGCAAATACGAGCCTTTTGGGAGGAGCTTTTTGATACAAAAATTCGATATTTTTATTACAGGTTGGTACAGCAAAACAAATACAGGTACTGGAAATACAGGATGGAGGTGTACTTCACATAATTGCAAAGGATGTAAAGCAGTTGTTCTAACGCATAAGGAGCGAATAGTCACTGTGAAAGGAGAACACAATCATCCAAAAACTGTTGCAAGACATAAAGACAGCATCCCTTTGGCAATTACATCTATGTGCAGTAATAACGGGTAATATAGTGTTAATTTATGTATTTCACTTTACGAGTAAATGTTAGTTTTTTAACTAATAACACAGGTTAAGACCTACAAGTCGTCGTCGTACAAGTCAACTCGTAACACAGGTTAAGGGTTCAAGGGTTTTGTTCATGGGTTCGGCGGTGTTGCCGCAATTTTGTCAATCTCTTGTTTCATGGTAATATATATTTTGTAGATTGGCCGGTCGAGGGACAGTAAATGTTTGTGTTTATGTACATCATACCAAATAAATATCACTGTCATTAATTGAACCGACTTTGATATCAACAAAGTTGACATTTAGAATGACAAATATGTCATTTGATAAAAACAGTACTTCCGTTGCAACAGTGCAAGGACTCTATCAATCGACACATTTAACATTTGCTGTTTTTGCCTGTAAATATGGTTAAAAAAATATATGAAACGATGAAATGGTTTTTGTCGATGAATGTTGTTAAATATAACATTCGACATCGATGAAAGTGTTTCGTGAAACGTGTAAATAGAAAAAAAAGTTTTTGAACTGCTACAGTGCAAGTGCAGTTTTTTATCTGTTGACAAATTTTACTTTTTCTCTCATCAAATAAAGGACTTTTGTTTCCAATTCCTCCTTTGGTACCAAACCAATGCAGTGCAGTGTGTTATGAGGAATCTGTAGGGCGTGAATTGTATCTTCTATTTAACCGACTTTAAAAAGGCGAAGGTTCTGTGTTTTCACCGGCTTCTCCGCCAATTATGAATTGATTTTGATGATTCTTTTTAGGGTTCCGTACCCAAAGGGTAAAACGGGACCCTATTACTAAGGCTCCGCTGTCCGTCCGTCTGTCCGTATGACCGTCTGTCACCAGGCTGTATCTCATGAACCGCAACAGTTAGACAATTGAATCTTTCACAGATGATGTATTTCCGTTGCCGCTATAATAAGTATTAAAAAGTAGAATAAAAAATATATTTAAAGGGGCTACCATACAACAAACGTGATTTTTTTGCTCGTTTATGCTCGATATTGATAACGTCAACAGGTAGACGTTTGAAATATGCACAGAATATTTAGTTATATATTCACTTTAAAAATAAATAATTAAATTAAATAAAATTAATACTCAAGGGGGCTCCCATACAACAAACGTGATTTTTTTGCTCGTTTTCGCTCGATATTGATAACGACAAGAGTTAGATGCTTGAAATATTCACAGAATATTTAGTTATATATTCACTTTAAAAATAAATAATTAAATTAAAATAAAATTAATATTTAAGGGGGGCTCCCATACAAAAAACGTGTTTTTTTGCCGTTTTTATAGATAATGGTACGGAACCCTTCGTGCGCGAGTCCGACTCGCACTTGGCCGGTTATTTTATTTGGTAGGCCATACTTCAGAGATGGTCCCATGTACAATGTACGTACTTACCAATTTTAAGCCGGTTTTTAATATGATGGACTTGTTTATGTTTGTTTTAGATGTACCTACTGTTTTCTACCATTTTCGTTCTGCATCAAATCTGTATCTATGTGTTTCGAAAAAGTTTTGCGTTAGCTTTATCTGTATATTTACTTTAAGTAGTTTTAGGTTTTTATTTTAGTTCCCGATTTATGTTTATTATAATAACTTGTGTAAATAAATGGGCTTTTCAATAATATATTATAAAAGTATGTTTTTTTTTCTTTTAAAAGCTTTTATATGAAAAAAAACATACTTTACTTTTATTTACTTTTGTTTCTAAAAAGCTAGAATCATGAACTTAAAAGTAATACTTTTTATAACAGACTTATGCGTTTGCAATTTTTATTATTAAATCATAACAGCATCAAAACAATGATTCCAGTGTTCCAACAACTATAACACGTCGTACTCTATGCCTTTTACTATATTATAACACATTTCAGTCGCGTCGTGGCTTCACAGGGGCCGCGCGTTTCTTACTAAGGAAAAGAACGCGTTTTTATGTTCTAGTACGTTCATTAAACTGCGAATATTGTTACACCGCCATCTATTGAGATTGTTTGAAACTATTACTTTAGTTAGATAGTTGAGGTCGTTATCATCATTATCATCAGCCAGAAAACGTCCACTACTGAACATAGGCCTAATTTTTAACCTTAACACTGAATGACAGCCATCTACATCCACTGGTTGCCCGCGACTCTCACAATGCCGTCGATCCATCTAGTGGGAGGCCTATCTACGCTGCGTCTTCCTGATAACTAAGGTATCTGGCCTCAATTCTAAGCAGTGACTGACTGAAAAAATCATGTTTAATAAAAAAAATATGATTGGAGTAAGCAATGGCGGCACGACCAGAAGCACATGGTAAGATATTTTGAGGTTTTGGGGAAAATGATTACTATTTCTAGGACCTATCTTACCTATCTTATTTTTTTTGTTACCTAGTCACAAAATTAGTATCATTTATTGTTGACATCTGCATGCAATTGACTCACAAAAAATGCAATAAAACTTTAATGTCGTATTTATATGAGGTCCTCATTACTAGTGCGAACTGATGAAGCTTGGTGTAGTCTATATATGACATAGAGTGATATACATTAAATATGTAGTTTTATTACAATTTACAATACTGTCCAATTTTAAACGAAATTTGATTTGACGGATGGAGACGACCCAGAAACTTTGCCAGTATTTCAAAATAATGACAGCAGTGACTCCTATTCAGGCTCTGCAAATTCTTTAGACACAGAAGAAGTAAATCGTACGGAATCTGACATATCTTATATACCCGTCGATTACTGCTGCTGCTACTATAAATCCTGCTAGGACTAGAGGTACGCCAAGAACCCATAGAGGAAAACCAAGAAGCTGTCTAAAACGCGCGGTGGACGAGGGCAAAATGAATTGCCTCTGCCAGCAAATAATAGTTAGACCGGAACTTTTTCACCCTTATCTAGATAAGTCAAATTTCCAGCCAAGATATAATTTAGTCGCTACAGACACTTGGTCTGAAGAAAACTACTTCAAACAATGCATAAATGATGACATTTTGGAACAGATAGATGGTTGACGTAATAAACAGAACATATCTTGTTATTAAGCATTTAGTTAGTTTGTGCACGTGCCGTGTAGTACATTCGTGCGTGAGGTCACCTGCCGGCCCAACGGAAGACCAGCGTCGGTTGTTTACGACCGGCATCATGCTGAGTTGGAGCCGGATTGTGACAAAAAAATATGATAATACTAGTTGAATTTTAAATTTTTTGCGTTTTAATTTTCTATTGTACAATGTTTTTTTTTTTTTTAGCCACGAATAAATTATGTCTATGTCTATGTTAAACACGGAAAGGAGTTGACCATTCGTTTCATAACGCACATTGTGGATTTAGCGGTAAAATTTAAATTGAAACCATCAGGTACCAAAACCAAGATTAACAACCACAAACACCTGGTTTCAATTTAAGGATCGACAGAAACAATGTCGCGTGCCGAAAAAGTTCCTCAACTGAGAGATTTTAGATTTGCACTTGGTGAATTAATGGTGACAAAGAGCTCTGTTTTCAGAATCTGAACCTTGCAACGATTTTGAAGACCTACCACCAAAACATCTAAATCGAAAGGTTGGAGTAAAACCAATGCCTACTGAAAGTTTTCGCTTTCACAAAGCAGAGCATTTAGTCGCTTACTCGACGGTGCAAAACAGATGCAGGAAGCCAAAGTGCTCAATGACTTCGACAGCATATTGTATCAAATGCTGCATTTTTTTGTGCAGTACTAGAAAACGCAACTGTTTTTTAGAATTTCACCAAAAAAACTAAACTTTTCACTACTTCGATACTTAGAAGAGATTTTTGTTTCAAAACTAAGTTTATTTTTTACTAATTTTATTTACTGTTTGTTTGTTTACTGGTTTGTAAAACAATAGTGCCGTAAAACTGACTAAATTTCTTTAGAAAATTTAGAAAGAAAAAGAGGCTTATCTGTTGGCTGTGATTATATTTTAATAAGAAAGACCTTAGAAATAAACAATAAAAACATTGTTATTGATGATTCCGATGTTTTCTTAGTTAGTATTAGTATTAGTATAATAATTAACTAAAATAGTAATTAACATAGTATGTCATTATTATATGACACAATACATTGTTGGCATTGATAATTTATGACGTACTAGCTGTGCCCGCGATTTTGACCGCGATTACTTCAGAAAAAAATAGCCTATGTGCGTCCTCATGATACATACTATTACCTCGCAAAAATTTTCCCGCGATCGGTTAAGCCGTTTAGCCGTGATTATACAGCAAACAGACAGAATTACTTTCGTATTTATAATATTAGTATGTAATTATGTATATGACATTCAGGAAAGGCACATTTTCTGGATCAGTATTTTGTCTATTATTTTTGATTAACTGGTGGTCTTTTTAGTCGAATAGAACAGATACAACTTTGACGGTCTTTTTTTGTGGTGGACGAGATGGACGATGTCCCGTGGACGGTTCCGTCTCGCTTTGCACAAAAACAAAGCATAAACCCGAAACGGAGCTGCGCGCACGCATTCTCTGTAAAAAACCCGCCGAATGCGTTTGAAAGTTTAGTTGGAATATAACCGGCTTAAACATACTTAAGTAATTCCCGTGTCATGTAAATAAAATAAAGTTTGTTAGTTAATTATCTACACTAATATTATAAAGAGGAAAGATTTGTACCTATTTTTGTATGTTTGTATGTTTGTAATGAATAGGCTTCGAAACTACTGAACCGATTTGAAAAATTCTTTCACTGTTGGGAAGCTACACTATCCCCGGGTGACATAGGCTAGATTATATTTTGTAGCGAGGCCGAAGGCCGAGCTTACACTCGTGCGAAGCCGGGGCGGACGGCTAGTTAAGTTATAAATATAAGCATTAAAATGTGAATTAAAATACTTTGTCTGTGTTCTTTAGATATTGTTTACTGCAAATCAGCACGAGGAAATGACACTCTACGATGGGGCGAACATTTGTATACCAAGCATTACACAATAGGTATAAAACAAAGATGGCAGTGTAACAAGAGAGGGTGCAAGGCGTACCTTTACACCGCTGAGAATGAAGTGCTCAAAGGAAATTACATCCACAGTCATTTTCCCCGACGTAGATACGAGTTTCAAGCACACAAGTACTCACACGACAACTATCAGTGACATAAGTTTAACTCACTAAACATTAGAAGGATGTCGGATCAGCTCGCTATTTGCTGTAAGGTACTCAGAGGATCGGTCGACAACTTGCATCTGCATTGCAACAATTTATTGTGCACATTGTTCGTGCCAGAGAAACCCGGGTTTCCGGCTAATAGGCGTGTGAAACTGTCCATGTTTTTCCACGTGGATCACAGCCGCACTGTGGCGCGCTCCATGTCTCCGCTGATCTGCGCCCGCCGCTACTTCAATGAACTCCTTTCCGCCAACACTGGTTTTGATATGATTTGTGACAATTGGACCGGTTTCAATGATGACCATTTTAACTTTACTAAATACTAATTTTGTGTTGACATATTTTAACAGCCATTTGTTGTATATACATAATATATTAGTTTTTTAATTTTATTCCTATTTTTATTAGGAAATCTATTTTAGTTTAACAGTTTGTGAGATAAATGTTAGTGGAATTGTCCGTTTTTATTCTCAATAAATAATTTGAATTTTGAGTAATGGACTATTGGACATATAAAATACTTAACAGGCTTAACGGTTTCACCCGCGTGGTGATGAAAAAATGTGATGATGATGAAGATGAAAAATACTTTACAACCTATTCTCATACCTACCAAATATAAAGTTAAATGATTATTTACGGGATATTTACCGTGGTAAGGTTGTGGAAGGAGCTCCCGATATTTCGGCGCAGTTACATGCACCATGTTCACGGGAAGACTGCTCGGGAAGACGGGAAGACGGGAGCTCCTTCCACAACCTTACCACGGTAAATATCCCGTAAATAATCATTTAACTTTAGTGAACAACCGTGATAGCTTAAAACAGTGTCTACCAAATATACATTAAAAAACGTCCGTTTTGGAGGAGTGCGATCAAAAACACCGTGACATGAAATTTTTATATATATAGATACTCTCTCCGTGTTTCCCAGAAATGTCTTACTGCAAGTCAAGGTTCGGAAACGACAATCTGCGATGCGGCGACTATTTATTCAGCAAGCATTACACAACAGGAATTAAACAAAGGTGGCAGTGTAACAAGAGGGGATGCAAGGCGTTCATCTATACCGTTGGGAATGACACACTCACAGGAAGTTATACACACAGTCATCCTCCTCCTCAACTAACAAAGACAACGTATGTAAATGACAAAGTCAATTGTTTGCCAGAGAACAATTATAAATATAATTAAATTATACATATATTTTTTTTGTAGTGGTAGGACTCTTTTTCAGGCGTCCGCCTGGGGAAGTACCACACCTTTGCCAGTTATTCAACCGCCATGCAGTAGTGTATAAATACTACTGTGTTCCGGATTGAAGGGCAATGTTTCCAGCGAAATTACAGGGCATACAGAGATTTGACATCTTATGTCTCGGGATGACGAGCGCAGTGCATTGCCATCTAGGGTTTTGAACTGTTGAAGTTAAAAACTCTGAGTGGCGGTGAGCTGTTATGTTATGCAAATGCTCATGGGTAGTTTGAAGAATTCGGGTGTTTGGCAAAAAGTTACATGCAGACAAAACGAGTCTTTATTAGTCTTATGATAAGGTTATCATTGGAACTCAGAACCTAGTTCCGACACAATACATTCACTGTATCTCTGGTATTTTAACACATTTTGGTCTTTTTTTTGCCACTCATCCATATTCTTCATGTCTTCTTCTTCATGTCTTCCCCGTGAACATACATGCAGTAGCTGCGCCGAAATATCAGGAGCCCCAACCAAAACCTAATTACGGTAAATATCCCGATAATTCTCAAATAGTTATGTACCTACAAAACTATTTGAATTAATGAATTGATATTGAATTGTATTAATAACGGCCATTGTAACGCTCCTTGTTGTTCTACCTATCCAGGCGTAGTAGGTAAGAAAACAACAAGAAGGTTAACAAAAGTTTACTATAATAAAAAAAATAAAAAGAGGGTAGTTATAATACAGATATAAATAAAAACTATGAAACTAGATAAAGTAGAACGGGTCGGGGTGAATTTACACTAATGAACCGAAATGCGTTACGCGACCATGAGACACACTGGCCTTGGATTTCCAAGACAGCGTCCACGGAGCGAGGTAGGTCACGGAGCAAGTTAGGTCCACAGGCCAGTGCTGCGGTGTAGAACCAAGCCAAGCGGCCGGATGTAGTAGCAGGTGCAGTGAGCGCTAGTAGTGCGGGTTAACCCTGGAATTCCACATTTCGGGTGTCTTAAAAAGAGTCCATGTTTTAAGTATGGTAAATTTATTATATAGTGAAATAGATAAATGTGTTGGTGTCTGTGAGTGTTAAGAGTTTATTTTCTTAAATTATCTACTGGCTTCCAAGAGCCATTATGGGGCAGACTAGAATAATAATTTTAACCTTGGTAACAAATTCATGTGACTTGGGACTCGGGTACATCCTAACACTGCGACCAGAACCACCGAAAGATGGGCAGCAGCGTCTTATTAGTACACGGTGAACGTACTGCGATCTCCAAGCCACCTACTAAGCGTGGATATTGTGGCAACACCTCTCTAAAGGGAGAACTTTGTTCAGAGTGGACGTTTATGATGATGTGATGTTACATTTGTTTCAATAAATCTGTTTCATCATCATCATCATCATTTCAGCCATAGGACGTCCACTGCTGAACATAGGCCTCACCCATCGATTTCCAAAGGGACCGGTTGGGAGCGGCCTGCATCCAGCGTTTTCCTGCGGTCTCTTTTAGGTCGTCTGTCCATCTTGTGGGTGGACGTCCTACGCTGCTTGCGATAAAACTCTGTTTAATCAAACTCATTACTAAACTTATCCTTTCCGTTTTTCTCAGAGGTTTATTACTGCAAGTCAGTACGCGGGAATGACAATCTACAATGCGGTGACTATATTTTCACCAAGAATTACAAAAGAGGAAATAAACAAAGATGGCAGTGCTCTAGTCATAGCAATAGAGGATGCAAGGCGTTCATCTGTACCACTGATAATGTAGTAATTACAGGGAGTAATAAACACTGTCATCCCCCCAAACGATCGTTACAAAAATCGGACTCCTCATTAAAAAGTTATGAGTATGCGTGGTCATACATAAAAAAAATATAAAAAATATACGGGTCGACTAGAGAACCTCATCTTTTCTTCGTCGGTTAAAAAATAAACGACAACGTCAGTAGCCCAGTCATTAAGTGTAAAATATCTTGTTTTTTTTTTTGTTATGAACCAATGACGAAATTAGTCCTATACTCATTGTTATGAACCTATTCAGGAAAATCTGTCAATCTATCTATGTATGCAATCATCGAGATACAATACCTGTAGTCACAATCATGCCAAAAAAATGTCCGAACCAAAACCCGGCGCTCGATACGAATTGCGCAGACTTTTTGGTTAGTTGTTAGGCAACCGCGATCCGACTAGAACGCCACGCGATGCCAGTGCTATGCTGCCCTAGCGGACAAGCAACGTTGAACACTCTGCAAGCGAAATAATGTTTAAATTGGAGTAAATGTGGCATTGTGAACTATATAATTGATGTTAGGTATGTGCACGACGCTTGGACGTTTTTTTGACTTTTTCACTTAAAGATTGTGACTCTATAAGTAATTAATGTATCTTATTTCATATTGTGAGTAGATTTAACAAATACTTTACCTTACTTTTTTTTTGTCAGCGTACGTACTATTGTTTTTATCAGCGCAGAGTGAATGTTGAGTTGGTACCAGGACAAACCAACTGTGGTTTTTTGGTACGACATTAGTTAATTAATATGGTAAAATGAGTTCAATAAACAATAATAATAATAAACCCCAGCGGACCCGGGTATGTCCTAAAACTGCGACCAGAACCACCGGAGGAAGGGCAGCAGCGTCAATAGTACACGGTGAACGTACTGCGATCCCCAAGCCGCCTGCCAAGCGTGGGGATTATGGCAACACCTCTATGAGGGAGGCCTTGTCCAACAGTGGACGTTAATTGGTTGATGATGTAATAATAATAAAAAAGTAATTTGATGAAAATGCTTCAAGGTGGGAGCAGAACGAAAGACATCTCTGTTTTTTACCGACTTAAAAAAAGGAGGGGTTCTAAATTCGGTTGTATATTTTATTTTATTTCTAACCTCAGATTTCCTTCATTTATAAACCGTTTTTTTTTATATTGAATTGATATATTTTCAGATTGGTCCCATATAAATTTCATCAATATTGGTTCGTTAGTTTGGTTTTTAAATCAAAATAACTGGAAAATAAACCGGCCAAATGCGAGTCGGGCTCACGTTATTATCTCAATAATTATAGGCGTCGGGTATTCAGAATGCTGGCTTCTATTTCGGACAGAAATTGAGCATTTCCATTTAACGTGGCAATGCCGCTAGCATTCTGGGGACCTTTCCCTCCACTAATGGTCTTTTGTATAAGTTTTTATATAGTTATTTTAAGTTTTTAGTTAGTATTTTCAGTTTTCGTTAATTTTCTGTTTTATAAGTAGTACTTAATAAATTATTTATGTAGAAGTTAGAAGGCTCTAATAAATTCGGACTGACGGACGTACGGACAGACTGACAGACGGACGGACAGGACGAATTTATAAGGTTTCCTTGTCGGGCTAAGGAACCCTAAAAATCATTCACTCCCGAAAAAATTTATGAAACACCAGCTTTTTTGCGAATTTTGATAAGTCGTAGAACAATAGTTGTTTGTTTTTCTTTTGGTGTACTGAGACCGCCCTTAAGAGGATGCTTACTGATTACCAGTAACAACAGAAAAGTATTTTTTTTTAATAATTAGAACGGCTGTCAAGGCATTTTTGTAAGAAATTTGTTGTAGCCACTTGCACCCATATAAACCCATAGGAACTGTGTTAGCAACTGTGACACGGAGTTCAACGCGTTGACGTACCTAAGCAAATAAGAATGAACATCCATATATGTCACAATACGTGGCGACATAGTTTCCTTTTCATTTCCGATCTATTTACTTCTCTTTTCTGTGGCTCTATGTTTTTAAAATATGTACTATGTTTAACTGTTTCCACTGGACACCCAAGACACAGGCTTTGTTGCCTAGTTTGGGGCCCGGAGCTAAAAGTTCATGCATTTTCTTAGCCTTAACCACAGTTAATTAATTAATTGTAACTTAGATCTAAGATAACTTACTTTTTAAGGCTTACGGAAATAAAGTTTATATATTTAATTTTGTTTATGGTTTCGCCAAATTAAGGTGGGGCAATGAGGGCTGGAATGGGTGGACTGTATTTTTGGTAAGATTGAAAAGTGGTGCATACAAAACAAAAAGAGGGATTCGGACAGACGGGAACAGCACTTACTTGATCGTCCTCGTTGTCCGCTCCAAAAGTCCGGTAAGGCGTGACGCCTTCGACACGCGTCACTCTTTCGGGTCCTTATTTCACACACCACAATTGTTTACACGGCGAATCACAGTTCGTTACATTTGCTAGACCACAATGGTCAGCTGGTATAAGGTATCAGATCACCTTACGTGGATGAGTGCACCAAAACGCGAAAGCAGGTCAATAATTACACCTATGTAATGCGATGCGCGCGGAAGTCAATGACACACTGTTTTACGGATGGCTCCTGCGCCGCGCTCTAATATCCACATAGGTACATGTCCGTTTGCAAATATAGTTCACGAAGCAAGTTCTTGCTAGTGCTGTTTGAGGGTAAAGGAAGAAAATAGGATATGCACCAAAAAATAAACAATACAATATTATTATTATAATCCGGCGTAAACAGTTTATTAAATCACAATAAATAAATAAAAAATACTATTTAATATCTCATGTGACTATATTTTACAGCAAGAATTACAAAACAGGGGATAAACAAAGATAGTGCTCGAGTCATAGCAGTAGAGGGTGCAAAGCGTTCATCTGTACCAATGAGAATTTAGTACTTTCAGGGAATAATAAATAGTCATCCCCCAAACGTACTTTACCAAAACGGGCCTCCACAGTAAAACATTATAGCGTGTTTGTGCGTCATACATAAAAAAAAAAATACGCGTTGACTAGCAAACCTCCTCCTTTTTTCGTCGGTTAAATAACTATCAATATGAAAAACCGACTTCATAAAAATGTCAGAACTGGACCAAATTGAAATGGGACAACACAGGAAGCACCAGCTTTAAAAAAAACGAATCATCAAAATCGGTTCACCCAGTCTAAAGTTCTGAGGTAACAATCATTAAAAAAAAACAGTCGAATTAATAACCTCCTCCTTTTTGGAAGTCGGTTAAAAATAAATGACAACGTACTAGCACAGTCGTTATGTATTAAGTGTAAAGTGTAAATGTTTTGCTATGAACATTTTACGTGAAAATCTGTGAACAGTAATTTGAAAGTACTAAGAACAAGGTTCCGGAAGCAAAACGAACCACATCTCCGTTTTTACATATATGACTTAATTATGTTATTAACCGAATTCATAAAAGGAGGCCGTTTTCAATTAGTTTTTTTTTAAATGTTTGTAAACTCAATTCTTCTCTCTTCTATTCTGTAAGTTTCTTTAAACAGGATCATTATTTTCAGAGATTATTTTCTGCAAATCAGCACGCGGAAACGAAAGTTTGCGATGCGGCAACTATTTCTTCTGCAAACACCAAAAAGTTAATGGAATAAGACAGAGATGGCGTTGTGCAAGTCATAACAATAAAGGGTGCAGGGCGTTCATCTTAACCATTGAAAATAAAGTTATAAGGGGGAATTATGAACACAATCATTATGCCTCTCACAGACATATCTCTTTCAAGAAAAGTAGGGCCGCCAATACATGTTGGTCTTAGTTCGCCAAGCGAAGGTGTGCGACAACATGCAGGCAGCCAATTTGCCTAAGCTTGCCATGGCCTTCTACCGCTCTTCGTCTAGCCAAAAGCGCTGGTCAAAAGTAGGGCCAAATTAAATAGATTACATTTGACACTTCATCAAAATTCAACAAAGTAACCTTATAACGATGTAGAAACAAAGTCAGAACGGCACTTTTATCAGTTAAAAATACTTATTTGTTGGAATAATGACTAAAGAAGGCAATTTTACGATTTATTTTTACAAATAAACAATAGACTGACATATGTCAAATAAAAAAGTCGCGAAATGAGATTGCTTGCATCAAAGAACAAAACGTTCCCTAATTTGGATATTTAGCATTAAGTCGGCAGAATTAATGGAATAGAAAAGAGATCAGCGGTAAGGCCGCCAATTGTTTCACTAGTTTTAAGTGGTTTTGTCTTATGTATGTAATTTTTGGTGTGAACAATATAGATTTACCTATTTATCTATCTAATAATATAAATAAAAATTCGACGCTACAATCCTGGTGCAGTTTCATTCGCTTTACATACACTACAAGCCTATATTTTGCATTACTGCAACTATCTATTTATTTCTATAACGTATCAGTATGTCTAAGCATATCTATGATTATGTACCAGCTCAGTATTTATTCAGGCCACATGCCCTCTTTGATTGCGGCTAAAAAGCCTAAAAATAAATAATTCTCTTTATTACCAAGTTAAGCAACGCAGAGAGCGGTCGGTACTTGGATGGATGACCGCCTGAGCGTGATCTTGTCTTTTTGCACAATTTTTTGTGGAACCCTCAGTGCGTTGGTCCGACTCGTATTTGGCCGATTTTTTTAAAACTTATTAATCAATAAATCTTACTACCTACATAATTTATCACGCTACCTTTAAAAAAATGCATGTATTTAATGTAATAATAATGTATGTTATTTATATTTAAACATCATCTATTTTAACAAATCTGTTTTACTTATTTTCAGAGATTACTTTCTGCAAATCAGCACGTGGAAACGTAAATCTACGATGCGGTGATTATTTCTTCTGCAAACACCAAATATATGGAAATAAACAAAGATGGCAGTGCACTAGTCACAATAGAGGATGCAAGGCGTTCATCTGTACCACTGATAATGTAGTAATTACAAGGAGTAATAAACACTGTCATTCCCCCAAACGACCGTTACAAAAATCGATAAAACGGTCTGTAAAAAGTTATGCGTATGCGTGGTCATACATAAAGAAGATATAAATAATATACGGGTCAACTAGAGAACCTCATCTTTTTTTCGTCGGTTAAAAAATTTACGACAACGTCAGTAACCCAGTCATTAAATGTAAAATGTCTTGTTATGAACCAATGACGAAATAAGTCTTCTAAACTCGTTGTTATGAACCTATTCAGGAAAATCTGTGATGCAATCATCGAGATACAATACCTGTAGAGTCATAATAAGCCAGAAAAATGTCCGAATCAAAACTCGGCGCACGCTATGCGTATTGCGCCGACTTTTTGATTAGTTGTTAGACAACCGCGATCCGACTACAACACCGCGCGATGCCAGTGCTACGATGCCATGGCGGATAAGCGACGTTGATCACTATGCAAGCGACATATAGTCTAAATTGGAGTAAATGTGGCATTGGGAACTAATAATTGATGTTTATGTTCACGACGCTCGGACGTTGCTTTGACTGTTTTCACTTAGTGATTGTGACTCTATAATATATAATATATTTGTGACTCTATATTGTATCTCGATGGATGCAATGCGTTAAACAGTCATTTGATGAAAATGATTCAGGTGGGGAGCAGATCGAATGACATCTCTGTTTATTTACCGACTACAAAAAAGGAGGGGTTCTCAATTCGTTTGCATATTTTATTTCTTAAATCATATCTCCTTCATTTATAAACCGCTTTGAAAATTCTTTTTATTTTGAAAGGATTTATTTATTTTCAGATTGGTCCTATAGAAATTCATCAATATTGGTTCGTTAGTTTGGTTTTTAAATCAAAATAACTGGAAAATAAACCGGCCAAATGCAAGTCGGACGTGTCGCGTGTTCAGAATGCTGGCTTTTTTTACTGAGCATTTCCATTCAACATGGCAACGCCGCCAGCGTTCTGGGGACCTTTCCCTCCACTAATGTTCTTTTAGTTTAAGTTTTTATATAATTATTTTATGTTTTAGTTTTTAGTTAGTATTTTAAGTTTTCGTCAGTTTTCTGTTATGTAAGTTGTGCATAATATTTTTTTATGTTAAGTTTTAAGGTTATAAAAATTCGGACGGACGGACGTACGTACAGACAGACAGACGGACGGACAGAACGAATTTATAAGGTTTCCTTGTCGGGCCTAGGAACCCTAAAAATCATTCACTCCCGAAAAAATGTATGAAACATCAGTTTATTTTGGGAATTTTGATAAGTCGTAGAACAATAGTTGTTTGTTATGCTTTTGGTGTACTGAGACCGCCCTTAAGAGGATGCTTACTGATTACCAGTAACAACAGAAAAGTATTTTTTTATTTTATTAGAACGGCTGTCAAGGCATTTTTGTAAGAAATTTGTTTGGCTTATTTTTCGTTGAGTCAGATAAATGTCAGTACTACATCTATACAGGGTTACTGGCACAGTTAAAGAAGTAAATAGAACGGAAATGAGAAGTAAAATCTGTGGGCAGGTATTGTGACATAAATAAAAATGTTATATTTTTTTTAATTTAAATAAGAATGTTCATTCTTATTTATGTCCACGCGTCGAACTCCGCGTCACAGTTGCTATAGGTTTATATGGGTGCAAGTGGCTACAACAAATTTCTTACAAAAATGCCGTTCTAATTTAAATTTAATTCTAATTTTCGGACTCTTTTGCAGGGGTCTGCCTGGGGAAGTACCACACCTTTGCCAGTTATTCAACCGTCAAGCAGTAGTGTGCAAACACTACTGTTTTCCGGATTGAAGGGCAATGTTGCCAGCGAAATTACAGGGCACACAGAGATTTGACATCTTATATCTCGGTGTGACGAGCGCAGTGCATTGCCATCCAGGGTTTTGAACTGTTGAAGTTCAAAATTCTGAGTGGCGTTGAGCTGTTATGGGCAAGCGTGAAGAGCCATCAGGCGAGCGACTTCGCTCGTCTCGTCACCCAATATGATTAAAAAAAAAACCGTGGATAACTCAATTTTTGTTATCGAAAGGTATCAATTTTTAACTATATTAAATATTGCGCGATAAGTCCCGATAAACATTAAAACGTGTTCAAAACACGAAAGTTTAAAAATTACTAACAAAATTTTTGGTTTTTAGATTAAGCATTTATAATCGATTTGTTAGTAATTTCTTTAGTTAGTAACCTAATAACAATAAAGTTGACTATCTATATAATAGTGATTTTGAAAAATTTGCTTGTCACTCCTCACTTCTTCAGTGGAAACGTAGGGAGTTTTTATTTTCAACTTTCTTAATCTTTATGTTAGTGGGGACGAAAAAATGTTTAATTTAATGTTTATATATTTAATATTGTTTATATTAATCACAATAAATTCCAAAAAATTACTAATTAATATCTCATTTTATTTAAAGTTTTAACTAATCTTCTATCTATACATATAATCAAAATGTAGATACAACAAAATCTGTAATTGCGACATATAAAATAGTTTTTAGAATTTTTGCCTGTTTGTTTGTTTGTCCACGCACATCTCCTATACCACTGGACAGATTTAACTGCGGTTTCACGAATATGCTAAGCTATGACCAGATTAAAGTATAGGCTATGTTATTTTGCACATGGGCCGGATTAAGGGAGGAAAAAAGGGTTGAAAGTTTATATGAAAATCTACGCGTACGAAGTCGCGGGCAACAGTCCTAGTATGAGATAAAACAAATTACAATTGATGTCATTTATATCGACATTAAGGTGAACAGAGGTTACACGGAATCACTTTTTCTTATAAATCATTAGTTTTTCGTTATAATAGGTCGGGGAAAAAGTCTTTTCGTATTTTGTATGTATAAAGTTGTAGTAAAAATCTTATCCGTTGTATCTGGCTGGTTTTGATACCATTAAAAAGATGACATTTTAAAAAAGGAATACAAAACGTAAAAAGCAATTTCCCGCCATTTTTCAATTGTTTTTTTGTTCGATAAAATGAGTGAATCTAACGAACAAATTCGATATATTGTGAAATTTTATAACAAAAAAGGGAAAAATGCGACACAAGCCGCGAATAAAATTTGTGACGTTTATGGACCTAATGCAGTGTCATCAAGAGTAGCACAATGTTGGTTCAAGCGTTTTCAGTCCGGGAATTTTGATGTCAAAGATGCAGCTCGCTCTGGTCGCCCTGTTACGGATAAAGTCGATGCCATTTCTGAAAAAGTGGACCAAGATCGGCATATTAGTAGTTACGACGTAGCTGAAGAACTGGGGATTGACCACAAAACAGTTTTGACCCATTTGAAAAAAACTGGGTATACAAAAAACTCGATATTTGGGTGCCACACGAGCTCACTGAAAGAAACCAAATGAATCGTGTACTCATTTGCGATTCTCTATTGAAACGTAACGAAACCGAACCGTTTTTGAAAAGATTGATCACTGGTGATGAAAAATGGATCACCTACGACAAGAATGTGCGCAAAAGATCATGGTCAAAGGGCAGTGAAGCACCACAGACTGTAGCGAAACCCGGATTAACACGTAATAAGGTGATGTTGTGTGTATGGTGGGATTGGCAGGGCATCGTTCATTATGAGCTTTTACCGCCGGGCAAAACCATCGATTCGGATCTCTACTGCCAACAGCAGATGAGACTCAAACAAGAAATTGAGAAAAAACGGCCGGAATTGATCAACAGAAAGAGTGTGGTCTTTCATCATGATAACGCCAGACCGCACACATCTTTGGCCACTCAGCAAAAATTTAGAGAGCTTGGTTGGGAAGTGTTAATGCATCCACCATATAGCCCAGACCTTGCACCCTCAGATTTCCACCTGTTTTGATCTCTTCAGAATTCTTTGGGTAGTGTTAGGACTGTCAAAACTACTTGTTGCATTTTTTTGATCAGAAGTCCCAAAAATTCTACAGCAACGGGATCATGTCACTACCTACAAGATGGCAACAAGTTATCGAACAAAATGGCACATATATATTATAATTAAATGTAATTAAACTTGAAAAAAATATGTCTTGAATTTGTTTAAAAAATACGAAGAAACTTTTTCCCCGACCTTATATTAGTAATAGTTGACAAAAACTTTGTTTATAAGTTCAAAAAGGGCACCCAGTGTCCGAGAAGCTGCAGGCACTGTATCCGAAATGAGGAAAAAAATATCTATGAAAAGTGCCACCTGTATTAATTTTTTCAACAAATCGGGTCAACTAAAGAAAATAAAATAAAGAACAACACTTTTACAAGAAATAGATACTTAACTTAATGTACTTTGTACTAGCACAGTCGTTAAATATTAAGTGTTAAGTGTAAATGTGTTACTATGAACATTTTGCGTGAAAATCTGTGAACAGTAATTTGAAAATGCTAAGAACAAGTTTCCGGAAGCAAAACGAACCACATCTCCGTTTTTACATATATGACTTAATTATGTTATTAACCGTATTCAAAAAAGGCGGCCGTTTTCAATTAGTTTTTTTTAAATGTATGTTAACTCAATTCTTCTCACTTCTATTCTGTAAGTTTCTTTAAACAGGATCTTTATTTTCAGAGATTATTTTCTGCAAATCAGCACGCGAAAACGAAAGTCTGCGATACGGCGACTATTTCTTCTGCAAACACCAAAAAGTTAATGGAATAAGACAGAGATGGCGTTGGCAAGTCATAACAATAAAGGGTGCAGGGCGTTCATTTTAACCATTGAAAAAGAAATAATAAGGGGGAATTATGTACACAATCATTATGCCTCTCACAGACATATCTCTTTCAAGAAAAGTAGGGCCGCCAATATACGTTGGTATTAGCTCGCCAAGCGAAGGCGTGCGACAACATGTAGGCAGCCAATTTGCCTAAGCTTGTCATGGCCTGCTACTGCTCTTCGTCTAGCCTAGCTGGTCGAGCGGTGGCCAAAAGTAAGGCCAAATTAAATAGATCACATTTGAAACTTCATCAAAATTCAACAAAGTAACCTTGTAACGATGTAGAAACAAAGTCAGAACTGCTAAACTTTTTTCAGTTATAAATATTTATTTGTTGGAATAATGACTAAGATGGCAATTTAACGATTTATTTAGACAATTAATCAATAGACTGACCGATGTCAAATGTGATCTATTATATTAACGTGCATGCTACACGTGTATACGGCTTGTCTGTCGTGTCATACCAACACTTGCGATCGCTCACCACGACTCTTCACAATAGTGTCAGTTTTTGTGCACATATCGAAGGCGCTTGCCTGCACCATATGTGTATAAGTATTTATTACACATATGCCTGCACTTGGTAAGTCGTGCCCACATGTTGGTAGAGCACGTGAGTATGCTATTCCCCTGGCCTCTTTCTGATGCTGGCGTCGCGGTTTTATCATCGCACTAGCCGCCATCGCCTGAAAACTCATCCACATATCCTAGATCAGTGAAAAGCGCAAACTGTGCGATTCACACGATCTTTCTTTCCTCACACCTGCAAAATGTGGAATGAGCTACCTTCCGTGGTGTTTTCGAGAAGCTACAACATGAAACTCAAAAGGCGAGTTAATAGAGTCTTAAAGGGTCGGCTTACAAGTATCCATAAGTGACGGTGACTGCTTACCATTAGGCAGCCCGTCTACTTGTTTGTCATCTATGGCATAAAAAAATGATTTTGTTTTCATTTTTATTTCAGAGTAAATCGTAATTAAAGATTACCTGGAATAAAGATCAAAATAGGATTTTGGTGTAAATTTAATGTCTTGGTACGGTAATGATGATTTTAGTTATTTTGAAAAGGTTACGAAATAGCTATGAGTCGACCAAGACTCGACCAATTTTGCGATTAATTCGTAATCAAGTATTAACGCCCTGAGCACTCAGAATAATTACCTTCTTCTGAGCCTAAGCAATAGAATTAGACCATAAACAATGAAATGTTCTAGGTTAGTTTCAGAGTCGCGAAATGAGATTGCTTGCATTAAAGAACAAAATGTTCCCCTTATTTGGATATTTAGCATTATGTCGGAAGAAATAAAGGAATAGAGTAGAGATCGCTTACCTATAGCGATCAGCGATAAGGCCGCCAATTGTTACACTAGTTTTAAGTGGTTTTGTCTTATGTATGTAATTTTTGGTGTGAACAATATAGATTTACCTATTTATCTATCTAATAATATAAATAAAAATTCGACGCTACATTCCTGGTGCAGTTTCGATTTACATACACTACAAGCCTATAATTTACATTACTATAACTACCTTTTTATTTGTATAACGTATCAGTATGTCTAAGCATGTCTATGATTATGTACCAGTTCAGTATTTATTCAGGCCACATGCCCTCTTTGATTGCGGCTAAAAAGCCTAAAAATAAATAATTCTCTTCATTACCAAGTTAAGCAACGCAGGGAGCGGTCGGTACTTGGATGGGTGACCGCCTGAGCGTGATCTTGTCTTTTTGCAAAAAATTTTGTATTTTGTGAAGTTAGTCAGTTGTCAGTGCGTTGGTCCGACTCGCATTTGGCCGATTTTTTAAAAACTTATTTATCAATAAATCTTACTATCTACATAATTTATCACGCTACCTTTAAAAAAATAATGTATGTAAGTTAATTAATAATAATGTATGTAACTTAATTTATATTTAAAAATTATCTAGTTTAACACATATGTTTTACTTATTCTCAGAGATTACTTTCTGCAAATCAGCACGCGGAAACGTAAATCTACGATGCGGAGATTATTTATTCTGCAAACACCAAAGACATGGACTTAAACAGAGATGGCGTTGTGCCAGTCATAACAATAAAGGGTGCAGGGCATCCATCTTAACCATTGAAAATAATATAATAAGGGGGAGTAATATACACAATCACCATCCTCGACTCGCCTCTGTCAAGAAAAGCAAGACATCAGTAAAGGACAATGTACATGACGTCACATAAATGACAATAAGTCTGCCATTTCCTGGTATATATTTTATTTATGAAGACATAGTTACACACAATAAGGACTATATTATCATAACATGAAGCATGGAATCCGTCACGTGAATTACAAAGCGTGCAAGGGCGTCTGTCGAATGATTGTAGCCTTTTAGATATCATTTCCCAACTTCTAGTATATTGAAAAAGTGAACATAGAACCTCCGCCTTTTTTGAAGTTGGTTAATAAAAGAATCGGATGACAAAACCAAATGAATGACTGCTGACTCTGCATTATACTATTTCTCTTGCAATGATTGTATTTCGTGATATCCTCATTGTTTTGTGTTATTTACACTTGCATTGATAACTAGATAAGGTCAAGCAGAGTTTGTTTTTATGTACTTAGTAATTTCCAACTAAAGGTGCTCTTACACGGGCATTAATACACACAAAAAATAACACGGACAAAATGATTAATCTTGAGCAATTATGACGTCACGGAACATCAAACAATTTAAAGAAATCCAACATTTGGTTGCTAGAGATACCGCCACCATCCTGAGCAATAAGGAGAATTTTTATAAGCTAATGCAATACATTCAATTTTTATTTTTTTATGATGAAATGGGCTAGCGTTTGTCCACAACTCACCTGATGGTAAGCGACGATGCGGTCTAAGATGGGGCACGCTTGCCTATGAGGTGCCTATTCACTCTTGTCTTGAAGAGACCCAGGTTGTAATTTATAGAGAACACTGAGGCAGGAGCGCATTATTCATTTTAACAACTTATTCATTATTTTATTGTTTAATAAATTCAATTAAAAGTGACTATAGTAATACATAATATGGAGCAATTAGACACAGTATTGCATATATAATTGATCTCTTATTACACTAAAAGTTCACGATGATACCATTTTGTAATCAACCACGTGCAGTCACAGAAAATATATAATAGTACAAGTACAGAAGATTCCCTCTGCAAATTCATTTCAATAAATAGCGACTCACGCTACCACACAATAAAGTGCAATTCAAGGACGTGCGAGCGCTAACTACCTACAGCTATATTAACCTAGAAGTTCCCGCTGTGTCTATCGCGTAACTCTTGTCGCGTAATCTCTGTCTATCGCGCGGCAGGTTCGACAAGTCGGGTCCCACCACGTACTTGCAGCTTCATACCTAAAGTGCGGGTGCACCAGGTGCATTCATAGTTCTTAAAAGAAGAGTCAAGAAGAGGCAGTGTACACGCCTAGCTATTCGGCAATTCTTATCGGCAACATAGACGAGCAACGGGCAAGCGTGCTCCATCGTAGACCGCATCGCGCTTAACATCAGGCGAGTTGGCGGTCAATCGCAAGCCTATTACCGAATTTAAAAAAAAAATACATTGAGCAATATGGAATATATGGAACAAGTAGAAATAATATTTTCAAGATAATTGCAGCAATTTTATTAAAATTGCTGCAGTTTGCTCCACTAATTGCTACAGATTGATCCATATAAACATGATGCCGAACAATAATTGATCAAAAATTGCCCGTGTTACAGCGCCTAAATAGCTTTTACGCGTGTTTAGTATAATTTTGGTAATGATTTGATAGGTGATAATTTTAGATTAGCAATAGTATTTTAATAAACCGTACTGCATCTATGATTGTAGATTATAATAAGTAATAATTACGAGTATTCAAATTGCCTAATAAAATTATTTCTTACTAGTAGCCTTGCTTTTTATCGTCTCGCTGAAGGTAGCTATGCTTAATTCAATAACTTGAAGAAAAAATCTGTAACATACAAACTTTAACACCCCAATTCGCCTCTCTGCGGTTTATTTTTTTTAAACGATGAGACATGTTTTAATCTGTGAGATCTAATAATAGAGACGTTATAGGCAAACAAAACTACTTTCAAAACTAAATAAAAACAGCATACCTACTTACCTGCGCATGTATATATGTATTTTGTGAAGAAAAGGAAAGAATATGAAAGACTTTATACGCTATATCTGTTGTTAGAAAGAGAAAAACTTGCTACTAGCGGCATGTCCCCCAGCTTACCGCCCACCGCCGTGGTGATCGGCTGAATTCGGCTTTGTTCGGCTTTGGTCGTCGATTATCTTCGAGCTCTTTCACGTTCTCACTCAAGACGATCTACACATCTCGTTTACCCATTTCATAGTGACAACAGCCTCCCAAGATAAAAAAAAATATGTTTTTTGTTTCATAAAAAAATATAGTATTACGCTTGAAATAAAAAAAATATTGTCTCGCACAGTGCGTGTGTTATTTGTGCAGTTTATAAAGACACAGTAACGCATTTGAACCGTTCCAGGAACAAAAAATTTCATCCAAATCGGTCCAGCCGTTTTTTAAGAACCTTTTACGAAATATTAGAAAACATTTAAAAACGGTCCCGTTTTACCCTTTTGGGTTCCCGTTCTCAAGTTATAGCGTGACCATGAGAAATAGGGGTTCATTTTTATATATATGTAGATAGATATTAAGAGATTAGTATATTAGTGATATATTTGACGGGATCGTAGAGAAATGGAATTCTTTATAATATAACAACTTTCTTTGTTTATCTCAGACATTTATATCTGCAAGTCAGCACACGGGAAGGACAATCTGCGATGCGGCGACTTCTTCTTCACGAAGCAGTACACAAGAGGAGTTAAAACAAGATGGTTGTGTGTGAACCACACCAGTCAAAGATGCAAGGCGTTCATGTTTACCATTGATAACAAAGCAGTCAAAGGCAATTACATTCACAATCATTTTCCCCGACGTAGACAACAGGTTAAATAGGCAAAGAACGACAGAGTTTAGTAACACTGTATAAGAAAAATACAGCTCACTGTAAACATAATATACATCTTTATTTCTATACATATATATATATAACAATTTATAGGATTTTACTTAATTTATTTTAATAATGAACTGATAACAGTTAAGGATTGATTACAACAATACATAGTTTTTAAATCAGTGCACTTATTATTCACATTGTGAAATAATGTTGTACCCACATTATTTCAGACAGATACTTAGAAATAGTAACACGGAGCGTATATTGGGAAGTGTTGTCCCTTCGACGGCAGGAATCCAAGTGAGAGCTCCGTCCAGTCGTCGCTTGTCGTTTAGTCCGATGTGAAGTTGTCCAGTACCGACTGGAACGAAGTTGCTGCGCAGACGACTTCACATCAAACTCTGTTGTACAAGACTTGCCAGTTGCGAGGGCGATAACAACTGCGTAAGTAGAATTAAGGCTTCTTCTACTGGGATTAATCTATACTCTATACATATAACAATAACGTAGAGATAAAAAAACCTGTAATTGCGAGATAACAAAAAAAATACAAAGGGCGTCTTAAAATAAGCAGCTGAACAAGATAAGATCGTTTTTAGAGTTTTTGTCTGTTTGCTTGTTTGTGTGGACCCGGGTATGTCCTAAAACTGCGACCAGAACCAACGGAGGATGGGCAGCAGCGTCCTAATAGTACACAGTGAATGTACTGCGTTCCCCAAGCCGCCTGCCAAGCGTGGAGATTATGCCAACACCCCTCTCTATGAGGGAGGCCTTGTCCAACAGTGGACGTTAATTGGCTGATGATGTGTGTGATGTGTGTTTATTTGTTTGTCCACGAACATCTCCTAAACCACTGGACGATTATAAATGCGGTTTTCACGGATATGCTTAGCTATGATATGACCAGATTGAAGTAAAGGCTAAGTTATTTTGCGCAAGGGCCGGATTAAGGGAGGAAAAAAGGGTTGAAAGATTATATGAAAATCTACGTGTACGAAGTCGCGGGCAAAAAAAACTAGTTATTAATAAAGATATTTATTTATTATTATTTTTGTTACTTTAATACTATGGTGCCGTAGGTACATGAGAATTATGGACTTAATCAGGACTTATTGAGAACTATCTTTAATCTACAACGCAAAAAGAAGGGCGTTATAAATTTAGCGTGTGTATCTATGTGGCATCGTCAAACGGCTGAACCGATTTTGATGCAGTTATTATTTGACTTGACGCATGAAATTTTTTTTTCTTAAACTATACTGTCCCACTGCTGGGCAAAGGTCTCCCCCATTTCCTTCCATAAATCTCGTTTTAAATACTAAAATAGAATAAAACGCATTGGAATCACCAAAGAGGTTGTAAGGCCTATGTTTTTATAACATCCTTGATCTACACGTTCATTCATCTAAGAAGGTTCCTTAATTTAAATAAAAAGTTTTAATCTGGCTGATTATCTGAATGACAGTTGACAGTTACAAATTATTAATGGCTATGTCAATAACATTCTCTTTACTTTGGACCTCCTTGCTTGAGGCTATGTGATGATCACGATGATCCTCGTATTACGTTTCGGGTAACGAAGAAAATAATCATTGATTTTTAAATTTATTTTATGTAATAATAAAGAATTAAAATAAATGATATAATATAGCCTATGTTTTAATCTGGTAATTTCTAAGCATATTCGTGAAACATTTAAATCCGTCCAGTGGTTTAGGAGAGCGGACAAACAAACAAACAAACAGACAAAAATTCTAAAAACTGTCCTATCGTGTTCAGCTGCGTATTTTAAGACGCCCTGTGTGATTTATTTTTTGTTATCTCGCAATTACAGATTTTTTTATCTCTACGTTTTTATTATATGTATAGATAGATATAGATGTATAGATTATGTTACATTATTAAACGCACCATAGTTTATCAGAACAACATAGGTCCATGAATATCTCGACATGGCTATGGTAGAGAAAGAAATAGTTACTCATGGAACAAATTACAAATTAAGACTAGAAAAACACCCGAATCAGATTGCGGGTCAACTAACTATCCCTGAAACCATACGCCGGCTCAAAAAGAGGCGGGATATCTTCGACCAGGATAGTCAGACAAACTGACTGTGCAAAAGAAAGGGCTGGTTTCAATGGGAGCAGCGCCCTCCACGTTAGGAACCCTACACCTCATCTGCTTATAGTCAAAAGACTTATCGCATGATAAGAATACAAAAAAAAAACATTATTAACCTTTATTGAATAATAAAGGATAATAACAATTATTATTATTAAGATTAACCTACAATTATATCACCCCCTGAAGCATACAAATTTGGTTTATCGTAGCTGGCAAGGTGACGGGGCGTAAATCTGGAAAACCGTTGGTTCAATTCCCGCTGCCTGTAGACATTTTTGTGAATTGTATTTTTATATTACGTCTATGTTTGGAAGACTTCATAAATAATTTCAATACTGAGTTTATCTTTTTTAGTAACAAAGTATTTTAATGATCCAACGCTAAGTGAAATCTTAATTTAAGTCCAAAATGGTCTAGTAAGAGCCTACTAAAAGGGGACCTATGGGTTCGGGATGCTCAAAGTTGGGGCTCTGACCATCCACTTAAGCGTGCCCAGGGAGAGTACGTTGTGTGACCAACGTTGTCGAGAGCGAAGGGACTGAGACAACACGCAGTTGTCTCGGGAGGAGCCATAGTGCAGTGCTGAGGGCTCCGGTGCGTTCCTCTGGAGATCCCGGAGCCCTCTTGTCAAGCACTAAGGCTGGTCACCGGAGGGTTTTAGTGGGTACAATCCCAGGTATAATAATATTTAAAATATAATCCCAGTATCGTGTTAAAAGTAAAAGTAAAAAAGCCTTTATTTCAACTACACACCATTTTTTTATTTATTTATTTATTTTATTTAAAATATCACTCCACAGACACCGGGGTCCGTGACTTTTGTTATAATTACTACACACTACACACTAATTTCATTAATTACACATTATTATTATTAATTATTTTAAAAACATAATTTATTTACGTGTCCATTATACATAATATCATATCACATAATTATTATCATTGTCATGTTTTTGTTTTCGTTGTTTTTGTCAAAGTATTTACTATGTTTTTTTTTTTATGTCAGATACTATTTCTTAGTCAATCAGTTTGAAATATTATAATTATGTCTGTCATGCAATAATAATTATGACATTTTAGTCCTGTGTAGATGTCGCCTCATTGGCGTAGGCCTCCCTTTACTGTATACTCTGTATATGTATGTAGTTTCCCTGTATAGTTTTAAGCGCTGTAAAAATATTAATACATTTTAAATGATTAATTATTCTTATTTTAAGAGAATCCAGAATACATTCTTAATAGCCGGGGCAATCGGATGATCAAAATGGGTGAATACTTATTCACAAAGCACTATTGCAATGGCCCGAAGACAAGGTGGTTTTGTTCCACGCACCATAACAAAAGATGCACAGCTAGCATCATAACATATGAAGACGTAATCGTGAAAATAAAAAAACTTCACACCCATAAGCCAGGACATTAAATTTCAGGTTTTAAGGTGAAAAGTTTCACGTATGGCGGGAAATTCAAATTTCATTTCATCAAACAGTTTTTTTGTTCTTGTAGCGAAGCCGGGTAATTATTGTAAACGATCATGATGTTTGCGAAAATTGATTATTATTCTTTACAAACTCGCGTAAAGTTATATATCTCCAATGCACATTATTACATACATTAGTCAATAAACAAATTTTTACTGTTTCAAACGGTTTATTGCCAAATGTAAGTAATATGGTGAGTAACTGATTAATAATTGTACATGATAATGTAAAGAACGACCAACAATTTTCGTAAACACTGTGTCATTTCACAATTATTACCTGGCCTAGCTACAAGGACAAAAAAACTGTTTAAAATTTGAATTTCTCGCCTAACATGAAACGTATCACCTTAAATATTAATGGTAAGTATATCTTAGTGTAAAAAGCTGTTGGTTTTCCTATCAATAATTAAATTAATTAATTAAAATTATGAATTATCATTCATAAAAGTGAAGTTGCTGAATAATCGAAATTTGTAAGGGTTCTTATGCACAAACCTTTGTTAAGGTAATATATGATATAATAAAGTGAAATGTTTTGAAATAAAGTGTAAAGTCGTGTTAGGTTTAACCCGGCGAGCATGAGCCAGGGTATCTTACACCCTGGTATTTTTTTTAAGTTGTGTATTTTTTTAAACCTTCGTCTGACAACACTAGCTTGCTCAGTAGCTGGAGCCAGGGGCGTGCGGGAGAGGATAGTGGCGTGATGGCAGTGTGGCAGGGGACACCGTACGGGATATTCATGGGAAAACCTGTTTCGGGTATGTTATACCCTGCCTCATTTTTGACGTATTTTTTTTATGTAATTTTTCCAATTATTAATTTTATCTCTTTTATTAGTTTTTTTTTTGTATTATCTGTTGTTATTTTTTTATGATTTACTATATCGGTTATCTTTCGTTCCTTTAGTTGAGTTTTTTGTTATATTATTTTCAGTTTTTGCTCAAAATGGATATTGAAAAACAAGAAAAGCGAATCCGTGCCATGTTAGAGGAAAAACTAAGTGATTATTCTGATGAATCCAGTTCAGAAGGTGAAACCGATCACTGTAGTGAGCACGAAGTGAATTATGACACAGAAGAAGAGCCCCGTTGTATAAAAACCAAGCATTCCTGCAATGCTTGTGCCAAGCCCATATGTATACATCATACATCATCAGCCAAATAACGTCCATTGTTGGACAAGGCCTCCCTCATAGAGAAGGGTGTTGCCATAATCCCCACGCTTGGCAGGCGGCTTGGGGATCGCAGTATGTTCACCGTGTACTATTAGGACGCTGCTGCCCATTCTCCGGTGGTTCTGGTCGCAGTTTTAGGACAACATATGTATGGAGAAAATTTGTTTGCGAAAATTGTGCTGATCTCGACAGTAGCCTTTAGTCTCGTTTTTAGTACAAAAAAATACAAATAAGTTTATTAACGAAAAGAATCTCAATATCTTTCGGTATTAAGTTGATTTACATTCCAATGAATCATATTTTTGCTAAATTGTTGATTTTTGTAAACCTCTAAACTTTTGTTCCTATAATTATAGAGTATAAGAAAAACATTAATAAATAATAATTATTTCATAATTAAAAACTTCTTTCATTGAATTCTATTAAATAATTTAGTATTATACAAAATGAGATCAACACAATTAAGAAAATAATAATAAGAACTGTATTATGGTACATCAAATTATGGGTATGTCATACCCTGCCACATTCTTGATGTAACTTGTAACCCGCCGGGTTAAAGTATTGTTATTGAATTCGCGAGTACTTATTTGACTTTCCTAGTACCTTACTTGAATCTCAACGTTGCCAACTTCACTATGACAAAAAGAGGAAGGGGAAATGCGATGGCAGGTGGTAGGGGGGGAGCAAGGCAGGACATTCTGGTCTGAGCAGCGGTGCAGTAAGCACCTTCAATATTGTAAATTGTTACTCTGCCCTAATGTACATAGATTTAAAGTGTTAAAGAATCATTAAAGTGAAAGTGTTTAAATATACGTTACAAGAGTGTATGTCCAGAGTCTGAAATAAAACTATGTCTACCCACAAAAATAAATATTCTTACATTCGTTGTTTGTTTTTTTATTTGTTCATATAAACAAAAACATGCGTTAAACTGAAAATCGAAAAATCTTTTTTTTGTAATAAATAAAATAAGATAAAACAAAAAGGTTACTTTTCAAGTAATTAGCCCAAGTTTTTTAAGTAGTCGGCGATGTTACAATTATTCTTTATTTTATAGTTCCAGAATTTCTTGTGAATCTTCGCGGTAATCGGATGATCAAACTAGGACGGTATTTTTACACTAAGCACTACTCAAGAGGTCCCAGAAGAAGGTGGAAATGCTCCTCTCACCACAACAAAGGGTGCAAAGCTCATCATGACACACGAAGATGTCATTTTAAAAATAAGAGGGCATCACCCACATTTGCCATAATTTAATCCCTCTATACTGCTTTAGAGTTTGATAATACATCATTTTAAGGCGAGGTGAGGCTACAGTTACCATTTCTATTAACTCCATTAATGTTGAAAAGTAAACTAAGGAATACGTTAAAGATATTCTAAAAAGTTGTGAAAAATATTGTATAAAATTGATTTTAAATTTCAAACCAGAGATGTCCAGAGATGTTCTGTAGTGGTAGGACTCTTTTGCTGGGGTCCAACTGGGGAAGTACCACACCTTTGCCAGTTATTCAACCGCCAAGAAGTAGTGTGCAAACACTACTGTGTTCCGGATTGAAGGGCAATGTTTCCAGCGAAATTACAGGGCACGCAGGAATTTGACATCTTATATTTTGGGGTGACGAGCGCAATGCATTGCCATCCAGGGTTTTGAACTGTTGAAGTTCAGAATTCTGAGTGGCGTTGTGCTGTTATGGCGAAGCGTGAAGAGCCACCAGGCGAACGACTTTGCTCGTCTCGTCACCCAGTATCACAAAAAAAATGTTCTTGGATTTTATTTTCTATTGAGTGAAGTAATTCAAATTGTGTATTGAATTAATAATATAAATATGTAAGATGATCACCAATGTTTTTACTATTATTTTAAAACTATAAGAAAAAACAAAAAAGCTTATAACAAAAAACTAGCATCCTATTAAGAGTTAAGCGGTAGGTATGGTAGCGCCTTAAGGTGAAACGTTTCACGTTTTGCGGGAAATTCAAATTTCAAACAGTTTTTTGTTCTTGTAGCTAGGCCAGGTAATTATTGTAAACGATCATGATGTTTGCGAAAATTGATTATTATTCTTTACAAACTCGCGTAAAGTTGTTTATCTCCAATACACATTATTACATACATTTGTCAATAAACAAATGTATGCTGTTTCAAACGGTTTATTGCCAAATGTAAGTAATATGGTAACTGATTAATAGCTGTACATGATAATGTAAAGGACGACCAACAATTTTCGCGAACACTATGCCATTTTACAATAATTACCCGGCCTAGCTACAAGTACAAAAAAATGTTTGAAATTTGATTTTCCCGCCAAAGTGAAACGTTTCACCTTAAAATGCCATCTTTTGTGCGTTCTTGATATGAAATTACGTAAAATAGATTTTATACAACTGTATTTAAGTTATTTACCTCTATTATTGTAATAGCTATATGGAATTCTATTTCCGAGTCTGAACAAACACAATTCACTGTCATTTTACCCATCTTAAATAATGTAATAATGGCGATGTTGATTTTGAAAGACTTTAGTTGACCAAAATGCACTCAAAATAGCGGCGTCCTTTTCTTTTTAAGGTTCTGTACAGAAAGGGTGTAAAAGTACCCTATTACTAAGCCTACGCTGTCTGACAGTCTGTCTATCTGTCTGTTGAAATTTTAATGGCTGTATCTTTGTAACTGTAACATGTACCCAGTTGAAATTCTCACCGAATATGTAATGTTACGGCAGATTGACTAAGAAATTCAAAAAGTAAAAATTAAAGGAACCTCCCCATACAAAAAAGGTATTTTTTCACGTGTATTTGCTCTAGTGTAAAAACGGTAATACATACTAGCGTTAAACTTAGCATGCAAACGGTACACACTCTAAAGTATAAGAATTATAGTATACCAGCGACCCGCCCCGGCTTCGCAGGGGTGTAAAATTGATTATATATAGAAACCTTCCGTGAAAAATTATCTAACTGATGGTGAGAACCGCATTAAAATCTGTTGCGTTGTTTAGGAGTTAGCGAATATACAGACAGACGCGGAAAGCGACTTTATTTTTTACTATATATATGTACGATAGATATAATAAATAATGGACAAGTGCGACTCTGTGACAAATTTCTGTTCCCCAGGGGTTCTCGTGCGATCACCGAAGTTAAGCAACGTCGGGCGCAGTCGGTACCTGGCCGTTGATGGCACTGAAGTGAGAATTTTTTCGTTCTCTTTTCTGTGGTAGATGGGATGTTGTCTTTTTGCACTACTTTCTTGTATTTTAGTAGCTAACAAGTTATGTGGTGATACGGAACCCTCAGTGCGCGAGCTCGACTCTCACTTGGCCAGTTTTATTTCATTGTATTTTTTTTAATGCTGTAGTAGTGAAGTCTAACTAGCAGTAAGAAGCTGCCTCCCTACAGTCATCATCGGCTATTATAGTATAGTACAAAAACCTGTAGTACCAGCGGCAGCACTGATAATCATCAACATCATTTCAGCCATAGGACGTCCACTGCTGAACATAGGCCTCCCCCATCGATTTCCAAAAGTGCCGGTTGGAAGCCGCCTGCATCCAGGGTTTTCCTGCGTTGCTTTTAGGTCATCTGTTAATCTTGTGGGTGGACGTCCTACGCTGCGCTTACCGATCCGTGGTCTTAATAATCATCACAAATAATAAAATGCATCTAATATGAAAACATATTAACCCACCAGCCGCCACCATTAAGGATCGGAAACGTATCTGTGATGCCCCTGGTGTTGCAGGTATCCATAGGTGACCATAGGTGATCGCTTACCATCAAGCGGCTCGTCTGCTTATTTGCCACCTACGACACAAAAAAATGTTAGTCTATAGTAAAATTAATATCTTAATTTCAGTTTATTGCGCCGGTTACACGAAAAAAGGCAATCAGATATTGAGGTGCAACGGTTACAACTTCTACAAGCAGTACACTAGGAAGTCGAGGACGAGGTGGTACTGCTGTTCTCATAAGAAACTTAACTGTAGCGCTTCCATCATTTATGAAGGAGACAAGATCGATATTATTAATAACATTCATACACACGGGCCTCATAGAATGCCGAGTGTCTTCTAGAACCAAGAAGTAGGATAAAATGTGACAAACAATATATCATCATAAGACATCCACTTGTGAGCATACCACACTGAACGACAGCCTGCCAACTGCGTTTCCATCTGCATAGGTGCTTGGTACAGATTGTAGCTTACTGGAGGCACATAAATAAATAATTGAAAAAGTTTTTCGTACACCTCGTACGAAATTAGTTTTTTTTCTTTCCTGACTTTGGCGTTGCAGCTTTTGTGCATTTGCCAGTGTCAAGTATCGAAATATTTTTAAGTTTTACTAAATAGCGTCAAAGGACATGCTCACAGTCAGAGTCAAGCAAAATAAGTCACGGTCAAGTCTAAGTCATGCCCCAGTAGTGTTGGAGAGTATAGAAACTTCATAGAAGCCCCAGTAGAGGCTTATATGAAGTTTTGAAAACATCACGAAAATACATTGTTTCTACAGCTAACTGCTATTTTTATTTTTTGATGATGATGAGATACGTTGGTCCGGTGTGCTGTCCATGGTATTCGAAGCATTCTCCGCCAGCACCAAATCTCAAAAGCATCGATGCGCCCTCGATTCACTGCTTTCAAAGTCCATGTTTCAGCTCCATAAAGAAAAATTTAAAATACCAAAGTACTATTTGTGATAATTGTGAATTATTATTTATTGTTTGTGAATGTGATCGAATGTAAACGCCAGTGCAAGTGATTTTTATTTATTGATTTATGGTAGTCTGATGGTAGTCATAAGTATCATATCAAACTCCTTTGATTATGTAGGTATATGTTAGTCATAGTCGCCCCATACTCGGCCTAAGTTATTTTACTCAAAAAGCTGCAATAACATGAAAAATTTAAATGAAAACCGTAAATTATGATTACTTTTACTAGCCGATTGCCGATATACCACAGTGAAATATTAAATTAAAATATGCATATTAAACTTTTCATAATTTTATGGCAGCTGTCAAAACAAACTCGCAGCCTGTGTAGTTATTAATATTTATTCTGTAGCCACGTTCGACAATGCATACCTCCTAGTAATTCTAATCGATAAGAATATTTTTTATACATGGATGCAATTATTTTATTTCAGAATCATATAAGGATTTTTCGTTTTGTACAACCCAGCGTGGCAAGGCGATGATCAAGTACAAGGGTTACAGGTTTGGAAAGCAATATTCGAGCCCTCTACAGACCAGATGGACGTGTACCACACACAATAGCAGAGGGTGCAAGGCTTGCGTTTATACGCAAAATTGTGAAATTGTCAAAATTAAAAACGAGCACAATCATCCTCCGTCCAAACGTAGAAATATTATGATACACAAAATATAATATTTTTACAAGTTTTTATTTAGTTTCATCTGTCCCGGTGTGTCTATAATCAAATCTTGCAAATAAAAATTGACCCCCTTCCCGTTGTTCGATTCAGTTGAAATTTGGCATACATATGAAGTTTCGATGACAATACAATATTATGGTGACAGGGAGCTGATTTGATGATGGTGGCGGTGGAAAACGGCACTCCTCGATGAGTAATAGTAGACTGGCAGGGTTTGGGCACATTTTGATCAGCACACCGTTCCGATTACTAATTTCATAAAAGCTTGGTCTGAAAAATATATTTTTCAATAAAAAACTTGTTTTGAAGTAACAATAAAGAATCCTATGATTTATATTTATCTTGTTTCCGTGAAAATTTATGCACGAAAGCCTTTTGAGTTTCTTGCCGTTAAATTATTGAAAAAATATTTTAAGATCTACCTATTCTTAAACAAGTTTAGTATACCTAGGAATTGTTTTTTTCACTTAAAATATTTTTCTTTCCCATTATGAATGTTTTTTAAATACGATTTTGAATATATATATTTAATACTTTTAGGCATACTGATATCCAAACATGGTAATATATAAATTAGAGCCAATAAAATACTGTTTTACTTGTAGACTGTTGCGTTTGTTTCTTTAATTCGAGTACTCAAGGAATATTTGTACTTGTGCATGTGTCTCTGATGAAATAATATAGAATACTTACTCAAAAGCTAAGGAAATCAATGTAAAATATTTTGCAATTAATTCCATTAAAATTACAACAATAATAAAATTACCTACGCTCCGTGAGACATGTTTCTTTTTTGTCGGTCTCTGTCAGTAATTTTTGACTAGAAGTTTGTTTAATTTTGAAACAGGTTATCTAACTTATTAATATAAAAATATTTATTTTTTACAGTTCCATTGTTCAGCAAAACTTACCGTGGTGGCGAAATGTTACAATTATGTGGATATAGATACAGCAAGCATTTTACGACTGATTATACTCTAAAAACCAGATGGCGCTGTTCAACGAACTGCAACAGAGGATGCAAAGCTTACGTGTTCACTGTCGATAGGAAAATAGTAAAAATTGGCGGATCACACAACCATTCGCCTTCTAAAAAGTGTCAAGTTCTGATGCCTCAGACAACCAATCCAAGTATACGCAATAACAAAAAAAAAACTCGGTAACAAATTGTCGAAAATAAATGTATGGTGAAATAAAACTGATATCTGAATAACCTACATTTCAAGCAGTGCGTACTAATAGAAATTTACTTTGCTATTTTGCTTATTGTATCACACTTACTTATATTATATCACATCATTATCCAGTATACGTTCACTGTTGTAAAAAACTTGTTTGTAAGAAACAGTAAAGAATCCTATGATTTATATTTATCTTGTTTCCGTGAAAATTGATGAACAAAATGTGTTGCTGATTCGTATTTGTGGCTTTAGCAGCTTTTTGAGTTTCTTGCCGTTAAATTATTGAAAAAATATTTTAAGATCTATTCTTAAACAAGTTTAGTATAGGAATTGATTTTTGTTTTCACTTAAAATATTTTTCTTTCGTATTATGAATATTTTTTAAATACGATTTTGAATATATAATAGGTCGGGGAAAAAGTCTTTTCGTATTTTGTATGTATAAAGTTGTAGTAAAAATCTCATCGGTTGTACTGTTTGTATCTGGCTGGTTTTGATACCATTAAAAATATGATATTTTAAAAAAGGAATACAAAAAGTAAAAAGCAATTACCCGCCATTTTTCAATTGTTTTTTTGTTTGATAAAATGAGTGAATCTAACGAAGAAATTAGATATATTGTGAAATTTTATTACAAAAAAGGGAAAAATGCGACACAAGCCGCGAATAAAATTTGTGACGTTTATGGACCTAATGCAGTGTCATCAAGAGTAGCACAATGTTGGTTCAAGCGTTTTCAGTCCGGGAATTTTGATGTCAAAGATGCAGCTCGCTCTGGTCGCCCTGTTACGGATAAAGTAGATGCTATTTCTGAAAAAGTGGACCAAGATCGGCATATTAGTAGTTACGACGTAGCTGAAGAACTGGGGATTGACCACAAAACAGTTTTGACCCATTTGAAAAAAACTGGGTATACAAAAAAACTCGATATTTGGGTGCCACACGAGCTCACTGAAAGAAACCAAATGAATCGTGTACTCATTTGCGACTCTCTATTGAAATGTAACGAAACCGAACCGTTTTTGAAAAGATTGATCACTGGTGATGAAAAATGCATCACCTACGACAAGAATGTGCGCAAACGATCATGGTCAAAGGGCAGTGAAGCACCACAGACTGTAGCGAAACCCGGATTAACACGTAATAAGGTGATGCTGTGTGTATGGTGGGATTGGCAGGGCATCGTTCATTATGAGCTTTTACCGCCGGGCAAAACCATCGATTCGGATCTCAACTGCCAACAGCAGATGAGACTCAAACAAGAAATTGAGAAAAAACGGCCGGAATTGATCAACAGAAAGAGTGTGGTCTTTCATCATGATAACGCCAGACCGCACATATCTTTGGCCACTCAGCAAAAATTTAGAGAGCTTGGTTGGGAAGTGTTAATGCATCCACCATATAGCCCTGACCTTGCACCCTAAGATTTCCACCTGTTTCGATCTCTTCAGAATTCTTTGGGTAGTGTTAGATTAACATCAAGAGAGGACTGTCAAAACTACTTGTTGCATTTTTTTGATCAGAAGTCCCAAAAATTCTACAGCAACGGGATCATGTCACTACCTACAAGATGGCAACAAGTTATCGAACAAAATGGCACATATATATTATAATTAAATGTAATTAAATGTAATTAAACTTGAAAAAAATATGTCTTGAATTTGTTTAAAAAATACGAAGAAACTTTTTCCCCGACCTATATATTTAATACTTTCAGGCATACTGATATCCAAACATGCTAATATATAAATTAGAGCCAATAAAATACTGTTTTACTTGTAGACTTTTGCGTTTGTTTCTTTAATTTGAGTACTCAAGGAATATTTGTACTTGTGCATGTGTCTGTCTTATAATATAGAATACTTACTCAAAAGCTAAGGAAATCATGTAAAATATTTTGCAATTAATTCCATTAAAATTACAACAATAATAAAATTACCTACGCTCCCTGAGACATGTGATTCTTTTGGTCGGTCTCTGACAGTAATTTTTGACTAGAAGTTTGTTTAATTTTGAAACAGGTTATCTTACTTGATTAATATAAATATATATATATTTTCAGTTCCATTGTTCAGCAAAACTTACCGTGGTGGCGACATGTTACAATTATGTGGATATAGATACAGCAAGCATTTTACGACTGCTCTAAAAACCAGATGGCGCTGTTCAACGAACTGCAACAGAGGATGCAAAGCTTACGTGTTCACTGTCGATAGGAAAATAGTAAAAATTGGAGAATCACACAACCATTCGCCTTCTAAAAAATGTCAAGTTCTGATGCCTCAGACAACCAATCCAATTATACGCAACACGATAAATTTTTCTCAGTAACAAATTGTCGAAAATAAATGTATGGTGAAATAAAACTGATATCTGAATAACCTACCTTTCAAGAAGTGCCTACTAATAGCAATTGACTTTGCTATTTTGTTTCAATATTACACTTATATTATACTAGCCGTCCGCCCCGGCTTCGCACGAGTGTAAGCTCGGCCTTCGGCCTCGCTACAAAATATAATATAGCCTATGTCACCCGGGGATAGTGTAGCTTCCCAACAGTGAAAGAATTTTTCAAATCGGTTCAGTAGTTTCGGAGCCTATACATTACAAACATACAAACATACAAAAATAGGTACAAATCTTTCCTCTTTATAATATTAGTGTAGATAACATCATCAGCCAGTATACGTTAACTGCTGAACAAAGACCGTCTTAGAGGGGTGTTGCCATAATCTCCACGCTTGGCAGGCGGCTTGAAGATTGCAGTACGTTTACCGTGTACTAATAGGACGCTGCTGCCCATCCTCCGGTGGTTCTGGTCGCTGTTTTAGGGCATACTCGGGTCACTACTATATAACTGTTTGGTATCTTTTCACGATTTCAGCTGAACTGATTTTAAAGGTACGCGTCCACTTGGTCGGAATTAGAGCGTACGCAGCGTACGGATTTGTTCCTGAGAGTTTTAGTATACAATCGGTAACCCTGTATACTTATGTTTATTTAGGCGCGATTAGTTATTTAGGTACAGCTTTTCAACACGATAATGATTTTCATTATTGTGACTTCATCTTAATCTAGACTGTTTGACCACACCGCTTGAACTCTCTTCATCACAAAACAAATATCAAAAAGCATCTCAACGAAACAAAGCCACGCCTACAAGAAGAGATACGCACTATTCGGCGCCCGTCTCAGAACAAAATAATTTAAGCGATAACTTAAAAAATTCCAGATTACTCAATAACCTTTTTAATTGTAAATAAAATGCACTTACATTAAATTATATTTAATAAATGACACTAAAATATGAAAAAACGAATTGTCAAGAACGTCTAGATTTGACAAAAAAACTAATTTGTGTCTAAGAAAGCCTGTTTTCGCCGAAAAGTTTTTCCAATAGTTCTAGTTCTAAAATAACATTGAACTTATTTATATTCTCAACTAATTATAAATAAAATATAAATTTGGTAATGTTTGCCATAGACGTGCAAATTGATGCAACGCAACCCAAATTGACGACATAAAACCTCTAGAATGTAGACTCTGTGACACAGGCGTCTTGACTACAAGAACTTTAAAACGTCAATCATGTTGCTCATTGGTCATTGTCAACTTTGGACATTTTGCGCCTTAGTCATTTATTATGACTAGCCTTTGTCATATCGTGATTTTGACATGGTGCGACCGACTACAAGTACTTGCAAACCATTTACATCTCACTGTGATAACCTTCTTAATTCATAATAATAATCTTTTATTTCAGACATTGTCCATAATATGTTACGAAGATAAATGACAAACTTACATATCATAAAAAAAAAAAACAATAAATAAAAAATAATAATGCATGATAATATAACAAAGTAAAAATACAGAAGTTAAATTATCTTACCCTAAACTTCAGTTTGAATCCGGAGTGCCCAATATGCACACTTGTTCAGTGCTGCATTATTGGGCAGTCCAGATCCATCCACCAGGCGAACAGCTGCAGGTAGCTGCTTTTGATGCTGCCCACATCAGCCACATTAGCGCCCTGAAGGCGTTGTTATACTGGACTCGCAGGGCGTTGTAGGACTTTTTTGTTTATTTAACCCATAGGCTACACGTGTACACGTGTAGAAAGACTGACAGTAAGCTTTAAAAAGAGTATCTTTCACTTGTGCAGTGCATCGTGCAAACCTGCGGGCCAGCATGTTGCCCCGGACTGACAACGCCCTGCGCTCCCTTTCCATATCAACATTAAATAACATCGTTCCTAGCATAAGGTACTTAGCCAATTTGTATGAAAAATATGCATATTATATTCTTGTCGATAAGCTTAGTACGTAACTGTACAGGATAATAAAATATTTTGTCCGTATTGTATTAAGTTTTTTACGTAGTTTTCCTGATTTTCAGTAGAAGCATATATCTACAAATCCAATCGAGCCACCAAGATGCTGATATACAGAAACTATCGATTCTGCATGACTTATACTAACAGCGGTCAGAGAACAAGATGGCGCTGCAGTGCGAAAAAATCCAATTGCAAAGCTACTATATTCACGATGAATAATCGAATAATTTCTGTAAATAATGAGCACAATCATCTTCCTGCGGGCGGTAATTGAGATCTATTGTCTCATTATATTATTTTAAATAGCAGAATATACTGGGGTTTGAATAAATGTGTTTTGTAAAGAATGAATTACGTAGCAGGTAGTCACGTCAGCAGTACCATGTCACGCTGTGTTTATTTCCAAGTAATTGCGCGCTCATACTCAGCGCCCACGCACTATCGTATGACCGCAACTGGCTTATCGCCGAAGTGGCAATCCTGTGTAGCCCCATTTAATGTAAGCTTAGTTAAGGCACTCTGTATTCGACTATACTATTACCATTATTTTTACTATTTTAACACCCTCACAAATAAATTCGAAATTTGAATTAATTGTACTTTTTAAAAAACATCTTCGCGCTTCCCTAAACAAGTCTAGGTACATAATATATTTATCAATGTTTGTAAATAAATTTTTTGATAATAAACACAAAGTTTATTTCTTTAAAAATTCCAAGTTAATAGCTCGGTTTTGCAACATGGATTCGCTTTAGCACATTTTCAACATAATTATTAAGATATAACATCACTAGTGTAGATAAAAAAAACCGATTGAGAATTATTTTAAAATAACATTGCAAATTATATAAAGCAATTTTTATGTTTATACATCGGATAGAGGAGAAAATTGAAGAGAAAAAAATGTTTTTTCGATCTCATCCGGCAAATCAAAACATATCAACAAAAAAATATCCTAAAACGTTTGCAATGTTATTACGAAATAGATATTATATTATTATAGAACCGTCTCCGCAGTTCTCTCTCTTGCAGATTCTCATATTATTGAAGATATAAAATACCTAAGTGTGAATTTTCAAAAAGCGTTGTTGTGTTGCTGTATATCTTAACTATACTTCTAAATAATCGTCAATTTTGTTTTAACTTTTAAATTGTTATGACAAAGAATGAACACAATCACCCCTCGAAGATACAAAAAAACGTGTTAGTTTAAAACAAAAAACAAAAACCATTTGACCGAGAATGTTTTAGTTGGATGTTGTTGTTTGATGACTGCCCCGGTGGCTCAGTTGGTAGTGAACCTACTTTCTGTGCTTGGGGGCGTGGGTTCGATTTTCATCTAGGACAAACATTTGTGTGATGAACATTTGTGTTTGTCCTATGTCTGGGTGTTAATATCTATTTAAGTATGTATTTCAAAATATATATGTATGTATATCAGTCTCTGGCTGCTATATTACAAGCTTTGCTTAGTTTGGGGTCAGATGACCATGTGTGCAATAATGTCCCAGATTTCCCAGATATTTATTTAGTTATGATTAAAGAAACTATTTGGGCTTTTGAAGTTTATCAGGTATTTTGTCAGAGGTTTTTAATAATTTACAATTTATACTATACTTGTGAAATTATAATAAGTAAATACTTAGAAAATAAGTATATACGGATTATACGGTTCTTAGCGAAAGCGATCTTAACCAATCACCGTTGTTAAGCAACGGATGACCCCCGATCTGTCTTTGGATGAGTGAACGCGAGTTGCATTTACAATTGACAGCTACATGGGACAGATGATATGACGAATCGTATGTATCTTTTTTTTTTCTATAACAATAAGTGCTGAGCCATGTCAGAGGCCTAGCTAAGCTAGCAACTGTGCCTATAATGATGAAATTACTCGCAAGGTAGCAAGTAAAACCGCAAGATGAAGCAAGTAGAATATACTTGAGCTGGTCTCGTGCCATTCTGACGTAGTGTTGCTGTATTTCAGAAGCATATACCTACATAACGAATCGTGGTACCATGATGTTACAATACGGCCGCTATAGATTTGGCAAGACTAGTACAACAGAAGATATAAAAACTAGATGGCGCTGCAGTTCAAGGCGCACTTTTTGCAAAGTTTATATAATTACAATAGGGAACAAAATCGTTTGCACGAAGAATGAACACAACCATCCACCAATGTAGACCCCAACGGCCTGGAGAGTCAAGGCGATTACGTCACGGGGTACAACTTCCGTGGAAAAATCAATTCTTTTCGGTATTCACAAGGTTCAAATTTGTACCTTATTCATTAAAGTTTAGAATTGTCACAGCGCGGCGTAGGATTGTTAGAGTTCCTTAGTTCTGTCCGTTCGTCTGTCTGTCTGCCTGTCCGTATTACTGTTTAGGTTAATTTACAATCTTCTAACTTCAATAGTTATAAGGATAAATGCATGAAACTTTGCACATTTACAGTTTTCATTGTCTGTTGTAGTTCCTAATTATAAGTACAATGACCTCCGTTCGGCTTAGCACCACCATTCTGTGTGACCCTGTATGATTATCACACTAATAAAAACGCTAGACACGCTATATCGTGTAAAAACATATCACGCGTTATTTATTATGATTTAGAATGATATTAAATGTATTTTAACCTTATTTCTTAGGGCCAAAAACAGTGGTAAGATTATATTTTAACAAATAATTATCTTACAGGTCCAGTGCCTTACTTCTGCAGGTCGCAGCGTGGCAACCTTATGATCAGATGCGCAGGATTCGGATTCAGTCGGCAGTACGCGAGAGGATCCAAGTGCAGGTGGCTATGCTCCACGAACTATGCCAAAGGATGTAAGGCTAACATCTTCACACACGAAGGACAAGTCATCAAATTAAATAACTTACACAATCATCCGCCTAAGCTTAAAGATAAACGGGCACAGTAAACTTGGAACCTGAGGCAATATGGTATAACCAACGCAACACCTTATGTTCAATAGTTGATTGAATCAGGCGTTACTTTGCGGAAGTCCATTTTCAAAACTGTTTTAATGATGAATTTCTAGTGTAATTCCGCTTCTACGTCGCTTCAAGTACAATAAGGAATTTGTGATAAATATTTGTTGATAATGTTAATTTTATTGAGTTTAATTTTGCCTAACCTGATATAAAATATTAATTACATAAATTGAAAATTAACGTATCCTGAAACAAAAAAATAATTAATTCTGAATTATTTTTAATTATAAAATTATGAAAGTAATCTGAAACAAAAAATAATTAATTCTGACACATGAAATATGATAATACTAAATCTGAAAACAAAAATGTATTAATTCTGAAACATAAAATATATATTAATTTAAATTACATGTATTTTAATTGAATTTAATAAGTAATAAATTGTACCCGACACAATCCCCCGACACAAATTCCTTATTGTACTTGAAGCGACGTGGAAGCGGAATTACACTAGAAATTCATCAATAAAACACCTTATGTTCACCTAGCTTTGGATTGTGAATATATATAAATATATATAACTAATTTCAACCTACTTTAAAAACGGAGGTTCAGAATATAACTGTATGTTTTTTGTGTATGTAAGGCGATATCTTGACTCTTTTATAGAACTAGCCGCGCCCCTTGGTTTCATCCGCGTGGATTACGCATTATATCATCAGCTATCTGCCAGTGAAAGTCCTGTCAAAATCGGTCTAGCCGTTTTAGAGTCCATAGAGAACATACATACACACATACATACGTACATATGTACGTACATAAATACATACACACATCGCTGTATTATTTTTGTATCGGTCATCCAACTAGTTTCACATAAATGTTTCTAGCCTAATCTTTGGGGACAACCTTACTTTCCCCTGCAGGATGCAGAGTAGAAAATTATATATTTTTAAATACGTAATAAGTGCGATCTTGCGCGCTCTAATATGAAATTAGCGGGAAGTCGCAGGGACGGCCTTTAGTATCAACCGTTTCCCAATTTTTTCCTATAAGTTTCAAGTAAGTCAGTTTGGTAACTAATGTAATCCCCCTCAGCAACAGAGCACTAAGTTAGATTCTTTGATTTCCAAAATTTATAAACAGATTTCCTTAGACATTTTAGATTTATTTGTATATAAGTATAAGATCAACTCTGTTTTAGAAGCATTGATCTTGATTTACAACTTATTGAAGCCGTTTCTATATTCTAAATAATGATTGAATTGAAAATTTGGAGGTGTAATTTTCATTTGCATAAGTTACAAAAAAAAGTTAATCCTACATACTCGTATACTACTAAAGCACTGTGAAGAGGAAGTTTTGGAAATAAAATAGAAAAATTAGTATAATTAGTCGATTTATTCAGTTCTATAAAGGTGTAGAACATTCATTATCCTACACATGGTGATACAATGATACAAGTAATGACAACTCCTAATTCGTAAAATTATATACGACGTCCTTCTGTTTAAGTCTTGATCCCAAGAAGTTTTTACTAGTCGAGTCAGTCTCTTGGATAGCGTTGTATGACGCTACAGTTTCTGCGCCAGAGGAAAATCCATTTGGAAGCTCTCCTCTTATTTGGACGTTATTCTGATTAGTTTCCGATCCCAAATGATTTTCACCTGTCCCTTGAATGGCATTCTGGTATAGATAATCTCCATTACTGTTTCCTTTTTTTTTGATTGTAAAAGTATTCAAAGAGTCTCAGGTCACTACCATCACCTAACTTTTTTACTATTGATATTTCGTCCGGTCGGGGATGAGCACTTGCTGACCCAATAGAGTTTGCACTCAGTAATGCTGTAACAAAGAATAACAAAAAGAATTTTAGTATTGACCTCGTAGCCAAGATAAGTGCTCTGTTATAAGCTCTGAAATTTAAGTCAATATATTGGAAAGTAATATATATTTAGGTAACTCAGATGATACGATTATAAATAGCACTTGTAGAATTTACGCACATTCTTTAAATGACACTACATAATAGTTTTAAAGTTACTCATCAATATTGAATTAAAAAAACTATCCATATTTAATATTTAAAAACTAAAATACCATGAGGCATGTCTATTAAATATTTTTAAAATTCTGAAAAAATATATAATTTGTATACTTACATGATAAGCCAACAGCCAGAACAAAAAGAGTAATTGTGGATTTAGCGAACATCTTGTTGTACGTGCTACTGCGGTAATACTGAAGATGAAACTGTGAAGCATCGATCGCTGTTGTCGCTTATAAAGCAACTTGTGTGACGTAGTCGTAATTTTTCAGCCAATCAAATACTTGAAATCAAAACCGGACTGAACCAGACTCGATAAGGTCTCGCTGAACAGGAAAGTCAGCTTGTTTTTCGGGATTCTTGGTATAAACCCAAGTTACCGTCACGTCATTTTCGAAGGTCAATAGGAGATATGGCAGTCATTAAAATTGTGTTTCCTGGAACATTGGCATCAAATGATTGGTTTCAGTAGGTATTTTACATTCGCGTGTACACAACACGTGATATGAGTTCTCCTAAACTCATATCACTTGTTGTGTACACGATAAGATATTTTTAATTGGGTCTCTTGACCCAATTAAAAATATCTTTGTCTAGGAATTTACTGTACGAATGTGTTTGTATTATTAAACTAGCATTAAGTGGGATGTCACGTAGCTGTATTCTGGCAAAGGCTCAAGGTCGTTTCTATGTGTCGATCTAGATTTTACTATTTATAGTTAATCGGGAGAAGTATACGCGAAGTAAAAAAAAAAATATCTCTCAAAAAATATTCTTTTTTCCCGGCGTTTCTAACTACTTACAGAATAATAAGGATGAAGAACATGTTTGACTTTTGAAATTTTTGGCATATGTTAAAACATTATTTATTTATACAAATTTTTCTATTTTATTTCCAAAACTTCCTCTTCACAGTGCTTTAGTAGTATATGCAGGATAAACTTTTTTTTGTAACTTATGCAAATGAGAATTACACCTCCAAATTTTTTAATTCAATCATTATTTAGAATATAGAAACGGCTTCAATAAGTTGTAAATCAAGATCGATGCTTCTAAAACAGAGTTGATCTTATATATACAAATAAATCTAAAATGTCTAAGGAAATCTGTTTATAAATTTTGTTAATCAAAGAATCTAACTTAGTACTGTTGCTGAGGGGGATAACATTAGTCACCAAACCGACTTACTTGAAACTTATAGAAAAAATTAGGAAAACAGTTGATCCTAAAGGCCATCCCTGCAACTTCCCGCTAATTTCATACTTGAGCGCTCAAGATCGCACTAATTACGTTTTTAAGCTCGCCGAGCTCCAAAATATAATTTTCGTGTAATGAAATGAAATGAAATGAAATGAAATATTTTTATTCCAGATTTACATCCATATACAAAATTAAAAACTTAAAACTAAACACTAAACGATAACATTATTTATAAAAATTAAAATTATGTGATGGGCGTGTGGTACGCTCTCCATGTACGATGCAGGGGACTAGAGTGCCAGTTCCGCATCGCAGCCACCAGAGTGTTGTCGGAGCGGTATAGGGCGGCGCGCGTGGCGGCCGACCGGCTCCGCAGCAGCGCCTGCCAGCAGGGCGCGCGTCCCGCGGCGAACATGCCGCTCGCGCTGCACCACCGGGGCAGTCGGAACATCGCGCGCCACGCGTTATTGTACTGTACGCGCATCTCGCTCATGGCAGCCTTGGTGTGGTTCGTCCACAGTTCGACAGTGTAGACGCTGGTGCAGTAACTGATAAACAGCTGAGTCTTCACTGCTTCGCTGCAGCGGCTAAATCTCCTAGCCAGCATATTGCCGCGCACTGCGATGGCTCGCCTCTGCCTCTCTATATCACCATGGTCGGATAAATCGGAGCTCAATACGTGTCCGAGATATTTGACTTCTTCGACTTTTTCCAGGGCGACGTCGTACAGCGTTAGAGGAGGAAGATCAGGGCACCAGTTCACGCTCTTGAAAATCATGTACACTGATTTATCAGAGTTGTACTTCATGTTGTGTTCTTCTGCGTAGTCTTCACATATAGCCAGAAGCTTGCGCATCGCCGATATAGATGGTGCTAATAGCACCATGTCGTCCGCATAGGCAATATGATTTGTCATTGTCCCGTTGATGGAGCAGCCTACGCAAGATTGCAAGAGCTTTTTAGACAGACCATCCATAAACAAGTTAAAGAGGGATGGTGACATACTCCCCCCCTGCCTCACACCGCATTTAAGCTCAGAGGACTCGGAGTAGTCATTTTTCCACCGTACCCGATTTCTTTGTTGTTGGTACCAATTTTTGAGCACTTGTATTATCGGACCAGGAACATTACGATCATAAAGTTTCTGCCACAGCAGGTTGTGGTCTACGCGGTCGAATGCCTTGCTGAGATCTAGGTAGCATGCTATAACGGACGTCTTCTTGCTCTTGTAGTAACCTACGACCTGCTTGAGTACATAGATGGCTGTACTGGTCGATGTATGGCTTTTGAACCCGTACTGACAATCCGACGATTCTATATACGGAGCGGCGCGTTTATGCAGAACCTTCTCCAGAAGCCTCGCTATCATGTTAGCGAGGGCTATTGGCCGATAGTTGTTGGCACTGGATATGCTCTTTCTACGGTTCTTACATATCGGAATTATCACTGTATCAGTGAGTGCTGCCGGTAGATGGCCGGATTTTATGATAGCTGTAAATAGAACAGATAGTACATGGTACATACCTATGCCGCCGTATTTTATATGTTCTATGGTCAGCCCGTCTATCCCTGGAGACTTTCCCCTGGTTGTCTGTTTAACTACTTCCATAATATCATTTAAGGTTATTGCTATATCAATATCAGTTTGAGGCTGCGGTATCTCTAACTTATGTTGTCTAGCAGGCGCCGGTTGGTAAAATATTTTACTAAAATTATTCGCAATATTTCTATCGCCCGTTGTGCCATCTATATGTGAAGGATAATTAGTGGAAGGCTTGACAATTTTATTGATACTGTGCCAAAACTTGGCAAAGTTTTTATGCTGCATGTCTAATGCAATCCTATCCATAATTACTTGATCGTGATTTTGTTGACAATTCTTTAGCGCTCGTTTGAACACCGCGCGCCTGCGCTTGCGTTCCTCCATGACCGGCCCGGTGGTGGGGCAGCCGGCTCGGTGCCACAGAGCTAATGATTGGCGCGAGGCGGCGTATTTAGTTGCCACATATTTATTCCATCCAGGAATTACATTTTTGTTCTGAATCTTTTGATTTTTCTTAGAAAAACAGTGTTTAGCGCAGTTTTGCATTATCGTAACAATCGAGTCGTAAAAGTAGTCAATCGCCGATGTGTCATGTAAATCAATGCTTCTAGACATGAGTTGATTTAGTCGTTGCGTCACCAATGACGTGTATTCTTCAATACAGACCCATGACGTGTCCCTCCAAGACCATGATGGCCGAGACGGTGAAGTCACGTTTGTAGATATTGTCAGTTTCTGTACTTGCAATTCCACAGAAAGTGGTCTATGATCTGTCCAGTCGGTTGTTAGGTCTATGGAAATATTCCTGATGGCGCGGTATGCATTCTCAGTGGCAAGACAGTGATCGAGCCAGCTAGTTGTGTGATGCGCATCGCTTACAAACGTGTATGATGTATTTGGTAGCTTTAGTTTATCTACGTATCTATACTTATATTCCGTACAGAATTTGTCTAGTTCAGTGCCAAATCGACGCGTGGGATCCGCATTAAAGTCTCCGATTATAAGACAATCTGCTACTTCTCTGTCTTCTATAATCGCATGAATTTTGCCTAATAATTCGCAGTACTCGGGCAAGTTTATGTTATCCGTGGTATCGCACGGCATGTATATATTTATAACAAGTAAAGTGTTGTTGTGAGAAGTAATTTCAACTGCACAGAGCCGCGGACTGTCGCATTCTATAGGTATACACTTCAATGTGTTTTTGTATAATATTCCGGTACCTCCAAACGGTCGTCCGATTAAGTTTTTCGAAATGTCAATCGAAGATGTTCCGATAGAATTAAAGCCATTATGGATGGTATTAAGGAAGTGTAAATCAGTTGGCAGCAGCCATGTTTCTTGTAGTAAAATTAGATCATTATTCGTACAGAGGTCGTGAATAAATTTTACCTTCCTCCGAACATTTTTACAATTTACTGACGTTATTCTGAGACTTAGATCCATACAAATTATTGTTTGATATTGTTGGTGCCACTGCGAGCACTATGTTGGTGGTAGCGACCCACAATTACACCTGGAGGCCACATATCTTTATTAATAACTGTTGATAGCCTGTCCCACTGTATGGTTATTTTATACTCACTATATGATACTTTACTGTTTTGAGGAAGTTTTTGTATCTCAATAGCAGTCTCACCGATATCTTTCATATGGTCAAATAGGTCTTCGACAGTTACCGAGCTATGCAGGTTTGCTACATATACGTATGCAGTGCGCGGGGCAGCTTTGATTTTACTGTTGGCGTTACTTGTAGATGTTCCTACTAAATTTCGGTTTGAACGGCGATGCTTTTTGCGAGTAACAACTTTGAAACCGTCATCCACATTATCACTGATGACTAGTTTAGGCTTAGGTAAGCGCCCTACCTTTTGCTGATTCATGTTGGCGGGTTTGTTACTAGTGTCGTTGCTCGATGTGGTGGACAATATTTTAGCACTGACTATTGGTACAGGTGTAGGCATCGGCATATCTTTTGGGGGTGTTCTCACTCCATCTAGTCCTATGGGGCCGCTATCTTCCATAAATCGAGCCGCGGTTCCTGCGTTATTCAGAATCGAGGGTATGCGCTGTTGCGCGTGGAACATTGCTACTTCCTGCTGGACTGCCTCTAGCTCTTCTTTTGTGGCCGAATTATGGCGAATAGTCTCAATATCTTTTTTCATAGCAACGATGTCTTTTAGAAGACGCGTCACGTCGATATGGTCCCATGTGACAGGCGGAAGGCGGCTAAGATCGCGGGCCACGAACACTGGTATTTCTTTAGGTTCTGTGGATTTCATCAATCCTATGATGTCTTCCATGTCCCGCTGAGACTTTCCTTCGTTTCTTCTAGTCCTCAGGCGTTGATCGGTAGGTACAACTTCATATAGGAGAGTTTTGGCTGCCACAATCTCGGCTGCGTTGAAACTACGGCTACAAATCAGCACCATACTCTCATCATCCACGACCTCTATTTTGTTCTGAACAAAGGCCAGGAGTTCGTTGATCACAACATTGCATAAATCGCACTTGGGCATTTTCGGTCTACGTGCGGTCGACGTATCACTACGTACCGGGTGCGCGCGCGACGCGTGACTCATTCGATCGTAATTTTGAGCTCTCCGAGTTCAACAGTCTGATAGAAGTTTAATAAAACACTATTTTTTAAATTTTTAAACCGCAATTTCTTTTGAATGAATGAACCGATTTTCACCCGGTTGGCAGTATTCTACGCAGTTTTTAAGCTTCATGAAGGATCTTTGAGTTTGAATTGTTTGAATTGATCAAACTAGGAATTTCGGAGTAATTCCGAAAAAACACCTTTTTCAGTTTTATTTCGACAACGATAATTCACGAACAAATCCACCTATTTTCACGCGAATGGCTGCATTCGACGCAGTTTTTTAAGTTCTTTGATATACTTTTCAAAATAAAATGATCAGATCGTATATTACGGAGAAATTTGAAAAAAAAAAACCCTTTTCGATTTTTTTCGTCAACGATAACTCAAGATCGAATGACCAATTTGGACCGGCTTGGCGGCGATCGACGTGGTTTTTTGATGTTAAGAGCTGATTAGGTTTTGGAATTGATCTGATAAAGCCGTTTGAAAGTTATTAAAACAAATTTAAAAAATACTTAGTTTTTTAAGATTTCTCAAAATCTACACATCCAAATTGGTCCAAATCGTATTTAAAATCTAAGTTCAGTCAAGCCCTTTCGAATGGCGTCAACCGCGATAAAATCGGTCTAGCCGTTCAAAAGTTACGAGATGTTTACATACTTCCACACATCCACACGCACACACACATACACACACATACATACATACAGACGTACACCTAGGACCTCGAAACGTCGAGATCTGAGAAAACTCGATTTTCGAAAAACGGGGTAAAACCAATAACTTCCCAATTATTGAAAATTTTCAATTTTCTTTGCAATACCTACTTATATTCATTTTCCGTAGGTATTGTTGTATTGTTAATGTTTATTCTACAAGGATGATAAAATAAAACATAAATGTTTAGTTACTCCAAAGTTGCTACATGCGCTAAATTCAATTGTCACCTTGCTACCCATGATTGGGGATTTATTTACACGGGTCCTTTTCCACCGCATGCCTGGGCCACACGGTGGAAACCATGTTAATTGCAAATCGACTAGACCTCAGGTGAAAAACTACGACTTCGTATTTTTTGATCGAAGAACTCAGGTGTCTAAAATCACAAACTTTAAATTTGGCTAGCTTCCTACGTTTGCCGACAATAGGCCGCATGCCGAACTGTTACTTTTTAATACGTAGGTGAAAATAATAATATTTTCGAACAAAATGAGCTACGATCGCTTGCGATATAAGGTTACTGTATAAATAGAGTGGCCGTGCAGCTTTGTAAGGCGATTTGCGAAGCTTTTAAGGATTTATTCGGCCGTTTTCGTACTCGTCAATGCTTATAATTTGAAAAATTGAATGTTGAAATTAGATATTCGATAAATTCAGTAATACATTTCTATAAAAACGATCTAAATTGTGATTGCAAAAACAAATTGTGAAAATCAAGTTAAAATTTAGATAGATATTCTAGCTACTAGGTAGGTAGTACTAGCTAGTAACAGTCCTTTGCTTTTACCCCATTTTGTACGTCCTGCTTACCCCTAAAATTTGCTGATACGAAGCTGGAATCTGGCCAGCTTTTTCTATGTGATAATGTTTTTACACATATCTCAAACCGCATGAGAGTGACAGGATATAAAACAACAGTCCTGGGGCCTAACGCCCAACTCTAAACGCGGGCCCGAATAGGTGCAGTTTGCAAAACCACGCGAACGCGAACCTTAACGCGCCGAAATACGGTTTGCGGTCGCGTGATTTTGCTAACTGCATCTATTCGGGCCAGCGTTTACAGTTGGGCGTAAGGCCCCAGGAATAATCCACCTGTTTTGCATCGTAGATATGTATGTTATTATGTTAATGTTTATCTTGGCCTCTACAAGATAAGTTAGAATGTAATTACGAAGGCAGTCTATTTTTACGTATTTTTCTATGTTCGTGAATGTTTTTCTTTTAAGGAATTTTTGTAATCGACTAACCGTACGTAATATTTTAAATACGTACTAGAGTAGATACTTGTATATGTATACTCATATAATCATGTGAACTTATTTAAATGACTATTCGTAAACTGTAGATTAACTAATGAATTAATTTTTGCTTTGACATGATTATAATTTTCTACTTTTTTGCTAATACATACAAAACAAAATACATTGTGTTTATTATTACCTTTATAATAGATTTAATTCCCTCCTGCCCTTTTTTCTATCGGACTGCCAGAGCGGGCACGAAAAATCGACACCGCTTTATGGTTGACATTCCGAAAACCCGTACGAAGCGATTCTTTGATTCCACTTTTATTGTGCGAAATGCTAGTTTGTTTATATAAAATATATATATGTGTAATAACTTAATCTCTGTAATCAAAACAATAAAATAAAATAAATTCAAATTTCACAGCTGCCAAAATCTTTTTTTTTTTTAATTGTAGAATAGGCTTGCGCTTGGTCGCCAACTCGCCCTGTTATATATATATATATATCAGCACATACAACATGTCATTTTAAACCTAAATTCCAATTAAAACCGTACACAACATGTATAATAAAGTTGACACAAAATTTTAAACAGAACTTGAAATAAATTTTAAGAAATTTATATTAATGAAAATTTAAAGGACAAAAAACTACATGAGAACATGTCTCTGGGATTACTCAATTCATCATATGCATGACACATTCTCGTTAGTGGACTGTTCCGAGAGACATTATTGTATAAACAACCAACATAACATATATTTATAGCAAATTTATTTAAACTTAAGTACCCAATTTATACCTTTAGGTAGTAGTAATATTGTCTGTCACTACTATAATAACTATTATTATCATATGACTCTATATTTAGAACTATTCTCGGGTCTAGCCCGGACATTTGGTAGGCGTTGGTGAGGCTGAACCTAACACCAAGAGGCCCTGTTGAATATAAAAATACAATTACTGAATGTGTATAAAACGCAATATTTAACTATTGTACAGTACTATAGGAAAATAAAATCTGGGCTATTGAGGTGAACAACTTGTGGATAAGAGAACAGTTCTATAGGCACCTGTCTTATCCTGTCTTATCTCTCATTTCAAAAACATATAACTTACTAGCTGCGCCCCGCGATTTCACCTGCGTGGTGATGAAAATCAGTGATGATTATGATGATGAAAAGAAGCCTATGTGTTAATCCAGGACATACGCAATGGGTATTCAAAATTTCATCCAAATCCATCCAGACGTTTCTGTGTGATTAAGTAACAAACATCCATCCATCCATCCATACTTTCACATGTATGATATTAGTGTGATTATTAGGTATTATTATATACTCTTAATGATCTCAATTGTTTTCATGACTTTCAACAAAGATGTTACAATCAACAGTTTTTGTGTAGAGACTAACAAAAACACTATTCGATTTGAATGGTCACTTTGTATGGATGTTTTAGCCTAGGGTGGACATTGGACAAAACTCTTGCAGTGTTTTTAACGACTAATAAATCAGGCTGGTGCTTAAACACTTAACTAACTCCCCTTTTCCTTTCCAGCTCGTTTTGTAACCTCACGTCGAGGCAAGAGGATGATTCGTCTTAACGGTTATAACTTCTACCTGGCTCGTGTGATCGGCTCCAAGTCTCGGTGGGCTTGTTCTACTCATCACAGGTTCGGCTGCAGAGCCGCAATCATCACCGTCGATGACATGATCACGTCGCTCAACACTGATCACATGCATGAAGGCAAGCAGACGACATTGGTTGCATCGGAGGCGCCGCAGGAGTTTTATATTATAAAGATGCAATAAGGCTGCTGGAAGTTCGTGGTAGCGTTAAGGGAGCAGTGCCTAACCTTCACATCTTGATCAGTCGAAACTTAATAAGTCAAAAACAAAATAATAACAGAAGTCAGGTTTAGTTAATAAAGTCTTTAAGGGTCGGAAACGTATCTGGTGATGCCCCTGGTGTTGCAGGTATCCATAAGCGACGGTGATCGCTTATCAGGCGGCCCGTCCGCTTGTTTGCCTCCTATGACATAAAAAAGTACACATTTCTTTTTTTACTATTAGATTAACATAGTTAAAATTTATTTTTTAAAAAATGATGATTTTTTTGCGAGTTATGTTTGGTTGATAGTATGTTTGTCCTTAATTTTGTTAAACTTGTATTAAAAAAGTATAGGTACTTTTTAAGTTTTGGCTGGAAAAATTGGTACACTTAGGTGCTAGGTTAAGCTCTTATGCTTCATTAATTTGAAACATGAAATATGTGTCATGTATAGCCGAATTTCTAATGTTACATATTTTGTTCTATTGCGGAGTAAGAAGACAATTTCCTCGGCTCTAGGCGCTGAACGATCAACCTCTGAGTACTGTACGGCCACACCACATCGTAGGACAGAGACGCCAAAGCTATATTTTTTCACAGCAAAGATTTTTTCACAGCAAAGAGTAACCATGCCCTCATCCCCAAAAGTAAACCCCAAACTCTTCTACTCTAAAATTGATCTTTATCACATATTATACATAATATGGAGCTATCTTTTGTGTAGAGTATCCTTTGTTGAATATTTCACAGAAGATAGCTTCATCACACATCATCAGCCAATTACCTCGTCCACTGTTGGACAGAGGCCTCCCTCATAGAGAGGGGTGTTGCCATAATCCCCACGCTTGGCAGGCGGCTTGGGGATCGCAGTACGTTCACCGTGTACTATTAGGACGCTGCTGCCCATCCTTCGGTGGTTCTGGTCGCAGTTTTAGGACATACCCCGGTCCAAGATAGCTTCACTTAAGTACAATTGGAAGTCGAGTGATCAGTTGTTTATGCCCTCTCTGTCCTAACTCTGTGGGTCTTACAGAATGAGTGCACCGCTCTACTCTAAAGGTTGACACACATAAAAGCGGTGCAACGTAGCAATCTAGAACTTATGAAGTGTGTTGCCATCATTGACTTATATATCTTACTTCGTGAGGAATGGGCTGGTTGAACTTTTTCAATAGGCTACTGGACTGATTATTTTGTATTGTCTTATAAAAAAGCTAACCATAAATAAAACCGATCACCGAAATAAAATCAAAATATGTTCAAAATTAATGAAGATGTGAGCATTTCAATAGTTTGCTAGACAAAACGCATTATACTCGTACTTACTAATGACATCACTTGTGAGTACACCATAGAAACTCCAAAATGAGTTTGGAGTTTCTATGGGACAAATCACCCCCATCCTATTTGGAACAAAATCTTTAAACGCTAATAATATTTCAGAAATTAAATGTTTTCTTCAGTAGTTTTTATTCCTGGTGTACGTACACGATAAAGAGTTTCTATCTATCTATCTATATACATTTTAATTATATTTTACTAAGCCTGTTTTTATTGATAAATTAAACACCTGTCCAGTAGTCTACGATATCAACTCAGTGATGTCAATAAGTTATTTGACACCAATAATAAATGAACCATGTTGCATACTGACTTCGTTGATGACCAGTCGTATTTTCTTAATAATCGTTATAATTGTAACATTGGGTTATGTCATGTGCACGCCCCTGCGCCGTATTTTTGTAGTATTTTGTATGCGTAGTGTGGTGGAGGGGCGTCCACATGTAGAATGAAGGATCTCTACCAGTACTCGTATGTCATCATATTTTAGAGCGATGCGACATAGCAGAGCGACAGAAATGCAAATTTTTCCGCTACTATAGGTATTGGGACATTGATGATCAAATGTTCGGATGGCCATATTCTTACTTTTAAGATACTTCATCGCTTATTTTAGCGTAGCAACGTTGCACTACTTTTACGTGTCTCGGCTCAACGCTGCCATCGAAGTTTGAATTCGTGCTGTAAGTTGATTTTAGGTTAATTTCCGTCACTAACTGACGCTTCTTTAATGTTTTATTTTCTAACATTTTTATTTCTTTTGATATACCTACTAATTGTGGTGTAAGGTTTAGTGTGTAAAATTTTTCATGTTTTTTTTTTTAATACTAATTATTGTGTTGAATTTTTCTTATTCTTAAATATATTCTAATTGAACTTGTGTAACATACAAACAATACACGAGACTATGTAATTCAGAGAGGTTTTATTTATTTTTTAGTTATCACTGTCATAATTAAATTTTAATAAATAAAATAAATAAATATCTGGGACAATATTGCACACACGGTCATCTGACCCCAAAATAATTAATTTAAACAATTTATACTTCATCTCTCCTGCGCCAAAAATCTAATCAAACATGTATATCAAACATCGGGCTTATTATGGATCTCCGTTCGTAATTCGGATTGTATTTGCGATCGCGTGCTATCTTGCTCACGCGTGCGGTGTGAGCTTGTGGATCCTGTATTAGGTAAGACCTGTATCGCAGGTACGACATGTATAATATATGTTTTGCTACTTTGTTTTACCGGATTTTTAGCGCAGCCCTTAAATACCAATAAAATGAGATATAGTGAAACGACGAGGTGAATAGAGACTAAACTTAGGTAGATTTTAGTTGTCGCAAACTTTCAATCTACGAAATGCAATATGTACCAAATTTTACCTAATAGATGCCTACTATTGTAATTTGGTACATTTTGTATGTCGTAGGTAAAAAAAAAAGTTCAAAAAGTTTTATTATTGTTCGTAAAAAACTATGTTTCGTCTATTTAGTTAGTCTTATTCCCCGTTTTCGGTACAGCGGTTCTTGGTCACTATGTTCAAAAATAAATTGCAGATTTATTGTAATTTTTAATGTTGGTTAGATATATTTGATGAATTATAATTAGATAATAAATAATTATTACAATACTTTTTATTTCTAGTTTTTAATGCCTGTGATATTTCACGACAGTTTTTAACTAACTTGAAAAAGGGGGGTTTTCAATTCGTTCCATATATTTTATAACATATAGAGGCACAAACAAGCAGGCTGCCCACCTGATGGTAAGTGGTCACTGCCTATGTTTTTTAAGATTATTTCTATTAGTTTATTTGCTCTGACAGCGGCCTATATAGCCTGGTAAAAGATTAATGAAAACCACGCATTTCGATCACTTTCGCTAGGGTTTTGAACGTGACACTGCAGCAGATACCATGAAATATCAAAAGAAAATGGTTTGTATTCAGTTTTTTTTACAATTTGATTGCAGCTGTCGGAGCAAAAAAACAAATGGAAATAGTGTAACATACATTTATCGGACGTTAAAATTGTTGGTTGCATATATTTGAAGGCGCAGAGCCCTTGGTGGATATGGAGATGGTGAATCAATCCAAATAACGAGTAATTTCAATTTAAAGTAGTTATATTTTTAAATGCTTTAAAATCACAAATATATCTTCTGAACGCTGCATTATATTCTTATTTCACAATCAACTTTTACGGCGATGCAAAGCGATTCGTGGCTGATATGGTGCGCTGGCCGCTTCTCCTTTCAAAGTGTATTTTTAAATTTCATTATCATCATTATAAGCCTATTATGTTACTACTGTTGGGACACATGCCTTATTTCAGAGAGAGAAAGAGGATGTGCCCTAATCTACCATGCTGGTTTTCAAGGTGTTCGTGAAAGTTATAGTCTTTGAACTTTTGGGGTCGTTGTGGTCGTGATAGCTTGTCCTTTCACAGATCATCATCATCATCATTTCAGCCATAAAGGTTTCCACGGCTGGACAGGCTTTTCCCATTGATTTCCAAAACGGCTGGTTAGAAGCGGCCTGCATCCAGCGTTTTCCTGCTGTTTCTTTTAGGTTGTTGTAGGTCCTTTTTGAAGTAATGTTGAATAAAATTTATATTATTTCTTTTCTTTCTTTCTCTAACAGACACTGCGTAGCTATATTAGAGGCCTTCGCGCGGTCAATACAAATATACTTTGACTTTTACATTGTTTTTTGTATTTTTTCTCCATAACCTTATTTATGTTTAAAAAATTTCCACAGTGCAAATAATTCAGTCGAAAAAAGGAAATCCGTTGCTACAGCTAGATAGGTATACATATTGTAGCACTCGGCACGGCTTTTTTCAGAATCAGAAGGTCAGATGGAGATGTTCTACCCCCATGGGATGCAGAGCTAGTAGCTACCGTATACACTGTGGCGGTGAAGTGGTTTCCGTCAACTTAGGTCATAATCATCCACCAAGGAGATATATTACAAATTACAAGAAAGTGGATAACATTAAAAACCGACTTCAAAAATACGAGTATATGAAAAACGTGATAAGTGCCTATGAAATTTGGTCTCAGGAAAATCGAGGGCAACCCGCCCTCGATTTTCCTGAGACCCCACCATCAAAAACCTGACTTGGTGGCGATGGGACCAAATTGGAAGTATACCTTACCGAACAAAAGTTTATTTTTTAATTTTGTCTGCAGTTGGCAGTGGAATTGGTGAACATACATAAAAAACAGTGGAACATACGAGTATAACTGTCCTCTTTTTAAGAAGTCGGTAAAAAGTGGACATAGTTGTTATTTAAATCCAGATTTATATTGTATATAAGCTTGCGAGAGCGTTGATATCTTTTGTTTGAGCTCAGAAATGCTTTTATATTAGCTAGCTTAAAAGTTAACGTAAAAGTTTGCTTGCTTAATTATTTATTATTTTCTCTCTCAACCCTTGTTTGTTTTAACTATTCCACAGTGCAAATGATACAGTCGAAAAAAGGCAAGCCGTTGCTACAGCTAGATGGCTATACATATTACAATACACAGCGTGGGTCTCACCAAAATCAGAAGATCAGATGGAGATGTTCAACTCACAGCCCATTAGGATGCCGAGCTACTGTATACACTGTGGACAGTGACGTCATTGCCATCAACTTTGTTCATAACCATCTACCAAGGAGATAGTTTTTTTAAAGTGAACCTCATAAGAAAAATGGAATCCTTATAGGATCACTTTGTTGTCCGTCTGTTTATTTGTCGTGTCTTTTACTGTACTTATACTTTTGTTATTTTGTTATTCCGTATTTATCTTGTACTAACTGCATCCCGCGGTTTAACCTGCGTGGAAAGATATATAGATAACTCTTTATTGTTCAATCTAGAAATGGCATTTATAAGGCAAAAACCCTAGTCACTAGTAGTTGAGGGATAGTCTCTCAAGAACCGTAAATTTTTCAGGGATACAAAATATCCTTTATTATTCTCTGTCCCCCAACAGTCTCTCTGTCCCAAATTATACACAAAATTACGTTAATCTATTGTTATGTTGCTGCGTTAAAGAAGCACAATCAAACCAATGAACAAACACAATTTTGCATTTATAATATTAGTTTGATATGAGCTCGCACGCGTTGATGTCTTTTGTATGAGCTTGCACACGTTGATATCTCTTATAAGAGCTCGCACGCGTTGATGTCTTTTGTACGAGCTTGCACACGTTGATATGTCTTATAAGAGCTCGCACGCGTTGATGTCTTTTGTACGAGCTTGCACACGTTGATATGTCTTATAAGAGCTCGCACGCGTTGATGTCTTTTGTACGAGCTTGCACACGTTGATATGTCTTATAAGAGCTCGCAAGCGTTGATGTCTTTTGTACGAGCTTGCACACGTTGATATGTCTTATAAGAGCTCGCACGCGTTGATGTCTTATGTATGAGCTTGCACACGTTGATATGTCTTATAAGAGCTCGCACGCGTTGATGTCTTTTGTACGAGCTTGCACACGTTGATATCTCTTATAAGAGCTCGCACGCGTTGATGTCTTTTGTACGAGCTTGCACGCGTTGATATCTCTTATAAGAGCTCGCACGCGTGGATGTCTTTTGTACGAGCTTGCACACGTTGATATGTCTTATAAGAGCTCGCACGCGTTGATGTCTTTTGTACGAGCTTGCACACGTTGATATGTCTTATAAGAGCTCGCACGCGTTGATGTCTTTTGTACGAGCTTGCACACGTTGATATGTCTTATAAGAGCTCGCACGCGTTGATGTCTTTTGTACGAGCTTGCACACGTTGATATGTCTTATAAGAGCTCGCACGCGTTGATGTCTTATGTATGAGCTTGCACACGTTGATATGTCTTATAAGAGCTCGCACGCGTTGATGTCTTTTGTACGAGCTTGCACACGTTGATATCTCTTATAAGAGCTCGCACGCGTTGATGTCTTTTGTACGAGCTTGCACGCGTTGATATCTCTTATAAGAGCTCGCACGCGTTGATGTCTTTTGTACGAGCTTGCACACGTTGATATGTCTTATAAGAGCTCGCACGCGTTGATGTCTTATGTATGAGCTTGCACACGTTGATATCTCTTATAAGAGCTCGCACGCGTTGATGTCTTTTGTACGAGCTTGCACACGTTGATATCTCTTATAAGAGCTCGCACGCGTTGATGTCTTATGTATGAATAGAATAGAATAGAATATCATTTATTATCATAAAGTCACATTTGTAATAATTTTTAAAATAAAAATATGTACTACGAATGCTTCTATTATGGACTCGTCAATTTGGTACACAATTAAATATTTTGAAGGTAAGTAAGACCCATTGAGTCTCACTCAGCAAACGACAATTTATAATAATTAAAAAATGAGGGTAGATCTATGCGCTTAAGCGATAATTAAGTCGGCTGTATAAGGGCCTCGTCAGACTGGTACACTGATACAACAGTGAAATAAATTAAAAAATAATAATATTAATTCAGCTGTATAGGGGCTTTGTCAGACAATAACATTAAGTAATTAAAAGTAAATAATAATAACATAATAATAAAACAATAATAATAAGACACAAAATCAAAATACATAACAATCAATATATTACTAAACATGAGTCTCTGTTAGCAATTGATAATCTTTATAGTCGTTTGCCAGAAATTCAGCTATTTTGTAGACAGACTTAGATAGAAGCAAATTCTTTACATTGTCACGAAACTTTCCCTCTGATTTTATTTGTTGAATTTGTTCTGGTAGTTTGTTGTACAATTTTTGTCCCATCAGTTTTGGTAATTTTCCAACCATCTTTAACCTGTGCGGTATCGGTAATAGGTAGTTATTATTTTTACAGTTTCGAGTCTTAGGTTTATTTTTCTTTTCGTACTCATGCAATTTTGATCGGACGTATTTCATTACCTCAAAAATATACACTGAGACTGATGTCATTATAGATAAAGTTTTGAAGTGGTCTCTGCACGTGTCTCTAGGTTTACTTTTAGTTAGCACTCTGATGGCTCGTTTTTGCATCCTTAGCACTCGCTCATACTCCATGGAAGAGCCCCAAAGAAGTATCCCGTATGAAGTAGTATGAGCTTGCACACGTTGATATGTCTTATAAGAGCTCGCACGCGTTGATGTCTTTTGTACGAGCTTGCACACGTTGATATCTCTTATAAGAGCTCGCACGCGTTGATGTCTTTTGTACGAGCTTGCACGCGTTGATATCTCTTATAAGAGCTCGCACGCGTTGATGTCTTTTGTACGAGCTTGCACACGTTGATATGTCTTATAAGAGCTCGCACGCGTTGATGTCTTATGTATGAGCTTGCACACGTTGATATCTCTTATAAGAGCTCGCACGCGTTGATGTCTTTTGTACGAGCTTGCACACGTTGATATCTCTTATAAGAGCTCGCACGCGTTGATGTCTTATGTATGAGCTTGCACACGTTGATATCTCTTATAAGAGCTCGCACGCGTTGATGTCTTTTGTACGAGCTTGCACACGTTGATATGTCTTATAAGAGCTCGCATGCGTTGATGTCTTATGTATGAGCTTGCACACGTTGATATCTCTTATAAGAGCTCGCACGCGTTGATGTCTTTTGTACGAGCTTGCACACGTTGATATCTCTTATAAGAGCTCGCACGCGTTGATGTCTTTTGTACGAGCTTGCACGCGTTGATATCTCTTATAAGAGCTCGCACGCGTTGATGTCTTTTGTATGAGCTTGCACACGTTGATATGTCTTATAAGAGCTCGCACGCGTTGATGTCTTATGTATGAGCTTGCACACGTTGATATCTCTTATAAGAGCTCGCACGCGTTGATGTCTTTTGTATGAGCTTGCACACGTTGATATCTCTTATAAGAGCTCGCACGCGTTGATGTCTTTTGTATGAGCTTGCACACGTTGATATGTCTTATAAGAGCTCGCACGCGTTGATGTCTTATGTATGAGCTCGAACGCGTTGATGTCTTTTGTATGTGCTCGCACGCGTTGATATCTTTTATATGAGCTCGCACGCGTTGATATATGTTATATGAGCTCGTACGCGTTGATGTCTTTTGTATGAGCTCGCACGCGTTGATATCTTTTATATGAGCTCGCACGCGTTGATATATGTTATATGAGCTCGTACGCGTTGATGTCTTTTGTATGAGCTCGCAAGCGACTTTGTCTATTTCTTTTGTGAAATCTCGCAAGCGTCTTGATATGTTTTGTTAAATCACGTGAGCGCGTTGATATTTTTTGTAAGATTTTGCGAGCGCGTCGTATATTTGTAACATTTCATGAGCGCGATGTTTTGTAAGAGATTTTATGCTTGTTAATACCGTTGATAATTTCACAAAAGGATTCTCTGCGAACTCTACACTCTGTTCTATCTAAAAAAGGTGTTAAAGTTAATGGTTTAAAAGGCTAAAAAGTATTGATATTTTTGTACCCGAACTTATGTTGTAAAAATTTACATTAGAACAATTAACGGTGTTTCTATTAAATGAGATTGATTCTTTAATCTTTTATTTAAAAATTAAACAATATATCATCTCTATAGTAATTGTATAGCAATGTCAGATAGTTCTGACGGGCAACAGCTTTATACTATTTAAAAGTCTCAGATTAAATAAAAATAGCCAGATGGATTACGGCGAACACGAAAAGTGAAGCCACTTTTTGAAACATGTGTGCGTAGTAGTTTCTTTATAGAATTGATGTTTTCAGTATGACATTCTGACATGTTTTTACGGGAAACCAACGTATTTTTGAATACGTATGTGTACGTGAGTCGTGTATTTACTGGGAATTCACGTATTTTTGAAAGCGATTTTGACTTCACTTTGGTAGTACGCCGTAATCCATCTGTATTTTTTATTTGATCTGAGCAGTCAGAAAGACTATTTATTCTAAATACGAATTAACCAAATATAATTTATTATTTTCAGTGAAATACATACGTTCACAAAGAGGGAAAATGCTAATAAAATACAACGACTACACTTTCTACCGAAGGACCGTATGCAACAACTCAAAAGAAAAATGGTATTGTTCTACTCACTCCACGGCGGGGTGTAAAGCAATGCTGGTCAAGATCGGAGAAGAGATCGTCAGCGGGAAGACTAATCATAATCATCCGCCTCGTACGTAATAACTAACAAGACATACAATTCTATTACCTTGCCAAATAGTTCATACGTGAGCAATATTAGGTATATTACTTTACGCGAGGTTAAACGAACAGATTTTTAACAAAATTGGCATTTGCTACACGAGCATAATACAACCATATACCGTAATCCGCCCAAGATTAAAATCCGTAAATTCAGGTTATGTTAAGTGTTTTACCATACCTACGAGAACTTGTAGTTTTATTTTATTAATAAAAGGCTTGCTTTTGACCGCCAGCTCGCCTGATGTTAAGCGATGATGCAGTCTATAACTTTCACTTCATTTTTATGTAATACAAAAATATGCACAATACAAAATTAATTTATTTGATGCAATAATAATATGCACAAAGTAAATTCGAACCCATATTTTAAGAACCTCTTAAAGAGCATCAAGATATTACTTGGGTGATGTCACTTTTTGAAAAGATTGGCGTGGCTTATAAAACACGGGTTTTATCTATTTTCAGTTAAGTATGTTATGTACATTTTTCTTTACAAAAAATTACAATAATAATTTTCCGTAAAAATGAAAAGGCGCGTATAAATGAATATTAATTAAAACCAAGAAATAAATAACACATGAAAACCCATATATTTTATCGATTTGTCTGTATTTTAGATCTTTCAGCTAGATCTTCCAAATCAACAGAATAGCCTGTCTGTGACAGCATTAGTAAAGGCTCTCTAAAATACGAATTAACTAAATAACTTAAATTATTATTTCAGTAAGTTACATACTTTCGCAAAGAGGGAAAATGCTTATAAAATTAAACGACTACACTTTCTACCGAAGGCTTGTATGCAACAACAAAGAGAAATGGTATTGTTCCACTCATTCCACGGCGGGCTGTACAGCAATGCTGGTCAATGTTGGAGAACAGATAATCTGCGGGAAGACCCATCATAATCACCCGCCTCGTATCGTATAAGTACTAACTAAAAATAAAATGTCACACCCTCATAAAACCCTCTTAACAAACAGTCACCGACATAACTATTAAAATTTGCAAGTACGTTAGTTTACCCCCGCGTAGAGTAATATATGTACAGTATAACTCTCGTATGAACTATGTGATGTTCTTAGAGGGTTTTATGAGGGTTAACATCATCATCATCCGCTAGAACACGTCGGCTGCTGTACATCCTCTCCCTTTACCTCCACACTGAATGCCATCTGCATTCACTGGATGCCCGCAACTCTCACGATGTCGCCATCTATCTAGTGGTAGGCCTACCTACGCTGCGTCTTCCGGTTCGTGGTCTTCACTCAAGAGCCTTTCTTCCCCATCGGTTATTGGTTCTTCGAGCGATAGCATGCCGTCAGCGTAGGTTATATTCCCAGCCATTAAATTGAGTTGAGATGTGCTGGTAGCGCACTTTCAAGTGTCTAACTCAAGTTAGCTATCAATTTGTCCCGAAGCACCTTATCGTGTGTTCCGGCGACATTATTTGGGAACCAGTTTCCATTCCAGCCACCTAGCCTGCTTAGTAGTTTTTGTAGTTTATTTTATCCAACTGAACGGGATCTTGACATCAGGTGAGTCAAAGTCAAACGCCTAGCCTGTCAACCATAAAATCACATCGTTTCTTTATAGAAATATTAATAAGTACATTTAACTGTAGAGTCTTTAAGGGTCGGTAACGTAGCTGTGATGCCCGGTGTAGCGACGATAGGCGACGGTGATAGCTCACCATCAGGCGGCCCGCCTGCTTGTTTGCCACCTATGGCATTTATTTATTTATTTATTTATTATATACACAAAACAAATTACAATCATACAAAACAATATCTTAAAAAAATAGGTTTAGACCTGGATTGTAATGCAAAAATATGTGCAAACTTAAAAACAAAATGAGAAGACATGGATGAGGTTAGTGCTTAATGCATGCATTAAAAATGCATTAAAAAAATCTGCCACTGTGACCCAAAAAGTAAGCCCTGGTGGGATATTCCAGAACGTAAGGATATTTCTGTCACCCGTTACTCTTATTCGGATTTACATTAATGTGACCCGTACCCGTTACTGGCGAGTTTATATGAAAACACTCATGAAAGAAGAAGAAGCGAAAGATTTAAGAGTATATTCAAAAAATATATCTATCCCCCGTCATCCTATAAAATATAATCACAAAAATTGCTTTACATAATGTACCTACCTACATACAAGTAGAAAAAATATATAAAAACAAGCATCCATTAAAATATATAACTGAAAAGTTAACTATGTTGAACAAATCGCCACCGCGCGATAGTTTTAAATAGTTTTGGTAACATGTATTCATAATTACGTACTGATTAATTGGAAGCTTTTGGATATTACTTAGGTGATTTTTTTATCGTAGAAATATAAGTTACTAAAACTGTAAATAACTGAAAATTTGGTAACAATCTCTCGCAGGCAGCTTTCCTTCTTCCCTAAACTTAAAGACTCATGTTCCATAACTTTTAACAATGAAACATTCACAAAAAAAAAATTGTTTTGTAGGTGCAAGAGTTGGCCCTGCGTTCCTTCTCGTATGAAGATAATTTGCCATTTAGAGCCCCTAGTTTGAATATTTTTGTACTTGTATAGAAAAATAAAAAGAGGCACATTTATCGAAAGTCATTGAACTAAAGTTTTTAAATATGACGTCCTTGTTGTTAGCTATTTATCAATGACTCTATATAGTAAATACTCGTACAAAATAATGTATAACTTTTTTCTTAGTATACTTAGCAAAGTTTTTTTTGTTCTTGAAATATTAACCCTTGGAGTTGGACGCGTGACCAAAATACTGGCGCCCACTTTGGCCAATTGCTATTTAACATGGCGATGCTGCCAGCATTCCGGCCACTTTTCTTTCCAGGAAGGCTTTTAGATTAGTTTTTTGTCTTGTTTAAGTAGTATTAGGTTTAAATTATTGTAACTAATTTATGTTTTGATACCTTGATTAAAAGATTTTCTGTAATTCTTTTTCACTAAAAAAATATTGTTTTATTATATTTTACTAGCGATCTGCCCCGGCTTCGCACGGGTATATGTTTTATTATATATATATACACCTTCCGTGAAAAATTATCCAACTAATAGTGAAAACCGCATCAAAATCCGTTGCGTAGTTTTAAAGACTAGGGACAGACACAGGGACGCGACTTTGTTTTATACAATGTCGCAATAATGTCCCAGATATTTATTTATTTATACTATGTAGTGAAGAAAATAAAATAAAATATGTGTGTTAATATGGCTCACCTCCATAACGACTAAGTAGATTTACTTGAAATTAAGTATAAGGTCAACTTATCACACTAATATCATATATGTCGAAGTTTGGATGGATGTATGATTGAATGGATGTTTGTTACTCAATAACGCAGAAACGGCTGGATGGATTTGGATGAAATTTGGAATATACATTGCTTATGTCCTGGATTAACACATAGGCTACTTTTCATCACCATCATCATCGCCGCTTTTCATCACCACGCGGGTGAAACCGCAGGGCGCAGCTAGTTATCAATATATCCCACGGAGTCTAAAACGTGAACACACACATAAATCGCTTTTGTTTTTAATAAATAAAAAATTGTTGCAGTGTATTTATTTATTTATTTTATTTAGATTCTACTCTGGATTAGATACTACCCCTCAATTTCTCGTATCGAGAAGATGCTATTCTTAAATATAATAGCTATACCTACTATGGTCCAGCGAAACAACGCGCGGACGTCACCAGATGGAGGTGCTCCTCATATAACTCCTGCAAAGCCAGGATATATACTTCTGATAACATCATTAACATCGATAACGAAGAACATTGTCATAAACCTAAAACATTGTAGAAAAGTTTAACAACTGTTACATAAAGTCTCAAAAGTTATAAATAAAGGGCTACACATAACGGTGGTATTTAGCTGAAAGAATGTCATTGTAGTCATTATCATGAACCAGTTTTATTATGGAAACATTTTGTTTTGTTTCATACATTTTGTTAAATGTGAATGATATTTTAACCTTGTAATATTTTTCGCTTATTCAGGGTTAGATTGGGTTAAAGAAAGTAGTTCAAAATGGTGAGTATAAAGATCCATTTAAGCCATATGTCGGGATTATTTGTTTTTCTTTCAATAATATACGTGTTTTCGTTTCAGAACCGTTTCTAGTTATGAACTCGCGGGGATTCCCATTGATAGTTGTTGGTGGGCGTAAGTTTTGTAGAAAAAGAGTTAGCGGAGAGAAAATTCACTGGCAATGTTCGTCCCATCGCTCGTGTCATGCGCTTCTACATACACGCAAAAATTGCCGTACCATCGTTAAAATTGTCAATGAGCATAATCATTAAACAGATGGAACACTTCAAAAGGCGCAAATAGAACCCAATAAATATTTTTATAAACCTGTAATGAAAGATGGAAGTTTCAAAATAAAATAAATATATAAATATTATATACTTGTTAACCCTAACATTATAATATTTTATACCAATGTAACAACTGTAGTACAAATGTAGGTTTTTATGCAATAAGTGGCAACCAACAGGCGGGCTGCCTGATAATAAATATTTGGGACATCTGGGACATTTTGGCACACACTGTCATCTGACCCCAAACTAAGCAAAGCTTGTACTATGGTTGCCAGAGACTGATATACGTACATATATATTTTTAAATACATACATAAATAGATATTAACACCCAGACATAGAACAAACACAAATGTTCATCACATGAATGTTTGCCTTAGGTGGGAATCGAAACCAGCCCCCAAGCGCAGCAGGTAGGTTCAGTACCAACTGAGCCAACAGGGCAGTGATGGTAAACAGTCACCGTTACCTACGGATACTTGTGGATCACAACTGTTGTTAGTCACATATCAACTATGTATTACGTAATTATAGTATACAACTACCTAATACTGAGAGTGAGAGTGATAATGAGGGTGGACCCTAATCCACCATGCTGGCCCAGTGCATGTTGGTGAATGTCACTTGTCTTTGAACTTTTAGGTTCTTGGACCGGCTTCCTCCTCCATAATGTTTTCCTTCACCGTTGTTGAATGAGGGTATCGAATCTACATATAATTTAAGTACTAAATAAGTCATATGTGCAGAGCTGAGGATTGAACCGGGTGCCGTCAGATTTTAAAGCATATGATACCAGCCTACCAGCCAGCCACCTTCGCTTATAAATGGAATTAAAGCCCTTCGTGTGGAGTTCAAGTGATCTTGGACGTTTATTATGGTTGACTAAAAAAAATTATAAAAAATTATACAATAATAATTACGGTCATACTGCCATTACGTGTCCCGCCCCATCTCACAAATAAGTGGTATTTTTTTCCGGAACTTTTTTGGTTCTTCTAGGCATTTTTGTTCCATCGTAGACTGCATCATCGCTTAACATCAGACGAATTGGAGGTCAAACCAATTACTTTATTTAAAAAACTCTTCTAAATACCATAAATTATTTTTTATTATTTTAGAGCCGACTTTCAGTACCACAAAGCGAGGAAATATAATGCTGCATATCGGAAACTATACGTTCACTAAACATAAACATTTGATTGGAGGAAAAATTCGGTGGCGATGTACTGAAGCACATCACAAGTTGAACGCATGTCGTGCGCTTTTATACACAATTGAAATAGATGAAAAAACGCAAATATTGAAATCTAGCTACAATCACAATCATCTAAAAGTATCTAAGAAGAGATTATCAAATTTTTTAATATAATATTCAGTAAAATAATTAAAATCCATTTTAAAGAAAATAGTAAAACCCTTAAAAATATTGTCGTTTCTTTGATTTATGTTTTTTTTTTAAATGGCTAAGGTATTAAGGTTTATTTGCCCTCTATAAAAATGTGCTCCATCTTCGACCGCATCGCCACTTCCGGTTATCAGGTGAAATCGCGGAAAACCTCAAGCCTGAAAAAATAAGTTGGTGGTCAAACACGGATTTATTCGCGATAAAAAAAACTGCGTAAATATTCGATTTTACTTTGAAAAATTAAATTTTTATTCAGTGCTGGCTTTTTTATATTTGATTTTAAGTTGTTTTCATATAATTAATTGGTTTAATGGAAATGAATGTCGTCAGTTGTTGCATTAATTTGTACCAAAAAAGTTCTTACAACAAAATATTTAAAATTAAATGTTTTTATGTTTATTACAATATAGTTTTTGTGAAATAGATAAGGCATGGTCCACCTGCTGCGTTTTAACCGGTCCAACTGTTCTAAAATCTAGCGAAAGAGATACACATATGAACCCAACGTAAAGTCGAGAAAAGTTGTCTTTTTTTGCCTCTTTTACGACGCGATACAGCCTCCAGTGCAAGAAATTAGACTTAAAAATAAAATAATCAAGATAACATCCAAATCGAGCTTAACTCACGGTTCTTAAAATTAATAGAGGCTAAGTTAATGTCACTTCCTCTGCACTTGCTCCAATGCTCAAATAAAATCGTGATAAAGAAGTTATATGAGCACAGCGAAAAATATAATATTATTGGGGTAAATGAATGTATGTCTGAAAGTAGTGTTAAGAGATTAGTGTATGATATTAAAGAAAAATCGAGACGTGGTCCTTAACTGTTGGCCTTTTGGAAAAACTCAGAGTCACACAACGGGCAATGGAGAGAGCTATGCTCGGAGTTTCTTTACGCGATAAAATTCGGAACTTAGATATTCGCCAAAGAACCAGGGTCGCCGACATAGCTATTAAAATCTGCAAGTTGAAGTGGCAATGGGCAGGCCACATCGCTCGAAGAACTGATAACCGATGGGGAAGAAAGGTTCTTGAGTGGAGACCGCGAACCGGAAGACGCAGCGTAGATAGGCCTCCCACTAGATGGACCGACGACATTGTGAGAGTCGCGGGCATCCAGTGGATGCAGATGGCAGGATATCGTTCAGTGTGCAGGTTAAAGGGGGAGGCCTATGTTCAGCATTGCACGTCTTCTGGCTGATGATGATGATGATGATTAAAGAAAAATATAGCCTTCGAGATAGAAAAAGAAGAATGAGGCAGAAGAAACAGATACTCCAAAAATGACTGAAAAACTTTACAAACAAGTAAATAAGTACAACTTGTAATTATCTAAGTAAACATAATTATGATATTTTATTATATATGATATTTTTAGAGTTATATAATTCATAAATATTATAACTGTAATTGTTATGGTTATTTCGAGATTTTATTTCCTGTCCTGAAATTTAGTTACCATAATATCTCGTCTGCTTTATATGTACCTGCATGCATGTTCAGTGTTTTTTATAGTACATAGTAATAATAGTGCATTTTTTAATCTTCTATAATTAGTTTAAAATCTTTTCAGAACGCAAAGTAACATGGTTTATATAATTACAGTGCCGATTTTTACCATCTCAAGACGCAGAAACCAGATGGTGCATATCGGAGGCTATACGTTCACGAGACATATATCGACGGGAAACAAAACTAGATGGCGCTGCACTGAAGCACATCACAGGGTCGACAAATGTCGAGCTGTAATATATACTATTGAAATGAACGGAAAAACGCACATAGTGAAAAATAGCAATAATCACAATCATCCAGAAGTGTCTGCTGAGCGAATATTGAAATTTTAAAATGACATTTTTTTTGTAAAAAAAAAAGTTTGATTGTTATTTGAATTTGCTGTAATTTTGCTTACATACATTGATAAATATTATATGGACTGGCTCAATGGTATCGTGCTCAGTTGTGCCCTTAAATAGAGCATAAAGCGTCAGAGTGAACACCGAATTCGTTGGTTAGCGGTATTTATATTTTAGAGCGATGTAACATTGTTACTAAAGATTACGACAGATGGCGGTGTTCAGATGAGCAAATCGTGATATAGAAATCTATAATTATTTTTAGTATTCTTAAAACTAAAGTTGTTACGTTTATACCAGGGAAATTGTTCCAACAAGTATAAGTTATACTGGCAGGTATAATATTGTTTATGTTAACATAACTTTAGGCTTTTGTTTTGTACTAATATTTCAATTTCTGTTGTCTAAAGAAAATAATAATTTTCTTGAGCATTTATTATACTCTAAATTACAACATACATATTACATACAGGAAAAATATAAATCATCTGATGTTTTTATTACACTAAACCCTCATCTGAGCGGAATGGAGACACCTCCCCAACGCACGTTGCCTGAGCAGTATATTTTTGGGACCCTACTTCTTTCTCAATCGCAACAATGGTGTTAAGTATTTTTATTTGTTCAATTGCAGTAGTTATCAACTACAACATTCGAGGAAATCCTATTATAACGATAGGAAAATACAGATTCAGGAAACATTACTCCAATCCACTCAAGACAAGATGGCGGTGTGCGATGCGCAGTTCTTGTCGAGCTCACCTCTACACCTTGACCGAAAATAACCTCATGATAATTTGTTAAAACGATCATGATCATAATTTATTGTAGGTGAATTGTTGGTTAATGGTAGGTGAACATAATTAATTGTTAATCAGAGCAACGAACTTTTACTGTTGAAAATGTAGTGTAGTGACAATCCTATTTGGAGCATCATAGAAAAGTTTCTTTTTTTTACTTTTCTATTCTGGGTGGAGTATAATCAGATAACAACAGTTTATTACAGAAAAAATGTGAAAAAAAACTGCATTATATATTCCGACTCTTTGCAATAAGTGCATGTTTAAAAAAATACTTGATTTATTCTACCCTTATTATGTAGGTTTGTATGAACATTATGGACGTTTCCTCCATTTTTTTAAATTAAATAATAAGTTTGCGTTTGGCCGCCAATTCGCTTGATGTTAAGCGATGATGCGGTCTACGATGGAGCTCGCTTGCCTAGAAGAAACCGAAAATTAACGCATCACAACGTGACGTTTCTCCACAGGTGTTCCCGCCGAGCTTCTATATATGAAGCGTTTCTAAAAGAGTGTCTACATCTATCGCTCCAGGATACCAAAGCACCGTCAACACCACTAATGTTGCACAGGCGGCGGTTTCTTCTTACCATCAGGCAGACTGCATGCTTATTCACCGATTACCGATTTGAAAAAGGAAGGAAGGTTCTCAATCCGATCCGTTTTTTTTTAAATTATTAGAAATTTATTTTTACGAGTGTAAACAACTTTTTTTAAATATAAAACCTAGCAACACTATTGGAACATTTGTAACGAGCTTCATGTTGTATTAGCAAACTTCACGTGTATTCGTTGACAGTTGACTGCTGACAACTGTCAACGAACACGGTATATAAGTTGCAGTTGCGTTGTAACCGCCCTTCTCGTCCGATCTGACTGCTCCTGGCAACAGGAAATATTCAGTTTTTGGTATAGGCGCCGGTTACCACAGGCACACACACACACAACGATCCCGCCGGCGGGATCGGAGACCCTCAGGATCTGTTAGAAGATCGGTTAGATTCTCTCCAAATAATCATTCAGTTCAACAACCTACTAGGGCCCCAGGGCACACCCCTTCTGGGGTGCCAGGGCAAGTCTAATCCCCCACTCCCGGCGACGGTCCAAGCCGAGGCTCGTACCTCCGAGGTGCCCTTGCGCTTGTCGCCCTAATAAATAAATAAATCTAAATCATGTTGGCCCAACGCCCTCTGCGTTCACCAACTAGTCCGGTCAAGCTGTAGAGGCCGCAAGGCCAACAGCAATAAATCACATTAGAAAAAAAAAAGTAACCGCCCTTTTTCATTGCTCGAACCTCGAAGCGGGAACTAGTCTTGTATTTATTGTATAAAAGCAGTATCAGTGGTAATTACGCTGTAGAAATGATAAAAAGGAACAATTAAAAGTGTTTTCTAGAAGGTTACGTATTTCTTTGGCCGAAAGGCTAACATGAGGATGATTTTAAATACAATTTGAAAAAAAAAAACACCACCTTTAAGTTTAAAAAATTAGGGGATAAATCCCGTATCTTGTTCTTCAGTCCGTGAAGTCACTAGTTACTTTAATGTAAAAATTTATAGGTTATTGATGTGAGGGCTTAACTCATTGATGATAATTGTTGAAAGTGTTTTTTTTTTAATCTTTGAAGGTACTTTTTTTGTTAGGACCAATATTCGCTCGCTCCAGTCATGGTAACCCTATGATCATCGTGGAAGGACACCGGTTCTGGAGAAACGTAATAATAGGATTAAAAACACATTGGAAATGTCCCAAGCCCGGCTGCCGTGCCCGCTTGCACACTGTCGAAAATGAAGTAATACGAGCCAATTTACAACACAATCATTAATAAAAACGGTTTTTCTGATGAATTTCTAGTGTAATTCCGCTTCTACGTCGCCTCAAGTACAATAAAGAATTTGTGATAAATTTTCCTGGTAAATATTTGTTGATAATGTTAATTTTATCGAGTTTAATTTTGCCTAACCTGATATAAAATATTAATTACATAAATTGAAAATTAACGTAACCTGAAACAAAAATTAATTAATTCTGAATTATTTTTAATTATAAAATTAATAAAGTAATCTGAAACAAAAATTAACTAATTCTGACACATGAAATATGATAATACTAAATCTGAAAACAAAAATGTATTCTGAAACATAAAATATATATTAATTGAAATGACATGTATTTTAATTGAATTTAAAAAGTAATAAATTATACCCGTTTCCTTAGTGCACTTTGTCGACAAGTGTTTCGCCTGTCGTCAAATATGAAAAAAAAATTGGGCCTCCCATGCAAAATTGCCGACCAGCCGACTGATTTAGTAGTTTTTTTTTTTTCATATTTTGACCCATGTTTATTGGGGAAAGTTGTTCAGTTTAATGATTAGAACACACCCTTAAAATATTTACACTTAATTTAAAATTACCTTATACAGCGTGTAACGAAAGGGGGTATCAACCCTGAAGGAGGTGAATGTGCTTATGAAACTGAACAACTTTCCCCAAAGAACATAGGTCGAAGTATGAAAAAAAATGTTGAACCTCCCATAGTAATAGTAAATCAATCAGCTGGTTGTCAATTTTGTAAGGGAGGGCCATTTTTTTTTCATATTTCGACCTATGTTCTCTGGGGAAAGTTGTTCAGTTTCGCGAGTTCTGTGGTAAAACTCATAAATGGTTAATAAATCACACGGAATTAAGAAAAAAAAATCATTTCAGAAAATCAAGTAAAACCTAAGTACAATGACCATGTCCTTGAGATGAGCGCTAAACGAAGAAATTGTGCAGGGTGCTACGTCAGACTGCGGAAAACCTTAACTAGTATCCAAGCAAAAAAAAAAGTTAAGAAAATAAAAAAATATTGCAGGAAATGCAACCAAAACCTTTGCGTAACATGTTTCCAAGACAGGCATAAGTAAATAAAAACATTTTTCAGTTCTTTTACGATAATTCTGTTTTATTTTCGATATCCCCTTATTTTTCTCTGTCCCATCACTACTAAAAATACTTTCTAGTGCGGTTCGGTCGATATCGGCCTGCCGCTTTTCCTGCTTTATTTCTCATTTCCTGTTTGGCAGGTCCGGGGCGAATCAAACCTAAAGAAGTTGGGTTCAAGGTCATTCTTACAATATAAAAAAATGTATACATTATATTTCCACAACGTTATAGCAATTTTTAATCTATCCTAGTGCTGGTGGGTCTAGAAAGACCTGCCACGTTTTATCACCCGATGTAGTTCACAAAGATACATTAAGCCTGCTGCAGTCTCGTACTTATTTTTATCAAATACGTAAAGAAAATGAACTAAGACTAGTATTTTGTCTTGACTTCTACATCTTATTTGTTTCTTCTTTTTATACAGCTTTAGGTTAAAAGCATTTTTAATCATGTAAGTAATAAAAGTTGTCACTAATTGATATTTTTTTCGCAGGTCCAGTATTCAGTTACTCTCGTCTGGGTAATCCTATAATCATAATGGATGGTTACCGCTTTTGTAAAAACTTTATGCCAAGAAAAAATAAAACTTATTGGAAATGCCCTATGACCGGCTGCCGCGCACTCTTGCACACTGTTAATAATCAAGTGGTGAAAGCCAAATTAGATCACAATCATTAATAATTGGAATCTCAAAGAAGCGTAAAAACACCTGAGCATAAACAAAACACAAAAATAGTCGTGTTAGTGTGACAGATCTCGGTGTCCAGTTGGTAATATTTTAGTGAACAAGAAATAAATTTAAGCACGTATTTTATAGCCCATAAAAACATGATTCTATGTGACTAATACTTAGTGTATATTATTACTTACTAATATTATGTAGTGTTTGTGTTTTTTAAATGTACTATTTACTCGTGTTTTTTGTGCAAATAAATTATCTTATCTTATCGTAAATTATATGAACTCGTGTAATGTATCAGCTACATTAAATCTACTGTAACTATTAGCTCGTACTTCTTCATTTATTAAATACGGAAAGAAAATTAATTTGAGACTAATTAGTATATTTGTCTTTACTACTTTTTCTTATATCTTTTTTTCCTTTTATACAGTTTTAGGTTAACAGCAAATTCAATCATGTTGGTTAAAAAAAAGTTGTCACTTATTAATATGAGTTTTGGTCCCAACGTTGCATTATTTTCGAGTGTTAATGTATAATAATTTGCCTGGAAGAGATTGCTTTTAGTGATAAGGCCGCTACTTGTGGCACTAGCTCGTAAGTGTTTTCTATCTGTATGTAATTTTTATTTCTGGTGTACACAATAAAGTTTCTAGCTATCTATCTAATAATGTTGAATTATTATTCATTAAGTGAACGTGCTCGAGTGGATAAGTGATAATGAGGTGTATAATGAGGTGCAATATGTATTTTTGTGTTACCAAAACTCCATAGTAGCCTCTTGTAAAGCTTCTATCATTTTACTGGGGCATGATTTTGATTTGACCATGGCTTACTTTGCTTGACTCTGACTGTGACTAAAGGATTTTGTATTCGTAATCATGAAAATTATTTACAAAAAAAAACTAATCAAATATTTTTTTGCAGGTCCAATATTCAGTTACTCTCGTCTACGTAATCCTATAATCGTCATGAAGGGTTACCGGTTCTGTAAAAACGTTACGACAGGATTAAGTAAAACTCATTGGAAATGCCCTATGACCGGCTGCCGCGCACTCTTGCACACAGTTGATAATCAAGTGGTGAAAGCCAAATTAGAGCACAATCATTAATTTTGAGAAGTAGATAAATAAAATATCCTTTAATTATTTTATATAATAAAGATGTGAGCAAAAAGAGAAGATTAAGAGTCATGCTAGTGTAAATTTCAGCATCGAGTGATGAGTACCTACCTTTAACATACAATATTAAGTTAGCCCCGTTAGCTCAGTTGGTAGTGTACCTGCCTTCTGTGCTTGGGGGCGTGGGTTCGATTTCCACCTAGGAATAAACGTTTGTGTGATGAACATTTGTGTTTGTTCTATGTCTGCGTGTTAATATATATTTAAGTATGTTTTTAAATATATATATATATATATATATATATCGGTCTCTGGCAGCCATATTACAAGCTTTGCTTAGTTTGGGGTCAGATGACCATGTGTGCAATAATCTTGTCTTTAGCCTTACAACAACATGATCAGACTGAGGCAGGGAACCTGGAAATCAGCTTGTCTTGTTTGTTAAATAGTTTATTTCCTCTATCGACGCCGGCGGATCGATGCCATTTTTTGCATGATGATTATTAGAGGACCGGCGTGTAACCTAATGAACCACCGAAGGATGGGCAGCAGCGTCCTAATAGTACACGGTGAACGTACTGCGATCCCCAAGCCGCCTGCCAAGCGTGGGGATTATGACAACACCCCTCTCTATGAGGGAGGCCTCTGTCCAACAGTGGACGTTAATTGGCTGATGATGTATGTACCTATGTATGATGTATGTGTGACATAATAGGTTTTTTTAATCCAGAAAGTTTATAAGGTTCCTGACGGAATGTCCATGCAGGAAAATCGCGGTACTTACCTACTATATAATGAAGTTGACTGAAATATTAGGTCGAAGAGGTGAAATTGTCAGAGACCTCTCATTTAGAATGATTCAGTGTGCGTATAAAAAAGGAACCCATTTTTTTTTCTTAGCAATGTATTGTTAATTAATATGTACGAGTGCTCAAATAAATAAAATTATACAGTTATATAAGAGTTAATTTAGAATTTCTATTGTAATTTGTATTTTGGGTCTTATCTTAAATAAAACGGACGAAGTATTTTTTGTCATTAATCCTGTCTATAATTATTTTATCATCAAGAATTTTAAGTTTTTCATGAGTGCTATGAATGAAACTAGCATTTTTGATTGATGCAAGTATTTTTTTTATAACTAACGCCATATTTTTTTTCAGGTCCATTATTCACCCTCTCTGATCGAGGCAGCCCTGTAATCATAGTAGCAGGATACCGGTTTCGTAAACACCTTACGGCGGGAATAAAAACTCGTTGGAAGTGCACCAGTTCCGGCTGTCGTGCAGTCTTGCACACTATTCAAAATGTAATAATAAAATCCAATCTAGGACACAATCATTAATTTTGAGAGGAAAATTATGAAACGAATTTAAAAACCTAACAAACGGCGACGTAAACACTGTATTTAAATACCTTTAAATGCAATCACAGATTTTAGTAAAATAGGTCTTACTCAAAAAAAAAAACGAAATGCGAACTTTACATTTCAAATTCCTCTACAATCCCAAAAAAATATAATTTACATTTTCGAACAAATTGTTTCCAACAATTGAACAACTGGTCACTTTGCCTTTAACCAAGGGCCTTTGAGATAAGTTTTATTTGTTTAGCTTTGAGTAGATATATTTATTTTTAAGTAGTTTAATTTTTTGGTGTTGGTTTCGTAATAATAATTATTTTTTGCTTAATGCATATTATTGTTTGCGTACACGGCGTGAATAACTTGACAAGTCGACTTGTATCAAATTTTAAGATTAAGCAAAATTGTCGTCCAGATTGCTTGCTTTATATAGGAAATAAATGAGTAACTCGATTCTCTCAATTATATTTGGGACATCACACTTGTGAATTATTAAACAACTCTGTTTCCAATGAGAACATTATGACGTCTGGAGTAATCTAAATATATTAATGTTATTTATTTCAGTAACTCAACACGTTAAGTTATTCATTTAAACGAACTAACAGAACAGCTTTAGATTTACACATTACCCATAATTGCGTCCCCGACAGCGAAGTTGGATTCGTTGTTTCCCGTTTATACGTATCCAGTTGTCCAGTTATTACCGGCACGAAAGTGCAGTGCAATATGTGACAAGTAAATGTATCAATAAGTCGCAATACTGACCATTAAGTGTCTAATAAGACAAAGTGATACGTCAGACATGGATAGCTTTAGTTTTGCCATTATCTTCTTCAAATCACGGCATTTTTTCTATGAGTGAGCTTTTTACGCGGCACTTGCTGCGATGTCTTTGACCCATGTCTTTGCGATGTTTTTGATTTGTTTTGACACGTGGTGCATCATTGTATTGAATGATAATTATATTATTGCTTAATAATGGCAGCAAAAAGATGCCGATTTTTTGAAGAATTACGGCGAAAAACAGTAATTTGCTCTAGTATACAGTTGGGAGAAAAAAGTACAGATGAAATGAGTGATTGTCCAGACCAGACCAGTCTAACTTGCAACATTTGGAAAATGTAACCGAAGGTAAGATAGAACCTACTACTACACCTACATAAGTATATATTATTAAGTACAATTAAACTAGTATAAAAATGTATTTTATAATTTTTTTCTCAAACATTCTTGGAAATTTGAGCATTATTTTGACAACCTTCGCGATAAATCGAAATTGATGTACTGGCTAAATACATGCGAGCAGCGGCCGGAAAAAATTGTATGAAATCCATATATGTCGTGGTTTAGCGGCTAATTAAATTATATAGTAAACTCATATCTGTCGTGTCATATTAACACGTCATACTCGTATGTCATATTTACACGTTCGTCCATCAATGCATCTTTTGCTAGCCGCTGCAGTAATGTACTATATTTTTTTTACTTTTTTGCGATAGTGTGTATATAAATACCTCAAGTGTTTGTAAGTTTGTTTATTACTACTTTACGACAAAACTGCTGATCTGATTAAAATAAAATTTTAAATATACATAGCTTTTTTTATCCACATGTGGTTAAAACTTTTTGGCTCCACTTGCGATTAATAATTGTTAGGGTACCGTAGCCAAACATGGAAAAAATGGAACGTCTTGTAATTTTTATAGTAGTCTAGTTTTTTAAAGTTATTTTTTTATATAGGTTTGCGTTTTACCTGTTGTTAAATGACTATGTGGTTGAAGGTGGTTAGCACGCTAAGCTAAGTTGTGTAGTTTTTTTTATATAAGTATGAAATATTTTATAGCGATCGCAAAAAGAACTTCTCTCTTAATATTTTTTCTTTTCTTAAATTTGCTATGAAAATCTTGTTTCCGGTTGTTATAATATGACTGTTTTGTTATTATAGAACCTTTTACCGTGCGTAGTCTACTCTTGGCCTGTTTCTAAACTTGGTATCCATTGTACTGATACGTATAGTATTATTATAACAATAATATTATTTTCAACATCCTTATCTTTCTTTCTTTCTTTCCGATGACACTATGGCAGATCCGGACTATGCACTATCCGATGACCCCTTACGTGAGTTTAATGCAGAAAATGCGACTGTTTCCGATAGCGATACAGGACTATCAACAATCCAGGTCATCACTTCAGCCCAATTTCATGGAACTTTACCATCCCAAGGCCAAAATGAGAGTTTTTATATTCTCAGAGATGATATGGACACCGATGTGGTTATATTGAATACAAGTAATCCAATAAACAACAGGTCTTCAAATAGTAATTTAGGTAGACCCATAAACACAGTAGTAGAACATAATGCCGAGATAACTTGCAAAACAGAGACTGATGTCTCAAACAATAATAAAAGAAAAGGAAGATCGAGGAAAGAAAGAGAAGAAAGCAAGAGACTCAGAAACTCTGGTCAAGGTTACGTAACTGAAAAAGGTAAACAAATTCCTGAGAGACAATTAAGGTCACTGAGCACTTGTAGAATAAAATGTCTTGAACGGTTTTCTGAAATAGACAGGCAACAATACTTTGACGAATATTGGGCGTTAGGAAGCAGAGACCTAAGAGCAATGTATATGGCTAGCCTTATTACCATATTACCAAAGAAAACACAGAAAACTGACAGCAGGACATTTAACAGGGATTGTTACTGCAAATATAAACTAATAATAAATAATGAAGAAAAGCCTATTTGTAAGGAATGTTTTTGCCGAACTTTTGGGGAGACTAAAGGATTTGTTAACATTGTAATGGAAAAGAAGAAACACTCCATAAACGGAATAATTCCAGTTGATACGAGAGGACGTCAACCATCTAAAAATAAAAATAAACTGTAGACGATACTACTTCAGCTAAAGACCATATCTTATCATTTCCAAGCTAAGAAAGTCATTACTGCAGATATAGAACAAACAGAAAATATTTATCTTCGGATCTTTCCATAGCAGCTATGTATCGTTTGTATAAAGAAAGTTGCGCAAATAATGTGTATGCATTTTCGACTTGTCAATGTATTTCCGCATTGTACGGATTTTTTCTTGCAATTAATATAAAATACACGTGTGCTTAAAAATATATATTTCTAGTATTTTATTAAAAATGTATTTAATCCATTATCATGAATTTGCTCTACATTTAATAGTATTTGTGTGTATTTTTATCACTTAAGATGTTTTTTCTCCAGGGCCAGTATTCACTCAGTATTTTGTCGGCAACCTGCGCGCGGTACCGTTTTTAGAAACAACATTAATCAGAAATGAAAACAATTGACAATGCATCACTATCAACTGTTGTACAACTTTGAAAAAAAAAGTGAAACCTAATGAAATAGTACTGTAATTAAGCCGACCAATTTTTACTTATTATTTGATAATTATAAAACAGTCCTGTGACCAGGTATGTGACGATATTAATAATAATATGATATGTCTAAAATACAAATATTAATCTTTAACATCGGTCCTTGATATGGTGGTAATAATTTATTATGCACAACTTGAAAAACAGAAAATTAAAGAAAACTTAAAATACTAACTAATAACTAAAACTTAAAATAAATAAATAAATTAACTAAAAGACCATTAGTGGAGGGAAAGGTCCCCAGAATGCTGGCGGCATTGCCACGTTGAATGGCAATGCTCAATTTCTGCCCGAAATAGAAGCCAGCATTCTGAACACCCGACGCCTCCACCAATCACCTGGCCAAGTCCCGATAAAGCCCTAAAGAAAAGAAAGAAGAAGAAGCCCTGTGACCATAAAAGAACTAACATATAATATGTTTCTCGAAATAATGTCTTGTCTATTATTTCTACCGGATGCATTTCGGTAAGTGTGCGCAAGAGCTTCATGACCTTATTCCACCCTCCCCCTTTTACTACAGGACAATTAGAAGGACTGCACACTATCACCCCTTTCTCGTGGAAATTCCAAAGATTCGTACACAACGATTTTTGTTGTCCTTTATGATACGTACTGCCCAAGAATGGAACTCCCTGCCATCCTCCTTGTTTCCTGAGAACTACAATCTAGGCATCTTCAAGGCTAGAGTGAATAGATTTCTTCTAGATCAACGTGTTCCATCCTCGGCCACACCGTCGCTTAGCATCAGGCGAGTTGGTGGCCAAAAGTAATACTATTATATATAATTTTTTTATTTTTTTTTATAAATGCATAGAAATAATCCCGGACCCGTGTATGTCCTAAAACTACGACCAGAACCACCGGAGGATGGGCAGCAGCGTCCTAATAGTACACGGTGAACGTACTGCTATCCCCAAGCCGCCTGCCAAGCGTGGGGATTATGGCAACACCCCTCTATGAGGGAGGCCTTGTCCAACAGTGGACGTTAATTGGCTGATGATGTGATGTGATAGAAATAATCTATTATTCAATAAGTTTATTTATTCTTTGTAAACAATTAACGATTTTTGTACTACAATTAACTATAGTATTTTTATGAGTGTATATTTTTTTATTTTCGTATTTTTTTTCTCCAGGGCCAATATTCACTCGGTCTTGCCGAGGCAACCCTATGATCATCATGGATGGGTATAATTTTTACAAACACATAGCGACAGGATTAAAAACTCGTTGGAAGTGCACCGCTGCCGGCTGCTGTGCAGTCTTGCACACTATCGAAAATGAAATAGTGCGATCCAAACTAAATCATAATCATTAACTAATTCGGTCGTATATACATTTAGATTAATTTTAGGGGTACACTCGACTAAGCCTACATTAAATTTTTATGTGGTTTCATGTTAGCTTTTATGACTCCAAAATAGACTAAAAACTATATATGTACAAAGGCTACAGAACTATATCATTTTAACTTTCTAGGCGCTATACTTTTTAACCGAATTAAAAACAGTAGGACAGTTCGGTCAATTCGGTCCGATTTTTTTAGTTATTTAGTCTATATAATAACGTTTCTATCAGTTGAAAGATTCTGCTTAAGTTGCGCTATGGGCACATAAACAAGATGGCGTTGGGTTTTTAATATAAAAAGAGGGGTAAATAATCATATGGACCGCCTGATGATAAGCAGTAACCGCCGCCTATGAACACCTGCAGCCAAGAGAGGTAGAAAAATCGGATGGTGCGAGATTTCCAGCTTTGCAAGATGGGGAGAGCTTTTTGACGGTGTCGGGATGTGTGGTAGTGGAAGTCTGACGCAAAAATTAGATTAAAAAAGCTCTTCAGAGCATTCCCCGAAAAACAAGCGATAGAAAAAGCAGAGGCAAACCATATATCTTCGGAGGCTAGGTGAGTCCAGCTTGTTAGTGAGCTTGTGGTCGTTAATAGCAGTGTAAGACAATGGTCACTACCACCGACAGTCAAGTTATCAGTTACGATTCTTTCTTAACACAAAATATTGGATCCAAAAAAGCTATACACGTCTAAGAAATCTGTTATATTTTTTCTATAAAATAAATTGTTTAAAGTGAAACGTATCGCGTTTGGCGGGAAATTCAAATTTCAAACAGTTTTTTTGTTCGTGTAGCTAGGCCGGGTAATTATTGTAAACGATCATGATGTTTGCGAAAATTGATTATTATTCTTAACAAACTCGCGTAAAGTTATTCATCTCCAATGCACATTATTACATACATTTGTCAATAAACAAATTTTTGCTGTTACAAACGGTTTATTGCCAAATGTAAGTAATATGGTGAGTTACTGATTAATAGCTGTACATGATAATGTAAAGAACGACCAACAATTTTCGCAAACATTGTGTCATTTTACAATAATTACATGGCCTAGCTACAAGGACACAAAAACTGTTTGAAATTTGAATTTCCCGCCAAACATGAAACGTGTCACCTTCACAACAGATTTTATCTATTCACAAGGTTTTTCCCACGTTTCATAATAAAAAATGTATCCAGATGAACTTCGAATATTTGTTTGTTTATTTGACATTCTACTTTCAAAAATAAATGTGTCAAGAGTATTGTTCAAATATATGTAGCATTTATTCATTTTATTATAAGGACGTATTTTTATTCCTTGCCTACAAAAATATAGAATATGCGTCTTATTCACTGACTGTCATTTATGACGGCTTGCCAAATTTGACATTAGTTTTTGTTACAGGGCCGTATTATGGGAGAAGTCAGTACGGAAATCCAATTATAGTAATAGGAACAAGGAGATATTCAAGACAGCGGGACATTGGCTTGAAAACACGCTTCTTCTGTGTTGGACGCAATCGGTACAGATGTAAAGCATTTATTCATACTATAGGCCACCAGATCGTTAAACACGTGGATAAACATACACACTAAAAATAACAATTATAAAATAAAAAATCATAAGGTATTTTTTTACTGCATAAATAGTCTTGCGTTTGACCGCCAACTCGCCTGATGTTAAGCGATGATGCGGTCTACGATGGAGCACGCTTGCCTATTACTTGATACTAGCTGCGCCCGGCGGTTTCCCCCGCCTGCATGTCCCTAATCACCTAGCGGTATAAAGTATACTTTACTAATAATCTTGTGACTTAAATAAATGCAATAAATGCCTGTAAGTTTTTTTTTTCTCTATTTTATTTCAATAAATATTTTGAATAATTTATGTTACTGTGTCTTGAATATTTCACATTAGATAAATAGCGCTAAATTAATTATAATTTTAATTAATCTTTGACACAAATGTAAATGGTTACCTGTTAAGGTTGCCTGGAAGAGATCGCTTATAGCGATAAGGCCGCCAATTGTTTCACTATTTTTTTTAAGTTGTTTTTATGTACGTGTATAATTTTTGGTGTGAACAATAAAGAGTTTTCTATCTATCTATCTATCTAAATGCGTGTTCGTTTTTATGTCAATAAATCATTTGAATTTACCACCTATTGTTATACATACCAAATATACATTAAAAATTTCATAAAAATTGGCCAAGCCGTTTCGGAGGAATGCTACCACGAACACCGTAACATTAGATTTTTATATAGATATAATTTTAACAATAAAATGGGATCAATTTTGAAGGTTAAGTTGACAGGCTTATAAACTAAATAAAATTGTTGTTGTCTTTAATTCGTAGCCTTTCGCAAAATAACATATCCTGTACTTCAATCTGATTATAGTTTAGCATATTCGTGAAAAACGCATTTAAATCTGTCTAGTGGTAGTAGGATTTGTGCGTACACTGACAAACAAACAGTTTTTTAAACTGTCTTAACGTGTCCAGCTGCTTATTTTAAGACGTCCAGTGTGTTTTTTTTTATCTCGCTATTAAAGATATTTTTATCTCTGTTTTTATTATATGTTAGATAATAGATAGATGTATAGATATAGATCGTGTAAAATCGTATCACATTACACAATTGTTTATAGCTGGTTCTATTTCTCCGATACTTGTCGGATGAGTAAAGCTGATCATATAAAAAAGGATTACATTATCATAACAATCATTCATTTTTTGCATTAATTATCTACATACGAGTAATATATGTACCTGTTATTAACTTTAGTACACATTGAATTTTTTAAAGCTACCTTCTAATTACGTTTTATCTTAGTTCCGGGTACTTCGGAGACTTTATACTCGTATTAATGATAAAGAGAATAACTATTATAATACTAAGTTATATGATTATTTACGGAATATATACCGTAACATGGTACCGTTTATAAATCATATAACTTTAGTAAACAACCGTGATATTTTAAAGCAGTGTTTTAACAATTTTATAATTTTACTTTCTAACGGTAAAACAAGATGAGATAGTGAATATAATAGTAATAATATTAGGTTTTTTTATATTAATTGTTTAAAACCCTAGGAAGTCAAGTCATCCTTGTAAGTTTACATCAAATTAAAGCTATTCTAATTCAAATTCGCACGTGGGCTCGCCTAATTTAGGTTTATTTTTGTTACAGTGCCATATTTTGGGAGAACTCGGTTTGGAAATCCTAAAATATTAATAGGAGGAAGAAAATACACAAAACATTTACAAGCCGGAATAAAAACGCGTTTTTTCTGTGATAAACGCAGTCAGTACAAATGCAAAGCTTACCTTTATACTATAGGTCACGAGATTGTTAAACATGTCGACAAACATTCGCACTGACTAAATATGTCATTTTTTTTATGTAAAAAAAATATAACTTTATGCATAGAAGCGTGAAATTGCCAATAGTTAAATTTTTTCTCGATGTAATGTTCTTTCTTCTATATTTAATAACAATTTTGATTAAGAATATTTTGACAGTTTACAGGCCCGTGCATTTTTTGTTGTTGTTATAAAAAAAAATGTTTTAAAACTTTTTCTTTATTATGACATTTTAAATGTTACTCTTAGAATAAAATTTCATTTAAGCATTTTTATTATAATCACAGTAAAACAATTTGTCTTTAATTTCATTCATATATGAAAACGTTCGGAGGAAATTGATTTTATCAACGTTATTAATGGTGAAACAGTACTTTTTAATAACATCTCATCAAGATACAATACCTATAGGGTCATAATCATGCCAATAAAAACCGTACCGTACGTAAACTCGGCGCACGCTATGCATTGCGCCGAATTTTTGGTTAGTTGCAAGGCACCCGCGATCCTACTACAACGCCGCGCCGGACAAGCGACGTTGAACACTATACAAGTGACATAACGTCTAACTTGGAGTAAATGTAGGCTTGATGTCTAGGTGTCTACAACGACGCTCGGATGTTTTTTGACTATTTCCACTTAGAGATTATGACTCTTAGGTATATCCTTGCTCAGTAGTTTTGATAAATTGATGGAGTAAAGTGCGTAAACGGTCAAAGCATTCTAATCAAGTTTGCGCCATCCTTTTTAACAATTATTTGAGAGCGTACCTTAGTTATACTTGTATTTATTACAGCACCTGTTTTTGGGAGATCTCGGCTCGGAAACCCTGTTATAATAATTGGAAGCAGAAAATATACAAGACAAGCACAATACGGCTTAAAAACGCGTTTCTTCTGTAATGGACGTCAAAAGCACAAATGCAAAGCTCATATTTATACTATAAATGATATTATTATTAAATGCTATGACAATCATACTCACTGATAGATCACAGCTTTATAAAGGCTAACAATAATAATAACAAATCCATACTGTACAATAGTTTCATATTCCTTTTCATACACATTCCGTAATTGTATTTTTTATATTCAACAGGGCCTCTTGGTTTTGGCTCCACCAATGCCTACCAAATGTCCGGGCTAGACCCGAGAATCGTACGAAATAAAGTGTAATAATAATCATGGTATTGAAATCTCAATTAAAACTATAGTAAAAAAGTCTACTTAAAAGTAAGTATTCTTTAAATTTTAATTTGTTTGTTTTATGTCATAGTTATATTTATGTTAAACTATACTTGATTTATTTGTTTTTTCGCTCAATATTAATGCATGCTGTCTTCACCTGTAATTATTGTGACATTTAGTTATATTTTTGTTTGTGTTTAACGTTTTTGATCGAATTGATGTACACAGTGTAGGTGGACATAAATAAATAAAGTCAGTTTTTTTTTAATGTAACTATGTATAAAAAATCATTTTTATAAGACTGACCCTTGTTTCCAAGCATGACTAAACGATTAAAGGAATTATTAGCCGATGAACGTAATTTTTCATCCTACCGCTAGTCAACACTTTCGCTTTAAAAATTGGTGATTGTTAAAAAAAAATATTGGTATTCATTTTAATTGTTTAGCTAAATCGAAAAAAAAATACTTTTTAGAATACGACATTAAATTACAAACACTCTATGTATTTTTATTACATAGTTACATATTTATACTATAGAACTTAAATATTGCACTGGTACTCAAATATTTATATTTTCAGAACCAAGACTTTCTTCGGATCTTGTATACCTACTCACCGGACCCGAAGACTACCAGTTCTGTCTTCAGACCCAATATTTTAAAAGGAATTTTTATTCATCAGTTTATGCATCGAAAACAAACATGCATTCGAACTGAACAATGAATGAGAACTAGTAGTCTAGTCAACAAGTTCAAAAACGTGTTAAATAGAAATAAAGCTCCTAAAAATATGTGCCATAGCTCATTCGATTCGGAATGACGTCTAGAAAAATGTTTTTTAAGGGTATATTAGCACATAAAAAATTGCAATTGTTATTAACAAAATAAGATAAAAAAAGGTCTTTAGTTTTTCGTTAATAACTTTTAAAATAATGATATTTAAGGAATTTTGAAAAAAGATCCTGAAAGAGGAAGAAATTTCCAATAAAAAAGTCCTAACTCCCGAAACTCTTCTTCTTAGCCCTACTTCCAGCGTTAAAAAAAATTTATAAATAATATAGAAGAGAGTTCCGGGAGTTAGGACTTTTTTATTGGAAATTTCCTCCTCTTTCAGGATCTTTTTTCAAAATTCCTTAAATATCATTATTTTAAAAGTTATTAACGAAAAACTAAAGACCTTTTTTTATCTTATTTTGTTAATAACAATTGCAATTTTTTATGTGCTAATATACCCTTAAAAAACATTTTTCTAGACGTCATTCCGAATCGAATGAGCTATGGCACATATTTTCAGGAGCTTTATTCCTATTTAACGCGTTTTTGAACTTGTTGACTAGACTATAGTATATTCGACAGAACAATACATAAAAATAAAATATAGTAATAGTTCGCAATTTTTATTATCGCTGATTTCGCATAAATTAGCTTGACGCATCTTTTCACAACCACACAATCACCTATTCGTAGGTCTAGTAGTTAGTATTTCTTTTCTCATTATTGTAACAGAACAGCTGTTCAATTTTCTCGCGCGCTCAGCAGTAAACAACAGGAATGGTATGTAGAATCGTAGATATTGTATTTTAGACTAGATTATTTAGACTATGTAGTGCATTGTAAACGACGCATGCGACAACATCAAGATTTGTATCGGAGTCGTTACAAATGTTGGTGTTGATAAATTTACTGATTCCGTTTTATATTACTACGCTATTTATGACTACATTGGTTTTAATGAATAACCTAAGGTTTGTGGTTATCTGAATGATTATTCAGTGATTCATTAATAATTTATCAGCCTATTTTAGTCTATTAGACATATATGCCTCTGCATATATGTCTAATAGACTAAAATAGGCTGATAATGAACCTATCATTATTATTAGAGGCGCCTTGCGGTTTTTCCTCTATCCTAATGAAAGTCTGTGTGGATTCAGCAAGATATAAGTTATCTCCATTTTTTTTAATTGGCTTGACCGTCAACTTGCCTGATTAATAATAATGCAGTTTACGATGAAGCACACTTGCAGATTCACTCGCGATAATAAGACACCCAGATTGTAACTATCACTGGTTAGCCATTGATTTAAATCGTTCTGCTGTTACTTGTTACTACAGAGTTGAGTGCGGATAAACATATACACTTGCACACACATCGCATTTATAATAATAGTGTGACGTGATGTGATCATATTCAATGACAAAATATATACTTCAGTAAAAAAAAAAAAAAACAAATACTAGATGATGAGTATACGCCGCCTACGGATGATTGCAACACCTGAAGCGTTGCTTACTGTTTTAGGGCGTATACACGTAGGAAGCAGGTCACTTGCGCTTATCAGAACTGGTCCGCGCAGGTCACACGCTGGTAGTCGGCGCAGGCAGTCTCTATACTTTGTTCTTCCAGCACTGATAGAAGCAGGTCGGAACTTGTCGGCGACGTTCGGCACTTATCGGTGCTGGTTCGGAACCTGCTTCCTACGTGAATACGCCCTTAGATAATAGGATTAATTTTCTAAATGTCTTTTTTCTAGATGACGCAGTATTGTCTTATAATTCACGTGGTAAACCTGTCATTATCATTGGACACCGGAAGTTTGTTAGACACTGGACCAGTGGAGCTCGAATCCGATTCGCTTGCTCCGTTCGAAAATGCAGAGCTGTTGTACATACTTACGATGGGAAAATAGTCAATTATAAAGATACTCATAATCATGTTTAAAATATATAAACGACGCTGTTTTGACTTTATAGCGTTGGGCTTTAAAAAGGTATTATAATGCATTTCGACATTATTATCAATGTCCTCTTAAATAGGATATCCGATTTCAGCCTTTTTTACGCAGGTGTTTTTGGCGTCAGTCGTCCGGTTCGCTGAAAACTTTGTATACATTTTCTTTTAATGTACTGGTACAAATGTCTCCCAGGTAGCTTCTATAGATCAATAACGATTTTTATTCCATGACTTTTCACAAAGCTGATTCATGAAGAAAATGTTTTAACTTTTAATTTTTTATGATTTGTATTTTTTACGTGCAAGAAGAGTCGGCGCCTAAGCTTTCCTGTTTATTTAAGACAGCGTAAAGTAATTGCTGTTTGAGCTTTTTTTTTCTTTTTCTTACGGTGCGCCTATAAAATTACCCCCCTGTAATTTAATTTCAGTCGAATATTTTCGTTTGTTGGTCTCCATATTAAAGACTTTGAGTCTAGTGTGCCGCAGGAATGTCTGGAAATTGTCTCGTTTATATTTATTGTATAGTTTTATTAAAATGTAGCTAATTTGTAACAGTTATATAATTATATTTACGGGATATTTACCGTGGTTAGGTTGTGGAAGGAGCTCCCGATATTTCGGCGCAGTTATATGCACCATGTTCACGGGAAGACTGAAGAATGCGGGTGATTGGTCAAAAAGTTGGTTGGTAATCATATAACTGTAGTGAACAACCGTGATAGTTTAAAACAGTGTTTTATAGCTAATTTGTATTTTTAGAAAATAATTAGTTCGGTTTTAGGCTAATTCGTAATTTAATTCTAACTTAAATTTCCACTCTAAATTCTGTAACATTTCTCACTATTAAGGGGAAGACACTTTGTTCACGTGTTTCTTATAGGTAGCACTACGCTATTACATATACATTAAAATACAATTTGTTATTCACTACAATATTTCGAACGGTTTTGTTATATTAAATGTATTTGTATTAGATCTTTAATTTCAATAATATAATTTAAAAAATTGTTGAATCACTAAAAAGCTTGAGGTCTCTAACTCTACAGCTAAAAATAACACTGTATTTTTAAATTGAAAATTTCAATATTGTAGCTGGCCCTAGTTTTATTTTTAAATTTGGTTTAAAAGAGCTGTAACGTGTATAGTTGATTACTACTGACTGCTTAGTGTGTTCTTTGTGGAATACAGAATTAAATATATTTTTCTAAAATATTGTACTTCATTATTGTTTTGTTAACTCTATATCTTTATCATAAGTATATTTTATAAGTATACTTTACAACTATGTGGCAGTTAAAGCAAAAAAAATGTAAATCGAACCTATAGAAAGTAAAACAAATGTGTAGATCAGTATCAGCACCTAATTTTCACCCAAATATGTACCGCAAGAAATTGAAAAGTTTACCTTTTTATGCTTTAATTGTTTTATAATGATTAAAAAAAACTATTTTCTTTTTTAAACATAATTTATTACGAACACAACACATTATTATAATATTAATAATATACGGGGCGTATCTCTAGATGACAAACATATTCGAGGATATCGTGATACATAATTATAAATTACTTTTATAATGGGACCAAATCTGAAATAGCGGGGGAAATACTGCAGTACGTACAGTACGTTAGAAAAATGTCATTCAACTGAACGAAATGTATGGAACGTTGATTTTTTCCAGCGATTCTAGTGTTGGACCCATATTAAAAGTTGTTTAAATGATAAGTCCATCGATGTCGATAAGCAGGGATGTGTGTGTAATTTATGCAATACACAAACCTTTGTTAGAATTAGTGTTCCCAAAAATTGCATAATTGCTGGCTTATACCAAATTTAAGAAAATATATTTATAAGACCTACAACAAAATACTTAAGTACTATTTTGGACTACATCTAATGAATATATTTTTTTACAGGCGCGGTATATTTTACTGTTTCAAGACGTGGAAATCCGATGCTTGTGATGTATGGACGCCGCTTCAAGAAGCAATGGTCCAGGGGCGCCAGAAAACGTTGGGAGTGCGCCACTCATAAAAAAGATGGATGTAAAGCATTCATAAACACTGTTAACGACAATATGATTTCTAAAGCTAGCAATGAACATAACCATTATTAAAATGGTATGCAAAATTGCAAAAAATAACTTTTTCATTACTCATATTCGGAAAGTAGGTCTGAAGTCAGCCCTAGGGAGAATCACTTTCAACTGACAGACACTCAAATTACTAAAAAAATAGTTTTATTGTCATATTTGTATTAAACCATGTTCCGACTTTTTTTCTCAGAGGATTATAGTCCCGCACTTCTCGTGCATTTGCCAGTGTCAGTTTATGTTTTTATTTTAAGTTTCCTTGTATTCGTATTGAAAAGCACAGTGTTTACCTCGGGGTTAAAGACTTATTTAGACCCTCGAATTACTAAAAAAGTTACTTTCACCCCTAGATAACAGTGTACTATAACGCCGGTAGCAAACCTCTGCCCCGAACCCGTAGCAGCGAAACTGATACTAGTTTAAATGTAAACCTTATATTGTGTAACATAAAACAGTACCGTAAACAACATACCGTACTGTTTCTCTCACATCAGCGTTAGCACTCTCAGGTCTTCTTCCGATAGACCTGAGAATCCAAGAAGCCGCAAACCTGTACAGAGTAAAGAAAAACTTCTCCCCACATTACCTCCTACCGGATATGGAGCTCGAACGAACTGTAAATTTTCTGGATCAGCCACATCCGTCCACACAAACATCTGTGGATTTTGAGCTCCTTGACAAAATTCCGAACCAGGTAGACGGACCCCAAATCTTCACAGACGGCAGCAAAATTGAGGGTCAAGTAGGTGCTGCCCTTACCTGGTGGGAGGATGGAAGAGAAGTTAAATACTCCACATTTAAGCTCCACTCCGATTGCACGGTCTTCCAGTCTGAACTCTATGCAATTTACCAAGCGACTCTAATGATTAGATCGAGCAAAGACCCTGAGGTCAGTGTTTTGAGTGACTCTAGATCTTCACTCGAGCTGCTACGAAATCACAAAACGAGTCACCCCTTGGTGAAATGCATAAAGGAAAACATTGGAACGATCTGTGCTGAGGGAAGATCTGTTAGTTTGTTCTGGTTGAGAGCGCACGTGGGGACTGCTGGTAACGAAAGAGCCGATGAGTTCGCGAAATCAGCGGCACTCACCGCAGCCTCCCTGGACTACGACAGGATCCCTTTATCCTATGTCAAAAAGAAGATCCGCGAGGAATCAGTCCGGAAGTGGCAGGACCGGTATGAAACCTCCGACCAAGGCACAGTCACACAAAAGTTCCTCCCGGACATTGCCAAGGCATACCGGTTCACGAGGACTACGAAGTTGACCCCCTACCAAGTGCAGGCCTTGACAGGACACGGAGGAATCGCTGAATACTTGTACAGATTTAAGCTTAAAGAACACCCCGGTTGCGAGTGCGACTCGAATGTCTCTGAGACGGTATGGCACGTGCTCCTTGATTGCCCCCGTTTTCTCTCCGCACGGCAGGAACTCGAATTCCAGATTGACAGGAAGCTAGTGGCAAAAGATCTACATGACATCATTGCAGATTCAGTCAGCAGACCACACTTCCTGTCCTTCATCGAAAGGTCCTTCCGAATCGCGGCTTCAAGAAATTCCTCTCTAAATTCATCTCCTCCCTTAAGAGTTCACGCTGCAAATCTAATTGTCAATGCCACGCCGAACGAGATACCCATTACGGTGACCCCTCTCAAAACCGTAGCTACCGACCAACTCTTAGCTTGTGCTGAAAGAGGGGCACCAGGAATCCGTATTCGCGGAGTGGCACTTTTTATGGACAATGCAAGGGAAAGATTCGGAATAAGCTTCTGCCTGGCCTGGAACATAAAAAAGCGTGTACGCTTGTCGCCTGGAATAGCATGTCTGTTAAATGGGAGCACCGCCAAAGTAACAATGAAGCGGAAAACTTACGATGCCTTGCCTGTGTCTGAGGCTGCTGGTCACCGATGCCGACTAGTGCGATCGGAAAATAAAACGATCGCATTGTTCGAGTGGGCAGACCAGACGCCTTTCGCGCAGGCCAGCTCGTTTCTCTCAAAATTGGCAGACGACCCAGACCGCAGTCCCAAAGTGATAAGCGTCGATGCTATGATTGAATACTCGAAAGGGGAAGTCGTAGACCGGCTAGGTTGCACAAAGGCCTCTGAACACCACGAGGTAGTCGTGTATGAGGATAGGGGAGAAAATTTGAGTTTTCTCAAGACCCCGAAACACGACAGCCCATGTGCAACGGACAGCTGGGGACATCCCGTTCCGAGTTCAAGCATCTTAAGCGGTTCCGAAAGGGCTCAGCAAAAGGCAGCTGCTGAGAAAGCCACAATACATCCAAGTGGTAGCCGTGAGGGGAGCAGGGGCCAAGTCTCTGCTTTCCTGACGGCATTTAGCTCAGCGGCACAAAGTTTGTTCCGGATCACCCCAAAAGAAAATAATTTAACATCAGAAGAGACTTCTACGGCAGCAACAAAGCCACCCATAGCAGTTCGAACGAAAGCCGACAAGGGACAAGTCAGCCCGCCTCGCTTCATCCCCGCTTCGGGTCCTTCAGACCACGCCAGAAACGCCCTTCTCGAGTTTCTAGCCATCACGAGGGCGACTAGAACAGTCAAACTCAGGAACTGCGAAAACATCATGCTGTCCTTTTGGCTAGAAGACGAAAGCCTCTTAAAGGTGAGACTCGAGGAAGCAGAAGCAGCTATATACAACAATGACACTTCCCAAGTCATCAAGGGAACTATGAAAGGTCAGTATATGGCAGCTTATAGCGCAAAGAGTGGTTTTGTGGCACTGAGTAGGGATGAGAAGGAGCGGACTGGAAACCCAACGTTCGCGACTCCACCAGACGACCCCATTGTGGTCATCGCCCGGTGTACCAAGATCATGCTTGATGACAGGATCCTCGAATTGGCGAAAACCATTGAAGGGAGCCCTGAAGTCGATGCATTGTGGGAAAACTGGGTGATGCCTAAAATACGATGGGTCAATGGAGTTCCAGGGTGTAGAAAAACTACCTGGGCGGTCAGAAACTTCAATGTGGACAAGGACGTTATCATCACCACAACATCTGAGGCAGCCAAAGATCTGAGACAGAAGCTTGCGCACCGCATAGGTGACTTGGTGAAAACCAGAGTGCGCACCATGGCTTCTGTGCTCGAAAATGATTTTAGTAAACGTGTGAATTTCATCCGCCTAATCGTGGATGAGGCTCTCATGAACCATTTTGGGGCCATTGTAATGGCTTCACGGCTGTCTGGTGCTAACGAACTTGAACTCATTGGAGACGTCAATCAGTTGCCTTATATCGACAGAGAAAATCTCTTTGAGCTAAGGTACTGTCGCCCAAACCTGGTATCCAACATCAGCCAGGAGTGGTTGTGCACACACAGGAACCCGATGGATGTCGCGTATGCGCTGAGGGAAATATACTCTGGTATATATTCCTCAGTTAGCCATGTAAAGTCCTTGGAGCAGAGAAGGTATACCGGAGCGCACATACCCAGCACCCTCTCCAACACCCTTTTCTTAGTCTACATACAAGAAGAAAAGGAGACCCTCATCAACCAGGGTTATGGCGGAGGCACGGGGTCGCGTACGCTTACCATCCATGAAGCTCAAGGACTGAAGTATGAGTCGGTTATCGTCATCAAGATCAGGGACTCAATGAAGTTGCATGAAAGCGTCCCACACGCGGTAGTCGCTGTCTCGCGGCACTCTAGGACCTTCGTCTATTACGCCGATGACGAAAAAGACACCATCAGTCGTTTTGTGAGGCGTGCGACGGCGGCGTCACCGAAGACCATCAAAAATTATAACCTGCAGATGGCAATTAAAGACCGAAACGCGGCGGTGATGGAGGCTCTGAGTCGGGTGGATGAAGAGTAGGAATTATGAACTAGAACTTAATAGTAATAAATAAAGAATAACATTATGTGTAATATGTATAAATGTAGAATGCGTGCATGCCCGGAGCACTCACGCTTCCTCTTATTCTTCTTCTTGCGGCGGCGTCATGTGGCGGGTCGCCCTCTTCCCTGCAATATGGCGAGGAGAGCGATGGCTGGCGTGTGCGTCACACTCGTGAACGGGTGCCGCTTGCGGGAGCTGGACTGCTCGTGGCATGCACGCAACTTGGACAAATTATAGTTTTAAATTGATAAAATGTCATAGTTATATTACTAACATTAATTTTAAGTATAGCTTTAAGGAAAATTCCTTCTGTATTGTAAGAAAAATATTTCAATGTAATCTATACATATAATAAAAACGTAGAGATAAAAAAATCTGTAATTGCGAGATAACAAAAAAAAAAACACACAGGGCGTCTTAAAATTAGCAGCTGAACACGATAGGACAGTTTTTAGAATTTTTGTCTGTTTGTTTGTTTGTTTGTTTGTTTGTTTGTTTGTTTGTTTGTCCGCGCACATCTCCTAAACCACTGGACGGATTTAAATGCGGTTTTCACGAATATGCTTAGAAATTACCGGATTAAAACATAGGCTATGTTATATCATTTATTTTAATTCTTTATTTTTACATAAACGAAAATAAAAATCAATGATTTATTTCTTCGTTACCCGAAACGTAATATGAGGATCGTCACATAGCCTCAAGCAAGGAGATCCAAAGTAAAGATAATGTTATTGACATATTAAAATTTTTAAACTGTCAACTGTCATTCAGATAATCAGTTTAATTTAAAGAAGGTTCCTTAACCTTCTTAGAAGAATGAACGTGTAGATCAAGCATGTTATAGGCCTTACAACCTCTTTGGTGATTCATTCCAATGCGAGTAGGAGTATTACATTCTCTTGGTTTTATTCTATGTTAGCATTTAAAACACAAAATATTCCGCATCCTATTTTAATTCAGTCCCGTGAATAGAAATATTCAATAAGGCCCTTTGTACATGACAATAAACCTATACAACAAAATTCTGGACGCAATAAAGAAATAAATAAATAATAACACTTTTCCAGAACCAACTTCGTAAGTTTCTAACCCAAAAATGTTATTACGAGATAAAAGATTTTTTTGATGATAAAATTTAGAAAATTATACTAATTAGAAAATAAATATCGATATATAAATAGTTAAGAAAGTAGCGTCATAAGTTTTGTATGATCTCATATATAATTAAGTAACCTATCACACTAAGTATGTTTTTTTTGTTTTTTAAAATTACTTCACCCTAGGTTAAGTTTGAATAGTATGTATAATATTTATGTAATAGATTTAACTATACTTAAATTTATATGTTTATGTCTGTGGTCTGGTTTTGTGAACAGCCACTACATAAGTCATTGCTGCACCCTATATGCAGGGTATATAAACTTAGCTTCTTGAAGAATACAGTGTATATTTGCAATAAGAATAAGAATATAGAAATAATTTTATTTTACTATGATATTTTAACAGATAAATAGAGTAGTTCCATTTCAGGGCTTTTTAATCAAGGTATACATACAAATGCACGCGAAATAAGAAATAACTAGCCAAGAGCGTGTTTAGACAAGCATTATGTCAGGGTTCCGTGGCCAGCGGAACTGGACAGTCAAATTTCAGAGATGTATATCATCCCGACATGATATGATATACTTTTAATGGTTTAGACAAAAAGAAAATTTCAAAACATGCTCTGCACTGTGGTCACATTATCTTTTTGATTTGAAAACTGTTGACGGTGTTATTTATTACTTTTATGCTTCTATCAATACTTCACACAGGGCGACTTAAAATAAGCAGCTGAACATGTTAAGGCAGTTTGTAGAATTTTTGTTTGTTTGTTCACGGACATCTCCTACACCCCTGGAAGAAAATGCGGACGGATTTCTCGAATATGCTTAGCTATGACCAGATAGAAGTATAGGCTATGTTATTTTGCGCAAGGCCGGATTAAGGGAAGAAAAAAGGATTGAAGGTTTATTTGAAAATCTACGCGTACGAAGTCGCGGGCAAAAAAACTAGTAAATAAATAAAAGTTAATAAAAGGCACGGACCCTGGAGTCTGTGGAGAGCTTTAATTAATAAAAATAAAAATAAACATAAAACAGTAATTTAAACAGCAAACTTGGAATGGAGGCGCCTCTCGTCACGTTTGGCGTTTTTCCCCACGCGTATTTAATACTATGGTGTAAGGAACATTGTATAAGGTTCATATTTTAACGAGTAGCGGTTTCGCTGCTACGGTTTCGCGCCGGAGGTGTGCTACCAGCATTAGGAGTCTAAAATATAATAATATGAAAAATAGCGTAGACCAATTATGATTGATAGTCGGTCAAAATTGTTCTCTAACCGTCATTGCTTCTTTGTTTACCTCAGATCAGACAAACGAAAGAGATATGCCTTAGTACAGATATCGTTTGTGTTCATGTCTCCTAGTTTCACTCATGCTTTTACTATACTGAACGACTTAACGCTAAAACTGTAAGCATTGCCATGCGTACACTTACTCAAAAAAATTATCATTCATGATGATGAGCCAGAAGACGTCCACTGCTGAACATAGGCCTCCATCCTGAACGACATCTGCATCCACTGGATGCCGGCGACTCTCACAACGTCGTCAGTCTATCTAGTGGGAGGCATACGTACGCCGCGTCTTCTGGTTCGTGGTCTCTACTCAAAGACCTTTTTTCCCCATCGGTTATCACTATTATCACTATTATCATCGGTAAGCCACTATATCACCCTTGTTTATCTGATTTGAGGGTGGTACTCACCTTTTGTACACGGTGAAGGCCATAAATTATACACAGGTAATTGGTATATCTAAATTTTATTCTTATTGCTTACTTATGTTTAGAACTTTAGTTATAATTTGTATTTTATTGGTATTATAATGTTACATAATAACAACGTATAATAAATAGCTTAAATACATTATACATAGTTATAAAACTGCTAAGGAATTAAACAAAACTATGAAAACTATCAATTTTTCATCCCCCATCTCGGAAAGAGTATTTTTGCTCTTCGATATCTGAGTGCAAAAGCCGTTTTTATCCGCTAGAGGATAAAGTAAATTGAATTTAGAACATCGTGTGCACTAAGTTTGTGAATTAAAAACTTCATTAAACCTATTTACTTCTACCTCCATGGTGCCGAATTTATCATACAACCTTTTTTAATTTGTTAAAAACTCAGACCCTTCTTGGTGTACTTTTTTTTAAATTTGTTGTAAATGTTTTTTTTTTGCTTTTACTTAGTCATTTCCTCGCTGAGGTGGGATGAAAAGTTACGTGTTGCACTCGAGTGCAAAGATTTTTCACCTCGTGCTCATTTGATTCCCTAGCTAACGCTCAGGATTCAATTTTAGAATCCTTCGCTTGCTCGGTCGTCTAAATTGAGCACGCGGTTAAAAAGCAACTTTGCACTCTTGTTTAACAAAAAACTATTACTAACTAATTATAAATTCACACTATAATGTTATGAATAAATTACAATTCATATTTGCTTCTTCCTTTTTTTACTTCGCCTATTCATGTATAAGCTACATTGTACAATTTTGTTTTTAGGGTCCGTACCCAAAGGTTTCCAACGGACCCTGTTAATAAGCCTACGCTGTCCGTATGTCTTTCCGTCCTACCTTTTAACGGCTGTATTTTACGGTCTGTATTAGATAGCCAGTTTTTTAAAATACAGAATATATAATGTTACGGCGGATTAACTACGAAATAATAATAACGTCAAAAAAAAAACGGCTAAGTGTGAGTCGAGCTCGCGCACTGTGTGTTCCGTACCACTAAACTTTTAGAGGGAATTAATCTTGTTATAGAAACAGTACAATATGGGGTATCGCAGAAAGGAAACCTAGTTATGATGGTTGGTGGGCGAAGATTCAAGAAAACCATTACAAGAGGACCTGTAACTCGTTGGGCTTGTGCCACGCACTCCAATTTTAAATGTAAAGCTGTCATAAAAACTATTGACAATAACGAAATAATAGTAATAAATAACGATCATAACCATTAACTAATCCGGATTGAACAGTTGTCTTATACTTTTAATGGTCCCCTATTAAAATCAGTTTCTGTACAGTACGTGCATGCTAACTTGGCCAGAATTAACATAGGCATTCAACTCCCGCACACCGCAAACAACACTCGCTAAGCTGCAAAAATAGCGAACTGCGCAGCTATCTGCGCCATTTGCGCCAACGCCACTCTGGTCAAGTCAGCTTGCGCGTACTGTACATCACAATAAACAACTTTTTTTTCTACGACTTAAGTAAATTCGCAAACAATTATCAGCCATTCCATAAGGAAAACGTTAATTGACCCGCAATAAGATATATGAAACAGCAAATTTTTATTGCGAATTTTCGTGTTGTGGAAACAATGTTTGTTAAGAAGCGGCCCTTTAAAGGTGACTGGTTATACAAAAGAGAGAGAGCGAGAAGTTATCTCTCTCTCTCTCTCTCTCTCTCTAACTGAAGTAAGAATTATTCTAATAGATTTATGGTAGGGATCCTGATGAAGTATAAACGTTTTCATGTGTCAAAGGGTCTTTTATTATCTAAGCTCTCATTAACGTTGGTGTCCGTTGGTGTCATATTCGATTCAGCCAAACCATCGCTAAAGTCAAATGGCTGTAATGTGTATAGAATTGTATAAAAGCTACATATTACACGATATCATGTCATATGGTGCAATTCTATCAGTCAAACAAGAAGCCGTACCCAGTTTGCTTATTTTTATCGATCCCAATTGTGTATACAAAATAACTGTTACTATGACCCAACGAAATTGAGGATATTTTTTTTATTTTAATTTAATTTTTAATTTTAATTTAGTTATCCAATTCGCTGTACGTTTCATAATAAAAATATTACATCCAGATGAACTTCGAATATTTTTTTGATTATTTGACGTTCTACTTACTATAGGAACAAGTCATTTTAATGCAAAAAAAGTGACAAGAGGATTGTTCTAATATATTTAGCATTTATTCATTTTATTTGTCCAATTCGTTGCTATGACTCAATTTTGGTAGTGAGTCTCTTCAAAATGTTACACTTTACCACTGCGGTGCCCGAACAGAAAATCTATTTTTTTTGTTTAAATTAGAACGGCTGTCAAGGCATTTTGTAAAAAATTGTTGTAGCCAGTTGCACTCATATAAACCCGTAGCAACTGTGACGCGGAGTTCGACGCGTTGGCATAAATAAGTACATAAATGTTCAATCAAGTATCTGTCACAATACCTGGCGACAGAATTTCCTTCTCATTTCCGTTCTATTTAAATAAAATAAATAAATAAATATCTGGGACCTTTTTGCACACACGGTCATCTGACCCTAAACTAAGCAAAGCTTGTAATATGGCTGCCAGAGACTGATATACGTACATATATATTTTTAAATACACACTTAAATAAATATTAACACCCAGACATAGATCAAATACAAATGTTCATCACATAAATGTTTGTCCTAGGTGGGAATCGAACCCACGCCCCCAAGCACAGAAGCTAGGTTCACTACCAACTGAGCCACCGGGGCAGTCAATTTACTTCTCTTTTCTGTGGGTGCCCGCGACACACATGTAAAAGCGACAGCGGTCATATCGGTAAGGTAGAGAGACGGGCAGGTAAAAATCTTGAAGTAAAATATTATTCCTTTCCTTAAAAAAAAAAAGAAATATAATGGAAAGTTTATCTAATTTTAATTATTTTTTTCAGAATTAATATTTTCAAAATCACTAAAAGGAAATCCTGTGCTTATCATAAATGGAGTAAGATACAAAAAACACGCTATTCGTAAAACCCGTGGGCGGAGTGTGACGAATACACGCTGGGCGTGTGCTTCTTACGCCAAGAAAGGTTGCAAAGCGTCGGTTATCACGACTAACAATGATACTATGATAGTAAAACTCAATAACGAACATAATCATTTTATGTAACGCTGGCATTGCACGTGTAGTTTTTTATGCCCTCGGTGGCAAATAAACTAACGTCTAGTTAAGTAATCTTTCAGTTATATGTACTAAGGTAGTACAATTATTTATAATATCTGGGACATTTTTGCACACACGGTCATCTGACCCCAAACTAAGCTTCTAATATGGCTTGCAGAGACTGATATACGTACATATATATTTTTAAATACATACTTCAATAAATATTAACATCCAGACATAGTACAAACACAAATCCGTACGAAGCGCTTTGATTACACTTTTATTGTGCGTACTGCTGGTCTGTGGAATGCGCTGCCTGAATGGGTGTTCTCCGATAGTTACAAACTGGGTGTATTTAAATCACGAGTGAATCGGCTTCTTCTAGGCAAGCATGCTCCATCGTAGACCGCATAATTGCTTAACATCAAGCGAGTTGGCGGTCAAACGCAAGCCTATTTATGCAATAAAAAATAATTAAAAACATCACATAAATGTTTGCCCTAGATGGGAATCGAACCCATGCCCCCAAGAGCAGAAGGTAGGTAAACTACCAACTGAGCCACCGTCAAAAAATTACCGTTCGTGTTCAAATATCTCCGTGTTTTTCCCACAGTTTTTTCTTGTCGCCCCTAAATTGCTCAACGCACACACTGTTAGTACGGCATACTTACTAAATTTTCACAAACACTAAGAAACTTGTAGCAACACCAATAAACAAGCTAATAGTCCACATGCAAGGGCGGCAAAGTCGTATAAAAGGTGAGTGAGTAGACTATAGGCATCAGGCCTGGATTTAGGCCTGATGCATTCGCACTCGCCATGCCACCTTACCATATCATTCAAGTTCATAAATGTATCCCTTATGTCCCTTGTCTGAGGCAATTTTTCTGCATTTCTTTCGTAAAAGTTTGTTTTTGCATCAAATTCTGCGCCCGTGAGAGCCAGGTATATTGCACGCAATTTTTTTACATTTTGAAGGTATACAAACTTACGCAAATTTAGTGTTTAAACATTTCCCCGGGCTAGCAAAGGATCGTAAATACCGCTAGTGTAGAATTGCCGCTTACTATCAGGTGAACCGCGTGCTTGTTTGCGGCTCTTTTTGTATAAAAAAGCAGTATAGTATATTTATTTTAGTGTGAATAAATTTCTTGCCATAGATTCTTAATACATAGATTCTTAGATTATTTTAGCATCCCCCGTGTATCCTGTTACATAAATTCTTTCCATCTAGTTGTTGCCTATCGCTTTTAGCGATAAGGCCGCTACTTGTGGCACTTGCTCGTAAGTGATTTCTATCTGCTTGTAATTTATATTTTTGGTGTACACAATACAGAGTATCTATGTATTTATCTATCTATTATAGATAATAAATATTAAAGCACCGTGAAGATGTGAGGCACTTTAGTTTTTAATATCATATGTGATGCAATAAATATTTTTTTGAATTATGTGATGCAATACATATTTTTTGAATTATGTGATGCAATACATATTTTTTCATATTAACTTAGGAGAAATACAATATTTTCTTAGCTAAGGTAAGATAAAAAATTGTAATTCACACTAGTACCTTTACAGAAACCCTTACCTTTACAGAAACCTTTACCTTTATAGAAACCCGCTATGCTCAGGATTCTATATTTGAACATCAATTTATAGAATCTTTCGCTTTCTTAGGTTGCAAAACATGTAATCGCGCCAAAAAACAACAATGCAGCCTTGTGTCACAAATTACTATTTCATTCATAATATAAATTTTATTACTTCCGTTTACAGTAAGTAAAATATATTTTTGCGCGTTATTTTTTAGGTGATGATGCAGCCCAATTTATTGTTTCACGATACGGAAATCCAATGCTTATAATATCTGGTCGTAAATACAAGAAACACAGCACTAAAGGTAGTAAAACTCGATGGACTTGCTCATCGCGCGGCTGCAGATCGACTATCACTACTCAAGATAATGATAATGTCATTGTATCATATAATCGAGAACACCAACATAAACGTAAAAATAAAGACCGTTAGTATATAAGGTTTCTTGATTTTTGCTTCAATTCATATAACAATTCATTAACAGCTTAACATAAGCTTTTTATGCACTAGTGCATAAAAATGATACTTTTTTAAATGCTTTAGATACGTTCAGTTTGTAATATATTTCATGTAGGAGATTTGCCTGGGTATTTAATAACACCCATAGATCAACAAAAAAAACCCAGGCAGTTAATTTATAACTTTAGTCGAATTAAAATAGAATATTATTTCAATTTAAATTTTAATTAAAGTGACATGACTTCTATTGGGACTTTTTCATTTCATAAGTCATAAGTAATTTATTGGTAAAATGGCAATTTACAATTGGAATTTCTCTTAAGTGAGAAAATAGAGCATAATAATTAAAGATTAATATAAAATTATATTAATTAATTACATTACAAAATATTTAAAACAAAAATTAAAATAATAATAAAACATGTCAAAGAAATTGTACAAATTATAGGTATGTTCAAGTTCATGTGTCAAATTTATAAAATTCTTTAAAATTATAAAACGACTGCTCGATGAGCCATTTTTTTAACCTATTTTTCCTCGCATCTTGGCTAAAATGGCTCATTTTATGCACTCGTTGTACAATCTACAATTTTTCTGTATGGATCAAGTATGAGCCATCATACAGAAATGTAATTAAATTGTATTTGTAATCTTGGTCTTTATTTGGTACATCGTGCATACACTTAGTTCCTGGTTTAGGAACATAGATCGTGGGTAGTTTTGAATACCTTTAAAAACCTAGTGTAAGCTCAAAACTATAATCCACATACCTAATCTTGATTTTGTAGTGTTTTTATATTACAGATACCGTGGATCCAAAAATATTTTTCGAAGGTTTATCCACTATTATTTTGGATTTATCAAATGACAGCACCGATGAAGATTTTTCTCATGACGATTACTATATCAAATCAGTAAGCAACCGATCACTTGTTGAGACAGATGAATCTGAGTCACAAGACAAACCTGAGACAGATGAATCTGAATCTGACTCACAAGACAATGCTTCACTATCGCAAATTCCCAGTACAAGCTCAAGGGCTAATCTTAGGTGGAGGGATGGTTCTTTAGAGAAAACAGAAACGACAATTGAGTTTGGTGGCGTGACAAGCTTACCTGCCGATATCATGGAATTGGTAACACCATTTCAATTTTTCAAGTACTTCTTTACTGACGATATGTTCCAGTACATAACACAAGAAACCTTTAGATATGCCTCTGAAAAGCGTCCTGAAAAACCAATGAAAGTAACAGATAAAGAAATTGAACAGTTTGTAGGTATATGCCTGATGATGTCCATTATTCAGCTGCCTGCTACTAGAGACTACTGGAGTTTGTTACTGGGGCACCCAAAAGTAAATTCAGTTATGTCCTGTAACCGTTTTGAGGAGATAAAACGTTTTGTACATTTTAACGATAATTTAAAGCAAATCCCCAAAGGTCAACCTGGCTATGATCCGGTCAATAAAATTCGACCATTTCTTAATAAAGTTAGGGAAAGATTATTGTCAGTTCCGAAAGAGAAGAATATGGTTGTTTATGAGCATATAATCCCAACCAAAAGTAGATCTTCGATGAAGCACTATAAGTCCAAAAAACCTCATAAATGGGGATACAAAAACTTTGTCCTAAGTGGCAGTTCAGGTTTCACTTATGACTTTGAACTTAACACCGGTACTCATGTTCCTGAAATTATACATGATGATATACCAAGTCTTAGCACTTCAAGCAATGTGGTTGTGCGGCTTGCAAGAACTATCCCTGAAAACCTGAACTATAGACTGTTCTTTGACAATTGGTATACGTCACTGCCACTGTTAGTATATCTGACAAAAAAAGGGATCTTGCCTCTCGGCGCTATCAAAGCCAGTCGTATTCCCGGATACAACGCTCCACTAGAAAAGGATTTGAAGAAAAAAGGAAGAGGTGCTACGGTGGAAAAGCTCACAAATATAGATAATACTAACATATCTGTAACGACATGGTATGACAACAAAGTGGTGCACTTGGCATCTAGTTATGTAGGCAGCCAACCGATGACGGCAGTGAAGCGTTATAATAAAAAAGAAAAAACGTATGAATCAGTGGCTTTCCCAAAAGCCGTGACCACATATAACAAACATAAGGGTGGGGTAGACCTTTTAGACACCCTACTTGGGTATTATAGAATTCAAATCAGGTCGAAGAAAAATTACCATCGTATATTTTTTCATATCATAGATATGATTGTGGTCAACGCTTGGCTCTTGTACAGGCGCAAAAATGATGACGTCAATGCATGTCTACCTCTAAGCGACTTCAGAGTAGCAATAGCTGAAGCTCTTACCATGACCAATAAACCCAGTGCACTTGAAAGTCTTGAAAGGCCATCAAATATCCTGGAGAATGCAATCCAAGAAAAGAAATCTAGAGGAGCAATAGCTATAATGCCATGTCAGGATGTCCGTCTGGACAAACTGGACCATTTGCCTATCTGGACATCCAGACAGCGTTGTAAAGTGCCAGGCTGCACCAGTAAATCTTATGTTGAATGTAATAAATGTAAAGTCCACTTGTGTCTGAATGAGAAGAGAAACTGTTTTATATTGTTTCATTCTATGTAGGATAATTATATTTATATTAAGTTTCATATATTATTCATATTGTGCTGTCATTTATGCATAACGTGTATAAGAAAACCAAAGTGGAAAAACCAATATTTGTGTAGTTTCTGTGTTCTTAGGGTTCCGTAGTTACTTACCCAGAGGATGTACAACCCTATTACCCATACGCTGTCTGTCTGTCCCACCTTTTAACGGCTGTATCTTTCGAACTGTAATATATAGCCAGTTGAAATTTTACGGCGGATTATCTTAGAAGTAATAATAAAGTCAAAAAGAAAGTAAAGGGAGTCCCTACAATGAACTTTTTTTTAACCTATTTTTGTATCTGCTTTAGTGTAAAACCGGTAATACGTGCAAGCATAAAACTTGACATGATTATGGTACACACAGTAAATTAAAACAACACATAATAAATACTGGCCAAGTGCGAGTCTGCTCACCACTTTGTCTCGTACGATCACCGAAGATAAGTACGTCGGGCGCATTCAGTACTTGGATGGGTGACCGCCTGACCATGACTTTTTGTGCTTTAGTAGTTGACAATTTAAGTAGCTTATGTTTATTTCTTTGAAATATCAGCCAAATTAAATAGTTAAAAAAAAAGACTAAGCTTTTGTATTTTATTGGGTAGTACGGGCGCGAGCCAGACTCGCACTTGGCCGGTTTATTTATTACTTTTTTAAGTGATTATGATTTTGCGACCAAAAAATTTGATGTGTTTCTTTCTAATTCTAATCAAAATGGGAAACTGCACTGCACTGACATCTCGCTTGGGCTGTGTTGTGAATCATGTGCAAAGCAGTAAAATGAAACTATCATATAAAAAAAATATGGAAAAATACTAGTCAGCATTTTTTCAATATCATCTTCAGTATTAATGTAATTAAAAATGTTGACCGTGCGAGCAACGAACCGTGCAAGTAAACTGTCCCAACGATCTTAATGAAAATAATTTCTGTCTCTTATACTATGTAAAGTTTATTGTATATTAAGCAAATTGTAAAATTGTCTGACTTGTAATGCAAAATAAATAATTATAGAACCAAACGAAAAAATATAGTTTATTTAAAAAAAAAACAGTACTCTGTATGTTGTACATGCATTCACATACATTTATAATCCATGTAAATAAATATGAAATGCGGTTAGTTGGTAAGCGCGTCACATATAACGGGTGTCCGGTGGCAGATTTATGTTTTTGAAAGGGTATATCTAAAAAAGTTATAAACGGTGCGGGGGGAGAGCGGTGTCATTCGACGCGCCGCGAATGCGGATTTGTTAGTCACAATGCCGCAGTGGTCGGGGCAGCACCGTGCGTACGCTATTGAGGCATTTTTTAAGAGTGGTGATTCTTACGTGACTGCGCGCCGACAGTTTTGTGCCCACTACAATATTCGGCGATTAAGCGATGGACCAAGTGTTAATTTGATTAGATCGTGGGTGCAAAGGTTCCGCCAAACATCTTCTGCTTTAAATAACCCTCAGCCGGGACCGAGCAGAACATCAAGGACCACAGAAAACGTTCAAGAAGTTGAAAGAAGCTTACGGGAAAATCCACGACTCTCAGTGCGGAAAAGAGCAGCTGCTTTGACACTTCCTAAAAGCATTGTTCACGAAATTTTAAAAAAAGACTTAAAGTTCCATCCCTACAAGATCCAGATAGTCCAAGAACTTAAAGAAAATGACTTCATTTTAAGAAAAAACTTCTGCGAACGGATGTTGGAGGGATTTCGCACAGTAAATTGCGTTTTCTGGAGCGATGAGGCCCATTTTCATTTGAACGGCCATGTCAATAAACAAAACTGTCGTTACTGGGCCCCAAAAAGACGTAATCCACGACAAAAACATCAGCGGCCCCTGCATTGCCCAAGAGTTACTGTTTGGTGCGCATTATCGACGAATGGAATCATCGGTCCCTATTTTTTTGAGAATTCTCGGGGTGAAGCTGTAAATGTCAACAGTGAAAACTATGGACGCATGATCACTGAATATTTTTTACCAAATTTGCGAGCACATCCATCCTACTCGACGCACACGTGGTTTCAGCAAGATGGGGCGACTCCGCATACAGCCAGGACGTCTATGGCTTTACTTCGACAAAATTTTCCACGGAAATTGATAAGCCGCTTTGGTGACATCTCGTGGCCTCCGAGGTCACCAGATTTAACTCCAATGGACTTTTTTTTATGGGGCTGTCTCAAAAGCAAAGTCTATGCCAATAATCCTTTGTCTGTTGTGCAGTTGAAGGAAAATATCCGCAATGAAATTCAGCAAATCCAGCCGAGCCTGTTGCAGCGCGTAGCCCGTAATACGGTGGACCGTTTTGAACAGTGTGTGCGTATAAATGGACAGCATTTAGACGAAGTGATTTTTAAAAAGTGAAATCCGCATTATGCGTTTATTGATTAAATTACTTAATAAAACCCTAAGTTTATAAGTTTTTCTTTTATTTGCTTTCAAAAACATAAATCCGCCACCGGACACCCTGTATGTTCGTAATAGTCCAAATAAGGTTTTTGGGGAAAGAAAAAAAATAAAATAAGAAAGTTTGATCAAAATACTTTATTCTTTAGTATTTTTGTATGAACTAAAGATCATGACTCAGACATATTATTGAAATTTGGTCAGGACAACGTCTGACGGGTCAGCTAGTCTAAACTCATATTATACAGAGGAATGATTTGATTGTTTGTTTGTTTGCATTGAATAGGCTCAGAAACTACTGAACCGATTTGAAAAATTCTTGCACTGTTGGGAAGCTACACTATCCCCGAGTGACATAGGCTATAAATATATTTTGTAGCGAGGCCGAAGGCTGAGCTTACACCCTGCTAGTCTGCTGAGCCTACAGCTTGCGAAGCTGGGCCGGATGACTAGTATATTATAAATACATTCATTATTTTCAAGGACACATTCAAATCGTAATTTAATTTTGTGAATTCCATTCATAATTATTCCGATTTAAAAAAAAATGACAGCACAGGGCGTTTACTCTGGCGCATTCTAGATTATTATATAATCTAAATTTTGCTTTACAGATGCTGTATTCTCTGTTTCGAAAAAAGGGAATCCGGTTTTGCTGATGTCCGGGTACAGATTCAAAAAGGAAAGGACTAGAGGAGTTCGCACGCGATGGGTGTGTGCTACGCAGGCACATCGCGGCTGTAGAGCTTCCATTACTACTCTCTACAGCATGATTGTTAGGCACAATAATGAGCACAATCATTAATATAAGCTGATTGAAAAATATACTAATTTTAATATACAAACGTTTACTTATAAAGAAGTACAACAAGCCCAGCGTTTAAACCAATTTATAAATGACGGTGTTCTGAGGTAATAAACATAAATAATTATCCATATTAAAAACCGACTTCATCAGAACTGGACCAAATGGGAAGCACGAGCTTTCAAATAAAAAAAGGATCATCATAATCGGTTCACACAGTCAAAAGTTCTGAGGTAACAAAAAAAACAGTCGAATTGATAACCTCCCCCTTTTTGGAAGTCGGTTAAAAAATACAACTGAATTGAGAATCCTCTCCTCTTTTTGAAGTTAGTTAATAAGTAGACACTTGACTAATTTGAGGAACATTGACGTTTCAGAAGCTGTATTCAGTGTTTCACAGAAAGGAAACCCAGTGATTGTACTGCAAGGCCGCAGATTTAAAAAAGAGAGAGTTACTGGTAAGAAAACACGTTGGAATTGTGCCACACATGCACACCGTGGATGTAAAGCAGTACTTCATACTTTCGATAATAAAATAATAAGATGTAATAATAAACATAACCATTAATAACACCAAAATCGTTGTTTTGACATTTTTATATGTGTATATATTATTTATAACTAAAGTCAGTCTTCCCGTGAACATGGTGCATGTAACTGCACCGAAACATCGGGAGCTCCTACCACAACCTTACCACGGTAAATATACCGTATATAATCATATAACTTTACAACCGTGATAGTTTAAAACAGTGTTTTATTTATAACTAATCAGAATGTACTTAGGTATGTTAAAGCTCTTATGGTATTCAATTGATAAATATTAAATTTAGTTACAATTACTTTTAAAGTTAAATAAATCGGAGAATAATAAATGACCAACTACAATAGGTTAAGGTCAAAGATCAGGCAAACAAAGGATATATGCCATAAGTACAATTATCGTTTGTGTTCAAGTGTTTCCATTTTCATAAATGCGGCTCATTTTACACGCACACTAAAAAACTTGTAGTAATACCAATGAACTAATTAGTCGATATCCAAAAAACGGTGACAAAGTCATCTGCAGGGTGATTTCGTTTAAAGACATCAAGCCAGATTTAGGCCAGATGTGTTCGCACCCGCCACGCCATCTTACCATATTGTTCGTCTGATCTGAGATTAAGGCTCTATTTAATCTTATCCTGTTGTCCTTAGTCAAGTGGAATTGACGTTGCTTTAGTCGTCCGAAGCTATCGCTATAGAAACCATACGTACATTTAGCAACGTAGGGTTCGCGTCTGCCTACAGAGTATTACTAGGGCTATCGGCCGTAGCCCTGGTGCCGGGGCAATAGAATATGGCACCGGTACCCCCTGCCTGTAGTAAGAGCCTACTAAAAGGGGACCTATGGGTTCGGGATGGCCAAAGTTGGGGCTCTGACCATCCACTTAAGCGGGCCCAAGGAGAGTACGACAACGTTGTGTGACCAACGTTGCCGCGAGTGGAGGGACTGAGTCAACACGCAGTTGTCGCGGGAGAAGCCATAGCGCAGTGCTGGGGGCTACGGTGCGTTCCTCTGGAGATCCCGGAACCCTATTGTCAAGCGCTATAATGCTGGTCACGGGGGGGGGGGGGTGTTTAGTGGGTATAATCCCACATAACCTGGCTGCACCCCAATGCAGCCTAATTCCTAATTTCCCCCTCGAAAAAAAGGGCTATCGGCCAAGCGCTTCAGTGTTTCGTATGGAGACGGACAATTGTGCCGCAGACAACCTCGCCAGATCCACAGCCCTGAACTAATGACTTGTTGACTAAAATAAATTATGTGCAGTTTCGATGCCGTCGCTCGACAACGGTGATAGAGAACATCGTGAAGAAACCGGTAAGTACGTCCAAAAATGACAAAATCTTAAAGTCATATCACGTTCACCGACATGCACTGAACCAACATAGTAGATTAGAGTCCAACCTCTCTCTCTCTCTCTCTCTCTGAGACAAGGCTAAAATGAATGATAATGTGCACTAACCTGGACATTTCTCTTTCAGAAGCTGTGTTCAGTATTTCAAACAAAGGAAACCCAATTGTAGTGTTTGCAGGTCGCAGATATAAGAAAGAAGAAACATATAATTTGAAAACTCGTTGGCGCTGTTCCACGCATGCACATCGGGGATGTAAGGCAGTATTATATACTATGGGTAATGTAATTATACGACATAATAATGCACATAACCATTATCCTTAGTATAATAACCAAATTTTTATTTAAATCCAGTAGTAAAGTAGTAATTAGTAGTAGTTAATAATCTGACAAAGTAATAAGAATAATGTATATAAATAAATAATAAAATTATTATAATGTAATATTTCTTTGTAATGAATTTAACTACTTTTAGTGAAACCACCAATTCGTAACTATTTATGATTATATTTGGTTATGGTTTTATTTTTTAATTTAAGTACATATATGAGCCATTTTATTACATGCATACGTATAAAGGTAAACAGAACTGCTATGATATAAATTGTATTTTTGTCTGTCCAAGAAAATTTTAACTAAATCGCAACCGCATTTAATATTTTAAGCATAATTTTAAGAGAATAGTTGAAAAGTACAAAAATTACTGCAATAAAAGGGTAACGATAATATTGTATACTGTTTATTATATGCAAACAACGTTGGCAATAAAAAAGTTCTAAGAACTTATGCATACTAATAAAAGCTTTTTGAATTTAGAGGCAATGACACTAATCGGAACGTGGCCACGAATGTGGAAGAATAAAAAAGGTGGATTGAATATCATGACGGGGAAGTACGAATTCAATTACCATTGCTCGTTAACTGTAAAAACTCGCTGGCGATGCAAGAGAAGTTCCTCGGGGTGTAAAGCTTACATGCACACTCGATCACAGGATAACATGATTATAAATATTTATAACAATCATAATCATCTGTAACTCTAACAGAATATAATTAACTAACGACTTACCTCGGCTTCACACGGGGTTTTATTATATGTATAAACCTTCAGTGAAAAATTATCTAACTGATGGTGAAAATCGCATGGAAATCCGTTGCCTGGTTTCGGAGGAGTTAGATATATAGACAGATAGATGCGGAAAGTGACTTTATTTCATACTATGAGATAGAGTAGTTTAAAAAACACGATTACTTACATGATACGTTAAAACAAACCAAAAGAGCTCAAACTGATGAGTTTTCTGGTAAGGTGCTCCCTGGCAAAAACAACTTTGAGTTTCTTCCGCAAACAAGCGAGTTGGTGGTCAAACGCGGACATATTCACGATAAAAAAACTACTGGTTTTAAACACTATTCCATCTATTGGGGACAACATTGTAATAGTAACATTGTTGTATTGTAATGGTGACTAGAGACACCGAATAAGATATTAAAATTTGCAAGTTGAAGTGGCAATGGGCAGGCCACATCGCCCGAAGAACCGATAACCGATGGGGAAGAAAGGTTCTTGAGTGGAGACCACGAACCGGAAGACGCAGCGTAGGTATGCCTCCCACCAGGTGGACCGATGACATTGTGAGAGTCGCGGGCATCCAGTGGATGCAGATGGCAGACTGTCGTTCAGTTTGGAGGTTAAAGCCTATGTTCAGCAGTGGACGTCTTCAGGCTGATGAACATTTTGTTTCTTCTAATAAATGGCAGGTGGTGCTACTAGGGTAGAAATTCGTTGTAGGTAATTATGGTAAGGTTATTGAGAGTTCTACTATCCACTTTTTGGATTCATCATCAGATCAGCTCTAAATTATTGTATCGTCATGGGAATTACATGTACTTGCAAAGTTATAAATCAATCCGGTAATTAGAAGTCAATTACAATCGACTTGCAAGATTGGTTAACATTGTTAGTTACTCTATCAAAACTTGTATTGTTAGTTTAGTACAAGAATCGTAAATTGCGTTAATATAAGAATCATAACATACTTTTAACCGACTTCAAAAAAGGAAGACGGTTCTATGTTCCACTGTACGAGTATATAAAAAAAGCACCGATTCACCTACTATACCTACCTTGACTTTCACCTACTATAGACCGAATTAAAAACAAAAAACTTTCGTTCGGTACAGTATACTTCCAATTTGGTCCCATTGTCACCAAGTCAGGATCTGATGATGGGATCCCAGAGAAATCGAGGATAACCCTCAAATTTTATAGGCACTTATTAAGTTTTTCATATATTTAGTGGAAGGTTTTTAATGTGATCTACTTGTTAAAATTATATTACTTGGGCAATCTTTCTGTTTATGTAGTATTAGTGTTGGCTTGTAATTTGTTAAGTTAATAAAGACACGTTTGCTTGTTGTAAAAATCATAATTCTTCTGTACGTGTGCATGTCATCTAACTCCTCCGAAATGGCTGGACCGACGAATTCAATAAAAAAAATAATTTTCCAGATCGGTTCATAAATGACGGAGATCTGGGGTAACAAACAATTTAAAAAATAAAAATAAAAAATCAGCTGAATTGAGAACCCCCCTTTTATGAAGTTGGTTAAAAAGACAGAAAGCCACTGCCACAATAATAAAAAGATATGACTGGCACTGAAATTTCCATACCAATATGGCCAACCACGACTTGAAAGGTATGCTTTTTATTATCCTACGAAAAGAGGAGGTTTTCAATTCGACTGTATAATGTTTTTGTATGTTACGCGATTACTCCGTCAATTATGAATTGATTTGTATGGACGAAGGAGCCGAGGCAGGCCGAGAAAACGCTGGCGTGATGACCTCGACGCATTCCAGACGCAGTGGCCTAATATGACGGGTGTTCGCACTGTCAGGAAACAGAGGGAGACTTTTGCTCAGAAGTGGGACAGTAAAGGTATAAAAAAAATGGATAGGTCATATACTTCAAAGGTGGTCCCATATACATTTTTACGAAATTGATTAAGCGCTCTTTGAAAAAACAAATACCAAAAATATATAGACAGATGTTTTAATTTGTGGTTCCCTACAGAAAAAAGTTATGAAGAGATCTTTTAGTCTTTGTTTTAACTGTCATTTTCTACTTTTTTAGTTTAAGTTTGTGCATGTTGTAGTTTTGAAGTAGGTTTTTTTTCTAAAAATGTATTTGTTTTATATTGTTCTTCTAGTAATAATGTATTTAAAATGTGTTGTAACTCAAAATAATTAATAAAACACAAAAATATTGTAGGAACTAAATAATACACATAATTATTTTTTTATCCATTCAGAGACACCGGAATTATTCGGAACGTGGCCAAAATTGGATATGAATAGAAGAGGAGGCTTGAATCTTGTGCTGGGGAGGTACAGGTTCTGTCGTCATGGTTCATCGCAACTGTCAGAACAAAAAACCCGCTGGCGATGTACCAGGAATTCCCTTGGGTGCAAAGCCTATCTTCATACCCTTACTGAAAATAACATGATTATTAACGTCCATAACGAGCATAATCATTGATGTGGAAATTAAGACGTTTAGACATTGTTCATCATCATCAGCTTATCATGCTTCTGCTACTGGGACACAGGCCTTCCCTGGAGCATGTTGGTGAATATCATATATATTAAAACTTTTGAGGTTCTTGGACATACCGGTTTCCTTACAATGTTATCCTTCACCGTTGTTGTGCGATGGCATCGAACCTGCACATAGTTTATATATTTATGCAGATAGCTGATGTAATAAGGAGTATTCCGCGCGGGCGAAACCGCGGGGCGCAGCTAGTATACAATGTTAATATTTTAACTACGTAAATACGGGTGACATACCTTCCTAATTCATTAGTTAGTTACCTACTACCTACCTATAGGTTTTAGGTAGACGTGCATTTCTTCATTCATTCAGTATGTCCTAAAACTACGACCTGAACCACCAGAGGATGGGCAGCAGCGTCCTAATAGTATACGGTGAACGTACTGCGATCCCCAAGCCGCCTGCCAAGCGTGGGGATTATGGCAACACCCCTCTCTAAGAAGGAGGCCTTTGTCCAGTAGTGGATATTTAATGCCTGCTGATGTGTGTATTTCTTTAATTTTCGATGTCCTTTGGAATTGAGACAAACGTGAGTTTCGGATTCTTGAAACCTAACCCTAACCTGAAACGAAACCCCCCCATGCTTCCCGGCCACCATCGCTCGCCTACTGTTTTATTAGAATGATACAAATTGGTTTTATACAGAGACAGCGGAACTAGTTGTAAAGTGGCTAAGATTGTACAAATAGATATGGTAGATTGAATATCATGCTGGGGTGATGTAAAATTCTATAATCAGCCCTCGATATGTCTAAAAAGTTGCTGACAATACAATAGGCAGTCATTAGAGGGCAAAGCTTAACTTCACACTGACTGAAAAACTACATATATGATTCTTAATGTTCGTAACAAGCATAATCATTAATAAGCTTTACATTTCTAGATGTATATCATTTTCATTTAATTAAAGATTAAGAGTGTTATTATTTAGAGAGAAGTAAGAGTGGATTAGTTGTATATTTTCATTATTATGTCTTTTTTTACGCGTGACAGATCCGGATCGTGCAAAGGTGCCATTTAAGCATATGTTAGTTTAAATACGGTTAGCGTCTGATTTTTGTTCATTAAAATTGAAGAAAATAGACTCTGAACCCTCTCATAACCCTGTATATTCAAAAATTTCAAACAGTTGTAACTAAACAGCTGTTTTGTATTTATAATTAAGTTCGATTCAAAGACGAGACTAGTGGGGACGTTGCTAAAATTGGATATAAATAGACAATGTGGATTGAATATTGTTCTAGGGAAGTATAAATTCTGTCATCATGTCACGAAAGGCATAAAAACTCGCTTGCGATATAGCAAACAAACTATGCAGTGCAAAGCCAATGATTACACTGTGACTGAAAACAGCACGATATTAACTGTTCATAACGAGCATAATCATAGATAAGACATCAACTTTGTTAGATTTTTAAATTTTCAATTAAAATGGTACGTTTCATATTGTTCTCGTGTCTTATTTGAGGTGTGTGCATAAAGGCTTTTAAATAACACTAGTATTTTTTTATAATAATTTAATAATAACTTATTTTCAGAACTAGTTGGAACGTGGCCAAAATTGCATAAGAACAGACAAGGTGGCTTAAATATTGTGCTGGGGAAGTACAAATTCTATCATCATCGCTCGAAAGGTCTAAAAACTCGCTGGCAATGTACTAGGAACTCTTTTGGTTGCAAAGCCAACCTTTACACTCTTATTGAGAACAAAATGATTATTTCTGTTCACAATGAGCATAATCATTGATGGTTTATTATATTAAGTAGGCATTTTAACACATAAAAGTAGCTACCGAATTATTGCTTTAATATTGCTTTTGTACCTAATTCTTAAATTATACAGCGGCTTCGTCCTCGAGATCTGCAAATAGGTAAACACATGTAGTAACGCACAGCGATCGCCATTTCGCACTATATTGAGAGTAAGTCCCTACGACATTACTCATACCCGCATTTAAAAAAAAAAGGTAAACAAATCATTTTACCCGATCGCTCGTTTGACAGTTTGACTCCAACGTTCATTTAGTTTAGATATTAATATAATATTTCACGATTAGGGAAGGGTCAAATTAATACTTAATAATGTTCTTAAAGGGTGGGTTGCTGATCTCTTCGGACGAAGCCTTCGTATAAGTATGATAGAACTTCACTTATAGGTAAGTTCGTTTAATCATTAATTTGACAGCGGCTTTGTCCTCGAGATCAGCAAATAGGTAAACATATGTAGATCTTTAGAGATTCCCGTGAAATATTATTTAGGAATTATAATGATCTGTATGAAATAGGTATCTACTATAAGTATAAAAAGAATAGACATGTTAGAATAGTTTATTGAAATCAAAAATGTTATTTTTATTATCATATCCTTAATTTAGCATACATCATAAATAATCATTATTTTAGACGTTAAATAATGTATTTCAATTTTCAGCATTATCATCATAATTATCAATAATTGCACGAGCGAATGATTCGTCATCGTACGTGTTGAGTGGCCTATTGTAAAATTTAAAGAAGGTATTTGAATTGGCGCTCCAGCTAGCCGTTCTTCTTATAACGTCAAGGCTCACGCCCAGACGGTGTGCATATGAAGCGGCAGCATGACGTGTACTGTGTGCACTGAACGATGACGCTGACACGCCGGCTTTGCCTAGCGTGCCTCGAATCCAGCGACTTAACGTCTGGCTGGATACTCCACTATGTGGCTTTTTAAGGGCTATAAATAGACAACTCAACAATTCGTTTTTCTATTTTACTGTTGTAAATTGTGTGTTTGAAACATGTGTAATAACGTGAATACTTTAACCTGCATTACAGTCCATTCATTCAAAAGCATAATCTTTCTTTAAAACGACAGATTACAAATACGTACTCCTTTTAAATATATTTTTTATATGTGACAAGTTGCCAGAATAACTCAGATGTTCATAAAAAACATATTATATGCAGAGACATCGGGACTGGTCGGAACGTGGGCAAGATTGGATAAGAACAGACGAGGTGGCTTGAATATAATTTTCGGGAGATACAAATTCTGTCATCACCTGTCGAAAGGTCTAAAAACTCGCTGGCAATGCACCAGGCATTCTTTTGGTTGCAAAGCCAACCTTCACACTTTGAACGACAGCAACATGATTATAAGAATTCAAAACGAGCATAACCATTGATAAGGATAATATCAATATTCTTAGATATTAATATTAAGCAATAGTAACAATCAAAAACGCAGTCCTTGGCGTCTCTGGTGGATCATTTTCAGCACCTACCACCTCACGTTCCCTTGACGCTTCTGAAGACTTGCTTCGTGATGCCCAAGTTGACATATGTGATTCGTACGGTGCCGACTTGGAAGTTTCCGGAGGATGATTTGCGATTTGACAGCACGTTCAAGCGGATAGTCGAGGAAACCCTAAATATCTGCCTCAGTGAGTCGCAGTGGCGCCAGGCCAGCCTTCTAATCTGGTTCAGCGGGTAAGGGGTTCGCCGGTTGCAGGAATCCGGTCCCATCGCTTTTCTAGCGACTTCGTATTGAGTGTCGGATCTGGTTGCTCAGATTTTGCCGGGATTTGGTGAAGCAATCCGTATCTATATATATTTAAGTAAATCCAAGTGTGGAACCACTTAAATAAAAAAAAACATCGAAAACATGTTAACATTTTTGCATTTTACATTTAATCAAGGTGCAATTGCTTTTTTAAATAAATAAATAGTAAATGACTAATTTTGTTCTATTCTTATAAGTTTGTAGTGGTAGGACTCTTTTGCAGGGGTCCCCCTGGGGAAGTACCACACCTTTGCCAGTTATTCAACCGCCAAGCAGTAGTGTGCAAACACTACTGTGTTCCGAATTGAAGGGCAATGTTTCCAGCGAAATTACATGGCACACAGAGATTTGACATCTTATATCTCGGGGTGACGAGCGCAGTGCATTGCCATCCAGGGTTTAGAACTGTTGAAGTTCAAAATTCTGAGTGGCGTTGTGCTGTTATGGGCAAGCGTGAAGAGCCATCAGGCGAGCGACTTCGCTCGTCTCGTCACCCAGTATCATAAAAAAAACAGTAATGATTGTTTGGAAGCTTTAAAACTGGTAACTTCATTATTATCATCAAATAAATTAATAATGTATTCGAGGAGTTTGGAACACATCATCGTTACCAGAGAAGACACACACTTATAGCCAGGACACATAGACTGGTTAAGTACCTGCAATTTGTGGTATGCGGTATCCCTCCTGCGGCATTTCCGAGTTACTATAACATGGGGTTCTTCAAAAAGGTTGATAATAGAGCCTTAAAGGGTCGGCAACGGGGCATCACATATCTGTGACACGAATCTGGTGTTACAGGTATCCATAGGCGACGGTGATCGCTTACCATCAGGCGGCCCTTTAGTTTGTTTGCCACATATGGTATAAAAATTTGTTCAGTAGGATGACCGTGTACGTGGGAGGTCCCACATCTACAATAAATTGCCCGGCGACATAGTAAGCGCAGCTTCCACCGCGATATTTAAAACTAAACTATAACTGTGGTTATTATGGCAATACCCGTTTTTTACGTTAGACGAATATGAGTCTATAAACTAATACAATATCGTAAATAGTATACAAATTTTAAATTGACTTCGCACGATTTATTTAAAAAATAATTTATCACTTTTAGTCACCCAGTATCAAAAAAAAAAAAAAAAAAACTAACTTTGCTATTAATAAATATTACATTTCTTTTCTCATTTCTTATTTCATCACTGCATTCACGCACTAAAAATTCAGTCATTATTTTGCCATCTATTTTTCCTCATTATAATAACAGAAGTATTTATAAGAACTAATTTAATGCAGAGACATTGGGACTGCCTGGAACGTGTCCAAAGTTGAGTAAGAATAGACAAGGGACCATGAATATCATTTTAGGGAGATACACATTCTGCAAACATCGACTACAAGCAACCAAAACCCGCTGGAGATGTTCTAGAAGTTCTTTGGGGTGCAAAGCTTACCTTTACACGCTAACCGATGACAACACATTAAAATTTATTAATGTTAATAATGAACATAATCACTGAACATGTTACCTAATCAGAGGTTATTGTGCGTGTTTAGATATATTTAACTTGTACCAATTAGAATAGAATAGAATAGTCCGTCCGTCTGTCACTTGGCTGTATCTCATGAACCGTGATAGTTAGACAGTTGAAATTTTCACAGATGATGTATTTCTGTTGCCGGTATAACAACAAATACAAAAAAAAACAGAATAAAATAAATATTTAAAGGGTGACCATAAAACAAACGTGATTTTTTGCTCGTTTTTGCTCGATATTGATAACGGCAACAGCTAGGCGCTTGAAATATTCACAGAGTATTTAGTTATACACACTTTGAAAATAAATAAATAATATAAAATAAATATTTAAAGTGGGCTGCCATACAACAAACGTAATTTTTTGCCGTTTTTATAGATAATGGTACGGAACCCTTCGTGCGCGAGTCCGATTCGCACTTGGCCGGTTATTGCACAAGCAGTATCCCATAGTTTCACCCACTTGGATATACCCTCAGTAGCTATATATTTTTATAGTATTCCATGTCACTTTTAGGTCCTCCAACTATCTCTGTGCGAAAAGTTCCGTTGAAAATGCAACCCCTTAGAAACTCACTTAGGGGATGACTTTGAAAACAGTGTGAGTTGATTCCTTGATAACCTTTCTTCTTTTTACGGATATCTAAGTTTAAGTTTTGTGTGCTTAGAATTGTTTAAATTTATTATACCTAAAATTTTGTACCACAAAACCACGAAAGAAGGCGATAAAAGCAAAAATAAAGGATACGGGCTCCCCACAGATCTACTGTGGGCTCCCTCCCCCGTATCCTTTATTTCTCTCCCCGTGTTTGCTTTGCTTTCATTATCAGCCTATTATGTTCCCTGCTGGGACCACAGAAAAAAACAACATTAGAACGGCTGTCAAGGCATTTTTGTAAGAAATTTGTTGTAGCCAGTTGCACCCATATAAAAAAAACGCATTCATTCGAAATCAGTTAGCAACTGTGACGCGGAGTTCGACGCGTTGATCTAAATAAGAATGTTCAACCAAATTTCTGTCATATTGCTTGGCGACAGATTTTCCTTCTCATTTCCGTTCTATTTACTTCTCTTTTCTGTGGCTGGGACACAGGCCTTCTTTCAGAGAGACAAGATTGACCGAGGATTAAACCGAATTATGCTCTCAGATTCTAAAGCGCACATGCTCCGCTCGGCAACCATCACTCCATTGCCTTGCCATGGTAAAAATATATATACGTTTATTAAAAAAAATTACAAGACGTTAATATTTTTTTTCATTCTCTCCGCATTTTAATAACTAATAATATTAATAGAAACTTTTTTTTATGCAGATACATCAGGACTGGTCGGAACGTCGCCAAGATTGAATGCAAATAGACAAGGTGGTTGGAACCTCGTGATAGGGAGGTACTCATTTAATCACCACCAATCGAATCGTCGAAAAACTCGCTGGCAATGTGCTAAAAGTTACATGAGATGCAAAGCTTATCTTTACACCCTATCTGATGATAATATTATTTGCGAAGTCTATAACAAACATAATCATTGATTGGATGTTGTAGCTGTTGCTTGTATTTAATGTCTGATAATAATCAATAAAAAAAACCGACTTCAAAATGGTTAAATACGCAACTACTAAACAGATTTTAATGAAATTCATATAGGGATTACTTCAGAAATATGACCTACTAAAGAAAAATAATCGTCAAAATCAATTCATAATTGGCGGATAAATCTCTTAACAAACTTAAAAAAAAACACATCGGTCATAGGACTGCACGTCAGAAGTGAAAACTTAAGTAGTAATTCACCTATTCTACAAGAGATGGCGCTGTTGTAAAATACACGGTACCTACTGGGTAGGTATTATATATTCTGTGACAGTGTGACGATGGCGAGAGTTCCATGATTTTTGTTCATCCAAAAAGTACTTAACGCGCCTAAAGAAGTTTTCATTTCAAAAACATACAGTCAAATTGTTAACCTTCTTTTTGAAGTCTGATGAGAGTTAAACTACTGGTCCAGTCAAGTAGGGATTAGAATAAAATATTTTAAACTCGTAAAATCTTGGTTTTGTCATTTTATAAGTTGGCTCATTTACGTGACCGCAGTCAAGACATTCAAGCTCAATCGTCACAAAAATTTATTATAGTATTTTTTTGTAAATATCTCGTTTCTTTTGCTCTAAGAGGATGTTTTAATAAAAAATTGAGCGTATAATTTTCTACATATTTAGTCTTAGTCAGTATTTAACGATAACAGTTTACAGTTTACCTTTCATTTTGAGGTTTGACCTTTTTTCACCTTATTTGCCTGGACTGCCGCTAAACTGCTCTCGTGATGACGTAGTAGGTACAAAAAATGCGGCACGCTGGGTTTTCATACAATTTAACGTGTAGTGTGTACTCATTTAACGGTCGTAGTGACAATCTTGAATAAAGGTCTGTGATTTTTACCACAAAAAACTGAGTAGATAAATGAATTTCACCAAATAATTACCTTTTTTATTTTCATAACGTGTGTTTGGAAACTTGGAATATTTAACACATAGTTGGCAGCTCAATCTGCTCACTGCAGGGTACCTACCCTTCCTCTTGCCATTTTCCTATTTTCCCTAATTTTAAACTTAGATATTCATTAATCGTTATTTAATTCAGAGACAGCGGAATTAATTGGAACGTGGCCAAGATTGGATAAGAACAGACAAGGTGGCTTCAATATCGTGCTGGGGAAGTACAAATTCTGTCATCACCGCTCGAAAGGTCTAAAAACTCGCTGGCAGTGTACTAGGAACTCTTTTGGGTGCAAAGCCAACCTTTTCACTCTTACTGAGAACAACATGATTATATGTGTTCACAATGTTCATAATCATTGATGGTTTATTATATTTTGTAGTTTGATATTTACCACATAAAAGTAGCTACCAAATATTTGCTTACTTGCACTACGGTGTGCTTGAAAGTTAGTAATATCTAAAGTTTGATGTTAATAGTAAAGTTTTCAATAAATATTGTACACGACAAAACTAGTACCGCCCCAGGTACTAATTTTGTCGTTATGTTGCATCGTAAGCATCAGACCAACAAACATAACAAAAGTTTTAAATAATTAGGAATAAAATTATTGGATGATATTAATAAAAACAATTGAATGTAGCACACTCTAAAGTATCTGATTTCCGTGCTTGTTAGTTATAAAATTAATATATTTTGTGATAATTTGTTTATATATATCTTATTTCTAAATCAATGAAATGAAATAAAATGTCATGTCAATAAAGAGTTTGTCTATTTATAATATAAAATAGATACATTTACGCCATTCTTTGCTTAAGTTCTGAAGTATATCGTAGATGTATATATGTATACATAATGCAATCGAATGTACTTAAAAAGTTTGCCAATATCATTTTGCTTCTTTCATTTTATTTAAAAGATCAAGTGCTCTTAATGAAAATCTTTAAACTGAGAATTTGTCCTAGGATCTAATAACCTTAAGATATTATATTTACAGAACAGTAACGCAAACCTAAAAAGAAGATAATTAAAATGGATTGCGATGCAGGAACTTCAGACGATAAAAAGTATTATGAAGTCTTTATTTATTTTTGAACTATGTATGTAATTTATAGTGTAAACAATAAAGAGTTATCTATGTGTCATAATTATGATTAACCTATTTAATGACATGTTATGATTAAAAATAATGTGAAAAAGGACTACTTAGGAAAGTAAATTGGAGCAATAAATTTTTAAAAGGGCATATTGTTATTTTTTTATTTAAGTACCCGCTTCTCGCACGTACTCCAAGATATACGATCTTAAAGTATATTTAATGTTTAGTTTGATATCCGTTAGTAACGATTCTAGTCTCAGCTCGGCCGCACTTACCTGCAAATGCAACCTTATGCAATCGCTAATTCCCCTGATGATAATCAATGATGCGGTCTACGATTGAGCAAGTTTGCCTAGAAGAAACCGTAAACCTTATTCTCTAATTCATCGCTGATCTTTTCAGGAGACGAGGCAATTTTCTCCGATACATCTTGCGGCGGGCGTTACATAATTTATCGAGGATTTAGGTACACGAAACAACACTGTACAGGAATTAAGATCAGGTGGCGCTGCACCAATTATCGAAAGTCCGGGTGCAATGCTGGCTTACACACTATCGACGACCGTATAGTCCGTACTCTAAGTTTCCACAACCATCCGCATAATGGTATAATTCACTCTGATCTACTACAGTTCTGCAATTTGACAAATTGATTCTACACGTAATAATGTCTTGTGTAAAGTGATGAAAAAACAACTGCTGGAGAAAGATTAACGGGGAAGGGTATACCAGTTAATTATAGTTGTTAATCAATCAGGCGTTGCTTTATGAAAATTCATTCTCAAAACTTTTTCTTTGACGAATCTCTAGTGTATTTAAGAACCTACAATAAGGAATTTGGGATGAATTATTTTTATTTTACTTTACAGGACTTTGTCAATGATGCTAATTAAACCTAACCTGAAATAAAAATTGAGTACATCTGAAAAAAAGAAACAATGCGTTGTTAAACATAAAATATCTAATGTAACATATATATTAGGAATCATTTTTTACGCTCCATGCTGCCAGAGATTAAAAATACACCAAATACACGCGGAAATACACTAGAAATTCGTAAAAGAAACAGTTTTAAATCACTTTAATTTTCATTATTTAATTTTTCGGACTAGACTCTATTTTTGGCTGTCGTCAGTGGGACCGAAGCTAAAACGGACAAGCTATTTCAACTACAACAACATAGGTACAATATTTTAATATATATAGTAAGGATGGTGGATTATATTATAAAATTAATTTTTATGTAGCTAACGAGTGATTTAGTATGTTTTATAGGACGATGATAAATTAAAATAAACTAAAAGTGTGAAGCTAATTGTAGTTTGTACTAGCTGACTAATGTAATTCTCCGATTAGGATCTTGGTTTTGCTGGTGAATATTGCAAAGAAACTTTAAGAAAACCTTATCTGGCAGTCTTCTGCGACGGAACTTATTTTTTTTTGTTTAAGATCATTTCAGTAATTTTACACTCTGCATAAAACTCATTCTAATATAATACCCGTTTTATATGCACTACTACCTAAAAACTAAAAACATTTATGTAACTTTGTTTTGCTTCACTAAAAGCCAATATCCGGAGTTTGATCCGAATATCATTGTACTCGATTTCGAGCAAGATGCCTTGTTGGCTGTTAATCGCGTATATCTTAAAGCAACTATTAGGGGTTAAATAAGATATAAAAAAACGAAACTAGGCAAAAAGCACATAAAAAGGTCTATTGTTTTAGCTCTTTTGTCAAGACGGGTAATGGACAATGCCTGGTTGTATTAAGCAATATTTTGGCTATGATATGCTTATTGGACGTTCCTGAAGAACATTCATGTTTTCCAGGTAATATAGTAGAAGGGGCTTTCTTCTCTGCAACGCGTCGCGGCGGACGCTACATCACACTTCAAGGATATAAGTTCATAAAACACAAGATTTCGGGGGTCAAAACAAGATGGCGTTGCGTAAACTACACCATCTGTAGGTGTACCGCATGGCTATATACTATTGATGATATTCTTATTCAAATGAAAAATGAGCATACGTGCTTAAATGCAGACCCTTACGTTTCATCGGCCCAGCAACATGGGTATGGTAAACAAAAACTATAGCAAAAATTTACAAGTGCGTGTCTAGTTGCATTCAAACGGATTAAGGTTCTGTATATAAAGGGTCTTTCATTAAGCGCTTCTTATCTTTAAATTTAAATAAAACAAAGTCTGTGTAAGATATCCTCGAAATTTTTTATTCGTTTGAAAGACCTATCGATGCCATTATGTGTGGAATATAACATCATTCAAATGTCCGCCAAGGCTTCTCTAGGTAGAGCGCAACCGAAATGTCTAATTTTCTATGACTCTGGCGCATAAATCAGGCTGAATTTGATTTTTAAAGGAGGATAAAGACGTTGCTGAGACGTTTTATGTTTTTCAGGTAATATAATAGATGAAGCTTTCTTCTCTGCTACAGGTCGTGGAGGTCGCTACATAACACTTCAAGGATATAAGTTTAGAAAACACAGTGTTTCAGGGCTCAAAACTAGATGGCGCTGTGTAAACTACAATACGTTTGGATGCACTGCTTGTCTATATACTGTTGGAGATGTTGTTATACACTATAAAAACGAGCATACGTGCTTTAAAACGAACCCTTAAGTTCATTGTTAAATGAATACGTATTTAACGTAATTATTTTTCATATAACACAATTTAGTACAAGAAGACATTTATAAGTCTTTAAAATAAATCTCATAAAATTATGATATACATAAAGATACTCAGTTTTACTTCTCAAATTAGATTAAAGATGTATTGTAGTTAAAACCGAAAAGGTTGTTTAAACACACCTTTACGGCGTGTCTATTTGACATAAAAAATCGCGTAGTTTATTATTGTATTGTTTCATAACATTTAATATTTTGAATATCAGTTCCAGAGTTCGTGAGCTCGAGAACGGGTGGGAAGCGATTAATGGTGCTTTACGGGTACAAATATTTCTTTCTAAGGAAAGTGGGCTCGAGAATTCGATGGTCATGTACTTCGCATGAACATAAGAAATGCCGTGCTGCGTTATTTACAATACAAGACCAGGTCGTAGAATCTATCAAGCAGCATAACCACGCTCCGCCTTGTCTGTGTAACTATGACATTAGTTGTTGGGCTCATCCTCATATCAGCAGACAAACTAGGGAGATATCATGAGGTGGCGTGGAGAGTGTCAATGTATCAGGCCTAAATCAGGCTCGATGTCTTGATTCGAATAAAATTAAAATAAAGGGGGTGAAACATATTTGAACACGAACGATAAAATTGTACCAAAGCATATGCCCCTTGTTATTCCTGATCTGATGTCCCACCAATGGTACTGCCCTACATAAATAAGTACATTAGGCACCACAGAGTGTAACAAGCAGGGGCATTTTTGGACGAACATAAAAATATGGGCTGAGCCGTACCCGAAGCAGGATACTCATATGGTCAGTTTTAGCCAAGACCTTGCATAGCACTTTTCTCAAACGCTGCTCAAACATCCCCATATTCACATAAAAATATACATATTTTAAGGGTAGTTTTTACATTTAATTGTATAATAAATTAACTGTTGCATTTCCACATGGCTATGTCTAGTAATATGAGCCAATTTCACAACATGCTATAGCCATGTTATAGGAGTCCTATAACATGGCTATAGCATGTTGTCCTATAATAGGACATGCTATAGGAAATTTCAATAATTTTTATTGTCTGTAAAATTATGGGTATTGTTAAATCTGTAAATATCTGTGGGTGGGAGGTTTGGATGGGGATAGTGGGTGGGAGACAGTTAGGTCAGTGGGGGCCGGGCGCTAAACAGATTTATTAACACGTCTGGTTGAAGCGTCTCGTGACCTAACCGATATCTTTCGCAACGTATTATTATAATTATTGCAATTCAATGCAGTCAGCATCTTGGGTATGATGCCTGCTGGTAGCCGTTTATTAGATTTGTTTGTATTATATTTTGTACTAGTTTGATAATTTATTATTTTAAATAATTTTCATATATTTAGCATAATATTCGTATTAAACTTATGTATATACGTTACCTACTTGTGAAAGTATTTTTTTAATGTGTAAAATATTTTTATTGAAATTTTTAAGCCCAGTTTCATTTTCACATGTTTTTACCGTTTTGACATCAAATGTAATGTTTAATTTGATATATCAAATAGTAAAAAATAAAGTCAATAAAATAACATTAATGCACCAATGACTTATTTAGACTTATGTAGGTACTTAAATAAATGATGTGCCGTTTTGATGCCATTTCTCTAAAATGGCGAAAGAAAACATCGTGAAGAAACCGATATGTCCAAGATCCTCAAAAGCACTGACATATTATGATATTCATCAACATGCACTGGGCCAGCATGGTGGATAAAGTCCACCTCTTTTTCTGAGAGAAAGCCTGTGTCCCAGCAACGTAAACATGATAGATTGCAACAATGATGATGCAGTACATTAAATTAAATATGTAATGTGTATTTATATGAAGTTGTCCTCAGTTCCAGAATTTGTCACGTCTAGATTCGGTGAAAAGCGTCTTATGATACTCTCAGGTTTCAAGTTTTCTGTGCACAGAGACTTTGGAGTGAAGAGAAGATGGGCATGCACTTCGCAAAGGCATAAAAATTGCGGAGCAGCCCTGCATACAGTTGATGACGTCATCGTTAGATATGTCAACAATCATAACCATAGTCCACCCTGTTTATGCAACTATAAATCGTCTTCGTGCTGGGCTCATTACAATAATGATTAAAAAAGAAAAAAGAAGCGTAAAAAAAAAAACACAGATTAACAGTAGATTACCAACATTTTAATTTTTCTTTGTTCACTGTAGTTTTAATGTACTCATTTAACTAGGTATATTTATTTTTACATATGTCTTAAAAAAATATTTATTTCTGGACAACTAAATCCATTAATATAACAGAAAAAACTTGAAACTATTTACATAAAAGAAGAAAAAAGCAACAAGTTTTTATTATATGAAATTAACTGGCCCAACATAAAGTCATGTACTGATTTAAATGAATTTGTTTCAGTTATGGCCTTGAGTTCATACAAAAATCCCACAGAAAAAAGCATTTTCAACTTTTTTAGATTTTTTAAATTTTCCGAGCAGTTTTTCAATTTTTTCCTTCCCGTAAACCATCATTCGAAAATTTAAAAAAAGCCAAATCGGTTCAGTCTTTTTCAAGCGATGCGCTTACCAACGAATAAGCTTAACATTTAATGTTTATTTATATAAAATAGAGATAAATAATGAATATATTATGATAACGTGGATCTTATTATGGAAACTGACATGGTTTTCACACATTTAATTTATATTACACGGGAATTACTCACGTATTCCTTACGTGTTTCGGCCTATTCTTACGTGAGTAATTCCCGTGTAATATAAATAAAATAACGCGGATCGTTCTCAAAGTTTTACTACTGAAACTTTTTGAACTTCTTGCCTGATTTTGGTGAAACTTGATAAATATACAGGGTTACGCGGGAAGGGTGTACCTACTACAACGAAAGGGGTCCGTTATACTCATCGTGAACAACTTTTACTATGCGACCAAACCTCAAATAAAAAAATATCACTTAAGTTATATGGTTATTTACGGGATATTTACCGTGGTAAGGGGTTGGAAGGAGCTCCCGATATTTCGGCGCAGTTACATGCAAGCTATCATGTTATCGGGATCTCTTTCCACAACCTTACCACGGTAAATATCCCGTAAATAATCATATAACTTTAGTGAACAACCGTGATAGTTTAAAACAGTGTTTAAAAAATATCAGTTGTACCACACAATTTCTCGAGTGTCAATGACCGATTGCTATGACACAGCAAACTTTTTTTGTTATGTCTGTGTTACTCCCATGGTAAAAGTTGTTCAAATGATGGGTACTATGGGCCCCTTTTGGCTCAATACATCATTTCGCGTAACCCAGTATTGAAATTAGCTGTTGCACTACAAAAATATAGATTGGCAGTTGAAATTTCTAATACAATTTACCTCTTTGAATATATCCAATAAAAAAAATATGTTACTAATATTAGAATTGTTAAACACACTGAAAATACAGTTTTAAACTATCACGGTTGTTCACTATAACAACCACTTTACCACATAAGGATGTGATATGGTTGTTCACGATAAATATCCCGTAAATACTTGCACCTTTATACACTGTTTCTATGGGTTATGTGCCTGAAATAAATGACTATTATTATTATAATCATATAACGGTTTAGTAGTTTTATTTTCCATTTTAAATAAAATTAAAGTCGGACTAGTATTTTCCGTATATTACCTAGTGCGTTTCACTGAAAAGTATAAAAATGCCCTGGGGCCTTGCAGCTGTTTTAAGTGATTCCGTTAAGGTGATTGAGAAAAATTGCACGACCGCAATCCATTTCACGTTCCCGAGATTTTGCGAACTGCGCTGTTTCGGCGCTAAATCGAGGCCGCGTCGGCCGTATCGAGTCAGCCTTAAGGCTCAATTTACGCCTTAAGATATTAAAATGATTCCAAAAACGATCTTGCGTTCATTATTTCTCCATCAATTCGATTTACAACTTCTAAACTATTCTTTAGCCCATTATATAAAAAATCTGTTGGATTGCCCATAAACTGCTGAAGGTTTAAAAACCTAGATTACCCAGCATTATGGCGGCATTAACACCCTGAATGGCAATGCTTCTTCTGTCAATGTCAACAAAATATAGAAACAACCAATATTTATGATGAACCTGATTTTTATTACAGCTCCAGTTTTCCACACGTCCATCTTCGGCAATCGAATGCTGATAGTGTCGAGCTTCAAGTACTCAATACACAAGATCCAAGGACCATCCAGGATCCGATGGAGGTGCACCTTACACTGGCGAAAGAGATGTCTTGCAGCGGTGTTCACAGAAAACGACGTGGTCATCCGAGTTGTTAACGGTCACAACCATCCTCCCCAGCTTAACAGTCCCCGAAAAAGAAAGAAGCCAGCGAAACAATGTTTCGTCTTCAAGGAAGACATTAATATCGATTGAAGTTTGATTTTCTTATAATATTCTTAGATTTAGTTTAACATTTATATAACGTGGTTGGTTACGTTATATATCACGTAACCATTTTAACAAAATATTTTTCTGAATTAATATAAATAATAAAGGATTTGTTCTAACAAATCTAACAATGAAAGATTGTATAACAACATCGTTGTAGATATAAAGTTGGTTTAAAAACCAAATTAGGTTTAGTGTTCGTAGGGTTTATTAAGTATTTTTGTAATTGCTCTAAACTAAAACTGTAATACGTACAATCGTCAAACTTGGCATGATTATAGGACACACTCTAAAGTATAACAAAAAATAATAAATAATGGCCAAGTGTGAGTCGGTCACAAATTTATGTTCATTACCAAGTTATAACTGGTAATTTCGTTACTTGGACGACCTCTTTTTTCACCGATTCTTTCACCAAATCCAAATGCCACATTTTACTAATTTTGAAGTCGGTTTTTTTTTATTGATAATTATTGTATATTTTGGGGTACGAAACCCATAGAGCGCAAGTCTGAGGTTTATTAGTTAAATGGATATACCTAAGTTAATGTAGTTATTTTACTAAGGACCGATTTTTCAATCCTAAAATAAAGAATCAGATAGGATTTATTCCATTTATAGCATGATTTTGAATTTTTCAATAGTCAGAGGTTATCTGCGGAGTAAACCCTGTAAATTTATTGGACGATAAATGTATTAAATTGTTAACTATCTGACAGTTTAACTGCGGATTGAAAAATCGGCCCTATACGTAAATATTTTATTTATTTTATAATAAAGCATAAATAAAACATTTGTCATTCATTTAAATAAAGCTTTTACTGCGAGGTTTCATTATAAACCTTTAAATTCAACGTGCTAGGTACCCTGCCAACTGGTAGTGGGCTTGAGCATTTTGATTGACTTTAGAGAATCAAAATGCTCAAATCAAAGTGTTCCTGATTGAAGGGCAATGTTTCCAGCGAAATTACAGGGCACACAGAGATTTCATATTTTATATCTCGGGGTGACTAGCGCAGTGCTTTGCCATCCAGGGTTTTGAACTGTTGAAGTTCAAAATTCTGAGTGGCGTTGAGCTGTTATGGGCAAGCGTGAAAAGCTATCAGGCGAGCGACTTCGCTGGTCTCATCACCCAGTATTATAAAAAAAAACAGTCAACGGTTGCCCGTTGAGTGTCTAAAGACAATTTGTTGGATGGCCGCGACTCTCACAATGTCGTCGGTCCATCTAGTGGGAGATCTTGAACACAATATTATATAAATTTTATTATATAACTACTTAACTATACTTTCCACTTTCAGGAGGACCCTTATTTATTCAATCGGATCTAGGGAAAATGAGATTGATATGGAAAGGTTATACTTTCACAATGAAATACCGGAATGGTTCCAGAATCAGCTGGGTCTGTTCTAAGGTGAGCAGTAGAAAATGCAAAGCTACTATCTTGACCTTGGACAACGAAATCATAAGAACAAATTTTGATCACAATCACGAATGAAAACTATTTAAAGATTAAAGTTATCGAAACTATCAGACACATTCTTTCAGCTGCCGAACTTGAATAATTTCTAGCCATGATGTGAAAATTTTGGGATACTTTTACTTTTAAACTTTATGTATGTAAAATGAAAAGCTTATAATGAAAATATCTTGTTGTGTATCATTAAAAAATGTAATTTAAACAATGGGATTTATTCAAACAAAGTCAGATGTTACGAACAAAATAAATACATAAATACGATTGTACAATAACAAGCAAACTAACCCTAAATACGTTAAGTACCTACCTATTTTACGATTATCCATAAACCGTTGAAAGTCTTAAGATAATCTAACTACTCAATCTCACTAGTAGGCAGCGTACTCAGAATGCTTACTAAGTGAACAGTCTTGACCAAAGGGTGAGCAGCATTTTTTTAAACAAAATTATACTTTACGCTAATTGGGTGAAATGTAATAAACTAATTGAAAGTAAAAAAAATTTTTTCACCCTTAAAAGTAGAAGGTATTTTCTTAATATTGAAATGGATTATAGCCTATTCAATAAAAAAAGGTACAGTTGGAATATGGTACCGAGACGCGGTCCTTAACTGTTGGCGTTTTGGAAAAACTCAGAGTCGCACAGTGGGCTATGGAGAGAGCAATGCTCGGAGTTTCTTTGCACGATAGAATCCCGTAGATTTTAGATTGTAGGTTTTTTTAATCGTGTATAAGTCCGCCTTGACCACCAGCTCGCCTGTTGGCAAGCGACGACGTGGTTGAAGATGAAGCACGCAGACTAAGAAGATATCTATTCACTCGATGGAACAGTTGATATTTTTTCCCTATTTCAGGGTTAGTCTCATCTCATAGTAAAAGTTGTTCAAAATAATGGGTACGATTTGAGTATTATGGACCCATTTCGGCTTAGTACACACTTTACCAAACATTCATTTAATATTCAGCCGACTTGAAAAAAGGATGTTCTCAATTCGGATTTTTTTCTATGTTATATTATCTCTATTTCGGTGAGTTGAAGAAAATTTTACTTTGTACTTAAAACCATGATTTATACTTCTAGAACCTCGATTCATCAAGTCCAAGCAAGGCAAGAGGAGGCTGCTGTGGGCAGGGTACACTTACACGAAGCAGGATGAGAGAGGATACAAGACGCGCTGGATTTGCTCCAAGGCAAGCAGTCAAAAATGCAAAGCAACTGTCATGACGTTCGACAACGCTATCATCAGAGCCAACGTTGGTCATACCCATTAAGAAACCAACACAATAAAAAAACTGTGTTAAAAAATACAATAACAGTATTAAGGTAGGCAATCGCAGATGCGCGCGTCTGACGCACGCGACTAATGCGCGCGGCTGATGCGGTTTGAAAACTTATGGCGATGTGGTCGTTGACCGCACGCGTCTGACGTAGACTTCGGAAGCGGCGCCATACATTTTCATAGTGCGAATTATTGTCGCATCAGATGCGCGCGTTACACGCCCGTGGCTGCAATCGGCCGCGATGAACGGAAGTCAACCTTTACACCTAAGATAGCGGCGTCTCCATCCCAATTGTCTTATAAATGTAATAACATGGAAGGCGCACTGCTGGTGCGTATTGTACTTTTTTCTGCATAATTTTAATTTACGCAAATGTATTTCACCGATGCTATCTGTGCCGTATTTATCTATGCCGTAGCTGCCTACGCCGTAGCTATCTGTCGTAACTTAATGCGGCGTAGCGTAGTGGTGTAAACCTACCGAACAAGTCTGGTAGCTTTCTACCACTCGCACTTGATACCACCTAGTTTTTAGTCAGTATTTTTTTCTATTATAGTTTTTAGTTTACCAAATGTATTATTTATGACATGAAATCATTTTTTTTTTTTTTTTTTGTTTATGTGACCTTTTGAAAGTGTATACCAGTGTACTTATTTGAAATAAAGATATTTGAACTGAACCAGCTATCTATCGACGGGTAAAAGGCGACTTGACTTAAGCGACACTTGATATTCAGCAGATTTGATGTTGAATGTTAAGTAGTTTTGATGCAGTTATTTTTTTCATTATTTAAAATTTTCAAATCGCTCTCCTGCAAAAGTATCAAAATGGCGCTTGAATCAAGTCGCCTTTTAACCGTCGCTATGGTATCTGCATTATAGCTATTTCGTAGCTATCTGCACTGTAGCGAAAAGTCAGTGAAAAGAAACACACACACACAAAACAAAACAAAATATGTTCATGAGAACGCACACTAAAATACGTATAACTTTGTGTGCATGGCCAAGTAGCCATATACTTTGTCAGAGGGATCTGACTCGGATTGGCTCCTCCCGTCCGTAGTTGAGTTATCATCATCATCATCATCACCAGCCAGAAGACTTCCACTGCTGAACATAGGCCTCCCCCTTTAACCTCAACACTAAACGATATCCTGCCATCTGCATCCACTGGATGCCCGCGACTCTCACAATTCCGTCGGTCCATCTAGTGGGAGGCCTACCTACGCTGCGTCTTCCGGTTCGCGGTCTCCACTCAAGAACCTTTCTTCCCCATCGGTTATCAGTTCTTCGAGCGAGGTTGCCTGCCCATTGCCACTTCAACTTGCAGTTTTTTATAGCTATGTCGGTGACTCTGGTTCTTAGGCGAATATCCACGTTACGAATTTTATCGCGCAAAGAAACTCCGAGCATAGCTCTCTCCATTGCCCGTTGTGTGACTGAGTTTTTCCAAAAGACCAACAGTTAAGGACCACGTCTCAGTACCATATGTCATCACTGGCAGCACACACTGGTCAATCTTTGTCTTTAGGCACTGTGGTGTCTTGGACGAGAAGATGTCACGCAATTTCCCGAACGCTGCTCATCCGAGTTGGATTCTTCGGGTGACCTCTTTGCCTAAGTGGGACTTACTTAACTGAACAATCTGTCCAAGATAGGTGTAGTAGTTGAATGGCCAATTTCATTCGGGTACAAATTGAAGTTTAAGAGGTCAGTAGGCATAGCTTTTTATGATGTCATGATGTCATGACAAATCAGTCCAATACACTTTAATGTAATTTACGTCTTGTCTATTGTATTTAAGGTCTACAATTTATCAGATCCAAGCGAGATAGGACTATATGCTTGTGTGGAAAGGTTACACTCACACAAGGCAGGCTGTGCACGGAGTCAGAGTTCGTTGAGTTTGCTCGAAAACAAGCAGTAAAGTATGCAAAGCTTGTATCACGACGATTGACCGATTAATTGTCAAAGCCAACGTCGATCACAACAATTAAGAGAAGTGAACCGTTTCTCTCTCTGGCTCATACAATGATATTTTTTGAAATTGGAAATAAAATAATTCTCGCAGTTTTAAAAACAAGCTTTAAAATCGCTAATCCTGAAGATTGGTAAGGATAATGAGACAAACTATTGAAATTATTGCATTGTCATCGGTCCTTGACAAGTGTGCAAGATTTCAATTTAAATCGACGTTTTGAAGTAGTTGAAAATTAAGTTCAAAGATTCCGTTAACAACATACATAAATACATACTAAGCTAATAAAAACGTGTTAAAAAATTAACACAACGTTTGAGTTAATCAGCTGATTCAAATAAGACCCGCCATTGTGCCTCTTAATAAGGTTTTAGCTAGATCATGGCAGTGTTTAAATTTGCTGCCTTAGTTTTGATAGCATATAAGTATTACTAGGCTTTTCAACGTTAAACTGCCACTGCATTAGCACCGACATGAAATTAAATAAAGACTCACGCGTAGACGCAAAACAGTTTATTTTGGCACGCATAGCGAAGCGTACTGACTTTAAAAAATACTTACAGGCGATTGAAGCGCACTTGCAGGCTTCACGCAAGAGTTTCTTTTGCTCTGACTAATACAGTATTGCTGTCACTTGCGCACTCGTTAAGTTAGATGACGCCTATGACCTCAAGGTCAGAACCAGAGTCATCGACATAGCTATTAAAATTCGCAATTTGAAGTGGCAATGGGCAGGCCACATCGCTCGAAGAACCGATAACCGATGGAAAGAAAGGTTCTTGAGTGGAGACCACGAACCAGAAGACGCAGCGTAGGTAGGCCTCCTACTAAATGGACCGACGACATCGTGAGAGTCACGGGCATCCAGTGGATGCATATGGCAGGTCGTTCAGTGTGGAGGTTAAAGGGGGAGGCCTATGTTCAGCAGTGGACGTCTTATGGCTGATGATGATATGTATGCAGTTAAACTATATTATCATGTTTATAGTTATATATAATTACTAGCTGCGCCCCGCGGTTTCACCCGCGTGGTGATGAAAATCGGTGAAGGGGTATGGAAAATAGATAGTAGCCGATTCTCAGACCTACTGAATACGCATATAAAATTTGGTAAAATCGGTAAAGCCGTTTCGGAGGAGTACGGTAACTAACATTGTGACATGGAAATTTTATATATATAGTGATGATGATGATCATCTGCTCTTTAAATATGAATTCGAATTCAGAATATCCTCACCAAACAAAACACTTTCTACTAATCTAATCATGCCATTTGTTTTATTTTTCAGAAATGTTGGAATGGATCACTTCCCGTCAAGGAAAACAAATGATAAAATTGGGTCCGTATACGTACTCAAAAAAGAAATTCAAAGGCTTCACAACACAATGGGAATGCTCCTCAAGGCGTAATAAATGTAGAGCAGTCATCACCACCAGGAACTCTTTGGTCGTAAAAGCTCATACAGTACACTCTCACCCGCCTAAATTAATAAAAGGAAAGAAGAAAAATACATAAATCATGGTGTATATGCTATTTCGTAAGGACGAGGAAAATCGAATTTACCAATACGTACTACTGAGTCAGTGGGCTAAGTCGCATCCCGATTTCGTTGGTGTCTGTCGTCGCTGCTCATAAGGACACTTGCGGCACATGTCACATGCATATCTCACATTTCTAGGCACGCTACAATATGACGTAGTAGAGAACAGAACAGAAAAGAAGGCGTTCTTTTTTAGGCACTAAAATTTTGGGACGCAAACATTGGATTTCTGTTCTTTCTTGGATATTTCCGCGACGTTCACACTACAGATGTTGGTTGATGCGTCCTTCTCACTGTGTTTACTTTATTCTCGCCAAAACTTTTGTCGCTGTTAAGCTCTCATTTATTTAATCGGTTAACCGTTTGTCACACTGCGTATTTAGATAGTACTGTGCATACTTTTTTTGATTTCACGGAAACATTCGTTCTATTAAAATAAAGTCATTACTCACCATGATAATAATTTTTCGTAGAGCGTATGTAAAATAGTCTGTAATGTGAATGATGCATTAGCTCATGACAGAAACGTACTTAGTAATTGACACTAATTTGCATACAAAAAATGCCTCCATGGGTTTTTGGCACCAACGTAAAAAAACATGTTATTTTCACAAATTTATGTATTTTTGAATGTTAATTTAAAATACAGTGTTTTTTTGTTCAATAAAAGTTAGTTAACGTGGTAGAGTGCGGAGAAATATTATAATGAGGTGAAACGTTTCTCTTTGTGTGGTTTCCATAACTCCACGGAATCTTCTAGCAAAGTCTCCACCACTTCTCTGATACATGACTAGAGGAGGACCGTGACTTACTTTTCTTGACTTTGACTGCAATACATTTACTATTATGTATTTTGTGGCTATTGCCAGTATCAAGAATTCTTGATACTGGCAAATCCATAGACGTGTAACATCCGATAGCTAAAAATAGGATAAACTGTGTAGGTTAGGTTAAGTTAGGTGAAATTTAGAATTTAACATTTATGAATGTTTTGCTAATTTACTTAATTAATCATCGACAAAATTTTGTAATGATATAAAAGATTTTCAAATGATATATGTTTTCACGTTTATTATAAAATTATAAAGTCAATTTGTTAGTTTTTAAGAACGATCGTGTCGAATCATGTTATACCCTAAGATTACAAACAAGGGAAATTTAGTTAGGTGGTGTGGCGGGTGCGAAAGCGTCAGGCCTAGTTCAGGCTTGATAAATTTAGCTAAACTCACTACAGATTACCTTGCTGCCCGTTTTGCATGTGGTTAGTTCATTGGGTATGTGGTAGTTTAGTTACCTACTTCATTGATAACGCTGCATGTTTTTTAGTAGGCGTGCAGAATGAGTAATTGCGCTAACAGTTTTTTCGTCAAGCTGTTAAGCGGTATAATAACAAAGTGGGTAAAACACGGAGACTTTTTAACACGAACTATGATAAATTGTACTAAGGCATATCTCTCTTGGTTATCTGATCTGAGGTTGTAGCACTCTCCAAACTAAACTATGTGTAATCTGACAGGAAATTATCTTCGTTTCTTTTCATTCGAAAAAGTGAAAACGGGATGTCAACAATTTTGAAGCTGTCAAGTTTAGTTTAGTAAAAATAAGTGGACACATTTTATTTAAGGTGGTATTTGGTGTCATGTTTAAAATAAAATAAATAATATTCTTTTTTATTTTTGCTACTTTTGAACAATGCCTCGACTGTACTACATCTTTAGATAGATATATAGATATATAAACTCTTTATTGTGCACATTTCAAATTACATACACAAGACACGATAACAACTTAAAAACTTTGTACTATCTTATTTGAATATACAGTTGAAGGAAGTATTTGTTTAGTTTGACTATCTGGCAAAGAGATAAAGGACATACGCTCACATAAAGGCCCACATACAAGCAGTGCGGGAAAATCAACCCTTACAGGGTTATCGAAGGTTCAAAATTGTACTTTAGTCATTACAATGCGGCGCCCCGCCTTGACTCTTGATCCTTATGAGTCATTGGGATATATATTAAAATAATATCTCATCATATCACACGTCACCACAGCGCTGGTTAACAGCCGGCATTATGCTGAGTTGGGTCCGATTTGTGACTTTATTTTACCTTTTTCCTTATAATAGTATTATTTTAAATGTAGCTTTTTGGTCACAAATAAACTATTTTTCTTTCTTTCTTTCTTTTTTCATCAGCCAGTAAACGACCACTGCTCAACAAAGGCATCCTTCTGAGAGAGGTGTGTTGCCATAATCCCCACGCTTGGCGCTTGGAGCCTTCCAAGCCTGCCAAGCGTGGACATACCCGGGTCCCACCCGGGTATGTCCTAAAACTGCGACCAAAACCAACGGAGGATGGTCAGCATCGTCCTATTAGTACACGTTGTAAATACTGCGATCCCCAAGCCGCCTGGCAAGTGAAGGGGCAACACCCCTCTGGTAAGAGGCTTTTGTTTAGCAGTGAATATAATACAATAGAAATAAATTTATCTCGATTTTATCCACATTAATAAACAAATGATCTAGATATAGTTATAATTATCTAGATGATTTGTGGATTCTTTTTTTTATAAGTAATCCTTCAACGTAAAAAATTTCATCCACCTCTCTCATCCTGTCGTTTCGATCTTCGCAGTGAGACGCGGAATGAGGTTTGACAGCTCAAAGGCCCTTATAAAAAATTGTGTTGTTTTTCCAGAAATTCAGGGATGGGAATGGGTTCCTTCGCGTCAAGGAAAAAAGATGATCAAGCTGGGTTTATATACATACTCAAAGAAGAAATTCAAAGGATTTACAACGCAATGGCAATGCTCCTCAAGGCGCAACGGGTGTAAAGCACTACTCATCATGAGACACTGCAAGATCGTTAAAGCTAATACAGTACACACTCACCCGCCTAAGATTAAGAAACCAAACAAAACCAGCAAATTGGTGCAAGAAACTCCGGACTGGGAAAATTATATAGTACTATCTGATGCAATTGGCGCTGGCCCGGAACAAGGATCTAGCTGCTGAGTAATGCTGAATATTGTTAGTATTTACACAGTGAAGGTACCTACTAAACCATAGCTATACAAATACAAGCTATTTAGCTTGTATTTTGTTTAGTTAATAAAGGCACTTGCTCTATAAAAAAGTGCGTGCCACACGACAGAAGTGAAAACTTCATCAAGAGTGACTATATCTCTCTCGCTCCCTTAGTCGACTCGAGCCGACTTTATTCGAACGAGCGTTACATAGCCGAGCGTGACGACTCAGTGTCATTCAATACCTACCCACAAAATAAATAGCTCAGCGCGCCTAAAGAAGTTTTCACTTAAAAAAATCGTAACTATTTCAGCATAATATATGTAATAACCCTCCTTATTGCGCAATCGGGTAAAAATATAAACCTACTTTTGTGTCTGATAATAAGATTTATCGCAACAACATTTTAACAACAAATTTTGACAGCTTTGGTATAATAAAGTTTTCAAAATCAGTTATAACAAAAATAATACCTAATTGTGATTAAAGAACTTCTTATACTCGTACATTGATATGAAACAACGTCCACCAGAACGTTTTCACTGACAACCGACCAACACATGTAGTGAGCCATGACAATGAATTTATAGCGTGTTTGATACGGTTTTAGTTTCAAATTAGACAAACAAGGGAGATGTTATCACAGAAAATATAATCTAAGTATTTTTTTCTTCTTTTCTGTGGATAATATGATGCCTTTAGTCGAATACTTCCTGCAGAGTGCTTATCGCCTTTTTTGCATGTGGATTATAAATTAGTTCATTGATGTCGCTGCAAGGTCTTTTATGCGTGTAAAATAAGTTTACCGTAATTACAGTTTTTGAGTTATATGCTTTAGAGGTATAGTGTGAAAAGTGGGTGAATTATGGTGACATTTATTTATTTATTTATTATTTTGTTTGAACACGAACAATAATTGTACGATGGCATATATCCCTTGTTGGTCAGCCGGTCTATTCTGCAAGCTAAGTGAACGCGCAAGTGAGGTGATAAGCTAAGTGAACGTGTATTTTTCTTGTCGATTACTATAGAGAAATGTCAAAATGTCTTGTTCGGTTTCAACCTGGGCGTGACCGACACCTGACCAACCCTCTTTTTTTTATGAAACTCCGCGCATCGCGGATGTGCACGAGCCGCTTTGGGTTCGTACATGTCTTGTGATCACCCTTGACTGTAGTCCCTTACCCTTACAATTCGAAATTTATCTACAGAAATAGGCAAGAATAAATCAAATTCACTTAGCTCATCACTTCACTTGCGCTTTCACTTAGCTTGCAGAATAGACCGGCTGATCTGAAGTTTTGGTCGACCTGTCGTGTCCGGTCCGCTCACAGTATGGTCTGGTAGAGTCATTTATTGTAAATCCGAAAGTTTGTGCTCATGTATGAGTGTGTATGTGTTTATGTGTGGGTTTGAGTGCAACAGCTGTGGATGAAATTAAATGGGTCATTGTTAATCGAGCGAATAAAAAATATATCTTGGCGACTCAAAATGAGAGAATGTCATTACTACTTGGGCGCTATTAGGTTATTTTTGCGGAAAATTAAATAAACATTCGACTAATATTAGATAAGTAAAAAGTTAAAATAGGGTAAAAAATTATCAATAATGTATATTACAAAATTAGTGGCCGACTGAAATTACTGAGTGGGCGACTGAGTCAAATTAGTATTCAATATCAGAGCAGATCCGAATTCTGACAGTTAGGTTACTTGGATGAGAATATAACGCAGCATTCGTGAAACAAAATATGTGCAAAAGGTGGAATATAATGTGAGCCATTTTCAATATTTGTATTCACCCACAGTCTTTCGCCCACTTAGTATTTCTGTAAGTCATATTAATTATTTTTTAAACCTTTAATTTAAATTGACATTCGCTCGTTTAAATACTACCCAAATTTAAGCTAAGAAATAATCAATCGTTATAATCTTTTGGCGATAATCTACATATAATAAAAATTCTTAATAATGCTCTTAAAAAAGGGAACAAATGCGCAAAACGATAACTCTGATCCTTAATGGCGGCTCCACATTAGTGCCGTGAATTCGCGGCATGAATTCACGGCACAAGTCGTGCCCTCCACATTAACGGGATACTCACAGTCGTTCGTGAAACCCGCCGCGAAATGGACGTAGAAGCTGCTGCTGTAATAACCTTGTTTGCTGTGGCAACATATTTCTATTTAGACGTCCAAAACAAGAAAGTAATTAAAAAGCGTTGGAAAAAAAGAAGATGGTGGATGACGTCCGTACGCCTTTATAGACCGGAGTAAACAAGAAGTAAACTGGCGCGGGGCCGTGAATGTGGATTTGTACGCGTGAACGCCGCGCGAAGGGGCGCGAACCCTTTGTCGCGGGACAAAATACCGACTCTGATTGGGGAACAGGCGTAAACGCGCGTGAACCCCGCGAAAACCCTCCACATTCACGTTCACGCTTGTTTTCGGAGCTTCACGGCACTAATGTGGAGCCGCCATAAGAATCAGAGTTTACGTTTTGCGTGTACTTGTATACTTATATCTCTCTATACTTATGTAGTATACAAAAATTTACTAGTTTGCTGTAATAGGTAGTTTCTGTATTGTTCTAGTAAATACAGAACTTTAACCTTATTAGAATTAAAAAGCGTTTGGATCTACAATTGAAGTATTATTTTATTATGGCAACCGACTTTCATTATTTTTGTTTTGTTTTTACTATGTTCTAGCTAACGTTATCCGTTTAATGTGATTCCTGTGTAATAAAAAAGTTTTTATAGTTTTTGGCTAAACTATGACCAATAAAAAGTTTCGTGTAAGAAGAATGTAATCCTATCTAATATTATAAAAAGTAACTATTTGATCGCTTTTCGCAACTAAACAGCTAGGCCGTTTTGTTTAGGAATTTGACAGGATGATAATGTGTAACACGAGGTCGGGCATAGGGTAATTTAATTTCAGGAATTGCGGGAAAACAGGACAATCCCGAGTAATACCGCGGGATTCAGCAAGTAAAGAATAAAGCTTAGTAAGGAATAAAGGCTTCACACACTGTTTTAAACTATCACGGTTGTTCACAACAGATCAAATTTCACTTTCACAACCTTCCGTGGTAAAGGCCCAGGGTAAATGTCCCGTAAATAATAATAAAACTGCAAAGGCTTCAATTGTCTTTGAAATTAAATTTGGAAATCTACAAAATAGTAGATATGATATAATAAATAGTACCTAGTTCGTTAGTATATGCATATTGTTTAATAAGATATACACTCTGTAGCGTAATAAGTAGATAACCCGTTCTCTACGGGTGACGGACATCGTGACAGTTCAGTTTTTTTTTATTTCAATAAATGAATCATCATTTTTTTAATTTAAAATAAATTAGACTCTTGGTGGTTTTTCTACGTGCTAACATCATAAATAAAGGAATTTTCTTAATCTGTTATAAATAGCATTTTTGGACAAATTTGCTAATAAATGTAAACTGGAAATTTACATTTGTTAGCAGATGAACAACACAGTATACAAAAGTGTAAATTACTTAATAATATTCGTAAATTATATTTAAAAGTTCCAGAGTTCATCACATCCCCTCGCGGAAAGTCAATGATACTTTTATCAAATTACAAATACACAAAGCAGGCGGTACGAAAGTCTGGAGTGGTCCGATGGGTTTGCACAGTCCAGAAAAGTAGAGGATGCTATGCGTATATCAAGACTTTCAACTACGTGATTATTGGGAGAAACATGGAGCATTCACATCCGCCAATTATAACGAAAAATAACCCTAGATAGAAAATAAATATCAGATATGACGAATAAATTATCCTACGAAAGATTTGACTAAAACGCAAATTTTTCATTTTTACGAGATGGCAGGTTCGAAGCGAAGCTTTCTCGGGAAAAGGAAGAGAAGAAGAGGGTATCCAATAATCACCGTTTTTCGTTTTCCCCCGCTTTTCCTTTACCATTATTGCAATTTTCCTTTGTGATATAATTAGTGCGGATGTTATTATTTTCCATACATTTACTCCAAATAATGAAAGGAGTATGGCTATTAAAATCTGCAAGTTGAAGTGGCAATGGGCGGGCCACATCGCTCGAAGAACTGATAACCGATGGGGAAGAAAGGTTCTTGAGTGGAGACCGCGAACCGGAAGACGCAGCGTAACATAGGTAGGCCTCCCACTAGATGGACCGACGACATTGTGAGAGTCGCGGGCATCCAGTGGATGCAGATGGCAGGATGTCGTCCAGTGTTGAGGTTAAAGGGGGAGGCCTATGTTCAGCAGTGGACGTCTTCTGGCTGATGATGATGAATGAAAGGAGTGAATGGATTACGCCTTTCTTGTATTTAATTACTATTGAAAACTATTTTCATTCTCTTTCGTTACTCGCTTATCTATGTGTGGTTAGACGCGCATTAAGATAGTTTGCCTAATTGCTATATTTCATTAATTGAACTATTTTGTATTTTGCCTCTTTAATGTGCTCTAAATTATGTTCTATAATTTTTATATTTGCGTTTCCAGTTCTACACTTCATAATTTCAAATCGAGGACATGCACATCTGATATATATGGGATACAAATTTACTGAACACAAAACTAATACAAAAATGATTCTTTGGCAGTGTTCCTCTCAAAGCAAAATGAAGTGCAGAGCGTTTATCTTCACTTACGGCTATTCATTTATGAAAGTTACAAATGTACATAATCATCCGCCTAATTACAATGTAACTGAATCTACTTGAAATAAAGTCATAATCATGAGGGTAAATAATCGACCAAGTACGAGTCGGACTCGCGCACGAAGGGTTCCGTACCATTTGGGCTCCCCTTAAATATTAATTTTATTTTAATTTAATTATTAATTTTTAAAGTGAATATATAACTAAATATTCTGTGAATATTTCAAGTGTGTTGCCGTTATCAATATCGAGCAAAAAACGAGCATAAAAATCACCTTTGTTGTATGGGAGCCCCCTTAAATATTTATTTTATTCTGTTTTTTAGTATTTTTTGTTATAGTGGTAACAGAAATACATCAAATACAAATACATCTTACTTACGGCAGATAAGGTATTGTACATAGTGTTGCTTATTGTATTTTTTAGGGTCTCTGCGTATACGAAGAGGCTATCTCGAGACAAAGTGTGGTGTAGCAGACCACCAAATACACTCACATTTATATTCAGTTGTTTTACTCGTATTCAATTGTTTATTCCGAATAATATTGTTTTAATTGAAATTAACATCCAAAGTAGTTGAAATTTATCTATGTATAAAGTTAATCCATCTCAGGCTTAACCTGAGCCAGTACCATCCCAGTTCCCAGTACCGTAATTCGCGTCACTGTTCAATCCATTTTAGTTCTTTATGTTGTATTTTTGTTAATATAGTTTTTTTTATTCTGTCCAATATTTCTTATCTTTATTTTATTCTGTTTGGTAGGTGGCATCAAAATTTTGAACAAATATTACCCTTTTGTTTATTATATTTTATCTACATTCAAACAGTACCTATATGTACAATAGATAGATGTGGTACATGTACATATGATAAAAAGCTTCTTCTTTTTCTTTGGTCTGTTCAATCCTCAGATAAGATAAATATGAGAGATATAGTAACGTGCTGGGTGTGAAAGAATCAGGCTTAAAACCTTTAGTCGACATTATCCTGCATTGCTGGCCTTTTTGTTGGCATGTACAGTACCCAGCGGTAAGTGATGCACGTCGAGCTAAAGAGGGAGATAATCGGCTAGTGTGGTCTAGCCGACTGCCAAATAATTATCAATACAAAAAACCGACATCGTAAAAATGAGAGAACTGGATCAAATTGAAATGGGACCACACTGAAAGCACCAGCTTTTTAAATAAAAAAAGAATCATCAAAATCGGTTCACCCAGTCGAAAGTTCTGAGGTAACAAGTATTAAAAAAAACAGTCGAATTGAGAATCTCCTCCTTTTTGAAAGTCGGTCAAAAAGGGTGGAAAGGTCGTCTGCAAGATAATTTCGATTAAAGGTATCCTGATTTAGCTTTCGGTAGTTCGTAGAGTCGTCTCTATCACACGGTAAAAAACGACACATAATGTACTTAGTGAAGACGACGCTAGCTCGATGAGGTACTGCAGACCATTAGTAAGTTCATTGCCGTTTATATCAGTAACTTTTTCACTAAACCACTTAACGCAAAAACTGTAAGTACGGCACACTTACTCATTTTTCACGCACACTAAGAAACTTGCAGCGACATTAATGAACTAACTAATAGTCCAAAGCAAAAAAATGCTATTTCAAGGAATATTTTTGTATTGTTACCTATTTAATGTACCGTAAATTACGTTTTATATTATTATGTTTATCTTTTCCAGTGCCAAACTTCATAACTTCAAAGGGAGGACATATACACATCTGATTTATTCAGGATATAAATTTACTAAACACAAAACCAATAACGAAAGGGTTCGTTGATCGTGTTTTGTTCAAAGCAGTAAGAGGTGCAAAGCTTACTCCTCACCACTTACGGCAATTTAATCATGAAAGTCAATAACGAACATAATCATCTGCCAAAGTACAATAAGGCAATAACTGAATCATGAATCATCATCAATCATCTGAATACTTGAAATAAAGCCATAACCATCGGAGTTTCCAATTAATAATAACATTTAACGGATGTTATTGTTCATTTGTACAATACATTACAATTTAATTGAATCTACTTGAAATAAAGTCATAATGATGTGTGCAAAATGTCCCAGAAATGATGAGAGTTAAAAATGAACATAACCATTCGCCTAATTACAATGTTACTGAATCTACTTTAAGTATAGTCAATAGGTTTTAAAGGGCCTGTGACGTGTTCTGTGCTTGAGGTTCTTCATAGATATAATCTATCTGTCCTCATAGATAGAACAGGCCACATTAATCACGCTAATATAGGTGAGAGTAAATAGGTATATCCTATGTCTGCGAGCTTCACCTTCGATCATTATTTGACAGCCCCGTTAGCTCAATTGGTAGTCTATCTGCTTTCTGCGCTTGGGGGCGTGGGTTCGATTCCCATGTAGGACAAACATATGTGTGATGAACATTTGTGTTTGTTCTATGTTGGGTGTTATTAAGTATGTATTTAAAAATATATATGTCCGTATATCAGTCTCTGGCATCCATATTGCTTAATTTACAAGCTTTGCTTAATTTGGGGTCAGATGACCATGTGTGCAATAATGTCTCAGATATTTATTTATTATTATTTCCGCATTACGTTTCAGATCTGTTGGTAAACTAGACGTGTAATCTTTTCCAGGTCTTAAGTTCATAACTTCAAAACGAGGAAACATTAACCTGATTCTGTCAGGTTACAAGTTTATCCAAAAATTCACCAATGGAAAGACAACGCGTTGGGTGTGCTCTGTTCACAGCAGTAAGAAGTGTAATGTAAATATCATAACTTACGATAAAATAATCATCAGAGTTAAAAATGAACATAATCATCCACCTAATTGTATATTGTAAAAAAATCTGTTGGTATATTATCATAGTTCAATACACGAGGCTGTGTTCCACCTAATCATCACCAGGCTTTTATTGTCTACTGATGGACGCCTTTCTAATGTACGCGCAAATCTTATTGAAGTATCAGAACTTAGGCACGAGTCACGCAAGGTGCGTTGTACAGTCAAATGCACAATTAATATTATATGTAAATGTCAAAGTTTTTGGGTATATTTGTTACTCAATCGCACAAAAACGCCTATCAACAACCCCAAAAACTAATTACAACAATAGATAACGAGAAACTATAACAACAGGCCGCAAGAAACAAATAAAAACAACTTTTCCACTAGACTCTTCTTTGGGACTGCAACGCGCTTATATTTCATGAACAAAATGCAGCACTCACACTAGTATGCGGTGTTGTTAGACGTGTGGAGTGCGCAGCAAGCGGGTGGTGGCCCCTCTCGGTCATGAGCTGCATCCCTTCGACACCTAAAATATGCGTACTGCGCAGCCACTCGCGCTAAGTTCTGTACCCTCAAAAAGATTTGCGCGTACTGTACCACTGAGCTTGGTCTGCAGCTCTCATCATCCAGTTTTCAAGCCGGTTTATGAAAATCATCATTTCACCTAGCCGCATGAGACTACTTTTGACTAGAAAAGGAGAAGCCTTTTCTTTTGACACTTCTATTAACTTTTTCCTTCTTCCCTTTTTTGAGGCTCTACTCTAGAAGTGATAAATATTCCAGCGGTTGTTTAACTGGATCCACTGGGCACCCAAGACACAGGCTTTGTTGCCTAGTTTGGGGCCCGGAGCTAAAAGTTTATGCATTTTTCTAACCACAGTAAACTTAAACTTATTGGTTCTTCGTTAAATGTGGCCGACCCAGTAATCGAAGTATACAAAGTATTTAAATTAAAATTGCAAGTATGCAATGTTATTCCAGTGTATTAGTTAGTTCTGTATTTATTAACTTGTAATGTGTTACCAAATTCTAACATATTTAAATGTTATGGACATTTAATAAAAAAGGCAGACTAGATTCGAACCTGTGCCATAGGGTACCACCCCCAAGCGCTCTATCCACTAAGCTACGCCCACTTGTCGTTGTGTTGCTTGTCGGTATTGAAATTATTGAGCTATCTTTGCAACTAATCTAAGCGTTGGTGAAGGCATGGTTATCTGCAAGTATCTACTTGGCTAGAATATTACTGGCTGGTTTCGCCAAATTAAGGTGGGGCAATGAGGGCCCCTGGAATGAGTGGACTGTATTTTTGGTAAGATTGAAAAGTGGTGCATGCAAAACAAAGAGAGGGATTCGGACAGACGGGAACAGCACTTACTTGATCGTCCTCGTTGTCCGCTCCAAAAGTCCGGTAAAGCGTGACGCCTTCGACACGCGTCACTCTTTCGGGTCCTTATTTCACACACCACAATTGTTTACACGGCGAATCACAGTTCGTTACATTTGCTAGACCACAATGGTCAGCTGCGGTAAGGTATCAGATCACCTTACGTGGATGAGTGCACCAAAACGCGAAAGCAGGTCAATAATTACACCTATATAGTGCGATGCGCGCGGAAGTCGATGACACACTGTTTTACGGATGGCTCCTGCGCCGCGCGCTATTCTACGTAGGTAATTCGTCCGTTTGTAAATATAGTTCACGAAGCAGGTTCTTGCTAGTGCTGTTTGAGGGTAAAGGAAGAAAAATAGGAAATGCACCAAAAAATAAACAAATGTAAATTATTATAATAATCTGGCGTAACCACTGGCCAAATAGATGGTGTTGTTATTTGAACAACACTTTGAATATAAACAAAATGTCTTTTGAGTCATACAAAGATAATTTGGCTAATCAGATTTTTATCTTTTCCAGTGCCAAGGTATATAATTTCGCAGCGAGGACACACAAACCTTGTGCTGTCAGGATACAAGTTTACGAAACAAGCAACCAATGGTGAAAGGATTCGTTGGCTGTGTTCTGTTCAAAGCAGCAAGAGGTGCAATGCAAATATTACCACTTACGACAATTTAATCATCAGGGTTAAAAATGAACATAATCATCCGCCTAATTACAAAATGTAATCTAGTTGAAATTTGAAATGCAACGAGCAAAGTTTTCGCAAAAATAAATAGAAATGAAAATGTAATTTCGTTTGCAATGTTATGATGATAGCAAAACACGATTTTATAACTTTTTGGAGATTCACGCAGTGATGATCTTCAACAATATGAACGTGCACGAGCGAAAGAACTGCGGACGGAACCCCCTAGTAGATTCAAAGATCAACGTGGACTAGCTGTTTTATTTATTTATTTTATTGTACGGAAACAAACGGCCTTATACAACAGAAACCGAAATAAAATATAAGTTTCCCAGTGATAAGTTTCCACTTGTAAAAATTATAGGTACTAATTTACTACGCTATTGCGTAGTCAAGTTTGTGTGTGTGTTTGTCGTGTTTGTCTAAAATGTACTATTGTAAATTTTGGGTCTATTTAAAGCCTAAACCGGCCGCAGGGAACATCTGTTCTGGCAGCGCATTCCACAGTCTAGCGGTTCGCACAATAAAAATAGAATCAAAGCTCTTTTCTACCCGCTCTGGCCGTACGATAGAAAAACGCACAACCAGGAATTAGATCATGCAGATCCAATGCACACTCTCCGGAATGTATTCGGTAAAAAAAACTGATAGACTAGCAAATTTTTGAAGGCTAAAAAGCTTAGTCTGAACTAGGGATTCGTAGCTGATGAGCTTCTTGGCACGATAAGTGAACATGTACCAACATTCCCTCGCTACACCGCTGGCTATCGGCAAAAATCTTGAGAAAGCTTTAAGATGTTTGCCGGTATATATACTATAACTTTTTAACAATGTTCCAGGTCACAAATTTCTGACGTTTCAAGGAAGTTCCTTGCTGGTGCTAAGAAACTACAAATACGTTATACAAGGGACCGGTAGCATGAAGACACGCTGGGTGTGTTCAGAACAGAGAAGCATGAAATGCAAAGCCCGTATTGTGACTAGCGGGACAAAAATCACCAACGCTATCGATAACCACTCGCACCCACCAGTTTACTTATAACTAGTGTGAAGACGGCAATGCCTGTACTGCTGGCTTTTTGGAAAAACTTAGTGTCGCACAGCGGGCAATGGACAGAACTATGCTCGGAATTTCGTTGCGCGATAGAATCCGAAACGAAGATATTCGCCGAAGAACCATAAATATAAAAATTTGCAAGTTGAAGTGGCAATGGGCAGGCCAAATCGCTCGAAGAACCTATAACTGATGGGGAAGTAAGGTTCTTGAGTGGAGACCACAACCGGAAGACGCAGTGTAGGTAGGCCTTCCACTAGATGAAACAACGACATCGTGAGAGTCGCTGGCATCCAGTGGATGTAGATAACAGGCTGTCGATCACTGTGGAGTTCTAAGAGGTCTATTTTCAGCAGTGGACGTTTTCTGGCTGATGTTGATGATGCATCGCCACCTCCATCGCATCGTAGTTTTTGCGGTGGATCTTACCAGTTTCTTGTATTAAAAAACGTGCGGCGCGTTCAAGCTGTGCTGCTGCTACAGTGCTGTTACGCGTTTGGTCTGTGGCAGTTTTCTCGGTCGTGCATTTTCATATCATTAAAGATATAAATTCACTGACAGTGGATCCAAAAAAGTTAAAAAAAAATATGTATAATATACATGCCAAAGAAAGAAACTTTTGTTTCGATATCTTTTAATTTGGCGATGTGAAATGGTAAGAAGCGATTTTTTGGTTAGATTTACTGCGAATTTTGTATTTCATAATTTCTAGCTTTTCTAAGAAATTATAATTATGAGATTTGAGTGAAATTTTAAAAAGCAATAGACCATCATTTCATTTTTTATCCCCCAACGCAAAAAGAGTGTTGTTCTAAGTTTTGCGTATGTCTGTCTGTGGCATGGAAGCTACCAAAGGGCTGACCCGATTTTGATAGTTTTTTCTTCTAAACTTTTCAGCCTTGTGTAGATAGATTATCAGCTCTTTTAACGGGGATTTAATAAAATCTATTTATGTTTGTTTTATTTCATGTTTTGCTTTATTTCCATGGCACGTATCGTATAATAGAATTTTGTAACCTAACTTTTTTGTAACATATGGCCATTGTGACTCTGTATATTAAAAACTACTTATTATTATTCTTAATTTTTTTTTATTCTCGGTACAAGCCCGGAAATTTTTACGTCATCAATGGAGCCAAAGCAAATACTGAGAGGCCTTTTAGTGTATAAAAATTAATTAAACCATGTGGATTGGTTTCATTTACACGAATTACTCACGTATGCCGGAGGGGCGACATTGGCGTGGATAGATTAGGGTGTAGAGAGGTGTGCTGCACTTTCACTAAACGGTACTAGCTGCCTTTAACACTTCCTTTCTGGAGCTTAAGTTCTTAGCTCTTGCAGTTTCCAACCCCAGAAAGCCGCCTAAGGCAAGCCAGAGGCTGGGGTCTGGTTAACCCCATGGAATCAGAGTACAAATTGTGTTGTTATTTTTGTTTCAAAAAATATATAGTTAGGTGTATCGTTTTTGTGCGCCCGAATAACATTACTCAATCGAAAATCATCTCATTATTAATTTACTCATTATTCTCTCAATACTTATTATATTTTTTTGCTCTTTTTGAGTAATCGGGTTAAAACACAAACCTTAACACTTAGCAAGTAACAAAATCCAGTGTTAATGTTTCCAGGAATGCAAATAATCACATCAAGACGAGGTAACCCTATGCTCGTGCTACATAACTACAGATATACGATGAAAAATGCACGAGGAGACAGGATTCGGTGGACTTGTTCTATACAAAATAGAAAACAATACTGTCCAGCTTCTGTGATCACGTTCAACGGCGAAGTTGTAACAAGAGGCAAAGAACATACGCACTCTCCAGTATTGTATAATTAAAATTATTCCGATAGCCTATTTTAATTATACAATACAGGAGTCAGTTGCTTGATGGATTTAAAACATTGATATACAATACCTATAGATTCACAATCTCTAAGTGAAATCAGTGAAAAAACGTCCGAACGTCTTTGTACTTACCTAGACATCCATTATATAGTACACAATGCCACATTTACTTCAATTTAGACTTTATATCGCTTGCATAGTGTTTAACGTCGCTTGTCCGATAGGGCAAAGTAGCACTGGCATCGTGCGGCGTTGCAGTCGGATCGCGGTTACCATACAACCAAAAACTCTGCGCAATGCGTAGAATGCGTCGAGTGTTGGTTCGGACATTTTTTTGGCACGATTGTGACTCTATAGATATTGTATCTCGATGGTTTAAAATTATAAATATAATTAAATGTAATATATATATTAAATTATTTAAATCGGCTAATAAAGTTCTGAAATATAAGCGTTTAAAGTTTGTGGTTAGATTAGAATTACTCTGGACCACAATTCCTATCGATCGGTATTGGAATTGTGTGTGACATTTCGTAATCTTGAACACTCTTGAATGCCAACCTAGCGCCAAATTAATTAAATATTGTCAATATTTTTTTATATTTTTTTAACCTATACTGTCCCACTCTTGGGCAAAGGTCTCCCCCATCTCTTTCCAGACAGTGCGATCACCCTTCAAATTTGGCCACTGTGTTTGGAACGCGTCGTGTACAAATATTAAATGAACTAATTGGGAGTCTATGGGAATGACATTGAAATTGTTCAATAGAAAAAATGGTTTTCGAGGGTCTGTACAAATGACTGTTGATTTGTCAATATTGTGTTAACATTGGATTGAAATTGACATTGGTGAGATAAGCTTATCGTATTTAAATTTATTAAATGGTTACTTTTGTGCCATAAAACAATGTCTATCGGGACCCATTTTTATTATTTTATCAGCTCATGACCACGGCCATTGTAACATGGTCTAAATGACGAGTAAAAAGTACCTTTTTCTACTTAAATAAAATAAAGCGCGATAAGTCCCGATAGACATTTAAAACATGTGTTCAAATCGCGAAAGTTTAAGGAACTAAACAGTATTTTAACGTTAATATAATCATTTATAGGTCTACAATTCATAACATCTAGTCGAGGAAATACTATGCTGTTTCATAAGAAATATACATATTCGAAAAATGGTGTGAACGGGTGCAAGGTTAGGTGGACATGCTCCGTGAGCAAAAGCAAGAAATGCCGCGCAGTTATACACACATTCGAGGGCTTTATCATCAAAATGAATACATACCATACACATCCACCTGTTTATTTTTGATTACTACTTAATGTAAAATATATTTTTTATGTTATTGTAAGAAAAAGTGCCTATCCAAGTTATTTATTTTTAAATAAAAACCAGTTAAATTGAGTTTGTATCCCTGCGTACTCTCCCTTCATTCCTCTATCCCGTTTTACAAAAAAAAAAACATTAACTGTCAGCCAAAACACTTGGCAGACAAAAAACAAGCAAACACAAATGTGAAAAAACTTAGGCAGCGTTCTTATTGGCCACCATTTCACGAACAAACGATAGCATAGCATTGATGCGAACAAATATACTTAATTACTTACATTACTTTATAACACCACCGAATTGTATTAATTTTTCAAGATTGTTTCGCCAAATATACAGTTATATAAACCTATGTAATGCGACAAAGAACTTATTCAAAATTCATTATGTATTTATGTATTTTTTATAATTTTTATAATTCTAATCCGTTCCTGTTAAATGTACCATTTTTATTAACTGACTTCCAAAAATGAGGAAGTTCTATGTTCGTCTGTATGTATTTTTTTTAAATTAATTAATTTATATATATGTACTTCAAATTATTTCTTAATGCTTTAGCGTAAACTTGTTACCAGTTGTTATCTACACTAATATTATAAAGAGGAAAGATTTGTACCTATTTTTGTATGTTTGTAATGAATAGGCTCCGAAACTACTGAACCGATTTGAAAAATTCTTTCACTGTTGGGAAGCTACACTATCCCCGGGTGACATAGGCTATATTATATTTTGTAGCGAGGCCGAAGGCCGAGCTTACACTCGTGCGAAGCCGGGGCGGACGGCTAGTTGTCTAATAAAAAAGTAGTCACAACTATGTTCACACTGTTGTTGTGTGCTCAATGTTTGGATGATAATGGGATTAAGTAAAATCCATAACGTATATCCTGAGATCTGTTATAATTGCCTAGTAATAATTCAAAAAACACATGCCACGAAATTGCATCGTTTGTTCATGCAACCAATAACGACGCCGCCTAATAGCCACCGTCTTTATGAGAGCATTTCAGGGCCTCACAATGGGCACTATGGAACCTTTTGGCTTAGTACACCTTTTCCGCGTAACCTTGTATTTATATAATCACTAAGTAATAATACGCTCACCACAGAATATACACACACTAAAACATCGTTGACCCCTCCAAATTGGCTGCTCTAAATTTTAATATGCGCTGCTTACCTATTCGAAATTTCAAAGGTTAGTTCCGTATTTTTCGCAGGTACCGAATGCTATGAGTTATAATTGTGCTAAAAATTAGCTGTTATACCGCCACCTATCAAGTTAGCTAAAACTATTGTTTGCAAATCGTCACACTCAAAAGCTCTCATGAGCCGCTCCCGGTTGTTTTTCGAAGTTAATTATGTCTACAGATTGAAAAATACCTTAATTATTTACAATTTGGTTTCAGAATTCAGAGAAACGATATCGAGTCGTGGAAACCGAGTGCTTATGCACAAAGGACGGCTGTTCATCAAACAATATGTATTGAACAATGGTAATGTGAGGTGGCGGTGCCACAAATACTATAAGACTAACTGCAAAGCGTATGTTTTGCTGCACGAGGACATTGTCGTCAAATGTAACTTTGATCATAGTTGTTATTAAAAGCTAACTAAGCGTAGCGCGCGTGGTTTCATTCCCATGGACCTTCCCTCAATACCACAGAAGACCTGCCACAGAAAAGAAAAACTGGACGGACAAAGCACAGAACAGACAAGACTGGGGACTCTGGAGGAGTCCTTCACCCGAAGAGGGGTCAAACCTTAATTAATATTAATACCTACTAACATCGGCCAACAAAAAACAAACTGACCACGGTCTGATACGGTCACTGAACGCGTTGTAGACGGGTATAAACGGTCACCAAACGCGTTGGATTCGAGAATGATACGTAATTGACGCATTCTAGTGTGCAGAGTAGGGCCGTGTAATGATTTTTCATGTCTGATACGTTCACGGTCATTTTATATGGAACGCAGCAATTAGAAAAGACCTTTAAGCGCTATATTATGTATGAAGTATAATCAGATCACCTGTTACGACTTTAAGGTCGGCACAACGCCTCACCTATTTTAGCAAAAGAGGGAAGTTCATAAAAATTATTATATACCTACAACGTGTTTACTAAAGGTGTAGTAATACTGTAGGGTTATGAATGTACTCATCGTTATGAACAACTTTTACTACGGGAGCAACCCTTAAATCGCGATAACAAAATTAACTGTTCCATAGAAAACGTAGACACTCGACAAAATGTATGGATTTATTATTTATCTTAATATATAAAATAATTCTTCTGTACGTGTGTTTGTCATCTAACTCTTCCTAAACGGCTGGGCCGATTTGGATGAAATTTTGTATGTATATTTCAATGGGTTCATGGATGGTTTGAAAACACAATTAGACCCGATCGGGCAGGACGACGTAACCGGTTAGTATTTTTAGTAAATATTTTTGTATTTTTCATACAGGCCGAGTTTCAGAGTTTTACGCCGTGCAAAGGCCTGTGGCATGGTAGTAGCTTTACCTATGTCTGTGGTTCAAGATCATATTTACTACCATACAACCGTTTCTTTTTTACAGAATTTGAAGTCGGCACTACGGTCCGCGGAAGAGAATTTATGATCCATAAGGGTCACAAATTTATCCATCACTATAAATGGAACGATCTGACCAGGTGGAGATGTGCCATGTACTTCAAAACAAGGTGCAAAAGTTTCTTCTCGCTAATCGAAGGCGCTCCCGTGAAGTCTTATTTGGAGCACAACCACGATGTTAAGGCAATTGGAAGTGAAAATTTAAATATAGCAATTACCAATATTACGAGTATTACTATCGAAGAAGGAAACTTGAAGACAGAAATTAAAGAAGAATAAATCAATACTAAAAAACGATAAATCTTGTATTAGAATTATGAATTAGCTTTTTATTACGTTTTATGATCGTTTTTAGCTACACACATTTGTTGTACAAAAAAAAACTGGGCCATATCTGTATCAAGGAGAACATAACAGAAAAATACAATTTTCCGGGTTTTTTTCTAATATTTCTTCAAACTAAACCATCCCTGTATTAAGGCGAATAAAAAAATTCAAAAAACGGTCTACTGCTTTTTAGTTTTAGCGAGACTAACGAACAGCAATTGATTTTTATGTAGATAGATCCTCGAATCCTCACCTTGAATTCCTCATTGTTGCTCCTCCAAGCCTCCCGGAATAAGTCATCTCTCAGGTACTTCACTGGGGTGAGGTATCAAATGAAGACAAAGTGAGACATTACGTCATAGATGACACCCTGACATCCTCTACAGAGGTAACATCAGCCGTATTTTAGCATTTTAGTGATAAGGGAACCTCAAGGTTATTTACCTTACTTTTTAACTAAAATGCTAAAACACGACTGGTTAACTTTTAGGGTGACTTCTAACATATGGCTATTAGATTCTAACTTCCCCTTCATACCCCCCTTCATCTTTATAATAAAACAAAAAATAGGTACCTAGGTAGGCAAATGAAAATAGAACTGAATAAAACAATTTCAATTACGAGAAAAGTAATTAAAAAGAGCATCTAAAAAGTTAGATTCATTACATTTTTATAATAATTATTCACTATGGCTATATTTACAAGAATTAACATTTACAAAGTTACGCGTATTTTATTTGTTCTTTAAAATGCCCATGTGCATGAAAAATGCAAAGCCACACAAGTTTTAGCAAATTGCTTTTATAGAGAGACGGATACTTTTCTGGCGTTTGACATCGTCAGAAGTTCATTGTGCGAAGTCCATCCATTATATATATATATATATATACGTAATAATACGTAGTAATAATAATATCATCAGCCAGAAGACGTCCACTGCTGAACATAGTCCTCCCCTTTAACCTCCACACAGAACGATCATCCTGCCATCTGCATCCACTGGATGCCCGCGATTCCCACAAAATGATATCAATATACCGAAAATAAATGATTAATGTATTATATAGTTTTTTTTTTTATATAGGAGTCTTGTACATAAAGCGTTAAGTCGACACAAACAGTTGGACACATAATTTTATTTCGTAATTGTAAGTACAATTAGTATAATTTGGCTGGAATTTATGATAAGAAAAAATCTTCATGTATTTATTATCATGATATGTTGCAGGACCCAAGTTTATTACGACGAATCGCGGTACACAGATAGTATTTTACGATGGATATAAATTCACAAAGCAATACTCACGCATGTCGTCAAAGCATAAACAAACTCGTTGGAAGTGCAGTAAACACAGCAGCATTGGCTGTAAAGCAAACCTTATTGATAATAACGGAATATTTGTCTCTATAAAAAATTACCATATTCATTGAAAATTTGTGTAAACTTGTGTAGTTAAGAAGGGATCACTCTACAACAGTGTTTTTCAAACTTTTTAACGACGCAACCCCCATAGTATGAAAAAAAAACTCGGGACCCCTTACCTTCCACAGTTATTCACATCTGTTTTACAAATATCAAATACGTACAGCCTTTTTTTCTCATTAATTAGATTTTCTTGGTATACTTTGTTTTTCTTTTTCTTTTACCGAGGCTTCGAGACCCTCGCGACCCCCTTATAGAGGTATGGCGACCCCCAGGGGGTCACGACCCACAGTTTGAAAAACACTGCTCTACAAGAATGTAGTGTACATAGCATATTTAGGTTTTAATGTAAAAAATATATATATAAGTATTTTTTTTGTATTTAGAATACGTTGAGAATGCTTTGATTAAGAACTAAAAAAAAACGAACACTAACCCTCACAATAATATTAATAGTGTGGTCAATAACTGACATTGTTGATGGAAAAGTTATTCATGTTGCAAGTATCGTATTTGTAAAGATTTTAAATTAGTTTGGTATTAATTAAACGAATTTAACTGTTTGCTTTTAATTAAATTTATTTAACTCTCACATTGTATTAAAAACTTTTTTGTTTGATAAAAATACGAATTTCACCTGATTTTTTGTATTAGGTATATTCTATATTTAAAATATGCAAAGAAAGCGTTGTAAGGGAAAACATTCACATTTGAAAACATAATTTTTATTCATAGTATTTATGCGCTTAATGTCATCGATGGGGTTGGTCGATAGATGCTTTTTACAGAAACGTCCTCCAATGTGGTCGTGAATAGTTTTGGACAGATAACATCTCCCTGTCTCACGCCTTTCTGCAATTGGATTGGTTCCGTGCTTTCGTCTTGTAATCGGATCGACATGGTGGCGTTTCCATACAAACACTTCAGCACTTCGATATATTACCTACAGTCAATATGACACCACTGGAGAGACTACAATAGACCAAGTCTTGATTGGATCGAAGGCTTTTTCATAGCCCACAAACGCTAGACATAATGGCCGATTAAACTCCTCAGTGTTCTGTATAATCTGGAGAAGCATGTGTAGGTATGTGGTCTATGGAGCTCCAGTCTTTTCGGAAACCAGCTTGTTCGGGAGACTGGAAGTCACCAAACCTGCTTTCGAGACGATTCGTTATTAATCTGGAGAACAACTTGTACTCAAAACTCAGGAGTGAGATGGGTCTATAATTCTTCAATAAGGTGTTATAAAGGAATCGTCCTAGGTGAACGTCGGTTAACTAACCTTCGTTTTGCCGACGACATTGTCCTTTTTTCTTCCTCGGCATCTGAGCTAGGCATCATGCTTCAAGATCTGCATGCGGCGAGTTCCGAGGTCGGACTTCTGATGAATATGTCCAAAACTAAGTTGATGACCAACATTACCGAGCATAGTCTATATATCGAGGGTGCGGAGATACAATATGTCCAGGAGTACGTTTACTTGGGGCAAATAGTTTCCTTTCAGGCGAGACAAGAGAAAGAAGTTGCTAGACGCACTGAAAACGCCTGGAAGAGCTATTGGTCCATGAAAGATCACATGAAGGGACCACTACCACTCTCCTTAAAACGTAAACTTATGGACATGTGTGTTCTTCCCACCCTCACATATGGCGCTCAAACTTGGTCATTGACAAAGTTTCAGAAGTCCGCTCTTGCAGTATGCCAGCGAGCCATGGAGCGCAGTATCTTAGGAGTGAAACTTACAGACAAGATAAGAAACACAGAACTGCGCTCCATGACTCAGATTGCCGACGTAGCTCAGAAGGCCGCTTGCCTAAAGTGGGACTGGGCCGGTCATATCAGTCGAATGTCGGAAGATCGTTGGGCCAAAACCACAACACAGTGGCTTCCTCAGGATGGCAAACGACCTCCCAGACGGCCTAGACAGAGATGGAGGGATGAACTGGACTCCTACTTGAAAGACTGGACCCAAATTGCTGAAAACAGAGACAAGTGGAAGGAGGGAAGGGAGGCCTTTGCCCTGCAGTGGGACGATACAGGCTAATATAATAATAATAAAGGTGTTATCAAGTTTTTTGAAAAAGAGCTCCACCACACTCATGTGCCATGATTCAGGCGTAGCACCTTCGAGTATGACGGAATTAAATAACTTCTGGAGGACTTAAAGTAACGTTTTTCCACCCGCTCTCAGTAGTTCTGTCGTGATTCCGCACCGATATCGAGATTCGTCTATTAAGTTTGCTATATTCTGAGATATCAGCTTATGATTGCAGTCTCATCTCAGTCCGGTCTCCCATTAACTTAATGGTTTTGTCTGAGAGCTTCTGACGCTTTTTCCGGTCTTTCCGGTGTTTTTAACGGACTTCAAAAAACGAGGAGGTTCTCCTACGACTGTTTTTTTTTAATGTTTGTTACCTCAGTACTTTCGATTGTGAACCGATTTTGATGATTCTTTTTTTATTTGAAAGCTGGTGCTTGCCGTGTGGTCCCATTTCAATTTGGTCCAGTTCTAAATTTTTTATGAAGTCGGTTTTTTATATTGATAATTATTTATTTGTTACACTATAATTGTTTCTCATGTTGCAGGACCCATGTTTATTACAACGAGTCGCGGTACACAAATGATATTTTACGATGGATATAAATTTACGAGGCAGTATTCACGCATGTCCTCAAAGCATATAAGAACTCGTTGGCAGTGCAGCAGACATAACAGCTGCGGGTGTAAAGCTAACATTATTGATAGTAACGGAACATTTGTGTCCATTAAAAGTTACCACAATCATTGAAAAAAATATCATGTTCGTAAGAGATAGCTCTAACAACAGAAAATATTTTTTTTTGTTTAAAATAGAACGGCTGTTAAGGCATTTTTGTAAAAAAATTGTTGTAGCCAGTTGCACCCATATAAACAAATCGTCAGTCATTCGAAATCAGTTACCAACTGTGATGCGGAGTTCGACGCGTTGACATAAATAAGAATGTCCAATCAAGGTTCACTCATAATGCCTGGTAACAGATTTTTCTTCTCATTTCCGTTACTTGTCTTTTCTGTGGCTCTAACACAGACTAACTGTCACTATTGAGGATGAAAATGACACATTCTGTGCGAGGTTTTCGTGGCACAGAAGAAGAGAAGCGGTGCGACGTCTATCGGGATAGTGAATGAATGTATTTAATTACACAGTTTATTTTACGAGATATTGCTACGTGAGTTGATTCGACTTCGTAAGCGACTCTATTTCACAGAAAATGTTAGGCACACCCATAGGGTGTCTCAATTTTAATTAATTTAATTGGCACCGTCATAGTTTAGTACAAAAGTATGAAAACAGATGGCGTTATAGGTATCGAAATATAATTAGATACTTTCGCATATTAATTTAATGTTATTTTTATAGAAATAACATTAAATTAATATGCGTGCGTCGCTAACAGCCACTTTAAACGTTAATTTCTGTTGAAATTAAACACTTTTAGAGGATTTTATAGTGTGTTTAATTTCATTGTGTAAACGGAAAAATAATTAAATCTGTGTAGATTTTTAACTATACACGCTGAGATTTGCTCCTACAGCAGGCCTAACAAAGGCTTTGGACGTTGTCTTTTCACCGATTTTTATCACGCGTAGACGCGAAAAGCCAGAATAAGGACGCCTATGTTTATCTTTTTCTCGCGGGATAGACACGGTGGAAAGACAATTTAACTACGACCCGTGCTAGATCTGCAGCTGCAGTAGATTCTAAAAGGCTTAAAAATGTAAATTCTGATAATTTTTAATGCCAACGGGGGTAAATGGGACCTTTTGGGGCATGATTATAGTACACATTTTAAAGTACAACAACAAATAATAATTCATAGTCAATTGCGAGTCGGTGACAAATTTTTGTTCACCACCTATTTAAGCAACATCGGGCGCGGTCGATATTTGGATGGGCGTGATGTGGTCTTTTGCACTACTTTTTGTCTTTTGTGTTTTATGGTGGTACGGGACCCTCTGTGCGCGAGCCCGACTCGCACAAAGCCGGTTTATTTTGTAAATAAGTATTGATGATTAACTTTGCAGGTCCAATATACACGACAACAGCGGCGGGTGCCGCAAGATTAATCTACAACGGTTATTTGTATACCAGACACTACGTGCGAAACTCGGGCCTAACTAGATGGCGCTGTACCAGGAAGAATAAAGGATGTAAGGCAACTGTAATGACTCTACAACAAAAAGTGTATCCCAGCAGGAATGAACATAATCACTGATATTAATTGATTCAAATATGTATTATTAAAACATTTTTTTAATATGTATAGAGGTAAAAAAAAATAAGAACTAAAAAAAACTTATAAAAAAAACAGTGTTAAACTAAATAAATCGTAAACTAATTTATGTTTGTATTAAATTCATTCAAAGATGTATTAAATCCCCTGAATTGTTGTGATGGTAAGTTCTCATAATTTATTATTACGTCATTAAAAACATGCGAATGCAATGATGTCATCAGATTTTCTGATTTCATCGTTTTTAGGGTTCCATAGCCCGACAAGGAACCCTTATAAATTCGTTCTGTTCGTCCGTCTGTCTGTCTGTATGTCTGTCTGAATTTTTTAGAACCTTCTAAATTCTATAATTATTAAGATAAGTGCATGAAACTTTGTAAAATGACAGTTGTAATATAGAACTAAATTTTAAAGGTATAAAAATATGTATAATATTGCATTATAGGGGTGGCTCTGGTACATGTGAAATGGGGATGAAATATTTTGTTTCACTGCATCTCGTCGTGTGGGATATCGTTGAAATAGTAAATTGTTGTCCTAGGGATGAAAGTAACTTATTTAGTCCCGAGACTAAATAAATCTTTAACCCCGAGATAAACATTCCTTTTTATCACGAATATATAATTCCGAGCTTTTCATTACGAATACAAGGAAACTAAAAATAAAAACACGCGTGCTTTTGCGTGTTTCGTGTCGTGTATTATGATTAATTCGTTGTATTTAGTTTCAGATCCGTTACCAACGTTTACACAGTCTAAAAAAGGGCGACCGATAATGTTGCTTGCTGGGTACAGATTCTGCAAGCAGCGGGTGAGTGGAGCCAAAGTGATCTGGCACTGCTCTACGCACCACAACAAGGGATGCCCGGCGCTGGCAGTCAGTATCAACTGGAACGTTACTGAGAGAACCAACTCCCATAACCATATACCGTCTAGTTACCCTCTACAGTTAAAAGGAAGAGTCTTTTAACCCTTATTAATATAAACTAGTGATGGCATTAAACATTAAACTTAATACAAGACAAAAGCAATATTTATAATCGGTTTCAAAAAAGGCGTAATGTTGTCACAGAATACATAATACAGAGTACCGTGTATTTTAAAACAGCGCCACCTCTTGTAGAATAGGTGAATTACTACTTAAGTTTTCACTTCTGACGTGCAGTCCTATGACTGATGTGGGTTTTTTCCACCGATTTCTCCGTCAATTATGAATTGATTTTGATGATTATTTTTTGTTTGGTAGGTCATACTTTAGAGGTGGTCCCATATAAATTTCATCAAAATCGGTTTAGTAGTTTGGTTTTTAAATCAAATTAACAGAAAAAAATATGTTATCCAAGTAAACGAAATTGCGTATTTACTTATTTGGATGTCAGTTTTTTTAAATAATTATTTGTGTTATTTTCCCGATATCGTTTTAGCTTCGTCCGAATAAGAGACTAACTACAAGCAAGCGCGAGTGATGCGACATTACTCGTATTATGAAACTTTATGGCGATGTCCACAGAAAAGAGAAGTCAAAAAAAAAACTGTGGCAACGTCAATCGTCGGCCGCACGCGTTTGTCGCAGATCTCGGAAGCGGCGCCATACATTTTCATAGTGCAAGTATTGTCATATCAGCCAGCGCGCCTGCGATCGTCCGCGATGCACGGAAGTCGACCTTAAGGGCAGTTAGGGTTAAGGGAAAGGATTAATCCCATTTATTGAATATTACCCACTACCCGTAAAGTTGGTTTTATTTCATTTGCAAAAATATCCTGTTTGTTATTTCAAAAATAATCTTCTGTCTTTCAATAAGATTGTACACATATCATAACTTAAACACAATTTAAATTCACCTTGTGCAAAGGTTGGCCATAGCCATTCAGCGTGGCAATGCTGCTAGTGTTATGGGCACCTTCGCACAGGGTACAGTTAGGGGCGGGTTATTCGATTAAAAATATTTTATTTTTGTTTGTAATTTAAATTTTTGTTAGAAAATTGTTGATAATTTTGTGATTTCACCGTGTTTAAATTATAAGCCCTTGAATATTTAATTATATATTCACTTCATTTAATAAATGTTCATAAAATTCTTAAAAAAAAAAAAAAAAAAAAAAAATTTAAATTCTATATCAAAATTTATATTTGTATAAAAATACTACTTGAAAGTTATTGTATGATGCTCTAGTCAACGTTGGTATCTAAATTACTAAATATATATTATATGATTGTGATATAAATTTAAGTACATATAAAATAAATGTATGTGTCAAGCGCGGATAGAAATTTGTGTATACCTATTGTTACCTATATGTTTTTTATTTGTTCAATATTAACCAGTATAACAAGCTTAATTCGTTTCGCAGCAGTACTAATTAATTGATAACCTACATTATTTTCTTTTCATAAAAAATATACTTTGTCTGAAGACGAAAATGTATATTATTCTACTAATTATTGTATTGCATTGTGTATATTCTAAATTGTAATAATTTTGTTTGCAGATCTACCAAACGACCGGCGGGCGAAAATGCCTTATAATCAAAATAACTCCATTAGAATTAATCAGTAACCCGCAGTCTAGCAGACGACAGTGTTCCGCCTTTTTTCCTTTACTTTTTTATTCAAAATAGGCTTGAGTTTGATCCGTATTGCCTTAAATATAGGGTTACGCATACAGACAGTTCTAAAGCCGAAAGCAGGTCATTGTACTCATCATTATGAACAACTTTTACTATGGGACCAACCCTGACCCTCTTCAGACTCAGCTTAGTCTATTATGTGTAACCCTGTTCATATTTAGTATATATTGTTAGTAATCTGGCTTTACTGTTAGCTGGTCTGGCGAAGCGATGTAATTATATAATTTAAATGTAATTTTTATATTTAAAGTATTGCTTTGTATTTTAGGAGTTACAATTTAAATGTTATAGACAATTCAAAAATTGTATGACCGGCACGATTCGAACCTGCACCATCCAGGATAAGGCCCTAAGCGCTCTTTCCGCTAAATTACGGTCGTTTAAGTGTTGATTACTTGCAAGTAGCTGCAAGTAACTACTCAGCAAGAATCTTTGAACTGAGATGACACCTTTTACTAACTCGAATGAGTGCTCGTGTTTTAAACCTTGATGACCGATCTGTAACATTTAAATAGAATAATTATATAAACTTTTATAATACGACTTGCACTCACGTTATGTTTTTCTGTATTCCCTGATTAAGGTGATTTAATAGCTCCGAAACCGGTCGCTCGACATAACGCGAGTGTAAGCCATTTTGTAATATCTTAGATTAATTATTCCGTTTTATATTTCTAATTGTACGTGTCTACAGGGAGACCCACTTGTCTGCTATCGTTGTATTTTCTGAACAAAACTGAGAAAGTGTGTATAATTTAACTAAACTATTTTACTAATACTACGAAGTTTACGAAAAGTTTTGTAATACTATTGTAACTTGATGTAATGGCACCAATTTTAAATTTGTTTTAGCTTACAAAGAAGGTCGCGAACTTGAACTCTCCTAAATAAATAAATATTGGTTTGTAGAGTAAGTGATTGTGATAACGGTATTTTATATCGACGAGATATGAGTTAGTGAAGAATACATAGCCTTTTGACAACCATTTTCTAATATTTAATTTGTAAACGAAATTTTACTAAACAGTTTGCAACAAAAAAAAATTACCATTAGATTAGTTTTTTTACTAACTAATATAATTCTTGATATTAGAAAATGTTGTCTAGGTGAATTTTTCAAATATGACTTACGCGTCTTTCACATTACAGAGGCTAGTTTATACGTTTATTCGCTATGATTTTTTATTCGCGATATTATTTCAATCATCCTTAAGATCTAATTTGTTTAATTGTTTAACCGTTTTGTCTCAATCTTGCACGTTGCACGTTTGGACAGTACTGTGGTGGTTATATTATCTTTGGTACTGTACATACTAAGGCAATTTTGATAATTGTTTACTTTTGCGAAAACGTTAGTGTTAGTAACACTAACACCGTATTACTGAAGAAAAGTCGAGAAAAACTTAGAGCTGTTTTCGCGTACAAGTGCGTATGAACGAACGAAAACGAACGAACGTAATATGAACGATACGTTATATCACTGACTTTTGCCAATATAAAATAAGTTAGTCCATTCGCTATCAGATGATCGCCGACATAGCAAAAAGATGAATGACAATCCTTCATTTGCCTTGTTCGTTTGTGTAGCCATATACAAAAAAAAAAAATGAAAAAAGACATCTGATAGCGAATATACGAGTATGATACTATACAAACCGACAAAATGTCATTCATTATGGAGAGTTCAGGTTCGCGCCTCCCAAAGTTAGGATAATTGGTAATTATGGTGTTTTCTCCGTTTCAGATTCAACGTTGGTGCTATGCTGGCTGTGAAAAAAACTTTAAAAGCCTCTCGTAACCTCGAGCTCTAGAATCGGCAACAAATAAATTCATATCAACACGCACGATTATCTGTTCAGTACTGTTGAACTAATTTTGTGAATAACCAGCTATGTTACCAAAAATAACATGCAAGCCAAGCAGGAATAGGCAGTTCCAAGTTTTTTATAACTCTGAAATATATATTACATTGTAAAAAGCAGAATATAAACCGTAAATCTGATGACAATTGCTAAGTTTTTGATGAAATCGCTGGTAGCCACCACAGAAAAAAAAGAATTCCTTCTTTATACAAAGTTATTGCAGCAAAGATCCTAAAAAAACTTGAATCTAGTATGGACGTTGGACTCACGAGTCACTTCGTTTCAAATTTCTAATGATATTGTCCGTCAAAAGCTTATTTGCCGGCCACGACAGTAATGTTTTATCAAATTATCACACGTACGACCACATTATTATATTTAAAAAACGTTGGTTTGAGTGATCTTGCTTAAGGCACCTTTGATTAAAATTTGGTTTGAGTGATCTTCATTAAGGCAACTTTAATTAAACTTTGGTTTGAGTGATCTTCATTAAAGCAACTTTAATTAAACTTTGGTTTAAGTGATCTTGCTTAAGGCATCTTTGATAAAACCTAGGTTTGAGTAATATGGCAGCTTTGATAACGCGCTACTCGGTCACACATCCAACATTTTAATAGTAATATTACATTGAATAATATTTTCTATACACTTCATTATTAGAGAATTTAAGATATCGTAACTTACTCTGATAGAGACAAGGTTTCGTTGATTTTTATGTATATAAAATGGCAAAATAACAAAAATAAGAACATATTTATTTTTTATTTTTTGAACACATAAAATAATTTAATGTAATTTATTGGAAATTAGTAATGTTGAGTAAAATTTTCATTCTGATTCATACAAGTTTACTAGAATTGATTTTAAAGCATGAAAACCATAAAAAACTAACATTTTACCAAACATTCGTAATATTATTTTCTTTATTCGTACTGGTTAGATTTCACATAAGTACATTCAATAATTTTATATCTTCATGAGTATTGAAATGCGCGAACCAGATATAGAATACACACGAAACATGGGCTCTTAATATCTCTTATTATTAAAGAAGGAAGAGCAGATTTGGCTTCTCAAAGATTCAATCAGATGCCAGTGATATGAAGTTGGGAAAAGATATTTACGAATTGAAAGAAAGTTATTAATAAAACTAAATCGCATGATAATTTTACCTATAATGCACACGCATGCACATCAGCAATAAAATATTGACTAAAAAACAACGCCCGAAAATCCTTTTTTATGCAAATGAGTGTCGAAATGAGCAGCTCACCTGATGGTAAGCGTCACGCTTTTCCAAGATAATTCAATGACACTCAGAATTGAGAGCTTTCAAACCCGGTATAAAAAAAAGTTTCAAAACCCTGCATGGCAATGCACTGTGCTTGCGTGTTGCTTGAGTGTTAAACATTTTTATATTACAGTTTCAGATTCTCCAGATTCTGAGATATATGAATTAAATAAGCAACTCTGCCATAAGTGTCAGAAAAAACCAAACCAGAAAGTCATTATACCGCCGGATGCAGATTTCGATAAGTTATGCAGTTTCGGATGCGATAACACGATGTGCAAAGAATGCTTCAAGAAAATGCACGACGCAGCGCCGAGTGGTGTGCAAATACTTTAGCTATATAGCTTGAAATAATAGCTAAATTTCTTTACTTCTTGTTCATTATTTTAATACGTAGAAACTAAAACAATCCACAATACGGATTTTTCAAAGGTATAATTACTGTACCTATGTACTATATGCAAAAAATATATTTTGTATGAATCAGTATGAGACTATTCCTACCATAGACCACATACAGACGCTCCGCCAGATTATACAGAAGACTGAGGAGTATAATCGGCATTATGTCTAGCGTTTGTGGACTATGAAAAAGCCTTCGATTCAATCGAAACCTGGGCAGTATTGCAGTCCCTCCAGCGTTGTCATATCGACTATAAGTATATCGAAGTGCTGAAGTGTTTGTATAGAAACGCCACCATGTCGATCCGATTACAGGACGAGAGCACGGAGCCAATCCAATTGCAGAAAGGCGTGAGACAGGGAGATGTTATCCCTCCAAAACTGTTCGCGAACGCATTGGAGGACGTTTTCAAGCTTTTGGTCTGGAACGGATTGGGCATCAACATTAATGGCGAATACATCACTCACCTTCGTTTTGCCGATGATATAGTTATCATGGCAGAGTCGCTGGAGGACCTCAATATAATGCTCAGCGACCTCAGTAGCCTTTCCCAACAGGTGGGTCTTAAAATGAACATGGATAAGACAAAAATCATGTACAATGTCCATGTTGTACCCGTGCCGGTCAATGTTGGGAACGATACTCTCGAAGTTGTTGATCATTACACCTATCTTGGACAGATTGTTCAGTTAGGTAAGTCCAACTTAGGCAAAGAGGCGCCCGAAGAATCCAACTCGGATGGGCAGCGTTCGGGAAATTGCGTGAAATCTTCTCGTCCAAGATACCACAGTGCCTAAAGACAAAAGTCTTTGACCAGTGTGTGTTGCTAGTGATGACATATGGTACTGAGACGTGGTCCTTAACTGTTGGTCTTTTAGAAAAACTCAGAGTCACACAACGGGCAATGGAGAGAGCTATGCTCGAAGTTTCTTTACGCGATAAAATTCGGAACATAGATTTTCGCCAAAGAACCAGGGTCACCGACATAGCTATTAAAATCTGCAAGTTGAAGTGGCAATGGGCAGGCCACATCGCTCGAAGAACTGATAACCGATAGGGAAGAAAGGTTCTTGAGTGGAGACCGCGAACCGGAAGACGCAGCGTAGGTAGGCCACCCACTAGATGGACCGACGACATTGTGAGAGTCGCGGGCATCCAGTGGATGCAGATGGCAGGATGTCGTTCAGTGTGGAGGTTAAAGGGGGAGGCCTATGTTCAGCAGTGGACGTCTTCTGGCTGATGATGATTTTCAAAGCGCGGGCGACTGGCGTACGACCGACTTTATCCAAGTACGCGTCTTTGTGTGCGTGTGTCTGTTAACGCTCGTTGTATGAAGTCGGCCTTCTGTAACTATTTATTTTAAGCCGGTACAGTCCGTACATTCCACGGGACGTTGCCGCGTTGAGTTACAGACAATGTTCTAGTTAATGACTTATTTTGGAGGTTTACATTGCAGGGTCCACGGATGACGAAAACCCGTCAGAACACAGGTTTGGCGAGAACCCCGAGGCGAACACCAAAGACAAGCGCAAACCTTGCAGCTTGTGCTACGACCTACTTATCAAGAAAGGTATGGCGGAATGGGCCGCTAAAAGAAAAGTGAGAAGAACTAAATCCTACTGTTACGGCTGCAAACAGGTGCAGTGCTATTCGTGTTACAACCAAAAACATGTTATTACCAAGTAACATGTAAACAATACTGGGTGACTGGTTAGACAGTGGAAATATTCGGGGATATCATTTGTACTCATCATTATGAACAACTTATATTGTGGGACTAAACCTGAAATCGCGAAAAATATATTTCTTATGGTATCGTTTGTAGAGGCAGACGGTAATAATCTCAAATATTGGTATAATCAGCGGCGGATTTACACATTTGCCGCCAGGAAGCTTCAAGTTTTGCCGAACCTACCGACCTCTATAATTCCATACCTAACTAATTCACATTCATATTAATAAAAATAAAAAAACATTATAATTGTTACTGTATGATTTATGCGCTATCGTCCTAAATACACTAGCTTTTCCCGTTATTAGTAGATATGATTTTGACTAGGGGGTGTTTCTCCTAGATTATTTTTACAACCCAATGATTTAGTTTGCACATGAAATAGTTTTTGGGTATAATTCAGAGCTAATAAAAGCTCAACCATGTAACCAATAAGGCGGGTAGGGTATGCTTTGACCCCTAATTTGCCGCCCCTAAAACCTGCCGCCCTAGGCTCCAGCCTATTCAGCCTACTGGTAAATCCGCCACTGGGTATAATTAACATGTACTTTAAAACATTGGCAATACTATTCCAAACAATTGTTTTTGTGTTTTTTTTTTTCTATTCAAAGAAGTATATGTCGAGCTATATACCCGTTGGGGGCACCGAGTTCTAAGCTGCAGCATCATTCTATTAAGTGTCACTCGCAATCGTAATGACTCGTATGAAAATGTCTACCTCATTGTTATGACCTCGAACTCGATTGTACTGTAACTTGTCAACGCCAAAACGGTTTTCTCAATCACATATCACAAAATATCCAGTTTTATGGTTCCTATAGTTACCATGCTCATACGATTGCTATTGGTATGGTTTTTAAATCAATTTAATAGTATTGAACAATGAAAATTTTCAGAGTAAGCTGCAGGTTAAGTTATTATGAACATTACGAATGTTTTTAGTCAAAGAATATATTGTACTTTCGTTTAAATATTTTGTGTATTCGATAACGAATTAAAATGTTAAATGTTGTAATTTTTTTATTTAGTTAACATGCCATTGATTGGTCAGTTACAGGGCAGCCTAATTCACTCATCCATGGATCTTAAAAAGCAAATTACCTAAAAAATACTATATTGTTATTCGTAAAAGCACAGAATACATAAAGTACAGTAGGTTCACTCCGCAAAAGCATTTAAATAAGTAGCGACTCTTACTACCACACAATAAAGTCCAATTCAGGACGTGCGAGCGCTAACTACCTACTGCTATATTAACCTAGAAGTTGCATCTCTGTCTTTCGCATAACTCTTGTCGCATTATCTCTGTCTATCACGCAGCGGCGGGCACGGTAAGTCTGACCTGTCGACTATTTGTAGCTTCATACCTAAAGCGCGGAGTGCCTGGCCTGGTATAAGTAAATTACCGGTTTCCTAATAAAAAAGTGATTGGCATTCATCGTGAAATAGTACAATTGTATTCAAACGGATTGACCGTTAGTCATTTGTTCGAGTTTATTTGCTACGTTTGTAAACCTAGCAAATAAACGCGAGCGACTGCGTATGGACTCGCGCCTCCAGACAACGCATACTTGTTTTGACGTCACTGGTATGTCCACACCATCGACAAAAAAATAAATATCAATATAAAAACCGACTTCATAAAAATAGACTTCAGAACTGGACCAAATTAAAATGGGACCAAACGGGAAGCACCAGCATTCAAATGAAAAAAGAATCATGAAAATCGGTTCACCCAGTCGAAAGTTCTGAGGTAACAAACATTTAAAAAAACAGTCAAATTGATAACCTCCTTTTCGGAAGTCGGTTAAAAATATCCTATATCGATGGTCCATACACAGCCGATCGCCTTATAACGTACAGAAAATATGCGCAAGCGATCAATCTTTCGTTCACGTTGCATCGCGTTCGCTAAATTACCACATGTTATGATATTTCCAGGTTTTCACCGAGATGGTAACCTACATTAGTTTATTTTAGTTTCAGGTATTTGCGTCATTCTTCTTCCAGATCTGGATGCCATTATAGAACAAAGCAATAAAGCTAATTGTCATTGACAACATTATTTAAGCACGGAGGCGTTTATACCAAGGTTTATCGCGGATGCTGTCAAAACAGCATTCTTGTTTTGGAAACCTTAATGATAATTAAGGTTCCCAAAGCGAATTAACAGTTTTTAATTAAATGTAAGAGCGTTTGAATGAATTATTTAAGTCATTATTGAACGTAACGGAATGTATATTTTATAAATGGTTATGTAATTTGGTTTCTGACAAATGATGTAGGTTGTATAAAAGCCATCTCAACGCGCAATTTCCAATTCACTATCAGCCAAACTTGAAAAGTAAACCTTTTGGTTTTTGTTTTGTCCCGCTGTTTCACCTGTATCCTAAAGAAATGTATTTTTTCTGGATAAAAAGTATTCATCCAAATATGTTCAGCCGTTACGGTTTTCAGTAAAGATTTGACTCTTTTAACACAAAAAATGAGTTAAAAGAGTCAAATCTTAAAATACTCATATTATAATATAATCAAAACAAAAAGTTTTTTTTTTAAATAAATTTTCTGTAATAGCCTTAATTATGTGAGTGACTTTTTGGTTATGTAAACTTGTAACTTATACTTTTTAAGATTTTACCGATTGTGTGAAACTTGTGTGATAATCAAATGCTAGGTTTAAGCCCTTATCGGCCATTCTTAGAAACGTTGATTAAGTGCGATATTTTAAAAATGCGCGAACTTAAGACAAAGCGAAGTTACGTTTATGCACAACTTAACTTTGCTTTGTTTTTTGTATACGCGTTTTTCTTTCAGCGAAAAGTTGACAGAGCTGTGTTAGGCATAGGTTAACTAACGATTCTAAGTAAGGCGAGCAATATTTGTTTAAGCTTAGTATATGTCGAATCGATTCTAGTCATTTGAGTAAAATAAATAGCATGTAGTTTATTGTATTCCTGTTAGTAAATGTCTGTTTGCTGATTTTTTGTGTTTTTTATTTTATTTAAATGGGGCCAAATATTTTACTAAGTAATTAAGTTTTATCGTCATTGCAATGTTTTTTTTTATGTTAAGGAGCACAACCAATTTTAAATGTTTTTTTTATTTTTTATTTTGAACGTCTAAAATAAATGAACTTATTTAATACCTTTTTTATCCTAAAGTTTTAAATGGTAATAAAGAAGGAAAGTAACAATTTTTTTCATTTTTATTTTTACTCCAGGCCAATTTTTATCCTTTTATGTTCGCTTTAAAGACGTAATTTTTTTATAGACGGAAATATTTGCCTTAAGCTCTGTTTTCCTAGGATAGCAGTGCTTTTATTAAGCGCCCGTTATACCTACAGCTGTGAATGACTTCACTAGAACGATGTCTATGTAAACAAAACGTCTCGGTTTCCTTTATAGAGAGCTGTATTTGACACACCAAACGACAAACGGTGCCGTCATTTGCATGACGGCCGTCTTGTCTGCGTTGAATAGTTAGGGCACCGCTATCTTAGGAAACCAGAGCTCAACTGTAAATCTGACAACACCGTCACGAAATTAATTCCCTATACTTACATCGAAATCATATCTCTAAATCAAAAAACTGCTGTAGAATGTAGTTTCCAATTTAATAAACTAGGTGCTATTTTCTTCCTCAGATCGGCCCATATTCTGCACGTCGAAGATTGGCGCCAAGGTGATGAAGCTCCGTGGCTACTGGTACACGCGCCATTCTGTCTGCTCCTCCAAGGTGAAGTGGCTGTGCGCCGACAGCCGCGTCATGGACTGCCACGCTATGGTCGTCACCATTGGCCATACGATGGTCCACCGGCAGAAAGTTCATACCCATCCGCCTTGCAGATAAAGTCCACAAACTATTTACAAAGGAGAATGGGCGAAAATTGTTTAACTGTCCACCACCAACGAGCTTTGTGTAAAGGGGTATCCCACTAAGTACTGAGCTGATTTCAGTATGACAAACATGTATAAATAAAATTATTTATTTAAATGACAACAAAAAAGCAGGGATGGGCAAGGGTGTTCCGTATAATGGAATATTTACGAAAAAATGTGTACTGCGATTATTTATTCAAATCCTGTCGTTATAACTACTTGCATTAAAATTTAGACTAAACGCACAGATGGACTTAATAGTATGGTTTTAGACTAATATTGTTTTTTGTTTTTTTTAGTAAAGGTCGACTTGATATCCATTCTTTTAAATAGCTTTGAAATGACAGCAAAATACGCTGCAATTAAAAGTTGACTTTATTAATTGGGCTGAGATGATTATTTATAATACAGATCCTAGTAGCTACATAATTCATGGAGTGTGGTTGGTGATGGACAGGTAGACCAAACTCCGTAATATTTTGCCCATTGTCTGTTATCTATTCGAAATAATTCCCCTGTACTTTGGAAAAAACCAGCGTTGACCATAAGTTGACAAAAAACCAGTGTTTCGGCCTTTACGGTTTCCTACATAAAACATTCAATTTGGATATGACACTATTTTATAATTTTAAACTAACTATGGATGTTTGTCTACACAAACTAAAACTAGAATGATCAAAATTGTCAAAAGTGGGAAAAGAGAGTCTTAAGCAACGGACGACACAGCCGATCCTAATCCTGGGCCCTAATTCTTTATGAAAACACATAACATGAAAATAACACGTCGTAAACTATTGTAACAAGGTAATCATGATTACAAATAACATGGTTACGCGTCTTCCGATTGGATGCTACATTCTCTTGACAAACGCGCACCTTAGCTTGCTCTACGCTATGTTTTACGGACTTCATCGCGTTTTCAATCTTGACAATGCTAATTCCATGCATATAATTTAACACGGCCATGTTACGAGTCTATGTGGCTATAGAGACTAAGGACACAGTCTATATTTTTTATTTATTTCATTGTCATGTATTGACGTCATGCGTTTATCGCAATGAATCTCATGAGAGATAGAGAATAAGGGCCCAGGCTTTTTGTCATAACAACAACCGCTAAGTCATGTAAGCCTTTAGACTGCCTAAAAACTCTGACACTAGGGCTACCCACTGACCTGTACAAACTCAATGTTTTAAAACTCATAACTTCTTTGAGAATACTTTTTTGTATATCTGAAATATTATCATACATTATGTACTTCTATGATGAGATGGGCTAGCGTTTGACCACAACTATTTACCTGATGAAAAGTTGAAGTGGCAATGGGCAAGCCACATTGTTCGATGAACTGATAACCGAAGGGGAAGAAAGGTTCTCGAGTGGAGACCGCGAACCGGAAGACGCAGCGTAGGTAGGCCTCCCACTAGATGGACTGACGACATTGTGAGAGTCGCGGGCATCCAGTGGATGCAGATGGCAGGATGTCGTTCGTTGTGGAGGTTAAAGGGGAAGGCCTATGATCAGCAGTGGACGTCTTCTGGCTGATGATGATTTACCTGATGAAATGTGATGATGTGGTCTAACGTGGAGCAGCATGCTTGTCCATGAGGTACCTATCCAATCTCATCTTGGAAAGTCCCAGGTTGTACGTTATAGGGAACACTGAAGCATCCGTCTGCATTCCACTCCGTTACTTACCATTCCAGTTCGTAACTCCCTATTACCTAACTATATTTATGATCACATGTCATTACAACTTGCATTAGTCATTATAAAAGACCACTGCTGTTACTTTTAAGTGAATGTATTGTGGTTTAGAATGAGATTGTGTACAGTTTATGTATATATATATATATATGTACCTGTATTATAAAAATATACTATTGTGTAAAGCTCAATATTGGAATTGTTGAATTTTAAAAATTATATTTAGTAAATGTTTTAGGTAAGTAGGAAGTATCTCTGTATTGCTATTAACTAAATGCTGTCCATTTAAGATTAAGTAAAATTTTGTTCTAAGATGAATGTATTTTTTTTTTCTAATTAATAATATAATATCTAAGCTAATAAGCTAAGTATTGACATTTAAACATACACACATCATGATTTTTAAAAGCATGTACCTAAGTATCGTATAATTTGTAAGTTATATAACACCTACCGCCAAGATAAAGGTATTTAAAACCATAGATTCAACATCGACGCGCATTAAACGTCGCTCAGGCGTCATTAAAATATGCATGGAAACCAGAATTTGTTTACTTAGGGCCGATTTTTAAAGGCAGTTAAACGGTGAGATAGTTAACAAACTAATAAATTTATCTGTCAAATAAATTTACAGGTTTTACTCCACAGACAGGCCATATAACAAGCTTTGCTTAGTTTGGGGTCAGATGACCGTGTGTGCAAAAATGTCCCAGATATTTATTTATTTAGATAACCTCTAACTGACTAGAAAAAATCGAAATCATGCTATCAATGGAATAAATCCAATCTGATTATTTAACTGAGAATTGAAAAATTGGCCCTTAGTCGTAAACTATGCCATGTTTTGTAAATTTATTTTCCTATACAGGAATTTTACTTTACTTTAATCCCATTGCGGTATGAATGTTAATATTGTTATGTAGGTATAAATATAACGTTTTAAAAATTAGTTTCTACGCTGTTATTGATCTCATGTATTTGCGGTATTTAAGAAGATACAAAAAGCTATAAGTTAAATTTACAAAAGTTTCTAACAAACATTCCGATTCTAGCTAGTAGAAATTTGAGCATATTGGCGTTTTAAGTATGTAAAATGGTTCCATAAATCTAACTAAGAGCAAGCGTCCAAATTTTTTTTCGTTTTTAAATATCTATGTTAATAAGATATTTCGCAATGGTAAAGAAATGTTATGTTGTCTGTATGGGGCCTTTATTTTGATTAAGGTTTTCAATAAACTTTCAGTATTTATCTGGTGTTTTATTTGTTCTGCAGGCCTAGCACGGGCCGTGGACAGATTGTCTTTCCACCGTTTTTATCCCGCTAGCAAGAGACAAACGTATCCATATTCTAGCTCTGTCGCGTCTACGCACGGGTAAAAGCGGTGGAAAGACAATTTTTCCACGGTCCGTGCTAGGCCTGCTGGTGTCGTCTTGATCGCTTTATGTTATTAAAAAATCTTCTAATTAACTCAGCGACCAATTTACGCGCATTTTTTACTCCGACAAAACTTGAAAATTATACCTTTTTTGGTTGCCGTTTTTTCCCACTCTTGATTAGTTCCATATAATCAAAGAGGTGACGTTATCTTAAGAAAATAAGCTAAAAATTGTTATTTTTCGCGAGATTTTATACATTTTAAATAAACGTGTGTTCTACGTTTCTAATCCGTACGGCCAAGGATTGGAACAATCTGCCGGCTTCCTTGTTTCCTGAGAGATATAATCTGGGCCTTTTCAAGGTCGGAAAAATCGGAATAGGTATCTTCTAAGTCTACGTTCATCTTCGACCACATCGTCTTTGACAAACAGGCGAGTTGGTGGTCAAACGCGGACTTATTCGCGATAAAAAAACAGTATTTTCTTAATTCTGTCAGTTTGTGTGTTTTTTGTTTGTGTGTATTGTTATTTCTTTGATAACAAAATAAAACAAAAAGGTATACTTTTCGAGTGTTACCGAGTCATAGTTGTGAGAATTTAGGAACAGTAGACGTAGCGCCGGATTATTACGGCTACCTCTTAATACGGGCTCGAAACAGCGCAGTGCGGAAAAATCATGGGAACGTGAACCCTATCGCGAAGAGATACGGTTTGCAATTCCTTAAGACTCTATTAACTCTCCTTTTGAAGAATCCTATGTTGTAGCTTCTCGGAAACAACGCGGAAGGTAGCTCATTCAACATTTTGCAGGTGTGAGGCAAGAAAGATCGAACGAACGAACTTTTTGTGAATTTATTATGTGTTATCAGCTTATAACAAACCCTTGATTAAATGTAACAAATAGGATTGCTAAATAAAACACAAAAGGTTTAATGTTATTTGTCAATGTTGTGCTGCTGCTGAGTGATCACTTTAATGCAAAAGTATTTTTTTATGTCTATAAGTCTTTTTGTTTTTATGTCTACCTTTTCAACGGCTAAAACCATACTAAAACGATAACATTGGCAAGAAATTCATGAGGGTGAGCTAAGCATGAGCTTTAGCCGAGAAAATGCAAAAATATAGAAATCGCTGAGAAACTGCGGGTGACGCTTGTAATTAATACTGTAGAGCTTTTCCTGTGCTGCAGAGGTTGTCTGTTTACATTGAAAGTAAATTTTAATGCTGCTAACTGTACACACGTTGCTAACTATTCCTAGGTATTAGAGCTCTTTACAAGTGTGTTCCTATGGATAACCCAGTGCCCTCTGTCTAGCACAGAAGTCGGACATCCCCCCCGGGGGTTTTAGTGGGTGCAATCTCACATAGCCCGGCTACACCCCACAGCAGCCCATGCAGCTGGGTATGTTTTGCAGATTTCCGCCCCGTCAACAAAAAAAAGGTATAGAGCCCTTAATGAGACATTTAAATAAAACAAAGAGAGTACAAAATATACATATTTATTATATTAATAACAATAAAATGTACTATCATTTAGCAAAACGTTAAGAAATTTAACATTTCGTGTGAAGTAAGGACACTTTTTCTATCTTAAGTACAAATGTAATAGTTACAGATATGCTACTAGGTAATATATTTAAATTTTTCATATAAAAACGGACAAGAAAACAATGATAACACTTACGTAGGTACGACAGGTTTTAGATGTTGGTAGGTATATTTACAAATAATTCTATTTAAAAAAAAAACATAATCAAAGGTATATACCACGTTTTTAATTTATATTATCTATCAAGAGTAATTATAAAGAAAGTAAATATTGCATCGTTCTGAACTAAATTTAAAACTTTTAACTGACATACAGTTCTGAACTATATTTAAAACTTTTAAGTCTCTAACTCATTATAATATAAGATCCCGCCATAGAACGACCTTCACCGAGCTGGTTTATGGATGAAAAGTATTTTATATTTAATTAAATATGTCAATAAATATATTGCAAATGGGTTGTCTAAAAAAATTCAGTCCAGAATATGATTGATGAAAATTTTTAAAAATATTTTTTATTTTTTTTAAATTAAGGTTTTAAATACGACCAGTAACGACCAGTGTTGTAAGTTACAAGTTTCTATGTCTTATAGTTTAGAAATGCAAGGGGGGGACCAACTTTTTGCCACTTTGGCGGGCTATATTTCGCAAAGTATAGACTTTATAAAAAAAGTGATGTATGAAACCTTACATTCATTTTAAAAGACCTTATCAACGATACCCCATAATTGTCTATTAACCATACTAGTGAAAAGTATAAAAGATTTTTTTTTTCAAATTGTTAACTAATCATATTCTGGACAAATTTTTTTAGGCAACCCATTTGCAATATATTTTTTGACATATTTAATTGAATATAAAACACTTTCATCCATTAACCAGCTCGGTGAAGGTCGTTCTATGGCGGGATCTTAGACTATTAGGAATTTAGTTTAAAATCGACTTTAAAATGTTTATCAAATAGAGAGATATAAAAACGAGATAATAAAAACGTGGTAAAAATTCACAACATATTTAAAGTCCAACAAATTCACTCCTAGCATCATATTAAAAATATCGTATAATTATTTACAAATGAATTAAAACTATATTTAATATACCAACGTGGCTTATGCTTAAGGCACTTGATTTATTCAAATTCTTGGTTTTGGTCACATTTGGTCTTTAAATTCTTGATTTTGGTCACATTTGGTCTTTAAATTCATGATTTTGGTCACATTTGTACTTTGAATTAATGTTTACTGCATGGTATTATTATTTGATCTTAATAATTTACAGACTGCAGTTAACATGACATAAAGAATAAATTAATCACATTTATTTTAAGGCAGTCTTGATGCATTACGTGCACAAACGCTCGCACAATCAACAATTTAAGTATATATAATATATTTTATATTTAAGCCACTTGGCGTCGAAACTTTTGGTCCATCTTCTAGGTAGATGTACCTAAAAGATTTTTAAACAAATTACGCCACATTTAGCCGACGCCTCTTGTGTAAAGAGAGCTGGCTCATTCTTAGCGCAGAGAATTTCTTTGGCAATTCAACCCGGGAATGCAGCCAGCCTTCTTGGTACTTTACCAAACGGACAACCTATTGTGTTTGATTATTAGTTTAAGTATATTGATCAAGCCTTTCTTTTTTTCTTCATTTGATATATTACCTTTGTACATAAAACAAAAAATAAAAATCCCCGTTAAAATATAATATGTTACTGTTTATTGAGGGTGTCAGTCAAATGTTTTGAGTATCTGCTCTCATATTTTTTATCATTATATATTTTCACCACTCAGATATTTCATAAACTTTTTATGATATCATAGTTTCCATTGTTTCTTTTTCATTTTTTTTTTCTTCTATCACTTAATTTATAGTGTTTTTTATAATACTTTAAATGGCTAAACCATTTTTAATGACAAAAAGGCAAACTTATTGACAAAAAAATCTACATTACCCTGAGTAAATTAGTATACTTAATCAAAACTGGTGACAATCGGGACGAGACGCATAATCTGCACAAATTAACTTAAAACAATATAGTTATATGATACCGCGATATTTTAAAACAGTGTTTTAAAAACAATATGATGAAAAAACTAATTTAGCTAAATGCTTTGGGTCTATTATGATAAAATAATCTAAGTAAACATTGTTAACATTGCAATTAATTACGATAACCACACTTGGTATGTATTTTATCCTCACAATAAAACGCACTGGTAACTATAAAACAAATTGTTGAAATATAAAAGACGATTCACATGACAAGGACATGTCACTACTTTGGAATGTGAAACCTTGCGAAACCATCCTACCACTGGACACACCCCTTGTGATATGGAGGGTTCCAACCATACTACCATAGTGCTGACCTATTGCGATAACATTTTATCTACTTATTAAAGTGACTAAAAATATTTTATATTTTTTATTCAGAAATAGGCTTTCGTTTGACCGCCAACTCGCCTGATACTACTCGCGTCTACGAAGGAGCACGCTTGCCCAAAAGAAACCGATTCACTCGAGATTTGAAGACACTCAGATTGTAACAATTTATTTAAACACAGCGTGATGGTGTAACGTTCCATGATCGTTACCGACTTCCAATACATGGCAAATGGCACATAGCTCGAAGCCAAACTTAACCAATAAAAAAGGTCACTACTATGACATAAACATTATTGACAGATGAAGGTGATTGACGTAATGTCAATCACTTTCATTTCGTTAAGCGAAAAATCATTGTTCTAACCCTCGGAAATATTTAATTAAATAGCATTTTTAAAAGATTCGGGTATGTAAATATCATATTCTTTCTAGAAGGAATAGGTTATATATAGAACCCGAACTAAAAATCTCGTCTCTTTTGTGCAGCGGTACTCCCGTGTGAAAGTCGTTTCGTTCAGACATAACCTTTACTTTTTACTTAACTTTTTAAACTTATAATTATAATCTTGTAGCCCCGTACTCCAATCGGGTAAGTTCCGTTGAGTGATAAAACTGGAAATACTTATAAAATGTGAATTATCTTACAAACCACCTGTGTTGTAAAACGCAGTGCAAGTGCGGTTCATATACTTATATTCTACTTATTTTGCTGTACTTATATTTCTAATATAATTGTGTTCTAAGCTCTTAAAGCATTCTGTAACTTGGATCCTTCCGATCAAAAATTGTGTTTAACGCCGGTACCACGTCATGTGAGATAATGGGCGCCTAGTCAGATCTGCCGTCTTTTCTACGGGACTCACACGACGTGGCCGAGCGGCTGCCGTACTGATCCTCATGCGGAGTTCTTCGACGCATTTTCAGGCTCCTACCTCCTACCCTCTACTAAACTACGGCCACGATACTGACAACAGTGTCGTGACGTGCGGACCTTACTCGCTACTACGTTGACCGTACTCCGGTCACGTCTACAACAACAGCGACGTGACGCGCTGACTACACTCTGACCACGCCTGAAAACCTCGGACGGAGCTGTCTCGTCGCTACACTGCCCAGCTGACATTCCACGTGCCACGAGCCGCGTCGAGCTACGCGGCGACCGGCGCCCCAAGCTCTTCAAGCTAAGTCTCCAAACAAGGGACCAACACTTTTTTATCGCCATCACCTTCCGAGCTCACGACCCTCTGTCTGACTTGTAAATTCATTCTTGCTCTATTAAATCTTAACTTATACTATCATAAACTCTTTTCTTTGAAACACCTACCCACTGCTAGGTAGAACTTCACCAAGCTTCACTTGGTGAACGTTTCAGTGGCGCCCAGGTATTAAGCAGGAAGGTTGATTAAAAAGGTGTTGATCTCTCTGGCGTGGTATATTCACGGCTCCTTCTTTGTAACCTTGTGTCTGTCTGTAGGCTGAGGGGTAAATATAGCCTGTGCTGGTGCGGGGACTTATTTGTTAGAATACCCAGCTGTAGCTTCCATGCATGTCGTAAGAGGCGACTAAGGAAGACAAGGTTACACCTACAGAAGTAACGCCCTTCTGTCCGCGTCTTAAACGCACTATAATATTTTTTTTACTTGTTTTTTTTTTTATTATAGAATAATTAAAATCATTTAGTACTTTTATACTCGACCTATCTTAAAATCTTGTTCTTTAAACTCAAATTACCAAACTTACCACCCAACCTACACTCGGAACATCTAACTTGTGTTATTGTAAAACTTGCTCTCACGGAAACTTGCCCGATATCTCTCTTAAAACTAAGATTCTAAACTCTCTTTGACGTAGGTATATAAAATGGCGTACCCCATTTATACCTTTTTGTCTCTACAAAAAGCTGAACTTGCATATGAGGTTGCCCTCCGTGGTGGTTCCTCGGATGACTCTGTGCAGGAACTACGGAAACAGATAATGAAACTTGCAAAAGACTTGCCCGCAGAAGCAATATTAGAATCACATTTAGACCCGGATACAGACCTAAAAGAACTAAAAGATTCAGTTATAAAATCATATAACAATTTAACCTCGCTAAAATCAAAATATGAGAAAAACCTATACCAGAGAACGGAAGTTCTACTAAATCATATTCAACATAGACTATCTAGGATAAATGCATCGGATAAAGAACTTCACAAAACTTGCTCAGTAAGTATAGCATCTCAATTAAAAGACCTTGACCAACTTAGACCCTATTCAGAAACAGTACAGGTACCAAATCCTACCAACAAAGGCGATGCTCCTTCAGAGCCAAAAGTAGTCTCGGTGACTTGTGAGAAGGGATTGCATTCAGAAATTTACAAACTTAAATATAACGGAAAAACTTGCGTAAGAGCTTTTATACAAAAAATTGAAGAATTCGTAAAGTCTCGCGGAATAACCTTTGAAAAAATTATATCATTCTCATACGAGATATTTACTGACGAAGCACTCCACTGGTATCGCAATGTTAAGGACAGTATCACCACCTGGAATGACTTAACTAAATTACTAAAAGCGGACTTCAGCCATAGTGATTATGACTATAGGTTACTTAACGAGATACGCTCGCGAACACAAGGGGAACTTGAGAACATTTCAATTTATATCGCGATTATGCATGGCATGTTTTCCAGACTTACCGAACCACTTACTGAAAGCAGTCAACTAGAAATACTGTTACACAATGTCAGACCGATTTATGCTAGTACATTAGCGGCTTCACCGCACATAGACACTATTGAAGATCTTAAAGCGCTATGTAGGAATTACGAAAACATACAGTCTCGCTTAACTCAATTCCATGAGCCGCCACAGGTCACATCTCAAACTTTAGCACCGGAATTTGCATACACTAAACCAGGTAGCTCAGGAACCTACCAAAACCGAACTTCAACATTTAACAAAGGACAACAAAATACAAGGTATACTAATAACTACAGGAATTTTAATAGGGTGTCAGCTGTCACTCAACAATCAGTACAAAACAGATACCCATTCGCATGTCCTAGGTGTAGGTCAAACACTCATGAACTTCTCTATTGCAAAGAACCAAGAAGGATCATATGTTTCAAATGCGGCAAGAAGGACTTCCGCTCTACGGAATGTCCAGTTTGCAACACCAATAATACTTATAACACTCAAAAAAACTAATAGGAAAGGATTGTAGAGCTCGTGTAAGCACTAACTACACCAATCAGTCAGACTGGGTCGACTGGTTAAAAACGGTATCAAAATTCTTTTCCTGCTACACAGTCTCTTCAATCCGAACTAAACCAAACACTGCACGACCGTATGTGTCAGTTAAAATAAACACCCACGATATATTAGGTCTTCTAGATACCGGATCTAGTATCTCGATCTTAGGAAATAACTCGCATAAAAAAATTCTAGATCTACACTACCAAACTCACAATGCTAAGCCCACACAACTTATAGCAGCGGGAGGTCAAGAGATGACAACCCTAGGCGTCATACAACTACCAATTACTTTTCAAAATCAATGTCACCTGTTAGCGGTTCATATCGTCCCGGAAGTACAGAATGAATTGATACTAGGCATGGATTTTTGGAAACTTTTCGGATTGTTTCCAAAATATCTTGAGAGTATAGTACTACAACGCCCAGATGAAATGCAACTAGCCAACGTTAAGCTTGACGATAAACATCTCAGTTCATATGACCATCTTTCCGCTGATCAAAAAATAACCGCAGATGCTATAATTACACAATTTCGTGCTATCTCATATGAAGAAAAAGGATTAGGTAAAACAACTTTAATAACCCATGCTATAGACACCGGAGACGTTACTCCTATACGACAAAGGTACTATAGAATGTCCCCTGTAAAACAAAAAATTCTTAGTGAGCAAATAGATGAGATGCTAGCAGACGACGTTGTTGAACTATGTGAAAGCCCATGGTCTTCTCCGGTACTACTGACCCCTAAAAAGAACGGTGAAATGCGTTTCTGTCTTGATAGTAGGAAACTTAATGCCGTAACAAAAAAAGATGCTTATAGTCTACCATACATCACAGAAATCTTAGATAACCTAAGGGACTCTAAATACCTATCAAGTATAGATTTATCCAAAAGTTTTTGGCAAATTATGATTAGACCAGAGGACCGCTGTAAGACTGCGTTCTACATTCCGACACGAGGAACTTTCCAATTTAAGCGAATGGCTTTCGGATTAACAAATGCTCCAGCTACTCAACAGAGACTGGTTGACTCATTGTTCTACGGGCCAGATTTCGAGAATAGGGTATTCGTCTTCGTGGATGACGTTATTATCATAGCACCCTCATATAAACAGCATATCTCCCTACTTACCAAAGTCCTCGATAAACTAAAAAATGCAGGTCTCACCATAAACTTTGGAAAAAGCAAATTTTTTAGGGAAAAACTAAAATATCTCGGATACATTGTAGATTCAGAAGGTCTACATGCCGACCCTGAAAAGGTTGAATCTATTGTAAACTACCCTTGCCCCACGAATAAGAAGGAGGTTCGTAGATTCTTGGGCACAGCTTCCTGGTACCGTAGGTTCATACCAAACTTCAGCTCCTTAGCAGCACCTCTTAATAAATTGACTTCACAAGGCAAGAAGGTACCTCCCTTCACTTGGACGGAAGAAGCCAATATATCCTTTCAAAAACTCAAGGACTGCTTAATTTCATCACCAGTCTTGTCTTGTCCGGACTATACACAGCCGTTCCAACTTCATACTGACGCTTCGGATACTGGAACCGGTTCTGTACTCACACAACTCCTCGCTGGAGAGGAGAAGGTCATAGCCTATATGAGTAAATCACTCTCTGCCCAAGAGCGTAACTACAGCACTACAGAAAGGGAAGCGTTGGCTGTTCTACAAGCTATAGAACACTGGCGTTGTTACTTAGATAACGGACTAAAATTCATAATATATACTGATCATTCATCTCTCAAGTGGTTTCTAAACCTGAATAACCCAACTGGTAGACTAGCCAGATGGGGTGTGCGACTCTCAGCATTTAACTTTGAAATAAAACACAGGCGTGGCAAGGATAATATTGTACCAGATTTCTTATCGCGTGCATATCCGGTATCTGCTATCTCTAGCACAGACCAAGCTATTCCTGTAACATCAGACCCTTGGTATCTTAATATCTACAACGGCTGTCAGGTGTCTCCTACATCTTATCTCAATTACAAGGTAACAAACAACAAATTATATCGATACATAAAAGACCTAAACCCATTAATACGGGAATTTGAATGGAAAGAGGTCGTTCCTAGCGAATCTAGGCGGGACATCATAATAGAAAACCATTCAGATCCTAAAGCGGCGCACTTAGGTATTTTCAAAACCAACAGACGAATAATGCAAAAATATTTCTGGCCGGCTATGATAAAAGATATCACAAACTTTGTAAACAACTGCGACGATTGTATCTCCCATAAACATGCAAATCATAGTACTCTAGGTTTTATGGGCCGTCCTAAAAACTGCAACCGTCCTTTTGCCATGATATCTACGGACCTCATTGGTCCCCTTCCGATGTCATCAAAGCAAAACACCATGATCCTAGTAGTAACATGTTGCTTCTCAAAATATTGTCTGTTATTTCCTATACGCCGAGCAACGGCAGAAGTAATTACACAAATAATGGAGGAGCGTGTCTTTCTGGTACACGGAGTACCTACCACTGTCATAATGGATAACGGAAAACAATTCATAAGTCAAAAACTACAGCAACTATATTCGAAATATAAAGTTCCTAATGTTCGATACACCCCAAAGTATACCCCACAGGTCAACTCGGTAGAACGCTACAATAAAACAATTATGATAGCTGTCTCAACATTTATCGAAGACGACCACCGGGTCTGGGATGTAAACCTACCAAAAATACAATTCGCACTAAATACAGCGGTTAGTGAGGTTACAGGCTATACACCATCATTCCTGGTATTCGGTAGAGAATTAGTAACATGTGGTTCTCATTACGTTGATCCTGATCTTACAGACAAATTAATATTCTCACCTAGAGATGAATACGCAGAAAATGTAGGCAACTTAAGGAAAATCTTCGATCAAGTGCAAAGCTCTCTCATCAAATCACATTCTAGAAACTCAGGACCTTACAACTTACGCCGTAAGAACGTTGAATTTAATGCAGGTGACATCATATGGAAAAAAACTTATTATCAAAGTGACAAGGACAAACGGTTCTCAAAGAAACTAGCACCGAAATTTATTAAATGTACTATTAAAACAAAACTATCACCTTTAGTATACGAACTTACGGACATGCAGGGTAAAAATATAGGCTCTTGGCATGTCAAGGACTTCAAAATAACAAACTATACATCCTAACTACAAACTAAAAAATAATTTACCACTATAGCTTCCCTCTGAAGAAAATCTAATTAATCTTGCATCTAAAACTTGATAATGCAACTCTAAAAATTTAAAAATACCTGACTTGAAAAAAAATACTTAGAAATATTTTTATTTACATATATTGTATGATATCTATTTATGTATGTCTATTAAATATCAGAAATAGGGCGGTTAGTGTACTCTAAAACTGAAAGCCTTCACACTAAGAGCGGTTATTGCAAACTCTTTAAAAATAAGCCTCTAAAATGCTAGGAGCGGTACTCGTGAACTCCATAAAAAAGCCCAAAACACGAATATTAATTAATATAACCTTTAGCATACTAGGTAACTCAAGTCAGTCGTCACCACAGCTATAGCAAACTAAACACTTATAGTTTACTGATAGTTTAACTCTATCGATACCCTGATAACTTCTCTAAGGTCACCTAGACTACAAATCGCAACCTAAATCTTATGGTCCTATACTCGTATACCACTACTATACTCTCTTTGACGTACTAACTAGCAAAATAGTTCCTTATTTTGTTAGCTTTTCTTTTATTTTGCTGCTTTTAAGTATTGTATCTAACATTCTTAACAGCAAAAGGAAGAACCCACCGGTATTCTTGCCGTCTGTATAGGTGCCACTATAGCATTTATACAGCGATACCGGACTCTTAACACAGTACGCCACAAGTCTTATTGGGAACTTCAGACCATAGCATCCTGATTACATTAATTTTACACTCGAGCCTACTTAATGTTAAAATATTAGACTCAGCCCTGGACGGGGAAGGTGCAATTTTATAACTAGGATGCTAGAGAGGTCAGCGAATTTTCTTGAGCAAAAATTCTTAACTGAAAAAGGGGGTATGTAACGTTCCATGATCGTTACCGACTTCCAATACATGGCAAATGGCACATAGCTCGAAGCCAAACTTAACCAATAAAAAAGGTCACTACTATGACATAAACATTATTGACAGATGAAGGTGATTGACGTAATGTCAATCACTTTCATTTCGTTAAGCGAAAAATCATTGTTCTAACCCTCGGAAATATTTAATTAAATAGCATTTTTAAAAGATTCGGGTATGTAAATATCATATTCTTTCTAGAAGGAATAGGTTATATATAGAACCCGAACTAAAAATCTCGTCTCTTTTGTGCAGCGGTACTCCCGTGTGAAAGTCGTTTCGTTCAGACATAACCTTTACTTTTTACTTAACTTTTTAAACTTATAATTATAATCTTGTAGCCCCGTACTCCAATCGGGTAAGTTCCGTTGAGTGATAAAACTGGAAATACTTATAAAATGTGAATTATCTTACAAACCACCTGTGTTGTAAAACGCAGTGCAAGTGCGGTTCATATACTTATATTCTACTTATTTTGCTGTACTTATATTTCTAATATAATTGTGTTCTAAGCTCTTAAAGCATTCTGTAACTTGGATCCTTCCGATCAAAAATTGTGTTTAACGCCGGTACCACGTCATGTGAGATAATGGGCGCCTAGTCAGATCTGCCGTCTTTTCTACGGGACTCACACGACGTGGCCGAGCGGCTGCCGTACTGATCCTCATGCGGAGTTCTTCGACGCATTTTCAGGCTCCTACCTCCTACCCTCTACTAAACTACGGCCACGATACTGACAACAGTGTCGTGACGTGCGGACCTTACTCGCTACTACGTTGACCGTACTCCGGTCACGTCTACAACAACAGCGACGTGACGCGCTGACTACACTCTGACCACGCCTGAAAACCTCGGACGGAGCTGTCTCGTCGCTACACTGCCCAGCTGACATTCCACGTGCCACGAGCCGCGTCGAGCTACGCGGCGACCGGCGCCCCAAGCTCTTCAAGCTAAGTCTCCAAACAAGGGACCAACACTTTTTTATCGCCATCACCTTCCGAGCTCACGACCCTCTGTCTGACTTGTAAATTCATTCTTGCTCTATTAAATCTTAACTTATACTATCATAAACTCTTTTCTTTGAAACACCTACCCACTGCTAGGTAGAACTTCACCAAGCTTCACTTGGTGAACGTTTCAATGGGTCCGCAGGGGTAGTTGTGAATAAATAGACATTAATAAGTAGATAAGTGTTATGGTTGGGACTCGCCGTACCATCAGGGTATAGACATGGGACCCACCATACCACCAGGTATGGCGATGGTACTTTACTACCATGGGACGTATGATGTGGGTATGATGGGTCCGTAGGGAAAGTCAACCATGTGGCCCGTCAAGCAGGGCGATTGAGTAATAAATAAATAACTTTAATACCTTTGTGATGCAGCAGCGACAAAGCAACAAACATCTTATCGGTATAGTAAGAGATATACAAAGTACATTGAAAAATATGCAGATGGGTAAACTGTCATATTTAATTAATTAATTATTTAATTAACTGGCGTATTTGATAACCACCCCTTATGGACAACTGTAACACCATAAGCGATGCCAAGGCGTTCCAAAAAAATTTACCCTGAAGAGTAGCAGGGTATACATACGTTCGAAAGAAAATTATCTTATAATTGATATTTTATGAGTAAGGATAAGGAGTTACTAATGAAGGGCTATGACAATAACAACAAAAGGAAAAGAAGGAATATTAGATCGATCTGATAAATAATCCTTTTTTTATCATATATTGTTTAAATCAGCTATATATAACGTTAAATATAACAAAATTAAATTACACAAACAAAATTAGAAATTTAACATTTAATAACTTTTAAAAAGTCTTCAAAATGAGCATCGTGTATGCTATTTCCATTGTTTTTCTCACATGAGATAAATGTAATTATGTACAATATATAACATATCACGGCTGTATGCTACTTATCATAATTTATTAAATAATTAAAATAATAATTTTAATTAATTATTATAAAATATGCAGGTTCAACGAAGATTAAAAATTAAATAAAAGATATTTAACAGAATTAACTTTAACAATGTAGCTCTATAAGTTTTATATAATAAATGGCAGACTCGTATACTCGATCAAAGTTTTTTTTTAGCTCTTACAGGTGCAATAAAATTTGTATAAATACATTATCTTGTAAAAATTTACAGTAAATCGGCTACCAGCTGCACGTTTCAAAAGTCTAGCCAAAAACCTGAATTTAAGCTTTTCATTCGGTCTTTTAACTAAATACAATCAACTGCAGCAACTGTCAAACCTAAAAAAACTTGGACCGAGTATAGTGGTGGCACATAGGTGTGGTTGTGTTCATTTTATTACAATTATTATGCGTGCTAGCTGTTATGGCAAGAAATATCCATTTATGAAGCGTTACTTTTTGGTCAAGTTTTATTTATGTTGTTGTGTATATTTTTTTCTAAAATGGCAATTTTACACGTCACTTGTCTTATTTAGAAACGTCTAGTATTAGCTTAAATTTGCTTTACATTGTTTTGTGTGAAAAGTCGTCCCACATGGCCATCGATCACACAAATATAATTAACAAGGCTTACATAACATACACGTTGTCCGCAGATTGTAAGATTCTTGATTTCACAAACGGCATTTCATTTTTTTGACATTTTTGAACACACGGCCATCTGACCCCAAACTAAGCACAGCTTGTATTATGGCTGCCAGAGACTGATATACGTACATATATATATTTTAAATACATACCTAAATAGATATAACACCCAGCCATAGAACAAACACAAATACACATTGTCTGCTTATAAGTTCTCACTGATTTGCGGAATGCTGAAGGAAAATTGACCATGCTTCTGATCGTATACATTGCCAAGAGTCATATGTTGGCAGACATCATTTAAAGATAAACAAATTAGCTGTTATATTATGTCATCTATGCTTAATTCGTGTAAACAAACGTAATTTTATTCATACATTCTGCCGACTTCATAAACATTTTAAAACTTCGTGCGAACCACAGAAAAGAGAAGTAAATAGAACGGAAATGAGAAGGAAACTCTGTCGCCAGGTATTGTGACAGATATATGATTGAACATTCTTATTTATGTCAACGTGTCGAACTCCACGTCACACTTGCTAACACAGTTGCTATGGGTTTATAAGCAAGCGGCTACAACAAATTTCTTACATAAATGCCTTGACAGCCGTTCTAATTTAAACAAAAAAAAAACTTTTGTGTGGGGCGAACTGATCTCGTGAGCATCGATGGATACTTCGAACCAATGATTCGAGCGTCCTCTGTCTCGCTCACGCATTTTGTGTACATGTACGCGTTTCTCGACGGCCGTTTGGCGCCGCCAAAGTCCAAAACAAATATAATAAAAAATATTATATAATATTATTGTCCTACAATAATTACGCATGCAATATCATTTATTCCGTCTGCTGCCACTATGTTCGTGAATATTATGCATTTTAACTATAGCATCATTGAAGGTCGTCAGCCTTGCCTTACATCCTTTATCGGTTTGGTTGCACACCCAATGTACCTCGTGTTTTTGGTTTACATGCTTTGACCGTTTCTTAAATCTGTGTTCTCCTAGTATTATTATAGCGTTTCCTTGCCTTGACCAGCTGTAGCGGGGCTTAGGGGCTTTATCTGTGAAAAAATCCGTATTAAATAGTTAAGACTTTTCGAGATATATTACTTGCGATATGTTTTAAGATAATATTATGTCTTTAATAAAATACAAAACAGTATTGCAGTTAAAAATCCTTTATTTCAATAAAAAAAAATATGCCTTAGAGCTACCCATTTGTAAACCCATACAAGAAAATAAGTAGAATTACAAATAAAACACTGATTATTTAAAAATGAAATAAAAATTACGCATGCTAACTTATAAATTAAACTAAAATAGGAGACCGCTTTAACTATGTACTCGTATGTCATTGTTTTGTGGTCAAGAGATATTTTAAACGATCTCTTAAAACATGGAAAAGACCCAAAAAATTATGTGAATAGCTGAATAGCTTAGCTAACTTTCTAACCTAAATATATGGTTACACGAAACGGTGGTAACTAAGCCAGGTCATTAAAATCATCATTATAAACAAATATAGGGACCAAACCTGAGATCGCAAAACAAAATCTGCTGTTCCCTAGAAAAAACTTATACACACTATGAATTGTATCAGATTTTTTCACGACTTCAAGGTTGGTGTTATAAATGTTTTTGTTTCTGTGCTATTAACTTAGTGCCACCGTTCTCTGTATAGACCCTTCCTTTACAAGACCTGTGCTACAGTCATGCCAACACGTAAGCATTTCATGTACCTGCAGAATCTACACTTGGTACGGGTGAATGTGTCTATTTTACAGTTGTTTCTCTTCTTGCATACGTATTCGTTAGCCCGCCCTTGTTGAGCTGCTCGACGGAAAAATGCCTTACAAGACTCACAAGTGTACGCTCCGTAGTGAACTCCAGAAACCGCGTCCCTGCATACAGGGCATGCTCGTTGCGGCCAACCTGTAAAAATGCATAAATCGTTAATATTGTTTATGAGGCTTAGTTTCACGTCATGTCATTTCATGATAATGCGGCCTACGATGGATCACGCTTGCCTAGAAGAAACCGATTCACTTTGGACTTGAAAACACCCAGATTGTAATATCGGGGAACACCCATTCAGGCAGCGCATTCCACCTACTAGCAGTTCGCACAATAAATTTGATTTGATTCCACTCAAAGCGCTTCGTACAAGTTTCTAGTCTAGTAATCTTCTAGTAATTTCTAGTCTTGAAGATTAAAAGGGCAATGTTCAAGGTAGTCTTTTCATGAAAGATGACCCCAAGATGCGGCGCTGTCATCGCCTTTCAATCATCAGTATCATTTTTTTAGTAGCAGCTTTAACAATTTTAGGCATCGTACAAGACTCTTTAACGATGGCAAATGAATAAAAAGTTCACGTACAAACACAGAAACAACACCTTACTACTACAACATGGAAGTTTAGTTCCGCTGTTTGCCGTGGGACTTCTTTCATGAAAGGCACTTCTAATTTAAATCAGGAGGTATCATTGACATCTTGACAGATGAATAAAAATTACACTTTTCATATGACTGGAAGTTTATTTAATCGTTTTTTTCCTAACAGGTTCAATAAATGCTGGGACAAGTAAACGTTATCAAATAAAACTAAAAATACCCAGAAGTTTTTATTTGTATTAGTTATCTAAGTAATAAAATGTAATGCAAAACATCTCCCCAAAGCGTATAAAAGATTAAGTTTTTAGCCTTCAGGTTCAGACCGATTTTATACAAATAATAACAAATTGATGGTCTTACTAAATTAAAGTAACTTAATGATAACTGACGAATTCTTAGATAACGTTAATGAACAAAAAAATTACGACAAACTCAACGGAAAAAAATGTGGTTCATATGTTCAAGAGACCTTACTAAATTTATTATTTGTAATTTAGCAGCCAGCGAATTATATTCGTACAAATCTCAGTCACTCTCAAACTTATTCTAATGAGAGAGACAGTGACCGATGGGGACGAAAGGTTCTTGAGTATAGACCACGAACCAGAAGACGCAGCGCAGGTACGCCTTCCACTAGATGGAAGATGAACTAACGACATCCTGAGAGTCGCGGGCATCCAGTGAATGCAGATGGCAGGCTGTCGTTCAGTGTGGAATTAAAGTGGGAGGTCTATGTTCAGCAGAGAATTGCTAACAAGTCAAACAAAATTAAAAAATTAAACAAATTGTATGAATCGAGAATTTGTACTGATAGCGATGCTTTCTTATTTATATTTATTGATGTAGTATTTTCCTCTGATTAAAAAATAATAAAGGACACCATAAGATTACATAAGAATTCGTAAAAGATGTCATAATGTAATTTTTTTATGTTATAAAAGTCACTACCGTACATTATCTATGAAATCTATTTGCTATAAATTCAAATTCATTTATTTCAACCAGATTGAACATAAATAATAATTACAAAATTAATTATTATATTATTACAAAAACAAAAATTTGGAATTTAAAACTGGATATAAATAATAATTTAATTATAAACGCTACCACACAACTTTCATTATTTGCTTGTTAGTCAGTGCATGTACCATAAAGATAATAATCGTTTATTTGCATACAACATGAGACATTTCTATGCACAAAAGATGTTAAAATCAAATTAGTCCTGTATTATGTTGTGCCTTTTAGACGTACAAAATATCTGAGCGATGGCATTAAGGCCATAACTATAACAACAATAAGCCCATAGAGACCACCATTGAGCAACGGTTCATGTACTGGCAGACAAACCTATTCGCAAAAACGTTTAGGATACTCTTGGGGCCGGCCCGCACCCTACGCGCCAGGGATGTGCACCGTTTTCGCATGGTCGTGTAGAAACAATCCAGGTGAGACTCTGCGAACATCCCAGACGCACTGCAGACACTAAGCAGTCGCATCAGCACCCTAAACGCATTATTGTACTGCACACGAAGGGCGTTGTACTGTTTCTGCGTATATGGTACCCACAAGCTGCTCGTGTGGAAGAACGTTCAAAAAGATCTTAAAAGTGTAACTTACGTCTCTCGAACAACGCGGGTTATCATATTAGCCCTCACAGACAACCTTTCACACCCTCTCCACGTCTGCATGGTCCTTCAGATCAGAGGTTACCAAATGCCCGATATACTTAAACCGTTAGACCCTTAAGTTCAGTATCGTTTAAACTAATGGCTGATATAGTATCCGGATATTTCCCTCTGGCCCGAAAGACCATGCGTTCGCTCTTTTTTGCGTTATAGAACAAATCTTGATGCTATGTTTCACACACGAACAGATAATATAAATTTTGACCTAACGTTCAAGCGACTATCTGCGACGAAAAAATACATATTTCGCATTTGTGGATGCCATATGACGGGCAAGGGGGGTGCTGCGCCAGGAAGAAGACAAGGCGCTAGGAGACCGTCGAATTTATATTTTGGTATGATCCTAAATATGTGTGATAGCTTATAATAAAACAGATAACATTCAGGCATATGCAGAACAAATATTACTATATTGTAACTATGTTTAACCTTTGTGTAAGAGGCTATCGTTTTTTTTTATTATCTTATTAAAAAGCTGATCATTAATAAAGCAGATACAAAACAAAACTTAAACTAAAATGTGTTCGAAATTAAGGAAGATATAAGAATTTTAATGTCTTGCTAGACAGAAAGCGCACTATTACAACTTACTAATTACGTCAGCAGTAAGCGTGCCATACAAATTCCATACTGACGCACAATTTGCGGGAACGGGGCAAGACAGCCCTTCCTAATCCGACCCACAACTTTAAACGCTTATAACTAAAAACATTATTAGCTAATTTTAAATAATTTCTTTAATATAAGTATTACATTTAATTTGATATTTTTATTCATAATTATCATTATACAATTATAAATTACATTAAAAATTAGGTCATAGAGACAATATTCTTTTTTATATTAATGTCATCTGTAGAAAGAATTAAAAGGATTATTAACTAAGCCTGTAATTTTTACAAACCAAACACGTATCCGATAGCCTGCTCACGTGAATTACACAAAGGTCTTGGACGACAAATTAATTAACTTTAGCAAGTTGCATCCCAGCGAGTAAGCATTTCAAATACCTACAATGCCGACAAGTCCTACGCGTGAAAATATCCACGATGCATGATGAAGATCTGGTCCTGCAGGTGTACTCTCTTCGTTGCAGCACCGTCCTGCGAAAGAACGCTTTGCAAGACTCGCAAGTGGACACACCATAATGTATGCCGCTAATAACGTCCCCGCAGATAGGACATGACTTGTGATCATCTGCAACATAAAAAGTTGGTATGAATTTTAAAATAACTTCAAGGCATATTTAAATGTTATAAATAATTCAAGAATTCGACGACAGCCAGGATTCGAATGTTCAACGATCCGGGAAAACGCCCACATTGCTATTAGTGGTCTCAGTACGAGCACTTGCGAAAAAGTTATCGTCACGTAAACGATAGCAAAATGTATGAAAAATCGAACAACACCTCTATCGGACGTGAAAGAAAACTGAATTTTTCATACATTTTGCTTTCGTATACTGTACGATAACTTTTTCGCAATTGCTCGTACTAAGGCCACAGACTACTACTAGGCTGCGGTCACTTTCTTGTCAGCTTCCAAATTCTTATATTATCTATTTTGCAACTAATCTAATTGATTGTGGTGCCATCTATATTATGCTCTTCTTCTTCTCCGTTACCTTTGTGAAATTTCATACCGAAACCGAAATAAGATATTTGTTCAAAATTATTATAAAAATAAAAATCTTCAGCAATCGCTATATTTATTGAATAAAATACTACAACATCAAGTTAATACGTAATTATTAGATTCAAATATATTTAAAACTATTGATTCAACATTACCAATGGAGCCGTACTAAAATTGTGGACCGAATTTTAAATAAAAGACCATTTACGAAAATCAATCATATTGAAAAGCGCAACTGGCCAGCTTTTCGCATATGTCTGCACTTGGTTGCCGTTTTTGGCGAGTCGGTGTTGAATTTTTAGTTTTTAATATATTTGATTAGAAATTATATTATTATAATTAATGCTATTTAAACTATTAACTCAAAAAAAAAAAGTTTTTAAAACCAGGCCTTTAGGCGTCCGCCGTATTGAATTTAGTGTGACATTATTTAATTATTTGTATTCCTGAAAATATGGATGGCATATGTTGGTAGGTATAATGAAAGATAAGGCGTGCTACATGATGAAAAACGAAGCCTTTTCAAAGACCAGTTCAAAGATGGCGGGATGAAATTCAGAAACTATTAGGTAATCAGCTTAGTTCCAGCTCGGGGCGTTGGAGTCTATTGAGAAGCGTGCCAAGAGGCTCATCAGAAACGAAGCCCCAGTTCAGACTAAGTTATTTAATCTTGAGCATCGGCGTAAAGTTGCTAGTCTATCGGTTTTTTATCGGATACATTTCGGAGAGTGTGCATCGGATATGCATGATCCAATTTCCTCCTGCCCATTTTTCTATCGGACTGCCAGAGCGGGCACGAAAAATCGACATCGCTTTATGGTTTTTATTTCGAAAACCCGTACGAAGCGCTTTGATTCCACTTTTATTGTGCGAACTGCTAGTCTGTGGAATGCGCTGCCTGAATGGGTGTTCCCCGGTAGTTACAATCTGGGTGTCTTCAAATCACGAGTGAATCGGATTCTTCTAGGCAAGCGTGTTCCATCGTAGACAGCATCATCGCTTAACATCAGGCGAGTTGGCGGTCAAACACAAGCCTATCCCAAAAAAAAAGGTAAAACCTGGATACAAGTAATATACTAGTGTAGTACACTTTAATATACAACTAATTTCGAAATATCATTAAGTATGTTCTACTTTAATGATATACGACGTTTTAAAAGACAAGTACAATAAGTGAAGCATATTTTTCACATACCTAAGTCCTAATAGCTTATATCATTGGTTCTATTAACGAATAAGAATATATAATGATATGGTAACACACAATTGATCTACCCCTAAACTTGCTGCTACCTAATTTTTTACCAATAAGCGTCGAGACTATGGATTGAAGATATTCTTAACGCAGTCAGCAGTGTCTGGAAGCGAAAAAGCTGTCTGAGTAGCGTGCCATGTGAGGCCTATGTCCAACAGTGGCCTAAGGTGCATTAGTTTGAACTTTTTTGTCTACTTATGTAGTATCTAATTATTTCTAAAAATCTCCACAATTGATTAAAACTAACACACATTCAAGGTTCATTAAAATATTGCGATACGTAAAATAAAAATATGAAGAACCAATTAACAATAGCAGTCTTAAAACAAAATCACAACCAAATCTTAAAAATTATGAATTTCTAGTATGACAATAGAAAGACTAGAAAAGTTTAATGCCATAATAAAATTGTGAATAAGGAACTTATACCATTTTACCATGTAATTCAAAGTATGAAAAAAGAAGTTACAAACATAAAGCAGATACCTTTAGATTATAGAATGATAGAAACGTTTGCATTTCTATGATTGAAAAGGCGGCGGTGAAACAGGATTCGATTTCTCCAAAATTATATCTGCCAATGAATCAAGGGAACAAGAATTCACGAATGGCTTTCCTCTATTAATAAGCAGCTCTGAAGCGTCGTGATTATGGAACCCTTTGACCTCGATGATATGGGTTCCTCTAGTTTTCACCACGGCCTTGCAGCATTTGTAGGAGTGTGTGGAGCATGTCCAACGGACTATGCCGTTACGTATAGAGTGTCTGCAATACGTATATTCGTTGTATACGATCAGTGGCTTCCCTCGTAGAGACTGGATGAAAAACGCCTCGCCTCTTCTTCTACGAGCTAAAATCAACATCTCAATGTTAGAAAAAAAAATGCAATAAAATTAGTATTTAACGGCCTTAAAACGTTACTTAAGATTGCTCTTTCAACTTTTCGCTGACAGAAACTTACATGCTCAAAAACGAGACAAGAACTTTATAAGTATTTTAAACGTTTGTAAGACAATTTTATTAGTTATAGCATAAGAAAGAAACGTTAATTTAATCTATCTACTTCGTAATTTATCTACGTTTTTTATTTCTATTCTACGAGTACTTTCTAATCTAATAAAGACGATTCATGATAATTTCATTTCTTCATTATCACCATCATTATCAGCTTATCGTGTTCCCAATTCTGGGCCCTGATTCTACTAAACCAATTGTATTTAAATTTTTAATCAATTGCCTCAAAAATTGCCCTATTGACACGTTTGCTATAGATAGTGTCAAAAGCGAAAAACCAATTGTTTTTAAATTGTTAATGAATTGCCTCAAAAATTACCCTTTTGACACTTTAGGTATAGATAAAGTGTCAAAAGTAAAAAAAATGAGGCAATTAATTAACAATTGAAAAACAATTGGTTTAGTAGAATCGGGGCCCTGGTTCACATGCCTTCTCTCTGAGAGAGGATGGACCCTAATTCTTCATACTGACTGGCCCAGTGCATGTTATATATTTCTCTTTTCTTGCTTTTTTTGTTTGTGTGGCGGGTGCAATTTAAGTTATTAAAGACAGCTTTTTTTTTGCTGTTTTAATTTTGGTAGTTATTATTGTATAGGTTAGGTATATAATATATATACTAGTTCGTAATAATTATAAATATCTCAACGTTAATCTCATTGTGCCTCAAAAGTTAAATCTAAGTGAAGCTTTAAAAGAAATAATTAAATCATTAAAAACTTACATTAAAACAAATTAACTTGATGTAAATTCAGTTTATAAAATAAAGATATATCGAACACAAGTGCATAATACTGAAGATATACCGCTTTGTTTGTACTAAAATTAAATTACTCAAAATTGGCAAGAATATACATAACGGAGATCACAATTATTATCACGAAATATAGCACCTATGAAATTATTACATTTACGTATTTATTTATAAAATGATTGAACCTCAAGCAGAATAGAAAAATAACATGCAAATGCACTTAAATGTATATGAATGGTTTATAAACAGCTATACATTTTTTTAATTCTCTACAAAATATTTTTTTATAAATATTAGGCCTCTTAGCAAATCTTGACCGTTGTGCACGGTAATGCACGCCCACGATAGCCACGAGAGCTGGCTCGGCGTAGTGATGTACATACAAACTGCTAGCTGACCTACGCCTCGCCAACGTGAGGGAGAGCGAGCAGGAGCGGCGAAGGAAACGCGGCTTGCATGGCCGTGAAACTTGCTCAGCAGGCACCGGTATCCGCAAGAACCCACTCGTGTTCCCCTGACGTCACATGTCCACACAGCCGTGCATAGAGTGCGTGGTCGCCCGCATTAAAAAAAGCAGCTAAAGACACGTATCACACGTAACCATGCGCAGCTGTCTGAGGCCGGCTTTGTCTTTCTCTTTGACAACAATTAATGTAAAAGTCATGCTCCGTACAAAATACTAACGTAAAATTATTCCAAAAACTTAAAAACACGCTTTAAAATCACTAATACTGAAGATCCTGGTAAGAATAATGGGACAAACTATTTAAATGATTGCATTGCAAAACTACGGTCACTTAAAATATTGAAGGCGCTGATAAACCTGAATAGTTAATATATTGTTTTATAGCAAAAGTTTTTGCTATTTATCTGCAAGCATGCCAATGATTGAGCAAAAGTACTTAGTTTTTCCCCGAGTACATAAAAAACGAATTCAGAATAATAGACGAGCATTTGATGTTCCGGAAATGATTGACAAGATGCTTGTATCGATGTTTCGCTCTATTAAACTTTTTATAAACCGAAAGCAGCAGCAGCACACCTTGAACTAAGGTCCCGCGCGTTTTGTTTTACAAAGAATTGTATAAACCCCTATACAATGTATATACACCACTCCGTTATAACTGCTCCGCGACGTGCTGATCATATTTGGTGTGTAGTGGTTCTTACACTTCCTTATATCATATATTAAAACGCGCGGGCCCACTTTTTAGATATGTTGCTACTGACACGCGTTTAGTTTATGTTAATTTCGACAAAATTTTAAGAAGTCAATAACTCAATATGTTAAGTGAATGGTCGGTTTATCAGCGCCACGAGGGTTCAATACATTTAGTATCACAACTGATGAGGCGGCCAGTGGCGGCCAATTTTAGGAACTAAAATAACTGTCTCTTTCAAGCCACCTTCGAAGATGCAGTAATTGATGTGGGACTCCAGTCTCCAACATAGTAAAACTCCATGCCCATCCTCGGCTGCTCGTGCTGGGAAAGCTGTTTACAAATCTTTGCAAACTTGCCCCGCCCGTCCGATTTCGGACCTTCTTCCGTGGTGCGACTTTACAAAACACTGTAAGTGCTTTAAAAAAGGTAGTTATTAGGCAGGTAATATCACACAAAAAATTCCGTAGGCGGATGGCTATGTAGGTTCTTCGCATAGACAACTCTGTTCATTTCGGTGTAAACTTTAGCAGGACATTGGTTATTATGGGTGTAGCAAGACCAGTAGCAGCTGTCACCATTGTATTGATCTTCAGTGAACGTAAAATCGCCAAGTTTCATCAACCGCTCGCCGCCTTGTGACGTCATGAAACATACTGTAAAAAAATTACAAATAAAATTAAGTATTTGTATTTTAGACGTAATCCAAGTAATGTCCTAAAACTGCTACCAAAACAGAATGATGAGCACCAGAGGATGGGCAGCAGCATCCTCTTACTAGCATGGTGAATTCTGTGATCCCCAAGCCGCTAGCCAAGCGTGGGTTTAAGGCCAGCTCCCCCCAATGACAGGCAAACAAATGCTACGGCCCCTAGTCCCCGGCAGCTCCTCTATCCCTGGCCAAGGTAGCGAGCCAGCAGGGGTGCGAAAAATCACCGGCAGTTGCCCCGCTACCACCCCCGACGAAATTTGGGCCTGGTAACGCACAACATTCGCACGCTGAGGACCGACGAGAAGATTGTCGAGCTGGAGGAAGTTTTTATAAAGGGGGAGGCCTATTTTCAGCAGTGGACGTCTTCTGGCTGATGATGATTAATGGTACAATCCAATCCAACAAATTACTTGCAATTAATTAAAGAAATAATTTGTTTTGTTCATTATCCGATCATTGTCAGTAAAAAGGTACAGGAATGAAAGGAACATTTTATTGTACATTTTAATCTGAACTTGAGTACATTTCAAAGATTAGATCCTTTCATTTGGTATAAATTTTATTCATATAATATATTTCTATATACATACTCTGTTTAATTTAATGAAATATAAGATGTAAAATAATATTTATATATGTACCACGTTATTATTATAAAGAAAGTAAATATTGCATTGCTATCTAGTTCTGAAATAAGAAGTTAATTTAAAATAGTAAAAAAAATAAAAAAATAGAGACATTAGTGATAAAACCAATAAACCCAACTTCATGCATAACATTTTTCAAGTATAAAACTTACTCTAATACTACTAAATGAAAGAAATTGTCACGCCAGTTTATCCCTGCATGTCTTACAGCAGGTCAAATAAATCCTAATAGCTTCCATAGAAACATTACAGTATTTCGTTTTCAATTCGTCATCCATTTCTTTTTTTCCAGCGTGTTTTAAGAGCAAATGCATAGTATGCAATGCACTGAAAAGTTCATTAATATGAACGTAAAATTTTATACTAGGATTAACATCTGTCTTTGGCTGTATAAGACGTTCAGCGCCGTTAACTTTTAAGATATCATAGTTTGCTAACATTTTGAAGTCGTCATAGTTTTTATTCCATTTAGCTTTGGTTTCTTGAACTGCTGAGATAATCTCTTGGTATTTCGCGAATGTCATTAAGTAAGCGCTATTACTTCTCTTGCGTCTCATTAGGTTATTCATTTTTTCATTAAACTCGTTCTTCATTGGTACAATATGATTTGCCATAAATTGTTTAAAATCTGAAAGAGTGTAAAGATTTGTGATTTAGAAATATTGATAATGTGCAGCTGTTTAATATAGTGAGATGCGTTTGCGAAATCGTTTTTAATCCCGGCTCAAACTGAAGGATGTTATAACTTTGATATGTGTAATTAAGTGTCAATACATTTCTGAAACGAGCTCTGACAAAGCTTGCACAAGAAGCTGCTGTGGCAATCGCATACCTCACTCAACGCGGTATGGTGCACCGGGACTTACGCGCCTGCTTTCTAAACTAAACTTTGTTATCTTAGGTGATTTGTATAACAATCAAACTTTGTAATCTAAGATGGTTTGTATAACAATCAAACTTTATAATCTTAGATGGTTTGTATAACAATCAAACTTTGTAATCTTAGATGGTTTGTATAACAATTAAACTTTGTAATTTTAGATGGTTTGTATAACAATCAAACTTTGTAATCTTAGATGGTTTGTATAACAATCAAACTTTGTAATCTTAGATGGTTTGTATAACAATCAAACTTTATAATCTTAGATGGTTTGTATAACAATCAAACTTTATAATCTTAGATGGTTTGTATAATAATCAAACTTTGTAATCTTAGATGGTTTGTATAACAATCAAACTTTGTAATCTTAGATGGTTTGTATAACAATCAAACTTTGTAATCTTAGATGGTTTGTATAACAATTAAACTTTGTAATTTTAGATGGTTTGTATAACAATCAAACTTTGTAATCTTAGATGGTTTGTATAACAATCAAACTTTGTAATCTTAGATGGTTTGTATAACAATCAAACTTTGTAATCTTAGATGGTTTGAAACCATTTAATTTTGAAATCGTATATATCTTGTAACCATATAACTCTGTAATTAATTTTAATATGTAAATTCATTATCGATATCAACAATCTAATAATACGTCTCTTACATTGCGCCACTAGCTTCGTGTCACATAATTTTATTATACTTTTTAATATACTTTGTTTGTAAAACTCTTTCATTGTTAGTATGATTCTTTAGAGGCTTATGGCTATGGTAGCCAGATACGACTTCTAGCTCCTTTGCTGCGTCCCACCTGAGCTTGGCGCTACAATTTCTTGATTTTCTGCTTGAACAGGACCAAATACGGCCAACTCTACAACTCTTCGAATAAGAATAGCCCTGATAGATGATACGCTGGCCGCCTCTTCCAGTGTCGAGAAAAAATATATTTTCTGCTTCATCTGTAAGAAAATTATTAAGAATAATAGAGTTAAGAAAAAACATGACTTTTTAAGATACCCTAAAATGCAAATGTAATGCAAATTTTTACTTTGACATGTTAACTTAAAATTGTAATCAAGCATTTGACATAGTTACTTTTTTAAAATTATTTATATTGACATGCCGCCTACCAATTTACTGCTTATTAATTTTGACTGCACATTCAACATATAATTGTATACTTATTATACATTTTCTTTTTTTGCCGTGTAACGACTAAATAGGAGAGCTAAATATAAAATACCTTTTTTTTGTTTTCAAGGGGGAAATCTTTCAAAGATACCGGCTGCATTGGGGTGCAGCTAGGTTATGTGGGATTTTACCCACTAACCCCCCGCCCTTCACAAGATGGCTCCGGGATCTTCAAAGGAACGCACCAGAGCCCTCAATACTGCGCTACGGATCCTCCCGAGACAACTGCGTATTGTCTCAGTCCCTCCACTCGCGACAACGTTGATCACAACGTTGTCATTCTCTCCCTGCGCTAAGGATGGTCAGAGCCCCAACTTTGACCATCCCGAGCCCGGAGTTCCCCTTTTAGTAGCCTCTTACTACAGGCAGGGAGTACCGGTGCCGTATTCTATTACCCCGGCGCCAGGGCTTAAATATAAAATACCGAAGACGAGTGTAAACCCCTATTTTTAGTGGATAAATTAAGTTAAGTTTATAAATAAAAAAATTATACGTACATAGATCTGATACCGTTACAGACCCCTTGACCTTTTTGACCTTTAACCTTTTACAGGCATATACAACATTCGCCATAAAAGTGGTTAGACACAGACCCCCTTAACGTGGACGCGGAAGTCCTAAACGTGGAGTAAGTCTTGGAATAGTCACGCCATCTTTTGTCTTTTTCTCTTTCAAATTTTGTACTCGATCCAAAAAGACAAAAGACGGCGTAAGTATTCCTAAGCTTACTCTACGTTTATTAATAAGGGTATAAGACTATAATTATAATCGAATAATCAAAATTAAATATAATATGTATTATTTTCATGATATAATTTGTCTTTGATTAAAGATTTTACCCTTGTTTTATTTTTATTAAATACCTATTAAGCTTGCGCTTGGCCGCCAACTCGTTATTTTTAAGTTAAAAAAAATCGATGTCGGTGCGAATCGGTATCTTCTAGGCAAGCGTGATCCATCGTAGGCCGCATCATCGCTTAACATCAGAAGAGTTGGCGGCCAAGCGCAAGCCTATTCTTCAATAAAAAAAAAAGTTTTTTTAAATGCCTAAGCAGTCACCGTAGCCTATGGATACTTGTAACACCAGAGGCATCACAAATACGTTGCCGACCCTTAACTCGCCTTTTGAAGAACCCCATGTTGTAGCTTCTCAGAAACACCGCGGAAGACGACCATAACATGGGCTATATAATGTACGAGTTATACACTCAAATTTACACTCGCACGGAGGCTAAAAAGCCGGAGTCGTGAAAAACAAAAAAACAAAAAGTTGATGAAATAACACTCATATAATTAAATGTTATAGTGAGTTGAAAAATTAAAAGCCGACAGAAAAGCGATTGTATAGTTGCTAGCCCTACCAGGGGCGTAGCTACCGCCGTGTCAGCCGTACTACCGCCCGTCTAAGGCAAGCTACGCCACTGAATCCTACTGATTGTCGAATTTAGAAATAGTCATTTAGGAAACACTACTGTGTTTCGGATTGAAGGGCAATGTTTCCAGCAAAATTACAGGGCACACAGAGTTTGACATCTTATATCTCGAGGTGACGAGCGCAGTGCATTGCCATCCAGGGTTTTGAACTGTTGAAGTTCAAAATTCTGAGTGGCGTTGAGCTGTTATGGGCAAGCGTGAAGAGCCATCAGGCGAGCGACTTCGCTCGTCTCGTCACTCAGTATCATAAAAAAAGTCCAGAACATTCTAATGGTAGTTAAATGTATTAATTAAAATAATTAACTTAAAAATATCAACATAAATTAAAAAATACTTTTACACGTGTCCATGGAAATGGCTCAAGTTCAATACTTCTACATCATTTCCGTCATAAAAGAGCTTAGCTTTGCACCCGTGACGTTTTTTATTGCAGTAAAACATTTTCTTGTTTGACCCTTGAACGATAACCTTCTTGCCATTTACAATAATAAGTGGTATTCCTTTTCTTGTCTTTACTATTTCACAGTCAAAGTCTGTAAATATAATTATCAATATTAAAAACCGACTTCATAAAAAAACATAACCGTGCCAAATTCCACCACACGGGAAGCAGCAGCTTTCAAATAATAAAAAAATCATCAAAATCGTTCCACCCAGTCGAAAGTTCTGAGATAACAAACATTAAAAAAAAACAGTCGAATTGAGAACCTCCTCCTTTTTGGAAGTCGGCTAAAAATAGAATTGCTTAACCATTTTTGAACAAGGTCTAAGATACATAAAAAAATCATAATGAAGATAAGTACATTAAAAAATCACAATGAAGATACACAAAAGATTAAAATACAGAAATTATGATTTTTATTACTTTTTAAACTTGTACATATTGTTTCAAACAGAATTAGTATTTAAGATTACAATTGACCATAATAGACTCAAAATCTGAAATATTCGCCACGTGGCGTTTTGATCAATTTTGGTGGAGGGTGATTGTGTTCGGAAAAAATAGTTTTAATCAAATAGTCTTTCCAGAAAGATACTTTAGCTTTACATTGATTAGAGGATTTTTTGGAGCAGTAAAAATTTTTACCACTTCCCTTCCGAGAAAATGTATGGTTCTGGTACAGGAGTAGAGTTTTCCCATTCAGCTGTATCAGTTCATAGTCATCTAAGAAACAAAATGAGAAGAAACATATTAAACTAAATACTAGAATAAATTATACCTCATAAATTATCAATATAAAAAACCGACTTCATCAGAACTGGACCAAATTGAAATGGGACCAAACGAGAAGCACTAGCTTTTAAATAAAAAAAGAATCATCAATATCGGTTCACCCAGTCAAAAGTCCTGAGGTAACAAACATAAAATATATATATAAAAAACAGTCGAATTGATAACCTCCTCCTTTTTGGAAATCGGTAAAAATAAAATACAATCTTTAAGTTGGACATGTGTACTCATTTTCCAAAAGTTTTAAGGCACCGGAGCTTGGTAAACTAAGCAAACAGATCGAAAATAAAGCCAGTTGCAGACGTCCCGCGCATTACTACGCTAGAAAAATTTGCGCAAGTATTGCTGTTATTGTACGCGAGGAACAATTTGGTTTTCGCAAAGGACGATCGACTACGCTGGCTATAACCTAGTAAGATTTATTACTGAAAGTATAAATGACGGCATTCCGATAATAACATTGTTCTTAGACATGACCAAAGCATTCGATTTTGTTAATCACTCATTACTTTTGGATAAACTAGAATTTTATGGCATTCGGGGTCCAGCTTGTAAATGGATAGCTAGTTACTTAGAAAATAGGAAACAGTGTACAGAAATAGCAATATGAATATTAGGGACATTTGTATTTTTACCAAAGAACACCCAGTATATTTCCAAAAAAGAAGTCAAGTTATTACCCGCCAGAAAAGAGCCAAGTTCACTAACCTATTGTATCAACCTCCTGTCAGAAAAAACTTGTACGAAAAAAATGTATATAATATGTCCATATACATTTATAATAAACTACCAAATGAAATAAAATTATTGGACGGTATCAAATTTAAAAAATCGTTAACGGAGTGGCTACTTAAGCATTGTTTTATAGTATTAAGGAATTTGTAGATTTTTTTGATATAATATAATTTAATAATAATAATACCTAATTTAATATAATAATATATCTAATTTAATATAATTTTATACCTAATTTAATATAATAATACCTCTTAAAATTTATAATTTATTTAGTTTAAGAATATTTGCACGTCTGCTTGCAGACTGAATACTATGACACCAAAAATAATTTTAAGACCTCTTTATTGTAATGTATTCTAGCAAATAAATGATTTGATTTGATATTATGTATTATGTGGTACTGCGCATAATCTGCAACGGGCTTTACCCGTGAAAAAAAATCTAACATGAAAAAAATACTCTTATATCAATGAAAATGTCCCAAGTTCACCACTCGCACTTCAGTTCCATCATAAAACAACTTAGCTTTGCACCCAAAACGTTTTTTACAACAGTAAAACATTTTCTTGTTGTACCCTTGGACAGTAAACTTCTCGTCGTTTACTATAATAACAGGTGTTCCCTTTCTTGTATGCACTATTTCACAATGAAAGTCTGGAAATAACGAAAAATAATATTGCTCTGTTTCAATAATGTATAAACAAGGTCTTTGAATAATCGTCTATTAGTTTTCTTTTAATATTTATACCGGGTCTAGACCAGTATTTTTCAAACTGTGGGTCAAAACAAAGCGACCCCCTTATAGAGGCATGGCGACCCCCTGGGTCGCGAAGCCTCGGGAAAAAAAAACAAAGTGAAAAAAAATATTTTTACTAAGAAAAATTAACTATGTGTAATTATAAAAATAAAAAAGGTTGTACGTATTTGATATTTGTAATATAATTAAATACAGACCCGAAATAAATAATTCGAACTTAATATTCGGCCCCGAATAATTTTTATCATACCAAGAATTCATTTGATCGTTCTTGATCATACTAAGGGGGTCGCGTCGTGAAAAAGATTTGAAAAACATGGATATATTAAAATGTATAGGTATCATGTTACTCATCATTATTATATTTGATATGGAAAACGGCTGCTAACCGCCACTAGATATGAGATAATTAGTTACACATAATTAGTATTTTTTTCGCGATTTCGTGATTGGTCCCAAAGTAAATAGTGCTTATAATTATGAGTACAATTATATCCTTGCATAAGTCCGTCGCCTTGACTATGTTTTAATTAATTGATATACAGAAAATATTACAATAACTAAATAAATAACTAACTTATATTACTTTTTAATACTTACGCATAGTGTTTTAAACAGATAATTAGATTAAGGATTTAAATGAAATATATTATACTCAAAATCTAAAGTATGTTCCTTGCGAAGATTTGAACAATTTCGGTGGAGGGTGGTTATGTTCTAAAATAACTGTTTTGATCATATAGTTTTTTCCCAAAGATACCTTAGCTTTACATTGATTAGAGGATTTCTTTGAGCAGTAAAAATTTTTACCACCTCCATGTCGAGAAAATGTATAGTTCCGGTACAGGAGTATTGTTTTTCCATTCAGCTGTATCAGTTCATATTCATCTAAGAAAGAATATAAATGTGAATATACACATAATACTAGTATAAAAAAAAATTAAAAAATATCAATACAAAACTGTTTTCAAAAGATGTCAGAACTGGGCCAAATTGAAATCCCGTGAAACCACACGGGAAGCGCCAGCTTTCAAATAAAAAAAGACTCATCAAAATCGGTTCACTCAGTCGAAAGTTCTGAGGTAACAAACATAAAAAATACAGTCCAATTGATAACCTCCTCTTTAAGGAAGTCGATTAAAAATAAAAGCGTCATTTAAATAAAAGCTTCTTTAAAAATAATAAAACATAAAGCTTGTAAATTAATTGATTTATGGAAAACAATAATTTACGTAAATAATTAAGCTTTATTACTTTTTAACACATATGCATATCGTTTTAAACAGAATAAATCTCTATACTAAACTCAACATCTAAAGTATACTCCTTGCGGAGTTTTGAACAATTTCGGTGGAGGGTGGTTATGTTCTAGAATAACTGTTTTGATCATAGAGTTTTTTCCCAAAGATATCTTTGCTTTACATTCATTAGCAGATTTCTTGGAGCAATAAAAATTGTTGGCACCAGCTCCCTGCCGAGAAAATGTATAGTTCCGGTAGAGTAGTATCGTTTTTCCATTCAGCTCTATCAGTTTATATTCATCTAAAAAGGACAATAAACATACAATGAGTTTTATATTAGGGTTTAAAGTTATTTAATTGCGTCGATTCTTCCATAGAAATCAGCTATTTTAATCTTCCAGATAAAAATTGCTGTTAAAGAATGATCATTATTTCCGGCTATGATTAAATCGTTCAGCTCATATTTTGCCGTATTCTACAAGAAAAAATAAATAAATTTAAATTAGAACGGCTGTCAAGGCATTTTTGTAAGAAAAAAATATTGTAGCCAGTTGCACCCATATAAACGAAATGTCTGTCATTCGAAATGAGTTAGCAACTGTGACGCGGTGTTTGACGCGTTGATCTAAATAATATGTTCAATCAAGTTTCTGTCATAATGCCTGGCGACAGATTTCCTTTTCATTTGTATTCTGTTACAGAAAAATTGGGCACTTTCAAGAGAAGTGTTTTTTTGTTAGTACAAAAACAACCCGCAGTTATACATCACGAAACATTTATTATCTGTAATTTTCAAATTATTGACGCTAATATCTTGTGAGTGATATTCTGACATTTTTAACGACGCACATACTCATTTTCACGGATTTGGATCAACACAGGCGGGGCGTGGTTGTGGTCAGCATTCACCATCTTGATGTCCATATTTTTCGTTAAAGCAATTTTGGCTTCGCATTTCAACGTTTGTTTCTTAGAACAGTAGTAATTACGGCTCGTTTTCTCTCCCATTTTACAAAACGTGTATCTTTCATATATTAATAACGGTCTGTTATTCACTTTGACTATTTTGTATTCATTCACGTCTGAATAATCTGCAACAAAGAAATGCCTGAAGAATGAATTTAGTATTTATACGAATTATTAAAAGCCATGGAACAAAAGTTGTAAAATATGAAGTCGGAGAATCTAGCCCAATGAAAAAAATTGCCCTGTATAATTACTTGGTATTTAAATTATTTAAAACAACTAATCAAAATTACTCCATTGGTAATGCCCTGTATAATTACTTGGTATTTAAATTATTTAAAATAACTAATCAAAATTACTCCATTGGTAAATGATGGTCCGGAAGTTTGGCTTATTTTTTTTTTTAGTTTAGTTTTTTTTTGTTTCTTTGTTGTTATATTCATGGTAATAACGACAAAATATAATGCAAGGTAATTGATTTATGCTTAATATCACTGAGGCATTTTAATTAATTGTTTTACTGTGTCAGTGGTGATAGTTAGTATGACAAACAAAGTTGTGATACGGGCACGTTTAAAAGCAATTAACCATTTTAATTAAATTACAGAGTTATACATACATAGTTATAAACTATTTATTGTATACTCCAGTACACAAATCAGTAATAATTTCATACAGATACAGAAAATTAAGAGCTAGTGAACGAAATAACAAAAACGTGCAAAAAACACTAGTGCCACAAGTGGCGGCCTTATCGCTAAAAGCGATCTCTTCCAGGCAACTATTGGATTGACATGATGGTTTTGGATTTAAAAAAAATGCGATCTACATTTCATTATTCGACAACCGACAATGTATTAAGTCTTTACGGAACCCTCAGTACGGATCCACACTCACAATTGGCCGGTTTTTTTACTAAACTGTAAATGTATGAATAATTAATTTTTTAATTTTTTTACTGTTCAAACTAAGTAAGGATTAATCCCAAAATTATACATGTATTTTTGTCCTTAGATATAATCTTAATACGCGATTCCTGTAGGATTCGATCAACTACACCGGGACATACTATGAGATACGAAAAAAATACGAAGATCTAAAAAAAGCCTTACAAAACCGTAACAAAACTCTATAAAATCGTTAATTCACCGTCATGACATGCTACGGTGTTGGTCGATGACGGAACTGTCTAATGGGCGTTATATTATATCAATTTATACAAGTATAGATATTATTTGTTTGTAGCCGATGTAGCAAACCGAAGACTTACACAATTTTACAAATATCTTAGGCACTTTACTTATACTCATACTCTTTATTCATAAAAATGAAAACCGTAAGTAATTAATTATGTCAAACACTTTAAATTATTATAATAGTGTAAATTTGATAACAAGAAATACAATAATAAATATTACAATAGGCTTGTGTTCTAGTTTCATTTATTACAAATAACAGCGTATTAGGGTATAATTACATACATTAAACATATTGAAAAAAATATTAAAATTGGCTCATACATTTCTTTCTGAGTTAGGCGTTTAAAGTTTTTGGTGGGGATAGAGAGCGGTTGCTCTGTCTCTCTCTCGCAAAGCGTGTGTTAGTATAGCATTTGTATGTAGAGTTTGCGGCTTGACGTCACCACGTGCTATAGTGCGCTCTCTGTCTAGCATGAAATTAAAATACTTGTAACACTTGAATTTTTAAACAAATTTTAATTTAGGCTTATTATGATCAACTTTTTATGAGAAAATAAACAAAAATTAAAAAATAGGACACAGGCCTATTATAATACATCACATTCATTAAATAATTACATTACCTAAGTATGTCAATCAAGAAATCATAATTAGTAAAAAATAAAGAAATAAATATGCTACACACTGCGATGCTGCTGCTATGCTCTTGCATATCATACATCTTCATTTACATCTGGTCGATTATGCATTTATCTTCACATACACATTTTTACGGATGTGCTGCAATATGGGTGGAGCATGGGTGTGATTATTATACACTAGTTTGATTTTCATATTTTTATCTAAAGCAATCTTGGCTGCGCAGTTCATCGAGCGTTTTCTCGAACAATAATAATTACGACTTTCGGGAACTCCATTTTTGGAAAACGTGTACATTTCATAAAGAAGTAATGATTTCCTGTTTACGCTGATCATTTGGTATCCACTGCTATTACGTTCTGTAACATTAAACGAGAAAAGAGTGTTAGAAGTACGAGGTTTAAAAAAATATATTTAATAATAGGCTCCGCTTTACCGCCTTCTCGCCTGATGTTTTTAGGACAATTACGAGTATTTAGACAATACGAAAGAAATAAAATATAACTTGGAGATATATGTAAATATATACATTGAGAAAGAAACGGACAGTAATTCGTTCATGTATTTTAAAGTTGACCGTTTATCACACGCGGCTGATGCGACTATGCCTTGCACATTCGATCAGAAAATACAAATTAAAATTTCGTTGTCTTGCACTAGGAAAACGTCCACTTTCGAGATCTGCGACAGACGCGCGCGAGTCACTAAAGGCATCGATTATTTAATTTAAGGCCTTTTTTAAGCCTGATGTGTTCTCACCCACCACGCCACTTCTATATCACTTGTTCGTTTGATCTCAGGGCATTATCTTAAAAATAACATTGTAAACGTTTAAAAGAAATTTTCTTGTGTTATTATGTTATTGCCATTTTGGCATATATAAAAAAATGCGTTAAGCTCTGACTGGCTGAATTTAATTGCGCTAAAATTATTACAATTAACATATAAAATTATTATAATTAACTAAGTGGGTATTGAATAAAAACCAACATTTACTTTACTTTACTTTTTTATGTGATTAGATACTATGTATTAACATTACATGTGGCTCAGAATATGGCGTGCCGATCTCACTCATCCATTTTTATATATATATATAAAATTACTGTATCTGTTATGGAAACTGACGTGGTTTTCACACATTTTATTTATATTCACCTTGATAAAGACCGCCGAATGCGGTTGAAACTATGGTCGGAGTATCCGGCCTATTTTTACTGTATCTACTTTAAAAAAATGCTTCGTTCAATATATGTATAGATCATTTTTTATTATAATGGCCAAAAAAGGGATAATCAGTTTTTCCCATTTATTCTCTAGATCGCTGCACTCGGTATTCTGGCCCATAATACATTTTTTTATATAATATAAAGTTCTGCGGCTGGTTTTTGCTAATATGTATATGTTTACCTTCTTCACTTCTTCGAATTCACTTCTTACTTCAACAATTGTAGAGACCGATTCTGGCCCGTAATACAAATTTCTTTTTTTTTTAATATAATTTAAAGTTCTGCGGCTGGTTTTTGCTGATATAATGTTTACCTTCTTCACTTCTTCAAATTCACTTCTTACTTCAACAATTGTAGAAACCGATTCTGGCCCGTAATACAAATTTCATTTTTTTTTAAATATAATTTAAAGTTCTGCGGCTGGTTTTTGCTAATATATGTTTACCTTCTTCACTTCTTCAAATTCACTTCTTACTTCAACAATTGTAGAAACCGTGACGGTTAAAGTATGTACACATACTCATATTTACTGACTTGATGCAATATGGGCGGAGCGTGGTTGTGGTCATCATGTACTAGCTTAATTTCCATGTTTTTATTCAGAGAAATCTTAGCTTTGCAGTTCATCGAGCGTTTTTTCGAACAACAGTAATTACGACTTTTGGGGACTCCAAGTTTGGAAAATGTGTAATTGTTATGCAGAAGTAACAATTTATTATTTACGCTGATAAATTTGTATCCCCTGATATCAGATTCTGTAACATTTAAGAAAAAAACGAGTGTTGTAGTACGAAATCAATTCGAACATTTTAGAAAATATAGGTCAAAAAACTAAAATAGGATTCGTTTTTTGTATTTATTTAAAAGTCGATACGTCGCGTCGTCGACTCAAATGCAAGTTTTGCTCTAGCGCGAAACAGTAACAAATTTATGCGATCTACGCAGAGAAGTTGGACTTAGCAACAAATGATAAAACTCCAGATTACTAATACCATTTTAATTTAATATAATACGAATTTACTTTATATTACATTACATTAATGCCCATTAGAATATGAAAAAAAAAAAACAGAATCGTGGAACATTTCAAGTTTTATTTATTTAAAGAAAAAGAACGGCAATAAGGCAAGCGGTCCGCCTGATGGTAAGCGGTAATCGCTGCCTATGGATACCTGCAACACTAGCGGCGCTGTCGATGCCTGCCCACTGCCACTTCAACTTGCTAATCCGGTGGGCTATATCGGTAACTTTCGTTCGTCTACGGATCTCCTTATTTCTGATTCGATCTCGTAGAGAAACTCCGAGCACAGCCCTCTCCATAGCTCGTTGTGCGACTTTGAGCTTTCTTAAGAGACCCATAGTCAGAGACCACGTGTCAGTGCCGTATTTCATCACTGGCATGGCAACACATACTGATCGAAGACTTTCGTCTTTTTAATCGTCCATCGTACAAATAGTAATACATACAACACACACATACATATTTACTTAACTTATTTTGATAAATTCATCTCTACCGATTCGCCGCAATACAGGCGGAGGGTGGTTGTGGTCAGTATTCACCATGTTAATCTCCATGTTCTTGCGCAGAGACATTCTGGCTCCGCAATTTAACGCAGATCTTTTCGAACAGTAATAATTACGAGGCTTGAGGCGACCCTTTTTGGAAAATGTGTAATTTTGGTAAAGAATTATAGATTTACCATTTAATTTGATTTCTTCGTATCCTTTGGTGTCTGATTCTGTAAAATATAATAAAAACAATGTGTGTGTTACTGTGGGACCAATTTTGATAGTTCGGAACAAACAGAAGAGAAAATTCTGAAAAAAATTGACAAGATTACAAATTAAAACCTGTTATCTTCCATTAAAATTTATGTACTTAGATATTGATGTCGCATCCGAGAGACCGGAAAGAGTGGCATAAACAAAGGGCAGAAATATCTATACCCAGCAGTGGATCATTCAGGGCTGATGATGATACATTGATGACTACAACAAACTCGTATTTGAGTAGAAATCCACTGAAGCTATGTATAACTATGGTAGGCCGAAATGTTCACCTAGCTACATATATTATCTATACCCATCCTAACACACTTAGATGATTCAAAAGCATTTTTTGTCTAATAATGCCATTTATAAAGCTTTACTTCTGCTTGCAGTCTACGACGCTCTTAATATCGGTGACGATAAAAGACAAAAGCAAAGTGCAAAAGATCTTTAGAGATACTCGTAGAGAAACTAATGGGTTGAGGTGGTCACGATTGCGTATTGTAGTACCGATACTAAGGAGAGCTACGAAATTCCCGGTTCTTAATACCGGGAATACCGGGAAATTCAGTATTCAATGCAACATTTTTTTTAAATATTTAATAAAAGATTTGCGCTTGGCCGCCAACTCGCTTTATGTTAAGCGATGATGAATTACTATTTTCAGTATCATGTTTTTTTTTATCAAATATAGGTTTGCGTTTGACCGCCAGCTTGCCTGGTGTTAAGCGATAATGCGGTCTACAATGGGGCACGTTTGCCTAGAAGGAACCGATTCACTCGTGATTTGAAGACACCCAGATTGTAACTACAGGGGAACATCCATTCAGGTAGCGCATTTCACAGACTAGCAGTTCGCATAATAATAGTGAAATCAAAGCGCTTTGTACGGGTTTCCACATAAATTCAAACTGTCCATTCCGTTACACTGCCGTCTCTGTTACAAACGTCATACCGTCATCATTATCTTCTTCATTAGAACCATCAGTAATCAGAATTGTAAACCCAACATCTAAACAAAAGAAATAGAAGAAAACTCTATCAATAATTTAGTTTAGTATATTAAAGATATCCTATATATATATACTAATTAAGATAAGATAATCCTGAGACGGTAGAGTATCTTACCGAAAGGGTATCAACGGAACCCTATTACTTAGCCCATGGCGTCTGTTTGTCTTACCTTTAATGAGTTGTATCTTCTGAAACGTATTAGGTAGCCTGTTAAACTTTTCACACAAAACGTGTTAAGCGGATATAAAAATAAAAATGTAAGGTTACAAAAACGTTATATTTATCGATGCTTTTTGTGGTTTATCGTACACATGTTAGTTAACTTATTTTGATAAACTCATCTCCACTGACCCGATGCAAAACAGGCGGAGCGTGATTGTGAACAGTATTCGCCACGTTAATTTCCATGTTCTTGTTGAGAGAAATACTGGCTCTGCAACTTGATGCAGATTTTTTCGAACAGTAGTAATTTCGAGACGAGCTCCGGCCTCTTTTAGAAAATGTATAGTTATTGAAGAGAATTACAGGTTTGCCACTCAGTTTGATTTCTTTGTATTCTTTGATGTCTGATTCTGTAAAATATAATATATATACAACATGTGAATGTTTAACGTCTCCGGAACCAATTTGGTTCGAATATAGTTCTAAACATATAAAATTCGAAATGAAAAATCTTGATATTTTTCTTGTCAAATTTACAAATTAAAACCAGCTACAATCCATTACTATTTCTGTAACTGAATATTTATCACTACAACAAACTCCTATTAGAACGGAACACTGACGCTATGTTTTTTTTTAAAGAAATACTGTTTCAATATATTATATCTAAGTTTTATTTTTATTTTGAATTGTCTTAGATTGTTTTTACATTTGAACCCAGCCTAGCTCCACACGGGTCCTGTTGGATTCTCGACCTTACGTAGTTTAGATTTAAAACAGTAATATGTTAACTAATAATACCATTTATAAAGTAGCTCGCGGTTGTTATACAGTATATTATTTAAATGTTTTTCTTGCAAACGGTCTTCAATGGAAATCGACCACAAGTGTTTGTAATTTTAACTTATTTTGATAAACTCATATCTACCAATTCGACGCAATACAGGCGGAGCGTGGTTGTGGTCAGTATTGGACAATTTAATCTCCATATTCTTACAGAAAGAAATTCTGGCTTTGCAGTTCAATCTACTTCTTTTAGAGCAGTAGTAATACATACTCGCAGGACATCCTTTTTTAGAAAAAGTGTAGTTTTTGTATAGAATTATAGGTTTCCCATTTACTTTAATCAGTTCGTATCCTTTGACATCTAATTCTGTAAAATATAACAAGTAAACACATGGATCTGCAATTAAAATCTGCAAGTTGAAGTGGCAATAGGCAGGCCACATCGCTCGAAGAACTGATAACCGATGGAGAATAAAGGTTCTTGAGTGGAAACAGCGAACCGGAAGACGCAGCGTAGGTAGGCCTCCCACTAGATGGACCGACGACATTGTAAGAGTCGCGGGCATCGAGTGAATGCAGATGGCAGGATGTCGTTCGGTGTGGAGGTTAAAGGGGGAGGCCTATGTTCAGCAGTGGACGTCTTCTGGCGTCCGTTCGTTGATGATGGTGATGAAACACATGGATGAAATTTTTGTCATCAACTGTTCTGACACCACAGGATTCTTGAGCATTTTTATAGAATTGTTATCAAATTAAAAAGTTAAATTGGATGGTTATTCTATGAAAAATGTGTAGTCTATCTTATTAAGGGCTGTTCACCTAGAGGTTGTCATTGAGGGAGATCCAAACAAATCGAATTTTTCTTACAAAAGATGGGGAAAATAGAAACTGATAGTGGTATTCCGTAAGTATTATTTTAAACATAGAATAGAAATTATACAGTAACACAAGAATTTCAACATTTACTTTTCCAAAACCCCTAATTTATTTATTTTACAAACTTTATTGAAAATGCGTTCCATTTTTTTTTTTGTTTTTCAAAAGTATTTACTGTTGGATTATTATGCATAACTTATAAAACAGAACATTAACGAAAACTTAAAATACTAGCTAAAAAATTAACTTAAAATAACTTTATAAAAACTTAAAATAAAACACAGATTAGTGGAGGGAGAGGTAGTGCCCAGAACGCTGGCGGCATTGCCACGTTGAATGGCAATGCTCAATTTCTGTGCGAAATAAAACCTAGCATTTTGAACACCCGCCGCTTCCGCCAATCCATCCACTTTTTTCAAAAGTATTACAATAACAAAATTGATTTCGTTTTTCGTTATTATTTTTATAGATCGTTTCTGACACTTCAATAGCTTTTTAGGGTTCCGTAGCTCGACAAGGAACTCTTATAAATTCGTTCTGTCCGTCCGTCTGTCTGTCTGTCGGTCCGTCCGTCCGTCCGAATTTTTTAAAACCTTCCAACTTCTATAATTATTTAGATAAGTGAATGAAACTTTGCATAATAACAGTTGTAATATAGATATCAATTTTAAAAGTATGAAAAATACATAATATTGCATTTTAGGGGTGGCTCTGGTACATGTGAAATGGGGATGTTTTTTTTTCACTCCAACTATTCGTGTGGGGTATCGTTGAAAAGGTGTTTTAAAATGAATGTAAGTTTTCATACATAACTTTTTTATAAAGTCTTTACTTTGCGATATATGGCCCGCCAAAGTGGCAAAAAGTTGCCCCCCCCTGCATTTCTAACATATAAGACATGGAAACTTGAATATTACAATACAGATAGGTCATATTTAAAACCTTCATTCAAAATTATTTCGAACATTATCTGATGATGAATTTTCGAGAAACAGCGATAAAACTGTAATAAATTCAAAACGTTCTAGCTCATAGGTCATTGACCTTTTTGTAAAATGGTCTTAACAAATAATGTTTCTCAATCAGTTTTCTCTATGGTTAAACCATAAAAAGTATATGCTATGTCAGGTGTCATCTCTGAAATTTGGCAAAGTCCACAGAGATTCGTTCGTTCGAATTTTTCTATAACCATAATTTTCTGCACTATGACTACAATTATATGGCTTTGATTACGGAACCCTACCATATGCGTGTCTTGACACGCTCTTGGCCAATTATTATTATCAGTACCATTAACCTCATGTAGTTGTGGCATAAGTTTGTAGCAAATGTAGATAAGCATATTATATTTCTTTTATTGTTACTAAATACTAGCTTCAGATTGGCATTGTTTGCACTAGATACCTCTACAGTTTTTTTTTTAAATCTTGGCTACCATATTTTATTTATATGCGCACTTATGTTATAATCCATTATGTTGTGTATCCAAGAAACACGTTTATGATTTTGCTTGATGTGTGTAATATTTCTACTTTTACCTTGTTTTTTTTTACTTTTATCTTGAACATACACAGTTCAAGATAAAAGTTAAAAAAAATAATTAAAAAAATACAGAAATCGAGCATTGCCATTCAACGTGGCATTGCCGCCAGCGTTCTGGGATCCCTCCACTAATATGTATTATTAGTGGAGTAAATAGCTTAAATAGTTTCATGAAAATATGAATGATTTCTGAAAATTGTTGATTAGTATATTTATACAAAAATAACGGATGTTTAGGACGTCTATTAACATATTTTGATATACTTATTTACTCCGATTCGGTGTAATACAGGCGGAGCGTGGTTGTGATCAGTATTTGCCGATTTGATTACCATGTTCTTGCACAGAGAAATTCTAGCTTTGCAGTCCAATCTACTTCTTTTAGAACAGTAGTAGTTCATAGGACCTCCTTGTTTGGAAAATGTATAGTTTTGGTATAGCATTATAGGTTTTCCATTCACTATAATTGATTCGTATCCTTTCACGTCCCATTCTGTAAAATATAACACGAAAAAAGTGTCTGTTACTGCGAAAGAAATGTTTGTGTCGTTCGTTTTGAAACTACAGGATTCTTGTGTGATCCGAACGAATCAATGCCATAGAGTTTCTTATTTGCGTCTAATGAAAATAAATAAAGCGTGTCTTATAAACATTTGATTGCTCGTGCGGTTTCGTTCTCGTAGGCACGCACTAAGCAAGAAGGTTTACAACTACATTAGACAATTATATTACTTGGGTTTTACGATTTGCCTTTAGTAAAAACTCAAAAATCTGTCAATTTTTTGGGTAATCGTAAAAAGTTTATACACACACTAAGATTAATCAAAATTGGAGGAATACTTAGTTTCCGTTTTTTTTAAATTATATACATTTTACTCACAGACATGGTTGTGATCAGTATTACCCGATTTGTTACACATTTTCTTGTAGAAATAAATTCTGGCTTTGCTCTTTCTTTTATAGCAGTAGCAACAAAACTTGTACAAAGGGCATCAGTTTTTGGAAAATATGTAATTTTGTTATATAATTATAGGTTGTCTTTTCATTTTAACAGATTCGTATACATTGAATTCCATAAAATAGAATAATATCCTACTGGGTTTTACTACTCTTTCTTGGTATCAATCGTTTAGAAACTGCAAGTAAATTGAATTTCGTTTCCGAAAAAGCTTACTACTACATTTGTATAAAATTAAAATCAGTTATTTACTATATGAAAAATGGGAAATTAAAAGAAAAAATATATTTAAATATAAATTTAGTTTCCGAAAATGTTTACTAGTTTAATAATATAAAAAATACTGTTCGGGATGACTTAACCTATTTTTATATAATCATATCTCCCGATTTGATGCAATGCAGGTGGGCCGTGGTTGTGATTAGTATTCGCAAATTTTATTTTCATGTCCTGGGACAGAGAAATCCTGGCTTTGCATTTCAACGCAAGTTTTTTAGAGCAGTAGTAATAACGATACATGGGATCTCCCTGTTTTGAAAATGTATAGTTTTTGTAGAGAATTATAGGTTTGCCATTCACTTTGATTGTCTTGTAGTCTTTCACGGCTACTTCTGTGAAATATAATTAAAGCGACGTGTGTTAGTACCATTCAAGTGATATTTTTTTCTTCTTTTTCCTGTGGTTAGTATGAAAACAAATCCGATTGTCAGTTGTTTGAAAATACCCTATTATTTCGTGACAAAGTCGAGATTGTATTAGAACTTAGTAATGAAATCCAGTTACATATTATAATTTCAAAATTTTAATACTAACTTATGAGTTATGATTAACTACTGTTGACTGCTGTTGACCTATTGCTTAAATGGGGGAGACGATCTGAATAAATCTTATTTTCTTTTACATAGAGACGGATCTTATCGTCATAATTTTCAGCTTATCATATTCCCACTGCTGGGTCGCAGGCCTTATAATATATTATAAGGCCTGCGACCTAATATAGGGAAATAGAGAGAGAGAGAGAGAGAGAGAGAGAATAGATCCTAATACACCACGTTGGCCCAGTGCATGTTGGTGAATGTCACATGTCTTTAAACTTTTGAGGATCTTGGACATACTGACGAAAATTTTGAGCGATAGCATCGGCGAAATCATTCATTGGTGCAAGGATGAGGATCTGGCTGATGGAAGCTTACATGCTACCGCTTGCCCACCATCGCCGAACAAAATCGGGTCTATTTTGATATATTCGTTTCTTCGGACGCGATGCAATACAGGAGGACCGTGATTGTGATCAGTAATCGCCATTTTGATATCCATGTTTTTGAAGAGAGAAATTCTGGCTCTGCATTTCAGCGTATTTCTTTTAGAACAGTAGTAATTACGAGCACTAAGAAGTCCTTGTTTAGAAAACGTGTGGTTTTTGTAGAGTATTACAGGTTTTCCATAAACTTTAATTGATTCGTATTCCTTCATGTGTAATTCTGCAAAACATGTAAAACAAAAAGTTAAGTATGTATCGTCAAAATAAATAATAAAACTATACATTAGGACTACGGGTTTTCCAATAAGAGGTGTTATTTTGATATTCAAAGAAAAATGCCATTTTTTATTATAAATCATCAGATGTTTATTTCATTACAAAGAGGAAGGTATGCCGTTAATAGTGGAAAATAACATCAGGCAAATGACCACCACGGCCACGCTTACAGGACAAAATCCTTTTCATGAAATTTTCCATAACTAAATCGCAAAGTGGCTGCTCTATGTCCTCGATAGCCTCACGAATTCCATCTTTGAGGTCTTGAATCGATACTGGGCTGTTGGCGTAGACCTTCTCCTTCACGTGGCCCCAAAGAAAGAAGTCGCAAGGTGTTAAATCACAAGATCTCGGTGGCCAATTGTGATCACCTCTTCGAGAGATAACACGGTCCGGAAACTTTTCCCTTAAAAGATCAATGGTTTCGTTGCTTGTGTGGCACGTAGCGCCGTCTTGTTGAAAGTGAACGTTGTCCAGATCAATACTGTAATGTTGAGTAAAAGACAGACTATCGCAGAATGAGGTTTATTCGTAGGCAGTGACCTATATATAGAAGTCTAATTAAATGGAGGTAGTTTGAGATAGTATTGAGACTACCTCCATTTATCTAATACATTACATTATCCTCCTTCTAAATATAGTAATGGTATACAAACTTATATTAAACTAACTTATATCACTTAAATTCCTAAATGCATATACTTATACAACTATACAGTATTATTTCTCTCTGCGTGGTTTTAACGTCTCATACCAAGGTGGAATGTCAAGAACTCGGCGTTGACGCGTCACGACCCGAGTAGGTACCGGTACCGGCGGCGTCACCGGTGATATAGCGGTCGTCGGCGACCGACCGCTCGGCTCGCCGCCTACCACTACAGGCTCATTTACACCATCGCTGGCACCGCTCGCACGACCTAACGCGGAAGAGGGCGACTGCACCAGTGGGGTCGACCAACCCTCCTTAATCGTGCTCGCATCTGTATGAACTACACTAGCTAACGAATGACGTGATTTCCGCGGATTTTTGTGCAGTAACTGATCGACGTGCTTTTTAGTGATCTTATTATTGTCCGTTCGAACTACGAATGAAACGGGACCGGTCTGACCTAACACTAATCCATCCTTCCACTTGACATCCTTGTCGGCATAATTGCGCACTAGCACCATGTCCCCGGGCACGACGTCACGCGGCTCGCCTCCGCGCCGCTCCTCTTGCGCGCTCTGCTTCTCACGCACCAACTCGCCCGTGTTGGGTCGTAGCAGATCGAGTCTACCTCGCAGGCGACGCCCTAATAAGGCCACGGCGGGCTCTTTCTTTGTCGTGCAATGCTCCGTGTTTCTATACGTAAACAAGAATTTACATAGAGCTGTATCATAATCTTCGTTTTGTACTGTTGCCTTTTTAAGTGCCTGTTTGACTGACCGTACGGCATTTTCAGCAGCACCGTTACTCGACGGATGAAATGGGGCGACTAGAATGCGCTTAATTCCATTTTTTTCCAGGTAAAATAAGTACTGCTGTGAAGAAAACGGAGGTCCATTGTCGCTCACAATAGATTTAGGTAAACCGAATCGAGAAAATATTTTTCGGAAAATAGCTATCACCGCCACTGCCGATGTAGTCGAAATGCGTTCGACTTCAAGCCACTTAGTGTTTGCATCTAACATGATCAAATAATGTTTGTTTTTATAAGGTCCCAAGAAATCAACATTGAGTCGCGTCCATGGCTCCGTAGGCCAGGGCCAGGAATGCAGCGGCGCAGCTGGCGGCTGGTCGCGCTGTGACGAACATGCGCTGCATTCACGGCATTGTTTTTCAATGTCAGAATCTAAACCCTCCCACCATAAATAATTGCGAGAGACCTGCTTCATTTTGACGACACCTAAATGACCGCTGTGCAGCTCTCGAAGTATTATCGACCTGAGGCTGGTGGGTATAACCACGCGATAACCCCATACTAGACAACCGTGCTCTAAAAACATGTTGTCTTTTTTAGGGAAAAATGCTCTGTCCCTTTCGTCTAATGAACGTTCCGGCGAACCAAATTTAATGTAACCCACAATTTTATTTAATTGTGGATCTTTCATAGTTTCGACTTTAACTTCATTAAATGTAATCGGCATTTTATCTTCAATGAAGTTTAAATAACTCCCTTCCAATATTTCGCTATCGTGTCCCTTCTTAACCGTTTGTTCGAGTGGCAAACGCGATAAAACATCCGCAAAAATATTCCTAGACGACGGAATGAATTCAATGTCATAATTGTATGCAGCCAATCGTACCGCGTATCTTTGTAAACGACTCGCGGCAGTCTGCGGGATGCCTTTGTTTTTGCCAAAAATGTAACTTAACGCTCGATGATCACTGCGCAGCAGAAAATGTCTCCCGTACAAATACTGATGGTGCTTTGTCACCCCAAAAACGATAGCTAAGGCTTCCTTATCTAACTGCGAGTAATTGAGCTCGTGCGAGTTGAGCGTGCGCGATGCGCAACTGACCGGGCGCTCCGAACCGTCGGGATAGCGGTGCCAAAGGACCGCACCAAGACCGTATGCTGAGCTATCCACAGAAAGGATCAACGGGAGGCTCGGATCATAATGCGCCAACACCGGACCAACGCTCAATACATTTTTGACTTTATTGAAAGCTAACTCACAATCGTCGCTCCAATGCCACCTAGCGTTTTTCTTGAGCAACTCATACAAAGGTTTTAATATATCGCTAATGTTGGCACAGAACTTGGCGTAAAAATTTACAAGCCCTAAAAAGCTTTTTAATTGAGTGACGTCATTGTGCGTCGGCGCCGCTACTATGGCTTCAACTTTCTTATCATCGGCATGTAATCCGTCCTTATCAATGCGATACCCTAAGTAGGTAACGCAGTGTTTAAAAAATTCACATTTAGACATATTAACTCTTAAACCGGCATCTCTTAATCGGCTTAACACGGCTCGCAAATTTTCAAGGTTAGTAGCTTTATCAGTACCTGCGCAACAGATGTCGTCTTGGAACACCACCGTGAACGGCAACCCACTGAGTATTTCTTCTATCATTTTTTGAAAATTTTCAGGTATGCATTTAATACCAAAAGGTACACGTTTGTAAACAAAAGTACCGACATGCGTGGTGATTGCCGTCATCGGTTGTGACTCATCAGTTAAGAGTACCTGCTGGTAAGCGTGGGACAAATCTAATTTTGAAAAAAGTACCCCACCGGCAAGGGTGGCAAATATTTCTTCAATACGCGGTAAAGGATAGTGAAAATCCTTTAACTTGGGATTGATAGTGATTTTATAATCCCCGCAGATACGGATGTCACCATTTTTTTTTACAACAACCACTATAGGCGTTCCATAGTCCGAGCGATCTACTTTGTAAACAACACCTTCACGCTGTAATCGTTCCAAATTTGACTCGACCGAGGCTCGCATCGCAAGCGGCAGTGAACGAGCTTTCACAAACACCGGTGTGTCATCTGATAAGTGTAACTGCATGCGTACAGTACATGTCCCAAGCCCATCAGCGAATACTTCTGGAAATTCTTTACGTAAACATTCTACAGATTCGTCACAAGTATCAGTTAAGCTGTAAAAATCATTGACTTTGACTCCCAACACTCTAATCCACATTCGACCCATTAATGGCGGGCCACCGTTATCTATGACAAATAATTGCAGTATTTTTGAACGTGAAGCGTACGTAACTTGGACCTCAATGAAACCCATCGGCTTAATAACATCTCCTGTGTAAGACTTCAATGTTAATGCTTTCTTTTGTAAAGGTAAATACTGAAATAACTTATCATAACACGCTTTCGAAATTGCGGAAAATTTGCAACCGGTGTCTACTTCGAACCGTAATGAATGCTTCTCAACTGTCAAATTGACGTAATACGGGTCATCATTAATATCACTCGATAAATTGTAAAAGTTCATGCCATCGTCATCGGAATCAGAGTCAACTAAAAAAAACTGACCTCTAGTCGTCCGCGAAGAATCCGATCCACGTCCACCTTCGTACTTACGGCACATAACTTTTAAATGACCTTTATCACCACAACGATCACAATTGTAGTTCTTGAACCGGCACTTGGCCGCCGCGTGCCCGTCCTTGCCGCATCGCGGGCACGGGCGGCGCGGCGCCGCTGCGGCGGCAGGCCCCTGCGCCGCCGCCGATGTCGCTGGTTGAGCGCGGCGCAGCCCGCGCGTCGCCGCCGAACCCAAACGATGCAGGCCCTTCGCGGCGGGCGCGCCGCCGCCGGCGCCCGCGCTGCCACTCACCGCTGCCGTCGCCGCGTGCCTATCGGCCGCCTCCAACGCCAGCGCCAGTTCGACAGCTCGCTTATAATCCAGCTCGCGTTCGGCAAAAAGCCTGGATCTCATATCCTCGTGGTAGAGACCAGACACGAACTGGTCCCTCAAGTTGACCTCCAGCGATACACCGAAGTTACAAGTTTTCGCTAGATGTTTCAAACTTTGTAGGTATTCGTTCACGGTCTCCCCCGTCGCTTGCTTCCGTTGCCGAAACACATGTCGTTCTGCGATTTCCGACCGCTGTGGCTCGAGATGTTGCTTCATTATTGACTCGAGCTCATCGAAAGTTTTTGATTCAGGCAAAGCAGGTGCACATAAATCACACATGAGTTCGTAACACGTAATCCCAACATGAGTAACTAACGTCGCCACGTGCAATTCTTCCGCTATGCCATTTAACGTTATAAACTGTTTCATTCGCCTACAATAAGCATCCCAACTATGGGAACCAATATCAAACACTTCGATTTTACCTATAGGCATGATCACAAACACTTTTGTACGTAAGTTCAAAATAAATACGACTGCGCCAAATGTAATGTTGAGTAAAAGACAGACTATCGCAGAATGAGGTTTATTCGTAGGCAGTGACCTATATATAGAAGTCTAATTAAATGGAGGTAGTTTGAGATAGTATTGAGACTACCTCCATTTATCTAATACATTACAAATACCATCCAATTCCGGCCATAAAAAATCGTTAATCATCTCTTGATAGCGCAATCCATTCACCGTAACTGTTGCGCCAGCCTCATTTTCGAAAAAGTAAGGTCCAATGACTCCGCCGGACCATAAACCGCACCAAACAGTCACACGTTGAGGATAGAGAGGCTTTTCAACAATAACTCTTGGGTTTTCTGAGCCCCAGATGCGACAATTTTGCTTGTTGACGAAGCCACCGAGGTGGAAATGGGCCTCATCACTGAAGATGATTTTTCGATGGAATTCCGGATCATTTTCATGCATTTCAACGACCCAATCAGCAAAGTCACGACGTTGTTGATGATCGGCCGGCTTGAGTTCTTGTGTTAACTGGACTTTATAAGCCTTAAGACCCAAATCTTTATGCAAAATACGGTGTAATGACGTTTGTGGAATACCTAATTCCAAAGAACGACGAGGAATGGACAAACCTGGGTTTTCTTCAACACTTTCGGCTACAGCAGCAATATTCTCGGCTGTTCTTGAGCGACGTGCACGGGTTTTATTCTTCTCATCACTAACTTGTCCCAACAGCTCGAATTTTTCCACCAATTTCTGTATTGCGGTCCGACAAGGTGCTTCACGACGACCCAAAAATGTTCGAGTTTTACGAACCGTCTCTGCCAAATTTTCACCATTTTTATAGTAAATTTTAATAATTTCAATGCGTTGTTGAAGCGTGTATCGTACCATTTTTATTAATGGCGTAGTTTCTACTTGTCAAATGCCAAGAAATGACAGCTTCAAAAGTGACATCTACCGAAATAGCGGGCTATTCAAAATAACACCTCTTATTGGAAAACCCTTTATAACTATACGTTACGATCTTTTTTGGGTACCTTTGAAAATCATGCATACCCCACAGCAATACATACACTCAAAATTACAACCCACCTTCGGGGGCAGTCAGGTAAATATTTTAAATGTAGTTTTTGTCAGCTATGTTTTTGCTAATTCTAGAACCTTGTTGGGAATCAAATTGAATATAACTGACATTTTGATATAAATTGGACCTGCAGGCCTAGCACGGGCAACAAATTATCTTTCCATTGTTTTTATCCCGCGAGAAAGAGACAAATATATCCATTTCATTACATACAAATATATTTCTTTCTTTTCTTTCTTACTAGAAGCATAGTCGGAATGAAAAGAACGGACCGGAAACATAACCCTGATTGTTCCAGAACTGACATTGACTATGTAGGCTACAAGACTCGGACTCGAAAACACAGCACACAGTTATTTCTATATTTTAATTGTCACCAGTATGAAGATATTGCAAGAGCTCGTAGTGTGGTTTGCTGTAACCATTTATATAATTTATTTCGTTCATGTCTTGGAAACGATTATTGCCAAAATGCCTGGCACGTTAACATAATTTGATATACTCGTGTCTACCGATGCGGCGCAAAACAGGCGGAGCGTGGTTGTGGTCAGAATACGCCAATTTGATCTTCATGTTTTTGAAGAGAGAAATTCTAGCTTTGCAGTTCAACCCAGTTTTTCTAGAACAGTAGTAGCTACGAGACATGGGATTTCCCTGTTTAGAATATGTGTAGTTTTTGTAGTAAATCATTGTTTTGCCGTTCAACTTGATAGATTCGTATTCATTTTTGTTAAATTCTGTAAAATATAACAAAACATCGTGTGTCACTTTATTATGAAAAAAATTGTTGTGTAAATTGATTGAAGTATATTTTTTTTGCCCTGTAATTTCGCTGGAAACATTGCCCTGCAAACCGGAACACAGTAGTGTTTGAACACTGCTGCTTGGCGGTTTAATAACTGGCAAAGGTGTGGTACTTCCCCAGGCGGACCCCTGCAAAAGAGTCCTACCACTACAGATATACATAACAGACAGTATATAACCATAAAATACAATATAACTTTATAATCTAATATCTGATGAAGACCTTTTTCTTTCGTTCTCTTTTTTCTTCTTCTTTGTTTCTATCTTTATTTTAAAAAGGTTTTTTTTAAATATATTTTATTTATTTCAACCATTTTTTTATTATTATTACAATTAAATCAATATTAAACGTAGAATAAGTTAGTAATATATACAAAAGGTAGTGTATTGAGATGATTTTCACGGTATTATAGTTTAATCGCAATCGGCGGTCTTGCTATAGTTGGAGAAACCGGCATAATTAACATAAATAAAATATAGCCGCTTAACATAAATAAAATATACAATGAGATGGTGGCCGATTGATAGCATGTGCGCTTTATAATCTAACTGCACCAGTTCGATCCTCAGCCTTGCACCAATGATTTATTTGGAACTTAAATAAATTATGTGTAGTTTCGATGCTATTAATCAAAAACCGGTAGTTAAAAAAACCGGTATATCCAAGAACTTCGAAAAGTTCAAATGCATATGACATTCTCTTACATGTACTAGGCCAGCATGGTGGATTAGGACCCATCTTCTCTCTCTCTCTATCTGAGGGAAGGCATGTGTCCCAACAGTGGGAACTTAGTAGGCTGATAATAATGATGCAATGTAATATATTTGGTCCCACCAGGTGAAAATGTTTTAGCTAAATTTATTTTTTAAATGCGGATACCGTTTTATGATTTGTCTGCAAAAATATTCTCCAGCGATTCTCTCTTTTGTATTAAATCGGTGTGAAATCCCAAGTTGGTCCGCATACTCATACGCGAGTCGACGGAAATACCGCTTCGTGAGTGGCGTGCCATTCAAATGGTATTCTTCAACTTTCTTAATTAAATCCGCTTCGTGTCCAAGTTCGAAGGTGTTCCGGAACCTTCCCAGTCTTCTCTCGATCGTTATTTCTTTGCCAGCTTTAAGAGCTTTGACATTCTTCCGCACAGTAGCCTCAGGTATGTGATATTTTTTTGCAGATTTCCTTATACTATCACCGGAATGAGCATCATTTATGGCATTTTTAAGAGCCCCAACGCTCCATAAACCTTTTTTGTATGGTTTACGTTTCGATTTGCTAATAATTGGAGGCTCAAAAGAGACAGTTTTCATTTGGCATGGATTTGGTGAGAGTTGTTTATTCCACAATGATTCTGTAAAATAACGCAAGTTAAAGCTTGTTGTGTTTTTTAAACACCTATTTTGCAAGTGACTGACGCGTAGAGTTTAAAACATAGATATCAAGTAGACAGTAAAACAAAACCAGTTCAGGAATAGAAACTCAAAAATATATTTTGATTGCATATTTATTCATATAAATATCTAAAAGAAAAGAAAAAAATAAAAGAAAAATATAGAAACTAAAAATATCAGTAAGTACTTGTATATAAAAATACCGTAGATTCGAACTTGCGCGAGCTCCCGGTCACCGAATGGTGACACTGACACCGTTGACGTTTTCTTGTGTCAGAGGCCAATTGGTCCACTTCGGTCGCTTCACCAATGGAGTGATTATTACATATTAGTTCACAAAAAACACCAAAAAATAACACCTAACAGGAACACAATCACAACAATAGTTAACAACAACATCTAACAACTAACAGTAATTTTTACTATATACATTTTTATACTATTGTTTCTTATAACTCTTTGGGTACATTACGTTTGTCTAAAACACTTTGGTACATTTTTATACAGTTTGAATAATCATAAAAAATTACGTAACTAAAATGTATAAAGTAAATTTTTCACAATATATAATTTTTTTCAAATTGCTATTTTGTGGATGGCAAGTCACCTGCCTCGACATTTTTATGTAACGATATAAAATGGCCAGGTGTCGTTTTCTCGTTCCAGAAAACCAGCCATAAATTTTCAATCCTATACTGTACAATAGTTTCATAATCTCATTCACATACAACCATTTTTAATTTCATATTCAAAGGCAACTTGTTTTCCTCGGTCCCACCTTGCCTCTAAAATGTCCCGGCCGGAGCCGAGAATGAATACAAATAACATATATCTACATAATTTCATATTTTGTTCTAAGAAAACTTTTATAAAGTATTCATTACCTATTTTTTTTTTTTTTTTTATATAACCCTCTACGTAATCCGATATCTATACTAGTTATATGCAGCAATATTAAATTATAATCATGTTTACCAACGATTTTAGCCCACTGCTGGACAAATATGCCTCTCCCAAAGCACGCCCTCTTCCCAGGCCCAATCTTCAGCATTTTGTTTCTACTATCAGGGGCGTCTCGGCAATTTACGCTACATATATTAAGTACAAAAATAAACATCTGACTTGATTAAAATCTGAAAAATTAAACCCCTAAGTTTATTTACTGCACTGATTAAAACTTTTCTCCATTCCACATTTCTTTGCCAACTGGTAGGCCAACTTTACGTATTCGTATTTTGTAAACTTTTTGCCGGGTTTGTAATTCTTTCTTACTTTTTCATGTAGTTCGTTTTGATATTCTTGTGGTAATGACTTCATGATGGCCTCAAGTTTTTCTAAGCTTAGATCTTTATAAATTTTTAGAGCCTCTAGTTTCTTCAAAGGGCATGATTCTTTATTTTTTTGATTACTTTCCCCAGGAGAAGTGATGCTATCTCCAGTATGTTCTGGTCTAATCCCCGACGGTGATGAGTCAGACGTAGAGCAAGTCGAATCTTTTACAGATGAACATTCTTGAATAGTCGTTTGTTTATCTAAAAAAATAAAAAATGTAGTTTAAACAGCAGTAGAACCATTTAAGCGTAAACACAATGCATTTTGGTATTCAAACCTTGCACGAAAAACTTTTAATAGCAATATCAGACCAATATGTCACTCTCTGTAACTAGAGATTAATATCCATGTTTTATTTTTATTTATCCTTTAATAGTAGATTAGTAGCCAAGGGCTGTAAGGCATCAATTGCAGCCCGAGATATTTAGGCGCACGAGCGCGGCGAGGGCGCCTATAGTTCGAGGGTGCAATTGATGCTTACACCCGAGCTAACTACTCTGCTTTACATCTCGATTGTGAGGTAAATAGAAAAAAACCGGCATTACAAGAATAAAACATTTTATTAGTTAAAATTTATAGTGAAATGAGAACAATTTTCAAATTTTAGGGACAACTACAACTAGGGTTACTCAGATAAAGACTTTACTCGTTTTTCTTTTCGCCACTTCATGAACTCGTCGTAAGTTTTCAAATATCTCTCTTTAGAACTTTCAGGCAAAATATTGTTAATTGCTACTTCAGCTTCCATTTTCAATGAATCGGGAGTGCAGCTTATATCTTCATCACTTGCAGAACTCATGTTTTTTTTCTTAATTAGCACGTAATTATAAAAAAAACCCAAAAACTAACAATATTTAAAGTAAAAGTTTTCTATTCCTGCCTTTTTTCATCTACACTAATATTATAAAGAGGAAAGATTTGTACCTATTTTTGTATGTTTGTATGTTTGTAATGAATAGGCTCCGAAACTACTGAACCGATTTGAAAAATTCTTTCACTGTTGGGAAGCTACACTATCCCCGGGTAACATAGGCTATATTATATTTTGTAGCGAGGCCGAAGGCCGAGCTTACACTCGTGCGAAGCCGGGGCGGACGGCTAGTCTTTTATAAAAAAAAAAAATTTCAAAAACGAAATTGAGCTTCGCCGTTCGACATTTAAAATTGATGACTATTATACTCATACGAAGACACAAGGCTGAATAGCGAAGCGACCTCTTTTGTCATTGGGCTGAATGCATGATGTCTATTGCCAGTATGATGGTTAGATGTACGCGAACTTTTTTTATGAGTGAAGTTTTTTTTTATTACTTACCGCCCTAGGGCTTTTCTAGCTAAATTATTACCCTAGAGCGCTAATTGGTCACCTACAAGCCCCATTTGGGGGTAATAAGGACCTACTTACCGAATATGAGAGATGTAAAAGTAATTAACACGCTCTACATAATGATATGCGAGCACGTTTGTTATCCTAGTCGATCAAGGTTTTCTCTGTATCATGTGGGTTATCTTTTATTGGTGCCAAAATACGGCGGCGACGCGAGCAGAGACTTCACACGACTGTTTCACTAGCTTCCATTTTATTATGATTTTACGAGTACAATGATCCTCAAAACGAATTAACAAAATGAAATGTACTAAAAAGATCTAACACAGCAAGTTTCGTTTTGATGTTCATAGTAGTTTCTAGGATATTTGGTCAATAAAACACAACACGCAGACAATCACACAGTGTACTAGCCTCGTCACTCAGTTTAAATAAAAGAATGCATAATTACGTTAAAAAATCTTGCGTTACTTTTTATGCTAGTGTTTTTGGATATTTTATGTAAAAAAGAAATACATACAGAAACACCAGTTGGAGTAAAATAAATCATTTTTTTTATTTATTTATTTGGTATACCTATTTATTTAAAATTTCTCAAATGCAACTATCTATAACTAAGGACAAATTTTTACATATTTTTTAATCGAAACAACTCTAAAAGTATTCCTTTTTTATTTATATTATTCTTACATAATGAAGGACATTCAGTTAACAAAAAAACATATTTTCAGCAATGTTTTTATTCGTGGCACTCATCGAGATACAATACTTAACTTATAGAGTCACAATCTCTAAGAGAAAACAGTCATAAATTATCCGAACGTCGTTGTACATACCTATACATCAATTATATAGTTCGCAATGCCATAATTTACTCCAACTTAGACGTTATCGCATGCGTAATGTTCAACGTCGCTTGTCCGCTGTCATCGTAGCACTGGCGTCACGCGTCACGCGGCGTTGTAGTCGAATCGCGGTTGCCTTATAACTAACCAAACGGCGTGCGCCGAGTTTAGGTTCAAACATTTTGTTTGCAAGATTGTGACTCTATTATATTACCTCGATGATTGCACTGCATGAGTTATTGAATAAACCCTTAAGAAGTTTTGACGTAATTATCCTCCGAAACCTTATACAACTTGATTGGCACGTGATTATGATCAGTGCTTGCTTCTACAATGTACCCTTCTTTGTCCAACTTTAGTCTGGCTGTGCAATGGGTGGAGAGTCTTTTGGAACAGTACAGATATCGCCTGGAGTTCTTCGGGCCTAGGAACGAGTATGTGTGTTTGTCGTAATATGCCACCGATCTACCATTGATCTTGATCATTCTGATTTGTGTTTCTGTAAAGCAAACGGATATCTAAATAGATTTATAAACAGAAACTTAACACATTATTTTAACAGGTAAAAATTATAAAGCAAAACGAAAATTCTAAAAATGTTTTGATATGTAATGTAGACTAATTAATAATTGACATACAAGGGTCAGATGCAGAAGGCGGTAATCCTTGACACAGCGCGCATTATCAGGAGGTTCCCACTCTGCAGCCCTAACTCCTACCACCCGTTGATAATCCCCATTGGCATAAAATAATAATGCACACAGTACCTTTAAAATAGAATAGATTAATGGGTTAAGAAATATATCATGTACCTTTAAAGTTAGATAGAATTTATTGGAGTGAAAACATTGGTAGCTTGGGCCCTGCCCCGCTGCTGGCGGCACCCTAGGCTTAAGTTTTTTTAGAACATTTTGTTTTTATATAGATATAGTAGAAAAACTTAAATTTAAGAAGAAAATTAAATATGTGAAGAATAACTAATGTAGGTAATAAACATGTTTCTTTTATTAATTTAGGTATAAAATAAAACGAAACTAAAATATGATTTTGAAAATGGTCTAACATAGAGATAATTTTATTTTATTTAAATGATTTTTCAAATTCAAAATATTTATTTCGCATAAACATGGGTACATTGTGTTGTGATAAATAAAAGTAGATCCCCAGGGTCCATCGCTAGTTTGGCATGCAAATGTTTTGCAAATTAGTTTGATTATTCTTAGGACCGTGTATTTTTTGGTCATTGAGTCCAGAACATCCACACTTCCTTTAGTTTTGTTGTAAAAGTGTACAATTTCTGAGATTACAACTTTATTAATTTCATCTGGAGTGATAGTTACATTAACATTTTGTTCAAAATTTAATTAAAAATATACAATATGTATTTTTTCCGCGAACCGGAAGACGCAGCGTAGGTAGGCCTCCCACTAGATGGACCGACGACATTGTGAGAGTCGCGGGCATCCAGTGGATGCAGATGGCAGGATGTCGTTCAGTGTGGAGGTTAAAGGGGGAGGCCTATGTTCAGCAGTGGACGTCTTCTGGCTGATGATGGTGATGATGTATTTTTTAACCAAGAAAAATATGTAAATAATAAATACTTACGATATTCCTACACTGGGGTGCTCGGGAACCCCACAGTACTTCTAGAGACCCCACATACCACAATCCTCGCCACAGGACCGATTAATTAGTAACAAATGACGCTAAACTAAAGTATTTAGAAGTTGTAATATGTCAATATTACACAAACAAAACTAAATAAAAACAAACTGCTCTGGGGTGCCCAAGCACCCCGTGTAGGGTCTTAGGATTAATTCTGTTTCTTAACCCATTTATACCCAAATACAAACTGATAACAATATTTAAAAACAAACAACCTTTATTGACGTAACTATTTAAGGCTAGTAAGACGAAACACGACGGAAGACGGAATACGACGAAAACAGAGTAAGATATATACTATATATTTTTATACTGCAAAAACATCCTAAAAAATATATATTTAAACAAATAAAAAATACCGTCCTCATATGGGGCTAACGGGCTTATGTGATATTTTTCAAAACATCCTTTTTTGATGCATAATGTTTTAATGCATTTTTCACATTGCCCAAGTGCCTTCATGTGACATTCGACGCATCGTAGCTGCCTTGGCAGCTTCTGAGGAAGTGTCCAACACCATCTAGACTCATACTTGGCACCACTGAAGAAGGTTTACGACGTCTCCCATCGGGTCTTTTAGTGCCTTAAATGGGTTAATTTCTACTTAATTATACAGGTACTCTTCCGTCTTCGTCTTTGCGTGGCGTCCGTCGTTGAGCAGGAAGGCCCGGGATTATATTTCCGGGCAGGCAGTTCTTTGAATGATAATTTTGTTCAGGTCTAATACCTCACCTCTAGGTGTTTGTTGGCCATATCTTTGTACGAGTGTCACGACATCTCCGACACACGAAATCCTAGTGGTGAGTACCATTAGGATACATTTCGTTGTTCTGTGTAGCATGTTTTCATTTGATTTAAATGCCAAAATCTATAACTTTATAAACTTCTTTGATGTAAATCAAACAATTGTAGTTCTAAGAAAATAAAGCGCATTTTGCCACCAGTCTATGAAATATACAATTCCCCATTCATACTTCGCTTCGAATAAAACAAGAGCAAGCCGACGACGGGCGAAATTCAAGTCAAAGCAGTGGCGTAGCCCGCTACGTGTAGCGGCGTAGCGGGCTACGCCACTGCTCTCGTTTTTAGGGCACTAAGTCCGCAAGAAAAAGAAACTTAACCTTATTACTCCGCGTATAACACTTTAGCTTAAAACTCAATACAGTGGGTCGCTTATGACCCAACAATGTTTCTTACATTATTATATTTTACACAAATAAACATACAAAAAATTACATGTAGTATATCTAATTTTAATTTTAATCAGACAGCATTAATTTGGGCCACAATGTTAATTCCTTTATTATATTTTTATATAAATACCCTTCTTGGTACAGTGATAGTAGGGAGGCTCGTGGGTGTGTTTCCCTTTTTGTATCATCACAAATCGATGAGTGTTGTCTAACTTCATTACTGCGGGGCACTTCATCGATTTCCTGCTGGAACAGCACAATGTCTTCCTTAAAGTATCTTTGAAGGAATACGTATATTTCTCATACATGAACAACTCTTTGTTCGGTGCTATTTTTATTACTTTCACTGAAATTCATAAAAGCAAAGACACTGTTTAGAAAAATGAAATGTTAAATATAATATACCTAATACATAATACCTCTTAAAATATATAATTTATTTAGCTTTAGAATATTTGCACGTCTGCTTGCAGACTGAATACTGTGAAACCAAAAACAATTTTAAGACCTCATTGTAATGTACTCTAGCAAATAAACGATTTGATTTGTTAAAGCTTAGGTAGCTTGGAGCAGTTAAAAGAACAGTATCAATTGAATCACATTAAATACCGACTTAAAATATTTCCCTGGGATCCCCTCATCAGATCCTGATTTGGTGACAATGGGACTAAATTGGAAGTATACCCTACCCTACCCTACCAAACAGAATAATATATTTTTGAAATCGGTCAGCAGTTGCCGGATATATCGCTGAATATAATAAAATAAAAAAAGAAACAGTGGAACATACCAAACCGTCCTTTTTTGAAGTTGATTAAAAATAGCAATAACACTAACAGTATTCAGATGCATTTTTTTGTAAGATGTACTTAATATTTTATTTTATATACAAATAAAGGAGCAATTCAAGTGTTTTGTTTTAGAACAATTTTGTTTGAAGGCGAAATAATACTACACATATCCAACGGACAGTTCAGTATAATTTAAATTTTCACCTTTCACATTACAGATGCCTTTTTACTCTTTTGAGTGAAACGGCTGAATTTATTTTATTATCGCTATTGTTTCATTCGCCGTTAAGATTTTTATATCTCTCGCACGTTTTGTTTTTTGACAGTACTGTGCATACTTTGATATTTTTTACTGTTGCTATAGAGATAAGTTGAGAATGGAACAAACTCATAGCAACTTTAGGTGGGGCGCATGCGGTTGCATCACAGATACACATCCATATACAATACCTATAATGTTACAATCTGTCAAAGTGTAAACAGTCAAAAATCGACCAAGCGTCGTTATATGTACATAACAATCATCACACCTAGACATCAATATTATATAGTACGCAATGCTACATTTACTCTAACTCAGACGTTATGTCGCTTGCATGTTCATCGTCGCTTGTCCGCTATGTCATCGTAGCAATGGCATCGCGCGGCGTTGTAGCCGAATCGCGGTTGCTTTACAACGAATCCAAAAGCCTGCGCAATGCGTAGCGTTTTTTGGAACTTTTTGACTCTATTACCCCTATCAATAAACGTAGAGTAGCTTTGAAATAGTTACGCCGTCTTTTGTCTTTTTAGCTCGCGTTTAAAATTTTAAAGAGAGAAAAAGACAAAACACGATGTAAATATTCCAAGAGTACTTCGCGTTTATTAATAAGGGGGTACATGTATTGTATTTCGATGCAGATGCATTATAAAAGCTCCGTATATCATAATTTGTTATAAAACCCGTACGAATTCAGCTTAAACTTCGGCGGCTCGTGATTATGGGTAAAGTTCCCGAATAAAACTCTACCAGTTTCGGGCTCCACGTGAATTTTGGCAGGACATTTCCCTCGGGTTCTCCTTGAGCATGTCAAGTAACTCTTACTCTGCTTGTCTTTGTAAGAGAAACAGTATTGGTTATAAAGTACCGCTGTTGTATATGGAGTTGTGTATATTGTAGTGATGTGGGTATCTGTAAAATTTAATGAAGAATTTAGTTTTACATAAAAAAATTGTTGCGTGAGATTGCCATCTCGTCTGTTGGTAAGTGACGATGTGGTAATAAATAGAGCATGCAGACTTCGAAGATACCTATTCCATCAGGAAAGACGGCAGGTTGTTCCGTTCCTTGACTGTTCGGATTAGAAACGTAAAATCAAACATTTGAAGAAAAATCCACAAGATGGTAGTGGACCGTCTTTCTACTTGTGTTTGGATATTTCTGTTTTAAAAAAAAAGCTTGTATTTGACCGCCAACTCGCCTGATGTTAAGCGATGATGCGGTCTACGATGGAGCACGCTTGCCTAGACCAAAACTTATTTACTCGCGATTTGATCAAATCTGCAGATTGGAACTAATAAATAAAATAAATATCTGGGACATTTTTGCACACACGGTCATCTGACCCCAAACTAAGCAAAGCTATCGGTGAACACCCATTCAGGCATTCCACAGACTAGTTATTCGCACAATAATTGTGAAATCTCAGCTCTACGTATTAAGACATTTTGGAGCAACCTAATTTTAATAGAAATTAAGTATGTTTTGCAATTAAGCATTAGATATTAAATGGCCACTTCTGAACAAAGGCTTCGCCTTTAAAGAGGGGTATTGCCGACACTTGGCAGGCGGCTTGGGGATCGTAGTACGTTCACCGTGTACTAATAGGACGCTGCTGCCCATCCTTCGATGATTCTGGTCGCAGTTTTAGGGCATACCCGGGTTCAAATAAACATACTTATGGATGAATAAAAAATAGTAATATATTTCTTCTAATATTTGATCATGAGGATTTCGTATTCTCTACCCTACCAAACAGAATAATATATTTTTGAAACCGGTCAGCAGTTGCCGGATATATCGCTGAATATAATTAAAAAAAAAGAAACAGTGGAACATACCAAACCGTCGAACCGTCGGTTTTTGAAGTTGGTTAAAAATAGCAATAACACTAACAGTATTCAGATGCATTTATTTTATATACAAATAAAGGAGCAATTCAAGTGTTTTGTTTTAGAACAATTTTGTTTGAAGGCGAAATAATACTACACATATTCAACGGACAGTTCAGTATAATTTTAATTTTCACCTTTCACATTACAGATGCCTTTTTACTCTTTTGAGTAAAACGGCTGAATTTATGTTATTCTCGCTATTATTTCAATCGCCGTTAATATTTTTATCTCTCTAGCACGTTTTGTATTTTGACAGTACTGTGCATACTTTGTTTTTTTTTACTGTTGCTATAGAGATAAGGTGAGAATGGAACAAACTCATAGCAACTTTAGGTGGGGCGCATGCGGTTGCATCACAGATACACATCCATATACAATACCTATAATGTTACAATCTTTCAAAGTGTAAACAGTCAAAAATCGACCAAGCGTCGTTATATGTACATAACAATCATCAAACCTAGACATCAATATTATATAGTTCGCAATGCCACATTTACTCTAACTCAGTCGTTATGTCGCTTGCATGTTCATCGTCGCTTGTCCGCTATGTCATCGTAGCAATGGCATCGCGCGGCGTAGCCGAATCGCGGTTGCTTTACAACGAATCCAAAAGCGTGCGCAATGCGTAGCGTTTTTTAGAACTTTTTGACTCTATTACCCCTATTAATAAACGTAGAGTAGCTTTGAAATAGTTACGCCGTCTTTTGTCTTTTTAGCTCGCGTTTAAAATTTTAAAGAGAGAAAAAGACAAAACACGATGTAACTATTCCAATAGTACTTCGCGTTTATTAATAAGGGGGTATATTTATTGTATTTCGATGCAGATGCATTATAAAAGCTCCGTATATCATAATTTGTTATAAAACCCGTACGAATTCAGCTTAAAATTCGGCGGCTCGTGATTATGGGTAAAGTTCCCGAATAAAACTCTACCAGTTTCGGGCTCCACGTGAATTTTGGCAGGACATTTCCCTCGGATTCTCCTTGAGCATCTCAAGTAACTCTTACTCTGCTTGTCTTTGTAAGAGAAACAGTATTGGTTATAAAGTATCGCTGTTGTATATGGAGTTGTGTAAATTGTAGTGATGTGGGTATCTGTAAAATTTAATGAAGAATTTAGTTTTACATAAAATTTTGTTGCGTGAGATTGCCATCTCGTCTGTTGGTAAGTGACGATGTGGTAATAAATAGAGCATGCAGACTTCGAAGATACCTATTCCATCAGGAAAGACGGCAGGTTGTTCCGTTCCTTGACTGTTCGGATTAGAAACGTAAAATCAAACATTTGATGAAAAATCCACAAGATGGTAGTGGACCGTCTTTCTACTTGTGTTTGGATATTTCTGTTTTTAAAAAAAAGCTTGCATTTGACCGCCAACTCGCCTGATGTTAAGCGATGATGCGGTCTACGATGGAGCACGCTTGCCTAAAACCTATTCACTCGCGATTTGATCAAATCTGCAGATTGGAACTGAAAAAATGAAAAATATTTTATTAGCATAAACATAGGCTTAGGTACATACGTTTTTTATCAGGTAAGATCACACACTGGCTTATGTCTATGAAAGCTTTGAATTGATAATGTTAAATAGTGCGATTCCTGCACTAGGCTATGTCTGTATCGCAGGAAAACTGATACGGTTTAGTTAAACACGTTTTTGTTAGCCTCTAGTTTGCAAAATAATATTTTGTTTATGTTACTAAAAAGGTAATTAAAAGTTAAAGGTTGGTAAACTATGGATGTTCAATCAAAACTAATAGAATGAATAAGCATAAATACTTATGTTTTAAACTATCACGGTTGTTCACTAAAGTTAAATGATTATTTACGGGATATTTACCGTGGCAAGGTTGTGGAAGGAGCTCCCGATATTTCGGCGCAGTTACATGCACCATGTTCACGGGAAGACTGAAGCGGAGCTCCTTCCACAACCTTACCACGGTAAATATCCCGTAAATAATCATTTAACTTTAATAAATACTTATGTTTAATATATTATGTATATATAATTGTATATATTATTATGTATATATAATAATGTATATATATATATATATATATATATATATATATATATATATATATATATATTATGTAAATATAATTATACAAATATAATATAAACGAATTTCCTAGTATATTTTATTATAAGTAAACCAGTTTAGAGAGGGTAAAGTATTAATAAGTATCATGATAAAATCTTTAATAAGTCTTCTGTCTCCTTGTAGCTGCGTGTTTGTAGAAACTTGTACAATGTCTTCTTGGCTTCGTGAACAGACAGTTCTTTTAGATTGCAATGTTTTACTATCGGGGAACACCCATTCAGGCATTCCACAGACTAGTAATTCGCAAAATAAAAGTGAAATCTCAGCTCTTCGTAATTAGAAATTTTGTAGCAATCTAATTTTAATAGAAATTAAGTACGTTTTGCAATTAAGCATTAGCTATTAAATGGCCACTTCTGAACAAAGGCTTTTCCTTTAAAGAGGGGTATTGCCGACGCTTGGCAGGCGGCTTGGGGATCGTAGTACGTTCACCGTGTACTAATAGGACGCTGCTGCCCATCCTTCGGTGATTCTGGTCGCAGTTTTAGGGCATACCCGGGTCTAAATAAACATACTTACTATAGATGAATAAAAAATAATAATATATTTTTTCTAATATTTGTTCATGAGGATTTCGTATTCAAAACCATTTTTATGGAATTAGTATACAATAAATAAATACCTAATTTATTTTTACTACGAGAAACATACAATCACTTGGACATCAAATTCATTTATTTCAGGCAACAAAATAACCCATACAATTTATGAAATAGACCAAATCATATAAAAAATAATTAAAGTAATATATCCAAATAATAATAATAAAAAAGACAGCAAAATTCTAAATAATAAATAAGTAAACAATCTCAATCAAAATAATAATAATGTCAATGTATGAAATAATGTCAAAATAATAATAGTACAGTAAATTTTCAGTCATTAATTAACTAAATCAATACAAAAATACAATACATATGTCATAAATCAAATAATACAATGTGGTGACATTGTACCTATTGTGTACAATGTCACCACATAGGCTGACATTTTGTTTTACAAAAAAACTAAAACAACAACATTAATTTAATACTTACCAATCTTAATTTACATGTATTAGATACATTTTACAAATAACGATACACTAATTCAAATCCTATTTTGTCGTTATAATGTCTAATTTAGCTTGCAAGGCCTGTGTCCTAGTGTTTCATTTATTACAGGCTAAAAAAGCGGAGCGGACAGGCTAGCGCAGGGTATAATATTATAACACATACTATAAAAATAATTTAAATTGGCTGATACATTTCTGAGATGTAACCGTTTTTATGGTGGGGATTGAAAGAGGATGCTCTGTCCCTTTCCTGCAAAGCGTGTGTTAGTAAATCATTTGTATGACGTGCCAAAGACTTGACGTCACTCTCTGTCTAGCATGAAATTAAAATACTTAAACTTAATTATTTTTTAACAAATTTTAATTTTGTTTTCGATAATGGATTATATTAATTTATCAGGTCAGCTTTTTTGTTTAGAACACAGACCTGAAATTGAAATTAAATTTATTCCTGTTTTTTTTTAATGTATTAATAGACTTGCGTTGACCGCAAACTCCCATGATTTTGTCAAAATGCACACTCATGACTAAATAGTTACTTTAACATTGATTGTTTCAAGCGGTGATCCGAAATTCGTGGTTTTAAATATTCTATGAGAAACATAGGAATTGTCCCCTGAATTACAATTTTATATAACACCCTAATGCAGTCAACTGAAACTTCGGCGGCTCGTGGTTATGGGTATAGTTTTCTGATAGAACTTTACCAGTCTTGGACTCCACCTGAATAGTGGCTAGGCAGTTCCCTCGGATCCTTTTGGAGCATCTCAAATACTTATGACCTTTTTTGTTCCTCCGAATGTAACAGAAACTGTATTGTTTATAAAGTATCACTGGTTTATATTGAGTATGCAGGATACGGATGTGGGTATCTGAAAAAGCATGTAATGCGTTCGTAAAAATAACGGTTTTTGGTGTGCTTGTCGGCTGCTTCTCTGGCAATTGATATTAATCCCGTCACTGTCCTTTTTAGGGTTCGAGATACAATACGTATAGAGTCACATTCGTGTCAAAAAAAATGTCCAAACCAAAACGTCAGCGACGTCAACGTCGCTTGTCTGCTATGTCGTCGACACTATGGAAGCGACATAACGTCTAAATTGAAGTAATTTGTGACATTGTTGTCTAGGTATGTACAACGACTGTCGGACGTTTTTTGACTGTTTTCACTTAGATATTGTGACTCTATAGTGTATAACTCAATCATCACTAAATTTAAACAACTGTAATAAATGTAAAGAATGTTTCCCAAGTAATTTTCTTCATCAACCATAAGTATATGTTATCTCGGGATGAAACATCTGTGAGATCTTAGTCCAGAGCTTCGTTCGAAACGCTATGGGTAAAGTCTAATTCTAATTCTATAACAGAATCCTAGAATATGCGTGCCCCGACGAGCTCTTGCCTATTACTTACACAAAACAGGAGTAATTTCAATTGCGCAGAAATCAGTTTGGTGCCATAAAGTACATATGGCGTGTAAGCATGATATTTAAAAGAAAAGACTTTAAAATCGCAAAAATAAAGTGCTTTATTGTCACTACCTTGATTATAATCACAATAATAACCGTGTTAAAGCTATACGTATATAAGAAAGATGCTTTAAACCTGCAAGAATACAAATTCTTGCAGGTTTAAGGAATGTTTAAGGAAAAAATATAGAATCGTAGGTTAAAGAGCTTAAATCAACGTCAAAATTGTCACACAATTCGTCCCAACAAAACTTGACTAGCCAACCTCTTTGTTTTTTTTACCTACTAGTTATACATAATTAAGGATATGACGTTAAATGAACAAATAGTGAAAGTTTGAAAGTTTCATTAAATAAAATTATCGAACGTTTTCCCGGGAATAAAAATATAATCGCGCGTTTTTTTTTTTGTGGTAATCGTGAAAGTTTAGAAGTCACTTTATGACAATTTATGTTTGATTTCAAAAATAAAGACAACTCTCAAGTCTCGCGTTCCAACGAAGTCAGTCATCAACTACTTTTTACTAAATGAGTCAATGCTAATAAGTCAAATAAGGTACTATGAAAATGAATCCGATTATAGCTACGTTCAAGAAGTACGAAGCAAAGTCAGTCGGTATAACCGATTTACAGATCTACAAGAATGTTTTTTTTTATTTTTATTCTGGTCAAGATCCTTAACTTATACTACTACTACAAAACTTAAACTATAAACACATATAAAAGAAAACATTTAGAAACTATACTATTATTACGATTATTTCTTTATACATTTTGTGCAGACAACTTCAAACTCCTTCGTCGTCTCATTGTTGACCATTGTCCGCACAAAATGCCTAAATATTGGAGAAAAAGGGACTAAGGGAATAAAGGGAAATATTGGAGGACACACACCTTTCTCTTTTTTGGCATTAATTCAACATATTATGTTTTTTTATCAAGGATGGAACTTGTGATGGAACTGAGCAGACTGCTGACTCTTCCTGCTGGGTTCGTGGTTTCCTGGACCTTTGTGTCCTCAGGCGGGTTGACGACAAAACGGTCTGGGTAATTAGTCCTGTACTGCCGATAGTATCTTAGGAACTCTGGAACATTCCCTGAAAAGAAAACAACGTTCGAGAATTTGTTCGAATACTTGCATCATCGGAAACCCGGATCTTGGACAATAATGGCCTGTGAGAGACCAATGGCACAAGAGGAGAGGGGGCTGGGCCCGTACCATGACCTCTTAAACGCTACTTTATTTAGGTAACTGCGACGAGTTACTCGATAATATTGAGACGCGTTAAGGTTGACGTTCGCGTTATTTACCGCGTCCGCCTTGAATGGCGTTAAAGAGGTCTTACTACGGGTTCTGTATCAAACAGTGGACCGATACAGGCTAACGATGATGATGATGAACTTAGATTTGGACCCTCATATCGGCCGATCGAGATTATTTTTGTCACTCTCATACATCGAGGTACAATACCTATAAAGTCATAATCGTGCAAAAAAATGTCCGAACCAAAACTCGGCGCACGCTACGCATTGCGCAGACTTTTTCGTTAGTTGTAAAGCAACCGCGATCCAACTCAAACGCCGCGCGATGCCAGTGCTATGATGCCATAGCAGACACGCGACGTTGAACACTATGCAAGCGACATAACGTCTAAATTGGAGTAAATGTGGCATTGTGAACTATATAATTTGATGTTTAGGTATGTACAACGCTCGGACGTTTTTTGGCTGTTTTCACTTAGAGATTAGGACTCTATAGGTTTTGTTGCTCTCATAGCATGTTTTAGAGCCCATGGTTCATGCGTCCACTATCACGCTCGCGCATTTCCACATTTTAAAAGATATCAAATGCCTAAATGTACTTTTGTTAAATCTAAGCTGTATAAAGATTCAAATAAATTATCATATACATTATACATATAATAAAATAAAAACAGTTTTTGTGTTTGCAGAGTAAATTATGTAATGTGCCTATTTGTGTTTGACGGGCCCTATGTAGGCAGGAGTCGCTCACGGACTCTGGAGGCAACTCCACCTACAGGGGAGAGTGGAGAGGAGTAGTGGCAGTTATGTCTTTAAAAAAAGATAACTATAATATAATCAGACTGCCAAAATAATTAATTTCCTATTAATTTTATTTAGAGACAGCCATAACAAATGTCTATCTTGTGTTCCACGCATACTGTTTTTTTTCATTTGGAGCAGTTCAGTATTGACATTTTTATTTTTAGAAGCGCAGTAGCAACAGTAACTTTCTTTGGGTGTAGGTTCTTCTTCGTTATCTGTTAAAGCCAGTGCAGCTGGTTTTGGGAGGATATTTTTAATGTTGCTTCGCACATGGCTTGCCAAAGCTTCTAGTCTTTGGATCATCCACGGCGCAGTCAACTGAGTACTTCGTTTTTTCATGTATTCTCTTTGATTCAAGGGCTTATCATGTTCCAAGAGAACATTGTGACAGTAAATGATATACGAATTAATAAATGCTATGTTTAATCACACTAATATCATATATGTGAAACTTTGGATGGATAGATGGATGTATGGATTGATGGATGGATGTTTGTTACTCAATCACGCAGAAACGGCTGGATGGATTAGGATGAAATTTGGAATATACATTGCTTATGTCCTGGATTAACACATAGGTTACTTTTCATCATCGTCATCATCATCGATTTTCATCACCACGCGGGTGAAACCGTGGGGCGCAGCTAGTATGGCATAAAACACAGTCATTGGCCATCTGCTCAACAATTCTGCAAGCGCCTCTCACAAGAACACTACTAAACTGGTACTTACCCAAAGAAACAGTTGTCCTGCAACGATGTAGATCGACGACTGTGATGGCTGAGAATGACACACGCAATGCATGAAAAGAAATTGCAATCTATATACTTATAATAATACTGTAACAGGTCCATTCTTTTGGACTGCACTCTACTATCGATACTGAATTCAGAAATGTTTTTTGTTTTTCGTCTCTCTGTATCTGGTCCGCGCATCACGCCGAAACTACTAAATGGATTCTAATGAAACTTAGCATAATTTAAGTTCATACTACGAGGTAGGTTATAGGATACTTTTTATCCCGAAATTCAGCATGGTTCCCTTCAAATAACTTGACCCCTGGAATGTACAGGAACCATTGAACGTACGGCTCATCTTAAGCTAGATTTAGTATTTTATCGTTGAAAGCGCGTCCCCGCGTCATAGAATAAGCCATAGTTAGTATTGACGGCACTATGCGTCGTAAAATATGCCAATGTTATCAGTGTTTGTTTGTTTGCATATTTTTTATCCCGAAATTCAGCATCCCTTGGGAGAGGGGATGAAAGTCAAAATGTGTACTTAATTTTAATTCATTAACGCGTTGTCCGATTTCGTCAATTCTTTTTGTTTTTTGTTAGAAAGGAGGCACGTTAAAGATCGTTCCGTAAATATTTCAAGGCCATCGGTTTCGTAGTTCAGAAATTACAGACATCACAACCCATCACAGTATAAAGTCCAAATTACTTGACCCCCGGAATGTATAGGAACCTTTGAACGTACGGCTCATCTTAAGCTGGCATTTTATTTTATCGTACTGACAGTCCAAAAGAGTTATAGAGATATTGCAAAACTAACAATAAATAAATTTAAAATCAAATCGGCCAATTAACTTAAGGGTTGTACACATAGGGAACACTGCGCCTAAAGGAGGTCATTAACAAACAGGGTTACGCGGATAGGCTACACTGCGCCGAAAGAACGTCATTATTAAACAGGGTTGCGCTCATCGAATATCTGTGCCGAAGGTTAATACTAAACAGGGTTACGCTCATAGGCTCTACTGCGCCAAAAGGAGGTCATTTTTAAACAGGGTTGCACTCATAGGCTATCTGCTTCGAAAGGAGGTAATTATTAAACAGAGTTGCGCTCATAGGCTATACTGTACCGAAAGGAAGTCCTTATTGAACAGGGTTGCGCATATAGGCTACACTGCGGCGAAAGGAGGTCATTATTAAACAGGATTGCGCACATGTACTACACTGCACCGAAAGCAGGTCGTTATTAAACAAGGTTACGCACATAGGCTACACTCCACCGAAAAGAGGTCCTTATTGAACAGGGTTGCACACATAGGCTACACTGCACTGAAGGGATGTATTTATTAAACAGGGTTGCACTCATATGCTTCTGCGTTGAAAGGAGGTAATCATTAAACAGGGTTGCGTTCATGGGCTATACTGCGCTGAAAGGAGGTCCTTATTGAACAGGGTTGCGCACATAAGCTATGCTGCGGCGAAAGGAAGTCATTATTAAACCGAGTTATGCACATAGGCTACACTGCGCTGAAAGGATGTAATTATTAAACAGGGTTGCGTTCATGGGCTATACTGCACTGAAAGAAAGTCCTTATTGAACAGGGTTGCGCACATAGGCTACACTGCGGCGAAAGGAGGTCATTATAAAACAGGATTGCGCAAATAGGCCATACTGCGTCGAAAAGAGGTCATTATTAAACAGATGCACATAGGCTACACTCCGCCGAAAAGAGGTCCTTATTGAACAGGGTTGCACACATAGGCTACACTGCGGTGAAAGGAGGTCCTTATAAAACAGGGTTGCACACATAGGCTACACTGCGGCGATAGGAGGTCATTATTAAACAAGGTTGCGCACATAGGCTACACTGCACCGAAAGCAGGTCATTATTAAACAGGGTAACGCACATAGGCTACACTGCGCCTAAAAGAGGTTATGTGATGAAATGGTGTGTAAAATTTGTATGAAAGTTCTCTGCTCTTGAAGGCGAGTAGGACTCGCACCTTGAGAACATGTAAGTATGTAGATAGTTCATCCATCCGGGGAATCAAATCTCGACGAAATGTCGAAAAAAGTTTGAAATATTGAAGGACAAACATAACTATGTAGTTGGCTAACAGATGCTCCCATACATACCAACTACTAGATCAGCGGCGAGAGTTAACCTCATTGCCAAGGCTGAGCTCTGAGGGGCATTGCCCTCAGGGAAGATGAAGGCGGCGTCTCACCTCCCTCCGCGGTCCGGAGAGGTCCGGTGGTAATGGTTATGGTCCGTCTTGGTTTCAACCACACCACAGCCAACCGGCTGCCGCGGTGGTGTTTTACCGGTGGGGTCGCTCCACTGCGCCTAAAGACAAGTGCGACTACATGCCCCACCAACGCCCTAGGGTACATGCACATCTCTTAATGACGACTGGTACCCACAGAACTGTCATCTAATGACGTGGAGTCATGTGGCACAGCTCCCTTATTGTCATCGTGTCCCACCATGCCACTTCCACTACCAGGTATAGTGTTCGAGCAGTGCGCGGACGCATGGAAGAATGGTGAGGCCGGAGCACAAGACCCGCCAGCCCAAGCAGACCGCAGTGCTAGGTAGTAACATCGTATAGTGGCGCCTAGATGGAGACCTCCGTTATTGTGTTTGGTGTATAGTGTTATTGTTGGATATATGAATTCACGTTATATTAATAAGTAGGTTTTCGTTATCGTTAAGTTTAGTGATTTGTTGAGTTTTGTTAATTCGTTGTTTTTTTTTTCGTTGTTAATTGCAAATATTGGTCTGATGTTTTGCGTTATGTGATGGTTTACATTATGATAAGCAACTAATAAAAGCTCTGCGACCGTAAACCGTAGGTATCTTGGCGCGTTAAGGTTCGCGTTTGCGTGAATTTACAAACTGCGCGTATTCGAGCCCGCGGTTAGAGTTGGGCATAAGCACATAATACATATAGTTAAGGCCCCTGTAAACAATATTATTAGTAACATATTACTGCAATTTCCGGTGATTCCGTCTGCAGGGACAATTTTAATGTTCACGCAAACGAAGTTGCGGGTACAGCTAGTTTGCAATATGTTTCCTGCGCGAGCGCCTAAACGAGACGTAAGTTATCTATTTAGATTCTTAAACATTCAAAAAATAAAACTCATCACACTTACAAAGAAAATAAGAGCTTTTTATTGCTATTAGAAAGTAAATTTGACCAAAACATAACTAATCTAACAAAAACACGCAATCAGGTGATGACAATAGTATCAACTTCATGTTCAATTTTAAAACAATCTGGACACAGGTGAGGTTTTTTCGGACAAAGCTTACAATAAGTGGCAACTTTTTTGGCAAATTTCATGGCATAATCCGTTCCATGGCTACTCTCGTACATCTTTATGCATCCCTCACAACGCTGTCTTCTTTCACTGACCGGACCTTTTTTCTTCACTAGTTCATGTTTTTCTTTAAATCGGTCAGATATTACAACATCGTGTGAATCATTGGCTTTCTTTAGTTTTTCATTCAGATTAGGGTTTTCAACCAACTCAGGTTTTATAGCCAGTTTAGAATTTGTATCCGGTTTAGGGATTTTGACATGATCTTGTTTTTTCTTAAGTATTAGGTCGGGTTTGTTAAGCTTCAGATCTCCTATTAGTTTCATAGGTGACTTCAGTACCTTGATAGGCATTTGAGATTCTTCTATATGATATTGACTCAAAATGTTCTTTCTGTACTCATCTATGCCTGTAACAGAAATAACTATAAATAACAAAAAAAACTTTTTTCACAGCCACATTTAACTATTTAGCTAACTACTCTAATCACACAATACACATCGTTTATCATCACGCGAGTTTGCGGTCAATCGCAAGCCTATTCCTAAAGAAAAACTACTTAAATCTTCATTAAGATTTATATAGGTCTTTTATTTTTTGTTAAACTAGCGACCTGCCCCGGCTTTGCACGGGTGTAAATTTTATTGTATATATAAACCTTCCATAAAAATATCTATCTGATGGTGAAACCGCATCAAAATCTGTTGCGTGGTTTGGGAGGATAGCGGATATACAGACAGACAGATGCGGAAAGAGACTTTATTTTATACTATGTAGAAATTATTATCTACACGTATATTCTTTTATAAAATATGTAATATGTGTATATTAAAAATAGTCTGTGATAACATAACTTCACTGTAACTTTATAATTAACATTGTGTTACATTTTGTTTCATAATACGGGAATCACTAACGTAAGATGCTGATGCCGTGTTTTCTGTTAGAGCATCGAATGCGTTGAAACTATAATCGGAGTAAACAGCTTAATCTTACGTGTCTAATTCCCGTATAAACAAATAGCGCAATTGTAAATCCCAGACAATTCTACGTGCGTCTGAGGGCGCTTTAAACACTGTTCACACATTGAAAACATAGCTTGTAATACATTTTGTTTGAATTGGTTCACACACGTAACGGTCCGCAAGCGCTTGACGCGTGAAGTGAACACGTATAACAGATGGCACCTCCCTTTGTCCCTCCCTCACGGGGCAGAACCTGGCGTTTTTAGCGTTCCTCAGCCCGACAAGGAACCCTTATAAATTCGTTCTGTCCGTCCATCTGTGCATCTGTCTGCCCACCCGTCTGTGCGTCTGTTCGAATTTTATTGAACCTTCTAACTTCCATAATTATTAAGATATGTACATGAAACTTTGCAAAATTACAGTTGTAATATAAATCTCAATTTTAAAAGTATAAAAATATATATAATGTTGCATTTTAGGGGTGGCTCTGGTACATGTGAAATGGGTATGAAAAATTGCACCTCCTCGTGTAGGATATCGTTGAAAAGGCCTTTTAAAATAAAGGTAAGGTTTCGTACATCACTTTTTTATAAAGTCTATCCTTTGCGAAATATGGCCCGCAAAAATGACGAAAAGTTGGTTCTCCTGCATTCCTGAACTATAAGACATAGAAACTTGTAACTTACAATACGGATGGTCATATTTAAAACCTTCATTCAAAATTATTATGAACATTATCTGATTATGACTTTTTGAGTAACAGCGATAAAACTGTAATAAATTCAAGTCGTTCTAGCTCAAAGGTCATTTGACCTTTTTGTAAAATGATCTTAACAAAGAATGTTTCTCAATTAGTTATCTTTATGGTTAAATCATAAAAAGTATATGCTATGTAGGGATGGTACAACTCTGAAATTTGCCTCAGTCGCCAGAGCTTCGTTCGTTTGATTTTTTCTATAACCACCAATTTCTGAACTATGACTGCAATTATATGGCTTTGGTTACGGAACGCTACTATAGGCGTATCTCGACACGCTCTTGGCCAGTTATTTTATTTATTTATTTTTCAGTGACAGGCACATGTCGCTGTTTTCCCAGCCGCAGCCGTGGTATTTTCTGTAACGTAGTCTTAGATATCACTTTTCAAACTCTAAACATTTCTGCCGACTGCGTGGTATACAGTTTGAAATCTGCTGGAGGATCGTGGTAATGACTTCCTATCATCAGTTCCACTTCTCCACTGTCGTTCGTGAGTATCCTCGCTTTACACCCCGAGGCTTTCTTGGAACAGTACCAACGATTCTTGCTGGTCATACGAGAATAAAGGTATCCTTGATACACAAGTTGCAAGCCTTTTCTATTGCTGGGTATATACCGTACTTTTTCATTTAGATCTGTAAATAAGATAAGAAATTTAAATTATGTTTTTTTTTCTAATAACTCAATGCCGGGTACTGACCGAGGGAACGAACGCAAGCAATTTCTTTGTAAAGGTAGCATTCCGATCTAGGCGACCGCGGCGACTCGCAACTGCGACAGGCGACTCGCGACTGCAACAGGCGACCAGGGTCGCGGTCGCCGTGTTATGTCTGTTATGTGGTTACATCATAGAGAATACCTATAAAGTCACAAACGTGCCAAAAAAATGTCCGAACCAGAACTCGGCGCACACTACACATTGCGCATACTTTTTGGTTATTTATAATGCAACCGCGATCCGACTATTTTCACTTAGTGATTGTGTCTCTATATGTGTTGTATCTCAATGGATTACATACATAATTAGGGCCCAGTAGTCAACGTTTAGTTAAAATAACATTTACAGACAGCTTTAACTTTTCCATGTCACATACGAGTATGTGTGTTAATATTTTTTAAGATGTTTTTTAAGAAAACACTCATAATTTCAACGCTTTTTTTATTTAGATCCAGTTTTCATATCTCAATATATCACAGTTCAATATTATAATTGCATGTAACTATCTCTGTTTGTAAGCTTTTTTATGCCATAGGTGGCAAACAAGCTACCAGGCCGCCTGATGGTAAGCAATCACTATGCACTCTGCAAATGGCCAACAATTGCGCTTGGTACACGGCGCAGTAAGACGGCAGTTGCAATCGAAGGCTTTAAGGACAATTACTTTTAAACATTTATACATCTACAAAGTTATTAAGCCTTTTCCAAGTAAACCGCCTTCCAACACCCCTTATATTATGACCAGCAGGTCTCTTCAGTGTAGGATGGTTATGGAATCCCACTTCCTGAATAAATATCTTGTCTTTGGTGGTAATGACTCGAGCCTGACATTTGAGGGTCATATTCTGTCTCTTAGAGCAGTACCACCTGGTTTTGCTATTCATGCAGATATAGGTATTTCCTTTGTAGTATAGCATCTCTTTCCCATGTCTGGTTGGAATGAACTGTAACTTTATTTCCGAGAATCCTAAAAGTTTAAAATAATATTATGAGGTATCAAATATTCTACATGCACAGAATATGTTAAATTAATTAATAAGTAAATTTAGTGGATGTTTAACGGCACCTCGGACATTGGGTTCATTTTAATACTTTTGGTTGGAACCATTTTTTATGAATATGAAATAAATACATTTTTGTTTTAATAACTTTTAATGTGACGGAGTAAAGTAGTAACTAGCAAAAATTTCGTTTGTTATAAATTCTCCTGCCCCGGTGACTCAGTTGGTAGTGAACCTGCCTTTTGCGCTTGGGGGTGTGGGTTCGATACATAAATGTTAGACAGTAGTGTTAGCAGTACAGACATAAATGTTAGCCCTAGGTGGGAACCTAGGGCAAACATTTATGTGAGGAACATTTGTGTTTGTTCTATGTCTGGGTGTTAATATCTTTTTAAGTATGTTTTTAAGAATATATATGTACGTATATCAGTCTCTGGCAGCCATATTACAAGCTTTGCTTAGTTTGGGATCAGATGACCGTGTAAAACACAGTTTTAAACTATCACAGTTATTCACTACAGTTATATGATTATTTACGGGATATTTACCGTGGTAAGATTTTGGAAGGAGCTCCCGATATTTCGGTCTTCCCGTGAACATGGTGCATGTAACTGCTCCGAAATATCGGGAACTCCTTCCACAACCTTACCACGGTAAATATCCCGTAAATAATCATGTAACTATAGATGACCGTGTGTGCAAAAAATGTCCCGAATATTTATTTATATATACTTCTTTAAATTAAAATATATTAAAACAAAAATTTCTATATAAGATATGCTATGACAAACATAAAAAAATATTTCTAACTTTTTAAATTCACTTTCAATGATTTTACGAGCGAGTGATTGTGGCCGGGCGGTAACATGTGCGCTTTAGAATCTAACGGCATTCGGTTCGATCCTCTGCCTCTATATATCTTATTTAGTATCTAAATAAATTATGTGCAATTTCGATGCGATCGCTCAATAACGGTGTAGAAAAACATTGTGAGGAAATCGGTACGTCCAAGAACCCCGCGATTTAGCGATTAGGTTACCAGAAAGTCTATACAGAAAGTAGTGAGTGAATTGTGATGATGAATGAATGAAATGAAAACGAAAAGAATGTGTAGCACCAGGACTGTTCACTCGGCCACCTTCACCTGCGAGACATCACCGGGCGTGTGTCATGCACGCACCGCGCCGGCCGCTGCTGGAATACGAAAGCTCGTTTTTTTTTCTAATGTGACTTATTGCTGTTGGCCTTGCGGCCTCTACAGCTTGACCGGACTAGTTGGTGAACGCAGAAGGCGTTGGGCCAACATGGTTTAGATTTTGGGCGACAAGCGCAAGGGCACCTCGGAGGTACGAGCCTCGGCTTGGACCGTCGCCGGAGTGGGGGATCAGACTTGCCCTAGCAGCCCAGAAGGGGTGTGCCCTGGGGCCCTAGTAGGTTGTTGAACTGAATGATTATTTGGAGAGAATCTAACCGATCTTCTAACAGCTCCTGGGGGTCTTCGATCCCGCCGGCGGGATCGTTGTGTGTGTGTGTGCCTTTGGTAACCGGCGCCTATACCAAAAACTGAATATTTCCTGTTGCCAGGAGCAGTCGGATCGGACGAGCCCAGCGCCGCCGAGTTGACCACGGCGATGGGGTCGTCCGGGTCGCTTAAGATATTTCTGGGGCGTCTACGGAGGGGTGGAGTGTTTGTCGTGTCTGTCGAGTAGTTCGAAGCCTAGACTACGAGAGGGCTGGGATGGTGGGGCGCCGCGTCAAAGTAGCAGCGGGAAGTGTGCTTCATATATTGAAGAATGGACGGGAGTTCGTGATCGCAGCACAAATCGGCGTTTCGCATGTACCAGCTAGCGCCGACCGCTCTGCGTATGAAACAGTTTTGGATGACCTGAAGCTTGTCCAGGTCAATGCGGGATGCGTGGGCGAACGCCACGGAGGCATAAGTCATGACGGGACGGATGCAAGTTTTGTAAATTGTCAGCTTATTCCTAAGTGACAAGCGAGACTGAGAAGTGCTTGAGCACTTTATTTGAGATGCCATCGGCACCAGGGGCTTTCCTGACTTGGAGGCCCTTGACGATAGACTCGAGCTCAGAAGCCGTGACTGGCTCGAGGGTATCAACGGGCGGGGTGGAGGATTTGTGTTCGACTTCGCCGTCCACCGCTTCGCGGTGGGCAGGGTCGACCTGAGCTAAAGAGGGGCAGCATTGCTGCTCGAGGCTTTCGGCCAGACATTCGGCCTTTTCCTCGTCTTCGAAAGCGGGGGGGAGATCAGGTCGGGAGAGGGGGGGAGGCATGGCAGTCACGGTGTCAGATTTCAGAGATCTAGCCAACCGCCAGTATGCCCGGTGGGTTGGCTGAATCCCTGAAAGTAGGTCATCCCACCTCTGATTACGGAGCTCACTGATGCGGTTTTTTACGGCACGCTCGTAATACCGCAGATTGGCTCTGTTATCTTCGGTGCGATACCAGTCAAAGGCTCTAGCGGCAGCGTGTTTCGCTCTCAGAAGCTCCTTCACGTCCACCGGCAGGACCCAGCGTTGGTCTTCCTCGGCTGGGACCTGCTTGGAGGATGCACCTATAGCGGTGCGAAGATGGCTAGTGAGAGCGTCGATTGAGGTGGTGACGTCGTCAGGGGTCATGATGTCGTCGGGGATTCTGTCCAAGTCGGGATAATTGATCGCCTTTAGGGCTTCGCCTAATTGCTTCCAATTCACCACGGTCTTGGTTTCAGGAGGTCTGTCAGTCGGGTCGGGGCCTAGTCGCATAAGGACGGGTCGGTGGTCAGATTCGAGTTCGTGTAGCACCTCTAGCGAGCGTAAATGAAGTGTTGCGCCTTTAAGAAGCGCTATGTCGAGTACATCAGGTCTTAGGTCCAGGTTGGAGGGAAAGATAGTCGGGGTACTGGGAGGCAGGATATCAAAGTTGAGTTCGTCAGAGAGGGAGTTCAGGAGGTTACCCTTCACATTGGACACGTTGCATCCCCACATGAGGTGCTTGCTGTTGAAATCGCCAGCCAGAATGACGGCGCTTCCGAGAGACAGGAGAGCCTCAAGGTCGCTCCTGTGGAGGGTCTTGTTACCGGAGAGGTAACAAGATACAAGTGTGATGGACTGATGACCGGTCATCGAGAGACGGGACGCTTCCATAGCTATGGGGGGAGGAGTAGGGATAGGAATGCAGTGAAGAGACCTTTTGTAATAGATAAGAGTCCCGCCTTTCATGGCGGTGGTCCTATCATTACGTACAAGCAAGTAGTTTGCGATCCTAGGATCCCTCTTGCTTGGTTTTAGAAAAGTCTCGTTCACAAGCATAACATCGACCTGATGGGTCGAGAGGAAGTGGTGAAACAGGGGGCGTTGGTCCCTTGATTCAGTGGAGAGGCCGTTGCCATTGAACCATGCCAACGATAAGAAACGAGGTCTCAGTCTTTTTGGTGTACTATCCATGATAGTTACCAGAATTAAGACGAGGGGACAGACGCTTGATTGAGTCAAGAAGAGTGGAGTGCTCTGCCAGGACGTCGTAGACGTCGGTGATGTCAGCATTCCGAATTTTGCGGGCTACCAGCCGTACTTCCTCACAGTCGAGGGTCGTGGCAATTTCTACCAGGAAGGCGAGATCCGACTTTAGACCAGAATGGCATGAAGAGGGAAGGCCTGAATGGGGCGCGAGAGAGGGACGGACTTTGTTCTGGACGCGAGCAGAGGTGGGGGTCGGAGTTGCAGTGGGTGGCTGGGAGGCCTGAGGGGCATGCAGGGGCTTGGTCCATGCATTGGTTGAAGGTGGAGAGGCATCCACGTATTTGGGGGCCTGCGTGACGGGGAGTTTCGACTTAGAGCCGGCTCATTTGGAGCGAGAAGACTGGTGAGGACGAGGGGTTTTGCCCTGCCCCTTTGCGGCCTTCGGGGCCTTGGGGAAACCACGATAGTTCGCAGAGCTCAGCATCGGCAGGGTGGGCGCTAAGATATGAGGCCGCTGAAGGCAACCTCCAGGTCCTTCTCGGAGACCATCTTGGTGAGGGAGATATGAAAAGAACTATGTCGAGGGAGATACAAAATATAAAAACTACAAGTGCAAAATTAAGATAGTTTGGTTGGGGGAGGGCCCCCCCAACAGGCTAGGGTGAGTGTAGTCTCCCTGCCGGCTAGGGCAGGGAGGTGAGTCCCGAGTGAGATGAGTATCTAGATGAAGTGAGTACTTGGTTCCACGAGGTGACGCGTAGGGCACGGCGGCGGCGGCTGGAGCGAAACGGAACGGACACTAACACGGAACGGGCACAGTCACGCACAACACGGCACACGCGGTGGCACAGCGGGAGGCGGCGGCAGGGCCACTGACGGCGACCGCTCGCCCGTGTCAGCGGCGATACAAGATTAGCTAGGTGAGATCACCGGAGTGAAGGCCTGGCTGGACCCGATCAGCGACTGAAGACACGAGACGAGCGTCTGATGTTTAGTGGCGGGTGCTTGGCAAGGCGGCGCGGCGGTAGGACCGGACGCTAGAAACGGCAGCGGCGGCGGACACTGTACGAGCACAACACACACACACGAACACGCGCGCGCGGCACAGCGGGATGCGACCCGCGCGGGGTCAGGGCCTCCGGCGGATTGAGGCGGGGGCAGCGAGCGGCGGTCGGACACGTCCGTACGGTACGGCGGCGCGAAGCGAACTGAACTGTTGACGAGAGCTCGTGTCGTGCGCCGTCCGGCCGTATATTTATATGGTGCGAATGAGACAAGCCGTAGTGCGAGCGAGAGAGGACCTTTCCATTTTCTTTATTTAATATTTTATAAACATCTATTTTGATTGGTCGCATTTTCTAGTTCATATTCCTTATTTGTACTAAATCGCTATATTTATAACAAACTTAAAATTACTTTAACCAATCCCTACCATATTATAAATGTGTAGATCAAATACCTTCACACATGACTTCTAACTAAGTAGAAGCAATACCTGATATCGGTTTATCTTGCAAAAAAAATCCCGTTTGCGTGATTCAGGTAAAGTGTCGTATTTACCTATAATAGACGCACTTTTCATATTTGTGAAACTACGATCCATTTACACTCATTATTTTAGGAATTATTGAATACCTTATTACGTTTTTAATAATATTATTCGTAAAGTTTAAGCAAATTTACATTTTTTTCGCAAAACATCGTTTTAGTACGCAATCTATTTTCAAACTATGGAACTACAAATCTGACGGCTGTCAGTTTGTTTGTTTGTCCGCGCACATCTTTTAAACTACTAAAAGGATTTCAAAGCTGTTTCCATGAATATGCTTATAAAATACCTGATTGAAACATAGGCTATATTAATTTATGATAATAAATAGTAAAAAAAAATTTTTTTAATAATTATTTATAACGCCATCTAGCCTATTTTATAGTAATGTTGTCGTAATGACAGACTTCTACTCGCAGACATGGTAGGTAGGAAGACTGAAGCGGCTGTTGCCATATAATCTATATGTAAATAAAAATATAGATATTCGCCAAAGAACCAGAGTCACCGACATAGCTATTAAAATCTGCAAGTTGAAGTGGCAATGGGCAGGCCACATCGCTCGAAGAACTGTTAACCGATGGGGAAGTAGGTAAGGTTCTTGAGTGGAGACCGCGAACCGGAAGACGCAAAAAATATAGATATTCGCCAAAGAACCAGAGTCACCGACATAGCTATTAAAATCTGCAAGTTGAAGTGGCAATGGGCAGGCCACATCGCTCGAAGAACTGTTAACCGATGGGGAAGTAGGTAAAGTTCTTGAGTGGAGACCGCGAACCAGAAGACGCAGCGTAGGTAGGCCTCCCACTAGATGGACCGACGACATTGTGAGAGTCGCGGGCATCCAGTGGATGCAGATGGAAGGATGTCGTTCAGTGTGGAGGTTAAAGGGGGAGGCCTATGTTCAGCAGTGGACGTCTTCTGGCTGATGATGATGATGAAATAAAAACGAATCGCCGAAATGTATGTGCCCGCATAACTTCCGATAGACTGCACCAAATAGTTTTTTTTGTGTTTGTTATTTTCAGGACAGCCAACTGCTTTTGAAGAGGTTTTACAGTTTATTATGGCGTAATTTAAAGTACGTTTATTTTTGTATTGACTTCTGACGTGCTAATATACCAAGTCGACGGAGATTAAAATGAATACATTTTTTTGCCAGGATCAAACTTAAGACCAATAACAGACACGCAAAGTAGGTGAACTCGCGGCATCTAATCTGTTACTGATCTATGATTAGCAGCTATTTTGGATGTTATGGTGGTGAACGAAAGCGGTTAAGTTGTTGGAAGGGTCGAGGCGCAGAAGGCGGGCAAAAATTATTTAGACATCATTGATTGGCAGTCTTTACGCGGAGTAATGTTAAATAACAGCGATTAATTATAGATACCGCTCCATGCTTCCTACTTACTATTTACTAATAATTCAATAATAACGTTTGTCATGCATGACATTTCGCTTGACTTATACCAATTTTTTTTCCTTATTGGCTCCATGGCTCCACACTTCCAACGTATTTAACCAGTGAAAGTAATATATTATTTGCTTGAAATATATTTGAAACTATGGACATGTCGGGATACCTGTATCGAGTCAGATTAAAACTAGACTAAAATCATACTATGACGGTAGTATGACAATACTCATTAAAATGGACAGCAATAAATCTACAATCATGTCATATGTGTAGGTATTATCTATAAAATATTCAGTATAAATAATCCGATGGATTTGTGCCTATTTAAAGTTCCGTTCGTGTTCGTTAGTGTAACATTTATATTTGGATATGTCAGTCTAATCGTCCACCCACTAATTACTTTGCGCTACGCGTACGAAGTCGCGGGCATTAGCTAGTAAGGAATATGAACTAGAAAATGCGACCAATCAAAATAGATGTTTATGAAATATTAAATAAAGAAAATGGAAAGGTGCTCTCTCGCTCGCACTACGGCTTGTCTCATTCGCACCATATAAATATACGGACAGCGCACGAGCTCTCGCCCCCCTCCGTAGACGCCCCAGAAATGTCATAGGCGATCCGGACGACCCCATCGCCGTCGTCACCTCGGCGGCGCTGGGTTCGTCCGATCTGACTGCTCCAGGCAACAGGAAATATTCAGTTTTTGTACAGGCGCCGGTTACCAAAGGCACACACACACACAACGATCCCGCCGGCGGATCGAAGACCCCCAGGATCTGTTAGAAGATCGGTTAGATTCTCTCCAAATAATCATTCAGTTCAACAACTTACTAGGGCTCCAGGGCACACCCCTTCTGGGGTGCCAGGGCAAGTCTGATCCTCCACTCCCGGCGACGGTCCAAGCCGAGGCTCGTTCACCGAGGTGCCCTTGCGCTTGTCACCCAAAATCTAAACCATGTTGTCCCAACGCCTTCTGCGTTCACCAACTAGTCCGGTCAAGCTGTAGAGGCCGCAAGGCCAACAGCAATAAGTCAAATAAGAAAAGAAAAAAAACGAGCTCTATGTATTCCAGCAGCGGCCGGCGCGGTGCGTGCATGACACACGCCCGGTGATGTCTCGCAGGTGAAGGTGGCCGAGTGAACAGTCCTGGTGCTACAAATGCACAGTAAGCCGTTCTGTTCTATGCACGTAATTTCTAGTATATTCTTTTTAAAACTACCTTTTAATTAAAATTGGTTTCATTCATAAGAATTGTCAAAAACCTATTTAAAGATAAACAATTCTTCAACTTTTTCATGTTTTGTTTTCATGATGAGAATATCCAATGGGACGTCCTGGTCTCCCAGGATGTTTGTTAAACAGTTTATTTCTTAAAGTGCTTCTTGGAATGCCAAATTGTTTTGCAGCTTGATACAATGTTAGTTGGTCTGTTCGAATCAAGTTCATACAGTCTTGTAACGTTTCCGGTTTATAACTAACATAACGTCGACTTCCTGGTCGCCTTCTGCATCTTTTACGCCTAGTAGAATGTAACAAGGAACACGTTGCTAGTGGGTTTTCTGCAATATATATACAATACTAAATTTAATCGGATAAAATTAATACTACTGAATGAATTCAAGGAAGACCAATGCTGAATGATTTAACAATCTGATTGTAAGAAGAGCGCACCAGGAGGTGCTAGCAGCTGTTACAAAATAAAAAAAACACATTTGAAGTAACAACAAATTTTATTTACATTACATAAACATATTTACATTACATAAACATATATACATTACATAAACTTATAATTATTATACTATAATATCGGACTAATATTGTAAATGTGTAAGTAACTCTCTCTGTCCCTCGTTTTTAAGGTTCAGTATCCAAAGGGTAAACCGCCCCCATTACTAAGGTTCCGCTGTCCGTTCGTCTGTCTGTCTGTCCGTCTGTCCGTCTATCACCAGGCTGTATCTCATGAACCGTGATAGTTAGACAGTAAAAAAATTCACAGATGATGTATTTCTGTTGCCGCTATAACAACAAATAGTAAAAACAGAATAAAATAAATATTTTAGGGGGCTCCCATACAACAAACGTGATTTTTTTGCCGTGTTTATAGATAATGGTACGAAACCTTTCGTGCGCGAGTCCGACTTGGCCGGTTATTATATTTTTATGGCTAAACGGCTCCTAATTTACAAAAATTATGTTATTGGATAGGCCGTACCGTCAAATGTTTTAAGGCCCTCGTTTCCCAATTTAGCAATTTTTTTTTTATATTGTAGAATAGGCTTGCGCTTGGCCGCCAACTCGCCTGATGTTAAGCGATGATGCGGCCTACGATGGATCACGCTTGCCTAGAAGAAACCGATTCACTCTTGACTTGAAGACACCCAGATTGTAACTATCGGGGAACACCCATTCAGGCAGTGCATTTCACAAACTAGCAGTTCGCACAATAAAAATGGAATCAAAGCGCTTCGTACGGGTTTTCGGAATGTCAACCATAAAGCGGTGTCGATTTTTCGTGCCCGCTCTGGCAGTCCGATAGAAAAAAGGGCAGGAGGGAATTAAATCATGCAGATCTGATGCACACTCTCCAAAATGTATCCGATAAAAAACCGATAGACCAGCAACTTTGCGCCGATGCTCAAGACTAAGAAGCTTAGTCTGAACTAAGGCTTCGCTTCTAATTTTTTTTAATTCTAGTTTTAGTTCGTCTATTTCCATGGTTAGCGTAAAATTATAACAACGGTGTCATGTCAAAATTGAATGTTATATCTAGGAAACCGTAAAGACCGAAACATGATTAAGGACATTTCACTCGATAGAAAAAAAAAGTACTGATATGAAACTGTGAAGGTACATTTTACATTACAGCTATACTTAAAAAAAAGAGAAAAACCTCAAAATTTTCATTAGCGAAACGCACGACTGTGTTTAAGCGCCATAGTTTTCCTCCACCAATTGCGACTTTAACACAATATATTAAGCCATCTATATATTAGGTCATCTATAGTAACAAGCGTTGCTTAAAACTGGGAATACCTCGCCTTAAGCGATTGTTTAGGTGATTGCGAAACGTTGCGCGACCGCAAACCGTATCTCGGCGCATTAAAATTCACGTTCGCGTGATTTTCCGCAATTGCCTAAACTGAATCGCTTTTAATAGGTGACGGTACGACCCCATAAAGCTAAAACTAAAGTTGACCACTGAGAACACTATACGAACAAAAAACAGAACAAACGGTTGGATAAAAAAATAATACTAAGCTCTAGTTCAGTTTTATTTTTAAATTTAATGTTTTATTTAAAACTAGTGCTGTTGTCCGCGACTTGTCCGTACGTGTAGATTTTCATATAAACTTTCGACCCTTTTTTTCTCCCTTTATCCGGCTCATGCTCAAAATAACATAGCCAATCCTCCAATCTGGTCATAGCTAAGCATATTCATGAAAACAGCATTTTAATCCGTCCAGTGTTTAGTTAGGAGATGTGCGTGGACAAACAAACAAACAAAAAGACAAAAATTCTAAAAACTCTCTTATCGTATTCAGCTGCTTATTTTAAGACGTCCTGTGTTATATTTTTTTTATATCTGGCAATTACAGATTTGTTTTACTCTTACGTTTTAATTATATGTATAGATTGTATATTGTAATTTTTGCCATAATTTCTGTCTAACTTTTTACCTATTTACTATGGGAGGCGGATGATTGTGCTGACGGTGGACAAACGTAACATTACCCACCTTGTCCACTTTAAATCTCGCTACGCACCCTGCAGTAGTTCGACGGGAACATCTCAGGAACCTGTGCGTTTTATCACTGAAATTATACGTGTATCCCTGGAACAAAACCTTGGTTCTACCCCGGGGCAAGTGGATGAGGTGAAAGCCGTCATCTGAAATTATAAACAATCTGTTTAGTAAAAAGAAAATTAAACTAATGAGAAGTTTTTATATGTACGTAGATGCGTTGGATATTCGCCAAAGAACCAGAGTCACCGACCAAGCTATTAAAATTTGCAAGTTGAAGTGGCAATGGGCAGGCCACATCGCCCGCAGAACCGATAACCGATGGGGAAGAAAGTTTCTTGAGTTGTGACCATGAACCGGAAGACGCAGCTTAGGTAGGCCTCACACTGGACGAACCGACGACATTAGGAGAGTCGCGGGCATACAGTGGATGCAGATGGCAGGCTGTCGTTCAGTGTGGAGGTTAAAAGGGGAGGCTTATGTTCAGTGGACGTCTTCTGGCTGATGAGATGCGTTGACTGCGCCGTATACTGGCAACGTATAAGGAAGGTAATCACTTGCTATTCGCTTAGTCATGCACCACTCAGTGTCGCGGCTAGACGACAGCAGTTTCGATGTAAGCACGCTGTTTTTAACACGCTTTTTATTAGATTGGTATGTATCTATGCATCTATGTAACGGAATCTGACCGTGATTTTCACCCCTTTAAAAACGACCGATTGATTTGAAACTTTGCACACTTAGCAAGGACCGATGACATTGCAATAATTTGTATAGTTTGTCCATTATCCTTGCCAGGATCTTCAGGATTAGCGATTTTAAAGCGTTTTTTTTTAGTTTTTAAACTGCGAGTATTATTTAATGCAATGATTATGCGTGACGCGTCTATATAAAACGTCGTAAATATTTAGGAGTAATAGTTATACATTTTAAAAAAACCTGAGAAGAGAGAAAAAGCCCTGAGAACCCCCTCACATTTTCATCATCCGTTATCGACATGAACGAAAATGTAGAATTTGTACTAATAATTGTATCACATTTTTATTAGCACCTTTGTACTACTTAAAAGTATAACCTTTTTGTTTTATATTATTATCCTACTAGACGTGACAGTTGACATGACGTTGACAGAAAACTAATAAAAAATAGCAAAATAAGAAGGTGCAAAAAATACAATTTTTTCACCATTTTCCACCCACTGCTGGGTATATTAAAGTTCTTCTGTTCAGCGCGCCATCTTTTTCACTGCTTTGCTGCTCACTGCCATAGCGATTATCTATTACTAGCCGCCTGCCCCGGCTTCGCACGGGTGTAAGCTTGGCCTTCGGCCTCGCTACAAAATATAATATAGCCTATGTCACCCGGGGATAGCGTAGCTTCCCAACAGGGAAAGAATTTTTCAAATCGGTTCAGTAGTTTCGGAGCCTATTCATTGCAAACAAACAAACAATCAAATGTTTCCTCTTTATATATTGGTATAGATATCCTCTATAATATAATACCAAATAAAACAAAATTAAACGAACATTTTTTAAGTTTTGGCGGTTCATTGTTGTGTGAAAACCAGGGCCTGCAATATAATTACTAAAACACACATTGTTAGGAAGAAAAACATATTTTTTTGCTAGAACTAACAACGCGTTTTTTAGATGTTTTCTATAGTTTTATATATTTTTCAATTATTCATATCAATATGCGTTCTTAATAAGTACTACAAAGTAATCAAACATTTATTTACATTACAATCGCAAAGCAAATTTTAACTACTACAAATAAGTTCAAATTAAATGATAGTGATAAAATCGTATAAGTGGTCGGTAGACGATAATTAAACTTCCTTCAAGCAAGCTACCACTAATTTATTTCCATGCTAATAGAATAAGTAATCCTCATTCATTCCTGTCACTTTCTCACTATATACGAAACAAAAATCAAAAACATAGGGCCTTACTTAAAAACTTTACTCAAGTTGACATACGCTTAAATATGCTCCGTCTTGTTTTCGCGTGTGACGATTGTCGTCAGCGAGAAGTTGAGAGAGCATGTTAAAACATAGATCAACATGAGTAACGTTTTTAAGTAAGGCCCCAAATTATATTTTTGGATGCGCTCGAGATCAAGGCCCTTATTCTCTACCTCACATGAGATTTGAAAACGCGTGACGTCATAACATGAAAAAGTAATAAAAAAATTGGACACTTTTCCCCTAGTCTATATTACCAAGTGACGCGGCAGCGTTAATATCTGCATGGAATCAGAATCAAGATTAAATTGCTAATGCGACGAGGTGCGTAACGTACTCGTTTTTAACGATCAAACTAAAGTGGAACAACCTAGCGCCTTTCGTGCGCGATTGTAAAGAGAATGTAGTATCAAATCAGCAGACGGATTAATTTGACGCGTATGACTTTTGTAACCATGATTAACGTGTTTACGGCATGTTATGTAGTTTCATACAGAATCGGGTCCCTGGGGAGGCCACATTATTTTGTGTTATTGAAATATATATATCTTTACCTATCATTATTTTTATATCAAAACATCTTACATTGAAATAAGTTTTTCTATAAGAGGGTTCTTATTAGATGGTTTATGAGTATGTGCGGTAGCAAGCAGTACCATTTTGGTATCTTCATCGATTACCACTTTTGCAGAGCACTTCATGAGCTTCCTTTGCGAGCAGTACCAAGACTTGCTATGAGTATGAAAGTAGGTATAGCCTTCGTAGAATAAAGTTGGGTACTTTCTTCGTGACGGTATAAATGAATAATTGAGCCCTGTAAAAAAAAACACAATTTGATGCATTTTATATTAATCTGCTGGCATCCAATGGGCTATATACAAGGTGACGTATTTACCCTGTAGGTAAGCCGAAAGGAGGTCATTTTACTCACCCTTATGAACAATTTTTACTATGGGACCAACCTTGAAATTGCGAAAAAATACTGCTGTTCCATACATTTTGTAGAGTGTCATGACTGTTTTCTATAGAACAGCTGGTTTTTTTTTTCGGTTTCAGGGTTGGTCCCATTGTAAAAGTTGTTCATAATGATGAGTACAATGACCTCCTTTCGGTCTGGTATCGTTCGCGCAAAACTTTATGAGCCCTCTGAAGTTAGGCCCAGTGGCTGCGCAGTACGCATATTATAGGTATCCGAGGGACTTTACAGGGCGTCGGGGAGGCCTCGCGCCTAACTTCAGAGGGCTCATAAAGTTTTGCGCGAACGATACAGGGTAAATGCGTGACTCTGTATAAGCTGCCAGAATACGTTTTTTTTAGAAAAAATGTTTTACAACACAAAAGTTATATGACTATTTACGGGACATTTACCGTGGGAAGGTTGTGGAAGGAGCTCCCGACAAATATCATGTAAATAATCATATAACTGCAGTGAACAACCGTGATAGTTTAAAACAGTGTAATACTAAAAAGGTTCTAAGCGTGTAAAGTTACAGAAAATATCTCGAACATATTATGTGAGTGAATAATGTGAATATATGATATAAATGTGATATAAGTACCTAATGAATAATAAAAAGTTTATTAAAAACACGATAAACCCAGTTATGCGATATTTTTACGGGTAAGTACTTTTATTGACCGTACAAAATAAAATACATTAATCTCGTTCCAAGCTCTGTATTTGCACTGACAGCTGCAATCTGAAAGTGATCAGAATTCGTAGGTTCATTCTTGGATGATGAATAATAATCTAACCTAACTTACTTACGTCACTGAATCAATAATTACATTATTTTAAATGCAAAATTATAAAAAAACAAAAGTTTTGGCCTAACGTCGCAAAGATCGACACGGCATGGCGGCGTAACAAGCGGCCATGGAAAATTCAACTTTTTTTAATTTACTCTAGTTTCTAATTATACTTTTATGTAGATACTAGAGTTTAGAACCCGGAAACACGAACTAACCGGTTAAAGCACGAACTGTCAACATAGTTGAGATTTCCACATACAGCGCACATTTCTCAAGTAGGTACTGAACATTTTGAGAGGCAGTCGGATCCTCCTCACTTAATATTTTGCTCTACGATATTTAGTACTATTATTTACTCTGTGGATCAACTAATCCTAACATAATGTCCAGATGACATCATCGTATACACGGGTGGTTCGTGGTTATGGTAATTGGCCACGAACGTGGCCCTAGATTCATCCGAATTCAAGAACACTCTAGCCTTGCATCCTTTAGCCTTCTTTGAGCAGTAGTAGTGGCCACGAGTTGTCGGTGCGAAGGTATACTGGTCCATCATCAGCAAACGCCTGTTCTTAGCGATTTGAATGAATTGGAAACCAACTGAAAACAACGAGGAACAGTTATGCGAGTAGTTTGGAAAATATATTCCTGTACTGTTTTTGATTGCCTATCAGGAGTTATTGCGCAAATATTGTTTTTATTAACAGAAAAGAGAAGTAAATAGAACGGAAATGAGATGGAAACTCTGTCGCCAGGTATTGTGACAGATATATGATTGAACATTCTTATTTATGTAAACGCGTCGAACTCCGCGTCACAGTTGCTAACACAGTTGCTATGAGTTTATATGGGTGCAAGTGGCTACAACAAACTTCTTACAAAAATGCATTGACAGCTGTTCTAATTTAAACAAACTATCAGAAAACAAACTCATTTATTAGATTAGACATTAAATTACTTGAAACAATTACACAAGGTTACACGGAAAGGGTGTAATAAGCGGAAAGGGGTCCGTTATGCTCATTATGAACAACTTCTACAATGGGATTAACACTGTAATCGCGAAATATGAAGTATCGTACATTATGCCGGGGCGTAAAGGGGCGGATTTCCATACAAGTGGATCATATTAAAAACCGACTTCAAAAATATATGAAAACCTTCATCATCATCATCATCATCACCAGCGAGAAGACGTTCACTGCTGAACATAGGCCTCCCCCTTTAACCTCCACACTGAACGACATCCTACCATCTGCATCCACTGGATGCCCGCGACTCTCACAATGTCGTCGGTCCATATAGTGGGAGGCCTACCTACGTTGCTTCTTCCGGTTCGCGGTCTCCACTCAAGAACCTTTTACAATTTAATGAAAAACTTAACAAGTGCCAATAAGATTTCAGGGTTGCCCTTTATTTCCCTGGGATCCCATCATCAGATCCTGACTTGGTGACAATGGGACCAAATTTAAAATATTATCATTTGGCGGAGATATCGGAACACAGAATATAAGGCGGAGGGCCTTTTTTGAAGTCAGTTAAAAACTCTTTGAAAGTAGTTGGCCGTGCGAATAGAGTTAAACTGCCTCTGAATTGCTCTCGTGACGGTATTGTAGGTACAAAAATTGCGACACTCTGGGTTTTCATACTACTTGATGTTTTGCGGGATATATCTGTGGTAGCCTCATTCTATGCTCTGCTATCGTGAAGGCACATGAAACGAGATGAATAATACACATAATTAACTTTAATAATTTATTATATTTTCTGTACTCGGCCTTTATTGAAGGCAGTAAAAAAATATATGAACGCCATTTTTTCGATGCAACCCGGCCCGCTGCGGCACGGCATAATATGCGAGTCCCTTAAACCAGGAAACATTACTCATCACTGAGCAACGCAAAATGAGTCGAAGCGATATAGCAAAAATCCGTCCTCTATTCAAGTACAGTTTTATTGTAAATGTTGAATCTTATTAAGTACAAGATTATTTTTAAATTACATAAAACCTCTCGCAGTCTCTACATCATACCTGACCACTTTTTTCCTAAGACTTTTATAGCAGTTTTTTATTTGTACTTGTTTGATCCAGCGAAACCTTGTAATATGAAGCCGCTCCATGGGATTCCTACCTACCCTGAACAATCCACCTTCTAGGATGATTATGATTATTGACTATGCGACCGATTCTACCATCATTCATCATGAACAGTTTAGACATGCATCCTCGACTTTTTGAAGTACAAAGCCATACGTTTTTGGTATTCTGAGAAAATTTATACCCATCGAGCAGTATAAGATGCTTCCCTCGTTGTGATGTCACTAATCCATAATTTAGTCCTGATGCTGCGTTAAAAATGAAAAATGCATTAATATATGATTTAATTTAATTTTAAATTATAGCATCATCTAGATACAATACCTATAGAGTCACAATCTCTAAGTAAAAACAGTTGAAAAACATCCGAGCGTCGTGTACATACCTAGACGTCAATTAGGTATATAGTTCACAATGCCAGATATACTCTAATTTAGACGTTATATAGCTTGCATAGTATTCAACGTCGCTTGTCCGCTATGGCATCGTAACATCATCATCCGGTGTTGTAGTCGGTTCGCGCTTGCCTTACAACTAACCAAAAAGACGGCGAAATGCGTAGCGAGCGCCGAGTTTTGGTTTGGACATTTTCTTGAGATGTTTGTGACTCTATAGATATTGTATCTCGATAAATAGCATTGATAAAAATGCGATTATATTTGGATGGTTTTCTTTAATGTCAAACTTACATTCTAATAGATCCTGATATCTGTGGGACAGGGAGTATATTATCGAGCGCTTCTAGCGAATTACTACTCAAGTATACTTTGTTTTTTTATCGGCAAGAGATCTTTAAACGCCTGAACAGGTTTTCTTGTATCATAGCTAAGTCTCTGATTAAGTCACGTTCAAACGTAAAAAACTAAATCTGAATCGGTTCAACCATTTGGGAGCTATGCGATGGCATAGACAGATATACAGATAAAAACTAAACTTATAACATCTTTCTGTTTACTTCGGGGTTTAAAACGCAAATATGTTTTGTTTATATTATTATTACTCACGTTTAATTAAGCTAGTTACTCCGACTATAGCGTCCACTAATTGTGGTTGAAACTATAGTCGGAGAAACCGGCTTAATCTTACGTTATTAAATTCCCGTATAATATTAAAAAAATATTAAAATCACATTAGTTTCCATAGTAAAACAAAGATGTCGTTCATGCCGTTTTCCAACATCATATATTTTATATAAATGTCATAAATATAAAAATACAAAATCTTATACAATTAAATAATAACACTTCACACTATTGTTACAAATGCGAATATAGCTGTATGTCTCTGTATGTTTTTTTTTAATCTTTTCAGTACTAAGCGCCTGAATTAATATTTATGAAATTTGGTGAGGAAATAGGGTACTTTTAATCATGAAATATTGTGGGAGCACAGCAGGGAGCCGATAGTCACTTTGTAAAATTAACTAACAAGCATATAATTATGTCTCAACAGTAATTTATAGCATAAAATTAATAAATAACCAACCACCATTTTCATTATGTAAGCCAATTAAAAAAAAAAAAAACAAGAACAAATTTATAATTAAAGAAGATCCCGACAAAAAAACTATTCATACCACCATTTCCACTAGGCTATATGACGATCAATTCTAATAAGTCATAACATTAAGTTAAGCGATTTCCGTAGTCAACAGCAAGTTTATTTACACCATACCCTATTGATAAAATAGACTTTTATGATTTATTGTAATGGGTTGAAATATCAGAATAGTATGTTACTGCTAAATAAGAAGGAATACCAGTCAAAAATAGGAAGCAAATCTCGAAGCTGTGTGAAGCCGTTTATTCCGGTTTTCTGAAGAAAAAAAGAGATAAAATGCTTTCCGCTGCTCGAATTGGATTTCACGTGCACATTCCAAGTAATATAATTAATTAATTAACATATAGATAATAACAGCTTAGCTTAGAAGAATGGATCGTTAAATGGCCTGGTAATGGTTCATCTTTCATTTCTATATTACCGTAGCGGTACATTGTCTGCCCTATCTATTGTGCAACATTCCCGAATCATTTTGGAATAAGGCTCATAACATTAAATTGGCGTAATAGATTATAATAAATATTTTTTTAACAAATAAAAATCACCAAAATTGAACCAGCTTTCAAACCGAAAAACCGCATACAAATCGGCCCACCTGCTTGAGAGCTAACGGCTAACTAAGGCTTTCAAATATATATAACACCCATTTTTGCATTAGGGGTTACATAGATTCGAACACAACATTACTTAGTAAAATACTCATAGCCCATTTTCTTAGGAGCATGGTTATGTCCGGCCGCAATTCTTTCAATAACTTGTTTCTCGTTCATAATGAATCTGCTTGGACAGTACTTCCTCTTATATGCACAGACCCAAGTGTTCTTAGCCTTGGTTCCATGAGTGGTGTACGTATACCCATCGATCAGAATCAATGGGTTTCCCTTCTGAGATTTCACAAAGTTGTAGGGTATACCTGAAATCATGAAACCATATCATCAACAGAACTTACCATTGGAGTAATGGTTGATTTCGGATAGAATGGTTCTAGAGTGGAGACCGCGTATCGGAAAACTTAGAGTAGGCGACATGCAGCCACGACCTGCGATAGGTGGCTGGTTGGATGCAAAAAGCTAAAGATTGTGCCTTGTGGCGTTCTTTAGGAGAGGACTTTGTCCAGCAGGACTAACATCAAATAGGCTGATGATGATAAATAGTTGATAAAAAAATCATCATCAAAGATATGACTGACATATATGATGATAACAGATATTTGACATGTAATTTTTGGTTTGAATTTTTTTTGTGACATTATTTGTTTTTGTATTTTAATTTTGTATTTTATTTGTGATTTTTATTAATGTATGGCATAACTATGGTTGTCTTACGTACGAAAGCGTGTTTGTTTCTTTGTTTGTTCCTATTTCACGTAACAACAGAGCAACAGTGCTTTTTTGCATAGAGATAGTTGACAGACGGAAGAATAACATATAATTATTTTTATCTCAGGAAAAATGTACGGTAACTGAGGGAATGTCCACCGTGGATGACACCGTGGGGCGCAGATTATTTTTCTAATTTTATTTATTTATTTAGAAGAACTATACAACAAACCAAACAAGCCAAGGTTGCTTGGAAGAGATTGCTTTTAGCCATAAGGCCATCGTCAGTTGTTACACTAGTTTCTTGGAGTTTTTGTCCTCAGTATGCAATGTTATGGTGTAAACAATAAAGAGTTAATCAATCAAACCACTTTGGACTGCTAAATCTTGAAAGTTATACATAATACTAACTTATTATTTATATTCTACCAATTTCAAATACCTAATAATAATAACATCTTGCCAAAAGTTGTCCCATATTAATAACATAATTTTTTACTATAGGACTAAAGTTTGACGTCAACCTTAACCTTGAAATCGCGCAAAGAAACACGCGAACAAACAAGCAAAATAGGTAATTGAATAATAAACGGAAATTTTCTTTGCTCTATTAATAATTTAGTATCTAGTAGTAAGAAAATATATGTTACAATCATCCAGAAAAAATACGTATAGAGCCACAATCGTGCTAAAAAAAAACCATATCAAAACTCAACGCACGCATTGCATTTGCATTGAATTATTGCATTGAAATTTTCTTTACTAAATTAATAAGTATTACTTTAGTTTATTTATTAGTTTATTGTTATTTAGTACTTAATAGTAGTTTATGTTCAACATTAGACATTTATTTTTATCCTTAATTATTATTGCTGTTATGTGACAATTATTTCAATGTAGTAAATAATGTATTTTAATTTTATTATAATCTTTTTTATGTATAATGATAATTTGTGAGATATTTATGTAATTGGTTTGACCGTGTTTTATCTCAATAAATAAATAAATAAAAAATAAAAAAAACATCTTTGCAGCGGCATTTTGCGCTTCGAACCTCATTATTCTATCAACCTTAAATGCAAATAAATTCTCCATTTTTAGTCCGCGTGTAGTTCTTGGGTGGATGATTATGTATATTATATATTTCTGTTATTCTATCTTGGAATCTAGTCTCAACCTGGCCTTGCACTTCTGCCTGTTCGAACAAGGCCAGGAAAATTTTCCATGCTTGTAATAAGTGTAGCCTTCGACGAGAATATGGGACTTTCCTCGCCGTGACTTCACAATGCCGTAAGGAATGTATTTTGGATCTGAAATCATAATCGTGAGTGATCAAAAAATGACCGAAGCAAAACTCGGCGCACGCTACGCATTGCGCAGACTTTTTGGTTAGTTGTAAGGCAACCGCGATCCGAGAACTTCTCCATATTCGGGACATTACTTTTTGTACATATATCCGTCTATACATTGTTTTTGTGACTCTTGTCCACCTGTCCCATCACTATTCGATTGGGGGATTCAAATGGCATCAAATGTCAATTCTGTTTTGACATTTGTGAAGCAAACAATATTAGAATTTATAGAGCAATCATCACGACGCGGCGTCACTAATGCAGGCCTTTCTCGGTCATCTGTTATCATTTGAAGAAGTGGTAACTTTTTATTGTGGTCCTAGACCTCTGAAACGTGCAAGATCATCCGATTTGATAGACTTAGCTTTAGGCTAGAATTATTAAAGTCACAAGTTGATTATAAAGAAGCCAGCGACTCTGGCAGCCTTCTAAGAGAAAATTCGCCATCTACGATGGAGCACGCTTGCCTAGAAGAAACCGATTCACTTGTGATATTTGATCATATTCTCATGTTAAATATTATGTTCATTAAAAATTCATTCACCGTGATTCGATGTAATATTTACTAAATTATACTTATGTTTCAGGGTTTATATAATAACATAAAAATGTAAATGCGAAAAATAAATCTTTATTATTATTATTAAATTACAAACGTAGCTAAAAATATTTTTTTGCACAACTCAAATTTTAGCAACTGGCAGAATTGGAACTCAAGTATGGAAAAATTATACAAATTCCCATAGTGAAAAACTCCTCCAAAATCACTAATAAATATCACAGAGAGGATTTAGGATGATGATTATGTTTGTCGTTAAAACTGATTATTTGACTATCGCACACAGTTATGTTTGCTGTGCAGAAACGATTTTTGATAGAGCACCTCCACCGTCGAGAATTAGCTTGAGAATACGTATATCCGTCGATACATAACAAATCCTTGCCTCTTTGTGACTTTATGACTTGGTAGCTTATACCTTAAAAATATAAATTAATTGAATAAGGCGTAATTTTGCTGAAGTGCATATTCAAAACTGATGCTTAGAGCCTTAGTAATTAATACAGGTAATAAGAGATCAAGGGTAAAAAGGAGGAAAGGATAGGAAAGGTTAAGGAGGCAGGAGTTATCTATGAGTTAATTGTACTTGACACAACATTGAAGCGGAAATATACCAGGTATTTGTATAATAACGGATTTCAAAAAATCTGTGTATTTTGTTATTTTTTTTTATTCTACTGCTATTCAAAAATAAGATTTTATTTCACCCAGCCCCCACTGGTAACATTAGGGTAAAGGGTAAGAGGTAAGGGTATACCTATATTTAATACTGCGCGATAAGTCTCGATAAATATAAAAGCATGTGTTCAAATCGCGAAAGTTTAAAAATTACTAGCTACTTTAACTTAGAGAAAAACTTAACCAAAATCAATTAATTATAATATCATTAGGCTATTCAAATTGTTTATTAATAAGTACCCATAGACTCCGTCATAACATTTGGTGTCACATGGGTGTTCCCCAAAAGTTACAATCTGGGTGTTTTCAAGTCAAAAGTGAATCGGTTTCTTCTAGGTAAGCGTGATCCATCGTAGGCCGCATCATCACTTAACATCAGGCGAGGCCAAGCGCGAACCTATCTAACAATAAAAAATAAAAAAAGACGTGTGGCACTCGGGGACTGCCGCGGTAAAGCTATTGCATAGCATTTTTTATCAACTTATGCAATTATAATTATTTATTTACTTGTAACAAATAAAATTATGTAGGATTTACGACTCTATGTATGTCGTTCTTTTATCAAACATATTTTACATAGCCATCTAGCGGTGAGAGGTCGGATATTTTACAACGCCATCTAGCGGTGAGAGGTCAGAGTGGGGGGGTGTTAGGTTATTTTCGTTACGGAATTTCTGGATTCGGTCTCCACGCTCAAGGCCCGCGATAGAAGCTATGCAATAGCTTAAAAACTTGAACACGTAATTAACATAAACAAGGCAGTGAGAATTTAAAAATAACATAACATAAAATAAAAATTATTTACAAAAATTTGCAAAATTATTATTATAGACTAGGCTTGTGGTTGTGATCACTGTTATGACTAATAATTTGTTCACAGATCAAAACTACTTTCGCTTTACATAAAGGCTGATTTTTCTTTTTTTTATGATGGGTAGAACATTTCCACGTACGAGCAGATGCTTGGCAATAAGTATATCCGTTGATGCATACCAAATTCTTGCCTTTTCGAGACTTCACAAATTTATAAGAGATGCCTTAAAAATAAGAAAAATAATATAAGTTACGTAATAATTAAAAGATAGGTTAGTTTCTGTAGTAGGTAGGATTTAATTTGTTTTTCTTTGTACATACCTTTATTCCCAATTATTTTTGTAAGTTAAAAAAAAAAACAACATTAATACCTCACACACATCATCACCCAATTAACGTCCACTGTTGGACAAGGCCTCCCTCATAGAGAGGGGTGTTGCCATAATCCCCACGCTTGGCAGGCGGCTTGGGGATCGCAGTACGTTCACCGTGTACTATTAGGACGCCGCTGCCCATCCTCCGGTGGTTCTGGTCGCAGTTTTTGGACATACCCGAGTCGGCGCAACAAAAAAACGAAAAACCATTGTAATGAAATATACTTTCTAAAATTTGCATTCAAATCGGTCTACCCGTATGAGAGCTAACGATGACACAGAAAAACAAGCTTTTTATTTTTTTTAGCGGCGGGAGTTAAAACTTATTTCAGATTTTTAGTTTTTGTTCAATTGGCAGCAGTCGGAATGAGAAAGATATTTTTTAGTGACAGTTAATAATACTAAAGCAAGTACGACCTTTATTCCGACTATAGTTTCAACCGCATTGACGGTCTTTTTCAAGGTTAGCAGTTCTGGCCACCGGGGCTATATAGTCGGAGTTAATAGTTTAATCTTACGTGAGTAATTAAATATCTATTTAAGTATGTATTTAAAAATATATATGTATGTATATCAGTCTCTGGCTGCCATATTACAAGCTTTGCTTAGTTTGGAGTCAGGTGACCATGTGTGAAATAATGTCCCAGATATTTATATTTATTTATTTAGAAATTCTCGTAATATAAACAAATCACATGAACATTTTTAATGACGAGCATTAACGAGTGAAGATGACCGATCAGAGGCATTTACGTTTTACAATCTGACGGAATCCGGTCCGATCCTCGGTCCTGCACCAATCACTTATCTTTAGATAGACTCTTCTCTTCTCTACATAGTATGAAATAAAGTCGCTTTCCGCGTCTGTCTGTCTGTATATCCGCTAACTCCTCATAAACCACGCAACGGATTTTGTTGCGGTTTTCATCATCAGTTAGATAATTTGTCACGGAAGATTTATATATGTTATAAAACTTACACACGTGCGAAACCAGGGAGGATCGCTAGTTTAGTACATAAATAAATTATGTGCAGTATTGATGCCATCGCTCAAAAACGGTGAAGGGAAACATCGTGAGGAAACCAAGAACCTCAAAAGTTCAAAGACATATGTCTTTCACCAACATGCACTAGGCGATCACCATGGTGGATTACAGTTCATCATTTTCCCTCTCTGAGAGAAGGCCCGCGTCGCACCAGTGGGAACATGATAGGCTCAAATGATGATGATGGTAATGATGATTCGACTAAACAATGCCTTGGAAATGATAGACTTCAGATATATATAAATCAGTAAATTTCTACCCAAAGTGAAGTCTATCATTTCCAAGCGGGAACGTTGGAAATTATGCGAATAAAGGAAATTATTATTACTACGTGGGATATCACAGTCTAATACGTCAAAGCGTTCTCAATTCAGGGTCATTATTCATAGAATAGACACTAACAAAAAGTGAATCGGGAGGAAAAATTCAGTCGCGCAACGGGCTATGGAAAGAGCTATGCTCGGGATTACCTTACGCGACTGCAAGAAAAATTAGTAGGTTAGGCGGAAAACGGAGCTGAGAGACGTCGTTGAAGTGATTTCGAGGAGAAACTGGAGTTGGCTGGCCATATAGCTCGGATGGACAGTCATCGTCGGACGAGACGCATCCTTGAGTGGAGATCGTGGGCAAACATCAGACCACCAGGTCGCCCACCGAAACGCTGGGTTGATGATATCCGAAGACCCGCAGATCACGACTGGATGAAGACGACTGATGCTCAGAGCAGAAGATTGCAGGAAATTGGGAGAGGCCTATGTCCAGAAATGGATGACGAAAGGCTAAAGAAGAAGAATAATAGGGAAGAACCCAGGGTCTTGTTTCCGTTCACATTCTATGATACTGGCCACAGACTGTACTAGCAGTAGGTAAATAATACCTTTTAGGTGTATGATTGTGACATTCGTTTATGCTCATGATTTCCATATCCCGTGTCAATTTAAGTTTTGCTTTACATGTCGGGCGATTAGAAGAACATTTCCAGATGTTCTGAGTTGATCGGGAGTACGTATAGCCGTTCACATATATCATGTCTCTTCCTCGCTGCGACTTCACAAATTTGTAGGGTATTACTGAAATAGAAATACTTTTTAGATTAATGTGGGTGTTTTAACCGACTTCAAAAAAGGGGTCCTCAAATAGTACTACAAACTCCGTCATTTATGAACCGGTTTCGAAAATTATTTTTTAATCGAAAGTCGTCCCATAGAAATTTCATCAAAGTTAGTTTATAGTAGGTAGGCTTTTAAATCAAAATAACTGGAAAATTTTGTTACTCTGATGACAATATTATGTCATCCGAGGAACCGAAATTACATATTTTAAAAAATTATGAAGTCGTTTTTTTATATTGATAATTATTAAGTAATAAGGTTTCTTTTAGGCAAGTCTGCTATATCGTAGACAGCATGGAACGTTTCAGCTATGGCAAGAAATTAAAATACCAAAAAGTTTATTGTCCTTCTAGCTAGGCAGGGTTATTATTGTATATGATCACGGTGCATACCGTATTACTTACGATTATGATTACTTAATTTTCTGAAATTATTCTAATATTATAAATGTGAAAGTTTGTTTGTTCCTTTTTCTCGCAGAAACAAAACAACGTCTAGGCGTGATTGTATAGATCTAGGGTGACCAAGGATACCGGCAAAACCGCGGAGCACTGTATGAAAAGTTGTAGATATAAAAACATAAAATGTTTTGATATTTATCAGTTCTAATTAGATGTTAACTGGTGTCGTTTTTTTAACAATGCCTTATTATTCACTGTTATTTAAAACTATATTTTGACCGCCGCAGTTTGGCAATAGTAAAACCTGTAATTTTTCATTGTTTTTGAGTTTTGTTTAGAAAAGGTGATGAATACTTATTTACTCAAGAAAATTACTTAAACAATCATTTTTGGAATAATAAAGCACTAAAATTATAACAAAACTACTTAAATTTATTTTTGTTATATACGATACATTTACCTATTTACTATGGTACTGTTATATTATTATAAAGGCAGGACGCGGGACACAGCTAGTATCTTACAATATCACCAGTATCTGAAATGTAGGCCTTCTTAATCGGATGGCAATGTTTAGAGTACATTTTAACAATTATGTTATTTTTTAAAGTAACTTTGGCTTTACACTCAGGATAGTTAGTGGAACAAGTCCAAGTGTACATGCTGGCTTGGGAGTAAGTTGCCCCGTGCACAAGCATCAAATCTTTCCCTCTCCGAGATTTCACGAATTGATATTCAATATCTGTAACAGAGTCATTAATTATTCAAATAGAATTAAAACTTTTTATGTTATGTTTAGGGAATCCTTGTATTTTTTTAAAATAATTAATGCTTTTTTTTAGGGGTAAAACCAGTATAAAAAATATGTATTGTACCTAACTTACGAGGTTCCTAAAACAGTGGAGTTAAGTAAGCTGTGAACTCGACTTGCCGTATCGATGCGTAGCAAACGGCTACAAGCGCTTCATCGTAGCAAATATACTACGAGTACTCTACGGTACAGCAAATATAAGTGCTACGCCGTCGAAATTTAGTAATCGTATTAAAGTATATTTTTCAGTTCTTTACACTATTTTTTCGTTTATGCATGCAAAAGTCCACGTGAACAAATAAAAACTTAGAATAAATTAACCTCCCCGATTTTTGTCCGTGCAACTTTTCATGCTGACCTCTGAGTTGTAAAAAATACTTTTATTTAAAAATGTATCTTTAATTCCAATGTACAGCGTTACATACAAAAGTACTTATTTATTACCTATTAAGTATTTAGCGATAGCCAGACAAAAAAACATATTGGTTGTGTTTAGTAATGATACACATACAGACACATATGTACACAATAATACATGCCTAACATATGGAGCGTAGAAGTTGATGTGTATATTGTGCAAATCTACACATGAATGCAATTCCACTTCCCACAACAGTCAACACCCACCCCTCCTCCCTTACTCACACACACACACAAACACACACACACACACTCACGCACTCACAGAAACCCACACTCACACAGGAAATTTGACTAAAACACTATAACTTATAATATCAATATGTATATATTTATTTATATACAATATTCATACAAAACATATTTGTCAAATCTATAACCAAGTAATTCTAGTATATATTGTATAAATACCTTCCTTCCATGTTGTGAGACTGTAGTTAGTATTTTAGTTTCGTTATATTTAATCTGCTCATGTTTTTTTTTCTGTTTTCTAATTTGTCTCAAAGTACTTAAATTTCAAAATTTATATTTATTCTCATCATCAGAACTAAGAACAATTATGATATGTTTTCCTTTTAACTACATTATTAGAAAAGTATTATAATTAATAATAATGTACATAAACAATTATCTGTATGTTTTGCGTATACTACATACTGCTTGCAAAAATTATACCTGTCTCTGTTATACTCATTACACATTGCTATGCATGCGAGCGGGAGACAAACTGCCGTCAGAGTCACAGTTTAATCTAGTTCGGAGGGTAGCATGAAACCTAATCAAATACCAGCCTATTACAAAATAAATCTGTTAATACTAGTTAATAAGCACAAAGATGTTTGAACCTCACTTTTAAAAATTAAAATTATCAAACCATTCCATGATGTACCTACCCGCATATTTTAAATTGTTAGTGAACGCTTTGTTAACTCATTTTGCCTTAAACTCTTAATTAGTGCATTGTGAATTCACTAACTGAAGTGGGTGCCTACAATGTGAAAGTCTTTACCAACTTATAGTTTAAAAATTAGCCAGGTACCTACAACAAACATACCTACAGTGTATGTATATTTTTTTATTTTTTTTTTAATTATATTCTGTTTACCTACATACCTAACTAGTGTTTAAGTTTAGTATTATATGAGTTTAACTACATGCATGTATCTAATAGGTTAAGATTATTAAATAAACAATGGATTGATATACTGCGCCGGTTTGTGACAATGATTTCCTGAGACTTTGATTATTTCATTGTTCATATTTAAGCTTAGTCTTGCATTACATTTATTGTATGAGCATATCCAGTACTTTTCGCGCTTCGCATAATAGAAGGTATAACCCATATAGAGTATCATGTCGTTGCCTCTCCGAGATTTCACAATTTGATATGTTATACCTGTAAGAAAAAATAGTTTTATTTAATAATGCATGTTGTTTAGTAGCTTGGAAATACGGGTTCTTTTAGACGATGGATATCATTTTACACATCAATATAAACAATTTTTTTTTTGAACCAACACAGAAACCGCGAAAATAAAATCTGTTAATTAAACACACTTTGTTGAGTCATAATGAACTTTTTCTATGGAGCAACATTTTTTTTCGCGATGACAGGGTTGGTCCCAAAGTAAAAGTAATTTATGATGCACGAAACGCAAATTACACGAAGATACCAAATAATATCCATAGAAAGATTAAAATTAAATTAATATTTATGTCAAGTATTCGACATAATATTATTTAAATAATATGGTTATTTTAATTACATATTTTTGTCATTTAAAAATTCATTAGGATTAGAATATTCCAAGTTTCATAAATAAAAACGCGGTATCCTAAACTTAAAGCCAAATGTTAATTTCTACGTTTCTAACATTAAAAAATGATAAAATTTTCTTAAAACTTTCATCCCTTCAACCTACTTAGAGAATGAAATTCAAAAAACGAATATACAACTCACATTTATTTTACAACAGTAGTCTAAGTACCAACTTCCACGTTTTTAACTTAAAATGACAAACATCTAAACAAAATTTTATCCCCCTCCCCCTCCCCTTTTAGTTATTAACAGATGTTTAAGGTATTAAGACGTTTTTAACTTTTAAAATAGCAGACTCCCATGCAAAATTTCATCCCTTATTTAATTTACTTAAGGGTGACATTTTCAAAAACACTTCCTATACCTACTCCTTTGTTATGTCAGGAACACAATATGTACTAAATTTAATTAGTCCATTGAAATGTTACATGAGCTTTGCATTTCTTAGAGGACGCCATTTTATTTTTGGGACATGTGTGGGGCATTCTCATGAGCATTGACGAACCCGGTCAACTTTAGAGAGCTGTAACAGCGTTTTAAATGAATGAAATTTAAAAAAAATTTAGGGAAAAATTTTCCTCAAAAGATCATCTACAAGATTGGTCTGAGGTAATTTTTTCGTAAAATGAATAAAATAAAAGTTATAGAGCAAAAAAATTTTTTTTATAAAAAATGTCTCACTTTTTTGCTTAATTTAGGGCAAAAAGTTATTTAAACAAATTTGTAGGCAAAACAATTTGCTACAAATTATGTCTTAACATTTTTTTTGTAAAACGCATAGTTACCGAGATATCGCGAAAAAAAGTGTTTTCACCCCTTTTTCCAAGATGGTGGTTTGGGGACAAGGGTGGCGACCCCACAAACTTGAGGTTAAGCTTCTATTGATCCCCAAAACATTTCCCAAAAATTAAATTGGGTCCTCTAATAAATGCAATATTCGGTAACATTTCAATGGACTAAATGCTTTCAGGCTCTGCGGTTTAGGCAGTGCATTGTCGATCAATAAATGAATTAATGTTGACTATATTATCGATGCCTTAAAAACACACTTTTAACATGAAGAAATTTTTTTTGTTTGTATCGGGAATCGTTCCTTATTTTCTTATCTACTAGAATTACATTTTGGGAAAAGTAATTTTTCACAATCTTCGTAACCTATGGATGTAACAGATACTACTCGTACCTTTAAAGACTTTACATAGACATAACTTGTGGCAAAAACATAACATACAATGGAAAGTAAAACATTAAAATAAAACTAAGCTAGAGCTTATTATATTTTTTGTCACAAACCGGCTCCAACTCAGCTTGATGCCAGTCATTATAGTCGAAGAAATACGTCTATTTGACCTTTTTATACGTCTGTATGCACGCATACGTAGGACGGTGGTATTAAGCCAAAATGAGGTCATTATAGTCAGCAACAATAAAACAATGCATTTCGTCTGATTCTAACTTTGAATCCTATCAACTATACTGTTGGAATCTCGGTTTTCTGTCAGTAAGTCCAACATATCGCCCTTCATTAGTGACATAAAACTTTGTCGGTTCATGGATATGACTTCCTGAAACATTGACTATTTCCTCTTCTAACATTAGCTTCGCTGGACATTTTTTCCACACCGAACATCTCCAATACTTAGCGTTTAATACTCGACAGTAGCAGTAATTTTTGTACAGTATCATATCATTGCCTGTGTGAGATTTCACAACTAGATATGGTTTATCTGTAACAATATGAAGAAAACAACACATTACTTTCACAGTCACAGGGTCAATTTTTTTTCTGTTAAACCATAATAGATTTCCTGATAAAAATAGGAATTAAAAAAAACTAATATAATAAATACAACCAATTGCTGTAAAGCATGTCAACATAAAATTAGTATGTCATGAAATGTACATGATAGTCATCGGCTTTTTTACCTCTGTTCAGTTAACAATAAGTCTAAAACATTTTAGTTATAATAAAAGTTATAGAGCAAAAAAGATTTTTTTTATAAAAAATGTCTCACTTTTTTGCTTATTACATCTTTATTTTTTAATTTAGGGCAAAAAGTTATTTAAACAAATTTGTAGGCAAAACAATTTGTTATAAATTATGTCTTAACATTTTTTTTGTAAAACGCATAGTTACCGAGATATCGCGAAAAAAGTGTTTTACCCCTTTTTCCAAGATGGTGGCCGGGGGACAAGGGTGGCGAACCCACAAACTTGAGGTTAAGCTTCTATTGATCCCCCAAACATTTCCCAAAAATAAAATTGGGTCCTCTAATAAATGCAATATTCGGTAACATTTCAATGGACTAAATGCTTTCAGGCTTTGCGGTTTAGGCAGTGCATTGTCGATCAATAAATGAATTAATGTTGACTATATTATCGATGCCTTACAAAACACACTTTTAACATGAAGAAATTTTTTTGTTTGTATCGGGAATCGTTCCTTATTTTCTTATCTACTAGAATTACATTTTGGGAAAAGTAATTTTTCACAATCTTCGTAACCTATGGATGTAACAGATACTACTCGTACCTTTAAAGACTTTACATAGACATAACTTGTGGCAAAAACATAACATACAATGGAAAGTAAAACATTAAAATAAAACTAAGCTAGAGCTTATTATATTTATTGTCACAAACCGGCTCCAACTCAGCTTGATGCCAGTCATTATAGTCGAAGAAATACGTCTATTTGACCTTTTTATACGTCTGTATGCACGCATACGTAGGACGTTGGTATTAAGCCAAAATGAGGTCATTATAGTCAGCAACAATAAAACAATGCATTTCGTCTGATTCTAACTTTGAATCCTATCAACTATACTGTTGGAATCTCGGTTTTCTGTCAGTAAGTCCAACATATCGCCCTTCATTAGTGACATAAAACTTTGTCGGTTCATGGATATGACTTCCTGAAACATTGACTATTTCCTCTTCTAACATTAGCTTCGCTGGACATTTTTTCCACACCGAACATCTCCAATACTTAGCGTTTAATACTCGACAGTAGCAGTAATTTTTGTACAGTATCATATCATTGCCTGTGTGAGATTTCACAACTAGATATGGTTTATCTGTAACAATATGAAGAAAACAACACATTACTTTCACAGTCACAGGGTCAATTTTTTTTCTGTTAAACCATAATAGATTTCCTGATAAAAATAGGAATAAAAAAAAACTAATATAATAAATACAACCAATTGCTGTAAAGCATGTCAACATAAAATTAGTATGTCATGAAATGTACATGATAGTCATCGGCTTTTTTACCTCTGTTCAGTTAACAATAAGTCTAAAACATTTTAGTTATAATAAAAGTTATAGAGCAAAAAAGATTTTTTTTATAAAAAATGTCTCACTTTTTTGCTTATTACATCTTTATTTTTTAATTTAGGGCAAAAAGTTATTTAAACAAATTTGTAGGCAAAACAATTTGCTACAAATTATGTCTTAACATTTTTTTTGTAAAACGCATAGTTACCGAGATATCGCGAAAAAAGTGTTTTCACCCCTTTTTCCAAGATGGTGGCCGGGGGACAAGGGTGGCGACCCTACAAACTTGAGGTTAAGCTTCTATTGATCCCCCAAACATTTCCCAAAAATAAAATTGGGTCCTCTAATAAATGCAATATTCGGTAACATTTCAATGGACTAAATGCTTTCAGGCTCTGCGGTTTAGGCAGTGCATTGTCGATCAATAAATGAATTAATGTTGACTATATTATCGATGCCTTACAAAACACACTTTTAACATGAAGAAATTTTTTTGTTTGGATCGGGACCGTTCCTTATTTTCTTATCTACTAGAATTACGTTTTGGGAAAAGTAATTTTTCACAATCTTCGTAACCTATGGATGTAACAGATACTACTCGTACTTTTAAAGACTTTACATAGACATAACTTGTGGCAAAAACATAACATACAATGGAAAGTAAAACATTAAAATAAAACTAAGCTAGAGCTTATTATATTTTTTGTCACAAACCGGCTCCAACTCAGCTTGATGCCAGTCATTATAGTCGAAGAAATACGTCTATTTGACCTTTTTATACGTCTGTATGCACGCATACGTAGGACGGTGGTATTAAGCCAAAATGAGGTGATTATAGTCAGCAACAATAAAACAATGCATTTCGTCTGATTCTAACTTTGAATCCTATCAACTATACTGTTGGAATCTCGGTTTTCTGTCAGTAAGTCCAACATATCGCCCTTCATTAGTGACATAAAACTTTGTCGGTTCATGGATATGACTTCCTGAAACATTGACTATTTCCTCTTCTAACATTAGCTTCGCTGGACATTTTTTCCACATCGAACATCTCCAATACTTAGCGTTTAATACTCGACAGTAGCAGTAATTTTTGTACAGTATCATATCATTGCCTGTGTGAGATTTCACAACTAGATATGGTTTACCTGTAACAATATGAAGAAAACAACACATTACTTTCACAGTCACAGGGTCAATTTTTTTCTGTTAAACCATAATAGATTTCCTGATAAAAATAGGAATAAAAAAAACTAATATAATAAATACAACCAATTGCTGTAAAGCATGTCAACATAAAATTAGTATGTCATGAAATGTACATGATAGTCATCGGCTTTTTTACCTCTGTTCAGTTAACAATAAGTCTAAAACATTTTAGTTATAATAAAAGTTATAGAGCAAAAAAGATTTTTTTTATAAAAAATGTCTCACTTTTTTGCTTATTACATCTTTATTTTTTCATTTAGGGCAAAAAGTTATTTAAACAAATTTGTAGGCAAAACAATTTGCTACAAATTATGTCTTAACATTTTTTTTGTAAAACGCATAGTTACCGAGATATCGCGAAAAAAGTGTTTTCACCCCTTTTTCCAAGATGGTGGCCGGGGGACAAGGGTGGCGACCCCACAAACTTGAGGTTAAGCTTCTATTGATCCCCCAAACATTTCCCAAAAATAAAATTGGGTCCTCTAATAAATGCAATATTCGGTAACATTTCAATGGACTAAATGCTTTCAGGCTCTGCGGTTTAGGCAGTGCATTGTCGATCAATAAATGAATTAATGTTGACTATATTATCGATGCAATACAAAACACACTTTTAACATGAAGAAATTTTTTTGTTTGTATCGGGAATCGTTCCTTATTTTCTTATCTACTAGAATTACATTTTGGGAAAAGTAATTTTTCACAATCTTCGTAACCTATGGATGTAACAGATACTACTCGTACCTTTAAAGACTTTACATAGACATAACTTGTGGCAAAAACATAACATACAATGGAAAGTAAAACATTAAAATAAAACTAAGCTAGAGCTTATTATATTTTTTGTCACAAACCGGCTCCAACTCAGCTTGATGCCAGTCATTATAGTCGAAGAAATACGTCTATTTGACCTTTTTATACGTCTGTATGCACGCATTCGTAGGACGGTGGTATTAAGCCAAAATGAGGTCATTATAGTCAGCAACAATAAAACAATGCATTTCGTCTGATTCTAACTTTGAATCCTATCAACTATACTGTTGGAATCTCGGTTTTCTGTCAGTAAGTCCAACATATCGCCCTTCATTAGTGACATAAAACTTTGTCGGTTCATGGATATGACTTCCTGAAACATTGACTTTTTCCTCTTCTAACATTAGCTTCGCTGGACATTTTTTCCACACCGAACATCTCCAATACTTAGCGTTTAATACTCGACAGTAGCAGTAATTTTTGTACAGTATCATATCATTGCCTGTGTGAGATTTCACAACTAGATATGGTTTACCTGTAACAATATGAAGAAAACAACACATTACTTTCACAGTCACAGGGTCAATTTTTTTTCTGTTAAACCATAATAGATTTCCTGATAAAAATAGGAATAAAAAAAAACTAATATAATAAATACAACCAATTGCTGTAAAGCATGTCAACATAAAATTAGTATGTCATGAAATGTACATGATAGTCATCGGCTTTTTTACCTCTGTTCAGTTAACAATAAGTCTAAAACATTTTAGTTACAGTTTTCCAATTGTCACAAACAATATCAAAAGTGTTGGCGGAAAGGAGTGCATTGGAGTGGCGGCGGAGACATGGAGCACGCCACAGTGCGGCTGTGATTCACGTGGAAAAACTTGGGCAGTTACCCACGCCTATTAGCCGGAAACCCGGGTTTGTCTGGCACGAGCAAAGTGCACAATAAATTGTGCAGATGCAAGGTCTAAGCTATTTTCATACCATGTTTAATTTGAATCCGTTCAGCTGTTACGGAATCACCGACATAGCTGCTAAGATTTGACCTGATAAAGCTGAAACAGATGGGGGGAAAGGGTTCTTCAGTGAGGCTCACGAAGCAGAAGACGCAGCGTAGGTAGGCCTCGAACTAGATGGAGCGACGTCATCGATCGATATGACAGGCTGTCGCTCAGTGTGGCGTTGTAAGGGGGGAGGCCTACGTTCAGCAGTGAATGTTTTCTGGCTGATGATGTTACGAAGTTCAGTGCATACAAACATACACACAATTTTTCGCATTTAGAATATTAGTGTGAAGTGATAGAAGTCGATTCTGTTGTATCACAAGATCACTAAATAGAGTTTTTTTTAAAGATAGATTGTCAGATATTGGCAATCTTGGCTTATCCCAGAAAAAAATAAGGATATATAAAATCTTTTTTTTTTAGTTTTTATGTCTACATTGAAATTAAACACTTTTAACGGATTCTATCGTGTGTATAATTCAGTATTTTAATTCCTAACGTTTAAATTATTGTTTGTTTAAGTTTATTCCTAAATAGGTACTATGTCTTCTTCTAGATTAAGAAAAAAAAAAAAGTATTAAGTAAAATATTTTATTACGGCGGGACCAGTATTTGTACTAAACTATTGCCTGAATACTTATCAAATTTCATGACCTTAACATCAAAAACATGAGATAGTCATATAAACATTCAACTTCCATATTTAGTTCCCCCTAATGTTTGAGTGTGTGTTTTTTTTGTGAGCTGATTAGGTCGAAGATGAACGCAGACTTAGAAGATATCTATTCATTTTGGCCTTGAAAAGAGATATAATCTGGATTATATCTCTCAGGATACAAGGAAGCCGGCAGGTTGTTCCAACCCTTGGTCGTACGGATTAGAAACGAAGAATCAAAACGTTTGGTACGTATCCAAGGAAAGTCAACAATGTATGGGCACAGATTATATTTCTTATGTAAATGTATGTATCGTCGTCGTAGAGTGAAAAACTCGTATGTGAAAAAGATATAACTTTTCAGGAAGAAGAAAAAACTAGCTACCAGAAAAAAATTGTACTACATATTTTTAAACTCTGTGTTAAATTAGGTACATATAAATTGAATTAGTTCATATTATTCATATTATTTCATGAATTAGTGAAATTAGGACATGCTTTGCGAAGATTTCTTCCCAGAAATGTAATAATAAGAAAATGTCCAAAATTCCATTCCCGAGGTTTTCACTCTAAAGTGACGGTATGCATATATGTTTAGTATAGAAGATTTTCTTTATAAAGATGACCCTCGTTTTACGGGGCATAATAATATTATATACGAATAAATTTACCGTCATTAGTGACTAAATACTGCCCCGGGTCATGGGTATGCGAACCTACGAGGATGATTTCCTTGTGACTATTCAATATCAGTCTCCCAGCACACTTGTTCTTCGTTGAGTGTACGGAACATATCCAGTGATTTTGCCGCTTGTGACAGTATGTATAATCCTTGTACAGTATCATGTCGTTGCCATGTTTAGATTTTACAATTCGATATGTTTCATCTGAAATGGAACACTATCACATGTCATGACTTAAAGTAATTGTTCGGAAAAAGCAAGAACATATTAGTTTTCACCTAAAGATAGGTTTTAATCCCAGTAAAATTGGTTCTTATCTAACTTAAAAAACTTTGAAGATAAGAGGGAAAAAGCATACAGCTTCATTATATTTAACTTAAATAGAGTGGCATTTAAAGTGACAAATAGTTAATAGTTCAAGTCAAGAGCGTTTTCAAGGTAACCAAGCTACCTCGCTCGCACGTTCATTATTTTTAAGATAAAAATAAACCACTGAGTACACATAATATTTACTTAAATGAACACTTAATATAGAATTCCCAGGTCACTAAATAATGCAAGCCAACAAACGTATTACATGTGTACGCGTCTTCATTTATTTATTACTTGGGTTATAAACTGGCACCCAACAAACGTATTACCCGACTATAGTGACTCGTACTTAATCTACATATGACTGTCATAGATAGATAAATAGAAAGTATTTATTGTGTACACCAGAAATAAAAATTACATACAGGTACTTAATCTACATATGACTGTCATATTTTAATTCACCTTCATAAATTACTTTATTTATAAACTGGCTCCAACAAACGTTTTACTAGACTAGAGTAACTATGACCATGACTGGTCTACATGTGACTGCCATATTTTAATTCATCTTCATAAATTACTTGGTTTATAAAATGGCTCCCAACAAACGTTTTACTCGACTAGAGTAACTATTACTATGACTGGTCTACATATGACTGCCATAATTCATCTTCATGAATTACTTTGTTTATAAACTGGCTCCCAACAAACGTTTTACTCGACTAGAGTAACTATGACTATGACTGGTCTACATATGACTGCCATATATTAATTCATCTTCATAAATTACTTGGTTTATAAACTGGCTCCCAACAAACGTTTTACTCGACTAAAGTAACTATGACTATGACTGATCTACATATGACTGCCATATTTTAATTCATCTTCGTAAATTACTTTGTTTATAAACTGGCTCCCAACAAACATTTTACTCTACTAGAGTAACTATGACTATGACTGGTCTACATATGACTGCCATATTTTAATTCATCTTCATGAATTACTTTGTTCATAAACTGGCTCCCAACAAACATTTTACTCGACTAGAGTAACTATGACTATGACTGGTCTACATATGACTGCCATATTTTAATTCATCTTCATAAATTACTTTGTTTATAAACTGGCTATCAACAATCGTTTTACTCGACTAGAGTAACTATGACTATGACTGGTCTACATGTAGGTAACTGCCATATTTTAATTCGTCTTCATAATTACTTAAGTTATAAACTGGCTCCCAACAAACGTATTACCCGAATAGAGTAACGGGTAATAATCTAAGTACATGTGACTGCCATATTTTAAGGCATCTTCATAAATTACTAACTACAATAACATTTATATTTACGCTTTTCACAATACTGTTTTATTTTATTTATTTCTATAACTTATTAGGCTTGCGCTTGGCCGCCAACTCGCCTGATGTTAAGCGATGATGTGGCCTACGATGGGATGATGATGGATGAATGGAATAGAAATTAGATGTTTACTAAACATCTAATTTCTTTTTGCAGTCACGTACTTTCGAACATATTTTCCGCCTTGATATAAAAACGTCGCTGGCTCATGGGTATGCCACCCCACTACATTGACAATTTCATTGTTAACGTCCAACACCAGCTTTGCTAGACACTTTTTGTGCGATTGTAAAGAGCATACCCAATAATTTAGACGCTTCATACAATAGGTATAGTTCATGTACAGTATCAAGTCCTTCCCTCTCTGAGATTTCACTATCCGATATGTTTTATCTGTAATAGGAAGCAATTCGATATGTTTTATCTGCGATAGGAAGCAATTCTATATATTTTATCTGCAAAAGGAAGCAATTCGCCAAATCGGGAATCACTTATTTATAACTTTCAAACAGCCGAAGAGATTTTGATAATAGTTAAGAAACACCGCAACGAAATCTACTTTTAAACAAACAATGAAAAAGGAATTGAATCGGTCCATACTGGATGAAAGTAACGGAAGATAAAGAAGAAAGGTAACAGACATACAAATACACTGACTAACACACAATCTCTTACCCCAAACGGATATATACAAGCCTTTTATCGTTCCGTCGTGAGTAAAAAATAAATTTGCACAGTCAAAATACGCAATGTGCCGGAGAAAACGTTACGATTAAATAAATGTGATCTTAAGTCCACTTGAAACAAAAATAAAAATTAAAACAAAAAAATAAGTAGAACGCATCAGCAATGTGAACAGGGCCTTAGTTACAATAACTATTAAATAAAACTCTTATTTAGTTACATTATTTTACTATTACTTCTTAATATAAACTATTCTTAGACAAACAAAATAGGTATTAAATAATAATTATTCATAACAAGCATAGTTATTCTAAAAATAATGCCTAAACGTTTTTTTTTTTTCTTACTTGGCGAATTTTTATCATGTAAAATGTGATCTGGTCAATGAGCGCGCTTTGAATTAATATTATATTTGTCAAGGCGAATGCGCGCGCGGCTGCATCTCTCTTTTCACTGCGGCTGCGGCCACGGAACCCCGCGCGGTGGCCCGCACTGGGGCGGGGGCGGGTTGAGAATTCCCGTATAATAAGACAAAACTCATGTTATCTCTCACGTTCATTCCACCGTCCTTTTGCCGCCGTACCCGAAGAAATTTACCCTGATTATTAACTACGTACTGCACCGGTTGATGAAGATGTTCCCCTATTGTGTACATAATCTCGTTATTTTGGTTTAACCTTATCCTCGCTCTACACGAGCTGCTTGAACATTTCCATATCCTGTCACGCTGGATGTAGCAGTAGGTGTGGTCCTTGAACAGTATCATATCATTGCCTTTACAGGATTTTACCACACGGTATGTGTCGTCTGTAACAAAAACATTATCACATTCTAAAATATATACCTACGTCTGCAATTATTTTTACCAAAAGAAGCGGGCGTGTTACTGTCTTAATACAATATTATACGTAAATTACAAAATAAAAATTTGTATTTAGATCGATACGTATTTCACGCATTTAGATTTAAGGCGAGGTTTTCCCACTTTTAAGCAACGCTTGTTACTACAGACCATAAGGCGACCATAATATATTGTATTAAAGTCGCATTTAGTGGAGCAAAACGTGACACACAGTCGTGCATTTCGCTATTTCTATTTTTGAGGTTTTTCTCATATTTAAAAAAAAAGTATAGCTGTAGGTAATGTAAAATGTAGCTTTACGATTCCCTCCATAATTATGAAATGTTTATATTAAGTAAGACATCGTAAACATCATTTAGTAAATATATATATTCGTATTAATCAAAAAAAAAGAGAGAAAAGCGCAAATCAGTGTTAAGTAGATAACAGACGTGACGGATTTATCTGACGGGACCAACGGGAGAGAAAGAGAAAATTTTCTCTTTCTCTCCCGTTGGTTGGACAGTGGTGTTACTAGGGTAACAAACTGCCCGAATAACAGCAGATAGGTTCGAAAAAAATGATGATTTTAATTATGTAAGCGACATAACGTCTAAACATTGCGAACGTGGCATTGCGAACTATATGTATAATTGATATCTAGGTATGTACAACGTTCGGGAGATTTTAGATCGTTTTCACTCAGATATTGTGACTCTACTATTGTATCTCGATGGAAGCTTGGCATTATACGCAAAATATTGGCCGCTGTTAGTAATTATATACTGTGCTGGTTTATGAACATGTGATCCTAAATGTTTAACAATTTCCTTGCTATCGTTTAGGACTAGCTTCGCATTACATTTGCTTTTAGAGCATTTCCAGACCTTTTTAGACCTAAGGTAATAGGAATAATCTTTGTAAAGTATCATATCGTTGTCTCTACGAGATTTAACAACCCGACATGTTTTTCCTAAAACAGAAAAAGACTATTAATATAGGAAACTCACAAATATGAGGCAGATGAAGAAGTCTCTTAAAAACGTATAAATTAACTATTCAATAATAAATAACTAGCTACTCCCCGCGGTTTCAACCTTATTATATACCTCCTTAAAGCAACCTCCTTGGTAGCGACAGCAACCTCCTTTGACTTTCCAAAGATCCATTCAATATTTTAAAAAAACTTAGATGTATTTTTTATGTAATATTTAATCAGTTTTATGTACAATGGTACATGAAATGATGCAAACGCAAAAAAAGGCTTAAATAATAAACTTAAACTAAAAATCAAAAACAAGATTTTATCCGTGTGGTAAAGTACCGAGCACGCTGGCTGCACGCGTTGAATTGCCAAAGAAATTATCTGCGCTAAGAATGAGCCGGCTTTCTAATCGCCAGCGGCGTCGACTAAATGTGGCGAAATTTGTTTAAAAAACTTTTTGGTACATGGTACATGGACCAAAAGTTGCGACGCCAAATGGCACAAATATATATTCACTTGAAAATGATCCATACTTGCGCCGCTTGGCGTCTTCTGCAGCCTCCGAGGCGGCTCCGGCCCTTTGAACAGAACAACAGAAGCATTTATGGGAGAATGTAAAAATGTGCAAAATATATACGCAACTCCATAAATACTCAGCTACTGCTTCGGTACTTTTCTGATACATACTTTATTATATTGCGTTAAATTTAAAATTTCATTAAAACCTCTTTCAAGAAAATTTCGGAAAAAAAAAACATTTTCAATTTGCTATGGCTTGCATTATGAGCGTATCACAGCACGTCATATGGAAATGTCAATTTTTTTTTGTATATAAATTCTAACATAACCCGACACTTTTTTTGTAATGAAGTGTTGTTTCACACTTTAGAATACACTATTGATATGTTATAAACAATAAAAAAAAGTTACAGCAGGATTCGAACCTGCGTAATCAGGGTAAACGCCGCCGCTCCAATATAACCTCTGTGCATTCGCCTCTTTTGAGTAGAAAAATCAAACCTTGCATATAACAAATTATAAGCAATTTTATTCTAAAATAATTCTTTAAATGATGGACGCATTAAACACCAGATTTATGCCCGGTTCGTCTGGCAGAGTTTTGTCCCGAATAACAAATTCTGGTTTCGGCCCTCATTTTATGCCCGTTTTGGCCCTAAAAACTAGTTTATTAAACTTTTAACTAAAAGTTTTCGAGAAATGTACGAACTGATAATTTGTGTAAATAGAGAATAGGCATGTAGCCTTATGTTTAATTTATTACAAATAACAGGCTTAGCGATAAATAAAACTAAATACATTACATATACTGAAAAAATAAATTGAATTGGCTGATTAATCTCTGTGATATGAGCGTTTAAAGTTTTAGGTGGGGATAAAGAGGGGATGCTCCATCCCTTTTTCACAAAGCGTGTGTTAGTATAGCAATTGTATGCCGCGCCTGAGGCTTGACATCTTAGCTCAGTATAGTGCGCTCTCTGTCTAGCATGAAATTAAAATACTTATAACTTATTTACTTTTGAACGAATTTAAATTTTATTTTCGTTGATAGGTTCTATTGATCCATATCATGTTTATGAAATCGTCTGACCGTGGGGTAGACGTTAAAAGCGAATATAATTCCCCTCTTTAGTGATAATATACATCGGCGGTTCGTGAATGTGCGTTTTTGACACTGTAACAATTTCATTATCCTTATTTAATACCAGCCTCGCTCTACAATCGCTATGGCACGAGCATTTCCAAGACTTGGCGCGCTTCACGTAGCAGTAGGTATAATCCTTATACAGTACTAAGTCGGTTCCTATCCGAGATTTCACTATTCTGTATGTTTTATCTGTAATGCAAAATAATTACGTTAATTTTATTACTTTTTACCGTGATTATGTGCTCTTGATGTAGGGTACCTACCGATGGGGAATAAAGGTTCTTGAGTGGAGACCACGAACTGAAAGACGCAGCCTAGGTAGAACTCTCACTGGATGGATCGACAACATCTTGAGAGTAGCTGGGAACCAGTGGATTCAGCGTGGAGTTCTAAGGGGGTTCTATGTTCAGCAGTAGACGTCTTATGGCTGATGATGAATGTACGAGTGCGCTGCGTGGACATTGATACAGAAAGAGAAGAAAATACTGGAACACATACTAGATTAGACATCACCCGGTAACCACCCACCCAGAAAAGACCCAGAAGTCATCACCCAGCCATAATTCTGTATGAAACCACATAACAGCCATAAACGTGTTAGAACACGGTTACGTGGTTACAACAAACACGACAAACATGGTTACAAACACGCTCGTAATAACACGCTATATAGCTTGATCCACGTTGTTTTGACAGTTTAAAACAAGTGTGTTACGTACCTCATCACGTTGACTTGACATTGCTATTTCCTCGCATATATAACGCGCGTTACGAGTTTATGTGGTCATAGAGACTAAAGATACAGAGTCCGTTGTTCAATTACATTTTCATGTTAAATCTGTGTGGATGCCCTGTGTGCATTTTTAGATTATTCTCATGTTAGATCTTGGAGTGTAGTACTCGTATTTACTCGTATTTCTATGTGGCTAACAAAAAAGTTAAAAAGGAACAAAAACCAAGTAAGAAAACTAATAACCAATGAAATTAAAACCCAAAATTGTTAATGCATAGCTTTTAATAATTACTAAAAGCTAACTACCCATGACAAATTAATTATTACCAACCTAAAAACGTACACTTATTAATTACAGACTAATGCGGGTATTAACACATTTACCCTTTCAAATTCTCTGTATCGTTTCAGAGAACTTGACAAGGCAAATGAGCAAAAAAATTATTTTATCAAAAATATACATACAATACTGATAACATATATACATAAATCATGTTCATCCCTCAAATTTCCCTAAGACAGCGGTGCAACCCATATACAACTACATTTCTGAATTATAATACTTTCAGTACAAACACAACAAACTTGTCCCTAAACCGTAAACTCGCTTCGTTATTGGTCGTTACGACAGCGATGCAACATACGCTCGACATAACGAGCTAGCAACCAATGAAAAGCAACAATACTTTCCATAAAGACTAGTTAAAAGGAAGTAGGTAATATATATTCACACTCTTCATAACGTTGCTTCACCGGCTCGTGGTCATGATAACCAAATACTGCCACAATAGCATCGTTCTCGTCAAACACTAGTCTCGTTCTACAACCGGACGAACAAATCCAGTACTTGTCGCGTTTTACATAACAGTAGGTATATTGCTTATGCAGTATCAGTTTGGTGCCTTTCCTAGATTTTACGATTCGATATGATTTATCTGGAAACAATAAATATAATGATACAAAATGGAATTCTTATCATCTTATTGACATTACTTTAAGACGGCTGAAAAGGTTTTTATGTTGTAATTTACTCACTGTTACTTTATCTTAAGGCACCGGTCACAGTAAGAGTTATCTCTTTCGCATGTTATTCTATTTTTTTTTATGTGCCATGATCTCAGTGGATTCCTGATCGATGACGCAGTCAATCAAGGCCTAAGAAACGCTGGCGTAACGATCTTGACTCATTCGGGAGAGGTTGGCAAGGAGTGGCGGAGGACCGAGATTTATGGAAGGAAATAAAGGAAAAATTTGTCTGGCAGTGTAGCAATATAAGTTAAAAAAAACTCTTACTTTTTAGCGGGCTATTAACCTGTCTGGGTAATATTGGGTAAGTATGAGTTTTCAAGAATATCTACTTACTTGTTTTTGATGAGAGGAAATTAAACATTATGTATTCAAAAAATTATAAAAACATGAATTTATTGTCTACCTATACATTATCATCATCATCATCAGCCAGTAGGCGTCCACTGCTTTACATAGGCCTCCCCCTTTATCCTCCGCACTGATCGACAGTCTATCCATATTATATACCTATACCATTACTACATTTATACATGTAGGTATAGGTATATCTATATACCAATACATATATACTATAACTTCCTTATGCACAAACAACTGGCATAAACTAAAATGTGCTGTCTACTTTTCTTTCACGAGAAGTGAAAAATGCGAAGGAGGAAAAAAATGCCAGTTTGTCACAAATTTCTGAAGGCTTAAAATAATTAATAATTAAACACTACCAAAAAAAGAAGTAAGTACTTGAAAGTATTTTACAATATTTTACAGTTGCAAATAAATGCAATGCATGACATGCAGTATATATTTATGGATGAATAGTAGGCATTTCATACTTTATTTACTAAAATTATCACTTCAATAATTTCAATGGATACAATCAGTACATGTCATGTGAAATAAATAAAAAAAAACTTCCAAGTTTACTCCATCATGAATCATATTTTAATGCAGTCAAATACTCTTTAAGCAAGATTTATCCGAACAAAGCCGCGAGACGAATCTAAGCTACGCTCTCACCTTGAAAAGACCGCCGAATGACAGTAACAAAACGTGTGTAAAACAGCTTCTGTTTCCATAATAAAATGGCCATTATTTGCACCATGAATATTCAAATTCAAATTAATTTATTTCAGGCTAAAAACACCCATAGCTATTCATAATATTTTCACAATAATAAAAATCACAAATAAAATATAAAATGAAAATAGAAAAATAATGTCACAAAAAAACAAAATTATATAACATGTCTAATTAAATAAAAACAAAATACACAAACACTGTTTCAAATTAATTATAATAATAATGTCAGGTACAATACAATTAAGTACTAGTACTTCCTCTCCGGCATTGGTACCGGTACATGTCTCTCACAACAACGCCGGAGGAAAGTACAGTCTGACCTGGCCGCAATCATACTCAGGATGGTATATCTTCAATATAGTTCAATCATTGAGGGCTTAATAACCAAATAATTATTCCATGTTCAATCCGACTAGGTATAATAAATGGGCAATTCATATTGACAGTGTTTAAAGCGCCGCACGGGCTGATGATGATGCAATCCTAACACCTTTACAATTTCATTATTCGTGTTAAACCTCAGCCTCGCGCCACACACGTTGTTAGAGCACTTCCACTTCCTATCTCGCTGTATATAACTATAGGTATAACCCATAAATTGTATCATGTCGTTCCCTTTACGAGATTTTATAATTCGATATGTTTTATCTGAAAAAAGAAAAGTTACACTTTCAGAATGGTCTATACATCTTTCTACTAACTTGTTGACTTACACTATTTAATTAAGAAATTTCTGTAATGATATTTGTAATTTGGATAAATAAATAAACTTTAAAAAAATACTTAACCTAACAGTTGGATTTTATACCCACAAAACGTTGTAGGTAAGTTATGAAGCCAACAAAAATATACATATTCCTAACCTTGTTTAACATTGTTCAGTGGTACTGAACTAATATGAAGCAAGCAAGGTGCCTACCACCAGAAAAGAAAACTATTTTAGACGGGTCCGACCGATCAAGCTGAGACTTGGCAAGGAGCTGTATCTAATAACCTGGGCTTTGATATACACACAACTGATTGACAGACTGTACCTGTTACTACTGTATCAAACAACAACAAAAAAATAAGGACAACAAAAACTTTATTAGCAAAAAATCTTTTACAATTTCACTACAAAACGCGAACATATTTACCGCTATTACTAATAAAATACTGCGCCGGATAGTGTACATGATATCCTGATTCTTTGACGATTTCCATTTTATTGTTGAAAACAAGCCTCGCTTTACACTTTCTTCCCGCCCCTGACGAACATTTCCAATATTTGTCATGATCCAAGCAGTAAGTATAATCATTGTATAGTATCAAACGGCGACCTTTCAGAGATTTTACAATTCGGTATGTTTTATCTGCAATAGAGAGTAATATTTTAACAGTATGACAAATAATTTATTTGATAACAACTTCAAAACGCTATTAGGCATCATCGTTTACCATTGGACGAGAAGGAGTGAATCGCAAACCTATTTTCAATAATAATAAAAAAAAACAATAACATAAAACATTGTGAATTCATTATATTCTTTATTTATTATTATTTAATCATTTATTGCACACTTACAAATAATGTAGAAATGCACAAATGGCGGACTTAATGCTAAGCAATTTAATTATATGCGTATAATTCCACCGTTTTGACGAATGATATACTGCGACGGTACGTGGACATGCAATCCTGATACTTTGACGATTTCCATGTTATGGTTCAACACTAGCCTCGCTGTACACTTTCTAATCGTCGAACATTTCCAATATTTATCACGATCCAAGCAGTAACTATAGTTCTTGTATAGTATCATGTCGTGACCTTTTTGGGATTTTACCATTTGGTATGTTTCAACTGTAATAGAGATCAATACTGTTACAGTAGTATAATAAAATAATGATAACGATTATCGAAGCTACATAAGCACAAGTTACTAGTAACAGAAATTGTAAACCTATATGTACATCATCATCATAATCATTATCAGCCTGTCATGTTCCCACTTCTAGGACACATGCATTCTCTCAGAGCTGAGAGAGAGAGAGGATGAGCTCTAGTCCACCAAGCTGGACCAGTGCATATTGGTTAATGTCACATGTCTATGAACTTTTGAGGTTCTTGGAAATACCGGTTTCCTCACGATATTTTTCTTCACCGTTGTTGAGGTATGACATCGCAACTACACATAATTTATTTGAGAACTAAATATTGGTGCAGGACCGTGGAACGAACCGGGTGCCGTCAGATTTTAAAGCGCACATCAGCGCAAATGAATTTATATATTATTAATAATTGAATATGCGTTCAATTTCATCGATTTTTCTTATGACATACTGCGACGTTACGTGGACATGCAATCCTGATACTTTGACGATTTCCATGTTATGGTTCAACACGAGCCTCGCTGTACACTTTGTAATCGTCGAACATTTCCAATACTTGTCACGATTCAAGTAGTAAGTATAATTCTTGTATAGTATCATGTCATGACTTTTCTGAGATTTTACAATTAGGTATGTTTCGTCTGTAACCAATATTTTTACAGTATAACAAACAATTGATGTCAACATCATAGCTACATAATCATAGTCTACTTCGAAAATAAGTGGATGGATAATACAAGAAATTTTAAATTATATGTATATAATGTACTAGCTGCACCCCGCGGTTTCACCCGCATGGTGATGAAAATCGGTGATGATGATGATGAAAAGTAGCCTATGTGTTAATCCAGGACATAAGCAATGTGTATTCCGAATTTCATCTAAATCCATCCAGCCGTTTCTGCGTGATTGAATAACAAACATCCATCCACCCATATTTCCATCCAAACTTTAACATATATGATATTAGTGTGATAGTGTGATTATCATATTCCAAAATGTTTAAGTTAAAATTTAAATGTGACTTACCATGTCAGATTATTAAGGGCAATCATGTAGTGCTACAGTTATCTGATACGCTTGCAAATATTTGTACAAAGTGTGAATTTCAAAACAAAATAGTATTACATCGTCTAACGTTAAAAAGGTCATATAAAATTTCGTTCAAAAATATTTAATTATTTATTTTTGACAAATAGGATACAAAATAAGAGAAAAATATATTTTTTACAAAAACATTAGTAATGTTTAAATCTTGTAATGTTTAAATCTTTTGTAATGTTACCATAAAATAATATATGTATAGAACACAAATATTCATACATTCACACCTTTATATCTTCAAATATGTGAAATTTTTATATTTAGCTTTGTGTGCCAATAAAATAAATAAATAAATTTTGGAAGCAAAAAACCTTAAATACATACGTAAATATTCATTTAACAATCATAAAACACCAGATTCAAATATTCCACAGATGTACCAACGGTTAAGTAGTTTGTTGATAACATGGCAGTTCAAAGTTTCGCAGAAATTTCAGTAACTTAAATAACATTCCATCTTCTTAATCAAAAAAAAAGAAGAAAAAAACGACAATTTAATATGAAACGATTAATTTTACTTAATAACACAACGAGAAATACATCAATGTGAATTAAACCAAATTTTACTACCTTGTGGCATTAAACAAGTTTATAAAATGCGTACAAATTCACCGCTTTTTGCAATAACATACTTCAACGGTTCGTGGGCATGTGTTCCTGATTCTTTAACGATTTCCAAGTTATAGTTCAACTGAAGCCTCGCTGAACAATTTCTAATCGTCGAACATTTCCAATATTTGTTACGATCCAAACAGTAAGTATAGTCCTTATATAGTATCAAATCGCGACCTTTTTTGGATTTTACAATTTGGTATGTTTTGTCTGTAACAGATAGCAACAATTTAATTATTCATAACAATACCGAAATCCAGGAATCACAAAAATTTTCGGGATTTACTGTTCGGGACTATTCCGCCTTCAATCATTATCATGCGATATTTTCGGTAGGAATAAGTTGTTTTTGGTAAAAAGTAAGGGAAGAAACGTAGAACAGTTTAAAAAAACCTACGAATCATTGTTTACCAAACTGATCAAAACTTTACTCACATAAGCGGTGCGACCAGTTACCAAGCAAGTAAGTATTAAAAGTATTACAAGCGTACAATTTCACCACTTTTACTTATGGCATACTGCGACGGTGGGTGTACATGCGATCCTGTTTCTTTGACAATTTCCATATTACAGTTGAGAGTTAGCCTCGCTTTACAGTTTCTGTATCTCGCTGTCGAACATTTCCAATATTTATTACGATCCAAGCAGTAACTATAGTTCTTGTATAGTATCATGTCGTGACCTTTTTGGGATTTTACCATTTGGTATGGTTTAACTGTAATAGAGAACAAGATTGTTACAGTAGTATAATAAATATTGAATACGAACGTCGAAGCTGCATAACTACAAGTTACTTGCACAGTAAACGGGTAGACAGTAAAAGAAATTGTAAGCCTTACGGATATCATCATAATCAATATCAGCCTATTATGTTCCCACTGCTGGGATACGCACTTTCTCTCAGAAAGAGAGGATAGGCTCTAATCCACCATGCTGGCCCAGTGTATGTTGGTTAATGTCATATGTCTTTGAACTTTGAGGTTCTTGGACATACCTGTTTTCTCACGATGTTTTCCTTCACCGTTGTTGAGGTATGACATCGCAACTACACATAATTTATTTGAGAACTAAATATTGGTGCAGGACCGAGGAACGGACCGGATATCATCAGATTGTAAAGCACACATGCTGCCGCCCAGCCAACATCGCTCATATATGGATATATGTATACGATCATATTTCGATAAGTTTGAGTGCAAATGTTAATGAGGCTTACAAGTCAGATTATTAAGGGCATTACATTATTTCTAGTAGTTTATTTGCTCTGACAGCTGCAATAACGTTGTAAAAAGCTGTTATCACTTTCGCTAGGGTTTTAAACGTAAGTAGCATGTACCTGATATTTCAGTAATATTAATATTAAAAGAAAATGCTTTCTTACCTCTTTACAATGTTAAATGTTTACTTACGGTATGGAAGGTAAAGGGGGAGCCCTATGTTCTAAGCAGTGAATGTCTTCTGGTTGATGATGATTTCTTTACAATTTTAATGAAGCTATCTAGACCAGGGTAGAAGCCTTTAAAAAAATAAAAAGTAAAAAAAATATAGTAGGATGAAACCCATTAGAAAAGGAGGAGGATATTATAAAAATGAAAGGAAAAATAAATTACGGGCGATCTGAGTTCGGGAAGTGGGGGGGGGGGGGGGGGTTAAGGGTAAAAAATGGTTTATCTCGATTTCCGGTAAAACTACAAGTCCTATGAAAAAAAGTTAAGTGGCAAAGTTGTAGGTAATAAAAAGATCTAAAACTTCTGTGGATACACTTTTTTCACATAACCTCAAAATAAATGTGAAAAATTCAAAAAACCAACTTTTTGGTTTTTTATTTTTATCTTTATCTTTTACAAAAATTTTGTTTTTTTTCACGAAATTTGGTGAAAACTTACCTTTTTATGTCCCAAATACGCTGTAATTTATTTGATTAAAAATATTTATTTTTCCACCATATTTTGAATTAATATCGAAAAAGCACCCTAATTTTCAATCGAAAATTCTTACTTTTATATTTATATTTTATATTTTTATCCTACTATTATTTTTTTTGGTTTTAAAAATTATCGACCCTGGTCTAATCAGAGAAAATTAACGAATGGAAATAGTGTAATATCGTGCTACAAAGTCCTCGCTCTCTCATTACACATTTTTGTAGATATTATGAATTTCAAAATCAATAATCTATTATATCATACATAATTAACTACAGCTTGCGACTTCACTCGCGTAGTATAGAAGAAATTCACTTTACTCTCTTCCGGCCTTTTTAGATTCAGTTTCGCATCCGTCCTGTAATCCATTTTTCTCATGTACCGCCCTTTCCGCTCCAGTGCAGCATTCGTCCCGTAATAATACACTATACTCCCGTTCCGCTCTTTCCGCTCCAGGCCCAAATCCGTCCTGTAATCCACTTTTCCTCCCTGTAGCCCTTACCACGTCTGTCCCGTTATCTTATCTACTACAGGCCCGCCCTTTCCGATCCAACTCGGCGTCTATCCCGTAATCCATTTTACTCCCTTTCCGCCCTTTTGCGATCCAGCTCCGTAATCCGTATACGTCCCATAATCCACTCTACTTTAGTCTCACCGTTGCTGTTCTATTGCTGCATCCATCCATTTCACTCCCATACCGTAATCCACTACTAACACATGTTTATATGTTTATCGGGCACCACCACCAGCACTCGCACCCGCAGTTTTCAGTCGGCTCGTGATCACGCCCATTGTAACATGGTTAAAACGTCAAACGAAAGGTATCTATTTTTAGCAGTGTAGATGTAAAAAAAAAACAGTGTGATATATTTTAATTTGACGGAAGAGATACGAAATAACAAAAAAAATACCTTAATTTTTTTATATAAAAAATGTTATGGATATGCAAGTATGTTTGATTCACAAACTTATGGATTTTTATTTATTTTATACGATATCTTTAAACGTATATAAAATTGTGCAAGCGAGACAACTATGTGACAACTAATCGCCATAAAAACTTAAGTAAATATTAATCGTACTAAGAATTAAACTCCAGTTTAAAATATTACACAGATTGCACTTTTAAAGACTAGATGATTGCATTATTTGACGATGAGTTGAATCGTTTTGGTGGAATAGTGATAGATAGATAGATAAATATAAACTCTTTATTGTGTACACCACAAATAAAAATTACAAACAGATAGAAAACACTTACGAGTTAGTGCCACAAGTGGTGTCCTTAACGCTAAAAGCGATCTCTTCCAGACAACCATTGTGATGTAAATACTTACCAGTTAACAATACAATATAGTTCATATTTAATTTATTCATATCAGAAAGATACATGTCACATACATATTATTATTAACTTATGATAATTATTGCTTTGAATTATTAATTAAGTATATAATAACATTATAATAGTTTAGAAAAAAACATGAAATATTTAAATAATTAATACCATCAACAAAAATTAAAATACTTATCTAATACTATTAAACAATAATGAAAAACACAAAATTAAAGTAATAGTAATAAAACAATACAATATATATACACAACAAGAAATAACAATAATAATTGAATATATATAATATTAATAATTGAATAAGCGTTCAATTTCATCAATTTTCCTAATAACATATCGCGAGGGTTCATGGGCATGTATTCCCGATGCTTTGACAATTTCCATTTTATCGTTCAACACTAGCCTCGCTGTACATTTATTAACCGTTGAACATTTCCAATACTTGCCACGATTCAAGCAGTAAGTATAATTCTTGAATAGTATCATGTCATGACCTTTCTGGGATTTTAAAATTTCGTATGTTTCGTCTGTAACAAAGAGCAAAAAATTACGTTTTAGTCGTGCACTCTTGGCAGATTTGTCGTGATTGTGCGTTGATGGTACAAAAAGGCTCCTCGCTGTCGTGGTCCCTTCCCAGGGCTGCCGCTTGTCTCTCTATGCTTCTTCATTTCTGGCAGCTGGTTGCATTGCGAGCATACTTCACCATGGTAGACTGCGTGGCATTTTTGATGAAGTCGGTCCAGCTAGTTGGTGACCGACCAGGGCTACGCTTGCCTTTTACCGCAGCCTGTACCACAAGCCGCTCCATCGAGTTCATGTTTCTGCAGATATGCCCAAAGAACTTCAGTATTCGCAACTGCACAATCAAACTGCGAAAATTTTACAGTATAACAAATAATTGATGTTAACATCAAGCTACATATTCATAGACTACTTCTAAAATAAGTGGATAGACAATACAAGAAATTTTAAATTGTATGGATATAATGCATTTTCATATTCCGATATGTTTTAGTGAAAATGTAAATGTGATATACATATCAGATAATAAATGGCTTTCATTTCGTGCTACATTTATCTCCTTTGCATATTTTAGTACACAGTGCGAAGTTCGAAAAAAGCAAAGACCATTATATTACATCGTCTAAAACGTTGCAAAAGTAGGTTAAGTTTTTCGTTTGACAAATGAGCCAAAAATGGTAAAAAAATATTTTGTAAAATAAGAGTTTTTTTTTACGTTACCATAAAATAATGTACGTGTATAACATAAATATTCGTATATTCACACTGATTCAATCTTCAAATATTTTGTTATAATTAGCTAAATAAATAAATATGGAAGCAAACAAAGGATGAGTTAGTAATCACCCTTAATACTTACTTTAAATATTCTTTGTACTAATCATAAAAAACAGATTAAAATATTTGGCAGATGTGCAACGCTTAGTTTGTTGCATATAGCATTACACAGTTTCGGTGAAATTGTGATGAAATATACTCAAGAATTAATTTATCATCATCAGCCAGAAGACGAAAACAAACTAAAGCTAACTGACTTTTTGTTTAATCGGTGTTTAATTTTTATTTAAGTGTGTACCGAGAAATACATCAATGTGAATTATACCAAATATTACTACCATGTGACATTCATCAAGCATCATTATTAATTAGAAGCGCACAATTTCACCGCTTTTTGCAATAACATACTTCAACGGTTTGTGGGAATGTGTTCCTGATTCTTTAACAATTACCAAGTTATTCAACACTAGCCTCGCTTTACACTTTTTGCCCGTCGAACATTTCCAATATTTGTCATAATCTAAGCAGTAAGTATAGTTCTTATAAAGTATCAAATCGCGACCTTTCTTTGATTTGACAATTTGGTGTGTTTTGTCTGTAACAGATAGAAACAATTTGATTATTCATAACAATACCGAAATCCCACAGGAACCACTAATTTTATCGGGATTTGCTATTCGAGACTATTCTGCCTTCAAACAATACCTGATACTAATAATAATAACCTATTCTATTTTGGCATGTAGTGAAAGTGAACAAACGTTTACCTCGTAAGAAGGCTATGCAGTGTCTTACGAATAGTCAAAGTCAAAAATATTTATTTCTGTAAGACCATTACTATGCACACTTGGAAATCTCAAAAAAAAAAACACTTCTAATTAATAACTTATTATATCTCTATCCATTAATACCTGAGTAATATATTTGCTTGTAATTTGAAAAGCATATATTAGGCATGATGATAGTAACTCATTTCTAAGTTACTATCATGCCTAACTGGACTGGCAATGGAAAGCCGATTTTAAATACATAATCGCGTTTGACCACCAACTCGCCTGTTGGTAAGCGACGATGTGGTCAAAGATGAAGCACGTGGACAGAAGATACCTATATATTCTTATTGTTATCATTTATTTAATCTTAAAAGGCTGCTTTAAAATAAGAGAATTAAAAGGCGAGAATAATTATATTGTATTTTAATAAAATAAAAAATATGATGCAACAACCAGTCTTGATACGTTAAACACTAATCGTACCTAATGTCGTCACTATTATGAAAATAAAAACAATTTTATTTGACAGTTCAGGGTCCTTACGGCTACCTGTTTTAAGCGATTCTGTTTAGGATATGAGAAACGTTGCACAAGCGCAAACCGTATCTTGGCGCGTTAGGCCTCACGTTCACGTGATTTTCCGAACTGCAGTTTCAGCGCTAATTCAAGCCCGCGTTAAAAATTGGTCGTAAGGCCCCTGTATTGTTGACCGAGTGATATTTTTTTTGGTGCAAATTCAAAATTAGTTTTAAAAAGTTTTTTTTTTGTGGAACAAAGTTTTCTGCAGAAATAAGTTGGTTTTGGTAAAAGTATACGGGATGACACGTCGTAGAACAGTAAAAAAAATTGAGTTCTATGAATCATTGTTCACCAAACTGATCTAAACTTTACTCACGTACACAGTGGGACCAGTTACTATGTAGCAAAACTCCTTTTTGTGGGTAGACATCTAATTTCAGACTCTGTACATACATTCTTATAACGTATATTTATACACTTGTACATTAATAATTCTTAACACTTTAAATCTATGTACATTAGGGCAGAGTAACAATGTACAATATTGAAGGTGCTTACTGCACCGCTGCTCAGACCAGAATGCCCAGCTTCGCTCCTTCCTACCACCCGTCAACGCGTTTCCCCTACTCCTTTCCGTCATAGTGAAGTTGGCAACGTTGAGATTCAAGTACTAGGCAAGTCAAATAAGTACTCGCGAATTCAATAACATACTTTTTTTTTTTTTTTTTTTTTTTTTTTATTCTAAATTTTTTTTTTTTTTTGGGGCTTTTAGACAACATGTCTATGTCAGCCCCATCGTATCCTGACAAAACATAAATTTCCTAAATAAATAAATATACTTCTTTACACAATCACAAACATACCTAAACCTCAAACCTACCTAGTCGGTTAGTTATACCTATGGTATAATTAACCAACCAGGCAAGCCTGTGGTGCTAGAGTGGCTTAAAGCCTGTAAAAAAGAATTTGCCAGACCGTAAACCATTCCAGCCTCCCTGGAATTTGGATTAGATAATAAAAGCTGTATTACCCCTACACTGGATTCACAAATTCCAAGTTCAGTAAAAATTAGTTCCCTCTCACGTTGATTCCGGACACATTCCATCAGTACATGATACACGTCTTCGGGCTGATCGCACTCCTCACAGTTCGGTGACGATACCTTTCCCATCATAAATCCAAAAGCATTTAATGGGATGTGTCCGGAACGTAATCTGTGCGCGACAACAACAAGCTTCCGACTAATTGCCCCAACAAACCATGGAGAACGATGAGGCTCGCTTTGCAAAATTTTGTACCAGATTCCTTTACATTTGGAACGTTCATCAAAGTATTCTCGCCAACTATCAAAACACACTTTTTTATATTTGGGTAAGTATTCTGTATGAGTTGGTAAAATGTACATGTCTGATCCACTGACTGCAGCTAATTTTGCCAAGCGATCCACTGTCTCGTTACCTGATAATCCAATGTGAGATGGTAACCATTGTAATTTTACGGTGATTTGATTTGTTCGAAGCTTTTCTACCTTACGTAAAATCGAGTAAGCAATAGGGATACCTCGACTACCCATAGTACATCTATGAATATGTTGTAAAGCGCTTTTACTATCCGTAAGTATTACAACACTGTCTCGCACATTAGACTCGACGTAGGAAAGTGCCGCCGATATGGCAAATAGCTCCAAGGTCATTATACATATCGGCGACACGTTCCGGTAACTCTCGGCATATTTACAAGTTGCATCATAAAATGCTATCCCTGACGAGGACGCGCCGGCGCTCTTTGACCCGTCTGTAAATATTTTGTGCCAGTTTTTATACTTTCTATCTAACTCCGTTAATACATTATTTTTTAAAACATCAGGAATATATTCTTTTTTAGCCTTCTGAATACACTCTAAATTATCAACTATAATTTTTTTAATGTTTATATTAGATACCCACTCTTTCAATAAAAACATTTGTAATGGATTAGAAGCAGTACATATTTCTTGTTTGACTTCGTTATATGCTAGCATGAGCAAGGGTTTCTTTTTATACATCCAGTATCTACCATATAAATCGGGACAAAGAGCACCGAATTCATCTAGAAGGGTTATAATCGAGTTTTTACACCATGATTTAGATTTGAGACAGTATTTGTATGCTAAATACTTTCTACGTATACCCAGAGGGGGAATACATACTTCACTCTCCATAACATGTAACGGAGTTGATTTTATAAAGCCGCCAATAATTCTAAGCGCTTGATTTTGTACATTATCTAACTTACGAATGTGACAGTTTGCAGCGTTATCATAGAGGAAGGAACCGAAATCTATTCGACTTCTAATAAGATTGACATATAGCCTTCTTAAATGCTTGGGATGAACACCCCAGCCACTACCCGCCAAAACCTTCAAAATATTTAGGTATCTCTCTGTTTTTTCGCATATTTCTCGGATGTGCCTATTCCAAAGAAGTGAGCAATCTAGCCAAATTCCTAAATATTTAATGTTTTCATTAGATTTTAATGGTACCTGATTTATTTTAAGTTCTATATAATTTTTTCTGCGACCTCTGCTAAACAGACAAAAATTAGATTTATCTGCAGATAACTGTAAACCAATGTTGTTAAGAAGTCTAACTATTGTATCTAAAGAATATTGGATCTCAAAAACACATTTATCAATACTTTTATAGCTAGCATATATTACAAAATCGTCTGCGTATTGACTAATTTCTGTACTAACAGACTTACAGATTTCATAAGTTACTATATTAAATAACAATGGAGAAAAAGGATCGCCTTGCGCCAAGCCTTTTGATGTCCACCTTACTATTCGGTTATTCTCACTATTGTTACTATTTATTATCAAATGCCTTTCACTGAGAAATTCCCAAATATAATTACAAATTTTACTCCCAACTTTTAATCTATCCAATGTTTTCACTAAGGCATCAATCAAAACGTTATTATACGCATTTTCTATATCAAGAAAGCAGGCCAGTGTAGGTAAATTTTTAGCGAGACCCATTTGAATAGTGGTCACTAATCGTGTTACAGAATCTAAACAAGATTTTGCTTTTCTAAAACCTGTAGTATTCTGAGATAGTATATTATGATGTTCTACGTACCATTCTAATCTTTTCCCAATCATGTTATGTAAAATTTTGCACATACAAGAGATTAATGAAATAGGTCTTAACTTAACGTCCGTACTCGAATTGTTATTGGCCTTTGGAATTGGTACTATTTTGATATCTCTCCACTGGTGCGGTACTAGACCAGAACTATATATCTTATTGTATAACTGAAGCAAATAAGATTTACCGACCTCTGGAAGATTACAAATCATTGAGTATGTGATACTGTCATCCCCAGGTGCCGTATCTTTTCTTTTAAGGCATGCTTCAAACTCTTGAATAGTAAAATCTTTTTCTAACAAGCTATTCCTAGACAAGAAAATAGGTTTAGATACGCTTGCACAATCTGGGGCCAGGCTACAGAGTAATTCATATTTTTTGGTTTCAGGCGCAATGAAATTCCGATGACGGTAACCTTTTATCCATCTCATTTTTCTCCACATATCAGATAAGGATGTATCTTCACTAACTGAGTCACAAAAACCGCGGAAATCTTTAGATTTAGCTTTAGATATTTCGGTTCTAGCTACCAACGTTTTCTCTTCTAGCATTTTGAGATTATTAGGGGTAGGGTTTCTTCTGAAGGTGCTTAATGCCAGCCTCCGTTGGGCTACTAACTCAGATAGTGCAGGATTCCAGTACGATTTTGGCACGAATTTGCTATCTGGATCGTTATTGACTTTAAGCCACGGTATATTTTCTTCAACTGCATCATTAATAATATCCATAAACGTATCATATAAATTTTGTATGTGCTCTGAATTAAAGTTAAGAGGTAATTTTAATAGAGACCGTTCTACTGAACTTTTATAACTAGGCCAATCAGCTTTTCTAAAATTTCGTCTTTTTGTATAGTGTGATATGTCTTCGTAATTGACAGAGATTTTTATTATCATATGATCACTACCTAAGTTCTCGTTGAGTACTTTCCACTTCAAATCTACCATAATATCTGATGAGGCAAATGTTATATCAGGCGACGTTTTCTGCAAGGAATTGTTTACAAGTTTCATTCGCGTTATACTGCCAGTATTCATAGAGATAAAGCCATTATTTAAACTAGAATCAAAAATTCGAATACCTCTGGAATCGGTTTTATAAGACCAGTTAGTGTGATGGGCGTTAAAGTCGCCCCCTATCAAGGTTTTATTGTCAAAAAGCGAAAATAATTCATCCCAGTCTGACTGTGTAGTGAGGACAGGTTGAGTACAATAGACAGAGATAACATTCTTAATAAGCTTACAATTTAATACTTTTACTGCAACTACTTCAATGCCGGGATTACTAAGATTCATTTCAATCACCTCACTTTGTATAGATTTGTGTATAAAAATGGCTACTCCCCCCCATGGTTCTAATCTATCTTTTCTATATATATTGTAGTTACTAATTTTGATAGTTATATTTTCTGTTAACCAAGTTTCACTTAAGATGGCTATATGTACCTTATTCTGGAGCAAGACACTTTCAAAATCGGTTAATTTATTTTTGATGCTCTGCGAATTCCACTGGATTATGTTAACAAAACGTTGCATACTGTGAGCTCTATCCATGCCCGAGCATGGATAATAATTTTGTGACATAGTCCCCTTTTCTAAACATCCCAGATACCATAACGTAGCACTCCTCCAACACTAAATTCAAAAAGTCCGTGATTTTTTCGCTGAGCAATTTGCTTGATAACATAATTTCCTTAATCCTATTGTAAAATTTACTAAAGCTGAATTTTTTCTGTCTATTAGGCACATTTTCATTCACAAACTCACTATTCTCTTCTGGACGGTGATCTTCTTTGTTTACCGAAATTTTCTTCTTCTTCTTTTTCTTCTTCCGATTCTCATTGTTAACTCCGCTCTGCGCTGTTGCTATTACTGACTCTTGACTGGAGTTCAAAGCATCGCTTGATGATTCTTCTTCTCGGTTTTCTACGTTACTTTTACGTAAAATTGCTTCAGCATAACTGCGACTATAAGTAGGTATGTTGTTGTCTGTTTGTTTACGTTCTCTGGGCGTTATTGTATCTTGACTTCCATGCGCCTCACTGTTTTGTCTTTCCATATATATAGATAATGCTTTTTTATAAGTGCACTGCTCTTCACACATAACTTTTCTTATTTCTTTCTCTTTTCTAAATACTGGACAACGTGATTTTTCAATAGACATGTGGGAACCTTTGCAGTTAACACATTTATAATTTTTTGTCTCGCAGTTAACGTGATTAGCACCACATTTAGGGCATACAATCTTCTTTGTAGGGCAGTATTTTTTAAAATGTCCGTAAAACCAGCACCCAGCACATTGCGAGACCGGGAAGGTGTACGACTCCACCATGAACCTGCAACCGTATGCTGACACATACGGAGGTAAAGTGGAGGCCCTGAAGCATAAGCGAACAGTCTCGCTATCAGTCCAGGTACCTTCGTTCGTTTGTCTCTTTAGACGCCTAATGGATATGATCTCAGATTCACACGTGAAGGTCTTTTGTAACTCCTCTACTTCGGTTTCAAGGTCGATACGTCTCACTATTGAAAGACTACGCTTAAATCTCAGAAATGAAACCAGGATTATTAAGATATTTAAGGATTTATTATAATATCACAATAATGTCCTATTTGCTTTACAGCTCGATATCAAGTGCCAGTCTTAATTTCAACTGACAATTATCTATTGGTGACGAGTATCTGTCAAAGTCAATGTTACCGTTTGAAACGTCATTACTATTGTATCTGTCAACAGTCAACAGATGCTCGTCACCACAGAGCATAAATACTTTTACATTATGGTTCATAATAATATTAGATACAAATGATTATATACTCGTAAATAAAGTAATAGTCTAACAGCTCGGCCATCCTCAAAAAAAAGTGAGTCCTCGCACTTTCTGACGTTATTAGGAGCCAACATAGATATATGAAAGTTAGAACAAAACAATAGTAATTATCAGAATAATAAGATACCTAATTCGTACTTATGACATGATTAACATAATCTAGTAATAGTATAATCGGTAATAACTAAACATTTATTTTCCACAGTCTGTTACGATCGGCAATCATCTGTGCGATACCAATAATTGATACCATTCACATTCTGCACTGATTGCTCGTAACCCGCGGTCCTGTTATCCCCACCATATTTTCTTGCACAGTCTGCCACGATCTGCAATCATCTGTGCGATACCAATCATTGATACCATTCACATTCTGCACTGATTGCTCGTAACCCGCGCTCCTGATATCCCCACCATATTTTCTTGCACAGTCTGCCACGATCTGCAATCATCTGTGCGATACCAATAATTGATACCATTCACATTCTGCACTGATTGCTCGTAACCCGCGCTCCTGATATCCCCACCATATTTTCTTGCACAGTCTGCCACGATCTGCAATCATCGGTGCGATACCAATCATTGATACCATTCACATTCTGCACTGATTGCTCGTAACCCGCGCTCCTAATATCCCCACCATATTTTCTTGCACAGTCTGCTAAGATCTGCCAAGATCTGAAATCATCTGTGTGATACCAATCATTGATACCATTCTCATTCTGCACTGATTGCTCGTAACCCGCGCTCCTGACATCCTTACAATATTTTCTTGCACAGTCTGTCACAATCTGCAATCATCTGTGCGGTCGGCACGCTGGCCATGTCACTCGCTGTCGGCACGCTGGCCACATCGCTCGCTGTCGATATGCTGACTACGTCGCCTGCTGTCACCACTTAGGTGACGCATCTGGCGGAGTGCTGGCATCTTCGCCAAACTCCACTGTCGTATGACAGTGGAGTATGTCGTATGCATACATTGTCTCCGGCAGATTACATTCAAAATTAAACAGTCAAACAACTACTCCTTAATTAACTGATAACTTTCATAAAATCCAATGCAATATTTGAGCAAACTCAATTGGGAAAATATAATAAATTTTATCATTAATTCGACGACTAATGACTCTCAGCCGTCGAGCGGGACACAGTGATTGCGTAAACTCGTCAAACATAATTCAGTAGTAGCAACTAGCACAGTCAGTCAAAGTAGGGAGTAAAAACTGTTCTTCTGATGAATTCCTAGTGTAATTTCGCTTCTACTATTCAATCAACTACTACTACTATTTTTATTTCAATCAACTAACTAAAGTAGATACTCATAGAATATAATGTACATATTCGAATCTTGGCACACATAGCCAGTCTTCATTCAGTATGCCTAATCGTACACACAGTCATGGCCAATTCATTATTGATCAAACATAATCCAATCGTGAAACACATGGCTAAATTCATCATAATATAACATACATTATATGCGTGATGACTAATAATATTTTATTGCCTCATAAAACAAAATCTGATTATCAATAGAGCCTATCAACGAAAACAAAATTTAAATTAGTTCAAAAATAAATAAGTTATAAGTATTTTAATTTCATGCCAACCAGCGGGCGCACTATAGCGAGCTATGACATCAAGCCTCAGGCTCGGCATACAAATTGGCATCCCCTCTCTATCCCCATCTTAAACTTTAAACGCTCATATCTCAGAGATTTATCAGTCAATATTTTTTATTTATTTTTTTCAGTATGTTTAATGTACATATTTGGTCATATTCATCACTAAGCCTGTTATATGTAATAAATTAAACATTAGGACACATGCCTATTCAATCTTGGCACACATGGCCAATTCCATAATAGAACCTACATAGTCCAATCATGGCAAACATGGCCACTCAGTAACATTTATGCACTTAGCCTCGAAGACCTCAAAGTCACATAAAAATCATTGTTAGAATACCCGCAGAAACGTAGATATGAACTTTAAACAATCGTCTTGATATCGTTCTATCGTTAGGAAACTATATTTTGGAAACTATTAGAAACTCGATTTTATTGTCATATTCTTCTTTGCAAGGTATCGTTAAATATATGTCTTTAAAAATGAAGGTATGGTTTCATAGATCACTTTCTTATCAAGTGTATCTTTTGCGAAATATGGCCCGCCAAGTGGCATAAAGATAGTCTCCTGCCTCTCTTTTGTATTTCTAAACTTTTATACATAGACACTTAATTTACAACTAGCCATACTCATAGATCATATTAATACGGAACCCTAAAAACGATCATTCAATTTTTTTTTTTTTACTAAACCATAAAAAGTACATGTAATGTCGGGATGATAATAATTATATGAAACACTCGTATATTATCATCCGTTATCATCGCCACACAGTGGCGAATACTTCATTTATTCATCAATCGAAATGAACTGGCTGGAATCCTACCATATGCATGTCTTGACACGCTCTTGGCCAGTTATTGTTTGATGTTGTAATGAACTACTCAACAAACTTGTTCATAGAACAAACATAAATTTGAATACTATTTATGCCATGTGTATCACTGTTTATAATAAACAACCGACATCCCTAATAGAGCTTTCATACGGAATATGCCGGAAAAATTTAAGACCTTGTTAATCGAAAAACGCTTTTATTGTTTAAAAGACTTTTTATGTTACCCTAAAATGCAAATTTAATTATTATTCAAATTCCATTTTTACTGACATCTCATATCATATCGTATCCCATCGTATACTATCGTATACTATCTTATACTATCGTATACTATCGTATACTGTCGTATACTATCGTATACTATCGTATACTATCGTATACTATCGTATACCATCGTATCCTTTCGTATCGTATCTTATCATGTCGTATCGTATCTTACCATATCTTATCATGTCGTATCATATCTTATCGTGTCGTATCGTATCATACCATATCATATTGTATCCTATCCTATCGTATCGTATCCTATCGTATATTATCATATCATATCCTATCATATCGTATCATATCGTATCCTATCGTATCGTATCGTATCGTATCGTATCATATCGTATCGTATAGTATCGTACCATACCATATCATATCATATCATCACATTTCATTGCATTTAGATGAAATAATGTTCATAAAAATATTATAATACCTATAGTATTTGGCTGGTAATCTTCATACATACCTACATAACGCTAATAATTTTATTGTTTCGTTTAAGACGGTGTTTCGTAAATAATTTATTTGATATATTTTTTTTTTTTTTTTCATTTGCCTCCTCAATGGCACTCTCCGTGGTCTCATACTTTTAAGCACACTTGGCCTAGTACAGCGTACATAGGCACATAGCACAATGGATCGGTTTCTACATGTATCATACATAAATTTTGTTTCTTTCAAAAATTCAACGTATAGCCGAATATTAAATATATTTAATTTCTCAAAGTGAAAATAGCCCAAAGTGGCGATTACTTCATTTATCTAGCAATCGATGTAAACAGAGATAATAATATGATTTGCTGGCTGGCGATTTATTACTTCCAATAAATCAAAATATTTTTTTTTTTTCAGTCCGAAACTGAATGAACTACCGGCCACTGTCAATAATGAATGCTATTGATGATATTGTATACATAACTATCGGTGTTATCAGATTAATTGAAACTACCGGTTCCAGAAAGACTATTGGTTTCATAAAAATATCGGTTCCATAAAAACTTTTGGTGCTATCAAACCGTTGGCGCTACCAACTATTTAAACTATAAAAATATTGGTGCTATCAAAACGGTTATTATTATTACATTACTCAAAATGTTACAACTTCTGGTGTCGCTCATAGCAAAGTCAGGGTTATAGAAAATGTCAGAACTACTGGTAATCACGTTATAATTATGTGGTGCACACGCTTTGTGATCTGTTTCTAAGACACCACCTTCAAACTAGTATGTTTGTACCTACTTTACCCGAAAACTACTTAAAGATGAATGGTCATGATTCATACTACTGACAGGTAACTCAACTATAATACCGAATAGGCAACTAATAATATGAAGTTTGTTTTTGTAGAGGTTTGACAGCTATAACTATAGTATCTTACAATATCATTATAAGCACTTTAGATAAACTAACTGTGCCCATGCAATTTATGCAATACTGCAAGTGTGATAGAACACACAAGAGTTTACTAAATCCTCATCTACCTGAGCGACTTCTTTTAGCAATTTAATTTTGTATATTCATGATTATTTTGGAGAATCTACACATTGTGAGCACTAACTTAAGATTCTGTTTCAAATGAAGAGATAATATTTCAAAATAGATTTTTGCACATTTACTTTCGGCTCATTTATTATTTTCCAATCTACCTACATATTTGAACTTTTTTTAAAACACGTATGAAATCATAAAGTTTTTTCGTTTACATATTTGAACGACGTATAACGCCATCTATTAACATTCGACATGACTTTGTACCTCTTTTTTTTAATAGCACGCGACGCGTGATCTTTACCAAGATTATAAGATGAGTTTTCACTTCTACATTTTCTAATCCAATCTTGAATTAGTGGCAATAATGTCAGTGATAAGTATATCACGTCTAGCATGATGAAAAACAGAAACAAACACACTTGGCTATTAGGCTGTGAGTCTTCTTACTCACATTCGCGGCTGGCTCACGACAAGATCTCGCGCAGCTGCTACTCCGCTCACGGTTGGAACTCTCCATGAAGCTGCAACTCCGCTTACGGCGGCCAATTCTGTTGTGGCTGGCTACGGCTGGTCGATTCTCGTGCATGCGTCTGCGACTCAATCTTCTACTGCGATGACGAGAAAGTACACACCGCTCTCGCGAACGACTCGTCCTGCCGCTTGACCTCGAAGTTTTCGGCGAAGTGACCATGGGTGATCAACTCCTTTTCTCTCGTTTGATGTGCTCTTCGTCTGCTTTCTACTCTCGCGATACACGCGATCTTGATTGTGAGGTGACGTCAAGGGTTCTACAACTGAGTGACTGCGGCCGAGGTGGCATCATGCAGCTTGAAGTTATATTTCTGTAGCGTGTACGATATTAATGCACAAAATTAATATTCGTAGAAATTTCGTAAATTGTGGGCTTGCGCGTTCAATCCCACTTCTGAGATGAAAGACTACGCTTAAATCTCAGAAATGAAACCAGGATTATTAAGATATTTAAGGATTTATTATAATATCACAATAATGTCCTATTTGCTTTACAGCTCGATATCAAGTGCCAGTCTTAATTTCAACTGACAATTATCTATTGGTGACGAGTATCTGTCAAAGTCAATGTTACCGTTTGAAACGTCATTACTATTGTATCTGTCAACAGTCAACAGATGCTCGTCACCACAGAGCATAAATACTTTTACATTATGGTTCATAATAATATTAGATACAAATGATTATATACTCGTAAATAAAGTAATAGTCTAACACTATTCCGTAACATACATTCATTTCGTCTGTTCTTTGGCATCGGAAGCCCTTTTCTATTAATTGCTCACAATTCAAAAGACTATTGGCGTTTTCTTTCTTGTCAAATGTAATAATAACTTTGTAACTACTCTTATATTTAATCTTCAAAATATCGGGTACCTTCAAACTTCTAAGCATTTTAGCAAAGGCAATTTGCTTCGGTAGCGGCTCAATCGACGTAACGCAAACTTCATAATAAAGTACAGACCCCTCCGACGTCACAGACTGCGTTGCACTAAACTCGTTCAAACCAGTTTTCTTATCACGATGTTCAGACGCAAGCTTAGCCAAACGTCTCGGCCTTCTCTTCACTTCGATGAAATCGTCTTTATCTTGTTCTCCTTCGTAGTTCCTCAAACGTTTACCGCGCTGTAACTGCCCATCCGAGAGTAGATCGCCCGAGATCACTGACTCGGGTCGATCTACCTCCGCCTCCGCCTCACTCAACATCGCGGCGCGACGCCCGTTGTCGTCAACACAAAATGCGGGTGGTCAACAAAAAATATGCGGGCGATAAACGTGCACTCCTCGCGCTGTTCGGCGTGCGACTGCAATAACATACTTAAAACCTAACACTATAAGCGAGTAAGTATTACAAGCGTACAATTTCCCCGCTTTTACTTATGGCGTACTGCGACGGTGGGTGTACATGCAATCCTGTTTCTTTGACAATTTCCATATTACAGTTGAGAGTCAGCCTCGCTTTACACTTTCTGTATCTTCCTGTCGAACATTTCCAATACCTTCCATGTTCAAAGCAGTAAGTATAATTTTTGTATAGTATTAAGTCATGACCTCTCTGGGATTTAAGGACTGTATATGTTCCAACTGTAATAGAAAGCAATAAATATTATCTATATTATACTATATATCATTTGGTAATATTTATAGTATCATTAAAAGTGTTTTAGCATCCCCTGTCAATCCTGTTACGTAAATTATTTCCATCCAATGGTTGCCTGGAAGAGATCGCTTTTAGCGATAAGGCCGTCACTTGTGGCACTAGCTCGTAAGTGTTTTCTATCTGTTTGTAATTTTTATTTCTGGTGTACACAATAAAGAGTTTCTATCTATCTATTTATAAATCATGAATAGAAATACCAAGATATCAACAACACAGGGTTACTCGAAAATGGCTAACTAAGCTGAAAAGGGTCCATAATACCAAGGATGATGCTACCTTCCTTGATAATACCCATCAATAAACAACTTTTAGTATGGGACCAACCCTGAAATCACAAAAAAACCGTTCCCAGCTTATCCTTACATGTAGTGTGCATGACCGTTTTCTATGGGGTTATTCTTATGTCTTCTGCGGCCTTGCAGTGCGAGTAGACCAAGCTACACGGTTTTGTTTTCTTATAGATAGCCTCAGCACAGAGGACTATCAATAACTCCAATTTTGTACCAGTGATGATTGTTGAGCTGATTTGAGCTTGATTGTTTAGCTCACAGTGATTTATGATTGTACCTATCATTAGATGGAGGTCCGACCTAGTTAACTAAAATAGTTTGTGTAGATGAGTGTAATAGACCCCTTTCGGCTTAGTATACCCTGTCCGCGTAACCCTGTAATATGAATGTATGCTTGTATTCATATATTCATGTATATATGTATGCAAATATGCATGTACAGGAGATCACACGCGTACTTACTTATATGTATAACACTTTACAAAGGTCTTTAAAAATATGGATTCAACATCTCTAAATAATAGTATACATATATAAAATAAAGTCACTTTCCGCGTCTGTCTGTATATCCGCTGACTCCTCCTAAACCACGCAACGTATTTTGATGATGTTTTTACGATCAGTTAGATAATTTGTCACGGAGGGTACAATAAAACTTACACCCGTGCGAAGCCGGGGCGGTTCGTTAGTTGCAAATAAAACTGATTCCAAAGATGTGGACCAATTTTTAATTAAACGAGCGTTTACAATCACTTTTGTGAATAATTACGTACTTCCCTATTTAATAAGCCTATTTAAGCACAGCATTTAATTGCCGTTTTTGGCGTGTCGATATAAAATCTATAGTTTAAACACAACGTTTTTTACTTTTACTAATATAATACTGCGCCGGTTCGTGGTTATGATGTCCTAGTACTTCGACAATTTCCTTGTTGGAGTTTAAACGTATTCTCGCTTTACACTGCCTCGTTGTCGAACATCTCCAATTCTTGTGACTGTCATAAGAATATGTATAATCCTTGTACAGTATCATGTCACCATCTTTTTGTGATTTTACAATTAAGTATAGTTTGCCTGAGATGAAAAAAAAACATAATTATTAATCAACACTCAAAAAAACTCCTATGATACAGCATTGCACCTAAATAAAATAAAAAATATAGAAGTTTATTTTTAAATAGCAATTATTTAATAAAACACCATACACTTTATTCTGTTAGAAACTAGGTATTTAAAAGTTTATTCACTTCCGAAGTTATGGCGAGATCTTTAAAACTAAATGAAACATCTCTATGTATAAATCTATTTTATATCTGTACATCTATATCTATACGTATAATAAAAACGTTGAAATAAAAAGTCTGTATCTGTAATTGCGAGATATAAAAAAACCACACGGGGTGTCTTAAAATAAGCAGCTGAACACGTTAAGACAGTTTTTAGAATGTCCGTTTGTTTGTGCACGCACATCTCTTAAACCATTGGTCGAATTTAAATGCGGTTTTCACACATATGCTTAGCTCTGACCGGATTGAAGTACAGGCTATGTTATTTTGCAAAAAGGCCTGATTAACAAAGGAAAAAAGGGTTGAAAGTTTATATCAAAATCTACGCGTACGAAGTCGCGAGCAACAGCACTAGTGCTGTTGCTCGCGACTTCGTATAATATAACAGTTTTATTATACTAAAATTGTAGATCGATTTTCCAATTAGCGATTAGTTACAAAGACCAAACCGTATTACTGTACCTATACTTTTTTCCATAACCATGGATACTGAGTCCTTCAGTCGTAATAATAGAGGTTTACATCGTTTTAAATAACGTCAAACAAGTCATAGTCACAGTCAGAATCAAACAAAGTAAGTCAAGTTCAAGTCCAAGTCACGCCCCAGTAAAGTGGTGGAGACTTTACTAAAGGCTTCTATGGAGTTTGGGAAACATCACGAAAATGCATGTTTCATCACGTTATATCACTTGTCTACACTCGGGCACGTCCACGCACACTTAATAAATAATAATACACCACTCGAAATAACATAAGGTTAGGAAAATAATAGTGGCGACGTGTTATTTTCACGTCGGCAACAAAACTCACTGTACTATATACGACTTATTTCTTCAATGCGCGACTGTGTATATATCTTTTCGGCCTATGTTAACATTGAATTTCGCTGCCACTTACGGCGCGTTGATATTAAAACTGTACCTACCTTTAAACATAGTTCATATTAAGTTAGTTCATTATTAATTTATTTTAAAACATCTTTGCTCTTTTGTAATTAAATACTGTCCCGGTTCGTGGTTATGTGATCCTAGTTCTCTGATAATTTCGTTACCAGAGTTCAAACCTATTCTCGCTTTACACTTCCTTGATGTCGAACATCTCCAACTCTTGTAACTGTCATAAGAATATGTATAATTCTTGTACAGTATCATGTCGCGATCTTTCTGTGATTTTACAATTTGATATAGATTGCCTGTAATACAAAAATCATAGTCATCAATGAACGACAAAACAAACTCATATATAACAAAACGTATGATAGACAGAATAAACAGAATGGTTTAGTAGAAAATGCATATTTAAATATGTTAATATACGCATTATAAAAAAATTAATAAGTCTATGCTTCATGCCTTCACTATCTCGCCCGCGCATTTCAACATTTATGAAGATACAAAATGATTGACTGGCCTTTTTTTTAATGCCATATGTGGCAAACAAGCAGACGGGCCGCCTGATGGTAAGCGATCACCGTCGCCTGTGGATACCTGCAACACCAGGGGCATTAAAAATACGTTCCCGACCCACAGACTAGGTATAGCTACTACGTTTTTGTTACCGACCCTTATAGACTTTATTAACAGCCCTTTTGAAGAACCACATATTAAATCTACTCGGAAATACCGAGGGATCTCATTTCTCAAATTGCAGGTTGCAGGGCTTGCGTAAAATCTAAGCTATGGTAATAATATAATATCATTTCAAATGTTTGGTATTTTTTTTTACGAATGAAAGACTATTATTCAACATCACACTAAGATGATTATAAATGCGCCAAACTCATCTCCGTAACAACTGTATGGATTTGGATGTTATAATTTAGTTTAGGAGAAGTTAGAACAGTGGCGCGCTTCTATTTACTATAAAAATGTACGCAGAATGTGGACCAATTGTCAAATAAAAGATCATTAACAAAATCTACCACTAAAGTTATATGATTATTTACGGGATATTTACCGTGGTAAGGTTGTGGAAGGAGCTCCCGATATTTCGGCGCATCGGGAGCTCCTACCACAACCTTACCACGGTAAATATCCCGTAAATAATCATATAACTTTAGTGAACAACCGTGATAGTTTAAAACAGTGTTTAAAATCTACCACTTTGCTATACAATTACGACTTATTCGTCTGTGAGCTGCACTGCCTTGCAACTCTGAAAATGTAATGTAAAATTTATTCTATAGTTCTATCTTAGCATCTTCGACATAAAGACGTCCTTAAGAGACATCTCAACGCCTGCGGCATAAACCCTGGCAGCTGGGAGGAGCTTGCAACACATAGATCCTCATGGCGAAATACAATTACTAAGAAGGTGCGTTTGATAAAAACCGTCTTGAAAATCTAGATCATAAACGCCAAATTCTAAAAGAAAGACCTAAGCCCTCCTATAACCACACCTTTAATTCTTCTGGCCAACTCTACTGCACAGCTTGCGATCGGATCTTTAAAACTAAGTATGGCCTAGCGAGCCACATTAGGGCTCATGTTAGGAAGACTATTAGAAAATATTAATTATGGGTCGCCGGCATCGAAATCGATGAGGAAGACTATATATATATACACATTTTAATTTACATTATCACTGGCCACGAGAGTTTGTGCGTACATATCGACCGTCATTAGTAAATATATACTTTGCCGGGGAAAATTGTTAAAACGATGTTTCTAGACTCTGATAAAACAAAACAGTGTGCAAAAAATCTTTACACGAGGCTCCGTTTTGGGAAATTCTATTGGGCGATTTTGGGTTCGATGATTTGTCGTCGAATTATACACTCTGTACTAACAATAGTACATTTTAATTTAGATTATTACTGGCCACGAGAGTTTATGCGTACATATCGACCGTCATTAGTAACTATATACTTCGCCGGGGAATGGTTATGCGATCCAGACTCTCTAACAATTTCCCTGTTGTTGAACACCAGCTTCGCTTTACACAGTCTGCTCGTGGAACATATCCAATACTTGCCACCCTTTAAACTGTAGGTATAATCCATGTACAGTATCATGTCGTGACCTTTCTGAGATTTCACAACTTGATATGTTTTGTCTGTAATAGAGAGCGAATTATCGTGACTTCCAAAAACGAATTACAAACGAGTTACAAAAGATTTAGTAACTGTAATAAATAAGGGAGCATCCATTAATTACGTGAGCTGTTTTTGTTTTAAATTGGACCTGGATTTGATTGGCGGAATTAGGGTGGGGAGGGAGGGGGGGTGAGATTTTATGAGATTCGGTGCCTCCCTCCCATATTTTTTAATTATTATCGGTTTATGTACCTTTTATCTGTATTATTTATGCCTTCATTTTAAATGTCATTTGATGAGTTCTTACTGTACCCCCCCCCCCCCCCCTCTATTTTGATCTCACGTAATTAATGGATGCTCCCTTACACCTTGGCTGTAGTTAAATGTCAATGTAATAAAAACTAGTAATGTAATAAAAACTAGTACTGGTCGAATGTTTCCGCTTCCAGCATGAGAAGAGACTTGAGGTGACTTACCATCTGAACAGACTAGATGTGGGTAAATTTTATAAACTACTGGCTGAACCACATTCGGACGCAGCCAGGGAGCAGCCAGTCTATTCTGCAAGCTAAGTGAATGTGATTTTCTCTTGCCTATTTCTGTAGATAAATGTAAAAAAATCGAATTATGAGGGACTACAGTCAAGCGTCATCATTCGACATTTTGACATTTCTCTATAGTAATCGACAAGAAAAATACACGTTCACTTAGCTTATCACCTCACTTTCGCGTTCACTTAGCTTGCAGAATAAACCGACTGTTCGGATATGTGAGTCACCACAAGTCGACCCTATGTTGGTTTGTTGTCTGTGTTTTGAGTACCTATTTATTTTGAATCTTCTGGATTAGGGATTAGGACATACTATGGGACTGCCATGTGGGATGGTATAAGTTCTAAAAAAATATTGGGCCAAAAAAATATGTAAGTGTAAACCGTTTTTCATAGTTAAATGACACAAATAACGTTTAAAAAAAACAATGTGACTTGCAACCAAAATGCAATAAAATTTATTAAAATACATAGTCACTATTTTACAAACAAACATAAAAAAATGTGTAATGCGTATTTAATTACGGCTTATAAGACAAAAAATAAACGTGATATAATGAGAGCTATTTTCAGAGAGATATTTAAAAAATAAGTTCCTGCTGGCTCGGTCAATCCATATCCATAGGCGACGATGACTGCTTACCATCAGGCAACCCGTCCGATTGTTTGCCACCTATTGCATAAAAATGGTAATACAACCGCAACGAAATCTAAAATAAAAGGGAAATATAAGGTCCAAAAGGGAATTAAGGCCTATGTAGTGTAGTTTTGTAGTGGTAGGTCTCTATTGCAGGGGTCCGCCTGGGGAAGTACCACACCTTTGCCAGTTATTCAACCGCCAAGCAGTAGTGTGCAAATACTACTGTGTTCCAGATTGAAGGGCAATGTTTCCAGCGAAATTACAGGGCACACAGAGATTTGACATCTTAATATCTCGGGGTAACGAGCGCAGTGCATTGCCATCCAGGGTTTTGAGCTGTTAAAGTTAAAAATTCTGAGTGGTGTTGTGCTGTTATGGGCAAGCGTGAACAGCCATCAGGCGAGCGACTTCGCTTGTCTCGTCACCCAGTATCATAAAAAAATTTTCCTTTTGGAGTTTACCTCCGTCTGCGATAAGTTATTAGCAACATGCTGTATATATGGTTACAATAGGCTGAATAAAGCCATTATCTTTTAGTCTTTCACTGTTGTATATCGGGTACCTACTACAGTTTTACGTTAAAAAACAGCCAAAGTAATCAGAATTTGTGATTTTCATTTAGCTTTTTACAGTTTCACTACAGCTGTCAGAACAAATAAATGCTTTTACCGAGTATAGTAAAGATTACAGGAGGCTCTTAACAGCTCCCATTTATGTCATTGACATATCATATTTGACAGCCCCGTTAGCTTAGTTGGTAGTGAACCTACCTTCTGCGCTTGGGGGCGTGGGTTCGATTCCCACCTAGGGCAAACATTTGTGTTTACTCTATGTCTGGATGTTAATATCTATTTAAGTATATATTTAAAAATATGTATGTATATCAGTTTCTGGCGGCCATATTACAAGTTTTGCTTAGTTTGGGGTCAGATGATCATGTGTGCAATAATGGCGCAGATATTTATTTGATTTGATCAACAACAAAAAACACATACAACCACAATCTAATATTTCTAGCTGTTAAAAAAATTAAGAATGTAACTCAGTTACCTTCGAGCTATCAATCTCGCTCGTAACATATCCGCGAAGATCTTCGCTGAATAAACACAGGGTACAATTAAAAACTAGAGTTATAATCGAACGTACTTTACGGAGAGTACGTTCGATTATAACTCTAGTTTTTAATCACACATCCAAACTAGGCAAGGCAAGGTTATGGCTGAACAATAATGGCGAAATTATCAAAGTTCAAGAAGAACACCGTGGCTACCGTTAGCCATTAACATAAATCTATCAGGCATATGACAATGTTCCTCTTGAACTTTGATAATTTCGCCATTATTGTTCAGCCATAACCTTGCCTTGCCTAGTTTGGATGTGTGTGAATATCTCCAAATATGTCTTCTATGTAAGGAGTAAGTATAGTCCTTGTAAAGTATCATGTCGTTGCGTCTCTGTGATTTTATTACTCTGTAGGTCTTGTTCATTCCTGAGATTAAAATGTTTATATTTTTAAAGTTAAGTAGTATTTCATTGTCAGGTTTTGACTTGGTCGGCTCTGACGTTATCTGTCAAGACGTCAAGGCACCGCCGCTTTGGCCGACCATGACCCCAGTTACAAACCTGTCATATGCCTTAATGTAAGAGTTTAATTGGTAAAGCCTCAGATAGCACGAGTGTCAAAATGTACAATGATTGTTCCAGCGCAATCGTAAGATTCAAAGTATTTCTTATATCGACCATTTGTCGACTGCAGCACAGAATACATAATGTACAAGTACAGAAGGTTTACTCCCCAAAAACATTTAAATAAGTAGCGACTCTAACTACCACACAATAAAGTTCAATTCACGACGTGCGAGCGCTAACTACCTACTGCTATATTAACCTAGAAATTGCCTCTCTGTCTTTCGCATAACTCTTGTCGCGTTATCTCTGTCTATCGCGCAGCAGCGGGCACGGCAAGTCCGACCAGTCGACTACTTGTAGCTTCATACCTAAAGTGCGGAGTGCGCCAGGCCTGACTGCAATGACAATACTTGCAAATCTATAAACGAACATACCCACCGCAAGAAGGAACGTACATAATTTTTCTCTTAGAATGACAATGTTCATTACAAAGGTATTCTATAAGTTTGTCTGAATTAAGCCGTAACTTGGCCTTACATTTGCGGTTCCGTGTAGAACACGTCCATATATATTTAGATACCTTCGAGAAAGTGTATCCGTCTATCGCGATGAGGTCCTTCCCCATTTGAGACCTTATTACTATGTAGCCGAGATCTGAAAAACAAATTATAAATGTTTTAAACTTTACAATGTTCCCACATCATAAAAGTTCACTTAACTGCGATAAGTCGAAGATAAGAGCTTAGCTGACTTGTAATATATTTATGTAAATAGTTGACTGGTGTTTCATTTATTGCAAATAACAAGCTTAGCGAAGGATATAATTAAATACATTAGAAATACTGAAAAATATATTTTTATTTGCTGTAAAATTTCTGAGATATAAGCGTTAAAAGTTTTTAACGTTGTCTATATCTATATATATAAAAGTCGTGTTAGTTACACTATTTATAACTCAAGAACGTCTGAACCGATTTAGCTGAAAATTGGTGGGGAGGTAGCTTAGAGCCAGGAAACGGACATAGAATACTCTAAAAACGGCTGGATCAATTTGGATGAAATTTTGTGTTCCTGGAGCGGGTCATAGTAGCGAGGCCGAAGGCCAAGCTTACACCCGTGCGAAGCCGGGGCACGTCACTAGTATATAATAAAAACGTAGAGACAAAAAAAACTGTAATTACGAGATATTAAAAAAAACACAGGGCGTCTTAAAATAAGCAGCTGAACACGTTTTGACAGTTTTTAGAATGTTTGTTTGTTTGTCCACGTACATCTCCTAAACCACTAGACTGATTTTAATGCGGTTGTCACCAGTATGCTTAGCTATGATCAGATTGAAGTATAGGCTATATTATTTTGCGCAAGGGCCGGATTAAGGAAGGAAAAAAGGGTTGAAAGTTTGTATGAAAATCTACGCATACCAAGTCGCGGGCAATAACACTAGTTTTTAATAATTGAAACATTAGGACACAGGGCTATTTGGTCGATAGTACTCGATAGTGATAAAATAGATTTTAGAACGAGAGATATATTCTTATAAACTTAATTAAGTATACTATTTATACACTTTATTTCCTAAATAAGACTATACAAAGCACTTAAAAACTTACCCAAGCCATAATACAAATAGGTATTTACTTATTCGTAAATATTTTCAGTTTAAATCAATGTTACACTTAGGATGCTCTCACATAGTTTGATATAAGTATAAAGTTATACAATACAATAATATTTTCTAACCTTGTAACTTTTTACTAAAATTTATGCAATATTTAACGCTGTTTCTTAATGTATCTCTGGATACAGGCCGCTTCCAACCGGCCCTTTTGGAGGTCGATGGGGAGGCCTATGTCCAGTGGACGTCCTATGGCTGAAATGATGCGGATGATGCAATATTTTGGTATTGCGTATATGTTACCGCGATATTTTTATTTAAACATTTTAATCACAACGACAAGATTATGCCATATGTGTAATAAATACCACACATGCATCATCTTTTTAAATTACTATTTGACACGTGACTGTATGGGAGCAGTATAAGGTCTAATTATTATACGTTAAAGTATTAAAATTATATTACAGCTGGATATTCTAATAATGTGGCTAGACGCATACTTACCATCAATAAAATATTAACGAATAGTAGACACTAGTAATTATCTAAGTTGCTTAAGGTAAAAACTATAAAATTATTAGTAATTTTTAAACTTTCGCGATTTGAACACATGTTTCTTATAATAAGTCCCGATAAATATAAGAAACATATAAAATTATCCTTAGTAAGCAGTTTCTTGAGGATTTGATTTCATAATATTTAAAAAAGCATAATTATTGATTTGCAACGTAATTAATAAACTCACCTACTCTTTACCTATTTAAATTACAACATGTTAGGTACATTTAGATGGGCATGGGGAGGGGAAGCCAATGTCCAACAGTGAACTACGATAGACATGATGATAACTAGATAAATTTGCAAATTATACACTATCTTGGTTTATTTCATTTTGCTTAGTTCATTTTTAGTGCATTTTGTAGTTCCAGTTTATTGAATTTTTAAATGTCATAATTGCTGCAGATTGATCTAATCGAAATCTTCAACTATCCTCATCACCGATATAATTAACGTACTTCTTACGTCTACCGCGGGGCTTGGGCATATGACAGTGTTCCCTTTTAAACTTGGTAATTTTCCCATTTGTCAGCTGGAATCTGGCCTTGCAATACTTGCTTTTCTTTGAGCATACCCAGTATCGGCCGAGAGATGTACCCACAGTGGAAAACGTGTAGCCTTCCACCAAGATAACTGTTCCGCCCATCTGTGACTTCACGTATTCATATGGTATATCTGTAAATATGATAAAAATTATTACTAAAGTACTTATAAATATATTATAATTTATATTTATATTACACGGGAATTACTCACGTAAGATTAGGCCAGATACTCCGACTATAGTTTCAACCGCATTCGGCAGTCTTTATCAAGGTGAATGCGCGCGCGGTTGCGTCTCGCTTTGCACTGCGTGAGTAAGTAATTCCCATGTAATATAAATAAAATTAGTGAAAACCACGTCAGTTTCCATAATAAAATATATATAAATATATATTATAATTTGTTAATTAAGCGTTATTAGATTTAGATTTTGAACGGCGAAGGAAAATATCGTGAGAAAACCGGTATGTCCAAGAACCTCAAAAGTTCAGACATATGACATTCACCGACAAGCACTGGACCCGCATGGTGGATTAGGGCCTATGATATCTCTCTGAGAGAAGGCCTGTGTCCCAGCACTGGGAACATAAAAAGCTGATAATAATGATGAAGAGAATTATATTTTTGTTGAGTCCCGCAAAACAGCAATAGAATTTCTACAGGCAAATCGGCAATAGGTACATGTAGTAGACAAAAAATGGGATAGTATTAAAAATAATTTTAATATAAATACTGCATTATAATAATTTGTTTGCATATTCCATTTATCTTTTAATATATAACAAATTTATACATAATCTTTTAATCACCTACTTATTTATTCACTTCTCAAGAGTCCCAGAAGTCCCAGATGTCCCAGCACTTGGAACATGAAAACCCTGCAAACCAGCAATAGAATTTCTAGAGGCAAATCGCTAAAATATGTAGACAAAAAATGGAGTATTAACCATACTAATTTTAATAATCTTTTAATCACCTACTTATTTATTCTTATATTTTTTCGTAATTACGTCACAAATACATAAAACATCCCAAAATATATCTCGGGCATACGCGACGCCCGATTCTCTATGCGTGTAGACATGCGCTAGCATGACGTGCCACTTTGCTTCCCCCAACGTCTGTCGCCACTAATCACAATCGTACATGGAATTGCCAGTCAGATAATATTATTAAGGATAGTTCAAATTATTTCATTTTATACTGTAGAGTTTTTTTTATAACATTTTTTTAAAGAAATGTGCCATTATTATATCTAGCAAACTTCTGAGAAAACGTTACTGAGAAAAAAAAGAGATCTAACAGGATACCAATATGGAACGAATCTCATTTGGCACGTGCAATTTAAGTGCCAAACCCACAGCGAGTGGTGCAGAACCCAGAGTGTTTAATGTAATGCCAGTATGCGATAGTTTAAATCTTCAAACACACAATACTGGTCAGACAGCGACGGTCTCTGAAGAGAGTCGCAATAACTCAGAACTGGATTGCTCTTTGTGGTGACCTAAGGCTTAGTAATGGCTTCTCAACAATAACCACGATGACATGAATCTGGGTGTTACCATATCGGAATTCTAATTTCATTTGACGACTTAAATATAGCATATTAAAACGCGTTATGGAATTTTCAACTTTCAACAACACCAAAATAATTCTTAGGTCTACGGGTCTTAGATATGTGACAGTGTTTTCTTTGCTTAAAACTTGTTATTTTTCCATTTATCATCATAAATCTGGCCTTGCAATACTGATTCTTCTTTGAACAAACCCAGTATCGGCCGTGGGGAGTACCAGTCGTGGAAAACGTGTAGCCTTCCACTAAGATAACTGTTCCGCCCATCTGTGACTTCACGTATTCGTATGGTATATCTGTAAATATGATAGACATTATAACTAAAGTATTTATATTATAATTTATTAATTAAGCGTTAATAGATTACGATTTAAATTCCATCGCTCAACAACGGTTAAAAAAAACATCGTGAGTAAACCGGTATGTCCAAGAACCTCAAAATTTCAAAGACATAATGACATTCACCAACATGCACTGGCCAGCATGGTGGATTAGGGCCAATCATCTCTCTCTGAGAGAAGACCTGTGTTACAGCAATGGGAACACGAAAAACCTGCAAACCAGCAATAGAATTTCTTGAGGCAAATCAGCATCACATGTAGTAGACAAAAAAAGGATGGTATTCATAATAATTTTAATATAAATAATGCATTATAATAATTAAATTGCATATTCCTTTTATCTTTCAATATATAACAAATTTAAATTTACATATAATCTTTACGTCTCAAATAGACAAGACATCTCAAAATATATCTCGGACATACGCGACGCCCGATTACAGCATCTTGGAATTCTAATTTCATTGGATAACATAAATATAGTATATAAAAACGAGTTATGACATTTTAACTCTCTTCAACACCAAAATAATTCTTAGGTCTACGGATAGATACGTGACAGTGTTTTCTTTGCTTAAAACTGGTGATTTTTCCATGTATCATCACGAATCTGGCCTTGCAATACTGGTTTTTCTTCGAGCAAACCCAGTATCGGCCGCGGGGAGTACCCGTGCTGGAAAACGTGTAGCCTTCCACTAAGATAACTTTTGTGCCTTTTTGTGACTTTACGTATTTGTATGGTATATCTGTAAAACATGAGACATATTTATATAGTAAATCGGTATTGTCGAGGTTTTCTGCTTTGCTATCTAAGGTGTTATAAAAGTTACTTTTCATAGTGCGCTGTACAATAGCATCTTTTAGATTTGTTTGCCTTGCAATCTATATACGCGCTCACAACCAGAGCTAGTAAGATTCGTTAATGGACGTTAATGGACACGTCAATGAGGAATGACAAGTACTACCAACTTTCAGAAATAATTTGGTGCCTCTAGAGACTAGACTTACTAGTAAACTTACCCATATTATTGAATGTCCCAATCTATTTTAATTTCCCAAGGGATCAAATGCGAGGAAAGCTTAGTATCCGAAGACGAATTTTTCGGTGATGAAAGCAAGAATAGCGTGCCAGTGTCTTGCGATTGGTTTAAAAATATTACAATAACAATAACAGGTTTAGATTCTCTTGCAATGTATTATACTAGAAATACATCTGCTAATTGTTAGAACCGTTTTAGAGAAGATGATCACAAAATTAGACAAATATGTCATTCAATAGAAAAAGATAATATTCACAGCAAATATTAAATCGTATTGCAACTGATTTGATTTCACTATATTCATTGCTTTTTAAAGCAATTACATTACAACAACGTACATTAATAATACCAATAAGTACATTTCTATAACCAGTGGTAATTTAATAATTAAAAAATATTTTGAGAAATGAAACTATGAGTATATATAGATACGCATACATAGTTTCATGCATATCTTATCTATCCATTGTCCAAAATCGCTGGACCAATTCGAAAATGAGCTCTTATTATCAAACGGCTGGACTGATTTTAAGAATCATAGCTAAGAACCAGAGCAAATAATAATGGTTCCAAATTCTTCTTACTGAGCCAGCGATTCGAATTGTGGTTATTACATTATAATGGGTCTGTGGGTCCGTGGGGGCCGGCCGCTTTAGGGCTTTATCGGGACTTGGCCAGGCGATTGTGGAGGCGTCGGGTGTTCAGAATGCTGGCTTCTATTTCGGACAGAAATTGAGCATTGCCATGCAACATGGCAATGCCGCCAGCATTCTGGGGACCTTTCCCTCCAGTAATGGTCTTTTAGTTTAAGTTTTTAGTTAGTATTTTAAGCTTTCGTTAGTTTTCTGTTTTATAAGTTGTACATAATAAATTATTTCAACATTATAATGCATTCGAATAATAAAATAATGCATACAAATCGGTCCCGTCGGATCAAATCGGTCCCGTCGGATTGGAGATAAAATCACCCCAAATGTTTGTACCTACTATACGTGTGTTCCTTCTCCGTTCTATCGGTTGGGGGTAAAAAGACAACTAAATTTTGATATGAAATCCCTTTGAAATTATGAATTTTGGTGGCCTATGGGTATGTTCATTGTAAAAGCGTTTTATTGTCCCATCAGGCTTGAGCGTCACTCGAGCTTGGCATCCTGTACCGAATGATCGCATCGTACAATAATAGTTATTTTTTGTCCTTCCATTTTTGTTAAATGTGAATTCTTTGAACAGCATCGTTTGCTTCCCTCGCGCTGTTGTTATTATTTCATATGAAAGTTGACCTTAAATTCAAAATTATTGTATTATAACTCAAAAAATACTTTTTTAAAACGGAGCCCACAGTTTAAATTACAGTTAGTTGATACAAATTAATTTGAACAATTTTATTTATCACATCACACAAATATCATATATGTGAAAGTTTGGATGAATGGGTGGATGTATGGATGGATGGATGTTTGTTACTCAATCAAAAACGGCAAGATGGATTTAGATGAAATTTGAAATATACATTGCTTATGCCCTGGATTAACACATAAGCTACTTTTCATCATCATCACCGATTTTCATCACCACGCGGGTGAAACCGCGGGGCGTAGCTAGTCCATAATAAACAAGAACACGCAAACAAGAAAACTATATTTTTTTTAAAGGCGAATATGTCCGCGTTGACCACCAACTCGCCTGTTGGTAAGCGACGATGTGGTCGAAGATGAAGCACGCAGACTTAGAAGTTACCTATTCACTCTCGCCTTGAAAGGCCCAAATTATATCTCTTAGGAAACAAGGAAGCCGGCATCTTCTACATTTTGTAGTGAACTCCATTTAGAATGACGAATCTTGGTGGTCTATGGGTATGTTCATTGTAGAAGCGTCTTACTGTCCCATCAGGGTTGAGATTCACTCGAGCGTGGCATCGTCCACTGTTTGACATTGTGCAATAGTAGCTATTCATTGTTTTCACATTTTTGTTAAACGTGTACCCTTGAAACATCATCGTATGCTTTCCTCGCGATGTCGTTATTATTTCGTAATGAAGTTGTTCTGAAAAAGTTTTACATTTGAATTACTAACGCAATACCATATATTTACAACGTTTTTCTTATGATCGAGCTCGAATGCTATTGGTACCCGTGGCAATAAAAAACCGGGCAAGTGAGAGTCGGATTCGCGCACAAAGGGTTCCGTAACATTATCTATAAAAATGGCAAAAATACATGTCTGTTGTATGAGCCCCCCTTAAATATTAATTTTATTTTAATTTCGTTATTTATTTTTAGAGTGAATAATATAACTCAATACTCTGTGAATATTTCAAGCGTCTACCTTTTGCCGTTATCAATATCGAGCAAAAACGAGCAAAAACATCACGTTTGTTTTATGGGCCCCTCTTACATATATGTTTTATTTTAATTTAATTATTCATTTTTCGGTTTCGGGATCATTAGAGCTCCTTCAATACGGAATACGCGCGTTCCCGGACGCGCCGGAGCGCGGTCGCTTGCGCACCTGGGGCACTATTTTTGAATCGCTTGTAGGACTTTTCTCATGCGATGTGATTTACTTGCGAACGAAATCTCAAAAGTCGTATTTTTGAACAAGTCATATCACTCGTAACTCTACGAGTGATCAATAGAAAGTCTGACAGAACTACGGCAACCCAGAATTCGAGCGATTCAAAAATACCAAACCACTCGTATTTGAAATCACCGGTGATTATTTGCGTGTGCGAATAGAAAAAGTCCTACGAGTGATCCAAAAATAGAGCCCCTGGCCGGCGTGAAACCGGTCGATCGTCTCATTCAATAAACATAACAGAGTTTTGATGAATTGATTTCGAAACAGTTAAACACTAGTTTGGAGCTATTTTTTTTTCAATTATGAAGCAAATACATCATCATTAGTAAATCAGTATTGTATTTGTTTTTTTAACACATGAATATGTAATAAGCGATGGTTACTTACAAAGGTGAACGTTTAATTTGTATCAAATATGACCTTTAATCAAAACTGATGAAAATTATACATATGATATACATTTATAGATAGCACGTAGAAATAAACCAAAATATTTATACCAAAAAAAATTGACACATTTAACTAATACTAAAATTTTCCCATATTCTACAAAATTATTGCTTCAATTTTAACACTCTTAGTATGTAGGTACATAATAAGATAATAATTAAGAACTCTTAATTATTATCTTATTAGACATAGACATAATTTATTTGTGGCAAAAAAATATACAATGTACAATAGAAAATTAAATAGATAAAAATTTAAAATTAAACTAATATTATCATATATTTTTTTGTCACAATAAGGCTCCAACTCAGCATGATGCCGGTCGTGACCTCACGCACGAATGTACCACACGGCACGTGCACAAACTAACTATTATGTGTTAAGAACTCTTAATTATTATCTTATTATGTACCTACATACTAAGAATGTTAAAATTGAAGCAATAATTTTTTAGAATATGGGATAATTTTAGTATTAGTTAAATGTGTCAATTTTTTTTGGTATAAATATTTTGATTTTTTTCTACGTGCTATCTATACGTGTATATCATATGTATAATTTTCATCAGTTTTGATTAAAGGTCATATTGTGTTTATATTGAAGGAGATTCATGCGTTTACAATCATATTACCATCAGTAACGAAAAAACTAAATCCTAAATTTTAATATGCACTCCATTCACAATAATGAATTTTGGTGGTTTATGATAGTGTTCATTATAAAAGCGTTTGATTGTTCCATCAGGATTTAGATTCACTCGAGCCTGGCATCCACTTTTTATCATCGTACAATAGTAGTATGTATTGGAAATTTTGTTAAACGTGAATTCCCGAAACAGCATCGTTCGAGTTCCTCGTGATGTTGTTATTATTTCGTACTGAAGTTTATCTGAAAACAATTTCAAACTTTAAACTCTGAAAAATATTCAAATTTTGTAAGGCACACTATAATGCAGCAGCACTTTATGCCCATTGATAGTTGAAAATATCTTCCTACTGCTTCTTCTTTCTTCTACTTAAGGCTCTCTTTTCTGACTTTTAGCAACTTTGGTCATTCTAGTTTAAGTTTGTTTACGTCCATGTTTTTTTTCCTTGGTTAACTTAAAATTATAAAAATGGTGTCATATCAAAATTGAATGTTTAATCTAGTAAGCCGCAAAACCGAAACACGATAAAGGATATTTCGCTCGATAGAAAAAAAATTAAAGTAACACTGATTTGCGCTTGCTCTTTTTTGGATTCATTTAAATACCTATTTATTAAATTACGTCTACTATATCTTAATAGACATATTCCATAATTATGGAAGGAACCGGAAAGGTACCACTACATTTAATATTACAGCTATACTTTTCAAAAATATGAGAATCATTCAAAAATCCGAATATAGGGTTGAGTGGGGTATCTTGGGGGAGGTATATGTCCAGCAGTGGACTAGTATAGGCTGATTATGATGAACCACGTAAACTTAAGTACCAAGAAAACAATCCAAAATTATATTGGGCACTCCATTTAAGACGATGAATTTTGATAGCTCAAGAGTATGTACATTTTTAAAGCTTTTCACTCTTCTTTTAGAGAAGAGGTTCACTCGAGCCTGGCATTTCCTGTTCATATTTCAATACGAGTTATTACTCGTTGCATGTTTAGAAAGCGTATATTTTCAGAACAACATGATTAACCTTCCTCGTGTTGTTGTTATAATAGTATAATAGTGTTCTAAAAAACTTTTAAAACATGTTCAGCTAAATTGTATAATGAAGATATAAAGAAATAAAATAAGATTTGTACCTGTTATAAAACACTGTTTGTTCTGTTACCTATAATATATGTTTTCTCACTTTAGTTAAATAAAAATGAATATCACTTTTAAAATATTTAAATTGGATTTTATTGAAGCGTTGACAAAGTTAAGTAAAAAAGGTAAATATTAATAAGGCAAATTACTCTAAAACATTAACACATTTAACATGATTACTTCTAAAATTAATAATTCTAAATATTTATGTGCTCTTCATTTGAGATGATGAATTTCGCTATGTCATTGTTCTGTTCCATCACGGTAAAGGTTTACTTGAGCATGGAATCTTGTTCTTGAAATCATGTAGTAGTACTAGTTATTTTGTTTTGCAATTTTGTGAATCACGAATTGTTTGAAAAAAATCATACATTGACGTCGATTCTGTATCATTCTCTAAACTAAATTTAAAACTCTAAAATTGATATAATTCTTTTCTGACGTATTGGAATAAAAAGATACGCCTATAATTTAATCTTGTCAGATTAGTCTAGAGTATATGATACACCAAATTTGACGCCACTTCCAAATATTTTGCTATGTTATCAATATTCTATCAAATATAAATACAATATTAAATGAATATATTTAAAAATAGATACTTAAGTTTACACCATAAATGACATAAATGTTTACGTTTATATGTTAATAATCACGTCGCCTCAAGTACCAAGATAACGAAATTCTAAATTTTAACGTGCACTCCATTTAAAAGGACGAATTTTGGTGGCTTATGTGTATGTTCATTATGAAAACGTTTCACTGTCTTATCAGGATTGAGGTTCACTCGAGCGTGACATCCCATTCTTTTATTAGTACAATAGTAATTACTTCCTGTCCCAATTTTGTTGAATGTGTATTCTCGGAACAGCATACTTTTGTTTCCTCGTGATGTTTTTATTATTTTGTATGGAAGTTCATCTGAAATAATATTAAGAATTTTTTAACACAATTCATAAAAGAAATCTGTGATTACTAAAAAAAGTTATCTTTGTTATGTATCACCAAATACGTATAATTTATGTTATCGAACTGTAGGTAAATATTAATAAGGCAAATTATTCTAAAACCTTTACTCATTTAACATGATTACTTCTAACATTAATAATTCTAAATGTGTATGTGCTCTTCATTTGAGATGATGAATTTCGGTAGTTCTTTGTTCTGTTCCATCACGGTAAAGGTTTACTCGAGCATGGAATCTTGTTCTTGAAATCGTGTAGTAGTACTAGATATTTTGTTTTGCAATTTTGTGAATCACGAATTGTTTGAAAAAAAACATACATTGACGTCGATTCTGTATCATTCTCTAAACTAAATTTGAAACTCTAAAATTGATATAATTCTCTTCTGACGTATTGGAATAAAAAGATACGCCTATAATTTAATCTTGTCAGATTAGTCTAGAGTATATGATACACCAAATTTGACGCCACTTCCAAATATTTTGCTATGTTATCAATATTCTATCAAATATAAATATAATGAATATATTTAAAAATAGATAGTTAAGTTTACACCATAAATGACATAAATGTTTACATTTATATGTTGATAATCACGTGGCCTCAAGTACCAAGATAACGAAATTCTAAATCTTAACGTGCACTCCATTTAAAAGGACGAATTTTGGTGGCTTATGTGTATGTTCATTATGAAAACGTTTCACTGTCTTATCAGGATTGAGGTTCACTCGAGCGTGACATCCCATTCTTTTATTAGTACAATAGTAATTACTTCCTGTCCCAATTTTGTTGAATGTGTATTCTCGGAACAGCATACTTTTGTTTCCTCGTGATGTTTTTATTATTTTGTATGGAAGTTCGTCTGAAATAATATTAAGAATTTTTTAGCACAATTCATAAAAGAAATCTGTGATTACTAAAAAAAGTTATCTTTGTTATGTATCACCAAATACGTATAATTTATGTTATCGAACTGTAGGTAAATATTAATAAGGCAAATTATTCTAAAACCTTTACTCATTTAACATGATTACTTCTAACATTAATAATTCTAAATGTGTATGTGCTCTTCATTTGAGATGATGAATTTCGGTAGTTCATTGTTCTGTTCCGTCACGGTAAAGGTTTACTCGAGCATGGCATCTTATTCTTCACATAGTACAGTAAGTAGTACTAGTTATTTTGTTTCGCAATTTTGTGAAACGCGAACTGTTTGTAAACTGCATGTATCGACGTCGATTCTGATATCTCATTCTCAAAACTAAACTAAATTTTAATCATTCTCTAAACTTAACTAAACTAAATTTGGTATTATCTTCTGACGTATGGGAATGAAAAAAAACGCCGATAATTTAATCCTGTCAGATTAGTCTAGAGTATATGATACAACAGAGTTGAATCCACTTCCACCTATTTTACTGTTATCAATAATTAAATATTCTATCAAATAAAAATACAATATCAAAATTAACACATTAAAAAATAGACAGATAAGCTGTGTATTGTTCACATGATAATTTACATAAATGTTTATATTGTTTATATTTATTTGTTGACAATCATGTGACTCAAGTGCCAAGATAACGAAATCCTAAATTTTTAGGTGCACTCCATTTGTAACGAAGAATTTTGGTGGCTCATGATTATGTTCATTGTAAAAACGTTTCACTGTCCCATCAGGGTTGAGGTTCACTCGAGCGTGGCATCTTTTTTTCGTATTAGTACAATAATAATTACTTCCTGTCCCAATTTTGTTAAATGTGTATTCTCGGAACAGCATGGTTTTCTTTCCTCGCGATGTTTTTATTATTTCGTATGGATGTTGGTCTGAAATAGTGTTGAAACTTTTGAAATTATGAATTTTGGTGTCTTATGGATGTGTTCATTGTTAAAACGTTTCATTGTCCCATTAGGATTGAGGTAATATTAATAATGTATCAGTCGTACAATAAATATTTTCTGATTCTGATTCTGGTTCACTCAAGCGTGACATCCCATTTTTATTAGTACAATAGTAATTATTTCCTGTCCCAGTTTTGTTAAATGTGTATTCTCGGAACGGCATAGTTTTCTTTCACGCGATGTTCTTATTATTTCGTATGCAAGTTTAATAAAATAAATAAACTGAATCTATACAATTTATAAAAGAAAGCTTTGTTATATATAACCAAATACATGTTATATATATGTTATGATTTTAGCTAAACACTAGTAATGTTTCTAGTAATCACTTCAGTTACAAGAAAAAAAATCTAAATTTTAATGTGCACTCCATTTGAGATGATGAATTTTGGTGGCTTATGATTATGTTCATTGTAAAAACGTTTCATTGTTCCATCAGGGTTGAGGTTAACTCGAGCCTGGCATCCTCCACTTCTTGCCATAGTACAATAGTAATTATTTGATGTGCAATTCTTGTTAAACGTGAATTCTCGAAACAACATCGTTTTGTGTCCACGTGATGTTCTTATTATTTCGTATGAAAATTGGTCTGAAAATGATAATAAAATGGAAATGAAAATCGGCCCATTACCACCCGTACATTGTGTACTTATTTTTTTAATGATACTGGGTGACGAGACGAGCGAAGTTCGCTCGCCTGATGGCTCTTCACGCTTGCCCATAACAGCTCAACGCCACTCAGAATTTTGAACTTCAACAGTTTAAAACCCTGGATGGCAATGCACTGCGCTCGTCACCCCGAGATATAAGATGTCAAATTCCCATTTGTCACTTTCCTTGGATACGTACCAAGGCGTTGCCGCTCCGACTAGAACACTTGGCACAGTAGATATATGTATAAGCTAAAGCAGTAATTTGACTCGGACGTGTCCTTGAATTAGTCCTTCAGTCACAGGGCTACGGTTGCTACTTTGGTTTCAAGAAAACTTTCGTTATTTTGTTGTAGTCTTCTACGCTGACGACACAACCGGCGGCGTATTTCAATGACGCGACGCGCTTGATTATCGCTCTGAGCGTACCGTGAAGTATCGTAGCGAGCGTTATTCTGGTAACAATTAATGGTATAATTATTAATGGGGGAGACCTTTGCCCAACAGTGAGACAGTATTGTTCTAAATATTTTTGAAATATTAAAATGACCGTAGCAGGTTTTTAAAAAGTAGACAGACATTTTATATCCTTAAAAAACATTAAATTCGCGAGCCGAAGAGGCGCTCGATTGATTAAGTAATTCGATTCGGGCATTTGTTTAAGTCAGCCTACTGATTTAGCTTATATATCTACACTGTGCACCTATGCTGGTAAGTAGCTGCGTGAATAAATATATTGCACAGAATGATAACAATTGAAATTCTTCATTTATTGTTTAGACTGTATAAAATTTTTATTTTTTGTCAAATTATTTAAACTACATTACTATACAGTTATATGATTATTTACGGGATATTTACCGTGGTAAGGTTGTGGAAGGAGCTCCCGATATTTCGGCGCAGTTTAGGCAATCTTTAAGACACTAGATATAGGAGAGGATCTACTTTTTAACCAACTTCCAAAAAGAAGAAGGTTCTCAATTCGACTGTTTTTTATGTTTGTTCACAACACAACTTCACAACTTTCGACTGAGTGAACTGATTTTGATGATTCTTCTTTAATTTGAAAGCTAGTGCTTTCCGTGTGGTCCCATTTGGTCAAATTCTGTCATTTTTATGTAGTCGGTTTTTTATATTGATAATTATTGTATCTTTGGCGAGCATTATTTCGCAAAGGATACAACGTGATAAAAAAATAATATGAAATCATACCTTTATTTTGAAAGACTTATTCAACGATACCCCAAAGGGGGGATCTATACTAAAATAGTAACTGTGCAAACCTTAATCCATTTATTTACCTTAATAAGTATAGAAGTTGGAAGGTTCTTAAGAACTAGGACGGATGGACAGACGGACAGAATGACGGACATAACGAATTTATAAGGTTTCTTGTAGTACTACAGAACCATAAAAAATATATACATTAACAATAGTTACTAAAAATTTATACAATAGCAAAATTTTTGTAGTAGTGATATTACAATATTTTACTAACCGGAGTTTGTATTATCGAAATCAAATAAATAGGATTCCTATATTAAAACAAATAAAGCATACACAAAAACATTTCAATAAATATTTGAAAGACAATCTTCATCATGATAATCACACCTACCGTTCTACACAGAGCGACGGTGGCACTATAGAGAAAAATCTTCGCCTTCTATATTATGTATGGATTTAAAACATAAATCACGAAAAAATTGCTGTTACATACGTTTCGTTGAATGCGAATGACATTTTTCTACGATATATCTGGGTTGTTTACTTCGAGATTTTAAAGTTGGTCTCATAGTAATAATTGTTAATAATGATGACTACAACGATCTCCTTTTTTATTCATCGTGAGGATCTCTGTATGGTGCACAAAAAGCATATGTGCATATGGCTGAATACGTCGATTTGGGAACTTAAGATAATGCAGTGTAACTGCACACTGCATCAGCCACTTTTTTTGCCACAAATGCTTCATCGCCTGAGAGACGTGATTTAACGCAGGCATGCCCTGAACAGACGCCAGCCACTCGACCTAACCGGTAAACCACAGGTGTGACAAGTCGCACTACGTGTGGTGCCGGATCGGTTGCAGGTTTGCCTTTGCCTTACGGAGATACCATTCCTTTTGGCTTAGTACTATAAATAGATACATACTATTTCTTAGATTCTAGGACACCATAATCTTACAAAGTTATTGGGAAATATTAGGTCAAAGGGCGAGCAAAGCGAAAACACTGTTATAGTTAGCACAGATTTATTCCGACTAAAAACCTGACAGCTGGCCGCCGGCGCCTACCCTCGGTTACAATACAAGGTGTACTTTTAATGTACTAATGTGGGTACCGCCATACACTACAGTTATATGATTATTTACGGGATATTTACCGTGGTAAGGTTGTGGAAGGAGCTCCCGATATTTCGGCGCAGTTACATGCACCATGTTCACGGGAAGACAACTAATAATATTCATATAACTTTAGTGAACAACCGTGATAGTTTAAAACAGTGTTTACCATAATCTTACGTCTTGATATATAGGCCACCTGCAACTACATATCTAGGTTGCGAATGATTATGTTCATTCATAAAGAATTTAACAGTTCCGTCAGGGAATAGGTTCACACGAGCTCTGCATCCGGAATTCCTCATTGTACAATAATAGTTATTCCAGTTCGCCTGTCTGTTAAAACTGAAGCCTTCAAATAACATTTTCTGATTCCCGCGCGACGTTGATATCATTTTGTATGGAAGTTCTAAGTCTGAAAATGGATGTCAACACTATATGAGGGTCATTTTCTGGCCAGAGCCAGAGCCACTCTTTCACACATTAAAAAAAAGATTAAAATCAGTGAGTGAGAATTTAAACAACTACAGTAGTTTTACTAATCCGTCACTATTAAATACAAGCAGGTGCCGTGATATTGGAATAGTCGGATTACTGGATTATAAATACATATATAGGGAAATTCAAGGTAAATAAAATAAAGCATTTAATATATACTTAGGTAGTATGTATGTACAGATTTACAATTTTCTTTAGAATACTATCTTACTTTAATAATCTGGGGAAGAAAGAGCGCAAGTGGGTGTAGATAGCGGCTGTGGACAGGGGAAGGCGTGGGCAGAGGAAGCGGGTGCTGTAGGCGTAGAGTACCGGACTACTGGACGTGCCGACGCACTGAAGTGCCGGATTAGTGAGAATCCACTGTAGTTGGGCATCTTCTGGCAATAATGTTGAAAATTATTCAACTTAATTTTCAAAAAGAATTTTTAAATTTTGGTTATAGAGAAGCAAAAACTAATTTCGGGCAATTACTAATCTTAGAGATGGATTTTATTGAAAACGTATCTCGGTCAGTGGTGAGACCACCGAAGGGTGGTCTTTCACTGCGCCATCAGGGTAAAGGTGCACACGCGCTTTTTACATCTCCGTAAGTGTTTGTAGTATTTATATGATAAGTAAATCCTTAAAATAAAATTGTTCTAATCCCCTGATGCGTTCTTATCATCTTGTGCGAAAATTTAATAACAAAAAAATATATAGATTCAGATCATTTATTGTGTCCATACAGTACACGTATGGGTTGTAATATATTAAAATTAGCATAAGGTTAGGAGTGAAGAGGTTTTTTTGTTTAATTTGTCTTAATCCTAATTATCAATATATATTCTACTAGTCGACCGCCCCGGCTTCGCACGGGTGTAAGCTCGGCTTTCGGCCTCGCTACTATGACCCGCTCCAGGAACACAAAATTTCATCAAAATCGGTCCAGCCGTTTTAAGAGTATCCTATGTCCGTCTCCTGGTTCTAAGCTACCTCCCCACCAATTTTCAGCCAAATCGGTTCAGCCGTTCTTGAGTTATAAATAGTGTAACTAACACGACTTTCTTTTATATATATAGATTATGCACACTAAAAAAATAGAAAACGAATGAAAACTTAAATATTAACTAAAAACTTAAACTTAAAATAATTTAATGCATGACCTACCTATATACAGATAAAAAAAGGATTAATCCAAAAGGCCCTTGTAGAGAAAAGTGGTCAGAGTGCTGACAGCATTGCCACGCTGGATTTATATTATTAGTTGTAAAATTATTATTGGTAAAGATTTCTCCTCATACGACATGTTAAATAATCTAGTTTTTAAGTAAATGTGGTATCATTAAAATCGACTATTTACTATTCTTACTGGTCTAATTCACTTTACAAACACTACTCACTCAACACATACACACTGAAAAAGTGCCTTTATTAACTTAACAAAATACATGCTAATACTTACACTACAAAAACAGTTATACTGCCCTTATGAGCAAGAAAAATCACTATTTTGAGAATTACACCTTTTTTTTACTTTTTTCCAAAGTTATTTTATTTTAATGTATATACTTAAATTAAATTTTAATATATATTCCGTTGGCGATAACGAATTTCGGTGGTTCATGAATATGTTCTGATATAAAATCTTTCACTGTGCCATCAGAGTAAAGATGTACGCGTGCTTTTTTACACCCGGAACTTCTCGCCGTGCAGTAATATGTATTAATAGCACCCATATTATAAGTAAATCCTTGAAATAACATTGTACCTTTCCCCCGACCCGTTGTTATCATCTTGTACGTGAGTTTATCACCTAAAATAAAATATATACACCACATTGTAATTGTTTTCATAATTTGTGTCTTCAAAAAGTAACCCTGTATAATATATAGGGTTACGCGGAAATTTACTAAAACCGTAAAAGGTCCGTTATCATTATGAATAACTATTACCACCGACAAAGCCTAAAATTATCAGCGGTTCCATACATAAAGTTATATGATTATTTACGGGATATTTACCGTGGTAAGGTTGTGGAAGGAGCTCCCGATATTTCGGCGCAGTTACATGCACCATGTTCACGGGAAGACTGAAGAATGCGGGTGGTTAGTGAAAAAGTTCAAAGTTAAAGTTAGGTAAAGGTACAGACAAAACGATCTACCCTTTTTCTTAGTCTTTTGCTACGGTTATCACTGGTTGGTTCTTTACATTTTATCGTGTAACACTAACCGTTTTCTATGAAACAGCTGATATTTTTTTCGCGATTTCAGAGTTGCTCCCATAGCAAAAGTTGTTTATAATGAAAGACTACGCTTAAATCTCAGAAATGAAACCAGGATTATTAAGATATTTAAGGATTTATTATAATATCACAATAATGTCCTATTTGCTTTACAGCTCGATATCAAGTGCCAGTCTTAAATTCAACTGACAATTATCTATTGGTGACGAGTATCTGTCAAAGTCAATGTTACCGTTTGAAACGTCATTACTATTGTATCTGTCAACAGTCAACAGATGCTCGTCACCACAGAGCATAAATACTTTTACATTATGGTTCATAATAATATTAGATACAAATGATTATATACTCGTAAATAAAGTAATAGTCTTACAGCTCGGCCATCCTCAAAAAAAAGTGAGTCCTCGCACTTTCAGACGTTATTAGGAGCCAACATAGATATATGAAAGTTAGAACAAAACAATAGTAATTATCAGAATAATAAGATACCTAATTCGTACTTATGACATAATTAACATAATCTAGTAATAGTATAATCGGTAATAACTAAACATTTATTTTCCACAGTCTGTTACGATCGGCAATCATCTGTGCGATACCAATAATTGATACCATTCACATTCTGCACTGATTGCTCGTAACCCGCGGTCCTGTTATCCCCACCATATTTTCTTGCACAGTCTGCCACGATCTGCAATCATCTGTGCGATACCAATCATTGATACCATTCACATTCTGCACTGATTGCTCGTAACCCGCGCTCCTGATATCCCCACCATATTTTCTTGCACAGTCTGCCACGATCTGCAATCATCGGTGCGATACCAATCATTGATACCATTCACATTCTGCACTGATTGCTCGTAACCCGCGCTCCTAATATCCCCACCATATTTTCTTGCACAGTCTGCCAAGATCTGCCAAGATCTGCAATCATCTGTGTGATACCAATCATTGATACCATTCTCATTCTGCACTGATTGCTCGTAACCCGCGCTCCTGACATCCTTACAATATTTTCTTGCACAGTCTGTCACAATCTGCAATCATCTGTGCGGTCGGCACGCTGGCCACATCGCTCGCTGTCGACATGCTGACTACGTCGCCTGCTGTCACCACTTAGGTGACGCATCTGGCGGAGTGCTGGCATCTTCGCCAAACTCCACTGTCGTATGACAGTGGAGTATGTCGTATGCATACATTGTCTCCGGCAGATTACATTCAAAATTAAACAGTCAAACAACTACTCCGTAATTAACTGATAACTTTCATAAAATCCAATGCAATATTTGAGCTTACTCAATTGGGAAAATATAATAAATTTTATCATTAATTCGACGACTAATGACTCTCAGCCGTCGAGCGGGACACAGTGATTGCGTAAACTCGTCAAACATAATTCAGTAGTAGCATAGCAACTAGCACAGTCAGTCAAAGTAGGTAGTAAAAACTGTACTTCTGATGAATTCCTAGTGTAATTTCGCTTCTACTATTCAATCAACTACTACTACTATTTTTATTTCAATCAACTAACTAAAGTAGATACTCATAGAATATAATGTACATATTCGAATCTTGGCACACATAGCCAGTCTTCATTCAGTATGCCTAATCGTACACACAGTCATGGCCAAATTCATTATTGATCAAACATAATCCAATCGTGGAACACATGGCTAAATTCATCATAATATAACATACATTATAGGCATGATGACTAATAATATTTTATTACCTCATAAAACAAAATCTGATTATCAATAGAGCCTATCAACGAAAACAAAATTTAAATTAGTTCAAAAATAAATAAGTTATAAGTATTTTAATTTCATGCCAACCAGCGAGTGCACTATAGCGAGCTATGACATCAAGCCTCAGGCTCGGCATACAAATCGGCATCCCCTCTCTATCCCCACCTTAAACTTTAAACGCTCATATCTCAGAGATTTATCAGTCAATATTTTTTTATTTTTTTTTCAGTTTGTTTAATGTACATATTTAGTCATATTCATCACTAAGCCTGTTATATGTAATAAATTAAACATTAGGACACATGCCTATTCAATCTTGGCACACATGGCCAATTCCATAATAGAACCTACATAGTCCAATCATGGCAAACATGGCCACTCAGTAACATTTATGCACTTAGCCTCGAAGACCTCAAAGTCACATAAAAATCATTGTTAGAATACCCGCAGAAACGTAGATATGAACTTTAAACAATCGTCTTGATATCGTTCTATCGTTAGGAAACTATATTTTGGAAACTATTAGAAACTCGATTTTATTGTCATACTCTTCTTTGCAAGGTATCGTTAAATATATGTCTTTAAAAATGAAGGTATGGTTTCATAGATCACTTTCTTATCAAGTGTATCTTTTGCGAAATATGGCCCGCCAAGTGGCATAAAGATAGTCTCCTGCCTCTCTTTTGCATTTCTAAACTTTTATACATAGAAACTTAATTTACAACTAGCCATACTGATAGATCATATTAATACGGAACCCTAAAAACGATCATTCAATTTTTTTTTTTTTTACTAAACCATAAAAAGTACATGTAATGTCGGGATGATAATAATTATATGAAACACTCGTATATTATCATCCGTTATCATCGCCACACAGTGGCGAATACTTCATTTATTCATCAATCGAAATGAACTGGCTGGAATCCTACCATATGCATGTCTTGACACGCTCTTGGCCAGTTATTGTTTGATGTTGTAATGAACTACTCAACAAACTTGTTCATAGAACAAACATAATTTTGAATACTATTTATGCCACGTGTATCACTGTTTATAATAAACAACCGACATCCCTAATAGAGCTTTCATACGGAATATGCCGGAAAAATTTAAGACCTTGTTAATCGAAAAACGCTTTTATTGTTTAAAATACTTTTTATGTTACCCTAAAATGCAAATTAAATTATTATTCAAATTCTATTTTTACTGACATCTCATATCATATCGTATCCCATCGTATACTATCGTATACTACCGTATACTATCGTATACTATCGTATCCTTTCGTATCGTATCGTTTCGTAACGTATCGTATCTTATCATGTCGTATCGTATCTTACCATGTCGTATCGTATCATATCTTATCGTGTCGTATCGTATCGTATCGTATCATACCATATAATTCCATATCATACCATATCATATTGTATCCTATCATATCGTATCGTATCCTATCGTATATTATCATATCGTATCCTATCGTATCATATCGTATCATATCGTATCGTATCGTATAGTATCGTACCATACCATATCATATCATATCATATCGCACCATATCATATCATTTCATCTCATCACATATCATTGCATTTAGATAAAATAATGTTCATAAAAATATTATAATACCTATCATATCGTATCCTATCGTATCGTTTCGTATCCTATCGTATCCTATCGTATCTTATCATATCTTATCGTATCGTATAGTATAATATCGTACCATACCATACCATATCATATCACACTATATCATATCATATCATATCATATCATATCATTTCATCTCATCTCATCTCATGTCATTGCATTTAGATGAAATAATGTTCATAAAAATATTATAATACCTATCATATCGTATCCTATCGTATCGTTTCGTATCCTATCGTATCTTATCATATCTTATCGTATCGTATAGTATAATATCGTACCATACCATACCATATCATATCACACTATATCATATCATCTCATATCATTTCATCTTATATCATTTCATCTCATCTCATGTCATTGCATTTAGATGAAATAATGTTCATAAAAATATTATAATACCTATAGTATTTGGCTGGTAATCTTCATACATACCTACATAGCGCTAATAATTTTATTGTTTCGTTTAAGACGGTGTTTCGTAAATAATTTATTTGATATAAAATTATATATTTTTTCATTTGCCTCCTCAATGGCACTCTCCGTGGTCTCATACTTTTAAGCACACTTGGCCTAGTACAGCGTACATAGGCACATAGCACAATGGATCGGTTTCTACATGTATCATACATAAATTGTGTTTCTTTCAAAAATTCAACGTATAGCCGAATATTAAATATATTTAATTTCTCAAAGTGAAAATAGCCCAAAGTGGCGATTACTTCATTTATCTAGCAATCGATGTAAACAGAGATAATAATATGATTTGCTGGCTGGCGATTTATTACTTCCAATAAATCAAAATATTTTTTTTTTTCAGTTCGAAACCGAATGAACTACCGGCCACTGTCAATAATGAATGCTATTGATGATATTGTATACATAACTATCGATGTTATCAGATTAATTGAAACTACCGGTTCCAGAAAGACTATTGGTTTCATAAAAATATCGGTTCCATAAAAACTTTTAGTGCTATCAAACCGTTGGCGCTACCAACTATTTAAGCTATAAAATTATTGGTGCTATCAAAACTATTATTATTATTACATTACTCAAAATATTACAACTTCTGGTGTCGCTCATAGCAAAGTCAGGGTTATAGAAAATGTCAGAACTACTGGTAATCACCTTATAATTATGTGGCGCACACGATTTGTGATCTGTTCCTAAGACACCACCTTCAAACTAGTATGTTTGTACCTACTTTACCCGAAAACTACTTAAAGATGAATGGTCATGATTCATACTACTGACAGGTAACTCAACTATAATACCGAATAGGCAACTAATAATATGAAGTTTGTTTTTGTAGAGGTTTGACAGCTATAACTATAGTATCTTACAATATCATTATAAGCACTTTAGATAAACTAACTGTGCCTATGCAATTTATGCAATACTGCAAGTGTGATAGAACACACAAGAGTTTACTAAATCCTCATCTACCTGAGCGACTTCTTTTAGCAATTTAATTTTGTATATTCATGATTATTTTGGAGAATCTACACATTGTGAGCACTAACTTAAGATTCTGTTTCAAATGAAGAGATAATATTTCAAAATAGATTTTTGCACATTTACTTTCGGCTCATTTATTATTTTTCAATCTACCTACATATTTTACCTTTTTTTTAAAACACGTATGAAATCATAAAGTTTTTTCGTTTACATATTTGAACGACGTATAACGCCATCTATTAACGTTCGACATGACTTTGTACCTCTTTTTTTAATAGCACGCGACGCGTGATCTTCACCAAGATTATGAGATGAGTTTTCACTTCTACATTTTCTAATCCAATCTTGAATTAGTGGCAATAATGTCAGTGATAAGTATATCACGTCTAGCATAATGAAAAACAGAAACAAACACACTTGGCTATTAGGCTGTGAGTCTTCTTACTCACATCCGCGGCTGGCTCACGACAAGATCTCGCGCAGCTGCTACTCCGCTCACGGTTGGAACTCTCCATGAAGCTGCAACCCCGCTTACGGCGGCCAATTCTGTTGTGGCTGGCTACGGCTGGTCGATTCTCGTGCATGCGTCTGCGACTCAATCTTCTACTGCGATGACGAGAAAGTACACACAGCTCTCGCGAACGACTCGTCCTGCCGCTTGGCCTCGAAATTTTCGGCGAAGTGACCATGGGTGATCAATTCCTTTTCTCTCGTTTGATGTGCTCTTCGTCTGCTTTCTACTCTCGCGATACACGCGATCTTGATTGTGAGGTGACATCAAGGGTTCTACAACTGAGTGACTGCGGCCGAGGTGGCATCATGCAGCTTGAAGTTATACTTCTGTAGCGTGTACGATATTAATTCTCCATAACAAAGTCGGTGCACAAAAATAGGCACAAAATTAATATTCGTAGAAATTTCGTAAATTGTGGGCTTGCGCGTTCAATCCCACTTCTGAGATGAAAGACTACGCTTAAATCTCAGAAATGAAACCAGGATTATTAAGATATTTAAGGATTTATTATAATATCACAATAATGTCCTATTTGCTTTACAGCTCGATATCAAGTGCCAGTCTTAAATTCAACTGACAATTATCTATTGGTGACGAGTATCTGTCAAAGTCAATGTTACCGTTTGAAACGTCATTACTATTGTATCTGTCAACAGTCAACAGATGCTCGTCACCACAGAGCATAAATACTTTTACATTATGGTTCATAATAATATTAGATACAAATGATTATATACTCGTAAATAAAGTAATAGTCTTACAATAATAATGGGTACTATGGACTCTCTTTGGCTTAGTACACCCTTTCTGCGTAACCCAGAATAAACTTTTTAAACCTTGAACTTTGTTTAGAAAATTTTGTAAGTATTAATGAGAATCTATACCTACTGACGTGGGTAGAAAACTTTTACGAAATTATTATTAAATATTAATAGTAAGCACTACATAATAAACGATTAACTAAAAAGAAGCAGTACAGAAAATAATTCAAAATACGGAATCTTTCAAATCGTAATATATTGAGGGATTTTTTGTCTAAACGGAAAAAAATTGCATGTATCAGGTGCTTGTTCAATGGTATCAATCGGATGTGTTACATTTCTTTCATTTGTTTCCCCGTTGTATGAAAAAACACTATAAATTAATTTACACCTTAATTTTTCCGTTTCAGTGAAAATGTCACAGATACATATTTATGTGAAAATAAAAAGTATACCTATTACCGTGAAATTTGTTTATTTCAAATTTGTATTTATTATAGTTAGCAATATTAATATTGTTTTCTTTTTGAATCTCGATATAATCATCATCATCAGCCAGAAGACGTCCACTGTTGAACATAGGCGTCCCCCTTTAACCTCCACATCCTGCCATCTGCATCCACTGGATGCGCCCGCGACTCTCACAATGTTGACGGTCCATCTAGTGGGAGTCCTATCTACGCTGCGTCTTCCGGTTCGCGGTCTCCACTCAAGAACCTTTTTTCCTCATCGGTTATCAGTTCTTCGAGCTATGTGGCCTGCCCATTGCCAATTCAACTTGCAGAGTTTAATAGCTATGTCGGTGACTCTGGTTCTTTGGCTCGATATAATGATTTAAAGTAATTTTCAATTAAACGTATGATCCCAAAGCGACTCTATTGATTTTAACATAATTGGTGAGGAAGAAAAGCCACTGACCTGTGAGAATCCGAAGGTGGCACTCGGGGTGTGCGGTTACGCTCGTTTTTGGGTTTTTCCTTTGTAATTGGTGCAGAAGATGGGGTGGCGTTAGACGCGCTCGCGCACTTCGTATGGTCCGAGGATGCGCACTCGTGAGGTGGAGACGTATATCACGCACGACGGTTTATCTCCAACTGCTCGAGGTCGGGTCCCGAAGGTTCCCGAAGGTTGGAGTACCAACACAACGAAAACGCACGGCTCGTAGCCATTCTACCATCACCATAATACTTGGAAACTAATGTTACTCTATGCGTGGTCACGTGACAGTAGATGTTCATTGCGCGCGAATCTCAAAATTTGAAAAGAAATATAGGAAAGTGGTTCTGTACGAACCAATGATCAAATTCAATGTCGTTACTGATCTAGTGTCGCACACGCATAATACTAGAAGCAGTTGACTGTATTAAGCTAGATTTTAAACGTGTATATCGACTTCATCATATCTTATGATATATTCCATTGGAAACAGCATATTGTGGTGGGTCGTGATTATGTTCTGATATGAAGTCTTTCATTGTGCCGTCAGGGTAAAGATGCACACGCGCTTTTTTGCATCCGGTACTTCTCCTTGTGCAGTAGTAAGTGCATGTAGCCTTTGCGCTACCTAAACAAAACGTGTATCCTTTAAATAACATCATTGGATGTTTCCCTCGCAATGTTTTTATCATCTTGTACGGGTATGTATCAACTGAAATAATAATGAACAATTTCACACGTTTTTAATTAAATTATTGTTTTATTTAACTAGACAAAAAAGATAGTCGGACAAAAAAGAAGAGTTTTAATTTTATTATATTTTTTTAAATAATAGGTTCGCGCTTAAGAAGATAGAGCACACTTATCTAGACGAAACCAATTCACTATATAGTAAACGTTAAAAGTTATCTATCTGTCTCGCTTGCACTTACTGGTCTTAATCTGTCCGTCTCGCTCACACAGGTTTTATGGTATGATATTTATTGCTCAACGACTCAGTTGACAATGCGTTTAGTACAGCGACTTGAAGACACACAGAGTAATAGTACATTGTTATCCTAGGGGTGAAAGTAACTTATTTAGTCCCGAGACGGGGTTTGGCGCCTGAGCCTAGCGAGGGCGCTAATAATTCGAGGGCCCAAAATAAGTCTTTAACCCCGAGGTAAGCACTGTGCTTTTCATTACGAATACAAGGAAACTAAAAATAAAAACATTAACTGACACTGGCAAATGCACGAGAAGTGCGGGACCATAATCCTCTGAAGAGAAAAAAAAAGTGGAACATGGTTCAACACAAATGTGCAAAATAGAACTAGTTTTTATTTTTTTTATTTGACTGTCTGTCAGTTGTCAACTGTCACTGTCAGTTGAAAGTGATTCTCCCTAGGGATGAAATGTATTACTTTCAACCCGCTCCTCAGGCAACTTCAGACCTACTTTCCGAGTATGAGTAATAATAATCGAGTACTTATTTTAAACCGACTAGTTGTTAAATACGTTTTCTAAATTTTGAGATACATTCCATTGGTTATAATAAATTTTGGCGGTTCATGAATATGGTCTGATATGAAGTTTTTCACTGTACCATCAGGGAACAAATGCACTCGAGATTTTTTGCATCCAGAACTCCTGGCCGTGCAGTAGTATGTGTTTGTAGTATTCATATTATAAGTAAATCCTTGAAATAACATCGTTCGATTCCCTCGACGCGTTGTTATCATCTTATAGCTTAATTCATCAACTGAAACAGTTAAATAAAATAAAATTAACATGATTGCAATATAAAATAAATAAATATCTGGGACATTATTGCACACATTGTCACCTGACCCCAAACTAAGCAAAGATTGTAATATGGCTGCCAGAGACTGATATACATAGGTACATATATATGTTTAAATACATACTTAAATAGATATTAACACCCAGACGTAGAACAAACACAAATGTTCATCACACAAATGTTTGCCCTAGTTGGGAATCGAACCCACGCCCCTCATATGTTTTCATAGTTCGTGTCATTAAAAAGTAGGCCGTGGTTTCACAGTCTTCTTTGAATTATTTATTTATTCATTTATTTATATTATAATTAATTTACTAAAAAGTATAAATTTAAACCCCCTGATAAAAGAGTTTGTTTTGTTTTGTTTTATAATATTTCTTATTAATGGTATACAAAGTGTTAAAAGCTAGTGTACGTAATTAATCCTAGTTTACAACAATATGATAATTTTTTATTTTGTTTAACAAGTATATAACTTTCATAAAAACTTACAACTTGTGAATCACTAAATAAATAAACTTGTCTTTACGGCAGTAAGAAAAAGAAAACATTACAAATAAGCATAAAGTATGTAAAACTTTAGTGTAGTAGGTATTACATTTTATTTTTTATGTTTTGGGAGGGAATAAAACCTATAGGGGGGTAGCATAAAATATAAATATGTTGGCAGGCCGCGCGAGCTGAGCGTTGAGCAGTAGCGACGAGAACATAACGTAATGGCGGCTCCACATTAGTGCCGTGAATTCACGCGCGAATTCACGGCGTGAATTCTCGGCACAAGTCGTGCCCTCCACATTCACGGAAAAAACTAGAGTAGGAACTGGCAACTTCTCTAAAATTTGCTCAAAAGTCACATCTGATACGTCATTGTCATGAACTTTAAAAAAGCAACCTGATTTATCACAAACTTTCAAAAATATGACAGTTACCTCACCCTTCTCATTGTCAATTTTGGGAATGATACCAGTATAACTATATTGGGCTCTTTTAATATAATCTTGTTTCCTAGGCTTTCTTTTTCTGTGGTTGTCTCATCTATGTCTTTCTTCTTTTTACGTTTCGCATCATTTTCTCTCTCATTTCCGTTGTTTTTTTGAAGTCTTCTTTTTTTGCTGGGTACTTTTGTTCTGCTCTTTTCTGTATCTTGGGTTTCTACACTTTCTGTATGTGAGTAATAAACATCTTCGTACGCAACTTTGTCTTTGAACAAACTACGCTTTTGGGTGGCTGAACTGCCTGAAAGGCGATATGAAATGTAGTTTCCTCCTGAGTATCTGAAATAGTGCTGTTTTTGCAGTTGAGGTAACATCTTTAAATTTTTCCATCGGTTCATTACCTCGTTCTCAAAATCATGAATGTCGTTTTAATAAAATGATATTTAACGCCTTTTTGATTCGCCGACAAGTATTCATAGCATTCCCAGGCTGTGTTGTTAAAAGCTTTCCGAGATTTCATTGCCCGCCAAAGTCTGCCCTTCCCAGTTGCGCCCAAGCCGTCGACAGCGTCCTTTCCATGGCTAGTGGCAAAGAAAGCCCACTCCACTTTAACCCCCCAGTCTTCCTCACTGTTATAGATACTGGAAATGGTAAACCTGTTTTTAAATTGCGCTGCGCATCCGTCTGAAAAAAGTATGATTTTTTCACGCAGGTATATTGTGACTTCAGGTCTTCAGTAATTGCTTTCAAAAACAGCCATGCAGATATCTTATTATGCAGTAAATCTAATAGATCCGAAATGCAAGTCTGATTACATTCGGTCATACAGTTTTCATTGTTAATATCACAACACATTTCTTTCAGTAAATCGGATGGAGAGTTGATGAAATGTAGGATGTTTTTTATGCTATCCAGGAGAAAACTCAAATTTGCGTGATAAATGCATACACATACATTGTGAGGTATCTCTGATGTTGTTCGAACATGGAAAGGTCTTAACTCGAAGGATTTTGTTCTTTGGATTTTATATCAGGAAGTTTTTTTTTTTTTATTAACATGAACGCCTCGGATACTGTCATTATTAAGTAAATAAATAAATAAATATCTGGGACATTATTGCACACATGGTCATCTGACCCCAAACTAAGCAAAGCTTGTAATATGGCTGCCAGAGACTGATATACATACATATATATTTTTAAATACATACTTAAATAGATATTAACACCCAGACATAGAACAAACACAAATGTTCATCACACAAATGTTTGTCCTAGATGGGAATCGAACCCACGCCCCCAAGCACAGAAAGTAGGATCACTACCAACTGAGCCACCGAGGCAGTCGTGTGTCTTTTAGGAATCGTTGTTTCTCCGCTATCTGCATTTTTAATACGGATAACGTCTTTGCTGTTTGGAGACTGTCAGCTAATGTCATCGCTATTATAAAAAGACACCACTTTTTTATGACTTCTTCAGACAACGAATCAGATCTTTAAACAGGCATTACCAACTGTTCCTTATTAATTACACATTTCGGCAATGTGACATCGTTCAGCTTTCAAGTAAGGCATTTCTAGTTTTATTTTTTTCTCTATGTCTTCGTACCCTTGCCCTGATTGCAAGTCTGCTTGCTTCTAATTTCCGTTTGTTCTTTAATAATTCTGTTTTCTTTTTCTGTCTTCTTTTCTTGTCTCTTTCTCTCTCCTTTTCTAAGTGTAAACACAGTTTTTCAGGATTACTTTTTAATTTATCTCGACTCTCCTTCTTTCTTACAACTGCATCCATACTTACTGCAACAATAAATAATAAACCAATTAGCCAGGCAAGCACTCTTATCTAAAGCCATTTTACAAACAGGTATAACATGCGCTTTAAAATAAAATAATACACTATTGGAGCAAGGCACACGTGGAGGACATCATCATCAACATTTAAGCCTAATATAATTCACAGCTGAACATATTTTATTACTATTGTGCACTAAAAATAGCATAACATTAGTGAAGAAAATTGTGACGGGTGTTACGTGTGACGGGTGTTACACAAATTAACCCAGCTTATATTTTAACGCAAAGCCTTTTAAAGGCATACAAATACTTTGCAGGTGTTGTTTGAAAACTTAGCCTTACTTTCACAAGGTTAATACAAAATAAAAGTTAGTAAGCTTACGCAGAAGTAACTTTTCTATGCATTTTGTGACGGGCGTTACACAAATATTTGCATATACTATTTTACTAATAAAATGAGTAATACTTACCTGTTTAATTCCAACTTTTGCACAACAAATAATAATGCGTCGGAGCACGGAGAACATTTGAAAATGGCGGGCTGTCAATGTCATTGACGTGAAAAAAATGTGTTGCCACTTTAGTAAAAAAAACCTACTACGCTGACTTTGGAATCGTCGGAGTTTGAACAAAATATTACGAAAATCGGTAAAAATATTTATGAATTTGTTTTGTATCATAAAAATGTAATGTATGAAGCTTATGGCTATAATGTATGGCCAAATATCAATAATACTGAATATTCTGTTCTGTTGTATGACTCACGTAGCCTACTGTCGTGCCGCTTAATAATTACAGTTTCATACTTGTTTACATTATTCTTTACAATTCGTAGATGTATATCAAAGTAAGGGTTAGAAGTTTCAGTTTTTCAAAATAGGGTTTGCAAGAATCTCTTTGCTTCACGCGCACATTGATCGGGTGCACCTTTTTGAGTAAGAATGGATTGACTTTCGGCAGAATTTTCCCAGGCAAGCACCCGTCATTTTAGTGTGAAGACGATAAAAGTCATCTCATTAGCGACTTCATCATCATCAGCCATAAGACGTCCACTGCTGAACATAGGCCTCCCTCTTTAACCTCCACACTGAACGACAACCTGCCATCTGCATCCACTGGATGCCCGCGACTCTCACGATGTCGTCGGTCCATCTAGTGGGGAGGCCTACCTACGCTGCGTTTTCCGGTTGGTGGTCTCCACTCAAGAACCTTTCTACCCCATCAGTTATCGGTTCTTCTGCTCATACGTAACATATGAGAATGTAATAATTTCGTACTATACTATTAGATAATTTGAGTCTGTAACCGATTCGAACTACTAATGTGCGATAAAAAAGAGTGATCGATGCTTCGAAGAATCTATTTTTTAGAAGATGTCTATTTTTTACCAAAATAAAATTAAAACTAACTCCATAATTTTATTGTATTTAAACTATACTTCACTGAGTTTAAACAAATGAATATGAAAGTGTGCAAAATTGCAATTTACAACTTAAGGCAATTTTTAATTGTTTTGAATTTGTATACTAATCCAAAACTGATGCTTATTATGAATGAATATTTTAATGATATCACTGTCCCTTAAACCGACTTGACATATCATTGGGTGCACTGTCTAAACTTTAATATACATTCCATTAGCGATAATAAATTGGGGTGGACCATGAGTATGTTCTGATATAAAGTCTTTCACAGTACCGTCAGGATAAAGATGTACTCGTGCCTTTTACATCCTGAACGCCTCCTTGTGCAGTAATAAGTATGTGTAGCAGTTGAACCTCCTAGGGCATATGTAAATCCTTCAAACAATATCGTGACATTCCCTCGAGACGTTTTTATCATCTTGTATGGGTGTTCATCAACTGTAATTCAATTAATAGAATTTTTATAATAGCCGAATTCAATAGCATTAACTGCATTATCCGCTCCTAAATTTTTCAGCCCTAGAAAACTAGTCAATCGATAGAAAATACATAAGCATTTTTTGGGTTCCGTACCCAAAGGGTGCAAGCGGGACCCTATTACTGAGCCTACGCTGTCTATCTGTCCGTCCATCTGACGGTCTGTCTTACCGTTTAACGTCTGTATCTTCCGAAACGTAATAGATACAATAGTATGTTTTGTCGATTAGCAATTGCCTTGTCAACTATTTCTTGTCTAAATTTGAAAATTTTAATAATACTGACCTCCAGTTGATATTTCCACAAAATATGTAATGTTACGGCGGATTAACTAACAAATAATAATAAAGTCAAAAAGTAGTTAAAAAGTTAAAGTTAAATTAACAAAGCTAAAGGCAATGAATTATCATCACCTTAACTCATCTGAACTCAGTCTCTGGCTGCCATATTACAAGCTTTGCTTAGTTTGGGGTCAGATGACGTGTGCGCAAAAATGTCCCAGATATTTATTTATTTATTTAAATTTTAAATAATGGCCAAGTGCGAGTCGGTGACTAATTTCTGTTCAACACCAAGTTAAGCAACGTCCAGCGCGGTCGGTACTTGGCCACCTTGGTGGTGACCACCTCCATAGTGTCCATGTGACCTCCATGGTGGTCGGGCGTGATAGCGTTTTTTTGCACTACTTTCTATATTTTGTGTCGGTATGGAACCCTGATTGCGCGCGCCCGACTCGCACTTGGCCGCTTTATTTAAATCCTACTGACTACACTTAACTAGCAGATGTAGAAAACAAGACTGCCAGTCTGAATTGGGACTGGATAGTCATGTTTGTCAAATACAACCGTAAATATGGGCAAAGGCCGTCCAAAGACGACTTAAATGCGTTTCACCGTACCTGGTACCAGCTAGTGATAAAAAAATAGAAGGAAATTGAAAAGACCTTTGCCCAGTTTGAGATATTACAGGTAAAAAAAGCGTCGGTATTTAATATATCTGAAAATATACAAATGATACTTGTTTAGATATTTGTTAAATATATATTTCGTTTTTTCCACAACATGATCATATAATATAAATCTATATACTTATGTATTACCTAGCTTCACGAATGAAAATATGGTTTTCATTACTCATACTCGGAAAGTAGGTCTGAAGTTGCCTGATGAGCGGGTTGAAAGTAATACATTTCAGCCCTAGGGAGAATACAGTTGACAACTGACAGACACTCAAATAAAAAAAACTAGGATTATTTTCACATTTGTATTGAACCATGTTCCAACTTTTTTTTTCTCCTTAGAGGATTATGATCGCGCACTTCTCGTGCATTTGTCAGTGTCAGTTCATGTTTTTATTTTTAGTTTCCTTGTATTCGTAATGAAAAGCACACCCTCGAACTATTAGTCCCCAACCAAACCCTGTCTCGGGACTAAATAAGTTACTTTCACCCCTAGGATAACACAGTACTATTATAATATACAAAAAAAAACAGTATATGAGCTCAATTATTTTTTTCTCGTTTTTTATCTTGCAGTTTGAACGTAGACTCCGCAAGCAAAAACGAATTTTGGTGGAAGATGAATATGTGTATCTATATATTTCAGTACATATCCTTCAGGACTTAGATTCACTCTAGCTTTGCATCCTCTGCGTCTCACTGCACAGTAAAATGAATTTTTTGTCTTTGGGTGTTTTTTAAATGAGAATCCTTGAAATAACATACATTCACCTCGATTTGTGTTTATCATTTTATATGGGACAACTGAACCTGAAAATAATTACAATGAAATTAATTCAAAGAGACTTGCATGTTACAAAGAAGATAAATAATTTAACTTAGTGCCGATTATAGACAATAAAGGCCTTACTTAAAAATGAAACTCAAGCTGATCTATGCTTAAAATTGCTCTATCTTTTTCTCGCTGACGGCAATCGTCACACGCGAAAACGAGACCGCAATTTTATCATAGATCAACTTGAGTAAAGTTTTTAAGTAAGGCCCAAGATGGTATAACTGGACTATTATCAATTGACAGCCCCGTTAGCTCAGTTGGTAGTGAACCTGCCTTCTGCGCTTGGGGGCGTGGGTTCGATTCCCACCTAGGACAAACATTTGTGTTTTTTCTGTCTGGCTGTTCATATCTATTTATTAATATGTATGTATGTATATCAGTCTCTGACAGCCATATTAAAACCTTTGCTTAGTTTGGGGTCAGATGACCATGTGTATAATAATGTCCGTGTTTTTTTTTCAGTTTATTTAAGGATCAACAATCAGTATACAACAAAATATAAAACTAGAGAGTAAGAAAATAAAAAATAGATGTCAATTTTATTGACAATCTGACGGCCCTCGGTTCGATCCTCGGCCCTGCACAGTGACTTACTCGTATGTAGTACCTAAATAGATTATAAGCAGTTTCGATGCCATCGCTCAACAACGGTGAAGGAAAACATCGTGATAAAACTGGTATGTCCAAGAACCTCAAAATGTCAAAGTCATGACATACATCAACATGCAATGGACCAGCATGGATTAGAGCCCGCAATCTCTCTCTCTCACTCACTCACTCTTTACTTCTCTCTCTCTCTCTCTCTCTCTCTGAGAGCAGGCCTGGGTCCCAACAGTGGGAACATGATAGGCTGATAATGATGATCTAAATAAATAAAAATAAATATCTGGGACATTATTGCACACATGGTCATCTGACCCCAAACTAAGCAAAACTTGTAATATGGCAGCCAGAGACTGAGTTCAGATGAGTTAAGGAGATGATAATTCATCGCCTTTAGCTTTGTTAATTTAACTTTGTTAAAAAAATATTCTGCGTAATTTGTATTTTCTCTTAAGTTATGTGAAACTATAAGTTACAAAACATACTAAATGAACATTCTAAAGTGAATAAGGAAAGTTTTTTTTCAAATCAAATAAAATAAAAAATGCATGCGAAAAAATCAGAGTTTTATTTAAATCTGTACAAATTTCAAGTTAAATATAATTTTCATAACGAAAACAAAGATAGATAGAAATTCTTGCTAATCTCAGTAATGTGTTAGACTGGTATAGTCAAGTTTCCCCACGATAGCTACGTTGGTAGTAGGTAGGTAACATTACTAGATCAACAATTTTTTATTTAAGCAAGTACACATACAATAATATGTTATAAATGAATCCTATGGACAAAGTGCTTTACACTACTGTGTAGATTTCCTTTGAAACATTTATTTTTTAACCGACTTTGAAAAGGAGAACGGTTCTATGTTATTTTTTTTTATTGTAAAATAGGCTTGCGCTTGGCCGCCAACTCGCCTGATGTTAAGCGATGATAACGCGATGGATCACGCTAACATGTTCCACTGTTTTTTTTTTTAATGTAAGGCCATTCGTACACAACGCTACGCAAATCTTCGATACTCGACGATTTTAGTCTCCATACAAATCCAAATCCAGTGAGGTTGTCGGCGACTCGACTCAATGAATGGCGGTAGTCGCTTGGAGACTAATATCGTCAAGTATCGAATATTTGCGTAGCGTAGTGTACGAAGGGCCTAAGTATGTTCACCGATTCCTCTGTCAACTGTTGGCCGATAATTTTTTGTCTTATTTGGTAGGGTATATTCAATTTGGTCCCATTGTCACCAAGTCAGGATCTGATGATGGGATCCCAGAGAAATCAAGGGCAACCCTCAAATTTTATAGGCACCCATCTGACCCATTTTTAACCCCCTACGCAAAAAGAGGGATGAAATAAGTTTAATGTGCGTCACTGTGTGTCGTCTGTGGCACCTTAGCTCCCAAACGGCTAAACCGATTTTGATTTAGTTTTTTAAAGGTGACTTGATCGAGAGATTTCTTGGCTATGATTCAAGAAAATCTGTTCATCTGTCGGAAAATTATATTATAGGTGGAAAAAAATAATACTATTTACTTCTTTGTCACATGGTTACCTTGAAGCAAAATTAGTGAAACCATTGAGGATAGTACGTTGTCAATATAATTAGAAAGAGACAGAACCGCTTTTGCGGACTATCCTTGTAATTTTTTTAATCAGAGGGTGTTTGTTAATCTATGGTGAATCCAAACTTTTTTATCTACGCTTTTTAAATTTTGATATACATTCCGTTAGACATTACATACTTCGGCGGTTTGTGTGTATGCTCTGCCACATAGTCCCTTACCCCGCCATCAGTGTGTAGATGTAGACGCGCTTTACACCCGGACTTCCTTCTCGTACAGTAGTAATTTTTATTAGTGTATCCACTTTCGCTAAACGTGTACCCTTTGAATAGCAGTATATATGTTCCCCGCGACGTTTTCAGCAATTCGTAACTGAGTTCTATACCTGTAAGTTCATATATGATTAACTTTTATTATTTTTATGTTTTTTTTATTTATTTATTGCGTATTTTTTAGGTACTAGAGCCAGCAGCTAAGCTTTTTTTGTCCATAACTTGGAATATACACAGATCTTATTCTAAAGTCTTACACAACAAAAAACACGGTGTAATTCCTAGAACACTAGTGAACACAGCATTTGTTCAGCCCTTGCGTTCTTTCTCATATAAAACCGCGTAATTTTTTTCCATTTGAAGCACTAACTTAATTTTTTTGTTTCCGTATTGAAAAACATACGAATTATTAAAACTCGTGAAACAAAAAGAAGATGGCAGGCTAACGTTCAGTGTAGAATTCTAAGGGTATTAAGGCCTATGTTCAGCAGTGGACGTCTTCTGGCTGATGATGATCATGTAACTAAAGTTGTTATGTACGATGAAGGGAAGACGCTTTAAAACGCTTTTTTCTAGGAATCAAACCACAGAGCAAACTTCTAATAATAGAGCGTTTAAAAATATTGTGCAGCTGAAGGTAGCTTTCTCTGTTATAGATAAAGAGCCGTGATGGAGTATTCTCGACACACAGGAAGATTCTAGTGGGGAAGAGCTCCAGTGCGCGATAGCGCAACACATTTCTCTACGCGCCTCCACTCCCGCACCCGATCAGCAGCCATTGTGAATGTGATCATGCGCATTGCGCGGCGTCCCGCAGTGCAAAACGAGACGCATCTGCGCACGCGCATTCACCATAAGGACCGCCGACTGCGGTTGAAATTATAGTCGGAGTAACCGGCTGAATCATACGGGAGTAATTTCCGTGTTATATAAATAAAATGTGTGGAAACCACGTCAGTTTCCATAATAATATTAATCAACCTTTTTTTGCTAAATCCAGTAGCACACGTCATGTTTACACTATTAATTTTGGTTTTATTCCAGATTTAATAGGTTAAAAGCACACCTCTGTTACTATTACGAATTCTATATTTTATTATGGTAAGTAACAAATCAGACTATGGAAATTAAACACTTAACAATTTTAGTATAGCAGACCTTAACTTTTAGCTAAATTCGCCAACCTCTCACTGACAATATAATATTACAAACCTTAGAATAATTCTAAGATAACAACTCATAATATTACTACTTATATGTCTTAAAAATTTATTTAAATACTTTAATATTCCTAAATTTTTATGGTGAGTTTTTTTTTTTAACTCTTTACCAAATCTCTAAATATTTGTGCCAGAAAAGTAGCAGAGTTGTAAACACAGTGTGTCATAATTTGTCTTTTTAACCGACTTCAAAAAAGAGGGGGTAGTTCTCAATTCGGTTGTACTTTTTTTTGTTACCTCAGTACTCCGTAATTTATAAACCGATTTGGAAACTTCTCTCTTCTTTAATTGTAAGGATATACTTTCAGATTGGTCCCATAGATCCGTCAGCAAAATAAGTTCAAAATATATGGCTTTTAAACCAAAATTACTGGAAAATTATGTTACCTGGATGAAAGTGTGATCATCCATGTAACCGAATTTGGCCTTTTTATACTAATTTTGTGAAGTCGGTTTTTTAAATTGATAATTATATTTCAGAGCAAGATAGTCATTCTCAACATCCAACATGAGAGAAATATTACCGGTCTGTCCGATTGCGTAACCATGTTAGTGAATGATTTTGCACAAATAAATATCAGAGCAAAAACGCACTACCGAAGTGAAACATCTGCCTTTGCCTCGGTGACAGTTTTAAGACGAGGATATAAATTATTGTACTCTTTAATACAAATAAGAAAGGCCTAAGTTTAACGTGCCATCTGAAACACGGTATCATTCAGTTCTAAAAGCCTTCACGGTCACCCTTCCAGGAGCTGACCGGACAAAACCTTGCTCAACTTTGCAAATTGATAGAAATGGGCTTATTCATATCCAGAAATTCGCCATATTTATCTAGAGTTATTTCCATAGATTTTCTTAGAATTATTTGTAAGTTTGGTGGCTTGTGAGTGTGTCTTATAAAATAATGACATATTTTTCCTTCTAAATCAAGGTTAACACGTGATCTGCATATGTTTCTCCTCGTACAGTAAAAGTTGTTAGTTCGTCCTTGCTTATTGAAAGAGAATCCTTTATAGAGCATGGATACGCTTCCTCTTCTTGTGAAAACAAGCTTATAGTCTGAAATATGATGTAATGTTAGACGTAAAATAAATAAATAAATAATAAAATAAGTGGCAGTGGGCAGGGCACATAGCACGCAGAACAGATGGCCGATGGGGCCGAAAGGTTCTCGAGTGGAGACCACGGACCGGTAAGCGCAGCGTAGGACGTTCACCCACAAGATGGACAGACGACCTAAAAGAGACCGCAAGAAAACGCTGGATGCAGGCCGCTTCCAACCGGTCCTTTTGGAAATCGATGGGGGAGGCCTATGTTCAGAGGTGGACGGCCTATGGCTGAAATGATGATGATGAGACGTAAAATAATTCTCCTTATTCACAAACGCTCCATAATCTAATCTATGGATACATTCTGAGACCATTTCATTATTTTATTATAAGCCTTTCCTGTTTCCTCTGCTGGGACACAGACCTTCAGAGAGAGAGGATGGGCCCTTGATCTACGATGCTGGCCCAGTGCATGTTGGTGAATGTCATATGAACTCAACTTTTGAGGTTCTTGTAAATACCGGTTTCTTCACGATGTGGTCCTTCACCGTTTTTGAGCGATAAAATCGAAACGCACATTTTTTTTTAGGTAGTAATTAGGTCATTTCTGTACAGGGCCGAGGATCGAACCAGGTGCATCACATTTTTTTTTTTGTAATTTATTAAATATCAAAAAATTTCAATCATTGCAAAACACATATGCTACTGCCAGCATAATTTTTAGTTAAAGCAGTCACCGTAAGAGTCAAGCAACCCCGACACTCGAGCACGTTCACGAATACTTAGTCAATAATAATCCACCATTATTACGCATTTGCGCTTGAAAATAGACAAGTTTATGAAAATAATACGAGACATGTTTTTTTCATGTTGGCGCCAAAACCCATACTTAGTTCTTCATTCTTACTCGGGCAGAGATATGGCAACGCCGTATAAAAATAAAAATAAAAAAGAAGGAAATGCGTTTTTTTTTTTGTATACTTACTTACTTTAATATTTAGATATATGTTTTTAAGGTGTTTACGCATCCTCTCATCATCTCTGCGATATAACTTGGTTATTAGTTTTTCTAATAATGTTTGGGTCTCGTCATAGTTAAATTTTGATAACTATTCCTGAATTTTGCCCTTAATATGGTATTGTAGGAATCGTTTAATATTTTTAACTGACTTCCAAAAAGCAGGAGGTTCCCAATTCGTCTGTTTTTTTAATGTTTGTTACCTCAGAACTTTCGACTGGGTGATATTTGAAGCTGGTGCTTCCCGTGTGGACCCATTTTGGTCCAGTTCTATAATTTTTATGAAGTCAGTTTTTTATATTGATAATTATATAGTGCACAAGTTAATCCAGGGTAATGCCCCATGATAAGAAGCGCAGGAAAACCATAATGTCAGATGATAAATACAAACGATTATAAAAAGTAGCAAACAATTCTATATTTTATAATATTCACCATTTTTTCCTTTCGCATACACTGGTCTCTTGTGAGCATGTATATTTCTTGAGAATTGTATGGTCCCATTGTCGTGGAGCTTTACCTGTGCCTTGCATCCGGAGTCTTTTTTCGAACAGTAGAACTTATTAGCTTTATGCTTTGAGAATGTGAAACCATCCAACATCAGAAGGAACCCACCTTTTCCTGATGGGATCTTAATGTATCCGGGATCACCTGTAAATACGAATTCATTTGGTCAATTCCAGATCTCGGTATATTTTTGATCTAATTTGTATTAGTCATGCTGGCAAAATCTCACTTCTTGCAGCACCCAAAACGGGCGATGCATGACCTCTGGGTTTTGATACGACAAATAGATTTTTGACCTTATTAGCTGATAGTCGTCAAACAGCTAAATAAAAGCTAAAATTTTTATTAATAATAACTAAGAACAAAAAAACAAAATCAAAATCTGTTCAGCCGTTTGGGAGTTATGGTGCTACAGACAGACGCACAGATACACAGACACCCGGGAACACAGATACACACATAAAATGTATAACACCCCTCTTTTTGCATCGTGGGTTATTGGAAGTCGATAACAAGGAGGAATGCAGTATTTTGTTTTTTAATAGATCTACGTTTGTTCACCAACTCGCCTGATGGTAAACGAAGTTGTATTCAATGATAAAGCACGTCGATTCACTCGCTTTGAAGATGCCTAGAGTGTATCTAGTTCTCAAAAAAAGAGTTCCATTCTTGGGCAGTAGGTACGCATCATAAATGTGGAACCAAAACACATTTAGTTTAATTGATTTGGTTTGGTTGGTTTGGGTTTTACGCGTCATAAATGTGGAACCAAAACACATTTAGTTTAATTGATTTGGTTCGGTTGGTTGGGTTGGGTTTTACGCGTCATAAATGTGGAACCAAAACTCTTCTTCGTAGTACTCTTGGCAGAGTGGTCGTGGTTGTTAAGACGGTGGTACACGGCAGGTCTCCGTCGTCGGTCTTCCCGGCGGCGATCACTGATCTTGTAAATGCTTCTCCATTTTACTCGGTTCGTCGCATTACGTGAACACTCTGTTATGAAAGACTTCGTTGCTGTCTTAATGAGGTCTGTCCAGCGTGTAGGGAACCAAAACATATTTAGTTTAATTGCTTTGGTTTGGTTGGTTGGGTTGGGTTTTACCCATCATAAATGTGGAACCAAAACATATTTAGTTTAATTGCTTTGGTTTGGGTTTGTTGGTTTGGTTTGGTTGGATGGTTTGGGTTGGTTGGTTTGATTGGTTTGGTTTGGTTGGTTGGTTTAGTTTGATTGGTTGGTTTGGGTTGGATGGTTTGGTTTTAGATAAGAAACACAATTACGAAAGTTAATCAAAAATATACAATTATTTCTCGCATCTTCGGAACTTCTGCAGGAAAAAAATAATAATGTGTAGGAAATACATTATTTTTTACTCCATCATCATCCGCACAAAATTAATGATTTGCTACATACTGGTAGGTTAAGTAACAAGTTACCGATAAATAATCAGTAAGCACTATGTTTTTAAGAGATATTAAATTGATAAGACTACAATGTCGAGTTGTAGCGTCGGTCACAAAATAAAAAGAATTTTCCCTCTAACTATAGTAAAATTTCTTCTTGACCAGGAAAAAATCCTACTTGACAGAATTACTTACATGATACCGAAATCCAAAATTTATTATCTTTGTTAATAAGTCTTAAACGGCTTTAAACATTTTTGACTGTATAGGGAACTGCGGCGCTTTGATTGTCATTTTTTCTTATAGATGTCCAAAACAACAACAGAAAGAAAGCTTTCGCTTTCTTTCTGCAGTGAGAAGCTAAAAGATAGTGGATTATTTGAAGATTTTAATAAAAAAGAAACCAAAGTCCTAAATCGGCAACGATTGCCAGTGGTGTTCATGAAGATGGCAAAGTCAATGTTATAAGCCTAAAAGTAACAAATAACGAAGCTTCTCTGTTCAGAGCTGAAGAAGACATGTCTTACGTGTCTTTTAATGACATACTAAAGATATTACCCAGTCCTAGTCTGATCCTTAAGGGCAATATAATCTTTTATAAGTTTCCTAAAAGACCATTGAATATCTTAATAAAATCTTTTTGTTGTAAAAAATACTTTAAAAACAATTGATTATTAACGTTTCTAAAAATATATTTATTTAAATTATTTTAGTTTTAAGTGTTTGTTTTCAACATTTTATCAGTGACTTTCTGTAAGTTGTGATTTAACTCAAAACAAGCATTTTAGAATATATAAATATTTATTTTATATCTTTAAAGTTATTTTAAAATTCCTATTTTAGTGTCAAATTCTAAGGTTTCATTTAGAAACATTACTATTTTGCAATTCAAAGCGCCGGTAGTGTCAGTCACATTTTGCTATGAAGTGTCAGTCACGAATTGTTTTTCTAATAAGAAATTTACAAAAAAAGAATCTTCCTCTTATCATTTTCCTGTAATTTCATGTTCTTCGTCTACAGATACAAATAAAAATTATAACGCCTGTACAGAGGAAGATTTAAGTAGTTTCAAAACACTCTCGAACCCGACTTCCTTTTGCATGTAGTGTCAGTCACATTTAATTTTTATTAAATAAATCACATTTCACCGCTTTATTCCAGAGAATTTTTACTACAGAGGGATAATTGAAGGTTCAACTATAAAACCACGATAAAATTTAAACTGTAAACATAGTGGTATTTGTAATGTTAGACAAATAAAACGCAAACTGTCTCAAATGTAGTGTCTGTTACATATGGAATTGCCCAGTAGCTCATATTCTCCATTTCTTCCTTTCACATATACTGGCCTCTCATGAGTATGTGAATATTTGGTGAACTGTATAGTCCCGTTATCGTTCAGTTTCACCCGCGCTTTGCAGCCAATGCCTATTTTCGAGCAGGTGAATAGATTTGTTCGGTGGTGTCTTGAGTATGTATAACCATCTAACATCAGAAGAAATCCACCTTTTCTGGTCGGGATTTTGATGTATCCGAGATTCTCTGTAAAAATCCATTAGTTAAATACTGAATCACAGTTTTTTCTTACCGAAACTGAACTCTTACCGAACTCTTTCTAAAAAGGAAGTTTTTATGTTCTGCTGTTTTTTTTTTTAAAGTATGTTCACCGATTTATCCGCCAATTATGAATTGATTTTTATGATTCCTTATTTGTTTGGTAGGCCATACTTCAGAGGTGGTCCCTAAATTTCATCAAAATCGGTTTGGTAATTTGGTATTTAAATCAAAATAACTGAAAAAATATGTCATCCTAGTCAACCAAATTTATTTATTAAAACAATTACATCTATCATTACAGACTATTCCCTAATACAATAGAGTAGTTAAGTCATTAATATAAGAAAAAGAGTTAGTCAAAAGCATTACAATAACGTATATATTAATCAATCTAAAAATTACGATTGATCACAATAACATATATATTAAATATACATACATCAATTAAGAATTAGTCAAAGCATCGCAATAACATCTACACTAATATTATAAAGAGGAAAGATTTGTACCTATTTTTGTATGTTTGTATGTTTGTAATGAATAGGCTCAAAAAGTACTGGGCCGATTTAAAAAATTCTTTCACCAATAGAATGCTACATTCTTCCAATTTGACATAGGCTATATAATATTTTGTAGCGAGGCCGAAGGCCGAGCTTACACCCGTGCGAAGCCGGGGCGAGCGGCTAGTAAATTATAAAGTGTAGCCCTTATACGAACTCGCTCTTTTAACAGTGAAATATGTCAATTTTCTCCGCGACCCGATTGAGTATTTTTATGGTGAACGTCAATGGCGCTTTGTTGAGCAGGTTAGTCTTTCCGCATTTACAAATTTTGAAATTGCGTATTCATAAATTTTGAAATCGTTTTTTTTTATAACTATAATGATAGGTTTGCGTTTGACCACCAACTCACCTGATGTTAAGCGATGATGCGATCAATCTAACATGTGTTCAAATCGCGAAAGTTTAAAAATTACTATTGCGATCTTGATTTGAAGACACCCAGAGTAACTATCGCGGAACACCACACATTTCAGACTAGCAGTTAGCACAATAATAGTGGAATCTAAGCGTTTCGTAAAGGTAACATTTTTAATACAACTAAATAATGAGGCATGTCAATAAGAAGACTAATATTAAGAAGGAAAGCATCTAAACCTTCCCTCCTAAGTCACAAGTTATCGTGTATAGTTTGCAGCGTAGTTCATAAAATGATAAGATAAAAACACTTTTAAAATTTATTTTTTTATTTTTTTTAATACTTAAAAACAAGCTTTTAGGCATCACCCATATTGAATTTAAGTGACGTCATTTTATTTTTCGTATTCTTCTTAACCCTTCCGTTTGATACCCATATTATGGGAATGCATACAAAAGTCTCCTCAACAAGTCAACAGTCCACCATATTATATTTATAATGACGACATTTAGCTAACCTGGATGGTGCATAGTCATATAAACTCAACGTGTATAAATGCAAAATTTCAGCTCAATCCGTTGGGAATAACTGGTCTAAAATTCAGTTGCGAGATTTGTCCCACACATACATACTAACAGGGTAAGTTAAATGAAAGCTTGTAAAAAGTAACAATATTATCAGTTAAAAACAAACTTTACTAACAGCACAGAATACATAAAGTACAAGTACAGAAGGTTCTCTCCGCAAAAGCATTTAAATAAGTAGCGACTCTTACTACCACACAATAAAGTCCAATTCAGGACGTGCAAGTGCTAACTACCTACTGCTATATTAACCTAGAAGTTGCCTCTCTGTCTTTCGCATAACTCTTGTCGCGTTATCTTTGTCTATCGCGCAGCGGCGGGCACGGCAAGTCCGACTTGTCGACTACTTGTAGCTTCATATCTAAGTGCGGAGTGCGCCAGGCCTGCTAACAGCATCATTAAGTAAAATTAACAGATGATCAATTCTAAATTTTGAAATATTCACCATTTTTTCTTCTCAGATACACTGGTCTCTCGTGAGTATGTACATTTTTAGAGAACATTATCGTTCCGTCACCGTTGAGTTTCACTTTCGCTTTGCAAAGGGCGCCGTCTTTTTTTGAGCAGTAGAAATTATCCGTTCGCAGGTGCCTCGAGAACGTAAAACCATCCAGCATGATAAGAAATCCGCCCTTTCGTGTAGGGATCTTAACGTACCCAGGATCTTCTGTAAGTACAAATCCAGAAATTAAACACAAAAAAAAAACATTGATCAGATTAAGGGAAAGATTGAGGGATATATCTCAATGACTCTAAGAAAATAGTGACAATTATACAAGGTTACGCATATAGACTGTACTAAGCTGAAAGGAGATCATTTTACTCATCATTATGAACAACTTTTATCATAATTTTATCAAGGTTGGGACCATGAAATATCAAAATAAAAATATCAGCTGTGCCATAGAAAACGATCATTGTAACACTATAAAATGTATGGAACAGACCAACAGAATATAATTATTCTTAAGTCCTGTAAAGGACATAAAAATTAGATATATGATTAGAACTGTCTAATAAAGGACAAACATTATGCGTGCATAGAAAAATTTATTGTCAATGAAAAATGACAGTATTGTTCTAAATTGTATTGTTACGTGCTAAGAAAAATAACACTAAAAAATTCTCAATTTTTCACTCTGATATATATTCACCGTTTCTTCTAAACATATACACTGGTTAATCGTGAATATTTCTATAAGACTTTAGCGTATCGTTGTGCTGTACTAGCGCTTTGCAACGTACGTTTTTTTCGAGCAGTAGAAACTATTTGTCTTCCCTTGTCTTAATAAAAGTGAAACCATTCAGCATCAGAAGTATACCATACATAAGTACGTGTCGTAATGTAACCAAGGTCATCAGTTATAACAAAAAAATAAGGCATGTTTGAAGGTAGTCTTCCGGTAGTCTGTTTTGAATATCTTCCGGAACTTATCGCGCATTATTTTATTTATATAATATAAATAAGGATAAGAGAAAAAAAAATTTAATTCAGCTATACAAGTTATTCATGAATACTACAAAAACTTCATTGCAGTAAATTCACTTGGTTCCATAAGGATCAGAGTGAAATATGTAAATTCAACCATACAAGTTATTTTTAAATACTACAAAAACTTTATTGTGATATTTCACTTGATTCTATAAGGATCTGAATAAAGTTTGTAAACTCAGCCATACAAGTTATTTTAGAATACTACAAAAACTTTATTGCAATAGTTTCACTTGATTCCATAAGGATCAGAGTAAGTTTTAATGAAATTATGTAAGTACAGTTTAACAACGTCGTCGTGTACACAAAGTATGTAAGTACAGTTTAAGGTGAAACGTTTCACTATGGCGCGAAATTCAAATTTTAAACAGTTTTTTTGTTCTTGTAGCTAGGCCGAGTTATTGTAAACGATAATGATGTTCGCGAAAATTGATTATTATTCTTTACATCTCTCATATTCAGTAAGTATGTCCTTATTACCCCCAAATGGGGCTTGTAGGTGACCAATTAGCGCTCTAGGGTAATAATGTAGCTAGAAAAGCCCTAGGGCGGTAAGTAATTAAAAAAAAAAACTTCACTCTTTAAAAAAGTTCGCGTACATCTAACCATCATACTGGCAATAGACATCATGCATTCAGCCCAATGACAAAAGAGGTCGCTTCGCTATTGAGCCTTGTCTTCGTATGAGTATAATAGTCATCAATTTTAAATATCGAACGGCGAAGCTCAATTTCGTTTTTGAAAAAAATAATTTTAAAAAAGATGTAAAAAGGCAGGAATAGAAAACTTTTACTTTAAATATCGTTTGTTTTTGGGATTTCTTTATAATTACGTGCTAATTAGGAAAAAACCATGAGTTCTGCAAGTGATGAAGATATAAGCTGTACTCCCGATTCAATGAAAATGGAAGCTGAAGCAGCAATTAACAATATTTTGCCTGAAAGTTCTAAAGAGAGATATTTGAAAACTTACGACGAGTTCATGAAATGGCGAAAAGAAAAACGAGTAGTCTTTATCTGAGACTGTATTCTTAACATACTTTAGTGAGCTATCAAAAACTCTGCAGCCATCTAGTTTGTGGTGCATTTAATCAATGTTAAAAGCAACTATGAGTACTAAACACGGTTTTTTTGTACTTACCTCACAATCAAGATGTAAAGCAGAGTAGTTAGCTCGGGTGTTAGCATCAATTGCACCCTCGAACTATAGGCGCACGAGCGCAGCGAGGGCGCCTAAATATCTCGGGCTGCAATTGATGCCTTACAGCCCTTGGCTACTAATCTACTATTACAAACTCGCGTAAAGTTATTTATCTCCAATGCACATTATTACATACATTTGTCAATAAACAAATTTAAGCTATTTCAAACGGTTTATTGCCAAATCTAAGTAATATGGTGAGTAACTGATTAATAGCTGTACATGATAATGTAAAGAACGACCAGCAATTTTCGCGAACACTATGCCATTTCACAATAATTACCTGGCCTAGCTACAAGGACAAAAAAACTGTTTGAAATTTGATTTTCCCGCCTAAGTGAAACGTTTCACCTTAAGTTGCAATATTTTAGAACGTTTTTTATATCTTCACTATAAAATCTAGATGGCAATCAATTCTACACTTTAATATATTGGCCACATTTCCCTAGGACATAATTTGGCCTGTCATGATTGTGCACATTTTTAGAGGACTTTATCATTCCGTTGTCGTGGAGTTTCACGTGCGCTTTGCAACCAGCGTTTTTCTTGGAGCAGTAGTAACTATTTGACATCAGATGCCTTGAGAATGTGTAGCCATCCAGCATCACAAGAAACCCACCCTTTCCAGACGGGATCATGATGTATCCGAAATCTTCTGTAAGTTCAAAGTCATTCGTTATATATCCAGTATAAAGAACTTAAAAATACTGATAATAATACCTAATTAAATATTTAACAGCCCCATTAGCTTAGTTGGTAGTGAACCTGCCTTCTGCGCTTGGGGGCGTTGGTTCGATTCCCACCTACTAGGTGGCACCTAGGACTAACATTTGTGTGATGAACATTTGTGTTTGTTCTATGTATAGTTGTTAATTATCTATTTAAATGTGTATTTAAAAATATATATGTATGTAGATATATCAGTCTCTGGCTGCCATATTACTTTGCTTAGTTTGGGGTCAGATGACCATGTGTGCAATAATGTCCCAGATTTATTTTTTATTTATTTATTCAGTTACACACAACACAGACACACACACACAAATTACTGAAATATTTATATACATAATTAAAATTTTGACATAGTGGCTACTTTTTAAGATTTTTATTTTAATAATATTTTATGTGTAACATATGGGTTTTTAAAGCCTGAAATAACGACTTTTTATTTTATATATTTTTAGAACAGCTGATTTTCTTGATCAGGGTTGGTCTCATAGCAAAATAGGCATGATGACAATTTTTTTTATTACCTCATAAAAAAGCTGATTTATCAATAGAAGGATCAAAGTAAACAAAATTTAAATTAGTTCAAAAATAAATAAGTTACAAGCATTTTAATTTCATGCTAGACAGAGAGCGCACTATACTGAGCTATGACGTCAAGCCTCAGGCGCGACATAGAAATGCTATACTAACACACGCTTTGCGAGAAAGGGATGGAGCATCCCCTCTCTATTCCCACCTAAAACTTTAAACGCTCATTAATCAGCCGATTCAATTAATTTTTTCAGTATGTGTAATGTATTTAGTTACATTCATCGCTAAGCCTGTTATTTATATTAAATTAAACATTAGGCCACATGCCTATTATAGTACTTCGGGTAAGTACCATGAGCTTATGTAATTGAAAGCATTATACAGTTAAACTTTTATGTATTTGCCGTTTTTTCCTATTACATAGTTGGGTTTGCTGTGACAGTGTACGTTTCTGGAATATTTTATCGTTCCATTATCGTTGATTTTCACTTGCGCTCTGCAACCAATGTCTTTCTTCGAACAGTAGAAATTATTTAGCTTCCCTTGCCTCGAGAATGTGTAACCATCCAGCATGAGAAGAAACCGACCCTTCTGTGTAGGGATCTTAATGTACCCGGGATCATCTGTAACTAAATAATAGGATATTTGACTTTCTTCACGAAACCATCTCAAATTGTCTATAATATTATACATTACCTATATACTTATTTAATATTATATTTTACAAAGAAATCTCGTGATTTAATCCTCAAATTTTCTGTATGTCTTATAAATAGACAATCAACACTCATATTATTATATTTATTTTTATTCTGTTACTTACCTGCAATAGTTTTGAATTAGAATTAATTGTACCTACCTACCGCAGGAAGAAGTCGGCTCCGGGAATCAGGATTCCTTGTCCGGAGTACGACGCATTACAATAACTGCTGAATTGTATTATTTTGTCTCAATAAATTTTTATTATTATTATATACTACCGCGTAAACGCTGCCTTTCACATTTTTGGGGACACGTGACTTCAGTGACGTCACAAGCAAGCAAAGAAGTTCTCACTTGCCATACAATTGTTGCCTATATTACTTATCTGTGAATCATAAGGACATTCGACTTGAATAGCACGTTTGCAATCAAGTCACGTGATCAATGAAAAATATATTTTCATGTAATTTTTTTCTGAAATTCTGAATTTTGAATAATAATAATCTAGGATTACACGTGCATAAACTATATCTTTAATCATCTAATTTGGGAAATTTTAGTATTTGCAGTCTAATAATTAGTTATAAATAATCTCAGATCAGGCAAATAAGGGAGATATGGTTTGATGGCGTGGCGGGTACGAACGCATCTGGCCTAAATCATGCTTGATGTCTTTTGTCAAACTTACCCCGCGGTCGTCCTGACCACCTTTTTTGCATTTAGACTGTGTGAAAAATGAGTAAATGAGCCTTACTATCAGTTTTTCCGTTACGCGGTTTAGCGGCACAGTAAAAAAAAATGAAACACGGAGACATTTTAAAAGTAACGATAATTGTAACAAGGCATATCTCCCTTGTTTGTCTTATCTGAGTAAATAATACTACAAGGAACCCTTATTTAACATTATTCAGTAATTAACACGGTAATCGTTTAATGCAATCATCATCATCAGCCAGAAGACGTCCACTGCTGAACATAGCCCCCCCCCCCTTTTAACCTCCACACTGAACGACATCCTGCCATCTGCATCCACTGGATGCCCGCGATCCTCACAATGTCGTCTGTCCATCTAGTAGGAGGCCTACCTGCGCTGCGTCTTCCGGTTCGCTGTCTCCACTCAAGAACCTTTCTTCCCCATCGGTTATCAGCTTGCAGATTTTAGATATTATATATATATATATTGTAGATATTATTCAACTTGCAGATTTTAATAGCTATGTCGGTGACTCTGGTTCTTTGGCGAATATCTACGTTTCGGATTTTATCGCGCAAAGAAACTCCGAGCATAGCTCTCTCCATTGCTCGTTGTGTGACTCTGAGTTTTTCCAAAAGGCCAACAGTTAAGGACCACGTCTCAGTACCATATGTCATCACTGGCAACACACACTGATCAAATACCTTTGTCTTTAGGCAGTGGTATCTTGGACGAGAAGATGTCACGCAATTTCCCGAACGCTGCCCATCCGAGTTGGATTCTCCGGGCGACCTCTTTGCCTAAGTTGGACTTACCTAACTGAACAATCTGTCCAAGATAGGTGTAATGGTCAACAACTTCGAGAGTATCGTTCCCAACGATTACCGGTACGGGTACAACATGGACATTGGACATGACTTTTGTCTTGTCCATGTTCATTTTAAGACCCACCTGTTGGGAAAGGCTACTGAGGTCGCTGAGCATTGTATTAAGGTCCTTCAGCGACTCTGCCATGATGACTATATCGTCGGCAAAACGAAGGTGAGTTATGTATTCGCCATTGATGTTGATGCCGAATCCGTTCCAGTCCAAGAGCTTGAAAACGTCCTCCAATGCGTTAGTGAACAGTTAATCCTCTGGTGGTTCTGGTCGCAGTTTTAGGACATACCCGGGTCCAATGTTTAATGCAATAGATTAGGTCAATGATGTTTATATAAACTTGGAGAAGAACTACGTTTCACCGATGTGGCGATATAAACAAAAGTTAATTAGCTTGAGTGAACCCAGTCCGTCCTGTGTCTGGCAACGACGCAAACGTACGATGCGCGACTTTGGAATATGAAAAATTGTATAAAATACTATGTTGTGTGTTTACAAATTGAAATACTTATACTATCTATGGGTCCTATGTAGATAGCTTTAGTAAAATATCACCATGTTTTTAGAGCTTTTTTACTGAGTATGGATAATCTATTTAGTAAACCTCATTAGATTAGGTATGTATTTTAACATATTCGCCACTTTTTGATAGGGCATAAACGGGTTTCCCGTGGTTATGTATATTTCTAGAGAATTTTATCGTGCCATTATTGTGGAGTTTCACCTGCGCTTTGCAACCGATGTTCTTCTTCGAACAATAGAATTGATTAGATTGATGATCTCTCGAGAATGTATAACCATCCAGCATCAGAAGGAATCCACCTTTTCCTGACGGGATCTTTATGTATCCGGGATCGTCAGCTGTAAGAGCAAATCCATAATTCAGCAATATTCTAACAAATATCTGATCTTGTTTATTGAAATTAATTCATTAAGCGGATTTACATTACAAAAAAAGTTGCGCAAGTTATTTTACACTATCAGTGAAACGAATGTCATGAAACTAATTTTGCACAACTTTAGTTTTGTGTGTAAATCTGCTTAAAGGATTATTTTTACAAACCATGACACTTTACTCCTCAAAAATATAACACACATCTTAAGATACTATTTTTTTTATCTACTTACAAAGCAGATGTCAATTTGATCCGTTTTTATTTTTCTTTAGAAACTCATTATTTTTTTGACGTTATACGATCAAAATACGGTTAACACACGATTTGTGTGCGACTATCCATAAGTAAACGCGTGCTCGGCCCAATTTCACCATTCTGACCTCAATCTAGGACTGATTGGATCCCAAGCTGTTGTAGAGTATGACCAAAGTCATAAACATTATTTAAAAATTCAAAAAACGAGGTTAGAAAAATAGGCCATAGTCGGTGGTTACTTAAATGCTTTATTTAGTCTTATAAATGAATTTCACCTTTTGAAGTTTAAACAACGTGGTAGAGTAAAAAATCGCAGTCGGTGGTACATACTTTTTAAAGTGTTTAAACTTTTAATTAAATCTGAACTTTACCTTATTACAGCTTAATATACTGGCCGTCTTTAGTAATCCGATACATCGGTCTGTTATGGTTATGTTCATTAATGAAATACGTTATGGTTTCATATTTATCCAGTCCTACCTTAGCTTTACAAGCGTAGTCTTTCTTGGAGCAGTAAAAATTACGTGACGTACCTCGCCTCGAGAACGTGTACCCATCTATCATTAATATGAATCCACCTTTACGTGTTGGGATTTTCACATATCCAGCACCACCTGCAATTTCGAAATAGCAACAATATAATCTACAATAACAATACAGTACGCATATAAGAATTGAATACGCTCAGAATGTCGAGCGTACTAGCATGTTAGGTATCTGAGGGACTATTATGTAATTAATCAACCTCAGAACCTCAGATTTTATTTATTTGAAGCTCCAACACATTTGGGGTATGTTAGTTTGGGGAGAATCTCGCCGCGAGTTAGAATTGATGACCGATTTAACAAACGCCATTTATTACCTAAACTTATAAACTAGGTGAAGCTTACTATGGTTCGGATTCAAGTAAGGTGTACAAATGCTGTTTGCTTAGGTAAATGGTTCAACAAAAATAATATCATAAAGCATCAGAATAATATAAGAAAACACGCGACCTGCTACTGCAATCTAAACCCAATCAGACAGTTACGATTGGGTTCAGAATTAATTTGCTTTCGTCGTCTTCTAAATTCATGATGACATACACGAATGATTATAACTCGAATCAATACTTTCCGAATAGGTTTAGAGTACATTAGCTGGACTCTATTAGCACTGGGTGAAGGCAATGTCATACCAAGAGAGTAGCCTTTACCCAGGAAAGTGATAAGGAAAGCTGCGGATATTGAAGAAAACACGTTAATACAAATTTTTATCAAATATATTTTGACTTTGATTTACTTTTTTAAAGAAAGTACTTATCTGAAACCAAAAGCCGACACGGCTTTTTAAAAAACGATTGATAAGAAGTGTCAGCTAACATTATTAATGTTTTTTTTTACCTATACTGTCGCACTGTTGGGCAAAGGTTTCCCCCATAGAAATTATAATAGGTTTAGGTTTAAAATGTTTGCATACACTTTTTTATTCATGTTTTTTGCTGTATTGTTGCATTTGGGATGGCGTTTATTGTTGTCGTGTATTCCACGAGCTTACGCTAAAACTATCAAGATAGCGTCATATCATTTTTTTATTAACCTTATAGATTAATTTATTTTGACATATTCTCCAAGGCTGGTCAGGACATATTGCGGCGCTGCGTGTATATGATCGCAAGGAAAGCCAACTATTTTTCCGTTTCTGTAAAAAAAAAAACGTAAACACGTGAAATTTTCTCCGTGAAATTAATAATAGCTTGCGTAGAACAGAAGACTAAGACTGAGCGCGCGCGCGCTGCTATTTGATAAAAAAAATATTTACATAAAATTACTGTCTACTTTTGAAAATGTCTTTCGGTCACTTATGTCTTAGTAAAACATCAAATGTGTGAGCGAGATTGCTGCATGCGGTATTCTGGCCTTTAATCCACGAGCCCTAAAACTACTGCAAGAGAGATTTAAAGAATGCGGAGCAAAATTCTAAAATCAGAATATCAGAGCGTGAGGGTAGTATCGCACGGATGATCATATCGTTTTTGCAGGATATAATTATATAAGCAAAACTACTAAACAGATTTCGATGAAATTTCTATGGAACCAATTTGAAAATATATCCTTTCAATTTAAAAAAGAATTGACCAAATCGGTTCATAAATGACGAAGTTTTAGGTAACAAACATTATTTATGTATAGTTATTAAAAGAACCGGAAGACGCAGCGTAGGTAGGCCTCCCACTAAATGAACCGACGACATTGTGAAAGTCGCGGGCATCCAGTGGATGCAGATAGCAGGCTGTCGTTCAGTGTGGAGGTCTTCTGGCTGATGATGATTGATTGATTAAAAGAAAAGAAGAAAAAAGAGAATTGTGAGCTGCATCCTATTTCGAAGTCTGCTACAAATATCAGGTGATTGTGGACGTACTTACGTGTCTAGTTTGACCCTCGCTTTGCACCCGATATCTTTCTTGGAACAGTAATAATTGTTTGCAATCCGGTGCTTAGAAAAAGTATATCCACGGAACATGAGTAAATGTCGACCTCGAGGAGTCGGTATCATCTTATATGAAGTATCTGAAAAATAAAAATTAGAATGAATAATGACTCTGCATGTAAATGTCTCAATACAAAAATACTATTACAAACATTGATATAAATAAATAGTGAGAAGATACGGGACGAACTCCTTGACGCGGCCGCACAAGATAGGCCCATGGGCCTAATCGACTTCAGTCACAATCGAACTGGCGTTTGTGATAGCACGTGAAGTCCTTGTCAAAATTTTGTTTGTTTTGTGTTATTTGTGCCGAACCAGACTATATTTAATGGGCACAATGTTTGGATGTCACCCGTCTTCCCCCTTTTTGAAACAGTCATTAATCACAAAAAAAATGTCTCTTATTTATTACATATCCAGTTTAAGTAAATCTACCTTACAGTTAATATGGAGTTACTCGTACGTATCAGGTGAAATTTCGATTTTATAAGATTTAAAAAAAAAACTTTTTTCCAACTTATAAATTACTTTAGGTATACTTACTTGACACTGGCTAAAAAGATAAATTGTCTAGACACAAAGCTCAATAAAGGCAAGATAATTTAGTCTAAATAAAATAACAACATCAGTTTATATAGTAGGTTATAATTGTATAATGATGACTAGAAAACAAAGCCGTTTAACTTTAGTAAAAAAAAAAACTGAATTAGTTAAATTAATCGTTTTAGAAATATCAAAATAATTATTACTTAATTGTTAGTAGGAAAGAGAGTAAGAAACCAATACGTTACAAAGTGTTTTTTTAAAACTAACAATACCTTTGATGAACAAAATAATACGTAGCACTAAATACCTAACCACTTGGCCCATTACTACTACCAAAACAGTGGCCCGGATACCGGTGAAGGTCTGGAAACAATCCAAAAGCTCAAGCCGGAACAATAAGTTCACATTATAACCAAAACAATTTCATAGCAAGTAGAGAGTACTGATTTTTATATTACTTTTAATTAATACTAAATACTGTATAATACTTAGGAAGGCGTGATGAAAACAAAGCAGTCCATTTGAACGAAAATGAGCAAATATTTTAAGACTATGTAATATACCAAAATCGAAATAATCGAATTAAAAAAACAACGTAAAAAAACTTGAATTATAAATTATTTTGTTTTAGAATAATTTAACCTAATTTAATCTAACCTATTAGTTACCCACAACCAAGACGATGTGTGATTTCAGCGTAGAGCAGCACGTCGATAAAAACAAAGCTATCATAAAATAATATAAAGCTCTGCGCAAACCGGCGCGATCAAATAACGAGCTTAGAATGATTTGGCGGTCACTGATCGACTGATCGATTGAGTGACTCTCAGATCACACAAACAAAGGAGTAATGGTCTAATGCGTCGGGTGCGAATGCAACCGGCGTAATTCAGACTTTATACCTATAGTCAAATTTACCCAGCATACGACCTTGTGTCACCCAAACCGGCCAAGTGGGAGTCGGACTCGCGCACAAAGGGTTCCGTACCATTATCTATAAAAACGGCAAAAAAATGACGTTTGTGGTATGGGATAAGGGGCCCCTTAAATATTAATTTTAATTTAATTATTTATTTTTAAAATTAATATATAACTAAATATTCTGTGAATATTTCAAGCGTCTATCTGTTGCCGTTATCAATATCGCGCAAAACCGAGCAAAAAAACACGTTTGTTGTATGGGAGCCCCTTAAATAATTATTTTATTATGTTTTTTAGTATTTATTGTCATAGCGGCAACATAAATACATCATCTGTGAAACATTCAACTGTCTAACTATCACGGTTCATGAGATACAGCCTGGTGACAGACGGACAGCGGAACCTTAGTAAGGGTCCCATTTTACCCTTTGGGTACGGAACCCTACAAATGGAGACATTGGAACACGAACGATAATAAATATATATTAGTAATTTTTTAACATAAAAAATGCGCAATAACTCCCTACAAACATTTATAACATAATAATAATATTAAGGCATACCTATCTCCCTTGTTTGTCCTATCTGAGGAGTGATCGCACCATTTGGGCCTTTAACGAGACCATGTAAATCTCGTATTATATTGAAAATTCAATCCGTCAATCATTAGTCATTGATTATTTAATTATTATTTTTTTAATCCCAATTAATGGACATAATATTTCACATAATAATTATATTGTTTATAATATACAGGAATTACTTACATAAGATTTCAGTTAGTATGACTATAGTTTCAACCGCATTCGGCGGTCTTTTTCAAGATGCACGCGCGCAGCTTTGTCTTGCTTCGTACCGCCTTAATCTTACGTGAGTACCTAACTCCCGTAAAATATAAACTAAATGTGTGGAAACCACGTCTGTTTCCATAATGAATTATATCATAGATATAATTCGAGTTCCAATATAATTTTAAAGTTTGATAAAACTGCCAGTAGGAGTCGTGACATAGTTCGGTCGGAGATGATTATGCGCGTCATAGATAAGCTCCACCACACCATTGTTCATCTTCAGACGAGCTTTACACCCGGCGTCTTTCTTGGAGCAGTAGTAATTGTTAGGACCAGTACGGAGAGAATAAGTGTAACCGTCGACCATCACTAAGTACCGGCCGCTCCTTAACGGGATCAGAGAGTAAGGGGGCCCTGGAATGATAAATTTATAAAGTATTAGTACCTAAATAAACATATATAACAACATTTTAAACCTTTTTTAAAGATTATAATAAAAACGCTTCAAGCTGTAACTATAGTAGGCCTTTTGGCAATGTGGCTTTTCACGGAGCCAATAAAGTAAATAGTTCCGACGGGCGCATTAGATGGCGCTTATGCTAAGTAAGCGAAATATTTGTTATCAAAATTATTATTTTAACTATGCCCAATGTCATGGTCAGACACATTTTCTAAATTCACATTTATATTAAGGAATTAATAGTCCAAAACAACATAGTCACTAGATAATTTATTTGCACAAAACACGAGTAAATCATACACACACAACAAAAAACCTTTAGCAACATTTCAATGACAATGGTAAAGGCAGTAAGATTTGCATGAGGAATGGTAAACAGCGCATGGCCCCCTGGCCAGATAAAAATACAACACCTGTGACGCAATAGCTGATGGCAAGTTGGTGACTATTGATGGAACTCGGATCTGAAAACCGCTCAACAATCTCCGATTGGTGCAGAAAACGAGTTATCTTCCCACTCCTAGGACACAGTCTCTGAGAGCAAGCCGGTGCCCTATACCACCTATACTTTACTATCCCATGCTAAACCTCATTTTTTTTATTCTTTCTGTTAATTTAACTTAATATATATCTTTATGTAAGTAAATACTACTTATCAACTATCTTACCTACTGTTCAAATTAGAATTATCTATACAGGCCTAAAGTTGGTGTTGCAACGGGGCATTTACACTATTTTAATTTGTATTGGTAAAACTTCTTTTTGGCTTTTGTGTAGCTATTCGTCGTATATCTACCGTGTTTGTGAGAAGCTGTTTGTTTTCCATGTAAAATAAAATAATTATTTTGCCGCACTGATCTGTCTATCACCTTAAAGCATAATCTAATCTAAGTTTATGATGGTCAAGTTATATATAAATAATAATGGAATGCTGTTCGTTTATAAGCGCTTCGCTTGAGAATGGTTAACAATCTCTCTACAGTCCATTTTCTAGGTTAGTACTTTTATCTATGAACTAGGCTGGATTCTTGAACTTCAACATCTTTTCATTAATCACTTCACCTGTAGGACACGGTGGTGGCTTATGACAGTGATCTCCTGCCGGCGAGCAGAATATGACATTGCCGTACTGATCAAACCTCACTTGAGCACTGCACCCTGCTTTCTTATTCGAACATTTGTAGACATATAGTCTAGTCCGAGTGTATGTGAAGCCATCTTTGAGGAGCAAACAGCCACGGGGGGTGTCTATGAATTGGTAAGGGGGTTTTGTCTCTGTGTTCTTTAAATATACCGTCACTGTTGGTTGTTTCGCTTCTGGAATGTAATGACAATGTTTTATTCAAAAGTTTGAACATTTGTTTTGCACGAGACAATAAAAATATATAACTTGAACAGTTTAAAACCCTGCGCTGCAATGCACTACGCTTGTGAACTTAAGATTTAGATGCTAAACCTCTTTATGCCGAGTAATTTCACTGAAAACATTGCCTTTCAATCCGAAATACAATAATGTTTGCATATTCTACTGCTTGGCGGTTGAACAACTGGCAAAAGTATGTTAAAGGTGGTACTTACCCAAACGGAATCTACTACAAATAATAAGTGTAAAGATATGAATGATTCACTGTATTTCTGCATTAGATCTCATACACCCAAAGAAAAAATTCCCTGTTCACACAAGACACTGGCATCTCCAAAGAATGGATCTGATGTTATTGTTATATGTATATTAAATATAGTAATTTATGGCAAGTAATTAAAATGAAAGAATATTTACGTAAGGGATTTATTTACTCCAAAAATTTACTAGTATAAACTATTCTATTAACAGTTAAATTTCATCAAAATACTGTATACACAATACGAGTATATGTATAAAATAAGAATTAACTTGAATATATAATACAGAAACAAATATATAAAAGTCAAAATAAACGCAGCTTAATAAACTACCACGTAGGTATCGCTTAGAATGTTGTTAGAATGCTTTTATTAACTAAACAAACTACAAGCTGTTTATGGTTAAAAACTGATTAAAAACCAGATGTTTATATATACATCAGTACTTCTGAGATATATATAAAATTTGTATAAACATAAATTGCTCATAAATATGATACCTAATTTTCTGATGCAGGTATTATTGCTATTAACGGCTTATAAGTTAGGAATTTGAACTCTTAAAAGTAAGCTTCTCCAAACGATGGATACTTGGATTTTGTCTGCATTCTGGTGCGACAAGGTGCAACATGATCCCATAAAACATAGTCGAATTTGCGCTGGATCTATATCCACGTCAGCAATATCTCTACAGTCAAATTCCTAGATTAGTACTTTTATCTATGACCTAGGCTGGATGCTTGAACATCTTTTTGTTAATCACTTCACCTGTAGGACACGGTGGTGGCTTATGACAGTGATCTCCTGCCGGCGAGCAGAATATGACATTGCCGTACTGATCAAACCTCACTTGAGCACTGCACCCTGCTTTCTTATTCGAACATTTGTAGACATATAGTCTAGTCCGAGTGTATGTGAAGCCATCTTTGAGAAGCAAACAGCCACGGGGGGTGTCTATGAATTGGTAAGGGGGTTTTGTCTCTGTGTTCTTTAAATATACCGTCACTGTTGGTTGTTTCGCATCTGGAATATAATGACAATGTTTTATTTTAAAGTTTGAACATATGTGTTTTTATGCAACTAAGTGATGACACAATAAAATAATATAACTTCAACAGTTTAAAACCCTGTGTTGCAATGCACTTCGCTTGTCAACCTGAAATTTAGATGCTAAATCTCTTTATGCCGAGTAATTTCACTACAACATTGCCTTTCAATCCAAAAGCTAGGTATCCTATCGAAGGTGCGTCGGTACTTCACGTCGGAACAGTTGCTTACACTGTACCAAGCACAACTTCGGTCGTGCATGGAGTACTGCTCTCACCTTTGGGATGGATCAGCTAAATACCAGCTCGGGGCCTTGGAGTCAATTGAGAAGCGTGCCAAGAGGCTCATCAACAACGAAGCCCTAGTTCAGACTAAGCTTCTTAGTCTTGAGCATCGGCGCAAAGTTGCTAGTCTATCGGTTTTTTATCGGATACCTACATTTTGGAGAGTGTGCATCTGATCTGCATGATTTAATTCCCTCCTGCCCTTTTTTCTATCGGACTGCCAGAGCGGGCACGAAAAATCGACACCGCTTTATGGTTGACATTCCGAAAACCCGTACGAAGAGCTTTGATTCCACTTTTATTGTGCGACTGCTTGTTTGTGGAATGCACTGCCTGAATGGGTGTTCCCCGGTAGTTACAATCTGGGTGTCTTCAAGTCACGAGTGAATCGGTTTCTTCTAGGCAAGCGTGATCCACCGTAGGCCGCATCATCGCTTAACATCAGGCGAGTTGGCGGCCAAGCGCAAGCCTATTCTACAATAAAAAAAAAAAACAAAAAAAAAAAACAGTAATATCTGCATCTACTGTTTGGCAGTTGAATAACTGGCAAAAGTATGTTGAGGATGGGTGCTTTCTGCAAAAAAAAACCCTACAACTACAAATGAAATAATATTTACGTAAAGGATTTATTTATTCCAAAACTTTTAACTATTCTATTAACAGTTAACTTTCATCAAAATACTGGGTACACAATATAAGTACATGTATTAAATAAGAATTAAATTTAATACATAATACAGAACCGAACATAAAAAAGGAAAAATAACCGCGGCTTGATAAATGACCACGTCTCGCTTACAATTTATAACTAGAAAACTTAATGTTAAACCTTAAAAGCCTTAATGTTCTAAGAAAAACACAGCTAATACGAAACGAAAGCAAGCAGGCGAATGCACCGCTAGCTACCGCACGCTCGTTCGGTCTACGTCTCACGACACGACATCCTAACTATTTTACCGCGGTGCCCTTGCGAGGCCTGCCGCACCCGAAAAAGTACCAAGCGGAGAGTGATAGCAAACCAGCAAAAGTCCAAGTCACCAATCTACTGGAGTCATAATGACCTTCTACTTTGTAGAATAGTAGTAATAGAAACTAAGAAGATATCTTAATATACGTTCCAGAAGCAGAAATGGCGTACTGCGGCGGAGGGTGGTTGTGGACCATGTCTTTATTAGCGTACTCGGCCGATTGGCCGTCCGGGTTCATTCTGACCCGGACCTTACAGCCATGCTCCTTCTTCGAACAGTAATACATGTAGGTGCTCTGTTTCGAGTATGTATACCCATTAAACATGAGCAATGGCTGCTTCTTACCGGAATCCACAAAGCAATAATTGAGATCTGAAATATACAAACTCGTTAAACTGGTACTTACTTTTAGGATAAAATGTAGATCTCTCTCTGCTAATTAAAAACTAGTACATAATAATAATCTTTATTATTATTATTATTAGTAATAATCTACATAAGTATAACATTTTTTCAAGCATATTGATTCTCTTAACTAATCTAAATTGTTAACTAACTAAAGTTCTCTTTGTCGTATCAAGAGCTGGTCCTAACTAGTGGTAGTAGTATTAGCCCTCTTTGTCGCGGGACCCTAGCGCTGTTGCTGGTTGGAAATCCAGCTTACCTCCGTGTGGGTCAACAGACGCCTGACAAGAGTGTCGGAGCCCCGAGGAATCCAGTGTTCCGTTCGCTGTGAACGTCCTCGGGCATGGCAACCGGCGATCGACCTGGTTGTGGCCGATCCCGGCCGGTGTGGTGCGCCTCCGGGAGTGTTCTGGCCTAAAAGAGTGGTCGACAAGCCGTAGTCGAAACCCAGAAATTATCAATATCCAAACCGTTACAGCGGCCTACAGATTACCTTCAGGATAGACGCCGCGAGTTTGACTACTTTGCCTGCCTGTGGCCTGTTTTAAGTTGGATCAATGCTCCAAGTGATCCTACTACAGGCTGCATAATTCAGTTCAATTTAGACCTTCTTGGCAGTAGCATATTAGACGTCAATACAAATAGACCAGCCATGTGCGAGTCCGGTTCGCTCACAAAGGGTTCAGTACCACCACAAAATACAAAAAAAGAGTACAAAAAGACAACGTTACGCCCCATCGGGCACCCATGCAAGTATCGACCACGCCCGATTTTGCTTTGGTGGTGAACAAAAATTTGTCACCGACTCGCACTTGGCCTTTTGTACTTTATTTGTTGCCATTTTGCACTCGCATTTTAATTGTTGTTTTACTTTAGAGTGTGTATTATAACCATGCCAAGTTTGAGGCTTGTGCATGTTACCGTTTTTACATTATAAAAAAAGAACGTTTAAAGAAAATGATTGTTGTACGGGGTTTTTACTTTACTTTTTCAATTTATTATTATTTCTTACTGAATCCGCCGTAACATTACATATTCTGTAAAAAAAAAATGCTGGTTATATATTACGGTTCGAAATAAACAGCCTTTTAAAGATAGGACGGAGAGACAGACCAACAGCGTAGGTTTAGTAATACGGTCCCACTTACACCATTTAGGTACGGAACCCTAAAAATATCAAATTGCGCCAAAGGAAATAGTAAAAACTCTTCGAAAGTAGCCGATTAAATAGAGTAAAACTGCCTCTGAATTGCTCACGTGACGGCATAGTAGGTTCTAAAATTGCGAAACGCTGGGTTTTCATACTACTTGATGTGTTGGCGGGATCTATCTGTGGTAGCTTCATTCTATGTTCTAGTATATGATATGAGATTAATAATACACATAATTACGGCTTAATAAATTTATTAGATTTTCTGTACATTGGAGCTTAAATATTTTTTTATGAAAAATTCCCAGTGAGTTTTTTTTTAAATATAATTTCAAAGTGATATTTTTTCATTGGGAATTTCTGTTACATATTTTCATGGAATTTTAACATATTTTCCGAAAGCGCATTTTAAATACTTAGGTGGATGATGATTGTGTTCTCCGTGCGCTGATACTATATTAGCATATTTATTGTCTAACTTGAGGCGGGCTTTACACCCTAACCTAAGATAACGAGAACAGTAATACCTTGTCGTATGATGATCTTGAGCATACGTGTAGCCATGCCACATGAGAAGATTCTTGCCTTTATTTGTTGGTATAAGCGTATAATCTGTAATAAATAAAATAAAATAAAACATTTAAGTCCGAGCTCTCCGCTCTTTCGTACATTTTAAAACATAAAAATTTGTTAAGTAGGAATAAAAAAAAAAAAACAATTGGGCATATTTTTTTGCATTTAACAATAAAAATTTGCTATTATATATGTAAATAATTAAAGAACTTGGCGTAAAGATCCTCGGCGTCAACATTTCTAGTGCGGTCCAGTTTCGGAGTCATTTAGAAGCCAAAGAGAAACACGCTTCCAGAAGCTCGGTGTGCTTAACAGAGCGAAACGATACTTCACGCCGAGTTAGCGGCTTATACCTAATAATGCACAAGGACGTCCCCACATGGAGTATTGCTCCCACCTCTAGTATGGCGAACTGGAATACCAGCTGCAGCCTCTTGACTCACTATAGCAGCGAGCCACTAGAATTGTTTACAATCCCAAGCTCACTAACAAGCTACTCACTACTTACTTAGTCTCCGAAGATATGTGGTTACACCTTCCACATTTTCTAACGCTTGTTTTCGGTGAATACTCTAAAAAGTTTTAAGGTCTCATCCTGCGTCAGACACAACTGATTTATTAATTGAAAACAAAATTCCGATTTAAACAAAATTTATTTTTTATTAACTAGAACGTTACAACACATTACATTAATTAACTAAAGTTCAAAACATTACAAATTAATACAAGTAAGTAAAAACAAGTCAATATACAAATTAAATTAAACATAGTCTATGTTTAATTTATTTTTTATATTGACTTACACATTACAATTAGTCGAAGTCAATTACATTACATTGATAAAATCAACACAAAATATTTCAACCACCGACCCCCTATTCACCGTATATATTTTACTACGAATTATACATGTTCGTACGTATTTTCCACCCTTTTAAGACTAACTTATAAGATTTATATACAAATAAAATATTTTTTTGGGAGGTCTAAAAAGGGGTGACAGTTTATATGAAAATCTACGAATACGAAGTCATAGGCGACATAAAGTTCATTTTTTTTGTACTTTATATACACAAATAAGACTACGTCAACTAATTCGCTAATTAGTAACCGGTCAAGTGTGAGTCAGGCTCACGCACTGAGGGTTCCGTACCACCACAACATTACAATAATTATCAATTTAAAAAACCGACTTCAAAATTAGTAAAATATGCAATTTCGATTCGTTGAAATAAATGATGAGGCCGTCCAAGTAACCGAATTACATTGCATAACTTGGTAATGAACAGAAATTTGTCACTTGGCCATTATTTATTATTTTTTGTTATACTTTAAAATTAAGAGTGTGTATATAATCATGTCAAGATTGACGCTTATACGTATTACCGTTTTTACACTAGAGCAAATACAAAAATACGTTATAAAAAATACGTTTGTTGTTTGACCCTTTAATTTTTATTTTTTTACTTTCTTGTTACTTATTAGTTAATTCGCCGGAACATTACATATTCTGTGAAAATTTCAACTGGCTATCTATTACGGTTCAAAAGACAAAGCCGTTTAAAGGTAGGACGGATGGACAGACGGACAGGCAGACAGACAGCGTAGACTCAGTAATTTTACCATTTGGGTACGGAACCCTAAAAACAAAGGAAAAAAGGTTTTTTTTTTCTGATTTTAGTTGTTAGTTTATTTCATGATGTTTTTTATTAATTTTTTAATTATATTACACCTTCATTGTTATGGTACTATGTTAAATAGCTTATTTAGTTTATATATACTTAATTCAAAATGTCGAAACATAATTAGTTACTAACTTAATTAAGTTCTCTAAGCGATATAGTAAAATATATTGTTGAAAATAAAGTTCTTTAACTCGAAATTTCCGGCTCATCTTCAGTAATAATTTCATCCATATTTAACTGTTCTTCAACAAGGTCGTGAATAATAACGATTTTCCCAGGGTGTCTGTCCTTGATGTGATCAAACAGATTCAGTTCACTTACCACACCAGTTAAAATCTCATTGCAAGTCTTGCACTTGAAACCATCTTCCAATACTTCGAAATCAGATTTGTCGTAAGACTCTCGCAAATTGACTGAAAATATAAAACTTAGTTTAATCTAAATAATATAAATTTAAAAATCACGATAACAAAAGCAAGTTATGAACAATTTAAAAAAACAGTAAGTTAACAAGCAATAATTCTAAATTTTTCCCTAAGGGTTGGATTTAATTTTTCTATTTAATAAAGAATAATTAAAATCGGACCATGTTTTCTAAAGAGTTAAGCGTGGTCATATATAAAAAATACGCTTCGACTTAAGAACCTCATCCTTTTTTTTTCGGTTAAAAGTGCAACCGACATTATAGTGCGTTTCACCAAAAAGTGCCAGGTCTAAGGTGATTATAGTGCGTTTCACCAAAGAGTTCCCTCGCCGTAATGTTGGCTCCCCTGCACTTTCCCTGTAATGTGTATGGGAAGTGCAGGGGAGCCAACATTGCGGCGAGGGAACTCTTTGGTGAAACGCACTATAATCACCTTAGACCTCGTCCAGAGTTCACACACAGTGACGAGAGCGGGAGCAAACGCGGTGGAGGGAACGCCACGTGGACACAGTGAGTCAGGAGTTGCAGCGATTTGCCGTTTTTTCAGAAGTTATAAACAATGGACGATGACTTGCTGATGCTATTAGACAGCGAAATATTGCAATACATCATCATTTCAGCCTATCATGTTCACTGCTGGGACCCAGGCCTTCTCTCAGAGAGAGGGTGGGCCTTAATTCACCATGCTGGCCCAGTACATGTTGGTGAATGTCATAATATGGTATATGTCCCTCCTGCCCTTTTTTCTATCGGACTGCCAGAGCGGGCACGAAAAATCGACGCTTTATGGTTGACATTCCGAAAACCCGTATGAAGCGCTTTGATTCCACTTTTATTGTGCGAACTGCTAGTTTGTGGAATGCACTGCCTGAATGGGTGTTCTCCGATAGTTACAATCTGGGTGTCTTCAAGTTAAAAGTGAATCGGTTTCTTCTAGGCAAGCGTGATCCACCGTAGGCCGCATCATCGCTTAACATCAGGCGAGTTGGCGGCCAAGCGCAAGCCTATTCTACAATAAAAAAAAATATAAATTTGAACTTACGAGGTTCTTCGACATACCGCTTGCGTTACTATGTTTTTCTTTCGCTGTTTTTTGAACGACGGCAACAAAACTGCACATAATTTATTTAGGTTAATAAGTAATTGATGGATGGCTGATGATTGCACCGGGTGCCGTCATATTGAAGCGTACATTCTACCGCTCAGCCACCAGCGCTCTATAATATCTTCATATAATCTTGCGTAGAAGTGTGAAATACACGAAGAGTGTGCTCGAATTAATCACAAATAGAAAGGAGTGGTAGTTTTTACAAATAACTGTGAATATATCCTGCAAATCCTACAAACGTATATACTCGAATGTCTGTGTCAACGTTTGACAACTTTCGCAAGAGTACTAGATTTGTTTTCTCTCCACAATTTTCTTATAATGGTACTATGTATTATATATTTGCTTTGCCATATTGCCGTCTCTAATTTCAACTAATAAATTCTTATTTTGTTTAGAACGTCTTCCGCTGAGCGATAAGAACAAACTGGTTTGTTATCCCACCGACGCCCGCGCGTACGACGCTCGTTAGCTAGTACCAGCGACGAGCGGATAAAAACACTCAAAACGATCCTATGATTGTTTGAATTTACCATGCACTAGTCACTTCACCTCATATCAGACAAACAAAGAGAAGTAAATGTCTCCATATTTTGCCTACTTTTTACTCTTTATCGATAAACCGCTTTAACCTGTATGTACGGCATACTTAATAATTTTCACGCACATTTAAGCAGCAGCGTCACTAAGGAACTAATTAGTAACTAATAGTCCGCGTGCAACAGGGTGAATTCAACTAAAACCATCATGCCTAATTTAGGTCTGATGCCTTAGCACCCGCCGCGCCACCTTACCATATCCCCCTTGTTTGTCTGATCTGAGTACTTCGCTATGAGCTACGGCGAATGTAACGTTTTATTTGATACTTCGCTCCGACCGCCTCCACCGCACTAACTCCTAACTGTGAACGAGTACTTAAGCTCAACGTCGACTGGAAAGTGTAAGCGGCGTACATTCACTAATATATATGTTTATGTTTTTAACCGACTTCCAAAAAGGAGGAGGTTCTCAATTCGACAGTTTTTTTTTGTTACCTCAGAACTTTCGACTGGGTGAACCGATTTTGATGTCTTTTTTATTTGAAAGCTGGTGCTTCCCGTTTGGTCCCATTTCAATTTGGTCCAGTTCTGTCATTTTTTTTAAGTCAGTTTTTTTTATATTGTAAATTATCTTAAGAACGATTATTTTAGTTGAAAACTTTTCAACAAAGTATTATTTTTTTTTTGTTACCCTTAATCAGATTAAGAAATTTTTTATGACTACCTGAATTTATGCCTTATTCAAAAACCTTTTCTATTTTCTCCTTTTTTTAAGGAGATTAAAATGTTTACCTGTAATAAGATCTTTGGCATTCCCTCGACTTCGTTGCTTGCTTCTGGCAGATTCTGGAATATGTTTCAATATCATTTCGAATACCTTTTTGTGCTTTCTTTTGATATGGCGCGTGAGGTTGTTTACGCTTTCAGGAAAAATCGTGACAGTTTGCTGGCAAATCAAACAAGCATGTGAATTTCCCTGGACTTGTTTAAAAAAATTCCAGAAACATGTTTTATTCTTGCCACCTGAAATAAAATAAAAAATTGAATTACTAACGTACGAAAAGTTAATCAACAACGCAATGCAAGCCTGAATACTTACGTTTTCCTTTAGGTCCTTTTCGGCAAAGCATTTTTATTTTAGTTTCAAAATCAGGATCACACATTTGTAACTGTCCGTTAGTTCCTAACAAATTTTCAATTTCTGTGTCGCTTTCAACGTTTGTGTCGTCCGACTGGATATCATCGTCATCTTTGTTCGAGTCGACTGTCTGCTCTTTTTCTGTAACATATTCTTCTATAACATATTCATAGTAATGTTCTTCATTGTTTTTTTCACTTGTGTGTGTATCTTCCTGTAGGACTTCCGAGATACCATCTTCAGATATTTTTTGGCCCGACGATATTTCCTCAATACATAGATTTTCTTTTATACTATCGCCTGTTCTAGAGTTCATGTTAAAAAGATTTGTTACTTTTGCATAAATGCTTGGATGTTTTTTTTTAATGTGCCTTTTCATGTTGGCGTATTGACCATGTGGCATTTTTAGATTAGCACAACAGATATTACATTGGTAAACATCTTTTTTAATTTTGCACATGTATTGCCTTATCCATGAACGTCTGACTTGCTTCTGAACTTCATCTTTCGATATATTTTGACCTGGCAATTTTTTTTTACTAGGTATGCTTACTTGTATTTCATCTTCTGCTTCGAAGCCACCCATGTCAAAAGTATTTGTTTCTTTTGCATAAATGTACGGGTGTTTAGCTTTAAAATGCCGGATCATGTTCATTGCCGAAGGATATCTCATTCTTATGTAAGTACAACAAATAATACATTGGAATACGCCTTCTTTAATTTTGCATGTATATTTCTGTATCCAACCGTATTTGCTTTTAACATTCTTTTTATTTTGACCGTGTTTTATTTTTTCTAAAACAGTATATTTAATTGAAATTGCAATTGCGTAAATAGTGTTTAAGTACTGTTAATATTAGATTCATGATAGTCTACAAACTAACGTAGCAGCTAAATCTAAATATTAACTTTACTAGAGTTGAAATAGTACATTGTAAGCCTAGGGGTTAAAGTAATTTATTTAATCCTGTGACGGGGTCGGACTAAATAAGTCTTTAACCCCGAGGTAAACACTATGCTTTTCATTACGAATACAAGGAAACTAAAAATAAAAACATGAACTGACTAAAGACAATATGAGTGAATTTTATTTTACACTGGCAAATGCACGAGAAGTGAGTGACCATAATCCTCTGAGGAGAGAAAAAATATATTGAAATGTGTTTTTTTTTTATAATTTCAGTGTCTGTCAGTTGTCAACTCTCACTGTCAGTTGAAAGTGATTCTCCCTAGGGCTGAAATGTATTACTTTCAACCCGCTCCACAGGCAACTTCAGACCTACTTTCCGTGTAAGAGTAATGAAAACCCATTTTTAACGCGTCACATTATGTATTGAAGGCCTGAACGCATCCAAAGTAAGAATTTGTTGATATACCTTGAAGACGAGCTTCGCATAATTCCTGCAACCTCTCATAAGCTGCTTCATGTTTGTATTGTAAATGTCTCCTCATATTTTGAATGTGTATTGCCAACTGGGACCCGCACAATTTACAGCGACAAGTTTTTTCGTTAATATGTTCGAAAAAGCTCCACAATATACCAGCCCTCTCTCTCATGGGCCTCTTTCTTCCTGAGAAATATATAAATAAATTGTAATATTATTCTAAGGACACTATTATGTTTTAAATATTTATCTACAAGGCAGAGAAAACATATCATTGAGGACGATTATGATGTACCATTTTCATAATGTAAAATAAAAACATAAGAAATAATTATTTTCTCAATATTTAATTTTAATTCAAACACTTGATTTTCGTGCGTAATAATTAATAAGTAACATTTACACATCCTCATCATTATAATCAGTCAACCACTGCACATGGGCCTATCAGCCTATCCCATGAAAAGCCGAAAATCGAACTAAGTGGCGTGCCATTTAACACAATTAAAAATAAGGAATTATCAAAATCAATTCATATTTGGCGGAGAACTTGGTGAACATAAATTAAAAAACAACAGTGGAACATAGAACCACGTTATTTTTTTTAATCGGTTAAATAATCTTTGAAAGTTAGCCGTGCGAATAGAGTTAACTTCCTTTGAATTGCTCTCGTGACGTGACATTTGTACACGAATGATAATAATAATTGTACTAAGGCATATCTCACTTTATTGACTGATCTGAGGATATGTATTACGTATACCTAATGGCGAGGCATACCATCCGGAATATTTTCACGGGAGTCGTTAAGGAAACCAAATATCTAACTTAAATACTCAATTTTATTTATAACCAACGTTCAAAATACTTTTACACAAAAAAATAGTTTATGCTCTTCTGCACATAGAAACAAATATTTATATGCTATATTTAAAGTAAGCTTAGTTTTAATAAGCAACGTTAAAAAAACTTTTCTGTCATACAAAAACAGTTAATGCTTTTCTAAGTCACTAATTTAATAAAACACTGTTTTAACTTATCACGGTTGTTCACTACAGTTGTATGATTATTTACGGGATATTTACCGTGGTAAGGTTGTGGAAGGAGCTCCCGATATTTCGGCGCAGTTACATGCACCATGTTCACGGGAAGACATGCATGTAACTGTGCCAAAATATCGGGAGCTCCTTCCACAACCTTACCACGGTAAATATCCCGTAAATAATCATTTAACTGCAATAATTTAATGTTACTTTAGTTAACATAAGTTTAAATTATAAAAACAAAAAAAAATTATGACGGGAGTTACTCACTTATGATTAAGACGGAATCAGTGAAAAGCCAGACGGAGCCGCGCATTCACCTTGTAAAAGACCACCGAATGCTGTTGAAACTATAGTGGAGTAAGCGGCTTAGTCATACTTAAGTAATTCCCGTGTAACATAATCAAAAAGTAATTTAATATATACTAACGTCTTTATTTCAGTCATGGAATCCATGTTACACAGAAAAGAAATATTATAATGTTTATTAACATTCAAAAACAGCAGATAACATCTAAAATTATAATAAAAAAGAGTTAATTAATCCAGAGTCCCATATATCTATATTTTAATAAAGTTACCATCCCTATCCTTTACATACTCAGGGGGAGGATGTAAGTGGTCTCCTACTGCCATTGTTATTTTTTTATATTCTTTATCCAACTTTATTTTCGCTCTGCAACCTTTAAATCTCTTAGAGCAGTAGTACCTCAGAGTGTGTCCATCTTGAGCGTATGTATATTCTTTCCACATTACCAAGCATTTTTTGCCCTTCAGTGGTGGTATCAGTTTAAAATCTGTGAAAAAATCAGGCTTATATGAATCTAAAATGAGTTAGTATCGTCGACCACACCTATATTGTGCAGGTTTGTTTGTTTTATCGTTTTTATTTTGCTTTATCGTAAATCACTTCAGTATGTTTTATATAATTTCTGTTTTATATATCACGATACTTCTTCTATACAGGTCGGAAGGCTGCAAAAAATGCTAATTGTTATAAACAAAAAAATGTCCGCAATGTAATGCAAATAAAACATAAGCTCACGCTAGAGGTCAACAAAGGACCTGCGCCGCGCGCACGCTTCTATGATTTACATTGCTGGCTTGCAAAATTAAAACCACAAAAACTAAAATCATGTAAAATACAAATGGTCATTTGTATTTGATTGTGTTTAGATTGTGCATAATAGTAGCGTTTTAGCTTCGGGAGCGTTTTTCTGACTCCGGTATAGGCCGGTAGTTTTTATATTAGAGTATTGTTAGAGTTTGAGTATTTTTTTGTAGTGGTAGGACTCTTTTGCAGGGGTCCGCCTGGGGAAGTACCACAACTGTGCCAGTTATTCAACCGCCAAGCAGTAATGTGCAAACACTACTGTGTTCCGGATTGAAGGGTAATGTTTCCAACGAAATTACAGGGCACACAGAGATTTGACATCTTATATCTCGGGGTGTCGAGCGCAGTGCATTGCCATCCAGGGTTTTGAACTGTTGAAGTTCAAAATTCTGAGTGGCGTTGAGCTATTATGGGCAAGCGTGAAGAGCCGCCCAAGCCGCCTGCCAAGCGTGGGGATTATGGCAACACCCCTCTCTATGAGGGAGGCCTTGTCCAACAGTGGACGTTAATTGGCTGATGATGTGTGTGTGATGTGTGAAGAGCCATCAGGCGAGCCACTTCGCTCGTCTTGTCACTCAGTATCATAAAATATACATATATATTTATTTAGTATTTATTATATATTTTTATTATAGTTGTGTGTTTTCGTCTAACTTAGACCTATAATGTTTGACTAGGTTAATCTCACCTGAAGGAAAGCGATAAAGCGGTCGAAAATGGATGGGTTGTATGGGCGGATGAATGGATGAATGAATGGATGGATGGTCTTTGTCGTATATATGTCATTTCTGTTGTGAAAAATTAAGAAAATCTTACACTATTTTTTCAGGAGAATCAAGTTTAATCTATGCGTAGCATCAAGGCTGATGACCTTGTATTTAATTTTTTGCTAGTATTCCCCGTATTAGGATAGGACTGAAGCTCAGGACCGGGAAAAGTGGAGGAAAAGGCGCCTTTGCTTTGCAATGGGAAAAGTGTTGACTCAATAATAATTCCCGTATAGTTAAACAAACTGCGGAAACCGGGTCAGTTTCCTTAATAACGCAGTAGTATTAAAACATCAGATTTTGTCACAAAAACGGACTCATATATCATTTTTTATTTTCTTTCTTTAGTAGAAACATAAAAGATCGGACAAGTGCAGTTGACGACAAAGGGATGCATGCCCCTACAATATTTGACAAGGTACAACAAGGTACAAGGTATATTACAGAAATAATGATGATGAATATTACTACTAATATTAGCAGATATGTATAATTGATATATAACAAAAACTGTTTTTTTTTTTAAGTTTTGTATAAAAATATTCAGTAAACTATGGTTATAAACTTCAAAAACCAGTATGGTATAAATTTAATAATCCACATATTGTACACAGCATTGTGAATTTAGCTTGCTAGTATAATAGAACGTCAACTGCTTACATATCTATGTTGAGAAGTATCTATGTACTCGATTCTTATGAGTACGAAAGTATAACTTTTTTTATTATTAGTTACTTACCTATACAAAACATTTACACCATTCTCTAAACTTTGCCCGACAAAACTAACAAAGTAACAGAAAAAAAAATTAAACAAAAACTAACTTTTTTACAATTTTGTTTGATTTTCAGCTGATTTTCAGTAAACATTATGCCCTTATTTACTTATATGAATCTATCAGAATAACAAGTAAAACTTTTTTCTTGAATTTTTTTATAAAAATTAGCGCTTAGTTTAAACCCTAAAGGCTTAAGGCCCATCACCGGCGACAGGCGTCAGCGACAAGCACACTACTGGTTCCCATACATTTTCTTTGAATTTGTAAGAAGCTACATTCCGACACATACATACATTTAGGTATATAACGATCCGATAAGGAACGGCAACTTTCGCAGCATCATTGTCACCATCACTGTTATCTAATAGTTCTGACTTCAACTTCGTAGTTTCACGTATCTTTCACCTATTTTCTTAAATATGGGTGGTTGGTGGGTATGCATTCCTTCTGCTTTCACGATTTGTCCATAGAAATCCAGTTTGACCATCGCTCTGCAACCAGAGTAATTCTTGGAGCAGTAATACCTAAGCGAAGCGTTAGCTTGGACGAAAGTGTATCCGCGCCACAATAGTAGTTGTTTGCCTTTTTGAGATGGTATCAGCTGGTAATCTGTAAAACCAGGATTTAAATATAATTTACCCTAGATCACTAGATTTTTATTACACTAGATTATCGCGAAATAACGGTGTAATAATACGATGGAAATCGCACACTGTGCGTTTTACGCATTCTTTTTTGCCTCACACCTGCAATTTGTGGAATGAGCGGCATTTTCGAGTACCTTTAATATGGGGTTCTTCAAAAGAGCTGTTAATAGAGTCTTTAAGAGTCGGCAACGTCTCTGTGATGCCCATGGCGTTGCAGGTATCCATAGGCGACGGTGATCGCTTACCATCAGGCGGCCCGTCTGCTTGTTAGCCACCTATGGCATAAAAACAATAGACAAAAATACGTTAAAATATTTCGCAAGGGAAACACTTAATAAAAAAGTGATGTATGAAACCTTACCTTAACTTCACACGGGGGTGTGCACTAAAAAACACACACAGACAGACGGACGGAACGAACTTATAAGGGTTACTTGTAGTACTACGAAACCCGGTTTGTGTCGGTTGGAAGTACTATGATGACGCCCAAGACTCGGTATTGATTTAAGAAGAGACTTGCACCCAGCATTGTGTAACACGGGGCTGATGATAACAATGACAAAAAAATGATGAAAATAGTCGTTTTCTAATATATAATATATATTCTATAACATGCATTTATTTTACTTCAGAATGTTCTCTTAGAGTGAAGTGAAACAACTTCGATTTCAGAAATTTTTAGACTAACATATATTTCGCCTATCACCTCTTCTCTTCGATCATATATATTTCTGTAGATGCACTGATGCCGCCAAAAAAATTGCACCGGCAAAACAAGGTATATGCCTTGTTTCGCTCTCATACGCTCTAACGAATTTGTGCTTTATTGTAATTAATTAGGCTTAATTTTTCAATACACTTTTTGTCGACATGTGTTGTTTCATTTCAGATTTTTCTAAATGTCGTAAAACTTTATGGCTGACAATTTTTGTTAGATTTTGCATGGAAATTATATGATCTACAGAAATATATCATCGAAGCATCATCTATGTATATTTCGTGAATATATTTGCTTTCGGCTTTCACGACGTGATGGTCCGATTTATTCTTAGCTTTGCAACCAGACTTATTCTTATGAACCTTGCAACGGTGCAAGTAACTTGCTCAACTGGGAAGAAAGACACGCGTGCGTGAGCACTATGCATGTAGTAATGATACTTACATCCTTCATTTTAACAAAAAACAGATACATCCTAGTTCAAACTTGAACTTTCATAATTTTACGTATCTTCCATCTATTTTCTTATATTTGGGGGGTTCGTGAGTATGAATTACTTCTGCTTTCTCAATTTGTCTAAAGAGACTAAGTTTAACCATCGTTTTGCAACCTGAGTCCATCTGGGAGCAGTAGTATTTGGGCGAATTATCACATTGTAAGTAAGTGAATCCTTGCCACATTAGCAGTTTCTTGCCTCTTGGAGTTGGTATCAGCTCGTAATCTGTAAGATCATGGCTGAACTGTTCATGCTGTAAAACAAGTGGGCGTGGTGGGCACATTTTCGTGTTTTTAGGTATTTATCTGTTAACATGTATTTCATGTCATGGTTGCATTAACTATGGCTCAGGACGCGTCATGACTTTTCTTTGTTCACAACGCAATTTGGTCAAGTATAAAGATCGACACGAGTCATGGGCGTTTTTATGAGAGCACAGTGCGCGCCGTGGCTTTCATAATATTCGACCACAATGCGTTGTGATAATTAGCCGTGTGCAAGGTCCATTAGAACAGTGCAGAGGAATGATTCCGTGCAACATACTGCATTAGTAGTTTATTTTGTTTTTCTGTTACAGATAAGAAAATACTTCTTACATTATATATAATTTTATATTATAATAGAATAATAAATAATCAGTTAGAGGCGACGGAAAAACGGGTGTTTAACATAGTTATTTTTATATTTGTTTTATTAGGTAGATAACTTAACAATGCCCAGCAGTATGTAATACAGAGCTGTGTACAGTAATCATTTAAATACTTACAAAATTTAAACTAGATGCATCATCATCATCATTTCAGCCATAGGACGCCCATTGCTGGACATAAGCCTCCCCCATTGATCTCAAAAAGGGCCGGTTAGAAGCGGCCTGTATCCAGCATTTCTCTGCGGTTTCTTTTAGGTCGTATGTCCATCTGCCTATGTTGCGCTTACCGGTCGGTGGTTTCCATTCGAGAACCTTTCGGCCTCACTAGATACATATTATAACCACAACACATACTACTACGAGATTACTAGGTACATATTTCAATAAAAAAATGAGTACATAAAGATTATTTGACATTTATAATCAGTTAAAAAAAGAAAATTATTGCCCATCGTAAGCCCTCTTGCCGACTCCTTACCACTGTTAAGGCGTCGTCAACGGGAGATGGGTTCGATAGGTCGTGCTTGTGACTCCTTCAAAATTAAATTTAAGTATTTCAACATAAATAACAAGAACCTCCTAGGAAAATTCATAGTTTTACGTATTTTCCACCAATTTTCCTATAGTTAGGTGGCTCGTGAGTATGTATTCTTTTTGCTTTCACAATTTGTCCAGAGAGGCCAAGTTTAACCATTGCTTTACAACCACCATGAATCTGGGAGCAGTAGTATCTGAGCGAATTGTTACACTGGAAGTAAGTGAATCCGTGCCACATCAGTAGTTTATTCCCTCTTGACGATGGTATCAGCTCATAATCTGGAAGTTTAATTATATTGTTTATGGTGTAAAACACGTTAGCAGGCAAAATTGAAATACAAGCTCAGTAAATACTCAACAGGTAAATAGGATGTATGTCTAGATTACGGACATTGCAGAGGATATCATTGTACTACTTAACAATTTTTACTATGGGCCATAATGCCTACTCTTGCGGGCCATATATCGCAAAAGATCCACTTAGAAGGTTCTAAAAGATTGAACGGGCAGACGGACAGAACGAACTTATAAGTGTTCCTTGTAAGTACTACGGAACCCTAAAAATAAGTAAAATTATTCATCATCATAATTTCAGCCATAGGAGGTCCACTGCTGGACATAGGCCTCCCCCATCGATTTCCAAAGGGACCGGTTGGAAGCGGCCTGCATCCAGCATTAAAAATTTAAATTATTAATTGCGATAAAAATGATCTCAAATATTTTTCTTGTGACCTTTAATTATGTATAAAAAACAAAAAAAAAATATATATATATTTGTTTATTTTATACCTATGTGTCTAACAAGTGCCTGAAATAAATAATTTTTAATTTTATAAAATATTTATTTATACTTTTTTAGACGCTGCGTGAAAATTAGTCCCTTAATATTATAAACCTTTGACGACAAATTGTTTCTCTTACGATGGCGACTGGCCTCTAAAATTTCATCGTAATGTAACATTCGCGGCGAATGGGGCATCTGATATATTATATACCAGCTGAAATCAGTTCGGCTCGCTGTACTGCCTATTTATACGAATGCTCGCATCGTGACGTTACGTTACGGTGAAACGTTACCGGTTAGTCGCCTGCTAGTTCAGATTTCAACTTCATATTCTCACGTATTGTTCACCTATTTTCACATAAGAGGGAGGTTCGTGACTATGTTCTTCCTCAGCTCTCACGATTTGTCCACAGGAATCAAGCTTGATCATCGCTTTACAACCATGGTGATTCTTGGAGCAGTAGTACCTAGGCGACGCGTTAGCTTGGACAAATGTGTATCCACGCCGCATCAGTAGCCGCTTGCCTTTTTGAGTTGGTATCAGCTCGTAATCTATAAAACCGTGGTTAAAACGTGAGATGGTTTTAAATAAAAATTCTAGCAATAGGAGATATTCTGTGAGCCGATATTTAAAAAAGTTTACGAAATGACCCAATAGATGGCGTTAGCAAACAATGCACTGATAAAAAGCGAGTAGCCAACTGTCATCAAGTTAAGTCTGTCACTGTCACCAGGGTCACACTGACTTCATTATTTGTCAACGCCACCCATTATAATCTTTTATAGTAATGTTTTTTTTTTCTTCTTTTTTGAGCTGTCAGGAAATTTCCCTTTTTTAATTTACTCCTTAGGTCGTTTACAAATTAAAAAGTTATTATAATTCCTTTAAGTATGTGTGATGCAACAAATCAACCATAGGTAACGAAGATATAATTAACATAAATAATTTGTCAATCATACATCATCACAACACGAGGGTGTTATCATACATGCATATACACTCGAAAAACCTAACCCTCCTTGCGCAGTCGGGTAAAAAGACCGCCACATACGGTTGAAATTATATGCAGAATAACCGGTTTAATACTGCATGAATAATTCCTGTGTAATGTATAAACTAAATGTGTGAAAATAAAAACTACGTCATATTTACATAGACTAGATACGTCAATACGTCATAAATACGTCATATTTACATGCTAGACTTCATCATCACGTGAATGTCGAGGCCATCCAGCTCCTCGATCACACAAACATTATTAGAAGACTTAAGAGAACAAAACCGTTGGGAGTTAGCGTAGTGAAGAACAAAGTGTTAGTGTTAAGTAGTGTAGTGCTACTTATAAAAAACATGAGAACAAAGTGTCTTCGCCTTAATAGAGACAATAAGAAACGTGTTAATGGACACATTCTTGGTTTTTAAAACATCATACTTAGAAGTTTAAGTTAGAATTAAATTACTTATTAGCTTAACATTAGGCTAGATTGTAATTAAATTAAGGGGCGCTAATAACTAGCGCAACTTAAATAAATAAAAAAAAAAACAAAAAAAAAATTACATAGCGTAAATTTTTGAAGCCACTTAAGATCTGTACGTGAATTTCATAAATATCACTACATAGTATAAAACAAAGTCGCTTCCCTCTGTCTGTCCCTATATATGCTTAGATCTTTAAAACTACGCAACGGATTTTGATGCGGTTTTCTCTATCAGTTACATAATTTTTCACGGAAGGTTTATAAATAAAACACATACCCGTGCGAAGCCGGGGCTGGTCGCTAGTTAAGTATATAAGAAGTATATCAGTATTTTTTTTACATTAATGTTTTATTTTAGTTTCAATATTTTGACAAATAACAAGTGCATTCTAATAAAAACTTGAAAATTCATAGTTTCACGTATGTCGCACCTACTTTCATATATACGGGGGGTTCGTGAGTATGGATTCCTTCCGCTTTCACGATTTGTCCATATTCATCAAGTTTGATCTTTGCTCTGCAATTCGCTGAGGTTTTTTTCGTACAATAAAACCTGTGCGAGTTGCTGTCTTGTGTGTATGTGAACCCATGCCACATCAGTAGTTTCTTACCTTTCACACTCGGTATCATCACATAATCTGTAAAGAAATTAAAATGTATTTTTAGCCGACTTCCTAAAAGGCGGAGGTTAGTAATTCGACTTTTTTTTATCTTTGTTACCTCAGACTGCCTGCGCCGACTACATGCGTGTGACCTGCGCTGACCAGTTTGGATAAGCGCAGGTAGATTGGCGCTAGTAACCTGCTTCCTACATGAATACGCCATTACGCAATAGCAAGTACGGCTCAATTACAAATTTTTCACGAACACTAAGAAACTTGTGGAGACACAAATTAACTAACTTAGTCCTCATGCAAAAAAAGGGCGGCAAGGTCGTTTGCAGGGCGAGTTCGACTAAATGCATTTAGGCTAATTTAGGCCAGATGCGTTCGAACCCACCACGCTTACCATTCTCTTATTTGTCTGGTCTGAGGTTCTAGGTCTTAGAAAAACTATAAACAGAAGTCACAACGCGTAGAAAATTATACTCGATAAACGTCCGTAGTTTCAAATATAAACATAGCTGTATACAATTTATATCGAAACAAAACTATTTTACCAAACCAACCGTAAATGTATTTATACATTTACGGCTCAGTTCCCTGATGTCTGTTCAATTTGCACAACATCGTCAAAACTCGTGAACCGTCGTTCAGCAAGCGATACGGCGATTATGTCTGAATCAGTAGTTTCTCTCCCGAGAGAAAAATACAATTTTCTCTTTCTCTCCCGTTGGTCAGACGGTGGTTCGTCAGCCAAGTTGACGTGTCTGTTACGGCACTTACGGTGTGTTACGGCTTGTGCAACTATCGCGTGACTGTGGATCCATTCTGGCTGCGTATTGAGTCCAGACAGATTGAGTATTGCCGCGATTAGAGCGTCATTGTGGCATCTTTCTATTTTTTTTAATCGAATTTTTAGGTGTACAAAAAGTATTTTCCAGCTACTTTCATATATGAGGGAAGGTTTATACATATAATAAAACACATACCCGTGCGAAGCCGGGGCTGGTTGCTAGTTAAGTATATAAGAAGTATATCAGTATTTTTTCACATTAATGTTTTATTTTAGACTTTCAATATTTTGACAAAGAACACGTACATCCTAGTAAAAACTTGAAAATTCACAGTTTCACGTATGTCGCACCTACTTTCTTATATACGGGGGGCTCGTGAGTATGGATTCCTTCCGCTTTCACGATTCTTCCATATTCATCAAGTCTGATCCTAGCTTTGCAATTAGCTGCTGTTTTTTTGCAACAGTAGTACCTGGGCGAATTGTTGTTTTGAGCGTAAGTGAATCCGCGCCACAGCAGTAGGTTCTTGCCTTTTGTGCCCGGTATCATCTCATACCCTGTAAAACCATACTAATAATTAAATAAATAACTTAATAAATGGATGTTGACTTGACGATCATTGTCCCGATAGTTGTATCGGTGAACGGTCTTATAGCGAGCCTCGACCACCAGCTTAAGAGGCTCTCGCTAGACGTTTGGGTCAAGAGTCAGATGTAGAAGGCGGTTATCCTTGACAAGGCACGTAAATTCAGGAGGTTCTTCACTCTGCAGCCCTAACCACCTGTAGCTTGGGCCCTGCCCCGCTGCCGGCGGCACTCTAGGTTTCGTATTTTTTTAATAATTGTTTTTGATATATTTATTGTAAAAAAACTTAAATTTAAGAATGAAAATAAATTATGTAAATAAATAAGAATGTAATGTAATTAATTTAAATTAATACAAATATTTATTTATTTTTATCATCTCATACCCTGTAAAACATCATTAGTATAATAATAATCAATTTGAAGAACAGACTTCAAAATTAGTAAATACGCAATTTCGTTTACTTATATGATATATTTTATTCAGTTTATTTGATTTTAAAACCAAACTACTAATTCGATTTTGATGTCATTTATATGGGACCTCTAAGGTACGGCTATGAAACAAAAATTGAATCATTAAAATCAATTCATAATTGGCGAAGAAATCGGTGATTATACTTTAAAAAAACAGTGGAACAAAGAACCTCCTCGTTTTTTGAAGTCGGTAAAAAATAGTAAAGAAAAACTACAAATGCCATTTGCAGACATTTAAAATCTACCTTCGATTAAACAAACTAAACAAAAAATCATCTGTTACTATCTCTTTCAAAACACAAACAAAATCTGTTATTATAAGATTTTAACTAATCATTTTTTCAAGAATAAAAATCGACTTCACGAGTTTAATAAACGGGATTCATCCCTTAATCGTCAACCCTTAGACGTGGAATATTTCCTTCAAATTTATATGGGCTTACCCTCGAGTTAATAAGCCTCTTCAATAAAAATAAAACCGGCCAAGTGCGAGTCAGGTTCGCGCACTGAGGGTTCCGTACCACCACAAAATACAATAATTATCAATTAAAAAACCGACTACAAAATTAGTAAAATATGCAAAAAAAAATATTCGGTGAAGTCGTCCAGGTAACCTTGGGTAATGAACAGAAATTTATCACCAACTCGTACTTGGCCATTATTTGTTGTTATCCTAGGTATCAAGTAACATAAACAAAAAAAAATGGCCGAGATACGGTTTGCAGTCGCTGAATTGCTGTGAAAAGGTAGGCATCAGTTCTGTTGAAAATAAGTAAAACAGTGCGTTTTTTAAATCTCAAATTATTGTTTATATTTTTCATGTCTTAGATATTTATAATAATATCGTGTACCACTTCCCTCGCCTATGTTTGTTGGTCGGTCATGATTGTGTTTCTCGATATCTTCTGTCCATCCCATATCACCATCGAGGCTAAGCTTCAGTTTGGCTTTACAACCATCCTTCTTTTTGTTACAATAGTACCTCCTAGTATCACAGTGTTGATTGTATTTGTACCCTCTGTGTATCAACACATTCCTGTATTTGTTTCGAATAATCTCATAAAAATCTGTAAAATAACCATGATTTTAAACTACGCCAATGTCTAGCGTGCTTGGAGTCTGGAACTGGAGTCGATGGAGAAGGGCGCCAAGAAGCTGATAAATAGGCCACGACAGTTTGGACAAAACCTTGAGCATCAACGTAAGATGGACTGGATGGACACTTCCAAAAGGAAGAAATATTTATGCCTCGCTGAGAGATTCATATTTCCTGTTTGAGGTTTTCCGCCGCTGGACCAGTTAACATCCCAAACTAACGAGATCCCACGACTCCAGGAAACTAACGATATGTCATCAGGCCTCTTGCCATCGTCATGTATTATTATCATAAGCTATAATTTTGTATAGTAATTTTTAAACTTTCGCAATTTGAACATATGTTATAATGTTTATCGGGACTTATCGCATAATATTTTAGTAAAAATAGGTACCTTTCGCTCGACGTTTCGAACATGTTACAATAGCAGTGGTCACGAGCGACTACAATTTTTTTTTCTTTATTACTTTGTTCAGAAAAATGACAGATCCAGACACATAATTTTACACCACCACCGTTCTTTGACCATTTAAAGTTTAACAAAATTCCCACACATATACACATAGTTTGGGCGTTCATGGTTATGAATGCCTTCAGCACTACTTATTCTGCCCTCAGCGTTTAGTTTCAGCTTGGCCTTACATCCAGATGCAGTTGACGCCGACTGGTATCTTTTTGAACAATAGTACCTCAAAGTGTGATCGCGTTGTGCGTACGTATATCCTTTCCACATAAGAAGTTGTTTTTTACCTTTACCTGACGGTATAAGCTGATAATCTGTAAACATATGAAAACATAAATATATAGCAACGTAAGTTACACGCTAGTGCGGATTAAGGTAACTTAACCACACGCATTTTTTTGCCATGACTTCTAGGCGATCTGTGATTTTATTGGACACAAACCCTATCATTATTGGAAATTATGTAAAAGAAATTAAAAATAAATACCATTTTCATGGGTTACATTTAATAATAATTAAGTTTTCGGTAAGTTCTTAATAACAAATCTATTATCAAAATACAAATACAAAATTATTTATTTCACATAAAATAAAAAATTAAGTACAGATAAAAATAAATTTTATCAAAAAACTATTAGTAACGTTTTTATTTATTTTTCCTGTCCGTGCGCTTGTAGGCTTGGCTCGCCGAGCTATTCAGCCGAGTTATTCTTAATTCTAAGTTGCAATGGGCAGGCCACATCGCTCGAAGAACCGATAACCGACGGGGAGGAAAGGTTTTTTAGTGGAAACCACGAATCGGAAGACGCAGCGTAGGTAGGACTCCCACTAGCTGGACCGACGACATTGTGAGAGTCGCGGGCATCCAGTGGACGCAGATGGCAGGCTGTCGTTCGGTGTGGAGGTTAAAGGGGAAGGCCTTTGTTCAGCAGTCTTCTGGCTGATGATGTGAATTTTACATATTTTCCGTCTATATTTACATATGTGGGGGGGTCGTGGCTATGGTTTTCATCTGCTTTTACGATTTGCCCATGGGAGCCAAGTTTGATTTTCGCTCTGCAGCCATAGTAATACTTGGAACAGTAGTATCTGGGCGAGTCATTATCTTGAAAGAATGTGAATCCGTGCAACATTAACAGTTTTTTGCCTTTTGGTGTTGGAATCCACTCAAAATCTGCAAAACGCAAAAAATATATTAATATGAGTACAGTCAGACTCGTAAATATCGTACAAAACGCAGCAATCAAAACTTCACAACAAGTGAATACCTTTGTTAGATAATATAATCATGATCATCATCCTCGTCATTTTAGCCTATCATGTTCCCACTGCTGGGACACAGGCTTTCTCTTAGAGAGAGGATGGGCCCTATTCCACAATGCTGGCCTAGTGCAATTTAGGGAATGTCATATATGTCTTCTAACTTTTGAGGTTCTTTGACATCGGTTTCTTCTCGATGTTTTCCTTCACCGTTTTAAAGCGATAGCATCGAAACTGCACATAATTTGATTAAATACTCGCTCGGTCACCATCGTTCATATAATACCTATAATTATTTAGGTATTATAGTCATAGATATAGCTCAAAGGATAAGCAAGCTGAAGTGGTAAAGGGCTGACCATATCTGTAGAACAACCTATAACTGACTGCACTGCCTGAATGGGTGATCCTCGATAATTACCATCTGGGTGTCTTCAAATCTTGAGTGAATCGATTTCTTCTACACAAGTGTGCTCCATCGAACACATCATCTCTTAACATCATAGGAGTTGGCGGTCAAACGCAAGTCTATAAATAATTTTTTTTTAAATTGGGGTAGACGAGTTCTAGAGTATCCGCTTATCGGCAACTGTAGAGTAGGGTACCCAGCAGCCAGGTGGAGCGACGACCTGCGTAAGGTGGCTGATAACACAGCGGATGCGTAAAGCAGAAGACCCTGCCATGTGGCGTTCTCCAGGAGATGCCCAAGTTCAACTTTGGACAAACATTAATTGAGCTGATGATGATGAAAATAATGTATTATGATGGAAAATATACATACACTATGGTGATGTATGGTGATTTAAGTTTACTTTATGTGTGGAAACACTTAAGAAATGAATGGCATATTAAGCAAAACAAGTTATTTATTTATGTATAAAACATTTTTTTTTACTGTTTCTAGTTCAAATATTCATATATATATATATAAAACACACAAGGAAAATACACATGTCATGTTTTTACACAGTACACACTTTGCACTCATCCATATACAGGGATATGCGGAAATGGTGTACAAAACTAAAGGGGGACAACTTTTACTATAGGACCGACCCTGAAATCGCGAAAAATATATCACATGTTCTATTGAAAAAAGTCATTCTCAAAGTCACACTTTAATACTTTAGAAAATTTATGGAACAGCTGATATTTTTTCCCCGATTTCAAATTTGGGCCCATAATGAAAACTGTTGTCCTCTATATTTCCATCGAGGCTTAACGTGGCCTCGTGGTATCACAGGGTATTTGCATCCATAAGGTACCATAATATAAACGGTTTCTGTCTGTTGTCCTGTAAACTCTAGTTGCGACTATAGTTTCAACCGCATTCGGCAGTCTTTTACAAATGGGTGCGCGCGTAAGGTGGGTGAAATGGCTGGAGTAATTCTCGTATAATATAAAAATTTGTGAAAACCCCGTCAGTTTCCAAAATACACATATCATTTTATTAAATACATGTGTTGTATTTTGTACATTTGTGTTCACAATAAATTTGCTTATGAGATTAGTAACATAATTCTCAAAAAAATACCAAAATATCTCTTGATTGGGAGATCTTCTGACCACTATTATTCAATTCACATGTACTTTACTTCAAGTGTGAAATTTCTTTTATTATATCCATTTATTATATCCATCTGGATTACAGGTGTGTGCTTTTTTTGATATAATATAGTAATCCTAAACATATACACAAAATGTTAACAAAGTAAAACAATTAAAAACAATGTAGACTAAGAAAGTGGGTAGATCTTTTTGTATGTAACTACGCCGAAATATCGGGAGCTCCATTCACAACCTTACCACGTTAAATATCCCGTAAATAATGATATAACTTTAGTGGTAGATTTTGTTAATGATCTTTTATTTGACAATCGGTCCACATTCTGCGTACATTTTTATAGTAAATAGAAGCGCGCCACTGTTCTAACTTCTCCTAAACTAAATTATAACATCCAAATCCATACAGTTGTTACGGAGTTGAGTTTGGCGCATTTATAATCATCTTAGTGTGATGTTGAATAATAGTCTTTCATTCGTATCATGTTAGAATAAAAAAAATACCAAACATTTTTTCGGCGTAGTTACATACAAAAAGATCTACCAATCATATAACTGTAGTGTAAACTTCATCACAAAATATAAAAAGTAACACTTACTTCCACATTTACTGTTCCTGGACATTTCAGCACCTTATGCTGACAACACCGCCACCGAGCCACTCCATTCTTATATTTTTTATGAAGATTATATACATATTTGTCGTATTGCAAAACATATCCTCTCCCACTTCTTACCAGGGCAAAGTGTGAAGCATTATTCGTGCCGATATGAAATAAAATATACTCAATCAATTTACATTCCGATTCCATCGTCAACGTGAAAAGTCTATTTTATTTTTGACTTACTATTTACACAAAACGCGCAATAATAAAATAGATGCATAAGTGTATCCAAAAACAAAAAGTGTAAGTGATTAATCAAACTTTGCACCTTTTATAATATATAATACAGGTAACTTAGTGCAGAAGAGAAAAATGCTCTACTACCAGTTTTTTCTACTTAGTTTGGTAATGCAATGGTTATACAATTAATTTGTGTCCGTGTGGAAGCGGCATCGACGAAAATAGACTTCATGGACTCTACTGCCAACGTAGTGCCGGTAGATTTTACCCGCCACGGCTCCATAAATGATATCATCAAACGGGCGCTTGCCACCATCAACATCTCTGCTGTTCTAGAGCCGGTGGGGATAGTTCGAGATGATGGCAAACCTCTGATCCCCTGGGAGCGGGGAAGGGCTCTCGTTGGGGCTGCTACATGCGTCGATACGTTAGCCCCTTCTCACCTCAGGGGTACAATTAAAAGAGCCGGAACCGCGGCGGAGGCTGCAGAAGACACCAAGCGGCGCAAGTATGGATCACTTTTAGGTATATATTTGTGCCGCTTGGCGTCAAAACTTTTGGTCCATGGGGTCCATGAACCAAAAAGTTTATTAAATGGATTTCGCCACATTTAGTCAACGCCGCTTGTGATAAAAGAGCTGACTCATTCTTAGCGCAGAGAATTTCTTTGGCAATTCAACGCGGGAATGCAGCCAGCGTGATTGGTACTTTACCACACGGACAATATCTTGTTTTTGATATTTAGTTTATTATTTAGGGCTTTTTTGTTTCATTTCATATACATTTGTATATTAATAATAGTACATATTTTTCTGTCTTTTACATACACTTTAAGGCAAATAGAGACTAATTAAAATTTGACGAAGTCAATAACAATATGACAACTATGTAATTTATTGATTGCCAAAACTGGTTTGCATTTATAAAAAATATTACATTTACACGACATTATGAGATCAGTTTCATTTATTCTAAATTAAGTTTGTTGATACATATTTACTGCAATTAAGATAAGTACTTATTTAATAATATATATTGGGTGATATTCGCGTGTCAAAGTATGTAACGTCTCTGTAATTCTTCATATTTTAAATTTCTGCCAATTTTCACCTAAGTGACAATTATTGTGCGGCTTTCTGATCAAAATTGTATGTTCATCCTAGAAATACACATATTTATAGGCAAGTGATGGGTTTATAAATATAATAATGAAAATCACGCATAAAAAATTAAAACGATTCAAAATACTGTTTTAAACTATCACGGTTGTTCACTAAAGTTATATGATTATTTACGGGATATTTACCGTGGTAAGGTTGTGGAAGGAGCTCCCGATATTTCGGCGCAGTTACATGCACCATGTTCACGGGAAGACAAACAACCACACACAACCTTACCACGATAAATATCCCGTAAATAATCATATAACTTTACGATTCAAAATGCACCATAAAGCATAAAAAACAACATTACTTTTATAGTTAACGATCCAGAGCATCTTATCTTTTTATATTTAGAGCAACGCCAAAAAGCTGCTCCATTTTTATATCTTCTATGAAAATAATATTCATAATCTCCATGTATCAAAACATTACCTTTCTTGTTTCTTACTAAGGTAAAGTACGATAAGTCAGTAGATATTCCTGTAAATAATAAACACAGCCATCATTTTCTAACTCGATTCAAATTAAAAAAAAAAAATAGAAATTTTGCTATTATCTAGTCTAAAAGTGGTTTGTTTTATTGAGAAACGGGTTCAAAATAATCAAGTTTTGCTAAAAACACGTATAAATTTCTCTAAATACTACTTAAGATTAATTTTAAACTCTCGCAATTTGAACATATGTTTATCGGGACTTATCGTTATTTTATTTCGGTACCTTTCGCTCGACGTTTCGACCATGTTACAATGGCCGTGGTCACGAGCCGACTGAAAACTGCTGGTAAGTGCGCCGAGAAGAGCGGGTGTTTTGTTCATCTACCCTCAATTGATCTTTACTTTTCCGAAATAAAATAATGCTATAAGTCTCGATAAACATTTAAAACATGTGTTTTTCTTAAGGCGCCATCTCCTACCGGAGATCGGCTATCAAAAAGACTACCTACTTAAACAAACTTTCGACACAGCTGATAGGAATCTTGTGTTCAGGTTGAACCACGTCCTGATATTTTGAGCCACGAGCTCCTTCTTCCGGGTGGTCACTTCTTTTGGATTTTCGTATTTATCAATAGCCTTGTTTATTTTAAATTAAATTGTATAATAATTATTTACATACACTGTATTTAAGTTAAGTAGGCTTTATAATTCAAGTGAGTGATCTTCTTAGTCTAATCAATAAACATACAATAAAACTTATCATATTTTATGCAATGTCCGGATTCCCAAGGCGTCTGCTTCAAATTCCCATCAACTTGTAAGCCAATCACAAGTGTGTGGTTTTCTGGCCAAAATATGGTTATCCTAAAGTTTAACACAATTTAGGTAAGTAAATGTGGTGTTACTAAAAATAATAGCAGCACGCATACAACTTGAAAACAGAATAAATTGCAACATAAACATCGAGATACATATAGTCACAAACGTGCACAAAATGTCCGAACCAAAACTCAGCGCACGCTACGCATTGCACCGACTTTTTGGTTAGTTATAAAGCAACCGCGATCCGATTACAACGCCGCGCGATGCCATAGCGGACAAGCAATGTTGAACACTAAGCAAGCAACGGATACATTTTAGAGAGTGCGCATCAGATCTGCATGATTTAATTCCCTCCTGCCCTGTTTTCTATCGGACTGCCAGAGCGGGCACGAAAAATCGACATGGTTGGCATTCCGAAAACCGATTCACTTTTGACTTGAAAACACCTCTTGATTGTGCCTCTATAGGTATAGTATCTCGATGATCAAAAGCAGAAAAAGCAGTATTTACTTTTATAGTTACGGATCCCGAACACTTCATCCTGTGATATTTAGAACACCTCCAAATAGCTGCTCCACTTTTATATTTTTTAAGAACATGGTATTTATAGTTTTCGTGCTGCAAGGATATTCCTTTTTTGCTTTGTATTAAGGTGAAGTACGAAGCAAAATTTAAAGTGGCTGAAAGAAATGCAATCTCTTTGTGATTCCCGATTCGTATAACAAATCGTTTCATTACATAGATTACGTAGATTTTCATATAAACTTTCAACCCTTTTTTTCTTCCTTAATCCGGACATCTTGCAAAATAACATAGCTTATACTTCAATCTGGTCATGGCTAAGTATAGTAATTTTTAAACTTTCGCGATTCAAACACATGTTTTCATATTTATCGGGACTTATCGCGCACTATTAAATATAGGTAAAAATAGATACCTTTCGCTCGACGTTTCGACCGTCGAGCGAAAGGTATCTATTTTTACCTATATTTAATAGTGCGCGATAAGTCCCGATAAATATGAAAACATGGCTAAGTATATTCGTGAAACCGCATTTAAATCCGTCCAGCGGTTTAGGAGATGTGCTTGGACAAACAAAGAAACAAACAGACAAAAATTCTAAAAACACTCTTATTGTGTTCAGGTGCTTATTTTAAGATGCCCTGTATAAATATATTTTTCGTATCTCGCAATTACAGATTTTTTTATCTCTACGTTTTTATTATATGTATAAAGATATAGATTAAAGCAAAAGATCATTCAATTAATAAGTTTACTGAAATACTTACGACTTATGAAAATGTGAATATACAAGGTGTAACAAAAAGATGTGCTAATACTGAAGGGGTATGTACTTATTCATCATTACAAATAAATTTTACTATGGGACAATCTCTGAAATCGCAAAAAAATACAGCTGTTTCATACATTTTGTCGAGTGTCAATTACCGTTTTCTATGGAACAGCAGATTACTTTTCGCTATTTTTGGTTTGGCCTCATAGTAAAAGTAGATCATAATAATGAGTACATACATACCCTTCGTATTACTCCACCTTTTTGTTACACATTCTATGAATGTAAAATTATGATGCACTTTTCAGTTATAGTCATGAATATAATTGACAAGTACATCATAATTTTACTAGAAAACAAGGGGAAAGTATAGTTATATGATTATTTACGGGATATAGACCAAGGTTGATAATTTTTTAAACCAAAAAAAAACACAGTTGGATGAAACCCATTAGAAAAGGAGGGGAACATGATGAAATGAAAGGAAAAATATATTACAATAATAATTATAAATTTAAAATAAATTATTAATAAAGGCAAGCTTTCACCAAATTTAGTATTTTTTTATTTTTTTTAAAGATAAAAATAAAAAACAAAAAAGTTGGTTATTTGAATTTTTCACACCAATTTTGAGGTTATGTGAAAAAATTGTGTAAACTATAGTTGTAGATCTTTTTATTACCTACACCTTTGCGATTTAACTTTTTTCGGGGTTTAACTTTCAATCCTCTGCACCAATAAAATAAATAAATATCTGGGACATTATTGCACACATGGTCATCTGACCCCAAACTAAGCAAAGCTTGTAATATGGCTGCCAGAGACTGATATAAATACATATATATTTTTAAATATATACTTAAATATATATTAACACCCTGACACAGAACAAACACAAATATTTGTCCTAGGTGGGAATCGAACCCACGCCCCCACGCGCAGAAGTCAGATACACTACCAACTGAGCTAACGGGGCTGTCAACAATGGCTTATTTAGTAGTAGATCAATTTTACCTGCAGTTTCAATGCCATCGCTCAAAAACGATGAAGAAACCGGTATGTCCAAGAATCTCGAATGTTCAAATTCACTAAAATGCAATGGGGCACTGGTGGATCAGAGTCCATCCACAATATTTCACATATACACACATCACAAACACATACTTATCATGTAATATTCTAAGTGAATATACAAACAGTTACCTACATATATTTTTACTAACTTTCTCACTTCTGTGTAGTCAACCGCTTATTCAGCCGCCAAGCAGTAGCACTGTGTTCCGGATTGAAGGGCATGTTTCCAGCGAAATTACAGGGCACACAGAGATTTGACATCTTATATCTCGGGGTGACGAGCGCAGTGCATTGCCATCCAGGGTTTTGAACTGTTGAAGTTCTAAATTCTGAGAGCCGTTGAGCTGTTATGGGCAAGCGTGAAGAGCCATTAGGCGAGCGACTTCGCTCGTCTCGTCACCAAATATCATAAAAAAGTCACCTTCACCTATGAAGGTCTCCTTCGACTTTTTCCAAATTATAGTTTTAAAATAACAAACCACGTTTATTTGACTACGTAAAACAACAACCTAAATAGCCTTCGTAGGTTAACTAGTAGCAATTGAATGGTGCAGTAGGTACAAGTAACCTAACTACTGTATTGTCACCCAGATTACATGTACTTGCAAAGTTTCAAATCGCTACAATTAGAAGTTAAAATTAATTTCCAAGATCTGTTAACATAGTTCATTAGTAAAGCTAATAAAAGTATGTTTTTAAAATCAATTCTATTTCAGGTCTCTATATCTATTCTTGAGCCGTCTGCTACAAGTTTCCCTCAATTTCCACGCCAGTCACAAGTGTGTGCTTTTTGGTTCATAACACGTTCATCCTAAAGTTGAACACACACTTTAATTCTCAACGCATACAAATAGTAAGCTCTACTAAAGTACACTACATCAACAAACAACAACTATTATTATAAAAGCGAAAGTAACTCTGTCTGTCTGTCTGGATGTTTGTCGCGTTATCACGGCTAAATGACTGAACAAATCTTAACGAAATTTGGCAGGAAGATAGTGTGCATCGTATGGACCGACATAGGGTAAGTATTGTTTTCCCCAGAAATTCGGAAAACCTGGAAAATCGCGAGTAACACCGCGGGATACAACTAGTAAAACATAATAGAAGCCATTGTTATTCAAAATAAATCATCTGCTTTTTGCACACTAGTAAATAACAATCAATGTTTTAGGGACATGACCTAACTAAACGCAAGACTATTATACAATAGTAGTAAATAGTAACGTTTTTAAGTATGGCAGAACATGTATAGTTTTCGAGCTGCATGGCTTCTATTTTCATAAACTAAGGCAAATTAATCACATATTTAAGTATGTAATTTCGTTGTATGTATTTTTTGTTAATTAGTATTGATTATATTACCAGGATGAACAGATGCTTGCTCGACAAATTATTTCAGATACTTATTTGAAAATAATTATAAGTATAGATTTAAAATTTTAATTAAGTTTGAGATATTATGTCAGTGCGTGTAGTGAAGCTAAGTATCGATACAAACATCTTAGTTTTTCAGTACTTATTGTTCAAACTATTATGTATACATATTAAAAAAAAAAAAAAAAAAACAGTCGGATTATTTTCACTATTATCTTTATCGGTCGAAACGATTGGTCGGTGGTTAATTTATAATGAATCCACGCAAGTTTTAATGAATCTATATGCTGCTTAACAAACCATGACAGCGACACTTACTTTAACAGTAATTGATCCCAAACATCTCAGATATTTATATTTAGAACATCGCCATATCGTCCCGCCATTTTTATACTTTTTGTGAATATGATATTTGTATTGCTCATACTGTAAAGCTTTTCCTTTATTCTTTTTTGAAGTGTGACACAGAGCATAAATGGAAATGCCTGTAAGAAATGAAACATATCTTAATCATTTAACACCTCGATTCGAAGAACAAATTCATTAAGAAAAAGGTATCCATTATTAACTAAAACAAAACGTTGCTGGATAATAGTCAAAGAGAATTTTTATTAAATTAAAATGTAAATAAATATGTGGGACATTATTGCACACATGGTCATCTGACCCCAAACTAAGCAAAGCTTGTAATATGGCTGCCAGAGACTGATATACATACATATATATTTTTAAATACATACTTAAATAGATATTAACACCCAGACATAGAACAAACACAAATGTTCATCACACAAATGTTTGTCCTAGATGGGAATCGAACCCACGCCCCCAAGCGCAGAAAGTAGGTTCACTACCAACTGAGCCACCGGGGCAGTCAATTGTTTGACACTTAATGCCTGTGCTTCAATCTAATCCTTCATTCCACGATTACCATCTTGTACCATCTTAAACACACCGACAACTCACAAAACTCAAGTATTCATAGGCGAGGGTGACTGCATATCACCAGGCAGCAGCCCGTCTACTTGTTAGCCACCTATGGCATTAAATAATTATTAATATTAAAAACCGACTTCATAAAAATTTCAGTTCTGGACCAAACTGAAATGGGACCACACGGGATACATCAGTTTTCAAATAAAAAAAGAATCATCAAAATCGGTTCACGCAGTCGAAAGTTATGAGGTAACAAACATTAAAAAAAAACAGTCGAATTAAAAACCACCTTTTTGGAAGTCGGTTAAAAAAATCATCAAACTTGCCAGTGCCAGTTACAGTGTTACAATATTTTTACACTACTGCATGTTATTAATTTGCAGTATCCAATATTATCTAACAATAACTCCATTCATTTATATACATTAAAGCAAGTCTTAAATAGATAAAAAATCGAAGGTACAAGAAAAATACGGTGAACGGTTTTGCGGCAAACAATGTTTATGCGTGATGCCGACATTGCACGTTGAAATCAAAATAAGAACGAAAGTTTTTTACTTGTTTCACATCATCATCTTCATAAGACGTCCACTGCTGAACATAGGCCTTCCCCTTTAACCTCCACACTGAACGACAGCCTGCCATCTGCATCCACTGGATGCCCGCGACTCTCACGATGTCGTCGGTCCATCTAGTGGGAGGCCTACCTACGCTGCGTCTTCCGGTTCGTGGTCTCCACTCAAGAACCTTTCTACCCCATCGGTTATCGGTTCTTCGAGCGGTTGTTTCACATAAATAAACCTAATTTATATTTTAATATAACTTCCTGCTGCGGTCTTAACATATTTCGGAGGGCCATGGTTGTGGTCGTTTGCTGTTTTTTCTATTTTTCCACAACTGTCCAATTTTAATCGCGCCTTACATTTTTTGGTGCTTCTAGCAGAACAATAGTAAAACTTGCCATTTACATTATGATATGTATACGATTTCCACACGAGTAGTTTTTTTCCTCTTGAAGAAGGTATCCATTCGTATTCTGAGAAATAATACAATTTAATGTATTGGTACGAAAAGTACAAGCTGAAGTTTAAACATATGTTCAAATGAAGGTAGGAGATCACAGCCCTCATTTCTCAACTTCACTTGACTCACGACTCACTCTAACTTCACGTGACGACCTCAGCATTCTCCATAAGTTAGATTTCAACCACGGCCTTTTAAACATGTTCGAAATATTATAATTAGTTAAGTAATAATTATCAATACTAAAAAACTACTTCATAAAAATGACAGAAATGGACCAAATTGAAACGGGACCTCCTCCTTTTTGGAAGTCGGTTAAAAAGAGTGATGGAATCCCGTTAGAATTGTAAACTTTTTATATGGTAGGCTATTTAAAGATCTAGGATCAGATATTTGACATCTTATATCTCAGGGTGACGGTGACGAGCGCAGTGCATTGCCATCCAGGGTTTTGTACTGTTGAAGTTCAATATTCTGAGTGGCGTTATGCTGTTATGGGCAAGCGTGAAGAGCCATCAGGCGAGAGACTTCGCTCGTCTTGTCACCCAGTATCAAAAAAATATATCAAGAACGAGTATGTGTATATTTAAAAGTAACATTTCGAGGAATCAAAACCAAATTACATTATGTTAAGAAATCAGACACAGAAATACAAAAGTAATATTAAAACACGCCCCCGTTCGTCGCTTGAGCAAAAACGACGGTTGGTCGTTTGATTTTCTTCTTTTCTTGCCACAGAATCCACAGACACGTAACCTTTGTTCTAAAACGGCATCTGATCATCATCATGGTGGTAAAAAAGTCACCCGGTATGTGGCTACAGTGTCAGCACTACTGCCATCCAAATTAAGACCCTTTGAGAAACAATACATTTATAGTCACAATCGTGAACAAAAAAATGTCTGAACCAAAACTCGGCGCACGCTACGAATTGCGCAGACTTTATGGTTAGTTGTATGTCAACCGCGATCCGACTACAACGCTGCGCGATGCCAGTGCTATGATTCCATAGCAGACAAGCGACGTTGAACAGTATGCAAGCGACTAACATCTAAATTGAAGTAAATATATATACGACGCTTTTTTTTACTGTTTTCACTTAGAGATTGTGACTGTATAGGTATTGTATCTCAATATTAAGACCTTATAGATAGCTTTAAGCAATTTTTACATACTCTCCATTTTCAATTCTATGATATCGCGGTGGGTCGTGGTAATGCTGGCCCTCAACACATTCTATCAACGTCTTTTCTCTGTTCATCTTCAGTCGCGCCTTGCAATGTAACGCTCGTCGACTTGAGCAGTAGAATTTCCATCTCATCTCTGAATACGTGTATCCTCTCCACATTAAAACACTGCCTTTTGGTGTCAATATAAATTCAAAATCTAAAAAAATATACTGTTAATAGTTTAAAAACTAAATAACACGCTTATGAGACTTGCTAAAAAAATTAAAGGAGCCCAAACTCGATGGGTTTACTTATAAACATTGAATAGCTCCACTATCCCTCCCGGCTCCATCAGAACCTACGTAATGTATGGCACCAAGTATAATGTATAGCAGTAGTTAGTAGAATCGGGGCCCGGGTATCCTCAAATTGTAAAGTGCACATGCTATCGGTCGGCCACTATCGCTCGTGTGTACTTGCAAAGATTTTAATCGATATGACAATTAGAATTAGGTTAAAATCGAGTTCCTCGACACGAAAATTGCTTCATAGCATTTGCAATGTTATTCTAAAGATCCTTAAAATAAAAAACATATAATTTTTCGAAGTAGAGATCAATATTTTTTTTAATCCACTCATTGTTTTTAATCTTAAAAAAAAATGTATTTGTTTTTCAAGTGAAAACTTCGTTAGCCGCGTTGAGCGGTTTTTGGTAAGGGCAAAACTTACGGGTTCGCGTCACCGACATGCTAATTAATGTTTTTAAGTTTTCACTCATGTCAGCAGTCTCCATGACTGCAATTGTTTTTCGAATTTTGGCAACGTTGTATTGAAATAATAAAATTATCACAAAAAAACTTTATTTTAATTTTACATGAATATCCGCCGCATCTGAGGCGTACGTCATACTCGCTACATTTTCACGTTCGTCCATATAAAAGCTTCGGAACAATACAAGAAATGAAAATAGTTTGAAAATGAAAATAGAAAATAGAAGAAAATAGGAACTAGAAAATAGAAAATAGGAACAATACAAGAAAAGAAAATAGAAAAAAATTACTACTAACCATAGAGTCACAATCTCTACGAAAGGCTCGCCTTATCATACGAGTCTATATCTAAACAATATCTGAGGCTTGCGTATTGTACTCGCATGCATATGAAACCCTAGATTACTTTTAAACAATTTTCACATAGTTTCCACTATCTGTCTTATAATATCGTGGCGGGACGTGGTAATATACGACATAGAATGAGTTAAATCGGGCGAACCTACGAAAAGCTCGCCTCATCATATGAGTCTATATCTAAACCATAGAAAAGAGAATAAATAGAACGGAAATTAGAAGGAAACTCTATCGCCAGGTATTGTGACAGATATGTGATTGGACATTCTTATTTATGTCAACTCGTCGAACTCTGCGTCACAGTCGCTAACACAGTTGTTATGTGTTTATATGGTAGCAAGTGGCTACAACAAATTTCTTACAAATATGCCTTGACAGCCGTTCTACTTTAAACAAAAAAAAAACTTTTCTGTAATCTTAACAATATCTGAGGCTTGCGTATTGTACTCGCATGCATATGAAACCCTAGATAACTTTTAAAGAATTTTTACATAGTTCCCACTATCTGTCTTATAATACCGTGGCGGGGCGTGGTAATGTTCACCCTCAGAATGCTTTACTTTGGTCATATCTTTGTTCAACTTCAGCCGTGCCTTACATCCAGATGCGATGCGACTCGAGCAGTAGAACTTCCCTGACATCTTGGAATACGTGTATTTTTGCCACATCAGTAGCACCTTGCCCTTCGATGTCGGTATGAATTCGAAATCTACAAACATTAGAATGATTAACAGTGTAAAAAAGTTTATTGAGAAAAGGACATTGGCTACACATTCGGGTTTTCACTTAAATAGCAAGGAAATGAAACAGTAATAATTAAAGATAAAGAGATATATTTGTTTCCACTAAAAATACATTTTCTATGTGACACAGAAGTAGAACATTAGTAAAGTAATATAAGTATCCATAAATTATTATTTAAACAGAATGTAGGGAAAAAAAAACAATAATACTTAATGACTTCACCAAAGTATTGTAAGTAAAACCAATCTCTTTAATTAAAATTTAAACTGATATAATTTTTTGCGCCCATTACTGGGCAGACTAAAGCCATTAATACCGTACTGTTTGTATTACGTATTTCACTGTCATGAGTGCACTATACACTAAAGTAGTGAAGACTTCACTAAAGACTTCTATGGATTTTTGGAAACAACATGAAAATAGACGTTTCACCTAATTATATTACTTTCCACACTCTAGCACATTCACGAACGCTGGTTAATCGATGTTGGTTAATGTCATAATACATCTATGAACTTTTGAGGTGGTCCACGAATCTCGAAAGTTCTAAGACGAATAACGGTTTCCTCACGATGTTATCCTTCACCGTTTTTGAAGTCAAAATCATTTATTAATAAATATAAATTTACATGTCAATTCTAATTATTAGATATAAATTGTATAAAAAAAAACAATACAACACAAAAATGAACAAATCAATAACCATGTCAATTGTCCTTATTTAAAAATATATTATGCATCTACAGGCATTTACTTTATTCGATCTTTATTTTTTATTTGCGCTGAATTTCGTGAACTCATCGAAGTCATTAGAACGTTTGCAAGATGAGCCAGCGCTTGAGTCTACTTTTAAAGCAGCTTACACCTTGAATGATGGCCTCGAAACTGCACATAATTTACACTAAATAAGTCAGTTATTGGTGTAGGGGCGAGAAACGCACCGGGCACCGTAAAATAGGCTTTATTTCTACTACTCATAAAATTAATCAGTATAAGAAGCTTGCATTCTATAACTAGACAAAATAATGAGTACCTAGGCAAGTTGTTCATAATAATATCGAATGATGTTCAACGGACGCCTAATGTATACATAATTTACATAAAGTTGATCTTAAATCGGGCCAACCTACGAAAGGCTCGCCTTATCATATGAATCTAAACCACAGAAAAGAGAAGTAAATAGAACGGAAATGAGAAGGAAACTGTCGCCAGGTATTGTGACTGGTGAGGAAGAAAAGCCACTGACCTGTGAGGATCCGAAGGTGGCACTCGGGGTGTGCGGTTACGCTCGTTTTTGGGTTTTTCCTTTGTAATTGGTGCAGAAGATGGGGTGGCGTTAGACGCGCTCGCGCACCTCGTATGGTCCGAGGATGCGCACTCGTGAAGTGGAGACGTATATCACGCACGACGGTTTATCTCCAACTGCTCGAGGTCGGGTCCCGAAGGTTCCCGAAGGCTGGAGTACCAACACAACGAAAACGCACGGCTCGTAGCTATTCTACCATTACCAAAATACTCGGAAACTAATGTTACTCTATGCGTGGTCACGTGACAGTAGATGTTCATTGCGCGCGAATCTCAAAATTTGAAATGAAATATAGGAAAGTGGTTCTGTACGAACCAGTGACAGATATGTGATTAAACATTCTTATTTATGTCAACGAGTCGAACTCCGCGTCACAGTTGCTAACACAGTTGTTATGTGTTTATATGGGGTGCAAGTGGCTACAACAAATTTCTTACAAAAATGCTTTGACAGCAATTCTATTTTAAACAAAAAAAATAAACATTTCTGTGATCTAAACAATATCTGAGGCTTGCGTACTCGTATTGTACTCGCATGCATATGAAACTCTAGATTACTTTTATACAATTTTTACATAATCTCCACTATCTGTCTTATAATACCGTGGCGGGACGTGGTAATGTTCACCCTCAAAATACTTTACTTTTGTCATATCTTTGTTCAACTTTAGCCGTGCCTTGCACTTACATGCAATTCGACTCGAGCAGTAGAATTTCCCCGTTATCTCCGAATAGGTGTAATTATGCCACATCAGAAGTCTCTTGCCCTTCAATGTCGGTATGAATTCGAAGTCTACAAACAATGAGGCAATATTTTTTATTCACATCTATGGCCTTTAATTGCCTTTAAACATATACAAAGACCAGAGACTTTTCATTTCCACAGAGAATATCAGCAAAGAAAACCAATTGATGAAGCTTTTAGCCTTTTAATTCATTTTGTGCAGATTAGCAATAACTTTACACAGTTTTCGTAAAAACAAATTTGAATACACAACCCATATACTAGTTTAATTCATAAACCACTATTAGTAGGTTTCGTAATAACAATACATATACACTTGTTGAAAAGATCAATAAAGTCGGTAGTACCTACTAAAAGTCGGTCGAATCATATCACTCGGATAACGAAGACAAGATACCGGGTGATTTTGTAAATAAACGCAAAAATTACGATGTGACAGGAACATAGAGTACAAGCTTATTGCATGGTTACTATACAGCTTAAAAAAACATGTTTTACCTAATTCTATGTATATTTTACCTACGTCGCCTGATTTTAAACCTAAGATGAAAATTATCTATTGTATGGAGGATAAACTGTGGTTGGTGTTTGATACAACAAAGGATTAGGTGAATGATTTTTTTTTGCAACTACCTATGCTTATACTATTATAAAAATTTCTTCGTTGCGGTAAAAGAAATCCAGCGGTATGTGGCTACATAAACGATTATAAAGTAGGTAGAATAGAGAAAAGCTAGACGGAAAGAGGGGACCGGGAAGACCGAGAAGAGTATTCTTAGACCATATAAAAGAGAAGGCAAATGTCATGTCGTCGTACAGGGAGATGAAAATGCTGACAGAAGACCGTCAAGCTAGAAGTTAGTCCACCGACAAGAGCTACGCTCTTAAATGTTGAATGAATGTGGCTACAGTGGGTACTACTCGCATCCAAATTAACCCTTATAGATTACTTTAGGTAATTTTTACATAGTCTCCATTTTCAGTTTTATAATATCTCGGTGGGTCGTGGTTATGCTGGCCTTCGGCAGATTCTATCAATGTCTGTGCTTGATTCATCTTCAGTCGCGCCTTGCAATGTACTCGTAACGCACGTCGACTGGAGCAGTAGAATTTTTGAGTCGTCTCTGAATACGTGTATCCTCTCCACATTAAAGCACTGCCTCTTGGAGTCAATATAAATTCAAAATCTAAAAAAAATTACTATTAATAGTTTAAAAACTAAATAACACGCTTATGAGACTTGCTAAAACCAATTAAAGGAGCCCAAACTCGATGGGTTTACTTATAAACATTGAATAGCTCCACTATCCCTCCCGGCTCCATCAGAACCTACGTAATGTATGTATGTATTTAAAAATATATATGTATGTATACCAGTCTCTGGCAGCCATATTACAAGCTTTGCTTAGTTTGGGGTCAGATGACCATGTGTGCAATAATGTCCCACATATTTATTATTATTATTTACGTATTTATTCATCTTCTTAAATCTAAGTTTGTGTACAATATTTATATTAAAACAAAATATTATAAAAAAACTTAAACCTAGGGTGCCGCCAGCAGCGGGGCAGGGCCCAAGCTACCGGTGGTTAGGGCTGCAGAGTGAGGATCCTCCTGATAATGCGCGCTGTGTCAAGGATTATTATTATTATTTATTAATGTATGGCACCAAGTATAATGTATAGCAGTGGTTATACCCTGCCACTGTCTCCACCAGTAGTTCGATATTATTAAATAATTGCATTATCATCCGGATTAGATGTATGTACTTCATCATCATCATTAGCAGCATCATGTTCCCACTGCTAGAAGACGGGCCTTATCTCAGAGAGGGGAAGGATAATCCCTAATCCACCATGCTGGGCCAGCGCATGTTTGTGAATGTCATGTCTCTGAACTTTTGCAGTTCTTGGACATTTTTTATTACAAATTAAGCATATAATTAACAGAAAATCCAAAACATTACATGCTGCAGCTTAAATTGGCAAGGACAACAGAACTGAATTTACCTATCTTGTCAAAAAATATATCCAGAGTATGCTATTCATAAGTTGTATGGATCTCGGTGTGGGCGCATTATAAGCGCGAACAGCGTGCAGCATGCCGAGTGTCTGTGTGTCTGTGCCATTCCGCCACGGTGCACTCGAGATTGCAGTACGGCGCAGTAGAATTTTAGAGTCATCTCTGAATACGTGTATCCTCTCCACATTAAAGCACTCCCTTTCGGAGTTGATATAAATTCGATATCTAAAAATAATTATAGCAATTGTTATAGCTTAAAAACTAGATAATGCGCTTAAGTGGGTCGGTAAAACAAACCAAAGAAGCCCAAACTAGAAGCTGTTTACTGAAGACAATGTTCCAGTAACCTTTCCCGGCTCCACACCACCATCAGATCAGTTCAATTGTATCAAATTAATGTATTATCATTCGGATTACATATACAGGTTACACACATGGACTGTATTAAGGCGAAAAAAGATCGTCTTTTACTATGAGACCTATAAAAAAGTTGTTCATAATGGTGCATCATACAATGACTTTTTTTCGCATCACCGAAACATAACACATTTCAACTGACTATCTATTACGGTACTACGGATTCAAAAGATATACCCATTAGAAGTAGTGTCCTACTTAACGATAGACAGCGTGGGCCAAAGAGTGTCAATGGACACCCTAAAATAGACCAATTTATAAAAATCATAAAACAAAAGTTGTTAGCTATAATGTAAGGAATAATTCTGCGTGAAACTGTTAACTAATTAATTATCAATAATCATTTATAAATACAGGACCCGGGTATGTCCTAAAACTGCGACCAGAACCACCGGAGGATGGGCAGCAGCGTCCTAATAGTACACGGTGAACGTACTGCGATACCCAAGCCGCCTGCCAAGCGTGGGGATTATGATAACACCCCTCTCTATGAGGGAGGCCTTGTCCAACAGTGGACGTTAATTAGCTGATGATGTGATTTATAAATAACACAATTTTTATTTTAATACGAACTAGGACTTATGTATTTGTACGATTCACATTCCAAAAAATATATTTTACTTTCTAGGTATTTTGACATAGTTGCCATAAGATGTCTTAAAATATTGCGGCGGATCGTGCGAATGATGGGTATCAGCATGTAAAATCGTCGTTTTATCTTTGTTTAACTTGAGTCGCGCCCTACACTCATACGCACGTCGACTCGAACAGTAAAACTTCCCAGTCATCTCTGAATATGTGTAACCTCTCCACATCAACAGATGGTTGCCTTTGAACGTCGGAATGAATTCAAAGTCTAAAAAGGTTAAAACTAAAAATTAGAAGATTGAAAAATGAGTTTAAACTCTACGCTTAATTATCACACAAGTTTTCCCGGAAATACTCTAAAAGAGTACCTCTTTTGATTTATTTTTAATCCAACTAGGTTTACATAATTCAAGACATGCCATTAATTAAAATGAACTAACTATATATATATTTAACGGCATGGCTTTAGCTATGTGAAACTATAACAGCAAAATGAAACAAAAAAAACCTATACCTTCTTTTCGAGTTTTTCCGGATTAATATGTATAATATTTTTTTACTGAGATGTTAATATTTTGATCTTGTCCTAACGCTCTTTAGGCCTAGTTTCTTTTTGGGCTCGGCTTCTTTTTGGGCCCAGCTCGCGAGCTTAGTTCTCTAATAGTATCAGGGGAGTATCAAGGAGGGGAGGAGGCAAGGGAGGGGTATCAAGGTACAAGGTAAGTAACCTTTTTTTAAGTTATTATATAGTTAAGCAAAATGTTATGGGTTGGAAGCAAATTCTTACTGGAGTAATTGTAACGCACTTATGTATTTAAGATAACTCTATATTATAAAAACACAGAGAAGAAAAACATCCATTACACAACCCACAATACACATACAAACACACATTACATTTTAAACATACATTACAATGTTTTATTATTTAAGAAACATATTAAAAAGCTGACTATATATAATTTATGTAGTTATTTAACACTATAACTACGATAATAAGTAAGTAGCCTATGTGTTAAGCTACCTCCATAATGTCTGGATTAGGAAGAGATGCTCTGTCCCTATCTTGCTAGGTGAGTCAGTATGGAGTTTTTTGGCTTACTTACATGTGTCGTCATACGTAAGTAGTACGCTCTCTGTCTAGCAAGACATTAAAATTCTTAAATCTTCCATAATTTTGAATACATTTCAATTTTGTTTTCGATGATCAGATTTCGGTGTTTTGATTTTGCATAAGATACGAGTAATTTAAAAAACCCGGCTGATAGCCTATTACTTATGAGGAACTCTAAAATAGTTTCCTCGGGCTGATTTAATATACCTTGGTGGTTCATGGGAATGATAACCTTCAGCATGTTGAATTTTTGTCTTATCTTTAGTCAATTTCAGTCGCGCCTTGCATCTAGAAGAAACTCGACTCGAGCAGTAAAAGTTACCAGTAATTTCTGAATAAGTGTATCCCATCCACATAAGAATTGAGTTGCCTTTCAGTGTCGGTATAAATTGAAAGTCTATAAAAAAATTAAAACTATTACTTAATAAATGAAAATAAAATTTTGTTAAATGAACGATTATTGTTACGGCCTTTCTTACTTTTAAGCAAGTGTAAGTAAAAAGAAGCCTGGCCAATGTGGTATTTATACCTTTAACAAAACGGTTATGGAATTTGTGTTGAAATGTCTTAACTATATGTACTCTTGTGCATTTTGATTTTGTTTCTTTATAAATCTACTCGTACAAGCCCGCTCCGCCAACTTAGGATAAGTAAGTACTAGAAGCTTCAGAAATTGTGAAAAATCTCTTTTGTACTACAATGTGTAGGAAAAGTAAATTGCGATTTAAAAAAAAAATGTTTCAATCGCGCATTTCACATCTGCTGAGTCTTGCTGCCCCTTCGCACAAGGCTATAGTTATCTATAACCAAATATCACAACTGTGTTCATAGATCACTTCTCATATAAATTTGTCTAGTCTCCTTAGATTATTTAGCTAAGTTTAACTAACATTTTCTTTAACAATATCCATCACCGAAAAATTATTACAGAGCAGTTTTCTAGTTACTCTACAAAACAAACCATCACCCTTTTGTACGGCCCTACCTATCTAAGGCTGTACATGTTTGATAATTTTGGTAACTTGTCTAGTAGGTAAATAATAAGAGCAACATTTTACTTTTTAAAACAGTTTAATAAAATCCGATAATTAATTTCATTTTTACAATCTACGGTACATAAAATCACTGGATAGATTTCTAAATACCTTTAATTTTCTTACTGAGTAAATAACAAATGTAAGCCTTCCAGAGACTGATATACGTACATATTTTGTTTATTTTAAATACATACTTAAAATAGATATTAACACCCAGACATAGAACAAACACAAATGTTCTCACATTAATGTATGCCCTAGATGGGAATCGAAACCACGCCCCCGAGCGCAGAAGGTAGGTTCACTACCAACTGAGCTACCGGGGCAGTCGAAGTCGGCCGGTTGGCGCCTTTTTGTAGTGGTAGGACTCTTTTGCAGGGGTCCGCCTGGAGAAGTACCACACCTTTGCCAGTTATTCAACCGCCAAGCAGTAGTGTGCAAACACTAATGTGTTCCGGATTGCAGGGCAATGTTTCCAGTGACATATTATATCTCGTGGTGACGAGCGCAGTGCATTGCTATCCAGGGTTTTTAACTAATGAAGTTCAAAATACTGAGTGGCGTTGAGCTGTTATGGGCAAGCATGAAGAGCCATCAGGCGAGCGACTTCGCTCGTCTCGTCACCCAGTAACATTTAAAAAACACCTCTAAGTTAGATGCAGTTTTTACGTTACACTCACTCGTGAAGAGCTAACAGAAGTTGCTAATTGGAATTCATACTGGGTGGTAAGTTATTCTGACAGTAAATGTTGCTACATTAACCGTGATAGCATGAAAACAATTTGAGAAGAGAATCCATAGATATTGAAGAAATTTCTATTGATATTTACAGATTTTGGCCAAAAACTTTTTAAATATTTTTTTCATTGTAAAATAGGGTTGTGTTACGCCGCCAACACGCCTGATGTTAAGCGACGATGCGGCCTACGATGGATCACGCTTGCCTAGAAGAAACCGATTCACTCTTGAATTGAAGACACCCAGATTGTAACTAACGGGGAACACCCATTCGGCAGCAGTTTCAGCTTTGCCAGCAATTTGGTCATTTTGACAAAAAAAAGCAATTTTTAATTAGCGGCCAGTATCAGTTTTTAAATATCGTGGTGGGTGGTAATGACAACCTTCAACATGTGTAATTACAGTCATATTCTTGTTCAGCTTGAGCCGTGCCTTGCAGTTAGAAGCTCGTCGGCCTGAGCAGCAGAACTTCCCTGTACTCTCTGAATACTTGTATCCCCTCCACATTACCAGAAAATTTCCTTTAGGTGTCGGTATGAGTTCAAAATCTAAAAGAATAAATATATTGGCCAGGTTTATTCCATCTTCCTCATCAAGATAAGCAGACTGCGCTTCTTCCTATCTGGATCAGATGGGAAGAAGATGAGAAAAGTAAAAACTTTTCTCATCTTTTTAACCAAATTCCAAAAAGAAGGAGTTAGGAGAGGAGGAGGAGTTTATCAATTCGACTGTTTTTTTTATTATGTTTGTTACCTCAGAACTTTTCACTGGGTCAACGGATTTTGATGTGTCTTTTTTTTATTTGAAAGTTGGTGCTTCCCATTTGGTCCCATTTCAATTTGGTCCAGTTCTGATGAAGTCGCTTTTTTATATTGATAATTATTTTATTGCGCTTTATATTAAGCGTAAGGTATATACGTTTGGTACGTATAGGTGAGTGTTTTCTATCTGTTGGTAATTTTTATTTCTGGTGTACACAATAAAAAGTTTCTTTCTATCTATAATCATTTAATAAGCATGATTTAAATCCTCAAAGTACACTGTACACCAAAAAATACCCTTATACGATTCCTTACTCAATTTCAATGATGTTGATTACAAGGAATAGGTAAAGAAACGCGTTTTCATAAATAAACAACAAAGTGTATCAGCATTTTAATTTTGCAAACTTAATTTAAGTAAATACGTGTTAATGATTTTGCCCACTTATTTGAATTGAATTATACTTTATGGCTTTCCTTTAACCGCCCTTGCCTCGCTTGATGTTTTGCGATGATGCAGTCTACGATGAGCATGCTTAACGAGAAGAAACGATTCACTAGCTTAAAGAATTCTTAAACCGACAAATCACGGATCGCTCCGCGCGCGGCTTGTAATGCTCGTAGCGTGCGCGTGAAATGCACATTTCGCGAGCGCAAGACGTCCTAACTATGAGAAATTGTTACAAAGTGTGTTATCTTTCATGATACATTGCAGCCACTGAAGTGGGTTTTTTTTCAGTAATGTGTAAGTACGGCAAATTATTTCATTGATCCATTTCATGTTACGTTTCACCAGTCTGTACGCACCTTTAACCATCAACACATAATTTTTAAATAATCACCCATTTTAGGCCTAATAAACTTTGGAGGGTCGTGGTTATGTTCATTTTCTGTTTGTAAAACTTTTCCGTTTTTTCCTAGCTTCACTCTTGCTTTGCATTGCCTAGATATCTTTCTAGAGCAGTAATATTTTCCTGTTATATGAAAATAGGTGTATCCTTCATACAATAACAATTTTCCTCTCGTCGTTGATATGAATCTGTACTCTGAAATACATCATTAATATTATAATGATAAAATATGAATGAATAATGATAAAAAAGTAATACATAATATACAAGAAATAATACGTAAGAAATGGCGTAAATATACAAATAATATTTATTTTATTTTATTTTATTTTTTATTTCCGAACTTGCAACTACCTTTACAGGTATATTACCTAATGCGATAGCGTAGCAACATTCAATTAATATCTAATTACAGAAATAACATAAATTCCTTAAAGCTATCTTTGTGAATTCATTCAGAGCACAACCAAATAGGTCTACTTCAACGGCAATGACGTTGAGAGTGCGAAGTGCTCGTGTAAAAGGGGCCTCCTGCAGAAGATTTGTTCGTGCTCGAGGCACTGATAGCAGTTTTGGCAGTCTTCGCCGCCACACATACCGATCAGGAACGCAAAAGTATAACTGCTTCAGTATATCCGGATTGTGCACCCTACCTCTCAGCACCTTGAAAATATAAGAAATAAATGTGAGCTCTCTCCTGACCCTTAGTTCGTTATATCCAACCATGCCTAAAATAAATAAAGTCGGGTACATCAACGGATAAAACGGATATACTCCATATTTTTTCAAATACAAGTACCTTATGAACTTGTTTTGTATCCTTTCGATCATAAGAATGTACTTCGCCTCGTGAGGGGACCAGACGACTGCATTACATTCAAGCTGACTCCTGACTAGAGCGTTGTAAGTTGTAATATAGTTAAGACATTGTATGTACAATATTATTATGTATATATTTTGCATTCAAGTAACTTCTTGAAACGTCAAAATGTTGCTTAGCAACCAAAGCGTGATAGTGTTGTATGTTGGTAGGCAGCCAGGGATCAGGCGATTAATGAAAGTCGTGCGCTTTCCTCGAGAGACCTATATTGAATGTTATCTTATTCCTATATCCTAACGCTACTTACACACTACACACAACTAATGTTGCTTACACACTACAATAGTATATTTTGGAGTATGTTCATCAATTTCTAACAACGAGGTCTTTTACATATCTGTGACCTTTTCACCGACTAAGTGATTGAAATAAAGTTCTATGGGTCCTATATAGGTAAAATAAGTAAAATATTACCATGTTTTTAGCGCTTTTTATGAGTATTTTAATGAGTATAACGTCTTCATTGGTAAAACCTCATTGTGGCAATATCCTAAATGAATTTTAGTATATTGCCACAATGAGGTTTTACCAATGAAGACGTTATACTCACTAAAAATACTAATAAAAAGCGCTAAAAACATGGTAATATTTCAATTAAGTTTAATATATTTCCCATCATGAGTCTTAAAATATTTTGGCGGCTCGTGATTATGGTCATTTTCAGACTTTATAATTTCTCCGTATCTTCCTAACTTGACTCGAGCTTTGCATGAGCTGCAGATTCTCTTTGAACAGTAGTATGTTCCGTTTACTTCTGAATATGTATATCCTTTCCACAGTAATAGATGTTTTTTACCCTTAGAATGAGAGGTAGGTATAAATTCATATTCTGGAAAATATTAGTAATTCTTAGTTCAACCTAATCAAAAAATATCAACTAATATAAAAAAATCACAACATTTGTTCTAGATTTATTAGTATTTGTACTAGTTACGATATTTGTACATTAATACTAGCTGCACGTCGCAGTTTCACCGACTATCTTACTGGAACTCTTTCCTATTTAGAGTTAAAAGCCTATGTTAATAATCCAGGGCTTAAGCAATCTCCATTCTAGATTTCATTCAAAACTGTTAAGTTGTTACAAAGTTAAGTGAAGTCAAACCTACACACAAACACTTTCGCCTTTATAATTTTACACACACACACACACACAAACACACGCGCGCGCACACACAGAGGTACACACACACTTTTAATACAGGTATATGTATTTTACGAATGTTATTGATTAATTAGAATTAATAATTTGACAAAATAAGTAAGAATTTCTTTGTAAGATCATGTAGAACAAATTTGTATAATAACTTGATGCTTAGTTCATTTTCATCAACTTCCTTAGTTTACTTAAACTATCAATTTTAAAGAAGTAAACATGATTATTACATTAGTTCAATATGTACTCAATTAAGTACCAATTTATAGAATAACTTGGCGGTTAGTTAACATCTACTCAGTAATATAGACTGTCAATCTTGAAGTGAACATGACATTTACATAAATTCACTATGTATTTATTTAAGTACTAATTTGTAGAATAACTTGGCGCTTAGTTAACATCTACTCAGTTATAAAGACTGTTAATATTGAAGTGAATATGACATTTACATAAATTCACTATGTATTTAATTAAGTACCAATTTGTAGAATAACTTGGAGGTTAGTTAACATCTACTCAGTTATATAGACAGTTAATCTTGAAGTGAATATGACATTTACATAAATTCACTATGTATTTAATTAAGTAAGTACCAATTTTTAGAATAACTTGGCGCTTAGTTAACATCTACTCAGTTGTATAGACGGTTAATCTTGAAGTGAATATGACATTTACATAAATTCACTATATCGGGAAATCTCCTTCCACAACGTTACCACGGTAAATATCTCGTAAATAATCATATAAATTTAAATTCACTATGTATTTAATTAAGTAATTACTAATTTGTAGAATAACTTGGCCCTTAGTTAATATCTACTCAGTTATATAGACTGTTAATATTGAAGTGAATATGACATTTACATAAATTCACTATGTATTTAATTAAGTACCAATTTGTAGAATAACTTCGCGCTTAGTTACCATCTACTCAGTTATATAGACTGTTAATCTTGAAGTGAATATGACATTTACATAAATTCACTATATCGGGAAATCTCCTTCCACAACGTTACCAGGGTAAATATCTCGTAAATAATCATATAAATTTAAATTCACTATGTATTTAATTAAGTAATTACTAATTTGTAGAATAACTTGGCCCTTAGTTAATATCTACTCAGTTATATAGTCTGTTAATATTGAAGTGAATATGACATTTACATAAATTCACTATATATTTAATTAAGTACCAATTTGTAGAATAACTTGGTGCTTAGTTAACATCTACTTAGTTATATAGACTGTTAATTTTGAAGTGAATATGACATGTACATAAATTCACTATGTATTTAATTAAGTAAGTACCAATTTGTAGAATAACTTGGCGCTTAGTTAACATCTACTTAGTTATATAGACTGTCAATCTTGAAGTGATCATGACATTTACAAAAATTCACTATGTATTTAATTAAGTAAGTACCAATTTGTAGAATAACTTCGCGCTTAGTTAACATCTACTCAGTTATATAGAATGTTAATCTTGAAGTGAATATGACATTTACATAAATTCACTATGTATTTAATTAAGTACCAATTTGTAGAATAACTTGGCACTTAGTTATATAGACTGTTAATCTTGAAGTGAACATGACATATAGTATTTAATTAAGTTTAATATACTGCCCATCGTAAGTCTTAAAAATGTTTGGTGGCTCGTGATTATGAACATTTTCTGCGTGCATAATTTCTCCACCCATGCCTATTTTCACCCGTGCTCGACATAAACTGCGAGTTCTTTTTGAACAGTAATATATTCCATTCACTTTTGAATAGGTATGTCCTTTCCACAGTAATAGATTTTTCTGACCTTTAGATTTTGGGGTAGGTATGAACTCATATTCTGGAAAAGATAAAAGATAAGAAATTTCTTCAATATCTATGGATTCTCTTCTCAAATTGTTTTCATGCTATCACGGTTAATGTAGCAACATTTACTGTCAGAATAACTTACCACCCAGTATGAATTCCAATTAGCAACTTCTGTTAGCTCTTCACGAGTGAGTGAGTGTAACGTAAAAACTGCATCTAATTTAGAGGTTTTTTTTTATGATACTGAGCGACGAGACGAGCGAAGTCGCTCGCCTGATGGCTCTTCACGCTTGCCCATAACAGCTCAACGCCACTCAGAATTATGAACTTCAACAGTTCAAAACCCTGGATAGCAATGCACTGCGCTCGTCACCCCGAGATATAAGATGTCAAATCTCTGTGTGCCCTGCAATTTCGCTGGAAACATTGCCCTTCATCCTGAACACAGTAGTGTTTGCACACTACTGCTTGGCGGTTGAATAACTGGCAAAGGTGGTTTAACTGGTTTTATATCAAAACATAAAATTCTTGGTCTGTAATGTTATGATAGTCAGCCGAACTTGGTTTTGGCACTTTGCAAACTCACACTCTGTGATTTTATTACTGTCAATAACTTGAAAATGCGCGAGCGACAGAATTGCCGACGGGAGGAGCCGCGTTAAGGCCCAGAATACAGCGCGCCGCTATCTCACCCGCACATTATATATTTTTTCAAACTAAAATTACTGTCTACTTCTGAAAAATGTGCTTCGGTCATTAAAAATACTTCAAAATATTAAGAACAAATTGTCGTTTTATTATGAGATACATAAATAGTTTTTCTTGTTTATTCTGGTCATTTATTGACAATTTTTGCACCATCGACACCGGTTCTGTTTGTCAGTACCTATTTCTAAAATGTATCTAAATTTATATACCTAGATACATTAAGGTTTTTTTTCGCGAATTTAGTTCCAGGGTTAACATCCATGAGTTTATATATCTATGACCTAATATTAACGTTTTCACAGAAAGTAAAATATTGTTTTCGAATGAATCAGGCAATAGGCTTTCCGGGTTTAGAATTATATGCCTTTACTTTCTTGACTAATTAATTCTTCATGTTATGTTTTAGTCATTTTCGATCAGAGCCCTGATTCACTAACTACAAATACAAGGGAATACAGGCAAATTTTTAGAGGTTAACTAAACGCGCCGCGTTACGTGCGAGTTTTAGTTATTGTATCAGGGCTCTGATCGAAAATGACCGGCAAAAAATGATTTCCAGCATTTTTTTTCCAGTGCTATTTTTAGTGGTCATTAAATTTCAAATATATTTTATTCATTTTAGAAATCACACAAAAACTGGGCTTTATTACAATATAGGTTAGTGACGTCATGAAAATATATATTATCGTTGTGTAACTTAGATTTGTAGAGAAAATATGTCGTAATATACCTTATACGATATAACCACTTGAAAGCTCATACTTTACCCCGCCGTGATGAATATTTCAATATGATTATTTCATGATACTGATTTTTCAGCAGGATCTTTTTCGAGCGAGCTTATCTTAGGCGCGAATTGAATGAATGACTTTGGTTTTGTCCAATCACAAACGCTATACGATACTCCTTTATCAGAGAATACGCGCGCTCCCAAAGACGGTCGCTCGCGCACAAGCGTCGTCCAGTCGCGACCTCGCTACTGCCCAAGAGAATGTAATACTCCTAAGGAGAGCTACTGCTTTGGATGGTACGTCTCCGTTTCACTCTTACTTGATGAAAATATGTGACAAATAGTTAGGGTCTAACCATATCCCAGTGACTTGCTGAAGCGGCTGATGATGATCTTGCTTTAGCATTTTTTTTTTCGTCCACTCTGGTCTTGCTTTTTCTCGTACTAGTTTGCCATAGTTAATAATGAATTCTCACGAGTAGAAATTCGTAATGCGTATTCACTTAAGTTTAACAAACCTTCCATCAGAAGTCTTAAAATATGTTGGTGGATCATGATTATGTTCATGTTCTACGTACAAAATGTTTCCATCATGTCCCAACTTCATGCTAGCCTTGCACGCCTTAGAATGCTTACTAGAACAGTAATATTTGCCATGTGTATGAGAAAATGTATAGTTTTTATACATTAATATTTTCCCCTTAGCTGTTGATATGAACTTGTACCCTGAAACTGAAATATGTCCATATAAAACCATCAGGTTATAAAATTATTGTTATGATGATTAATAGAAAAACTATTCTACGATGTGATATACATATACTATTAAAAAAGTACTTATTTCTACAGCAAATCGTAAACATATAAAGACATCATAATGTATGTTAACAGTAGAACTTTCTACGAACTGTTAAACAAAACGGTGTTGTATTTAACAGACTTCAAAAAAGGAGTCTAATACCATTCGTTTTTTTATGTATGTGTAATTTATTCTATTACGCCGACACCTGTGAACCAATTTACGTGATCCTTTTTTCATTATATAGCTGAAACTGACGAGGTGGTCCCACAAAAATTTAATTAATTTTGGCTCGGTAACTTTTAAGAAAGCTCCAATACTAAGAATATTTTGGCTCGAGCGCCTAATGCATACTAAGGTTAAGCCTAAGCTACTAAGGTTGTGTTATGTGGTTCTTTGATATATGCTTCGGTCATTAAAAATATTTCAAAATATTTTGAACAAAATAAATTATTGTTTTATTATGAGATAAATAGTTTTTCTCATTTATTCTGGTCATTTATTGACACTGTTTTCAACATCGACACCGGCTCGGTTTGTCAGTACCTATTTCTAAAATGTATGTAAATTTATATAAGTAGATAGATAGATAAATTTAGGTATTTTTTCTCGAGTTTCCATGAGTTTAAATGTGTATCTATGACTTAATATTAACGTTTTCACAGAAAGTAAAATATTGTTTTCGAATGAATCTGGTAATAGGCTTTCCGGGTATAGAATTATATGCCTTTACTTTCTTGACTAATTAATTCTTCTTCTTAGGTTTTAGTCATTTTCGATCAGAGCCCTGATTCACTAACTACAAACACGCTCGAAACGTGGCGCGTTCAGTTAACTACAAAAATATGGCCTTTATTCTCTAGGGAATACAGGCAATTTTTTTAGAGATTAACTTACCGCGCCGCGTTACGTGCCACTTTTAGTTCGTGAATCAGGGCTTTAACCGAAAATGACTAAAAATTGTTAATAAGGGCCCAGCATTTTTTTGCCGGTGCTACTAGTGGTCAATAAATTTCAAATATATTTTATTCCTTGAGAATTATTACTTACTTATAATTAAGAATCTATTTCAGAGATTTAAGAAATTGCTTATGAATACATATCAAGTTTATTAAATATTAAAGGTAATCTATTGTAAAAAGAAAAATATCATTCAAGTAAAGCCTGCGCAGACAGCAAGACTTTTTAGTCTAAGGCATCAAATATTCTGTGTGAATTAGAAAAAGATACGTGCGAATGCGTAGAGTAAAATCTGATGTCTACGCTAGCTCTTACAATATAGACTTCTTCCAATACAAGGTATACTTTACAAGTGCCTGTAGTTTTTTTTTTTTATTGTTATGGGACCGTTCAAATATTACGTTAGCACTATAGGGGGGCGGCTGGGTCTATGGTTCGCTTTTTTATGACATGGGGGTGGGGGGGTCTAGATGGTGATTACGTCAGCAGTAATTATATACTTTTTTTACACATTATGGCACTGCTGCTCATGAATCAATAAAAAAAACAGAATACTTACATTAAAAGAAAAATGCATTTACCAATGGTTACGTAAGCATGGGAGGGGGGAGTAAAAGCTTTGCTTACTTTTCCTGATGGGGGGGGGTAAATAATTGTAATAAATCTGCTTACTTAATACTTGAACGGCCCCTACACCTTGACACTAATAAATTAACATCCTAAGCCCGTCAAAGCCAAGCCCACAGATCAGACATTTTCTTCTCTGATGTCAAGCCAGACACAGTTCTAATATATATGAGGTTACGCCAAAATATATAACATATTTTATGAACACACGGTCCTCTGTCAAACTAAGCAAAGCTTGTAATATGGCTGCCAGAGACTGATATACATACATATATATTTTTAAATTACCACTAGATGGACCGACGACATCGTGAGAGTCGCGGGTATCCAGTGGATGCAGATGGCAGGAAGTTGTTCAGTGTGGAGGTTCAAGGGGGAGGCCTATGTTCAGCAGTGGACGTGTTCTGGCTGATGATGATGATGTTTTTTTTTATTTTTATATGTATATACTTAAATAGATATTAACACCCAGATATAGAACAAAAACAAATGTTCATCACATAAATGCTTGCCTTAGGTAGGAATCGATCCCACGCTTCCAAGCCCAGTGGGCAGATTCACTACCGACTGGGCTACCAAAAAGGGTGTATGTACTAGGCCAAAAAAGATCTGTTATAATCATCATTGTGAATAACTTTTACTATATTATGACCACCGCGAAATCACAAAAAACTGGGCTTTATTACAATATAGGTTAGTGACGTCATGAAAATATATATTATCCTTGTGTAACTTAGATTTGTAGAGAAAATATGTCGTAATATACCTTATACGATATAACCACTTGACGGCTCATGACGGATGAATAGGTACTGAATTTTCAGCATGATCTTTTTTGAGCGGGCCTATCTTAGGCGCGAATTGAATGAATGACTTTTGTTTTCTCCAATCACAAATGCCATACGACACTTCTTCATCAGAGAATACGCGCGCTCCCGAAGACGGTCGCTCGCGCACTAGCGTCGTCCAGTCGCGACCTCGCGACTGCGTTGGATGGTACGTCTCCATTTTACTATTACTTGATGAAAATTGTGACAAACAGGATCTAAGCACATCCCACTGACCATATCAAGCGGCGGCGAATAAATTCTCACGAATAGAAATTCGTAATGCGTATTCGATTAGGTTTAACATACCTTCCATCAGAAGTCTTAAAATATGTTGGTGGATCATGATTATGTTCATGTCCTACGTACAAAATGTTTCCATCATTTCCCAACTTCATGCTAGCCTTGCAAGCCTTAGAAATCTTACTAGAACAGTAATATTTTCCATGTGTATGAGAAAATGTATAGTTTTTATACATTAATATTTTCCCCTTAGCTGTTGATATGAACTTGTACCCTGAAACTGAAATACGTCCATATAAAACCATCAGGTTATAAAATTATTAGTATGATGATTAAATCAAAAACTATTCTACGATGTGATAAACATATACTATTAAAAAAGTACTTATTTCTACAGCAAATCGTAAACATATAAAGACATCATAATGTATTTTAACAGTAGAACTTTCTACGAACTGTTAAACAAAACGGTGTTGTATTTAACAGACTTCAAAAAGGAGGAAGGTTCTCAATACGATTCGTTTTTATGTATGTGTAATTTATTCTATTACGCCGACACCTGTGAACCAATTTACGTGATCCTTTTTTCATTACGTAGCTGAAACTGTCGAGGTGGTCCCACAAAAATTTCATTAATTTTGGCTCGGTAACTTTTAAGCAAGCTCCAATAGTCAGAATATTTTGGCTCGAGCGCCTAATGCGCCTACTAAGGTTGTGTTATGTGGTTCTTTGAAGTCGTTTTTACTAAAATATTTTATTATACATAATCGTGACTTCAGTCGCACTATCATTTCGCTTAGCATGGCGCGTTGCCAGATTTTTATTTTGTTAATAACTTAATACATATATACTATAGACGACGCGACGGAAACATTTAAGGATGTCATGGTAGTCATCTTTATAAACAACTTACCGATATTGCGAAAAAAAATTGCAATTCCATACACTTCGTTGAGTGTTCATGTTTTTTTTTTCTTAACTTTTTTTTTCGCGATATCTGGGTAGTAAAAGTTGGTTATTGAGTACAATTATATCCTTGAGTATATCCGTCGCGTAGAGGTATAATAATCAAGTTTTTTGAAATAAAAAGAAATACAAGTTTAAGAATCTTATTATTTAAAATCATAATTTATTATTTAAATCTATCTTATTATTTAAAATCATAATTTATTATTTAAATCTATCTTATTATTTAAAATCATAATTTATTATTTAAATCTATCTTATTATTTAAAATCATAATTTACGTAATACTGTTACGCAGAATTAATACATAATTCTGTTGTGGCATCCTTTAAAATAAATTAATCTGACAGGATTAAAATTAGCTGCTACTCTTTTCATATTCACATGTATGAAAAGGATAGCAACTTGTCAAAAGTCTACGTATATTTAATTAAAATCCTAATGTATTACTTAAAGCTATTTTATTACTTAAAACTCATAATTTACATGATCCTATGTTGCGCATAATTAACAGATAATTCTGTTATACTATTCTCTAAAATAAACTAATCAGACAGGATTAAAATTAGCTGCATCCCTTTTCATATTTATATGTATGAAAGTGATGGCTTAATGTCAAAAGTCCAAGTATATACTTAGTCTAAGTTTTATATTAGCAGTATATTATAAAAAGCTGAACAATCAAAGCCATAGGTAGTTCAAAAAATTTAAAAGAACGTACTATTACAATTGCACCTTCATCGCGGTTCGTGGTTATGATAATTGTTCACTTTTAAGAACTGCGTGCCATAACTGAACACGAAAGCTTTGCAGCTTGTGTTTCTGACGGTGCACCGCCATCTGGTTTTAGGGCCATCCGAATAATTTTTATTGTACGTATAGTCTCCACATTTGACCATTATATTGCCTCTCCGTGACCTGACAAAGGTAGGACCTGTAAATTAATATAAATAATTTAAATTCCAAAAAGTAAGACGAGCATCTTTACGAACTGATGATGAAGTTATTAATGAGAAAAACTAACCCTCTTAAATATAAACAAACGGTCGATAAGCTGTAATAGTTGCACATGAGAAGACATGTCATAACCAGAAAATTCCTACTATTTTTATTACATTCTTAATATTCAAAGAGGTTTTACCAATAGAGACGTCAAACTCATTAAAAAAGCACTATAACATGGCAATTATATTACTATATGCTACTTACATAGGACCCATAGAACTTTAAAGCCTTACAGCCTTTTACAGGCGCCCCAGTATAAGTATTTCACTTTCTAACACACACAACATGGTATTTTTTAAATATTTTTTCATATTCCAAAGTCGTGCATCGTACGTTTGCGTCGTTGCCAGACACAGGACGGACTGGGTTCACTCAAGCTAATTAGCTAGTGTTTGTATCGCCGCATAGACCTCGGTAAATGTATCTCCCTCAGTTTATAATTATATAACACCATTGCATATATTATTGTTTTATTCATTTTCAGTTGTTTCGGTATTTAATTGTATTAAATTTCCGCTGTGTTATGCCCTTATTTAATGCCATAGGTGGCAAACAAGCAGACGGGCCACCTGATGGTAAACGATCACCGTCGCCTATGGATACCTGCAACACCAGGGGCATCACAGATATGTTGCTGAGCCGTTAAAGACTCTATTGATTGGCCCTTTTGAAGAACCCCATATTAAGTATAGCTACTCGGAAATGTCATTTAATATACTAATTACTAATATTATAGATGCTTAAATGTGTTTGGTATCCTTTCACGCATCAATAGAACAATGGGTGGAATGAATTTTTTGCATATAGATAATTGGAGGGCCGAAGAGTGACAGGATACTTTTTTCCCTTGGAATTGATCCGTTTCTGAGGGAATGTTAACGCGGGTGTAACCGTAGCGCGAAGCTAGTATTTAACATAGTATCCTTCAGCTGTTTTAAAATATTTTGGGGGGCCATGGTGATGTTCGCCTGGAGCCGATATAATCCTTCCACCTTGCTCCAGTTTGACCCGAGCCTTGCATCCATTCTTTTTACTTGAACAATAGTAATTGTATTGATATACTTCGGAATATGTGTATCCTTTCCACATTATAATTTTCTTGTTCTTCGTACGGGAAGTCTGAATAAATTTGTAATCGTATTCTGAAATGTAAAAATTATATAAACTTTAATATTTTCATTATTTAAATTAATTATTTTTACAGGTTCATATGAATTGCCAGAAAAAGTGTCACAAGACAAACAAAATATTTCTCAACTAGCAAGTTATCATACCTTACCGTAGTAGTAGTATAGTGGTGTTTTTTACTATAAACTAGCTGTTGCCCGCGGCATCGCTTGCGTAGTATAGTATATGGATAGAAATACTACTTTCTTTTCTTCCCGCCCTTTCAGTTTCAGTCCCGCATCCATCCTTTAACCCGGTCTACTCCTTTAAACTCCAGTTCTGCATTCGCCCCGTAATCCATTCTACTCCCGATCCGCTTTTCCGCTCCAGGCCCTAATCTGTCCCGTAATCTACTCTTCTCCCGTCCCGCCTGTACCGCGCCAGTCCTGCATTAGTCCCGTAATCTAATCTACTAAGAGGCCCGCCCTTTTGCGATCCAGCCAATTATAAATATCCTCATATAAAAAGCGGCGATGCGGCACAGCCATGCGGTCCATTTGGCGGTAACCAACGCTTATGGACGCGTGCAAAACCAGCGGTGTGGTCGTTGGTTTGCCAGCCCGGAGAGCCGTACCATTTTGCAACGCTTCATATTGGAGCTCGGGGGGAATACCCTCGCAGAAGGATATTTCAGACCTTGCAGAAAGAAAGCTACGCAAGAACCGGACGGTGTAAGCTCAAAATATTTATTTTCGAGGTATCTAGCAACTTCTATTCCCACCTCGTCAAAACCTAGGTTAAGTTCTCATATTCAACTAGCCTTTTTCAAATGTATCGCTTCAACGCACACGCGATTCAATTTAGTTCTGTCAGTTGTGTCGTGACACGAACAAAGAGACTAGCAAAGGCTAACCACACTCCTTCAGTATGATTTTGCACTCCTAGCATGCATCTTGTAATAAACTTTTGCTTGTACTTTTCAATCCAATTAAAACAAACTTTACTGTCATTGCGTACAGAACAATCAGATGAGGTTATGAAAAATTATTGTCTATGGTAGCGCTTCACATTTCGGATAGGGAATTAGGGATGTTAGTTTATAGTATAAAGGCGTGGAAATCGTGTAGATGATATCAGTGGTCACAATTGTTAACACCAAAACATGAAACGTATATAATTTTTTTTGTTTACATTACACGGAAATTACTCGCGTAAAATTAAGGCGGTGACTTCAACAATAGTGCAAAGCGAGACGACACTGCAGCGCATGCAATCTCCTCTAAAAAGACAGCTGAATGCTGAATGTAGTTAAATCTATACTCGGAGTAAACGGATTAATCTAAAGCACAGAAAAGAAAAAAAAAATGTTTAAATTAGAACGGCTGTCAAGGCATTTTTGTAATAAATTTGTTATAGCCACTTGCAACCATATAAACCCATAGCAACTGTGTTAGCAACTGTGACGTGGAGTTCGCCGCGTTGATATAAATAAGAATGTTCAATCCCATATCTGTCACAATACCTGGCGACAGAGTTTCCTTCTCATTTCCGTTCTATTTACTTCTCTTTTCTGTGATCTTACGTGATTAAATCCTGTATGATAAAATCAGAATGTAGAGAAACCACGTCAGTTCCCAAAATAAATTGTATACGCACCTGGCATGGACAATGGACATGATTTACTTTTCCATTTGTACGACCCAGTATGCTACTTTGTACGTGTACCATGTTCTGACAAATAAATGATTCGATTTATATGAATATTTATTAAAAGAGTGTTAGGTACAAGGATGTTATTTTATTTTATTGTTTTCGGAAAACTAACAGCTTAAAACACATTAGATTGGATTATATGTATATATAACTTACGGCTAGTTAAAACTTAAATAATAATACTCAAATAATGCACTTAACTTTGCTAGTCTAGATTATAAACACTAAATGGTCATATACCCTGCACTAGCGTGCTAAGCGTGATCCATCGTAGACAGCATCATCGCTTAACATTAGGCGAGTGGGTGGCCAAGCGCAAGCCTACTATTTTCTTATTTTTAAAAACTAGGAAGCCATTTCGTATTTAGCAATATTACAGAAATTTTAACAAAAATATATAATACCTTAACATAATTATTTAGGCGTGGTCCTCCTACTGCAGGGCAAAGGCGTACCATAATAACTATTAAGGCAATCTGTGTATTTAGTCTACATTTCTTTTAAGCTAAATTAATCTTTGTCATAACGACACAGAATTTACGAGTGTTTCTCGTACATTAGTTTGTCCGTTTTAAGTAAACTGCAAAAAAAAGATCTTTAGGCAATCTGTGCATTTAGTGTACATTTGTTGTAAGCCAATTTAAACGTTGTCATAACGGCATAGAATTTACATTAGTTTGTCCGTTTTAAGTAAACTGCTAAAAAAACTTCATTAAATTCATCCAACTTAAAATTTAACGTACTGTCCATCCAATGTTTTGAAGTATTTTGGAGGTTCATGGTGGTGTTCGCCTTGAGCCGACACTATCGTTCCGTCTCCGGCCAGTTTGAGTCGCGCCTTGCATTTCACTTTTGTCTGTTTACTGGAACAGTAGTAATTGCCATTTTGCATCTCTGAATACGTGTATCCTTTCCACATTAGAATAGCCTTGTTTTTTGTACGTGCGGTCTGAATAAACTCGTACTCTGAAATCATAATTTACTAAAGTTAAATGATTATTTACGGGATATTTACCGTGGTAAGGTTGTGGAAGGAGCTCCCGATATTTCGGCGCAGTTACATGCACCATGTTCACGGGAAGACAACGGGAAGGTCTTCCTTCCACAACCTTACCACGGTAAATATCCCGTAAATAATCATTTAACTTTAGTGAACAACCGTGATAGTCTAAAACAGTGTTGATCATAATTTACATTCTTATATACCTATCTTTGATATTTTTACATGATTCTTTTGTTCTTTATTCAATTTATTTATATCTGACTAGCTGATACCCGCTATTTCGTACGCGTAGAGCTGGGTCTTCGGCCTCGCTACTATGACCCGCTCCAGGAACACAAAATTTCATCCATATCGGTCCAGCCGTTTACTCACCATTTAAACCTTCCCTAAACTTCCACATATATTCCAAGATCAAAATTAGCCAAATCGGTCCAGCCATTGTTCAAGTTTTTTTTTAAAATATAGATTGTGTTTCATACAAAAATGTGAATTTCGTATAAAATAAACATATATTTTTTTTTGTACTTTGTTTAAAAAAAAAAGTTGTTTTCATATATATTTTTTTTAAATGATTGGTTTTACCCATTTCAAAGTAAATAAATACTAAATTTTTTGGAACTGAATTTTTTTAAATTTTTAATGAAATAAAATATATAATTAATCTTATCATAAACGCATAGCTTAAGGTAATACAAAATGATATCAAAAGTTATACCAATAATACCACTTGCAATGTTATTCAAAAAATACATTCAAGAGATCATTCTAACCATTAGGAGGCTAGACTAGACTACATTTTTTTTATGAAAAATGAAGGCAATTGAATATGAATAACCTATAATTATCAATAATAAACACCCGACTTCATAAAAATGACAGAACTGGACCACATTGAAATGAGACCACACGGGAAGCACCAGCCTTCAAATAAAATAATAAAACCGGCCAAGTGCGAGTCGGACTCGCGCACGAAGGGTTTCGTACCATTGTCTATAAAAACGGCAAAAAATCACGTTTGTTGTATGGGAGCCCACCGTTAATATTTGTTTTATTTTAATTTAATTATTTATTTGTAAAGTGAATATATAACTTAATATTCTGTGAATATTTCAAGCGTCTACTAGCCGTTATCAATATCGAGCAAAAAAATCACGTTTGTTGTATGGGAGTAGTATTTTATTCTGTTTTTGTTATTTGTTGTTAAAGCGACAACAGAAATACATCATCTGTGAAAGTTTCAACTGTCTATCTTAGTTCATGAGATACAGCCTGGTGACAGACGGACGGACGGACAGCGGAGTCTTAGTAATAGGGTCCTGTTTTACCCTTTGGGTACGGAACCCTAAAAAGAATCATCAAAATCGGTTCACCCAGTCGGAAGTTCTGAGGTAACAAACATAAAAAAAGAGTTGAGATCCTCCTCCTTTTTGGAAGTCGGTTAAAAATAAAGAACAAAGGCATATCTCCCCTCTTTGTCTTCTAATCCGAGCACAACCATCTAGGCCTTACCAGTCGTGATTATCGTTGCTTAATATTTAACATAATGTCCTTCGGTTGTTTTGTAATATTTTGGAGGCTCATGATGATGTTCACCTTGAACCGAAGCTATTCTTCCATCTTTCCCCAGCTTCACTCGCGCCCTGCATCCATTATGTTTACGGGAACAATAATAACTGCCATATATCTCCGAATACGTATATCCGTTCCACAAAAGAATTTTTTTGTTTTTAGTACGTGAAGTCTGAATAAATTCGTATTCATAATAATCTGAAAATAAATAAACTCACCGTTAGCTTTGTTGAGTTTTTGTTTGTTATCTTTGTTATTTTTGCACCGTGTGTATCACTGTTATTTATTTTATTTACTTTCAAGAGGGACGTTACTTATATATTAATCGAAAAATGATAATGAATGACAACTTTAATTTATTAATTAATAGATGTTTATTTTAACTATGTGATTAGACCATGATGTCTAATGTAGCAACAGTTATTGTAAACGTCATAAAGGTAGGTACAGGATAGGTTAAATGAAATGCTAGAAGGGGCACACTGACTTAATTTTTTATAAACGCCATCTATTAAAAAAAAATGTTTTTTTTTTTTGAGCTGTCATAATATCATCCATTTTACTAAGGAATATCACCCCTCTTTGGCTAATTCAAGCTCAACCATTTAGGCCTTATCAGTCGTGATTATCGTTGCTTAATATTTAACATAATGTCCTTCGGTTGTTTTATAATATTTTGGAGGCTCATGATGATGTTCACCTTGAACCGAAGCTATTCTTCCGTCATTCCCCAGCTTCACTCGCGCCCTGCACCCATAATTTTTACGGGAACAATAATAATTGCCATGTATCTCCGAATACGTATATCCGTTCCACAAAAGAATTTTTTTGTTTTTAGTACGTGAAGTCTGAATAAATTCGTATACATAATGATCTGAAAATAAATTACTAAATTACTTGTCATTACGTTCGGAAGTCCCGAACTGAGGAATCTGACGGCACTCGGTTTTACCCTCGGCCCTGCACGAAATATTTATTTAGTACTTACTTAAATAAATGATGTGCAGTTTCGATGCCATCGCTCAAAAACAGTGAAGGAAAACATCGTGAGGAAACCGGTATGTCCAAGTAATTAGAGATATCAGTCTCATCATTTTCTCACCTGTTGAAATAAAAAGCAATGTTTAAGAATAAAAAATATTTTAATCATTTCAGAGGGAAGGAGTGATTTGTTTATAATTATTGTTAGGAATCATAGGTATTTATACATTAAATATTTATATTCTTAATTTAAGGAATATATTTACAATTACATGATGATAATAATAAGGTTAAGTGTAATCTAAAATGCAAATAAACTTCGTAGTTTAGATTATTTTCGAATGACAACGCTTGGCTTTTTCATGTACTGTCGTCTCGCTCTTCCGATCGTCCCCATCCGAGTTCGCCCGAGTATCGGTGACAGATCGGGCGCGGCGACAGCTTGATTATACTCTTTGGCTTGTTTTTTTACATTATTCTTTCTTCTGATCGCGGCAGCCTAGTCGAGCGGACGAAAATAACCAAGCGTTGAATACGAATAACAAAGAGATTGTCAATAATAATTTAGGTACGTACCGTGCACTTAAGTAAGTTCTAATTGCCTACCCACAATATATAATGATGTAATATGAAATTATAGATTGATCGTTGTTAAATCATGTTTTATTTATAGATTACTAGCCGTCCGCCCCGGCTTCGCACGAGTGTAAGCTCGGCCTTCGGCCTCGCTACAAAATATAATATAGCCTATGTCACCCGGGGATAGTGTAGCTTCCCAACAGTGAAAGAATTTTTCAAATCGGTTCAGTAGTTTCGGAGCCTATTCATTACAAACATACAAAAATAGGTACAAATCTTTCCTCTTTATAATATTAGTGTAGATGTAGATTAACTTCTACTTATATTATTTATCACAATTATAATATCTAGTATACTGTCCTTCAGCGGTTTTCAAATATTGAGGAGGATTGTGACGGTGTATGTCTTGCGCGGTAAGAATTTTTCCATCTTTCGCTAGTTTGAGTCGCGCCTTGCATCCAGTCTGTTTACTGGAACAGTAGTAGCTGTTCGGGTGTATCTCTGAATATGTGTATCCTTTCCACATAAGAACCTTCTTCTTTTTCGTCCGAGAGGTACGAATTAATTCGTACTGGTATTCTAAAACAGTGTTAGTCGTTATTTTCTTAAACCTTAATTAATTACTTTAGTATGTGGACGTATTTGCTAAAATCGTGTTTAATTACTTTAGTAGGTAGTTTGTAACTAAGGTAGTTGTAGATGGGTACCTTCAAATTATGATATAGACGCCGGAGCAGGGCCAGATTATCCATAAGGCGGGCCCACGGGGGCCTAGTCGATGCGGGCCACGCACCAAGAAAAAAAACGTTTCATTCTTGAACATTCCCCATTATTAACATTCGGTAATGTTGCCATGGAAAAAAATATTTTACTTACTGTAAAAAGCGCCATCTAACGGTATTTGGTTGAATGTGGAAGTATTCTATCGAAACTTATCGAAAAGGGGCCCCCGAGAATTGCATTGCCCAGGGGCCCCGATAGGGTTAATCCGGCCCTGCACCGGAGGCATGAATCGTAGCAGCTGTAATACAGGTATTACCTAGTACAGTATATTCTGCTTTCGATGTACTTACTAGAATTTTTAAATGTGATTGTGTTTCTTTTTAAATATATATTTAGTGTAAAAAGAAGGTTATAAAAAATGTTATATAAGTTTTGGTTATGAATGCATTGTATTGTATATTCTAAAACCATGTTTTAACTAGTAGTTAGTTGTATAGTCTGAAACCATGTTTAATTTTAGAAAGTAGTAGTACTTAGTATTGTAAAAAGTAAAAGAAAAGTAAAAGAAACAATCATGTTTAATTTCTTTTAATTCAATTCAATTTGTCTTCTTGGCTTCTGTAGTATTGCCCCAATTTGCCAATGTCTTGTGTAGAGTCAGGTAGACATGTATTCTGGAGATTGTCCGGTTTATGGGCGGTGGGTTTTCAATTTGCGTAGATTATTATAGTCCTTTTCAAATAGCATGGCACTTGACAGGTGGTTTGACAGTACGAAAGAATGTTATGTGATTCGTCGTGTGTGTTTTATGTGAGTGCATTTTTTTAAGAGGTTTAAGTAAGGACCCCGGCCCGGTCAACTGTTTTCTCTCTGGTTGGCGTAGTAGGTAGGTTTGCTACAGAGATACCAGTGCCATTCTTTTTTTTAAATTATGGTATCACTCACGTTATTGATGTCAAAGTCAATGAAAGAACGAAAATTTACAAATATAGTAGCACTGAAGTTACTACCTATGAATACCTAGGTATCTATATGTCAATTTTATAATTGTTTTAGCTCCAAAGGGTCCCACAAGCGGCGCTAGTAGTCATATTTCGATACCGCCCTTTTGTATGAAGTTGGCTTTTTTCTCCGCTAGGAGTAATAGTGTTCCGTGGTAAGGACGCAGCTAGTATTTTATATAGTGTCCTTCCGCTGTTTTTAAATATTTTGGGGGGCCATGGTGATGTTCGCCTTGAGCCCTCAGAATTGTTCCATCTTGCCCGAGTTTGACACGCGCCTTGCAGCCAGACTGTTTACTGGAACAGTAGTAATTGGCATTTCGCATCTCTGAATATGTGTATCCTTTCCACATCAGAATATTTTTGTTCTTCGTTCGCTGAGTCGAAATAAACTCGTACTCGTATTCTGAAATACATTACAGTTACACACTAAAAGTTGGTTTAAGTTGTATATAAGTTTGTAACTTATATACTAGTCACTCTACTCGTGTTTATAACACGAACTTTTGCATTAGTGTGATAAACTGAATTTGAAATGTTAGAAATTACAGACAAAAATAACTCACATATCCTGAATTTCCAGATTGCTATGGCTGGGTATCTTGTGTGTTGTATATTATATTGGCTTATACTCAGTCATAGGGATCTGAAAATGTTTTAAAGTACGGTTGCTAGGGACAGTTTTGATGAAATTTGAAAATGACAAGTATTAACTTATATAGTATATTTTTAATTATTTACTTAAAATTTTGGTGGAAGTCTACGCAATGTTTGATAAAAGTACTATGCAAGTCTTGGTGGCAACTGAACATCTACGGAATGATCTACGTGATAACATTTTCTACTTTCTTTTTTTGAATTTGTATTGATTTGGCAGCTGTTAAGAGTGACCATTTCGCATGTTAACCCCCATATTTATAAACGCAATAAAGGTACCTCGAATCCTCACCTTGAGCTTTAGCTAAGGTTCCCTTTGTTGGTCCTCCAAGACTCCCTCATGTTTGGCATTGTTAGACGTCTCTCAAGGTACCCTCAGTTCACGTCAATGAAGATAAAGTGACATATTACGATCTGTAGTTATCCTTTATTTAGGTAACCATAATAAGGGAACAATTAAATTAATTTATCGACTAAAACATGACTTAAGGGTCCCTTAAGGATGAGAAAATAAATATCTGGGACATTATTGCACACACGGTCATCTGACCCCAAACTAAGCAAAGCTTGTAATATGGCTGCCCCCAAGCGCAGAAGGCAGGTTCGCTACCAACTAAGCTAACGATAAAGCGCTGTAAATATAAAACAAGACACAGACAATATAAAAGAGATAGGTAACGTTACTAAATATATCGGGCTAAATATTATAATATATAGGTAAATAGAGTTTTTCTTCTTGGGTGAAATGGTTGTAACATTTAACCCTAATAGCCGCAATAGACATGTCAACCTGGCAGCCAGCCAGGTTAACATGTCTGTTAATATTAAAACGAATGTGATAGATTTGAAATATGTTTATTATATGAATTCAGATAATCATTTCATCTTCTATTTATAAATACTTAACTTTTTTATTAATTCTATTTTATTAATAGATTAATCTAATTTTGTCACTCACAAATTGTACATTTAAACAAGAAAGTATCACTTCTAAAACTATAGAAATATTAAGCCTTGTATAACACCAATACAAAGTTTTTATATGGGTTCTAGAAAGCAGAATAAACACCCAAGGAAGCAAGTTTCCGCTCTGGGGCTTTACGCCCAACTCTAAACGCGGGCCTGAATAGGTGCCGTTTGCAAAATCACGCAAACGCAAACCTTAACACGCCGAGATACGGTTTGCGGTCGCGAGTTAGAGTTGGGCGTAAGGTCCCTAGTCTCTCTACCACTGATTGACAATCTACGATCCATCAACCACCTATTTAAAAACACTCGTATAATTTTACATTTGTCGATTATTTTTAGATATAAATTTTTGGCAATAATGCTTTATTATAATAATAGCTAACAAATTTGCATGCAAAATGGGATCGTGGGGCCTTGAGAATCAATAGTAATCATATCGATGCAGGCATTCGAGAATCAATAAAAAACTACAATCAACTTGAACAGGGTCCTCCGTAAGCATTCCCTATCAAAAAGTAGTCGAACCTGCTGTCCTCAAACTTATTCAGAGACACCTTAGGAGAAAATATTTCGAAAAATTGTAGCTAGTTATAAAGGAAAAGGTATTTTCATCAGAGCAAACCGACTGACAAATCTTCGATTTGCAGACAATATCATAATTTGTTCTTCTTCAGCCTCAAAGTTGGTTCACATACTCCAAGACATATATGCAAGACGACATACAATTACACACAACATACACACACACATTACATTCAACACACTCATCAAATTTTCAAATTTTAATATCCTATCAAATAAGTAGTACTTGAATAAGTTATGGGTGCAAATGGGCGGACAAAAGATCGAATACCTAAGTAGCTGATGAAGGCTAACACACGCAAGACCTGATGAAGGCTAACCCATCTTTATCCCTAAAGCGTCTAAAGCCTACTCATGCGAGCATGTGCATTTTCACCATCCTTACATACGGTGCCCAAACTTGATCCTAGACAACAGATGCGTCATCATCACAGTGCGCATCAGCGTAAACTTATGGATAAGATAAGAAACACCGCACTGCGTTCTAGGACATAAGAATCACAGACTTGACCTAAAAACCAAACCTAACCAACCTAACTAGCTGCTAAACTGAGCAGATTATGTCTTAGCTTCATAGGCTAAGACATGATCTGCTCGACATTATTACGAACTAATATGACTGGGCTAGATAATTATGTGTGACCTGTAGACATATCTAGCTGTGTCATATTAGTTCGTCATATGTACGGCGAGCAGACCATGAGTTTTGGAAAAATCATTACCCAAATCGGAAATGACCTATCGGTAGACCACGAAAGAGATGCGGGCAGAATTCTTACAGACTGGCAAGCAATACCACTAGAGAGATGGAAAGAGGGTAGGGAGGCCTCTGCTCTGCAGTGGGAATAATAATTAATACTTAAAAAACATCTATTTAGAGTTTTTTAATGTTGTGTCATGTTGTATACGTGAATAACTTTTTATGTTACTTAAACCTAATTTGACGTATTCTCCAGACGCTGTTTTCATATATTTTGGCGGAGCATGATAGTGTTCGCCAAGTGTTCTGGAGATTTTTCCATTTTCGTCAATCTTCAATGATGCCCTGCATTTGTACGTTATTTTAGAAGAGCAGTAATAGATTCCATAAGTTTTCGCAGAGTACGTATATCCTCTCCACAATATTAAATGATGGCCCCTCTTTGTCGGTATCAGCGCGTATTCCAAATCTAGAATTAAGGAAATAATGTATTCAGAGTGAAGCGAGGTCACGTTCAGAAAAGGCTCGTGAAAACAACTTGTATGAAAACACTTATGAAAGTAGAAGAAGCGAAAGGTGTGTGTCAGGATCGTAGCAAGTGGAGAGATTTGGTTTCTGCCTACCCTTGTGGGAAAGAGGCGCGACTGTTTGAGTAATAATTGTAAATGATCACGGTGTTTGCGAATATGTACATATATGATTATTCTTTACATTATCATGTGAAGCTATTTATCAGTAACGCATATTACTTACATTTCTCCATTAGACGATTGAAATAGTAAAAATTTGTAATTGGAGAAATGTTAAGTGAAAAGGTGCGTATTTTGCAATGTTGCCGGTGAAATAGCACTAATCCCTATCGAAAAAAAAAGATGTCACACATAATTTAGATAGTTGTAAAAACATTGTCAGGTATTCGAGGGGGTTATAGGTACATATATAATTTATTTTATCAATAATTTAATTCACAATATTGTAATATAGTTTTGCATGCATTTTTTTTTTACAAGCAGCTAGGAAAGGACATTAATGTAGGCAGTATCAGTAGATCGATCACACATACATGATTGAGTTACATTCTCCTTTAGTTTTGTTAAGAGAGTTTAACATATTTTCCTTCGATTGTTCTCATATAATTTGGCGGTTGGTGATTGTGAATACCAGCAGTTAGCTCAATCCTCCCATCTTCAGCTAGTTTGACCTTCGCTTTGCAGCCACTAATAGACTTCGAGCAGTAATAAGTACGCCCGTATCGATTTTGAGAATATGTATACTTATTCCACATTAGCAGGTGTTTTCCTGCGCGTCTGTGTGTCGGTATGAGCACATATTCTGTGAAAGGTAAAGTATTTTTTTAGAACAGGAAAATATTAACATCACGCTGCTGATTCAGATAATCACGAAAGTCTTTCTCTACGTGTGTTTATTACCTTTTTATAACTACAAAGTTATTTTATTTATAAAAGTGAACAGTTTTATGTGAGAGATGACCATACTCGACAAAATTAAAAACGACGGAAGAACGGACGGATATATTGGGGTGTTTTAGAGTAGCACATACGTAAAAAATAACCGAATGCCGACTGACGTGGTATAGGCGTGTGTGATAAGAAGAAAAAATGACCATACACTTCAACGGTCGCTGAAGCTGCCTGAAGGAAAGCGGGTAAGAGGGCGCCCTGGTACCTGAATGAATATGACCTAAACTATCCGTAAGGCCCGATTACATCCAATGACAACCCACGAGAGCATAATGGCGCAGGCGCAGAGTCCACCCCACCTAACTTAGAAATCGAAAAAGACAAAGAATCTGGTGGGCACGTTAGTTCATAATTTTATCAATATCAAATTAAACTTAATAACTGGCGAAGAGCGTGGTGAGACACGCATATGGTAGGGTTCCATAACCAAAGCCATATAATTGTAGTCACATTCATAATTCAGAAATTGGTGGTTTTAGATTTTTTTACGAACGAAGCTCTGTGGAATTGCCAAAATAAAATTCAAATTGGTGGTATGTACCCCCCCCCCCCTTAGTTTTTAATTTTTGAATTTATTATTGAATCCGCCGTAACGTTGCATATTCTGTGAAAATTGTAGTGTATGGCGGTACCCACATTAGTACATTAAAAGTACACCTTGTATTGTAACCGAGGGTAGGCGCCGGCGGCCAGCTGTCAGGTTTTTAGTCGGAATAAATCTGTGCTAACTATAACAGTGTTTTCGCTTTGCTCGCCCTTGACCTAATATTTCCCAGTGGCGACGAGAATTATCATTGTAAAACGTTGAACAACACCGCGTGTGATATAATCAAGATGCCTATCGGCAAAATAAGCGAGTTTAATATAAAAGACGGGGCGTGGTCGTCGTACGCGGACCGACTTGAATGTTACTTCAAGGTAAATGGCGTAGAAGACAGCTTAAGATTGCCGACGCTTATATCCCTGATGGGAGACGAAGCGTATGAGCTGTTGGCGAACCTGTCCAGTCCCAAAAAGCCAGCGGAATTGACCTATTTGGAGGCGACGGACGTGCTGCGTCGACATCTACAGCCGGCACCATCGGTGCTTGCGGAACGGTATCGGTTCCGACAGCGCAGGCAGCGGACAGAGGAAAACGTGAGCGAGTACATAGCAGAGTTGAAAAAGTTAGCACGGTATTGCAAATTCGGCGACGTATTAAACGAGAATTTGCGGGATCAATTTGTGTGCGGCGTAGAGAGTGACGTCATCCGTCAACGGCTTTTCGCGGAGGCGGACACTTTGACGTTTCCGGAGGCGATGAAGATGGCGAGCTCGCTGGAGGCTGCCGAGCGCGATGCGACAGCTGTGGAGGCACGGGCGGCGCCGGAAGCGGTAGCGGGAGCTAGCGCAGTACATGCGCTGCGCATGAGAAATCGCGGTGACGGAGATCGCGTACACCGAGGGCACGGAAATGGGCGCCGGCCGCCCGGGCCGGCTGGAGCGCCGGAGAAGGGACAGCCACGGTCAGTGCTTTCCAACTGCAGGGCCTGCGGAGCCACGAGTCATACCTACGGGAATTGTAAGTTCCGGGACTACGTGTGCAGCCGGTGCAAGCGCCCCGGTCACCTGCGACGGGTTGTCTGGCGGGAACTGCCGGCACGGGATCCAAGCTGACGGGCGGACCAGGAAGAGGCGCAGGTGTTAATTTCGGCCGCACTGACTTGAAGGAGTCGGATGAACCGGACCTACCTTGGGACGACTGTGTGGATCTGTATCAGTTAAATTTGGGAGATTATAAGCCGGTGAGTTTGCCGATCTGTATTAACGACCGGGAGATAATAATGGAAATTGATACGGGAACGCCTATTTCTTGCATAAGTGAGGCTACCTACATTAAATATTTCAAAAGTGATCAAATCATACCTAACAATCTTTGTATTAAATTTTATGACGGATCAAATATACTTCCGTTAGGTGTAATTAAACCAGTTGTGAAATATGGAGACATCGAAAAGAAGCTAGAACTGTTTGTCATCAGAGGAGGTACGACGTCATTGCTGGGCCGTCAGTGGCTCGGTGAGTTAGGAATACAAGTTCCCATACTGAATTGTAACAACATAGGTCGAATAGATAACGATAAGCACGGAGGCCTGAGTGATGAAATATCAGTTCTGTTACGCAGATATAATCAACTGTTCGACGGCAGTCTAGGGAGGTTCACGGGGGGCAAGGCGACGCTCCGGGTGCGAGAGGGGGCAGTGCCGGTGTACCACCGCGCGCGGCCGATGGCATTCGCCACCCGAGACCGGGTGGATGCTGAGCTGGACGCGATGCTCGCCGCCGGCGTCATTGAGCCGGTCGACAGCTCGGACTGGGCCTCACCGCTGGTTCCCGTCAACAAGCCGGACGGGGCGCTCAGGGTTTGTGTAGATTATAAGGCAACTCTAAATCCCGTTTTGCTGGTCGACCGATATCCATTACCGAAAATCGAGGAGTTACTTTTTGAGTTAAATGGCTCGCAGTATTACAGTAAAATAGACTTATCTCAATCTTATAACCAGATTGAATTAGATGAATCTAGGAAATACACGGTAATAAACACTCATCGCGGATTATTTTGCTATAACCGGTTAGTATTTGGGTTATCGTCGAGTCCGGGAATTTTTCAACGAATTATGACAAATTTATTGAAGGGTATACCAAACATAGGCATTTTTATCGATGACGTCATAATCGGGGGAAAAACGAAACGGGAGCATTTAGATGCGCTTGAGGCGGTATTCGATCGGCTACAATCGAGCGGTTTGCGTTTGAAAGAAAGTAAATGTGTTTTTTTGGCGCAGCAAGTTACGTACCTAGGTTACATCTTGTCTAAAGACGGCATTAAAGTCGATCCGGCAAAAGTGGAAGCGATCGAGAAAATACCTAGACCGAAAAATGTTCCGGAACTTAGGTCCTTTCTGGGCCTGGCTAATTTCTTTGCAAAGTTCGTAAAGAACTATAGTCTACAGTTAGTACCGATTTTTAATTTACTCAAAAAAGGTGTAGACTGGGTTTGGACGAAGGAATGCGAAAGCGCTTTCCAAAATATAAAAAATCGTTTGGCGAGTTCACAAGTGTTAGCGCATTATGATCCGAACAAAACTTTAATATTAACTTGCGATGCCAGTCCCGCGGGCTGCGGGGGGTTGTTATCTCAGCCAGACGCGCAGGGGGCGGAACGGCCCGTTGCATTCGTGTCGCGGACACTTACGAGCGCAGAGAAAAATTATTCTCAAATACATAGGGAAGCGTTGGCGATAGTAGTTTGTATGAGAAAATTTCACCAATACTTATACGGTAGGCATTTTACCTTGCGTACGGATCACAAGCCATTGGTATCAATATTCGGTCCGCACAACAATATTCCAATAATGACGGCGAGTCGGATGTCAAGATGGGCGGTTATCTTGTCCGCGTATACTTACGATATAGAATATGTTCGTACCGATAAAAATAGTGCCGACGCATTGTCTCGCTTGCCCCTGCCTTGTAAGGAACCGGTTTTACCTAAGGTGCCGGAACAAACGCATTTACACTTCGCGCAAGATGCTTTGCTGTTAGATTGCAATGAAATCAAGAAATGCACCGCGCGTGATCCACTTCTTAGTAGGATATTGAGTTTTGTTCGAGACGGCTGGCCTCCGGAGTGCGAGGTGATCGGAATGCAGCCCTATTTTAATCGACGGGCCGAATTATATGAGGAGTTAGGCTGTCTAATGTGGGGCACAGGGTGGTCATCCCTGATAAGTGTAGGGAAAAAGTCTTAAAGGTGTTACATGAGCCACACATGGGAATAGTCAAGTCAAAGGCCTTGGCCAGGAGCTACATTTGGTGGGCAGGACTGGACGAAGCGATTGAAGCCCTATGTAAGGGTTGCGAGACGTGCGCGGCGCAGGCGGACGCGCCGCCGCGGCAGGCGCCTCGTCCCTGGCCCTGGCCGGCCCGGCCCTGGTCGAGGCTGCATTTAGATTTTATGGGGCCTATATTTGGTAAAACTTATTTGGTAGTCGTCGATGCGATGTCTAAGTGGTTAGAAGTGTTCCAAGTACCTAGCACGGCGGCTAACTGGACTATCGATAAATTAACGGAGCTATTCGGGCGGTGGGGGCTACCAAAGCAGATAGTTAGCGACAACGGACCTCCATACACGAGCGAAATGTTTGCGGTTTTTAACAAAAGTAGAGGCATTGAACACATTTTTACTGCTCCATTTCATCCCGCCTCAAACGGAGCGGCAGAAAATGCGGTGAAGACGTTAAAAAGGGTAATCAAAAAAGCCGTTCATGAGAAGGAGGACGTCAACAGGGCACTGAACACTTTCCTTATGTATTATAGAAATACAGACCACACATCCACCGGGGAGAGCCCAGCGGTCCTTATGCTAGGTAGAAGGCTGCGCACTCGTCTAGACGCCTTGAGACCGGACCGGGAGGCGCGGGTGGCGCGTGCGCAGCAGCGGCAGGTACAAGACGCGGCCGGCGCGGACAGGGTCATCGACCCCGGGGATGACGTTTGGTACCGCCAATATTTAAAGGGGGAAAAGTGGTTACCGGGCATGGTGGAAAGTAGGTTGGGTCCTTCAAACTTCAGAGTTATAGGTCAGGAGGGGATTCAGATACATCGTCATGTCGATCAGCTAAAACGTAGGAGCAGGAGTTCGCTGGTTTGCCCAAACTCCGACCGTCCTGCTGAAGGTGATAAAGGATTGGTAACAAGTCCAATACCAGAGAACCCAACGGTCGCTGCGGGAAGTAGCCGGTCAGAACGAGCGGTGACGGCTAGTCCTCCCGTTCAGCCAAAGGTTACGCCTGAACCTCGTGAACCTTCTCCAGATCTCCCGTCTCTTATAAGTACCCCCAAGGGTAGGCCACAAAGGCTTTGTAGATTACAAAAACCTAATTATAAGCTGTAATCTTAAGTAGTTAAGTTGTATAAGTATTATGTATAAGAGTTTCCTTAAGTTATAATGTAATATGTAAATAACCCCATTGGCCGCCACCGAGATCAACTTGTTCTAACCAATAGTTCACTCCATAGGTATTCACTAACCCTTACCGATTGTATGTTCCATAATTAGTGTGGAGGAATGTAGTGTATGGCGGTACCCACATTAGTACATTAAAAGTACACCTTGTATTGTAACCGAGGGTAGGCGCCGGCGGCCAGCTGTCAGGTTTTTAGTCGGAATAAATCTGTGCTAACTATAACAGTGTTTTCGCTTTGCTCGCCCTTGACCTAATATTTCCCACTTCAACTGGCTATCTATTACGGTTCGAAAGATAGTCGTTAAAAGGTAGGACGGACAGACAGGCAATGTATGCTCAGTAATAGGGTCCCGTTATTACCCTCTGGGTACGGAATCCTAAACATGAGTTAAGATAGTGATATATTAACTCGCAGGTACTCGTAGCTTTTATAGGTACCTTCATGAAAAATAGTATGTATCACTCGGGGCCAAAATATTTTTATCTCGGGCGGCGTATAATTCCTGATTACGCTCAGGATTTTACTATAGAATCCTTCGCTTCGCTCTGAATTCAAAATAACGCCCTCAACGAACCAAATATTACGTTGTCCCCTTGTTACACAGTATATAATTATTATAGTAGGATCATATTTATTTTCAAGTGTTAAACTTTATGGATACTCCCGTCTTTTGTTATTATAACTTGTTCGTTGTCATGGTTATGTTGAGAGTAGATTTTTTCAAAGCTGTTCCCATCAGCCGATACCTTCAGGTGGGCTTTGCATTTACCACGCTTTCTTCTTGAGCAGTACCAGATCTGTTTTGATTGACTGTATGTATAACCGTCAAGCAGTATCAAAATCCCCTTACGGAAATTTACATAACGTGGCACTGGAATAAAAAAAACTTATTAATAACACGTGAACGGAAATGTGGCAAGTTTACAATACTTAAAATAATATGTGGCGAATTAATTTCATTAAAATAGGACTGCGACGAGTTTAAACATAGTTTTTTTCCTGTGGCGTGTTAAAGGTGCATCGGGAGCATTCGCCTGTAATGTAACGTTACAGATTCGAGGGTCACATCACACATCAGTGAGGGAGGAGAACCGAGCATTACAGTGCGCAACCTATAATGATACAATCTGTAATATTTTGTAAAAATCTAATCTAAAATATTACATTACAGGCGAATGCTCGTGAGTCAAGGAGGCAGTATTGTAACTTAATGCTCAAAATCGAATCAAAAATGTTACATTTCAGGTGAATGCCCCGGTGAGAGAGCACCTTAATAACCCGGATTAAGCGCCCTCTCGTTCGAACAGTCAACATTTTTCAACAAGTGACTTTTTCAATAAGCAAAATATATGTATTTATTTACTTTATTACATTTACTCATTCCATTTCTGTAACCAAATTGAGAAGTGGAATCAGTAACAGTTTTGTCGTATACTTAATACCTAGGCAGTAGTAGATAGCTAGGTACATTATAATATCTTGTAATTAGGTACCAAAAACAAAAAGAAAGTAAATGGGCTTTAAAACATTAGGTTTTTTTCTAACTTTTATTTAATTACATTAGGAACATATTATTATAACCGAGAAATAAAAAAATAAAAAAACATTTATCTGAGTAATTACCTGCAGTGCTGGGCCCTGATTCTAATCTACTCTCTATCAAAAGAAAAAAATATTGAGGCAATTCATTAACAATTTAAAAACAATTGGTTTAATAGAATCGGGGTCCAGGTATCTTAAGTGCAATTAGAATGCAATATAATGTTTGAGACTATTGTAATATATCTATTGTAATAGGTCGTAAAGTATTTTTCATCATCATCATCACAATTTTTCATCACCACGTGGGGCGCAGCTAGTGTGTATACATGTATGTATATAACAGTCGGCATACACACATTTGGTACTGTGTTGTGATTTTTGACTAGTTTTTTACAGTTATGTAAAATTACGGAGGGTTTTATTGTAAAATAAAAACAAAACTCATAATAAAATTCTTTACATTCCAGCAGTGCAAGTTTTGTTCTTTATCGATCGTCAAATTTGACAATTTAAATCGTCAAATTTGATAAAATGCCATTTGAACCGTACTCGCTTTGTATTGCATTCTAGTTCCACTTTTTTACATACAAGAGTCCAAGATTATTTTCATACGATTTAAAATAGGCAACGGAATTTAATTAACATTACCAACTAGATAAATTGTAATGGCTATGTATAATTAATACTTTTGGGCAGCAACTTGTCGTCGACATTTAATTTGGTGGCAAGCAATGTTTAAATTTTCACGTTTATGCGCCTCTAAAAATAGTTTTACAAAAGCAACTTTATTTTAATTATTTTAAGAACTAAACTTACATAGCTTTCTGGTCAACTGCTTATGCAACTTTCATTGTTAACCTTTTTCATCGTCACTATGAAGTCAGTAAGAAAATTATACATGAGTAGGATATAATTTTTTTTCTTCTATAACATGCGCGACTTTTGATTCATTACCATTTTACTATTTCGGTAATATTGAAAATACATTTGAGAAAAAGTCACATTCAAAGTGACATTTACCCCCATATATATATATTTTATATCCCAAATTACCACTGAGGGTTACGTGAGGTTCATTTCGATGCTCATTTATTTAAGTCTATAAATAAGGGGTCAGACTTTAATGGACTCGCGCTATGTGGACCTTGACTCAACTATTATCAAACAAAAACAAAAGTGTTCGTCAATCAAACGCCATTTTGCCATCTGCTAAAGTTATACTTTATAATTATTGTTAGGTAATTTAACTAGATCAGGGGTCTCCAAACTTTGAAGACTTGGGGCCATAATATTTTTTTCGGTATGTTGCAAGGGCCGTAACAATTTAAATTTTTCTGCCCATCTAAGCAAACATAGGCTTTTATTGCATTTCAATTACTATTGATTGTGCATTGTGACACGTAACTACATCTAGTGTCGAGTAGTGATACTATGTACGGTTCTAGGTACTATCTATTTCAGCTACAGTCTTCAGACCTTGTGCGGAAAATGTTTGGAATTGTCTGAATTTCTAAGACCAGTCATATGAATCACTGCTGAATCACCGACAATTCCGCGAGTTTCAATTCCTGTCGCGGGCCGAATTAATGGCAGTGGCGGGCCGGATTTGGCCCGCGGGCCGTTGTTTGGAGACCCCTGAACTAGATAAATTACTAACATAGGAATAGAACTAAAATATAGTTACTACTATATTATATTATATGGTATTCATTCAATTACTTATACTAAAATATAAAGGTAATATACTATTAACTACTTTGCTCAGTTACCTTTAGTTGTTATATTTTGTAATAATAATAGTAATAGTAGATGAGGGGCCCATTCAGTGGGTGGCAAGTGCCTAAATATATTTTGAGATGAGACAGGATAAGGCAGGTGCCGTTTCTCATTCTATAGATATGTTATTCCATCCACAAGTTGTTCACCTCAATAGCCCAGTTTATTTTTATCCTATACTGTACAATAGTATCATATTCCTTTTTATACATATTCCATAATTGCATGTATTTTATATTCAACACTCTTGGTGTTGGCTTCGGCCCCACCAATGCCCAGCAAATGTCCGGGCTAGACCCGAGAATTGTTTGAAATATAGTAATAGTAGTTGTAATAATAATAGTTAGCTTTGGTTTAAACTTCCTAACAAGATTTTACATACCGTCAATAATCATATAACTGTACGATTATACATATTTTGAATAGTTTAGTATCTATATTCTTTAGTTAGTGAGTGTTTCGTTTGTTTGCTTCCTAAAATCTTTAATTTTCTTGTCGATATTTGTGGTGTGACGACGTTACTTAGAAACATTAAGGTAAATTAAAAGTATTTTTATATCACACACACACACACACACACAAACACATTAAATTTTGGAACAACACTTTAAATATAAAAATTACTTTCGAGTCAGTAATAAGGCGTCATCTCTCAGTCAGCTTTGGGGGTCTGTAAAGGTTCAAGTTTCGTAGTTACTAACGACCTTGCGAGTCCATATTGACTCTCATTAAATTCTAGTTTATAATATGCCAAAGATTTTATGGCAAAGTAAATTAGGAAACCAAAAATTAAGCGAGTCAATGAACACTCATTACTTGCAGGTAGGAATAATTATAGATGGCGTCATTAACGCTTAGATTGGTTGCAGAGACAGCTCAAGCCGACAGGAGGAGAGGGCGGGCGGCCGTAGCTTAGCGGATAGAGAACTCGGGGCGTATACCCGATGACGCAGGCTCGAATCCAGCCAGTCGTCAATATATTGGAATTGTCTTTAATATTTAATTACTTAGTTAAGTTATCTATGCTTAAAATTCTTGTGTCAACTAGCTGACGGAAATTGAAACGTGAAAACGAAACAAAGTAATTTAGCGTGCACTTTTTACACGAGATTTCAAATTTTAACCAAAGTCCCACCTGACATAATAAATTTTTCCCTCTCATGGTTATGAACGCACTGGATTTTCCTAAAACTTTTCCCATCAGGTGATACTTTCAGATTAGCCCTACATTTACGACGCGTTCGTTTTGAACAGTACCAGTTCGGATGTCTTGCCTCACTGTATGTAAAACCGTTGAGCAGTATTACAAGTCCTTTAGAGCTTCTTACATAATATGGCACTGGAACAATAAAACAATGGAACATAGAAAATCTTTAAAAAGAGGGCAAGTGCCTTTATTAACTAAACAAAATACAAGCTAACACTAACACTACAAAAACAGTTAGACTGCCCATACCCCGTTGAAGTTCTAATGACAATCTCAATACTCAAGGCTACTACCAGTTGGCAGCTTACGAAGCATGCTGGCGGCATTACCACACTGAATGGCAATGCTTATAAATACGTTGAGCCAGAAACACGCCAGCAATTTGCAGCGCTCTGATAGATTTTATAAAATCTTAATTTGATTTATCAACCACTGATTGTTTATGACTTTGGTATATAAAAAATATATTATATTGATTAGAGAAAAACCGATAAAGAAAATTGTCATGATTTAATTTCGAGAACGATTGATGTACAAATGGCGAGTTGGCGGCCAAGCGCAAGCCTATTCTACAATAAAAATAAATAAATATATATATATATATATTCGTAGGTTTTGGTGAGATGGGGCAAGGAGAATAAGACTACTTCATACATAAAACCACATTTTATTGCACTACACACTAATTATTACATTACACTTATTTTAATTTGACAAAGTACCACGATTTCAGTAACCGTAACAACGGTAACAATAATTGAGGGTAGTTAAAAGTTGACGGAGCTTTTCGCCAATCACACGTGTACACGTCACTCTCACTACAGACTCTCTGATCAAAACCGAGCAAAAACTCAACTGCCACTTAGCTTTATAGTAATTGAGCTCTATGTGTGACCAGCAGGTTTCGAAAATTATCGTATCTTGTACTAAGGGCTCTCATGCCGTTATATTATAACACAAAAATTATTTCCCAATAACCTAGTTAAATTTTTATCAAAGTTCCTGCTGAAATAACAAATTGTTCTTTCTCGTGGTTATGTTGGCACATAATACTCAATATACGGTTACCATCAGCAGATACTTTTAACTGGGCCTTACATTTGCCACGCGCTCGTTTTGAACAGTACCAGTTCAGAAGTCTTGCTTTATTGTAAGTATAACCGTCGAGCAGTATCACAATTCCATTCCGACTCCTTACATAGTTTGGAACTGGAACAAAATATCATTGTAATCTTCATCAAAACTCGCGTGAGCATTAATTATTAACTAAACTATACCAAAAACTGTTTACTGAAGTGTAGCTCTGTCGGACTGTAACTTTTTTAGGCAAGGAGGTAGTATTATATTCTTTCTAATTGGTTTGTCGGTTCATTGTGAAAACCGACGTGGTTTTCACACATTTTGATTTTGATGTGTAACATCTATTGGCGTGCCTTGGCAGGAAAACTGAGTCGTGTGCTCTGACGGACGAGATGTCATGTTTCACATCTGCCGGGCATCCCGCGACTGCCAACTTCTTTTATTATACGGCCCTTACTGACTTTGTCAGTGCAAACTGCAAAGCCAGAGTCAGATGAAATGAAAAACTTAAGCAGTTAATCTTACGCGAGTAATTCTCGTTTAATAAAAATAATATGTTATTGGTTAATAACACTAGTGCATAGTAGCATTTTCATAGATCAAGTAGTTTTCTAAACTTAGTGACGAGTCTGTCAGTGTCTGTCAGTGAGTGGTATTTTTAGCTTTTATATTTACACATGTTTTTCAGGATATTCCGGATCCTCCCATCGGCCGATTGGTAATTGGTAAGAAGAACGCGAATATTTTTTATCGTTCCTCAGATGGCGTATTTCTAACAATCGTCCGTCCGATGTTTGGCAGATCGTCACTGCCGTTGTCAACTCCTATTTTTTTTTCTTTTCTGTGCTCAACTCTATGTCTGTCGATTCATATTCGATTCTGATACCGTTATAATATAGTACAAAAAAACCTAATTAAAATTTAATCAAAGTCCCAGCTGCTGAAAGAAAATACTTTTCTTTCTCGTGGTTATGTTGGCACATAATACTCAATATACGGTTACCATCAATTGATACTTTCAGGTGCGCCTTACATTTGCCACTCGTTCGTTTTGAACAGGACAAGTTCATTTTACTTGTTTTATTGTACGTATAACCGTCGAGCAGTATCACAATTCCATTTCGGGTCCTTACATAATTTGGCACTGGAACAAAAAACCATTGGAATCTTCATCAAAACTCGCGTATTAACTAAATTATGGCAAAACTGTTTAGCGTGCCTACTGTGCCTAGGTAGTAAAACCGACTCGTATGCCTCGGCGGACGTGACGTCATGTTACAGATCTACCTGGCGTCCCAATACTGCCAACTTCTTTTATTATACGGCACTTACTGACTTTGGCAGTGCAAAGCTAGAGTCAGATGAAAGGAAAACCTTAATCTTACGTATTTCTCGTTTAATAAAAATAATTCAAATTAATTCAAATTATTTATTGAGAATAAAAACGGACAAATTCCACTAACATTTATCTCACATACTGTTAAACTAAAATAGATTTCCTAGTAAAAATAGGAATCATATTATAAAATTACTAATATAATAAATACAACAAATTGCTGAAAAAATATGTCAACATAAAATTAGTATGTCATACAAATTGTCATTATAGTCATCAGCTTTTTTGCCCCTGTCCCATTGATCAGTTAAATTTTCACAATAAGTCAAAAAACTTTCGTTACATTATTCCAACTGTCACAAATAATATCACAATCAGTGTTGGTAGCAAGGAGTGCATTGAAGTTAATAGAAGATAATAATGTTGGCTTAGTAGCATTTTCGTAGGTCAAGTGGTTTTCTAAATTTTATGATGAGTCCGTCAGTCAGTCAGTAAGTATTTAACTTTTATATTGACACATTTTTTATAGATATATAACTTTTATATTTACACATGTTTCTAAGTATGTTATTTTTAAAAACTAAGATGTGTCCATTAACACGTTTTTTATTGTCTCTATTAAGGCGAAGACACTTTGATCACGTGTTCTTTATAAGTAGCACTACACTACTTAACACTAACACTTTGTTTTTCTCTACACTAACTCGAACAGTTTTGTTCTCTTAAGTCTCCTAATAATGTTTGTGTGATCGAGGAGCTGGATGGCTTCGACATTCACATGGTGATAAAGTCTCTTTTCGTGAGCTTAGGCGTACTTTTGAATAAGATTGTCAACGAACTCTACTTGAAGGTCCCGGTGGAGATCACTATTTCTTATATACCAAACCAAGGTGCATTTGCAATGTTCCTCAGTAGCTCAGTACCTTGTTCTGGAATCTTTGTATCATCAATATATTGCTTTGAGCAGTACAGCTCCATAACTGTATACCATAAGTCCAAACTGGCATCAGGACTTGCTTGCAGAGTAAAAGTTTATTCTGCATTGACAGCGAGGAATATTTCCCAAGGAGCCAATACATTTATTTATATCTCAAGTTTACCTCTTCTTTTTTTTTTCTTGACGTATGCTTTCCAGCGTAGCTTAGCGTTAGCTTAGCAAGGGTCATCCCAAGATATTAAGTTGTATTCTCATATGGTAAAACTTGTTTGTTGATGTAAATTGGAGAATACTGATGACGTTTATATCTAAAGTGTGTGTGAATTGATATTGATTCATTTAACTTTATTCTCCATTTTTGGTCCAGTCATATACTTGATTCACAGTCGTCTGAACCTTTTCTGCTGCTTTTCTGGGTGCTTCCTGTAGCCATGATAGCAGTGTCATCAGCGAAGGAAGCAATGGTGTTGTATTCCAGCTTTGGTATATATCACAGGTGTATAATAGGTACAGGACCGGGCCTAAAACACTTACTTGTGGTACACCAGCTTTTATTTCTTTCAATTCTGAGTAAGCGTCTTCTTGTCTGATTCTAAATGTCAATCAGTGATGTAAGGTTCTAAGATATCTAACATACATACTGTTGTGGCAGCATGTTTCGCATTTTGTGAATTAAACCTTTATGCCACACTTTATCAAAAGCTTACTCTACATCTAAAAATTCAGTGGAGCATACTCTTTGTTTCTCGAGACTTTTTTCGATTATGTTCGTAATCCTATGCACTTGGTCGATCGTGGCGTGCTTTTTTCTGAAGTCAAACTGGTGTTCTGGTATGAGATTCAATTTTTCTATAACCGACTTGAGTGTTCTGAGTAATAACTTTTCAAATAGTTTTGACATTATTGGCAACAAGGATATAGGCCTATATGATGACGTTTCATGAGGTGGTTTGCCAGGTTTTGCTATCATGATCACTTCAGCAATCTTCCATTGGTCTGGTACATATTTTAACCTAAACGCGGCATTAATTAAAGTGGTCAGTTTAACTGCAGCCTTTCTTGGAAGATTTCTGAGTACTTCTCCGATTATTAAAACATATCCTGGAGATTTTCGTGAGCTGATTTATTTCGTTTAATTTCACTAATCACTTATCTATGAGTGACTAGTTTTATCTCTTCTTGCTCAAGTACGACCCCATGTTTGGTTGAAATATGGCTTCCAAGTACTTTGCGTACCTTTTAGCTTTTCGCTCGTTTCTAGCCTACACACCTGGACCAACTTTTATCGGTCGGGTGTGGGTGATGTTATCACTGTAGATATTTTTTCTTATAGTCAACGGTATAAGATTGGATCAATTTACTCAGTTTCAATGTCATATTATTGAGTTTTCTTTTATATTCGGGGTTTCTACTTTGCTGCCAAGCTCTTCTCAGCTTTCTTTTTTAAGTTTAAAGTTGTTTTATGTTATGTATATAGGACAATTTTGCAGCTGAAATAACATAATTTTCTTTCTCGTGGTTATGTTGGTCCATAATACTCAATATATGGTTACCATCAATTGATACTTTTAACTGGGCCTTACATTTGTTACGCGATCGTTTTGAACAATACCAGTTAAGATTACTTGTTTTATTGTACGTATAACCGTCGAGCAGTATAACAATTCCATTTCGACTCCTTACATAATTTGGCACTGGAACAAAAAACCATTGGAATCTTTATCAAAACTCGCGTGAGCATTAATTATTAACTAAACTATGACAAAACTGTTTACTGTAGTGTAGCTCTGTCGGACTATAACTTTTTTAGGCAAGAAGGTAGTATTATATTCTTTCTTATGGATTTGTCGGTTCATTATGAAAATTGACGTACTTTAAACACATTTTGTGATGTGAAACATCTATTGGCGTGCCTAGGCAGTAAAACCGAATCGGTATGCCTCGACGGAAGTGACGTCACGTTTCACATATGGCGGGCGCCCCGTGACTGCCAACTTCTTTTATTATACGGCACTGACTAACTTTGTCAGTGCAAAGCTAGAGTCAGACGAAAGGAAAGGCTTAATCTTAAATGAGTAATTCTCGTTTAATAAAAATAAAATGTGATTGGTTAATAATACTAGTGCATAGTAGCTTTGTCATAGGAGCGATAGTGGCTGAGCGGTTTTATGTGCGGTTTACAATCTGACGGCACCAAGTTTGATCAACTATTATCGGTACAGTTATTTGCCTAATTATCACCGAGACTTCATCGTTTTCTTTTGACTAGTAATTAGAAAGATAAAAAACACACGTGTTACATTGTATCAATTAAAATAAAGCTAGGGGGTGAAAGGCGTTGCCCTGCAGTGGAACAAACATGGCTTTTCATCATTTCTTTCTTTGTTTCTTTCAATAATTTTCATGGTCAGCAATCGGTTAGGTATTACGTCGAAGATATTTAAAATAATGGATTTCGCGTCAAACCAAAAGTAAGTATAACCACACTAACTAATAAGGTAGCCTGTGCATTTAGTCTACATTTGTTACAAGTTAAATAAGACATTGTGATAATGGCATAGAATTAAAAAAACGGTACTTCAATTATTTTTTTTACTTAGGTAAAAAACGAAATATTGTGAAATTTGTACTAATATCTAATCAGTATTTTTTATACGGTCGTACCTTTATTAACTAAACTAAATAAATACGATAACTAAACTTATTATATCTAAACTAGCCTCTTATACAAATACAGTTGGATTGCCCATAGACATAGTTGAAGTAAATGTTCAACCCCAATTTAACATTACTGTGCTGAATGGAAATGCTTAATTTATAATAGACCCAACATCTATGGGTTTTCAAATCAAAGTACTACGTACACATTAATTTCCTACTTTAATATATCGTCCGCTAGGCATTTTTATATATTGCGGTGGATCGTGTTTGTGGATTCCTGAAGCTTTCTCTATCAATCCATCGCTGTTCAACTTAAGTTTGGCATTACAGGATGATGTCGCATGCTTAGAACAATAGAAATGCCGTGTGCTGTTGATTTCATGGTATGTATATCCATGCCACATCAGTAGTTTCTTGCCTCTTGGCGACTCTATCCAGATATATTCTAAAAATATAAGATCAAAGTTACATATTATCAAATTGAATGACAATCAGAACTGTGAATAAACCATCCATAATAATAAAATAGGTTGACAAAAAGAGGTGCCGGTATCAGTGCCCAAAGTCCGCGAGACATCTATGATTTAAGATTTAAGATGAAACGGGCCTGATGGACATTTTGCCTTAAAGTAAGTTCATTATCACTCGGACACTCGCCTATTGGCATTTCCAAAAAATATTTATGTAGCATCAAATTTTTTTTTTTTTTTTTATAGAATAAGCGGCAAACAAGCTACGGGCCACCTGATGGTAAGTGGTCACCGTTGCCTATATACACCTACAATACCCGGGGCATTGTCAGTGCGTTGCCTACCTTTGAGGACTCTATTCACCCTTCGTTTGAAGCAGTCCAAATTATACTTCGGAGGAAAAACCGAAGGTGGTAAGTCATTCCACAACTTACAGGTACGTGGCAGAAACAGTCGATTAAATCTAACAGTGCGAGACTTCCACGTATCTATAATGTGTGGATGGCATTTCTGGCGATGGCGTCCGGTTCGGTGGTAAAACCGGGATGGAGGGATGAGGTCAAAAAGTTCATCAGAGCATTTCCCGTTATAATATCTGTAGAACAAGCTAAGCGAACCAACGTCTCGGCGCAAGCTCAGCGGCTCTAACTTGCCAGATAGCTTCGGGTCATCGACAAGTCTAACGGCTCTTCTCTGTAAGGATTCAAGAGGATCGAGCTGGTACTTTGGCTGGTTCAAAATTCATATGCTAAAAAATCTATTCGGGAGCCATAGATAAGGTAGATTTTTTGCAGATATAATGTTGTGACGAGGGCGGCAATTGGTATAAATGTGTCATTGCGTATTTCTAAGCCAACACATTGGAACAGGCGTTGTCATGAACATTTTAGTCCACAGCTATCTTTCTCCAGTGATTACTGGATCACTGAAAAGAATAAATTACACAAGCAATGTCTCAAGTTGCAGCTGACCATAGCAGTGTTCACCATAAAGTGAGTTGCCAGTTTATTTATCACATTGCTTAGTAAAATAAAGTTGGAGTATAAGTGTATGTATTTTTTTTTTTACTGATTGGCATTATTGCAATGGCAAATTTGGCAATGGTTGCCTGGAAGAGATGGCTTTCAGCGATAAGGCCGCCACTTGAGGCACTAGCTCGTAAGTGTTTTCTATCTGTATGTAATTTTTATTTCTGGTGTACACAATAAAGAGTTTCTATCTATCAATCTATTAAGTATTTTTATAATGTTTAGTATAACATAAAAACTCGAAATATATATTTTTTTCTTCCATCTCTTCTGCCAAAAAAAAAACATAAAAATGAAAAATTGCTTTATACCATTTGCAATATGTTATTTTAAAGATAATCCCAAATCAATTTTTTTTTATTCTAGCTCAGTAATTTTTTTATCATTTTTTTTTTTAAGTTCTAATTAGCCAGTCAGCTCTCGCTCTGTCTGGTAAGTGTGGCATTATATAGAAAGAAAGCAAATACATTTTGTCAACACTACTACAAATACTTGTATCCAGAAGACGCAATCAGTATCACACGGATCCATCTCCATCAAAAAAACTTTTCAAAACCTAGGTGGTTCCAATATTACTTAAATAAATATGTTTCAGCAGTTCCTGCATGGTTATATTCTAGTTAAAATTCCATCTTCTGAGACTAAAAATGTATCCTTCGGGTGGGTATGTTGATTCATGATTTTATCAAAATGATTACCATCAAGGGAGACCTTCACTGCTCCCTTACATTGACGCATCTGCCGTTTAGAGCAGTACCAGTTTTGTCCCGACCCTTTGCTGTACGTATAACCGTCATGCAGTATCACAACTCCTAAATGATACCTTACATAACGCGGCACTGAAATCAAAAATCGGTATTGGAACATGGGCAATAAACAACAAAATTTTAAAACTTGAGTATACTTGAAAAGGTTCGACCTAATAAATAGATAGCTAATTTGACGCTTGCAGGGCAAATAAAATACACTCCAAGCGGGATATCAATGTATTTGATATCAAATAACAGAATAGGTGTTAGTGGCATGTACTCGTAAGTTAAGTTTGACAGTTACCACTGCTGTTATCATACTGTGTCACCAGCAGACCTAACATGCAGTCTGTGATAAACAAGGCAGGCATTATCGCATAACATCAGGCAAGGTGGACGTCAAAAACTAGCCAAGAGATTTGAAAAAACCATTGTCACATTCTCACTCAACAAAATGTGACAAAATTTGTTGCAGCGTGCATGCTTGGTGGTGAGGTGAAAAAATGTATGTCACGCATTTCAGCAGGTATGGGTACATTGAGTAGGTAGTTATATAAATGCCGTACGTATGTAAACGCCAGCATGCCGTCTCTTCTATGTGAATTAACTCCATACTTACAGGTTGCCCAGAATGGATTGGTTTTAGCGATTACGGGGTCTTTTAGCGAGGTCGAGATTATTTTTGTCACCGTCTTTCTGAATAATATTTTGTGAGAGTGGCCAAGACAATCTCAAGAGCATCAGGATACCCCCAAAGAATTTGTTGCACTACTTTTTACATTGTGTTTGGCATATGTACTATGTCATTTCTGGTGTTAACACTAAAAAGTTACCTTATCTTACCTTTTTTAATTTTCTAGACACTTGTTAATTATTATCTAAATAATAAAATTGATGAAACATATTAAGAAGTAATGATAATTCAGACACAGATTCAGTCATTTATTACAATTCCTTAGAAACAAATCAATACAGATAAAATCTTTTTTTTTTTATAGCATGAAGGAATATATAAAAAGATACGTAATATTCAGTTTGTTTATGGTTTTAAACTGCTATTATGATAGACTTACCTTCATCAAGTCAAAAAGATATAAAAAAAACTTTATAACATACATATTTTTTTTTGTATGAAAGACTTAACGTTTGTTGTTCAAAGTGTGGTATGTATGGTATGTTCATTAACCCATTTATACACCACACAAACACCTATTTCGATGTTTGGTCTCGCTATAGGACACTATAAGCTATAAACAACAACTCTAAAAGTACAAAAAACATAAAATAAACACAAATTTTAATGAAAGGTTATAAGATTTTCAGATAATATTTTTGCAATCCTGGATGTTGTAAGTAGAACTACAATAACTCATTGGTATAAAAAGTTGGATAACTTTAAATAATAGGAATAATAGGCGGGAAATCAGTATAGACTGTACTTAACTCTTGTTTGTTTATGCTTGTAAAAACCACTCATAGAAATGATTCTTTTAAATTCGTTATATGGTCAGTAGTTAATTATGTATAGAAGTCACAATATTTTGCTAAATTGCAACTTAAACAGGCCAAAAACCAAGAGAAAGTATTAGATTCAAAGTCAACATTAGGATTGCAAAACTTCTAGTTGTATATCACTTACCGACTTCTCAAGCTACCAGCAACAAAACTATACATCCAACAATAATAACTTCACTTTTAAATCACTTTAACACAATAAAATAGCACTAAAACACAATTTAAAGATTGTAAACACACAAGAATGCACTACAAACATTGAGGTTATGTATGTTTGTTATTGTCTGTTTTCACTGTAAATATCACTAAATAAACACTAGTAACGAGGACACACGCGTTATTAAATAGATTGGCTCATGAAATTATACGAAATTTAGAGCCAAATGCGCGAAAAATAAGTTTACGAAATAAACAATATTTTGACAATTGACAACTACTACTTTGACACTTTGACTTTGAGACACGACTGTGCGGTCATGTCAATAGAGTTTTTTTTTTATTGTCCTTTGTATATATATTTTTTCAAAGATTTATTCAGTGTCAAGCTTGCTTCACGAAAATAATGTGGATGATCACTATCCCCACTCATAATCAACGAGCGTCAAGTATCTTCAGCAAAATACACCTTGGTCAAGCAAGTCAAATCTCCAATGAAGAGACTTTGTAGTAGCGTTAGAGTTATGCATAAGCATGTCAAGTCACGATTTCAACACTAATAAACCAATAATGGTTGGTTAGATGACTGAAACACTTTTCGAAATGGAACTAAAAGACAGCAGCAGTAGATATATTTTGGCACCTCTACCCTTCCTCTACCGATAAATTGGTCGCTCTGCCACTTTTATTGTTGTTACGTCCTTGGTTTATTGACTATAGCGAAATAGCGAAGGTCCCGGATGGGAACCAAGGACGTTCTATAGTGCAAGGTTTCATAACCTGCATGGCAAGCATGCGCACCATGACAAAATGTTATCGTCACTTTGGCGAGCGAAAACGCGACAAGGTGCCGCGTGTCTCGCTTTGGCACGATAAAAAGAGTCGATAAATTTTTATCACGGTAAAGCTAGCCCGGCTGGGGTGGACATACAGCATACTACAATCTCAAAAATATTTTCAAATTAATCTTATATTGAATGTTGTCTCGCTCTCTCGTTTAAAGAGAGAGGAAGACAAAATTCTATGTAAAATTAAGAAAATTATGTTTTTGGGGTTTGGTAGCTCTTATAACGCGTTTTATCAAGTTAGAACTAGTTTTAACTGATATACATCTTAGATCAGTAATAAATTCTAGTTGTAGCAAAGGTATCCAGTAAAAACTAGTTTTATTTAGTGAAAACGCGTTCTATCTAAAACGTGTTTTAACTGCATCTAGGTATAAAGTAATAGCTACACGTGCAACGTACATTAAAACTATTAAACGCGTAGCGTACCTACTAGTTTAAGAACCGTTATTCGTTGTTCCCTTTCCAATGTGCGAGTCCGTGAAAAATTTCTATTCATCGTCGGTTCTCGTACGATCACCGAAGTTAAGCAACGTCGGGCCCGGTCGGAACTTAGACGGGTGACCGCCTGGGTATGATGACTTATTGCACTACTTTTTTGTACTTTAGCAGTTAAAAATATACGTGGTGTTACGGAACCCTCAGTGCGCGAGCCCGACTCGCACTTGTTTATTCTGAGCTTTGCTTTTATTTATTCTGAGGCTTCACGCCAGGCAGACCCTACGTTCCATTTTACGCTTCAACTGTAGTCCGGTAGTCTAGCGGGTTTTTTTTTTTAATTTTCCGGTGCCGTTTTACTTGATTTTGACATATTTATGAATTATGACGTTAAATATCAGAGGCACCGATGTTGCCATGCTCGCTATTTTGCCGAAGTTATTGTTTTAGGAAAGTTGCGACTACGAAAGTTGGTGAGCAAATGTGTTACTTATGTTACAATTAAACATTGCAATAGCTGAACGGATATGAATCAAACTTGGTAGGTATAAAGGTAGCATATAGACTTCTTTAAAAAAGTTAAATGAGGTGAAACTGCGGGGCACAACCACAGCTGGTTTTTACTAGGGTTCCGTAGCCCGTTCTATTCGTCCGTCCATCCGAAACTTTCAGAAACTTTCAACTTCTATATTTATTAAGATAAGTGCATGAAAGGTTGCACAATTGCAGTTATAATATAGATCCCTATTTTAAATGTATACAAAATATAGAATATTGCATTTTAGGGGTGGCTCTAGGTACATGAGAAACGGGGATTAAAATAAAAACACTGCACCTCCACGAGTCGGGTATCGTTGAAAAGGTTTTTTACAATGAAGATAAGATAATTTGAATAAGGTTTCATACATCACTTTTTTTAAGCCCATCTATCTATCCCTTGCGAAACACGGCCCGCCAAAATGGCAAAAAGTTGGTTCCCTCCACGCATTCCTAAACTATAAGATATAGAAACTTGTAACTTACAATACGGGTAGGTCATATTTAAAACCTTCATTCAAAATTATTTCGAACATTATCTGTTTTGACTTTTTTGAGTAACAGCGATTAAACTGTAATAAATTCAAGGCATTATAGCTTAACTTACGGGTTATCGACCTTTTTGTAAAATGGTCTTAACAATGATTGTTTCTTTTCAGTTTTCTCGATGGTTACCATAAAAAGTATATGCTATGTCGGGATGATACTTATCTGAAATTTTGCTAAGTCTACAGTGCTTCGTTCGTTCGAATTTTCATCTCGACGCACACTTGGCCAGTTCATCACTACATAGTATGTAGGTAGGTTTGTGAGGTAAATGTAAGTGATTATAGTATAAAACAAAGTCACCTCCCTCTGTCTGTCCCTATATATGCTTAGATCTTTAAACTACGCAACGGATTTTGATGTGGTTTTCACTATCAGTTAGATAATTTTTCGCGAAAGGTTTATATATATCATCATCATCAGCAGTCATAAGACGTCCACTGCTGAACATAGGCCTCCCCCTTTAACCTCCACACTGAACGACAACCTGCCATCTGCATCCACTGGATGCCCGTGACTCTCACGATGTCGACGGTCCATCTAGTGGGAGGCCAACCTACGCTGCGTCTTCCGGTTCGTGGTCTCCACTCAAGAACCTTTCTACCCCATCGGTTTTTCGAGCGATGTGGCCTGCCCATTACCACTTCAACTTGCAAATTTTAATAGCTATGTCGATGACTCAGGTTCTTTGTTGAATATCCACGTTTCGGATTCTATCGCGCAAAGAAACTCCGAGCATAGCTCTCTCCATTGCCCGTTGTGTGACTCTAAGTTTCTCCAAAAGGCCAACAGTTAAGGACCACGTCCCAGTCGTCTTATATAAATAATAAAACATAATTATACCCATACAATGATGATGTATGTATGATACCCATACGAAGCCGGGGCGGGTCGCTTGTTAAATATAATTTTAATAAAGTTGAAAATAATGTAGCAGTAGTGGCAACATTCAGGGACGCAGTCTTTAACCTAAAATTTTTGTTTATTTTTGTATTTTCCGTAATTTTAATGAATAATTTTGTTTTAGTTGTCTTTTTTTAATTAAAAAAGAATTTCATTAATCTGAAAGAACATTTTTTAGTTCTCTAAGTGTTATAATAATGCTGCATTATTGCCACTCAATTCTTTGGCCTTATCTATTTGTAATTTGTTTTAACGTGTAAATTTTGTTTTCTTGGCTTGGATATTTTATGATTTTCAAAATAGGTGGAATTTAAATGTGATAATGTTAGTTTACGACTAGGTTAGTGCAATTAAAAGTAGTGTTGGTGTAAATGAGTGAATGTGTTGATGGCGCCAAAACTAATGAGTTCGCGTTTCACCCTGATCTCAAGGTAAATACGTGTATGTCTTGTAACTTGTTGAAGCTTTCTATTTGTTCTATGTTTTGAGGAAAATATTTTGGAAACTTTAAATGACAGTTAGGTCAGCTGCCGTACCATAACTGTTGTAGCCAGTATTGGTCCTAGCCGCTGTAAATTTTTGGGTGTTGCGAGATTTCAACTTGGCGCCTTTGCAAGCACAAAGATAGTGCTCACTCCATGCAGTAGCTTACTTGTGCTAAGGTTTACATAGACACAGAAGGGAAAATAACATCCTTACCTTCATTATTTTTACATCCTTATATTTCACTGTCGCTCAAACAGTTTCGTAGTGTGCGGCAGTAATTTGATGGGACGGTAGCTGACTGGCTGTCAATCCATCCTTGCCGGGCTTCGGTAGGACAATCATCTTGTCTTTCATATTGATTGGAAGTGTCCTGTTCTGAGGATTCTGATAAAAAGCAGGGTCAAGCAAACTGTGCCCTTCATTTGGCATTTGCTTGATGATGAACACCGCCCGGTGTTTGGAATTCCGTTATGACCCGGTGCCTGCTTCAACGGCTCTGGAGATCTTCATTGGGGCAATGAACTCGTTCCCTCCCTCCCTAAGGTAGAGCTACAGTCCATAGGAATTTGGACACTTACCTTTTGACTCGCCCTTGGTGTCCCAGGTAACCGGCTGAGAGGCCACTGGTGGGACAGAGTGTAGCTTGAACTGTCCTTCCCAATGGTCAGCTAATAGCACTGCCCTCTCTAAGGCTGAGTAAAGCCATTGCCCTGAGCAGTGTAGAAGTGGGCAAAGGAACGCTTTAGGTCAAGTGGCGGATGATTTTGTTCAGATTGGTCTTCTCTTCATACTGGGCAATGTGGTTATGCTGAAGCGATAGCGGCTGCCAAAGAAGCCGCTAACACTGAAGTGCGACACCTTACACTGCCTGGTGTGAAGAACTCCCTCCAGACCTATGTGCAAGCAATCAAGTGGCTGCAAGTATACTCAACGAGGCCTCACAACTTATACCAACTCCCAACCCAAGCGGCTATCGGGGAACTAACTCAACTCAGGCAGCACATTCTACAGACTAGCAGTTCACACAATAAAAGTCGAATCAAAAACGCTTTTTTTGGCGACTTTCCATGCCCGTCCTGGTTGTCAGATTGTGGAGAATTTACCAATTTCCATATCCTATACTAATTTATTCAGTCTTCTTTCATTACCTAAGCACCAAAAATCTCACAAGTACAAAGAAATATATTTAAGACAATATATGGGACCTTTTATTTTTCTACCTCAAGAATTGGCTATAAAACGTACTATGCAGGCAGAAATTAAGAGAGTACTGGCGAAATTTATTAATAATGGTTATTTCTCTGCTAACAGGTACAGGCTAGGCAGTATAATCAGGGTATTCCCGATGTTATGGTAAGTTTTATTTTTTAATGAAAGGCATGTAATGAGTTGTGGGTGATTGAGTGATTTGTTACTATTGCAAATATTTTATATTGTTATTAGCAGATAGTAAGTACCTATGTAATTACATATGATATTGGCCAGAACTAAACAAAACCTATGTAATGTGAATTAGTTTTACAAAAAAAAACCTGTTTGTCATATTACGGAAGTCTGTCATTGGCTATTGTGTCATTTAGCGTTGTTAACTTACTCGCACCAAGTGCGCGAGTGGGATGGCATGATATTGACAGACTTCCATAAAAAGGCTGCCAGGAAGAAATAATTTGCTTTTGATGACAATATTTTTCAAAGAAAAAATATTTTTTATATATATTTCTTACCCATAATAGAAGTAGTATTTTTATCTTACAATTGTGATTCTCTTATCTATGTGTAAATTGATGCTGTGAGCCACATTCATGAATTTATAAACATTTATATTTTTGTGTCTTTACTAGAGCTATATTGTAAACTTTAATGTTTTGAAGGATAATAATCTTGTTAAACAAACTTTATTAATAACAGAAAAACTTATGTTTAAATTAAAGAGGATAAACAAGGAACAAAAGAAGTAATTGTTTTATTTCTGCAAGAAAAGTATACATATTTGGAATCATTAAAATAAATTTATTAAACTACACTAATCTAATAAACCGATGCCCGTAGACATCGTTTCCAAAATGCTAGCCGCGTCACCGCGTTGGATTGCAATACTAACATATTGCACAGAATACGGACCAGCATTTTGGTCACAAGATGCACCAGACGTTTAGATAATTCTTAAAAAAATATTTTTGGCTCCCAACCTCCACGGATTTAAAGTTTCTACCCCAAAAGGCTCAAACATGTACCCACTGTCTAGACTACTACAATTGTGCTTTTTGAGGCCTTCAGCTGATTCAGCCGCCGCACCAGCCTTGTTTTGTGTACCGGGAAGATGAGACAGCGCAAGGGTATCAACGCAAGTAAAGACACCATCTTCCAAGGAATCAAGGTCATGCTGTCCGTCTTTTACCATAGCTACGTACGAGACCCCTCGGCTCGAGTACGGCCGCGCAGTTAGCCGTGGTAAAAGCCCAACGGATGATGTTGTTAACGCTGGCATGGCTCGGAATTCTACCTGCAATCCTTACGCAGGAAAGCCCGTGGTGACCAAGCTGGTAATTATAGAAAAATTATATAATATTTAAAATACTAAATGATGTAAACAAATTCCAGAAAGCAATTGATTCATTTGAAAACGAATTACACTAACTTTCAAAGTCATATTGTATTTAGACTTTGCAATAGGCTATCGGGCAGGTGTTTAATTTGCTAAAAATAACAGAATTACTAAAAAAAAAAAAATTTTATATGATGCGTATACTGAACAAATTATTTAAATTAGGTAATTTTTGTGGTCGGATTAAGAAGGGATGCTCTGTCCCTTTCCCGCAATGTGAGTGTCAGTATGGGATCTTTATGGCATATTCAAGTGCCGTCATTTGTAAGTGTAGTGCGCTGTCAGTAAGCAACACATTAAAATGCTTATTTCTTCCTTAATTTTGAATATACATATTTTTATTTTGTTTCCCGTGATCGGTGGTCAGCGTTTTTATAAGACTAAAAAGATATCAGTCCGGTAGCCTATTGTACCTTTAACATATTTGGATCCATTCTTTACAAGAAAGAGATTGATAAGTTGCAATACATCTGTAACGTTACTGAAAAATAAAAGATCCTTTATTTTAAGTATTCTTATACTTCTATTATTTGCAATGACACCTCGTATAGGTTATCAGTGGCCTTAGTACGAGAACTTCCGAAAAAGTTATCGTTATGTAAACGATAGCAAATGTATGAAAAATTCAGTTTCCTTTCACGTCCGATAGAGGCGCTGTTCAATGTTTCATACATTTTGCTATCGTTTACGTAACGATAACTTTTTCACAAGTGCTATAGATTACCTGTACTTTAAGAAATTTTCCTGTATCTAATCTTGGTTTATTTCAGTAGAATTGTTATAGCAACTGTCAAAATGTACATTGTACGCAGCTGTCATGATCTAATTTACTTTCGAACTGAAGGTGCTTTTGTACTCAGCTGTTTCTACTATGGTTTCATAGTATTTTTTTCATAAAATAGCTTCTAGCATACGAACTTTAAATAATATATCTTACATATGATTATACTAAAGATCCCTTAAAACCCAGCAACACCATTGCTCAGAGCCTCGCTCTGGTATATCATGGAGCTGGGTTGGCTCGGGTAAATGCTGGTACAAAACACCCTAAGCGGCATCAGTGCGAAATCATCCCTCACTCCTCGAATAAGAATACTTATTGATAAGCTTCCACATTTACAGCGAGATACATAACAACTAAACGTGGAGCCCAGCTGCTACTATTCAGCAATTTCGTCTTCCGGGTGCAAAGCAAGCCCAACAAAGATGGTCTGAAGAACTGGTACTGCGTTATGTACTACAACACTCAATGCAAGGCGATACTAACAACGGACTTACAAGAGCATATCGTCCAGATACGAGGTGTTCACAACCACAAGGCTCCTCAAATAACCAGCACCCCAGAAGGAATTATTTACCAACACGATAAAAAAAAGCGTAAGCGTTATAAATCGTCCGTTAATAATAAAGATGATACTGAATCTGGGGAAGATGTTGCTGATGATGAAGTTCAGATTTTACCGTAATTATTTGTGGCAAATGTGGCTAAACCTAAGTGGGGATTCTTCTGTAATTTTGGTTACATACCTAGCTAAAGATTTGCAAGTTGGTAGGGCTTTTTCTTGTTCTACTCAATTTTAAAATCTGTTACCAAGCACTTTAAGGTTCACTTCCGTGCATTGCGGCCGATCCGACAATACTTGCTCTATGAAAATGTATGGCGATATATGAAGCGAAGTGTCGCGTCATAGTACGAGTATTGTCGCATCAGCTGCGATGCGCGGAAGTCTTCCTCTACGGTGTGTTCCGGCAGTCACACTAGAGCCATCTCCTATTCCAGGCTAGGCATATTTATCAGCTTAGCCCATACTACAGCTGCAAATTTTAAAAAGGCAATATACTGCAGAAAGGCTAAGTCAGTTCCAAGATGATATAGATTCTGAACTAAATATTAGCGAAAATCCTAATGAAGCTGAGCTATGGGCAAATGCCTAACCTGTCAAACACAAAAAAAAAACAACAAAAAGTAGAGTCACTAGCTTGACACTAAAAAATGTTTTTTATTAATCCATTTCGGTATATAATTTTTGCAAGCTTAATGTCCCCCTTTTTTATTAATGTTACTTTTTCGAGTCCACGCTTGAGATGCCAAAAAACTAAATTCCATAAAAAATATATTTTCAATATTTTTTATACTTACATTAAAATATGCGCAAGTTTATAGTTCCGCCTTGAATTTTACAAACATTAATTAATTTAGCTATAAAATGCGCCGCGTGCATGCGTAATCGCAAATTTTAGACGTAAGCTATGAAGCTATGTTGTAATTTAAAATATAGCTTATTTTAATTAACATAGTTTAAACTCTGAGGAAAAAAGACAGAGATAGCACCGCGAAATAGAAAGTGAAGCACCCAAGATATGCCGATCCGCTCGTAGGCTTGTGTAGCCTCACGCACACATTTACATCATGTTGTGCCGATCGGCCGCCACATCGCAGTGAGACCATAGAATACATAAAGTACAGAAGGTTCTCTCCGCAAAAGCATTTAAATAAGTAGTGACTCTTACTACCACACAATAAAGTTCAATTCAGGACGTGCGAGCGCTAACTACCTACTGCTATATTAACCTAGAAGTTGCCTCTGTCTTTCGCATAACTCTTGTAGCGTTATCTCTGTTTATTGCGCGGCAGCGGGCACGGCAAGTCCGACCAGTCGACTACTTGTAGCTTCATACCTAAAGTGCGGAGTGCGCCAGGCCTAGTAAGACCTAACACACACTAAATTACGTCGCCGCCATTACTATGCTGTACGCGATTTTGCGGTGCTGTCTTCGTCCTTTTTTCACCGAGAGTTTAAATTATAGATTATTTTAATTGTATGGTTCAGAGCGTCTATAATGTATGAAGATATCTCCTCCACCTAATAAAAAAATCAGGCACAATAATATGCCCTAATTACTTCATTCGTGCGCATTGAATAATTTAAGTTGATCTGTGTTACGAGTACAATATGTGTTTTAGTCTTTATAATTTATGTGAGCGTTTTGTCATATGTTCATGTTTTTATGTTCCTAAAGTATTTTTAGTCTATTTGTTTCATGCCGAGATCTATATTTAGAAAACTGGTCGTTTTGCCTGCCACTATTTCAATTTGAAATACTTACATATTGGATATGACATTTTTATGATAGCATTTTTTGGCAGTAGACAATTTTTTAATGACTAAAAAAGGTTTTCTCGTGTTCTTGTTTTCTCGGTGCATTTTTATCATTACCCTTCCTTAGCACATATCCATATATACAATACATACATAAGTAGTATCATCATCATCATTTCAGCCTATCATGTTTCCACTGCTGGGATACAGGCCGTCTCTCAGAGAGAGAGGATGGGCCCTAATCCACCATGCTGGCCCAGTGCATGTTGGTGAATGTCATTTGTCTTTGAACTTTTTTTGAGGTTTTGGACATACCGGTTTCTGCACATCATTTATTAACGTACCAAATAAGTCATTGGTGTAGTAGGGCCGAGGATCAAACCGGGTACCGTCAGATTGTAAAGCGCACATGCTACCGCTCGGCCACCATCGCTCTTACTTGATCGCTACATATGGTTTCAGTTATACATTAATATACATAGATTTACGCATAGTAAATCTTTGTTGGTTCGCAAAACGATCAGATTTTGAGTATAGAAACTATTTTAAACGTAAAGTAGGTAATACAATAATTATATGACACGACATTAGGTACATGAATGATTCTCAATTCTTATTATGATAGAGATATTTCATTCTAAATGTACACGCCCTCTACAAAATACCAAAAAAATACGGTGGAGGGCTAAGATATTTTTATCTGTATAGATAGGTTGTGCCCGCCACCATATTGACTAGACGAATGCAAGGTACATTACCGTACTCGTTACAGCCGTCTCTCAGTCACGCATTCCGAGTGTCCGGCAACACATCGCAGCTAATTAAGTGTATTAGCAAAAATAATTGTAGTAAAATGCCTTTCTGTGTCTTATAAACTGCGCAAACTACACACGTACAGTCGTACATATACGACTGTATACTGTATACTGGACTGGATACGACCATGGGACTGGTGGGGCGTGCACATTTACAATGAAAGATATATCTTTTTTTATATTAATTTTAGGTATGATTAATAATGTTTTATTTAATGCTTTCTAGTCTGTGTGCCTATATATTATATATATTGAGGTATAAATGTTATACCTATATCAAAAATGTTTTAGGCTGAGGCAACTAAAATTTTACTTAATGACATACACATTTTAAAGATTAGGACTTAAACCCGAAAAAAAAAAATTGAGTGAAAATATATATAGATAGTTTTAACCTCAGATCAAATAAACAAGGAAGATATGCCTTAGTAAAATGGGTAACATTCACAGGCATTGATTTACAAACACATGTTGGTTCTAGTACAAAAATTACGAAAAAAGTGTCCTACTCATATAAATTTAGATAAAATTTAGAAATGCCTACAAACTAATTTAAAGATTATATCTCTAGGACAATGTCTAATAAATCTTGTAATTATTATAGATAGATTACGGCGTACTGCAAAAGTGTAGTCTAAATCGCTTCAAAAACTACGTGAATTTCATCCTAAAAACGTCAAACGATTTCGCACACATGTTTCAAAAGTGCCTTAAATTTTCGTGTTCGCCGTAATCCATCGGGCTATTTTTATTTGATCTGAGTTTTTAGATTAAAATGCAGACTATCTTAATAGTTACGGTTTTGGTTCTTACATTTTTTGGCGCCGACCCGGTATTTATAGTTTTAACACTTCGCTACAGTACGCGGGCAAAGGCGTAGCCCTAGCCCAGCGTTTTAGATATTTTTTTAATAATTGACTCAGAATTTTGGCGTCGTCCCTCTTGCCATTGTTCTTGATTGTTCAACAGTACCACCTCGACAGTGCCGGCCACATAGTATGTGCTTTGTATACAATGGGCAGGCCTGTAAAACTTATATATACATAAATGTTACAATCCTAGCAGGCAATATCGTGAATATTCGACATACGACGTAGTAAGCATTTTAAATTATTTTTTTGTAACTATTATATAACTTATGAGTATAATATTGTGTGTTAACTTTATATTATTTTTATTATGTCGTGAAAATATCGGTATTTTGATTATTTAGTCACTTTAATTAAGATGGAAGAAATTGAGCGTAATATGATTGAAATTTTTAAATAATTTTATTGATTGGTTTGATTTGTTAAAAAAAAGTGTCAATAAGTATTAATTACGAATATAATTTACGTTTTTAATTACTTTTAAAAACTGCACTCACGATTATGTCCTGAGGCGGTCGCCTGCGCACTAGTCTCCGGGAGCGCGCGTATTCCTTGAAGAATAAGGAGCTCTAATGGCTCCGAAACCTTTCGCTCTTCTCGACCGATAAACATAATCGTATTAGTGTAAGCCGTTTTTATAGTAATTTATAATGAATCCTCACGCGAGTTTTGATGATGTGATTAACTGTTTAGTTTTAATTTTCACCCTAATAAGAAAATATTTCTCAGATACTTTGGGGTGCAGGAGTGCCCTGCGCGTGTAACGTGATAATTATGCGCCTGTAACGTACTGTTAAACGTATTTGTTTATAGGCATTGATATAACTCTATGTACTACGAGTTTATAGGCGACTATGTTCAACACTGTTTTAAACTATCACGGTTGTTCGCTACAGTTATATGATTATTTACGGGATATAAATATCGTGGTGCATGTAACTGCGCCGAAATATCGGGAGCTCCTGCCACAACCTTACCGCGGCAAGTATCCCGTAAATAATCATATAACTGACTACATGTTCAAATACTTAGTTACGAATGTACATTTAGTGTGTTAATGTGGAAAATAGTAATTAAAGTGATGCTGAATATTGAGTAATATTTTTAATTTAGAATTGATGTCAAACTTGCTTTAGTCTTGTATTATTTCATAATTTTCTTTCCTTTGGCTACTTATTGGCATTATGATCAAAATTCTAAATGATTTAAAAAAATACCTAATTTTAAATGCTTTATTTCTGATTTGTTATAATTAGTTGATACATAGATAGGAGAAGCCAAATTGGAAATTGGCTCCTGTCACACAGTCTCTGACTAGTTCGGGAGCCTCTGGGATCAATACTAAAACCTACCATAGATTATGCTCGAATAAATGATTTGTTTGTATTTGTATTAGTCGGTGCTGTGAAGCTTGGCGTCTGTGACATTAGCCGAACCCTGACTATGTAACAAATCCCATAAATATGCAAAAAAAAACATAGACACCATTTTCATTGCTAAACCGCACAGAGGTAGGGCACGCTAGATGTGCCCTATCGTAGACCGCATTAACATCAAGCATGGCTTATTATAAACAAGTAAATTAAATTATAAAAAAATATAGCTGCATTGTATAAATAATAGGTAACTGAAAAGTAACAACGTCGAGCTGCTTACCTATCTATACCATCCTACTTGTAGTAGGTACAGAGCTCTTTCATATCGCTTTATCCCGTAAACTACTAAATATTTCATAGCAGTGTTACATATTTTTTTTAATATGCTGATGAGTTCTAACTTCTGCTTATTGGATGGCAATATTGACCTTTTTTCGTGGATATATTTTTGAGAGTGTGGGTTCGAGTGTGCATAAAAATCTGCATAACCTCATTCCCTGCCCATTTTTCTATCGGACTGCCAAGACGAGCACGAAAAGTCTACACCGTTTCATGGTTTATATTCCGGAAACCCGAACGAAGCGTTTTGATTCCACTTTTACTGTGCGAACTGCTACACTGTGAATGAATCGTTATAATCCATTATAATCTGAGTGTCTTAAGTGAGTGAATCGATTTCTTCTAAGCAAGCGTGCTCCATCGCAGACTGCATATAAGACGAGATGACGGTCAAGCGCAAGTCTATCTTTTAATAACAAAAGTGTCATGTCAAAACACATGATTATGATTGATTGTAATGTTTCAGAAGTGCACTTCATTAAATCACAAAAGGGTTTCGATCTGCTCGTGCACCAGAAATACACATTTGCCGAGAACTGCAAGAGTAAGAAACAAACATCGTGGACATGCTCGTCCCGTACCTCCAAGAAGTGCCCAGCCCAAGTGGTCCTAACCAAATCTGGCGGTTTCATCGTTGTAGACGACAATCACACACATCCGCCTCCCGTTTTCTATATAGACGAATCGGGACATTACGTGAGAGTTTCAGATAAAAAAAATGTTGCAACTGACGAAGTATAAACAAAATGTGGGTGGTGAATCGTATAGATAGAAGATATATTGGAATGGAATCAGAAGTGAGCTTTAATAATGTCCAGTCTAGGCGGCTCGACTGTCTTAAATTAGAAAATGGGGTACAGTTTTGAACGTAACGTAAAGAGTTAATTTTTTCATGCCGCAACTCTGCCTTACTCTCGATAGTACGAGAGCCCACGACGGAAATCATATATCATCATTTTACAGACAAAATCGTATAAATTGTTGTTTTAAATAGGTATAAGAATTCTGAATCAGACTAGGACTACGTCTAAAACTTATTCTCGTTATTTATCATTCAACTACATGGCAAAAATCAGACTAAAGTTTTTACTCTAGCGTTACGCTAGCAAAGAGAATACAAACACTGGTAGTGTTTTATTTTGTATTCTCTTTGCTGAATACTATGATAAAATTCGGTAAAATTGGTTGACATTTCAGAAATTGTGACGACAAAAAAATCTGTACCCTTAGTACAAGATTACTACCGATTTTAGTTTCTCCGCGTTTCCGCTAGAGGCGATTTGCTAAAATGTATGGAACAAAACGAAAACGAAAAAAGTTTTCGAAATCTATCAAATCTTGTACTAAGGGTACTGAAAATAATTTTGCAGTAATCAAATCTATAGATTTCATGCGATTTAGGCCGTAATATTAGAGATAACAAAAATTTTGGTCGCGGACTCTGATACTCGGAGCAGTACTCTGGTAAATATATTATTATTGTCAGTGCTGGCTAATTGCTAAATATGTATATTTTATGTGTTTTTCTAATGTATGAATATTTTTTTGTATTAGTTTAGGTTTCCTACAACTCGTAAAATTGTAAACCTATGTTACTGGAAAACTATTAAATTATGACATTATAATCAATGTCTAAATATTGTATAACACCATACATTACATACACCACATTTTCTAAGGATAAATTTTCAGGTTATTGTAAAAAAAAAAACGTGAGTGAAAATCAAACTTCACACTATCACACTAATATGTATTATAAATGCGAAAGTAACTCTGTCTGTCTGCCTGTTTACTACATAATCACGGCTAAACAGCTTAACCGATCTCCATAAAATTTTGCGAAGCAATGGTATGTATCATGAGGACGGACATAGGATATTTTTTTTCTGATGAAATCGTGGATGACGTCGCGGATACAGCTAGTATTGTATAATTATGTATCTTTTGTTTACAAGTAGAGCATAATATTATGAATATTTTTTGATCTGAAATGATCATTATTATGCGGGTTATTTAGTTTCTATTTCAAATGTCCATTTGTGTTGATTTTATATTACATAATATTTTATACACAAAATTTTGTTTTATGAATATAATATATAAATATTTTATGAAAACTTATCGAGTACATTTATTTAAAGACGAAAAAGTGGACCGTGATGGTATATCATATTTTTATTTTATTTAGCTGCGTATATATGCATTGCGGAAGTACAAAATAGATTGCAAAGCTAATAAACTTCCAATAAAGAACATATTACCCATTCTAGACTTTAATATGGAAGAAGCAGTTGTTAAGTTGAATATTCCAGCTCGCAAACGCCGATTGAATCAGGTCACAGAACCAGAAGATGAACAACCACTGACGAAGAAAAATCTCCATCAAGACCTTCAGATTGCAAGAGATACGTCGGAATCGGATATGATCATCTGCCTACCTTTGACCCGTTATAGGCACCACCCTCGTGCAGGATGGAAACATGTACAAGCCGTAGCCAAATTCTTTGCGTAAAATGTGATGTTTATTTGTGCTTGTCGCGGTGAAAAGATATTTTCAGATTATACCATACAAACAGCAAGACTAGTAGTAATTGTAACATGTTGATCTCAAATTTGTTGATTATTTGTACGTTTCTAGAGATTGACATATTTACACCACTATCACCATATTTTACGTATCTAATATAGCCCCTGCAGGCCTAGCACGGGCTGTGGATAGATTGTCTTTCCACCGTTTTTATCCCGAGAGAATGAGACAAACGTATCCATATTCTAGCTCTGTCGCATCTACGCGCGGATAAACACGGTGGAAAGACAATTTGTCCACGGTCCGTGCTAAACCTGCTGCTGGTGTTTTTCGAAGAAGTATACGGAAATAAAAAAATAAATGTGTGTAGCATTCATAGCACCCGTAAATATAGAAAAAAATATTGGAGACAAAATAGACGCACGTTTCATATTTCTGCTAGGTTTAATATTATTTAAAAAGAAACTTAATAATTGCGTAATAGGTATGAATACTTATTTTATGTTGTCAAATTTACTTACGTAGATTTAAATTGTTTTCGTTCTGTAATTGAACTATACTACCGTCTCTTATAGTAATTAAAAACTAAACAATTTTAGCATTTTTTTACAATGAAATTGCAGCTGTATTTACATTATAAAAAAGCATTTTTTTATCTGAAATTTAAATTCCTATGGTACGTTAGAAATACCGATAACCTAATTTAAATATTAAGTTGTTAAAGCAATGTGCAATTCAGTTATAAAAATGTAGATTACTTAAGTGGGCAAGAATCACAACTGTTAATATGGTTCAGTCTACCTTAATTTATCCGCCGATCAGCAATCCATAGTTTTAAATGTCTATGCTAGATGTTCTCTAATGATTATCTATATAAGAAAACTATAATATATAAATAGTTTTCATAAACTGACGAGAAATAAAGCTTACGTGCTACGTAACCCAATATATAATTTGCGTATTTAAAATACGAATTGTAACTCTTGAAGGTAGATCAAAATATTTTATCTTCTGCCCATACCATTTCATGCTGACGGAGCTTAAATGCTTTCCATACCTACAGATTTTATTTATTTATTATTAAAACAATACATCTATCATTACAGATATTACTACGCCTATTTATGTATTTTGTCGAATATTTCAGGTCCTATTATCATACAAGCTGATAAGAGAAGCAGACAAGTTCTCTACAATGGCAACACATACAGGCGATGCACTAAGTCCAAAAAAGGGATCATTTGGAAATGTACCAGCAGTAAGAGCGATGAGTGCAAAGCTACTATAACTACTGACGATCTTAAAGGAGTTCTCACCGTAGTTTTGGAGAAAGGAAGCCACAGTCATAAGAATAACATGCCTGTATCAAAGGAGAAACGTAAACATATATATTTTACAACAGATTGACCGAATTGTTTGAGTATATTATTATATACTTATTTTAATAAGGTACATATAATACCTAAGTGTATCAATACACAACTTTGACCTGCTCAAACTTAAAAAAAAAAACGGAATTATCAATACACAACTTTGACCTGCTCAAACTTAAAAAAAAAACTGAATTATCAATATAAAAACCGAATTTATAAAAATGTCAGAACTAGACCAAATTGAAATGGGACCACACGGGAAGCGCAAGCTTTGAGATAAAAAAAGAATCATTAAAATCAGTTCACCCTGTCGAAAGTTCAAAACAGTTGAATTGAGAACCTTCTCCTTATTGGAAGTCGGTTAAAATTTAATACCATTTCTGTTTAATTAGAAATGTTTAAAAACCGACCGATAAAATAACTGATGGTCTCCAAACGGCTGAACAGATTTTCCTGAATCGTAGCTAAGAACACTCTTCAGACCCTCTCCGGTGACTCAAGTCACCCTCAGATCAGCCAATGATCTGAGAAGTCTCCTTTCAAACAAAAATAAAACATCAGTTATAGAACTGCACGTCAGAAGTGAAAACTTAAGTAGTAATTCACATATTCTACAAGAGATGGCGCTATTTTAAAATACACGGTACAGCGTGACGATGGCGCGAGTTCCATGATTTTGTTTACCCAAAAAGTGCTCAACGCGTTAAAGAAGTTTTCACTTCAAAAACTAAATCAATTGTGGTTCTACCGTTTTGAAGCTACGATGCCACAGACAGACACTATACATGACATTAAACTTATAACAGGTACTCCTCTGTTTGCGTCGGGGATAAAAACGAAATAGGAATACTTTCGAGATTTGGCGGGTCAAAGTTGTGTAAAAAATAGGAGCTTAGTTATTTTTAGTGTAGTTGCTAAGGTGCGTGGTTTTTATTTAGGTATTTTTTTTTTGTCTTGGGTTTCGTAATTATCACAATTTGATATTAAACACAGTTAACGGATATTATCGCGTTGATTCATTTGTTTTCGTAATTCCAGACGTTTTGAACACTTGAAGTGTCTGTGGTCACAGGTAGACTATAGTGCGTTTCACTAGAGTTCCCTCGCCGTAATGTTGGCTCCCCTGCACTTCCCATACACATTACATGGAAAGTGCAGGGGAGCCAACATTACGACGAGGGAAATCTTTGGTGAAACCCACTATAGGTGACGGATGTTTTTAGAAATGTTATGAAATCAGTGACAAGTACGGCCAAATGATTTTTAATCTAAACGTTCCTTATGTACGCAGTAGTCGCTCACGGCGTCCAGAGGTCTTGCATTTCTACACCGGGTTTGAGATTTAATTAATTTGATGACTGTATCCAAAGCAAGTGGTACTTGCCAACCATCCCCTCTATTAAAGTTGGGATATTTTATTTAAATTTTAATAGCCTCTCCTAGCATTCTAGGTATATATACCGGTTCTCCTTGGCGAGAATTTGAGGATTATCAAAACAAATGTGTGGTCGTGGTGTATCCGTTGAAAATGTTTATTAGGATTTTATTAAAACTTTTTTTTAGATACTATGAGAAACTTATTAAAATAAATGTTTTTTTTTATACCTAATGCTTAGAGACAAAGCCATGGTTTAATATATATAGAGATAAGTATTTCTATATAGTCTATTCCTTAACCTACCTCGAACTGCATTATAATATACTTTTATTTCATTTTAATTCATGCTAAGTGCCATACAATAAGTACACAATATTATATAAACATAATATAAGCCTATATTATGATAAATATTACAAATAATTATATTTTGATACATTTTATATACTTAAGTACAAATCTATGTTTTTGTACGATTAGGTTTTTAAGTGTGCCTTAGTTATACATATTAGCTATGTGCTAAATATATTCTTAGTATCACAGGGGCCTTACCCCTAGCTCGAAAAGTTGACCCGCATAGGTGTTATTTGTCTAAATGGTACCATCAACTACGATAAGCGGTAGTTATTTGATAGCCGCCAAGCTTTGTTATTTTCACGCACACTCGCATAGTAAAACGGATTTTCGTTCATTCAAGGTAGACGCTTTTAAACGATGCAGCTTAAATGAGTTGGTTAATTTTAGGTACCTATCAGGTACCTACTAAAAGTTGGCTCGCCAAAGTGAAGCTAGGGGTAAGGCCCCAGGTCACTGTAGTTGTAAGTAATTGCAACGAGTTAATTTTAATTCAGTTGATTATCTTCTTTGAATAATTTAGTTTTAGTAATAATCATGTTTCTAATAGTATTTTGAAGAAGTAGATAAGCAACAGTTTACAAAGGTTTTAAGCAATATTTGAATATGTGAACTTTAATACATTTAAAAATTCAATACTGTACTACAAATTTTATATTGTTTATGTCTGACTTGTATTGTTCAAGAATATTAAAGTAATTTAATTAAACTGAACTGAAAAATTGGTGTTTATTTTATCATTAGAGTAGCATTTAGTTATAATCTACATTCTGTCATTAATTAATGGAATATTAAAGTTATATAATTTTTACTTAATAGTTATTTTGTTTTTGTACCCCACCAACATGTGGGATTCATAGTTGGAAAGATACCAGTATGGTAGCGTGTTGTAACCGTCCTATGTCGAAGAAAGTAACAGCTTCTAGATAAATGGCTAAACATCTTGTGTAGATTTTGTTATACCTACGTGTATATTAATCAGGTTGCTGTTCATATAAACAGTGAAGCTGTTGGGAGAACTTAGAACTTGTAGTTTCATCGCGCAGCACTTTACTTATATTTTAATTTAAGCTGCCAGTTGCTTTAAAACGTAAGACCAATCACCAGAACCAAGATTATGACTGTCATTCTATAACGAAGTCCTTAGCTGCACAGACTTTTACAAACCATCAGAAGCGTTGCAAATCAAAAGAATTTTATTCCGCTAAAACTGAAAAATCCTTATATAATGCGATGTACCTAATTTGCTAAGTTTATATCTGAATCCGATGATTTGCAACACTTGTGAATAGGAACACTAGTTCAATATTTATCTGTGATGCTGTTCACAGTGACAGTGGTAACCGCCATCGACGGGGCGACGCTCCTGATGCTCAACAACTATGCATTCATCGACCCTTCGCCGATGCCCAACGGCGAGCGCTGGTACTGCTCCGGAAGGCACCGGTGGAAATGTAACGTCTGTCTCCATGTCAATGATGATTATGAGCTGGTCTGCATTTCAAACGAGCATACGCATAAGCCGCCAATTTATGAGAAGACTGCTGGTGGTTTGTATGTAGAGACAGTGCCGTGAGGGTAGGTCGAAAAAAATATATTGAACTTTTAAATTGGTTGGTTTAATAAGAGGTATGCGATGATCATACTCTTCAGTTAGCTCGATAACGCAATATCTGCCTGATATTATAAGTTTTTTTTTAAATTTAACCTGTGTTGTCACTGAGCTTTCTATTATTCTTAGGTTTTCTAAGGATTTCTTTTATGTATTATATTAATTATACTTGGTACATGTCCTTGATGCGTTTTAAGTAATAACGTATTATTTTATTGCATGTTAATATAAAATGAAATAGTTCTGGTAATCTCATTGATTTTGTATGGAATCCTGATGTTTTTCGCAGTTTCAACTCTAGTAGAGACGCACAGGCTCTGTCGAATGCGGAAGCCAGGCGAAAAAAGAGGCAAGCTGGTGAGAAGACGATGCTCTAACTGCTATAAGTTGCACTCTATGCGTTCCGGAAGCCAAATAGCTATGAATGTAACCAAAAAGATCTCCACCTACTGTGAAAACTGCCCCGGACAACCTTTCGTATGTGTACCTTGCTTTCACAAAAGTCATGGTCTTGGAGATGACAATAAAACAGAACAAATCTAGCTTATTCAATGAAAACAATATGTAAAAACGTTTTATTTGAATTTTCAAATGTACGCTAGATATTCTTCTAATTCTATGCGATATCTACCGCTGTGTAAAGCCAAATAACATGATGCCTATTATAACTACATCAACGTTAACCAGTTTAAAGTAATAATTAATTTAATTAAATATATGATGATACCACTGAAATCAGTTTAGAATTTTCTTCATAATCTTCTTATATCTCGTGGTGAAGAGCGCAACGCATTGCCATCCAGGGTTTTGAACTGTTGAAGTTCATAATTCTGAGTGGCGTTGAGCTGTTATGGGCAAGCGTGAAGAGCCATCAGGCAAGCGACTTCGCTCGTCTCGTCACCCAGTATCATAAAAAAAAAACGATTCTGTAGAACGGAATACGGATGCTAGAACATTATCATATTGTCTACGATATTTTATAAAACGTTTAAATAGATTCGCAAATATAATCAACTATAAACACATTGTCAAAATTTAAAATATTTGCCTTTTTTAGGGCTCCGGACCCAAATAATATAAACGAGTCCCTATTACTAAGCCCACGCTGTCTGTCTGTCCGTCCTACCTTTTAACGGCTGTATCTTTCGAATCGTAATACATAGATATGCAAATAAAATTTTACAGAATATTTAATGTTACGGCGAATTGACTATCGGACTGCCAGAGCGGGCACGAAAAATCGACACCGCTTTATGGTTGATATTCCGAAAACCCGTACGAAGCGCTTTGATTCCACTTTAATAATGAAAAAAATATGGGCAATGGAGAGAGCTATGCTGGGAATTTCTTTGCGCGGTAGAAAACGGCACTATGTTTAGCAGTGGACGTCTTCTAGCTGATGATGATATGAGATTAAAAAATATGTACATATTTTTGTTTTCGTGTGCTTCTAAGGATAGTTTTTGTTGAAGCAGCCGTCACACCGTCTGAATACTACTTCCAAGAAGGACATCAAAAGGCAAATGCTAGGAGAAGGATACTAATAACAGATATGACTAAAGCGGAACAAAATCAACGACGTGAATGTTGGAACAGAAGCCCAAAGACGGAAGTTAAGGAAAAACAAATAAAAACAACAAAGATGACGGAAAAGAAACAAAATCGACGACCCGGAAGTTATAGAATTCGGAAGTGGACAAACTTGACCGGAGGGGAGAAAAAGCTCTAAAAAGTATAGAGACAAACAAACACTAAAATGACATTAGACAAGCATTTTAATGTTAACAACGAATATATATTGTGAATTGAAAGATTTCATATAAGCAGAAGCAATACCGCTTCTGCTTATATGAAACCAATGAGATGCCACGCCGTGACGCCGCGCAATACGTCCTTATTTAAAAGTTTACCAAACGAAACTTGTTGTATGGAAAAGAGAATGTTTACCAAACGCAACTTTTTTGTAGGTATATGACGTGGTTTACCAAATGGGAGTCTTACCAAACGAGATGTACCCCTTACTTTTGATGAGAGTTTATCCCACGTTCGTTCACTATCTGCTCGCGCATTTCAACATTTGTTTATGAAGACAAAATGACTGATTGTACTTATGAAAAATCTAAGAAACAACATTACAAATGCTCAACGACATATTGGCCCAAACATATTTTCATACATAAAAATTGGTTCAACTATATATTTTTTTCCGTTTAAATGCTTTTGAAAACGTGTTTGGACATAATATTAAATTTTTGTTGAACTTTTGTAATATTTTTCTCGGGATCTCATGTTTCTTAGATTTTTGCAAGTATATTCAGTTATTTTATATCTTGTGAAATGTTAAAATTCGCAAGCGTGATAGTAAACGTACGTGACATAAGTCCTCAAGATAAATTTGTAAACACTGTGGTCATGTCAAATGATGTAAAATTGGTAATGTATAGAATTAAACCATTGTTAATGAATTGTGATTATGAAACTTGAGTTGTTCAAAACCTGCATGCACTTTGCAGTATGATAAATCTTACTACAAAGAACATTTTTTATTACTGTGGCATTTTCTCCAGATCCATGTTTCGTAATCATTCGAACGACTGTCAGCGAGCAAATAATAATTGCTTTTGCTCAACATGTTATGAAATTAAAGAACTACGCTACTGAAAAAAAAAATATTATTTCAAATTCACACATATTATGTAATTATTTTAGCAAACAGCGAATTACCACAATTCGAGTTTCTCCCGTCAAACCATGGAAAGCGGCACATTCTTATGATAGCCAACCATAGCTTCAATCAAAACTGCAAAGACTGGAGATACTGGACCTGCTCCAAAAGAAATACCAATAAGTGCAAAGCAAAAGTGCGGTTTGATCGTCATCAGAATCTTGTTTCGTTTGTTAAAGACCATAATCATCCTCCTCAGTTCATGAAAACTCCAAACGGGACGTATTTTAGAAAATAAATATTTTTCTTTTAAAGGCCAATCTCTCTTCATAAAAAACCTACCTTAATCAAACTGTAAATAATATTACTAACAGTAGGTTATAAAATATACATAGAATGTATGTAATAGTATAATAGTTTTAATTAAACTTTAGGTATAGCTGAATAATTCTAAATTATTAGAGAGGAAGCAGAGTTTTTTTTTTAGTTTTGTTAATTTATTGTGTATTTTTATAGTGGCAGTTGTAACAATGTCGAATGGTCAAACGTTACTTATAGTTAACGGATACACGTTTAAACGCGAGATTTGTGTGACCGACGGATCAAACACGAGGTGGGGCTGCAACGAACCGATGCAGGGCAAATGCGACGTCTACATATACGTCAACGAGAAGTACGAAGTGGTTTTCAAAGCGAATACGCACACGCATGAACCTTTACTATGTCGCATGTTCCAAGATAAGATCTTGTAGAGAAATTTTGTCTTCATTGTTTTACACTGTTTTAAACTATCACGGTTGTTCACTAAAGTTAAATGATTATTTACGGGATATTTACCGTGGTAAGGTTGTGGAAGGAGCTCCCGATATTTCGGCGCAGTTAAGCTCCTTCCACAACCTTACCACGGTAAATATCCCGTAAATAATCATTTAACTTCATTGTTTTAGTTTTCATTTGTTGTTTTTTTTCTCTTTTGAAGCTATTTTTATATCATCTTTAATAAAATATCACAAGATTTGTTCCACCACTCAAAAAAATGGAGTCGAGTCATTATGTTTTTTATTTTATTTTAATTCCTAAAATATTATTAACAAACCTTATTTTATATGACTTAGATAAGAATAAAACAGTTCTAATAAAAGTTATTGTATTAATACAAATAAGGTAATGTTTTATCTATATTTTTTAAAGAAACGAAAGAAGATCCTGACGATGAAGTTGTAAGCGAAGCTGATTTTATTGAAGCTAATTTAGATGGCATTGAAGGATCCTCTATATGCGAAACTGAAAACATCGACCAACGCAACGTCGCAATCTACGTCCAAACCAACAGAGGGAAACCCAGCCTTGTTCTAAACGGGCACAAGTACAGAAAGGTTTACAAAACCAAGAATGGAACTCGATGGAATTGCTCAAGGAACAAGAATTGTTCAGCATTTTTGTATTTGAGCAACACAGACGAAGTTATAATGTCCAGCGAGGATCATACCCACCCTGAGAGCGAGAAGTTGTCGCAGGAAATGAATACGTCTGGTGAGTAACTAATATCATTTCGTATATTTTTTTAGGCATAACTAACCTATTAATTCAACGCCTAACTTATACATAACTTTGACTCTCATTTTGTTTTACTTTTACAAAAACATATGGTTTTTTTATTGCTATTTTTAAAATTTAGATTACGGCATATACTTAATTATGTGTAAAATGAAAATAGTAGGATACATGAAACCAGAAAAGGATTTATTATTTTTAAGTCGTGTGAGAATTTGGCGCTAATTGGCGTATAATAAGTGCTGGTGGGTTCGAAGATGGTATACACATCCAATCCACGCTAGAAGCCGGGAATTCACTAAGCAAGATATGATGATTTTGGTTGTGTCACTGTTTAATAAACGTCTTTTGTTTAACAGATTCATCAGCAGTCATAATTACTTCTCGCAAGGGTAAAGAGATGCTTCTCTACCGACAGTATACCTACCGCAAGCAGTACATAAGGGCTGAGAAGGTTCGCTGGGTATGTTCAACCTTCAAAAACTGCCGCGCTTGTGTCTTCACAAATATGGACAACTTCATCATGTCTTCCTTTCAGGAACACACCCATGATCCTCCAAAGTATTACCTTAAGCCAGACCATGTGTTTGATGCTTTGAGGCAACCTGTCATACTTGAAACTGATGAGTAATTATTTTTGACCGACTTCAAAAAAGGAGGACGGTTCTATGTTCCAACTGTATATATTTTTTTGTATGTTCTCCGATTTCTCCGCCAACTATTTCGAGAGTTAAAAATTATTTTGTTCGGTAGGGTATACTTCCAATTTCGTCCCATTGTCACCAAGTCAGGATACGATGATGGGATCCCAGGGACATCGAGGGTAACCCTCAAATTTTATAGCCATTTTTTACGTTTTTCATACATTTTTGAAGTCTGTTTTTAATGTGATTCACTTGTTAAGTTATTAATAACTAAAACTATGTCTGGCTGAATTCCAAATAATGTACGAAACGTTACGTAGTTAAGTTACAGAAACGTTAGTTAAGTTAATGCTTAAATTTGGTTTTGACAGTTTCGTCAGCGTGGTGAGAGGTTTTTAGCATTGATTAACTTAACTAACATTTCTAAGTAAGGTGAAAAATCTAATCTAGTTAAGTGAAAAATACTATCGATAGGGATGTTAACAGCGGGTTTAACAATTCTGTTATGACATGAAGTTATGACATGAAGTTGATAACAAAACATACACCTGCACTTTTCCCTAAATTAATTTTAATGTGTTAAATAATTTTCTTCGTATGCTTACAATATCAGAATGTACTAGACGCCTATTTTATTTAATTATGTGGTAATCAATATCAACACATTTTATGATTGTTATTACAGCAATATTAAAATTAAGTAGTTAGGTAGGTAGAAATGTTAAGAAAAAAAATTGATGTAACTCTGGAAAGAAAAATTCTATTTTTTTTAAGCTTAATTCAATAAAATCTTACTCAAACGGTATTCTTGTATCATTTCATGCTGTAGACAGACACATCACAACGGAAAGCGGGTGTTAAAATAAGACTGAGTGAAGATTCCTGTTTGCCGTCTCCGACCTTACTACTCTTGACAACGGACAAGGTCTGGTCAAACGCTTTGTCTGTAGAATATAAATAAAAAATTAGTTTCAGTAGCAATTTCTTTTTTTTTCTTTGAACAGACTTGTACGTAGTCAGAAGATTCTTAAAGACTGTTAGTAAAACAATTTCGTTTCAGATACTGATGATTCAAACAGTGTTGCCGTTATGGTTAAAACCAAAAAGGGTAAAGTGTTAAAATTAGATGGGTACTCTTATAGAAAAGGCAGGAAATGTGAAGCTGGCTACCACTGGATTTGTTCTACCCTGGATTGTCCAGCTTTCCTGAAACTGAAGGAGAATGACGAAATAATCGTCGCCAACGACGAACATATCCACTCCCCAAGAAAGCAAATCAAACCTGGAAAAATTGCGACATCCTACTCCGACAGTGAGTATTTTGATTGTTTTAATCGAGAAGCTCCTTAAGAGTAATGTTCTAGTATATAACAAATCGAAAAGGCAAAAAACTCTTATGCAAGTGACTTCTTAGGTCACAATAGCTGTTATTTAGTGTTAAGTTTAAGAGCTAAATTCAGATCTAATTTCTAAACAGGAACTGAAATGGAAGTTCCAATCCAACAGCAAATTTTCTGTTTACTAAGATTTACTCTCAATTGTTTTAGCGCAAGGCATCCTGATACGATCAAAACACGGCAACGAGAATCTTCTCTTTAAGCAGTTCGTTTATCGGAAGCAATACGAAAGAATGGGCAAGATCCGGTGGGTTTGCTCGACAAAGAAGTTCTGCAAAGCCTGCGTGTTCTCCAACGTTGACCTGCGAGTGATATCGGGTCCCAAGGACCATTGCCATTTACCACCCAGTTATAGCTGCAGAGGGTATATCAGCCATGATAAACTCAACGTTTCTGTTATGGATACCGATAATGTTGAGGATGCTGAAGATTGAAATGTTAATTTGCAAATGTATTGTTACAAGATGAGTGAACAGCTAATTTAATTAGCATAAGTGGATCATGCCTGATTAAATTATTATCATTCACCTCTTACTCAATGTTAGTTTGTTATTAATTACATCTAAGAGTTTTTTATTACATAATAATAATAGTTTTGTGTCAGATAAATCCATAGTACATGTCAAAAACGCAAAAATGTCAAACAATAATATAATAATACAATTTATTTATTTTTTATTAGAAATAGGCTTGCGTTTGACCGCCAGCTCGCCTTTGTATCTAATTGAATACATACTTTATTAAATATCTACTATTAAACTGAATGAATACATTAACTACGTACATGCTTAAAGTTTCTCGCCCATCATTACATGCATCTATTTATTCTGGATGGGACAATCCATGCGTGCAAGAATGGTTTTGCTTCTCACTCGCTGTTGTAAGTGTTCGCGACGGGCAATACTTTAGAGATATAAGTTTAGATAAATCGTAATTATAGAGTAGACAATAATCATTTTATAACATAGACATTTTTAGTGTACAAGTTTAGGATTATTTTGATAATTTAGCTAAGAATATTTTGTAAATACTTTAAATTTAAGATTCGTTAATAAAAGACGGTCAGTGGTGTTTTTGGTGAAAAGGGTCCCTCGAAGCGAGATGCAGGTAGAACTAAGACAATGAGACAGATGTCCCAAAGAGAAAGCGGCCGAATCAATCTCGGGTCTTCTTCCTCTTCTTTGTTGAAGCAGGTAGGAATACCGGCGGCGAGGGATGCCCTCTTTGCCGGGGCTGGACTCCGGGGGACACGGCCCCCGGGGGAGTTGGAGGGGCGAGTACCCGACCCGGTACAAGGTGACCGGGTGGCATCTCAAGCCCCTCGAAGCGGACACTGTAGTCCTGTAGTCTTCATCTTGTTGGAGCGGAGTGCGAGCTAGCTCGAGCACTCCGTCGTATGTCTACCGCGCACTGACGGGGGTGTACACCAATCACAGCTTTCTCCGGCGAGAGGCACTCGAGCCGGGAGAAAGGGACAGCGATAGCGGAGCAGCGGCTCTAGACACCCCTGGGCGCGGTAGTCGGCGTCTCGACGGCGGCGTACGTTTAGGCGGACGTCGCCGGAGTGCCAGGCACTGAAGGGGACGCCGGCTCACTCGCCGCGCCATGGCAGTCGCGGCGGGCGCCGCGGTCCGATACTACGCCTCCACCAGACTGTCGGGCGCGCAGGCTGCACCGCGGGGACGGCCGCAGGGAAGCGGGCGGCGGGTCATCCTTCAGTGTGATGGCCCGGGGAGATACTCGACCCGGGCAGTAGGCAGGATGGCCCGGGCTCCCGGCGTGCGCGAGAGCGCGAGGCGGGTGCCCGGGCATAGAAGGTCGTAAGTCCGGTCAAGGGCCGTCGCGACATATCGCGGACGGCTCGGCAGGCTGGATGGTCCCGGCAGTGCCCGATGAACTCAGGCCGGGCTGGGCAGCGACTCGACGACACATCAAGTCGCTCAGGGGGGACGTGGCTGGATGGCTACCGGACGGCTACACAACCGGTGCAGCGCTTGTCCGGTAGGGGTGTCCGCCGCTAACCGCATGTCGGCTGGGCGGGAGGGACACCACACTGCTGCGCGGAGGCCGGCGAATTTTCCCGACCGTCTTCCACTACGGCGCGCCGGCGGCCAGGTCGGACTGCGGGCACCACCCCGCGTCGGACGGGCGGCGGGCTGCGCCAAGGGTCCGGACGGCGGTACTTCTCCGGGCGGCGTCGGCTGTGCAGTGTAGTTGGGCACCGAATTCTCGAGGAAGCCTTGTTGTTCGGTCCCGCTTGCGCGGGACAAGTCAGGTGGAATGGTTGCGTGCGTCGCTCGGCCATATGCCAGTGCAACGCTCCTCACGGCGCACGCGGTGTCAGTCTAGGTAGGTGGGTGGCGCGGTAACGCGGCCGACCCGGTGGTAGGAGTGGTGGCGTCCGCTCGACGCATGCACGGACCGCCGGTCCGCAAGCCTGGAGAGGGATCCCTCCCCTGTGGAGAGCAACTCGACAGGGGTGGATTCGTGCAGGCCCCGTCCAAGCGTAGTCGTGCAGCGGAGCGCGACGCGTGAAGAGGGCCGTGCGAGCGGTCGACCGCAAGGCCGCGGCGAGCGCTCAGCGACGGCGGGCAGTGTGTGTAGCCGGGCGGGAAGCGGGGGCGGGCCATCGCGTCTTCCTTCACTCCGGCTGGGTAGATCCGTTGTCATCCGGAAAGATTGAAAGCAACTCGCGCTCAGCACCGGCCGCAATGTGCCAACGGCGATACAGCCCCGTTCGAGTGAGATTCCGGCCTACACCGGAAAGGCTCAAACAGGACGATCAGCACAGGAGGCGATGCGGACCGGGCGTCGCGACGCTGCAGTGGCTTGTGTCTTCTATGAGTTCATCTATTCGTTCGACCACCAAACAAACAGCACTGTGGCAGTACAGCCTAGGCGCCCGCTACGCCGACGTCTCCGTCGAGACGCCAGAGAGCCGGTGCGCTTCCGCCGTGTTGGCTCGCTCGCCCGTTGACGACGCAGGCAAACTCCTCCAACTCGCAACGCGCATAGTCCCTTCGCCGGCCCCGCCCTCGACGCTACGCCATCTGGCGGCGGAGGACGGGACCTCAGGGCCCGCGCTGTGGTAGTGCGCTTCCGCGCGGCGCTTCACGGGGTAGGCGGGGGTCTTCAAGTCCGCGGGGACGAGTCCCCGCACCCACCGGGATAACGGGACGCGGAAGCTGTAGACTCTCTTTGAACGCTCGCGGAGTAGGTTCGGTACGACTCAACGCGAGCGGAGAGCCTGAAAGCGGCCGAGCGTTCGCCTTTACGGGCTCGCGAGTAAGCGAGAGACACCGTGCGAAAGGGAGCGCTCGGAGCGCGTTCGCGGGCTGCCAACGCCGCAGGTTTAGCAAAATGACACGAGGCGTTTGCCGTCAGACGCCAAAACTTGCGGCTGGCATCAATAGACGGACGCCCCAGTGACGCGCTCTCTCACTCGCCTGACATCGATCGACCGGGAAAGACGTCTCCTGACTCTCTCACTCGCCTGACATCGACCGGGAAAGACGTCTCCTGCCCCTCTCACTCGCCTGACATCGACCGGGAAAGACGTCTCCTGCCCCTCTCACTCGCCTGACATCGACCGGGAAAGACGTCTCCTGACTCTCTCACTCGCCTGACATCGACCGGGAAAGACGTCTCCTGCCCCTCTCACTCGCCTGACATCGACCGGGAAAGACGTCTCCTGCCCCTCTCACTCGCCAGACACCGACCAGGAAAGACGTCTCCTGACATTTCGCACGCACGACCCTCTCCGCCAAGCCCACGACCTGCGTCACACCAACCGGACAGAATTTTCTTCAAATCCCAGCACCGTTCCATCGACTACGACCGCCGCCCGCCTTGGTCGGTCACTTCGCCATCCGTCACCATTCATACAGTCCACTCCGTCGAACAAGTGACTTGACCGAAAGGCGGTGGTCCGGAACAGTAAGGTTGCGCCTTTCTTACGAATCATCGCATGAAAGGTTTCCGTACGCGCCATAGCGAACATCGTAGATGCGCTGTTAATACGAGGATGCCGCATCAGCACCCTGAAAATGTCGTTTCTGAACACGTAGATCTTTAGCAGTCCGGCGTGTGGTTTACCCATAAACTGTTCGCCTAGAAGAAGGCACTTTCTACTCGCCTAGAAGGATTGACAGTAGACTTGGAAAACAGTAGTCTTTCCCCAGTAGCATGTAGACTTCCTCAGACCGCGAGTGCCCTACGTTTCTTATCCACATCAGCGTCATTTGTAACAATGCTCCAAATACCAAAAAATGTGAACCACTTGTAAAGCCACACCGTTTATTATGATTGGCGGAACATGAACTGGTTTAATTTTCCCACTCTTGAACACTAGTAGGTATCTCACTACATATTTTTAGAGTTTTTACCCGTCCATGTTCTGCCGCATATGCCTCGCAAATCATTTTGAGAATTGACCTCACCAATGGTCCCAGCAGCTATCAGCATATAATCTGCGTAATGCATCTAATAAAAGCTCCTAAACCAAACTAATAATATGACAGGATCTCAGTAAGTTAAGTAAATTAGCACGTTTTAAATTATTATTAAAATAATGTACCATTGTCAAACCTCTATTTAGGTAAATGTCAAATGTTGTGTGAATTATATATTTCTGGTTTAAATAACGCAATACATGTATAATTATTTATTCCGCTGATATTTTAATGATAATTTTAAGCATCCAATTTTTATATAGCTTCTTTGAATAATAACAAGCGGTAAAGTTGCGATCTTAAAACAACCCATACTTAATTCGTTATTTTCTGCTACATATTTACCAAGTTTTGTACTAGATTATAATTAATATAATAAACGTTAAAGTAGTATCATTAACTTACAAAATTATCCAACAGTAAAAACTGAAGATGATGACGAAGTGGCTATAATACTGAAGGACGGGACTTTGAAGTTTAATGGATACAAGTATCGAAAGAGTTCCAGAGAGTCCAAGCAAGGCACTCATTGGAGTTGCTGCGTGAAGGCCTGTGACGCCTTCCTAGTTGTTAATGAAGATGATGATATAGTGTCATCTGAGGAGAATCACAACCACGGCTCAAGGCTGACCGTCAAGGATCAGATGAAAGTACCGGCTGGGAAACGTAAGTGTTTTTAGATAAGTAAATTATTATTTTTTTTAACTAAGTAACTGCACTTTTTCGGGCAGCTAGTAAGGAAACGTACCCATATTATGTGACCCATTTTTTTACCCCCTGGCCCCCCTTGGTGACCACCCGTAGTATATCCAAAGAACCCCCCGCCCCACCCCATTAATAACACCGTAGTAATTCATAGTTAGTTATAAATCAGTTTTTGAAAACAGATAGTTTAAAAAGTCAGTGCGCCATATATCCACACTTAATATTATAAATGCGAAAGTAACTCTGTCTGCCTGTCTATTTGCTACATAATCACGGCTAAACGGCTTAACCGATCTCGATATTATTTTGCGAGGTAATAGTATGTATCATGAGGACGGAGATAGGCAATTTTTTTTCTGAAAAAATCGCGGACGAAGTCGCGTGTACAGCTAGTATTGAATATAGCTTGAAAAAGCGCGAGATTTCCCCAGAGGATATTGACTACGTCACGAAAACCTAAGCCCCCACTGTGACCAAGCGTGGTATTTGAAGCCCCCCCCCCCCCTGAACGGGTCACGTAGTATGGATAAGTTCCCTGAGCTACTTCCACACTGAATTTCATCCAAATCCGTTCATATCACGAGTTGAGTGAACATACAGACATACAAACATTCGCGTTTATAATTTTCTTATCTCTCTGTATAACATTACATTCAGATTATCCTGCGTTTTAACAGCAGCAAAATGTCCTAATAGTCAGTTCCTGCCTGGCGCATTTCTAAAACAACGACCATAAAATTTAATGATCAGGTTAATAAAAAATCTTGGCTACGCTTGTTTTGATAATTAATAAGTTGTTTGGTGGCTAAGCCAATAGTTAATTCACTTTTCCAAGTATTATTAATTACAATCTTCATTATTCCTTTCAGCAAAAGGTTTGCTGGTGACATCTCGACACGGGAATAAGAACCTACTCTACCGCGGGTTTTACTATCGAAGGAAATACAGCAGTAAAGGCGGCAAGATCCGATGGGTCTGCTCCTCATTGAAGAACTGCAGAGCGTGTGCAATCACTACCAGCGACCTGGAGGTTGTCAAGATATTCCAGGAGCATTCGCATGGACGCCCTGGGCATTAATTACTTAAGGTTGCAACTCACAGACTTAAGTTTTACATAACTTTGACCTGACAAAACGTAAAAAGTTTTTTTTTCTTGACATGATATGCCGTCAACCGTCAAAAAAAACGACAGTAAAACCGACAGCCGTGACAGCTAAGGCATGGCGCTCTCTAATGCCGTAATTTTACACATGTGCTGGGCGTCCCGTGACGGCCAACTTTTATTTGGTAGTTGCTTGTCCTTAATTATGTACAACTAGTAGGATAATAAATAACCGGCCAAGTGCGAGTCGGACCTCGCGCACTAAGGGTTCCGCACCATTATCTCTAAATACGGCAAAAAATCACGTTTGGTGTATGGGAGCCCCCCTTAAATATTATTTTTACTATGTATATTCAAAGTGAATATATAACTAAATATTCTGTGAATATTTCAAGCGTCTACCTGTTGCCGTTATCAATATGGAGCAAAAACGAACAACAACAAAAAATACGTTTGTTGTATGGGAGCCCCATTAAATATTATTTTATTCTGTTTTTTAGTATTTGTTGTTATAGCGGCAACAGAAGTAAATCTGTGAAATTTCAACTGTCTATCATCTATTACAAAATAATCACGTTTCATGAGATACAGGCTGGTGACAGACGGACAGACGATTATTTAGGAAAAAAAAATACAGTCAAACCTGGATAAGCGAGAGTTCAAGGGAGCACAATCTCATTCTCGCTTATAGAGGTTTCTCACTAACCCGAGTTTCTCGCTAATGCAGGTACATGGGTAGCGTTTCTATCTTATAGAGGTACGCAGCAATAACAAGTCACAGCAAGTACGAATGTAGTAAATATGTAATATGATAAAATTATGTGCATAATATGCACAATATATATTATGACACAGACTTTATAGTCTTTTGATTTTATAATAGGTGGATTCTGGTAAATTAAACTCCCTCTGAATTTCATTTCGCGATTTTCCGGATTCAAACGCATTCACTATTTTAAGTTTTTCACTTAATGACAGTACTTTAATTTTCCGTTTTGACATGATGCAGAACAGAACTTTCCTTCGCAATTGATTAACGATAAACTGAGTAAGTCCGACAAACAGGACGGTACACAGGCACACGTGTGCATTCGAAAAGTATGCGATAAAATAACAACGTTATTTAGTTCCACGAAATAGAATAGGTACAATATTAACGAGAAAACAATACAAAAACAATGGTAGGAAGTTCCACAAAAGTTAAGAATGAGTCATAAAATAGCAGATGTTAAATTTGTAATTTGTTTTGTCATTTGTTCCTCCTAAATTATATAAATAAATAAAGCTCGACTGTTGCTTATAGAGGTATACAGGGTGTTTGGTAGAGGGTCCGACAAATCAAATGAGCGTGTTCGGGGGCCCAATTGGAAAATACAAGTTGGCCAAAAAAAAACCCTGACCGTCCAATTTTTTTTAAGTTTTTTTTTTGTGAATTTTCCCATTTTCACCAAAATTGTACCTATTTACCTCCATAACATTTGTAAAATCTGTTTTAGACCGGATGTTTTTACTTGAATTTGGTCTCTAATACACCTTCAGGCCACGCAAAGCAAAATTGGGTACAAAACAAAGCTAACTAACTGATTTAGAGCTCATAGAGTGAAAAAATGAAAATAAAAATTACCTCATAGTTCAACTTTCACAGTGATCTAAAAAAAAAACACTAGCAATTCGGGAGGTAATATGCATTTAAAAACTTCTCTATTTATTACTTATTACAATGACATACTAAGTTGGTATAAAACTTACCAACTTGTTGAATAAATGAGGCAGAAGGGAAAATTCAAACAACAGAAATAAATACAATTATTTATTTAATTTAAATTTTGTTCGAACACAGCTCCTCTGTTATGAATACACGCCCGGCATCTACGGCGTATTTCTTTTGTAGTCGTGTTCAGCGTCATTTCTACTTTCATTTTTGAAAAAGCATCCCCAATTCTCGTCACCAATTCTTCTTTTGTGTTTATTTCAACTTCGTACACCAACTCTTTAGCACGTCCCCAGACATAAAAATCGAGTGGTGTTAGGTCTGGGGAACGTGCGGGCCATTCAATTGGGCCACCTCTCCCAATCCATGAATTGGGGAAAACGTTGTCTAGGTACTCGCGTACTATGTTCCGGTAGTGAGCCGGGCAGCCGTCATGTTGAAATACAACTGCCCGGTCATCTTCAAAAATCGGCAGGTCACTCATTAATTCCGGTAGGTCATTCATTAAAAATTCTAGGTTATTTTCCCCATTCAGTGTATCTGGGAGATAATGGGGTCCTATGAGGTCTCTCCCAATGACACCTGCCCATACGTTGACCGAAAACTTATGTTGGTGTGAGGCCTCTCTAGTCGCGCGAGGATTTTGCGATTCCCATCTGTGGAGATTATGTTGGTTAAAGATGCCCTCTCTCGTGAATTTAGATTCATCCGTCCAGAGAATGGTCTTCAGGAATTCGTCATTATCTACGTCCGTATGTAAAAGAAAACGGCAAAACCGCAAACGCCGCTCTTGGTCCCCTTCTACTAAACCTGAAACCAAAACAAAACCGTTTGAGAACATGAGATGGGCAACTTGTACGGCAATTATTATTATTATTGTAGAGTTCGATACACCACCGAAGTCATAATAATAAAAAAATTACAATCCACTATTCAAGAGAATTTGAGCAAAGCCCATTGTCCAGTAAACAATTTATGTAAGGTTCGTATTTTAAATGAGCAATCAGGAGCTCTAATATTCTGACGCGTGAGATATTATCTAGGTCATTATCTCTCTCTCGTTTCAAAAGTCATAAGAGTGAGAGTGATCAAAATAATCTCAAGCGTCAGAATCTAGAACACAGTTTAGAGTTAATGTCATAAATTAAATTTACCTTGCACCGGAGTGTAGTGAAAAGGATGCCTTCCGTCTGCATTGACTACTGACCAAACTTTCCATGTCGAAACTCCCAAGTCACGGGCCACTTTTCTAATGCTGGTGGTGGGATCCACATCGAACTCTTGTAGAATACTTTCATCTACAACAACACGATGCTGTCTAGCATTGAGTCGTGGTTCCCTAAAATGTAGGGTGCCGGTTTCCCGCAGTCTCCGGAAAGTATTTGAGAATGTGGTGTGATGTGGTACATGTCTGTTGGGATACGACTCTCTGTACATTCTTTGGGCTGCACGTGAGTTCCCATCAGCTCGGCCATAGGCAAAAACCATGTCGGCGTATTCTTCGTTACTAAACTCCGTCATGTCTGCGCAGAAAGAATCAGCAACAACAGTCAACGTCAACAAAAACAACAGAACAACGGTAACAATCAACAAGGTAACAATTTAACAAATCAAAACAGAAAACAGAAACCGTTGGGTTATTCGTACACGCGTCAAACAGTGATAGCAGTCAAAGCTCGACTGATAATCAGTCACACTGATTTTATTGGTTAGACAACTGGTAGCTTAAAGCCTTAGCACGCTGCCTCTGCATTCTTGGAGAGACGGAGAAAGAAGAACTAATAACAATGGTTTTATACCTGCTCGTCGTAATTGGTCCCTTACTTTACGTAGATGACACATTTTTTTATGTCTAGAGTTGTTACTTAGAATCCTATTTTAACTCAATAAGCTGGTAAGTATTATACCAATTTAGTATGTCATTGTAATAAGTAATAAATAGAGAAGTTTTTAAATGCATATTATCTCCAGAATTGCTAGTGTTTTTTTTTTAGATCACTGTGAAAGTTGAACTATGAGGTAATTTTTATTTACATTTTTTCACTCTATGAGCTCTAAATCAGTTATTTAGCTCTGTTTTGTATCCAATTTTGCTTTGCGTGGCCTGAAGGTGTATTAGAGACCAAATTCAAGTAAAAACATCCGGTCTAAAACAGATTTTACAAATGTTATGGAGGTAAATAGGTACAATTTCGGTGAAAATGGGAAAATTCACAAAAAAAACCTTTAAAAAAATTAGGGGGGTCAGGGATTTTTTTTGGCCAACTTGTATTCTCCAAATGGGCCCCCGAACACGCTCATTTGATTTGTCGGACCCTCTACCAAACACCCTGTATATAAGTAGCAGTCTCACTTACGGAGGTCCATGAGGGAAAAACGACTCTCTCCTATAAAGGTTTTTGTTTCTCGCTAATAGAGGTTTTGGGAGCTTAAAATGACGGATCCTGGCTATTACTCTCACTTATAGAGTTTTCTCACTTATCCAGTTCTCACTTACCCCGGTTTGACTGTATAATAATATATTTAAGTAGGTATGTAATTTAATTAAGTACCTCATAAGTAGCTGAATATAATTAATTATGTAAATGTAATTTCTATTTTAATCATATTTAATTATTAGCTTGTGTTCACGGCTTCGTTCGCGTGGACATAACTTACCTGTTTTGAGTATATTATCGGGTGGGGTAAAAATTCTGGGTGAGCGATATGGACGAAATCAATGTTTTTATTTTAAAATTAAGTAGCGGATTCAGAAATTGACGTGGACCCGAAGGAAGGGATATATAAACACCGCGTTTAACCTATTTAAGATGATTTTAGAAAAATACTTAGATATGCGTTATTGTTTTTATGATTAATACACAAACCAAGTCCCATTAGCATAGCATTCGATTTTGGTTTTTCAATCTTTTCTATACAAACTTTAGGCGCCATTTTGCCTCCTTACTCCTTAGAGGTTGAATTTCGCAAAATCAAATCTCATTGTTCATTAAGACTATTTGAGTATTATTGTGTTACACATTTTATTTATATGACACGCGAATTACTCACGTATGGTTGAGTCTGTTACTCCGACTAGTTTCAACCACATTTGGCGGTCTTTTCCAATAAGCGCGAGCGCGGCTGCGTGTTGCGGGTTCAAACTATAGTCGGAGTAACAGGCTCAATCATACGTGAGTAATTCTCGTGTCATGCAATTTTACATCTGTCACTAATGACAGACGTAAAATTTAAGCGATTTGGTATGTGCGTTGATTTCTAGAAAAAAAAGCTTGTTCTCTTAGAAGCTTAGCCTTTTGTATATATGTATATATCGTAGACGTATCTGTTGAATCTAACAATGAATTTAAAATTTATTTACTTGATGAATACATCACATCTTTTATTATACGAGTTTTCAATAATGTAGAGTAGCATGTGCTAAAATTATGATTATAATAAATATTACTTACCATAAGAAATCATTAAATTATTTTAAAAACTACTTGGCTATTGTTGATTCATCAATTAGGAAATTCTGTTTTTTCTTCATTTATTATTCGTAGTCATTTAGAAGAATCGAATCGCGTCAAATTTATTCTAACTAGTAATTAAACTAAGGTAACCGCAGGATTAAACTCGGTCTAAGCATTTATTTGCTCTGACAGCCGCAAAAATATTGTAAAAAGCTGGCTGTAACCCACGAATTCTGATCACTTTCGGTAGGTTTTTATACGTAGGTAAACCTTAAGTAGGCCTTCCACTAGATGGACCGACGACATTGTGAGAGTCGCGGGCATCCAGTGGATGCAGATGGCAGGATGTCGTTCAGTGTGGAGGTTAAAGAGGGAAGCCTATGTTCAGCAATGGACGTCTTCTGGCTGATGATGATGATGGTGAAACCTCAGGTAAACGTAGGTCAAACGTAACGTAGTAAACGTAGGTACGTTTGTCCTACGTTTACTACGTTTACCTGAGGTTTCACCATCATCATCATCATCATCAGCCACCTATTCATTGTGTCTAAATTTAGGAAAGACTAAATACGAAACCCTAAAAAGGCAATTTTAATAAGAGTTAGGACAGTTAGGATCCTAAATAAAGGAAAGGATTCCTTACAGGAAGTAAGGTAACGTAAGGTAAGGTAAAGTAAGTAACTCACCTAATTTCTAAATTAAGGCAAATGTAATCGCATTTAGAAAGCTCAGTCGGCTTGCGACGCTCGATGAGAGCCGACGGCATACATCGTAACGTAGTGCAACGTGCCTGCTTTAAAAAATGTCAAATCAAGGGAGATCCTTCTCTCCGTTTTAGAGTTATTAGATGCCATATATGTATATGAAATTAAAACCTTAGTTTTCATTGATAGTTAATAATATTAATTGTACCTAAACTCGGTCTAAGCATTCGATAGAGTCGGTGCTATTCTCAGAAAAAAATATGTCTACGTCGACGTTTGCGATCGAGCTGAATTAGGAAGTTGATTCAGAGTAGTGTAATCAGAAGCACCTTCCTTTCCTAAACTCTAAATTTAGGGTCTGAATTGCAAGTGTGATAAGGTAATAAGCGTTTAAGACCCGTATACCCATCACCCGATACACCTCGGTAAAATATTAAAAGTAAATTTTTTCATTCAGCTTTTTACAATGTTATTACAGCTGTCAGATCAAATAAATGTTAGACCGAGTTAAGTAAGTGGTAGCTAGAATTCGGCGCAATCGAATCCGTGTAATAGTTACCTGTTTTTTTTTTACATACCCAAAATATATCTATGTTTGAGGGCCAGTAGATGCCTTTGCCTGGTGCCTACCATAAGTGAGCGAGGTGGGACGAAGGCAGGATCTGGCAAGACGGAGTATCTCGTAGCCCGAACCTGAGCTAGGCAAGCTTGAGATGAGAGCAGGATAAGAACTGTAAAGGGTTGGATAGGAAATTGATGAGAACGGCACAAGACGAGGACAAGACGAGAACGGACTGGAATAGAAACGTGAGCGGGATGGATGAAGGACTAAATCTGAAAGAACGGGATAGAGTAAAGTGAATTCCGGAATGGGTGCAGGACTTGAACAGAAAAAGCAAAAGGTAAGTAGAGTGGATTGCAGGATGAATTCGAAACTGGAGCGGAAAGGGTGAGACGGGATTAGAATGGATAACGGGGTGGATTCAAGACTGGAGCAGAATCCGCGGGACAGAAGTAGGTAGACTAATAAAAGGATGCAGTGACCAGACTGACAAAGGATATCCCCGAAAAATGCGTTCTGAGCCTGAAAGAATGGCTACGATGATGAAACTGCAGCTACTGCACATTTTTTGTATGTAGTTGTTCGCGACTAAGCGTATTTTAAATAAGCCACATAATTGAAATCCTTCCACTGTGCTCTGTTCTCTATTTAAACTTTGAACTTAAAAATTGGATTAATTTGTAATGCAATAGCACCTAGTTATAACATGGGGTTCTCCTAAAGGGCTTTTAATAGAGTATTTAAGGGTTGGCAACGTATCTGTGATGCCCCTGGTGTTATAGGTATCCATATCCATAGATGATCGCTTACCATCGCTACCAGACGGCGCGTCAGCTTGTTTGCCAACTATGGCATAAAAATAGCAACATATTAGCTGGTGGGCTAGGCTGTTAATTAGATGCCAGCATCCAATTGAACGCCTATACTTACTCTATTTTACAAAGATTAAATTTATTACTTACGAATCATAAAATCTGTAAAAAGCCTATGATTTCAGCTTATCCGATAATATCTCTAAGGGGTCGTACTCTCCTGGTCTACAAAGGATATACTTACGCCAAGTTCCCTTACCCGTTGAAGAATGGCTGGCGATGGTACTGCTCTCGTGTCAAAACCTGCAGAGGCAGCATCATCACTGACGAGAACAATCGGCTGGTTTCCATCTCCAACAGTCATGTTCATCCACCGATGACGAAAAAAATGCTCGATGACACCAGATGTCGAAGAAGCTAATGTGCTGATATGGTTTTCAAAATCTTAACTTGAATAATTGACTCAGGCTTTAATTTGCGGAAATGCGTTTTTTATACATAAAAAAAAATATTTTTCAATCATAGTCTGACCATTCATTACTCTCGTGGTATTTTTGTGAATATCTTAGCTATAATCTATATAAATATATAAAATGAATCTTCGATAGCCAAAGATGTATTGGTAGCATAGTCTTGGTGACTAGAAGAAGAAGAAAACTATAAATACTAAATAATAGCGTCTATTAGATCAAATTAAGTTCACAAGCTTTATGAAGTAGGTACAATATAGTTACATGAGTTAGTGGGTAGTTATGAGATTAGTACAAGTGCCCATGAATTTCACAGTAGAGGGGAGTCCTGTTCCATTAGAACTGTTCAAAATTAAATGTGCCGGTAAAGTAACTAACTGTACTTGTTAATATTTTTCCTTGTACCTTTTTTTAGATATTAGCCGTTATGAAGTTAAACGGCGCCTTAAAAATGCAGAAAAACAAAGAAGATATCGAGAAAGAATAAAACAAGATCCCTTAAGATACGAGGAAGTAAAAAGAAAAGACGCAATAAGGGGCAGAGCAAAGACAAATAAAGTAAAAGATATGTCGGAGAAGGAAAGATACGAAAAAAGAAAATATCGGCGAAAACACCAACAGAAAAAAAAGAAGAAGATGTAGAAGAAAAAAAGCTAAATTAATGCAAACAAAAAATAGGCACCTATATTAATAACTGGCCAAGAGCGTGTCTATACGCATATGGTAGGGTTCCGTAACCAAAGCCATATAATTTTAGTCATAGTTCATAAAATAAGAAAAATTCGAACGAACAAAGCTCTATGGACTTAGCCAATCTTTCAGAGGTGTATCATCCCGACATCCCAGCGTATACTTTTTATGGTTTAACCATAGAGAAAACTGGTTGAGAAACATTCTTTGTGATAATTTTATAAAAGGGTCAATGATGCCCTTTGAGCTAGAACACCTTGAATTTATTACTGTTTTACCGCTGAAACTCAAAAAGTCATAATTAGATAATATTCGAAATAATTTTGAATGAAAGTTTTTAAATATGACCTATCCGTATTGTTGGTTACAAGTATTTTTTTTATGTGTGTTCACCGATTTCTCCGCCAATTATGAATTGATTTTGATATATTTTTTTGTTTGTTAGGCCATATTTCAGCGGTGGTCCCATATAATTTTCAGCTTAATCGGTTTAGTAGTTTGGGTTTTAAATCAAAATAATTGAAAAAAATATGTCATCCAAGTAAACGAAATTGCGTATAATTTACTAATTTTGAAGTCGGTTTTTTTAATTTAAAATTAGTGTAATTTTTTTACAATAATTAAGATATATATTACAAGTATTAAAACTGTCATTTTCCAAAGTTTCATGCACTTATCTAAATAATTATAGAAGTAAGAAGGATCTAAAAAATTTGGACGGATGGACAGAACGAATTTATAAGGGTTCCTTGTCGGCCCACGGAACCCTAAAAAGGTGTTAAACGTTTATATTTATTCAGTAGTTATTAATTACAAAGAAAGTAAATAATTGCATTATCATACAGTTCTGAACTATGTTGAAAGTTTCACGGTCATTGGGAAGTTAGTTTAAAATTCGTACCAAATAATAAACAGACACAAGTAAGCGAGTTAATAAAACTTGGTAAAAATTACCAAAATTTTCTGTATGTATGATGAATTAAAACTTGTCATAAACATTCATTGTGTTTCAACAACTTATAAAAAATACAATCGGCAAGATTATAAATCTTGGTAAGGACTTGAGAACGACTGCATCCGTCCTTACTAATATTATAAATGCTAAAACCATTAAACAAGTATTAAATGTTTTTTTCATTACTCATACTCGGAAAGTAGGTCTGAAGTTGCCTGAGGAGCGTGTTGAAAGTAATACATTTCAGCCCTAGGGAGAATCACTTCCAACTGACAGTGACAGTTGACAACTGACAGACACTCAAACTATAAAAAAAACGAGTTTTATTTTCACATAATTTGTATTGAATTGAACCATGTTCTAATTTTTTTTCTCAGAGGATTATAGTCCCGCACTTCTCGTGCATTTGCCAGTGTCAGGTCATGTTTTTATTTTTAGTTTCCTTGTATTTGTAACGAAAAGCACAGTGTTTACCTCGGGGTAACAATGTACTATTAAACCCCTGATAAAACAACTGATATTCTTCAAACAGCTGAACAGGTTTTCTTGAATTATAGCTAAACTACTCTCGGTCAAGTTACTTTCCAAACAAACAAGAATACAAACTCGGTTCAGCCGTTTGAGAGCTACGATGCCACAGACAGACACAGATAAACGTTAAACTTATAACACCCCTCTGTTTGCGTCGGGGGTTAAATAATCAATGTGCTGGTAAAGTAACTAAAATAATGAAAATAAAAATAGGTACATATTTTTTTGTGTATTTTTAGATTCTAACCTTTACGTAGTTGAGAGGCACATTAAAAATGCCGAAAGGCAAAGAAGATATCGAGAAAGACTAAAAAAAGATCCCGAAAGATACGCGGAGGCAAAAAGAAAAGCTGCACTAAGGATAAAACAAAGACAAAGAAATTTAAAGTAAGATAAAAAAAAATGGCGCAATACCAACAGACATTACAGAAGCATAAAAGGAATAAGTGACATTAGTGCATTTTTTTATTATTATAACAAGTTAATATGGGTACTTATCACGTATCTAATTTTTTATTAGCAATTAATAATTAAAATGAAAGAAAAAATATTGCATTGTCATCCAGTTCTGAATTATGTTGAAAGTTTTGTCTCTTGTTAATTGGAAAGTTGTTTAAAATTTAGTTTTAAAATTTGTACCGAACTGGTAAACGGACAGACAAGAAAGCGAGCTAATAAAACGTGGCAAAACATATATGTATGTATGATGAATAAAAAATTTGGTACAAACATTCTTTGAACCTCATTCTACAACTGATAAAAAATACAACTGCCAACATCATGAGCCTTATTACAAAACACGGTTTAACTTTGGTACTCGGATTAGTACCAGGTTTAAACCATGTGCCAAAATAAACGTTATTACAAAACGAAGTTTTTCAACAAACAGCGGACTATCTATGGTACTAAAGTGAAACCGCTGAGACCCCTAGTTTATTTATGGACTAACTTCGGTACCTAATAGATTTTGACGGAAAGTGTTATCAATTTGTTTCGTTTTGAGGTAAGGGTGCTTGTTTTTACAACTATAAATCGGATAGAGAATAAATAGGAATAAATCGAAAGAAAAATTGATATAGATTTGGTGGATTTAGAAGTATAATTGAAATTCGCATTCGTCAAATGGAGGTTCGTAGAATGCTCCGCAATCTTGACGTGAACAAAGCCAGTGGCCTGAATGGTATTCCAGCGATAGTTCTGAAGACATGTGCACCTGAATTTTCTCTTATACTGACACGCCTCTTTCGTCTCTCGCTTGAGACTGGTCAACTGCCGAAATCATGGAACCTTGCAAACGTACAACCTGTGCGCAAGAAACCTAGTCGTGCCGACCCTGCCAACTACAGGCCAATCTCGGTCAAGTCAATTCTCAGCAAGACTATAGAACGTCTCCTCAACAACAGGCTCCTGACGTATCTGGAAGCTAATGATCTCCTCAGTGACCGGCAATACAGATTCCGCCAAAACCGGTCTACTGGGGATCTTCTAGCTTACTTGTGTAGCGAGCGTTTTCCGCAACCAGACCAATCATTGGCCCATTTTGCGTCACCCGGCTGCAGCTAGTTCAGCCAAACCGGTCTCCTCCAGGAAAGCCAGCAGCTCGCTAATGCCTGTGCAGGCCTCCTGGAGCGTCCTCGGTGATCCGAGGATAGTATTTCGTTGTTTTTCCACGCTGCTGCACTCCAGCAGCAAATGCGGGGCTGTTTCTTCAGTCTCCATACACCCTCTACATAGGGAACTGTCTGTAACCCCAATTTTAAACAGGTGTTTGTTTAAAAGGTAGTGACCTGTCACAACCCCAACTACCTGCCGGAGCTTGTCACGTTATAAATTCAACAACCTACGAGAGTATCTCGGGTTGAGTTCCGGGAAAGCTTCCCTTAATTGTTTGCAGTTTTTGGTACTTGCCCAGTATTCTTTGTGAAGTTTTGTAGTACGCTGTCGAATCCATGATTTGATTTGGCTGAAAGGTAGGGGAATTATCGGCTCGGGCCCTACAGGTCGTATGCTCGAGCCTCTCCGTGCTAGTTCATCAGCCGCATCATTTCCCCTAGATCCGCTGTGGTCCTTGATCCATTGGAGAGTAAGATTATTATTATGTTTGCTTACGGTCTCCAGCAGGTCGTAGCACTGTAGAGTTAGTCCTGAGGTATGCTCATATCGCTGTAACGCCTTCAGCACTGCAGCACTATCTGAGAGAATTCTGATGTTTTGGTCAGTTACCTGTCTTAGTAGTACCGCTGTTGACGCCTGGATGATACCTACACATTCTGCTTGGAAAATAGAGTTATATTCACCCAGGGTCGTTATATGTATGTTGAGGTCTTCCAAGGACGTACCAGACCCGGTGCCTCTATTTGTTTTAGATCCGTCTGTATATATCCTCACTTCCCTTATCCCAGAGCTGTCACTGTGATCTTCATATAGTTGGATATTGTAGCTCCTTGTAAATATGTGTTTCTTTGGCACCCTATCATATATAGTGAGATCATTGCTGGGTTACAATCTGCATAGGCAGCTAGTATGGTGGCATGTTTGGCTAGATTATCTTGTACCCAGAGACCTAACGCTCTGAGCCTGTATGTAGATGCTGCTGCTTCCTGCTGTATGTAGAATTTCAGCGGTGTCAGCCCCAGTAGGGCTTCTAGCGCCACTGTGGGTGCGGAGCTCATGCAACCTGTCGCCGCTACACAGGCTAATCTCTGTATCGTGGCTAGTTTATCTATTGTTGTACTTATTTTGGTTCTGGGCCACCATACTACTGCACCATAGGTCAGAGAGGGTCTGACTACGGTGTTGTACAGCTAAAGTGATATTTTGGGGTTTAGGCCCCAAGATTTCCTTATCATTTTCCTACATTGCCAGAATGATATGGTAGCCTTCTTTGTCTTATTTTCAATATGTTTTGCCCAATTTAGTTTTTTATCTAGTGTAATTCCCAAGTATTTTACTTCTTCCGACAAACAGCTGTTGTGCAAAGAGGGATGGTAGTTTATAAGATCCCAGATTTCTTTTTTATTTGTAAACATTACAAGTTCTGTTTTACTCGGGTTGACAGTTATCTCATATAATAAACAGACACAAGAAAGCGAGTTAATAAAACTTGGTAAAAATTACCAAAATTTTCTGTATGTATGATGAATTAATACTTGTCATAAACATTCATTGTGTTTCAACAACTTATAAAAAATACAATCGGCAAGATTATAAATCTTTGTAATGGCTTGAGAACGACTGCATCCATCCTTACTAATATTATAAATGCTAAAACCATTAAACAAGTATTAAATGTTTTTTTCATTACTCATACTCGGATAGTAGGTCTGGAGTTGCCTGAGGAGCGGGTTGAAAGTAATACATTTCAGCCCCAGGGAGAATAACTTTCAACTGACGTTGACAACTGACAGACACTCAAATTATTAAAAAAAACTAGTTCTATTTTCACATAATTTGTATTGAATTGAACCATCTTCTAACATTTTTTTATCCTCAGATGAGGATTATGGTCCCGCACTTCTCGTGCATTTGCCAGTGTCAGTTCATAATTTTAAATTTTTAGTGCCCTTGTAATGTAATGAAAAGCACAGTGTTTACCTCGGGGTAACAATAAACCCCTAAACCCCTGATAAAACAACTAATATTCTTCAAACAGCTGAACAGGTTTTCTTGAATTATAGCTAAACTACTCTCGGTCAAGTAACTTTTCAAACAAACAAGAATACAAACTCGGTTCAGCCGTTTGAGAGCTACGATGCCACAGACAGACACAGATACACGTTAAACTTATAACACCCCTCTGTTTGCGTCGGGGGTTAAATAATCAATGTGCTGGTAAAGTAACTAAAAAAAGAAAATAAAAATAGGTACCTTCTCATATTTTTTTGTGTATTTTTAGATTCTAACCTTTACGTAGTTGAGAGGCATATTACAAATGCCGAGAGGCAAAGAAGATATCGAGAAAGACTAAAAAAAGACCCCGAAAGATACGCAGAGGCAAAGAGAAAAGCTGCACTAAGGGATAAAACAAAGACAAAGAAATTTAAAGCTATGACAGAGATGGAAAAAAGACAATTTTGGCGACAATACCAACAGACATTACAGAAGCATAAAAGGAATAAGCGGTATTAGTGCATTTTTTATTATTAAAACATGTTAAATGGGTACTTATCACGTATCTAATTTTTATTAGCTATTAATATTTAAAATGAAAGTAAAAAATATTGCATTGTCATCCAGTTCTGAATTATGTTGAAAGTCTTTCTTGTCTGTCCGTTTACCGAGCAGGTAAACGGACAGACAAGAAAGCGAGCTAATAAAACGTGACAAAACATTGTATGGATGATAAATAAAAAACTTGGTATAAACATTCTTTGAAACCTCATTCTACAACTGATAAAAAATACAATTGGCAACATCATAAGTCTTGGATTAAGAACGACTGCATTAACCCTTTCTTCTACACTAATCTATAGTCTATACTAATATTGTAAAGAGGAAATATTTGGATTTTTTGATGTTTGTAACGAAATAACTCAAAAACTACTGAACCGATTTAAAAAAATCTTTCGCTGTTGGGAAGCTACACTATCCCCGGGTGACACGGGCTATATTATATTTTGTAGCGAGGCCGAAGGCCGAGCTTACACCCGTGCGAAGCCGGGGCGGGTGGCTAGTAATATTATAAAGAGGAAAGATTTGTAGTTTTGTATTTTTGGATGTTCGTAACGAACTAACTTAAAAACTACTGGACGGATTAAAAAAAATCTTTAATCATCAGAATGGTAAATTATCCCTGATTAACATAGGCTATATTTATTACTTCAATGTTTAAAAAATTCATCTCCACCAGTTTTGACATTTATATTATAAATGTAAAACTGTATTTGTTTGTTCGTCCTTTAACATAACAAGAATTCAAAAGATGTATTTTTTGACTTTCGTGCCTCCGGAACGTGGATCATCAACAGACACTTCGGCGTCAGAAGATAAAGTTACTGTTCAAAATTTTAGGAGACGTTGTTGTAACTGATGAGAATTCCAATATCAGTACAGACGCTCAATCCCTGCCGTCTTCGTTTGAAAACCTCCACATTCTCAGCTCAGGTGAAGACGAACGCTAATCGGTCCTTTCTGTGGACAAAGAAAATGTGCCGCTGACTTCTGTTATTGATGAAAGGTTTCCAGCTGATATGCAACAATCCCCATTGCCCGTGTTAAATTCAGTTTCTTCTGTTTTATATGCTAGATCTACTAAAAGAAAGCCAAACACAAGACGGACGTTTATAGCCAAAACAGTAAACAAATACATAAGGGCAGTTTTACGTTTTAAATGCAAGGCGAAAAAATTCAAATATCCTGCAATGCTCGAGACACCAACTTTTGACTTTTTTGTTGAGGAAATGATGTCACCTTTAGATTACTTCTTAACGTAGACAGAGAAACCAATAGACGCAATCACATTTCCTACTCTTTTACTCCGCAGCGAAACAGCCATATGAAAAAATAGCATGCGTGAAAAAGAAAGATCTATGCTTTTTTTCTCTTTGTCGTTGTAACCGGTTGACTCCAAGCTAATTGACAGTGTGGTGTCAAACATTGAGAGATTTTTGTGTTTTTTCGGAAATAAATCATCTAAATTAAATTCGTTATCCTTAAATTATTATTCTCGCGTGGTCAAGAGTATTGGATTTCGTCACAATGGTGCAGTGTTGTGTTTTGGGTTGTCCGAACAGAACAGAACAAGGTTTATCTGATGTTACATTTCACAGGTTTGTAGTGGCCGTTTTTATTTACAATATATCGTCTAAAATCAATAAAAATAATAAATATGATGTATTGATGCAGGGGCAACATATTTAGATGTGAAGTTTTACTGCAAAATTACAAATTATACAAAAGCAAAGAAGAACGTAACCTCAAAGATATTGAGTTAGGGCTGCCATAATGTAGCTTTAAATTTTTCCCTAGTTTTCTAAATGTTTACCGACGATGTATTGAATTTGACAGATTTATTTTATGCGCTCAAATTAGATGCCATTACTGTATTATCGGTTTTGTATAGCAGCGTTTTTTTTTTAACGAAAAATGATTTTTTGTTTGTACTAAACTAATAGTAGAGTCGGAATCTATGTTATCTGTAATCACAGAATTTACCATATACTTAAATTAAGAAATAAGAAATAAATTAAGAAAATTAAGAAATAAGGTTCTTAAGAGAAATATGACTAATTTAATCACACGTAAGAATGCGAGACAATATTTACTACACGAAAGTTTTAAAATATGTAGCTGTAAACACTTCTTTAAATGTCATGGCGATATATTTGATTGTTCACCTTTAGATAATCACGAGCTTCTGCTCACAAAAGCGATCATATGGGAGTACTTAAAAGTTAGACTACATTATGTAGCTAAGCGAGTATCAGAACCTAATGAAAAAATAAGATATATATATATAGTAAACTGGTTTTATTTAAAAATCAATAAAACATTAAAATATAAACTGAAGTTTTACTGTTTTTTATTTTATTACAATAGTAATAAAACCCACCCTAACTTCCCTATCTTCTATGGAGCCATAATAAAGTGGCAACACTCTTAGAAAATATCGCTATCTCTTAACCGGTTACAGCGTACTTGTGTCCATTGGTTCCTCCGTCTACGCTTCTTAATTATTTTTTTCTGAAGATATAATTGAATACAACACATCAACTTGTATTCTCTAAGCAAATCTGCCAAATTTATCAACATTACCAGCGATGACATAATTGATTTTCTTGCTATTATTATTATGATGAACATTGTCAAAATGACTTCATGTAAAAATTATTGCTGTTTATTAAGTTTTTACCCTAAAAAGTACGAACTAATCAGTAACGTTTTATTTAAGGCCTCAAATTAGCTGTAAAGCGCTTTAAAGCTGCTGAAAGACAAAGAAGACACCGAGAAAAAATAAAAAATGATCTCGAAAAACAAGACGAGTTGAGAAAAAAATCCCGAGAATGGTATACAAAAAAAACTAGAAAAGATATAGAAAGGACAGAGGAAGAAATACTCAAAATAAGAAAGCAATGGCGAGAACAAAAGCAGTATTATAGAAGAAGAAAAAAGAAAACAGCTAAGTAATTAAAATTTAAAATCTTATTGATTACAAACTCATGACAAAATAGAAACTAAAATGATTAGAAGTTATAATTAAATACAACACATGAACTTGTATTCTCAAAGAAAATCTGGAAAATGCATCAACATCACCAGCGATGACATGCAAGATTTTCTTGCTATTATATATTATGATGGACATTGTCAAAATGCCTTCATACAAAAAATATTGTTGACATTAGTATAACTTTTTAATCCAAAAAAGTACTTAGGGTTCCGTATCCAAAGCCATATTATAATAATTGTGGTCAGATTAATAGTTCAGAAATTGGTGTTAAAGAAAAATTCAAACCAACGAAGCTCTGCGAACTCAACTACAAAAAAGTTTCATGTACTTATCTTAGTAACTATAGAAGTTGGTTCTAAAGAATTAGCACAGACAGACGGACAGACAGAACGATTTTTTAAGCCACTCCTTTTGTAACCTTCGGTCAGAAGTTTTTTTTAAGTACAAGAAAAATTAAGGAAATAAATTATATCAGTTGTATTATTTATCCTATTTTTATAGTGTCGCTATGCGACATCAACGTAGGTTTACAAATATATTTTACAAAAAATGTAGGTAAGTAATTTTAAAAAAGTAGATAGATAGACAACTCTTTATTGTTCACACCAAAAATTACATACGTACATAGTTACATAAAAACAACTTAAAATTAGTGAAACAATTGGCGGCCTTATCGCTATAAGATCTCTTCCAGGCAACCTTAGTGTGGAGAGGACATACAGAAGAGGTAAGGGACGGGGTGTGATGTAAAAATTGAATAACTGGTATATAAAGCATAGACATACATTATATTAAGTAATACACTAATACCTAATGAAACAATATATACAATAATAATATATATTTATATGATTATTTACGGGATATTTACGGGATGTGTTTGTTCACGGGAACATGGTGCATGTAACTGCGCCGAAATATCGGGAGCTCCTTCCACAACCTTACCACGGTAAATATCCCGTAAATAATCATATAACTTTAGTGAACAACCGTGATAGTTTAAAACAGTGTTTAATAATATATATATACATAAATAAAAATATTAAATACATACTTATACACATAAAGCGAGATAACGTTTTTTTTTTTGTTTTACTACAAAAAAATACTAAAAAGAGTTAATTAGTTACCTAGTAGTAGTATATACATTTTTGTATTTAGTATACTTATTTGATTATTTCTTACAGCAAAAAGAAAGAAAAGACAATACAACGAAGCAACATTGAGAGCCGCAATAGAAAATGTGTTGCAAAGGAATATGACTGTTTATAGAGCATCAAAAGAATTTGGTATTCCTTGGACTACCTTAAAAGACAACGTGCAACGTGCAAAAGAAGACAACGACAATGGAATTGAGTTCACGATGTCTAAAATTGGAAGACCGTATACACTCCCTGTAACCTTTATATAGTTTTTTATTTTATTCGAGTGTGTATAGTTTTTTTATTTCTTAAAATTAATTTAGTTTATAATAATAAGAGATAATTGGAATAACATTGTAAAAAGCGAAACACAAACAAAAGCGAATTGCGAGAACTCCGATCACTAGGTTTTCGTAAGACTTGTCGTTACCCGTTTTTTTTTTTTTTTTTTTTTTTCTCTATACATAACAATACAATTTTAAATTAATGTTGCACCAAAAAACCACAGTTGGTTTGAGATGGTGCTAAATCGATATAGTTCAGTGAAATGTTAAAAGAAAATGTTTTATTAAGTTTTTTTACAGTGTTATTGCAGCTGTCAGAGCAAATAAATGCTTGGACCGAGATGAGGTTATCACTTCTAAAACATGGTGCTAGTGCGCAAAAGTATACTGTAAAATACAAAATAAATAAACAGAAGAAAAAAAAACAGAAAAACTAGATTGAAAGAAAGTATGATAGTTATAAAAATTGATAACAAAGCCGTGACGAATTCATACGGCTTTTGCGAGATGAGACATATGGCAAGTTTACTTCATTCAGCAGGGATAAGCAGTCAATTCTACTTGACAAACATCAAGATACAATACCTACAGAGTCACAATCGTGCGAAAAAAATGTCCGAACCAGAACTCGGCGCACGCTACGCATTGCGTCGACTTTTTGCTCAGTTGTAAGGCAACTGCGATCCGACAACGCCGTGCGATGACAGTGCTACGATGCCTTAGGGTACAGGCGACGTTGAGCACTATGCAAGCGACATAACGTCTAATTTGGAGTAAATATGGCATTGTGAACTATATAATTGATGTCTATGTATGTACAACGACGCTCGGACGTTTTTTGACTGTTTTCACTTAAAGATTGTGACTCCATAGGAATTGTACTTCGATGTCAACAAATGATTTTATAGAAAATAGAGGTCGGATTAGCTAAGAGTACGTCCCGAGATTTCATTCGCGTTCACCGGGACAAAAAGTAGCCTAAATATGTATTGTGTTAACAAGGGTAAAAAATCGTTCGGCCGTTTCAGTCTGAAGTCAACCAAAGTTTCGCAATTATCGCATTGAAAATAATAGTGAAGTTCTTTCACAATTCCGTGACAAAGAATACTTGTATAATTTCGTGATACCACATATCACGGACTTGGTGATTGTCACGTAAGTAATTGTCACAGTTAACAAGATTCAGAATAAATAGGCATAGCTTAAATATCTTGACATTCGTTTTCTATAACGAATAATATAAGAAACCTCTGACTAAAATAATAATTATTGTCATTTAGGGGCTTGTTGGTAATTTTTAAAGTAGAAATATTTTTACTTTAATTCAGTTTAATGTTTCAGAAAACTACTATACAAGTATGCCCTCTAGTTCACGTTTATCCATAAATGCTTGTATTGCCTGCTGCAGTAATGTACCTAGGTACTATTATTATACAAAATAATGATTTTAATGATTAATGCTCCTAAATAAAAGCATTAGATGTTATAAGAATATAATTAAATGTTTTTTTATTGATTTTTTTAATCACTACTCTCTTTAAGTCCGTCCTATATTTTGTACCACAAACATCGAGCACATAGGTTAAACAGGTGATGGTGATGCAGACTTATTTCTTTAAGGGCGTATCTATAGCAGGTTATGGGACATACTTTAAGCGATAAATTAGTTCAGCGAAAGGTAATTAATGGTTATGTCCGGAAATATCGCATTCTACTCATGCTCCAGATTTAGCTAGACAACCCTGTTACGATTTACTTATGAACATAATATTAACTAATATATAAACTTAGTAATCATCAAATAAAAGATGAGGGCATATATTTCTATTACCGTATCAATAGCTATTTACGTCAAAACGAAACCAATCGTTTATTTATATACATTTACAGCTCAGTTCTCTAATGTGAGTTCGATTCAATTCGTACCTATATAGTCTGAATCGCAAGTGTTTTTTTAAAACTATATTTGTTTCATGGTTGAAGTGAAATAATAGCGATAGTCTTGGTGTGTGAAAGAGAATGCTGCGTGATCAAAATACTATACAAATATCTTAGAATAAGTACTTATTCTAAGAAATCATTCTAAATATACTGATAAAATAAGTGATTTCTATGGGTTTTGTGACTATTTGGATGATAAACAGTAATGTAAGTGTGTATGGAGTATTACAGATGATTATGTTTTTCTATATGTATTTTTTACATTAATTTGTCATTCTTGTAATTTTTCACGGAGCATTTATCATAGTTACGGCTTGCACGTTGAGTCGGGACCTGTTGAGTGTTGCCGCGATTAGCATGTCATTGTGGCATCTTTGAAGGGCTAAACAGAGACCGCACTATAGCACGTTATGACGTCAAGCCGTGAGCGCGTATTACTAATTATATACTAACACACGCGTTGCGAGAGAGGGACAGAGCATCCACTTTCTCATCATCTCAGAAATGTATTTAGCCAATTTAAATTATAATAATTTATTAACGTATAACATCAATGTCAATATAAAATAAAACAAGTCTTAAAATTAAACTAAATTATATACTTTTTTGTAGTAAGTATTTAAATTAAAATAAATTGCATAGATAACCTATCCAAATTTTGAACTAAGGACGATGGGTAAATCGGGAAGATTTCTCTCAATTGAGTAGGTATTTATTACAAAAAATGAATTAAATAAATAAAATTTTATGTTAATTACTGTGTTTTTCTTAAAATCCCTAAAATAGTAATTGATTGGCCGAAGTGAGGTCTAAACGTCTCCGTCCACTTATCATCTTCGCGCCAGACTGCTCAGGCGATAAATGAACTGCGACCTTAAGGGTGCGTGTCCACTGAAGATCTGTAAAAAGATGTTGGTTTGGTTTGGAGACGTAGGTGAAGAGCAAGAGGTATTTGCTTCAATGGTGAAGCAAAGACGAGCGGAGCTGTGTACCGGAGACGAGCGGACTTTTGTAGTGGAGTCGAGATAACTTTAGTAGCGATGACGTTTTTACGAAAAAACGCAGCGGCATGCATGTCGGTTCTCTGGCTCACTATATTCCGCTATATAGATAATCCGCCCCACTCCTCACCGCTAAAGCCTACTCCTCTCCGCCGCGCTACTCCGCTTGCTATACAACTTAATACAATATTCTTCTCATCTTCGCAATGACTGATGTTTCCATCATTGATCTTAATAGATAGTTTGGATTTGCCTTAAACTCGAGCTAGTACGTCTGTTGCGTCTAACGTGGCTCTGGAACGTAGGGTAGGAGAGGAATAGGTAAGAGAGGGAGAAAGTATGTAAGGATGAGGTAAGAGCAGGAGTAAGAAGGGTAGGAAAATATAGATGCTGGATGATGATGACGAGAGGAAGAAGAGTGGAGAATGAAGTACCTTACGTAGAATAGACGCTAGAGAGAAGCTACCGTGAAGCTCTCAGAAGCGAACTTCTCAATGAGACTCAGGTAGGACAACTGATGTTAGTGCAGGATTTCAGTTAAGGGCATAGGGTAGGGGGGTAGGGCATAGGGTTAAGGTAGCGGAAGAGGATTTATGTTATGGATACCAACGGTAGCCCACGGACTCAGTGATCCAGTCTACGGCACACTTACACATTTTGGACAAATGTGTAGGTTCTTATATGTCCAACAAAAACTATGAATATGAAGCCAATAACCCATCCCTAAGTGCCCGTGGGGACCTCTATGATGGTAAGGAGCTATCCCAAGGACCAAGGGAGTTAAGAATCTCCGGGCGAGGATCTTTAACCATCAAACTCCCCAGGCTAGCCACACGGACTATGAAGAAGAAAATGAAACACAACTGAATAAAAGATACAATTTAAGATCTAACATAGGCAGTAGACAAACTTCAACCAAAAAAAACTCAACTAGCTGTCAAGTCTATGATTAGTACCGAGCACACACAGGATGTAGAGATAGAAGATCAAGTAAGAATACTTGCATCTCCAACATCAACTGACAATTTATTTAATTCCCCAGAGTCGTCAGTACATTCTTTTGCAACACAGTGTAGGGCCCGCTCTACTTCAAACTCAACTATGTCAGAGGATGTTGTGCAGGAGTCATACGCCACTAATCCTAAACCCACCACTGGCAATAACAGCGCACGGAAGAAATGGACAAACGAAATGAACGAACTCATTTGGCGCACATACTTAAGTAAACACAGTTACTAAGAATGAAACTAAAATACGAGGATATTTAGATCCACTCTACCAAATTTTCACTCAAAAATTCCCTGAAATGGAAGTATCCAAACAAAGAATAGGAAATCAACGCAGAGCCATAGTCAGAAGTAATTTACTGCCAACCAATATTAGAGACGATATAGAAAAAGACGTTGCTAACCAATCGGCATGTTCTCGTAGAGTTATCCAAAATGAATCCACAATAAATTTAAGTAACAAGCAAGAGACAACAACAGCTACACAACAAACAAGAATAAGATGGACTGCTGATGTTAATGAAGCTATTATTAGAGAATATTATAAAGTAACACAATTAGAACGAAACAAATCAGCCTACCGCAAGCAGTTACACACCCGTATAATAAATATGTTCCCGGATATTTCTCATGTCTCGGAACAGCGAATAGCTGACCAAAGACGTACCATCATACATAGTAAACTCATTGCAGATGACAAACTACTGGAAATAAGACTAGAAGTGGAAAGAGAACTGAGGACAGAACATATTGTAGAAGATATAGATAGGGACAATACTCAACCCCCCCGACCACACTCGGGAACCCATGACAACATTGAATTTACCTAGGTACTACAGAAGACCTACTCCCACATAACGAACACGACACAAGACGCAATGTAACTTTATAACAAAATAATGACGAAATACTTAACAACAAAATAAAAAATGTTTTCACCACAGCTTATAAAAAATACACAAATTCAGATCCCATAACGCGACCACACGTTCCAAAACAGAATACGTCAAAAAAACTGGCATGTAAATTACTTAAATACAGAAATACTACCGAACTATTTCCACCCAGACAATGACTTTAACAGTACCCATACTATTATTTATTCAACAGCATTATACAGCAGCTTTTTTACTAAAATAAGAGAAATACTTAATAGATTCCCGCCCACAACATCAAACAAACAAAATGCACCCGTGGCAGAAGAGACTTCAATCTAAAATTGAAAACCTTAGAAAAGAGATAGGCAGGATGACCCAGTACATACATAGCTAGAATGAGGAGCAGAAATCTAATGTCACACATAGATAGAATCAAAGAAAAATATAAAACTCACTCGCGATATGATGAATCAAACTTGACTGACGAACAATTCTTAGATAGCTTAAAACAGAAAAATAATCAAATTCACTATCGATACCGCTAAATAAATCAAGTTCGTGTGGTAATGCCCAGGTTTCTTGTAAACAAATAATATCATTACTCGCACAAAGCGTTCGTATATGTTGTAGACTTCTTTTAGCTGACTTGCAGTTAAAAAATACTATAGAAAATGCTGTGTTGTTGTTTCTATCCATACTGGTTTCGTAGGGTACGGTTATCGTGCGTATTAAAAAAAATTACGATCGTACTAAAATGTCCAGAGACTGCTTTATGTCAGTACTTTTCAAATTTTGGTATGGTAACTCTCATTCCGGCACGTCTTCTCTCCACTCCGCTCCGCAAACCTCAAGAGTAGGTACTACGCTTATACAATACAATATTTCTATACCCACTGAAAATACAAATATAATGCTTGCGCTTGCTTGTTACGTACCTATATTTGAGAAGTCATGTTTATCTATCATCCATCTTTAATTTTGTACACTCTACGTTATATTTAATAATCCACATTTAACTAATACATATAAACATTTCACTTTCTAAAACAAGTGTATTTTTCAGAAATATGTGTAATACATCTGAAAAATACACTACGTTACCAACTAACATTTTACTTTTACAAAGTGTAACAGCGTTGCGAAGTTTTTCTGCTTCATTTGGTGTCAAGTCAAATGATTTATACTACTGCACGCATGCGTGTATCCGAACGTAAAAGCATAGAGAAAAACCAAACCGACTGTCAAGTGTCAACTTGAAACAGATGTCAATCAGTCGATTTTGACAACTCCACTCGCTCGCTATACAAAAAGATAAATTCGCAATGCGAGAAATAATATTTAATTAAATTAAACTCTTCGTGCAATTTAAATTTACTTACATCATACCTGCTAGTAGTCATTTTAATTCTAAAGAAGTGCTTTAGCCAGTAATTTGTGAAAAGTAACAAATAAAGTTTACGTGAAGTTTTAAAACTTGCTATGGTTGTTAATAAGTTCATGGCTAATATTGAGTGTAATTTAAAGAAATTTAGATTTATCTCTATGTTACGAATTGAAATCAACAAACTACTAACGTTGCGGCATACTAAGTGTGGTGTAAAAATATAAACTAAAGTTGTGAACTAATTAATGAAATTTTTTTGTTGAATGAGTAACATTCAATATTTTAATTAGGATTTTTCACTACAACTTCGGCAAAACTTATTTTTGTGGTTTCGTGTAGTCAAGTGATTAATTGTCAAAGTTTTATGACACAGTACTTGTAGTTATTTGATCCAATACATAAAATTGGTTCTTGGTTTTTGTAGGTTAGAATGTTGTAAAGGTATATTTACTTATTAATAATTTTTAAGAACTTCTAAATAAATCATAACGAGCGCACCTGTCGGTAGAGTTTCCGTGTGCAATAGAGCTCCCCGGCTTGTCGGCTTTGAACCAGGAGGCGGGCCTGTGGAGTTTGAAAATGAGTAAATTTGCCTCCGATCTGGGCCTGAGAGATTAAGGGCGTAATCCCCGGTCAGGCCATTATCTGGCCCAAAAATATATTGCTAGCCACACAGCACTGAATGCACTTTTGACTGAGAAAGAGCCGATTGCAGATTTTAATTTTAATGTTTGACACCTCATATATGTATTAGGGTTTTTATTTTTAAGCTGTATTTATTTATTATTTTAATTTAGACATCTCAATATCCTATTAACGCAACTGAAAAAGCAATAATTCATTTTAATAAATCAAGTAAATAATTGTGACAGCATTTTGTAAAACATGTATACATTCTAATAATGTGCATTACTGCACTCAGGTGTGCCAATCCCTTTGTCAGCATTGTAGTTATAATTTTTAATTAAAGACTTGTGAATATAGAGTGTTTTATTTTACCTTACTCAAATAAAATAGTTACAACCTAACTGTTTGAGTGTTGACATGTTTTCAAATCATGATTCTATTTACAGGTATTTTCATAAACACAAGAGGAAATTCCAAATTGTTCATATATCAGAACCATACCTTCAGGTTCATGTATAAGAAGGCATATGGGAGCCAGCTGTGGTACTGCTGGTATTTCTTCAGTCGGTGCTGTCCTGCCAAGCTTCGGATCAACAATGCTGGACGAGTGACAGAAAGCATCGGGAGGCACAACCACGACCCTCCGACTTGTTGGATGACCCCCGACGGCAAGTCCTACAGTCTTCCACCACTACCACCCCCCGATAAAAACACACCAGATAGGAACGCATCATAATTTACAAAAGTATTTTGAAATATTCAGTTTCACTGCCTTTAAATATTTGTTGTGAATAAACCAAACTGCCTCTTCATATTTTCCATTGAGATTTTAACTATTAGGTTATTTCTTCGGCTTCCATTGAAGCTAATTAGTAATGCATAGTCTTACACATTTGTATACTAAACTGTATTTTGTACAAACTTAAAACTTAAGTTGTATTTCTGTTAAAAAGTATGTAGAGTTTATTAAACAAAAGTTTTATACAATATCTTTTTACTACTTATCTTGGTATTTGATTCAGTTAATGCATTTTTAGTTTATAATTTAATTCAATGTGATTATTCTTGTTGTTTATTTGCCATGTTAACAATTAGTTAAGAAAATAGGATAAGCTTGTACCTACATGTCCAAAAATATTAAAAATTAATGTACATAACATAGGTATCAAAACAAAATTATAAATAAATGCACAATGACAATGCATCTGATGTATGCGGCAACTGTATTTCTAATCAAAATTTGTATTGATGTAAAAATATATATATAATTTTAACAGCTATTAATGTAGGGCGTGAATATACCTAGGTGTTTTGTTTACAAGATGTACCTAGGTGTTTCTAAGACAAAAAATCCCATAATTTTGCCTATGCCCATATTTACCTATTTTTGTACCAAATTAATCAATTGTATTTTATTATCAATGTGTGAAATCTTAAGATTGAAGCCTTGAAAGCGGAGCAGCTCTGCTAATGTGTTTATAAAACCTAGCTGCATGGCTCGGCTAACTTAGCTTTGTGACCCAAAAGGGAACATGTCATTGTTAATGACATGCATTTAACAATATGACTACGTGAAAAGGGAACGTGGAGTAAATATTTTGCAAATTATTGACTAAACATTTGAATCAAGTCAATGTTTGCTCGTATTTTCCTAGTCTACTCCACATCTGAATCCTTGATACTTAGTTGTATTCCTAGATATCAGTTTTGTATTATTGCAAGAATTTCCAATGACTAATTTACTTAGATTATTATTGTTTTGTATTGATAATTGATAATCTGATCATTAACAACAGCACCTAGTGCAAGTCTTATCTGTAAAAATGATTTATAGTGCCTTTCAAATGAACTATGTAAACCAAATATGAAATACAACATAATGCCACTTATTTTAGTATTTATTTTTCATATAAAAACCCCTACGAAACGCTTTGATTCCACTTTTATTATGCGAACTGCTAGTCTGTGGAATGCGCTACCTGAATGGGTGTTCCCCTGTAGTTACAATCTGGGTGTCTTCAAATCACGAGTGAATCGGTTCCGTCTAGGCAAGCGTGCTCCATCGTAGACCGCATCATCGCTTAACAGCCTATTTCTAATTAAAAAAAAAACTTGCACGTACCTTTGAGATAGGTATGTTTTATAATGTGACCAAAGGGGAATCATTGAAACTTCTATAATTATTAAGATATGTGCATGAAACTTCGCAAAAAGACAGTTATAATATAGATCTCAATTTTAAAAGTAAAAATATATATAATATTGCATTTTAGGGATAGCTCTGGTACATGTGAAATAGGGGTGAAATTTGTTTTTTCACTGCACCTCCTCGGTGAGAAATTGTTGAAAAGGTCTTTTATAATGAAGGTAAGGTAAGGTTTGGTATATCACTTTTTGTAGTCTATCCTTTGCGAAATATGCCCGCAAAATTGACCCGCCAGTGGCAAAAAGTTGGACCCCCCTGCATTTCTAAACTATAAGACAGGAACTTGTAACTTACAATATGGATAGGTCATATTGAAAACTTTCATGCAAAATTATTTAGAACATTATCTGATAATGACTTTTTGAGTAACAGCGATAAAACTGTAATAAATTCAAGGCGTTCTAGCTCAAAGGTCATTGACCTTTTTGAAAAAAAATAACCTCAACAAAAAAAATCTCTTAATCAGTTTTCTTTATGGTTAAACCAAAAAAGTACATGCTATGTCGGGATGATACATCTCTGAAATTTGGCTAAGTCCACAAAGCTTAGTTCGTTCGAATTCTAAAATAACTATTATACTGAACTATGACTACAATTATATGGCTTTAGTTTCGGAACCCTACCATATGCGTGTCTCGACACGCTCTTGGCTAGTTATTTTAACTTATTTTTGAAATTGCTCTAATGTAATGTAATACAAGCGTAACTTGGTATGATAATAGTACGCAATCTAAAGTAAAACAACAAATAGTAAATAATCGCCAAGTGCGAGTCAGTGATATTTCTGTTCACCGCCAAGATAAGCAACGTAGGGCGCGGTCGGTACCTGGATGGGTGACCGCCTGGCCGTGATGTTGTCTTTTTAACCGACTTCCAAAAAGGAGGAGGTTATCAATTCAAATGTTTTTTTTTTTAATGTTTGTTTGATTTCTTAGTTAATCCGCCATAACATTAGGTACATATTTTAGAATCCAGTTCTACTATGTTTTAATTTTTACAATGTAACAATTAAAAAGTCATTTCCACACAAAAAATATTATAAGAGATATCTGTCGGAACACCTCAGTACTAAATCAGGCATTCGCTCTCTAAAACCGATAGTGCCTAATCAGTGTACGCGCTATGGGATAGAGGGCGCATATTTGGTCCTGTTCTAACATTTTTATAAAGTCGGTTTTTTATATTGATAATTATTGCACAAGATTTTGTGATGGTATGGAACCCTCAGTGCGTGAGCCCGTCTCTCACTTGGCTGGTTTATTCTTTGTTATGCTGCATAACAAAAAATGATATTTTTTCCACCGGGACTTATCACACCCATCCGAAAGTTACCGGGTTAAATACTCAACTACGCCAAGTAATCATTACATACTAGCAACCCGCCCCGGCTTCGCACGGGTATATGTTTTATTATATAGGTATATTAAACCTATATAATATCTAACTAAAAGCCGCATCAAAATCTATTGCGTGGTTTACAGCGTTGCCAGACGTCCCGATTTTGATGAGACGTCCCGATTTTAAAATCAAAATTAAATGTCCCGCGCGGGACAGGCTCAGTCCCGCTTTTCGGGGATAACTCAACCGTGCGTGCAGCGATAGGGTAAATCTGATTTAAAATAACATATTTTTACTAAAATACATTTTCTATGGCTATTTTTCCTATGTATTGTCACGTAAACGTAATTTGAACTCAAATAAAAAGAAAAATATTTAAAAACTTCTGATTATATACGTTTTTAGGGTTCCGTACCTAAAGGGTAAAACGGGACCCTATTACTAAGGCTCCGCTGTCCCTCCGTCTGTCACCAGGCTGTATCTCATGAACCGTGACAGTTAGACAGTTGAAATTTTCACAGATGATGTATTTTCGTTGTTGCTATAACAACAAATACTAAAAAATAGAATAAAATAAATATTTAAGGGGGCTACCATACAACAAAGGTGATTTTGTTGCTCGATATTGATAACGGCAACAGGTAGACGCTTGAAATATTCACAGAATATTTAGTTATATACTGACTTTATTAAATAATTAAATTTAAATAAAATTAATATTTAAGGGGGGCTCCCATACAACAAACGTGATATTTTTTGCTCGTTTTCGCTCGATATTGATAACGGCAAGAGATAGACGCTTGAAATATCCACAGAATATTTAGTTGTATATTCAGTTTAAAAATAAAAACTAAACTAAAATTAATATTTAAAGGGGGCTCCCATACAAAAAACGTGATTTTTTTTGTCGTTTTTATAGAAAATGGTTCGGAACCCCTCGTGCCCGAGTCAGACTCGTACTTGGCCAGTTATTTTACTACGTCCCGCTTTCGACGAAAGAATTCCGCAATTTTCACACGTTCCAATATCCCGACTTAGCAAAAAAAAACATCTGGCAACGCTGGTGGTTTAGGAGTAGTCAGCCGATAAACAGCCAGACAGACCCGAATAGTGACTTTATTTTACAATATGTGGAGATTCTGTGGTAGAGCCATTGTAAGTACTAAGTAGCGTATTATAAATTGTAGGTTATTTTTAAAATAATAAAAACCCTTTTATCCAAATTATCTTGAGACCTATTTTTGAACTCTTGAATCAATCTGTCTGTACACACAATCGATCAATTATAAGTCGAGACCAATAAAAATTTATACCTACCTACTACCTAAAGACCTGTGACTTGCTTCAGTAAACTAGTTCTTATATTCTGAAACTCATGTTTTAAATTGGTAAAGTTGGTTTAATGGAGTTGAAATCACGTCATAAGTAGGTACAATAATTTATATGGTAGGTACCTAAAATAATATATTTATCTTCTGATAACTGTATTGATGACGTAGAAGATAGTGATTTGTTTTTAGGGTTCCGTACCCAAAACGGGACCTATTACTACGCTGTCTGTCTGTCTGTCCGTACTACATTTTAGCGGCTGTAGGTAACTTTAAAACTGTAAGTACTGCACACATTTTTCACAGACACTAAGTTACCTACTAGCAGTGACACAAATGAACTAACAAAAAAAGTGTAGGTAGGTAGGTACGTAAGATTTTATCACCCCCACTTTAATTTAGAATTAAATTAGATGCAAAAAGAGCGGAAAGGTCTGCAGGGTGAGTTCGACTAGAGGTATCAAGTCTGATTTAGACTTGTTGGGAGCTCTAAATTGGCGTAACAAGTCCACATCCCTTCGGAAATTGCGCAAATCCATGATAGGTAAATAACCACAAAACTTAGCCACAAACGTGAAAATGTGTAATCCTAACAAAAAAAAACAATGTATCTCAAAAATTTACAGAGTTTTTTAAGTAACACCGTTGATTAATTTGCACCCGTTACACCGTATCTCCCTTGTTTGTCTGATCTAAGGGGAATTGAACCTACGGTTAGTCAGGTAGAGTTGAAATTTTCACGGCCTACTAGCGCCACAGCCACAAGTAGGGTTGCCAACTTTTTGCTCAAGCACTAAAGTTACCGAGAAAGAAAAAGTACAAAAATTAACAGTATTCATTTACTTGACCAATAAACTTTGTTTTAGAGCCCGCGTCCGTAAGTTTTTTTTTTTTTCTTTTGCAGTTCCACGGACTCTGGGCTCCGTGCCCTTTGTAATATTAGACACATAAATAATTACACATTAGCCGATTTTTTTTTAATAATGTAAACTGATAAATTTGCTCTTTAAGTAGGTAATTGTCTTTCAATATCTAGAACAACTATGTTTTTTTTTTGGGATTCGTCTCAATTGCCACCATCGGTGCCTTTGATAATATGCGGTGGCGATCGATAACGAAAACAATACACGATTGCCACCAGTGGCGGCGAAGTTATGGGGAAATTGGGAATAGACGCAATTTATTTTGTCAACTATTGCTAATATAACATAAAACTATCTAATGACTTTACAACAGGTTTTTTTATTGTAGTTAAACAGTAAACTATTATGGAGCTATAATAATATTACTGCTGTTTTAACAGCATAGTTGAAAACCCTAGCCATAAGCCCCTCTGATGCACCCACAAACCAGGTAAATCTACTAACGCACCCGTTGAATCTGCCGGCATTAGGCTGTAGATTCTCCGGGCAAAATAATTCACTAAAATTATGTGCGAAAATTAAAATAGGTATGAGCTTTAAGAGGAAACTTATATACTCGTATTTAACATTTTTATCTAATCGCGCATTTTACCCAAATTAATACATACCTACTTATTGTATAATATGGCACATTTTTTATTAGATACAACTTTGGATTTCCGGTTTAAGTAGGTAGGTAATCAACTAGGTACTTCAAAAAATATTAAAACAAAATTCAACATTAATCTTTAGGTACCTAACTAGGTACTCGACATTTTTTTTCCACCACCGACGACGCGACGTCGCGCGACGAGGCGACGAAACGGGAAAGGTTATAATTTTGGTTAGGGGTAGGGGTAAGAGATTGTGGGTAGAATTGCCAGATTGAGGGATTTTCCACGATTTTGGATTAGGATTTTTTTTCCTCTGTAAGTTGGGGAAATCTTTAGGGAAAAAAATAATAAAGTTGGGGATTAAAAAAAAACGGAATTTTGTGTCTAGGTCCCGAACAATCCCAGAAATGTTACGTTATTTTTTGTGTATTTAGCTGCAGTTTTTCCAAAACGTTTTTTTAATTATCATTTTGGTGTAAAATATTCGTTATGTATTTGATTTGGGGAAAATTGTAAAGTATGACATGATGGCAACACTGGCTGCACCGATTCAAACGTGTTATTAGGGTTCCGTAGTAGACAACTAGGCTCTGCAAAGAACCTACAAAAGTTCTTCCTGTCCGTCCGTCTGTCCTAATTCTTTAGAACCTTTTATTTTTGATAAGTGCATGACACTTTGCACATTAGTTTCAGTATAGATTTCAATTGATAATTAATTTAATCTGGTAAAATCGCGGGCGTTGCCAATATTACATACACAAATACTGTAAGTGCCTATGTGAGGTATTAAAGAATTTTGGCTATAATACCTAAAATGACGTACCTACATTTATTTCTAATTAAAATAGTGCGTAATTTGGCCATCAATTAAATTTGTGATCGTCTAGTTTTAAATTATTTGCTCGTATTATCAAAGGTGTTTATGGATCATTTATTATGTAATGTTGAGAGTACCTATTTAATTTTGGAGAAGTTCATTGATTTGAGAATTCATACAAAATATTTTTCTCAAAACTGCCGGGTCAGAGATTGATGCCCCCTTGCACAAATACATAATTGAGGTACCTAGCTCTACATACACAAATACCACAACAGTGTCGCTATCGGTTCTTATAGGTGGTACCACTTCCCATACAAAAATGCCCACTCTTCTTTAGAAGCCGGCTTCCTTATTTCCTGAGAGATATAATACGGGCCTTTTCAAGGCAAGAGTGAATAGGTATCTTCCAAGTCTGCGTGCTTCATCTTTGACCTCGAGTTGGTGGTCAAACGCGGACTTATTCGGGATAAAAAAGAAATGTTGTCACACATAAGTACCTCACACATGCACATGGTGAATGAAAATTATCATTTCAATGATAATTTTCATTCACCATAACTTCTCCCGTCTTTGGGCTGGATAATAATTCTCAATATAAAAAAACTGACTTCATCAGAAGTGGACCAAATTGAAATGTAACCAAATGGGAAGCACCAGCTTTCAAATAAAAAAAGAATCATCAAAATCGGTTCACCCAGTCAAAAGTTCTGCGGTAACAAACATAAAAAAAATACGAATTGATACCCTCCTCCTTTTTGGAAGTCGGTTAAAAAGAGTCAGTCAATATACCTACAAGTGAGTTAAATTATTCAGCGTAGGTACATAAAAGGATTACGGAGTAACAACCTTGGGAGTCCAAAGATCGGATGATCTACTGATGTGCAAGATGACTTATTAAACTGGAAAGCACTGTACACTATACCACTTGTGATAAGTTAGGTACCTGTTTTATACCTATTTTGAATGTTGTTATTAGTTAGGTAGGGTAACCTTTTTGAAATCCTGACAAAAAGCAAGAAATTTTATTTTAAAAATCTCACACAACGCACTTTTTACAGGCATTGGGTAACCCCCTACGCAAAAAGAGGAGTGTTTTAAGTTTACGTGTGTAGGTATCTGTGTGTATGTCTGTGGCATCGAAGCTCCCAAACGTCTGAACCGATTAAGATTTAGTTTGTTTGAAAGGCGACTTGATCGAGTTTTCTTAGCTATGATTCAAGAAAATCTGCCTTACAGCCGTTTAAAGTCTATCGGTTCTTTTATTTTTTACTCAGAAGTATAATTATTACCTAACTATCTACTTAAGTGTTATTATGTGTTATTTATATTTTGTGGAGCACAAGGTATCTTTGCTGCTAAAATATAACTTGGGTAGGTAATCAGATTAGGTAGGTAGGGACAATTAAACAAATTATCGGAAAAACTCAGGCATAACCTTTCTTTTCTCATTCGACAGTTCTCCCTATTCAGAGCAAGTCTCGGGAATCGTAATAAACTCTTGGGAAAACCCTGGGGTTCCCCACTAGTTGAGAATGTTACCGACAGGAGTAACAGTAATTATTGTAAGTACAGATTACATGTATTTATCTGCTCTACCTACCCAAATAAATTTAATAAAATAACTGACCAAGTGCGTGTCCAGTCACACATATGGTAGGGTTCCCTTGCCAAAGCGTTATAATTGTAGTCATATTCACAGTTCAGAAATTGGTGGTAAAAAAAATACAAGTGAAGTTGGTGGAAATTTGCATGATGTACCTATCGTTCCGACTAAGTTACCGACATAGCACACCGGATTGTGGCAGTGGGCAGAGCACATAGCACGCAGAACAGATGGGGCCAAAAGGATCTCGAATGAAGACCAAGGACCGGTAAGCGCAACGTAGGACGTCCACCCACAGGATGGACAGACGGCCTAAAAGTGATCACAGGAAAACGCTAGATACAGACCGTGTCAGCCAGCCCTTTTCGAAAACGATGGGGGAGGCCTTGGTCCAGCATTGGACGTTCTAAGACTGAAATGATGATGATGATCGTTAAGATATAACATACACTTTTTATTGTTGACCCAAAGAGAAAACAGATCATTTTACGAAAAGATCAATGGCGTTTGAGCTAGAATTTCTTAAGTTTATTACAGTTTTATGACCGAAACACAAAAAGATATGCATAGTAAGTTATACAAGGAAGGTTTTAAAGGTTTTTATATCCTAGGGTATATTGGTTAACTTAACGCACCGCATTACGTCCTTGTTTTAGTTAGTGAATAAAAGCCCTGCATCGTATGACTCGTATTTAAGTAAATAAATACTATAAAGGTATAATAACAATCAACATCGTAATCAGACTTTCTCACGGGTACATAGTCCTCCCGGTCGGGTCGTAGTCTCTACTAGTCAAAAATTACAAACAGAAAACACTTACAAGCTAGAAGCCACAAGTGGCGGCTTATCGCTAAAAGCGATCTCTTCCAGGCAACCATTATAAATAGAGTTATAAATGGTGTAACTAACCCGACTTTGTTTTATATATAATATAAGTACCTATATAGATTAGATATCTCGGGGTGACAAGCGCAGTGCATTGCCATTTGTACCATTTGATAAATACCAAGTAAGTCATTGGTGCAAGGCCGAAGATAGAACCGGGTGCCGTCAGATTGTAAAGCGCACATACTACCGCTCGGCCACCATCGCTCGACAATCTCGGCTCGGTATCAGCGAAAAAAAAGTATATCATATTTATGAATTCATATTGCCCATTGAAATATATGTACTTACAAATTTTCATCAAAAACAACTTAGTTCAAAACTATTTTTCTATATTCGTCAAAAAAAAAAAACAGTTTTGAAGATGGACTTCCCCAAAGTAACGCCTGATACAAGCAACTAAATTAGTAGTTTAAAAAAAAAACCTAGTTTACTCTTAATTTTTTTTCCGTCATCGAATGTATTTTGTTCTAATTTGGCTTCTAGATCGCTCAGATCCAAATTGTAGAGTTCGAATTCGTTGTAACAATGTGCAACACGTGCTCGTAAGTACCTTTTTTCCTAAATTTTTGGAGTGTTGGTAAAACCATACCTAAATATTAAATGCCAGTTTGTAAATTACATAATGGAGTAGGTAGTGTCTCTTAAATCTTTGTCCGGTACAATTCAATGTTTTCCTTATTTATATGATATTACCAATGTCACTATTGTTATATTTTCCTTCCTTTCAAATAGAACTTTGCTCTGGCCTTGTGACCTAAGCTTGTATATCTACTACTACTATACATATTGTTATTGCTCCTACCTATATTATATAAGGTATTATCACTGAAATGTACTTAGATAGCCTTGCGCTTGACCGCCAAAATTTAAATTAAAACTTGAAAATATGTACCAATAATAATAAGACAGCGGGTAAAACCGAAGAGCGCTACTAGTTGGTATTCAATATTTACGCGACTTCCTAGTCACCGTTCGTAGTTTGTTTATCTCGCGTACGATTACGGAGTAGTTACTGACGTCATAGATAACCGCAACAAAGCGCCGCGGGCCAAAGTCCAGCAGCCATGAGGCAGTTTGGCGCATAACACAATGTAGAGCATTGTATGAGGATATGACGAAATGTCCCGCGGTATAGGTACCCAAATTACCCGATTTTAAGGGGCAGCTAAAGGCGCGCGACAACAAAAAAAACCGAGTGAGAATGAAAAAAAATATATTTGGCATTATCTTTAGAACAACATTCCAAACAGTCTAAAGCAATTTTCGTGGTTATATTTTACAGAATGATGGAGGAGATAGTTGTTTTTTGTAGGGAAAATACAACAGAATCACTCTCTGGGCTAATCTGAATTTCATATTGCCTAAAAATTTCATAAAAAATTGGTCAAGCCGTTTCAGAGTCCAAAGAACATACATATAAATATCGTACACACATCGCCTTTGTTAAATAGCGCTTTGATTCCTTTTTCACTGTGCGAACTTCTAGTATGTGGAATGCGCTGCCTGAATGGGTGTTCCCCGATAGTTACAATCTGGGTGTTTTCAAGTCAAAAGTGAATCGGTTTCTTCTAGGCAAGCGTGATCCATCGTAGGCCGCATCATCGCTTAACATCAGGCGAGTTGGCGGCCAAGCGCAAGCCTATTTTACAATTAAAAAAAAAACTATTTACTATGTTATTATAAAGATAGTGCCAAATAGGTTTTTTTAATGTCCCTCAGAAATTTTTTATCTCCAAAAGATGTTGAAAACGTGTGAAAGAGATAGTTACGGCCGGTAAAGTATAATTTCAATCAATCATTTATCAATCAATCATTTATTTATTTATAATCACCTGTGAATATAATCATCTGCCTGGGTGACCATATGGTGACTCCATTCAAATTATTGTTTGGGTATTGTTTGATCACCCGCACCTAGGTGACCATAATTCCCCTATGCTTATCGTAAAAACCGATTAAAATTGGAGCTTTGGGCTCGTGGGTGGCCAGATTTGTGGATCTGACCTCCCATTCTAGTGAAACCAGGGAAGACAATGGCCCGGTGTGGCCCGCGAAGTTGTAAGGCTGAGAAAGGAGTGGAAACGCTCGAAGCATTTTCCGGGAGTGATCTCAGAAGACGTGTTGGGGGCATTTACTAGCCATTAAACTACTATCCACATCCGAGTGCATCGTTAAAATAAAGCAAATAAGACCAAAATCGGGGAGTTTGCTTTAGCCATTGAAGATTTATCACATCGCATTTGTAATAGTGTGATTTGTGATGTGATTCTTTAACCAGTTCTACCTTGAACGAACGTTAATATTGTCGAATCCTGTTTCGCTTCTTCGTTCATGTCAATTCCATTTTTGCTTTCCTGGTTGTGGAACTTGGGGTAAAGAAAATATTTCTAATGTTTCGAGGTAGTTACGCAAAAACAGCTTAAATTCCGATCAGATAAGATTAGGATAATCAAAGGTTATCCGTGACTCAGTACCGTGAGACGCGTGTTACTTGATACCTACTTGATCCGTTGTCCTTGAGTTTGGTGTTTTGTTGAGACTTTGGTCGCACTGGGGCAAGTGAGATTATCGAGACTTGAACTACTGTTTTTGTCTTAACTATTGTAAACAGTCATTATGACGTGCAATGAAGATGATAATTTAGCTCTGCCAGTTTGCTTTGGTTGTTCTATTATTTTGAGACACGGTATAGTCTCAAAATAATATGAATATTAGACTTCCTATTTATAATAGTCTCCGTATTTGCGATCCGTTGTATTGATTTTGTTTTAATTTGTGTATGATGACTCGGAAAATCAGTATTCTCCCGACTGTCTAAGGAGGGCAATGTCTTAAATATTACATTAACCACACTAATAACATGCGAATCTTATTCTAAGATGCGAATTGTTGTTAGATTCGTCCTTATTGCCGGAGTGTAACAAGCAACGTTGGGTATTTTTAACACGCTTTTATTAGCTTGGTATGTATGTAACGAAATCTTTGAACTTGATTTTTAACTACTTGAAAACATCTCATTAAATGGACTTTTGCACACTTATCAAGGACCAATGACAATGCAATAATTCAAATAATTTGTCCCATTAAAGCGTATTCTTTTATTTTTATTAATGTATACTGATTATTAATGTTATTATTATTTTTTGCACCTGGTACAGGTGATCCCAAGATATCCCTACTGGTAGAGATAAATGAAAAAAAAAACACTTATATCTACCGGTTGTGATACGTGGAAAGTGGAAACTCTAAGTTCATATATCCCTACTATAAAAATAAACTAAATAAAATACATAAGTAATTTTATAGGTTATTATAACCGTTATACTTACAGTTTCCCCTTTAGCACTTACACCCCTCTTCGCTTTTCGCTTTCGCTAATTCGGTAAAATTTATTCCAAAACAGAAGTGAAGCAGATTAAGCGACAGAACTGGTCGGAAGATGACTTAAGAGCGGCCTTGGCTGCAGTGAAGCGGAAAGAAATGACTATACGCTCTGCCTCTGATTGGTATAGGATTCCTCGAACCACCCTCAGGGACCATGTGTCTACAAACAGTACTGGCAAGAAAACCATTGGACGCAAACCGGTCATGGACAAAGCTCAAGAAAAAGAATTTGTCAAAAGGATTATCAAATCCGGAAAACTTCCTACTTCAAAGCACATTAGAAGACAAGCTTATATTTTTTGCGAAATATTCAAAATTAAGCATACTTTTAATAAAGCTTCAGGACTCGCCGGTCCTGATTGGTTAAAGACGTTTTTAAACCGGCATCCTGAACTAGCTAGACCAATGTCAAAAAAGAGAACAGCTTAACAAAACAATTTTAAAATGTACCTTCATGTTATGTTAGTAGGTGCGTATATTATTATGGTGAACATGGCTCATTAGCATAGAATACATATAGAACAAACTCATGGTCACATTGAAAAATGATGATGATTGAAAAATGTATGAATAGCTATGGGTGTTTTTAGCCTGAAATAAATTAATTTGAATTTGAATTGGTCACAGACCTATCTATACTATATTATAATTATAATATAATATTGTAAAGAGGTAAGATTTGTATTTTTTCTTCTTCAACGTACATTAGAAGACAAGCTTATATTTTTTGCTAAGAATTTAACATTAAGCATCATTTTAATAAAGTTTCAGTACTCGCTGGTCGCCGTTGGTTAGGTACTTTTTATACCGCGTCCTGTACTGATTAGGCAAAAAAAAAAAAACAGAAATGGTTAAGGGCACAATTTCAAAATGCACTTGTCATATAAGTAGGTGGATATATGACAAATATATAATAAAATAATTATGTAACTTACGAACATAATAAAAAGTTCTGAAAAATCTACCAAAATTATTTCTTTTTACAATAACTGGCTTAATCTTACTTCACTATTAATTCCCGTACAAAAACAAAAATGTATGGATACATAAATTTGTTATTTTTCATAATTTACTTTCTCTTAGTTAGATAGATAGAAAACTCTTTATTGTTCACACCAAAAATTATAAACGTACATAAAAAAAAAACAACTTAAAAAACTAGTGAAAAAATTGGCAGACTTATCGCTATAAGCGATCTCTTCCAGGCAACCTTACTTGCCCTTGCTTGCTTAAATATGAAAAGCCGAACCCTACGCAAAAGTCAAGTAACAAAATAGTAACCCTAGTTCAAAATTCTGAGTGGCGTTGAGCTGTTATGGGCGAGCGTGAAGAACCATCAGGCGAGCGACTTCGCTCGTCTCGTCACCCAGTATAATAAAAAAAACCCTACGCGTTTTTTAATGACGGTTTTGACATCTTTACTATTATTACAATTCTGTAAAAATTCGTAATTGACAGAAGTTAAACCGTTGTCGTTACGAAGAATGTATATATAGTGATGCGGCATTCTGAATTTGATTTAGTTTAAAAAAACAAAAGGGTTCCTTTTGCTAAATTGGAACGTTTATTCCTAAACAGCCGAGAAAATTAAAGAAATTGACCGAATGACGCGACAGAAAAAGCCTGTGATATGTTCGGGAAATGCCTTACGAGCGGCTGTGAAAGCGATTAAGATACACATACCGCAAGGCACCTCTGCTAACCTATATAAGATGCCCCAAATCACCCTGGGGTCGGGCTCATGTTTGGCCACAGGCATAAAGATACAACTCGGACGCAGCACGGTGATGAACGAAGTTCAAGAAAACGAGCTATTTGGAAGAATAATCGAATCCGGAAGACCTCCCACTTCAAAATACCTTAGAAGAGAAGCTTATATATTTTGCCAAGAGTCTAATATAAAGCATAACTTCAATGCAGTTTCCGGACTTGCTGGCAGAGATTGGCATCCTCAACTTGACCAATTTGTAAAAATATAAAATTCTAATAATCAAAGGTAAGGCCCTTAATGTATGTAATTTTTTTTTTAATGTTTGTTTGATTTCTTAGTTAATCCGCCGTAACATTAGGTACATATTTTGGTCCAGTTCTATTATGTTTTAATTTTTACAATGTAACAATTAAAAAGTCATTTCCACACAAAAATTATTATAAGAGATATCTGTCGGAACACCTCAGTACTAAATCAGGCATTCGCTCTCTAAAACCGATAGTACCTAATCAGTGTACGCGCCATGGAATAAAGGGCGCATATTTGGTCCTGTTCTAACATTTTTATAAAGTCGGTTTTTTATATTGATAATTATTGCACAAGATTTTGTGATGGTATGGAACCCTCAGTGCGTGAGCCCGACTCTCACTTGGCTGGTTTATTCTTTGTTATGCTGCATTACAAAAAATGATATTTTTTCCACCGGGTCAACCGGGACTTATCACTCACAGGGAGCCACCCATCCGAAAGTTACCGGGTTAAATACTAAACTACGCCAAGTAATCATTACATACTGGCAACCCGCCCCGGCTTCGCACGGATATATGTTTTATTATATAATATAATATCTAACTAAAAGCCGCATCAAAATCTATTGCGTGGTTTACAGCGTTGCCAGACGTCCCGATTTTGATGAGACGTCCCGATTTTTAAATCAAAATTAAATGTCCCGCGCGGGACAGGCTCAGTCCCGCTTTTCGGGGATAACTCAACCGTGCGTGCAGCGATAGGGTAAATCTGATTTAAAATATCATATTTTTACTAAAATACATTTTCTATGGCTATTTTTCCTATGTATTGTCACGTAAACGTAATTTGAACTCAAATAAAAAGAAAAATATTTAAAAACTTCTGATTATATACGTTTTTAGGGTTCCGTACCTAAAGGGTAAAACGGGACCCTATTACTAAGGCTCCGCTGTTCGTCCGTCTGTCACCAGGCTGTATCTCATGAACCGTGACAGTTAGACAGTTGAAATTTTCACAGATGATGTGTATTTTCGTTGTTGCTATAACAACAAATACTAAAAAATAGAATAAAATAAATATTTAAAGGGGCTACCATACAACAAAGGTGATTTTTTTGCTCGATATTGATAACGGCAACAGGTAGACGCTTGAAATATTCACAGAATATTTAGTTATATATTGACTTTCAAATTAAATAATTAAATTTAAATAAAATTAATTTTTAAGGGGGGCTCCCATACAACAAACGTGATTTTTTTTTGCTCGTTTTCGCTCGATATTGATAACGGCAAGAGATAGACGCTTGAAATATCCACAGAATATTTAGTTGTATATTCACTTTAAAAATAAAAACTAAACTAAAATTAATATTTAAAGGGGGCTCCCATACAAAAAACGTGATTTTTTTGTCGTTTTTATAGAAAATGGGTCGTAACCCTTCGTGCGCGAGTCCGACTCGTACTTGGTCAGTTATTTTACTACGTCCCGCTTTCGACGAAAGAATTCCGCTTTTTTCACACGTTCCAATATACCGACTTAGCAAAAAAAAACATCTGGCAACGCTCTGGTATCTGTGTGTCTGTCTGTGGCATCGAAGCTCCCAAACGTCTGAACCGATTAAGATTTAGTTTGTTTGAAAGGTGACTTGATCGAGTTTTCTTAGCTATGATTCAAGAAAATCTGCCTTACAGCCGTTTAAAGTCTATCGGTTCTTTTATTTTTTACTCAGAAGTATAACTATTACCTAACTATCTACTTAAGTGTTATTATCTGTTATTTATATTTTGTGGAGCACAAGGTATCTTTACTGCTAAAATATAACTTGGGTAGGTAATCAGATTAGGTAGGTAGGGACAATTAAACAAATTATCGGAAAACCTCAGGCATAACCTTCATTTTCTTATTCGACAGTTCTCCCTATTCAGAGCAAGTCTCGGGAATCGTAATAAACTCTTGGGAAAACCCTGGGGTTCCCCACTAGTTGACAATGTTACCGACAGGAGTAACAGTAATTATTGTAAGTACAGATTACATGTATTTATCTGCTCTACCTACCCAAATAAATTTAATAAAATAACTGACCAAGTGCGTGTCCAGTCACACATATGGTAGGGTTCCCTTGCCAAAGCGTTATAATTGTAGTCATATTCACAGTTCAGAAATTGGTGGTAAAAAAAAATACAAGTGAAGTTGGTGGAAATTTGCATGATGTACCTATCGTTCCGACTAAGTTACCGACATAGCACACCGGATTGTGGCAGTGGGCAGAGCACATAGCACGCAGAACAGATGGGGCCAAAAGGATCTCGAATGAAGACCAAGGACCGGTAAGCGCAACGTAGGACGTCCACCCACAGGATGGACAGACGACCTAAAAGAGATTACAGGAAAACGCTAGATGCAGGCCGTTTCAGCCAGCCCTTTTCGAAAACGATGGGGGAGGCCTTTGTTCAGCATTGGACGTTCTAAGACTGAAATGATGATGATGATCGTTAAGATATAACATACACTTTTTATTGTTGACCCAAAGAGAAAACTGATCATTTTACGAAAAGATCAATGGCGTTTGAGCTAGAATTTCTTAAGTTTATTACAGTTTTATGACCGAAACAGAAAAAGATATGCATAGTAAGTTATACAAGGAAGGTTTTAAAGGTTTTTATATCCTAGGGAATATTGGTTAACTTAACGCACCGCGTTACGTCCTTGTTTTAGTTAGTGAATAAAAGCCCTGCATCGTATGACTCGTATTTAAGTAAATAAATACTATAAAGGTATAATAACAATCAACATCGTAATCAGACTTTCTCACGGGTACATAGTCCTCCCGGTCGGGTCGTAGTCTCTACTAGTCAAAAATTACAAACAGAAAACACTTACAAGCTAGAGCCACAAGTGGCGGCTTATCGCTAAAAGCGATCTCTTCCAGGCAACCATTATAAATAGAGTTATAAATGGTGTAACTAACCCGACTTTGTTTTATATATAATATAAGTACCTATATAGATTAGATATCTCGGGGTGACAAGCGCAGTGCATTGCCATTTGTACCATTTGATAAATACCAAGTAAGTCATTGGTGCAAGGCCTAGGATCGAACCTGGTGCCGTCAGATTGTAAAGCGCACATACTACCGCTCGGCCACCATCGCTCGACAATCTCGGCTCGGTATCAGCGAAAAAAAAGTATATCATATTTATGAATTCATATTGCCCATTGAAATATATGTACTTACAAATTTTCATCAAAAACAACTTAGTTCAAAACTGTTTTTCTATATTCGTCAAAAAAAAAAAACAGTTTTGAAGATGGACTTCCCCAAAGTAACGCCTGATACAAGCAACTAAATTAGTAGTTAAAAAAAAAAACCTAGTTACTCTTAATTTTTTTTCCGTCATCGAATGTATTTTGTTCTAATTTGGCTTCTAGATCGCTCAGATCCAAATTGTAGAGTTCGAATTCGTTGTAACAATGTGCAACACGTGCTCGTAGGTACCTTTTTTTCCTAAATTTTTGGAGTGTTGGTAAAACCATACCTAAATATTAAATGCCAGTTTGTAAATTACATAATGGAGTAGGTAGTGTCTCTTAAATCTTTGTCCGGTACAATTCATTGTTTTCCTTATTCATATAATATTACCAATGTCACTATTGTTACATTTTCCTTCCTTTCAAATAGAACTTTGCTCTGGCCTTGTGACCTAAGCTTGTATATCTACTACTACTATACGTATTGTTATTGCTCCTACCTATATTATGTAAGGTATTATCACTGAAATATACTTAGATAGCCTTGCGCTTGACCGCCAAAATTAAAATTAAAACTTGAAAATATGTACCGTTCCTATAAGACAGCGGGTAAAACCGAAGAGCGCTACTAGTTGGTATTCAATATTTACGCGACTTCCTAGTCACCGTTCGTAGTTTGTTTATCTCGCGTACGATTACGGAGTAGTTACTGACGTCATAGATAACCGCAACAAAGCGCCGCGGGCCAAAGTCCAGCAGCCATGAGGCAGTTTGGCGCATAACACAATGTAGAGCATTGTATGAGGATATGACGAAATGTCCCGCGGTATAGGTACCCAAATTACCCGATTTTAAGGGGCAGCTAAAGGCGCGCGACAAGAAAAAAAACCGAGTGAGAATGAAAAAAATATATTTGGCATTATCTTCAGAACAACATTCCAAACAGTGTAAAGCAATTTTCGTGGTTATATTTTACAGAATGATGGAGGAGATAGTTGTTTTTTGTAGGGAAAATACAACAGAATCACTCTCTGGGCTAATCTGAATTTCATATTGCCTAAAAATTTCATAAAAAATTGGTCAAGCCGTTTCAGAGTCCAAAGAACATACATATAAATATCGTACACACATCGCCTTTGTTAAATAGCGCTTTGATTCCTTTTTCACTGTGCGAACTTCTAGTATGTGGAATGCGCTGCCTGAATGGGTGTTCCCCGATAGTTACAATCTGGGTGTTTTCAAGTCAAAAGTGAATCGGTTTCTTCTAGGCAAGCGTGATCCATCGTAGGCCGCATCATCGCTTAACATCAGGCGAGTTGGCGGCCAAGCGCAAGCCTATTTTACAATAAAAAAAAAAACTATTTACTATGTTATTATAAAGATAGTGCCAAATAGGTTTTTTTAATGTCCCTCAGAAATTTTTTATGTCCAAAAGATGTAGAAAACGTGTGAAAGAGATAGTTACGGCCGGTAAAGTATAATCACCTGTGAATATAATCATCTGCCTGGGTGACCATATGGTGACTCCATTCAAATTATTGTTTGGGTATTGTTTGATCACCCGCACCTAGGTGACCATAATTCCCCTATGCTTATCGTAAAAACCGATTAAAATTGGAGCTTTGGGCTCGTGGGTGGCCAGATTTGAGGATTTGACCTCCCATTCTAGTGAAAACAGGGAAGACAATGGCCCGGTGTGGCCCGCGAAGTTGTAAGGCTGAGAAAGGAGTGGAAACGCTCGAAGCATTTTCCGGGAGTGATCTCAGAAGACGTGTTGGGGGCATTTACTAGCCATTAAACTCTACTATCCACCTCCGAGTGCATCGTTAAAATAAAGCAAATAAGACCAAAATCGGGGAGTTTGCTTTAGCCATTGAAGATTTATCACATCGCATTTGTAATAGTGTGATTTGTGATGTGATTCTTTAACCAGTTCTGCCTTGACCGAACGTTAATATTGTCGAATCCTGTTTCGCTTCATCGTTCATGTCAACTCCATTTTTGCTTTCCTGGTTGTGGAACTTGGGGTAAAGAAAATATTTCTAATGTTTCGAGGTAGTTACGCAAAAACAGCTTATATTCCGATCAGATAAGATTAGGATAATCAAAGGTTATCCGTGACTCAGTACCGTGAGACGCGTGTTACTTGATACCTACTTGATCCGTTGTCCTTGAGTTTGGTGTTTTGTTGAGACTTTGGTCGCACTGGGGCAAGTGAGATTATCGAGACTTGAACTACTGTTTTTGTCTTAACTATTGTAAACAGTCATTATGACGTGCAATGAAGATGATAATTTAGCTCTGCCAGTTTGCTTTGGTTGTTCTATTATTTTGAGACACGGTATAGTCTCAAAATAATATGAATATTAGACTTCCTATTTATAATAGTCTCCGTATTTGCGATCCGTTGTATTGATTTTGTTTTAATTTGTGTATGATGACTCGGAAAATCAGTATTCTCCCGACTGTCTAAGGAGGGCAATGTCTTAAATATTACATTAACCACACTAATAACATGCGAATCTTATTCTAAGATGCGAATTGTTGTTAGATTCGTCCTTATTGCCGGAGTGTAACAAGCAACGTTGGGTCTTTTTAACACGCTTTTATTAGCTTGGTATGTTTGTAACGAAATCTTTGAACTTGATTTTCAACTACTTGAAAACATCTCATTAAATGGACTTTTGCACACTTATCAAGGACCGATGACAATGCAATAATTCAAATAATTTGTCCCATTAAAGCGTATTCTTTTATTTTTATTAATGTATACTGATTATTAATGTTATTATTATTTTTTGCACCTGGTACAGGTGATCCCAAGATATCCCTACTGGTAGAGATAAATTAAAAAAAAAACACTTATATCTACCGTTTGTGATAGGTGGAAAGTGGAAACTCTAAGTTCATATATCCCTACTATAAAAATAAAATACATAAGTAATTTTATAGGTTATTATAACCGTTATACTTACAGTTTCCCCTTTAGCACTTACACCCCTCTTCGCTTTTCGCTTTCGCTAATTCGGTAAAATTTATTCCAAAACAGAAGTGAAGCAGATTAAGCGACAGAACTGGTCGGAAGATGACTTAAGAGCGGCCTTGGCTGCAGTGAAGCGGAAAGAAATGACTATACGCTCTGCCTCTGAGTGGTATAGGATTCCTCGAACCACCCTCAGTGACCATGTGTCTACAAACAGTACTGGCAAGAAAACCATTGGACGCAAACCGGTCATGGACAAAGCTCAAGAAAAAGAATTTGTCAAAAGGATTATCAAATCCGGAAAACTTCCTACTTCAAAGCACATTAGAAGACAAGCTTATATTTTTTGCGAAATATTTAAAATTAAGCATACTTTTAATAAAGCTTCAGGACTCGCCGGTCGTGATTGGTTAAGGACATTTTTAAACCGGCATCCTCAACTAGCTAGACCAATGTTAAAAAAGAGAACAGCTTAACAAAACAATTTTAAAATGTACCTTCATGTTATGTTAGTAGGTGCGTATATTGAACGTGAACATGGCTCATTAGCATAGAATACATATAGAACAAACTCATGGTCACATTGGAAAATGATGATGATTGAAAAATGTATGAATAGCTATGGGTGTTTTTAGCCTGAAATAAATTAATTTGAATTTGAATTGGTCACAGACCTATCTATACTATATTATAATTATAATATAATATTGTAAAGAGGTAAGATTTGTATTTTTTCTTCTTCAACGTACATTAGAAGACAAGCTTATATTTTTTGCTAAGAATTTAACATTAAGCATCATTTTAATAAAGTTTCAGTACTCGCTGGTCGCCGTTGGTTAGGTACTTTTTATACCGGCGTCCTGTACTAGTTAGGCAAAAAAAAAAAAAACAGAAATGGTTAAGGGCACAATTTCAAAATACACTTGTCATATAATAGTAAGTGCATATATGACAAATAATTATGTAACTTACGAACATAATAAAAAGTTCTGAAAAATCTACCAAAATTATTTCATTTTACAATAACTGGCTTAATCTTACTTCACTATTAATTCCCGTACAAAAACAAAAATGTATGGATACATAAATTTGTTATTTTTCATATTTTACTTTCTCTTGCTTGCTTAAATATGAAAAGCCGAACCCTACGCAAAATTCAAGTAACAAAATAGTAACCCTAGTTCAAAATTCTGAGTGGCGTTGAGCTGTTATGGGCGAGCGTGAAGAGCCATCAGGCAAGCTACTTCGCTCGTCTCGTCACCCAGTATAATAATAAAAAACCCTACGCGTTTTTTAATGACGGTTTTGACATCTTTACTATTATTACAATTCTGTAAAAAATCGTAATTGACAGAAGTTAAACCGTTGTCGTTACGAAGAATGTATATATAGTGATGCGGCATTCTGAATTTGATTTAGTTTAAAAAAACAAAAGGGTTCCTTTTGCTAAATTGGTAACGTTTATTCCTAAGCAGTCGAGAAAATTAAAGAAATTGACCGAATGACGCGACAGAAAAAGCCTGTGATATGTTCGGGAGATGCCTTACGAGCGGCTGTGAAAGCGATTAAGATACACATACCGCAAGGCACCTCTGCTAACCTATATAAGATGCCCCAAATCACCCTGGGGTCGGGCTCATGTTTGGCCACAGGCATAAAGAAACAACTCGGACGCAGCACGGTGATGAACGAAGGTCAAGAAAACGAGCTATTTGGAAGAATAATCGAATCCGGAAGACCTCCCACTTCAAGATACCTTAGAAGAGAGGCTTATATATTTTGCCAAGAGTCTAATATAAAGCATAACTTCAATGCAGTTTCCGGACTTGCTGGCATGCAGAGATTGGTTTAAGGGTTTTTTAAACAGGCATCCTCAACTTGACCAATTTGTAAAAATATAAAATTCTAATAATCAAATGTAAGGCCCGGTTGTTGAACTGCTTGAACTACATAGTCTCTGACACCATGTACTTTGTCAAATTTAAAAGCAAAGAGCTTTAGCTTAAATCTAACTACTTACCGATCCTTCTTACCTTGTACCTGCTAAATGTGGAATGAGCTCCCATTCAGCAGTATTCCCGAGAAGCTACGATACAACATTGAGATTCTCCAGAAGGCCAGTTAAAAAGTGGCAACTGGCAACGTATTTGTGATGCCTCTAGTACTGTTTGTTTCCTCATCATAATTTATTGTACCCTACCTGTTTTCTACTAAAAAGTATGGAAGAAGTCGGTATTTACAGATTTCTAATGTTTTCTAGCACTTTAACCACAGTCCTATAGTGTTCTTCCCGAAGACCATTCTATAAATAAATTAATATGTATTTTACTTTTTTTATTTTACTTTTCTTAAGTTTTTACCACTTTTACCTATGTTGATCTCAGACGGACGGTATTGATTCATATAAACAGAAGTATAGAATAGCATTAATAATGGCCAAGAGCGTGTCGATTCATGCATAAAACTATATTAAATTAACAAGTTAATAGCTTCTAAATAATTAGGACGTATGGATAGATGGATATAATAATATAGAACTTATAAAGATTCTTTGTTGTACCTACTACCGACTCCCAAAAATGGGCCAGGCGTGTAGCCACAACTCACACGACGTTACAAATGACGTTGCGGTCGAAGATGAAAGCATCTAACCTGTACTTAGTTATTATTTTCTTTTTGGTAAACGGTTGTTTTTTTTTACAGAAGTCAAGGACATTTTGCCAGATATTAAAATTAAAATGAAGCGGATTACCAAACAGAAAACACGCGCGAAATGGTCCGAAAATAACTTACGAGCGGCCATGGAAGCAGTGAGGCGAAAAGAAATCAGAATCCATGCTGCCGCTATCCATTACGGAATTCCGCGAACTACCCTCCGGACAAATTTGAAAACAGACAGCACTGGCAAAAAACACCTTGGACGCAAACCAGTCATGGACGAAGCCCAAGAAAACGAATTAGTCGGAAGGATTATAGAATCCGGAAAGTCCCCTACTTCAACGTACATTAGAAAACAAGCGTATAATTTTTGCAAACAATCTAATATAAGGCATAATTTCAATGAAGCTTTGGGTCTTGCTGGCAAAAAGTGGTATAGGGCTTTTTTGATCCGGCATCCGGAGTTAGATAGATTTATTGAAATACAAAAAGTTAAGAATGAATAAATTGTGTGTGTACTAGAGTCTGCGCCTTATTTATTATGCTCTGTCATATTCTGTCCGTGTGTATTAATTCTTCAGAACCTCCTAACTTCTATTGTTATAACTTCGAAAACATTCAGTTTTATTATATTTTAAAAGTAAAACATATATATAGGACTTTAGAGGTGGCTTTAGTACAGATGTAAAAATGGAGATACATTATTTTTGTCTCTGTTTCCCTTTATTCGGGTATCGTTGAACGAACAGGTCTATTAAAATTAAGGTAAGGTTTGATACATTACGTTTTATGGTTGCGTACCTAAAGGGTGCAAAGGATTACAATTATGGAATAAATCGATCCGTTCCGCACTATATTGCCATACCCAATCAGGGTTATTATTATGTATTACCTAATTTAAACATGCTACCTAACATCTGTATGTGAACTTCATAATAATTATGCAATAAATTATTGAGTATTGAGTAGGTACTATTACTAAAGCTACGCTGTCTGTCTGTTTGTCCTATAGTCTAGTCAACAAGTTCAAAAACGTGTTAAATAGAAATAAAGCTCCTAAAAATATGTGCCATAGCTCATTCGATTCGGAATGACGGAATTCGGAGTTCCGGGAGTTAGGACTTTTTTATTGGAAATTTCCTCCTCTTTCAGGATCTTTTTTCAAAATTCCTTAAATATCATTATTTTAAAAGTTATTAACGAAAAACTAAAGACTTTTTTTAAAAATCTTATTTTGTTAATAACAATTGCAATTTTTTATGTGCTAATATACCCTTAAATAACATTTTTCTAGACGTCATTCCGAATCGAATGAGCTATGGCACATATTTTTAGGAGCTTTATTTCTATTTAACACGTTTTTGAACTTGTTGACTAGACTACTACCTTTTAACGGCTGTATCTTGCGAACAGTAATAGACGGCAAGTTGACTTTTTCAGAGTAAGCATGCTATGTTACGGCGGATTAACTAATAAATAATAATAAAGTCAAAAATTAAAAACTAGGGGGGTCCCCACACAACAAACGTTGTTTTGTATTTGCACTAGTGTAAAAACGGTAAAACAAGAAAGAAAAAAAAATATGGGGAAGAACGGTTCTTTAGTGGAGACCGCGAACCGGAAGACGCAGCGTAGGTACTAGGTAGGCCTCCCACTAGATGGACCGACGACATTGCGAGAGTCGCGGGCATCCAGTGGATGCAGATGGCAGGATGTTGCTCAGTGTGGAGGTTAAAGGGGGAGGCCTATGTTCAGCAGTGGACGTCTTCTGGCTGATGATGATGATGATGAAAAACGGTAATAGGTACAAGGGTCAAACTTGGCATGATCATAGTACACACTCTAAAATAAAATAACAAATAATAAATACTGGCCAAGTGCGATATTTCTATTCACTACCGGTTTTTGTACGATCACCGAAGTTAAGCAACTTCGGGTGCGGTAAGTACTTGGATGGGGGACCGCCTGGGCCTGATGTCTTTTTGCACTACTTTTTGTACATTAGTAGTTAAAAATGTATGTGGTGGTACGGAACCCTCAATGCGTGAGCCCGAGTCGCACTTGGCTGCTTTTTAGGGTTCCGTAGTCCTACAAGGAACCCTAATAAGTTCGTTCTGTCCGTCCGTCTGTCTGTCTGTCTTTCCGTCTGTCTATCTGTCTGTCCATCCGTCCGAATGTTTTAGAACCTTCTAACTTCTATAAATAATAAGATAAGTTCATGAAACTTTGCATAATGACAGTTATTATATAGATCTCAATTTTAAGAGTATAATTTTTTATAATATTGCATTTTAGGGGTGGCTCTGGTACATGTGAAATGGGGATGAAAATATTTTTTTCACTTCACCTGCTCGCGTGGGGTATCGTTAAAAAGGTCTCTTAAAATGAAGGTAAGGTTTCATACATCACTTTTTTATAAAGTCTATGCTTTACGAAATATGGTCCGTCAAAGTGGCAAAAAGTTTCACACCCCCTCCCCCCCCCCCCACTGCATTTCTAAACTATAAGACATAGAAATTGTAACTTACAATACAGATAGGTCATATTTAAAACCTTCATTCAAAATTATAATTATAATTATATATATATTATTCAACATTATCTGATCATGACTTTTTGAGTACCAGCGATAAAACTGTAATAAATTCAAGGCGTTCTAGATCAAAGGTCATTGACCTTTTTTGTAAAATGGCCTTAACAAATAATGTTTCTCAATCAGTTTCCTCTATGTTTAAACCATAAAAAAGTATATGTCATGTCAGGATGGTACATCTCTGAAATTTGGCTAAGACCACAGTTTCGTACGTTCGGTTTTTTCTAGAACTATGACTACAATTATATGGCTTTGGTTACGGAACCCTACCATATGCGTATCTCGACACGCTCTTGGCCAGTTATTTTTAGTCATATTTTTTAGTTATACTGTATACTTTAAAAAAATTGCCCGCCAAAGTAGCAAAAAATTGTTCGGTTCCTTTGAGAGCGGGTGAAACCGTGGGGCACTCGTAGTAAAATAGAATGAGTCAAGTAATCCGTTGATTCCTAAAATCATCTCTAGCCGTTTTAGTTAAGAACAATAAATTAAGATTAAAAATCTCTAGATTCTCGCAACAGATCAACAGCTACTCTTTATTAGTAAGTTTAACGTAGGATCACGTCGGTAGCTACTAGGTATTGCTGAATTCAAAGAAATACTGTAAGAAAATCCGCACTATAAGGACACGTTGGAACTACTATTGCCATCTATCGACGACGCTACTAGAACTTTTTCCGATGCCATAGAGTATTTTTGTTTTATACTTTTGATTGTATTGGAACTCGAGTTGTATCCGAACGAGAACATTTACGAAGCTAGATTTTTGAGTGATTGTGATTGCGTGGATTCGGAACGCGTTCGTTTGTCAACAACCATTTGACAGATTAATTTTGTTGCGTCATTCATTTTGTTCGTTCCTCCGTTCCGTTCTCATTAAAATAAAGTGTTTTCCCACGTATTTTGGTGAATAATATTGCAGTGCCGCTTCATAATTTATGTTTTGAATTTGCAGGAAGTCTAAATCGAAACTTTTATACCACGCCTTCGACGTGTTACCAACTGGATATAAAGTGTCATGTCGGCTGTAATCCTTGATATTGTACGGCGTTTTAAAGTTTTCATAAAGTTTTGCAGCTGTTGCAAAGTGTTTGTTTACAAGTTGTTGATTGTGCCAAAACATTGCAGGTTATGATCTAGTTCAGTGTGTGCCTACGAGAAAGGGGCATCAGATTCTCTACAAAGGTTTCACGTATGTTTTTAAGAGTAAGTTGCAATGTGGCGCGGAACAGTGGATTTGTTCGTCCCGGCAGAAGACAGGTTGTATATCCGTTATAAACATGCAGACGTATGGTGTAGAGGTAGTTAGAGATTTTCATAACCATAAAAAACCACTGTTCAATGAGTAGGAAGCTCTATGTATATTGATTACCCCGGAGAAATCAGATTTGTTTGCACCGTGTAAAGGTATAACCATGATCAATTAAAACAAGATCTGATATTGGAGTGACTTAAGCCTACATTACTGCCCAGTTACCAATGGATTGCAACAAACAGTAATTGGGAAACAAATCTGTTAATATTCTATGTAATATAATACAAAAAGCACTTCAATTGTCATATTTTATGTCCGCTCAAGTGAAGGAATTAAATACAAAATAAATATATTAAACATAGATGACGTAGGCTTGTGTCTCGCAATATCATACTTGGCGGAGTATATTATTATTATGGGTATAATCTATGAAAATAATGTCCATATTATCTCTTCAATATTATGGACAATATATTTCTTTTACTTTCTCATGTTTATTTAGTTGAGACTGATTATAATTATTATTTAGAATTAATATTGCAAAATCAGACTATTTATTAAAGGTATTTTAACTGAGAGCTAAGTTTTTATTTTCCCTTCCTGTAGTAAAGCATTTTAGCATTATATTGTAATCTAATGTATGTTAAAAAAATAAAGCTATGATTTATATTAAGCATTTTATTTTCTGTCTTAAGTTATTTATTCAGATTGACATATTTATGAGCCACAACTATAATTTTGTTAAAAAATAATTTGTGTCCAGTTGAAGTCAAATATTATTGTTTGAAATTTCCAAAATTGATTGTTGCTCAGAAATTAGTGTTGGTTAAATTCACTAATATTAGTGATAAGTATATAAGTTATCATTTGTACCGGTCCTTATTTCCTTTAAACTAATTTGGCAGATCAAAATTTAGCTGCCTGCCATTTAGTTTCAATTTGTGATCTAAAAATGGCAATTTAATACAGGGCTATGCGGAAAGGATGTACTGAGCCGAAAGGGGTCCGTTACACATCATCATAAACAACTTTTACTATGGGAACCTTGTAACCCGTCGAACCCTGAAATTGCAAAAAAAATATCAACTATTCCATATTACTACTATACTACACTTACACATTTTGTCTAGTGTGAATGACTTGTTTTCTACGGAACAGCTGATATTTATTTCATTATTGGTCCCATAGTAAAAATTGTTCATAATGATGGGTATTATGGATCCCTTTTGGCTCAGTACAACCCTTTCCGCTTAACCCTGTATATTATATTAGTAATGCATTAAAATATTAAGAAAGTGAACCATTTCCTAACGCAAGCCACTTGTTTGTAGCAGAGGCAGAAGAAGGATTTCCAGAATGGGTATCAATTTACTTCACGGAGGTGGCCAACCGCGAGGCGATGAAATGCAATCTGTGCGAAGTTGCAATAGACGTAGCTGCGAAGTCATCAACACTCATAGATCACATGCGGGATACACATAAGGACATCTACGATCTTCATAAGGACAATCCGGAGGCAACTGTAGGGTTCCGTGTGGAATTCTTGCATATGAATGTATTGAAGGAAGACGAAGGTAACATTTTATAATTTAACCCATCTCTTTGTTATAATTTGCAATCGACAATAGGATGTATAAGAACACTAATTGCACTAATTTCACCTGCGCGGTGATGAAAATTTGTGATGATGATGACGAAGGAAAATACTTTATGAACTACCAAACAAATAAGTACAAAAAAAAAACGGTCAAGCCGTTTCGGATGAGTGCGAGTGGAGAAAAACACCGTGAGATATGATTTATATATATAGATATTTGTATTATAAAAAAAAAAACAAGCTAATTGCTTGGCCTAGTTTTCCAGGATAAAAGTATCTTATGTCTATCTCTGACGCACCCTTGTCAAAATTGGTTTAGCCATTTAGTACAGAAAAGTGGGATTAATGTGATACCATGTCAAAGTACTCTATACATAGAAACAATATTTGCACCCTGTGATGGATTGATCTAGGATATGGATCTTAGATCAAACAAACTAGGAAGATCCGCCTAAGTACAATTATCAATCGCATTCAAATATCTTTGTTTCATTCTTTTTTTGACTGTACCGCTAAACTGCTTAACACAAAAACTGTAAGCACATCTCACTCGCTCACTTTTCACGCACACTAAGAATCTTGTAGTGTCACCAATGAACTAACGAATAGTCAAAATAAGGGTGGCAAGGTTGTCTGCTGGGTGAGGTTGACTAAAGGCATCAAGCCTAACCTGATGCGTTTGCACCATGCCCTACCATATCTCCCGTGTTTGTCTGATCTAAGATATGGATAAATCTATTTAGCATTTATGGAGTAGAATGTAAACAAACCAAGAACCCATAACTTGCATTTATCAGTGTGATCAAATAAATGGTTCATTTACTGGAGGATGGGCAGCAGCGTCGTATTAGTACACAGTGAACGTACTGCGATCCCCAAGCCGCCTGCAAAACGGAGGGATTATGGATGGAGGCATTCTCTAAGGCCTTTGTTCAGCAGTGGACGTATACTGGCTAATAATGTGTGTGGTTAAATAAATGTTCTATAATCAGGTGAAATAGAGCAAGGGCAGCCGGTGATCCTCGGAGAGGTGTGCGAGACGACGGAGGCTGAGGTGGCCGAGGTCGTTGATGCTACAGTGGAACCAGAGAGTGATGTCATTAACATGCAGTACGTCATGATGGGTACCAAGAGGAAACAACCAAAAACACCCACTACCTCAGGTTAGTCACTACTGTTATTCTTGGATGTTTATGTAATTCTGGATTGTGCTGAGCTTGCTGTCAAACGTGTTATCTCTGACGCCTCAGCAGTAGAGTGAAAAAGTTTAAGGTTGATAGAGAACCAAACGCAATGCTCCGGGTTTTGTGTCTATAGGCTGCAGTGACAACTTACCATCAGGTGACCCGTAGCTTGTTTGCCACTTATTCTATGCAAAAAATCTCAATTTTTTTCCACGAGTTAAGAACTTCAAAATGATAATCACTCTAAAGGTGAGAATCCGAGGTTAGATGCAGACTGTACGCGGCAGTGCTGCCTGACCATAGCGGCAGACCGCATCTGTAGCTGGGTACAGTTTGGCTGCAATCATAGTCACAACAGTTAACCAGACATTACTGTGATGCGCACTAAACTACTGAAGAATGATTTTTATTCCCTGTCGAGTATAATGTAAAAGCTGCCTCGCTATCCTTTTGGAAACTTTTTTAGGGTACAAAGCCTGAAAAAGGAAAATAGGATAAAACTGGATTACTTTGTTGTGCTTTTGTCTGTCCATATGTATGTCAAGATCCTTTTTCTTTGGAATGTGTACAGGTATCATAATACTATATTATGATACCTGTACAAATTAATATCAAATACTAAGGTACATGGTCCCTTAGAGTTGTAAAATTTCAAGGTTCTAAGTCAACACAATCAATATATACTACCATTTATGCCACATAATTATGTGACTTTGATCGCAAAACCTATATGGTACTTCCCATTGACCTAATGACATTTAGTAAGAAGCAGTATTGCAGAGCTTTTGAAAGAAAAAAATCTTTCATTAAATATTTTTTGCAATTACAAACTTACATTTTGTACTTTGGAAAACACCAGTGATACGAACCAATGTATGGGAGAATTTTTTCCACTGTAAAGTTAAGTTTGTCCTACAATATTCCAATCTTTATATTTGACTGCTGTAGGGTAATGTTTTTTGGGTGTATGTATTTATTAACTTTGTACGGAATCCTTATGTCGTCAGCTCAAATCCAAGATTTACCCCTGCGCGAAACAGTTACAAAAATATGCGATCTACACCCGTAGGATCCAATCCACGCACGAGTCGGCCCTTCTCAGAACTAAATAAACGGAAGCGACGTATGCTAAAAACTCCAAATTACTCAAGAACTATTTGAATTTTAAATAGAACGAATTAACATTAAATTACACAAATTACCATTAGAATATGAAAAAATGAATTGTCAAGAACTGCTACACTCAGAGAAAAAACTAAAAACGTGTTTTAGAAAGCCTGTTTTCTCCAAATTACTCTATAGAGGTTTCAGGAGGAAAAGTTTCACCAAGAATGTTTCCAAAATTATATTAAATCTATTTATATGTATACTCAAATATTTATAACCAAAATATGATTTTGTTACTGTTTGCTATAACCACATAAATTGATGCAACGCAACCCAAGTTGACGACATATAAACTAAATTTTTCCCTTTTTAATCTTAATGCACTCTAATTACAGAGCAACGTAAAAGAAGCTGGATCTGGAAGTACTTCGACCGTCTCAGCAATATTGTCTACCGTTGCACGATCTGCAACGTTGTTCTCTCCACAAAGGGCAGTAACACTAACAACCTGAACCGTCATATGCGTACCAAACACCCAGATACCTTCAAGGCGGAGAGGTTTGGTGAGGCCATGGCACGGGAGAGTCTTGGACTAGAAGTGTCCGGTGAAGTTGAGACACCGTATGCTGTCAAGACGGAGGAGATCTATGCTTGTAATGGTATGTATTGACATCTTTGCCGTTTTCTTATTCTTATTTTTTCACTAAAATATTAGTAGACGCAGCGGTAGCATATGTGTAACAAATACTAATAGTGGGTCAACTCGGGCGTCTAGACAGAGCAACGATGAGGTGCGGTATGAAGGAGAGCGAAATCCTCCCCCTGCCCGCGACGTCTGCGGTAGTGCTACTTAGCTTCGCATGTAGACGGTACGCCCGTTTCGGTTGTGTCACGTACACGGAGTCGGCTGCAAGCTGCGAGGCGCTACTAGTACGTTTATATATTTGTAGCTATAGAAAAATAAATGATTACGAGGAATACAGATAAAATAAAATTGAAAAAATATTATTATCTAATATTGCTAACTAGCCAGTGGCCCAGTACAAATATTCGCATAAAATTACTACTATCAAAATTCATACAAATATTGAATTTCGAACTTGAAATATGTATGAAATTCGATATAGTAAGTATTTTACGCGAACATTCGTAGTTGGGCCACTGGCTATTTTTATTTGATTGAGTTGTGACAACCCTTCGCGTCTAGACATCGAGCCAGCCATGTAGGTATATTGCGGTTAAACAAAGGAGTTGACCCACTATTAGTATTTGTATATAATATGGCGGTAGGCCTCCCACTAGATGAACCGACGACATTGTGAGAGTCACGGGCATCCAGTGGATGCAGATGGCAGGTTATCGTTCAGTGTGGAGGTTAAAGGGGGAGGCCTATGTTCAGCAGTGGACGTCTTATGGCTGATGATGATGATGAATATTAGTAAAAATGCGAAATTAAGAGCAAATCACATAGAAGTTAATACACGAATTCCAATTTTCTACTATGCTTAATATTGAGCATCGGCGCAAAGTTGCTAGTCGGTTTATTATGGAATACATTTACAGTGTGCATCAAGAAGCGAGAAGCTAATGACCAAATTCCTATTTCTTACTATGCTATTGAGCATCAGTGCAAAGTTGCTAGTCTGTTTTTTATGGGATACATTTAGTGTGTTCGGATCAGCCTGATCTAATTCCCTCCTGCCCATTTTTCTATCGGACGGCCACTGCGGGCCCGAAAACACGACACCGTTTTATGGTTGATGTTCCAAAAACCCGCTTAGCTCCTAGTTTTATTGTACGAACCGCTAGACTAGAATGTACTGCCTGAATGGGTGTTTTCCGATAGCTATAATCGCGGGGTCTTCCAGTCGCGCGCTAATCGGTTTCTTCTAGGCAAGCATGCTCCATCGTAGATCGCTTCAACACTTTTAGTCTGAGGTAGAGGACAAATGCAATCCTTATCAATAAAAAACAAAGCATCTGCATCCAAATGAACTTTGATAAAACTAACGTCATGTTTTATAGGCATGTTGTTCTGGGGCCAGTTCTCATGAATAGCTTAACTCTAGCTAGAGTGATCGAAAATATGTCCTAGGGTAGTTTCTCAAACAATATAAGTACAATTTTGAGAGTGACGCCAAAAGAAGGATACATTCAGACAGAGCAGAAGATCAGGCTAAGTGCTCTTGGCTGTTGACTGAGTATGATGATAATGACCCTAAACTCTAGCTTAGTTTTATCAATGTAGAATACGCGAGGCGCATTAACTTATGAAATCAAGTAATATTAGTGTTAAATCTGTTTTCAGATAACCAGACGCAGAAGTCTCGTCGTAGCTGGATCTGGTCGTACTTCGACTATGTTTCAACAACACAGGCCAAGTGCAAGCTCTGCCAGCGCCACATCAACCACGGCGGGAATGCCACCGGGAACATGAACCGACATCTAAAGACGATTCATCATAAGACAGACACTGAACGAAGTAAGTTTCTACATGTCCAAATACAGCAGTAAAAAGGTTTACATTCAGCAACACAGTAAGTACTGTCAGCGCTACGTCATCTATGGCAGGAACGCTGCAGGCAACATAAACAACATCTCAAGATGATTCATCATAAGACGGACACTGAATGAAGTAAGTTCCTACATATCCAAATACATCAATAAAAAGGTCTACATTCAACAAAACAGTAAGCATTGTCAGCGCTACGACAACCACGGCAGGAACGCTGCAGGCAACATAAACAACATCTCAAGACGATTCATCATAAGACAGACACTGAACAAAGTAAGTTTCTACATGTTCAACTAACAGCAGTAAAAATGTCTACATTCAACAATACAGTAAGTACTGTCAGCACCATGTCAACCTCGGCTGAAGGCTTCATAACCTCAAAACGATTCATCCACAGATCTTTATCAAGTTAGAAATCGCAATCACGTTAAATTGTATGAAAACCTAGCATATTGCATTTTTTGTAGGTACGTTGCAAGAGTACTTTAGTGGTAGTTCCCTATATCTGACGTATCATTCTGATGTTATTTTATGATTAAAGTGGAGTAAAATATGTAAAACAAAATTAAAATACTTAGAAGTTTATTTCTCAAGCAAAGTTAGTTTTTATTTAAGTGCACAAATGAGGATATTAGGCTTATTATTACGTGTTATGCAAAGGATTACTCTTCATATAAAAACTATTATTTTGGATAGTATTTTTAATTTAACAAAAATAAACAGTTCTTCCTTTGGAAAAATAAAAAATTTAATTTTTACTATGAACACAAAGTAAGGCTTACAAAAAAAACTTGAAATAATAATATGATACCCATATAGGATACCATGCAAAGGATTACTCTTCATATAAAAACTATTATTTTGGATAGTATTTTTAATTTAACAAAAATAAACAGTTCTTCCTTTGGAAAAATAAAAAATGTAATTTTTACTATGAACACAAAGTAAGGCTTACAAAAAAAACTTGAAATAATAATATGATACCCATATAGGATACCTAAACCTTCTATTTAGTTATGAAAAGCCAGGAAACAGTTTTTGTCTTAGACATAAATGCACTTTGCATTTAATGCATTTCACACGGGATTTCCCCTTGCATCCTGTCAGTTTACAGCGAGTTCCAGACCCATCGTCATGTGCAGGAAAATGATCAACACCATCACGAGCTATTTCGATTCTAGGACGAACCTCTCCGGCTCTTCTTGGAATAATTTCCTGTATTGGACTTCTGCTTGATTGACGACCTGTTTTTGCTGTTATTTTATTACGTAGCACCGATTTCTCAGCATGTTTCCGGCGAGAATGAAGTAGCGTTAATCGTTTCTTTTTCGGCAGTCGAAGTGGATCTTTGTCGCGTTGGTATTCTTGGAATGCCTGGACAACTGCTACATCATTTCTGTTCTCTGTTGGGAATTTAGTAGTGATAGTAGTGATATCTATTGGAGCTTGTACGATGAGATCAATAGCCAGGGGTGGACACCAATTTATTAGTAAGCAGTGTCCATTTCTTTATGTCTCGTCAGCTTTGCTAAGGTGTAAGATATTCAAAAATCTCTAAAGAGGAAACATATCCAATCTCCAACTCACCCTCAAAAGTTTTTTTACCGCCTAATGTCCACATTTGAGGACAATACCTAAAAATCAAATTATTTTGTAAAAAAACTAAAGGAAGCAAAAAAATATCTGCTACATTATCTAATTTATACAACTTATCGCTATACATTTATTTCAGTAAGTCTTTTTTGATAAAACCTAGCAATAAAATAAACAGCTTACCTGCACACTTCCAAATTTCACCGATTAAAGGTCGAAATATGTATAAAAAAAACTCAATAATACAAAGAGATGGCGCTACTAGTACCGAATCCGTTTAATTATTATGTGCACAAGCGATCACAGCCGTTTTTAAATACAATGTTAAACTTTTCATATTTTTATTATAAATAAATGTCCTCAAAGATTTATTTCCTCATTTGACAAAACACAAATGTGCACCTGGGGTCTAAAAGGGTGTTAACCCCACTCGCAAAACTAACTGCTTTCAAAAGGTTTTTACAGTTTACTATGGCCCAATTTGACATTTCTGTATTAATGTCTGACATCTTTTCCGTATTGACGTGGAGATTGAACTGAATCGGCAGACATTTTTTTTATTTGTATTTATTTATTGTCATTAGTATGGCTTAAAACCAATTACACTAATTACACATTATTAAGGCTAAATAAGGATACAATTAATTAAAATTTAGATTTTTATAGAATAGAATAGAAATTAAAGACATGCAAGGTAGGTAAGCTCGAGGCATCTAACTTGATACAGATCTGTGGATTCATCTGAAGACAGATCCCGAATGAAGTAAGCCTCGTTAATGATACTGGTACTTTGTCTATGTTTTCCACGATCCAGGTGAAGTGTTAACTCTGCTAATTAATGCTACTGTCAACATGAATCAACATCTTAAGACCACACATCACACGACAGACCTTGAACAAAGTAAGTTTATTTTTACCTAACTATCAGCTAAAATACTGTGTTGATGACATCTGGTACTGAGAAGTGGTCCATAACTGTTGGCCTATTGGATAAACTCAGTCGCACAGCGGGCAATGGAGAGAGCTATTCTCGGAGTTTCTTAGTGCGATAGAATCTGGAATGTGGATATTCGCCAAAGATACAGAGTCACCGTCTATTAAAATTTGTATGTTGATGTGGCAATGGGCAGGCCATTTCACTCGAAGAACCGATAACCGATGGGGGAGAAAGGTTCTCGAGTGGAAACCACGAACCGTTAGACGCAGCGTAGGTAGGCCTCCCATTATATGGACCGACGACATTGTGAGAGTCGCGGGCATCCAGTGGATGCAGATGGCAGGCTGTCGTTCAGAGTGGAGATTTAATGGGGAGGCCTATTTTCAGAAGTGGATGTCTTCTGGCTGATGATAATGACGACAGCTAACATGAGGCCTATAGCTAATATGAGGCAGCCATAGTACAAGCTTTGCTTAGTTTGTGGTTAGTGTTTATTTTTTATTTAGTTTAGGACGGGCAACATACTTATGTACTATCACTTCAGGTTGTCTAGCAAAAGAAGTTTTCTTTAAAAAAAGCTTATATTATCCTTAATTTTTCAGACTCACTAGACATGTCCTGGGTGTGGAAGGTGTTTGTTCGAGAGTCCAGCTACTTCACATGCAAGATATGCCAACATCGACTTACCAGGAACAATTCTGATAGCGACATGATTGCCATCACCAACCATCTGAAGAGGGAGCACGGTGTAGTGTCCGGAGACCAGATTATTACTGGCACGGAGTGTGAACTAGAGGAGAACTGACTAAAGTCCTTGAAGGAGCGGAATATGCTCATTGATATTAGGAAAACATCTGCTACTTGAGCTATTCTGATTTAAGTAGTAATGCATGTACGAATGTGAACTCTGAAAGCATGGGCTTGATAGAGACTGAATTGGTCCACAAGTTTGAAGTTGTTTAATGAAATGTGTTGTTTGGAAAGAGTTCTGCTTAGTGTTTCTGTAAGCACCAACTCTGGAACTGGCTTAACCTCCCAAGTGCCTTAGGGAGCGTTCAAGTATTACCTAACGCAATTTTTGGAGATTTTGGACCCCCCCTTCCCCCATGTAACGCGCCGTAACGTTTTTCTGTGCCACCCCCTCCCCCTAGTAAAACGTTACGTAACCACCAAGTGAAAATGTGTACCTAAGTCACAATTATGCGGCCTTAAGTACCAGAAATTCACTAAAATACCTTTGTTATTTTTTTCAAAAATACGCGAGAGAATCTCTACGCAACCGTTCTGAAGGGTTAAAAAAACAGTAACGCATAGTTCAAACACCCCCTCCCGCTCCTGTAACGCATTGTAACGTTTTATAAGACCCCCCCTCCCCCCAAATTCGTTACTTAATACATGAACGCTCCCTTAAGTTCTAATCTGAACTTAAGAAACACAGACTGTAAGTTCTAATCTGTGACCCCACGGGTTAAAGCAAAGCTTTGAAATGGAGGCCCTATTCCTTTTCATTTTAGAATTGCAAATAAGATGAACACTCATTTAGTTTAATAAACTTGCCTGTCTATCGCCAAGCTCAGAAGCTTGGAGGTTCCAGAGCATGTCTTCTGGCAGCTTCACTTAGTTCACAATTCAGGCTAGTCATGCTACTGTAGATCACACCGCCTTAATAACAGGCACATAAAAGTAGAAGAAGGTTTTAGAAGTATGTATGTAAAATGCATTTTATCACAGAATTTCTTAATATGCATGTGTCCTAATGTTTAATTTATTACAAATTACAGGCTTAGCGATGAATATAATTACATACACATACTGAAAAAAATTATTAAATTGGCTGATAAATCTCTGAGATATGAGCTTTTAAAGTTTTTGGTGGGGATAGAGAGCACATGCTTCAAGTACGCTTTTCGTCTAGCATGAAATTAAAGTACTTATATAACTTATTTATTTTTGAACCAATTTTAATCATGTTTTCGTTGTATTTATGATCAGTTAATCACGTAAATGAGATATTAAATAAAAATGAAGACACAAGCCCATTATCGTAAATTTGTCAATGTGACTAATGATACATAACATTTAAATCATAGAAGGAGAATGAGGAATATAAACGCAGTTCGCATATAGCTAAAGGATAGCGATAGTCTATGACCCAAGAATTTTATGAAAACGCAATATTGTGGTCGCAAGTAAACTAGTACCATTTACTCTAGTCGGGTAATACTTCAGAAAAAATAAATGGAAGCGTTATTCCTTCAGTTTCCCCTTTAGCACTTACACCTCCCCCTTGGTTCTCCATTCGATTATATTTTGAGCACATCGTTTGCAGTTGTGTGCCGCTCAGTATTGAAGTGTGCGTCTGTAGAACTAGTAAGAATATGTCAGTGTGTGCAATACGTATTTACTTCGCCCGCTTAAATTTTTGGCATCCTTTTTTTGGTACTAGCTCGAGTTTAAGGCAAATCCAAACTATGTATACGTCTCAGATGGATTGCCGAATCAGCTGTTTTACAAAACCACTAGCTATTTTACAAAATAGCTCCGTTATTTAAAACAGCTGAACCGTTCAGTTGGATTGCCATTGCGCTACGTATAACTAAACTGCTATCCAAGTTCAGAATGGCTTATCAGTAGTTAGAATAACCATTTTGTGTAGGCGTTACACCAAACGCTTGCATTATGGGTCGTCCAATACTTATAATAAATAATATTGCAGTAATTTTCACTCATGTTACTCGTTTTATTTATGAATCTTTTGCAACGACTTTCTGTTTCGGACGCCATTATTGTTATTATGACACACAGAGACACGAGTGTCAAAATTTAGAACTAAAATCTACAATCTGACGTTTCATTTCACTATGTTTTACATAACCTCTAATCGTTAACACGATACATTGATAAATGCAAAACGTTTATGCAATTCTGCGTATTAACGTTCAATAATTATGAAAAACCGCTAAACGTCGTTCAGCTGTTTTACATAACGGTGCTGTTTTGTAAAACAGCTAATTAAGCAATCAATGGGTAATACACATCTTGCTCCTTCTATCATGTTTTTATAGTGACTCTATTGCTCATACTCTACCAATGATTTAAATGCTTGTTACGACTTTGTATCTTGTATTCATAAATCTATTTAAATTAGGATTATAATTGGTTATTTTAATTGTTTCACACATTTCATAATATATTGTATTTAAGTGTTAGAATAGATAAATTAATTGTAAGAGCTTTGAAACCTTGGTTATTACTTCAATGACAAATAAGTTTTTATTTAGGAAATATGTTTCAAGAGAATCATTTTTCGTTTGTGTGTGTTTACATGGGTGGCAGGAATTTATTTTATTATATTCTTTAGTTTTCTATTATCATAGATTAAATATACATAATTATGGATTAATTAAGTACATAGTAATTTTACTAATTATTATCCTACGATAGATTCATCGTATCGTAGCTTTTAGAATAATTACATGATGTAATTATAGGTTTTTGCTTCTATTAATATAATTAGGAACATGATTAATTTTACATTTAGTAGATTTTATAGATATTTAACACAAGTTATGGTATTTAATATTGTGTTTCTCTGCACTGTCGGACCATAATTGTAAATGTAAATATTTTAGGATAATATGCAATAAAAATCGTATAAAAAGAATTCCGGCCTCTTTAAATAAGAATAAAATAACTAAGGCTAGGCGTCCACCAAAATAAGGTCTCTGATATGGTTTAATGGTTGCTCATGGCCAATCTGATTAGAGTGAAGGTATGTCTAACCTAATTAATAAGAAATCATTCTCAAATCTGCGATTAGTTTTAATGGATTTGGTATAAGCAGAAATGTCACATTTCTCAAAGATAACACTAAACATGTAAGAGAAAATTACTATAATCTGTCCATTATTTAATCGCTTTTTGACAGCTCATATAAAGTTGACGACATAACTTTGTAAAGCGTCTAGCAGTAGTCTAGCCCCGGTGGCTCAGTTGGTCAGTGTATCTACTTTCTGCTCTTGAGGGTGTTGGTTCTATTTCCACCTAGGGCAAACATGTGATGAACATTTGTGTTTGTTCTATGGCTGGGTGTTAATATATATTTTAGTATGTATTTAAAAATATATCAGTCCGGCAGGCATATAGCAAGCTTTGCTTAGTTTAGGGTCAGGGGCCTTACCCCTAGCTTAACTTTTGCGAGCCAACTTTTAGTAGGTACCTGATAGGTACCTAAAATTAACCAACTCATTTAAGCTGCATCGTTTAAAAGCGTCTAACTTGAATGAACTAAAATCCGTTTTACTATGCGTGTGATTGAGATTATCGTTCATTCAAGTTAGACGCTTTTAAACGATGCAGCTTAAATAAGTTGGTTAATTTTAGGTACCTAGTAGGTACCTACTAAAAGTTGGCTCGCAAAAGTGAAGCTAGGGGTAAGGCCCCAGATGACCGTGTGATAAAAAAAGTCCCATATTTTTTTTTTTATTATGAACAGACCATAGTGGCATGTTGCAGTACTGCTGGGCCCCGATTCTACTAAACCAATTGTTTTTAATTTGGTAATAAATTGCCTCAAAAATTGCCCTTTTCATACTTTTGGTATAGAGAAAATGTCAAAAGTAAAAAAAATTTGGTAATTCATTAACAATTGAAAAACAATTGGTTTAGTAGAATCGGGGCCCTGGTAGAATGAGCACGGCGGGATTGAGAAATTACTTCATCAAAACTCGCATGAGGATCCATAACGTGGAAGTAAGCCGTTTTGTCATAGTTTATTGGTTGAGAAATTTAAGGGGCCTGTTCCCGTCTGCAGCTTTTGCTCGTACAGTTTCACATTATTGAAGATATAAAATCAGTGAGTGTGAAATTTCTAAAAACTGAAAACAACATGTTTTGGTGTCTACTGTGAAATTAAAAACAAAGATATTAACAATTTGATATATTTAAATTTCACGGAGTAATATGGTAACAAGTGTTTTTTTTCTTATTACCATATTACTCCGTCAAATTTAAATGCATATATCAAATTGACAGTTTTTTTGTTTTTAATGTTACGATAGACACCAAAAAATGTTTTTTTCAGTTTTTAGAAAATTCACACTCACTGATTTTATATCTTCAATAATGTGAAAATGTACGAGCAATAGCTGCAGACGGGAACAGGCCCCTTAAGCAGTGGTTATAGAATGGGTGTAGGTGGGGTTCTCTTATCCTCACTAGTATAGGTAGGGAGATCGGCTTTGAGGTCGAGTGTCCTTGCTGAGGCAGGGAGGATACATGCCATATCACATCTCCAACCAGCATGCATGTCTGCTGCAGCTAGCATGCATCTCCGCTCTAATAATTTGGTGAAAATTTATCTTCGTTACGCTACCCTTCTTGTCTCCTCTTTGACCAGCTCTTTGTTAACCGACTTCCAAAAAGGAGGAGGTTATCAATTCGACAATTTTTTTATGTTTGTTACCTCAGAACTTTCGACTGGGTGAACTGATATTGATGATTCTTTTGTTTATTTGAAAGCAGGTGCTTCCCGTGTGGTCCCATTTCAGTTTGGGCCAGTTCTACTATGTTTAATTTTTTTACAATAAGTTTAATATTTATCTAAATTAATAACAACGCCATCTAGCGGTTGAACTGAAAATTATTTTACCTGAGTAAATTGAATGCTGGTGGTATTTCAATTTGGTCCAGTTCTGACTTTTTTATATTGATAATTATTGTATTTTATTTACTTAATGATAACGGGACCTAATGCATAAACTGGCTACTTGAGCAACGTCCGTTCAATTGATGGCAGTTTCAAAATATAATCTGAAAGTTGAAAATGAAACTAACAGTTTTAATGACTAGTTTATTTCGATACACATTAAATACACATCAAAATATTGATTGCTACACATTTATTTGGCAAGTAAATATCAAGTGTTATTTTATACACAACCAACGTTATTTTTAATTTACTGGTTACATACGAGGTAGGTATTTTCATCATTTGAAATCTAATAAAACGTTAGCAAAATACTTAATTATTGAATATCTCTGTTCGTAATTCGTAAATCATTGGCAAGAAATCTTTATAACTCTACCTATATTTGAAGGGATCTATTGTTAATCCACAGTTTCTTAGGATCGAAGTTCTTTAAGATTCATTATAAAACTGTGGTTTACCTTACGAGTATATGCCTTAAGTAAATTTCCTTACTTTTTTGGCAACACATATCAAACTTAGCTTTGTGATGCCCCTGGTGTTACAAGTATCCAAAGGCGACGGTGACTGCTTACCACCAGGCGGCCTGTCTGCTTGTTTGCCACCTATGGCATGGCATAAACTTTTTACAATTTAATCTTGTGTGACGAATTTATTGTCCAAGTAAAATTATATTATTCTCCACCATGGTACCAAGGAAGATAGCACATGGTACTAAATAACTTTTTTTTGCCCGGAGAATCAAAATAGACGAACGAAAGTAAATACTTTGATTTTACATTCTTATAAACTTATGCAATAAAACTTACTGATTACAATATTATTAATATAAAATTATGATTTTGAGAAATTGAAAGATTGCTTCATGTTCACCCTGTATTATGATCCTATAAAAAATATGTAATTCTCATATTTATAACAATGTACAACATTCGATTTAGTTCTACGAAAACCAACTTGATCTCATACAAATATTTATTATGTTCACATAGGTTTATACAGGGTTACGCATATAGACTATACTAAGTCGAAAGGAGGTACTCGAAGGATTGTACTCACCATAATGGATTATTCTTTTCTGCCCCGGTGGCCTGTAATGAACAACTTTTACTATACTACTGTTATGGGACTAAAGTTATATGATTATTTACGGGATATTTAGGTAAGGTTGTGGAAGGAGCTCCCGATATTTCGGCGCATTTGTTTGGTTGTCTTCCCGTGAACATGGTGCATGTTCACGGGAAGACAAGACCATATAACGGGACCATATGACAGGACGGGATCATATAACTTTAGTGAACAACCGTGATAGTTTAAAACAGTGTTATGGGATTAACCTCGAAATCGCGAAAAAAACATTTGTTCTATACATTTTGTCGAGTGTCAATGACGCGTTTTCTATGGACCACCTGGGGCCTTACCCCTAGCTTAACTTTTGCGAGCCAACTTTTAGTAGGTACCTGATAGGTACCTAAAATTAACCAACTCATTTAGGCTGCATCGTTTAAAAGCGTCTAACTTGAATGAACGAAAATCCGTTTTACTATGCGTGTGATTGTGATTATCGTTCATTCAAGTTAGACGCTTTTAAACGATGCAGCTTAAATGAGTTGGTTAATTTTAGGAACCTATCAGGTACCTACTAAAAGTTGGCTCGCAAAAGTTAAGCTAGGGGTAAGGCCCCTGATAGTTTTTCGTTATTTCAGGATAGGTGTCATTGTAAAACTTGTTCATAATGATGAGTAAAATGACCTCCTTTCGGCTTAGTACAGTCTATATGCTTAATCCTGTATATCCAGGCTTCGCTCCGGTGTCCAAAGCGGAATGGAGCGGACCGGAGATATGTTGACCAATGATACCTACATAACCTACATAACCTACAATGACCATAACATAACTGACGGAGACGTCAAGTACAATTCTATTGGTCAACATTCGTCGCTTCTCTCCGTATTGGTGTATTTTCGCCTAGAATCGTATGCCTCAATACAGTGCCATCTTCATTTGGCGTGTTCTTATCTTTTATATTAGTCATATTTTAGCTCAGCCATAAAATATTTTTATAACATAGAAACACTATCTTGCTTATCATAGTAGGTTCATTAACAAATTTACCAAACATTACTACAGATAGTTATCAGACAGATATTCTTATTATTTATTATCTTAATTGTTTACATTGATTTTTTTCCTACACAGGAAGGTAACTACTTTCAACATCACCAAACATTATAAGCTATAATAATATTATACCTAATATACAACTACCCTACTTCGATCCAAAATTACATCTGTGTTGCATTTAAATATTATTAAGTCTAATTTTGTACTGATTTCCTGCCTAAAATTCGAGTTTCCTATAAATATACCCATACTGCCTAATAATATATACAAATAGTGAAAATCTTAATACTTTGCACAGCGATTGAATTAGGATATGTTCTAGAGAATTGGGCGAACACTTCCTTATATTTTAACAAAGTCTTTATTAGTATTAATTAAACGACCGGAGGCTTCGGTCCGCAGTTATGTGTGCTCTGTATATAAACGATTCTGCCCCTGAATGTGTGAAGAGCAGCCTTGCACCAGGGTCCCCTCGAGCACCGCCACCTGATCTTCCCGTTCCTCGCACAGCCGTTGAACCTGAATCTATAGCCGCCGACGTTTATTCCCATCTTCCCCTGCTTGCTGAGGCAGTACGATGCGAAAGAATCCATCCCAGTACCGATGAGACCAAGAGCAAGAGCTGCAAAGAAACTGAACGTTAGTCTCCTGGTAAAAGCGTGTAGGTTAACGTTATCCTTAGTACTATTATGAGCTCTGGATTGACAATGGTGTCAATTCTGTTGTGTCATTCCCCAAACCAAACTTATCCGACAGGACCAAAATTATCAGCGTCTATTTATTTCAATACGTCAGAATAGGATGGCAGCCATTTTAGAGATGTCAAATTTAGTTTCGTTTAGAGAATGGTACAACAGAATCGAAGCCAGTGTCTGCTACAATTACCATGTAAGTATGCCTCTGAAGCGTTTTCTGCTTTAAATCTGGAGTTTGGTAGACAATGGAATCTTCTATCTCGTCGGCAGTTGAGAAATCCTGAGAATTGCGAGGGTAAATTTTTAGGAAAAGGATCTGAGAAGTTAGGATCCACATGGCTGAAAAAAGAGTCGCGATTCTGAACTATAAGGGCCTTGGCGAGATCAGCTTTCCTTACTTTTCTCCCTCACTTTGCTCTATTCTCGCAATTGTCTTTGGAAAATTAACATTCACGATCCTAACGTCTTCTCTATGAACATCTAAAAATCTAATACCCAATATTATTTTCAGTATCCTTTGGACTGTCCACGCGTGGTCATCCAGTAGTCTACGTAAAGCACCACAAGTTTATCAAGCATGAACATTACAAGAACAGAACCAGGTGGACTTGCAGCAAGAGGCTGCAGTTCGGGTGTAAGGCTAACCTTACAACCATTGAGAACATGATGGTCAGGTCTTTCTTACAGCATAACCATAACTAGCTAGTGATGATTCTCATCTAGCGTTTCCTAAACTAAGACAGTTCTAAAATTATCATCATATCATTTCTTACCGATCTAGTGCTGCATGGACATGGCTTCTGTAGCAAGTGTTATTTCAGGTCGTGTGACGATTTTATCGACGTCTTACCCCAGGACAAGTGGATGAGATCGGGTTCTTTTTCTTAAGCCAAAATTAACAAACCTATCAGTCGCTTACCATCAGGCGGGTTGGTGACCAGACGTAGATCTTATTCTATATAAAAAATATATGTAAACATCGGTCGGAAAGAATCAAAACCATTGATTTCCGTTACGTGCTATCGTAGACCGCATCATCGCTTAACATTAGGCGAGTTGACGGTCAAACGCAAGCCTATTACTGAATAAAAAAAAGGTATGTTGCTTTAATGATATTCAGAAGTAGGAAAAAAAGACCAAGAGACCTTACGCCCAAATAGGTGCAGTTTGCAAAATCAAGCGAACGCGAACCTTAACGCGCGGAGATACGGTTTGCGGTTGCGTGATTTTGCAAACTGCGCCTATTCGGGCCCGCGTATAACTAAACTAAATCGAAAGTCTGCCCTATCGGCTGAAATGTAAAAGACATAAGTATCGTGTATCATTAAACTAAGTTAAAATGTAGTAAAACAATCCACAAAATTGACACTAACGGAACTTAATTGATATTTTAGTCGTATTGACAAAATTTACCAAAAAAATTGTTGTAATTAAATTTTTAACTAGATACTTTAATCTTGCTTCGTAAAGTGTTATTACGAATTCTAGTTAGGAGTTGGAACGAATTTTGTAACAATCTAAAGATGAAAGATTGTCCTTATGTAGGTATCTGCATTCCGATTCGATATACCTAGTTATAACGCTTTTATTTAGAAACGTTACATAAGTTAAACGATACCCAAAATTACTTTGTCAATTACTCGCTGTCGGAAACCTAACTAAACTTACTTTTCTCAGTACGTATGGCCTTATCAGATAATATAGATTTTAGATACATTTATAAGAACATATTTTGTTAAATTGTTTGATAATATAATCATGAATCATGTGCCTTAAATTAAGATCCTATATTGGTACCTATTATATGTGCCTTAATGCATAAAATGCAGTATGAAGTGCTTTATGCCCGTTTTCACTAACCCTAGGAGTCGCCGAAATACTTAGGAGTTGCCCAGGGCAAAAAAACGTTTCACCAAACTTTAGGCGTTAACTAGTTACGTTATGTGTCACCTAAAGTAGCTAACAGACGTGACGGATTTGGTTGACGCCGTCCAACCAACCAAGAGAAAATTTTCTTTCTCTCCCGTTGGTCAGACGGTTTCGTCAGCCAAGTTGATGTCTGTTAGGGGTCTAAAGTTACGACACCGAATCGGAGGTGCCTAATGATAGGCAACTCAATAAACTGACAGCTCACTTGGCGCTCGCTCACTCACGCGCAGGCTGTCATCAAAACCATAGATAACTGTCAAAAATTTAGGCTTAGGAGACCTATGAAAAATGGATTGGTGAAACAGAAGATTTCGCTTAAGCTCCTTATTTAGGCGTCGCCTTGTAATGAAAACAGACATTATTATTCAGGGATAGGTCTTTAGGTAAACTTGGCAATGGCCGCGAACTTAGCTGATACTTTACTTACCGTACTGACTCATTTTCATACTTACCTAGATAGTTTAAGCTAAAATATTTACAATCAATGATTGATTAAGTTTTTACCAATAATGACAATAAACTACTATACTCTATTAATTATGACTTTTATTTATTTACTAGCTGTTGCCCGCGGCTACGCTCGCGTAGTATAGAAATCAAATTTACTCCCTTCCCGCCGTTTCAGTTTCAGTCCATCCGTCCGTCCTGCAATCCACTCTACTCCCGTCCCGCTAATTCCACCCCAGACTCAAATCTGTCCCGTAATACACTCTACTCCAGACCCATCCTTTCCGTTGAAGTCCCGGATCCGTCCACTCCACTCCAATACCGTAATCCATTCTGTTTCAATCTTGCCTTTTCTTTTTCAGTCCCGCATCCGTCCTATAATTCCTTTTACTCCTGTCTCTCCTTTTCAGCTCTAGTTGCGCATTAGTCCCTCAATCCACTCTACTCTCGTCTCATCTCTTCCTACTCCAGTCTCGCATTGCTTCGTAATCTACTTTACTCAATCCCATTCTTTCAATTTTTGTCCAACATTCGTCCCGCTTAGATTTTCCCTCACTGAATTCCAGCAACTGCATACTCCAGCATGTGGCTAGGTACAGAAGAAATAATAGTACAACCACAGTTTAGTAGTAAGAATGAATTTGGTTGTACTTTCGGTCCGAACTTTTCGATGCGGATATGTGTGTGGTATGCCTACTTTTATAGTGTTGTTTATCACAAAACCATAGTTTTTAATCTATTTTTTTTTGTCAAACTGAAAACATTAGGTGATAAAAATACATGTGACAGCGTTCCACCGCAGCATACCCTTATTGAAAGTAGTCTGGAAGAGGTCGCTTTCAGCAATTAAGCATTTTGGTGACCATATTTAATGTATTCTACTTGTAAAATATGTTTTAGGTGGTCTCAGAAAGTGGACAGTGGGTGAGAACTCCGTAATAAGACCTCTGGGTAGATTAAAATGAATAAATAAGTACATACGTAATCATTTTATTTACGGCAATAAAATTTATTACAATACTACTTTTTAATGTAAGTATACCGACACGTATCGCATAATGTTTTTTTTTAATCACAATAACATTACACAATATCGACATTTAAGGTGAAAAGAGCACGGGAGTGACGCCCACAGAAAAACAAGTAAGTATATGTACTAGGTATAATAAATATAAAAAAACCGACTTCACAAAAATGTCAGAACTGGACCAAATTGAAATGGGGCCAAACGGGAAGCATCAGCTTACAAAATTGGTTCACCCAGTCGAAGTTCTGAGGTAACAAAAAAAACATCGAATTGAGAACCTCTCTCTTTTAAGTCAGTTAAAGACAAATAAATAAAAATTTTACTGCCATAGTCACTCTAGAAGGTAATGAAGTATTTTTTGAACTTTTCTTTTTACTAACATAAGTTATCATATAGTTATAAAACTCATTACAGTAAAAAACGGCCGTTTTTAGCTAATCTGCGTTTTATAACCTACTAGGGTAGGGACCTGCCCCGGCTTCGCACGGGTATAAATTTAATTATAAATATATATGAAATTTAATGAAAATTATCTAACTGATGGTGAAAACGGCATTAAAATCTGTTACGTGGTTTATGAGTTGGCGGATATGCCTATATACAGACAGACGCGGAAAGCGACTTTATTTTATACTATAAATAATTATGTTACTAGAAATAGTAACTACTTCAAATATACTTCTATCATTACATTCTCAACCGACTATCGGAGTTTTTTTTTTTTTTTACCATTTATTATATCTACCTACCTACTGTTTTACTATATCTACCTACCATTGCTTTTTTTATGACGGCGCCACTCCTGCGCCCACGCTTCGTCCTCAATTTCGCTAGCATATTTCAACAGTTTGATGATATCAAATGATTGAATGAATCTTTTTTTTTTTCGGCCTTTATTATATTAACTGGACAAAATAATAATATAAATAAATAAATAATATTAACAAGCTAACACTAAAAAACTAAATTACTAGGCCAATATAACAGTTAGATTGTCCATAGACCGTTAGAGGTCTAAAGACAATCCCGCTACCAGTTGGCAGCGTACCCGGCATGCTGGTGGCATTCAGGCAATACATGTGTTGAGCCAGAAAAACTATGTAACATCTAAGCGGTACGAATAAAGAAAATAACGTAAAAATATTTAGTTTTGTTTATTTTGATTCAAACAAGTTTTTAAGCAATTAAATTAAAATACTAGAGATGGTTTTTAAATATGAAAACGCATTTGAATTAAAATGTCATTTTCACTAAACATTTATGACCTTTACTTAAAATAATTATAATTTTAGTATTTACTAGAATTGATTTTCTAAAGTATGAAAACGTGTTTGAATTTAAATATTTTTTTTACGAATTTTGATGTTATTTTCTTTACTCGTTCAACTCAGGAGCCTTACTGCTAAAAGAACTCCGTTCATCTCTGAATCCGTCCCTGAAAAGGTAACAAACAGAAAAACAGAGAAAGCGATTCTGTTTTAAGCTTTTTAGGTGATTACAAAAAATTGCGCGACCGCAAACGGTATCTCGGCGCGTATAGGTTCACGTTTGCGTGATTTTCCGCACTGCGCTGCTTCAGCGCTGTTCCGAGCTTGCGTTAGGAGGTAAGGCCCCTGATTTGACAAAAGTACATATATTCATTCATTATACGTGCTCAAAAATTAAAAAATGCGGGAGCGAGATAGAGGACGCACGAAACATTGGCTATCAAGGTCGCGCCTGAGAGATGGCGTCTCTTACGTACATTTTAAAAGTATAAATCGCATAGTTAAATAACAACAACGATTGGGTATAATGACATTGCAAAGAAATTTTTAAGTTGATTTGTTTTATTTTGCCGGAAGAGATGGAAAAAAACTATTCTTTCAAGTTGTTTTCGATTTCCTCCGCCATTTTATAAAAAAATCAGCACGAAAATTGCTTTATACAATTTGTAATAAAACATCACATCTTCATATGTTTTTTTTCTAAATAATAAAGATAAAACATACGGTAAATAGCCCGTAAATAATCATATAACTGTAGTGAACTAGCATGATAGTTTAAAACAGTGTTTTACTAAAGATAAAGTCCAATCGTTTTTGTTATTCTAATAACTCTATACATTTTTTGTCTTCAAAAATGTGCAAAAGAGATACCTCTGGCCGCTGAGCGCGATCTTAAATCTAAAGAATACCTACTTATAAACGAATATTTTTTACAACCTAATGACTTAGATGGTAATGTACCTATTATATATTTTTATTTAAATGATAATTATTTTATACTATTACATTTATTAATGGGCTCAACCAACCAATAACTAATTGCACAAATTATTCAATTATCTACCAAACATATAATACTAAATAAATAAACATGTATATTATTAGGCAGATCTGGATTTTCTTGGACTAAAAATAGTAATAAAACTGTACCATAAGTACCTGCCGTTTTACCATATAATTTTATTAATTTAAAACCATCATACTAATTTTCTGTAAATTCGTCCGCATTCAACTCCGTAACGGCTAAAGGGTTGCATTTGGCATGGATGTAGTTTATACCCTAGAATCCCATACCCATACGTTAAATCAGTGTTTTTCAAACTTTTTCACGACGCGACCACTTAGTATAAAAAAACTCGGGACCCCCTACCTTCCAGTTTATAATCTGTATTTTATTAGATATATTACAAACATCAAATATGTACAACCTTTTTTTTATTTTTATAATTACTCATTAAGTAATTAATTATAATTAGTAAAAAAAAAAAAACTTTTTTTACCGAGGCTTCGCGACCCCCTTATAGAGGCATGACCCAGGAGGTCGCGACCCACAGTTTGCAAAACACTGCGTTAAATGATACTAAGGTTGAAATTAGGTTGAAGGAGAAGAAGTCTAATGAATATGTTTATGTTTCGACACCACTTCATGGTTGATGTTCCAAAAACTCGTACGAAGCGCTTTGATTCCACTTTTATTGTGCAAACTGCTAGCCTGTGGAATGCGCTGCCTGAATGGGGTGTTCCCCGATAGTTTAGATAATTATGGGTTTTCGGAATGTAAACCATAAAGCGGTGTCGATTTTTCGTGCCCGCTCTGGCAGTGCGATAGAAAAAAGGGCAGGAGGGAATTAAATCAATCATGCAGATATCATACATCCTAGATAAGCAGCAAAATTACAGGACACACAGTGATTTGACATCTTATATCTCGGGGTGACGAGCGCAGTGCATTGCCATCCAGGGTTTTGAGCTGTTGAAGTTCAAAATTCTAAGTGGCGTTGAGCTGTTATGGGCAAGCGTGAAGACATCAGGCGAGCGACTTCGCTTGTCTCGTCACTCAGTACCATAAAAAAAACCACATAGGCTACTTTTTATTCCGCAAAAATCGATTCCTGTACGATATAGTTTTCAGAAATGAAACGCTTCGGAAGACAATCTCCCTCTACCCTGATCAACTGCTAGACACACCTGAAAACTCATCAAATCGCGTGCCCTATGCCACGCTGCTTACATGAATGTATACAAATATTATGGCATATGCGGCGTATTTTTTCATTACATATATTAATTAATATGCAACAAGAGTTTCGGTAACGTGGGATCAATCGAACCTAATGTTATTGCACGGTACTGGAAGACATTCAATTGTAAATAATACTTTTTTAGAACCTGCTACAGTTTTGTGCGTTTTGCTGGAAGGCTCCAAATTGCTCATTATAGTTGGGATTTTTATAACTGTATTTTAACATTACCTTTCACTCAAATCGTATCTTAATACAAATATGTACGGTTTTATCAATGTAACATCTACCAAAGTCGAGTATTGTATTCATAACATTTTCTTTTTATCTAAATAAGTTCTCACACGGCTTTACAACGATTCTTTCGTTAATCCTGGATAAATTATCATTGCTGTCATCTAAAGGAGATATTTCAAGACTCGGCATCGGGCCAACTGGTAGAAAGTGGGACATTTCGTGTTGACTAGGCTGAACGCTGAAGAGGTCTAATTGGTTCTGGTTTCGGGATCTCCGTCCTTTCTTGGTAGGGTTGAACGGTTCGTGGTTGTGAGTGTCGTTGAGCTTCACGATTTGGTTGTTGTAGGTGATGGCGATGGCGAGGCACTTGTTGAAGGACTTGCAGCAACGCCAGCGAGTCCTACCGCCGCGGCTTGTGTAGTGCCGCATGTAGCGGTATTTGTTTACCATCAGCACGCTGCGCCCGCCGTGCTCGATTAACCGGGCTTTCATTCCTACGGACAAGATATCATTAGTAAAATGATTGCCCATTTGCCTCCCTTTTCGCGAAATCCTTACTTAGCGAACCTCTACATCCCTTAAGGAATCTACATACCAAATTTCAACGTCGTAGTTTAAGTAATTTTAGAGATTTTGTGATGAGACAGTCAGCGGATGAATGAGTGTTATTTCGCATTGAGATATTCATGGCAGCAGACGTGGCTGTGAGCAGACTTTTTCAAGGTGAGAGCGCTATCGCTTATTACTGGTTTAAACTTATGTAAATATTCATCGTATGATACAAACAAAATGTATTAAGTATATGTTTTGTTACCAATGCATTCTTATCATGGCACAAATGTAATAATAAGTAGGTATGTATGTTCATGGATAAGTGATTCAAAATATGAATGCTATCTATTTAGGTACGAAAAGAAAATAGTCCCTTTATTTTAAACATATACGTGCTTTTATTGTAGAATATTAGAAAGTAATTTAATCCTAAGTCAGAGTAATTTTAAGTGAACATTTGTTCGAGTAACTAAATTTAACTGATGATACTAAAAAAAATACCTTTAGTTCAATATCCAAGGTGAATAGGTGATAAATATCACAAAAATTAAAACATAGAGGTGATAAAGATCACAAAAATTAAAACAATGAATAATTTCATTGTATTAAAAACTTAGTCAATGCTTTTCAAATTTGTGCAAATAGAACTAAACAAAATTTATTAAGCAGCTTTATACTTTCCTACATATATTTTTCGGACACCTAGGTATCGACGCATTGAGGCTTTACATACTTGAAATACACAGCTACTCTAAAATGTTAAGTCACCGATAAGGCCATCATCATTAGGAATAACCGTCTCTATGCGCTCAGAATTATTGTCTTGTGTATTATCTTTTGATACTGTTGCAGTTTCTGTCAATTCTCTCGAATCACTTTCCTTGGGGTCAATAGCTATTTTTGTATTAAACTCCATTTCTGTCGGAACAGAGTTTTTAATTAGATCTGTTTGATTAGGCGGCGGGTTCAGCGCGTCTAGCAGGTCTGAACAGAAGTTGTTATGATAATCGGTTTTTAGAGGATCTTCTAGAGGATCCTTATCTTTTTCCTTCTCTTTTTCTTCACTGTTTTCTGCTGCGAATACGTTCTCAATGACGATACCCTTCAAAGCTTCTTGAGACAGTTGTAGCTGTATTTCAAGTTCTTCTCCATCAGATAGTATTTCTATAGGTGCCTCGTCTCGTACTACTTCTATGACGTCGTCGTCGGAGTTGTCTTGGGTTTCTTGTGTTTCCACTGGCGGCGCTAGCGGCTCTGGAACTTCCAAGTCGACGCATGTAGTCGTTGCGTTTACTGCGGAAAGTGAATTTTATGAACATGTTATTTACAAATTGCAAGTAACAAGGTCTATCTAAAATACCTTATCTAACTAGCCCTCTTAGAGTTTTTTAATTGAATTGTCGACAATGTATGTAGAAAAACCATGCTGGTATAAAAATAATAGTCTTTAATAAATGAAAAATTAAACAAACAAAACATTTCTCGAGAACAAAACCAAATAACGTAAATTCTAACAAAACCGTTTTAAATGCTAAGTAATAGCAACATTAAGAAAAAAGTTTTAAATACTTAGCAAAATTAAGTAAAAGTATGGCAAGCAACATTAAGAAAAAAGAAGTTTTAAATGCTTCTTAAGTATAACACAATTAAGAAAAAAGTTTTAAATGCATTGAAAGTATAGTAACATTAAGAAATATGTTTTTAAACGCTAAGTATTATAACTAAAATTAGGTATTTTGTATTCTATTTTGCGTTTGAAACAAATTTTGTACTCGTGATTGTGCTTGTACGAGGACTCATACACTCGACCCTTAACCACCTTGACAGAGCATTTACATCCGAACTGATTTTTTTTGGAGCATGACCAGAGGTCTTTTGGCTTGGCGCCGTTTTTGCGGTGGAACTCATAACCTTTCACTGCCATTGTATTTTCGTCTTTCAACTTAAACTTGTCGACTATCTTGAAAGCTACAATAACATAGAAGGTGCTTTTTAAACAAACGTTAAGAGCCCGCTTCCGTACACAGGCTACACAACTCGCAAAATTCATTGTATGGATGGATATTAAAAAAACAGACATAATTTACAGTAATTTTTATAACAATATTTTATATTTTTGCCAATAGTTGAGAATATGTAAGAAATAGTTATATCTTTCTTCTCCTTTGCCAAAATGTAAGATATCGTCATAAAAATTGCTTTAGATTAGAATATATGGTTTAAAACCACGACGGTGGCAAATTCTAAGTTTGCAACTTCAGCATAAAATCTTAAAAGCAATATTTAGCCAAATTGAAGAGCTTAAATGATTGGCTTGTTATTGAACTTAAGATATTTAAAAGGGGCGCGCACAGATTACATAATTTTTAGGCAACTTCACAGTTAAAATCATCATTTCGGGAACTTAGTATATATATATATTTTTTTTTTTTATTACTTATTTAAATATTTATTTTAAATTATGATATCTCTTAATATCTTTAATGATTTATTCATTTTTACAGTATTTTATTATAACAACTAAGTGCAAATATAAAATAGGTGAATAGAAAGACGTAATTATAAATATAAATAAACTGAAAGTTAAAATGAAGATAAGTTTCAAATTTCAAGCATAAAATTTAATATTATATATCAAAATATGGATGCCTTAAAAAGTAAAATTAAATACGACTGTGACAAGAACTTTATTCTGTTTGTATGTACCTATTTATATATGTTTAATAATATTTGACATTATTACGGCATATAAAAGAAGCGTTCCCGGAAATGATGTAGTAGTAGTCCCGGAATGACGGTGATGTTCGTTGAATGATTTATTTAGGATTTTCTTGGTAAATGTATTTTTAAGTGATAAATGGGTAAATGTAACTTTTATTATTACTTTAATCAGTCTTTAGAATTAGTATTTATTATAGCAATATAATTTAACATTATAGAATTGGCAATTATAAATTCAAAACTGGTAACAAAACTTGTGTTATCTCTATAATTTGTTCAAATGTAATATAAGATGTAAAGCTTTGATCGTTGACAAAAGCACGCGTTTTTATTTTTTGACACCAACTTTAGGGTTCCGTACCCAAAGGGTAAAACGGGACCCTATTGCTAAGGCTCCGCTGTCCGTCTGTCCGTCCGTCTATCACCAGGCTGTATCTCATGAACCGTGATAGTTAGACAGTTGAAATTTTCACAGATGATTTATTTCTGTTGCCGCTATAACAACAAATACTAAAAAACAGAATAAAATAAATATTTAAGGGGGCTCTCATACAACAAAAGTGATTTTTTTGCCGTTTTTATAGATAATGGCACGGAACCGTTCGTGCGCGATTCCGACTCGCACTTGGCCGGTTATTCTTCACAAAGTTCCTTTTTCCCTGGGCAGTGGGCACATCCTTCTAACATCGTCCTTTTGGGAGAAATCCCTAACATTTTGACGCATATCTGGCTTCAAAACTACTTCCCTAACTTTTTTGTCTGTCATCAGAATGGTTTTTTTATTTTTATCTTTGGGCATAATTTCTTTAACCATGTGTTACAGTTTATACATCCGGATATCGGTGCCACAGACACATCTTTAAAAATTTTCTTTCTCTTTTGAGTTTTTCTGTAATGTTGCTGCCTTTTTCTTCAATTGAGTAGATAATACCTCACCAAATAATAGTTGCTTGCGTACTTCAGGAGGAACTGGTACTGGTATATCTTTGATTAACTCATCCACTTCACTATAGGAGTCATCTGTATATTCTTCTTCTCTATTTTTTACTTCCTGCTTAACCTTTTCTTCAATGCCTCAATTTTACGCCTCATTTTTGTTACCGTGTCTTGTTGCTTTTTTATAGTTCTGTATGCTTTTGCTCGGTCTTTTTTCTCGTGTTTTCTTCCACGCTGTCTTCGCATTAAATTGAGAGGAGACGTACATACCTTTACGGGTATGTATAACTCATCATCAGAGGGCGGAGGCGTGTTGATGACAGCATTTGCTAATATCTTTTTTTAACTGTTTATAATTCTTAGAGGCTTGTTTCCATTTATTTCTTTGCTTGCATTTTTCGAGTTCTGTCATATCTGCTACATTCTTTACCTTGTTTTCCGCTTTATTTTTATGATAGTACTCTCTATCTTTAGCTCGTTTTATTTCTCTTTGTTCCTGAGTCATTTTATCTAAGAACTTCCTCTTTCTTGCATTGGCTTTTTCTCTTTCATATAAATACGCTGAACTATTCTTTTTAAGTTTTCTTTTGGTTTTCTTCTTTTTTCCATCTTCATTTGATTCCATGTTGGCTGAAAGTCCAGAAAAATCTTTCAATTTCCATAACATATGAATTTAATATTGATTCAGTAATAATAACGTCATTACGGGAACAACTGAGTCGTTTCGGGAACGAGTCATCATGTCCGAGAACGTCGCGCACTTTTTTCTGATGCCAGCCATCTTGGATTTATTGTTTCGAGGTTATTGTGAAGTAAACAATGATAGTTACAAGGAATACTCATTCAATCTCTACAATCTGAATTTATGTACAGTACGCACAAGCTAACTTGGCCAGAGTGACGTTGGTGCAATGGCTGCGTAGTTCGCTATTTATGCAGCTTAGCGGGGGTTGTACATGCGTGAAAGTTCAAAATGCCTATGTTCATTCTGGCCAAGTTAGCTTGCGCGTACTGTAACAGTTACACGCATTCCCGAAATGACGTATAATTAAGGTAAGGTCTAAAAATAATGAAGATAATACATAGTACTTACCACTTTAAATTATTATTTGTTTGCGAAAAAAGCTATTGACGCCGGCCACACAAAAGAGTTTCCCCCACTATTCCGGCATACTAGCGACAAAGGTCACGTTCAAGAAAAAAAGTTTTACCTACTTAATGCTGATCACGAAATTACGGCTATTTTCTTGGACCAAATTTTGACAAATGCTGCGTTCAAAATTAATTTCGTTTGTCAATATTAGTCGAAAATAGTTCTAGAGTTTAGAAAGATAAAAACCTTTCACTCTTGCCTTATTAGGGACGAGTGCTGTTGCCCGCGACTTCGTACGCGTAGATTTTCATAGTAAACTTTCAACCTTTTTTTCCGCCCTTAATCCGGCTCTTTCGCAAAATAACACTATACTTCAATCTGGTCATAGTTAAGCATGTTCGTAAAAACCGCATTCAAATCCGTCCAGTGGTTTAGGAGATGTGCGTGGACAAACAAACAGACAAACATTCTAAAAACTGTTTTAACGTGTTAATCTGCTTATTTTAAGACGCCCCCTGTGGTTTTTTTTTATATCTCGCAATTACAGATTTTTTTATCTCTACGTTTTTATTATATCTATAATAATAGGTCGGGGAAAAAGTCTTTTCATATTTTGTATGTATAAAGTTGTAGTAAAAATCTCATCGGTTGTACTGTTTGTATCTGGCTGGTTTTGATACCATTAAAAATATGATATTTTAAAAAAGGAATACAAAAAGTAAAAAGCAATTGCCCGCCATTTTTCAATTGTTTTTTTGTTTGATAAAATGAGTGAATCTAACGAAGAAATTCGATATATTGTGAAATTTTATTACAAAAAAGGGAAAAATGCGACACAAGCCGCGAATAAAATTTGTGACGTTTATGGACCTAATGCAGTGTCATCAAGAGTAGCACAATGTTGGTTCAAGCGTTTTCAGTCCGGGAATTTTGATGTCAAAGATGCAGCTTGCTCTGGTCGCCCTGTTACGGATAAAGTAGATGCTATTTCTGAAAAAGTGGACCAAGATCGGCATATTAGTAGTTACGACGTAGCTGAAGAACTGGGGATTGACCACAAAACAGTTTTGACCCATTTGAAAAAAACTGGGTATACAAAAAAACTCGATATTTGGGTGCCACACAAGCTCACTGAAAGAAACCAAATGAATCGTGTACTCATTTGCGACTCTCTATTGAAACGTAACGAAACCGAACCGTTTTTGAAAAGATTGATCACTGGTGATGAAAAATGCATCACCTACGACAAGAATGTGCGCAAACGATCATGGTCAAAGGGCAGTGAAGCACCACAGACTGTAGCGAAACCCGGATTAACACGTAATAAGGTGATGCTGTGTGTATGGTGGGATTGGCAGGGCATCGTTCATTATGAGCTTTTACCGCCGGGCAAAACCATCGATTCGGATCTCTACTGCCAACAGCAGATGAGACTCAAACAAGAAATTGAGAAAAAACGGCCGGGATTGATCAACAGAAAGAGTGTGGTCTTTCATCATGATAACGCCAGACCGCACACATCTTTGGCCACTCAGCAAAAATTTAGAGAGCTTGGTTGGGAAGTGTTAATGCATCCACCATATAGCCCTGACCTTGCACCCTCAGATTTCCACCTGTTTCGATCTCTTCAGAATTCTTTGGGTAGTGTTAGATTAACATCAAGAGAGGACTGTCAAAACTACTTGTTGCATTTTTTTGATCAGAAGTCCCAAAAATTCTACAGCAACGGGATCATGTCACTACCTACAAGATGGCAACAAGTTATCGAACAAAATGGCACATATATATTATAATTAAATGAAATTAAACTTGAAAAAAATATGTCTTGAATTTGTTTATAAAATACGAAGAAACTTTTTCCCCGACCTTATAGATAGATTCCTATAACTATGACAAGGGCGCAACCTAGAAATATAACTATCCCATTGCTAAACTAATCTAGTTAAATGATTAAAAATCGATCCAAGAGTGAAATAAAACAATTTATCATGTTATAATAATTTACGTGAATTTGCACAACTGTTACTAATTTTAAATAAACGAGTCAATATTTTTTTTTTTATTATTACGAAATGTCAGAACCAAAACGAACAATGTTATAAGTATCTAGTAATTAAAATTGTGAAACATGAATAAAAACTATCTGTTTTTAACCGTCTTCAAAAAAGGATTCAATGCGTTTTTTAATGTTTGCTACCTCAGAACTCTTCATTTGGTATACGTTATAGGATCATTCATAGTAATATTTGTTAACTGTATTGTATTTCTGGGTAGCAATTCTTTCAAGATACCAACCGAAGTGATAGTCTTGATCCGACATAGCGATAGTCTTGGTACATGTGTAAAAGGGAATGTTGCGTAATCAAAAATTAGAATGTTTTGAAAGAATTTTCTTTCAACTCCTAACCGTTGAGAAGACGTACCCTTCATCATCAGCTTATGCCTATGAGATGATGATTTTTAGACGCAAATACTTGAACAGCTTTAGAAAAAAGATAGTGTGAAAACCACGTCAGTTTCCATAATAAAGCTTTAGAAAATATATGAAAAACGTATTAAGTGCCTATAAAATTTGAGGGTTGGCTTCGATTTCCCTGAGATTCCATCATCAGATCCTGACTTGCGTGACAATGGGACTAAATTGGAAGTATACCCTACCGAACAATTTTTTTTTTTAAATCGTTTAACTGTTGTAGGAGATTTCGGTGAACATACATTTAGAAATAACCGTGGAACATAGAACCTGCGCCTTTTTTGAAGTCGGTTAAAGATGAAAGATGGTTTGTAACTGTCTTGACAGTAGTCAAGAAAGTTCAAACAAAAATCACACAACTTCATATTTATTTATATTTGTGTCATTATGGTTTGTCGTATTTATCGAATAATTCACTTCATATTTCATTTATCCGAATTTAAATATAAAAGACCTTAAAATACTTTTAAGTTTTTTTTTTTTTTAATGAATCGATTGGTACTAAATTTACGTACGATTTTTCATAAAGCCTGTATAAAGCTAATTTAATTTTATATTAATATTTTATTACTGTAACTTAAATAACATTCTATCTTCGTAATTAAAAAAAAGTACCTATTTATCTACCAAACTACTATTAAACTAATCTATTAAACTGCTACCAGTGGGAATTGTTCCCAAAATGCTGGCCCCATTACCACGTTGTATGGCAATGATCACTCTTATCAAAGTAGAGGCCAGCATTTTGGTCTCGAGTTGCATCGATCAGACGTGATGACAAATCTTTAAAAAAAAATTGGCTCCCGATCCCCACGGGCCCATGGTTTCGACCCCAAAAGGCACAAAAATTTACCCACTGTCCAGGATTATATTCTTGGGCCTTTTGAGGTCTTCTGCTGATTCAGCCGTCGCGCCAGCCCTACTCTGCGTTCTGAAAAGATGTGACGGCGCAAAGGTGTCAACGCAAGTCGCGTCCCACACTAAGGGCCGCCTCATTTATATTCAAATACACTTTTATTGATTAATTTAATTCCAAATATATTTTTTACACAAGGACACTACATTATTACATTTTAAACTTAAAATTATGCAAACCAGGAAGACAAGTACGTAAACGTAATATTAATTATGCATAGTTAAAAGATTTAATCATAATTGTTTGTTAATAAATAATATCTTAACTATCATAAATAATAATAAATTATACATACTTTACAAGAGATATGTCATTTCATCAAAATTACAAAACGGCTTACACCCACGTTAACGATCGAGAACCGGTCGTTCTTCTCGACCGATAAACGTAACGTGGGTGTAAGCCGTTTTGTAATAGTTTAATAGCCATAACAGACGGGTCAGCATGGCTGACGTCAACCACCTCAACCAACGAGAGAAAAAGAGAGGGAAATAATGTTCTCACTCTTTCTCTCCTGTTGGTCAGTCAGCGGTTCGTCAGCCATGTTCGATATGTCTGTTACAGCTATAAGAGAAACGTCACCGAACATTCGTGATTACCATTTTTTATTATTACCATTTCCAACACATCTTATCGACTTCACCTGGATCAATCATGGTTGTGGGTTTTAACCTCGTAAAATTTACCGCGACACAACTTAACACTGGCTTTGCAACCGAGGTTTGTTCTTCTTGAGCATCGCCAGTAGCTTTGCAAGTCGTCACCGTACGCGCGTCTGAAGCGGTAACCTTTGCAGACAAGAACTTTTTCGCCCAATATCTCGATATTATCAACGCTATAACCTAAATGATAAAACAAATCGAATTTAATTCAGTATTCAGTAACCTTAGTGCACACATCCCATCATCAGCCAATTAACGTGCACTGTTGGACAAGGCCTCCGTCATAGAGAGGGGTGTTGCCATAATCCCCACGCTTGGCAGGCGGCTTGAGGATCGCAGTACGTTCACCGTGTACTATTAGGACGCTGCTGCCCATCCTCCGGTGGTTCTGGCCGCAGTTTTAGGACATACCCGGGTCCTCATATAAAACGTATAAAACCTCCAACCAACTGACTTATAATCCGTAGAGCTGAGTCGGATCCAGAGTCACCATCGCATTTTATGAGTCGTACACAAAATTTCGAGTCTATGCTGTTGACCATTGAAGAATTCCTTTCATCATCATCAGCCAGAAGACGTCCACGGCTGAACATAGGCCTCCCCCTTTAACCTCCACACTGAACGACAACCTGCCATCTGCATCCACTGGATGCCCGCGACTCTCACGATGTCGTCGGTCCATCTAGAGGCCTACCTACGCTGCGTCTTCCGATTCGTGGTTTCCACTCAAGAACTTTTCTTCCCCAGCGGTTCCTTAAATTTCCTTGCCTGGAGCTAACCCTGGATGTCGATTCAGGTCACGCTTAAAATGCATTGTCATCGGAATTTAACCAAGATGTAAAAATTCAACTCCGTAGGAAGATTTGACCTAAACAAACAAACTAACATACAAACATTGCAAGGTTATTGTAAAAATATAACGTGGTTAACAATAGGCCTTATTGTATAAGCCATACCTATCTCAAGTAAGGTACAGAGAATCTTGCAACATCTAAATAGTGATGAAATAAATATAATTATTGCAACATACGATAGGCTCAAATAAAAAACTGCATGGAATGCTCGATATATCAACAATAATATTATGAATATAATATGTATATCATATATACGAAAGTATTTATATTATATTTTTTTATTTTCTGACATGTATTCACTATTACTTTCAACTAATCAAAGACTTGAGGTATCAAGAAAAAACACAAAAGATCTTGGTTTTTTAATATCATGGACAGACTTTTGCCATTTCTAAATAATAAAAAGAAAACGCTCCCCTTAACTCCGTAGTACAGGCGGAAAAATCTGATTGAATCCAAGGATCAGGAAAAATTAATTAGTACTAAAAAATACAAGTCAATAATATTTTAATGAAATTGAAAAGAAAATAACTATTTGTCATATCAGATACTACAACAACCAATTTGCCAGGTCAAAGTGGATCGTGATTGTGTTTTTTCACCAGGAAAAGTTTCCCGTGGACTATCTTGAGGATGCTTTTACAAATACGTTGTTTTCTTTTGGAGCAACGCCAGTAGGAATTTATTGCGTCCCCGTAGTCACGTCTGTAGCGATAACCGTTGTGGAAAAGAACTTGGCCACCCTTCGCTGTCTCCAACACTTCGAATATTGCAATATCTAGAAAATTATGGTAGTACCTATTCACTTTTTTCTATGTAACTGTGTGAAGAAACGAGCGAAGTCGCTCAAAATTACAAGTTATGGCCTCATTTCGGGTTTGCAGCACTTCACTGGTGAGAATCACAATAATTAAGCGGTAAAAGTTCCGTTTTATTTGAGTTTATTTCGTTTTTCTTAATACGCAACCAAATGGCGACTAATGGCCGAATGAAGAGTTTAATAAAGAATAGGTATTTCATACCCGGAGTGGCAAAAAGATATGGTTGTAAAACTTAAACACATTTTATGCAGGTAATTATTTTGTTAAGGTTGCAAGTGCCGCAAAGGGGCATTTTACAATAATCGCATGTTCTAGTAGTATTATTTTTGCATTTTGTAACATGACATATTTGTTTCTGTCGAATTTCCTGCTCTTGGTCAGAATATCTAAGAGAAGGTTCCTCCCCCTCACAATTAATGCATATATAGATTTTATTGAGGTTGCAAGAGCCGCAAACGGGCATTTTACAAGTATCGCAAAATTTATAAGTTTTGTTTTTGCACCTTTTTATATGACATATTCGTCTAAGTCGAACCTCCTTGCGTATGAGATCTAGATGCAGATTTATTGTTTATGCTCTTAACATGCATGTATTTAGTGTGTCCTTTGATGTTGTAAACTTTGTCGCTGCATTCACTCGTTGAATCTAGAATAAATTCAGCCATTTTATTACTGAATTTTCTGAAGTTTTATAATTTAAATTTGGTGGTTTTTATGTACCTGTTTCTTTTGTGACATAGGTGGCAAACAGGCATGCGCTATGGATACTACCTATGGAGACTTGTAACACCAGAGGCATCACAAATACGTTGCCGACCCTTTAAGACTCTATTAACTCCCTTTTTGAAGAACCCCATGTTGTAGCTTCTCGGAAACACCGCGGAAGGTAACTAGTATGTTAGTTTCCATTCATCTCTATCATTCAATCTCAATTCAACATCTTTTACAATTTCAATCTTTTTAATTTCACTCAGTTTAACTTTACAAAGAGTTGGTGAATACAATACAGAAACATATTAATTTTGCCTAACTGAGGTCGCGTGCTTTCCATTCAACATACATGTAACGATTACTAACGATTAACTTCATTGCGACGATTCCTACGATCAACTTCTAACACTTCATGATTGTGTTCATTCGTGACGAAGACTTCTCCGCGAATCATCTTGATGTTGCATTTGCAACCTCGACGTTTCTTGATGCACCTCCAGTAGCTATTTACATTGTCGCCATAATCGCGATTGAATCGGTACCCCTTGAAGATCAACACCTTACCTCCTTTCCCTGTTGTCAATATCTTATATTCTGTAAGAGAAGTTAGTACAATATTGATATAAACTTAACGCTTTAGTTTTACTCACACATAAATTCACATGATAATAATTATTATGAGAAACTATCGCACCGCATAGGAGACCTGGTAAAAACCAGAGTGCGAACCATGGCTTCCTCCCTCGTAAATGGTTTCGGAAGAGATAACTTCAGCCGCCTTCTGGTGGACGAAGCTCTCATGAACCATTTTGGAGCTATAGTAATGGCTGCGCGGCTGTCTGGTGCTAGCGAACTTGTCCTCATCGGAGACATCAATCAGCTACCTTTCATTGACAGAGAAAATCTCTTCGAAATGAGGTACCATCGCCCAAACCTGATCACAAATATCAGTCAGGAGTTGCTTTGTACACACAGGAACCCAATGGACGTCGCGTATGCACTGAGGGAAATATACTCCGGTATGTATTCCTCCGCTCCCCGTATTAGGTCCCTTGAGCAGAGACGGTACAATGGGGCGCAATTACCCAGCACCCTCCCCAACACCCTTTTCTTAGTGCACACGCAGGAAGAAAAGGAGACCCTTATAAGCCAGGGTTATGGGGGAGGTACGGGGTCGCGCACTCTTACCATACATATAGCTCAGGGACTAACATACGAGTCGGTAATCGCCATAAAGACCAAGCCAAAAATGAAGCTGCACGAGAGCGTGCCGCACGCGGTCGTTGCAGTATCGCGGCACACCGGGACCTTCGTCTACTACGCTGACGACATCGAAGACGATGCCATCAGTCGATTCGTGCGTCGAGCATCGGCTGCGTCACCGAAGACCATTAAAGACTACAACTTGCAGATGGCCATCAGAGATCGGAACGCGGCGGTGATGGAGGCCCTGGGCCGGGAGGAGGCGATTGTAGTGTAAGAATAGGATTTGAAATGTAAAAAAAGCGTTTAGAAATAAGGATTGTGTGTATGCTTCGAGCATTCATGCTCACCATCGAAAGCACCTTCTTGCGGCGGCGTCGTGTGTCGGGTCGCTCTCTTCCCTCAAATATGGTTGAGGAGGGCAATGGCTGGCACATGAGTCATACTCGTGATCGGGTGCTGCTTGCGGGTCGCTGGTCTGCTCGCGGTATACACATAAACTAGTAATAACATGACTAAATTGTTTTAACCTTAGATTAAGTATAACTAACTTCCTCTCCCTGTATTGTGTAATGTAAATTCGTTAAAGTTAACAAAATAGTAGTAAATTGTAACAAAAGTCACGGACCCCGGTGTCTGTGGAGTGATATTTTAATTATAAAAAAAAAAAAAAAAAAAAAAAATATGAAAACTAAAGTGGTTTTCACACATTTTGATTATATTATATAGGAATTACTCACGTAAGATACTGTATGAATGATGTAAAGAAAATTAAATAATAATTATCAATAAAACGTACGTTACTTTTTATCACTCAGATCAATTTTACCCGTATTAAATCGAGATAGCTTCAAATTGGTTTTTATTACGAGCTAGTTTTGAAGTGTGTTAAAGTGCGGCCACTAAAAGAATGCGATTGACAGTTGCCATAACATTGTAAAAACCTGAACGAAAACCGCGATCTACGATAGTAAAATACTATAAAGCCCAACGCAGTCTGGAGAGTGGACGGGACGTCGAGGCGTAAGCATGAAACTCAACTCTTTTCAGTTTACACTAGGTTGAAAATTGTACCTCATTTTCTAGTTTTAGAACAAGTTGAGGTACAACGCTTTGCGGAGGTGCGGTGGGACGATTTTGATCCTACGGTAAACACGGTTAAATTTACTTTACCATGACCGCTTGCATGCTGTGACGCCGTTACGACATTCCAGCATGGCTAACATGCACACCGCGACATAATCCTGTTGTCGCCCTGTCGAGCGAGAACGCGACAAGGTGCCTACGGTTTTATATACGCCTGTCTCGCTTTGGCACGACAAAAAGAGTCGACAAAACCCTGTCGCGGTGTGCATGTTAGCCCGCCAGGGGGCGTTGGGCCTAAGACCTACCTAGAACGGCTGCTGAGACAATGCGTCTGACAACTGCAGTAAAAACTTAAAAATTTGAATGAACAACATTTTCTTTCTTACTGTAGTATATTGGCTACCAGCTACAATCTTAATCATTAATAATTCTCGCAATTTAAAAAACTAAAAACATGCTTTAAAATCGCTAATCCTGAAGATCCTGGTAAATAAGGATAACGGGACAAACTATTTAAATTATTGCAATGTCATCGGTCCTTGATAAGTGTGCACAATTTAAATTAAATTCGACGTTTTGAAATACATAGTTGAAAATCAAGTTCGAAGATTCTGTTACATACATACATTTTAAAAAACTACCGAATGGAGAACCACCTCCATTTTTGAAGTCAGTTAAAAATAAACCCAGCGGTTTAGCCGCCTTTGCTTATTTGGTGGCCTTGATCTTTAAGATGGCTAAATATTGGCCTTTTTAGAAATTCGTACCCAAATGGTAAAAACGAGACCTTATTACTAAGCCTACGCTGCCTGTCTGTCTGTCCGTCCGTCCGTTCTACCTTTAAACAGCTGTATCTTGGGAACCGTAATAAATAGCCAGTTTAAATTTACACAGAATATGTATTACGGCGGATTAATTATGAAATAATAAAAAAGTAAAAACTAAAGGGTAATACAACAAACGTATTTTTTAACGTATTTTTGTAATTGCTCTAATGTAAATACGTTAATACCTACAATTTCAAACCTACAACCTACAAGCGTCAAACCTGACATGATTTTAGTACACACTCTAAATTATAACAAGAAATAATATATAATGGCCAAGTACGAGTCGGTGACTAATTTCTGTTCATTACCAAGTTATAACTGGTAATTTCGTTACTTCCATGACTTTATCATTTCTTTCACGGAATCGAAATGCGACATGCCACATTTTGAAGTCGGATTTTTTAATTGATAATTAATTATATTATTTAGTGGTGCGCGAGTCCGACTCGAACTTGGCCGGTTTATTTCTTCCCATGCCGAAAAATCGGTAAAACAATTTAGCTCTCCTGACTAGCCTAGTCATAGACCTAAAATATTTTTTTGACATCCTAAATCTATGAGCCTAGTACCAATTGCCTGCGGTGTGATCTATCTCATTATGTAGCAACGGGTTGAATTTAATTGAAACGGAATCCCAGGTCGGGACTATATTCTTATCAATATTCGGGAGTTTAGGAGGGTCGTGATTGTGTAGTTTCTGCGAGAAGACACTGGATCCAAGGCTGGTGGCAGAAGCTCGGCAGCCTCTCAGTCTTTTGGAACAGTACCAGGATATTCTCCCGTCAGCGTTGCGTTTCTGGTAGCTGTAGGTGTACCCACCAACTAGTAGGAGGGGGTGTTTGCCCCCCTTTTTCGTCCAAACAAATGTTCCTGCTGAGAGGATTACAGTATTAGTCGTAAACTTTTACTTTCAAGTTACAAAGCAAGAAAAATAGTCTTATTTTTATATATTTTAGTGACATGCATACATTTTATACCTACTTTGTTACCTTGACATTATTTCAAAGTAACAATACAAACAGTGCAGAAGACAAAATCTTAATTTAAATAATCATTGTGGTAATGTAGATGGATGTCAAAAATTATTATAAAAATAATTTAATTATTTTATTTTTGTCAAATTACATCAAATTGTAATTATTACTAAGTAAATACGTATTTGCTATTCGCTAGGTGTTGGCCAGACAAACCCTTTGACCAGACAAACAAGGGAGATATGGTAAGGTCGCGTGGCGGGTGCGAAAGCTATACCAGGCTTCATGCAGGCTTCACAAGCTCGCCATGCAGACGACCTTGCAGACCTTTTTTGCAAATGGACTACTAGCTGCGCCCCGCGGTTTCACCCGCGTGGTGATGAAAATCGGTGATGATGGTGATGATGAAAAGTAGCCTATGTGTTAATCCAGGAGATAAGCTATGTATATATCAAATTTCATCCAAATCCATCCAGCCGTTTCTGCGTGATTGAGTAACAAACATATATCCATCCATCCAAACTTTCACATATATGATATTTTATATATGTTATTAATTCGGCTTAAATTCACAACATCACGCCTGGAAGCAAAGCTGATAGCAATTGGACAAAAAAGGAAACGGTAGTAATTAAAACATAACCTATGATTTTTTTTGTTTAAATTAAAATGCTTACTATACATACAGTAAGTACGTATTTTAAGAAAACAGAACGGTGTCATTTGTTTTTAATTTTGTAATACAATAACTTTACATATAATATTAATACATAAGTTTATGTATATATCTTTATTCAATAAAGCTTAATAGCTATGGTAGGTATATTTTAAATGGTATGTCAATAAATCTTCGATAAATGAAAATAATTATAAATTTACAGACAACAGCAAAAAGACCGCTATTATGCCGTTTGTGACAGCAACGGTTTTCGCATCGTAAATATGAAAGTTGATGCACTGTTTATTAATTAGTTATTTTGGTTTTAGTTTTTTTTGTGAGTTTTAGTTTTTGTTATACGGTATGCATGATATTTGACACACTTCGATTATTAATATATATATTTTAATATAATGTGAGCCATGAAATTGCCACTAAAATATAAAATTGTTCATTTAAAAATTATTATCCTCATCATTCTGGATAACTATAACTCAAATTTGTATTATGAAGTCACCATTTTCATTTTTGTTTTCGCCCATAGCCTTTCGTCCACTTAGTATAAGTCATATTCAGTATTTTTGAGACCTATAATTTGAATTTATATTAGTTCGTTTAAATGCTACCCAATAATTATTGAGTTGTCTTATGGTTGGTAATTTCACTCCTTCCATCTTACTAAGAGCAGCTAGAATTGCTTTTGGTTTCAGACGCAGATCAAACAATTTGTTGATTTCCGTTTTAGTTTTCTCGTGAATACCATAATCATCCCGGGTGCCAATAATATCATGGTTATGTTCTAAATCCGATAGATGGGCAATTACATTATCTCCATCATTTACGTATAACAAATAAAGCTCAGAGTCACACTGCGGCCCTCTCTTTTTTACTTTATTGCATCTATAATATTTTTTTATACCGTCTTCACAGGTACGTGTGTAATTTCGCGACCAAGTTTTTTCCGATTTTATAAAATCTTCAGCTTCTTCTGCATTCATAAAATGTTTTAAAACTATCCAATTTTTTCCCCTTCTTTGCTTCTTCGTTACTTTTTTATCTACTTCACTCTCAGATTCACTCGATTGGTACGCTGGAACTGCATTTAACATGTTACTACTCGTCTCTGGTAAAATACAATCTTACATGTTAACAGCTAATGACATTTGCAGTTAAGTTAAAGTAAAACACTAAATATTACAGCCCGCACACGAATGCACCTGAAGTGACCCAAACTTCTATGCTGCACAGAGAACTGAGTTTTGTTAGATTGCAAGTTGACACCATGTTTTTAAAATAATATTAACCTAATTTATTAACTATTTACAACTAAAATATGAATTTGGTACTGATTGCCATAGCCGCCCAAATTAATGCAACGCAACCCAAATTGACGACATGGAAATGGAAACGTGAAACATTTTTATGCTTATTCATTGCTTATGGCTTATTTCGTTATTACTGGTACGATTTTACTAAGTTAAGGATATTGGAAAACGAAAGTCAACTTTACGCCAGTAAAGTTAGTAGGTAGTTTAAAAACATAAATGATTGGAAATTTTGACACAGTCAAATGATTTAACTTCTTTTTAATCGACTTCCAAAAAGGGGACGTTTGTGAATTCGACAGTTTTTTTAATATTTCCTCAGAACTTTTGGATTTTGATGATTCTTTTTTAATTTGAAAGCTGGAGCTTCCCGTGTGATCTCATGTCAATTTGGTCCAGTTTTGTAATTTTTATGAAGTCGGTTTTTATATTGATAATTATTATTAACACAATTTTTAGTTTTACTCATCAGTCCATCTTGCCGTTGTAAAAGCGTAGCTATATATTTTTGCATATATTTGGAATCTTGAATAGAGGCTGAAACTGTTCTTTTATGCCTTTCCATTTGGATATTTATGAGTATGCATATTTGATATGGCTCCGTTTATCTACATGTTTAATATTTCCAATTCTCACTTTATGATAAGTGCCGTCAGGAGTTTTCTGGTAAATAGGTTTCTCGTGATTCCTGTGTTTCTCGTATTCAATAATCTGACCGTCGTGACGTAAGACCTTTATGTAAGCTTTACAGACATGGTTTGCAGTACAACGCCATCTCTCGAAGCCAATTGAAGTTGAATGCCGGCCGTACGAATATTCATTATAATAGATTACTTGTTTTCCATTGCTTAGTGTCATCAAAGTAAATAAATCTGTAAGTAAATAAGTAATATCTCGTAATATTTGACTGATTTACACTTCTCTTAACACTCTTAAGCGCACCTGTTAAATCATATATTACGCATATCTACTTCACGGGTCACCTAGCCGAGTTTGGGGTCTGCTTAAGTCAATTATAACACAATAAATGTATACCTCCTATAGTGGGATAGTGTAAAAATATAAAAAAAATACTCACCAATTGAACTATGAATGTGACTACAAAACTATATAGCTTTAGTTACGGAATCCTACCATATGCGTGTCTCGACACGCTCTTTGCCAGTTATTAATTAAATTTACTGTAGATCTAGTACCTATATTCTTATATGGTTTTGAAGTTCTGGAAGTCAGTCCAGAAATGAATAAAACAATTTCTAGCTAGCAAGTCCTAAGGCTGCATTAAGCTTCTCTTTTTATTTATTATTTATTTATTTGCGATCAAATAAATCAGCTTGCTGAGCTTACAGCGAAGCCAACGCGCACAGCAAGCCAAAATTGTATAAGTAAATATTATTTTCCGTTACGCAGAAACAGCAGATAAGACACCTAATATTAACTAAAAAAAACTACATAGGCATCCATCATACACTTAAATTTAACATAAAATATATCTGGATACTGATCAATCAGATCTTTGAGAAGATTGAGCTCTTCTAATTTCTTTTGACTTTATATATCCGTAACTAATTATTGAACTGAAAATCAAGTGTTAGGTATTTATTTATTCAAAAACTGTAGTAAGTGTTCACATAACTAGATGAACGCCCGCTACGTTGTTTGCCTTTGGCCTAGCCAACTAAACAGATACCTATAATAATAAAAAACCTTAATTAAAAATAACTTTCTTAGTGTTATCCTACGATTTATGGAACACTTTAGCAAAATTTCATGCTTCTAGTTCCAGCAGTTTAGGCTGTGCGTTCTCCGTCAATAAATGAATGACTGATTTTTTATTTACAAGTAGATTTCTTATTGTAACGACTTATTAAATTCAAGCAATCAGGAGAAAAAGATGAGGAAAAATAAAAAAATTACTTATATTTATACGTATTTTATTCCTTTTTATTATAAGGGAATTACGCACTCACGTAATATTAAACCAGTTACTCCGACTATAGTCTATGTTAGCGCGTCCATCAAGTAATATGGTGGAGCACGCCGACACTTGAGGGAGCAGGTGAAAGGGACGATAGTGAGAACGACGACTGACCTGAGTATTTCCGGGGAGACGAGCAAGGCTGCGTAACCCCGTTCTTGGATGTTCTGGAATCTTCTGGTCTTCGGATCAGCTCAAGCGTTAGTAGACTGTATGGGGGTGGCGGTTACTCACGCACGCGGCGCGAGCGCGGGGAAGCTATTTGGCACAGCTTCCTACGGGAACCGTATCCCGGGCGGTGGTATCGCACGATCACTCGAGAGGACGAGGTAACGACGATCAGCGGTAAAATTAGTGGTGGTGGCAGCAAGGTGTACTCACACGATGCGGTACGAATCCGTCGCCGACAAGGGTCAAGCGCAGACTGCTTGCATGAGTGCAAGCAGCGAGTCTCATCTAAACCACGAAACGTAACAGTGACAGCCGTCGTTCATGGAAGATGAGGGTAGGAAAAGGTAGGTAGGAAGAAATAAAATAAGGCGTCACTGAGTGGCGCTAACAGTATTTACACATATCGTTTAACTTTATCGCTGGAAGATATTTTAGAACATTTTAAATGACCGTAAGTTACATAATTATTTGTCATATAGGTCTGTGATGCACCACAGGTATAAGCATCTATTTACGTAACGTGAACATTAAAAAAATTGTATCCCTAACCATTTCTATTAAAATAAAATTGGTGTGTAGCTAATTCGGGATGCGGGTTAAAAAGTCTTTGACCAATTATATAACAATAAAAAGGACGGGGTTTTAAATTTTATATGAATTATAATCAATGATTAAAATTTTACATAGTTTGTTATTATTAGTTCATGTAATTGTGAAACATAAATAGCTTGTGAATATCGTCAGCACAATCTGAATGCGAATCTGGAATGTATGGTTCATTCCGTGTTGATAGGTCAGCAGTATGAATTGGTAAGACATATGGCACCTTACTTTTTGATGGGCTTGCAATTTGTGAGTTATGGAAGTTTTGACATTTAGAAACTTTCCTTACAACTGTTTTTGAGGATTGATCTGTATGTATATTAATCAAATTAGTATATCTTTTCTTATCTCTGTACCGCTGACTTTTTTGTTTGTCATATTCTTTACGACGTTTGATTTTTTCCTCTTCCTCAGCTGTGATTGTTCGATGTTTATAAATTTGTGAACTAACTATTGCATCAGTTTCTTTCTTTTTTTTATCTCTATATCGCTTACATCTAATTTTGTTTTGAATTTTCCTTCTTTTTTTAATTTCATCATTTTCATCATCAGAGAAATCTGCTACTCTATCGTCGTCCTGTCTTTTTCTTATACCACCGTCTAAAGACATCTTTAATTTTGTTTTCACGTTGGATCGAGAGTCTAAACAAATATAGAAAATGGTTATTTACAAACAATAATTGTAATACAATATTTTTTTGTTAAGATCAATTGGTAAAATTGAATAATTATAAGAGTATAAATAATATATTCCAAAAAAAAAAACATAACAGAACACGTATTGTATTTCTTACAATTTAAATGAATAAACAATAATTTTGAGAAATTAAATTTATTATATTATTTCAAACAAAACAAACCCTACACCTCAAACTAATCTATCGGTCCAGATGGGATTTAGCCAACATTATTTATGTGACATTTACAAAAATAAGGCCCGGGTACGTAGATATTTGCAAGATTTACTCAAATTCTCACGTATGTCCCCTGTTTCGTGATAGCAAACTTTGGTGGCGGATGCGTGTGTTCTTTTTGGTTGCTGATTACTTTATTGTCTTTAGTAACCTTGATGGAAGCCGAGCATTTAGAAGAATTCGGGCAACGCCAGGTGGAAAAATTGGGGTTTTCATACCGCAACGTATAGGTGAAGCCATGGTACATACAGCACACCTTGCCGTTACTCAGCACGATCATCGTTGGTTGATCTGATGAAAAAACATAATAGAATAAGGCGATAAGATATTGATTGTTAAAATACTCCACGCCATTCTGGAGTGAGTAAGAAGCCAAGGCAATGAGAAGAAACGCTAACTTGATGACCTTGTGACGAGTGCTGTTTGAAATAAGTTTTGATTGAAACTCTCCCCAGAATGTTACCAATTTCATCAGTAACTCTCTTTATCACTCCATCAAAACTCGCGTGAGGAAATATTATCAGTTATTACAAACGGCTTACACTCACCCTCACGCTCTTCGCTCTGTTTATGTATAGCAAGACAGCAGGTTGACGCTTAACTGTAGGTGTTTTCGGTTGGATTTTGTGATGCAATCGTGAGGGTTAAAAGTGTTTATTTTCAATGTATAATAATCACGAAAACCTAAGAAATCATTAATAATAGTCCTTGTTAAATAAAACTATTTGCTTTTAAGGGAAAATATGATTTTCTTTAATTACCAATTCTTTAACATTAATAACTAAATCTAAGAGATATAGTTTGATACTTACTTGTTGACTTTGTACACTTTGTACCCTCGGAAACTGATTTTAGCATTGAATCTTCATCGTATTAGATCCTAAATCCTCACATAAGTATTGTTGATTGTTTTCATGTAAATCGGCGCTGCATGGTTGTGTTCACCTACGGAGTCGATGAGCTCACCTTCATTCGAAATAATGAGGTAAGCTTTACAATGATTGCTGGTGGAACACCTATAACGCCCCCCTTTCTTACTGTGGTACCAAATGGTATATGTGAAACCTTTGTACATGTAGAACTGCTTCCCATTGATCAGTGTTATAAGTTCAATATTATCTGCAAGAACATCTACGTAATTAGTTTCCATACAACAAAGACTGATGGAATAAACAAACGTTTTCATGTATGATATAAGAATATTGTGATCTTTGGTCAACTGAAAAGAAACCCTCTATTACTGAATTCAGTAATAGAGATTTTAATTGACCGAAGATCACAATATCCTTATATCATACTTGAAAACGTTTGTTTTATCATCATCATCAGCCAGAAGACGTCCACTGCTGAACATGGGCCTTTCCCTTTAACCTCCACAGCGTGCCGCACGCGGTCGTTGCAGTATCGCGGCACACCGGGACCTTCGTCTACTACGCTGACGACATTGAAGACGATGCCATCAGTCGATTCGTGCGTCGAGCATTGGCTGCGTCACCGAAGACCATTAAAGACTACAACTTGCAGATGGCCATCAGAGATCGGAACGCGGCGGTGATGGAGGCCCTGGGCCGGGAGGAGGCGATTGTAATGTAAGAATAGGATTTGAAATGTAAAAAAAGCGTTTAGAAATAAGGATTGTGTGTATGCCTCGAGCATTCATGCTCACCATCGAAGGCACCTTCTTGCGGCGGCGTTGTGTGTCGGGTCGCTCTCTTCCCTCAAATATGGTTGAGGAGGGCGATGGCTGGCACATGAGTCATACTCGTGATCGGGTGCTGCTTGCGGGTCGCTGGTCTGCTCGCGGTATACACATAAACTAGTAATAACATGACTAAATTGTTTTAACCTTAGATTAAGTATAACTAACTTCCTCTCCCTGTATTGTGTAATGTAAATTCATTAAAGTTAACAAAATAGTAGTAAATTGTAACAAAAGTCACGGACCCCGGTGTCTGTGGAGTGATATTTTAAATATAAAAAAAAAAAAAAACCTCCACACTGAACGATATCCTGCCATCTGCATCCACTGGATGCCCGCCACTCTCACAATGTCGTCGGTCCGTCTAGTGGGAGGCCTACCTACGCTGCGTCTTCCAAATCGTGGTCTCCACTCAAGAACCTTTCTTCCCCATCGGTCATCAGTTCTTCGAGCGATGTGGCCTGCCCATTGCCACTTCAACTTGCAAATTTTAATAGCAATATCGGTGACTCTGGTACTTTGGCGAATATCTACGTTCCGGATTTGATCGCGCAAAGAAACTCCGAGCTCTAGCTCTCTCTATTGCTCGTTGTGTGACTCTGAGTTTTTCTAAAAGGCCAACAGTTAAGGACCACGTCTCAGTACCATAATATGTCATCACTGGCAACACACTGGTCAAAGACCCTTGTCTTTAGGCACTGTGGTATCTTGGTCGAGAAGATGTCACGCAAAATTTATACATTTTCCAAAAACTATTTTTAAAGTTTGTAAGACTATGGTATTTTGTACCTGAGTTCCTTCTCGTTTTCGACCGCGTAAGGTTATGGACATTAAGATCCCTTTAAATAATTTTGTGGATTAATAAAACTAATTATTATAAATCACGGCACTAAAGTTGGGGTAGAAAGGCTCTCGAATGGAGACCACGAACCGGAAGACGCAGCTTAGGTACGCCTCCCTCTAGATGGACCGACGACATCGTGAGAATCGTGGGAATCCAGTGGATGCAGATGGCAGGTTGTCGTTCAGTGTGGAGGTTAAAGGAGGAGGCCTATGTTCAGCAGTGGACGTCTTATGTCTGATGATGATGATGACGCTGTTTTAAACTATCACGGTTGTTCACTAAAGTTATATGATTATTTACGGGATATTTACCGTGGTAAGGTTGTGGAAGGAGCTCCCGATATTTCGGCGCAGTTACATGCACCATGTTCACGGTTGTTCCATGTTGTCTTCCCGTGAACATGGTGCATGTAACTGCGCCGAAATATCGGGAGCTCCTTCCACAACCTTACCACGGTAAATATCCCGTAAATAATCATATAACTTTATGATGATGACGGCACTAAAGTTGTTAGGTTAGGTTATATGATATGGAACTTATCTATGAGAAGTTTTTGGTTACATAAAAATAACCCTGTTAAATATTTATCGGCTTTTTTATAGTCTTCTTCTTCTTAGTCGTAGTATTCTCCTCGTATACTCGTATATTTCAGTGGTTATGTACCAAAACCCACATGCTTTTATATTTTCCAAGCCTTTTGTAGACTTTGATAATCGAATAATACACAAAAAGTGAAACCACGATGCTTGTAAAAGATTTTATTGTAAATTAACTAAACACATACAAGATATAAAAACAACTAAAAACATCTGTGCCTGTTGAAATGTGTTTAAAACCTATATCTACACTAATATTATAAAGAGGAAAGATTTGTACCTATTTTTGTATGTTTGTATGTTTGTAATGAATAGGCTCCGAAACTACTGAACCGATTTGAAAAAATTCTTTCACTGTTGGGAAGCTACACTATCCCCGGGTGACATAGGCTATATTATATTTTGTAGCGAGGCCGAAGGCCGAGCTTACACTCGTGCGAAGCCGGGGCGGACGGCTAGTTAAACATACGCAGCGACTACGTTTAAATACAGGTGCAATGTACAAGACACTGCAGAAAAGTACATAATTCCACGTGAGATTAAAAATGAAGAAAAAGTTTTTAATAATAAAATACAAAACCGTCATCATTATAATACACAGATAAACAAACACATAATCAATGTTATTACTAACTAGCTGCGCCTCGCGGTTTCACCCGCGTGGTGATGAAAATTGGCGATGATGATGAAAATAAAAATAGCCTATGTGTTAATCCAGGACATAAGCAATGTATATTCCAAATTTCATCCAAATCCATCCAGCCGTTTCTGCGTGATTGAGTAACAAACATCGATCCATCCATCCAAACTTTCTCATATATTAGTGTGATGAATAGTGTGAATAATTATTAGTCAGCGTATTTCATGTAAAATAATAAATCTCGAAGTTAAAAATAAAATAAAAAACACGCATTAAAATCGCTAATCCTGAAGATCCTGGTAAGGATAATGGGACAAACTATTTAAATTATTGCATTGTCATCGGTCCTTGATAAGTGTGCAAAGTTTCAAATCAATCAGACGTTTTGAAAGGGGTGAAAATCACGTTCATAGATTCCGTTATATAGATAATAAATACCTATAATAAAAGCATGTTAATAATAACAGCTTTTATTATTTCACTTCTGGGTATATTTTTCTCTCTTGCTACTCGTATGCTCAATTTTGCCCTAATCTAGTCTATTGCATGGAGACTTGGAGAGTAATACTATCATTTTTAATCGGTGCTAACATAAGACCTAGGGAAATGGCCGTTTTTCGCTATGCCTTTGGAATAAACTATACTATACTATAGGGTCCTATATTGTGAAAGCCCGGTGGCAATGGTGCTCGCATCAACTTACTCGCACCATGTGCGCGAAGAGGACGCCAGACGAACATCTTTGCCACGAAACTTATGCAATAAGGATCCAGTTCGAACCTCGATGGGGACTAAAACTTTACCCTCTTATGTATAAGCTAATCTATGCTGTATAAAGGTCTGTAAACTTCCCACTGTCCAGAATTGTCATGAGTCAAAGCGACACGATAGCTACAATCTGTGTGTCTTCAAGTCAAGAGTGAATCGGTTTCTTCTAGGCAAGCGTGATCCATCGTAGGCCGCATCATCGCTTAACATCAGGCGAGTTGGCGGCCAAGAGCAAGCCTATTTAGCAATTTAAAAATAAAGCGAGACAAAAAAATATATGCAAACATTAGCTTATTGAGCATTGTTGTATAGGAGGGATACTAGTAGGGTCATTCCATGTAAAACGCTATCACAGCAAAAAAATATAAAGTACCCTTTTTTATATATTAGTTGCTTAGGTAAGCCTAATTACATTGAATCATATGAATTGACTGAAAACTCTAACAAAAATTCTTTTTTAACATTTTTTTCTTTCTTTGAAGTATGACAAAATATTCGCTCGGTGGCAAACATTTTTGGAGCTAATAATGGCAAAACTGTAAACCTAATATGACGTTAATTGTCAAAGCTAACTTTACGCCATTTTGAGTAGTGATACATGAACTGTTTCGTAGACGTAAATTTTCTGTAAATCGGTAAGTTTTCCTTTGTTTATATTACTTTTTTATAGAGGATATCGCATGTTACACAAATAAGGGAAAAGTTTAGTCTTATTGCACTAACAGCTTCACGGCTTTGGGAAAGTAAGGTAATGTTTGCTAACAAATGGTCAATGTCTTAGATTTTATACTAAACTTTGTCAATTATGATAATTTGGCTAATCAAATTTCGTTACGCCCGTTACGTATTGGGTGTAACACAGTTTTGGTGAAGCTTTGCGGCTGAAAAAAAATAGCTTTCACGTATTGTTGAGAGCAAATTGTGTATTTTTTAAGGCATAATGTTAATAACCCGGTTTGAGTAAGATTTCGTAACACTTTGGGTATTTTTTTTTATATTTTAGACCGTTTATGGTGAATATAAGTTTTAGTTGCTATTATTTAACTTTATTTGCATGTTGGGTGTTTTGTATAATTGCTTATAGGTTGGTGTAGGTATTTAAGGTTCACGAAACGATGCCTTCAGCCAAAGAATGAATGAAAAAGTTTCAAGAAAGAATGAAAAATGAACCAGCGAAGCAAGTCGAGCACCTGCATAAAGAGAAGAAGAGAGATCGCAACAGAGAAGAGCCTATGAATATGAAGAGTCACAAGAACCCAATGCAGTTTCTGTGAAGATTCAACCAGGAGTGTTTGACTTAATCAAAATAACTGCAGAGGGTAAAAAAAAGAATTGAATATATAAGTATGCTGCGATTTTTCAGTTCCTTTAGTGACGAAGAAAGCGAGGTTTGCGTTTTTTATTTTTTTTTATTTTTAATTATTGCAAAAGTAGTCATTAGCAACGAGCAAGACCAGTATCTGATGTCCCTTTTGAAAGTATTTTTGAATTTTATTTGATCTAATGCTCTAAAATAAGGGTATCCGCACATAGTACAATTTTGATTATAGTATTGATATTTTTGAAAGAAAACCATTTAACATTTAATTACATTACTTGAGTTTCTACATCATTTAGTTTGTTTTGTGTTCAAAAATGTTACAGTAATTAAAGATTTTTCATCAAACTTTGTTTCTTATTCGTACGCGTTACGCCCGTTACAAAAGCCTGTTACGCCCGTTACGCACAAATATTTACGTAAATTTTAAATTATCGCTTGTTTTTCTTTAATAAATGTTGTAGATGGTGGGTTGTTAATTTGGCTACAGCTTAACGTTAATTTTTATTCATAAAACAAGGGAAATTCGCAGAGTTTTGCAAAAATGTCGCGCCATCCGGAAGTGAGAGGCAAAATCAAGTTACGCCCGTTACGGTACTTGCGGCAGATTTTCTCGAAATCTATAAAACTAATAGGAAACTAAAAGAATCATTAATTTAATATAGGTTAAAAAGTGACTAATTAAGTTATAAAATGAATATGCTTCCCTTATAAAAGATTATTAAATTACCATTTGAAAGTGTACGACCTCTTACACCCGTTACATGGAATGACCCAGTATAAAGTGACAATATCTTCTATTTCGCAGCTGGATGGATGAAGAACGCTCCACTGACCTTGGTTGTCTCATAAAAATACTTCTTTATCTTAGCACATATAAAAATAGCATAATTCCTTACAATATAGATGAAATCGTAGCGATGGCCACTACTCAATCTACTAATTTACACTTTACTAATATTATAAAGAGATAAAGTTTGTATATTTGTAATATCACCGAAACTACTCTAAACACCGGAAAAATATTTTCATCCCTGAGTGAGGGCTATGTTCTTTACAACGTGGGCAAGTCCGAGCGTCGAATATATAGTTCAATGTAAACATGTAAGCTTTCATAGAACCAATCTGAATTAACTACCTTCTTCAACGGATTCCTGGACTATTTCGAACAGAAAATAATCAGTGGACTTTGTTTTAGGAGCTTTTTTCATACAATATTTCCCGTCTTCATTTCTAACAAATTTTCTGGGAGGGTGCAGATGTTTTCCTTTCTCCCGCTCTACTGAGTAGTCCTCACTCACGATGATTGCTGCGTAGCAGTTATGTGTGTTTATGCATCTCCATTTTTTGTCGCAGTACGGGGTTTTCGTGTAGTAGTGGCCTTTGTACATAAGTAGCAGTTTATTGCGGATCGTAGTTATCAGTTGCACTGAAAATATAAAGAAATCAATTACATTCAATTTTTATATATAATAATAGGCTTACGTTTGACCGCCAACTCGCCTGATGTCATAATATCCCATGATGGCAGTTTTGGAAAGATCGCAGAAGTTATCTTTCACATACCTACACTTGGTATTACAAAAACATGGCTAATATCCTTATTTATTTTTTAAACCAAATTAAATGTATATCTTTGTTTTAGATGTATTTAATTCTTGAAGACAGAGAGAAGCTACTGACTTCCCAAACAGAGTTTTTTACTATTTTAGCCATTATTTTAGCCATTTATTTTAGCCAGTGGATTCGGATTATCCAATTATCTTCCTTATGTCAAATAAAGTGATTATGATTATAAGTACAGTTGGACAGGGTAAGGATAGATCAAGGTAAGATAAGGTAGATCAAGGAGTTAAATAAAACAATCATGAGATCTTGATTTATATTTTGGTACTAGGGAAATAATGAAATAAAATTGTATAAAATTAACCATAATTATTAATCGACATAATAACATCATGATAAACTACAAACTATGATCATTTTCAGTTACATTACACTATTTCCATGCATTTATTTGCTCTGACATTGCAAAAAAGAACCGGAATCAAACATTTTCTTATAATATTTCACTTACTTATATCAATCGGGTACCGCTACGTTAAAAACTTACCTACAGAATCGTGGTTTTCATTATGCTTTCTACAATTTTATTGCAGCTGTCAGAGCAAATAAATACTTGGACCGAGTTTAGTGTTTCAGGAGCCCGCGTGTTTCATTATTTCAGGCATATTTTACATTAATGTGACGATGATGTTTTTATTATACGGGAATTATTTACGTAAGATTGGAACTACAGTCGGTTACACCGACTATAGTTTCAACCGCATTCGGCGGGCATTTTCAAGATGAGTACGTAATTGCCGTATAATAAAAACAAATTGTATGAAAACCACGTTTGTTAACATAGTGATATTTTCCGTAATTGTTGTATCTTATAGACGAATAAAATTAGTTTTTTTAACATGTATTTTTTTACTACATAACAAATACGCTACAAACAGAACAATCTCATCTTTATCTTAACCTGGTCAACGTTTTTTTTTGAGCTGCATAACATTTTAGAAAGCTGAAAAACGTAAATTCTGAACAGTTTTTATTAGGTTTTTGAACGTAAGATTGTAAATGGTAGCCAATATAAGGCGGTGAAATAATTTTCATTCAACTTTTTTAAATACAATATTACAGCTAAAAAAAGCATCTGTCAAAGCAAAAAGCTTGTACCAAGTACTTAAAAGAGACTAGTCAAAACAAAGTATTACAGATTTCGAATTATATTTTTTTATACTTGAACAGTTCTACATTTTAAGATTTATTATTTACATGTCATGTTATAGCCAATTCAAAAGTTTGACCGGCAGGATTCGATTGGAAACAGTCATCCGGGTTTACGATTCGAGCGTTCTAACCGCTAGCGACTGCCGACCGTTGAAGTGATCATGGCTAAGCGGTTAGAATTTAGAGCATACCGTTTGAAAAGATTTTGAATAATTTCTAGAACATGCCTTTGCAGAGCTTGTTGATTCTGGCTTTTTTGGCGGGTTCGTGATTATGCTCATGCGTGGCCGATAACAACATGCCATCCCAAGATATTTTGAGGAATGCCTTGCATCCCTGAGTGCATCTCCACTTGTCGGTGTTGTATTTAGTTCGTTGGCTGTATGTGTATTCTTTGTACATGTAGTATATTTTCCCATTGCGTTTGTTCAAAATACGGATAAGGACATCTGTAATGATTAATTTATGTAGATTTTAATTTTTATAAGTACATAATATCTTGTATTAACAAAATATATATGCTACCAGAATTCTTTACACCAATTTTAAACTATTTAATCAAACTTAAAGTTAACATTAAGTTCGATTCCAAGAGGGGGTGTTTGTTAAGTATAGTCAAATTGAAAGTTCACAAGTGACGTTTATAAAAAAGCTACAGAAGAGCTTCACCACGTGAATATAAGTATGTATGTATGTAAGAGAATAATTGGTGTTTTATTTTATTTCACTGATGTGTATTAGTCTGCCGACCATATATTTTTTATAACATAGGTGGCAAACAAGCAGACGGGCCTGATGGATGGTCGCCTATGAATACCTGCAACACCGGGGGCATTACAGAAACGTTGCCGACCCCTTTATGAGTGTTACAGAAATATAAAATGATATAGTTAAAGACCAATTTGATGTCATATTGGGTATAACGAAAATATACGTTGTATATTTCAGGATTACAATTGTAGTGCATTGCCTCGCGGAATTTCGAATTACAAAAATCTAGGCTACGTTCATAACATTAAAGCACAATCGCCGAAGGTTCGAAATTACGAGGTTGTTTTATAAACTGACAATTTAGTTTTGATACTGCTTTACATATGATCAATATTAAAACAGGAAAATAATAAATAATTATGTAATTACATAGCTTCATTTTAACCTTGCATATTTTTGCAATAAGAACTTAAAATAAAATTAAACTAGGTTTTAAAAATGTCAACACTAGTGTCAAAACTTTCCATACTAAAATGAGTGTTTTTAAACCATCGATTTCGCCGGTTGTTTTGTCTCAACCAAGGAAAAATGAAAATAAATATGTTTAAAATGTTCTCTCTGTACTCTTAAATGTTTGGAACGGCCAAGTTGTGTCACGGTTGATTTTAACACTGACGTTATGAACGTCGAAGTTGCACTCCGGGCGCGCCCAGACTCATGATTTGAACGCAATCCTGGGTGTCAGCAATGACAGTATAACAAACATGTAGAGATTCTTAGCAGATTAGCCTGTTCTACAATACAGTCCTGCAGATGTGATGATGTATTTATTAGGTGGATGGTTATGGTTGTGTCTATCTTTTACTATCCGACCTCCCTCGTCTGCCAAGAAGTAAGCTTTGCAGCCTCTACTACATCTATATCTATTTTCATTATATCGAAGGTTCTTCCGATTAAGTCTGTATGTATAGTTCTTATACATGTAGTAATCTTTACCATTCGTGTATGTTATTTTAAACCAGGTACGATCTGTGAAACGAAAAGCCTATTATTTACCCCGGCAAGTAGTTTACCTTGATTACATCAAGTTTTGTCGACAGGTATAAATAAATATCTACTATATATGAGAAGAAAAAACTCTTTAATGCTGCGTCACAAAGACCTTCCAACATATTTGATTGCTGACATTAATCCTCTTCTGATTGAAACTAGCTACAGGTGAGTGCATAGAAAAGTTTAAACAAAAAAATGTTTTATTTTCTGTGGGTGAGTGAACTTAAATTGTCTATGGAACGTTCGTTCGCGCGGGAATAAATTGATAAATAGGAGCAATTCGTTTATGGATCCCATTACTGCTTATGGCGCGTTGGGCTGACGTCGCTTACGCAGACAAGCACTGCGTAAGACACTTGAAAGGGATTAAGAAGGGTTGAAGTGGCAGTGGGCCATATCTGTCGCAGGGCTGATAACTGTTGGTGACGTGTTCTGGACTAAGTATGTGTCATATCGTGTGGAGACCACGAAACGACATATGAAGACTCGATAGAGTGATGATATACTTAAAGCTGTGACATTTTTATGTGACTTGAAACGAAAAGCTAGTGGCGTTCTTTGGGAGAGGCTTATGCCTACGTTCAACAGGGTAAGATGGGTTGCTTATGATTATGATAAACCTCCTTATTTAAAATATTACTGTAATCGTCCAGGTAAAGGAGCGCCTTGCATCTAGGAAATGTAGAACAAACCCATTTGTTTCCGGTTTTAGTTTTGTATCGGAAGAAGAACTTGAACCCCTTGTAAACAAGCCTGCCAATTCCATCCCTTGATGGTACCATAACAACTGCAATAAAGTATATGTGCGTTAAAATGCTATAATACTTAAAGTTAGACTGTTATTGTATGCGATTTCAGGGTCATTCTCAAAGTTGTTGAATTTTTTTAGCAAAATATTTGTCTTTGTTTATTTAATTTTTATGATCGATCGGCAAAAGAAACACAAAATACATTAATATATACACAATTTTTAATGCGAAAAGTAGTGTTTAAACATGCATTTAATACACCTTCTAAAACACCATACAGATGTACCGATATATTTTTAACAACAATGTTTTTTTAATTAAATTAGAAGCGATAAACAATATATTATTTGGAAACAACAACACTTATGGACTTATATTACAACTAGATACAAACATAAGAGTTATTTGTGTAATTATATGTGCCTTATAAGTTTTGAATCATAGAAATACTTAACAATGGTAAATTATAACGTGGTGAGCTCTGTGTGCTGGATTACTCCCAACATACAAGATCTAGCGAGGAAGAGCTTCAGTGCGCGTCAGCGCAACATGTTTCTCTACCCGCCCCCGCACCAGCCCTCTCGGAACAGCCGTTTTCAAACCGAGGAGTAGCGCGCGCGCACTCACTTTGAAAAAGACGGCTGAATGCGGTTAAATCTATAGTTGTAATAACTGGGTTAATCTTACGTAACTAATTCCCGTGTAATATAAACAAAACTATACACATACGTGACTCTGAAATAGGATTGGATTTTTTACGTGATTGCAAGAAATGGGATCAATGCATGAACTAATTTTTTTTAAACAATAGAAACAGGCATGGCTACAGTCAATGTAGTAGTAATGAGTTAAGCTCCTAACATATATATGTATAACATTAATATTTTTGATCATTGTTACATGAAAGTTCTTTTCCTATCAAAAAAAGCAAGTAAACATTGGAATTACACACTTTAACGGATTTTATCGCGTGTATTTTACATTATTTTAAATCCTGACGTTTAAAACACTTTGCAGTGGCAGTATGCGTGATCAATGGTAGACTAGGTTACGGACTATAGAAATATTATAAAATTATTGACATTTTTAATCACAACGTTTCTTATGTACGCAATAGTCGTCACGGTGTCCAGTTTTGCGCTAGGCTAGAGATTTCATTAATTTGTACCCTAAAATATCTTCGAGGTTTTTTTTTCTAATTAAATTTTTAATAATTTTTAAGTGTTAAAAGTGTATTTAATTTCAATGTGTAATAATAAAAAACCCAAGAAATCAGTAAACATGTTAGATTCGTTATACTAAATACTTTTCTTATTTACTTACCTACTTACTTTTATTGCTTATTCGTAAAAGCCTAATATTTAACCCTAAGCCAAAGTATCAATAAAAAAAGTTTAAAAGAATAATTCACCGACACAGGTGACCATACAACACGACAATAATCTGTTAAGTAAGGTATTGACATATTTACATACAGTGCGAGTTTATGATGAACATGGTCAAAACCCGCCATCTTATTTACTGTTTTGTATTAGATACTGTAGTAATAAAGATACTGTTAAATATTTATATACGAATGATTAGAGGAGAGGAGGGAGCGAACTAAGAAAATAATGCTCCAAACCATCTTCATCTGTACCCGATCATCCTGCTAGATGACGAACTAAGTTCAGACGAACCGACAGATGGCAGTGTACCCATCCCAATACACGTAGTCAATATAATATAAATCGATGTCGAGCAGCGGCGACATCAGAGGGAAGAGCTGATGCCAAACTGCCTGCCCAACATAGCAATTACAGGCAACTGCTAACACGAACAAGACAATCAAAGAAAAATGCGTAAAGCAGAAGATCGTGCCATTTAGCGTGCTTAAGGAAAGGCTACGTCTAGTAGTAGACAAACATTAAATAGGCTGATCACTATGGTCACAAATAAAGAAACGTAACAATAAAACAATTTAAAACAAAGGTAATCTAATCTTTCTATCTATATCCATATTAAAATTTAAAGCCGTGCCGTAATTTAGTTATTTTTCAGACTTGGGTTGTAACAATTCTTGGGTTTTCACAACTTCCGTCAAGTTAATGGGTTTTAAAGGAACTATATTTTGAGATTTTGGTGTTTTGAAACCTTTGTCTGTAACAGAATTTATATCAAGCGCGACATTTGAGCTTCCATCAGCTCCAACATCTGGATTTAAAACAAACACTGGTGCAGTCGACGAATGATTATGATTAATGCGTTTTAGTATCATTTGAGTATTCTTCATAACGATAAAAGCGCGGCATCCAGATTCACTGCATTTCCAGAGCACCGTGTTACTTTTCCATTTACTTTCATTGTACTGGTAATTTTTGTAGATCAGGACCCGCTTTCCGTTTATTTCAAACACTCCTCCTACGACGTGATGATTACCTGCGTGAAAAAAATAATACCTATTAATATACTAAAAAGTAATTTTTATAATATTAGACACTAGTATACAATCCCGGCAGTAAGAAAAAAAGATTAAGAAAAAAATGTGTTAAAAATGAATACTTAATTCCGTTAGGAATAGTCAGTTCTTTATTCTACAATAGATTTATATAATTATGTTAGTATACACGCAATTTATAAATTACAACCATTTTATATTAGAATATTGATATATATTTTATACTTAAATTCATGACGTGTGTCACGCCTTTTTTATAGAACACGAATAAAACCTTAAACATTACAGTGTCATAGGAAGTGATCTTACAAGCCAAAACTGCGTGTTGCTCCACTTAATATCCAATTAATAATTTCAGCTTGAAAGATCTATAACACAGGTTTTCATTTCTTTATTTAAAGTACCTTGACTACGGGCGTTCTTCAGAAGAATCAACATCAATTTAATAAAATAAAAAAACAATGCACCAAATAGTGTAAATTCGGGATCCGTAATAAATGTAAAATTGAGTCCATAATAATTAAATTGTCTAAATTTACAATCAGGAATGAGCCTGCAGGCGGATACAAGAGTAATTTCTGATAAATTAATAAAAAATGTATAATAACTAATTATATATTTTGTTTTTATTATAATGGAATTACTTACATAAGTTTAATCCGGTTACTCCGACTATAGATTCAATCGCATTCGGCGGGTCTTTTACAAAGCGAGACGAAATCGTGCGCACCGAAAGCGATTGAAACTATAGTAACCAGCTCCCAAATAAGTATAATTCCTGTTTAATAAAAACAAAATGTGTGACAGTACGTCAGTTTCCATAATAAAATAACTAATTGCTTAATAGTGACACACCATTACAAAATACTTTAGTCTCCCCCTACTTTAATAGGGTTTGGGTATACAGTGTGGTTGGCTGATAACCGTGAGGGAATGACAGGTTAGGCCATTTAAAACATTTTGAGCCATATCATAAATTAATAATGTTGTAAATACGAAAGTATGTATTTGTAGGGGTTTAGGTTTGTTTGTTCCTCTTTCATGCAGCAACAGAGCAACTAATAGTTTTTTTTTTCTCAAAGGCTAAGGAAAATTTACATCCCGGAAAAAAATACGTTTCCCGAGGAAAGGTCTACGCGAGTGAAATCGTAGGGTGCATCTAGTTTGTCATACACAAAGTCTAATTATTTTCAATTCAACTTTAAGGGATTTTTTAAGAAAACCCAAACATGGAGAACAAAACAATAGCATGCAACATAATGGCCAAATCGTCGTGCAAAGGTATTTTTTCTAATAAGTTTTAATGCGCGATAAGTTTCTATAGGAATAAAAAATATCAGATTCGTTAAAGCCAAGCATGACTCTAAATAGCCTAAAATACTATTCTTTCCCTTACAGATTTGCACTCAACTACCAAACACCCTGTACAACAGCTTTTTAAACTGTGTCGATTATACTGTTTTGAGTGAATACAGTACTCAAATTACAGTAGTATCGAATAGTAAATACTACTAGAAGGTTTATTTTCTAGTAGGAACATTAACTCTTATTTAAATTATTATAAATAATACTAGATACTGAATACCACAAAATTATACAAACACGAAGTGTAAAAGGAAAATCAGAATGGCGTATTTGCTGTACCAAAAAATATATTATGGATCTAAATATAAATGTGACCATGTAAATGTTCTAATATAACAGCAGTAAACGTTAACGAAAATTAAGAGTGATCAATGATGGCAATGAATCAAAGTTAATTAGGAATTTATTGTCAGTAATGAGTTTTCTACAATTTTAATATTAGAGACAATTCAATAATTTGACGTTCGGCAGGAGATGCAGGAACCTACGCAACGATCTGGGTAAATGTCCCATTTTAAAGCTATAATAGCTTTCCTGCCAACCTCTAAATTCTTGTATTGTCTTGTTCTTGCCTGTCCATCCTGTAGTCTTGAGTTTTCTGCTAACGCATTAGAGAATATCTCATTTTATATCAACTGACGTTGTGGCTATATTATGGAATAACAACAATAGAATTAGTAATTATTATTTTTAAACTTTCGCGATTAGAACACATGTTTTCATATTTATCGGGACTTATCGCGCACTATTAAATAAAGGTAAAAAAAAATTGCAATGCCCTGCAATTTTTCAAGATCAAGTGAGGGTAGGAGAATAAAATATCCGCTCTTCTCGCCGGACTCACCCGCAGTTTTCAGTCAGCTCGTGACCACGGCCATTGTAACATGGTCGAAACGTCGAGCGAAAGGTATCTATTTTTACCTATATTTAATAGTGCGCGATAAGTCCCGATAAATATGAAAACAACAATAGAATTCTCATTTTCAATCTTTGTAGGTGGGATATAATCTCATAATAATATAAGGTTGTATACTATTACCAAATAAACGTATATACTTGAATTATAAATTAGGTACTGTAAGTTTGGTTTTAATGCCTCAGATTTTAGGGCTTACATTTTAACGTCAAGGCCGGGTTTAACTGGTTCTTAAACCACGATAGTATGCAAACCTAAACTCTAATATACAGTCCTTTGCGAGCTGGGACGTATCTAGGCACATTGTGTTCGGTGTGTTGTAGGTGGGTTTCAATTATAGTTTCATCGTTATATCCCACAATGACATACGCTTTGCAGTTCATGTTATTGGCAGAGCAGATCCACTTGATCCCACCAGATTTACGGCCGTTTTTACGGCTTTTGTGAAAGGTGTAAGACATCATCATGAGCAGTCGTGTTCCATCGACTAGCGTGATGAATTTGTGAGCTGGAAGAATTAACGTATTAATATTTGTATGATTATGAATACGGTTCAATTAGAATATTTATGTATCAAGTTAGCGTATTAACTTTTAAAGGATTATAAATACAGCTAAATTAACGTATTAATGCGCTTTTACTTAGACTAAGAATAACTATAGCTCTTCGTATGTAAAGTGAATGTATAAAATTGTTTTTGAGATATAAACATTTGAAACCATAATTTTAAATGAATTTGAATACGACGCATGATTGTATAGCTATATGATATTATGGTGTGATTACTTAAAGCTTATTAGAGCAATATGCACTTTATAATGTAGACGATGAAACCGAAAAAATTACATGGATTCACTGGCGTGTTAGGTATTGGTATCGATGGATGATGTAACAGATAAGAGATCCTTGAATACAAATGAAACGTTATTACAAAAAGAAAAAAAAAAAGTCTGCCAAGAAAATTAAAAAAAAAATATATATTGAAAATAGATTTTAAAATATGATCTCATTAGTTGCACCCCGCGGTTCTACCTGCGTTGACAATCCTACAGGAACCGTAAAATTTTCCTTTATAAAAAGTAGCCTCCTCAATGGCGTGAATGTTTCAGACAGAGCCATCTAGCGGAAGACACCAAGCATCTGCATGATTGCCAGAGAAGCTATTCCGAAAAACCGAAGCGCTTTGATTCTATTTTTATTGTTCGAACTGCTAGTCTGTGGAATGCGCTGCCATAATGAGTATTCCCCGATAGTTACAATCTGGGTGTATTCAAATCACGATACTCGGTTTTTTCTAGGCAAGCGTGCTCCATCGTAGACCGCATCATCGCTTAACATCAGGCAACTTGGCGGGCAAACGCAAGTGTATTAATAAATAAATTAATCTAGTGTAGCGCGGCGCATTATGTTTGGCTTCTTTCCACTAGATGGCTCTGTCATTTGTTTCGCTATGTGAGGAGTTACATATAAGCGTGCAGTTTAGTTTTTTCAACCTATATTTTTTTATGCGTCCTCATCGTCACAATGAATCCACTTTCAGTGAACACGTATTCAGGCGGTTCATGACTATGTACCAACGATTGCTTCACAATAACGCTGTCTTTGCTCACATGCACGTAGGACGAGCAATTTCTTGACAATCTCTTGGTACAAACAAATCGGTACCCCCCGTTACGGATATTGCCATTTTTACTAAATAGATGGTTGCTCAAAAGCAGCAGAGTAGAGCCTTTAGTTGTCTGGACATAACGAGCTGAAATCAAAATTTACGTGATAAAAGTTTTACCATCGTAAATTATATTACGACGAGATATTCCGTCATTTCTCTCATTAGAAATAACATGAGAATAAGTGACGAAGAAATGACCACTATACCAGAAAAATTAAAATTCCTCTTGTCACAAGTTATAATTAAAGTTTATTGTTACTATTTTCGTTTAGTTCGCTAGCTTAAGCACTTTGATATAATTTTAATTAATACATTTGAAGATTCTTACTTTTCTATGTTCATTTATATTCTTACTTTTCATTGTAACCATATTCGTAAAAACATTTGAACATTCCTGAGTTTACTTTAATGAATATGACGGATGATTGTACAGCTATAGACTAATGGTAAAATTAAGAGCGATGGTGGCAGTGCGGTAGTATGTGCCCTATACAATCTGACGGCACTCAGTTCGATCTTCGGCCCTGCCCCAATGACTTATTTAATACTTAAATAAATTATGTACAGTTTTCGACGCCATCGCTTAAAACGGTGAAGGAAAAACATCGTGAGGAAACCGGTATGTCCAAGAACATCAAAAGTTCAAACACATGTGACATTCACCAACATACATAACAACATGGTGGGTTAGGGCTCATTCTCCCTCTCAGAGGGAAGGCCTGTGTCCCAGCAGTGGGAAAATGATAGGCTGATAATGTTGAATGTAAAATTACTTAAAACTCTTACTGAAGCAATAGGCACGTTAAAATTATGAAGGCGATGAAAAATTTACATAAAGTCATAGTTATTGGCGTGTTAGGTGTTGGTATCGATGGCTGACGTAACAGAGAAGATACACAGTCAGAATTAGTTTGAATACAAATAAAGTGTTATACCTATAAAAAGTAAAAAAAGGTCTTACATGAAAATAAAAACAGTTACTTTAAAATAAATATTAAAAATAGATTTAAAATTAAGATCTTAGTATCTAGTTTAAAAGACATTCAACACGAAAGGTCGCAGCGAAAAAAATATCAACCCTCAAATGTTTTGGATTTTCGTAATTATTAAATGGTGATTGATGTAAATAATAATCACCGTGCGAATATTAAGACAATTTAATAGTCAATTTGTTTTTTCATTTAACATGTGGTTTGTACAGAGTACTACTATTTTTCTTGCTAACTTTTTTTCTTTGCCATGTTTAGGTAATTTGCAGTACTCTATCATCGCTAGACTATGAGGTATCTCGAGATGAATTTCTATAAGAAAGTCTTGAAATCTTTGTGTAAGTTTTAAAATGCTTTGTTTTTTTTTCATTGTTGTACGTTTAAATAAGCTTCTCTTGAATAATTATTTCTTGTTCTAATCATCACAATGTGTCCACTTCCAGTAAACACGTATTCAGGCGGTTCATGGTTATGACCCAGAAATTGCTTCACAATGACATCGTCTTTGCTCACATGCACGTAGGACAAGCAATTTCGTGACGATCTCTTGGTGCAAACATATCGGTACCCCCCATTACGGATGGGGCCATTTTTACTAAATAGATGATTGTTCAAATGCAGCAGAATAGAGCCTTTTGCTGTCTGGACATAACGAACTGAAATAAAAATGAACGTGATAAAAGTTTTAACAACTATATTAAGATGAGATCTGTTTTATTCATTAGAAATAACATGAGAATGAAAGTGACTACGATTTCAACACTATCACAGAAAACGAAAATTTCTATTGTCACTAGAAATACTTAAAACTTGTTTTATTGTTAATATTTTCAACCAGTTTAGAATCGCAACATAGCTATACTGAAAGATAATTTGAATTAGATAATAAATTTGTCTTAAAAGTTTATAAAGTTTATTTATTCTTAGAAAATTAAAACGTTTGGTTCTAAGCACATAAAACGTGCCTAAAACCTTTTATGGCAAAAGGTGTTTCATTTTTCATTTATCTTAAGTTTCCTTAATTTGTTGTTAGGTTGAAGTATCACAAGTTGGTCTAGCTAGTGGATTAAACAGGTAAAATGCTCATGCTCATGATTTTAAAGAAGACATCGTTTTAAAGATGTACGACTTTTTACTTGTTTAATCTAGCTAGTGGATTAAACAAGTAAAAAGCTCATGCTCAGGTTTTAAAGAAGACATCGTTTTAAAGATGTACGACGGACGAGCATTTCGTTGACGTTCTGTTGGTAAAAGCATATCGTGGACCATTCGCTATTGCATGCTATTTTTCAAGACAACAAAAGTCTTCGAACTGAGCCTTCAAACGATATCACAATTGATAGACTGTGCAGCGTGCCTTAGATTTGCAGTCTGGACGACCTGAATGCAGTCATGAAGGGCCACGAGTTTTTGTGATGGCCGAATTCTGGTATTTAAAAATTATATGAATTATTATACTAAAAATCGACTCTATAAGAAGGAGACAAATAAATTCAACCTGTGTCTTTAATAGTGAATTGTTTATACCAAAGACTTAGTTTATGCCCAAATAGCCGATTTACAAATCAAACTTAACCTTACTAAACTTATAGATTACTTATATTGTTCACAAACAGGTGTAACTAACTACAAAGAATTCAAAATGAAATTTGAGCTGTACTCTTAACATAATTTAAAAGTGATCTTTTTTACATAATCATTTGTTTCTTTAACAGTTAAACAAACTTTAAATATAGGTACAACCGCGGGATATCTTACCTACAATTAATTTTAATTATATTGGCGCGCCGAACATCGGTTCATATTCATACATTTCATACAAACGTTCCTACTAGTTAAATTGTTCGGAAACTACTCGTAGGAATCTTATATTAGTTACTTTTTTGAAAAACCCAATGATATTTTTTGTTGTTTAAAATAAGTATATCGAAATAAAAATTCATACTTAAAATTCAAATACTTTTCTCAAATTTCATTAAAATAGGATGAGAAGTTTCCAAAAAAATATTTAATTACACGTTTGTATGAAAAATTTAGTACATACATCTGATCTCTCAGGCTCTTTTCAGGTTTTCGTAACAACGAATTATTGCTATCCAAACAAAAAAATCACATTTGAGAAAATTTGCAAAAAAATCTCTTATATATCACTTAGATCTAAGCCTAACAAGGATCCCTTTTCCAGTGATCACGAATTCAGGTGGTTCATGATTATGATCTAGAGAGGCTTTCATGATGACGTCGTCTTTGCTCATGTGCACGTAAGACGGGCATCTCTTTGACATTCTCTTAGTACAAGCATATCGGAACCCGCCGTTGCGTACGCTGCCATTTTTACTGAACAAATAATTGTTCAAGTGCAGTAGAACAGGACCATTCGCTGTCTGGACGTAGCGAGCTTAAACAAAGAGTGTTTTAAGTTTCTTTTACGAACTCAATAGATGGATTGCAAGTGCACGACCTTTGGCTAGAGGTAGCTCACAAACTCAACAAGCTTGCCAGAAATGTGGTAATATTTGTAGCTCCTGTATCGACTTACTACGAGCACAAATGCATAAATTAATTTCATGTAAATACATAATGTATGTATATATACTTAGACCAGGGTAGGAAGCCTTCAAAAATGGTAAAAAGTGAAAAAAAATAGTAGTAGGATGAAACCCATTAGAAAAGGAGGGGAATATGATAAAAATGAAAGGAAAAATAAATTACAGTCGATCTGAGTTCGGGAAGTGGGAGGGGGGGGGGGGGGGGGGCTTTAAGGGTAAAAAATGGTTTATCTCGATTTCCGGTAAAACTACAAGTCAAAAAACAAAAACTCAGATCGACTGTAATTTATTTTTCCTTTCATTTTTATCATATTCACCTCCTTTTCTAATAGGTTTCATCCTACTACTATTTTTTTTGGTTTCAAAAATTATCTACCCTGGTCTAACTGGGGTATTGCAACATTCTAAACCACAAAAACAAAAAGCATAAGACAAATGGTTATTGATATTAGATTGTGTTAAGATAGCGTTTTAGATTCGGGAACGTTTCCCTTACACTCTGTATCACTATCACTACATAGTATAATACAAAGTCGCTTCCCTGTCTGTCCGTCCCTATATATGCTTAGATCTTTAAAACTACGCGACGGATTTTGATGCGGTTTTCACTATCAGTTAGATAATGTTTCACGGATGGTTTATATATATAATAAAACATATACCCGTGCGAAGCCGGGGCGGGTCGCTAGTATACAAATAAACCACTGACGATGTCACCATTATACCTGCATTCGTATCGCATCATGTAGAATATGTAGATAAATGTAATAGATATGAAATTCATAAAAAGTCCGGTTTGAAATCAAAGTAATTTTTTTTTGTTATTAATAAAACTTATCATCTAAGCAGGAATAGCTTTCCTTGTTTAGTGAACACATATTTAGGCGGTTCATGGGAATGTCGTCTCTGCTCAAATGCACGTAGGATGAGCACTTCTTTGAATGTTTTTTGGTGCAAGTATACCGGGACCCAGTCACAGCCAGGGCCAGTTTTACTGTAGAGATAGTTGTTAAAAAGCAGCATAACAGTGCCATTAGTTGTCCTGTCATAACGAAATGTTTTTTTTAAAGCGTGTTCAAAGTTGTTTGTTGTTGTAGTGCACATTGATGCATGGCTTGAGGTGTTAGCCCGCGAACGCACGTCTACTCACAAACCTAATAATATAGTTGCTGGAAAAGCATCTGCAGCTGTATCATTTACCACAATAGAAATAAAATTCACACAAACCCGTCTTAAAATCATTTTGCTTTTATTCGTAAGTAATAAAACGTATCTAAGCTCTATTTTACCACTAGGAATCTTTTTTCAGTAAAAACATATTCAGGCGGTGCATGGGAGTGTTTAGACATGTGCTTCATAATAACGCTGTCTTTGCTCAAATGCACGTTGGCCAAGCACTTCTTTGAATGTTTTTTGGTGCAAGCATACCGCGTCCCACCATCGCGGAGACGGGCATTTTTACTGTACAGATGGTTGTTAAAAAGCAGCATAACAATAAAACTAGTTGTCTTGACGTGCCGAGCTAAAATACAAAGTTGCTCAATAGAATAATCGTTTTCTACTTTCATAACCCTAGTAAATAAATGTAATAGTAAATGGGATACCTAAAGTATTTAAATATTAATTAAAAATAGAATATAATTATCAATTTAATGGATTCTTGTAACTTTAAAGCACGCAGAATCAGGTAGCGACTACATTTGCCAGTTGGAACTACTGGATATTGGCAACAGTTTTTTCCGCTCTCGACTTGGCTTGCATTTGGCCGCCAACTCGCCTGATGATAAGCGATGATGTGGTCTACGATGGAGCACGCTTGCCTAGAGGAAACCGATTCTCTCGTGATTTGAAGACACCCAGATTGTAACTACCGGGGAACACCCATTCAAGCAGCGCATTGCACAGACTAGTAGTTCGCACAATAAAAGTGGAATCAAAGCACTTCGTACGGGTTTCGGAATATCAACCATAAAGTTAGGTCATTTTTTTGTGCCCACTCCGGATATAGTCCGATCTAAGCAGTAATAACTTTCCTTGTTTAGTGAACACATATTTAGGCGGTTCATGGGAATGGTTAAGCGATTGCTTCACAACAACGTCGTTTTTGCTCAAATGCACGTAGGACGGGCACTTCTTTAGACGTTTTTTGGTGCAATTATACAGGGACCCACCGCCACGGTTACAATACAGATGATTGTTAAAAAGCAGCATAATAGTGCCAGTAGTTGTCCTGACGAAACGAACTGAAATAAAATTTTAAAAGCATTGTTTACAATTGATTTTTGTGGCAGTGCAGCGATGAGGTGTTAGCCCGCGAACGGACATCTACTCAAATACCTAATATACTTGCTGAAAATGTAGCCGCATATGCAGCTTCCGAGTCGGCTTACTAATCTATGAGTGCAGATGCATCGATTATTCACCTCGATAGAAATACCAGTCTTAAAATCATTATGCTTTTATTCGTAACTAATAAAACTTATCTAAGCTCCATTTTAATTTACCACTAAGAGACATTATTCAGGGAAAACATATTCAGGCGGTACATGGGAGTGGTTAGGCATGTGCTTCATAATAACGCTGTCTTTGCTCAAATGCACGTTGGCCAAGCAATTCCCTGAATGTCTTTTGGTGCAAGCATACCGCGACCCACCGTCGCGAAGACGGGCATTTTACTGTACATAATTATGGTTGTTAAAAAGCAGCATAACAGTGCCATTAGTTGTCTTGACGTACCGAACTAAAATACAAAGTTGCTCAATAGAATAATTGTTTTCTACTTTCATAACCCTACAACAGTATTTAAATATTTATAATAATGAGAATATAATTATCAATTTAATGGATTCTTAAATTTAAAGCACGCAGACTCGGGTAGCGACTACATTTGCCGGTTACAACTACTGGATATTGGCAACAGTTTTGTTCCGCTCGTATCGCAATAGGTGTTGACGAAGTGAGTCTGTGAAACCACTAAATGTGATTATCATTAAAATCAGTTTTATCACAGACTCATTTCGTGAGACATGTTGTACATATTATGATCTTAGTACTATTAGGATTCCTTTCTCCGTGAACAAATATTTAGGCGGCTCGTGGCAGTGGTTGCACGAGTGCTTCATAACAACGTCGTCCTTGCTCATATGCAAGTAAGCCGAGCAGTTCTTTGAAATTCTGTTACTGCAAGTATACCGCGCCCCGCCGCGGACGTGTCCACTTTTAGTGTACAAATGGTTGTTTAAGAGCAATTTAATAGTGCCATTCGTTGTCTTCACGTACCGAGCTAAAATACACCCAAGTTTATGTAAAATTCTTTTTGTAACAGTGGTGACAGTATCGACATTTTAGTCAATAATAAACAAGTAGGTACTTCAACAACATGAAATCAAAAATTTATTTAGCCATCGTCAACATCAAAACATCATCTTCGACATTTAAAACTCTGGTCACAGAATACATAATAGTACAAGCCCTGGTTCTAATTCTTGAGTTCAAAATACTTGATTTATTTAGGCTGTTTGCAAAACGTGGTCACGTTTTGTCCCGACACAGGACACCACAAAAGGAAACCGTGCTTACAGCGCCTCGTAGCGGCAACAGTCGGTTGCTACTACTGGACTAATGGGGCTCGATTATTGAATCGCCTACGTATGATTTCACACGAAAATATCATGCGAAATGAAATATTTTCTATTGATAGAAAGCAAATTAGAATGGCTCAAATCACTCATTGCGATAGCGATATATATGATTAATAAAAAAAATGCAACTTTTGTTTTGAATTTCGATCGAAAGTCAGTAATTTCCGGACTATGTAGGTGCAAGAGTCATTCCCTAAGCTTCGACCAAGCCCCAAAATAAAGCTCATCTGAAACGGCGTGAACTTATTTCCATTTATGGCTTAAATTATTCTTTTTTTGTTTTTGTATGAAAAAAATAAGACGAATAATTATGAAAAGTCATTTAACAAAAGTTATTATTAGGTATAATTTTGAGAAGCTGCCTACGAGAGGTTGTACGATGATAAAATTATCAATAACCCTGTATACTATCACTGAAGGAGATATTGGAAAATGTCTTTAATCCATTAAAATTTAAGTTTTTTTTTTAATAATTTTCCATGCGATTATAAATTATGGGTTTTATTTACCAGTGATAAAAATATTATGTATGCGCTTTACAGAAGCATTCCGGACAGAATCCAGGAGACCTATCGCATCCTCTACATTCGTAGAGTGTTGCTACTCTCTTCTTCTTCTTCTTTTTACAACCCTTACATTCTTTCCTAACAGTTTCTTTTATAGTTCTTCTGCGATTTCCTTCTTTCTTTACACGCAATTTCACATTTTGAATTTTTGTCAACTTGTGTTCAATCATGGAGGTCTTCAGATAATTCTGGAGTAGGGACAGTCGACCTTAGTAGAGAAAAAAAAGGTGTAATAGAAGCATTCAACAAACTATCAAAATTGAGTTCTCATTCCAGGGTGTGTTTATCATCTTCATACTGTCAATTAACCTCAAGTGAGCTGTGGTCAAACGAATAACCTGTCAACCATAAAAATTTATACTATTCTAACTGCGCCCGCGGTTGCTTTTCTTACAGAAATTGCAGATTTTTCCGGGGAAAAATTTTGACGCTTGCATCAGAGGAAGACACAAGTTGAAGCTGAAAGCTTACAAGTGTGGACCTAGCTTTACGACCCTGTCGTGCATCCTTGCAGTTCTTCTGTGCACCTTTGCTGAATTTAAGCAAGAGATTTTTCTTCGATGTTCGTGCGGTTTTATGTCCAGAAAACATTTAAAAAATTTGCTTCTTATATTAGTCATTTTATAATCCAATATTAATTTAACAGCGTATAACTTGTACTAAGTTAATGTGTAGTATGTAACACAAAGTAGTTAGTAGATAAGGGAATAACCTCAAAAATACATAAGTAGGATATATAGGTTAGGTACCTACCTATACAAGGCTAAACAATTAACGGAAACAATATTTTTAGTTAAAAATATTTTACTAAGTGTTACATAAATTTCAGTATAAAATTTGCAAACGTAATTCATTGCTTTTACTTCCCAACTTTAACATATTTTTCACCGTCTTTAGTAACGTAGTAACTAGGTTCGTGATTGTGAATAGTGCAGGCAGATACGATTTGTTCATATGCGTTGACGTGGACATGCGCCTTGCATGCCTTGCTCATTGCGCTTGAGCACTTGTACCGATAACCACCTCGGCGATTGCGGCCGTGCTTGCAGAAACTATAGCTGTCATAAATCAGCAATCTCGGACCGCTTTCTAATGTGATAAACACGGCTGAAATCAGTAACATTTCGATATTAAATTTAGTATTGTAGTGGCAATGTAGACAATATAGTCAGTCCATTATGTTAATCACTTTTTGACAGTTCATACAAAGTTGACGACATAACTTTGTAAAGCGTCTAGCAAATTATATCCCGTACAAATAAATACGTATGATCTAGCATTACCTCTCTACAAGGTTACGTCAACTTGGAAGCAACGTCAACATGAATTGCTTTCTTTGTTTAATACCGGTTCAAACAGTTGTCTGGACGACTAGACACCACTATACCGGTATATACTCGTATACCGGCCACTATACGCCGGTCCCGCCTCCCTCATCGTTTAATTTCTACTTCCACATAAATGTTAGTGCAATTTTGTCGAAATCGCTGTTAAAAAAGCTATGGGCATTCCAAATCCCCAGTCAACTGCGAAGGGTAAGATGTGAAATGTCTAACACAAGTAACGAGTAACGACCACAACCCAGAACTGAGCTTCCTGGCGGAGACAGAAGGTAGAATCCGAATCCAAACTGGGACCCGAAGACGGAGAAGACAACATGGTCGCTAGCTATCGTTGCATGGCATAGATAGACAATTTATTAAGTAAAAAATAAGAAATACATTGATAAAAATAATATTTTTTATTTTCAAATTTTTTAATATTTTTCAATATTTTGTAATATGTTTTTTTAATAAATATTTTTTGGTCAGAAATGAGCATATGATATAAGTTAACAAACCATAAGGCTGAAACCAAAGGAGCTAAAAGTCCCATGCTCTAATTTACTTTATTTTACAAGGAAAACAAAGCGCTAAATAACACAGTAGATATGATATAAATAGTTACACAAAAGCCAAACAGAAGTTTTTTTTTTTATGATACTAGGTGACGAGACGAGCGAAGTCGCTCGCCTGATGGCTCTTCACGCTTGCCCATAACAGCTCAACGCCACTCAGAATTTTGAACTTCAACAGTTCAAAACCCTGGATGGCAATGCACTGCGCTCGTCACCCCGAGATATAAGATGTCAAATCTCTGTGTGCTCTGTAATTTCATTTAAACATTGCCTTTCAATCCGGAACACAGCAGTGTCTGCACACTACTGCTTGGCGGTTAAATAACTGGTAATAATATGGTTAAGGAGAGCGATGGCTGGTACATGCGTCAATTCGTGAACAGGTGCTGCTTGTGAGAGTTGGATTACTTGGAGTATACACGCAACATAGTACTAAGCAATGCATACTGTATATTCCTCTTGTGAAGGCATTAGTATAATGTTATACTAGCTGCGTCCTGCGGTTTCACCCGCGTGGATTACATCTTATAACATCAGCTAACTGCCAGTGAAAGTCCAGTGAAAATAGGTCCAGCCGTTTAGGAGTCCATATATAGGGATACATACACGCATCGATTTTTCTATTAGTAATAGTTGACAAAAAACGAGTTGACAAAGGGCACGGACTGCCCAGTCCAGAGTTCGAGGAGCTGCACTAAAAATTTATAAAAAAAAATGCTTTAAAGAGAAAATGTAAAATGTATGAAGCAGAAGTCTATTTAAAATGAGAGTAAATATATTATCATATTTTTTTATTGCAACATTCAAGTACAGCATTCAGTAGTTGGTAGCATATATCCTACTAAAGTGCCGAAGTATAAGTATGAAATCTTTGACATATCCCTTATTGACATCTATAATTAATTTGGCTTATAAGAAACTGAACTAGAAACTAATGAAATAAGAAACAAAAATGTTGTGTACGTATCGTGTAAAAACTGCATCGTGGTTTTGTATTTTGTTGTATTGAATTGTCGATCATTAGACATAGTGAAACCCAATGCTTTATTGTTAATTTCAATTAGTGGTATATTTTAATCATCAGCAAAGTTGATATTGGAGTCTGCACTTAATATCATCGGTAAATCGTCAACTTTTTCGCCAAATATTTTTTCGAGTACCTATTTCACAACATTCTTTCGTATAAATAACTTAATTTTCGAATAAAAATTGTTGCATATATCTCATCGATTTTCCAGCGAAACATAAACGGGAACCATTAAAAGGTAAATAACATAAACGGGAACCATTAAAAGGGAAGCTATTGGCGGAATCGCAAAGAGCAACGCATATTTCGCCTATATCAGAAACATTAACACTAATTTCTTTAGTGAGGAACATAATTAACTTGTGAAGTAGTATAATTGTGAATATCGTCATCTTAATCTGAATGTGACTCTGGAATGGGTGGTTCATTCCGTGTAGATAGGTCAGCAGTTTCAATTGTTTGGATATATGGCACATTTCTTTTTGATGGGCCTGCAATTTGTAAGTTACGGATAATTTGACATTTAGCAACATGCCTTTGGAGAACTGCTTTTGGAGATTGATTTTTACGTAAAATAATCAAATTAGTAGAGAATTTTTTTCTTACTTCTGTACCGTAACTTTTTTGTTTGTCATGTTCTTTACGACGTTTAATTTTTTCCTCCTCCTCAACTGTGAATTGTCGGTGTTTAATAATTTTTTTCTTATTCCTTTCTCTATATCGCTGACATCTAATTCTATTTTGGACTTTCCTTCTTTCTTTTATATCATCAATTTCACTTGGACTTGTGGCATCATCAGAGGATTCTGCTCCTTCATCATCGTCCTGTCTTTTACTTTCACCGCCGTCTGAAGACATCTTTAATTGTTGTTTCACGCCGGATAGTGGATCTAAACAAATACAAAAAATTTATATTTAGAAACACTAATTATATTACAATACTTTATTATTTAAATTTTAGTGGCGTTATATAACTGTATAAATAATCATTTAGCAATAAGTACTGAACAAAACACGAATTTTATTTCTGACTATTTAAATCAATAAACAATAATTTTGAGAAATTAAATTTATTATAAAATTTTCTATTTTATAATCCGCGACAAAAATATTATCGAACAACTAGAAATCTGTACCACGCTAGTAAAACGTTCATAACTCTTAAGCCACTATAAAGTATTCATTGCAGAGATGTAATTTAAAAATATTCAACGCAAATAATGATACCAATATTGGAAAAAAATATATGTTTTTGTTATAATTTTTTATACATAAAAATATTAGCATACTCACTCTTGTACTTCACAATGATTCTACAATTAAACAATTATAATAACTATTATCTAAAACATAATTTAAACAGTGCACAGTATACTGTGCATTGCTAAAACACTGTTTTAGGTAATCATAATTTTAATGGTTAGTTAAATTGACTACGTGTCAACGTGCATGTGGTCAATTCCCTTAAATGCATCATTTTTACTGACGCCTTAAAAAATATCTTGTAGTTTATAACTTTGTAGTCGGGTAAAAAATTATGTATTTATTCATGGAAAATACATGATGTTTGGGGATTTATGATTGGTAATGTCATGGGGAATTAACAAATAACGTAATTAGGTAGTATCTCTTCTCTCTACATAGTATAAAATGAAGTCGCTTGCCGCGTCTGTCTGTATATATGCTAACTCCTCCGAAACTCAACAGATTTTGATGCGGTTTTCACCATCAGTTAGAAACAAAATCACGGAAGGTTTATATATAAATAATAAAGCTTACACCCGTCGGGCGGGTCGCTAGAACAGTATCAACAAATTTTCTGATTTAACCGTCACGTACAATAAAGGGTAAATTATTTGAATGCTCGTTCTACCTGGGAATCTTAATATACGTTCCACTTTTCGATCGTATATAATATGTACGTTCGTGATTGTGTACGGTGTAACTGGAGACGATTTGTTCGTGAGAATTGAGATGGACGTGCGCTTTGCACGCCCTCCTCAATGTGCCGGAGCATTTGTACCGGTACCCACCCTCGCTGTTGCAGTAGTGCTTACAGAAACTGTATCCATCGAGCATAAGCAACCTTGGACCATTTGATAAGATGATAAACTTGGCTGAAATTAGTAAAAACATATATGAAAACTTAAATACTAACTAGAGTGGCTCTTCTGGATTCCTGTTCTGCCCTAGGCATGTAGAATTCGGCTCTATTATTACGAATAGGTAGCCGGTTACAAGACTGGACGAATAGCCTAAATGTAGCAGAATTCGTCACTGTTTTGTACGGAAATTACTCTATTTATAGCTATATTCAGACTACAGTGCTCCCTTTTAGCAATAAGGCCACAACTTCAAACTTTTACTTCTGATATGGGTACACAATTAGGAGTATCTATTGATCTATCTATAGTTTCAAGTTCTATAGTTTCTCTTCATCTTATTTTTGAAGATTTCTTCTTGGGAATTTCCTGCGATCGATGGAGAGAAGTCTCTGAGGAATCAAACCTGATTGACTGCACACGAAACAATATGCTACTTATACACAGCACTTCAAAACAAATCGCCGACGACGTTGTGGAAAAGCCGTAGGGCTAGACTTGCTACGTCAGTTGAATGTTGGACGAGCTGTGGGCGAGAACCACGACCGAATGGCTCTCACGTGTCATACGACCACCTGCCAGGCCCAGGCAAAAATGGTGGGGCGAATTTGACTTCAGTGTAAAGAACTGGTAATAAGATAGAGAGAAGTGGAAAATAGTAATGGAGGCCTTTACTTAGCAGTGTGGAAGTAACGATATAAAAAAAATAGGGCAAAAGAAATTTTAGTCAGCTCTTATGTTAGATATATGTCATTTACATCTTAGACCAGGTACACGACAAATAATCAAGCCCCAGCTATTACTGTAATATAGCTCTCACTAACGAGCGCCGCCAAGCAAACCGTGCTTCCTCAATAAGTACTACGAATAAGTCTTGTAATCAGCTGATCTTAGGAGGATAGTGCCCTCTAACCGGTTTCACAAATGTCATCGTACCGGTCCCACGTTCCACCCCATTCCTTGTTATTAAGATCGCAGTTATAATACCCAGGTACTTAGCACACTGCATATTTTTTGTTTAGAAATAAAAGATTTTTAACATTTCAACATTGTTTATTTAGTTGTAAAGATGGTGGTTGTAAAACAGCATCTAATAAATATTTAAAGAAAATTGAATATTCTGAACAAAAGTTAGGAAGTAGTAATGCTTAATTAGTTTTGCAAAATTCCAACAAAAATGTTAAACTCTTTTAATAGATACTACTTAAAATATCAATAAATGGATAATACTAAAATTTACTTTTATTTGATCGTAATACAAATTGTGATAATATGTGAAGTGGGAAAAACGCTATTTCATAGAGAAACTTTTAAACAGTTTCTATAAGTGGGCCGATCATCTACCGATTTTTGAATCCGTTTATAGCCAAACTGATCAAAGCCATACTTATCAATCTACGTGCCTACTTAACATCTACAAATGGTTCTAAAAAGCTCATTGCCTTAGCCCATTGGTAATTTTTGTCACTTTTATGATATCTCACGTATGTGTCTTTAAGATTCTTCCATTTCTTTTTTGCGTCTTCACCTGGTAACAAGTGGATCACATTAAAAACCGACTTCAAAATATATGAAAAACGTAATAAGTGCCTATAAAATTTGAAGTATATTGGGAATATACCCTAATTCATAAAGTTTTATTTTTAGAAATCGGTCAACAGTTGGCGGAGAAATCGGTGAACATACATAAAAAAATACAGTGGAACATAGAACCGTCCTCCTTTTTCGATGGTTAAAAAGGTCCAATACTGATAATTTAAGGTTGTAAAAATATACATAAAAAAAAGATGTCTCAGCTAAAGTATAACTCTATTTACCTTGAACTCCAAAATGCTGACCGATTACTTTCCATATTTTATCCTTTATGTTTTTGTTTTTGAATGATCTGGCACTGGTGTTGTATAACACGGGAATGCGTTTTACTTCTTCTATAAAGTGCAGTGTGTCACTGCTATCAAATTTGCGAATTTGATCTGAAACCAACGCTTTTATTAGCCCTACGCTACTTTCTACAAGGTAGTAAACATTGAGTAGTCAAAAATAAGGTATTCCTCCCGTATGTTTTGTCACTTTTTGTTGTTGTTTTTATGTTGTTTTGAATTGTCTTGCGAATACCACTGTCAGGTTTTTTGTAATAGCCTTTGTGAATTGTAATTTAATTCGTTAACTAACCATCTTCTTTATGTTAATATTATCGTAAATTTAAACAAAGGTTTAGCTCCATAATATATTTATTTATTTTAGTCATGACTGTTCCACTGCAATTCAAACGATTGAGAGCTTTTGTGGTACAGTCGCCGCTGTGGGGAGCCAATTTTATCTCGCCATCTCTTTTTGGGCCTTGTGAAATTCGTTGTCCACACAATTGCGATCTTCGGGCATGCAACGCAGCAGATGTGTCCGGCCCAAATTGACTTCAAACTTCCTTCAATTTTTTGTCCAACGTCAAGAATCTTTATTTTGGAGTTCAGTACAGAGTTACCGGTTAACCAATTTTACTCTGATAGCTGGCAAATCCTGAGTTTGAACTTTTAATCTTAATCAGACCATCATTATGCACCGTAGCTGAGAAGGGGAGAATGTATGTGTCCATGAGCTTTTTCTTGAGTGACAATGGTAGGTTGCCTTTAATGAGCTCTGCTTTATTTTAATCAAGAACGTCGTTTACTTCAATAGCGTAGTGTAGATTTCTGCCCCCGGGCTATAATTTTGAATAAGCCTCTTATTTGAGCCAGAGGGGTAAGTCAGTATAATCAATTCCGTTGATGACATTCTGAGTCAATATTTTTCAATGGTGGTGTTTTATTGCTAAATCAAATTAGCCTCTGGTTTGCACTTGAGATAGATTTTGAAATTATCTTGCATAAGTCAACTCCAGTTTTATTGAGTCTAAACTTTACTGAAGAGATTTATGTGCAAATGTATGACTACTCGTAGTTGATGCCTCGAGCCTATTACTTATAGAGAAGTTTCGCCACCAACTCGCCTGATTGTAAGCGATGGTGTAGAGGAAGGAACATCTAGGAATGGTTCAAGGAACCTCATTGCTTCAGCCCAGGGGTAGTATTTGTTACTTTTATAGTATTTCTTGTATACGTCCCGGAGATTTCTCCACTTCTTTTTTGCATCTTCACCTGGCAAAGAAATAATGAAAATAATAATAAATAATGATTCTGATTTATTTTCACCCAACGAATAAATTATTATACTCGGCTGACAGCTGCAATAACGTTGTAAAAGCCGAAATAAAACATTTTGTTGTAATATTTCATTGTAGTATATCGGCTACCAGCTACAATCTTAGGTTCAAGTTTTTATTTACCATCCATTAGAAAATTTACAAAAGTTTTCGATCATAATTCAGTTTTTTAATATCGACTGCAGCTGTCAAAAAAACTTGTATCGAGTAAAGACCAACAAACAGGTAGCATTATTTTAAAACCAAAAAACCCAACTGCATCCAATTAGATTTTTTATTTACCAAAAAAATTGCCTAGCCATGGTGCACATTAGTGCAGAGTGCTCTGTGTGAGGTGTTGTTAGATTACTAAAATACATCAGTCATAGGAGGCACGTAAGAAGTGAAAACTTAAGTAGTAATTCACCAAATCTACAAGAGATGGCGCTGTTTAAAAAAAGTAGTGTTGTGTATTATGTACGATGACGCGAGTTCTATGATATTTTTCACCCAAAAAGTGCTCAACGCGCCTAAGAAGTTTTCATTTCAACAACAACTCACACATCAAAATCGGTCAAACCGTTTATACTATAGAAGGCAATATAGAAACATTTACTTACCGTGAATTCTAAACTGTTGTCCAATTTTCTTCCACGCCATATTCTTGACATTTAAACTTTGAGTAGATCTACTAGTACTAGCATCGTACAACACGGGAACGCGTTTTACTTCTTCTATAAAGTGCAGAGTATCAGATCTGTCGAACTTGCGGAGGTAAGCTGGAACCGACGAAACAGATAAATCTTATTCGACATTCTATTCCACTAACATTTTATTGTAAATGCGAAAGTTTGAGTGTATGTTCGGAAGGGATCGGCAGTCGCGGTTAGATTATGGTTACAGCATGCATACCCCTGATTGGCATCGCCTGGCGTCAACCGAACGTAGGCGTGTAACTCACAGAAAAGAGAAGTAAATAGAATGGAAATGAGACGGAAAATCTGTCGCCAGGTATTGTGACAGAACCTTGATTGAACATTCTTATTTATGTCAACGCGTCGAACTCCACGTCACAGTTGCTACGGGTTTATATGGGTGCAAGTGGCTATAACAAATTTCTTACAAAAATGCCTTGACAGCTGTTCTAATTTAAACAAAAACAAAAAAAAAACTGTGGTGAAACTGGAACGGCACAACATCTTTGAGGTGTCGGCGCGCCTACGGCAGAGCGATACCGATCCTATTTTGAGTTGATATGCCTACAGTTGGTCTACAGTGACCTTTAGATTCATAATAGACGGAACCTAGACTAGCATGGTCCCTATAATTGCAGTTGTAAGACTGCTTCATTATTGCCAGTAATCAAAACTACATAGTCTGTTTATGTGTTGGGCTGTTTTGTTAATGGATGTAAAACGACAGAGCAACAAAACAAATTGATTTATTTTATTGGCAACATTTTTAAACCTAGGTGAAATTGAGGGCTGCGCACACGCAATAACCTCGTTATGGATAGGCCGGGCAGCTAGCTGAGCTACCGCTTGTCTACCTATCATCTAAAGCCTCAGACTAAACAAACAAGGGAGTTATGCCTTAGTACAATTATTGTTCGTGTTCAAATGTCTCAATTATTTACCAAGCTGTAAAGTAAGTAAGTACGGCTCAATGATAATTTTTTACGCACACTAAGAAACTAGTAGCAACACCAATAAACTAACTAAAAGTCCACATGCCAAAAAAAGGGCAACAAGGTCTTCTGCATGGTGAGGGGTTTAAGTGAGTTCGACTAAAGGTATCAAGCCTGATTTAGGCTAGTAGCATTCGTACCCGCCACGCCACCTTAACATATCTCCGTTGTTTGTTTGATCTGAGATCTACAACCTTCGAGCATTTAACCACGGGAGGGTAAGTCGAGGTATTAATGATTTCTTAGGTTTTCGCGATTACTAAATATCGAAATTAATCGCTTTTATAGCGTGCATTTTAGATTAATTGAATTCCTGACGTTTAAAAAAAAATACTTTAGAAATACATAATTTAGTAAAAATTAAAGTCATGAATTAAAAGAATGTAATACACACGCGATAAAATCCGTTAAAAGCACAGAAAAGAGAAGGGTAAAAATATTCTCACTTCAGTAGTTAAAAGGGTTTTATTTCAATGTACGCGTACTATTATTTCTTCTGTGGGGTTACGCTGTATTTTATAAATGAGTGCGTGGAGTTGCTAATTTGTTTTAATATCAGGATTTTATTATACGCGAGTGTGCGCTTATTTGTAAATTTGAGGAATGTGTATACCTCGCCCTCAAAGTGGTAGAAAAAAAATGTTTTCTCCGTTATGGCATTTCCCGTGGTTATAAGTCTACGACGGTTCAAGAAAGCTCATTGCCTTAGCCCACTTGTACTTCTTCTCATTTTTATAGTATCTCCTGTTTACATCTCGGAGATTCTTCCATTTTCTTTTAGCGTCATCACCTGATGAAAAGTTGTATTAGTCCAGCGTTCACTATTCTTAACTGTTTAAAGATTAAAGGGGCAACTCAATGACAAAGTTTCACACATTTTGGCGTTAGAAAATAAATATGCAAAAAACGGCTAATTTTTTTCGATTTTCGTTCAACGATATTATGTCCTTAAATATGCGAAATTAATACATTGACTAATTACATTGAGTTTTGTCTCGCTTTCTCGGCTAATGAGAGAGCAAGACAAAATTCATTGTAAGATTATTATAAGATTGTTTGGAGAAATATGTAATTGGGGATCGTTTGGGGTTCCTATGGGCCGTCGTGTCCTATGGATACATCAAGCGATCCCCAATTAATTAATTAGATTTAAATAGTTTAAATTAGTAATTAGATTTATGGGAGTGGCATGGTCGAATATCGACAAAAATTTATTTAAAAAAAAAGTTTTTGAGGTTGTCGTAGAACATCAGGATAAAGTTGTGTTTTAGACCTAGGCCTAAAGGGCTAATCTAGCACCAAATTTTCTTACAAATTAATCATAACTTAAAGAGTAAAAAAATCTAAGCTCTCATTCCACTGAGTGAGTAATTAAAACCAATAAAAAAAGGTATACTTTTCATGTTTTGGATGATTAAAGTTGTATCAAAATTAGGTGCTAGATTTACATAACTTTGCCCTGGCAAAGCTCGGAACCTAATATATGTGTACCTTTTTTAGCCGACTTCAAAAAAGGAGGCAAGTTCTCAATTCGATCCATATGTATTTTTATTAAATTGGGAGCAATTTGCCAACTTTCAAAAAGGAGGAGGTTATCAATTCGACTCGCATAACTTTTTACTGGGTGAACCGATTTTGATGATTCTTTTTTATTTGAAAGCTGGTGCTTCTCATTTGGTCCCATTTTAATTTGGTCCAGGCCTGATGAAGTCGGTTTTTTATATTGAAAATGATTAGTTCTAAGAACATACGAGTACTATCGTACGAGGTGAGATCGCTGATTTACCTTGGATTCCAAATTGCTGACCGATCACTGTCCATTCTAAATTTTTTACTTGCAAACTGTCATGTGATCTGTCAGCGCTGTGTAACACGGGTATGCGTCTTACTTCTTTTATAAATTGCAGCGTCTGCTTGCTATTGAATCTGGGAAGTAGAGCTGAAATTGATAGACCTTGGATTAATGCGTCTTTACTTTACTTATAGAGCTTTATTTAGTAAGTTTATACTTATTAATCAAAGCTTACTGACATAGCTTTGATTATTTGCGTCTGTACTGATAGTATCTTGATTAACGCGATTTTACTGAGAATCTTTAATTTACTGATAGAGCGTTGATTATTGTGCTTTTACTGATAGAACTTTGATTAATGCGTCTTTACTGATATAGCTTTGATAAATGCGTCTTTACTGATATAGCTTTGATAAATGCGTTTTCACTGATATAGCTTTGATGAATGCGTCTTTACTTTTATGACAGAGGTTTAATTGGCCTTGCACTCGTCTCAAGTAACATGCGCAACTTAGAACAAGGGCACGCGTGCGAGACTTCTGCAATTTCGTTGTACCGATACAGATGCTTTCTCATATGGCTATATTTTAGAAAAAATAAACATCTTATATTAAAATTATTTATTTGTCAGAATATGGTAGGTACACATACATACAAAGTAGCACTCAGTGTAGTACAGATGGAAACGTATAACCTTTCTAGGTGTGGCGTAACAATGTGACTTTTTCATTGGTTAGTTTTTGTTAAATAAATAAATAAAATCTACCTATATAACTAGCACAAAATTACTGTATAAAAGTTTTAGAGCCAATATACCCTGGAGCTTAGGTTAGCTCTTGCGGTTTCCACCCCCAAGTTTTTAGTTAATATTATTTTAATTGTCTAGTACCTAGTCTCGGTCTTATGTTAGTTATTTAGACTACATTACATAAGTATAAAAAAAACATCACTAAGAAATTCTGAAATTTCGTTGTGGCATTTTTCTGCTAGTAAATTTTTAGGTGTTTAAAACTTTACTAGTGTTTTTTTAATGTTTATTTTTAAACATTCCAATACTTAAGTCTCAATACTTTTTATACCCAATTTTAAACGTTCTTGAATAGCTGGTAGTTAGCTTGGTAGTTTCTCAGTCACTTGTATTGTCTCTTTTCTTTTTACATGAACCAACAATAACACAGGGTTCATATTCCTATAATCATTGATTTCCCAATTTAGCTATGATCGCTTGACTTTAGACAGCTTTTTTTGAATCTATCTATACAAATGTTTTTAGTGAAGATGGACGGTGGTCTAAAGCAGTAACATAATATAGCCGTGGCAAGGAAGACCACCAGCCCGACATCATAGCTAAGGCCCCAGGAAAGCAGTGGACGATTCGTGACTAGCGCAGAACCGGAATAAAATTGCCGAAAATTTGCGCACATTTGGCGATCCAATGCACGCAGTGCCATAGAAACCAATACAAAGCAACAAATCTGTACGCTGCGTACGCTCCGATTCCGACACAGTGGACGCGTACCTTTATACTCAGCCTAATAGTAGATTATGTGGAAAATGGTTGATTATGATTTTCCTTTTATCATCATTTAGAGGAAAGTTAAACGCTGGTTAGAGTACATTTGTTAAGGTTTAATAATATTAAAATTTTATTGAGACAAAATAATATAAGTAAAAAGTTATAATATTATAATGCGTCGTACTCCGGAGAAGGAATCCTGATTCCCGGAGTCGACTTCTTCCTGCTGTAGGTAGGTACAATTCCAAATCAAAGCTATTGCAGGTAAGCGGCAGAATAAAGTAATAATGCATTAATGTAAAATAATCGGCCGTCGTCGAAGCCATTCAATTCAAACCAGGAACAGAGTAAGCAGCTAATAACATGTTATGTTTACTAAGCTTTGAAATAAGTGCCATTACTCGATTGATAGTATTGTACAGGTGGGTGGTTGTGGTCAAGGAAGGAAGATAAGATGGTGTTGTTGGAGTCTAAGAAGACATTCGCTCGGCAGTGTCTTCGTCTGGCCCTGGAACACATGTAGCGCGTCCTTAGGCCCCGTGTGATGTGCTTACAGAACGTGTACCCATTCACCACCAGAAGCCTGGGGCCATGGGATAACACTATAAACTGACCTGGAAGAAGAATAAACAATCTCATAGTAATATCATCATCGAATACGTTTCGTTTTTTTATCGGATACATTTCGGAGTGTGCATAGGATCTGAATGATCTAATTTCCTCCTGCCCATTTTTCTATCGGATTGCCAGAGCGGGCACGAAATATCGAAACCGCTTGATGGCTGATATTCGTAAACCCATACGAAGGGCTATGATTCCACTTTTATTGTGCAAACTGCTAGTCTGTGGAATGCGGTACCTGAATGGGTGTTCATCGGTAGTTACAATCTGGGTGTCTTGAAATCACACGTGAATCGGTTTCTTCAAGGCAAACGTACTCCATCGTATATCGCATCATCGCTGAACACCAGATGAGTTGGCGGTTAAATGCAAGCCTATTTCTTATTTTTAAGACTAATATGTTGGAGGATCAATATGGCATTCTCTGAACTCTAGGACGAAAGAATTATTGAATTAGTCTTAATTAACTTACTTCTTAATTTTTTTGTGCATCCTCTATCTCACTCACGCATCTAAACTTTTTTAAACATTTATACTTTATATACGGGCCCGGGTATGTCCTAAAACTGCGACCAGAACCACCAGAGGATGGGCAGCAGCGTCCTAATAGTACACGGTGAACGTACTGCGATCCCCAAGCCGCCTGCCAAGCGTGGGGATTATGGCAACACCCCTCTATGAGGGAGGCCTTGTCCAACAGTGGACGTTAATTGGCTGATGATGTGTGATGTGATACTTTATATATGTATAAAATGATTGAATGTACATACATAAAATCTTATCTGTACAAATGCAGAAAACAATATTGTAAATTTCACTTGACAAATGTTCAGTAAAAAAAATATTTTGATTCAAGTTTTCATACTTATAAATCAATTCTGGTACAATACCTTTTTATTCAGTTTTTATGTTTGAATACATGTTTGGATCAAAATAAAAACGTTTACAGAACAATTGTTACGTTATTTTCTTTATTCGTACAGCTTACGTACAGTGTAAACTCTATACAGAGATACTTAAGGGACTACGCATTTTACGGCGTTATTGAGAGTTGTCGTTAAATGGAGAAAAGAAAAATCTATATTTTACTATCATAATTTTATTATGTATTTACTAGTAAAGTAAAAAATACTGTTTATAACTTAATAATGACGTATTTTCGTCGTTATTTCGAGTGGGTGTGGTGCTACATACAGTTTATAATTGAATGGACAACAAATTAACCAACCAAAGACGAGTAATTTGAAAAATGTGTATTAGATTTTAGTTTTTTTTTGGCAGTTCGATTCGTGACGAATTGTATTGCGTGCTAATTTGACCACGTGATTAGTCGCAGCGTGTACATGTTTTTTCTTTTGTGTGTTTTTGTTTTTTATTTGCCAGTAGCACAAATCTGTAAAAAGTAATGGTAGACTTCCGTGTATCGCAGCCGGTCGCAGTCGCGTGCGTCTTACGCGTGCGTCTAACGCGTGCGGCTGTTGCGACAATACTCGCACTATGACAATGTATGGCGACGCCAGTCATGACGGCTACGCATGTCAACCCTAAGCAAGAGGACAAACCAGCCCCTTTTCCAGTAAATAAATAAATAAATATCTGGGACATTATTGCACACATGGTCATCTGACCCCAAACTAAGCAAAGCTTGTAATATGGCAGCCAGAAACTGATATACATACATATATATTTTTAAATACATACTTAAATAGATATTAACACCCAGACATAGAACAAACACAAATGTTCATCACACAAATGTTTGTCCTAGATGGGAATCGAACCCACACCCCCAAGCGCAGGAAGTAGGTTCACTACCAACTGAGCCACCGGGGCAGTCAAAGAACTCTAAGGTCCATCACTGCTACAGCAGCCACAACAAGGCCAATGACCACCCCTGCCCAATGAGCCGCTTTTAAGAAGCTGTTTCTGTATAACAAAAATATTTCATAGATCATGCATATCTAGTACTCCTCTTGCTAAGGGTTTGAAGTGGACGATATTGGAGAAGTGGTGGTCATTGGCCTTGTTGTGGCTGCTGTAGCAGTGATGGACCTTAGAGTTTTTTTACTGTAAACGGGGCCGGTTTGTCCTCTTGCTTAGGGTTGAAGTGGCTTGTATTGGAGTAGTGGTGGCCCTTCGCCTTTTTGTTACTGGAAAAGGGTCCCGTTTGTCCTCTTGTGTGTGGCTGCTGTAGCAGTGGTGGACGTTTGCGTTTTTGTTACTGGAAAAGGGGCTGGTTTGTCCTCTTGCTTACGTTTTGAAGTGGAAAGCTTTGGGGCAGTGGTGGTCCTTTGCCCTTTAGGTGTTACTGTATTATTCACTGAAACAATTTAATATTGGCAAGTTAATGTATAATTTTCAAATATTTATTTGTTTTATGGCGACCATGGGCATTTGGTAAGTACCAAAGTCAAGTCTTAAAATTATGCGGACCCTGTTCCCGACCACCCAACTGACTCAGGCCAAGGGCTGCAAAGAACTCCCAAGCTACCGCAGGCCACCAAACCCCACTGTCTCTGGCAACATACAACTAAAAGAAATTTCGGCAAGATGATAAACTTGCACAGCTGGAAAAAGAACTGATGTCATAAGATGGCACATTCTTAGATTGTGAGATGCCTGAAGACTAGGGGAGAACACTAAACTCCGAATAATTTTATAATTTAAATAATTTAATGGTAATTTAAGTCCATTCACACAGCCAACTGCTTTCAAAGGGTTTTTACAGTTAACTATGACGCCATTTGACACTTTTTTATGAATGTCTGACGTGCTACTGCCAGGACGATGGAGATGGAACTGAATTATGTTTGAGCCTGGATCCAACTTAAGACAGGAAACGGATACGTAAATTACATGAACGTCTAACCTGATACAGATATGTAGTCATTAGGTATGCTATATTTGAACTAAAATTTAATATATTTTCCACTTGAAACTTTCCTATATATTATCGGAGGATGAGTGTGTCTCCAATCTCCACCAGATATAGTGTTAGTGGCATCTTCTATGTAGATGTGCGCTTTGCAGCCTCCGCTTCTATTCCCCGAGCATCTGTACCTCGTGCGGCCGCGGTGGCTGAAATGCTTCCCGAAACTATAACCTCCCACCATGAGGAGCCTGGCGCCGGTTGCTTGCAAAGTTATGAACTTTGCAACTGTAACACAATACGACTTCATTACTTCACGCGGAGGACTCTGACACCTGCAGCACAGTTTGATCTCTAGTATGGGTGCCAACCAGTTCCCAGTTCAATAACAATCACCTTTTCCAACTACTACAGGTATTCATATGCTTAGCAATACAATTGTTGTTATTGTTTAATTTTATAAACTTTTGTTCATTTATATTATGCACTAAGAGAATAAAGCAGTGTCTTACGTCGCGAGCGGCATATTTAACCCTGAGCGTATAATCGAAAAATTCGAACGAACGAAGCCTGTGGACTTAGCTAAATTTCAGAGATGTACCTACCATCCCGACATAGAATATACTTTTTATGGTTTAAACATAGAGAAAACTGATTGAGAAACATTATTTGTTAAGACCATTTTACAAAAAGGTCAATGAACTATGAGCTAGGACGCTTTGAATTTATTACAAGTTTTATCGCTGTTACTCAAAAATTCGTCATCAGATAATGTTCGAAATAATTTTGAATGAAGGTTTTAAATATGACTTATCTGTATTGTAAGATTCAAGTTTCTATGTCTTATAGTTTAGAAATGCAGGGGGGAGGGACAAACTTTTCGCCACTTTGGCGGAAAAAAAGTGATGATGAAAAAAAGTGATTTTGAAAAGTGAGTTAAAAAAAAAAGTGATGTATCAAACCTTACCTTCATTTTAAAATACCTTTTTAACGATAACCCACACAAGTAGTTGGAGTGAAAAAAAAAAAACATCCTCATTTCACATGTACCAGAGCCACCCCTAAAATGCAAATTATATATTTTTTATACTTTAAAAATTGAGATCTATATTACAACTGTTATTATGCAAAGTTTTATTCACTTATCTAAATAATTATAGAAGTTAGGTTTTAAAAAATTTGGACAGACAGACAGACAGACGGACGGACAGAACGAATTTATAAGGGTTCCTTGTCGGGCTACGGAACCCTAAAAATCGGTTATGGTGTTTAGGTGGAAATATACAAGCATACATGCATTAAAACACGCCAACTAAAACAATTTCAATAACATACTTATAATAATGTAAAATTACTTCTTTATTGTGATCGTTACAATTAAGTAACGGTGTCGGCTGTTCTGTGTGCTCGCGTGCAACGCTTAGCTAAGCTAATGTGTTTTTATTTTATTTTTGTAGTGGTTGTTTTGCGTTAATTAGACTAGGTATATAAATTTGTAAATGGCGAGAACTAGTTGTCTAGTCAAACCTTAACTAGGTTTTAAGACAACTTTTGATGTAAAACATTGTAAATTTTTGGTATTAAATAAATAAAAAAAAAAAAAAAAAAAAAGTATTTAGTTGAAATTACTTAAAAGTAGCCCTTGTTTTCTATTATATAAAACTAATAATATAATTAAATAGAAAATATATGTAGTATATTCCTGTAGCGACAGGCAACATAAACATTTCTAGGCGAAGGTGAAAATGTGGACCAAGGCGTACGCGCACGCATATCCGAACGTGAGTTTCACGCCCTCGCTGTGCGTATACTTATAAAAAATCTAAATAAAAAAAGCTTTTTAAACAAGCTTTTCATATTCTACTCAGCAAACCCTTTGATACCCGTATAAAAAAGGTAGATATGGCCACCCTTCGGCTCCATCATCAGAACCCTGGTCAACATCTAGGCCTTAAGTGCTTGGAAAGAAAAATCCAACGAACCTAAACTCGACGGGGTTACGTCGTTTCATTTAGGAGTTCCTATGGTCACCTTCTGTCTCCATCATCAGACCAGCTCGATGGTCCATAATCATTGCATTGTCACTAAACTTACATAAGTATGCCAAATTTCAGCTCAATCGGTTGAGGATTTAATAAAAGCTTGTAAAAAATGTATCCAAATGTCTCTGTCCACAAGTCCCCATTCCTCCTCCACAGCCTATTAACACTTTAGGTATAAGGAAGACTATCTCCGTCGTCTTTTCTTAGAGGGATCCAGTTCCGGAGGGTATTGTAGCGCCACAATTTCCACTGCCTTCTCCATTAAGTGATCCTGTTTTTTCATATAATGATTATGAAGAGATAAGAAGCTTGTTATTTCATCCCATTTGTTTACATGTACATATGCTTTGCAGTTCGTTTTGCAGAAAGAAGAGCATCTGTATCGGAATGTACCAATACCGTGACGAGCACGTATAGTAAACATATGTCCCTCAAACTTCATAATCTTGGAACCGTCGTTGAGTGTGATGATCGCTGCTGGAATATAAGCAATAACTTTTTGTTGCTAAATTTTTTCTTCGAACGATTTTTCTCAACCAAAAAAGACTAAAACAGACAGACATTAAAAATGAGTAAAAATTAAAGAGAGAGAGATTTTTTTATTTTGCTCACCAGATATAAATATTACATATGTAAAAAAGGGCTGTTAATACAGTATTTAAGGGTTGGCAAAGTATCTGTACTGTAATGCCTCTGGTGTTACAGGTATCCATAGGCAACGGTGATCACTTACCATCAGGCGACCCGTCGGCTGGCTTGCCACCTGTGGCATAAAAAAATTACACAGAAGCTTACAAAAAAGTTTAGTATTAGGTTACTTTTTTCATGATAGTCTTGCGTTTGCCCACATCTTGCCAAAACGCGAACTAGGACGGAGCATGCTAACCTAGAAGGAACCTGTAAATTCGCTTATATTGTTTTTACCGTAATATAGAAATGTTATAGGTAGAAAGATGATTAAAATCTTTATTGTTCACACCAGGAATTACATACACGGAACAGAAAGAGTTAAAAAATAGCGCAACAACTGGCGGCTTTATCGCTAAGAGCAATATTTTCCAGGCAACTTAAGAAATATTTAAACTGCACAAAGCTACAAAAATATTTTGGTTTATTATAGTTTATAATGGGTTTCAGGTTTAACTAAAAGTAATCTTTTATTATTATCAAAATTTTAATGATTCGTTCACAGCAAATCATAATAATAAGCATATATACATTTTAAGGTTTGGTGTACATACAGGAATTCATTGCCCAAACCTTTTTTTTTCTATTTTTTTTTTTCTATATTCTAAGGTCCAAACTAATCCTGTTTGCAAACAAACGGACGGCGTGCCTCATAATCTTTGCGAGAATATATTATTACAGTTTATCTAGAAGGTCTCATATATTTTAACTTATCTGGCGTACAAATATTATGTCGATCATATTATTAACTTTTTACGGCTGTCTTGAAAAAATTATCAACTTTATAATAGCACTTGACAATTAAAAATTAACAACAATTAGTAAATCTTTTTTTTTTTGAAACAATTTACATTTTAGTGTATTAAATTTAAATTCATTACATCTATCTGGTAATCATATTTATTTATTAAATTCAATTAAATGGGTAATATATTCCAAATCGGTTCTTAAATGACGGAGTTCAAGGTACCAAAAAAAAAATAGGAATTAAAAACACAAAAAAATATTTAAAAAAAAAAACTCAGGAAATAATAAAAAACATGCTACTCAGATCAAACTCGGTTTGTGTATCCATCCACACTAATATTATAAATGCGAAAATAACTCTGTCTGTCTGTCTGTTTGCTACATAATCACAGCTAAACGTCTTAACCGATCTCGATAAAATTTTGGGAGGTAATAGTATGTATCATCAGGACGGGCATAGGCTATTTTTTTCTGAAGAAATCGCGGACGAAGTCGGATACAGCTAGTTAAATGTAAAACGTAAATTAAGGCATGCTTCGGGGTTTAACGAAAATTCGAAATGATCCTCTAAAGAGGATTAAAGGGGCTTAAGGTTTCGATGGGTTTTTTCAACTACTTCGGCTAATAAAATTTGTAATACTAAGAAAATATAGTAATACAATACAATACTTTATTAACTCCATAGTTACAAGTCAAACTTCTCCAGTACACTCTTCTACAAAATTGTATATAAAATTATTGTATATCTATTATTATGTATAGGTCAAGGTACATTAAATTAAATAATAATTTATTCAATTAACATATAATATGTTTCACATTACCAACGATGCGTGGTGAGTGTCCTATATGTCATTACAGATGGTGCTTTCATCGTGTATGTCAGACCTCAAAACACGCCAATAAAACGCCGCAAACGTGTTATATAACACAGTAACCATGTTCACTAATAATAAGTTACTATGATTACAAAATTGAAACGCGTCAAACGAATCCAAGACGTCTTCCGATTACATTCTCTTGATAACCGCGCACGAAACGCTTTACCTTGATCCATGTTATTTTGACTGTTCAAAATGAGCGCGTAGAATCTCATCGCATCACAAATCTACGCAGATATCGTAACGCACGATGCAGCACGAGTTTATTTGATCAATTTTTCAATTACATTTTAAAAGGACGAGCGACAAGTTGTGGACTTCTCTCTATCTGCTGGCATCTCTACACACAGTCTATTCGAATCATGTGTAAAAGGAAGACCTTTTACGTCGTCTCTTCTTGGTGGAATCCGATACCGGAGGGTATATAATCCCAATCACTCCTACTGCCTTCTCCATTGCGAGTTCATGATCATGTTTTTGTATAACGTGATTATGTTCAGTCATGTAGCTTGTGATTTCATTCTTTTTATCTAGATGGATATATGCGTTGCAGTTTGTGACACACAAAGCAGAACATCTATACCGGTAGCTACCCCTGCCACCATGAATTCGTGAAGTAAAATAATATCCTTCAAGCTGTAGAATTTTCGAACCATCGTTGAGTATGATGAGAGCAGCTGAAATGTAAGTAACCGTTTATTATTTATCATCTAAAAAAATCCATACAATAATAATCACCCCATTTATATTCAAAATTAGACTATTTTCAAAATTACTACGGGCGAAATAACTAATGGTAAATTGATCTATAGATTCCATATCTATAATAAAAATTCTGACTGCGTATATAAGGTTATGTATCAGAATATCTAATAGTCATTGGACTATTAACAAATGCATCCAAATAAAAATTAAGACTAACCCGTCTATATGAGATCAAACATCTCGGGTCCTTCACAAATAACGGGATGATGATGATGATTTCACTCCTTGCTTACTTTGAAATATAAGAGAGCAAGAAATGAAATTAGAGATAATATTACAATGTTTGGGCATCATCTACCGCTTATTGTATCTGAAGTTTGCTGTAGCCTTTTTGAATATTGAAAGAATTAACGCTCTGGTTTAAAATAATTTATTTTCGATATGAACCCAGATTATCTATTACCACTATATAACTAGCGCATTTTTTGTTATCTAATTATAATTGTAATATATTATTGTTTTTTTACATAAGTGCCATTTGATGTCTGATGATACTGTGTCGGGTAGTGATTGTGATCGAAGCTTCCAGATATCACTTTATATCTGGCATCAACATTGACGACAGCTTTGCAGCGTTTCCGTAAACTTCCAGAACATCTGTACCGATAGCCACCACCGCTATAATGGAAATGCTTGCTAAAGCTATAACCACCCACCATTAGAAGTTTTGTTCCCTGGTGTAGAGTGATGAAATGAGCTGAAATTATCACGAATTATTTTACAATTACTTAATTTTTTATACTTACCAGAGTATAAGATTCAGCAGTGAAAGTGTAACTAAAGAACTAAAAGGCAACACATTTTTATATATCTAACTAGAATGAAAATTTCGATCGAGGTATCTCAACAAACATCTACTTTGAGTCGCGCAATATTATTTTGCTAGGACAACGTTAAAGAATGGTAGGTAGAAAGACTATGGAGCGGCTGTGCCTAAAATATATATAATCGATGTAAAATTTGCGCGTAAAGCATGGTTGCCAGACATTTGTTTCCGAATAATTTTCAACATGACAATTACGACATGACAGCCAAGTACCGTCTACTGTAACCCACACAAGTCTACAAATATTATCTAGCTGGGATGTCGTCTTTTGCTTGATGTTTACTTACTATTTTGTAGATTATTGATGCGACAGAGCAGCAACGCTCCGCGTTCATGCGCGCCTAGGAAATGTTTTCATACAGGAACCGTATATTTAGCCTATAGGCGTAATCACATTAGGCCAATGATCTTTGAAGGACGTAGTTCAAAAATCATTGCAATAGGCAGTGTTTAGTCGCGAGACTGGGAACCAAATAATTACTGTCACACTGTAGTCACGCTGTAGCCACGATAGTAAGTACGGGGCCACAGCAGTGCAAGTAGTCAATGTAGTCATGCAGACTTGCACCATTTTCACAAGAATAAAATACTTTGCATGCTTTTTTCGCATCTCGTTTTAATGAATATTATTTATAGTAATCTAATTATTCATCATTGCGCACTTTGTGCATAGTAGTTAGATTTGGTGTGTTATTTTGCTTTAATAATTAAAAGTAGGTATAATGCTTATCGAGATCTATTTGTCTAGTTGAATCTAACATAGGTTTTAAGACAACATACTATTATAAAATTTAACCTATTATATGTTTTAAAAATGCTGTTGCTGCAAAAAACATTAACTAATAAAACGTAACGCTTCAATGTGATGGCTGTTTCAACGTTAAGAGTTACTTCAATCTTGTTTCTACGAAATTATCTACACTTACATAATTTTTCATGTAATTTTTTCGATGATTGTATAATTTGTTTTTTATGCTACTAAATTTAGGCATTTCTTTTACTAAATTGAATTGTTTACTGTTATACTCGTTCACTACCTCAGTATAAATAGATGGAATAGGAGTAGTTTCTGTCTTAACTCTGTCTACACATATCTGGATGTGTTTTACAATCTCGTTTTCTATTTCATTTGGCTGACATGTGTGTGTGTCGTTGCGGATAACTTGTGAGCCATTAGTGATAAGATTGGCTTTACAAATGTTTCTTTGGACGCACCGCCATTGAATGTTACCGGACGCAGTTTTACGTGAGGCTGTATATTTGAAACCATTAAGAAGGAGAAGATCGTGCCCTTTGCGAGTTGAGACGATAGAAAAACTTGCATCAGGTAAAGATGGAAAATTTGACATGTTACCTGAAATAAAATGCGAATCGTTGGTACGAATACGAAAATAGACAAAGTAATTTAATGTTTTAGCTAACATCTTTATAAAGAGCCTCGTCACGGCCACAGCGTCATCATCAGCCCGAAGACATCCATTGCTGAACATTGACCTCCTCCTTTGACCTCCACACTGAACGACAGCCTGCCATCTGCATCCACTGGATGCTCGTGACTTTTACGATGTCGTCGGTCCATCTAGTGGGATTTCAACCTACGCTGCGTCTTCCGGTTCGTGGTCTCCACTCTCCACTCAAGAACTTTTCTACTCCGGTTCTTAGAGCGATGTAGCCTGCCCATTGCCATCGTTGCTGGTGAGCTTTAGGCACCAGTAATTTTCTTTGAAAATCCATTATTGAATAAATGATTTTAGTAGATTTGTTGATACGGTTATGTACGCCAGGTTTTTATCGTAAATTGTAAATTGATGCGGTCTACGATGGAGCACGCTTGCCTAGACGAAACCGAACCGATCTTAGACTGAAAGATATGTTTGTGCAACCAATATGCACTCCATGCCTTTTTTATTATTTTTTCTATCTCGTCAATGTAGTTATTTTTGAAAGAAATATTTTGGCCTAGGTATACTGTATACCCTTAGCACAAGTACAATATTTGATAGTTTTCGAAAACTTATTACGTTTTCGTATTGTTCCATACATTTTAGTAAAGTGACTCCAGCGGAAACGCGGAGGAACTAAAATCGTTGGTAATCAGTATAGGTTGCTTGACTCAAATACGGAAAAAAAATCCAAAAGCTTTCAGCCCACAAAGTATGTGACAATACGTATAGGAAAAAAGTTTTCAAAAACTATCAAATATTGTACTAAGGGCTCTGGTAACCGTACTCGATATTTCTGCCGTTGATATTTATTGTTTGTTTCCATTTGTCAGGTTTTATCAGAGTTAATTTCCATTCCGCACTCTCTACTTTGGTAATCAAGAGATTAAAGCTTAGTTTTTTTATTATTATTATAAAATAGGCTTGCGCTGCGTCCTACGATGGATCACGCCTGCCTAGAAGAAACCGATTCACTCTTGACTTGAAGAGTGAATCGGTTGTAATGTAAATATCCGTATTTTAATTAGAACTAAATATTAATTATACTATATTGTTATAGGCTGGGCGTGTCAAGTTTTTTTTAATCATCAATTAGTCCGCTTTTATAATAATAAACGAGATGTTTGGCCTACAAAATGATATGTAATATTTTGAAGAAAAAATAATGAGATTTTTAGCGAATGTATTAATATTTTGAATAAAGGAATAATTAAAAATATATATATATATAAAAACCTCTTGAGTTGTCAGTTGTAATTACCCTATACCTATAAGAAAGCGACAAAAAAATAAAAAATTAACATGTTTAGGTATGTGTTTTATTAAATCTATACATATTAAAGGAGATGTGTACATGTATGTAAACGTTTCCTATGGATTCCGAAACTGCTGCACCGATTTTAATGATATTTTTAGGCATTCTTCAGCACGATTGATCGTAACGATCGTAGCGTAGTAGCGATCAGATCAACAGTTTTTTTTTTTGTGTTTTAATATTTTCATTACAAAAACAATAACAAGAATTGAAGTCTATACAATGACATAATTACATTATAGAAAAAAATACATCTAAGTAAGTCAAATGAGGTTGATGTCGCTATCAAGAAGGTTGCTTCAAGGAAGTATATACCGCTGAGTGTAGTAATATGTAACAAAGTTGCCAATCACATCAGGAATCAATTATTGATTCTCGTATTAACAAACAAATACAGCACGTGTTTCACATTAAAATATGGTTATAGCATCTCTGTTTCTCTCTGGTTCCTTTACATCTTGACATATTTTCCTTCCGATGTGATCATATACTTTATAGGGAAATGGTTGTGATCAAGACCCTCATAGGTGATGATGTCGTTGACATCTACCTCTACATACGCTTTGCAACTTTTGCTTGTCGAACAAGAGCATTTATACCGGTGGCTTCCGTTTATATGTGTGTAATGTTTCCAAAACGAGTAACCTTTGTACATTAGTAGCCTGGCTCCGCGTGCTAATGTTATGTATTCAGCTAAAACCGAAGAAATATAAATTGAAAATAGTTTAAAACACCCAATAGATGATAAGTTTAGAGAACTTATAATTTTCATACGGCTAAATATTTTTACCTGTACATAGGTTGTGCCCGCCACCATATTGACGAGACGAATGCAAGGCACTGTATCATACTCGTTACAGCCGTCTTTCAGTCACGCATTGCGAGTGTCCGGCAACACATCGAAGCTAATTAAGTTTCAGCAAAAATAATTGTAATAAATGCCTTCGTGTGTCTTTATAAACTGCACAAGTTACACACGCTCGTGATAATATTGCATCATTATGGCTACTTAATCTGGGTAATTAAAAGTTAACAATACAGAAAACTGCGTAAGCAATAAGTTCAGTGGCCCTAGTTCGAGCACTTGCGAAAAAGTATTCGTTCCGTAAACGATAGCAAAATGTATGAAAAAATTGAACAGCGCTATCGGACGTAAAGGGAAACTGAATTTTTCATACATTTGCTATCGTTTACGGAACGAATACTTTTTCGCAAGTTCTCGTACTAGCCCCACAGCTTGACAATGTCCTCGGCTTATGCTGAGGGAAGTACAGGAGGAACAAAAAAAATAAGAAAAAAAGCTGCACACGCTTTGTGAGAGACAAGAAAAATTTCTTGTCTTCATTTCACGCGCAATTAATGTATTTTTTACCAAAAAAGTAAAATACATTATATTGTTTTACTTAGGCGGCTGTTGTCACTACGATGTGTATGATCACCCTCAAGTGGTGTTTTGGCATATAAAAAAACCATACCAAAATTTGTTTTTTATATGCCGAAACACCACTTGAGGGCGATGTGAGGATTCGAGGTTCTTTTATTTACGCCTATAAATATGGGGGTAAGGGATAAAGCGTGCATTATACATTAGGCAAGGCTCTGATGCCTGTATTTATGACCATTTTTTTACCATACTTAGTATCCTTCTGGTACATTCTTTTTATGGTTCCGTACCCAAACGGGACCTTATTAAGCTACGCTGTCTGTTTGTCTATCAGTCCTACCTATTAACGGTGGACGTAGATATATTCTACATAAAAATTAACTAAAAGGTTTCCCCATACAATAAACGTTTTTTGTATTTGCTCTAGTGTAAAAACGGTAATACGTACAAGCGTAAAACAACAAATAATAAATACTGGCCAAGTGCGAGTCGGTGTTAAATTTCTATTCACCACCGATTCTCGTACGACCACCGTAGTTAAGCAACGTCGGGCGCGGTCGGTACTTGGATGGGTGGCTCGGGCATGATGTCTTTTCGCACTATTTGTAGTACTTTAGTAGTTAACAATTTATGTAGTGGTACGGAACCCTCAGTGCGCAAGGCCAACTCGCACCGGCCGATTGTATTTAGGAATATTTTTTTTGATGTATAAAATATTATTAACTAGCAAGTTTTTAAGCTATTGCATGGCTTCTATCGCGGGCCTTGAGCGTGGAGACCGAATCCAGAAATTCCGTAACGAAAATAACCTAACACCCCCCACTCCGACCGGCACAGCGGTGATACTTTGACTTGGCCTCCCACCGCTAGATGGCGTTGTAAAATATGTTTGATAAAAGAACGACATACATAGAGTTGTAAAACCTACATCATTTTATTTGTTACAAGTAAATAAATAATTATAATTGCATAAGTTGATAAAAAAAGGCTATGCAATAGCTTTACCGCGGCAGTCCCCGAGTGCCACACGTCTTTTTTTTATATATTTGAAGTGTTGTTCCTCATTTTAGGATTTACTATAAAAAAAATTGTCTATAACATTTAGATAAATATATTAGTATTTTTGTTAGTTCACTAAAATTAAACAAGAATTTTTTAAGCTGGAATTCCGCGACGGCAGATAGATGGCATGTGCCGCGGCAGACGGCATTATTTACTAACACCCGATTTCTGCAACGCATGTCAAATATTGAATTAGTCAACAGACTGTCACAATTAACAATCTGCTTTTAACATCTGTGGGTTTCTGAAAAAGTAGTTACCGTAAAATTAACGAATTATCCGTTGACAAGAGATAGTTGAGTAATAACAAGCCTTTAACATGCGCAAAGATTTTCGAAAACCCAAAATTGCTTTCATTGACGTTTAATTTTAGATTTGACATTGCATTAACAGACTGTCACATGAGATTTTCAGCAACCCAAAATACGTATGACATTGGATTAACAGACTAGTTAGTAATAATTAGCGTTTCAGAAACCGGGTGTTACAGTATGTGTATGAGACCGATTCCGACATACACAACTGTCGCGCAGCAGTTGCAGTATTACAGCAGGAGTTGTAGTCGCACGTCGGAATCCGTGTCATACAAATGACTTCTGTAAAGTACCGCCATGTGACCGTGTGCCGCCATGGCACATGCCGTCGCCGTCTGCCGTCGCCTACGGAATTCCACCTTAGTGTGTGATTAATTAAAGATTCATTACGCATATTCTATAGTGAATGTCTGTTTATGTCGTCTCGCAGCATAGTGTTTCCCATCTATCTTCTCGTATCGTACCGGTTCATGGTTGTGGCTTATATCTCCACTGACGATGACGTTATTACTACTAACTACTAAGTACGCTCTGCAACCTTTTTTTGCGCAAGAGCATTTGTATCGGTGGCTTCCGTTTGCATTCATATATTGCTTCCAAAATGAGTACCCGCTGTACATCAGCAGCTTAGCTCCGCTCCTTAACGTTATGTATTCAGCTAAAACCAAATCATATTATGTGAATATACCACGTGATTCCCCTTATTCCAGATCACGTCTTCTACATCTTCTATTAATCTTCTTCTGAAAGGATCGCTTTTTGCGATAACGCCAGTTGCCACAATTTTTAAGCCATTTCATCTTTTTTACCATTTCTTAGGAGCATCTAAACAAAATTACATTTCAATGACTCGGAATAGGAAACGATATTTTATTGAAAAACAACTTCATAAGTTGATCGATTTATTGTAGGAAAAAATAGATCAACATACAGCAACTCGATCTTGCAGGTACACACTAAATCTTGCATCCTCGGCCACAATTTTTTCTATATAGTATATATAAATAGATTCACACCAGATCTTGCATAAGTCTTCGCTATATTTTGCATACATATATAATAATAATAATAATGTTTATTTGGAAAAAATTACAGTGGTATTATAAACAATAGGAACGGTGTTACCTACAGTAGTTCGAGAACTGTGTCGCAGGTAACAACGCCCACCTTCGAAACTCTACAAAATTCGTAGTTACAATGAGAGATTTCCTTAAACAAACAATAATTTGATGTATCGATTTAGTATGTGTCGTTTCAGCGTGTGTGTTGTGTATGTGTAGTATATGTGTTTGTGTGTGTGTGTGCCTGGATGTGCGTGCATACGTGAGTGTGTGTTGTGTGTGATGTCTTTGAGAAATGTTAAGTATGTAAATGTGATTGGTTATGTAGATACTTTAATCAGATCTTCAGTGTCTTGATATAACAAGGATTTAAGCCATTCCATACATTTTTGTTTACACTTATACAAAGGGAGAGGGTAAATACATAAATCTTTATTAAGTCTGTTATATAGTAAGGAGCTGATAGAATGATAATGACGACTTGCAATGGCTGTGCGGCAACATTTGTAGCTGCATACTTTGTCAGATCTACGTTTGTTAACAATTAAGTCCGGATCGAAATTTAACTCTGAATGTTTTTTTAAAACAGTTTGCAGCACAAAAAGCTGTCTTACAGTAAGGACTTCAACAACGAGTAGAGATCAGTGGTGGGAAAACGGAGAGGTTTCTTGGCAAGGACTTTAAGGACTGCTCTCTGCGCTCTCTCCAGTCTTAACATATGCGTTTTAGCACAATGAGGTAATACAATATGATAAAACTGATTGGGCTAAAGCATAGTACACACACTTTAGGTATCGCAAGTCGACCACGGATCTAAGAGATTTGAATACATAGATGAGCTTTCGTACGCGGGTCACCATAGAGTCTATGTGGAGTTTTCAGGACATGGCATTGTCTACTGTCACACCAAGGTACTTTATGAACGTGGATTGCTCCAATAGCGTGCATTCACAGCTGCTATTAGCCGTGTTACTGGGACAAGTGTGAGCTCGGATGGAGAAAGAAGAAGTAGGTTGCATTGAATTGTTCGGTGCAAAAGTAATAATTTTGGTTTTTGAGAGGTTGAGGGTTAGAAGATTTTCATTTAGCCAAATCATTACTGTTCGCAAAGCATTTTCACAGTAGACGCGAACTTCCTGCCAATTTTGGCCATGGATTAGTAGTGCTGTATCATCAGCGTAAGTGACTATTTTACAATTTGGTAGGGACATGTTACACAAGTCATTTATGTAGATTAGAAACAGGGACGGGCCGATAACGCTGCCTTGCGGGACGCCAAAGTTTAGGTGTTCTTCTCCACTCTGGAGGCCATCAATTACTACGCATTGGGTACGGTTGCTAAGATAGCTGGAAAAAAGCTTCAGAGCAATGCCTCTAACGCCAATTGACTGAAGTTTGGACAGAAGAATGGGAATGGAGACAGTGTCAAAGGCTTTTGATAGATCTAGAAACATTCCGGCTGTTTTTTGTCGTTTGTCAAAGCTATTTATGATATCTTCAGTTAATTCTAAAACAGCGTGTTCTGTGGATATACCTGTTCTAAAACCAAATTGATTTTTAGAGAGGACATTGTTGGCATTTAGAAAATTGAGTAACCGTTTATTTAGTAACTTTTCCAATATTTTGGACAGAGCCGAGAGTACTGAAATAGGCCTGTAGTTTGTGACACTACCTCCATCACCACCCTTAAATATAGGATGTACTATGGCTTTTTTAAAGACACGCGGGAAGATACCGGAAGAGAGTGAGAGGTTGAAAACGTGGTTCAGAATCGGGATGAGAATGCGTCTTGCAGCTTTTAAGATAGAGGTTGAGATACCATCCCAACCAAGTGCACACCGCTCCTTCAAGCTTAAAATCACGCGCTCTATTTCCTCATTGTCAGTATCTAATAGAGCCATGGAGTTAAGAGGAGAACTAGTTAGACAGCGAGAAGAAGCGTTGATATGAGAGGGTGAGGCATCAGGAGTCGAAGATATTTTGGAAGCTAAGGTTTCCCCTACTCTGGCAAAGAAAGAATTTACCGTGTTTACAGACGAAGAGGGATTGTCAGAACATTTTAAAAGTTCTGTTGATTTATTTTTCTTTTTATTAAGATTTGCTATATTATTAATCATATTCCAGGCCGCTTTAGGGCTCTTCCTCACTTTCAAAAATTCTGATTTTTCATAATCGTTCTTAACTTTTTTAAGGAGTCTGTTACAGAATTTACTATAGCGGGTATACACTTGTTTATTTGTATCATTAGGATCCTTTCAGAATTTGAGGTACAGCTTGTCTCTATGTCTGATGCACCTAAGGAGGCCTGTAGTAATCCAGGGCTTGATAATACGCTTTCTACCAGGTATTTTATGGATGCTAGTATGGTTCTTAACAGCAGCAGAGACAAGGTCAACTAGATTTTCTGCGGCTTGTTCAGCATCAGTACAGGTGAGAATGGAAGAAAAGTCACAGTTAGCTAGATCTTTAACTATTGCAGGAATATCTGACCGTGAAAAGGTGTGACTAGAGTTCGTATTTTTACTTGGAGCTGTGTTCAAACTAAAGATGACCGGAGCATGGTCTGTGATAAGGCTACTTAGTACGAGAGTTTTAGATAGTGATGGCATCCGGACAATGACATGGTCGAGGCAATTACCTTCTCTGGTAGGGTATAGATGAGCTGGAAGTAGTGCATGGTATGCCAGCATATTAAGATATTGATCAACAGTCGCACTAGTATTAGAAGGTATTATGTTTATGTTCATATCACCGATTAGAGCAACCGATTTAAATGAGACCAGAGTGTGGAGAGTTTTATCTAGGCTATCAATAAACGGATCTAAGTTTAAATAAGAGGGGGAACGATAAAGGGCTATGACTGCTAATTTATCTGAGAAAGTAATTACCAAACTGTTTGTGTCCTTCAAATCCGCTTTCCGGATGTTGCATACAATACCACATTTGATGTAGATAACAACGCCATCATTTTGTTTTTTATAGTCAGAAATGTGGGAGTTAAAACATGGAAGTAAGGGTATTTGGGGACACTTGCTCAGCCAACATTCGGAGAGAATAACAACATCAAGATTGAAATTTAGTCTATGCATCAAAGTTAAAAGGCTAGCGAAATTATGGTTGATACTTCTGATATTAACATGTAGGAACTTTAAAGAATTGATATTTTGTAAGTGACCAACGGCGTCCTCATAGTATTCCTCATAGTAGTCCTCACCAGAACATACTGCAGAGTTTGAGACTAGAATCTGATCTAGGTCATTATTTATATTATCTATATCAGCCATAATCGAACAAGTTAGGTAACAAAGGAGTGAGTGAAGGTTGCAGCGGTAGAAGAGCCATGGTATTTACAGATAGATTTCCAGACTTTCGGTTACTCAGTGTAAAGGTAGTTATAGGAAGACTTATGTAGATGATCCGAGTGTAAGTGTAAGTGTATTTAGTAAATGTGTGAGCATGTTTAGTAACTGTGTGAGCATGGGTGGTGGCGAGGTGTGTTAAATGTGTTACAGTCAGTACAAGAACTATTTACATAAAAATTTTAAAATACGAGAAATAACTAATGTTAGAAATGACATATCAAAGTAAGTATTATCATAATATAAATGAGAGAATCTGAGACATATTAGTGTTATGAATATGAATAAAGAGACTAGTCACTTAGACATCTCATTTTCAATGAGGGAAGATTCATCTAGAACCCGAATGGGGGGACTATTTTCCCTTTTCCGCAAAAATATCTTCCCATGGGATACCCAGCAGAATGTATCAACACTATTTGCTTTGGCGAACTATTTGCTTTGGCGAATTCTCTGGCAAGATAGTGAAGTTTTTTTCATTTTCGTAGACAGGTTTTCTGATATAAATATAGACTTGGCCGGTCCGGGCAGCTTTAGGTGCGAAGTGGATAGTCTAGCAGTGCCTTTGTTATATTTCCTGTACATGGCTAAGTAATTTTCTTTTATCAGCGCACTGTTCAGTTCAACGATAATGGTCTTGTTATTCGGATCTTTCGTTTTAGTTCTGAAAATGTCTTTGACATCATTTTGTTGTACTTGTACGTTGAGGATTTTGGCTGTACTTAAAAAGGTATTTAATAGGGCTCCTTTAGATTCAGAAATCACTGTAGGGATATTTCTTAATTCAAGACACGTCGATCTGGAATGCTGTTCAAATTTGTCTAGTCTGTCCTCAAGTGTTTTTATATATAAGGTCTCAGAATTGCGCTCAACTTCCAGTTTTTCCATCCTGGCATGTAGTGAGTCATATTTGTGGGCTAGGAATTCAACTGAGGAGCGAATCTCTTCAACAGCCGAAAACATTTTATCACATCTTGTCTCTTGTTCTTCCTTAAAAGTGTAAAACATTTGTTTCAGTTCGGACATAAGTTTAAGGAGGTGTTCATTGTTTTCCTCTGAACGCTTACGTTTACGTTGAGTGACGTTTTCGCTGCAGGAAAGATTTGGATCCGAACTAGACAGGTTTTGCACACTAGGCACGTTCAGGGATTCATTCCGGACCTGATTAGAGCCACACAAATTTGGTTTGCTGACCGGAACCGTAGTATTCACGGTTTGCGCGGGGGAGGAGGGTGGAGTGCGTTTTAAAGGCATAATAATTTTACTTCCAAGTATCCGTGGTTGATGTACCAGGGCGATAGAACAACTTAGGTAGCGAACACGTTGCAGAGGTCAAGCAAAGTGGTCGTCCAGCGACGTATCGATACAAGAAAGCTTTCCGTCCAGTTTAAGTAGACACACTCCAGTTGATACCTTGAGAAGTATAAGTATATCAAAGACAACCACAAAATTCTTTTGTGTAAGTTCCATCTGCTTGGACTTTATATTTGGGGGGCGGATGATTATGTGTTTGTTTGATGCCCACGATGAAGTTATTTGTGGTGACATGGGCGTACGCATCGCAATGACTTTGGGTTTTACTGGCGCAAACGTACAGTAAGGTTGCATCCTTGAGGGTCCTGCGGAGCGTACCGTTGCGATAGAAAGTATAACCGTCGACCATCAGCATAACCAGCTTGTTAACCGACAGGGTTATGAACTTGGCTGTAACAATAAAACATCATCAAATTGTACGCATCCTTTAAAACCGAAATTTTGAAGTTATGATGCTACGGGCAGACGCGACGTTATTACGATTGACACGTAATTGTTGATTGATTGATACGTTCCTGGAACCTTTAAAACCAATGGAGAACAAAAATATTCTATGAAACTATTTGTTTATATTTATATCATTTACATGATTATATTTATTTATGGATTGCTTCTGTAATCTTATTTAAAACCTTAAAATGGCAAACAACACATAAAATAGGACATTTCAAAATACTGATCATGTAAAAAAACAGACTTGCGTTTGACCGCTTGCCTGATGTTAAGCGATGATGCCGTCCACGACGATGCCTAGATGAAACCGATTCACTCGCTATTTGAAGACATAGTTTGTAAATGTCACACACTGATTATGTTTATAGTCTTGTTAGTGTTTTAACAAAAATCGAGACACTGTTAGAATCTCCAGAATGATGCTCCTAACTGTTCACAGTGCAGGAGGCACTGTTTTTCCTTCCGCAGTCTTGCTTTTCAGAAAGATCCTTCTTATGTTCCTAACAGCTGCGATGGAAAACTGAACACGAACCAGTTTTTGTGTAAAGCATATGTCTATCGTATGATAGAGTTTTATCAAGACCTGAGGCACTATTAATTTGTTAACTAATACTCTCCAATTAGTGTTCGAAGCGTGCAGATTCCAGAACTGATTTCCTTTCTGCAATTATGCTCTTCGAGAGAGATATGTCTTAGTACAATTGTTGTTTGAGTTCAAATATCTCCGTGGTTTACCCACTTTTTCCACTATACCACTAAACCACAAACTGTAAGTACGGCACAATTACTAATTTTTCACGCACACTAAGAAACTTGCAGCGACACCAATGAACAAACTAATAGTCCACATGTAAAAATAAAAAGCAGATCGGCTAAAGGATGAGTTCGACTAAAAGCCTGATTTAGACCTGATGCACCCGCCACGCCACATTACCATATCTCCCTTCTTTGTCTGATCTGAGGGGCCTATCGTCTAATCAAGTTTTATCAAAATCTGATGCACTGTTAGAGGATATATACGCCCTCCTAAATTATGCTCTAAGCGTTCGGAGTCCTGAACTGTTTTACTCTCCACAGTCTTGCTTTTCAATATTACGCTTATAAAAGTATTCAGCCATTGTTCATACTTCTCAACAAATGCCTCCTCATTACCGCTATATTTGTGAGTAAGATTTTCAATTTTCGCAGAAACATGTTTCACTTCTTTCCACAGTTCTGTAAAACATATATTTCCCCTGTTTTTTATAGGAATCGGCAACTTTTCAACAACATGATAGCAAGTTTTAGCCATTCGATCCTCAAAACACATTTTTTTTCCATGAAGCTCATTCCATATTTTATATACGCGGAAACGTGATAACTCAACTGTATAGTGTGTCTCTGCAAAATAAGTTTTCATTACTAAAATTGTGAGCAGATTATAAGAGAGGGTTGCACGGAACGGTGGTGGTACTAAGCTGAAAGTGCGGTAACGATTAGCATAAGCACAATCAGCCCTTTTTTAAATAGTCCACTGCTGGACCTTAGGCCTACCCCTAAAGGGCGATGGGGCCATATCCACCACGATGGCCCAGTTTCAAGTTGGTGGATTCTCATACCACATTAAATTTCTTCTCCGTACGTATGCAGGTTTCTTCACGATGTTTTCTTTCACCAAAAAAACCAGTGGTATGAAAATCCGTACATTAACTCCAAATATTGATACGGGGTCCGGGATTTGAACCTGCGACCTCACGCTATCAAGTCTAGCGGTCTCCCAAATAGGCTTCCACGGCTTTTTTGTCATGTCACGATTGGTCCCATTCCCTTGAAGTACTATGGAGCCCTGTCTACAGAAGATTTCCAGCTATGTGTCATGGCTTCATGTGCTATGTCAGATTTTTACAAGCAAAAGGGATAGTTGGTAGTAATAAATGTTTATACCAGTTATTAGCTAAAATTTTATTTTCATGACAAGTAAACATTGACATATAAAGTTGTTATTAAAATTAAGACCAATATTAATTGAAAATCTCGTAGACTTATAGTTTGTGATAATGTAAATGGGATGACTATATAATCCGAATTAAATTAACGACGAATTATGTACTTTGATATATGAATTTCAATAAAAAAAAGCGATATAGCCATATACAATTATTTATAAAGAGTACAGACCATATTCTATTATTTCTACTTAGGATTTTATTTTAAAAGGCCACACGAAAACTTCCAATTAGTACTAAGCTGGTTTTATTTTAATGACCCCTATTGTTTAGGAAAAGCACTATACAAGCCTTGGTCCACAATGAGTGCACTGCTAGCCACGCTATGATGGCCTCGAGCTAAGCTTAGCTACGCTCTTGGCCTTCAAGGTTGGTCATCATTAAAGCCCTTGCTGTCCGCGCTAAAGAGGTCCGCTTTATTCATCAAGGGCTGCAATGTTGACGCGCTGTGATGGCCTGGACCTGCACTATGCTGCATTTCGCTGCGCTTTCGGCCATCATCATCGCTGCCAGCTACGCAGTCATTACAGACCGTGACAGTAATGTACTATAATCTTATGTATTTGCCAGTTGGAAGCAGTTTATAATGTCCACGCGGGTGCGTATGTTTGTAACGTGTTACAATGAAATGTTACTTGACTTTAGCAAATGCGTTGCACCCTTTGCTTTTGTTACTTGTACATTGGTACCTGATAACACCGAATTTACTGCATGAATGTTTGTAAAAAGTGTATCCATCTATCAGCAGATGACATTTTCCGTTGACCCACGTGATATATTGACCTGGTGAACAAAAAGATTAGTCAGTTTGTAGTATAACTTATAATGCGATGTCAGAACTAAAGTTGTAATTTACAGTTCTCTCGCTCGTACATTTTCACATTATTGAAGATATAAAATCAGTGAGTAAGAATTCCCAAAAACTGAAAAAAAACATGTTTTGGTGTCCAAGAGAGAAACTGTCAATTTGATATATTTAAATTTGACGGAGTAATATGGTAATAAGAAAAAACCACTTGTTACCATATTACTCAGCCAAATTGAAATATATCAAATTGTTAATATCTTTGTTTTTAATGTCACGATAGACATCAAAACATGTTTTTTTCAGTTTTTGGAAATTCACACTCACTGATTTTATAATGTGTCTTCACGAATGTGAATATGTACGAACGAGACAGCTGCAGACGGGAACAGGCCCCTTAAAGGGTTGGTAATAATGCCTGATTTACATTATCGTAACTGGCAAGTAGCGTGTTTAGTCGCTTATGTTCACGGGCGCCAGTGACTAAGAGGTTAAGGTCGAAGGGGGTATCTTTTGATAGCGGACGGGCGAAAGATAGATTCAATCCTAGTCGCAAAATTAATCAGTAAAGCGGCAACTTATTTATCAGCTAATTAAAACTACTTATGCCCGTTTTCACTGACCACAAACAAGGCGACGGCTAAGGAACTTCTAATCTTAGCAGAGTCTTCTTCTGTTCCACCAATCTATTTTTATAGGTGACTCTTAAGCTAAGAGTTGCCAAATTTTTGACAGTTATCTATGATTTAGATGTCAGTGAGCGAACGCGGCCCGGGCTTTCAGTTTATGAGTTGGATTAGGAATTATAATCATTAGGAACCCCCGAATCGGAAATTGATTTTGAAACTTTCTAGCTAAGATGGTGTAAATCATGTATCACATTTTTTTTAAATAATAAATTAATAGTTTTGTCTGATCTTTACAAAATTGAATATCTTAGCAGCTCATAGTAAAATTTATAAAATGTAAATGGAACCTCTTAGAAGTGTTATGTTATTTCATAAAACGTTAAGATTACGTACCTTAGTATTTAGGTCATCCTGATGTATTTTCCACTTGAAAGCCGCGTTAAACAGGTGCGCGGATGCAAATGCTCATTACGCGATTGAATGACAATCTTGTGTCTGACTTTAGCAAATGCGTTGCACTTTTGAACGGTGCATTGATATCTGATAATATCTAATTTATTGCATGAATGTTTACGAAATGTGTATCCATCGATGAACAGTTGATCCTTTCCGTTGGCCAGCGTGATATATTGAGCTGTTGGCAAACAAGCATTTTGTAGAAGATTTTTTCATTGGTAAAACTTGTTTATAATTATGAGTACATAGAACTTATTTCGCCTTGGTTACCAGGCGCGGGTCCACCGTTGTGGGCACGATGGGCATGCCCACAACCGTAATACGTGACTTGTGACGCCCCACAGCTTTACCCGCGTGAAACTACGGTACACTGTACAAAATCTTGGCCAGGCCGTCAAATAATTTTTTATAAACATTTCCTTTGGAGGAATGCACTATATCGATCATGCACGAGCAAGGTTCATACGCTGACTCGCACTTGCCCGATATTCGGGTGGCTGTGATCACAACCTTTTTTGAGGGCTGGATCCGCGCCTGTTAGTTACTATCACGGTTTAGTCTCATCACTCTGTATAAAAGTCCTAATAACTTACACAAATCACGCAATAACACTATGTTACGAGAAAGCAAAAAAAAAAAACATCTCAAATTCATCCTTTTTATTGAAACTTCGAACTAGGTGAATTACATTATTATAATGCAAGAAAATAAATAAAACCACCTCAAAATCGTCTCTTTTATTAAAAATTAAAACAAGGGGATTACTCACAGTATAATGAATCTATTTGTACAAGTACACATTTGTACTCTGTACAGTTCATTCAACGTTGGCAGATTTTCTACAGAAAACTCTCCGTGATCTGCCGCAGTTCTCAACGAGATCGGTTCAGCCAGACTCAATTGCTGGCCATTTTTATACGAAATTTTAATCAAAAGCATTTCATGAATAATTTGTCTCAATAATTTTGTTTGATTTTGTCTACCGATTTGCGTTTAGGCTGTGTGACTGAGTCATACTAGCACTCGAATGTGAGCTACCCCAGAAGGGGTCTGCAACTGTTGGCATGCTTTTCGTATCCCAATCAGAGGAAATATTCACAAATTCAAAACTTTTACTAAAAAAAAAAATATTGGAAAATAGGCTTGCGCTTGGCCGCCAACTCGCCTGATGTTAAGCGATGATGCGGCCTACGATGGATCACGCTTGCCCAGAAGAAACCGATTCACTTTTGCCTTGAAAACACCCAGATTGTAACTATAGGGGAACACCCATTCAGGCAGCGCATTCCACATACTAGCAGTTAAACTATAGGATCAGACTTGAAATCGCGAAAAAAACAGCTGCATTGTTTGTAAAGTGTCAATTACCGTTTTCAATGGAACAGGATCCAATAATAAAAGTAGTTCATAATGATGAGTACATACATATCCTTCAGTATTACTACACCTTTAGTAAACACGTTGTGTAGTTTGATAAATAAACAAATTCTACATTGCAAAATGTTGGTGATTATCATTCTCGTTTTAATAATCAACATTCTCAAACTATGTCAAATCCTGTCATCGCTACGTGGGTGTCTAATGATGGCTTAAATGGTCTGCATCCACTGTTTTCTATTATACATTGCACAATAGAGGTCAGTTTTAAAAGCATCAAACTAATCAGAATAACGCAGAAGCCACAAATCCCAGAAGTCAATCCACAGAAAGAAAGAATTAATAGTTTCCCTTCTTTTTTCTGTGGCCAAGTTAAACTGCTGGAAGTTGCCTATTTATTATTGAATAGGCTTGCATTTGATCGCTACCTCACCTGATGTTAAGTGATGATGCTGTCTACGATGGAGCAAGCTTGCTTAGACCTAGACCGATATAAAATCATTTACTTTGTGTAACTGATTATCATGTATAATCAGAATCATGATTTATGGAAGAAAAAGGGGGAGACCTTTGGCCAACAGTGGGACAGTATAGGTTAAGAAAAAAACTGACTATCACCAATGTTACTATGAGCATTTTTTGGCGGTCGTTTTTCTCAGTCGCTTTGTTTGTTTTTGTTTATTGGCGATTTTAAATGTATATCGCAAAGAATTTTGCGAAATGTCAAGAGTCTTTAAAACAAACTTTTGGCAAACTTGTATCTGGTAGTCCGTTTTATACGGGAAAAAATACTCATAAGACCAATTACGACGATCGGTCTTTGTTTTTTTTCTTTTTATATTAATTATTTGCATGAATGATAAAAGCCATTCTTTTCGGTTTTGTTTGTTCATTGCCCAATAATTATTGTGAATATCCTCTCGGTCTTGTTCGCTAAAATGTGCACTACAATTACGGCCACATTTCTTATCAACGCATGGGTTAGGTTGTACGCACTTATGCCTAGCGGATGCCTCGTCCTTTTTATTGTGCCGATGCTTTGACACTGGTTTTGAACCATACTTGGTTGCGTTTGAACCACAGACTGAATTTCTCAATGCTGATGAATCTGAAATGTCATAAATACTAGTGACGATATTTCTCAATACGCTAATTACATATAAATATTTAAATATGTACAAAACAACTATTTTGAAAAAAAAACATGCGGTGTTCTTGTTTTAATATCAAAATTTGCAATATATAACATTTAACAGGGATGTTAAAAAAAAATATCGATGGACATACAAAATAAAAAACATACAGACGAACATAGTACCTCCTTCTTGGAAGTCGGTAATAAGATCTCTAGCTCTATAAAAAATGGTGGTCGGATTGCAAAAAAAAAACGATCATGTAGATCGTTTTTTTTTTTGTAATTGTAAATGCGCATCGTATTTTGGCTCTTACGTCAACTGAGCCCGCTCAAACCGATCCCGTTCAAAAAACAAAATTAGACAATTTCGTCCGCACAAAATTAACGCGCCTTGACGAAATGTCAAGAGTTTTTTGGAGAAACTGTTTGCAAACTTGGACTTTGTAATTTGTTTTATAAGGTAGAAAATATTCATACGAGCAGCTACGACGATAACTATCTGTTCTTCTTCTTTTGACTTCAGTTTTTTTCACGTATGAGATGAGCCATCCTCTTTGTTTTTCTTTGCTCATTGCCCAGAAAAGATTGTGAATATTATGTCGGTCTTCTTCGCTAAATTTGTCACTACAATTGTTACCACATTTCTTCCCAGTGCACGGGTTAGGATGCACATTCTTAGCCATACCATACGGCTTATAAGATTTTCTTTGCATATGCCTTGACATTGGTTTTGAGATCACAATTTTGGTTGAAGCTATTGTGTCATGTGTTGTACTGGTCGAATTGCTGACTGCTAAGTTACTCCGAGGTGATGAACCTGAAAAATCATGTATTGTAATGCCGTCCTGACATCTAAGACGCACGTGCTAGCTCTGTACGCGAAAACCACTCTGAGATTATTTTATTCTCGACTTTATTTCAATAGCAATAAAGTTTTCGCTAAATCAAATACAATGTTGCTAAAATTAGCACATTAACTCTCAATAATTAATATTGCTTAAAAAAACTAAATAAACCGGCCAAGTGCAACGCACCACAAGACAACATCACGCCCAGGCGGTCCATCCAAGTACCGACCGCGCCCGACGTTGCTTAACTTGGTGGTGAACAGGAATTTGTCACCAACTCGCACTTGGCCATTATTTATTATTTGTTGTTTTACTTTATAGTGTGTACTATAATCATGCTAAGTTTGACGCTTGTACGTATTACCGTTTTTACATTGGAGTAAATACAAAAACTAAGTTAAAAAAACCTGTGCTATCTTTAAAACAAATCAAGGGAGCACAAATTAGAGAAGTTCAGTACTGGTTATTGAAGACCCACTATCCACTATCTAAAACACCCTTTAATCCCAAAGTTAGTTCTTCATTTTTGACGCTAGCCCGATATCCATAGTTTTGAATATCTTTGTTAAAGAGGATTGAAATATAGGCTAGAATATAACCCCTCAATTAAATGAGGGATTTATGAATTAAGTGATTCGTTAGTTGATACTCTTATCGACCTGCGAAATAAGTGTACGGTAGGAGGTGAGTAAAAACACAATGTATATAATTATACTATAGAATATAAATCATAGCTCATTTATTGATACATATAATTTACACGTCAATAAATGTATATGTTATGAAAGCTAAACATGGTTTATCACATTTTTGAAATTCTCACTCGTTGATTTTATATATTATATTCAATAAATAACAACGTGAAAATATGCGTGCTAGAAACTATGGACGGGAGAAGGAGACTTTATAATAGCTTATCATTAAAATATTCTATTAACCTACTATACTATTTCAAAGTTCATAAATATATTGGAACATCGTTCACAACTAAGCCGCAACTACGATGACCACTCACCAACGAACTTACTATGTGTCAAATCGACTTGTGGACACTACTGTGGTCTCATGGGAAAAGTTTTACTGTCCTTACGAAATAATATCGGTGTACACAAAGGAAATAGAACGGAAATTATAAGGAAACTCTGTCGCCAGATATTGTGACAGATATGTGATTGAACATTCTTATTTATGTTAACGCGTCGAACTCCGCGTCACAGTTTCTTACAAAAATGTGTTGTAGTAATCATAAAATCAAACGTTTATTTAGTCGATTAGTTTGTCACCTCACTTGTTTTGTTATATACTCTGTGCTAACTTTGACGTGTAATATGTTGTTGCTCGCTCTCACAAATAATAGCTATCTCTTTCTCCGAACTTCAAAATTTCTGTCTGCGTAATAATTTGTGTAGTATTAAAAGATTAATAATAAATAGTTACAAGAAGATAAAACAACAATTTTAATTAATCTTAACAGGTTATGGGCCCAGACCCGCCTAATAAACAATAGCAGTGTTAAAAATAACTTCAGTAAAACAGTGATTAAAAGTGTTTAACCTCGAAAGCGCGTGCACGCCGTGACCAGCCAAAAATCTTTATAAAATGGGATCAAATCATACAATGACTTTGATTGAAAAGCTCACGGGACGTAATAACTACGCCACATGGCGATTTGCTGTCCAAAGCTACTTGGAACACGAAGACTTATGGGCGTGCGTGGAGGGAACTGAAAAAGATGTCAAACTGAACACGAAAGTTAAAATTAATTTTACTCGTCGATCCTATCATTTACATACTTGTTCAAGAAGCTAAAACGGCAAAACAAGTGTGGGATAACTTGGCAAAAGCCTTTGATGACAAAGGATTAACACGACGAATTGGTTTATTAAGAGATTTGACAAACACAAATTTAGAAAGTTGCCAAAATATTGAAGAATACGTTAACAAAATAATGACGACTGCACATAAACTTCGTAATATTGGATTCCTAGTCGATGATGAGTGGTTGGGTACTTTATTGTTGGCAGGGCTGCCAGAGGTGTATCAGCCCATGATAATGGCCCTTGAAAGTTCTGGTGTAGCAGTCACAGCTGATTCAGTGAAAACTAAACTTCTCCAAGATATACGAGCCGAATCAACTGCATTATTTGTAAATAAAGGCAAAAATAAATGGCAGACTCAGAACAAACATTATAACAACAACAATTATAATGAAAAGAAAGGTCCAAGATGTTATGTGTGTGATAAATATGGACATATAAGCAAAAACTGCAGAAACAAAAAGAAGGAGATGCAAAAAGAAGACACAGGATATGTGGCTGTGTTCTCCGCATCTACAAGTAATGATGGTGGCTGGTACATCGACTCGGGAGCATCTATGCATTTAACAATGCACCGAGACTGGCTCTACTATGAAATCTCACCTCCGATTACTACAATAAAGGTAGCCGATAATAAGATACTACCTGTGAAAGCTTGCGGAAAAATAAATTTGGAAATTTTGAACGAAAAGGGTGAAACGGACACAATACAAGTTCAAAATGTACTATATGTACCCGAAATGGCTACCAATTTGCTATCAGTTAGTCAGATGGTCCGAAATGGCTGTCACGTACAGTTCAACAAACAAGGCTGTAAAATTTTAAACAAAAATAAAGTTCAAGTGGCAGCGGCAACCCTAGCTAACAACATGTACTGGCTTAATACGAAACAACATACAACATACATGTCTGAAGCAAACAAAAATGATGCCTTCCTGTGGCACCAAAGGATGGCTCATTTAAATTTTGAAGATTTGAGCAAACTATCTGAAAATACAGGAGTAAAAATAGAAAATAAAGAGAAGATAGTGTGTGTTACCTGCTCTGAAGGAAAACATACACGAAATCCCTTTCCAGTGGATGGTTCCATAGCGCAGTCCAAGCTACAAGTCATTCACTCAGACCTGGTTGGTCCAATGGAAATACCGTCACTAGGAGGAGCTCGATACTTTGTCACCTTCATCGATGACTATACGCGGAAAGTATATGTTTATTTTCTAAAGAACAAATCTGAAGTTTATGAGAAATTCACTCAGTATAAAGCTTTAGTAGAAAATCAACTTAATTGCAAAATCAAAAAGCTCCGAACTGATAATGACACTGAATATCTAAGTAATGAATTTAAAATGCTTTCAAATAAGTCTGGAATAATACATCAAACCTCGACCCCATTTACACCACAGCAAAATGGTCTATCGGAAAGAATGAACCGTACATTGTTAAACAGAGCTAGATGTATGCTTGTAAATGCTCAATTACAAAAGCAGTATTGGGCAGAAGCTGTCGCTACTGCAGCTTATGTAACAAACAGATATCCGATGCGAGCATTAGACTTTGCTACACCAGAGGAGAAATGGACGGGTAAGAAACCAAACATCTCACACATGAAAATATTTGGTTGTCAAGCAATGATGCGAATTCCTAAAGAGAAAATAAAGAAATTAGACCCAAAAGCAACTAAACTGATATTTGTTGGATACTGTGACAATACAAAAGGATACAAATTATTTGATCCAAAGAATAGAAAAGTATTGATTAGCCGAGATGTAATATTCTTAGAAAATTCAGTGATAAGAAATTATGCCTTATTACTATTGTCGGAGAATACTCCACAAAATACAGATGTAGATGTAGATACCTCTCAAGATGAGTACGTAGAGTTAAGTGATGACTCTTTTCAGTCGCCTGATGTATCTGAATATCAACCGGATGAGTCTATCGTTTCAGAAATACCTAAAAGTGTAATAACGACAAGATCTCAGAGCAAATTAAGTAAAGTAGGAAAAACTTACTTAACCGCACAACCTGTAAATCACAAAATAACGAACATTCCAGAAACTTACAGTGAAGCTACATCACTAGACTGTACCGATGCAGAAAGATGGAAACAATAAATAGAAGAAGAGCTGAAATCACATGCTTTAAATAAAACCTGGAAGTTAATTGAGAAACCCCCTCGAGTTAAACTGATTGGCTGCAAATGGGTATTCCGTATAAAGGACGAACCTTCGGGTCCTCTTTACAAATCAAGACTGTGCGCCAAAGGATGTGCACAAAGACATGGCCTAGACTATACTGAAACGTTTGCACCAACAGTAAGATATGATTCTGTACGTGTATTGCTTACAGAAGTTATAAAGCATGATCTTCAAATGGTTCAATTCGATGTGAAGACAGCGTTCCTGTATGGAGAGATCAGCGAGGAGATATATATATGACTCCACCGGAAGGTTTGGACACAGAACCAAACCAGGTATGTAAACTTAATCGTTCACTCTATGGCCTGAAACAAGCACCAAGGTGCTGGAACAATAAATTTGAAGCAACTATGAAGAAATTTGGATTCCAAAATAGTCATGCAGACAGGTGTGTCTATATTGGAAATGTAAATGATGATAAAGTTTATTTGCTATTGTATGTGGACGATGGTATTTTAATTTCAAAACAAAAGGAAACACTACTTAATTTTCTTCCGAATTAAAGGATAATTTTGAAATTAAATCATTTGAACCAAAAGTATTTGTTGGCATGGAAATAGAAAGAACAGACAGACATATCTTCATTCATCAGTCAAAGTACATCGAGCTACTGTTGATGAAATTTAATATGTCTAATGCCAATGGCACACACATTCCAGTGGACCCTCACACAACATTAGAAAAGAGCGCCACAGCATCCGTTGCCAGCCTACCCTACAGAGAAGCAGTTGGCTCGCTAATGCACTTGGCAGCAAGTAGACCAGACATCATGTATGGAGTGAGTCTGGTAAGTCGATTTTTAAATTGTTATGATCAGACACATTGGAATGTTGTTAAGAAGATAATGATTTACCTAAAGGAAACTAAAGACTATGGCCTATGCTACACATAATCCCAGCAAAACAAGGTAGAAGCTTATTGTGATGCAGATTATGCCAAAGATATTAGTACCAGACGGTCATTATCTGGATATGTTTTTATGAAAAATGGTGCAGCCGTAACATGGGCAACACAAAGACAACAAAGTGTATCGTTGTCAACTACTGAAGCCGAATTCATGGCCGCTTGTTTATGCACAAAGGAGGCCATTTGGATTAAAAGGCTATTACTAGACATTGGTGAATTTAATCAAGATTCAGTGTGTTTAAATATTGTCAATCAAAGTGCCATTTGTTTAATTAAGAATATAGACAATCATAAACGATGTAAGCACATTGATGTTCGGTATAATTTCATAAAAGAGAATTATGTAGAAAACAAATTTATTTAAACTATGTATGTACTAAAGAGCAATATGCTGATATTTTTACAAAGGCTCTATCTAAACAACAGTTTCAGTACGTAAGATTGAAAATTGGCATTATTAACTTAAATATGTAAGATTTAAACAATTGATTTAAACTCTAGTAGGAAGTAATTTTTTTATGGTACTGATATTAAAATATTAATAATTGTTTATTTATTAGTATATGTTAGTTTAGTGAGAGCGATATAATTATTTAATATGTATTATATTTGAACATGTACAACTTTGAAATAAGGTTTAATTTTGGTGAGAGTGTTGTAGTAATTATAAAATCAAACGTTTATTTAGTCGATTAGTTTGTCACCTCACTTGTTTTGTTATATACTCTGTGCTAACTTTGACGTGTAATATGTTGTTGCTCGCTCTCACAAATAATAGCTCTCTCTTTCTCCGAACCTCAAAATGTCTGCCTGCGTAATAATTTGTGTAGTATTAAAAGATTAATAATAAATAGTTACAAGAAGATAAACAACAATTTTAATTAATCTTATCAAAATGCCTTGACAGCCGTTCTAATTTAAACAAAAAAAAAAAACTTTTCTGTGTGTGTACATATGAGCACAGAAGAATATAAGTCAATCAGATGATCATTTGACATAAGTTCCGTCAGGCATTTTTATATATTTAATCGGTTCGTGGTTATGTTCACTCTGGACTTCAACTATGACGTCATCATTGTTCACCAGAGCGTAAGCTTTACACCCCATAGTTCCGAGACTTGAGCACTTGAAACGGTAGCAATCATCTTTTTTCTTTTTATATAGTTTACTGAACGAGTAGCCTTCGATCATGAGCAACTTAGGACCGCGTGCTAAAGTTATATACCGCGCTGAAAAATATGTATTCATTAGAGTGGAATACGATAACCAAGAATCATGTGGTAAGTAGGTAGGGCGGAAAGGGTGTACTCAACTGAAAATATCGGTTATACTCATAATTTTAAAAGTATTGGCAAAACTACTATATATACGGTGATGATGACGATGATGAAAAGTAGCTTATGTGTTAATCCAGGACATAAGCAATGTATATTCCAAATTTCACCCAAATCCATCCAGCGGTTTCTGCGTGATTGAGTAACGAACATCCATCCATCCAAACTTTCACATATATGATATTAGTGTGATGGGAGCAAAAATGAAATCGCGTTTAATCCTTTGTTCTAATTTTACCGATTATATGATAAAATGTGGTAAATATATATATCACTACAATTTTTTTCTCGTAGTTTATGGTAAAAAGTAGAGTATATATCTCGTGAAAAAAGGAATCTCAGGATTCTACTCTAGAATCCCTGCTCTCGGGATACAACTTAGTCCCTAAAATTAATCCTTTATTTTTACTTGTTGTATAATCTACTATTCCGCATATATTTTCAGACCAAATAAATAAAAGTTAAGTACAGTCAAGTATAAATAAATTGTTTATTTAAACTTTTGTAACGTTAACAAATTATGACATTTGAAATATATAATAATAAAAAATACCACTTATATCTTATTCATTACCTGATTAATAAGCCTAATTTAGACAGTTATGCAAACAAGATCAGGTACAATAACTAGTATTAAATAATTTTTTTTAAAGAAATCTAGTATTTACGGTTAATTTTGTACCTTTGGATGATGCTGCCTTTGCAACACAGTGTTTTCACTAAAGCAAAGGCAGGACCACATTTTTTTTGTACATAAGTGTATTAATAAATTATGTTTCTTTTATGTCTAATTCGAAAAAGAGCTCACACCTTTTAAACCATTAATTTTGCCCTCATAAGCCCAAGAGCGGTATCTCAGCCTAGGTCTATTTCGAGAAAATCGTTTTTTTGTGAAAGTTGATTTTTCGTTACCATATCGACATATAATTTAATTTATTTTCACTTATGTGCCTATGTTAGGACCAATATATTTCTTAAATATATGTTTAAATACCCAATTTATGTTTTTTTATGAGATACCGTCATTTCGTTTAAAATTAATAGTTTTTAAAGATGAGTTTTATAAGAAAAAAATCTTTAAAGTGTTTTATATCAATGTTCCGATGTAGATACGGTTATTTTGCTTACTCCATCAGGTGCATAATTTAGTAAGCTATCAGATGCGCGAAAAAAACAGAAATCTAATTTTTTTTGAGTCACCGCTCTTGGGCTTATGAGGGCAGAATTGACATATTATGATCGGAGAGGCGAGACATGAAACATGTCTTCAAATAAATAAAGAAACACATTTATTAAGTCGGTCAAACCGTTTTGGAGAAAAATGAGAACAGCCATTCAAACATATACGTTCGTTATGGGTAGAAAATAGACCTATCAAACTAATCAAAACATAATAAAATATTGACCTAAATTTGTTTCCAGATCACAAATGATTTTGTTGTAGTGCCGGGACAACCGCAAAAAGCATCTTTCAAGCAGCGCTCAAGATTGAGACAGATGTACAGTAAAGAGTGCAATGCCCAGCGGTTTGACAAGGTTAATTCCTGGTTAATTCTCATAACAATAATTTATACGTATAATAAAACTGGAACAGGTCCAATTCTGTACATTGAAGATATAATGAATTAATTTTTTGGACGGCATTCTATAAACGATAATGAAGCCGACCGATTTTTTAATTTTTATCTGTCTGTCTGTCTTTGTTAACGCGTAGTCTGATTTCATTCATTATTTTTTTGTTAGAAAAGAGGCACTTGAAATTTTCCTGTGAAAATTTCAAGGTCATGTTGTTCGAAATTAAAGCCATCACAACCCTCCAAATAACTAAAAACCAAATAAACCACGCCCCGTTCCCACCCCAACTCCACGCTGCATCTAGCGCGTAAGATGGATAGTGTAGATCGACGTGCAGGATCCCGTCGATGAACTAGCACGGCAAGGAGCGCGACAGCCGTTGGCGCATTCGGGCACCTGCTCTGCTACCTCGCATAGTGGCACCAAGATGGAGACCTCCGCGTGATTGGTGTATAGTGTTATTTTTAGCTATAGTTCGTAGGTTTCGTTATCGTTAAGCTTAGTGATCTGTTATGTTTTGCTAATTCATCGTTGTTATTATTTCTTTTTGTTAACTGCAAGTTGGTTTGATGTTTTGAGTTACATATATATGTGATGTTTTACGTTATACAAATAGGCAACTAATAAAAGCTCTGTAGACAATAGTGTTAGTAACATATTACTGCAATTTCTGGTGACTCCATCTGAAGGGACTATTTTAATGTTCACGCAAACGAAGTTGCGGGTACAGCTAGTAAAGAAATATTATTTTTATGTATACTAGTGCAAACCGAGACGAAGTTGTGCGTGCGCAGGCGCACTCACTTCGAATACGACCGAAGAATGCGGTTGAAACTATAGTTGGAATAACCGACTTAATCTTACGCAAGTACCAGTGTAATGTAAACTATAATAAAGAAAATAAGTAATTATATATAAACTGCCGTATTTTACACAAATTTAGTAAATAACGGAACAATCACAAAATTAACCAAAAGAAGGGTTTTTAAACGCTTATTTTAAACTGACGAAATTAATTGATCAGATTTAAAAAAGAACCTGTAAATAATCTTAACCAAATTACATTTTGTTAAAAAACAAAAACAAATTGCGCCACATTAAACCTTAGTGGTTTTAAAATGCCATTATATCCTTTACTGTATAATTTTCAAATTAAATAATATAAAAAAAATAAAAAAAAACTTAAAAGGCTTTTTTTGTCTCAAAAAATTAAGAGAGTATTTCATACTCTGAAATATACATTTTTTTACGAAATATATAATTAGAGTCTATTACTATTTTTATTAATTAAATAAAAATCCTCAAAATAATATAACCGCAAGCACATAGTCATCAAAATCGGTCAAACGCAAGCCTATTCTTAAATATAAAAAAAAAAGTTATGATATGAGATTTTTGACTTATACAAAGCCAAGGCCAAGGATTGGAACAACCTGCCAGCTTCCTTGTTTCCTGAGAGATATCATTTGGGCGTTAAGGCGAGAGTATTAAGGTATCTTCTAAGTCTGCGTGCTTCATCTTCGACCACATCGTCGCTTACCAACAGGCGAGTTGGTGGTCAAACGCGGACTTATTCGCGTAAATAAAAAGCCGATTTTAGATCGTGATCAGACCGCGTCTTAAGCTTTAACATAAGTTCCATCAAGAGTCTTCACGTAGTTGGTAGGCAAGTGATTGTGTTTATTGACCGCGGCAACAATGTCTCCTTCGGGGCCGATGACAGCGAACGCTTTGCACCCTTTGCTGTCGATATTTGAACACTTGTATCGAAAACAGTCATTTTTTGTACGATAGTGTTTACCAAAGGTGTAGCCGTTGATAACGAGGAGCTTCGTGCCACGAGTTAGAGTTATAAATTGAGCTGTAAGCAAGAATATTGGTTAGTACGATTCTTCATTGATTGAACCGGGTTTTATATGTATAATTTTCAAATTTGGATGATTCTTCTCAGTTTCAATCTCCTTTTAGGGTTCCGTACCCGAAGGGATCAAACGGGACTCTGTTACTGAGCCTACGCTGTCTATCTGCCCTTCACGGCTGTATTTTTCGAACCGTAATAGACAGCTAGTTGAAATTTTCAAAGAATATGTAATTACGGCGGATTAATTAAGAAATATATAACATAAAATCAATAAGTGAACACGAAAGGGGTCCCAATAAATGTTATTTTTGTATTTGATCTATTGTAGAAACTGTAATACGTCCAAGCGTTAAACTTAACATGATTATAGTACACACTTTAAAGTAAAACAACAGATATTAAATAATGGCCAAGTGCGAGTCGGTAACAAATTTTTGTTCACCACCAAGTTAAGCAACGTAGGGCGCGGTTGGTACTTGGATGGGTGACCGCCTGGGCGTGATGCACTACTTTTTGTACTTTGCGGTAGTACGGAACCCTCAGTGTGCGGACCCGACTCTCACTAGGCCGGTTTATTTTAGTATAATTCATCCCACTGCTGAGCACAGGCCTCATGCATACCTATCCTCGTTGGGCTAATCGGAGCGGAAGGATGTGAATATCCTTACCACAGAAAAGAGAAGTAAATAGAACGGAAATAAGAAGGAAACTCTGTCGCCAGGTATTGTGACAGACATGTGATTGAACATTCGTATTTATGTCCGCGTCACAGTTGCTATGGGTTTATATGGGTGCAAGTGGCTACAACAAATTTGTTACAAAAATATCTTGACAGCCGTTCTACTTTAAACGAAAAAAATATTCTTTTCTGTGGTAGGCTCCTATTCTCAGACGATATCATCACCATCTACTTTTTATTTATATATGAAATGCACTTCAAAATTTATTTACAAAGTGTAGAGTAATTCGTGGAATTCAATCGTTAAGGTGAAACGTTTCACGTTTGGCGGGAAATTCAAATTTCAAACAGTTTTTTTGTTCTTGTAGCTAGGCCGGGTAATTATTGTGAAATGGCAACTGTTTGAAATTTGAATTTCCCGCCAAACATGAAACGTATCACCTTATTTTTTTTTGTGCTTCTTTACATTATAATCATGTCCCGTACCAGCTTGCAATATCGCTAGAATTGATTTCATATAATCCTCACCATCATCATCAGCCGGAAGACGTTAACTGCTGAACATAGGACTCAGTTCAACACAGTTCCAAGTTTGGATCTTGACTTGACGCATTGGCAGTGAAAATTCACCCTTAACCACTCATATTATTTCTTACAAATCTTACAACAAACTCGTTCCGGTAGTTTTAAATACTGTTTATTGTAAACTAAAGATATGATAAAGATCACAAAAGTAAAATTTAAAAAAAAAACTGTTTTTTTTTATTCGGACTTCGAATTATAACATTCCCATAACCCTATTCTTATTCGAGATGGGGCCGATAAGTCGTACAATAGCATCTCGCTGGGGCGTATTGTTAATTTTCTAAATTAAAGCTTTGGGGCGTAGGCACAATTTCATTACTCCTGTGGCGTTGGTGGAAGTTGCTGCCTTATGAAATTCGGTAGCTATTCTAGTTTCTTCTGTAGTTTCACGATGCTTTAGCATTTTGTCGAGCCAATTGCTCGACGGTTTCGGTCTCATTTCAAATAAGATAAAAAAAGAATAGAGAAAGAATATCTTGACTCCCTAACACAAGATTCTATGAGACTTGAGCATACTTATAAAATGTTGAAACAAAGATTTATACGAGTTTACAGCATAATATCTTTCATTCTGAGGTTTAATCTCTACTTGACTAGGCTATCAGATGCGGATCCACCGTTGTGGGCACGATGGGCATGCCCACTGAAGTGATATTTTTTTTCGTACCCTTCTCTTTTCTGTGGGCATGCCCACAATCCAAATACGTGACTTGTGACGTCACACAGCTTTACCCGCGTGAAACTACGATACACTATACAAAATCTTGGTCAGGCCGTCATATAATTTTTCATAAACATTTCCTTTAGGAGGAATGGGAGGTATCCTAGTAGGAATGCACTATATCGATTATGCACGAGCAAGGTTCATACGCTGACTCACACTTGCCCGATTTTCGGGTGACTGTGACCACAACCTTTTTTGAGGGCTGGACCCGCGCCTGTAGGCTATTAACTTAAATAATACTTTATACCTAAAAGTATCTTAGGAAATTTTGAAGTATGTCCCGTCAGAATTCTTGTAGTAATGCGTTGGTTCGTGGTTATGTTCATTTATACTGTAGATGATAACATCATCGCTGGTGACGTGCGCGTACGCTAAGCACTTCTTGCTCAATATGCTGGAGCAGCTGTACCGGGAGCCACCAGACCTGATCTTGCCAGTCTTGAAGAAAGTGTATCCATCAATCATCAGCAACTTGGAGCCACGCTGCGTAGTGATGTAATGAGCTAAAAGTTGTGGTTTTATATTTTTAGCAGGTAAAAATAAAAAAAGTCTTGGTTGCGCTAAATCTGTGAATAGACCAGCATTTTCAGAGTGTCCATCCACCACTGGTTTAATAGATAATAAAGAAATATCAAAAGAAAGAAACAAAAAGAAAGGTGTAAAGAGAGGACAGAAAAAAATAAGGGAGCTAAGCGACCCAGAAAAAAAGGACAAAGAAAAATTTGGAGAACGCAAATAAGCAGAGACGAAACCAAAAATGATTCAGAAGGTCATACATTTACTTTCAACAAGTCAAATAAGTAAAAGTAGAATAAATGTTGACTTAAAACCTGCCTGAAAGAAAAGTTTGATAACCTGAAAGCTCGACATGATATCCTTGAAATTTATTTATTAAGTCTTCTATAAAAATAAAATTACTTATGAAAACCTATAAATTTGACCATATTGTTTGATTTATGATGATTATTGAAAACCACAGCTTATTTTATCTTTTATTTTATTTTACATGGAAAACAAACAGCTGCTTACAAACACGGTAGATATAGGATGAATAGTTACACAAAAGCCAAAAAGAAGTTTTCACCAATACAAACTAAAATAGTGTATATGCCCCGTTGCACACCAACTTAGGCCTGGATAGATAGATAGAATTTGAACAGTAGGTAAGATAGTTGATAAGTAGTAAAGATATATTAGGTTAAAATTAAAAGAAATAAAAAGGAACAGATAATAGCCAAGTTACGATTATAAAACCTCATACAAATTCACACGTAATTTTTTTTGCTATTTTATTATTAGATAACATTCTCGGGTGTAGTCCGGACATTTAGAAGGCATTGGTGGAGCCGAAGCCAACACCAAGAGGCCCTGTTGAATATAAAAAATACAATTATGGAATGTGTATAAAAAGGAATATGAAACTATTGTACAGTATGGGATTAAAAAAAACTGGGCTATTGAGGTGAACAACTTGTGGATGGAATAACAGATCTATAGAATGTGAAACGGCACCTGCCTTATCCTCTCTCATCTCAAAATATATTTAGGCAGGTGATGACTTGCACTGAATGGGCCCTCCATAAAGGCTGCCGTATCTTGACACTGGAAGGGCAACATTGGCGTGGGTGGCTTAGGGTGTAGAGAGGTGTGCTGCACTTTCACTAAGAGCTACTCGCGGCGTTTTGCCCTTTCACACTTTGCCTAGTATTATTAAATTTCACTTTTGTGTCAAAAAAATATTTAGTCATTATATTTTTAAAAGTGAATTGCCTCATCAGAAATATGTCAACGTTTACAGAATAATTGCGGTTTAAGTTAATTAGTGTTCGAATAAAGAAGTTTCTACGATAATTTGTTTCGTAGCGTGGAGTATACAGCTGAAGATTATGTCTAGCTGAGCTCAGAGGAGTCAAAGACCTATCCGAGACAATAGTGAAGGGCAATCAATCCTACTGGATAGTATATTGTGCATAATGGTCAGATCGGCAGCCTCTCCCCTTAGTTAACAGGCAACAAATGATGGTGAAAGCAAGACTCATCATACGCAAAGTCTGAATTCCGTATTTTGGCCTTATTATATATTATGTTTCTATTTAGTCCCGATAACATGTCTCACTGAATCACGATCACAAATTTTTACATCATGTATGTATATACTGGTTATTATTTAGCATCCTTTTAACGAACAGCATCATTCAATACGTTTGACGTATTGAATGAAGCCGCCCCGTTAAGGGAAACGACTTTTCTACGACTTATCAAAATTCGCTGGGAAAAAATGAGCTGTTTCATACATTTTGTCGGGAGTGAACGATATTTTTTTTTGTATGGGACGGCAAATTTTATTTAGTGAATTTCGAAAATTCTTAGAACAAAAGTTGTTGGTTTTGATGTACTGAGGCCGCCCATAAGAGGATCCTAACTGATATATTATATAATAGGATTATAACTATATTTTACAAATAAGAAAGTCCCTAGTTGTGAAGCGTAGATGAACATTATTTATATAGATAAAAACGAATATCGCACAAATATTAAATGTTCCGTTTCACTATTTTTTTTTTGCGCCATTTACGCATCTTTTTTGTTTTGTATTTTTCTGTTTTCGGTGCTTATCGACCTAGTATTTTTGTCAATTGTCAATTTTGTATGTACAAAATACAGCATATACAGGCAAAAGAAACATCACATGTTATCTAATCTACGTTCTAACATATCGACCGTTTGAGGTCTTAAAGAACTTCGTAGGTCCATGGCTGTGGTCAGTTAAGGCGTTGACGATGACGTCATCGCCGTTGATGTGCGCGAACGCAGGACAGCGCATGCTTTTGGTGCTCGAGCAGGCGAAGCGGAAACCGCCACCTCGAATCTTACCATCCTTGAAGAATGTGTACCCATCAATCATGAGTAGTCTTGAACCACGCTCTAGTGTTATATACGTAGCTGTAAATTATTTTGAGTTTGTTATTTACTACTAATAGTAGGTACATTATAGTAGTAATAAATTATAGTATAGTAGTATTGGATGGCAGAACTGCGTGACATCTTCTCGTCCAAAATACCACAGTGCCTAAAGACAAGGGTCTGTGACCAGTGTGTGTTGCCAGTGATGACATATGGTATTGAGACGTGGTCCTTAACTGGTGGCCTTTTGAAAAACTCAAAGTCACACAACGGGCAATGGATAGAGCTATGCTCGGAGTTTCTTTGCGCAATATAATCCGAAACGTGGATATTCGCTAAAGAACCAGGGTCACCGACATAGCTATTAAAATTTGCAAGTTGAAGTGGCAATGGGCAGGCCACATCGCTCGAAGAACCGATAACCGATGGGGAAGAAAGGTTCTCGAGTGGAGACCACTAACCGGAAGATGCAGCGTAGGTAGGCCTCCCACTACATGGACCGAGGACAATGTGAGAGTCACGGGCATTCAGTGGATGCAGATGGTAGGATGTAAATTCAGTATGGAAGGTAAAGGGTGAGACCTATGTTCAGCAGTGGACGTCTTTTGGCTGATGATGATGATGAACTATGTAAACAAATCTTTTATTTAGGGCAAGTGCCTTTATTAATTAAATTAAATACAAGTTAGCTATCACTACATATCTAAACAAATAAATGTTTTAATTAACACAAGAAAATCATACATATTTCGAATCATAACGAACTTAATATTATATTAATTACTAGGTATTCATTCTCTTAGAAGATCAGATTTTATAAATTTTTCGATTATAATTTTTATGCAAATTTTTTCAAATAAGATTAATAGGTCGAAATTTCATAGGTTTTTAGAGTTCCATCAACTTTATTTAGGCACGTAGGACTACACATTAATAAATATAACTACATAGATACGTACGCAATTAAAATCAAATTTCATTTTTACGTTTGCATTTATTTTATTTATTTAATAAAATCCACAGCTCTCGAAATTAATACATTAAACTTAGAGATATACTGACAGCCAATAACGGTTTTTTTTTTTTTAGATATCTATTAAATTAAATTACCTCTCAATAGAGTTTTTTTTTGTTCACACCAAATCCAGTCAAAGTAGTATAAGTACTGGGTTAAAAGAAAAGTGGTACTATGCCGATAAAAATATAAAATATAAAAAGGTCGTCATTATAAACAACTTTTACTATAAGAGAAACCCTGAAACGGGGAAAATAAAATCAGGTGTTCCATAGAAAAATTACATTATTTACACTCAACTAGGTAAATGTTACATTTACTTAATTTTAAGGTAATTGAACAGTTATTCTTTTCGCGTTTCTGGGTTGGTCCCATAGTAAAAGTAGTTCATAACTATGAGTACCAAGACCTCCTTTCAGATTAGTATCATCGGTCCGGGTAACCTGTATATTTTAGCGTATTTGTCACTTCAATAAGAAACATTATGTTGATCTATTCATCATCACCATCATCAGTAAATATCAATATAACACAAATTATGACTTTTAAGTAAACTTTCGGGATTTGAATACATGTTATGTAACATCGTTCAATAAGTCCCGGGACTAACTATGAAAACAATATTTTATCGGCAAAATTATTTATTATACATCAACATAATCTCCTTCAAGTGTAATACCATCATTCCAACGCTTCTCTAACTTTTCAATGCCATGTTTGTAGAACGATTTGTCTTTTGACTCAAAATGAGCCTCAGTAGCAGCGATCACCTCCTCATTCGAGCCAAATCTTTTTCCCTGGAGCATCTTTTTGAGATCCGCAAAGAGCCAGTAGTCGCTGGGGGCCAGATCCGGCGAGTACGAAGGATGGGGAAGCAGTTGGAAGCCTAATTAGTTGAATTTGGTCATCGTTTTGATTGACTTGTGGCACGGTGCGTTGTCTTGATGAAAGATGACTTTCTTTTTCTTCATGTGTGGGGGCGTTTTTTCGCTATTTCAGCCTTCAAACGATCCAATAACACCATGTAGTAGTCGCTATTGATGGTTTTTCCTTTTTTGAGATGGACAATGAAAATTATACTATTCGCATCCCAGAATACGGACGCCATCACTTTGCCGACCGACTGTTGTGTTTTTGGACGCTTCGGGCGGCTTTCACCGGTCGTACGCCATTCAGCTGACTGCCGACTTGACTCCGGAGTGAAATGGTGAATCCATGTTTCGTCCACTGTCACATATCGACGCAAAAAATCCTGTTTATTGCGAGTAAACAGTGCCAAACAGCTCTCCGAATCATTGATTACAACTCGTTAGTCAGAAGCAAGCTGGAGTCGAGCGCATGTGTCTGGAACCCGCACCACGTCACCTATGTGCGGATGCTTGAAAAGGTTCAAAAAGCTTTCTTAAGATCGCTGTATAAGAAGCTTCACGGTTATTACCCGTTCATGTACCCAACTAAATTCTTGCTCGGCCAGCTCGGCTACAACTCACTAGAAGTGAGAAGGATGTTGGATCAGCTTGCTACTTGCTGCAAGGTGCTCAGAGGATCGGTTGACTCCTTGCATCTGCACAATTTATTGTGCACTTTGTGCCAGATAAACCCGGGGTTCCGGCTAATAGGCGTGGAAAATTGCCCAAGTTTTTCCACGTGGCTCACAGCCGCACCGTGGCGCGCTCCATGTCTCCGCTGATTCGCGCCCGCCGCCACTTCAATGCACTCCTTGCTACCAACACTGATTGTGATATTATTTGTGACAGTTGGAAAAATGTAACGAAAGTTTTTTGACTTATTGTGAAAATTTAACTGATCAATGGGACAGGGGCAAAAAAGCCGTTGACTATAATGACAATTTGTATGACATACTAATTTTATAAAGTTATATGATTATTTACGGTATATTTACCGCGGTAAGGTTGTGGAAGGAGCTCCCGATATTTCGGCGCAGTTACATGCACCATGTTCACGGGAAGACTGAAACGGTAAATATCCCGTAAATAATCATATAACTTTCGTGAACAACCGTGATAGTTTAAAACAGTGTTTACTAATTTTATGTTGACATATTTTTACAGCAATTTGTTGTTTTTATTATGTTATTATTATTATTATTTATTTACAGATGATGAACTTTAACATAAGTACCATTGTTAGTTTTGTGGTATCGAATCGGAGGGTGGTTATGACAAGAGCCTCCCTTAACCACTTTATTCTCCGGGGTGACTACAGCGTACGCCTTGCAGCCTTTACTGGTTGTGTTAGAGCATCGATAACGGTAGCTGCCGGCATTGGGCCTGTAGCGACCTGATCTGCCGTAGGAGTACCCATCTATCATCAGAAGCTGGGTTCCTCGTGAGAGGGTTATGTAGTGAGCTGTAAGTCAATTAACATTGAACTTTTAGTCCGCATGCAACTGTTATGCCGTGTACAGAAAAAGCAAACGCGAGAGTTACTTTTAGTTTTATCTCGATTGATATGAAATAAGATAATAGAAAAAAATTAAAATAAAACTTTTAGCTTTATCAAAGAAAATGTAATCCGCCATCTTGAAGCGGCGGCCATATTGAATTTAGTGTGATGTCACTTACTTTATCGTTTTCTATTCAAGCACTTTAATTTGATACCCATATTAACAACTCGTCATCAGCCAGAAGACGTCCACTGCTGAACATAGGCCCTTTAACCTCCACACTGAACGACATCCTGCCATCTGCATCCACTGGATGCCCGCGACTCTCACAATGTCGTCGGTCCATCTAGTGGGTGGCCTACCTACGCTGCGTCTTCCGGTTCGCGGTCTCCACTCAAGAACCTTTCTTCCCCATCGGTTATCGGTTTTACGAGCGATAAAAGGGTTACCTAACCTAAGTTATAAAATTGTAAATTTACCATAATCATTGAATAATTATAATATATCTACTTATTTATTTAAAATCAATGGTCATCAGTTTTTTCTTTTTACACTTTTATTTTAATAAGAAAAGGTTATAAATAATGTATTAATTCACCACCGGCCATACTATCTAAATAATCTCCATAATATTCTATCATCTATTTAAAGGTTGTCTGGAAGAGATCGTTTTAGCGATAAGACCGCCTTTTGTACATATTTCTTATACATAAATATATATAACAAGTCATGTTATTTACACCATTTATAACTCAAGAACGGCTGGCCCGATTTTCATGATTTTTTATTTGTAAGATTCCTCTCCGCCCCTAATAGCAGAATAATTAAGTATTAAAATATCGAAAAGTTAACGACACAAAAAATTATGAAGAATATTCATTTTTCATACATTTTGTATGGAACGGCAAGAATTGAAGTTGAACATTGACATATTACATCAAATAAAAAAAATATAGACAAAGAAGGTAGCTGTCGCTACCAAGGAGGTATATAACGCAGGTGGCGGGTAGGAAACCGCGTGGCGCAGCTATTAAGTTATAAAATGTGGTAAAGTAAATATGATTGTTATTCACATAATTATACAAATATAATTATGACAAATTACACCAAAACATTAAAACACAAACTAAACTATAAAAAACGAATAACTATTGACTAATCTAAACTAATAACTATTGTGGAAAGTGACGTGGTTTTCACACTTTTGTTTTTATTATACAAAATATTAAGCCGGTTACTCCAACTAAAAGGACGGACCGAGTCCGAAACACAACGCTGCGAATCGCTGATAATGGCATTGAAGCTACCAAATTAAAGTAAGGTTGGGCGGGACACGTGGCTAAGATGCACTCTTATAGATGATGGGCACAGAGGATCACATAGTGAGTGCCTAAAGACGGACGAAGGAGCTAAAGCAGGCCGAGAAAACGCTGGCGCGATGACGTCGACGCGTTCCACATACAGTGATCAAATTTGGCAGGTGATCGTACTGTCTGGAAGGAGATTGGGGGACACTTTTGCCCAGAAGTGGGACAGTATAGGTTAATATATAAATAAACTCCAACTATACGTGACGTAGCCGTCTTAACGTGACCGTGACTGTGTGTACGTGTCCTAACATTAGTAATTCCCGTAGCATAAAAATTAACAACCTTGAAGTATAAAAATTATAACTGAATAACATCTGTATAAAAAAAGCAATGAGAAAATGACAAAGCGAGAAGACGAAGCTGCGCGTACTCGATCGCCAAATGTCGAAATTATTATCTATATGTATATAATATAGTCGGAGTAACTGACTTATTTTTTTGCGAATGATTCACGTATAATAAAAACAAAGTATGATTAAATCATTTCACATTTTAATCATACTTTTTTTAAATTGTGTTTCTCCATAATATTCTACGTATTACGTTTTTTATTTATTTAGTGCCGGTTTTGGGAGTGGTTATGAATAGTGAATCCCTTAATCAGCACATTGTTAGAGGTGACTACAAAAACAAAGAATGATTAAAATTACCTCAAATTTTAATTATACTTTGTTTCAATTTTAAGTGCTTTCACATAATATTCTATTTATTGGGGTTTTTTTAAATTAGTGCTGTTTTTGGTTTTATGATATTTAATGGGAGAGTGGTTATGAATAGTGAATGCTTTAGTCAGCAAATTATTCGAGGTTACTATAGCGTACGCCAGGCATCCACTTTTTGGATTGTCGGAGCATCTATAGAAGAAGTTGTTCGAACGAATATTTTTGTACTGAGCCTTGAAGGTATATCCGTTGATCATCAGTAGCTTGGTGCCTCGTGAGAGAGTTATATAGTGAACTGTAATTGAAAATAATTTCAAGGTTGGTCTCATAGTAAAAGAAAATTCTTATCGATGATGTATAATGTCCCTATTTCGGTTTAGCTCAGCAATTATGCTTAAGATGTTATAAAAATCCTTAGGATTAATATTTTAAAAGTAAACATCATTAAAATTGATTGGGCCCTACGTAGAGTAGGCACTTGCCCACTTTACTCAGCCACGTACACACCCCTCGTGAGTTACCTGGGTTTAGAATACAATATATATGAAATATTATTACATCGAATTTGATAACGCCTAAATTATAATTCAATAGGTGACACAAAATCATGTAATAAACAGAAAACGCAGACTATTTTGATTTTGCTGTTTTCTGCGAACCAAAAACTAAGCATCTTATAATTTGAAAATAGATGAAATAATTATTTAGACTAAGTCACGGTCGAGTCAAGTCATGCCTTAGTAAAGTGGTGGAGGTTTTACTAGAGGCTTCTATAGAGTTTTGAAAATTATGACATAGTTAAGTAAGTCACGGTAGAGTCAAGTCATGACCGGTAAAGTGGTGGACACTTTACTAGGGGTTTCTATGGAGAGTTTTGGAAACAAAGTGACAATAAATGTCCTTTACAAATATAATACTTTACTTTTTTTAAATATTTTATTTTAGTCCGGTTATTAATTTAGGATATACGAAATAAAAGATGTCTCTGATATAGTTTTAGCAACATAAATAAATATATTAAGTATCAGTATCAGAAATCAAATCATTTAGCTATAATAGAACCTTAAAATTATTAAACTAAAAGTATACAATGTATTTGGAAAATATTAACGAAATAAATACCATAACAAAAAATATTAAGTAAATATTACTATAACTAATTATTAACTAATATTACAATTTGAGATCACTATTAGGAACATAACATCAAATTACTTGTCACATATGACAAGATGTAACACTTCAAAAACAATATTTATAGCAGATCAGATTTTAGGAATATAAGTAAATAAAAAAACAAGATATTCTAGAGAATCTTAAAAAAAGGTTTCCGCTGACTCCTATATCGCAATATAAGTTTCAGTAACATCGCCATTTAGCACAATTTTACTATAACGTCGGATTTGGTTAAGAGCCAGTATTCCGGGAGCAGAAATTTAAATTTAAACATAAAAGCGTAACTCTTCTATAAAATGTTAACGAATGACAAATAAATGCAGTTTCAAGACACAATTTTCACTTATTTCTGTAAACGAAATGACTTCTAACTTATCACACATAACATATATATTATAAAAACTATGTCAGTTATAGTTATAAACATGAACGAGTGCAATAATGATAAATAAGGCTTGTGTTACAGAGATTAATTAAAACTAGTGATAAGCGTGGTTTCAAGAATACATTCAGATATGTGTACACTCTTCTTAGTTCTTATTTTGGTTCTAACATCTGCAGTAAAGAGCTGAATTCAAATCTTCTGCTAGGTGATTCAACTTAAAACTGTAGCTGGTAGCCTACTAAAGATATTAAAAGAAAATTTTATCATTCAGGCTTTTCATTGTCCTTGCAGCTATCAGAGCCAATATAAAACTTGGACTGAGTATAATCATCATGCATATTATTACTAGAGAACTATCTACGACTAGCTCAAAATCCTTAAAGTTATTTAATTCGTGCATATTGCATATACGAGGAATGAGGACATAATTTACCTAGTTTTGATTAAAGTTGGTCTAGGTTAACAATTACTATTATTTTTTACCTTATTGACTATGGCATGGCAATTATATTGAATCATTGTATTGTTATAATTTATAGTACGAAATTACGAATATATAAAAGCTCTATACATATCTACGTACGTACCTATATTTTTAAACGATATACCTACTTATAATTTTTTTCTGATAGGTTTGTTATATTTTACTAGTAATATCGAAGTATTTTAGCTATGTACAAAGTAATATGTTAACGACAAAATAATAATCTTTTACAGAACAAACTAGAGTTCTTTTATTACCATTCTTTGGTTTCAACGAATATAATGAAGATACCTAACTATAAATAATATTAATAACTATATCTTCATTTAGGTATATCTATTTAGAAAAAAAAACAAACACTGAACTAAAATAATTTAGCATATTTAGTTATGGAAACTGCCGGGGTTTTCACACATTTTGCTTATATTATACGGAAGTTATTCACATGCGCTGGGGCACTCCTTGAAAAAGACCGCCAAGTGCGATTGGAAACTATAGTCGAAGTAAATGGCTTATACGTGAGTAAATCCCATATAATATAAACAAAACAATACAGCGTATATTCCAAATATATAATGACATAAAAGCAAAATGCTTTAGTAAGATAATGTTGTGGCATCTTATCGATTTGCAGAAGGCATGCTGTTTGATATAATATAGTGTAGCATAGTACCTAATTGTGGTATTTAAATGTGTATTAAAATCTACAATTTTAGACTATTTTGATGAGCCAGACGCAGGTTGAGATCCAAGCTCAATGAGACTAAGTACATATACATCTATATGTAGTGGTGAGATTCGATATCAATTGAAATAACATGTTTACCGTCGTTATCTGAACCGTTACAAAAAAACTTCTTATAGAAATGTGCAGCATCAGCTAGTCGAAATATGTTCAACTGCTGAGCATAACGTCTAGCTTCCAATGCAGTTTCAATCAATATCGCAGTTACATTCCATATATTTGTATATGTACTCTTGAAGCTATTCGTACTTTTCTTGGGAGTCTTTTTTGAGAGGTGCGCCGAAAGGGCTGTGCGTGTGCTCTAGGTTACTCCTCACGATGGTGTTATCGTCATCCAGATGCATGAAGGCCTTGCATTTATGCCAGCGGTTCTTGGTGCAACCCCATCTGAACCCGAGCCTTGTACGGCTCTGCTTGTAATAGGTAAAGTTGTTAAGTATCAGCCGCTCTTTACCGCGGGACGTCATGAATATGTTCACTGGAACATTAATCTATATTACAAATACTTACCTAATATAAAACAGTATGATCGAATTGAAAATAATATTAAACCTTCGCTAAGCCACGTGGCTACGAAACAATCTATAGATTTTTAACAAACAAAAAAATAGGAAGAAAAATACTTTCTAATAAAAAATATTGTCCTATAATTCTAACTACACATATTATGATTTAAATAAAAAGACAATTTTAACAAGAAAGGTTTTATTCGTTGTTTTTATTATTACAATAATAAAAATATAGTAAGTACTTAAAGCAAACAACACCTACAATACATTGAAATACTACTACAATAATAAGGCTGCCTAAAAGGTACGTTGTCTAACTGAAGAGTAAATAATATACACACTCATAAACATTGATTCATACTATTGCTATTTCTAGTAATTCCTTCATATTGTTGAGATTTAAACTAAGATCGTCATCCAAGAAATATTTTTAGTTATAATTTAAAATACCTGCCAGTAAAACTCTTAACGTACTTTGTTGGCGGATGTTTATGGTTATGACGACCACGTATAACTCGAAAATTAGGCGTGAGTTGAAGAAAAGATGTACAATAACTCTTGTTACAACACCAACGAATGCCTACAGAGTTGGTACACTTCTTGTAGAACGGATATCCATCGACAAGCAGGAGTTCTTTCCCATCCAATAGTTCTATAAGTTCCATATTGACTGCAACAATAAATTTATCGAACTTGGTGAGTGGTTATTTTTTTTAGAATTAAAGCATAATCTGATTTCAAAACCTTTAAAAATAAAGTGTACTTTGATTGAAAGTCATGACATTATATTATACATTGCCAAAATAGATTAGATATCCACGCATGCATTTGCTGTACTTAATATACTCCGTGGCAGAGGATGGAAATATAACGTAACAACTTTTTTTTCAATGGTACTGGATTTGCAAAATGTTTCACAATTTCTGGATTCCATACTTTTATTAATAAACACTGCACAGGAATCTTTAAATTTTATAAGCTACACTCAAAAAGAGGAGAATAAAAAACTTACTAACTAAACAGCCACGTCAGCTCTAATGATGACAATATAAAGCCCGAGTTCTAAAACCAGATGAATACAAAAGGGAATACTTAAGATCTAACAATTCTTTTGGAATAAGCAAATTAAAAATGGTTCTAAGTAAAGCACACAAATTGAGACCATCGATAGATCGTCGTAATACTTAAAAAAACTAAAATCTTATATACTAAATGAGACTAGAATACTTATAGCTTTGGAATAATTTTCTTGTTCTGTTGTATCGTTTGTATATTGACTAGGTATAATACTGATTGATAAATAAAACTTAACATATACTATGGGAAAGCAAGCCTCAAACTCGACTTTCTCGTACCAATAAAGTAGGTGTCTTCATCACGTACCTACATCTATGCCATTAAGCAAAAATAAATTATTACTGAAATCTCTTACGGCTCAAAAATTATGCACGATTAATTATGATTTCTGAGGTTTTCACGATTATAATGCATTTTATTTCATAAAAAACTTTAAATGGATTTTATCGCGTGTACTTACATTATTTGTCTATTAACTTAACATCCACCAATTAGTCTACCTGAGACCACGGAAACATCAGAAAATAAAATAATGTAAAATACATGCTATAAAAACCGTTAAAAATTATTTATTTCAATACGATTAATTAGTTCCTAATCAACTTATTCACCTGAAAATTAAGAGGATTTAGGAGGGCGCGGGAAAGCTCGTATATGCAAACCTTTGGGTACTGTATGTAAAATCCGCCTAATTTTCAGGTTTAAAGGTAATATATTCAAGTTTCGAGAGTTCTAATTTAATAAATTTTATTGCGTATTTCTCTAGCACGCGCGCCCTATTTTAAGTTGCGCAAGTTACTTGCACCGTATGCAAGACGCATATCAATTCAATGCAATTGAATTTTTACAGCATTGGGAAACAGCTGAGTAGAGCTACATGTTTTATCCAACTACAGTTTATTTTGCGTTGAAGTGGAGTGGTGGATACCGACCCTTTTGCGGTGGTGGATGAGTATGGATAGTGTTCGCTTTGACGACCTTAAGATCATCGGTGACGATGAGGTGGGCTCTGCATTTGAACCTGTGCCGGGTACAGCTCCAACGATGGGCATTCTTTCTGGCCTTCACATGCTTGTAAAATGTGAAATTGTTTAGCCGAAGATTAAATTTGCCGCTCGGACGTTGAACAAATTCTGCCTCTGCGATAACCAATAGATTCATTGAAATTCTTCCAGCATGGTAAGTAAAATATAAACCAAAATAAAATAGGTAACCTTACGAAGCTGTTAAAACATTTGCGAAAAAATTACACGTAGTTGAATCACAAAACGCAACCAAATATAGTTAGTTTGACGAGGAAAATGCTATAATAGAGTTAAATAATCATTGTGTGGTTATAAAACATTTATAAAAACATTAGAATCATAAGAACGATTACTTACATTACAAATTAAAAGCAAATATATTACACGATGTTATGTAAAACACAGTGACAACAGCTAGCAAATATAAAAATAATATTTTACATGTATATATTTACATGTAATATATTTTTAATATTTATTTGCATGAAGATGGCACAAATATTAAGTCTGATATTATGATGATTTTGAAAGCTTTCGTTGCCAAACGTAAATAAAAAAAAAAACATTGCTCCTTTAGTAGGCTCCAATAAATAGACACCGTGATATTTTTAGCTAGTTTATAGTTCTGTCAACCGCGTTCAAAATCGATATCATATTCAAACAACAGAACAAAATAGACAGCTGAACGCTACATTATAAATTATATAAAACATAGCACAAACAAAAAGAAGAGTTGAAAGAAGAATGAAGAGTTGACAAAATAGGCAATTCTCTATTACAATTATTATAGCACGCTTTAAGAACTACTACAGAAATAACATCTTGTAACGAAAGAAATTGTACAACTTTACAAAAAGAACAGATTAAGTTAAAAAAGACGCGTGGCGTCAAATATCACAAGCAGTTACTTCACGAGTACGAACACTAGCGACGCAAGCATCGTGCGTGCTTGTTTGGAGCTCATCCTATGCATGTGCCGTCCAGAAAAATTACTTCGCTTGCCTCAGGCAGAGGCATTCGTGACGGATGATTCGCGACGCATGCCTCTTGATGTCTGGATGCAACTTTACAATATTAATCAATTAGTAATAAACATTAATTTACATTAGAATATGTTGTATATCAATAAACATTGTACATTAATTTACGTTACAATGTAAACCAATGTTAAATTGAATTACAATATTATTAAAGATTCTACATGCTCGAAAAGTAATATGGAATAAAATGAATATAAAAGAATTTGCATTCATATTTGAGCTTTCGGCACATCGACAATATCTGGTTCTTTTACGTCTTTTTTACTCCTTTTCTTCTTAATTGCTTTACTGTTCTTCTTTCTTGGTTTCTTATGTATGTTAGAAGGGTGTATATGACTAGCTCTAGCATTAAGCACCTCAAGGCTCTCAGTCATGATTATATGAGCCGTGCAGCCTGTGGTGATGCAGCTCTACCTATAAGCGTCTATGGTCTTGTTTTTCGTGTGCTTGTCTACACTAATATTATAAAGAGGAAAGATTTGTACCTATTTTTGTATGTTTGTATGTTTGTAATGAATAGGCTCCGAAACTACTAAACCGATTTGAAAAATTCTTTCACTGTTGGGAAGCTACACTATCCCCGGGTGACATAGGCTATATTATATTTTGTAGCGAGGCCGAAGGCCGAGCTTACACTCGTGCGAAGCCGGGGCGGACGGCTAGTAATAAATATAGTTATTCAATTTTAGACTGTATTTACTACTGGGTCTAAGAACGAATTCCGCTTCTGTGAAAGAGTAGACACGGATTCTAGATATGTTAATTGTTAAGCATTGAAGAAGGAAAATATAACTAAGGTTTGATGAAATTAAGTTGCAAATAAACTGAAAAAATTACAGGTAACTGAAAGACGAGTAAAAAGAAAATTAAACTAAAAAATTAAATATTAAACAGGCAGTATACCAATTAAAAACGCATTTAGCTCAGCTGCATTTAATACTGAGGTATATGAGAAATACAAATAAACTAATGAATAATTTGCTGTGTAAGTATATAAGTCCTAGACTGATTGAAGAAGAATACTTCAAAATGAAAGGCAAAGAAGGCTACTTCAAAATGTGCCTAGCCATATCATTTGTTTAGATATTATACTAACTATGTTTGGCCACTTCACGATACGTCCAAACAACTTGGCCATATTGTTGAATAGTTTTACAATAAGTAGCGGTAGAGGCGCTGATGTTGCTTTCTTGCGACCACGAACTGATACGAAGCTTTTGGAATAAACTCAAACATTAAACATGTTCTACTATTTTTACCTGTTATTTAAAAATGGACTCTACTGTTATTTTCATTTTTAGTTTCATACTAAATACAGTATGACCAAACGTAACCTGCTAAATAGAAAAACATTAATTCAACAATATGGTCAAAATCATTTGACCACATCATGATGTGGCCAATCCTACGACTTGTACAAACATGTAAGTTAGGTGAACGTAATGAGTCCAAACGAGTACCTAAATTCCTATTTATTGCTAATTTCCTTTTTATATCCTAATTATTTATTTCTAACTGGCTACATTACTAATGGCATTTCCTCAAAGCATACAGACACGTTAGATTAGCTTAGCTATAATATAAATTTTACATAAAAATGCAAAAGAGAAATTCAAACACGAATAGCTGCAAAAACATTACAAATTAACAGATTCATATATTTACATCCAAGAATCGCACATTTTTTTATTGCTTAAAGTTTATCATTTTCTAGGGCACTTTCACATTAGGCGACTAAGCTGCGTGGCACACCCAGTAATATTGCTTAGTGCAACTGTGTGACAGCAGCGCCGAAGGACCATAGCACTACGTAAGGGAACAGCGCGGTCGCTTGGCGACTAAACAAACCACAGAAAAAAGAAAGAAATAGAACGGAAATGAGAAGGAAAATCTGTCGCCAGGCATTATGACAGAACCTTAATTGAACATTCTTATTTAGATCAACGCGTCGAACTCCGAGTCACAGTTGCTAACTGATTTCGAATGACTGACGTTTCGTTTATATGGTTGATGGGTTCAACTGGCTACAACAAATTTCTTACAAAAATGACTTGACAGCCGTTCTAATTTAAACAAAATAAATTTGTTTTTCTGTGACCGTACCAATTAACCTACCTATTGTAGTAGTTAGCGACACTAATAATAAAAATGTATAATTATATTAAATGCGAAAGCGCCTTAATATTGATTTGGATTAAAACAAAAATACAATTATGTGCTACACGATGGCTGTTAGTAAAAATATCATCAAAAACTTTATCAAATTAACAACATAGCACTTAACTTAGGTAGTCTAATAAAAGACTAAAAATAAAGCCCTTTTATTTAGTTAACGGCGTATAAATAATCTATAAATCCTTAATAATACGAAATTTTTCAAGTTTTGACGAATCATTTGTTTTGTGAAATATGTTTGTATACAGGGTTACGCAGAAAGGGTATTCTACGCCGAAAGGAAGTCATTGCACCTACTCATCATTATGAAAAACTTTTACAATGTAACCAACCCTGAAACCGCGAAAAAAATATCAGCTAACATTATTACGAGTGTCAATGACCGTTTTTTTATGGAACAGCTGATATTTTTTTCGGGATTTCACAGTTGTTTCCGTAGTAAAAGCTGTTCACAACGATGGCTACTATGGACCCCTTTCGACTTACACCCTTTCCGCGTAAACCAGTATTTAATGGTCGGCTTTCTAATAATACAATAAACACTTTTTTCACTGATAGAAAGCTAAACTATTACCTTAATAACGTAGTATATGTTTTGTTTACAACGCAGTTGAAGCCACATGCAACAGCTAAAACAGCTGTTGCATGTGGCTTCAACTAATATACTGCAATAAAACTTATCGGTAGGTATTCAAAAGCCGGCGTGTCCGTGTATTCTTGATATTTTCAGTGCGAGGGGGTTGATTCCTTGCCTTCTGTGCTGCAACAATCAATTGAATTACATACTAACTTTCAATTGTGTTCCTAGACGCACCTAAAGCAAAACCGTAACTTTATAGCATGCTGTGATATGCTATTAGGTTATTTTTAACCGCCTTCCAAAAAGGAGGAGGTTCTCAATTCAACTGTTTTTTTTATTTTGTTTTTATGTTTGTTACCTCAGAACATTCGACAGGGTGAACCGATTTTGATGATTCTTTTTTATTTGAAAGCGGGTGCTTCCCGTGTGTTCCCATTTAAATTTGGTCCAGTTCTGAAATTTTTATTAAGTCTGTTTTTTATATTGATAATTATAAAAAACTTTATTGTTTTTTTTTTATAGCGTAAAGAGTAAAAATTTATAGTAGTTGTCAGTCTAGCTTAAAGGCCATTTGACTTGTATGTAAAATGATTTTAAGATTAATTGATATGATGTTTCTTACTATTTGATGATTCTTGACATCAAAGAATGTTTTCCAAGTAATTTTCTCTATGTCGGAATCATACATCTCTGAAATTTGGCTAAGTTTTTTTTTCTCTAAAATCACTAACTTCTGTACTTATGAATGTGACCACAATATAGCTTTGGCTACGGAACCCTCCCAAATGCGTGTCGAACAACGCTCTTAGCCATTATTTCAGGCTATTTTAGGATTAAGTAAAATTAGACTTACATGATCATCATTTGCGTCCTTTTTTATGTTCTTCATGTAGAATTTCGAAGGGGGATGGGTATGTTCTGTGTACGCTCTGACTACCAGCATTTCCCTAGTCACATGGAGGAACCCCCTGCAAGACCTGGACCCCATCTGCGTGCAGCTCCATCGGAAGCCGTCCTTCAGGAGTTTGTGCTGGTAGTATGTATACCCATTCAGCAACAAAAGATCCTTGCCGTGCCTCCCCTTTACCATTAACACTGAAAAAGTAATTACAGTCAAATATCGTACAGGTATGTTAAGTGTGTACTAAATCTTATGTAGGTACCATAGAGCAACATGAAAGAGAGTCGCCAAGCACCGGTAATCCCCTCTGTCAAAGTACAAGTTTTTTAATTATATTTAGACAATATAAAATAAATAAATAATATTAAGGTGGTATTCCGGAACGTGGATATTCGCCAACGAACCAGAGCCACCAAGATAAGTATTAAAATTTGCAAGTTGTAGTGGCAATGGCCTGCCCATTGCCAGGCTCGAAGAAATGATAACCGATGGGGAAGAAATGTTCTTGAGTGGAGACCACGAACCGGAAGACGCGGCCTCCCACTAGATGGACCGACAACATCGTGAGAGTCGCGGGCATTCAGTGGATGCAGATGGCAGGTTGTCGTTCAGTGTTGAGGTTAAAGGGGGAGACCTATGTTCAGCAGTGGACGTGTTCTGGCTGATGATGATGAATATTAAGGTACTTCCATGTTTAATTATGTAACTGAGGTACGTACTGTGCTTAACTTAATAATAAAATCTCCATGTACATTGTTGTGATCTTTTATAGCGACAGAACGGTTTCAGTGTGTGCGTGGATCCCTTCTCCTTTCAAAACGACAGTAAATTATGTATCGGTTTGTTTTTATATACTAAAATATTTTTCGAAACTTCACGGTATATAAAAATAATAAATAGATAGAATCGATATTCCGACCTTCGGTCGACCAATAACTTGAATCGAAGCCCGAGCGAGGTTCTACGTAAACAGTGCGCGATAAGTCTCGATAGATAATTTAAAACATGTATAAAATCAAATCAAAAATGAAAGTTTGAAACCAGTTACATAAAAAGAATAATAAATCTTTATACGTAACCAGTTTCGTGAGATGACATTTTATTTATACAATGACCCATTCTTCAATATGTTATACTGAGGCTCATGAGTGTGATTATCTTGGATTTTGTAAATGATACCGTCCTTATTAGTAGCAACAAACGCTTTGCAAGTGCGGTTCTTCGTGCATCTCCAACGCTGGCCGCCATTCTTGAACATGTAGTGTATTCCATACATATAGTTATCTTTCACTAGGTAAGTTCCAGTTGAGGTAACCACCAACGATGCTGTAAACATTTATGGACCTTGTTAAGGTTTTTCTGTGCTGTATAACAGAATGAACTCTTGACGGGACGCATCAGATCTACCCGTGCCATGTAGGTACTATATGACGATCACGTCATCACGACCGCTCTGACAACAGCATAAAGGTCAGAGAAAACTGGCGAGATATGAAGTGATCACGTAGTGGTGATCAGAGAATGTCCAATCACTCTCCGGTATGGTGTTTGGACGTTAGCTAATCGAGTGATCGCATCAGTTTACGTGAGCCCCGGAGGGGTTAGGTCATTTCTATATTTGTCATACAAAAGTACAAATTAAAACTACTTACCTAATTCTGATGGAAGTTTGTGACTTTATTTAAATTAACAGTATGAAATTCAAATACGATATCCAGTTTTATTTTAAAAAAAACCTATAAAACATTTTTTTTAGGTTTTTTCCTCCATAAAAAACATACAAAACAGTTTTTGTGTATTAAGTAAGTAAATAAAATTCATATTTAAATATAATACAAAATTTCATAAAAATTGGACGGTAGTAAACGAAAATTTTAATTAGATTAAATTTGTAGGTACTTTGTATGAAACATATAAAAATGGCCCGATCACCAGGGGAGGTCTAAGTTGTTTTTTTTAATCCAAACAAGTTTTTGCATCGCGTGAGACATTTGAAACAATTTTTAAGCCAGTTGAATGTACCTAGCTACATATATCAGCATAAATGCAATTGTCTACTGTTTATACTCATAATTTTAGAATATTTGACGAAGATTCCCCACAGCTAGTGAAAATAATTCTTGTTTGGAAACCGTCACACAAAACTTAGAAGATACTTCTAATAATAATTATTCTCAGTTGAAAACCGGTTTCCAAAACGTTCTCCGCATTATGCAAGACAAATACAGCCTCTTCTAGTTAAAAATTTGATCTATCTCTTTACATATTTTATTTTTATGACATATTTACAATTACCTATTGGTTTGTCCTTTGTAAGGTTCTGTTGCAAACTAGGAATACTTTTCACAGTTTAAAATATATTCCGTGTTGATTCACGTAGTGCCTTGGAGGTGGATGTAGATGCTTGTGGTAGACTTTGCGGACAGTTCCATTTTCCCGTAAGATTACTTTTGCTGGACATTTCTCCGGTTTGGTGACTGTGCAGGACCACTTGCTTCCTCCATTCTTCCTCTTCATTTCGTAGGTTTTAACGTATGTGTAAGTATTGAATAAAGCTATCATTTTCCCTTCGTAAGTGCGTACGACGTGAGCTGTCAGGTCTAGAATTAAAAGGTTACGTTGGGTAAATATGACTCTTTTTTGTGACTAACTCGTATTTTGTGACTAAATTCACATGCCGAGTAACGGCAAAATAGAAGAAGTAAATATAAAATACCTAAGACCATGTATAACCTTATTTTTTGTGAATAAATTTCATTGCATAAAAATAAAACGAATAATTCATGAAATATTTGTAGAGCGTATATTCGCTAAGTATATAGGAAAGTTTTAATTTAAATATTTTGGCACACTGTATTGATAAGTTTATTAAAGTACATACGTTTATTAAATAACGAAATATGAGTAATATTTGACTAGAGAAGAATCATGTTGAAATTAAATAATCACAGAATACAATGTCCAATTAAAAAGATAAAAACCAATCTCAATCAATTTAGCCGTTAGGAGCCCATGTTAAATTTAAACTGTCCGAAAGTAAAAAAAAAAAGATTTTTTTAAATCGATTCACAATTGGCGAAAATATAAAAAAATAATACATACAGACCTCCTCCTTTTTGGAGGTCGGTTTAAAAGACAAAACAATACCAATGTCAGTTAAAAATTTCATTTTGGTGCAGACAAGATTTCATTATGAAAGTTTTTTTATAAGAGTTCTAATAGTTTTCAAAGAACAAAAACATGAAACATTGGCTCATAAATGAATAAATTATACAAAGAGGTACAGTAAGTAATTTAGAATTAGTATAAGTTTATTACGTATATAAATTAACTACTAGCTACATCTGCCGTATCCTACACCAACCACTTCAAAACCAATTTGCAAAGAGCTACACACGATATCCACTAGGTGGCGCTTTCTTAAATAAACCTAAACTAATGTTGTCTTTTACATTTTCAGGGCGTTAATTATATAAAATAAAATAAATTATTATGATACATAATCTATGTATGTTCAATGTCCGTTCTTAAATAATTACTAAGTTATAACATTTGCGTAACTAGAAGCTAATTTAGAATAATACTAACTTTAGCTGAACAAAGTTACTTTTGTCAAAATATAAAAAGCCGTACACGAAACTATTATTATAGGCGCGCAGCACCAACGTTTAAAACAATAGATAATATTTTGAGATCCTTTATAAAAAGGTAAGTATTTAAGGCAAAGCAGTGCTTCATTTTCTCCCAATTTCGTAGTACCAAAACTAAAAAAGTATACCTATTTTGTTTTGTTTTGTCATCCTACTAGTTTCATAATATAATCAAGGACATTTTTTAAACTAAAAATAATTTTAAAATTGCAATTTTTAAATTTTCCGTTGGCGCCATTTCCTAGATTAGGTATGTGAAAAAGGTTAAACAAAAAAGGTTTTAATTTTCAAGTATTAGTACTACAATCCAAAATTGTGTGAAAATTAGGTGCTGCGTTATCCCCTTAAGGTGGAACGTTTCACGTATGGCGGGAAATTCAAATTTCAAACAGTTTTTTTGTTCTTGTAGCTAGGCCGGGTAATTATTGTAAACGATCATGATGTTTGCGAAAATTGATTATTATTCTTTACAAACACACGTAAAGCTATTTATCTTTAATGTACATTATTAAATACATTTGCCTATAAACAATTTTTTGCTGTTTCAAACAGTTTGATAACAAATATAAGTAATATGGTGAGTTACTGATTAATAGCTGTACATGATAATGAAACGAACAACCAACAATTTTCGCAAACACTGTCTCATTTCACAAGGACATAAAACTACCAGTACACCAACCTTAACCTAAAAGATGTTGGGTGGTGCAACAGTGTACTAGCTGATCCATTATCGGAGGAGTGCAAAATGCTATGCAGGCTGGTTAGGCTTTGCATTAATAGAAGAAAACAAGTTTAAGAATGGGCCAATGAGGGTGGCATGGTCATGTCTGACCAAACCCTCTTTAAAAAATTAAGATTAAAAAAAAAAGGACATAAAAACTGTTTGAAATTTGAATTTCCCGCCAAACATGAAACGTATCACCTTAAGTATCATAATTTTGAGTAACATTATCTAGGTAGTTAAGTACAAAATTCAAAATTTCAGTAATACACGCTATAGGTACAATTACATTTCCTATTTATACATACTAAAACTAGGAATGCAAACCTTATTGAGATCAAATTACCTACATACATAACAGTTTGGCACTTAAACCAATTATCTGGAAAATTTCACTAAAACCAGTAAACCATCTATTTAACATACAACCAAACTAATGAAACATTAAAAGTTACGGGCATAAGTATACTTCAATATATTTTAAGCACAGCTAAAGAGATATACAGAAAAAGTTAAATAAAAACTAAATTACTAAATATAAATATTAAAAATCGTGCGAAATTGGATATACATTAAATTTCAATTCTGCATGAAGGTTCTACCCGCAATTAACAAAATTTTAATAAAAATACCCAGTTCATTATGGGCTTATATCCGCTTTTATTCTGTATACAAAATGCCTTCGAAATAAACAAAACCCCTTAAGGTGATACGTTTCACGTTTGGCGGGAAATTTAAACTTCAAACAGTTTTTATGTTATTGTAGCTAGGCCGGGTAATTATTGTAAATGATCATGATGTTTGCGAAAATTGATTTTTATTATTTACAAGCTCACGTTAAGTTATTTATCTCTAATGCACATTATTACATACATTTGTCAATAAACAAATGTTTGCTGTTTCAAACGGTTTATTGCCAAATGTAAGTAATATGGTGAGTTACTGATTAATAGTTGTACATGATAATGTAATGAACAACCCACTATTTTCGCAAACACTGTGCCATTTTGCAATAATTACCTGGCCTAGCTACAAGGACAAAACAACTGTTTGAAATTTGAATTTCCCGCCAAACATGAAACGTATCACCTTAAGAGGTCATTGTTCTCCTCATTATGAAAACCTTTTACTATGGGACCTCCTCTGAATAAAAAATAAAAAAACTTATTAAAAAAACCTGCTGTTCCATACATTTTGTCGAGAGGCAATATTTTTTTGTATGGATCAACTGTTTTTTTTTCATAATTTCAGAGTTGATTCCTTACAAAAAGTTGTTTATAATAAGGTGTAAGTACAATAACCATATAAGAGGTTTTGCATTATTACGATGTACAAATTTGTACTAACTATGGACATTCCATTTTAGATGCTTTCATGATTTCTATTGTGAGCCAGGATGACAATATTGTGGGGTTATATTAATGGCTCCAAAATCAAATGCTTCTATTTGCCGTCAATGTGGCACTTGATGGTACGTACAGAGAGCCCGAAAACCTGCACTCTGGATGACTGAATAATTCCACAGAGCCATTGGAGTGGCTGAATTCTGGTCCAAAACGTACTTGTATACTTAAATTTTATTATTCACAAAACATCTACTCGAAATTTCAATTGACCTCCTTCGGTTGTATTTTTCTGTTGCTTCTGCTGCCAAGTTAAAGGCTAAACGCTAAAATCCTAACCGAAGAGACAACCAAACCGAACCATATCATATCAGTCGTTAAAGTTGTATTTTGTGTAGTTATCATCATGATTATGGTATCCCTTATGCTTCAAGTAGCGGCCTTCGACCGTAGTCTGGACGCAGCTGTTGCATCCTAACCGCTTGCGGTCCCTGCACGTCCAGTTTATAGTGTTGTGGTACCGATTATTGATCCAATACTTGTTATCTCGGAATATCATGACCATGCTCCCAGTGCGATGCGACGGAAGGTAGTAAATACCTAAAAGGAACACCAAAATCAATACAGTTGCTAGGATTAAAGTTATATAGCTAAGTTCTATCAAATAAGTTAATAGTACTAGAATTTAGAAACACATTTACATAAAAAAATCGCAGGTGCAAAAAAGTACCTTCTGTTGTTTAAAACATGGAAAAATCATGTGCTTCGATCACTGTTCTACAGAAGAAATATTTCTCTGATAGACTGGTGATTATTTTTCATGGAAAGAAAAACTATGTTAAAATCAACAATACCAGTATTAGATAAATTAACTAAGGTCTGTTCAGCCGCACCTGAACCATGAGTAAGTCAGCAATCGATCTGGTTGATCTTCAATTTTCAAATAAGTTTATGTTGATTTTTTTGTATGTCATACTTTCATCCACTGACAAAGGTCAGAGATTTTTAAGCGGAAAGACAACTGTATAGCATCCTGAGATTTTATACATTTTTACTCTAAATGATGATCAATGCTTACATTGTGGTGTGCATTGTTGAGCAGGAGTATAATAAAAAGACTTTTTTTAACTATATTTTTGGGATAAAATAGAACAGAAATAAAACAACAAAACTCCAAAATAAATCTTATTATTAAGCACAATACTGTACTTCTAAAACGTTCACAAAAGTAGACTGTTCTACAAAACTAGCAGGTCCCTACTGCAGTGACATGCTTCATCCACATGTCGGTATAAGTACATGATTTCATTTTAAAATTAAAATAAATTCTATAATAATTATTGCTTAGGTAATATTGGCGTATAAATGCCTAATTGTGCAGGTGTTTGTCTAGTGTCTTTTTCTCTTATAAACCTACCATCATGACATTGTCTTAAACGGGGCGGTGTGTGTATGTGTTTACCCCTAAATATGGAGATGTAGTCTCTTCCATCCCCTCCTTTATATGTGATGACGTCAGCACGACACCCGTGGACGTCTCTCGATGAACAATACCATTGCTTCTTCCCATGTGCTTGATGATTTTTCATGTAAAATGTGAAACCGTTGAGCATTAGCAAACCTGCTCCTGTCCGACCCGGTATAAACATAGCTGGAACTGTGATCAAAACGAATCGATTAGTTACCTTTTTGGGAGAGGGGAATAAAACTACAGGTATGAAATATCTCTTTATTACTTGAGAAGATGAGTACGGTATTTTCAACCTTTTTTATTGAGCATATAATGTTGGTTTGACTCGCACTCATTTCCTCGATAAATGATGCAATCTTAAATGTCAATCAAACCAATTTAAGACAGCATTTTTTAAACTACAGTAGAAGAAGGTAGGTTTATAAATAAATAGACAATCATCCCGCACTTTTTTATTTCATAATGGAGGGAGGGGATAGTTTTTATTTGTAAAAAAATAAATTACACAGTTAGGATAGTATTGTCCTTATAACATTATTTTAAAATTAAGTTTCTGCATTCAATTAATGAATGCAGTGTAAAAATTATGTAATGGCACCATAAAAAATAAAAAACAAGAATAAATGATTACCTACCTAAAAAATATAAGGATTCCCAAATTTTTTAGAGGCAAATACTATTCTCTTAAGTACAATTTGTATCATTCATGCATAAACACAGAATACATATAAGTAAGTTGTACTTATATTACATATATGATTACCATTGTGACAGAGATACGCTTTTGAGGCGCTGCAATCTACTGTGAGCTACATTGTGCTAAGAAAATGAAAATTAAGTATTGGTTCAGTCATTTTTTTTGCACTCTTGTGACTCTTTAGTGTTTCTCCTCTATGCATTCATGTGATAATTTTAGAATCTTATTTAGAGTAGAATAGAGGCTTTGAGCAGTCTTTCTACCAAATTTTATTACTTATATTTTTTTCAAATATACAAAAACTTTCAGGATTTGAACCCAAAACTTTAGACCAATTCTTTTCATCATCTTTGTGGCCTTAACCTTCAAGTTGTCATGCTTTTAATGGCATGTCATTTGCGTATGTTACTGCACTTAAAAATATATAAGCATTAAGATTTAAAAAAATTGTAAAATTTAAAAATAAGTATATTATGTATACAGGATTTGAACCAGTACTGAGTATATGCTAATTTCGTAGATGTGTAATTGTGCTTAAATTATGGAACACCCGCAAAACTAACATTGAGATCTAAGCAGACGTTTAAATTCATCATTCAAACATCCCCACCACCAGGAATTGAACCCAGGGCTTCCTGCTCGTAAGGCCGATGCGCTATCACTGAGCCATAGTCTTTAAGAACACTGATTGGTGTTGAGCAATATGTTAAAAATGTTTTAGGGATTCGAACCCAAAACTCGAAGATAACTTAAAACTAAAAATACAGACCTAAAATCTGCTGCTTTCAAATTAATTTATGGGATTCGAACCCAAAACTAGAAAGTTAACTAAAAAAATATAAACACTAAAAAATTGCTGCTTTGAAATAAATTTACGGGATTTGAACCCACAATAAACCTTATAGCAATTCAGTCAGCCCATACCAGTGGCCTTTGGGTGGCCAATAAACTCTGACACTAAGGCCACCATTCAGCCCACGCCATAAGAAAGCTATTCTATATTGGGCGTGCTATTCTATATACAGCAGTGGTGACTGATTAACGTAAAACAAAATTGACATATGGGATTCGAACCCATAATTTGTGTATAAATTTAAAAAAATAAATTTTCAACTCAATCATGAAAAAACTTACGAGGGATTTGAACCCTTGTGAAATAACAGTTTACAATCATCGCTGACATCTAGGATTTCCATGTCGGAGAAGCCATAGAACACAGAAAGAGACATAGACAACTAACAGACCTAAATAATCATTCAAACATCTATGTTCATTTTCTATCTAGTATCGATTTCATTCTCAGCCGGGAATCGAACCCGGGACAACCTACGCATAAGGCAGGTGTGCTACCACTAAGCCGTGAAATCATTTTTCTATTATATAGATAGAATAGATCTATCAACTCGCCTGATGGTACGCGACAGTGTGGCCGAGGATGGAACATGTTATGACATTACGTGTAACTTTTTGAATATGCTGAATGGAGGTATTTTCCTAATTCAGTAAATACATTGGTAGCCATGGGGTTCGAACCCATGCGAGGTAGATGATAAATATTATAACCAGTACTTAATTTCATGGGACTGAAATACATAGTTTTAGTATTTTTATTGTATTTAGATCTATATTGAGGTAAGCGATGGCTGAGTAAAGTTTCAACAATAAGTAGTAAGCAGGAATCGAACCTGCTTTTTTATTTAGCTTAATAGAATTTGCCTTGACTTGGTAAAAATTTAATTTCATAGGATTCGAACCCATAATTTCAGTTTACGATAAAAAAGGCAACCTAACAGGAATCGAACCTGCCGCTTGTAATGTAGTTTTTGACTTACCATAATTTGGCTTAAAAATCTTCCAGAGGCCAGATTTTCTATAAAATCTAACACTAGGGCATGCCACTCGGCCTAGAGTGGCATGCCTACTACTACTTACTATTTTACTAATTCTTACATAGCTAGAGTCTTCAAGGTCATTGGATTTGCATATCAGTTTCATTAAAACTTCAATGATAAATCTATAGTTTACTTTTATAATAGTTTTGCAGGATTCGAACCCACCACACCTACAGCTCTAAGTGTAGAATTAAACAAATGATGAGTTTGATTCACCTTATTTAAACAGTGAATGGGAATCAAACCCATATTTTGAACAAGTGATATTGAATTTTTTTACATTCACAAACAATATAACAGCCTTAAACCATGTTACCTGACAATTTTAGGATTACAATTATAAAGAAATAACTTCACAAGATCTCTAAAGACAGTGTTAATGTATTACAATTAAATCATTGTATTGGTAATCCAAAATTTCAAAAACTATATCACAATGATACTATTGCACGTTATTAAATGATTATGTTACGTTTTCACACAAATGATACATTCATACTGGATAATATTTGCCTTTTCAGAGACCAAAACATTGGTATTTTGATGACATACATAAACAGTGTTTTAGCTATTATACCACGTGAATTTGGAAACCCTTGGATAGAAACTTACTCGCTATTACTCACCGAACCGCTGACAGGAAATAGGAACAAGGGCTTTTGGAAGCCAAGAGCGAAGACCTCAGAAAAGCGGGAACTGAAACTAACCTAACACCATAACAAAACACAAACTTTTTTCACCACTAAACGACTTTGAAACACATATTTGATACACATTATGAGCACGTCACTTATAAACACACAAAAAGCACACTTTAAAGCACTTTCACAAGCAAAGTTTCTCAAAAAATAGCACAAAACATTTTGACGTTTTTTGTTGCGCGAATAGTTTGGCACCGAAAACTTTCACGGCAACCGCGTGACCCGTCACATTTTGAATAGGAATTATGGAAAATCAAATACGCGTAACTCAATCTCGATTACATAGAAATCAAAATAAATAAAGCAAAATAACAAATAATTACAACATCGAGAGAGTTATTTTGACATATCAATGAATGATTTGACTTCGCTACGTTTGAAAGGCTAGTCCGACAACCAGCGTTTTTTTTTTTTTTTTTTTTGTTAAATTTAGGCTTCCGTTTGACCACCAGCTCGCTTGATGTTAAGCGTTAAGTTATGATGCGGTCTACGATGAAGCACGTTTAACGTGAAGCCTATTATTACCTACAGAATTAATAAACAATCTATGATTACGATCATAAATAATTATTGTGTGGAACAAAAGCTGCAACTACGGTTACACCCGCGTGGTGATAAAAATTGGTGATGATGATGAGGATGAAAAGTAGCCTATGTGTTAATCCCGGACATAAGCAACCTTTATTCCGAAATTCATCCAAATCCATCCAGCCGTTTCTGCGTGATTGAGTAACAAACATCCATCCATCCATCCATCCATCCAAACTTTCACATCTACCTAATACCTATATGATATTAGTGTGTTAGTGTGATAAACGTCCGCAGTTTCATATATAAACTTAGCTGTATACAATTTATATCTGAACAAAACTATTCTAGTATAAGGGGGCGCATGTTAGCCGTAATTTACGTGAATTGGAACGTAAATTATCTTGTTTTCGGCTATTTGGCGGAAGCAAAGATCTAAAAATAGGTACATGTATCTAGAAATTCAAGATCTTTGTTGGTTTTCATAGATAGGGTTACCTATTTATATAAAGATAAATCATTGTAACACCAAAATGCGTGAAGTGGGTCCGTTGTTTTATGTTTTATTTTTTACTTTATACATAGGTACTGTTTTTATGAGTAGGTACTTTACGTAACATGCGACGACGAACTTTATAGTTTTAATAAAATATGTTATCACATAAGTGACAAATCTGTCTTAGTGCTAATAAAATTCTTTAAACCTAAACCTATTTACCCAAGTATGGGTAAGGTACTGACTTATTCAATTCATGTATTTGACTAAAAGTCCTCAATAAAAACAAGCGGCGCACGCGAATATAGCTCTGGCTGGGCCCTGTGGGGTTAGTACAAGAACTTGCGAAAAAGTTATCGTTACGTAAACGATAGCAAATGTATGAAAACTTCGGCGGCGCTGTTCAATTTCATACATTTGGCTATCGTTTACGTAACGCTTAGAATACAGAATCTGTATTCTGAGACGTAACGATAACTTTTACGCAAGTGCTCGTACTAAGGTCACTGATTCCATAACTAAAACACGCACGTAACACGGCGTCTTAAGTTAACATCAATTTTATTTGCCTTTATTTCTTAAGGAATAGATCCTTAAGGAATAAAGGCCAACTTTTTGTGGTTAACTTAACGCGCCGCGTTATAAGCGTGTTTTTAGTTATGGAATCAAGGCCAGCGTAATAGTTGAAAAAGTATCATAGCAGGCTGGGAAAGGGGCGCTCGTTTGATTACCTCACTTGATTCGGCCATTTGTTTATAATAGAACTACTGCTTTAGCTTATATTTATCTACTGTGACTACGGCATAACTTTTGTACTATTTTATTATTAAATAATAGCCTTGTGTTTGACCGCCAAATCGCCTGATGTTAGGTGATGATGCGGTCTACGATGGAGCACTCTTGCTCAGAAGAAACTGATTCAAACGTGATTCACTTGTTTGACTATGGGTACCTATTTACTAAATCAAAAAAGTTCGTACTTAGGTACTACACTATTTTCATTAGTTTATTTGCTTAGACTTTCTGTAAGTATTATATGTCTGTGGTTTAGACGGCTGCAATAACAATGTAAATGGCTGTATAAAAACATTTTCTTTAAATATTTCTCTCAAGCATATTGGGTCGGATACTACGTTCATAAATCTAGCGATAGTGATCCGAATTTGTGGTTTTAATTCAACGTTATGCGTATTTTTTTAACAATGATTTTTTAAAAGACATCAGTAGCAAATGCATATGACGTGCTACGCCTAAATCCTATAGCTGGAGGAAAAAAGCATGCTAGTAAGCGATATCTAGCGGATTAGTGTAGAACTAAAATGCAAGATGAAACCGTTGGATTCGTTGTTAACAACCAAGTCACTGTAGTACAAGGTTTTGTCAATAGATGACGTTCTTACAAATTAGAATTTAATTTAAAAAAATCTCCATTTTCATTGCTCATTGCTCGTCTTCGCTATCTGTGATTTTTTTTTTCTCGTTTCCATATTTATGATACTTCTTCATATAAACGAAAACTTGACAGATCATTAATTTATAGCGTTGCGTAGAAAATAGGTAGAGCTTATCGAGAGTTATTAATAACTAGCTGCGCCCCGTGGTTTCATTCGCCTGGACATTTCTTCAGGATAAAAAGTATCATAATTATGCCACTTCGGCCACCTAACTATTTATGCATGTGAAAAAAACCGTTATTCTGTTACTGCGTGAAAGTGGAACAAACAAACAAACACACTTGCGCATTTTAAATATTAGTATGTAAGTACCTGTAGGTAATATAATAGTGCTTTGGTAAGTATTCAGGTTTGTACAGAAATAATATTCGAATCCAGTCTATAATAATTACCAATTAAAAAACCCGACTTTATAATTACCAATGTGTGGAATGCACTGCCTGAATGGGTGTTCCCCGATAGTTACAATCTGGGTGTTTTCAAGTCAAGAGTGAATCGGTTTCTTCTAGGCAAGCGTGATCCACCGTAGGCCGCATCGCAATTTCGCAATCCGATTGACTCGTGATTTGAAGACACCCAGATTGTAACTATCGGGGAATACCCATTCAGGCAGCGCATTCCACAGACCAGCAGTACGCACAATAAAAGTGGAATCAAAGCGCTTCGTACGGGTTTTTGGAATATCAACCATGAAGCGGTGTCGATTTATCGTGCCCGCTCTGGCACGAAAAATCTAGTTCGTTCTACGTAATTTTGGAGAAAACGTACTTACCTAACATATCTAATTATTATAAGTGAAATACTAGATATAGGTTAATGATGTTATAATGATTAATATAATGATAATGATCCTAGAGCTGGCAGATATTTTACACAAAAATTAAGTATTGCCATACAGCGAGGCAAATCTGCCAGTGTTCTAAGAACCCTGCCGCACGGTAGTGATCTCGACGGAATTTTTATTTTGTAGGATATGTTTGTTTGTTCTAGTGTGTATATAATATATTCTTTTATGACTTAAATTAAAATTTGGCATTAAAAAGATATAGGTAGATACTTGGTACCTACCACAGAAAAGAAAAGTTTTTTTTTGTTTAAATTAATTTTTAATTTAATTTTAATTTAGTTTATTTTAATTTACTTCTCTTTTCTGTGGTACCTACGTAGTCTACGTACTTATAAGATAACTCTTTATTAAAAGACCACACAAACAAGGAAAACATACATTACAATGAATCAGAATCAGAATATATTTATTGCAGAAACTGTGTACAAAATGAAAATATTATCTAGGTTTTTAATGAACGGCCTTATCGCTTAAAGCGATCTCTTCCAAGTAACCATGCACGGAAAGGAATTACGAGAATAAAAATATGTAAGTAGAATTCCTAGGTAGGTTGGGTAGGAAATGCAACATTTTCCAGTGAGAGTTGCTTCAAGCAAAATGCTAGTAGGGTACCGGTGCGTTCCTATGGAGATCCTGTTGCCTTTCGTCTAGCACAGAAGTCGGCCACCGAGGGGGTTTTAGTGGGTGCAATCTCACATAGCCCAGTTACACCCAATTCAGCTGGGTATCTGCTGAAGATTTTCCCCCCGTCAACAAAAAAAAGAGGTAGGTTAGGTAAAAAAATATAACAATATTATACTTTTTACACATACAGAGTAAATACCTATTTAAATTCAATTATGTAATTGTAAATACCCAAGCCCATGAACCTAGGTTAAAAAAATTGGTTTTTGTACCTAACTTAAGTAATTAATTCTATCTACTTACGTATAGGTACTATGCATATAGTAGGTATATATACATTATACTAGGTACCAACTTTGTAACCTAGGTTCATGGGCATGGGCACAATAAATCGAATTTGAATAGGTACTATGTAAGTAGTAAACCTAGGTTACATAGTTGGTACCTAGTATATACTAGGTAGGTACCAACTTTGTAACCTAAGTTCATGGGCATGGGCACAATAAATTGAATTTAAAAAGGTACTCTGTCAAATGATGTAGTAAATTTATTAGTTTAGGGAAGTCGTTCAGCATTGCAGGAGTTGGGTCTCAATCGGATTAGAGTGGCGAGCTAGCTGGCGCTGACGACTGCGATCCAATCAGGGAATCAGACGCGGACGCCCAGTGTTTGCTATTTTCCTGCCACGGATTTAGAACTAGAACACCTACTAGAAGTGCTAAGAAAAATTAACTTAAATTTTTGCCCTTTATTTCCTACTTACCTACATGGTTATAAGGAAAGGGTAAATATAGCAAACCCCTTTCGCCTTAGCATAGGTACTAAGGCGAAAGGGGTTTGCTATATTTACTCTTCATTATGAACAACTTTTCATAAGATATAAAAATAATCATCAAAATCGGTTCACCCAGTCGAAAGTTATGAAATGTGAGGTAACAAACATTAAAAAAAACAGTCGAATTGATAAACCTCCTTCTTTTTGGGAGTCGGTTAAAAAAGTATATGACGCTAGACAAAATGTATGGACCAGCCTTGGAACAGCTGATTTTTTTTTCGTGATTTCAGGTTTGGTCCTATAGTAGAAGTTGCTCATAATGATGAGTACAATGACCTCCTTCCGGCTTATTACCTACAGGGTATATATGCGTAATCTTGTATAATTATTATCTTTGTGCACAGACGATCCATAAGATCCATTATTAGTTCACCGGACGCTAAGCGTTTCAGTTGTGTATTTGCTGCTCTTTAAGTACCTACAAAATACTTAATCGTAACGTTCTTATTCAATACTAGCGACCCGCTCTGGCTTCGCACGGGTATAAGTCTTATTACATATATATAAATAAACCTTCCGCGAAAAATTATCTAACTGATGGTGAAAACCGCATCAAAATCCGTTGCATAGTTTAGGAGGAGTTAGCGGATATACAGATAGACTGACTCGGAGAGCTACTTTATTTTTAACCGATTTCCAAAAGGAGGAGGTTATCAATTCGACTGTTTTTTTAAATGTTTGTTGCCTCTGAACTTTTCTTTTTGTTTGAATACTGGTGCTTCCCGTTTGTTCACATTTCAATTTGGTCCAGTTCTGATGAAGTCGGGTTTTTATATTAATAATTATTATATGTAGAGAAGAGTTACCATCAAGTACACATACACTGAATATCTACCGATCTAGTTCTACCAATAGCCACATACCCACTTTGTCTTGTACCTAAAATAAGGTATAAAAATTACTGTTCCATTATTTCTAGGTCGTTGTCCAGTTAACGGCAATCCTCAGTGCTTTAAGTGTCAAGTCAACGCAGACTTGGATAAAACAGTTGTGTTTTAAAACAGATATATCTGAGAATAAAATCCATGAAAACGTGGACTAGTCACGTAGATACTATCAGTGACATTAAGAGTAAATGTATACTGAGGGATCCACTATCGAACGAAAGGCAATTTGTCTCTAGGGGCTTTTGATAATATATAGTTTGGATCTGCCTTTAAACTCGAGCTAGTACCGAAAAAAGTCTGCCAAAAACTGATGAGGGCGAGGTAAACACGTATTGCACACACTGACATATTCTTTCTAGTTCTACAAACGCACACTACAATATTGAGCGCACACAACTGCAAATGGTGTGATCAAATGGGCGACCGAGGGGGGGGGGGTGTAAATGCCAGAGGGGAAACAGTAGGTATAACGCTTCCATTTACAACGCATTTCGCATATACAACGGGGAATGTACTGAAGAACTGTTCGATCTGGTGCCGGCATCGCGGTTTTATCATCGCACCAGCCGCCACCGCCTGAAAGTTCATCCATATATCGTAGATCGGGGGGAAATCGCACACTGTGCGTTTTACGCGTTCCTTTTTGCCTTACACCTGCATTATGTGGAATGAGCTCCCTCCTACGGCATTTCCGAGTAGCTTTAATATGGGGTTCTTCAAAAGGGCTGTTAATACAGTCTTTAAGGGTCGGCAACGTATCTGGGATGCCCCTGGTGTTGCAGGTATCCATAGGCGACGGTGATCGCTTACCATCAGGCGGCCCGTTTCCTTGTTTGCCACCTATGGCATAAAAAAAAAAAAAAAAACTGAGTTAGGGGCCTTACGCCCAACTCTAACCGCGGGCTCGAATACGCGCAGTTAGCAAAATCATACCTTAACGCGCCGGGATATGGTTTGCGGTCGCGCAACTGTTCAATCACCTAAAATGAATCGTTTATAACAGGTATGCGTAAGGCCCGAGAGAGAGCATTATTTCGGCATTATACCTACCTTCCCCGAAAGCTCCGAAACCTATAGCGTGAAATAGTCGTAATTTACTAACGTAAAAGTGTGAAATATTGGTAATTTATCTAGCGAAGTATAATTGTCAACAGTGCAAAAATGTGAAATATTATAGTGATTTAGTAGGTATCAGAGAAATATGTAGATATAGAAGGTAAGGTACCTAAACCTATATGGGCACGTTGTAGGTGGCCAGGCTGGCCCTAGCACTGGCCCTAGCATGATCTCTGGAGGGACTGTTTTTATTTTCAAATTTACAGCACTTCATATACTCATAGGATGGTCCTTTCCTTTCTTGCATTCATATTCTTTGTAGGTACCTATTCATAGAACCTAAAGTTTAAGCTCTATGAATAGGCCCTAGAAAACAGAATACATATCGTATAAGCATGATTAAATGGCCAACGTGTTGTAGAAGCCTATTTTTGGATATTTCCAAAAAGCAGGCCTCAATGACTTTGAAAAATTGAAACCCGGCTACGCCCATGGGTACGTATATCTTTTACCACTATTACTATTATAACATAAAAAAAATAATGGTAGGTAAGTATCACTTCTAATTATACTGTGATAGTATACCTAGTAGGTACATAAACTTCACCAGTAGTTTCAGTAGTTAGAAGGTTGTCTCCACAACCTCGAGGGAAATCGGCTGTCTCGATGGCAGATGAAAAATGAAGAACAATGTTGTACCCTCAGATCAGACAAACAAGGGAAATATGCCATAGTACAATTATCGTTCGTGCTCAAATGTCTCCGCGTTTAATAATAATTATTAAAACAAAAACCGACTTCATAAAAATGTCAGAACTGGACCACACGGGAAGCACGAGCTTTCAAATAAAAAAGAATAATCAAAATCGGTTCACCCAGTCCCAAGTTCTGATGAAACAAAAAAATATAAAAACAGTCGAATTGATAATCTCCTCCTTTTTGGAAGTCGGTAAAATAATACAACATCGCCTGCGCAAAAACTACGGCTCACTTAGGTACTTATTTTTCACGCTCACTAAAAAACTTGTAGCTCTCTACACCAATTAACTAATAAGTCCAAAATGCAGAAAAATGGGCGACAAGGTCGTCTGCAACCCTGCAAAGTTCGACTAAAAGCATCAAGCCTGATTTAGGCCAGATATGTGCGCACCTGCCACTCCTTACCATATCTCCCAGGTTTGTCTGCTCTGAGGTTATACCTAATGCGTGTAACGCCATGTTTTACTCCAAGGGGTCGCTTTGTCATAACTTGGATAGAATTCGCGCCAAACTTTACGACCGACCCGACTAGTTTCACCCAGCGGTTTCACCCGCGTACATATTCCTACAGAAACCGTACATTTTTTCTGGTTTGAATTGTCATTCTCCGGCCATCTATCTATGCAAAAATCATGTCGAATTCTGTTTCTGCGTGTAAAATGAATGGAATGAAGGAATGGCAAATGGACCCGGGTATGTCCTAAAATACCTTTGTCTTTAGGCACTGTGGTATCTTGGACGAGAAGATGTCACGCAATTTCCCGAACGCTGCCCATCCGAGTTGGATTCTTCGGGCGACCTCTTTGCCTAAGCTGGACTTACCTAACTGAACAATCTGTCCAAGATAGGTGTAATGGTCAACAACTTCGAGAGTATAGTTCCCAACGATTACCGGTACGGGTACAACATGGACATTGGACATGACTTTTGTCTTGTCCATGTTCATTTTAAGACCCACCTGTTGGGAAAGGCTGCTGAGGTCGCTGAGCATTGTATTAAGGTCCTCCAGCGACTCTGCCATGATGACTATATCGTCGGCAAAACGAAGGTGAGTGATGTATTCGCCATTGATGTTGATGCCGAATCCGTTCCAGTCCAAGAGCTTGAAAAAAGGTATTTGATTAGTGTGTGTTGCCAGTGATGACATATGGTACTGAGACGTGGTCCTTAACTGTTGGCCTTTTGGAAAAACTCAGAGTCACACAACGGGCAATGGAGAGAGCTATGCTCGGAGTTTCTTTGCGCGATAAAATCCGGAACGTAGATATTCGCCAAAGAACCAGAGTCACCGACATTGCTATTAAAATCTGCAAGTTGAAGTGGCAATGGGCAGGCCACATCGCTCGAAGAACTGTTAACCGATGGGGAAGAAAGGTTCTTGTGTGGAGACCGCGAACCGGAAGACGCAGCGTAGGGCCTCCCACTAGATGGACCGACGACATTGTGAGTGAGAGTCGCGGGCATCCAGTGGATGCAGATGGCAGGATGTCGTTCAGTATGGAGGTTAAAGGGGGAGGCCTATGTTCAGCAGTGGACGTCTTCTGGCTGATGATGAATAGTGGATTATTGTTTATTAACTGGTCGTGAACATGCTTGATTATATGTAAGTGATATAAAGAGGGAAACTTAGTCAAACATGTATTTTCATGATATTATTAAAACTCCACAGAAGACTCTAGAAAAGTCTCTACCACTTTACTAGGACATGACTTGGCTTGATCGTGACTTTGCTTGACTCTGACTTGTTTGACGATATTTAAACTTACTTGGAAAAAATCCATAACACTTGACAGTTGAGTGTTGACACTAACAAATGCACAAAACATGCGACGTCAAAATTCTTCCAAGCGGAAAAAAAAACAGAATAACGGCCAAGCGCGAGTCGGGCTCGCGGACTGAGAGTTCCGTACCACCAAAAAATACAATAATTATCAGTTAGGATAGCAATGGGTCTGTGGTATCAAATTGCAATCGTCCTCCCACAGATCAAGTGATTCACGTTTTGTAATATTTTGTAGACAAAAAAAAATAGATTTTTAGCGAATGTAATTATTGAATTGTGAATTAAAGTACATTATGTAAATTACATTACATGTATAAATAACAAAAAACAGTAAAAAAACGACTTTAAAATTTGTAAAATATGCTATTTCGATTCCGTGAAAGAATTGACAGACAGTGTAAGCTCAGTAATAGGGTCTACTTTGGGTACGGAACCCTAATAAAAAATATGGTTGATTACTCACTACTAATAAAAAAATATATGATGTTGGTAGAATACACCAATACAAAAATTATAATTTCGACGCGCACACTGCAAGCATCGGTGGTTCAGTGGTAGAATGCTCGCCTGCCACGCGGGCGGCCCGGGTTCGATTCCCGGCCGATGCATATCTTTTTGTTAACGTTTATTACTTGCGAGTTGCGAGTGTTCTATGTTTTCGTTTTTTTTACCCGTTGATGCAACAACGTCAACAGCTAAGACAGAGGTTTGTAGTTAGCGTGTAAGTTTGCCTTCACCTAAAGTCTAAACGCCCTAACCGCTAACTAACCTAACTGTGGTATGGATGAGGTATACGATAACATGAGGTATCGATATAATTATATTATCAATGGTCAGGTGACATTATCATAAACACAAGATGGCCGCATATAAAGTGGTAATGAACGAGTAAATTTGACCACACACCCCCATCTCTAAATTTTCGGTGTTCTTCTAGGCAAGCCTGCTCCATCGTACACCCCTTCAACAGGCGAGGTGGCGGTCATACGCAAGCCTATCATACAATAAAAAAAACTTACGTGGCGTGTCATTAACTAGGTCTTTTAAAATAAAAAGTGTTTCATTTTTTGATCAGCGTTTGCGAAATATTGCAATTAGCCAGATATCGTTGTTCGATTTCTAACTCAGACCAGACAAACATGGGAGATATGGTAAGCTGACGTGGCGGGTGCGAACGCATCTGGCTTACCTTGGCATCTTTTTTTGTATAATATGGGCTACTAGCTGCGCCCTGCGGTTACACCCGCGTGGTGATGAAAATTGGTGATGATGATGAAAAGTAGCCTATGTGTTAATCCAGGACCTAAGCAATGTATTTTCCAAATTTCATCCAAATCCATCCAGCCGTTTCTGCGTGATTGAGTAACAAACATCCATCCATACATCCAAACTTTCACATACATATATGATACTAGCTGCGCCCCGTGGTTTCACCCGCGTGGTGATGAAATTCGGGGATGATGATGATGATGAAAAGTAGCCTATGTGTTAATCCAGGACCTAAGCAATGTATATTCCAAATTTCATCCAAATCCATCCAGCCGTTTCTGCGTGATTGAGTAACAAACATCCATCCATCCAAACTTTCACATACATATATGATACTAGCTGCGCCCCGTGGTTTCACCCGCGTGGTGATGAAATTCGGGGATGATGATGATGATGAAAAGTAGCCTATGTGTTAATCCAGGACCTAAGCAATGTACATTCCAAATTTCATCCAAATCTATCCAGCCGTTTCTGCGTGATTGAGTAACAAACATCCATCCATCCATCCAAACTTTCACATATTGATATTAGTGTGATTAGTTAATTCTTTGGTTTCGCTGAACATTGTGCGAGTGCCATAATTACAGTGCGGTAAAGGGAAAAAAGTGGATGAAAAATGGAGGCACTTGAACACGAACGCTAATTGTATTGTATTAAGACATAATATCGCCCTTTTGTGTTTAGTCTTGTGTTTTAACTATTTTAAAGCAAGATACTTGTCGTCTAGGGATTATTTCAAGAAAAATACTATTCGAACATTTTTATTTGAGCACATTTATAGCAAAACTACGTTCAAGCCGCACAGGTCGTATTAAGTAAATAATAATAATAAATATCAGGGACATTATTGCACACATGGTCATCAGGGGCCTTTACCCCTAGCTCGAAAAGTTGACCCGCATAGGCGTTATTTGTCTAAACGGTACCATCAACTACGATAAGCGGTAGTTATTTGATAGCCGCCAAGCTTTGCTATTTTCACGCACACGCATACGGATTTTCGTTCATTCAAGTTAGACGCTTTTAAACGATGCAGCTTAAATGAGTTGGTTAATTTTAGGTACCTATCAGGTACCTACTAAAAGTTTGCTCGCAAAAGTGAAGCTAGGGGTAAGGCCCCTGACCCCAAACTAAGCAAAGCTTGTAATATGGCTGCCAGAGACTGATATACATACATATATATTTTAAATACATACTTAAATAGATATTAACACCCAGATATAGAACAAACACAAATGTTCATCACACAAATGTTTGTCCTAGGTGGGAATCAGGAAAAACTGGGTACACTAGTTTCACAAATACTTCAAAAACAGTGTTTATTTTTATTATTTAAATTAAATTAACCTGAGTTCGTTTATTCAGGCACCGTTACCGATTGGATTGTATTGCAAACACCCGCTAATGAGTGTAGTGTTTAACTTGTCAAATTGAACCTCCACAACTTCAACAACCCCGAATCAAAGGACAACCGTGAGACAGAGAGAGAGAGAGAGAGAGAGAGAGAGAGAGAGAGAGAGAACAGAGAGAGGAACTGAGGGACAGGGGGAGAGCTTCCCCCGGCAGAGTGGAAGCTAGGATTAACTTGTGGGAAGGCCTCCAAGTAATAGCACAGAAGAATGGCATACAGACGAAGCCAAGCCAAGTGTGAGTAGGAATTATTATTATAAATGGTACGTACCATCACAAAAAAAAAAACACTGAATGAGAATTAAAAAAAAAATATCTTTAGAATAAAATTGCAAATAGATCAACGAAATTTACGTGTTGATATTTTATAGGAAGGAAGAGGAGAGTATTTTTTCCATTTTTTTTCTTAATCGGCTTTAAACTCCGTTGTCCAACTGCTGGGCAAACAACTGCCCTAAGTCATTTCACTTGTCTTTGTCCTGGGCCATCACCAACCAACACTATCATCCCGCGAGGTCGTGGCATCGAGTCCGGGGGCGACCTTTCAGTGGCACCCACTCCGTGGAGACCTTCGCCCACCTGTCTGGGTCCTGTTTTTTAGGGTTCCGTACCCAACGGGTAAAACGGGACCCTATTACTAAGGCTCCGCTGTCCGTCCGTCCGTCCGTCTGTCACCAGGCTGTATCTCATGAACCGTGACAGTTAGATAGTTGAAATTTTCACAGATGATGTATTTCTGTTGCTGCTATAACAACAAATACTAAAAAATATAATAAAATAAATATTTCAGGGGGCTCCCATATAACAAACGTGATTTTTTTGCTCGTTTTCGCTCGATATTGATAACGGCAAGAGGTAGACGCTTGAAATATTCACAGAATATTTAGTTATATATCCACTTTAAAGATTGTTTTTAATGATTAGTTTTTATAGATAATGGTACGGAACCCTTCGTGCGCGAGTCCGACTCGCACTTGGCCGGTTATTTTATTTGTTATTAAATCTTTATTTCATAAAATTCTCGGGTCTAGCCCGGACATTTGGTGGGCACTGGTGGAGCCGAATCCAACACCAAGAGGCCCTGTTGAATATAAAATACATGCAATTATGAAATATGTATAAAAATAATTATGAAACTATTGTACAGTATAGGATACAAAAAAAATGGGCTATTGAGGTGCACAACTTGTGGATAGGATAAGAGATCTATTGGATGAGAAACGGCACCTGCCTTATCCTGTCTCATCTCAAAATTAGTTAGGCAGGTGATGACTTGCCACCCACTAAATGGGCCCCCCATAAATCTTTATTATTATTATTTTTCTAAACAGTGAAAATATCCCTCAATTTTTTTATCGTGAGTAAGTCCACGTTTGACCATCAATTCACCTGCTTATACCTAGAAGTGGGACAATTCAAGCCGACGATGATGACCCCCAGATTAACTCCTTGCCGCTGACCCTGCAATGAAATAAGTCAACAATCAAACAAGGAAACCTCCCGTCGACCTCGTGCCCTAGAAATAATTTATTCAACCCTAAAAAGCGCATTAATTTGTCAAAGTAGGCTATTACAGTTATGCCATTGTAATAGGGGTAAAGCAGTCCATTCCTTAAATAACAAGGAAAGGACTGAATGCCCTGTAGATTTACGTGTAAAAAAAAGATTTTAATACACTTTTTTAAACTATCACGGTTGTTCACTACAGTTGTATTTTGATTATTTACGGGATATTTACCGTGGTAAGGTTGTGGAAGGAGCTCCCGATATTTCGGCGCAGTTACATGCACCATGTTCACGGGAAGACTGAAATACGAAACTCATAAACTCATAATAAAAATTAGTTCACAATCGGCGAAAATATCGAGTAACTTACAACAAAATAATAATTGAATTAAGAACCAATTTTTTTTTCTCGATTGAAAATAAAAACATTCTAGTTTTACATAAACAGGTTAAAAAAACGATGCATCGGCCGGGAATCGAACCCGGGCCGCCCGCGTGGCAGGCGAGCATTCTACCACTGAACCACCGATGCTTAGAGGCACTTTTCGAATATTAATATTACTTTTGATTTTAAAACAAAGAGCGTTCGTTTTAATCTTTGAATGTGCATACCATATTCAGGTTTTGTTATTATTCCGAAAACCCGTGTACGAAGCGATTTGATTTCAATTTTATTTGGCGAACGGCTAGAATGTGGAATGCGCTGCCTGCGTGTTCCCCATAGTTAATCTGGGAGTCTTCACATCTCGAGTGAATCCATTTCTTTAGTCAAGTGTGCTCTATTGTACACCGCATCATCACCCGAGGTTGCGGTCAAACGTAAGCCTATTTTTTAACCGATTTCAAAAAAGGAGGACGGTTCTATTTTCCATTGTATATTTTTTTATGTATGTTCACCGATTTCTACGCAAATTGTTGACCGATTTAAAAAAAAAAAACTTGTGATCGGTAGAGTATAATTCCAATTTGGTCACATTGTCACCAAGTCAGGGTCTGATGATGGGATCCCAGGGAAATCGAGGGCAACCCTCAAATTTTATGGGCACTTATTTTTTTCATATATTTTTGAAGCCGGTTTTTAATGTAATTCCAAGTGGATCACATTCAAATTCAATACAAAAGAATAAATAGAGAAAACAGAGTAACTACTTATAGTATTTATGCGTAGATATTGTTTAATTATCGAGCAATAAAATACAAACTAACACTACATAAACAGTGAGACTGTCCATAGACCGTTGAATTTCTACGGACAATCCAAATGCTCAAGCTTACTATCACTTGGCAGCGTACCCAGCATGCTGGCGGCATTACCACGTTGAATGGCAATGCTTAATACGTTGAGCCAGTTACATGCCAGCATTTTAGTCACGCGTCGCGTCAACCAGGCGCTCTGAATGATTTTTGAAAATAAGTTGAGCCTGTTTCTATTTGCCCAATGTCTCGACCCCAAACGCCTCAAAATAAGTAACCACTGCCGAGGTTATTATATTTGCGCCGCTTGCGCTGCTCTGCCGAATTGGCAGCTGCATTAGAGATTAGATTACTTAGATTAGCTGCGTAGATTAGAGTTGAGGGCGATTATTTTCTGAAACCCTGGACGTGGGTATGTCCTAAAACTGCGACCAGAACCACCGGGTATGGTCAGCAGCGTCTTATTAATACACGGTAAACGTACTGCGATCCCCAAGCCACCTGCCTAGCGTTGGGATTATTGCAATATCCCTCTCTAAGAGGGAGGCCTTTGTTCAGCGTTTACTGGCTTATGTGATAATGATATGATTTTCTGAAAACCTTCCCAGAAATGCTTTGCCAAGTTTCATGTGGCATTCCCGTCGCACAGTTTGATTACTTTCATCACCTGTTAACCCAGCAGGTTTTCTCATCTTCGATCAAGTTTGAGTAGATTTTACTATGACAAGAAATGGCCCGAAGTGAATTGTGAACATAATTTCCTACCGGATCCCATCCTTTCCTTTCATGGGGTGATTTCCAATATATTCTCCTGTCTAACCTTCCTAGACATGTAAAACGATTTACGACTGACCCAAACGAGGCATGCACCTAAATATCTACCCATTGTTGTGTATATAGATAAGATCAAGACACACTTGATTTTGTAGTGGTAGGACTCTTTTGCAGGGATCCGCCTGGGGAAGTACCATGCACACCTTTGCCAGTTATTCAACTGCCAAGCAGTGTTGTGCAAACACTACTGTGTTCCGGATTGAAGGGCAATGTTTCCAGCGAAATTACAGGGCACACAGAGATTTGACATCTTATATCTCGGGGTGACGAGAGCAGTGCATTGCTTAGGGTTTTGAACTGTTGAAGTTCAAAATTCTAACGCGTTGAGCTGTTATGGGCAAGCGTGAAGAGCTATCAGGCGAGCGACTTCGATCGTCTCGTCACTCAGCATCATTTAAAAAAAACCACTCAATATTTATTTTCTGTGGGGATAGAAAATGAAAAGTTTTCTAAAATTAAGTTACTTTTAAAGGTAACTTATATCCACTACCAGGAAAAATATCGACTGAATATTCAATTCTGCGCTACGCAAATTTGCTAGTGGAGCTAGATTAGGGCCCATCCTCTCTCTCTGTGAGAAGGCTTGTGTCCCAGCAGTGGGAATATGACAGGCTGATACTGATGATTACCGTCTATTTCCGTTCTCCACGACGTTTTGTCCACCACTGGTGGAGATATGGAAAAAAAGTTGCGATGTCAGCCAGTGAGGACCAACGTCACGATAATTGTGCGTTGCTCTAAAAGTGATTTATGCATAAGTGGGGGATAATAATGTGGCGTTATCCCTTACTATTTACGTTAAAATTATAACTAGAATGAAAGCCTACCCTGGTGTTATTTGACTCTGATCCGTAGTATCTGTAATCTAAGTCTAAGCTCTATATATCACGAGCACAAAACACCGACGGACTAGACAGATGTACGTACAAATTGCGGCGGCGCGGTGTCCTTACCAATTCCTGAGTCTATAAATACTAGGAAAAGAGCTATAAAGCAGGGTCTGTTTTTGGGCAAAATTTGGTTATACGGTAAAGTCTCAATAATCCAGAACTATTAAAAGCTAGCTATTTAAGGATTATTGGAATGTTTAGAATAGTTGATTGAAATCAGGCGTTACTTTGCGGAAGTCCATTTTCAAAACTGTTTTTCTGATGAATTTCTAGTGTAATTCCGCTTCTACGTCGCTTCAAGTACAATAAGGAATCTATGATAAATTTACCTGGTAAATATTTGTTGATAATGTTAATTTGGTTGAGTTTAATTTTGCCTAACCTGATATAAAATATTAATTACATAAATTGAAAATTTACGTAACCTGAAACAAAAATTTATTAATCCTGACACATGAAATATGATAATACTAAATCTGAAAACAAAAATGTATTAATTCTGAAACATAAAATATATATTAATTGAAATGACATGTATTTTAATTGAATTTAAAAAGTAATAAATTATACCCGTTTCCTTAGTGCACTTTGTCGACACGTGCAAAAAATAAATATTGCTTATAAATAAATATTGAAAGAGGCCTTAGATTAGGGTTTACTTTGAGTTTTATTGACTTAAACGTTTTTGGGGACGTATGCTGGCCTTTGGTACGCCTGCAGCCTCCACTCACATTTTCACTGTCGTCCATAAATGCATGACACCGCAACTATGTACTATAACAATTCCAATCCATTAATTCGTTAAAATTCATTTACTCTAATGTGATATACAGTATATACACGTTCTCAGAAAGAATAAACTCGAATTGCCATCTCATCTTGAAAAATGGAATAGCGCGGGACCTGTCTTACTTCATAATGTAAATTACGATCCCAGGAGGCCACAACTCATCATGTTAATGATCCAAGAACTGTGCATTTACCTGGCAGCGCGGTAACTTATGTTAATATAACTAAGTAGCTTTTTACTTTGAACGTCTGTTATGTATTTTGGAAATTTGCGAAATGTTTCACTGTTACCTAGTAATGTTTTCGTTCTATGCACTGAAGTAAGTTTTTTTTCGTGGTTCTATGCTGGTACCTCAAGTCATTTAAGCAAGGGAGATATGGTAACGAGGCGTGGCTGGTGCGAACACCTCCAGTCTAAATGAGTCTGGATGCCTTTATGAGTACATTAGTGTCGTTGCAACCCCCATACAGCACTTTTCGGTCACAAAATCTTAAATCCAGTTACAAGTTATGGCAGTTTTGTAACTGTTACGAAACATGGCGACTGTGTGGGGTGCGGTCTGCATGAATGGTAACCGTTACACACAATTTGAGCAGAAAGTGTTTTAGAAACTATTTTTATTCGTTGTATCTACACGTTACGTAACCATTTATGTAGACTTATTTTTGTATACATTGTGTTTAGTTTGTAACAAGCGTACAATCAAGAAGTAAATGTGTAGTAAAGATTTGGTTACAATAATAATAACTGTACACACAAGGTGTTTTAATGTTACGTCATTGTTCAGGAACAAATATTCCAAAATGATTATCAATAAGTCATGCATAGACACGTTTCCCAAAACGTATACCTACTGACAAGTCATGAAACGATTACAGTTCTTTGACAAAATAATAATATTTTAAAAAAACATACAGATGAACATAGTACCTCTTCCTTTTTGGAAGTCGGTAAAAATGAGTAAACAGCCGAAGAAACGTTATTCCCGTTTACATCGACTTTCTACACTGCAGGAAAGTTAATAAATTATTGGTTCTACAAAATCCACCTCCATGTGAGTAGATGCTTAGTTTTTCGTATAGGCTATTATCAGAAATGTGAGAAATTAAATGTTTCTGTATAAAATACTCCTTATAAAATCAGCCTTGTGTAGGTACCCATGAACTTAGATACAAATGATATAAGTTGTGATGAACCTTCTATGGACAAGGGCATGGTCGCTGAAATAGTTTAAGAATCGCTGGAAACAATAAAGAAAGTGACACCATTTTGTAAATTCGTAGTTTTGTAAGATAAAGTAGATAAACAAAGTTTTGCAAGAAGTACATAAGGTGAAAACAACTGCCGGTCTATTCTGCAAGCTAAGTGAATGCGCAAGTGAAGTGATAAGCTAAGTGAATGTAATTATTTCTTACCTACTTCTGCAGATAAATGTCAAAACATCGAATTATAAGGGTAAGGGACTACAGTCGAGGGTGATCACTTGACATTTTGAAATTTCTCAATAGTAATCGACAAGAAAAATACACGTTCACTTAGCTTATCACCTCACTTGCGCGTTCACTTAGCTTGAACGTCATCGTTATGTTCAGATCTCTACCAGATTTTCATCTTGCTATGTGGGAACAGCCTTGACACCGCTCAAGGCTGTTAACACATCGCAAGATGAAAATCTGGTAGAGATCTGAACATTACGATGACGTTGACACTAAGACTCGTTCATATTAGTTGTAGGTACTCGTAATGCTCGTCACGTCTTCAGCTATATATTGATCTGGTAACAAACGGAGGGTTTATCCGGGAGCCAGGTCACGTGCAGACTGCGGATTGTAACCTTCATCACACACTCGGCGATAAAGATAATAGCGGGCCATTGAACGTGCATTCTTACAGGAATGTTTCTGCATGGACGGAACGGCGGTTAATTTTTTAAAGGATTCCGTACATCATCATCAGCAAGAAGACGTCCACTGCTGAACATAGGCCTCCCCCTTTAACCTCCACACTGAACGACATCCTGCCATCTGCATCCACTGGATGCCCGCGACTCTCACAATGTCGTCGGTCCATCTAGTGGGAGGCCTACCTACGTTGCGTCTTCCAATTCGTGGTCTCCACTCAAGAACCTTTCTTCCCCATCGGTCATCAGCTCTTCGAGCAATGTGGCCTGCCCATTGCCACTTTAACTTGCAAATTTTAATAGCAATGTCGGTGACTCTGGTTCTGTGGCGAATATCTACGTTCCGGATTTTATCGCGCAAAGAAACTCCGAGCATAGCTCTCTCCATTGCTCGTTGTGTGACCTGAGTTGATTTCGTACACATAGGGTAAATACGGGACCCTATTACTGAGTCTACGCTGTCTGGCTGTCTGTACGTAAACGGCTGAATCTGGAATCGTAATAGATAGCCAGTTTAAATTTTTACAGAATATGTAATGTTACAACGGATAACTAAGATATAATAAAAAAGTCAAAACAAAAATCCCATACAATAAGAGTATTTTTTTTAACTTCTTTTTGTGATTGCTTTAATGTTAAAACGGTTATACGTACAAGTAGTTAAATCCAATTCGCTGTCCGGCAGTTGAGTTTTACCTAAGTATATATATTATACTCCTGATCTATGGTTGAGCTTGAAAACTTGGCCTAACCTCTTTTTTTATTTTTATTTTTTGATACTGAGTGACGAGACGAGCAAATTCGCTCGCCTGATGGCTCTTCACGCTTGCCTATAACAGCTCAACGCCACTCAGAATTTTGAACTTCAACAGTTCAAAACCCTGGATGGCAATGCACTGCGCTCGTCACCTCGAGATATAAGATGTCAAATCTCTGTGTGCCCTGTAATTTCGCTGTCTTGCTCTTACTGCTCTTAGTATTGTAAAACCATTAATGTGGGGACAACCGCATAAAATTATATTAAGAGTACTTATAACACACGATAAAGTTCCCGTTCATTTTACCTCACTCAGCATTGTGGCACAAGTCCCGCAACGTTGTCCATTGGGGCTCGCTAGCGGTACAACTTTAATGGACTACACTTTTCCTGTTATTAACGCAATTTGTTTGAGTATAATACCCATTGTACTCAATCAATATATCCCCATATCATATTCTTCGGAACTTGGGTTAATAAATAAGTTTTTTTTGTGTGAATGGATGTTTTGCATAAGTTTTATTCGTATCTATATAAATATCGCAGGTCTCATCTATCTAAAAATTATTATACAGGGTCACACGGAACGGTGCTAAGCCGAAAGGAGGTGATTGCACTCATCATTATGAACAACTTTTACTATGGAATGTTCTCCACAGTTGGGTGTTTTCAAATCGAGACTGAATCGGTTTCTCTTAGGCATCGATTAATATCAGGATAGATGACGGTCAATTACAAACCTAAAATGAAAATGGTTTATATTGTCGTAATAAAAATGGGACCAACCCTGAATAAAATATAAACACATACCAAAGACGACAGAATAGAACCATTTCTGTACAACACAACCCACTACACTAAACCTGCTTAAAGTTCGGGGACTAATTTCAGATAGCAACGAAACAAAAAAGAACCCTGACTAAAATGTCATACCATATAGGTACAAAATGTATGGAAAGGTTGATATTTTTCTGCGATAGTACAGGGTTATTCATTACGCATATAAACTGTACTAAGCCGAAAGGAGATCATTGTACTCATCATTACGAACAACTTTTACTTTGGGACCAACCCTGATATCGCTAAAAAAAACTGCTGTTCCATACGAACAATTTGTCGAGTGTTAAGGACCGTTTTCTTTGGAACAGCTGTTTTTTTTCGCGGTTTTAGGGTTGGTCCTGTACTAAAAGTTGATCCCAATGACGAATACAATGACCTTTCGGCTTAATACAGTGTAGATATTATATGCTTAACGCTTAAGAGTTGGTCCCGCATAGGAAAATTTGCTATGACTTTCTTTGGGCTTATTATCTTTTCGTGTTAGCTTGTATATGCACTATGAAGTATCTAATTGCAAATAGTTTGCACAGACAAAACAAAATGTTTGAAAGTTTCCAAACTCTCATCGTAAATATAATCCCAAACTAAACTTAACATAAAATAAACAACCACGTACTCGTATATGGACCAAGAACAATGCTAAACAATATAAAACGTTCATTCCAAAGTTTTATAAGATCCAGTAGAGTCGTTGGTTTAACTTTTAACTATCAGCACGATCGTGTTTTCCACTTCATGCCTGCAGGCGTTGAAGTCAAGTTTATGTAACTACTAGCGACCCGCCCCAGCTTCGCATGGGTATATGTTTTATTATATACATACAAATAAACCTTCCGTGAAAAATTATCTAACTTATAGTGAAAACCGCATCAAAATCCGTTACGTAGTTTTAAAGATCTAGCATATATAGAAAAGACAGAGGGAAGCGACTTTGTTTTATACTATGTAGTGATACAAAATGATCTTGCGCAACTTGTTCCTATTGTAATACAACGCGGCAATGCGGCTAGCATTGGGAAACGATGCCTATGGGCAACGGGTAAACTGTTGATGCTGAACACTGCTTTTGTTATTAAAAACATCTTTTGTACACAGTTTAGCAATAAATGAAAAATGAAAATAAAAAAAAAATATTACTGCAAAAACTTTGAACACACTTGGCACACTTTGAAGTAAATTAATATAGTTTAGTAAGTATTTTGCATGAGATAAATGTTATTATACCACACTTTCTTTTGGTTTCCTCACTAGGCAAGCCTGTATCGAGGAAACCGAATTCCCAGTAACAATTAGAATTAACAAAACCTCATTGACAAGACAGTGAACGGGTTAAGATTGACGGGTTAAATATGTTCTGATTCACGTGAACGACTATTATTATTGTATATAAATATATATTTTTTAAAGGGGGCAAGTGCCTTTATTTACTAAACAATATACTAGCTAAAACTAACACTAAATAAACAGTTACACTGTCCATAGACCGTTGAAGGTCTAAAGACAATCCAAATGCTCAAGCCCACTATCAGTTGGCAGCGTAACCACTGCCGAGGTTGGCATATTTGCGCCGCTTGTGCTGCTCTGCCGAATATATAATAGGTCGGGGAAAAAGTCTTTTCGTATTTAGTATGTATAAAGTTGTAGTAAAATCTCATCGGTTGTACTGTTTGTATCTGGCTGGTTTTGATATCATTAAAAATATGACATTTCAAAAAAGGAATACAAAAATTAAAAACCAATTTCCCGCCATTTTTCAATTGTTTTTTTGTTCGATAAAATGAGTGAATCTGACGAAGAAATTCGATATATTTTGAAGTTTTATTACAAAAAAGGGAATAATGCGACACAAGTCGCGAATAAAATATGTGACGTTTATGGACCTAATGCAGTGTCATCAAGAGTAGCTTAATGTTGGTTCAAGTGTTTTCAGTCCGGGAATTTTGATGTCAAAGATGCAGCGCGCTCTGGTCGCCCTGTTACGGATAAAGTCGATGCCATTTCTGAAAAAGTGGAGCAAGATCGGCATATTAGTAGTTACGACGTAGCTGAAGAACTGGGGATCGACCACAAAACAGTTTTGACCCATTTGAAAAAGTCTGGGTATAAAAAAAACTCGATATTTGGGTGCCACACGAGCTCACTGAAAGAAACCAAATGAATCGTGTGCTCATTTACGATTCTCTGTTAAAACGTAACGAAACCGAACCGTTTTTGAAAAGATTGATCACTGGTGATGAAAAATGGATCACCTACGACAAGAATATGCGCAAACAATCATGGTCAAAGGGCAGTGAAGCACCACAGACTGTAGCGAAACCCGGATTAACACGTAATAAGGTGATGCTGAGGTGGTGGTGTGTGTATGGTGGGATTGGAAGGGCATCGTTCATTATGAGCTTTTACCGCCGGGCAAAATCATCGATTCGGATCTCTACTGCCAACAGCTGATGAGACTCAAACAAGAAATTGAGAAAACACGGGCGGAATTGATCAACAGAAAGGACGTGGTCTTTCATTATGATAACGCCAGACCGCACGCATCTTTGGCCACTCAGCAACAATTGAGAGAGCTTGGTTGGGAAGTGTTAATGCATCCACCATATAGCCCTGACCTTGCACCTTCAGATTTCTACCTGTTTCGGTCTCTTCAGAATTCTTTGGGTAGTGTTAGATTAACATCCAGAGAGGACTGTCAAAACTACTTGTTGCATCTTTTTGATCAGAAATCCCAAAATTTCTACAGCAACGGGATCATGTCACTACCTACAAGATGGCAACAAGTTATCGAACAAAATGGCACATATATATTATAATTAAATGTAATTAAACTTGAAAAAAATATGTCTTGAATTTGTTTATAAAATACGAAGAAACTTTTTCCCCGACCTTATATATATATATTGTTTCAGTATTAGTGTATTATTATAAGTATATGTCTATGCGTTATATACCAGTTATTCCGTTATTACATCACACCCCGTACTTTACTTCTTCTGTATGTCCTCTCCATACTAAGGTTACACTACACTAATACTAATAATAATAATACACTAATACTGAAACAATATATATATATATTGTTTCAGTATTAGTGTATTATTATATGTATATGTCTATGCTTTATATACCAGTTATTCCGTTATTACATCACACCCCGTACTTTACTTCTCCTGTATGTCCTCTCCATACTAAGGTTGCCTAGAAGAGATCGCTTATAGCGATAAGGCCGCCAATTGTTACACTAGTTTTAAGTTGTTTTTATCATATCTATATATCTAACGACGTGACGTCAAACTAAATTCAATTTTGTCGAACGCCTAAAACCTTGTTTTGAAAAAGTTTATATATTGTATCTATCTATCTATATCTACACTAATATTATAAAGAGGAAAGATTTGTACCTATTTTTGTATGTTTATATGTTTGTAATGAATAGGCTCCGAAACTACTGAACCGATTTGAAAAATTCTTTCACTTTTGGGAAGCTACACTATCCCCGGGTGACATAGGCTATATTATATTTTGTAGCGAGGCCGAAGGCCGAGCTTACACTCGTGCGAAGCCGGGGCGGACGGCTAGTCTATTATATAGCCATTATAATAAAAACGTAGAGTTAAAAAATCTGTAATTAAAGGATAAAAAAGATAAAAAAACACACAGGGCGTCATAAAATAAGCAGTTCAACACGTTATGACAGTTTTTAGAATTTTTGTATTTTTGTCTGTTTGTTTGTTTGTCCACGCACATCTCCTAAACCACTGGAAGGGTTTAAATGCGTTTTTCACGAATATGCTTAGCTATGTCCAGATTGAAGTATAGGCTATTTTAATTTACGCAAGAGCCGGATTAAGGGAGGAATAAAAGGTTGAAATTTTTTATAAAAATCTACGCGTACAAAGTCGCAGGCAACAGCACTAGTTGTGAATGAAAAAGCTTTTTAGAATTGAATTTGCCGTCACAAGTGCCGTTTAAAAAAAAAAATGATCCCCAAGCCGCCTGCCAAGCGTGGGGATTATGGCAACACCCCTCTCTATAAGGGAGGCCTTGTCCAACAGTGGACGTTAATTGGCTGATGATTTGTGATGTGATGTGTGCCATATAAAATCAAAAAATAATTCACACTCCTCACATTTAGGCCTCTTTTACAGTATGCAAATTAACTACCAGAAATTAAAGTGTAATACTCCATTAGAGCCCTTTTCTACACTCGTTAACTTTTTATTGCCAAATAAAACGGAAGTACAAGAGCGAGAGAACGATTCTTATTAGAAGCGTATTAAGGGGAGGGGCTTGGGTTCTAGCTGCAATTACTTTGCCTAAAAATATAAATAATGTCTCGACAGTCTCGTGTGCACGTAAACGTTTCATGGTGTTAATTTCATCATCATCATAATTTCAGCCATAGGATTCCCATGGCTGGACATAGGCCATCAATTTCCAAAAGGGCCGGTTGGACGCGGCCTGCACCAGCGTATTCCTGCGGACGCGGTTTGACGTCTTCTCGTCCAAAATACCTCAGTGCCTTGAGACGAAAGTCTTCAACCAGTGTGTGTTGCCAGTGACGACATACGGCATTGAAACGTGGCCTCTCACTATGGGCCAAAGACTTTCTGCTACGTAGTAGCTATACCTAGTCTATGCTATGGGCCTTTAGCAAGCTCAAAGTCGTACAACGAGCTATGGAGAGGGCTAAACTCGGGGTTTCTCTACGAGATCGAATCAGAAATGAGGAGATCCGTAGACGAACGAAAGTTACCGACATAGCCCACCGGATTAGCAAGTTGAAGTGGCAGTAGCCAAGGCACATAGCACGCAGAACAGATGGCCGATTGGGCCAAAAGGATCTCGAAGGACGTTCAACCACAAGATGAACAGACGACCTAAAAGAGGTGTTAATTTACAGCGGAATAAATCGAAATATTATTCCTTGTTAAACTACTCTTCGATTAAATTAAATCTACTCCTATTTTTTACAAGTCAGTTATTAGATCCGTGCTGCAAAATGTTTCGATCCGTCAAACTATCCCTGTATAACGTTACCATCGTAGGGTTAGACAATCAGGCACCTTAAAAAAAATTAAAACCAAATTGAAAACCATCGGTAAAAATCAAGTAACTAAGAAGAAATAAAGAAAAAAGTTTATATGTGACCTAAAAGCTACGTTTAAAAAATATTTATGTAAGACAAAGGTAAAATAAAGTTACAAATCGGAGCCAACTCAGCATAAATGCCGGCTGTCAACCAGCGCTGGTCTTCCGATGGATACATTCGGTGATGCTGCGGTACAGGTACAAAGTACATCATCATCATCATCAGCCAATTAACGTCCACTGTTGGACAAAGGCCTCCCTCATAGAGAGGGGTGTTGCCATAATACCCACGCTTGGCAGGCGGCTTGGGGATCGCAGTTCGTTCACCGTGTACTATTAGGATGCTGCTGCCCATCCTTAACTGGTACAAAGTACACCACTACTAAATATAAATAAAATAATGATTAAACTAATCTAAAAAACAACCAATACTAAAAATGAGAATACACTAAGGTATGTATAGATTACCACTTTAAATACACTACATTTTATTATTATTATGATTTAGGTACTTATACGAGTATTGCACTTGTGTCGTGCTTTTGAGTTTTATATTAAAACTTTTTATATTCCGGGTACTAATTTAACAATCAGGGAAGCTGTTGATTTGCCCCTTCCCTGAATTCCTCGACACGTCCACGCTTGTTAAATTTAAAAAATCTAATGGTTTTATTTCAAAGTCGTATCGGGGTGCTTTATATTATTTATCTTGTGTACCAATTACATTTCGGCCGGAGTCTCGGGTTCCGCTTCGATGAAATATTTAAAAAGCTTCCCTTTCCTTTTTATTTCATTATTCCTTTTATTTAAACGTTTGTGTAGGCTCCAAACTAATGAAGAGCATTTTTTTCTCAAAAGGTTTTTGTAAATACTGGAAGCACTTTTTTACCGCCGCATCGTAATGTGAAATCTCATAAAAATACATCCGCGTTGAAGTTATAATTTGAATCGTAACGACTTCTCGATGTGTTTTGATTTATATTTTAATAGATTTAGCTAAAAATTATTTTCCTTACCTGTTTTTAATATTAATCGTTTGTATTATATGTACCTAATATTGACGGATTAATATTAATGAAGGATTAATTTATTGAGTGTAAGCAAGTGATGTAACAGAAAGTGACAAGTTTGGAAACAATACGAAAATACTCATGTTTCATACATGAGTATTTTCGTATTGTTTCCAAAACCCCATAGAAGCCTCTAGGCTCTCTCTTCTCTCTTTCTTTTTCTCCACCACTTTACTGGGGCATGAGTTTGACTTGACCGTGACTTGCTTTGCTTGACTCTGACTGTGTCTACGATAAATATAAGGGTGGGTTGCACCATCTTATTTTAGCTTTAACAATCATCGACATTTCAGTTAAAATATCGGTTAGGCAAAAAAAAGTCGCACCATTTGACTATTGTTAAAATGACGTCATAACTTTAACTTTAACCGTATCTCACGCCCACGCATCGCTCGTTAAAAGAAGAAAAAATAGGTGCATTCATAAAGAATGTGAAACAATAGACTGTGTTTGGTGTTGTGATTTTCAGTGAATCCTGGCTTTTTAATGTCTCGCAGAAGGTGTGAAAAATAGAGTATGCTCCTTTGGAATAAAGCCTGTGTTTGTCTTGGGCAGCTTGAACCCCTCGCTTCACTCAGGACTCTATACAACTCCATATAGAGCCCCTCGTTACGCTCAGGGTTCAATAAGCCACCCGCGACGTAAGACACTGCTACTTTCACTTAGTGAATAATCTACTATTTTACTTAAACCTGGCAAATGCACTCAAGAGGAAAGAAGAAAAATAAGGTTAAGTTTACTACCAATTTATAAATGTGCGGAAAGAATTGTGTTGTTTTTTTTTTGGCTTAATATTTCTTCATGACCTTTCTCTAGCACCAAGCACCGACTGAGGATTGATACTTTATCAAGAATCGTTTTTTCTGTAACAGGTGTTTAACGTCCCCCAAATTCAACAAAACACCTTTCGCAAATAAAACAGCACTTTATTCCCCGTTAACGTAAACCCTCGTTAAACAAACTAAGCACGTAGTAGTTATCTCAGTTGAACCGATAGTGAGTGTTCGGATTTGCGCCTTTGTTGCAGATTAGAGAGAGTCAGACGATTCCATTATTTCACAAAGTATCGAAACAAAATTGAAAACAATGACTGTCAAAGTCAAATGTTTCTTATTCATTTAAGTTTTGGCTCCAGACATCTTGACTAAACAGCCAAGACGTCTGAAGCAGGAACAGCGAGAGAAACGGGAAAATTTTATTTTATTTGACAGTAGTTAACTACTATAGAAAGTAAAATCGTTAGAGGATATCGTTTTAAAAATTAATACTGCCGAATTAAAGCAAATTAAGTATCAGTCCATGCCAAGTTTTTTTTAATTCTAATTTTAAATTATATAATTTTTTAAATATGTTTGTACGGTTCCATAAAGCGGCGAGGAAGGCTTTTATCAAGTTTAATGTTTTTTTTCTGTTTTTTTTTGTTCTATATAATGAATTTGCTTCGCAAAATTCTCAGACTACTACTAGATGAAAGCAGCACAAAATCTCGAGTGAAAATGAAGTGAAGAGCTAATCTATAACGGAAACATAGCCAGGGCTTTCAAGGTATACCAACTGACAAAGAACTATAGTAGAGCTGTCAAAATTCTAGCCGTGCGAACTTCACAATGTGATGACAGTCACACTCACTCGACATAAAAAAATTGCAAGTTGAAGTGGCAATAGGCAGGCCACATCGCTCAAAGAATTGATAACTATTGGGAAGAAAGGTTCTTGAGTGGAGACCGCGAACCGGAAGACGCAGCGTAGGTAGGCCTCCCACTAGATGGACCGACGACATTGTGAGAGTCGCGGGCATCCAGTGGATGCAGATAACAGGATGTCGTTCAACGTTACAGTAACGTTACAGTAACAGTAGTGTGAAAGTTAAAGGGGGAGGCCTATGTTCAGCAGTGGACGTCTTTTGGCTGATGATGAAGTTGTCGTTAGAAGCTAGATGAGAAACCAAGGCAAAAAAACTACCTGTAATTTTTTTCCATCTCTCGCTGTTTAATCTGTGTATTTACATACGTTATCGAGATCCCTTTAGATTGGGCTCTTTGTGCCGTGCATTGCATTTGTTAGAATACAACGTGGAGAATTGCTTTGTTTGGTTAAATGGTTCGTACAAAGGTACGTCCTCACCTGTGTCATTTATATCTACAGATTTTATAAAAAGATCCAAATGTTGCAATAACGTACATATCTTATGTAATTAAAATACCTGGGACATTATTGCACACATGGTTATCTGACCCCAAACTAAGCAAAGCTTGTAATATGGCTGCCAGAGACTGATATATATACATATATATTTTTAAATACATACTTAAATAGATATTAATACCCAGAATGTTCAACACACAAATGTTTGTGTGTGGGAATCGAACCCACGCCACCAAATTATTCGACAAAAGCAAATCACGGTATAAGCAAACTTCGATCTGCCGCCAGTCTGCCACCGATAAATTTACTGCTGTCAAATGCAGAAAATACAAAACGAAAAGAGAATGAGGAGAGGAAGCAATAGTTTTTGGCATCAACTGGAAAAAAACGTGTAGCCTCAATTATACTTAAAAAATCTAATTACCACGAATTACCTTACTACTAATTTTACTATTGTAAAATAAAAAAGTAATGTGGATTGCCCGTGTACCGTCGAAGGTTTAAAGACAATCCAAATGCTCAAGCCTTCGTAGCATACCCAGCATGCGGCATTAGGACGTTGAATGGCAATGCTTATACGTTGAGACAGAAAAACACCATGCAGAAAATTGAAGCCATTTGATTTATAGTTCACTATCATGAGGAACCAGCCTCACGATAGGTGACCTAACTGGTTTCCAACCATGCTGCGACTTTCTTGTACTAAATAAGTCTGTCTAACTGACAATACACCAGACTAAGTAACTGGCCAAGTGCGATTCGTGTTTGCGTTTGTTTTGTGTATTAATTATCAATTTAAAAAAACCGACTTCATAAAATTTTCAGAACGCCCAAATTTAAATGGAACCACACGGGAAGCACCAGCTTTCAAATAAAAAAGAATCATCAAAACTTAGCTTATCACCTCACTTGCGCGTTCACTTAGCTTGCAGAATAGACCGGCAGAAATTTGTCACCGACTCGGAATTGGCAAATAAGTGAAACAACAAATAGGTGAAGAGCAGCACGGTTTCAGACCGGGTCGCTCCGTAAATACGTACTTGTTAGGCTTAGTTGATTATATATCCGATGCCATGGATCGTGGTTCTCAGGTCGACGTCATATATTTTGATTTTCAAAAAGCTTTTGATAAAATTGATAACGATATATTGTTAAAAAAGCTATGTGACCTCGGCTTTTCTTCCAGCCTCCTAAATTTCTTTGCGGACTTTATGAGAGACCGGCGGCAGTATGTTAAGCATGGTATCCACGTTTCGGGACCATATCACACCAGATCTGGTGTAAGCCAGGGTTCCATCACTGGTCCGTTATTATTAAAATGATGGTGCACGACCTACCTAAAGTGCTGACTTCTGCCAAATGTCTCTTGTATGCCGACGACCTTAAGCTTTTTCTCGAAATAAAATCTCCCCGTGACTGCCTTACCTTACAAGAGGACATAGATAGAATCTCTGCATGGGGCTTGAAAAACAAAATGACATTTAATGTGACCAAGTGTAATGTAATGACGTTTGACCGCAAAAGAAATCCCATCAATTATAATTATCATCTTGACAATCTATGTATTAATCGGGTAAATAGCATTAAGGATCTGGGAGTGACATTTAATCGTACCCTGAATTTCCATGATCACATCTCTGATCTCGCCAAAGAGGCCTATCGTCGTCTGGGCTTCGTATTACGAAATGCCAAAGATTTTAAAAATCCGTTAGTTATTAGAACATTGTACAACTCGTTAGTCAGAAGCAAGCTGGAGTCGAGCGCATGTGTCTGGAACCCGCACCACGTCACCTATGTGCGGATGCTTGAAAAGGTTCAAAAAGCTTTCTTAAGATCGCTGTATAAGAAGCTTCACGGTTATTACCCGTTCATGTACCCAACTAAATTCTTGCTCGGCCAGCTCGGCTACAACTCAGTAGAAGTGAGAAGGATGTTGGATCAGCTTGCTACTTGCTGCAAGGTGCTCAGAGGATCGGTTGACTCCTTGCATCTGCACAATATATTGTGCACTTTGTTTGTGCCAGATAAACTCGGGGTTCCGGCTAATAGGCGTGTAAAATTGCCCAAGTTTTTCCACGTGGCTCACAGCCGCACCGTGGCGCGCTCCATGTCTCCGCTGATTCGCGCCCGCCGCCACTTCAATGCACTCCTTGCTACCAACACTGATTGTGATATTATTTATGACAGTTGGAAAAATGTAACGAAAGTTTTTTTGACTTATTGTGAAAATTTAACTGATCAATGGGACAGGGGCAAAAAAGCCGTTGACTATAATGACAATTTGTAGGACATACCTACTAATTTTATGTTGACATGTTTTTACAGCAATTTGTTGTATTTATTTATTATATTAGTAATTTTATAATATTATTCCTATTTTTACTAGGAAATCTATTTTAGTTTAACAGTATGTGAGATGTCAGTGGAATTTGTCCGTTTTTATTCTCAATAAATAATTTGAATATTAATTGGCCATTATTTATTATTAGTCATTTTGTTTCAAATTATAGCTATAAAAAATCGTAAAAACTTTACAGCTGTATCTCGTCTCGCAAGGCAGATTGTATTGTAACATTAAAAAAGTTTTAAGAGTGCCTGGCTTGGTTAATCCGTCGCGTGAACAAAATTCTGGCGTTTTCTGGATTGCCATTCAGCGTGGTAATGTCTCCAGCATGCTGGGTACACTGCCAACTGGCACTGGGCTTGAGCATTAGGATTGTCTTTTGACTGCCAACGGTCTATGGACAGTCTGTTTTTGTATAATAGGCCAAGTATTTTAACGGTTTTAGTGTTAGTTAGCTTATATTTTGTTTTATTAATGACTAGCCGCGCTCCGTGGTTTCACCCACATGGATTACTCCTTATAATCATTAGCTATCTACCAGTGAAAGTCCCCTCAAAATCGGTCCAGCCGTTTTGGAGTCCACTCATACACTCGTACACTCATCGCTTTTTTATAAATAAATCTACCGACCCGCTCCGGCTTCGCACGGGAGTTAAGTTTTATTATTATGTATAAACCTTCCGGAAAAAATATCCAACTGATCGTGAAAACCGCATCAAAATGCGTTGCGTGGTTCAGGAGGTGTTAGGGGATATACAGACAGATGGACGCAGATTGCGACTTTATTAATAACCGAATTCAAAAAAGGAGGATGGTTCTAAAACTAAATATCCTCATTTTAAACTTTTCACGAAACCAACAGTTTTCCTACAAACGCAAAATTGTAGTAAAGTTTTTAAGTGCATGTTTGCGAAGCAGTGAGATCAGATTAGGTAATCTTCTGTTGTGCTGGCTCTAGATCTGAATGGAGCCGACTCAGTACTCCAAGTTCTGCGATTTATCCTCGCCGTGGCTAAATTGGAATGTCCATTCAACGTACGTACCTGCTTGGTACCTACAATCAGCCGAACTTGTTAGGAGAACCCTAACTATGGGTGGAAAATGTTGTGAGAAAAATGTAAGACAGAAGTTCCTTTGAGCAAGTCTTGTGGTTTGTGGTATTAGGTGCTGATAATTTATGGACCGAAAAAAACTCCTTCAGTTGATGATTATTACCGAATCAAGTTTACTCAAGACTGCGTGCTTCATCTTCGACCAAATCGTCGCTTACCAACAGGTGGTGGTCAAACGCAGATTAATTCGCAAACTGCCAAAACATTGGAACTAACAATGGGGATTGTTTATATTTTGTAACCTACTTATATTTTTATGTTATTTTCTATAATTAATAAAGTAATTTAGTGATTCATCATCATCATCATCATCAGCCAGAAGACGTCCACTGCTGAACATAGGCATCCCCCTTTAACCTCCACACTGAACGACATCCTGCCATCTGCATCCACTGGATGCCCGCGACTCTCACAATGTCGTCGGTCCATCTAGTGGGAGGCCTACCTACGCTACGTCTTCCGGTTCGCGGTCTCCACTCAAGAACCTTTCTTCCCCATCGGTTATCAGTTCTTCGAGCGATGTGGCCTGCCCATTGCCACTTCAACTTGCAGATTTTAATCAGAAAGCAATGTCGGTGACTCTGGTTCTTTGGCGAATATCTATGTTCCGAATTTTATCGCGTAAAGAAACTCCGAGCATAGCTTTCTCCATTGCCCGTTGTGTGACTCTGAGTTTTTCTAAAAGACCAACAGTTCAACTTCTGGAGGACTAAAAGTACCGGTTTTCCACCCGCTCTCAGTAGATAGTAATGATTAGTAATTTAAAATTTAAAATGTTTTTCTTGCAGTATTTACTCTTAAACACGATGACTCCATCGGCACAATAAAACAATCACCGTTGCCAAAGCTGTTAAAAATATATATTTTTTGTTATTGAGATTATATTTATAAATACGATCGATGGATTATCATTATTGAGAGTTTGCTCTGCAGTGTTTTTTTTTCAAGGACGTTATAAAAGGGTTGCTACGTCTATGGTTTTTTATAAGAAAGAGAACGATTTAATTTTATTGTCATTCGAAAACGAATAAATTATTAATGAAATGTAGATAATTTATTCTAAAATATTCATAATTAACTATTGTTTTACAATAACAACTGAAGTACTTATTGTGATTATATTCCTATTTCCTATTCCTACAAATGGACAAGGCAAAAAAATATAAATATTAACCATTCCCATTTGATCAAGGAGTTTCTATCTATCAAAGAAGAGTCCTAGGAGTTATTTACTAACTATACAGTCATTACCTAGTCAATCGTTGGTTTCTTCTCAAAGACCCTTAAATAAACATTCAGGTTACCTTCTAAAATGGTTGGTAAGGCCACAGGTTCCGTACCTTTATACGGAATGGACTTATTGAATAATGTATGCTGTATACCGCTCGAGCTCGCGGTTCCTTTTGCATCGTATTTTCCATCTGGCTGCGGGACGGAAATAGGATGTTGAATTGGTACATGAAATTCTATGTTATCCTATATAACTGTAGAACTACATAACGTCCGTAGCCCTAGCTACGGATAACTCCGAATTAGCGCTAAAACAGCGCAGTTCGGAACATCACGCGGAAGTGAATCTTAATGCGTCGAGATCCGGTTTTCGGTCGCGCAACTTTTCTTATCACAGCTAGTCTTAAGGCCCCTGTGCAGAATTGTGAAGGCGTAGGTACTAAAAACACATTATTAACATTTTATCAGATTCATCAATTTTATTCAGATATTTTTTCTGTGGCTCGGCAGAGTTCTCGGAAACTGCTCATAAAATTTTTTAAAACTATTATTTTCACTGTTTTAAGCTATCACGGTTATTCACTACAGTTACCTATATGAAAAAAAAACTCAAATCTGCCATAGCTGAGCATCTGCTGGACGCGGGATCTAACCACTGGATTGAATTTCATATTCCTAAAATCATGTCCACCGAGCGCCACTACATACCAAGGCTGGTAACGGGAACTATTGAAATCTCGAAATGCCAGAATTTCAATCGAGGTCATTGTTTTCAACTCGCCAGTGCGTGGAATACAGTATTAGGTTCCCTTAAAAATAAAAGTCCGCGTTCAAAATGTGTTCAAATAACTATACGCAGTAATACAGTGAGTGTGTTTTGTCGGGACTTAGGTTCGAGTTAGAGGTTCAGTGATAACCGTAGCAAAAGACTAAGAAAGAGGGTAGATCGTTTTATTTGCACCTAACTTTGAACTGTTCGACCAACCACCCGCATTCTTTAGTCTTCCCGTGAACATGGTGCATGTAACTACGCCGAAATATCAGGAGCTCCTTACACAACCTTACCACGGTAAATATCCCGTAAATAATCTTATAACTATTATTCTCATTGCTATCTATCGTTGACGCAAAAATATAATAACATATTTGTTTGTTTGATACCCTGTTCTGGTGTTATACCTACGTGTTTTTAAATCTATATCTACTAAAAAATAATACATATACTAGAACAATACACAGAGTATTGTAGGTATCCAGAGGCGACGGTGAGCACTTACCATCAGGTGACCCGTCGCTTGTTTGTCTATTATTACTTTTTTTATGGTTATTTTGTAGTAATGCTCAAAATCCCTCTTGTTACAACAATATTTATTACACCTCAAGCAAGATTAATTTCATTGTCGCAGGCCTTTAAAACACGGTTTTTAAGCCGAGCTCCATTAAATTAATGATGGTATTAACTTGAAAAAACAGAGGCTCAACACCACGCTGAATTTGATACTCGATCGTGGATGCAACATTAAGTAACTTAGGTACCTATATAAACAAAAATTTCCTTACATTTCAATATATTTTTTTCTTAAAAAGGCGATGTATGTATGTATGTAGGTCCCTATGGACTCCGGAATGGTTGGACCGATTTTAATGAATGTTTCAGGTACTCTTCAGATTAACCCAGAAAGTGGTCCTGTGAAGTTTGGCAGCAAACTCATGAACGTATTTTTTGGTGTTAAAATATTTTCCCTACAAACCGCCTATTGACATAATGATATTACATCATAGATAACCAAAAAAAATTACATCTAAGTCAAAGGAGATTGCTGTCTCTCCCAAGGAGGCTAAAAAATAAAAATAATATAAGGCTGCGTGGTTTATGAAGTATTTGAGTGTCTATCGAGCTAAATAAATTTTATGTCTTTCGGCATATAATTAATGATTAAACGAACTTACCTGTACGTGAAGTTCTATCATAATTATGTGACAGCTTCTTCCGAAGGGATTAGATAACTCGTAGTACCGCCTAGTGGTACGCCATCTCGCACTAAACTTGAGGGTATTAAAAATAAAACGTCAAACACCCTAGATCCGTCTCATACCTACCTATGCTTTCATTTAGTTTAGAGTTCAAATTATTTCACAGGATATGGGGTTACTAGTTCTAGTTAGGGAGGGTGGGTTGCTAATCCCTTCGGAAGAAGCTGTCACATAATTATGATAGAACTTCACGTACAGGTAAGTTCGTTTAATCATTAATTATGTTCTGCTTCTTCCTTCGGGATTAGATAACTCGTAGACTTTTAGAGAAATAAGTGAATAATTTGCTTTACTTTACTCTATGAAAATAGAGAACAAAATCAGTAAGTATATAATAAGTCAACTCTGATCTTCTAGTTATTATAATTAGACATATCATATTTACGGTAGGTACTTAATCATACTATGTCTTTATAAATGATTTAATCACTAACTCCATTAACAATAACCCTGGCAAAGGAATCATCACTGTCAACAGTAACATTACTTGTAGTTCTATTATAGAACCGATAGAATGTATTAGAAGAACCGCTCCATCCAGCGGTTTTTCTTATCCGTTCCTGATACCTCGGTTATACGCAGCAGATGTGACAGCGTGCCGTGTACCATGAGCCGAAAATATATTTATATCGATTCCACTATCACGCAGAGTATCCTTAATCCACCGAGACAAGGTTTGAGAGCCGACGGCTTTGAATGGTTTTCTGGGACTAATGAAAAGGGAGTAAACATTATTTCGAAGAGAAGCAGTTTTCTCTAAATATACTACTAATGCTGTTCCAGGACAAATTTCCGGTTTTTCATCGAAAAATGGCAGCACTAAAATTGGCTGCAAGCAACCCACACGGGTTGTTATCAAAAAATCAGGGATTTCGATAGTCCCTACTTTAGTTGTAAACGTTTCAATGTTTTTAATGTTAATTTTTGATAGGGTCTGCACTCGGTGAGCAGTTAATAAGGCAATAAGAGTGATAAGTTTCTTAGACAACTTTTCAAGAGTTAGAGTCTCATTAGGGCTTAAACAACTTAAATGATTTATTACGACCGAGGGATCCCATGTTACCGCATACTTAGGTAATGAGGGTCGTAAACGAAAAACGCCTTTAAAAAATCTTTTGACCCTCTCATCCTCTCCTAGGTTATTGCCCATCAGAAGAGCAAGTGCAGACCTACAGGTGTTTAAAGTGCCATATTGAGCTCCTTCTTCATAAAGTCTATTAAGAAAATACAACACTTGTGGAATCGATGCATTAAACATATCAAGATGTTTGTTCTCGTTACAATAGTGGAACCAACGCTGAAGGTAAACATTATATTGTTTAATAGAATTGTCAGATAAGGAAGCCATCATAATATTAATTGCGGACGGAGGTACGCTTCTTCTTAACCACGCCGTCCGCACAAGATCCCTGCCACCAGGGTAAGGCTGGTGTGTATGTTGTGATTGCTGGAATACGGAGAAACAATTGGGTTCTTATGTGCCTTAAAAGTAATAACGTCAGATAATATAAGGCTTTTATAAAATGGATACCACGGCTGTCTAGGCAACAAAGGAACAACCATGATACCCCTTGCTTTGTCAGTTATAATCTTTCTCAAGGTTCTTAAAATAACCGAGAAAGGCGGGAACGCATAAAAATAATAACCGGTCCATGAAGTTTTGAATGCATCAATAGACATTGCATCTGGGTCCCTATGCCAAGAAATGTAATGACTACATTTCTTATTTAATCTGCTAGCAAATAAATCTATTTGGGGTGTACCGAACCCTGAAACGATATCTTGGTATGCCCAATCCGCCAGTTCCCACTCTATATCCGGGTGAACACGTCTTGACTCTGCATCTGCCGTTTTGTTATCTGAAGATTTAATGTATGAAGCCATGACATATAATTTACGACATTCACACCATTGCCACAATTGTTTAGTAACCTCAGTTAAATGAGGAAATTGAACACCTCCCATCCGGTTAATATAAGAGATTGCTGTCGTGTTATCAATTCTTAGTAGAATTTGACAATTATTTAAATTTCGTGCAAAAACCTTTAAACCGAAAAATGCAGCCTGAATTTCTAAAAAAAATATATGTGTTGTTGCTTTTCTTGCGTATTCCACTGACCACTGGCTGTTTCTTCTCCACAGGCAGCACCCCAACCCGTATTTGAGGCATCCGAGAAAATTTCTAGATCGTGTGTGTCCTCTTTTATGTTACTGAACGGCCTTTGTATTGCGTCACACCACCTGAGATCGGGTTGTAACGTAACTGGCAAATTCATGAATCTATCATAATCATCATCAGGTCTTAAATTTAGATACTTTAAGCGTTCGAAAAACTTTGTGTATAACCAACTATAGTCTATTGCGGGACAGATGGAAACTAACAATCCAGTGAATTGTGCGAATTCCCGGATCTTACTTCTATTAAGGTTCAAAATCCTTTGAATTTCCAACTTAACGCGGTTAACTTTTTCAACAGTTAACCCGATCTGGAAACTTTCTGAATCCAACACAAATCCTAAAAATGTGCATTGTTTACTTGGAGTCATAGAACTTTTCTCTTCATTTATTAAAAAGCCGAGAGAGGTTAATAACTTCTTTGTCAGAACGGTATTATACAGGCATTTTTCATAAGATTCCCATTAGCCAGTAATCGTCTAAGTAATTTGTAGAGATTAGGCCAGCAGACCGTAGTAAACGGACTATAGGTTTCATTATCTTAGAAAATATAAAAGGAGGAGGAAACCTTTCGATTTTTGTCATGAAACAATTTTTGGATATTATTTCAATGCAGTATGTAAATCTTCGATTTTAAAATGACTTGTTTTAATAAATTTGTTCAAATATTTTAAGTTCAAAATAAGTCTATTCTTCCCATTTGGTTTCGGCACCAAAAAAAATGCTTGAAATAAATTTGCCTTTGATGGGTTGACATTTAGAAATAGCGCCATTTGATATTAAGGCATCTATAGCTTCATGAAATGAGTGCTTTTTTGCTCTTGAATAATTCTTCACCATTGGTGGAGAAGTTTGGACAACTGGACATGAGAATGGTATTTCATAACCCTGAATACATGACAATACTACAGGATTATTGGTAACTATTGACCATTGGTCATAAAATAAAGGCAATCTGCCAGCATAATTTACCATTTCTAACGGCGGCCGCGCGTCTGATGCTGCTGCGATGGTCTCGATGAGTTGTATGGCCGACTCCTGTTCTGAGGTGGAGGCTCCTTCGTCTTCGGATAGTTCTGATAAGGCGGCTGTTTCCGAGGTGGATATGGACCTTTCCAGTTTAAATTTTTCGACGAATTAGTTGCTACTGTCGGCTTCTTGTTGACTGTCTTCGGTGTTGAAGGTTTCGGAACTGAAATCTTTAGGTCGGCCCCAGATTTACTGATTGCCTTTGCCGCCTTGAGTGTTTCACCAAGATCTTGGCCAAACAACATTTTGTCCGGTTTGGTGGTCTGTAACTGATCTTTCATGTCTTTTTTTTTTATATAAGTTAATATGAAACTCCTTCTTACTGTTGAGTCATGGTGCTGTAGGTCGTATAAGATGCGCTCTGCGTCCATGACCATTTTAATAATCGCTGGGTCAGCGTCTTTATCAGAAAAAAGTTTGTTAATCGCTTGACTAAGGCAAGATATTGCAGTAGCATTCTGTTTTTGTCTAAATTCGATGCTCTAATCACGTTTAGCTGTTAATTCGGATATAGCCGCTTTCAACTCGGCGTTCAGTGCCGGAGCATCGATGAGTTTGCAGTTACTTGGAAGTAGATACTTCTCTGTCAATTCTTTCCGAACTTCTTTGGAGAGACCATGCGTGGCGGTATGTTCCAATTTCAGTCCCGTAGGTGCGTGAAATAGTGGGGTCATCGCCTAATAATTCAATAATCGTATCGTCCAGCACGTTATCGGCTGATTTTTCACAAGAGTTTTGCAAGAACTCAGTGACCCCGGTGCCAGCGCTGGTGCCAGGTATTTGGTGATCCACGGAAGTAACGATAGTAACTCCAGTTATTGGCTCCGCAGTTGGTGAAGAGGTTGGCTCAGTACTGGTACGAACATCTGGTTCGTTATCATTTCCACCGAGCAGCACAGCGACGCGGTTACTACCAACAACTTTGTCACAGTCGTGTTTTGATGTGAACTTTCACGTTCTGGAAACAACACGATTTCCGATAAGTTAAGAAACAGACCAAAGTACTGTTCGCAAAACTTTTACGGGTAGTACAGCTCCAAAGAGAAGTACGCAAACCCAGGTGTAACCAAAACTAAGCATTATTTTAGTATGCTTCTATCTGCTTTGTTAGTTAAGAAACAGTCCTAAAATACTGTTCGCAAAACTAATAATTCGGGTAGTGACGACTCCAAAGAGAAGCACGCAAACCCAGCAGAAAAAAATAAAATAAATGTATCTATAAGTGGGTACACTCATGTGCAGGTAAAATTACCAACAAATAAGAAATTTAGATAATACGTCATTATATATTTAGGTACCTAAATAAATATACTTGTCTGAGGTGACAAAATTGTATAATGAATCATGAAATGGCATTTATATTGTTCATATTAATCTTTGGTAAGATTACCTATACGTAATAAATAAAGTTTACATGTAAAACTGACCTTGAGACGATCGACGACTCCGTGAATTACAACGTCGACGTTTTTTCTTGTCCAATTTCTGTAGTTTTTTCAACAATTGTTCGTAATTGTCACCTTTCTTGCGTTTAGGCATGATAATGCTATTAGGTACCTATCACTTCACTTTATTCTAAAATAAAACAGAGACAAAGTGCGAGCGTGGCGAGCACTAAAGAGCGAATGAAAGCATAGGTAGGTATGAGACGGATCTAGGGTGTTTGACGTTTTATTTTTAATACCCTCAAGTTTAGTGCGAGATGGCGTACCACTAGGCGGTACTACGAGTTATCTAATCCCGAAGGAAGAAGCAGAACATAATTAACTCTTCCAAACGATATACATAACAGATTGGCTAGCCTATAGAATGTGAACCCTAAGCACAATGAATAAAGAAAATAACAAATTCTTCATAAAAGTTTCAGTGGATTCAGAATTCAGAGAATTCAAAAGCTAAAAACCCAATAGAAATTGAACAAGCGGTATCCTTTATGATGTAACGGCCCAGATCACCGCACTATTATTTTTCAAAATACATATATTTTGTTAATACGACATTGTGAGAGTCGCGGGCATCCAGTAGATGCAGATGGCAGGATGTCGTTCAGTGTGGAGGTTAAAGGGGGAGGCCTATGTTCAGCAGTGGACGTCTTCTGGCTGATGATGATGATGATATATTTTGTTTGTTCAAAAGAACTTGCATCGGCCGGAAATCGAACCCGGGCCGCCCGCGTGGCAGGCGAGCATTCTACCACTGAACCACCGATGCTTGCATTGTATGCGTTGTACAAGCCTCGTATGATCACGTAAACTCTTTTAACCGACTTCCAAATACGAAGAGGTTCTCAATTCGCCTGTTTATTTTGTATTGCATCGGAGGGTAAACGGCAGTGGATTGAGACTCCACGTTCTGACCAGTAGAGATACTCGTACATTGCGTACAATGTAGTCCACATTAGGGAACTAGTCTGGAGACTTTGGGACGCCCGAGCCCCCCCTCCCCCGAGGATGTCCATCGGGCCCTTTCGGCACGCATTCCGGTTATTTTTTTTCAAATTGGTGGTTCTTTTCGTGAGTGGCTAGTTATCTTCTTGGGCCCCCTATTAACTGCGGTTGGCTAGGGGTGCACCGTGCGTCTTGGATCCAGCCACCCTCCAGGACTAATTACCCGACGCAGCGTAACAGCGCATAGCAGGACGGTGTCTGTGAAATAACTGTTCCGACCCGTTTTCCCTAATCGTCACCGGTCATCACGCCGGAACATGGCTAGACCGCCTTGGCGGCATGGCTTTGTTCGGTAGGCTCCGGCCGAAGCCTACCACCAGTATGTAGATACGTCACCACGTGTGGGGTTTCAGAATTTACGCGTGCTTTTCCACGACGATGGTGACTCGGTCTCCAAAGTCATAGTCATAGAAGTCAAACAAACAAAGTAAGTCACGGTCAAGTCTAAGTCATGCCCTAGTGAAGAGGTGAAGACTTTACTAGAGGCTATTTCGTCGAATATAAAAAGCCAGCATTTTGGACCGAGCGCTCAGAAAGATATTTGATACACTGTTTTGTTTATTCAGATTGTAGATTGTATAGAATAGAATCATTATTGCATCTGTTCAAATGTTATGTCGGTTTGCGGTATACGGGATTTTAAATCACTCCTATAGAGTTATCACAAATGAATTCAAATTCAGTTTATTTACTCATAAAATATAACATTACATGAACTAAAGATAAGATCATGTAGTTACCTACATGATACAGTGGTTAGCTTAGCCCTAGTGTCAAAGTTTTAAAGCTAACTTTATCTTTTTTAACCGACATCAAAAATAGAGGACCTTGTAGGTTTCACTGTTTTTTTTTATATATATATATTTTTATTTACCGATTTTTGCGCCAAATATGAATTGATTTTGATTATTATATGTGGTGGTATTTTTTATTTGGTAGGCCACTTTAGAGGTGGTCCATATAAAATTCATCAAAATCGGTTTAGTAAACGAAATTGCGTATTAACAAATTTTGAAGTCGTTTTTTTTTTATAATTACTTATATTGTGTAATATAGGTTTGCGTTGATCACCACATCGCCTGATGTTAAGCAATGATGCGGTCTATGGAGCATGCTTGTCTAGAAGAAATCGATTCACTCGCGATTTGTTTATCATGGCTGAAGGGTCGTCAATTGCTGCACAATATGGTACATCACTGATTGAAATCGACGGACAACATCTTAAATATAGACATTTTCAAACTGAATAATTTTAACTTTATTATCTTACCTACAAGAAATACTTTAAGAGAATCTAAACTTAGAACAACGTAATCAAGAGGAAAATATTGAAAATATCGCTGTTACACTGGATACGAAAGCGATTTGCAACGAATGAAATTTTATGAATCTCGATGAGTACATCGAGGTACATGCAGGTGGACCTGCAATGCAAATTGAGGTGGCATTTATAAGAATTAAAAAAATGTAAGATGATATAAAAACATAGTTCCGTAGAAAGTATACAGGGTTATTTTTATTTCAACTAAAACCTCTCGTAGGCAGCTTTCCTACATCATCATCCATAAGACGTCCACTGCTGAACATAGGCCTCCCCCTTTAACTTCCACACAGAACGACAACCTGCCATCTGCAGATGCCCGCGACTCTCACCATGTCATCTGTCCACCTAGTGGGAGGCCTACCTACGCTGCGTCTTCCGGTTCGTGGTCTCCACTCAAGAACCTTTCTACCCCATCGGTTATCGAATGTACTACATTACTGGCAACACACATTGGTTAAAGACCCTTGTCTTTAGGCACTGTGGTATCTTGGACGAGAAGATTTCACGCAATTTCCCGAACGCTGCCCATCCGAGTTGGATTCTTCGGGCGACCTCTTTGCCTAGCTTTCCTACATAATTCCGGTCAATTTTTTTCCATTACTTGTATTAATTTGTTTACTTATTTAAAAAAATGCCTCTAATTGACAATAACCTTACGAGGTCTTAAATAAGAATGATTGCCTAAGCAAATAAAGACCCGCAACGTGCATAAAAATAACATATTTTTTGAGAGAAAAATCACGGAACAAAAGCTGTTACGTTACGATGTATAGAAGCATGAAGTTTTAGGTGAATTAAAAATAACCCTGTAGAGATAAGTATAGGTAATCGTTGCCTGGAAAAGATCGATACTATCCGTAGATATTATGTACCTGCTGATTGTTTTCAGTAAAATAATAATGCGTATGTTTTGGTTTATTGCAATGAAACGTAATCAAATATTTCGCAATCTCTGCCCGACAGCTGACGTCCATTGAAAACTCGCCATTGGCATTCATTTTATCGCTTACAAAGCAAATATTTTCCTGGCTTACCTGACTGTTCGGAATGCAGCTTATTTCAGCAGGTTTTGTTTGTATCACCATGATTCATATAGCCCTTGTTTGTATCACCATGATTCATATAGCCCTTGTTTGTCTGGTCTGCAGGCCTAGCTCGGGCCGTGGACTTGGGGCCTTACTTAAAAACGTTACTCAAGTTGATCTGTGCTTAAAATTGCTTTGTCTCGTTTTCGCGTGTGACGTTTGCCGTCAGTGAGAAGTTGAGAGAACAATTTTAAGCATAGATCAACTTAAGTAACGTTTTTAAGTAAGGTCCAGAATGACTATCCACCGTTTTTATTCCGCTAGAAAGAGACAAACGTATCTATATTCTAGCTATGTCGCGTCTACGCGCGGATAAAAATCGGAGGAAAGACTATTTTTCCACGGCCAGTGCTAGGCCTGCAGAATTAAAATGTGTGAATACCACGTCAGTTACCGTTACAAAAATTTTTGACATTATGATTTGTGAAGATAATTTTATGTTTATTTTAAATGTTTGTGTGCTCATTGAATGTTTCTAATTTTTAAAAATTTTGATTGACTTAATTTACATAATATTGAATTGAATGTATAATAGTTTATTTAAATTTTATTTTTATTGTATTTTTTTAATGTATGACTCGTTACATGCCTTGGCGTAGCTGTAAGTGTGACGAGTATTTGTCGATAAATAAATAAATAAATAAAACGTTTTTCCCCCAAATATGAGGAAACTAGCGACCCGCCCCGGCTTCCCACGGGTGTTAGCACGGCCTTCGGCCTTGTTACTATGACCTGCTCCAGGAACACAAAATTTCATCCAAATCGGTCCAGCCGTTTTTAAAGTCGCCTATGTGCTATTCCAGACTATAATCTAATGAATTTGACCAAGATGCGTTCAGCCGTTCTGGCGTGATTGAATAACAAACATCCATCCATCTATCCATCCATCCAAACTTTCACATTTTTATATTATTAATTAGTGGGCTTACCTACTAGAAAATAGCGGAAACACAATTTAATATAAAAAAAATAAAGCTCGCTTTTTGTCCTCACATTGAAAACACTCTAAAAAGTTATTTCACCCAACATTCATTGCTTTTTTGTTGGAAAATATCAATATTGTACAGTCTCTAACAAAAACGCCAATATTGGACGGAAAACAAACATTCTGTAGCATCATCGTTTCATTTGCCGATGCCAGTTCAAACAAATGAAATTGGCAAAATTGTCAACTGACATTTGAATGGAGAACGGAGTTGAGTTTTAGTTCGATTTTATTTTTATCGAGAGTGCATTCGGTTTTTGCTGCTGACAGTACGGTTTTTGTTTCATTTCTATTAATAGGTTAGTTTTAATGTTTTGGCTTATCTGTAGTTGTTTTTTCAAACATGTTATTTTGTTGTTGTTCACAGCAGTGAGGTCTCCCTGCTTCTCCTTTAGACTCAATAACCAAACAAAATAAACTTTAACAACTGTAACTCTATTTATTTCACATCACACTTTCACATACGCACACACACACCCCACACGCACCCACAAACGTATACTCAACCCCACACACGCACCAACAAACAACACATCAATATTAATTATTTTTGTATTAGGTACTTAACTCTAAAAACTGCTTGCTACTCTTGCTAATACACGTAATTGAATTTTCTATGTTAATAATTATTTAAAACTTGTAATTCAATTTCTGTATCTGTACCTATATTTCACCGCACCGTACTATGTAGTAATCGAAACTGGTATGGCCCCTGCTCACCTAGTGCAGGGTCCACAAGCACTCTGAATAACCTTGTATCTACATAATGCTTATATATATATATATAAATATAAGGTTTCATGTAACTGGTTTTTATAACAAATAAACATTTTTGTATTTTTTTGTATTGTAGAAGTTGTTCTTGATTTCAAATGCATATTTTTGAAGTGAAAAAGAAAACTTCTTTAGGCGCGTTGATTACTTTTTGGGTGAACAATAATCATGGAACTCGCGTCACCGTCACGCTGTATCGTGTTTTAAAACAGCGCCATCTCTTGTAGAATAGGTGAATTACTACTTACGTTTTCACTTCTCGACGTGTACTCCTATGACTGAGTTTTTTTTGTGTATGAATCGCGATGTGTTCGCCGATTGGGATGAAAACATTTTTTGGCGTTTTAATATTTTCTCTACAAAAATCAAGAACAAGAATTGAAGTCTATACGTACATTGACATAATATTACATCATAGAAGAAAAATATTGACATCTAAGTCAAAGAAGGTCGCTGTCGTTGCTTCAAGGAGGTATATAACGTGGAAACCGCCGGGCGCAGGTAGTTTTCTATAAACGCTAACGCCAGAAGTGCGGTGGTTTGTTTGTCGTAAAAAATCACTATGACAAGGCTTCTAAAACTTGTAGTGTACTATACAAGCATCGGTGGTTCAGTGGTAGAATGCTCGCCTGCCACGCGGGCGGCCCGGGTTCGATTGCCGGCCGATGCAGTTTGGCATAACAAAAGTTTTTTAATCTATCTATCTTACATATAAGAAAAACGTAGATATAAAAAAACTGTAATTGCGAGATATAAAAAAATTACATGGCGTCTTAAAATAAGCAGCTGAACACGTTGTTAGAATTTTTGTCTGTTTGTTTGTTTGTTTGTCCACGCACATCTCCTAAACCACTGGACCGGTTTTCTCGAATATACTTAGCTATTACCAGATTTAAGTACAGGCTATGTTATTTTGCGAAAGGGAGGAGAAAAGGGTTGAAAGTTTATATGAAAATCTACGCGTACGAAGTCGCGGGCAACAGCACTAGTCTTAAATATTATTTAAGATCTCTGTGACAACTGTGATCTCTGAAAGTTTGTGGTGCCGTAATAGGTCCTACATCTCGTCTAGTGCGCCGCGTAATGTCGTCTCAGACGCTGGTTTCAGTTAATTTAGTTGAATTGTAAGACAATTAAGAGGCTTAATTTGACTCGAGGTACAACTCCGTTCTAGATATTGTGTAACGTCACAAAGTGTAAACACTAATTGCTATAGGCTATAGTCATATATTTTCAGTCCTTAGATCGTGGTCAACTTACAAAACAGAAAATTAACCAAAACTTAAAATACTAACTAAAAACTATAACTTAAAATAACTACATAAAATCTTAAACTAAAAGACCATTAATGGAGGAAAAGGTCCCCAGAATGCTGGCTTTGCTACGTTGAATGGCAATGCTCAATTTCTGTCCGAAATAGAAGCCAGCATTCTGAACACCCGACGCCTCCACCAATCGCCTGGCAAAGTCCCGATAAAGCTCTAAAGATCGTGGTCTAAGTACAACATTCAAGGTGTTGCACTGATGACTCGTATAAGCAGAAGGGGCACATCATCAGCCAATTAACGTCCACTGTTAGACAAGGCCTCCCTCATAGAGAGGGGTGTTGCCATAATCCCCACGCTTGGCAGGCGGCTTGGGGATCGCAGTACGTTCACCGTGTACTATTAGGACGCTGCTGCCCATCCTTCGGTGGTTCTGGTCGCAGTTTTAGGACATACCCGGGTCCATACATTATATAGCATCCTATATCTATATTTACCTCCCAGATGAAGCAGTTTAGTCGTGGAATGAAAAAGTTGTGTGCTGAGATGCGGCGGTGAAATGAAGCTGATGCAGAAAATAATAATAGAAGCAAATGAGCCCTCGACGAAAACAGGAAACTTTGATGAGTGTATGATATATTTTGTAAGAAACACTTGTGTTGTATGTTTGCTTTGATTTAGTGATAAAGAACTGACTTGCGCGCTGTTCAAATATTACTCATTTGAGCTCCTAAATCATGACATATTTGAAACTATCTTTTTTTTAAATGTTTGAGAACATAACTTAGGTCTGTGACATACTAGTTTATTTGCTTTTAATCATCAATATAGTCTATTTAATATAGCTTGCCGAAGAAGTTATGTTATTATTATTTTTATTGTTGCTAGTGAATCCGGTATTGGTGAATGTAATATATTTTTGAACTATTGAGGTTTTTGGACATACCGGTTTCCTCACTTTGTTTTTCCTTCACCGTTGTTGAGCGATGGCATCCGTACTGCACATCATTTTTTTAAGTACTAAATAATAATAAGTCAATGGTGCGGGGTCGAGGATCAAACCGGATGTCGTCAGATTGTAAAGCGCACATGCTACCGCTCGGTCACCATCACTCTCCACGACTACGATTGTTGCAAACTAAATTGACACCGATTTGATGAGTAAAAGCTAGCCAGCTATACCTTTAAGTAAAAAATAAGTTTTTTTTAATGCGATAGGTGGCAAACAGGCAGACGGGCCGCCTGATGGTAAGCGATCACCGTCGCCTATGGATACCTGCAACACCAGGGGCTTCACAGATACGTTGCCAACTCTTAAAGACTATTAACCCCATATGAAAGCTACTCGGAAATGCTGTAGGATCCAGCTGATTCCACAAATTGCAGGTGTAAGGCAAAAAGGAACGCGCAAAATGCATAGTGTGCGATCTATGATAATGTGGATGAACGTTCAGGCGGTGGCGGCTGGTGCAATGAAAAAACCGCGAACCTCCTTTGGATTGAATATACCACCGCGTTCAGTTACCGTGCTTGAATTCGCATGGCAGCGCTAATGTCTCACCAGTCGGCTACAAGCTTTCCCTGAAAACAAACACTGGAGTAGTTTCAGTCACAACAGATACGATAACACAGCATAATATGTCGAGTTTACAAACTATCCGAATACTATCTGCCGCAGGCGAACTTTCCCAAACGTTAATCCAGTTTCCTCGTTCGTACGCTCTCACCTAATGACTTTACTGAATTTATGCCCTCATTTTAGTTTTAGAGTTTGAAAATTCGGGAACTTTGGGAGTGGGTCGGGAACTCTGGGTACATGGAGAGTACGATTTGGGTAAACTACGGACCCACTACTTAGTATCTTTTTATCAAGATCTCAGATCAGACAAACAGAGAGATATGGTAGGGTGGCGTGACGGGTGCGAAGGCGTCATCTGGCTTAAACAAGGCTGGACGCTTTTAGTCGAACTCGCACTGCAGAAAACCTTGCTGCCCTTTTTTGCATGTGAACTAGTTCATTTGTGTCGCTACAAGTGTCTTAGTGTAAGTGAAAAATGGGTAAGTTAGCCGTACTTACAGTTTTAGCAGTAGGTATAGTCAAGGTATACAGTTTTTTTAAATAAAACATGGAAACATTTGTTTTTTTTGACATATCTCCCATATTTTATTATGGAAACTGACGTGGGTTTCACACATTTTTAGGGTTCCGTAGCCCGACAAGGAACCCTTTTAAAGTCGTTCTGTCCGTCCGTCTGTCTGTCTGTTCGTCTGTCTGTCTGTGCGTCCATCCGAAACTTTTAGGCAACCGGTCCCAGCAATGTATTTATTTAACTTTGACTCGTATAGTATCGTTACTTCACGCATTATTTTTAGTGTTTTTTTTTTTTTCATTTCATTATTTACCTGCAATATTGGTAATAGTGAAAAAAAAGTATTATAATGAAGACAATTGACGGTATTGTAATTTTTAAATTAAATCAATGTATATTTTTTCAACGAATATTTTGTCAATCCTAAACTCAAATTTTAATATTTTGCGTCTTTTTAAACGCATTTTAACATAATTGTAATTATTCTTACATTCTCTTGTATTTCTTATATCTGTATTATTTATTCAAATCGTTATGAAACATTGAGACGAGCTAGGTTTAAGGCAAGTCATATACATATTTAGTTTTCCAAGCTAAGTGACACAATCCCGTCTGAGCTGTTTAGCCCATCAGGCCTCACCCAGCTTTCAGCTGGAATTGTAGTTATGTTCATTCACTTTGATCCCCATTAATGGAATTAATATTAGTCTTATAAGACACGGCGTGGCTTATTAAACTTGTATGAAGTACTTTTCATAACGATAGAGCTCTCGCTGCATAATACCTACTCTAGTAGATTAATCTGAAAGGCTCATTTTCGTGAATATTTTAGTAGATAAAATGAGAGGTGAAAGTTCAAGGAATACTTTGACAATTGTTAATTTGTATTTTTTTTCTTTTTTCGTTTTGAAAGGATTTTGGCGTCGCAATTTTTGTGAATTTTCCAGTTTCACGTATTTAAATATTATCAAATTTTATTAAATATCGTGAAACAACTCATATATATAGTCAGAGTCAAGCAAAGTAAGTCACAGTGGAGTCATGTCATGCCCTAGTAAAGTTTTTTTTATGCCATTGGTGGCAAACAAGCAGACGGGCCGCCTGATGGTAAGCAGTCACCGTCGCCTATGGATACATGTAACACCAGAGGCATCAAAATACGTTGCCGACCCTTTAAGACTCTATTAACTTACCTTTTGAAGAACCCCATGTTGTAGCTTAAAGTGGTGAAGACTCTACTAGAGGATTCAGTGGAGTTTTGGAAACATCACACATCTACACTCGAGCACGTTCAAAAACACTTTATAATAAATAAACTACCATTTTTACACATTAACACTCGTAAATACTACCTACTAGGAGGCGAACTGTTTTTTTTCACATTGGCGTCAAAACTCGTGGAATTTACTCTTCTCTTCACTTCTTCTTATATCATTAAACAAGAAATCAGAAGATTTATGAAGTGTTAGTGAACGTGCTCGAGTGTGGGGGACGAGTGTATTGATATAAAGAGTTGAAACATGTGAGAGTGGCACTCCAGTATACATCGCACGTGGAGGGTGTATCACACGCCTATCACTTAATTAGTATAATGATTAATCTTAATTTTTAATGTTTATAATTTTCACGTAATTATTGTGTTTGGTTTGCTATAATTTTTATTTTTAATGTGTATTATAATTTTCTTATTTTAATTTTAATAAGCTATGAATGCAAATCTGGACATTTAACTATTTCATTTCATTTCGTAATGTTTCCAAAACTCTAGTAAAGTCGCCATCACTTTACTAGGGCATGACTTGCATTTGACTATGACTTAATTTTCTTGTTTCTATCAGTGACTATGACTTGTTTGACGATATATGTCACTTGAATATATTTCAATACTTGACACTAGCAAATGCATAAAACTTACAATGCCAAAATATTGTCAAGAGAAAAAAATAATAAGAACAGTCGGAGCTGAAACTATAAGAGGAGTTTTTCTAATCTCAAACGGTTGTCAACAGTGGCCTTAGTACGAGCACTTGCGAAAAAGTTATCGTTACGTAAACGATAGCAAAATGTATGAAAAATTTAACAGCGCCTCTATCAGACGTGAAAGGAAATTGAATTTTACATACATTTGCTATAGTTTACGTAACGATAACTTGATTTTCGCAAGTTCTCGTACTAAGGCCACTGATGTTAGACGGTTTGGTATAAACTCTAAAGTAGGTAGCTATTATACTATTTTTATGCTCAGTGGCCCTAGTATGAGCACTTGCGAAAAAGTATTCGTTCCGTAAACGATAGCAAAATGTATGAAAAATTTAACAGCGCCTCTATCGGACGTGAAAGGAAATTGAATTTTTCATACATTTGCTATCGTTTACGGAACGAATACTTTTTCGCAAGTTCTCGTACTAGCCCCACTGAATGCTCAAAGTCTAAGACTCTTCAAAACGTAATATTTACATAACACACGCGTCGTATCTTCCACACTGATCTTTTTATGCAGAACGGTGGAATTTACATGAATATCGATGGCGGACGCATATGAATTAAACATTTTCATAATATTTCAGAGCCAAACAGAGGTTTGTGTTTGATAAGCTACGTCTTTCTTTGATTTACATGTTATGGGCCTTACTTAAACATGTTACTCAAGTTGATCTATGCTTTAAAATGCTCTCTCAACTTCTCGCTGACGGCAATCTTCACACGCGAAAACGAGACGGAGCATATTTAAGCGTATGTTAACTTGAGTAACGTTTTTAAGTAAGGCCCTATATCTTTTGTTTTAAACGCTTTAAAAAAAAGGTATTTAATTAGGTTGTATTATTATTATTATACTCATAGTAGTTGCGCCCCGCGATTTCACTCGCGTGGTGATGAAAAATAGCCTACGACCTATTTTCAGACCTACCAAATATACACAAAAAAAATCATAAAAATCGGTCAAGTTGTTTCGAAGAAATTCGATAACAAAACACTTTTTGTAGAGGTAGGACTCTTTTGCAGGGGTCCGCCTGGGGAAGTACCACACCTTTGCCAGTTATACAACCGCCAAGCAGTAGTGTGCAAAAACTACTGTGTTCCGGATTGAAGGGCAATGTTTCCAGCGATATTACAGGGCACACAGAGATTTGACATCTTATATCTTGGGGTGACGAGCGCAGAGCATTGCCATCCAGGGTTTGAACTGTTTAAGTTCAAAATTCTGAGTGGCGTTGAGCTGTTATGGGCAAGCGTGTCTCGCAAAAATGTAACATGAGATTTTTATATATTGGCACTTACTTTCTTACTAAAATTTAAGTTTTTTATTACAATATTTTACCTATAAAAACATAAAATATTATTAATAACAGCCAAAACCTAGAGTCCCGGCAACGGGGCAAGCTCTAGCTATCGGTAGTCAGGGCTGCAGAGTGAGGAACCTCCTGACAATGCAAGCCGTGTCCAGGATGACCGCCTTCTGCATCTGTGACCAGACCGCATCATCGCTTAACATCAGGCGAGTTGGCGGTCTACCTAAAAAAAACATTTATTTATAATAACTTATTTTTACAATTTTTACTTCTCTTCTTTTCTCTATCTCTATCGCCATAGCCTCTACATTAGTATAAAACACGTTTTCCAGCACGTTTGTCTTTCTGTATATCCGCTAACTCTTCCTTATCTACGTATCGGATTTCGATGCGGTTTTCATCATCAGTTACAGATTTTTTCACGTAAGGTTTATACATATGATAAAACCTTATCAAGTTTTTGTGTTAGTAGAAAAAAAATACTTACAATATTTTACTCCGTTTTCAAGTCACCAAAAAATAAACTTACATGGTTTACGTTCACATTTTTTACCACTTTTAACCTAAATTTCACCCATGCGAAGAGCCGGGGCGGGTCGCTAGTTAAATATAATTATAGATACATAGATAGATAGATAACTCTTTATTGTTCTCACCAAAAATTACATAGGTACATAATATGATAAAAACAACTTAAAACTAGTGAAACAATTGGCGGCCTTTTCGCTATAAGCGATCTCTTCCAGGCAAGCTTAAAACTCTTTAAGACAAGCGTGCTCCATCGTAGAATGCATCATCACATAACATCAGGCGAGTTGGCGATCAAACGCAAGCTTATTATTAAATGTAAAATAATTAGAACCATTAAAAAACCTTTTTTGCGTTTTTAAAAATAGTGGTTAGACTGGTAAAATCATAATCCTCTTACTTCGTAGTCGGATAGTTGGAAAGAGCGATCATTCGATTTCGCCAGAGAAAGATAGATTAAAACTATCCTAAGGTTGTACATAAATAGCTAGAAAATATAACTAAACCTTCACGTGTTAGAATATGGATAAAAATGTGTTAACGAAACCGGGAGTTACCGTCGCCTAACTTGGGCAATTTAAAAAGCAATTTTCCCAGCGCCGCATTTTCGAGATGAAAAATCGGTACAGATCCAGAAATACTTCACTTCGAGTCGTATTGCTTATGTATAAAGAAAACGAATGCCAAAAAAGTCGATGTCTCTTTCAAGGTACCCTCAGTTCACCTCAGACACGCCACCAAATAAGACAAAGACAAAGTGATCACGTCAAATATGTATGTGTAGACCTAGCCTTTACTGAGGTAATCTTGGTAATCTTACCTTAAGGTTACCTTGTATTATCGACTAACATGCCAAAATAACCTTAATGGTGAGGATAGGGAAAGGTAACGCCTATAACTTTGGCGTGTCTCTCTGACTTTCACATTATTTATAACATAGACAATACTATGTATCTATTTTATTTTTACTGTTTAATATTGCATTATGTATTTTAACATAATATTATTAATATCGTTTCTTCATCTTCTTGTGCAAACAAATGTACATTCAATATGCGAAAACTGCTATCTATGTTTATCACTATGTTTACAGAATAACATAAAATAAATACACGGAAAAGTATTTATGCATGTTTATGATTATGATACTTCTGATTTTATAAACAAATCAGTATATCGATGTACATTCTACATGTCAAGGTGTAATGATGTTACTATGATACAATATGGCGGATTTTATGGCCTAACATGGGCCTAACGAAACTTGTTATATATTTTATATTAATAAAAGTTTTTTTGGCATAAACATCTAATTTTTAAACTTTCGCGATTCGAACACATGTTTTCATATTTATCGGGACTTATCGCGCACTATTAAATATAGGTAAAAAATAGATACCTTTCGCTCGACGTTTCGACCATGTTACAATGGCCGTGGTCACGAGCTGACTGAAAACTGCGGGTGGGTCCGGCGAGAAGAGCGGATATTTAATAATAATATATCTATCTATCTATATTTAATAGTGCGCGATAAGTCCCGATAAATATGAAAACATAAACATCTAAATTAGTATATGAAAAAAATGCCAATTGTTCACCACGGTTACATCCGCTCTCTTAAAATAACCGTGTATTTTTTGGATTACAATGATACCGAATGAATAGTCATATAACTGTAGTGAACAACCATGATAGTTTAAAACAGTGTAATACAGAATGAAGTTTCCAAAGTGGGCATGGATGGCCAAATGCGAAACTATAAGGAATAGCGAAAAAAGGTCTAGACTCTTTTGATAGAAACTAAAACGACATTATTGTTTTTTTTTATATACCTACCTAGCAACAATATACCTAGCAAGGAATCGAACCTGTTGATTTTGAAGAAAAACACACATTCTGTATAAATACACTAATGCGATAGTGTCGCAAATAAGGATAAAATTTTGGGAAGTAATGACATGCGGCAAACTTAAGGAAATACATCATGTAACAAAATACTTTTACTTTTTGGCTAAACCGATTTAGAGTTAGTATTTTTTTGTTTGAAAAGTGACATGATCGAGATTAGATAGATAGATAACTCTTTATTGTTCACACCAAAAATTACATACGTACATAGTAACATAAAACAACTTAAAAACTAGTGAAACAATTGCCGGCCTTATCGCTATAAGCGATCTCTTTCAGGCAATGTTTATGAATCATACCTGATTCAAAAACATTTTTTCAGCTTTTTGAAGATTATCAGCTCTATTACCGGGGATTTAAAAAAAGAGGTAAAAAATAAAAAAAATACATTATAAATAATAATTCAAATATTTTTTTAAATATATTAAACGTTATTTAATATATACTTGTTCGGTTTGTGACAAAAAAAAAATGATAAGCTGAAGTTTAGTTTAATTTTTTATTGATTAAATTTCTATTGCACATTGTTTTTTTTGCCACAAATAAATTATGTCTATGTCTACTTATACTAACTATATCTTGTTACATATCAAAAAAATATTCCAGCTTTTCTATAAAAGTCCAGAATTTTTTCACAAAATTCAAACACTGAAAGTCGCAGTGGTATTAGTTAGCTCAAGCTAAAAGCCGTACAAAGACTGTTGAAATGTTTAATAGTTCAGAGAAATCCGGAAGGGTAGTAACCTAATTCCAGCGCAGTTGAACAAAACACAGTTTTAATACACTTCGATACGTCCCATATGACGATGGGTACAATGAAAGTTTATATTCTCAGGAAGGAAGTCAACAAAAATGTTTTGTCGAATCTCCAAGGACAACGGGTAACCCACATACGAGTTATCACGTTCATGGTAAGCCTATATAGTACTCTGTCACGAAAGGAAAATATATATAATATACACAGGGAAACATCGCAACTGGACTCGAGCTGAACTGAGCTCAACTGAACTGAACTGAAACTGAACTGCTGAGAGTGGAAGCGGCAGTGGATAAGTCAACTTTTTACACGCTTCATACAAACCAAGGATGAGAACTATCTACGGTTTATTTGATTAGAGTACTTTTATATAATGATTTTAATTCGAGGACGTTTAAATCTAACTCGTCCAGGAATTTATTATGGACAATGTTCAGAAATTTGCGGAGCTAATCATAGATTTATGCCTATTGTAATTGAAGGAATTTCAATATTTTTTTTATTAATTGAATTAATAATTATTCATCATTAGAATGAGTTTGTTATGATTCCAAATATGTATATAATTTTCTTTTTTTTATTTAATAAATCATATAACTAACTAACAATGTAATCAAATCTTGGAAGTCGATTTTGACCTACTTCTAATTATATATTTATTTAATTTAAACAAGAAAATTACACTTATATTATCTGGAAAAGAAACAATAATATTAACTACAACTACTCACAAATAAATATACCCCATCATACCTAAATTAAAAACTAATCAAAAAGCCCCTTGGTGAAAAGGAAAGCCAGCATACTGGCGTATGCTGGCAGCATTGCCACGTTGAATGGAAATGTATTTTCTTTAAAACAATAAATGGCGTCCACCTCGCATGATGCTATCTACGATGGAGCACGCTTCAGTATATAGAAGAAAGGGATTAACTCGTGGCTTTTATTATTTTATTTCACAGAATCAAGGTATTGTCGCCACTGACACTATGAAAAAAAAAAAAAAATTGGCATTTTTATTTTATTTTTTTCTGAATTTTGTGAAACAACGTAATAAGATAACAAAATTGCATAAATAAATAATAAATAAATATCTAGAACATTATTGCACACATGGTCATCCCACCCCAAACTAAGCAAAGCTAATAAAAAATAAAAGTTATATGGCTGGCAGATACTGATATACATACATATATATTTTTAAATACATACTTAAATAGATATTAACACCCAGACATAGACCAAACACAAATGTTCATCACACAAATGTTTGTCCTAGGTGGGAATCAACCCACTCCTTGGGGGCGTGGGTTTGATGCCGTGCCCAAGAGGCAGGCACACTACCAACTGAGTTAACGGGGCTGTCAACAATTAGGTATACTTTTCAAGATTTAGTTATCTAAAGTGGGGTGAAAATTAAACGCCGCGTTATCTCCTTAAGGAGATTAAAAAAAAACCGGCCAAGTGCGAGTCGGACTCGCGCACGAAGGGTTCCGTACCATTATCTATAAAAACGGCAAAAAATTACATTTTTTGTATGGGAGCCTTTAAATATTAATATTATTTTAATTTAATAATTTATTTTTAAAGTGAATATATAACTAAATATTTTGTGAATATTTCAAGCGTCTATCTCTTGCCGTTATCAATATCGAGCGAAAACGAGCAAAAACATCACGTTTGTTGTATGGGAGCCCCCCTTAAATAATAATTTTATTTTAATTTAATTATTTATTTCAAAAATGAATATATAACTAAATATTCTGTGAATGTTTCAAGCGTCTACCTCTTGCCGTTATCAATATCGAGCGAAAACGTGCAAAAAAATTACGTTTGTTGTATGGGAGCCCCCTTAAATATTTATTTTATTCTATTTTTTATTATAGCATATTTGTTGTTATAGTGGCAACGGAAATACATCATCTGTGAAAATTTCAACTGTCAAACTGTCACGGTTAATGAGGTACAGCCTGGTGACAGACAGACGGACGGACAGCGGAGCCTTAGTAATAGGGTCCCGTTTTACCCTTTGGGTACGGAACCCTAAAAACACCAAAATATTATAAAAATACGAATTGTCTTATTTAATGGCATTATAGAACTGTCAAGATGCCGAAAACAGCCTGAGATAAACCATAAAAAACATCAGTAAAATACAAAGGCGTAATAAAATGGTAGGTAAATGTCTTTAATACAACCCTTGAAAAGATTGTGAGTGAATACAAAAGTGGGACAAATAGGTTCTAAATTATGCGTAAAATTGTTCTCGAAATTTTCTAGACTTCAGGATTTCTTCGGCGTAGTCATTTGTCTGGAAATCTTTCAGGACAAACTTTTGTTAATTTAAGGTGGTAACTGAGGGCCAAATTTCCATACAAAGTAGTTCCGCCAGTACTAACCTACTAAAATACCTATATAATTTGGATTTATTTAGCTGTCTTATATATAAGTTATAAAATACTTACTTCTTTTTTTACAAGGGTATGATGTATTATTTTTTTCTACCTAAAACAGCATGTTTTTTTTTTTATCAAAACACAATCTCAAAATAGTAGCATCTTCTACTTAAAATGCTAAGTCAGTACCAGAAAGGGGAACTCATAAAAAGTCAGCAGATGTTCTCAGTTTCATTTGGTGTGCCTGCCGTCATAAATTATACGGGAAGGAAATATTGAGCCGATATACTTAGGCTTGGTATAAAGCGTTGGGAAATGTTGTATTTTTACAATCCCATGGAGGCACATTTTGCCACCGCATGGCAGCAAAAAGTGCCACGCGGCAAATAATGCCAGAGGTTTTTTTTTAATCTAATGAAACTGAATTTGTTTTAAGTTTTTCTAAACAGTTAATCAAATTAGGAACTAAACTGCCTGCAGTTTCACCCATTCCCGCAGAAACCATAGATTTTCCGGGATAAAAAGTTCCGATTCGAAAGATACAGCCGTTGAAAGGTAGGGACAGACATGCAGACAGACGGACAGACAGATGGCGTAGGCTCAGTAATAGGTTTTTACCCTTTACGTACGGAATCTTAAAAACGAAAGCTGTGTGCCAGTGCCTAGTGTGTATGTTTTCCCGCACCATAGACCTAAATTTTTTTTTGTCCCGCACTCAATTCCGGGACGGCTACACGGATTTGGAATTAAAAATTGATATGGAGATAGCTTACACCCTGGGTTTAAAAATCTGTAATTAATGCATATTCGTCTTTGTTACGCGGTGTTTTGACACATATTGTTTTGTGATAGATATTCATACGATCCTCACACACGAATCCTGTGAAGATCGTTAGTTTTACTAGTTTATGGGATAAAAGGTTCATGTCTGAAATCGCTTCAATATCAAAAGTAATCCCATAGAAAGGCACAGATAGTCTTAAAAGCGCAGATGTGTCAATTGTGCCTTAGCTGACTTCAAAACCAACCAACTTTTTGCTGCTTTGTCGGGTTATATTTGGAAAAGGATAGTCTTTATAAATAAGTGATGTATCAAACCTTACCTTTATTTTAAAAGACCTTTTCAACGTTATGCCACACAAGGAGGTGCAGTAAATAAAAAAATCATCCCCGTTTCACATATACGAATATTATATATTTTTTTACTCCAAAAATTAAGATTCATATTACAACTGTCGTTTTCCATCTTAATAATTATAATAGTTAGAAGGTTCTAAAAAATAGACGGATGGACAGACGGACGGACAGACAGACAGACAGACGGACGGACAGAATGAATTTATAAGGCTTCTATGTCGGGCTACGGAACCCTAAAAACAACCGAATTGAGAACACCCTTCTTTTTGAAGTCGGTTAAAAAAGAGGCCAATTTACACACGTAAATTGGCCTCTTTTCGTAAGTGGATTGATAAAAAGTGATGGGTACATAAATACCCGTTAGTATTACCATATCTTTTTGTTACACGTTGTATATAACTGTCCCTAAAGCACTTAATTCTCGCTGGTGACTTTTCTCCCTTCTTTACATAATCTGTGTCCTTAGCTTTTGTACGATTTTGTACCTGTGCCATCCGAAGCCAGAATTCGGATGAATGCGCATCCGAATTCTGGCTTCGGATGGCAAAGGCATACTAATGTCGTTTAGTTACCCGAAGATATGGCGTAATCCTTTTCAGGAGAATTGCTGGGGCGCCCACACATGAGTATGAAAGGCTTTTGGAGGTTTTACGAAAGGTGTGAATGTCTAGGTGTGTTAGGATTTAGTATAAGAGAAAATGGGACCTTTTGCCGGTAAAATAAGTTTTGCCAGTCATAAAGAACATAGATAATGGCAATTTAAATACCTTAAAGGCATATTGTAATTTAAATACCTTAAAGGTATTTAAAATACAATGTGTAATTTAAATACCTTAAAGGTATTTAAAATACAATATGCTTGAGAAGGACTGAGTCTCAGCAGAGGGAACATGATAGGCTGCATTGATGACGATGACGATGAATAAGAATTCGAAAGAGTGTTTGTCTGTTAGTCATATTTCACGCAGCAACAGATTAATGGAATCACGCGATTTTCAGGTACATAAATATAAATGAAGGGTAGAAAAGTTATATAGGTTATATTATGGAAACTGACGTGGTTTTCACACACTTTATTTGTATTACACGGGAATTACTCACGTAAGATTAGGCCGGTTACTCCGACTATAGTTTCAAACGCATTCGGCGAGCTTTATCAAGGTGCACCTTGATAAAGATCGCCGAATAGAGGATTTCTTTTGGCTGATGTTGATGATGTTATATTTGATTAAGTATTTGAAACTCTATGAAGAGCAATATGAAACAAAAGGGTACACTTTTTAAGTTTTAGCAGTCCAAGTTGCGTGAAAAAAGGCATTGAGGTAGACGCTTAAACTATTAAGAAATCAAAACGAACTATGCATAAGATGTGTTAGTTTTCTTTTAAGATTTCATAGATAGCCCTGTTTAGGTCATAGTTCTGGAAGGGCACATGTGCTTTTTATAGGTCAAGTTCGTTTAGAGAATGTTCAGTAAGGATAGTTTTTATACTCAAGTTTCGCTTTAGTACAATACAGACATGTTTCACAAGACTTTATGTTAAGCTGCAGAATTGTCGTGTCGGATTTAAGCTGTTTATTTGCTGTTAGAACTCAAATTGCTTTCCAAGACGATGAGCTTTTGTTTCTTAAAGCTGAAAGACATAAATATCACCTAGATTAACTCCACGTAACATATTACTCGTATGTAAGATAAAACAGGGTTATAGAGAATGTTGATAATAAACCGACAGAGGTCATTTTGCTCATCATTATCAATCAGCATTATCATCAGCCATAAGACGTCCACTGCTGAACATAGGCCTCCCGCTTTAACCTCCACACTGAACGACAACCTGCCATCTGCATCCACTGGATGCCCGCGACTCTCACGATGTCGTCGGTCCATCTAGTGGGAGGCCTACCTACGCTGCGTCTTCCGGTTCGTGGTCTCCACTCAAGAACCTTTCTACCCCATCGGTATCGGTTCTTCGAGCGATGTGGCCAGCCCATTGCCACTTCAACTTGCAAATTTTAATAGCTACGTCTATGACTCTGGTTCTTTGCCGAATATCCACGTTTCGGATTCTATCGCGCAAAGAAACTCCGAGCATAGCTCTCTCCATTGCCCGTTGTGTGACTCTGAGTTTCTCCAAAAGGCCAACCACCATCATTATTAATAACACCACGGAACTCTGAAAACGCGAAAAATAACAGCCTTTAATACTCAACGAAATGTTTGGAACAGATGTTATGTTTTCGCTATTTCGAGGTTGGTCTCATATATAGTAAAATTTGTTCATAATGATGTGTACAATGACCTCTTTTCGGTATTACCATTCCGTGTAACCATGTTTAGAGATTTTTTAATATTTTCATCTTTCGTAGCGATAACGAAATCCAATTTCCTGCTATGAAAAACTAGAATCAATTACTCTACGCGGTCTTTAGAACTCAACTCTACAAAGGAAGGCCAGGATATAATCTCAACAATACCTAAGAAGGTACAGTGAAAGAGACTTGACTTTAAATTAAATTGCGACGGGGTCCCGCTGGTTGAATTGCCTTACAAAATAATAACTATAATCATAGGCCTATAAAGTGGATAATCTTATGGGTTCCAATCCAAATTGAAAGTTCATGTTTATTGCTTGAACTTAGTACGTTAAGTGAATATAAAGGTGGAAAACAGTCCCTAAAATTATTTTTCTCACTTTTGAAGTACCAAGAGTTTTATACGTATAAAACTGAAAATAGTTTGCTAATCAGGAGTACAATCGATATGACTATTATAAATAGTTATTTTTTAATACAATTATCATTATAAAGTTTTAATTCATTTAAAATTGGATTTTGTTTGACTTTCTAGTGTAAATAAAGTCTGATACACGAAAACAATTATTTTTAATGTGCTTTTAATTCGTTTTTCTGTCCCAGTATCTGTATGTAATGAAATCTCGCTAGTTAAAGACCCACTTCCCTGTTAGATTGAGCTAAAATTTAGCAACAACCAGCTGATTTGATGATGGTGACGGTGAACAACGGCACTCCTCGATGAATAATAGTAGCAGTGTTTGGAAGCATGTTGATCGGAACACCGTTCACTAATTTCATAAAAGCTTGAAATAAGGGCCTTACTTAAAAACGATACTCAAGTTGATCTATGCTTAAAATCAAGAACCTAGTTAAAATCATCCTTGTTAAAATGTATCTCTCAACTTCGCTTACGGCAATCGTCACACACGAAAACGAGACAGAGCAATTTTAAGCATTTATCAACTTGAATAAGTAAGGCCAGAATTTTTCAATGAACTTGTAAGGTTTCTGATGTTTTGCATCATTTTGACGAGACGTTGTACACATTCTGTTGTTGTTACCATACAAGCAGTGAATCCATCCTGGATTCACTGAAAAATCTGTAATACATACCTATATCTACTCATACTTTATGTATTAGTCACACACAGATTTTTCCGTTATGAAAAAAGAGTCATCCGTTATATTTACGTAAGTACATTTGGTGATTAGTTATCATCATAATAATCAGCCTATACTAGTCCACTGCTAGATATGGGCTCTCAAGGCACGCCACTCAGCCAGATTCGGCTTTCCTCTCAGCCAATGTCAGTCGAACAGTAACTGAAGATAATTCATTTAAATAAGATAAAGGTGTAGCAAAAGTTTGAATACAAAGAGTGCGAAATAAATTATTCCAAGTAATAAGAAGTTACCGAGAAAGTTTCAAAAGGAAATTCCAATAGAAAATAACTCTTTCGCCACGTTTTTTGCCAATGGAGAACTCGTGTTACTTTACCTTCTACATAAATCATAAAAATTCAGTCTTGAACCTTTTACTTTTATCCTAAAAAAGCCAAAAAAGATGTAGGCAATTGCCAGTTCAAATACAAAAAAGTATTTGAGACTTTTATAAGTTAGTAAAAACAAACCTTATTCGGGTACGTAACTGAACCTTTTCTATTGGCTTTAAAAATAATCTATCCACTAAAGTTAACTAAGACTATACTTAGATACATTGGCAATTTTTTTTACTAAGTATAGCTCTGCACAAACCTTTTGGAGCAAAATCATATTGCGGATTTTTCAAGCATCTAGCTTAGTGGCACTCAAGCGTTGCCAAAAAACTTGCACGATATTCATTCAGTTTTTCATCAACACTTTGAAAACTAAAAGCTTTGGATCATCCCTGAAAGCTTTTCACAATATTCCTAACTGAAAGAAATCCGTAGGGATTTCCGTTGCCCAAAAACTACAACGTTATTGCGGAAAATGGATTGATGGCAACACTGAACTTGAAACATGAAATAAATATGTCGAAGATGTATAACTGACATATCATAAGAGAATTCAATTTATAAAAATCTTGTTGAATGTGAAACCTCATTTTTTAAATCGGTTGAAAAATTGTTAACATTATTTATTTATTTATAGGAAAACCAACAGCTTTTTTACACAAAAATTTACAATGGAAAAACTATAGAAAGCTAATTACAGGTTCTCACGAATTAAACAGACAAAGTCAGTTTGCAGCCAGATTTAATTTTTCGGAGAACCACTCGCAGACTACGTGAAAGCTTAATGTTAAATGTTCTGGAACAAACAACTGGGACCTATGGTTAATCGAGCCTTCGAAACACGGTCGTACTCAGTTGTAAATTCCACTTTCTTGGTCATCCTAAGAGCATGACCAATGGCACCTTTGAGTTGGTAACATAAAAAAAGTTCCATGAGTTAAGTTCCTCGTAAGAAGGGTTCTTACGAGGTATTTAAGCCAATGATTTCGTCGTTCCTATTCCCAACTCAGGCCTTCCCATGCTATCTGGGGCTCGTAATTCATTATTGTGAAACTTTTCCAATTTCGGGATCCCTAGATATTTAATAGTTTGAAACCGCAATCTTAGTTTCTGATAGAAAACTTCGTGATCCTCCAAAAGTTAAATACTTTGGGAGAATTTTCATAGCATCGATCTTGACCTATAATTTTGTAAACAAAGCTAATCAGCGTATTTTTAGGGTCCCTTACCCAATGCGTTTAATTGGGACCATATTACTAACACTACGCTGTCTGTCTGTCCGTCTGTCTGTTCAATCTTAAAGCCCTAACAGACGTGTGGATTTGGTTGACCTCAATCGCCGTCTGATCAACGGGAGAGAAAGAGAGGGAAATATGTTATGCCCACTCTTTCTCTCCCGTTGGTTAGACGGCGGTCCGTCAACCAAATCCACACGTCTGTTAGGGGTTTTATAACAGCTTTATTATTTCAAACCGTATTAGATAGCCAGTTGGAATTTTTACAGAATATGTAATTTCACGGGGGTTAACTAAGAAATAACAATAAAAAAAAAAAAAAAACTAAAGGGTAAAACTAAACTACCCCTTGGATCTAAAATTTTTTCCTAAAAATCTTGGCAAAAACTTGACATTGGCGCCCCTCACCTCTAGCATTAGATAATGAATGATTTAAAAAAGGTCCTGGAGTAGGGCACTACTCAACAAACGTTATTTACGCATTGTTTTATTTGCTCTAATGTAAAAACGGTAATACGTACAAGCGTCTAACTTCACAAATTTTTCACCACCGGGTGCGGTCGGTATTTGGATGGGTGACCGCATGGGCGTGATGTTGTCTTACTGCACTCCTTTTTGTATTTGTGGTGGTACGGAACCCTCAGTGCGTGAACCCGCACTCGCACTCGCACTTAACCGGGTTTCGACACTTAAATGCACATAAAATTAAAAGGTAGAACGACGGAGGGAGAGACGCACTGCGGGGGCAATATGATCCCGATAACACCCTATGGGTACGAAATCTTTTTTTGAACGGGTTATAATTATACCTACAATAATGCCTGTTACTATAATGTAGCAAATGTTACAATTGCGTGTCTCTACGTATATAGGCATGATCAAATTGAACCAAGTCGGAATACTAGAAATTGTTTAAGAAAACCCAATGTGTAACTACCCGTTTTATTTTTCAGTCACGTGCTCTGTCGTATTTCATGATCATAACTCCGTCAGTCGACGAGACAATAAGGCGGAATATTTATGTCGACATCTGCCTAGTCCGTACGACAGTTTGGCGTTTTATTCATGAATCAAAAGGAAATTATGTTAAAGCCCGTATATATAGCTATCACATCGTATGTAGGCATTCATATTTGCAATATTGTTGTTCTAAGATGATGGGGAGAATGAAATTAGAAAGTTTTAGACGTGGCCAACATCACATACAACCTTTTTTCGTCCCCCTTTTTTGTTTTTAAAACTTTGACACTATAAGAACTTTATGCCTTGTTTTTTTTGTGCCAACGTGCGAATATCATGTCACCGCGTTGTATTACTTTCCTAAACTTGTGTATTTTTGAGTATTAATGTGTAATAATGTGGATGGTGTGGTGGAATATTATTTATTACGTGTTTGTGAACGCGCTTGTGAGCAAGTAATATATGTAATACAAAAGCCAAACGTGTCTTTTAGTGTTATTTCCAAAACTCTGTAGAAGCCTTTAGTTAAGTCGCCATCACTTTGCTGGATCATGACATACCGCCATATAAGACGAAAGTAAAAATAGGGTGGTATTGACATGCCAAAGCGTCACTTGAGGGTGACGTAAGGATTCGAGATACCTTTATTCACGTCTATAAATATGGGGGTTAGATTTGTCCGTGACTTCCTTCGCTTTACTTTGACTTGTTTGATAATATATTTTCAAAATACTTAGAAAATATTTTTAAATTCTTGACACTGGCAAATGCATAGACGTCAAATAATATGGTAGGAAACATGTACATAATGAAATTCTAAATTGCTGTTTTTTTTTAGTGAAGACTTCTTTAGGCGCGTTGAGTACTTTTAGGGTAAACAAAAATAACGGAACTCGCGTCAACGTCACGCTATAGTACCGTGTATTTTAAAACAGCGCCACCTCTTGTAGATTAGGTGAATTACTAACAAAAAATTTACTTATAACGTGCAGTCGTATGACTGATGTGTTTTTTTTTATTTATTATAAGGCTTTTTGTTTTATTAATGTATATTTTTAGCTTCTTAATTAAATGCCTTCAGTGACTTTCAATTGAAGTTAGGCAAATATAAACAATTGAAATCGGTCGGAAATATCTACACTAAATTTCTTACTGTACTATGCTCTAAGTTCTTTCAAAAGTATCCAAATATAGCTACTCATTCATAAGCATAATATAAGACTTAATAATTCGGGAATTATTCCAAACTCACTTGGCAGCGACTCGCTGAAACTAGATTAAACAGGGTCTAAAATAATGAGGTGAGAAGTACTTTTCTGTTCTTACTCCGTTTAGATTAGCCTAATATATTTTAAAGGCCAAAGAAGTGGTTTGCAAAAGAGGATTTTAGCATGATTATGTATGTAGCATGGAGTCAGGTTATAGGTACTTCCGAGGGATGGAAATACTAAACACTAAATCGGAAAAATACACAAATTAATTAATAAAAAACAGACTGTGATAATTTGTTCAACTATATTCAACAAGACAGCCCCGTTAGCTCAGTTGGTAGTGTACCTGCCTTCTGCGATTGGGGGCGTAGGTTCGATTCCTACCTAGGGTAAACATTTGTGTGATGAACATTTGAGTTTGTTTTTTAAGTACTTATATCATTATCTGGCAGCCATATTACAAGATTTGCTTAGTTTGGGGTCAGATGATCATGTGTGCAATAAATAAATATAAATAAGTAAGTTTTCAGATTTTATGTTATAATGGGTTCTTGGTTTTATAGTAAGTACTTTTTTTTGTATATGGATAGGTTCATTATATAATAATTAAGTACTTACTATGTTTGGCTTAGTATACTCTAGCCCAGTAGAAACACACCAGCATACATTGCCTAAATAACATTGCCAGGATGAAGTGATGTGACGTGTGATATTGTATATAGTTCACCAATAAATTAAGTGTATCTGTTGTATTGCTCATAATATAAATTTAAGTTTAAAATTGTGAAGAGCGTAAAACGAGAGAAAAAAAAAGATGGACTCAATAGTATTTAAGTTTAATTTAAGTCAAATGTTGTTAATAATTTTACGTCTGACATTTTTTTTGTTCAATGAGCAACCAAAGGCATGGACGATTTTGTCCATGGTGTAAATGTATTAGATAAAAATAAACTGTATCTGTGTCTGATAATCCTCGGCCATCGGGTAAAAAGTAACACACTTGAAGCGCTCAATTATATAAATCCACACTAATATTATAAAGAGGAAAGATTTGTACCTATTTTTGTATGTTTGTATGTTTGTAATGAATAGGCTCCGAAACTACTGAACCGATTTGAAAAATTCTTTCACTGTTGGGAAGCTACACTATCCCCGGGTGACATAGGCTATATTATATTTTGTAGCGAGGCCGAAGGCCGAGCTTACACTCGTGCGAAGCCGGGGCGGACGGCTAGTGTCAAATAAAAATACAAATCGCTAATAACAGATATGCAAGAGTTTTTGTCAAAGCATAGTTCTAGCTTCTCAAAGCTCAAAGAAGCTAATTAAGTTTTCTATTTTGAAACTACGTTTCCGTCGTCTCAACCTTTGAAAAAGTTGCAATCTAGCTGCAGTTAAACAAACTAATCAGACTTGTAGCTCAAAGGAACTAAAGACCAATCCTGCTAATAAATATTGAGCGAAATTGCAATATAATTTATTGAAGATAATTCATTCGACTTTGCTTCCTATTATTGTTGAGTCGAATTAAATTATCCAAATTTTCTATGAATATTTTTTAGCACTTAGATATCAATTTATAACTACGTATGAAATGCATATCAGACTCTTCAATTCTCACCAAGCAGCTTTTGTACATCATAACCAAAGACTTTTCTTTCTACGACTTTTAAAAATTTGCAAAAAGAAAACAGCTGTTCCATAGAAAAAGTTCATTGAACCGCAACAATATACGTATATGTATAACAAAATGTATGCATGATTTTTGTTTGGAAGGTCCAGTGGGGTTAGTACGAGAACTTGCGAAAAAGTTATCGATACGTAAACGATAGCAAATGTATGAAAAAAATCAGTTTCCTTTTACGTCCGATAGAGGCGCTGTTAAATTTTTCATACATTTTGATATCGTTTACGGAACGAATACTTTTTCGCAAGTGCTCGTACTACGGCCACAGGTTTCAAAGGTACAGGTCATAAAACTTTTAAAAAATCAACAAAATCAAAAATATACGTATACACTGATGACATTTTGGTTTGTGGTTCCCTTTTTCTTCTTTTTTAGTTTGAGTATAACGTCTCTATTGATAAAACCTCATTGGTAAACATGGGTTTAATAATGTACCAGCATACCAGCTGTAGGTAATTAAAGCACTAATTATCCGTGGCAGGCGGCTGGATTCAGAGTTAACTAGAGCTAACTGGAGTACTGCATTCAGTGGCTAGTAGCTAGTGCACTGAATAAGTTAGTGACCTCCTATGAAAAAAAAAACAAGGTTCAACAACGGTGCGAGACGATAATAAAGTGTTACTTTTTTTAATGATACTGGAGATACAAGACGAGCGAAGTCGCTCGCCTGATGGCTCTTCACGCTTGCCCATAACAGCTCAACGCCACTCAGAATTTTGAACTTCAACAGTTCAAAACCCTGGATGGCAATGCACTGCGCTCGTACTAACACTAATACGTTTAACGTATTACTTACACCACAAAAAGAACATTACAAGAATAATAAGTGATTATCTCAGATATAAATAAAAATACACATGGATTACGGCGTACTGCCAAAGTGAAATCAAAATTGCTTCCAAAACTACGTGAATTGCATACTGAAAACATCAAATGACTAGCACACATGTATCAAAAAGTGGCTTCAGTTTTCGTGTTCACCCTAACCCTAACTTAACGGTCTCCTCCATAATTATGTAATCTATATATTAGGATATCGTAGATATCATTTAGTAAATAGGTATATTAATAAATCCAAAATAACAGGGGGAAAAGCGCAAATCAGTGCTACTTTCATATTAATTTTCTATCGAGCGAAATGTCCTTAATCGTGTTTCGGTATTTACGGTTTCCTAGATAAAACATTTAATTTTGATAGGACAACTTTTTTTAATATCATGAAATCCGTGGAAGTAGACGAACGAAAACTATAGAATGACCATAATAGTTGCTAAAAGTGGGAAAAGAGGGCCTTAAAACAGGACAGTACGGCCACTGTCTGAATAGCACTACAGTTTACATAAAGCTTAACACGAAATTGATGTATTGTCCATAGCAATATCAAAATGTGCGAGAAATACGCAATGTGCGAGAGTCACGAAACGGTTTATCGTTTTGACTTTCTCAATTTCTCACTAAAATACCGGGTGCAGTAATGTCTCCCACGCATTTGATGTTTTTTAGAGATATAAAATGATTGTGTCTACTTTTAAATAATTAGACGTAAACATTTCAAAATATTTAGAACTTTTTAAAATAGTTTTTATTATGACCAGAATATATGGGAAAACTGTTTATCCCATATTGGTCGTTATAATTAATATCTTCGCAAAATTACCGAAGCATATGTTTAAAATGACAAAGAAATTTTTTGTTAAAAAAAACCCTCAAATGTGCGATTTAAATAGCGGTGCTCCATATTCTGGGCTTTAAGGACGAGTGAGTCAGTGCCGCATCTACCTGTATATGGAATAAGAAGACTGTAAAACACTGTTTTAAACTATCACGGTTGTTCACTACTGTTATAAGATTATTTACGGGATATTTACCGTGGTAAGGTTGTGAAGACGCGGGAAGAGTATTGTTCAGTCTTCCCGTGAACATGGTGCATGTAACTGCGCCCAAATATCGGGAGCTCCTTCCACAACCTTATACCACGGTAAATATCCCGTAAATAATCATATAACTGTAGAAAACTTGTAGATTTTACCCTCCTACCATCTCTAACAGTAAATCTAAAGATATGTCATATCAATCACGCATCTATTTTTTAATAAATTCCGGGACCATCTACTCGGTTCTTAACATAAAGGAAAAGTTCTGTAAAGGAATTCCTGCATTATAAGCTAATACGAATCGCTTCGTGCGCGGGTAAACGCATATTGGCTAAAATTTTCAGCTTCACAAAATTCTGCGGAAGTTTAGTTTGGTTCGTTTTGAAATTTTAAGCATTTTTTTTCTTTGTACTTTATTTATAGACTAGCCGCCCGTCCCGGCTTCGCACTGGTGGTTTTTAAAACGTAATAGTAATAAATAAAACCTATGGCAATAAGGAATAATGTAGCATTCTATTGGTGAAAGAATTTGTGAAATCGGTCCAGTTACAAACATACAATAATCCAAAAATAAGACCCTGTCCTAGCATTTCCTTCAAGGTTTATATTTCGTGACATAATGAAACTCGTGTGGCGGTCTTTTTAATTTTATTTTTTAAATTCTGGACGTTTCGGAATTTCCCCCGTGATCCGGACCAAAACCTAAATTCCTGGGCATGTCCTGAAAATTCTGGACGTATGGCAACTCAACCGTTCCGTGTAACGGTTGCCGAAAGAAGGTTTCAGGATCTTTATGATGAAATTCAGGATATTTTTGCACACACGGTCATCTGTCCCCAAACTAAGCAAAGCTTGAACCATGGCTGCCAGAGACACATACATACATATTTTTAAATACATACTTGAATATTATTAACACCCAGATAAAGAACAAACAAATGTTTATCACATGAATGTTTATCCTAGGTGGGAATCGAACCCACGCCTTTAAGCGCAGAAGGCAGGTTCACTACCAACTTAGCCAACGGAGCTACAGTGATGCTCTAAATGTTACAAATTAGGACATATTTTAAGAGATGTAATTTTGGCTGAAATGTTTCACATCTAAAAACCACGGTTTTGACCTTATAAATTTTCAGTACCTGTTGTAAACCCCTCGCTATAATATAACGATACTACGATATCACAATAAGATTTGCTTTAAGTATAGAATTATTTCTAAGAACAGTGTGGTAATAGGGTATCTTAACGGCACTATCAAAGACACTCCTATAACCTTAATCAACCTAATTTGGTAGGGCGGAGCATTTGCCTTGTGAGTTTTGATTTTGACACATATAACAATTTAGTAAAGTTCAAAGTTTGGTGTGGGCGAAGGGTATTTTCATAAAATTGAACCTTTGGGACTCCAATCAATGGACAATGTACCTACATACAATATACAATGATTGGAGTCCCAGAGGTTCCATTTTATGAAAATACCATACAGGGTTACGCATATTCCCTGTACGAAGCTGAAAGGAGGTCATTGTACTCATCATTATGAACAACTTTTACTATAAAGAACAATCCTGAAATCGCGAAAAAAAAAACAGTTCAATACATTTTGTCGAGTGTCGATAACCGTTTTCCATGTAACAGCACTTTTTTATCGATTTCAGTGTTGGTCCTTAATAGTCGTTCATAACGATGAGTACATTAACCTCTTTTCGGCTTGATACAGGGTATATGTATTTTTTTTGTAAACTTGTATTATTTTGAGTGTAATAATGGTGGTGTAATAATTTATGAACGTGCTCGAGTGTAGAAAATTATTTCGTCATGATTCCAAAACTCCCCAGAAACCTCTATTATAGTAAAGTCTCCACCACATTACTAGGGCATGATTTAGACCTGACCGTGACTCACTTTCCCTGACTTTGAATGTGATCATGACTAGTTTTACAATCTACATCTACACTAATATTATGAAGAGTAAAGATTTGGATTTTTGTATGTTTGTAACGAATTAACTCAAAAACTACTGGACCGATTAAAAAAATTTGTCACCGTTGCATTGCTACATTATTTCTGAGTAACATAGACTATATTTATTACTTGTACATTGTAATGTTTTTTTTTAACTCCACCCGTGTGAAGCCGGGACGGGCGGCTAGTATTTTATGAAACTTGAAAAAGTCAATAGGTACCGGACACTGGACAATGCACAAAACGTGTGACGCCAAGTATATCCTCTGTAGACGAATGAAGAAGAAAAAAAAAAGAAGCAGTCATAGTACTGCACGTCAGAACTTAAGTCGTAATTAACCTATTCTACAAGAGATGGCGCTATTTTAAAATACACGGTACAGCGTTCGGTGACGATGACGCGAGTTACATGATTTTAGTTTACCAAAAAAGTTCTCAACGCGCCTAAAGAAGTTTTCACTTCAAAAAGGTCAGGTATGTTTCTTTTATGTTTATCACGTTGTTCGCTTTAATAAACAAATACTAACTAGGTAGTTTATTAATTTTATACTATTAGTGTAAATAGTTTACGCACTTCAGACGTAACAAACTCGTGGAAAAATTACAGCTTCGGTAAATGATTCAAATCACAGAATAATAGTCCATCTTCTGAGATTCAAATTCAATTCTGCTTTAGCATTCCGAATCTTCCCGACTCGGTAATTTAGTCAGCAAAAGCTAACTTTTTTAAATTGGGAGACGGCAACCGCAATGAATACAGATGATATTAGAAATCGAAGAAGGCGAACAAGTAAAACAATTTTAGTAGATGATTGGGGTATGAGAATTTATTATTTCGGTATCTTTTGATCACCTGTGAATAAAAATAAAATAAAAATGGTTCGAATACATAACGCAAGTAGGTATGCAGCTATTTTTAACCGAATTCAAAAAGGCGTTTAAAAAAAAAATTGTTCACGGATATCTCTGCCAACTGTTGACCGATAAAAAAAAAATCTTTTGTTCGGTAGGGTATATATTTCCAATTTGGTCCCATTATCACTCAAGTCAGGATCTGATGATGGGATCTCAGGGAAATCGAAGGCAACCCTCAAATTTTATAGGCACTTATTACATTTTTCATATATTTAAAGCTGTTCAAGTATTTGCGTCTGATCATCATCTCATATGGATGAGCTGATGATGAAGGGTACAACTCCTCAACGGTTAGGAATTTAAAGAAAATTCTTTCAAAATTATACGTACTCACGGACCGATAGCTGTATTCTTTCAGGCTATTAGAACCGACTTCAAAAAAGGTGGAGGTTCTATGTTAAGTCGGTTTTTTATGTGATCCAGTCTTATATCATCTAGAGATAATAAGGAAAACATCCATGGCCGTGCCACGAAGTACAATACGGCACAGTTTATTTATTCTTATCGTTTATTTTAACTTACTGTATTGTTTAGAATAGGTACGTATTCTAAGCAGTATTGATAATAATTCGTACAAGCGTACGCGCAGTGGCAAGCAAATTCGAATGGTCAAACTACTCGTTGCCTAGCGAGTGATATGACTATTTTTAAAATGCGACGTTTGTTTGGGATTTCGTTAGAAAGTAATTCATTTCGCATGATTTTGCATGATATGTTCGTGTGAAACATCGTACAAGCGATTCAAAAATCGCGCTTCAGGCCGTTCGTTGATCTCTAGCTAGCATTAGCTGATATTTTATTTGCATTACTTTAGGAACATTTAAAACAAAATTAATGAAACAGTTTTTCTGTGGTATCGTATCAGAAGGATCAGGGCGTTTCCCGAGCTTTATACTCTGTATTGCCTTCGATACGAAGTAGTGTTTAGTAGTTGTACCTCACGGCTTCATACTATTTTCTAAAGGAACTAAATTTTCTCCATGATTATCGGTGGGGTCGATAAGAAGAGAAGAAAAAATATTGAATGCAGAACCCGCCGGAACAACCTAGAGCGAGCGAGGTTTGCATGAATGGCACTTCGACTCGCTGTGTATGAACGGCACACTTCAACCTTAGCCCAATCCGTGTTTATTGCGCTACCACACCACAGTGCAAAATATCAGTAGGAAATCTTCTTTTGAATCTTCAATATTTGTACTAGTAGCCTTACTTGAGACCCAATTCCCAGTCCAGGTTCGATAGATGATAGATCCATAGGCTGACCAGCAGCCGTATATGGATCTTTGATCGGGATCGCGAGTGTCAGAATTTTGACACTTGAAAGGGGTTATGACGCAAAAAAAAAGCGTTGTCATTTTTTTTACAAAATTTTGACACTCGCGATCCCGATCAAAGATCCATAATAGCCTCGCAGTACTAAAGCAAGCTACTTAAGCGTTTCGATTCTACGTTTCTAATCTGTACGGTTTCGACCGCGTTTGGCGGTCCTTTTCAAGGTGAAGCGCGTGCGGCTTCGTCTTGCTTTCCACTCAATAGCAATTTCCAGTTTTTTTTATACATGCGCAAAATATAAACTATAGCTGAGAAGAGAGCTGTTAAAATTTTAAGATTTTTTTCTAAAATAATACCTTGGTTTTGAATACGGAACGAATTCTTTAAATTCGTTCAAATGTTAACGTTTGTGGTTTATGCGTGATAATTTGGAATTATGTAGATACTTTATATACCTACTGTTACTATCTAACTGTGGCTGTCTATAAAAGGAGGTTTGGATGAAAAATATAAAGGCATTAAGTAGCATGTGCGCGCCACTGAAATGGGTATGCAGATATAGTGAAGTTTTAATTTTAAAAGAATGTTTTATTTTACTTAATAGAAATAATTGAATAAATCAAATATTTTAGAAGGTCATTTTTTTAATTATGTTATACTTAAGAGTAGGTATGCTTCGTAAGTCTTTTTCTTTATTCGTTTTTTTATTGCTAAATAGGCTTGCGCTTGGCCGCCAACTAGCCTGATGCTAAGCGATGATGCGGCCTACGGTGAATCACGCTTGCCTAGAAGAAACCGCATCACTCTTGACTTGAAGACCCCAGATTGTAACTATCGGGGAACACCCATTCAGGCAGTGCATTCCACAATCTAGCAGTTCGCACAATAAAAGTGGAACCAAAGCGCTTCGTACGGGTTTTCAGAATGTCAACTATAAAGTGTCGTGTTCGTAAGTCTAAATCCAACATTGTTCGACGTCATAGTTGAATAATTATCAATATGAAAAACCGACTTCATATTTTTTTTAGAACTGGACCAAATTGAAATGGGACCACACGGGAAGCACCAGCTTTCAAATAAAATAAGAATCATCAAAATCGGTTCACCTAGTCGAAAGTTCTGAGGGAACAACATAAAAAAATACAGTCGAATTGAGTACCTCCTCCTTTTTGGAAGTCGGTTAAAAACAGGCACCCATGCTATTGGAATCTTCGAAAGTTTTCATACTAAGCACACAGATGGATGCCTCAGCTTACAGACAAAAAAATCGATAACAACACGTATTGCATTTTATGATAACGTATAATATTTACTAATTTTAATAATTTCTTCTTCATTTTTTACTTTATCATGTTCGTCATAAGGTTTGCACGGCTTGGTATCATTCATTCCGTTTTCCCCAAACTTAGTCATGGCCTCTACCAGTTCTTTCTTATCAGGCTTTGAAGGTACCCTGGTGAAGATGACCACGTCTCCTCTGGCACAGTCTCGCATGAGAAGCAGGTTCTTGGTCACCAGCCACTGGTCTGGGGTCTGGTCTAAGAGAGTGATGGTTTTGCTGTCATCTGAAAATATGCACTTTTTAAATGAACTGACTGTGATTTGTTTTCTCTGCTAAGACATGAATAACTTATAGTACAACAGCTTAGTTGGTAGTGAAACTGCCTTCTGCGCTTGGGGGCGCTGGTTCGATTCCCACCTAGGACAAATATTATTTTGTGTAATGAACATTTGTTTTTGTTCTATGTCTGGGTGTTAATATCTATTTAAGTATGCATTTAAAAATATATATGCATGTATATCAGTCTCTGGCAGCCATTATTACTAACTTACTAACTAAGCTTTGCTTAGTTTGAGGTCAGATGACCATGTGTGTAATAATGTCCCTGATATTTATTTTATTTAGTGGTTTCCGATACAAATATGTGAGTATATGTTAATCCAGAACATAGGTTATTTTCACACCAAATTTAATTCAATTCCGCTCAGCCATTACGAAGTAGAGTAGAATAAACATAGACATTTAGAAAAACAATTATAAAGAACGTGTGATAACATTTTTTTACAAACAAGTGACACTAAAACAATACAGAACACCAGCAAACTAAAACTAACTAATCTTATACCTATCCTAGGGTAGATTAGCCAGTTTTAAATTAAAATAAAAATGGCTAATCTACTTAAAACAGTTACCAATAGACCGTTACAAGTCTAGATACTCATTTATTACATGCATTTTTCATTTCACCTTAGAGAAATTGGTATATTCCACTTTGATCACCTGGGTGATCATAGGCGACTCTTTAGTGTTCTTTGATCACCTGTGAATATAATCACCTAGGTGACCCTGGGTAATTCCATTCAAATTATTATTTGGGTATTTTTTTATCACCCCCACCAAGGTGACTATTTGAATTATTTTTTCGATATCTTTTAATCACCCATAAATATATATATTTTTCTTTAGGAACCTCTTTGATTCAAACTATCTGAGATATTATTCAAAGAGATAGGAATGCTATTTACTGAAAACTATGGAGGTAAAGACAATGGTTTGGTACGAATTTACTTTCTGCATTAGCGGATAAAAACGATTTTAAAAGATAAAGAAGACCTTTCCGAGCTGGTTAGATGCAAAACTAATAACGACTCTTTTGACGTCACCCTGTATGCTGTCGACGTACAATAGTAAAATGATGACTAAAAAACACTGCCTCAAAAACCAAAACACCTACGGGCTTACATAAAAACGTTACTCAAGTTGATCTATGCTTAAACTTACTCTCAACTTCTTGCTAACGACAACCTTCACACGGGAAAACAAGACAGAGCAACTTTAAGCATAGATTAACTTGAGTAACGTTATTAAGTAAGGCCCCTAATATAAGAAATAAGTTAAGATAATATTACTTTAAGAGACGTTTTATCATTTCCAACGATACCAACTCCAAAGGGATGCTTAAATGGCAAAATTAATTCTGTATCCCGACATTTTCCAGAGAAGGGTTAGTTCTCAGAGAATTTCGGAGGTCGGAGTAATATTAACTGTGTAGTAAGTCTTAACTCGTTGGGAACTCAGCTTAAATTGTCATGATTCTGGAATCGTGGGGACATTTACTTTGTTCTATAAGATATTATAAGTTAGCCAGTTGGTTGGAAAACTACGGTCTACGTGTAGTGGCTTTCCAACCCAAATATAGGCAGGCATATCAACATTAGAAAATATTTCTCAAAACTTTGAAAAAAACCAATAGGTAAAGACAAAATTTGGTTACTTGTTTTGATTTTACAGTAAAAAAAAACTCTATAAACGAGAAGACGATACCAGGAGCATTTTAAACAAGCCCTTGCTTAACAAATCTACAGCAACATTTGAAAAAGGTAAAGTTTGTTTGTATGTATGTTTGACGTAATTTCTGAAACTAACAATCCGATTTTTTTAGTTATAGAAAGCTACACTATCCGTGGGTAGCATAGGATATGTATTGTTCACAGTGTAGACGAAACCACACGCAAAAGCTTTTAAAAAAGAAGATGGCAGTTGTTACTTATTATATAGCAGTGTTATATATTGCCCACATTAATTTTGATATAATGTTGGGCATAAATACGTTTAAAATGTTGTTTAACCTATCTTAAGATCCCCTGGAATGACGATATAAGGCAGCTGGCTGTGGCTGAAAGCGAAAATCCGAAGATTGCGCTCAGTGGCATATCTTGGGAGGCCTATGATCAGTGGGATTAGGATAGGCTGATTTTGTTATGCAACTGAGTGATGAAACGAGAAAGCTCGCACTCGTTTGATGGTAATGTTACGATTGCTTATTACAGTTCAGTACCACCCAGAATTCAGAACTTCAACAGTTCAAAACCCAGCGCGGTAACGCACTGCAATTGTCACTCCTAGAATCCTTAGATAAAGCCCCGAAATGTCACTGGAAATATTTTCATTTAATCCGAAACATATAAATGATTGCACACTTCTACTTAGTAGTTGAATAAATGGCAAAGCTTTTCTAGGCAGACTCTACCTTACCGCATTTTTTAAATGAAAGCTTCCACCAGTAATTCCACCAGTCAAAGAGAAGGGTCTTTAATCAGTGTGTGTTCCCAGTAATGACATATAGTACAGAGACGAGGTTCTTATCTGCTGGCCTTTTAGAAAAACTCAAGTGGGCAATGGAAAGAGCTATGTTTTTTTATATATATAGAGTAAGAAATCTATTCACTCTAGCCTTGAAGATGCCTAGATTGTAGTTCTCAGGAAACAAGGAGGACGGCAAGGAGTTCCATTCTTGGGCAGTGCCTATCATAAAAGACGACCCAAACAGTGAATGCAGATGACAGGCGGTCGTTCAGTGTGGCGATCTAAGGGAGAGGCCTATGTTCAGCAGTGGACGTCTTCTAGCTGATGATGATGAATTGTTATTCATCATCAGCAGCTAGAAGACGTCCAATAATATTTAATGGAACACCAGTACTGAAGATTGTCAAAAAATATTATATCTTTAAAAAAGTCAAAGGTTGTTTGTATGCCCTGGTGATGAGAAAACGGTGTATGATTGCCGTTGACGAATATTGGGTTCGCAAGACGAGACTTTCTGAGTAACAGTGGGAAAAAGATGATCATTTCTTCAACAGATATTCGAAATTATTACTTCTTTGCTAAATATTATATTAATAAACTTACTATTAGTGGATTGCGATAACACTATGTTCTCCAGAACACCTTTGTCGCTTTTCGATCCTTGCAGAAAGTGTTTTCTATTGTCCGTCTGTTTTCCCGTCGAAGTCAACTCTAGGTAACATTCGTGCCAGTCAATGGAGTCGTTAAAAGAAGTATACTTTACTTTGTTCCGCTTTCGACACTGAAAAGATTAACACAAGATTATAAATTAAGAAACAAAAAATCTTATAATTATATCCACCATAAAGCGACATTTTAGCGTGAAAAGTATATTTTTTTACTCCACACGTTTTGTCCATGTAATGTCAGCTATATCTCGTAAACTATTTAAAGCAGTGTTGTTTTTAAAAGTAAATTTTAGCTCATGAACTTTGTTCAGTTTTTAGTACGTGTATACATTGAAAAAATCATCGTTGATAGTCGATCTCTAAGCTAAGCTTGGAGATTAAGGAAATTTGAAAAATAAATTAATATAATCTTGACAGACATAATATGAAATCGAAAAAGGCTTAAAAACTTGAGCGCAGTCCAAGAGTTTTCCGACTTTGACGCATTCCTGCTAGCAATAGGAAAAAGAAATGAAAATAAAGGGAAAGGAAAAGATGATAAAAAACTGTCTAAAAGATTTTAGATTGTACTTACTTGAAGTGAAGTTTTTTTTAAAACAATCTTAAAGCATGACAACGTATAGTCCGCCAATATATATGAAAGCTGCCAGACATCAGCCATACTCTCAATGTCCAGGTCTGGGATATCTTTGAAATGTGGACATACTTCTTTCATCGCAGCGTGTAGTTGAAACTCTAGTTCTTGCAGCTCGAAATGGGTTTCGTTTAATTGGGCTAAAATAATAATAATAATTCGATCAAATAGACAGATATCGTACGCCGTACATGCACTGAGAATGGAAGTTTTCCAACAGGCAATTAAAAAATATTAGTTCATAAAAATGCAATAGATGGCGTTGACGCGACATGGCTATGAAGATTTAGCAAAACCACAGACGAAGAAAGGTCGATAAAAAAACTTGCTATTTCTCATAGACAGTCAATTATCTATCTGTGTCTGTATGACACTGCCATGCTTGTATTTGTGCTATTTTATTTCGTAGTATAATAGTATTTTGTGGTTATTGTTTGATAACAATGTACTAGTTTTCCACAACACAACACAAATTAGTAGGTGAATAAGTATGCTTTGCCTAGCCGTGTTATAAAATGTCTCCTCTTCCTTGTATTGTAGGTTTCATTAAACAAATGAAAAATATTATATTTGTTGTTAGAATGAATAACATTACGATCTTGACGAATTTTAATCTTTGTTAAAATTGTGCGAATGAGACAAGTCAGGCTGGTGAGGTTACCTTTTGAAATACTGATGGAAGCAGGAGTAGGGTGAAGAGAGTGCTCATATATTGTAGTATCTGAACTTTCCTCGCTGTCATCAAAGGTAAAACTATCTACAGGATGTTTAGTGAACTCCGGCGCAGCTTGTGTCTCCTTGTGAACTTTGCACGAGCAATTATGGTTTTCAATTTTGGTGATGTTGGCTGAAATAGGTAATAATATTCACAGTAAAATATACAATAGTATTTGCATAGGTATTCATAAGATGGGCGATGGTGGCCGGGCGATATCATGTGCGCTTTGCAATCTGTCGTTACCAGGTTCGATCCTCGGCCTACATAACTCTAACTAAATTATGTGCAGTTTCAATGCCACCGTTTAACAACGGTAAAGGAAAACTGTATGTCTAAGAACCTCAAAAGTCCATAGACGTAAGGCATTTATCAACATGCACTGGGTCAGCATAGTGCATTAGGGCCCAGGTCCTCACTCTCTGAGAGAAGACTTGTGTCCCAGCAGTGGAAACATGATATAAAGTAGCTAATAGACGTATATAACTTGACAGTCCCGTTAGCTCAGTTGGTAGTGAACCTGCCTTCTGCGCTTGGGGGCGTGGGTTCAATTCCCACCTAGGACAAACATTTGTGTGATGAACATTTGTGTTTGTTCTATGTCTGGGTGTTAATATCTATTTAAGTATGTATTTAGAAATAGTATAGTATATCAGTCTCTGGCAGACATATTACAAGCTTTGCTTAGTTTGGGGTCAGATGACCGTGTGTGCAAAAATGTCATAACGGATTCAGCTGACGGATCACCGTCGAACCAACGGGAGAAAAAGTGAAAATTTTCTCTTTCTCTCCGACGACTCTATAGAGTACACGGAAATCAGATACAAAATCAGATGAAAAGGGAATACAATTTATTGATATTGCTTGCTAGACCTTTACCACCATCTCATCATCATCATCAACCAGAAGACGTCCACTGCTGAACATAGGCCTCCTTTAACCTCCACACTGAACGACATCCTGCCATCTGCATGCACTGGATGCCCGTGACTTTCACATCTCGCCTGATGTTAATCGATGGTGCGGTCTAATATGGAGCACGCTTGCCTAGAAGAAACCGATTCACTCGACTCGAAGACACCCTAATTGTAACAATAGGGGAACAATTCAAGCAGCGCATTCTACAGACAAGCGATTCGCTCAATAAAGGTATCAAAACGCTTCTTACGGGTTTTCGGAATATTAACCATGATGAGATGACGGCCTTTTGTGGCCACTCTGGAAAGATCCTTTAGGATTTCAATTTTAGATCATTCAAACAAGGGATATAAATAGGTGGCGTGGCGGATGCTAACGCATCTGGCTTAAATCAGGTCCTTTGTCAAATTCACCCAACAGGCGAACTTGTCGCCTTTTTTGCTTGTGGACCAATTGGTGCAGTTGCCAGTTTCTTAGTGCGTTAGTGAGCCGTACTTACATTTTTACCTTAAGCAGTTTGTCGATATGGTAAAATAATAATAAGGAAAACGGAGATATTTTAACACGAACGATAATTGCACTAAGGCATATATCCCTTGTTTGTTTGATGTGAGTATTCAACAAACACTTGCAACATAGAAGTCGAACACGCCAATCACTAAACTATCGTCGATACCATATTGTAAACAAGCTGCGCCCGCATACTTCTCTAAGGGATCGTACGTTTTCCAGGATAAATACGCTGTGTTACATTTCGTCTCCATCTCTACGTAAAAATCACGTCGATCCATTTGTCTGTTGTTGCATGAACGAGAAAATTTGTAGGATTGCTCACGTTTTTTATTCACGACGGCTGCCCGGCGCACTGGAGTGGGCAGAAGATTCGACACTTCATCTCTCGTCGTATAATCCCTGTCCATATTACCGATTAATTCTCTCGAATCATCGTCCATGTCATCCGGTAGCTGCCTCTTTAACTGTGTCAAACTTTTTAATCCCGTTTCAACTGACTCGTTAACAACTTGCTCTAACGTGTACGAACTGTTTGTAGGAATAAAGAATACTAGTAATAAATAAAATCCGAGATTGAACTTCATCTTGAAGCGATGTCCACGATACTGTCTGCTTTGAGATTGTTTAAGTCTAGTTTCAGTTGCGTTATTTAAGATACAATGTTGTTATGTAAACATATCTCATTATTCAATCGTGAGATCACTATGATAGTAAACACTATTGTTTTAGGCTTCTCTCTCTCATCTATCATCATCTATTTGTGTGTATTTTTCATTTATTATTATATTATAATAGCGATGCGTTTGATCGAAACCTCGCTACTTAAGCGATGATGCGGTCTACGATAGAGCACGTTTGCTTATAAACTGATTCAGTTGCGACTTCAAGACACCCAGATTGTAACTGTCTATTGTTATTATTATTGTAACTATGAAATAGAACAATATAACATACGTATTGTACAATACAACGGGAGGAGGAGGGCTTTTTAGGGTTCCGTACCCAACGCTGTCTGTCTGCCTGTCTGTCCGTCCATCCGACATATCTTTTAATGGTTGTATCTCTCGAACCGTAATAGATAGCCAGTAAAAAAATTAACAGATTATGAAATGTTACTGCGGATTAACCAAGAAATAATATTAGTCAAAGAGTTAAAACTAAAGGGCCCACAACAAATGTTTTTTTTAAACCGTATTATTGTATTTGCTCTAGTGTAAAAACGGTAATATGTACAAGCGTTAAACTTGGCATGATTATAGTACAATATACATACTCTAAATAAAACCAACAAATAATAAATAATAGTCAATTGCGAGTTGGTGACAAATGTCTGTTCACCGAAGTTAAGCAACGTCGAGCGCGCTCGGTAGATACAGTGCCACGAACATAGCTATTCATGTGGGCAAAATTGGAACTACCTACAGCTTTTTTGTCAATTTCTTAGGTGGCAATACAAAACCTCTCCACTAGCGACGCTGTCAACTGAACAAGTACGTTACGTTTTTCATATTTTTTTAAGTCGGTTTTTATTGTGATCCACTTGTTACAAATAAAAACAAGGACATCGTTTGTCCTGTGGACTGCGCTCTAAACATTAGTCGTTTTTTAAATAATCCAAAAAAGCACGTCTGTTCAGAACTTTTGTACGAAAATGGTTCTCCGCGTCTTTAGCCACTTTTTTAGACTGTCTAATACAAGAATTGCAAGAAAGACTACTTCTAACGGCGTCATTTACTGTACTTGTATTTGTTGTAACTATTCTGTAAGTATACGTACCTAATTTGAAAGTTTAATGATTGAACTCTCATTAAGCTTTAAAGTTAGGCACTACTTGTATTGGGAAACAGGAAACTTCTCTGGCGTACTTACTTCTTACTTACTTGCTATGTCGGAAAGCATCAGCAGTGCTTCGCGTATGCCTCTCATTACGTAAGACTTTGAGGGATGCTGCGTTTTGCCTGGTAATATGGAGAGAGTTTTATGTGCACTAATTAGAGGAATAAACTGTAAACACGTACGTAAGCAAATTTGTGGTAAGAAAATTTCGTAGTGCATCCGTTTGAGTAAGGTAAATCTAGCTGTTTTCCCGGATCCTTAACGAACGTTAAGGTAGTGTATATCTCTCAGATCAGACAAACAAGGCAGATATGGTAAGGTGGTGTGGCGGATGCGAATGCATCTGACCTAAATCAGGCTTGATGCCTTTCAAATCATCATCATCAGCCAGAAGACGTCCACTGCTAAACATAGGGGTCCCCCTTTAACCTCCACACTGAACGACATCCTGCCATCTGCATCCACCGGATGCCCGCGACTCCCACAATGTCGTCGGTCCATCTAGTGGGAGGCCAAAAGGTTCGTGGTCTCCACCCATGAACCTTTCTTCCCCATTGCTTCACGTTCTCCGGAATGAATCATGTAGAAAATTTACAGACTTGCTACTTAACGGCTCTGTTCGAGCCAGACTGAGAAGTCAAACTTCTTTGTCGACTCTTTGTTTACCGTCGTTTGCACAAAATGCCTAAATATAGGTATTAGCCCGGGTTTACCCTGTCCTTATCTCATCGAGTTTGGGCTCTTATTAATTTTTTACTACAATTCATAATTCAAATTCATTTATTTCAGGCAACAGAACAACATTAGATACATACATTACATTAACTCATTAGAACAATTCATATTCAATAAAATCTAATTAATAGTAAATAATAATAATTAGTTCTATTATCTACGAAATTTTATACCTGAAATATGCGGAATGAGCTCACATACTCCGAAATAACTATATATGGGGTTCTTCAAAATAGTCTTTACTCTTCCAAATAAAGTAGTAATAGATATGCTTTAAATAAAAATAACCACATCTCAATAATATTGTCTAGGTTGTGTGTAAGTATTTATTGTCATTCATCTCCGTGACGGCTGAACAACTTTGGATGAAATTCGGTATGGAGATAGTTTATACTATTAGAATAAATTGATCATGCTAGATTACCATACTATGTTCCCCCCCCATAAAAAAACTGTTTATTTTGAATTGAATAGCTTGGCTTTCGGCTGTGGACGATACCACAGACAGGCACACAGCCACAGATACACACGTAAAAATTATCTGTTTCCGACGCAGTTGAAAAAAATACCGATTATTTTGGGAGATCGGGTGACACTGTGAGGTGTAGCTAGTAATCCTATAAAATACCAAGAAATACTTCAGCAATCAGCAATATCTTTGATCGATACAATGAACTTTTGGTGAAGGAAAACATCGCGACATTTTGGTATGGTTGATATATTTTTTATAAAGGATTTCACGTAACGGAATAATAAAAGATAGTTATCAACTGCTCCATAGACAAAAGCAGCCAAGTGCGAGTTGGGTTCTCGTTCAGAGGGCTCGCCATGAAGCTTCCCCTGCGTTTATATGATTGTGTTTGTTGTAATTTTGGACATAGTCACATGTAATATCTAACGTAGACGGTAGTATCTAGTGAATAACTCATAACAAAGTACTCTTGACAACGTCATAACGTGGTTTCCAAGAGACGTTAAAGGAAACGTTAGTAGGTAAGCACTAAAATAGGTAACACTCGTGAAACTCGCATCTAACTGAAGTTCCAAATTTTGTATTCTTTCTACAATGTTTTGTACGAGTCGGTAGGTTATTGCAGTCGGATGTGAGCACGTTTGAATGCAGTTAATAATTAAGGCCGCTCTAACCAGCCAGAAATATAATTAGGCAAGGCTTGTGTGCTTGTGTCCCAGTAGGAAACATGAAAGGCTGATAACGATGATGCTGAACCGATCTGATGATGGAACTATGATGGATAGTGGAACTCTTTAGTTCATCATCAACATCAGCCAGAAGACGTCTACTGCTGAACATAGGCCTTCACCTCCACAATGAACGACATCCTGCCATCTGCATCTGCAAATCCCTTGATATTGGACTAATTTGCTCTGTTTTATCGAGCGCAAAAGTGTGGTTTTAAGTATTCTGTTACGATTATAATAATTAGATTTTTTGATAAAAAGAATACACAGCTTCACATCGTTTATTTATTCATTTTTAGCTCGAACTCACTTGTTTGTTTGTATTTCTCTGAAAACAAGGGATGACAAGGTGTTTCACGGTGCCCGGAAAATTAATGATATCACACACAACACCACGTAAAAGGATGATATTTCAAAGGAAACAGTGGTGTTTTTCCAAAAAACGTTTTTTGTTTTTATGCGAAAAAGCGTTAACGTTACTTGTAAACTGTGTAAGAAACGTTTAATAATATTTCTTACAGCTTCAGGTTCTTGCAGAAACATTACCTTCGCCGCGGTTTTCGTTTTTAAGTTTTAGTTTATCTATAAAACTTCATCTTAAAGAGTAATGTGGCCCGAAAAGTGTACAAATATTGTTCATAATATTTTTAGAGCTAAAAAAGTTACTGGTTTTTTTTTTGAACTAAACTAGACGAAAAAATTAGGTTAACTAATACTCTGTACAAATGAGGATGTATTCAGGTTTTTCAGAGAGGGTACATATGCCGAACTAAAAGAGATTATTTCACTTATAACTCATCACTTTTCAACCGACTTCAAAAAGGGTTTTCGATTCAGTTTTATTGCTTTTCTGTTAATAAAATGAGAACCGATTCTAAAAATACTTTTTTTAAATTGAATCGTAGCCTATTTTTTAGTATTTACCAACACACTCGATAGTAAAACAACAAATAATAAATAATGGCCAACTGAGAGTTAGCATGGATGTAACGTACTATAATTTGTCGATGGAGTTAGTGATAAATTTCTGTTCACTGCCTAGCAATGTCGCGCGTGGTCGGTACCGCCTGGGCGTGATGTTGTCTTTTTGCACTACTATTTGTATTTTGTGGTGGACGGAACCCTCAGTACGCGAGCCTGACTCGCACTTAGCCGGTTTATTATTTTATTTTTGTAAAAAAATCTTACTTATACTATGATAGTAATGCTAAATTTGTGAAAGATAATATGAGCTTACATTTAGACAAGTGTGAATGACATTCTTTGGAACATAGCACGCCGTCATTTGGCGCCACCGCGCCGCCAGTGTAATGCGAATGATCCTTAGGCATTTAGACGACCTAGACGAAGTTCCAACTTACACGCGTCGTTCATATCACAAGCGCAGGTGAAAACCGTCTGCTCATTCGATCAAAAAAAAAGCACTTACTTAGTTTATTTTATTTTCGCATTGTTTTTTTTGGAATAGGCTTGCGTTTCACCGCCAACTCACGTGATGTTTGCACGTTGCGTGTTGTGATAGTGCTGTGCATAACTTTGTATTTGATTTTGTGTGACGTAGAACTATTTTTTTTTTTTTAATCTTTATTTAAAGTGCTTTTTCGCAAAGCGAAAATGTCGCACGTAGAACTATTGAAATATAATTATCAATATAAAAAACCGACTTCATCAGAACTGGACCAAATTGAAATGGAATCAAACGGGAAGTACCAGCTATCAAACAAAAAAAGAGTAATCAAAATCAGTTCACCCAGTGAAAAGTTCTGAGGTAACAAACATTTAAAAAACTGTCGAATTGATAACCTCCTCCTTTTTGAAAGTCTATGTAAAATGAAAAACTGTAGATAATTGCGTGATTGCGTGTGAACAGCTGTATACCTATTGAAAAAAAAAAAACCACGGTGATTGACCACCTTGAGTAATTCCTGTAAAATGAACAGTGTTTTTCACACAAAATGTTTGAAAACCACTTCAGTTTTTCTATAATAAAACAAGGAATTATAGGTTGAAAAACTAAAATCCATCTACTTTCTTAAGGAACGTTGCATTATTGCTTGAAAAAGATTTTGTTATAATTTGTTTATATTTCATTTATAGGCCAATTATACATACTTGAAATATACTTATTAAGCCATTTCTTTTGTTGACAAACACGATACATTTATCTCAAAAAACTGTTGCGTTGTGAAGTTAATTTATAACTTATGAAATCCGCTATGTTACTGAGTGACTTCATTATATACCTTATGATATCAAGAGTGATAAGAGGCACCGATAGACACCTTATCATCATCATTTCAGCCATATAACGTCCACTGGACATAGACCTCCCACATCGATCTTCAAAAGGGCCGGTTGGAAGCGGCCTGCACCCATCGTTTCCATGCGGTATCTTATAGATCGTCTGTCCTACTTGTGGGTGGACGTCCTACGCTTACCAATCCGTGGTTTCCATTCGAGAACCTTTCCGCCTCATCGGCTATATTTTCTGCGTGCTATGTGCCCTGCCCACTGCCAGTTCAACTTGCTAATCCGGTGGGCTATGTTGGTAACTTTCGTTCGTCTACGGATCTCCTCGATTCTGATTCGATCTTGTAGAGAAACTCCGAGCATAGCCCTCTCTATAGCTCGTTTTGCGACTTTGAGCTTTCTTAAGAGGCCCAATAGTGAGAGCTAGACCACGTTTCAGTGCCAACTACCGATAGACACCAAATTTTCCAAAATATTATTGGTACTTAGTTTATGAGATTAAAGGGAACATATGAACAAAACTGTCAAAATGATAACCTTATCTTAGTCGGGTAATAAACCCAGAGTAGTTTTCGCGTCGAATTACGCATGTAAGTGCGTCTGTGTTGTGAACGATACGTTGCTAGAACCGGGCTGTAAAAGTAATTGTAACTTTTTATGTGAAAGGAGAATTCGTAACCTTCGAAAATAATGGTTCCAGAACTACACAGAGCCTGTATAGCCCTAAAGTATAGTAGTCTTAAAAAATTGCTTGTTAGTCGTACGTACTAAGGATACGTTTGTATCTGTCTGTATAGCTAGATCTCTATCGAAATGTAGGGCTGTAAATACGATGCCGCCTGGTTTACAACAGATTAGGGAGTTGTAGTCGCGCGGTGGAAATAGAGCCGTGTAAATCCCCCATTAAACTCGTGATTAGTCCATAGTGCACATTTATTTATAAGTTATTTTTAACTCATCATCGAAGTACATTTTGTGGACCGGCCCAACATCGAACCGAGAGTGATACGACATAGTTAGAGAAAGAGTATTTTGTATTGTATTTAGTTTGACAGATGTACAATATTTTTCTGGTACTAGACATCTATGAAGCAAATTAATGTTCTAACGGGCACATCTTGATATCCATATCTATGGAACTTACACATGACGTACTGTCACCCTACTGACCCTAGCAGAGTTTGGGTAGGCGTTCATTCGGAGGGCCTAACTAATAACTAATAAGGAATAATTAGGAGAAATACTGGGATGCGTTTTTAGAGATTCAAATATTACGTAGAATAAACACAAAAAATTGTTATCCCAAAATTTCAACCTCAGACCAATAACTATGTATTAAACTACTCAGAAAGGGCTAGGTCTGCACACATGGAAAACATAACACAGCTCTCTCACAAGTAATTACTTGTAACTAAAGACTTTCTACGTAGTAGTTATACCTAGTCTGTGCTTGCTATGGTACCTAAATTGTTTTTATATATGAATGAAAACTTGTGGGAATCAAAATGTTTTTTTTTCATGTTTTTCCACATAAAATTACGCATTTTTTTTCTTTAATGTCATCTATTTACCGTACGAAGTATAGGCTCTTAATTCGTATCTAGATCTTCAAAACAAGGCACCGCCGTAGTTTGGCGGCTGACAGGAAATAGGCAACTTTGTTGTTTACACGCCAAAACTAAATAAGGGAACCTAATTCTAGTTTACAACTTGTAACTTACTAAACTAACCAAACCGTACAAAGTAGTACTTTGAAGAGAGTATAAGATCATGGTTATTTTTCGGCGCAAATTTGCCAGTCTATCAGTTTTTTATCGGATACATTTCGGAGAGTGTGCATCGGATCTGCATGATCTAATTCCCTCCTGCCCATTTTTCTATCGGACTGCCAGAGCGGGCACAAAAATCGGCACCGCTTTATGGTTGATTATCCGAAAACCCGTACGAAGCGCTTTGATTCCACTTTTATTGTGCGTACTGCTGGTCTGTGGAATGCGCTGCCTGAGTGGGTGTTCCCCGATAGTTACAATCTAGGTGTCTTCAAATCACAAGTGAATCGGCTTCTTCTAGGCAAGCGTGCTCCATCGTAGACCGCATCATCGCTTAACATCAGGCGTGTTGGCGGTCAAACGCAAGCCTATTTACGCAAAAAAGTATATAGCTTTAACTAAATCCGTTATAGAATGCACCATGGCGGTCATTTTGACTACAAATATAATATTAGCCACGAAATGATCTCACCAATGATTCAAAACTGTTTTGATGATGAATTTCTAGTGTAATTCCGCTTCTACGTCGCTTCAAGTACAATAAGGAATTTGTGATAAATATTTGTTGGTAATGTTAATTTTATTGAGTTTAATTTTGCCTAACCTGATATAAAATATTAATTACATAAATTGAAAATTAACGTAACCTGAAACAAAAAGTAATTAATTCTGAATTATTTTTAATTATAAAATTATTAAAGTAATCTGAAACAAAAATTAATTAATTCTGAAACATAAAATATATATTAATTGGAATTACATGTATTTTAATTGAATTTAAAAAAGTAATAAATTATACCCGTTTCCTTAGTGCACTTTGTCGACACGTGTTTCGCCTCTTCACGAGGCATCCTCAGGACGTGTTGACTCGTCGAGCGCTTGGCCGAGAATGAGTAAGCCGTAACTGCAACGGTCCTTTATATACCGGCGCTCGCGTGGTGTTGGCAGGTGACGAAACACCTCAGCAAAGGTGACGTAACGCTTGTTTGTTCATTCAGCAGTGAATCATCCATTCCTTGATGTTTGAAAATTTCTAATTGTTCGAGAACGCTCATACGAAACCCTTTTTCACACATATGTAGTACACTGAATGTATTATTGTCGTCCAAAACGTGACCAGTTTCTAACAGATGTTTTGCAAAATGTGACTTCTCTGGGTGGCCATTTCTGTATGCGGAAATGTGTTCCTTGTAACGTGTTTGAAAATTTCTCCCTGTTTGTCCCACGTAAACACTATTACACTCATCGCAAGTCAATTTGTAAACTCCGGACTTTTTCTCTTTGTTTATGGTATCTTTACCATTACATAGCCTTCGCATGTTATGGCTGGTCCGGAAAGCAACGTGTACGTTGTTTTTTCTGAGCATTTTTGCGATCTTTTCCGATGTTGGCCCCAGATATGTCAAACTACCCACATATTTCTTTATATTTTCCGGTGGATGAGGATACAACATTGATCTTATCCTGGTTTTCTGTTTCTTCTTAATCAAGTTATCCACCATTTGTCTGTTGTATCCATTTGTTGTTGCAATGTGATAAATGACATCCAATTCTTTTTTGTAGTTTTGTGGCGAGAGTGGAATTGTTGTCAATCTATGGACGTAGCTCCTAAATGCTGCCAGCTTGTGTTGTGTGGGATGGTTGGATGATTCCGGTATTGCTATGTCCGTATGTGTTGGTTTGCGATAAATCTGGAAGTCTAGCTTGTTGTTGTTCCTTGTGATTGATACATCTAAAAAGTTGAGAGTCCGGTTTTCTTCTATTTCGAGCTTGAACTTTATCTTTGGGTGGATGTTGTTTATTTTATTCAGAAATAGGTCCACTTGTCGTTGCGTTCCTTTCCAACATATAATTATGTCATCTACGTAACGGTAGTAGAAGTGGATATTTGGCTCGTTCACCAAATTTTTGCACTCAAAATCATCCATAAAGACTTCGGCCATCTGTGGACTCAACGGTGATCCCATTGCCAGACCTTCTTTTTGTGTGTAAAATTGGCCATTAAACTGGAAGTAGTTTTGTTTCATACAAATGCTCGTTAGCGTCATGAGATCTTCTATCTCTCCTGGATGTAAACGTTGCTTCTCCAAATTACCGCTCAGTATTCTCAGTGACTCGTTAGTTGGTACATTGGTAAACAAACTCTCTACATCCAATGATATCAACTTGGCATTTGACGGGATGTTCACATTTTTAATCTTTTCTATTAAGTCCATCGTATTTTTCAAACTGTATTTTGGCCTAAACGATGACTTTTCTTTGAGTACCCCGTTTAAATGTCTTGCTAGATTGTATGCGGGGGCTCCAATATACGACACTACTGGCCGTATAGGAATATTTTCTTTATGTAATTTTGGCAATCCGTATAATAGTGGTGGTCGCGGATTCATTGGCACAATATTCCTCAGTGCGTTCTCCGATATAAAGGCAGTGTTTTTAATTGCTTGTTTAATATCTTGGGCATATCTTTTAGTTGGGTCAGAGTTCATGGGCTGAAAGTCGTCACCCTGTATTACGTCATGAACTTTTCGGAGATAAGTATCCTTTTCTAAGATGACGATGGTGTTTCCCTTATCTGCCTTCGATAAAATGAGATCGTTTTGTTCTAACCGATCCCGTATTGCTTGATGCAACTGCAACTCAGAATTTGGAGTCCTTGGAGATCGTATGTTTCTCTTTATCTCATTGGCCACTTGATGTTTCATAACTATGTCTTGTTTTCCTCTGATGCAAGCTATTTCTGTATCTACCGCCAACTCTTGTAATGTTGTTTTTGTTATTCCTGGTGTTAAATTGTATTTCAGCCCCTTTTCTAATAGTGTGATTTCTGTGGCAGGAATTTGAACATCTGTCAAGTTTTCCACTCTTGGATAGAATGTATGTGTGGCTTCTTGGCGCTCCGTGTGCGAATGTTCCGATTGTTGTGTTCGAGCTCCAGTTAGCTGTTCCAATTTCCTTGTTTGTGATATATATTTCTCATGAGCTAACTTCGAGGCTAAATCTCGGGCCTTGTTATCCAATATATCGAATTCCACGTTGTGCAGGTTGTAACTTAAGTCGGAGTGTAATATTTTCAGGTGGTGTTTGAGGTTATCTCTTACTGAAAACCAGTGTTTACACTCTTCATTCAGCCATATTGTCTTTGCCTTTTTTACTGCTATGTTGCTGGCGTTGTTGTGCGTGTTGGTGCGTATGTTGATATAGTTCGGAATGACTTGTAATCTTTTACACTGCTGATTGAACCATACGTTTTGTGCTGCCAAACGATGGAGTTTAGTCAACTTGATGTATAGTTTTGCCTGCTCAGCTATACTTGCTGACCTTAAATAGTTGATTGAATCAGGCGTTACTTTGCGGAAGTCCATTTTCAAAACTGTTTTGATGATGAATTTCTAGTGTAATTCCGCTTCTACGTCGCTTCAAGTACAATAAGGAATTTGTGATAAATATTTGTTGGTAATGTTAATTTTATTGAGTTTAATTTTGCCTAACCTGATATAAAATATTAATTACATAAATTGAAAATTAACGTAACCTGAAACAAAAAGTAATTAATTCTGAATTATTTTTAATTATAAAATTATTAAAGTAATCTGAAACAAAAATTAATTAATTCTGAAACATAAAATATATATTAATTGGAATTACATGTATTTTAATTGAATTTAAAAAAGTAATAAATTATACCCGTTTCCTTAGTGCACTTTGTCGACACGTGTTTCGCCTCTTCACGAGGCATCCTCAGGACGTGTTGACTCGTCGAGCGCTTGGCCGAGAATGAGTAAGCCGTAACTGCAACGGTCCTTTATATACCGGCGCTCGCGTGGTGTTGGCAGGTGACGAAACACCTCAGCAAAGGTGACGTAACGCTTGTTTGTTCATTCAGCAGTGAATCATCCATTCCTTGATGTTTGAAAATTTCTAATTGTTCGAGAACGCTCATACGAAACCCTTTTTCACACATATGTAGTACACTGAATGTATTATTGTCGTCCAAAACGTGACCAGTTTCTAACAGATGTTTTGCAAAATGTGACTTCTCTGGGTGGCCATTTCTGTATGCGGAAATGTGTTCCTTGTAACGTGTTTGAAAATTTCTCCCTGTTTGTCCCACGTAAACACTATTACACTCATCGCAAGTCAATTTGTAAACTCCGGACTTTTTCTCTTTGTTTATGGTATCTTTACCATTACATAGCCTTCGCATGTTATGGCTGGTCCGGAAAGCAACGTGTACGTTGTTTTTTCTGAGCATTTTTGCGATCTTTTCCGATGTTGGCCCCAGATATGTCAAACTACCCACATATTTCTTTATATTTTCCGGTGGATGAGGATACAACATTGATCTTATCCTGGTTTTCTGTTTCTTCTTAATCAAGTTATCCACCATTTGTCTGTTGTATCCATTTGTTGTTGCAATGTGATAAATGACATCCAATTCTTTTTTGTAGTTTTGTGGCGAGAGTGGAATTGTTGTCAATCTATGGACGTAGCTCCTAAATGCTGCCAGCTTGTGTTGTGTGGGATGGTTGGATGATTCCGGTATTGCTATGTCCGTATGTGTTGGTTTGCGATAAATCTGGAAGTCTAGCTTGTTGTTGTTCCTTGTGATTGATACATCTAAAAAGTTGAGAGTCCGGTTTTCTTCTATTTCGAGCTTGAACTTTATCTTTGGGTGGATGTTGTTTATTTTATTCAGAAATAGGTCCACTTGTCGTTGCGTTCCTTTCCAACATATAATTATGTCATCTACGTAACGGTAGTAGAAGTGGATATTTGGCTCGTTCACCAAATTTTTGCACTCAAAATCATCCATAAAGACTTCGGCCATCTGTGGACTCAACGGTGATCCCATTGCCAGACCTTCTTTTTGTGTGTAAAATTGGCCATTAAACTGGAAGTAGTTTTGTTTCATACAAATGCTCGTTAGCGTCATGAGATCTTCTATCTCTCCTGGATGTAAACGTTGCTTCTCCAAATTACCGCTCAGTATTCTCAGTGACTCGTTAGTTGGTACATTGGTAAACAAACTCTCTACATCCAATGATATCAACTTGGCATTTGACGGGATGTTCACATTTTTAATCTTTTCTATTAAGTCCATCGTATTTTTCAAACTGTATTTTGGCCTAAACGATGACTTTTCTTTGAGTACCCCGTTTAAATGTCTTGCTAGATTGTATGCGGGGGCTCCAATATACGACACTACTGGCCGTATAGGAATATTTTCTTTATGTAATTTTGGCAATCCGTATAATAGTGGTGGTCGCGGATTCATTGGCACAATATTCCTCAGTGCGTTCTCCGATATAAAGGCAGTGTTTTTAATTGCTTGTTTAATATCTTGGGCATATCTTTTAGTTGGGTCAGAGTTCATGGGCTGAAAGTCGTCACCCTGTATTACGTCATGAACTTTTCGGAGATAAGTATCCTTTTCTAAGATGACGATGGTGTTTCCCTTATCTGCCTTCGATAAAATGAGATCGTTTTGTTCTAACCGATCCCGTATTGCTTGATGCAACTGCAACTCAGAATTTGGAGTCCTTGGAGATCGTATGTTTCTCTTTATCTCATTGGCCACTTGATGTTTCATAACTATGTCTTGTTTTCCTCTGATGCAAGCTATTTCTGTATCTACCGCCAACTCTTGTAATGTTGTTTTTGTTATTCCTGGTGTTAAATTGTATTTCAGCCCCTTTTCTAATAGTGTGATTTCTGTGGCAGGAATTTGAACATCTGTCAAGTTTTCCACTCTTGGATAGAATGTATGTGTGGCTTCTTGGCGCTCCGTGTGCGAATGTTCCGATTGTTGTGTTCGAGCTCCAGTTAGCTGTTCCAATTTCCTTGTTTGTGATATATATTTCTCATGAGCTAACTTCGAGGCTAAATCTCGGGCCTTGTTATCCAATATATCGAATTCCACGTTGTGCAGGTTGTAACTTAAGTCGGAGTGTAATATTTTCAGGTCGTTTAGGCCAAAATACAGTTTGAAAAATACGATGGACTTAATAGAAAAGATTAAAAATGTGAACATCCCGTCAAATGCCAAGTTGATATCATTGGATGTAGAGAGTTTGTTTACCAATGTACCAACTAACGAGTCACTGAGAATACTGAGCGGTAATTTGGAGAAGCAACGTTTACATCCAGGAGAGATAGAAGATCTCATGACGCTAACGAGCATTTGTATGAAACAAAACTACTTCCAGTTTAATGGCCAATTTTACACACAAAAAGAAGGTCTGGCAATGGGATCACCGTTGAGTCCACAGATGGCCGAAGTCTTTATGGATGATTTTGAGTGCAAAAATTTGGTGAACGAGCCAAATATCCACTTCTACTACCGTTACGTAGATGACATAATTATATGTTGGAAAGGAACGCAACGACAAGTGGACCTATTTCTGAATAAAATAAACAACATCCACCCAAAGATAAAGTTCAAGCTCGAAATAGAAGAAAACCGGACTCTCAACTTTTTAGATGTATCAATCACAAGGAACAACAACAAGCTAGACTTCCAGATTTATCGCAAACCAACACATACGGACATAGCAATACCGGAATCATCCAACCATCCCACACAACACAAGCTGGCAGCATTTAGGAGCTACGTCCATAGATTGACAACAATTCCACTCTCGCCACAAAACTACAAAAAAGAATTGGATGTCATTTATCACATTGCAACAACAAATGGATACAACAGACAAATGGTGGATAACTTGATTAAGAAGAAACAGAAAACCAGGATAAGATCAATGTTGTATCCTCATCCACCGGAAAATATAAAGAAATATGTGGGTAGTTTGACATATCTGGGGCCAACATCGGAAAAGATCGCAAAAATGCTCAGAAAAAACAACGTACACGTTGCTTTCCGGACCAGCCATAACATGCGAAGGCTATGTAATGGTAAAGATACCATAAACAAAGAGAAAAAGTCCGGAGTTTACAAATTGACTTGCGATGAGTGTAATAGTGTTTACGTGGGACAAACAGGGAGAAATTTTCAAACACGTTACAAGGAACACATTTCCGCATACAGAAATGGCCACCCAGAGAAGTCACATTTTGCAAAACATCTGTTAGAAACTGGTCACGTTTTGGACGACAATAATACATTCAGTGTACTACATATGTGTGAAAAAGGGTTTCGTATGAGCGTTCTCGAACAATTAGAAATTTTCAAACATCAAGGAATGGATGATTCACTGCTGAATGAACAAACAAGCGTTACGTCACCTTTGCTGAGGTGTTTCGTCACCTGCCAACACCACGCGAGCGCCGGTATATAAAGGACCGTTGCAGTTACGGCTTACTCATTCTCGGCCAAGCGCTCGACGAGTCAACACGTCCTGAGGATGCCTCGTGAAGAGGCGAAACACGTGTCGACAAAGTGCACTAAGGAAACGGGTATAATTTATTACTTTTTTAAATTCAATTAAAATACATGTAATTCCAATTAATATATATTTTATGTTTCAGAATTAATTAATTTTTGTTTCAGATTACTTTAATAATTTTATAATTAAAAATAATTCAGAATTAATTACTTTTTGTTTCAGGTTACGTTAATTTTCAATTTATGTAATTAATATTTTATATCAGGTTAGGCAAAATTAAACTCAATAAAATTAACATTACCAACAAATATTTATCACAAATTCCTTATTGTACTTGAAGCGACGTAGAAGCGGAATTACACTAGAAATTCATCATCAAAACAGTTTTGAAAATGGACTTCCGCAAAGTAACGCCTGATTCAATCAACTATTTAAGGTCAGCAAGTATAGCTGAGCAGGCAAAACTATACATCAAGTTGACTAAACTCCATCGTTTGGCAGCACAAAACGTATGGTTCAATCAGCAGTGTAAAAGATTACAAGTCATTCCGAACTATATCAACATACGCACCAACACGCACAACAACGCCAGCAACATAGCAGTAAAAAAGGCAAAGACAATATGGCTGAATGAAGAGTGTAAACACTGGTTTTCAGTAAGAGATAACCTCAAACACCACCTGAAAATATTACACTCCGACTTAAGTTACAACCTGCACAACGTGGAATTCGATATATTGGATAACAAGGCCCGAGATTTAGCCTCGAAGTTAGCTCATGAGAAATATATATCACAAACAAGGAAATTGGAACAGCTAACTGGAGCTCGAACACAACAATCGGAACATTCGCACACGGAGCGCCAAGAAGCCACACATACATTCTATCCAAGAGTGGAAAACTTGACAGATGTTCAAATTCCTGCCACAGAAATCACACTATTAGAAAAGGGGCTGAAATACAATTTAACACCAGGAATAACAAAAACAACATTACAAGAGTTGGCGGTAGATACAGAAATAGCTTGCATCAGAGGAAAACAAGACATAGTTATGAAACATCAAGTGGCCAATGAGATAAAGAGAAACATACGATCTCCAAGGACTCCAAATTCTGAGTTGCAGTTGCATCAAGCAATACGGGATCGGTTAGAACAAAACGATCTCATTTTATCGAAGGCAGATAAGGGAAACACCATCGTCATCTTAGAAAAGGATACTTATCTCCGAAAAGTTCATGACGTAATACAGGGTGACGACTTTCAGCCCATGAACTCTGACCCAACTAAAAGATATGCCCAAGATATTAAACAAGCAATTAAAAACACTGCCTTTATATCGGAGAACGCACTGAGGAATATTGTGCCAATGAATCCGCGACCACCACTATTATACGGATTGCCAAAATTACATAAAGAAAATATTCCTATACGGCCAGTAGTGTCGTATATTGGAGCCCCCGCATACAATCTAGCAAGACATTTAAACGGGGTACTCAAAGAAAAGTCATCGTTTAGGCCAAAATACAGTTTGAAAAATACGATGGACTTAATAGAAAAGATTAAAAATGTGAACATCCCGTCAAATGCCAAGTTGATATCATTGGATGTAGAGAGTTTGTTTACCAATGTACCAACTAACGAGTCACTGAGAATACTGAGCGGTAATTTGGAGAAGCAACGTTTACATCCAGGAGAGATAGAAGATCTCATGACGCTAACGAGCATTTGTATGAAACAAAACTACTTCCAGTTTAATGGCCAATTTTACACACAAAAAGAAGGTCTGGCAATGGGATCACCGTTGAGTCCACAGATGGCCGAAGTCTTTATGGATGATTTTGAGTGCAAAAATTTGGTGAACGAGCCAAATATCCACTTCTACTACCGTTACGTAGATGACATAATTATATGTTGGAAAGGAACGCAACGACAAGTGGACCTATTTCTGAATAAAATAAACAACATCCACCCAAAGATAAAGTTCAAGCTCGAAATAGAAGAAAACCGGACTCTCAACTTTTTAGATGTATCAATCACAAGGAACAACAACAAGCTAGACTTCCAGATTTATCGCAAACCAACACATACGGACATAGCAATACCGGAATCATCCAACCATCCCACACAACACAAGCTGGCAGCATTTAGGAGCTACGTCCATAGATTGACAACAATTCCACTCTCGCCACAAAACTACAAAAAAGAATTGGATGTCATTTATCACATTGCAACAACAAATGGATACAACAGACAAATGGTGGATAACTTGATTAAGAAGAAACAGAAAACCAGGATAAGATCAATGTTGTATCCTCATCCACCGGAAAATATAAAGAAATATGTGGGTAGTTTGACATATCTGGGGCCAACATCGGAAAAGATCGCAAAAATGCTCAGAAAAAACAACGTACACGTTGCTTTCCGGACCAGCCATAACATGCGAAGGCTATGTAATGGTAAAGATACCATAAACAAAGAGAAAAAGTCCGGAGTTTACAAATTGACTTGCGATGAGTGTAATAGTGTTTACGTGGGACAAACAGGGAGAAATTTTCAAACACGTTACAAGGAACACATTTCCGCATACAGAAATGGCCACCCAGAGAAGTCACATTTTGCAAAACATCTGTTAGAAACTGGTCACGTTTTGGACGACAATAATACATTCAGTGTACTACATATGTGTGAAAAAGGGTTTCGTATGAGCGTTCTCGAACAATTAGAAATTTTCAAACATCAAGGAATGGATGATTCACTGCTGAATGAACAAACAAGCGTTACGTCACCTTTGCTGAGGTGTTTCGTCACCTGCCAACACCACGCGAGCGCCGGTATATAAAGGACCGTTGCAGTTACGGCTTACTCATTCTCGGCCAAGCGCTCGACGAGTCAACACGTCCTGAGGATGCCTCGTGAAGAGGCGAAACACGTGTCGACAAAGTGCACTAAGGAAACGGGTATAATTTATTACTTTTTTAAATTCAATTAAAATACATGTAATTCCAATTAATATATATTTTATGTTTCAGAATTAATTAATTTTTGTTTCAGATTACTTTAATAATTTTATAATTAAAAATAATTCAGAATTAATTACTTTTTGTTTCAGGTTACGTTAATTTTCAATTTATGTAATTAATATTTTATATCAGGTTAGGCAAAATTAAACTCAATAAAATTAACATTACCAACAAATATTTATCACAAATTCCTTATTGTACTTGAAGCGACGTAGAAGCGGAATTACACTAGAAATTCATCATCAAAACAGTTTTGAAAATGGACTTCCGCAAAGTAACGCCTGATTCAATCAACTATCACCAATGATTGTTTAAAATCAATTATAATAGATTTTATATGTAGGTACACAGTTATTAACATATTTTAATATCAAACCGATTAACTATAAGTGCTATGGACAAAGCTTATAGAGAAAAACGGCAGGAAGTGGGAGTACAACAATGCTCTGCTAGGAGGCGTTAGGAGAGTTCGACGCCTGCCGTTTTACACTAGAAGTAAAAGTCAGTATTTCGTTGGAGTCTTTCGGCGAACAGCCGCCTAGTCGTTTTTCATAAGTGTAGCTATTAAGCTGAAGTATGAAAACTGAAACACTGTCCTTCTGGCTTGGCTGTTATCGGGTAAAACTACAATGTTTCGCTCTCTAGCAAAATTTCTTGCATGCACCAATCTCTGCGAATTTAAAGTACTAGGTCCGTAATGTAGTGGCTGGTTAGTCGAGCGTGGTAATAGTACTGGCTTACTGAAATACGGGTTGAAACTGTACAATTTGAAAAGCAGGATTATGGTACGAACGGTAGCTGTAAATCGTAATAGATTAGTATCGTAATTCAGCAGCTAGCTTTATCTATAGGGGGGTTGATTTCTTAATTTAAGGTATATAGTTAGAATTCACGAAAGACAATGATAGAATAACTAGTAGAATATAAAAAAAAACAACCAGCGGAAAAAAGCAAAAGATAAAGTAATCCTTTTTAGGTTTCCGTACCCATAGGGTTATAACTGGCCAAGTGCGAGTCGGACTCGCGCACGAAGGGTTCCGTAACCATTATCTAAAAAAACGGCTTAATAATCACGTTTATTGTATGGGAGCCTCCCTTAAATATTTGTTTTATTTTAATTTAATTATTTATTTTTAAAGTAAAATATACCTAAATATTTTGTGAATATTTCAAGTGTCTACCTGTTGCCGTTATCATTATCGAGCAAAATCGAGCAAAAAAACACGTTTGTTGTATAGGAGACACCTTAAATACTTAATATTAATAAATATTCTGTTTTTAGTACTTGTTGTTATAGCGACAACAGAAATACATCATCTGTGAAAATTTCAGCTGTCTAACTATCACGGTTCATGAGATACAGCCTGGTGAAAGACGGACAGACGGACAGCGGAGCCTTAGTAATAGGGTCCCGTTTTACTCTTTGGGTATGGAACCCTAAAAACGGGACAAACAATGAATGAATACTAAAACATGGTACATACATGTTATAGTAATAGTATTCGTTTCTATATTCCAGACATGCTCCATTAATTATAACGTAAATGTAAACTTGTAAGTAACTTACGTGTACCAGAACAACGTCGAGCAGAATACCCAATTATTTACGACATCAAAACTTTAATTGTTGATCTAATTGTTGAAGTTGGCGGAATTAGTTAACATTCCTCAGATGGATGTACATTTTATACGGAAAGTTAACTTAACTTTGCATAGTTCTACTTGCAAAATGTAGAGAATCATAATGCCACTACTTAAATGCCCGCGTTGGGATCGGCCTACGTCATTTTCCATGTTTGTAACTTTTAAAATGATCAGTTTCACACAAGGCTTCATCCCTTGTTCAACCCCCTTAGAGGAGGAGTTTGTGCAATAAAATCCAGACGCAGGATATTCACCGAAGCGCCACAGTCACCGACATAGTTGCTCAATTTGTAAGTTGAAGTTACAATGGGCAGGTCACATCACTCGAAGAAACGATAACCGATGAGGAAGAAAGCTTCGCATTCGTGCCGAAATAACCTACAGCTCAAATTCATTTAGTCTTATAAAAACAAAGTTATAATACAGACGTAACCTAAAAAGCTGATTTTATTACTTAGAAAAGTTTTTAAATGTATATCGCAGCGTTCATTTCGTATTACTCTTCAGATAGAAGTGAAAATCCAGCACTTGGTGTCGGGGAATTTTGCGACTCAATTTACAGTAAAACTGGAACAATTTTAAACAATTATAACGGTTTTAAATAGTCTATCAAAGTGACCCACTCTCAAAACTTTTCCAGCTCAACTGAGTCTTAATGAGACTTTATATTGTCTCGCTCTCACGAATGTTCTAGCGTGCACTCTATCTTTGTCATCCGTATTCCTTGTCGTTTTTTAGGAGCTTCGCAACTATGCCATTGTATTCATACGCCGAGCCTATGTTTTGTCAACCATCTTTTATCTTTCTTTAGAACTGGTAAGCATCGATGAAAATAGTCGAATATTTCCGATAATTTTTATATTGAAAAAAGTGGATGAAACTCTGACACATTTTGACGTCTTATAAATCGATGAACGCCGGCTGCACACGAAAAAGCATGACTTGTTATCACGTTCTGCCTGAGCCGAGCGTGCAAACGAGAGCGCGGAACAAGCGATAGAGAGGCACGAGCGTTCGGCTTGTGACGCATACGTTATCACGTAAAATTATCTACACTAATATTATAAAGAGGAAAGATTTGTACCTATTTTTGTATGTTTGTATGTTTGTAATGAATAGGCTCCGAAACTACTGAACCGATTTGAAAAATTCTTTCACTGTTGGGAAGCTACACTATCCCCGGGAGACATAGGCTATATTATATTTTGTAGCGAGGCCGAAGGCCGAGCTTACACTCGTGCGAAGCCGGGACGGACGGCTAGTCGTTCATAAACCGACTTGACAGACAACCTATTTTGTTTAACAAACTTAATGCCGGTTCGCATTGGAATGGGAGAACTTGTGCTACCGTTTTCGTTTATATAATTCATACCCAAATTAAACTTGTCGCATAAAAAGAAACTTTCACTAGGTTTTATGACGGAATTTCTTATTAGTGTCATCTTTCAATACAATTTCTATCAAGAAAATTATTCTAAATCACGTTTTTATTCTTGATTTTTTTTTATTGCATGTTCAGGGGCCTTACCTGTTTTAAGCGATTCAGTTTAGGTGATTGAGAAGTTGTGCGACCGGAAACCGTATCGGTTCTCGTTGGCGTGATTTTGCGCACTGCGCTGTTTCGAACCCACAGTAAGAAGTAAACGGAAGGCCCCAAATTTGATTTAAAAAAATTTGTTTGTTTAAAATTTCATAGTTAAGTATATTTACAGTTTATCAACAAACTTCGAAAGCTTACGAAAAGCATAACAAAACCATATTCCAGAATATTCCTAACCCTCAAACAAAACCCAGTCTCTGGTGAAATAATATGCAGATCCCCGTTATTTATGTTAAAACATGAAATTCATTCTCAGAACAAGCGCTTGCAAAATGTACTCATAAAGAACATCGCTCCTATATTATTGTGAAACAGCGCAAGTGATTCTACCCCTAAGTTTGTTAAACTCGCTGCTATTGGATCTACATATCTAAAGTCTGGAGAGTAAGGTTTAAAATGGAATTATTTCAGCGACTTTCTGGAAAAGAAAGGTAGGTATAAGGTGCAGGAAGGCTCGTTAGGCAAAACTTCCAGTTCGATTGAAGTAGAATAAGATGGAGTAGTGAAGTGTAGCTTAGTTCATGAATTTGCCTGTTGTAGTGCAAGTAGAGTGAACTTTAATTAAGGCAAAAAGAAAAAAAAACAACTGTATTTTTCTGGACTGGACGGGGCAGCGTTTGGTAAACTCCATCGAGTGTTATCGTCTGACCTAACCTAACCTATCCCGCAAAATTAAGTCTTAAGTCTTTTACCAGGGGTCTAGACAAGAACCATTTTTAACCGACTTCGAAAAAGGAGGAGGTTGTCAATTCGACTGTTTTTTTATGTTGTTACGCAGAACTTTTGACTGGGTGAACCGATTTTGATGATTCTTTTTTATTTGAAAGCTGGTGCTTCCCATTTTGGTCCAGTTCTGATGAGGTTAGTTTTTTATATTGAGAATTATCTGTTAGCGTTAACGCCTGCGGAAAAAATATATATGAAAATGACATTAGCTACAGAGACGTGACAGCTAATGTCATTTTCATACAATTTTATCTTTCCGCAGCCATCAAGGACGCGTTTCCGCTACTGCTAAAAATAAGCTAACTTTAGGTACTTTTTCCGACGAATCCATAAAACTTAGTCAATTGGTATTATTATCATCCACAACCATACCACGGTAAATATCCCGTACATAATTATACAACTGTTGATTAGTAAAAGTATCTACCAATTTATTTTTGGGCTGTATTTTTGGATTGCAGTCTTAAAATATCTGTTAAGTTAGGCATTTTGTATGTACTTCAGATCGTTTTATGGAAGCAAGAAAAAAAGTCGAACGACAACGAAAAAAAAAGGATGCATCGGCCGGGAATCGAACCCGGGCCGCCCGCGTGGCAGGCGAGCATTCTACCACTGAACCACCGATGCTTGTGAAACTAGTGCAAAAGTAATAAACGCACTAGTATAACTTTAGAATGGTCACGTACTAATTTAATGACGATATAAACAAATGAAAGATGAAATTCAGATAAGCACGATGCTACAAACTACATTAATTATTTTAAAAATATGTAGTGATAATGCAAGCATCGGTGGTTCAGTGGTAGAATGCTCGCCTGCCACGCGGGCGGCCCGGGTTCGATTCCCGGCCGATGCAAGTTATTTTTACCTTTCTTTCGTGAATACCACTTTTTTTTATTTGGTAATAGGCTTGCGTTTGACCGCCAACTCGCCTGATGTTATTTTTACCTTTCTTTCGTGAATACCACTTTTTTTTATTTGGTAATAGGCTTGCGTTTGACCGCCAACTCGCCTGATGTTAAGCGCGATGCGGTCTACGGTGGAGCACGCTTGCCCAGAAGAAACAGATTTACTCGAGATATGAAGACACCCAGATTGTACGAGTAACTATCTGGGACGATAGATATAGAATCCGAAAAACTATACTACTGCTTCGAACATAGTTACAAAATGCATAGTTGTCATAACAGGTAAACAATGTTATTGTATTTTGTGATAAGAAAACGGCGGAAATATTAAAAATAATTTTAATGACAACATTGAATCGAGGCATGCAAGAGTGAAAAATCAAAATCATGACTCCAATGTATTATTTTTCTAAACTTGCCCTTTTTCTATGTTCCATTGTTTTATTGTTCCAGTGCCATATTATGTAAGAAGTTTTAAAGGACTTGTAATACTGCTTAACGGTTTTACATACAGTGAGGCAAGACATCTGGTACTGTTCAAAACGAACGCGTCGTAAATGTAGGGCTAATCTGAAAGTATCACCTGACGGGAAAATATTTAAGAAAATCCAGTGCGTTCATAACCATGAGGGGGAAAAGTTTATTAGGCCAGGTGGGACTTTAATTAAAATTGAAAAAGTCCACGCTAAATTACTTTGTTTCGTTTTCAATTTCAATTTCCGTCAGCTAGAAGTTGACACAGGAACTTTAAGCATAGATATATATATTACTAGCTGACCCGGCAAACGTTGTTTTGCCTTATAAATTAATAAAAAAATAACAACAAAAAATCTCGTAAAAAAATAAAAAAAAATAATAGATAGTAGCCGATTCCCAGACCTACTGAATACGCATATAAAATTTGTTAAAAATCGGTAATGCCGTTTCGGAGGAGTACGGTAACTAACATTGTGACATGGAAATTTTATATATATAGTGAAGTGATGATATATATCTACACTTAAAGTTATCTTTATATTGACAGCCCCGATGGCTCATTTGGTAGTGAACCTAACTTCTGTGCTTGGGGGCGTGGGTGCGATTCCACCTAGGGCAAACATTTATGTGATGAACATTTGTGTTTGTTCTATGTCTGGGTGTTAATATCTGTTTAAATATGTATTTAAAAATATATATATATATATATATATATAGTAGGTATATCAGTCTCTGGCAGCCATATTACAAGCATTGCTTAGTTTGGTGTGAGATGACCGTGTGCGCAAAAATATCCCGAATATTTATTTATCCTGAATTACCCGGCCTAGCTACAAGGACAAAAATTAATTAAATTTTTTATTTTCCGCCATAGCTGAATGTTTTACCTTAACCGTTGACAAAAATACCTATGGCTATTATATACCTATAAAGAAAACAAATTTGAGTAATAAACTTGTGTGGATTAGCTGCTATATTTTTCTGATAATAATTATTATACTTGTTTTCTTAAACTAAGCAGTGGTGGAATGAGAATCAGACAACAGACAATCAAATACCCGAGGTCATAAAATTGTATTTATCTGGTCATTAACGCGTTATGTTGCGTGAGAAGAAATCCTAAACGCTTCGGGAGCCCATTTCATATTATATCCGCGCATCGGTTACAATATGGGTCGACTAGTTATTACCCCAGATTAGGGTCCATTAATTTGGTTTTCGAGTACCTACTGCATTATATTACATACTAGCGACTACTCCCGGCTTTGCACGGGTGTAATTTAGAAACAAAAGTGAAAAAAAAATTAACGCCATGTAAATTTATTTTTCGGCGACTTGATTGCATTTTTTTTGTATTAACATAAACTTTTAAAAACTATAAAAGGTTTTATTATGAAAATGATTTAACTGATGTTGAAAACCGCATCAAAATAAGTTGCGTGGTTTAGGAGGAGTTAGCGAATATACAGACAGACAGATACGAAAAGCGACTACATTTTATACTATGTAGAGATACACTTTTTGTAGAGATACGAGTACGTCTGGGGGAAGAGTTATCTTTGCCAGTTAAAGGTGCAGTCAATAGTGTCAGTTGTTAATGTGAACCGCTAAGGACTGGAATGCTTTGCCATCTTCCTTGTTTCCTGAAAACAGATCTTTGGCCACAACATCGTTTTTCATCAGGAGAATTGGTGGTCAAACGTAAACCTAGAGGGTTATAAGGAAAGGGTGTGCTAAGCCGAAAGGGGTTCGCTATACTCATCATTTACAACTTTTACTATAAGACTAACTCAGCTGTTCCGTACATTTTGTCGATTGGTAATGACCGTTTTCTAAGGAACAGCTGAGATTTTTTTTGCGATTTCTTGGTTAGTTCCATAGTAAAAATTGTTCATAATGATTAGTACTACTTCCGTTCGGTGTAGTTGCAGCGATCCGTGTAACCTTGTAGGTACTTACTCGAATTTCTAAGTATGTAGCTATTAACCAATTTACTTGCTTAAATTCAATAAAAATGCAATTTCGACAGAAATAGGGTTGCCAGAAACAACCTAACATCAAAGTCACTCAATCTAAATAAATCACCAAGACCCATGACTTCTGTAAGGCAAATAAAACTCATTCAGCAAAATGTCCCGAAGATCCTTCCAAATTGCCCATACGCTCGCTCTGCTGGTAATCCATCACTTAAATTAGGGTTGCCCTACGGTGAAAAGGTACATTGCGACCAACTTACCCATAGATGTTAATGAGGGCGCCACCATCGTAATTACTAAACAAAACTGTTAACTTCCAGTGGAAACTTCCAGTTAGTTTGATAATTTGGTCAACTTTACTGATAAGTTGGTTCTCTGTTGTATTAATCTTATGGTAGGTACTTAGCAATGCGCATTTGCATTTCTTACTTGGTTACATCGGTGTGATTTATAATTTCGCTTTTGTGTTGTGAAGGGTTGTCATTTCAACTGCTTCCATCATTCAGAATTCATGTCGTCATTCCGGTTTTTGAAGGTAAAATGTGAAGGAAATTACTGATTTTTGTGAGATTATGTTGAACGTTTCGAACTTTCAGGCAGTGTAGTCAAATTTGATTCTTTGTGCAAACTTTCCTTTAATTTTTTTTGAAATTAAATTAATTTATATTTATTAATATGTATGAATATGTATGGGTTTCTTAATTCCAACACAACTCCTGAACGACTGGACTGATTTTGATGTGAGTGGTATCGTTTGAATTCTTGCATTATCCAGGTGTTTAAGGCTTCTTCGTGCTTCGAACTCGCGTCTTTTGGTCTTTTGGTATTCGATACTATGAGTTTTCGCACTGATGAGCTAATCATAAAGTTTTTCACAACAGCGCGCGTCGCAATAACGTTCTTCGCAACTACGTAGGACTCCCCATTCACGCCAGGTAATGTAAAAGGAAAAAATGTTCCAGAATTCAGCCTGAAAAATAAAAAATATGAACATGTTTCAGTCAAGTTTCAGGCCTACTAAGTAAGATGCGTATGGAATTCGGACAACAAAATAATTGTTCACCCATTACTTATGAAAATTGCATTCATTTTACATAGACATCGCTTTATGATTGATATTCCGAAAACCTGTACGTAGTGCTTTGGTTTCACTTTTATTGTGCGAACTGCTAATCTGTGGAATGCGCTGCCTGAATGTTCCCCGATAGTTAGTCTTCAAATCAAGAGCAGCAACGCGGCCAGCGATTTGGACACTCTACCTGAAATTAATTATTATTTAGGACTACTTAATTAACTCTATTCTAAGTATTATTTTAGAAAAAAATATATAATTAAATCCTTTATATATATACATATAGGTCGTAAAAAAAAAAGAAGAGTGAATCAGTTTCTTCTAGGCAAGCGTGCTCCATCGTATGCCGCATCTTCGCTTTACATCAGGCGAGTTGGCGACCAAACGCAAGACTATAATTGTAATTAAAAAAAAACATATACAGAGGTAAGTATGACCCACTTTTTCAAAACCATAAATACGGAGTGGCAAATTAACGCTTCCCGCCTCGTCAGCACTCAGCACTAAAACCGTCGTTCGTGTAACTGCGAAACAAGGTTTTTGCGTCGTCAGCTCCTCTGAGTACATTACCTGACTCTGGCGGTTGAGGCGGTTTGTTGACTGGATGATTTATATCGGTTATATTACTGAAATAGCTGCACTCCTTCCTTCCTTATGTTGTTCCTGTGAAGTATAATTTGAACTGCTTCAAACAAAGGGTGAATATAAGTCCTCAAAGCTAGACAACACACTGATAATGCCCCGGGTAATGTAAGTTTCTATAGGCAGCGATAACTCTTACCATCAGGTGGACCGTAGCTTGTTTTCCACGTATTCTGTAAATAAAAAAAACTCTGTGGTTCAAACCGCGTGAAATTTCTTCTGGAAACTCTTCCAGGAGTACATTTTCCAGTATAAAACAAGTATATATTTTTTAAACCCCTATATAATTATGAGTTGAAAACCACTTCAAAATGTTTTTTTTTTTTTAAAAGGGTTCCTTTGGAACAGAAATAAACTTTTTGTTTTAAAAAGTCGCCTAGGGTCCAAGCAAAAATAGGAAAAAAGGAAAAAATGTAATGAAAAGCGAAAATTACCTCTAAATATTTTTAAGACAAAGCAATTTTCAGTTCAGTTCCCTGGATATTTAGTTCGATAACCGCGCCAGTATAAAGTCGCTTCTGTCCTTCTTTTGATCTATTTCTCTGATACAAATGCTGTTAACGGCTGCCAAAAATGTCGAATTGCTTAACAAAACAGACTGCGTTCAGAGTCTATGAAGCAATTTCTGCCCGTTTACGTCCCGGTATTCGGCCTGATTGGAACGTCCCGTCCCCGGCAAAAGTGGGGCGAAATTCACTTTTCCCCAGGGAATTTTTACTGAGATTAGATTTTTACTGTGCCATTAAAAATAAAATAATGACGTGATCTCGTCGCTCAGCGATACAGCGCAAATGTTTTATTTGCTAACGATAACAGGCGGTAAGATATTGTTTCTGATAATAATGAAGTAAGTAAGAAGATTTATTAAGAATTATTTTTCGAGCACCGCGGGATATTGATAGTGGGGTTATAAATTATTTAATAGGTTTTTTTATGATACTGGGTGACGAGACGAGCGAAGTCGCTCGCCTGATTGCTCTTCACGCTTGCCCATAACAGCTCAACGCCACTCAGAATTTTCAAGTTCAAAACCCTGGATGGCAATGCACTGCGCTCGTCACCACGAGATATAAGATGTCAAATATCTGTGTTCCCTGTAATTTCGCTGGAAACATTGCCCTTCAATCCGGAACACAGTAGTGTTTGCACACTACTGCTTGGCGGTTGAATAACTGGCAAAGGTGTGGTACTTCCCCAGGCGGACCCCTGCAAAAGAGTCCTAGCACTACAGGAAACCTATACAGGAATACCTATTTTGGCTCCGACATAAAGTCTATTCATTCTACGGACTACGATACTTTACTGATAATGAGCTGCCTAGTCATCGGTGCCGAACGCAATGCAGAACAGCGGCGCGTGTGACCTGTGGCACTGAAGCCAAACCTATTACATCGTTTGAAAATTGCTTGAATGGGATGAACTTGAATGTAGAGCTTGTAGTAGGGGGTAGTGAGAGACGTACAAGTAAACTTTACAACTTATACAGAATATTTATTTGCAACCGTGCAATACTCCAGCACCAGAGCACCATTGACGATACCCTGTACTAAGCCAAAAGTAAGTCATTTTACTCATCATTATGAACTAAGTACTTTTATTATGGGACTAAGCCGGAGTTCATTTCGGTTCGACAGCTCCGTTAGCTCAGTTGGTAGTGTCCCCGCCTTCTGCGGTTGGGGGCGTGGGTTTGATTCCCATCCTAACGTTTCGTAACCTGAAACAAAAATTAATTAATTCTGAATTATTTTTAATTAAAAAATTATTAAAGTAATCTGAAACAAAAATTAATTAATTCTGAATTATTTTTAATTAAAAAATTATTAAAGTAATCTGAAACAAAAATTAATTAATTCTGAATTATTTTTAATTAAAAAATTATTAAAGTAATCTGAAACAAAAATTAACTTAATTAATTTTTATTAAAGTAATCTTATTAAAGTAATCTGAAACAAAAATTAATTAAGTTAATTTTTGTTTCAGATTACTTTAATATTTTTTTAATTAAAAATAATTCAGAATTGTAAGGAGGCGAAGAGTGTAGTGAAGGAAATGACGATATAACAGTCTCAACCTTTATTGCAGGAAATATGGTATCGCAGAGTTTTGTAGTTTCAACAATACTTAGACTTTCCTATCGTTCCCTAACCAGGCGTCAGAGTGGACTGCAAGTGGCTATCGCACTCTTAGCCTATACGATGGTGAGCTAAGCTAATTACCTAGCTGAGGCGCGGGGAGAGGACTGCAGGTGGCTATCGCACTCCCGTTGCCTAACTCGGCCGATACTAGAGGACTGCAGTGGCTATCTCTCTAGCACGGTCGCTAGCTAACTGAAGGCTCCGCTTTTTTTTTTTTCTAATGTGACTTATTGCTGTTGGCCTTGCGGCCTCTACAGCTTGACCGGACTAGTTGGTGAACGCAGAGGGCGTTGGGCCAACATGGTTTAGATTTTGGGCGACAAGCGCAAGGGCACCTCGGAGGTACGAGCCTCGGCTTGGACCGTCGCCGGGAGTGGGAGATTAGACTTGCCCTGGCACCCCAGAAGGGGTGTGCCCTGTGGCCCTAGTAGGTTGTTGAACTGAATGATTATTTGGAGAGAATCTAACCGATCTTCTAACAGATCCTGGGGGTCTCCGATCCCGCCGGCGGGATCGTTGTGTGTGTGTGTGCCTGTGGTAACCGGCGCCTATACCAAAAACTGAATATTTCCTGTTGCCAGTAGCAGTCGGATCGGTGAAGGCTCCGCTGCTGCGTGGCTGCTTATATACCGTCGTAGAGGTAGCTCGGCGCTTGATCGCGTGTCTTCGTTGGATTGGATGAAACAGGTGGTCGGTGTGCGAGTGAGAAAGTATTCGAGTCTGCAGTGTTATTGGGTTTCCGTGTTACAGAATTAATTAATTTTTGTTTCAGGTTACGTTAATTTTCAATTTATGTAATTAATATTTTATATCAGGTTCGGCAAAATTAAACTCAATAAAATTAACATTATCAACAAATATTTATCACAAATTCCTTATTGTACTTGAAGCGACGTAGAAGCGGAATTACACTAGAAATTCATCATTAAAACAGTTTTCAAATCCATTCAGCTGTTTCTGCGTTATTGAGTAACAACATCCATCTATACATCCATCCAAATTTTCACATATATGATATTAGTGTGATAAGAATAATATTGTATGTTCGTGATGGACAAAACTGTTGGAACTACTTAATTACTTTACCATCCATCTACACAGTTTATACAATAAATACTTTCTGATTCTGATTGTTAAACATTCTAACCAAAAATGTTCACATCTGAAAAATCAAAAAACAAAATGTTAGCTCAAGATATTTAAATAAATTTTATTTAGAACAAAGTGATTGTTTGCAAACTTGTGACAGAATGAAGCGGGATTTATTAATGAGAATGGCGCTTTTAATTAACTCATTAATTTCAATTAAGTAGCTTTAATTAGTTTAACTGTTTTGATAGATTATGTACTGAGATATTTGGGCCCATATTTAGATTATTTTATTTATATAAACCACCGGAGGATGGTCAGCAGCGTCCTATTAGTACACGGTAAACGTACTGCGATCCCCAAGCCACCTGCCAAGCGTGGGTATCATGGCAACACCCCTCTCTACGAGGGCGGAGGAAATTTGGTAGGTAGATTCCGCTGGATAAAAAAAAGCCGGTAAAAAAAAGCTTTGCAATAAAGCATTGGTTTAAAATGTGTAGAGACTACAGTGAAGAAAATATAGAGAAATTTGGGGACTGTTTGCAAAAACTATCATTTTCTGATGTATACACATGTGACGACCCAAATAGAGCTTTTGATGAATTTCACTCAATATTTAAACTTTTTTATGATCTTTGCTTCCCATTAATAAAAGTTAAAATTCGAATCTCTAAAAGTCCAAAGTGGCTAAGTAAAGGAATAAAGGTTTGTTCAACTCGTAAAAGAAAACTGCTTTGGAAATACAGATACTCGAGAGCAGATACAGATAGAAATAATTTTAAACAGTATACTAAAAGATTCAGAAGGATTATAAAATTAACGCAAAAGTCTCAAAACAATTACTATATACAAACAGCAACAAATAAATCCAAAGCGGTATGGAATATTATAAATAACAATAAAAACAACACCCCACCTGAAGATATAAGTATGATTAAATTTAATAACCAATTAATTACTGACCCTAGATGTATAGCACAGACTTTCAATAATTTTTTTATAGATGACATTACAGAGGATGGGAACAATACAATTCATAGCAATACTACTCTGACATACAACAAATCAAACTCGTGTTTTATGAATCCAACCAGCCCACACGACATTGTCAAAATAATAAGTTCTCTTAAACACACGAATAGTACAGGATATGATGGCATATGCACAAAAGTGGTTAAGCGTGTATCTGTGATTATAGCTCCTGTAATGAGCTACATGATTAATGAGAGTATGGAAAGAGGATGCTTTCCCACAGGCTTAAAAACATCTGTCGTAATCCCAATATTCAAAAAACAAGATAAACTAGACATACGCAACTACCGGCCTATTGCTCTTATACCAATTATGGCAAAAATATTTGAAAGGGTTTTATATAATAACCTAAGTGACTACTTTGAGAAAAATGAAATCTTTGATAATATCCAAGTTGGGTTTCGGAAAGGAAAGTCCATTGGTATGGCAATACATCAGCTGCTGCGAAATGTTTTAACAGGGCTAGAAAATAAAAAACAAGTAACGGCTCTATTTATGGATATGACAAAGGCATTCGATCATGTGAATCATGATATTCTCCTTAAAAAACTTGAAATATATGGCGTGCGAGGTAAGGCCTTAGACATTTTAAAATCGTATCTCACAGGTAGACAACAGTATACTGAGATATCAAGGATCTGTCCTAAAACCAAAACGGTATTTAAACATCTTTCAGATCCTAGGACGGTGAAGAATGGAGTGCCTCAAGGCAGCATAATGGGTCCTTTTCTGTTCATAGACTACATTAATGATCTTCCTAAAGCAATAAATCACCCCATGGTTTTATTTGCAGATGACAGCACGGCACTTTTTACAAATAATGACGGTAGTCATGAATACGAAATTAATAAGGCTTTTTCTGACATCATAAGCTGGTTAAAAAATAATAATCTTAAAATCAATTTAGAAAAAACTGTGTACATGACATTTAAAACTAAAAATTCAAGGGTCAAGCCATTAAAAATAGATTATCATGGCACATCAATAGCTGAAACAAATTGTACTAAATTCTTGGGTATCTACATAGACTCCAGCCTATCGTGGAAACCGCATGTGGAACACATAGTAATTAAACTGCGTCAATATTCCTATGCACTGTACATGCTTAGGAAAGTAGCTAACCAAGACACATTAATTACTGCTTACCATGGTTATGTAGGTTCCACTCTGAGGTATGGTGTTTTGTATTGGGCTAACTCTACAGAGAAAGAAACTGCATTCAAGGCGCAAAAGAAGTGTATCAGATCTATGTGTGGACTTCGACAGACGGACTCGTGTAAACCATACTTTAAAAAATTAAAAATTCTGACGCTTCCTTCTCTTTACATTTTAGAGGCATCTCTGTTAGTTAGATCTGAACTTAATGAGTATTCGAATCTTACAACTACTAGACATAGGAATAAATTGCGCAACGTGTATAGCAGAACTCAACTACACAGTAATAGTATATTTAGTATGGGGGTACAAGTTTATAACAAACTACCACAGATGATTAAGGACACAAGCTCTTTTTTTGTATTTAAAAATAAATTAAAAGGGTTTCTCCTAGAAAAAATATATTACACTATTCAGGATTTTTTAAAAGACAAAACTATATAATATTAATGTTACTGATACATCGATTTAAATTCTAATACCTAATATAATTCTTGACATTATAATGTGATGTAGGTATTAAGTATATAATTCACTGCACATTTTACTTTTAATTTTGACATTTATTTTAATTTTCTGATGTAAAATAATTGTGTTGCATGATGTTTTAATATTTTATTTTATGTTTAATACGATTAAAAAGGAAGTTTGTTGCTAGCTAGATAGTATTAATGTAATCGACTGACTAATTAGTGATATTATACAATTTGCATGCTCAATAAGGGCTGAATATAGTGCTACAATTATTTAAATTTAAGATCTGTGTACCTAGTACCTACCTATATTCATGCAAATAAAGGAATTTGAATTTGAATTTGAATTTGGATTTTGAGAAAGGGCTGAAATAAGAGGGTCAAAAAGAGTTTTTTTTTATGAAAAACTACGCGTGCGAAGTCACGGGAAACAGATAGTAATTAATAATAAAAAAAAAAAACATTTTTTTATGGGACTAAATAATTATATCTATTTAAATTATTGGATTGTTCTTGATAAACAAATCCCAATAAAAACATAAATGTGAAATTAGAGCCAAGTGAATATTATGGTATATGCCTTGGTTGTTGACTTCAACGACAAAAGAAGTGAGATCTAACATAGGATAATATATTGAAGCCTAAGGTCTGACTTGTCTAGTTCGTAGTCAGTAACTCAAACTCAATAATCAAAATTTCAATGTAATTCGATGTTTTGAAGTAGTTGAAAATCAAGTTCAAAAATTCCGTTACATATATAGGTAACAAGCTGATAAAAGCGTGTTAAAAATAAAATAAAAACCCGTGCTGGCATTGTTAATATATATCTTCATGTAAAATCATGTAGTCATATTTGTTTCATAGTACATATTTGGTTTTCTATTTACAGTCTTTAGAGCTATGCAAATGTAAATGCGGATTTTGTTCACAGATAGTTGAAAAACTGATAAGTGACTAAACTTTCTGTTCTGAAAACTTTTTTTATATCTTATTAGCTGCGCCCCGAGGTGTCATCCGCGTGGACATTTCTCCAGGAACCGGAATTTTCCGGGATAAAAAGTATCGTATGTCACTCTCCAGCCCTCCAACTATCTCTATGTGGAAAATAACGTCGATGTCTTGATGTGGAAAAGTGGAAAAAACAAACACACTATCTCATTTATAATGTAAGTTTATGCTTTTCCGACCCTATTATCATCATCACCAGCCAAAAGACGTCCAAAGCTGAACATAGGCCTCCCATTTAGAATTCCATTTCAATTTTCTTCCGGTTGCCCCCGACTCTCACGATGTCGTCGGTCCATCTAGTGGGAGGTCAATACTAAGCAGCGTCTTCCGGTTCGCGGTTTCCATTCAAGAACCTTTCTTCCCTATTGGTTTACGGTTCTTCGAGCGATGTGGTCCGTCCATTGCCATTTCAACTTGTAAATCGGATCAGCAGCAATGTCGATGACTGTGGTTCTTCGGCGAATATCCTCGTTCCAGATTTTATCGCTTATAGAAACTCTGAGCAAACCTCGCCCATTGCCCGGTGTGCGACTCGTCCTTTTTATATGTACTATTATTGTTCTGATTCGTTTATTTAATTTTATTTATTTCTTAGTGCTTTATCGTATTAAATCAGAAGGGACAAATTAAACAGTTGTGGGTGTAATTTCAGTATATTTCAACACTTATTGCAATTTTACAGAAATTGTATCGCCTATCGTGTGGTCGGCGCTAGAATGGCACCCCGCCATATTGCCACTACCATCTCTTATTATATATTTTTCTCAGCTCAAAGTAGGCAGATGATAATTAGTTTAATAAAATGAGTTAAATCAATGTCTAGTTTGTAATATTATTAGTTAGAGTTTTAGTATGTATTATCAATTATTAGGTCATAAACATCATCCGTCTACCCTTGCCTTTAGTCAAATCCATATTTATATCCATTAACTTACTGAATATCAATACTTTTAAGTACAAAACAGCTAAACACGGTGCCAGATAATATGGCTAAAATTTAAATTCTTACATTCGGCCTTTCCTGACACTAAGTTTGTCCTCAAACTTAACATGACTTAGTCTATATTATTACAAATTCATGACATGACCTTGTGATAAACCATTTAAAAACACCCATGGATCTATCAACATGGTCTCAAGTGTTTTTAAATTTCGAATTAGCAAATTACTGATCCGACCCACCCTCTCGAAGGTACCAAAATCAAGTAATTTACCTTCGCTAATGACATTAGTATTCATTTCTATTACTCCACATCTACAGCTGATAATACCCATGGATCTGTCAACATGGTCATCTAATATTATCAAATCTTGGCCAGTAAAATATCGATTGCTCTGTCAAAACCGAATATATTACATGCCACTTTTCATTTTTAGTTCTATGATTAATATATCTATTGAAAATACCCATGGATCTGTCAACATGGTACCTAATATTTTCAATGTTTTAGCTAATAAAATACTGATTGATCTATCAAAATCAAATATTTTACTTGCTGGTTTATTAATATACATTCTTAGTTCTATGATTATTGAAAATACCCATGGATCTATCAACACGGTAACCAATATTTTCAATAATTCAGCCAGTAAAATATCGATTGATCTATCAAAATCAAATATTTTACATGCTGGTTTATTAATATACATTCTTAGTTCTATGATTATTGAAAATACCCATGGATCTATCAACACGGTAACCAATATTTTCAATATTAATGTATAGTGTATTTATAGAGAGGCACGAGCGTTCGGCTTGTGACGCATACGTTATCACGTAAAATTATCGTTCATAAACCGACTTGACAGACAACCTATTTTGTTTAACAAACTTAATGCCGGTTCGCATTGGAATGCGAGAACTTGTGCTACCGTTTTCGTTTATATAATTCATACCCAAATTAAACTTGTCGCATAAAAAGAAACTTTCACTAGGTTTTATGACGGAATCTCTTATTAGTGTCATCTTTCAGTACAATTTCTATCAAGAAAATTATTCTAAATCACGTTTTTATTCTTGATATTTTTTTTATTGCATGTTCAGGGGCCTTACCTGTTTTAAGCGATTCAGTTTAGGTGATTGAGAAGTTGCGCGACCGGAAACCGTATCGGTTCTCGTTGGCGTGATTTTGCGCACTGCGCTGTTTCGAACCCACGGTAAGAAGTAAACGGAAGGCCCCAAATTTGATTTAAAAAAAATTGTTGGTTTAAAATTTCATAGTTAAGTGTATTTACAGTTTATCAACAAACTTCGAAAGCTTACGAAAAGCATAACAAAACCATATTCCAGAATATTCCTAACCCTCAAACGAAACCCAGTCTCTGGTGAAATAATATGCAGATCCCCGTTATTTATGTTAAAACATGAAATTCATTCTCAGAACAAGCGCTTGCAAAATGTACTCATAAAGAACATCGCTCCTATATTATTGTGAAACAGCGCAAGTGATTCTACCCCTAAGTTTGTTAAACTCGCTGCTATTGGATCTACATATCTAAAGTCTGGAGAGTAAGGTTTAAAATGGAATTATTTCAGCGACTTTCTGGAAAAGAAAGGTAGGTATAAGGTGCAGGAAGGCTCGTTAGGCAAAACTTCCAGTTCGATTGAAGTAGAATAAGATGGAGTAGTGAAGTGTAGCTTATAGTTCATGAATTTGCCTGTTGTAGTGCAAGTCGAGTGAACTTTAATTAAGGCAAAAAGATAAAAAAAAACAACTGTATTTTTCTGGACTGGACGGGGCAGCGTTTGATAAACTCCATCGAGTGTTATCGTCTGACCTAACCTAATCTATCCCGCAAAATTAAGTCTTAAGTCTTTTACCAGGGGTCTAGACAAGAACCATTTTTAACCGACTTCGAAAAAGGAGGAGGTTGTCAATTCGACTGTTTTTTTATGTTGTTACGCAGTAACAGTGTCAGTTGTTGTTACTTTTGACTGAGTGAACCGATTTTGATGATTCTTTTTTATTTGAAAGCTGGTGCTTCCCATTTGGTCCCGTTTCAATTTGGTCCAGTTCTGATGAAATCAGTTTTTTATATTGAGAATTATCTGTTAGCGTTAACGCCTGCGGAAAATATATATATGAAAATGACATTAGCTACAGAGCTGTGACAGCTAATGTCATTTTCATACAATTTTATCTTTCCGCAGCCATCAAGGACGCGTTTCCGCTACTGCTAAAAATAAGCTAACTTTAGGTACTTTTTCCGACGAATCCATAAAACTTAGTCAATTGGTATTATTATCATCCACAACCTTACCACGGTAAATATCCCGTACATAATTATACAACTGTTGATTAGTAAAAGTATCTACCAATTTATTTTTGGGCTGTATTTTTGGATTGCAGTCTTAAAATATCTGTTAAGTTAGGCATTTTGTATGTACTTCAGATCGTTTTATGGAAGCAAGAAAAAAAGTCGAACGACAACGAAAAAAAAAGGATGCATCGGCCGGGAATCGAACCCGGGCCGCCCGCGTGGCAGGCGAGCATTCTACCACTGAACCACCGATGCTTGTGAAACTAGTGCAAAAGTAATAAACGCACTAGTATAACTTTAGAATGGTCACGTACTAATTTAATGACGATATAAACAAATGAAAGATGAAATTCAGATAAGCACGATGCTACAAACTTATTTACAATAACTTAAATAACATTTCAATGAATAAAAAAAACTACATATTAATACTACTATGTACAACTAAAAATATAATATATACAAAAAATAAAAATCTAGGCGAACAAATCGCCACCATGCGGCAGGGTTCCCAGAATGCTGGCAGCATTGCCCCGCTGGATTGCGAGGCTTAATTTTTGTGCGAAATATGCTCCAGCTCTGGGATCCCCCGAGGCGAGAACCAATCTTGTCGAAATATCTTTACAAAACTTTTTTGTATCGGACGACCACGGGCCTAGAGTCTCTACAGCTAATGCGGAAAACTCATAATGCGCGCTCAATTGTGCATATTTGCGGTGTTTTAATAATTGAGCGTTGTCAGCCGCGGCCCCGACGTCTCGAGCCAAACCGGAGAGATGTGATGGCGCCAGGGTGTCCACGCACGTAGCGTCCCAGACAAGTGCACGTCCGAGACACCACGGAACTAGGGTGGCACCATCTGGTCTCTTGCCGTCATCTCTCACCATTCCAGTGGGCTCCAGCGTCGAGGGCACGGAAGCTGAAGAGAGTGCCCGCCTGACTAAGTCATTGATGGCCCAATGACGAAATAGGCGGCCAGCACTCTTCGCGCACGACAGCCCGTGTCGTCCGAGTTGGTCCACGCCTCGGCCGCAGTGGCAGCGGTGAGGCTCGCACAGTTTTACGCCCAAACGCAATCCCACCACTACTCGTAGGCTGCTGGGGTCAAGGATGGTTGCTAGGTTGTCGGAAGGGAGGGCACGGAGCCAGTGACCTGATTCCACTTCCGACACAGCCAGGAGCCGCGCTCGGTCCGCGATGTCTGTAGCTTGTTCCAGTAAAGCCGAATGTGTGATTTTGATGAGTGGAATGTCCCACGCGCTCTGTGTTCCCATTTCAGCTGGAACACTGATACTCGGGCATGAAGCACACCAGGCCGTCAAGGCCTCAGTCTGGCCTGCCACCCGAACATCGGCAATAGGTATATTCAGGATCATGCCGATGAGGGCTTGTGAACCATGGCTGGACGCCAAGAAAGCCGGGAGTGCCACGCTAGCGGAACGACGAATGCCCAAGCCACCGAAAGAAATGGGGAGGGTTGCCTGTGCCCAAGAGCGAATATCAAACTGAAGATTTAGAATTTTGGTGACTGTTTCCTTTAATGTGTTATCAACTAAGTCTATAATTGATTGAAAATACCACACAGGGCAACTTCGTAACAAATACATGAATTTAGGGGTAAAAAGACAAAGCCGAAGGATATAAATAGCCATGTGTGGTTTAATTTGGAACAGGCGAGCAGAATTGTCAGTAAATTTTTTAATCTTTGACGTCACTAAAGATGGTATCGCATCCAAGAATATTGGGGCACCTAGAAGAGTTAGTGATGATTTTGACTGTATTGAAATATCGGGGCACAATAAATTGAATTGGCCAATAATGGATGAACGAATTTGGTCTGTAATGTGATCTGGGACGTAAATTTCACATTTATCAAAATTCAATTTCAGGCCTATGGTGTTGAAACGATGGATGATCAATTTAAGGTCCTCCAATACCAAGGATGCACTGCCCCCCAAAGAACCGTCATCGAGGTACCAAACATTTAATTTTGAATTTAGATCTGCAACAATAGGGTGGATTCCTAAGCTGAACAGAGCTGGTCCGAGCGGGTCTCCTTGCTGGCAACCGACAGAAGAATTAATTTCGTTTAGGCCATAAAGCAGTTTTGTAGGGGCGCCGTAACATTGCCACATATAATTGTAAATCTCCGGTATTTCTTCATGGATTTCAGACAACAAGACGCCCCTGTCTAGACTGTTGAAAGCGTTTTTCACGTCAATTTTTATATAAACTTCATAATCGGTCGACCCAAGAAACGTACGCGTAGCGTGCACAGCCGCCTCGCAGCCAGATTTTACACCAAAACCTAGCTGATTTGGCATGAATTTTTTGGAGAGACGCTGTTGAAAAGCTCTGCAACATATTTTGGATGTGAGACGTCTCAGAGTACTGCCGACAGCGATGGGGCGAACCCCGCCATCTTTTTTTGTTAGCGCTACTAGATTGGCACCGTATAAAATGGGTACTATCTCTTCCGGGACTCGACCATCCAGCATAAGATTTGCCAAGGCGGTCAAGTCACGGAGAAGAGATCTTCCTGCTTCACCGACAAAAGGATCGGTGAGATCTTTCAGATGCTGTGGAGTTATGGCGTCCAGACCACCCGCAGACCCATTGGGAAAGGACCTGATAGCCAAAAGAATAGCTTCCTCATCAGTTTGCAGGGTTGGTTCGGAAGCAGGAGGTGACGGGAGCTGAGTGGTAGGCGACTGCGCAGGGTGTTTATCGCATAATGCTGCATAAGTCTCAGCGGAATCCGTGGCAAGAGAGTCACTGCAAAAAAGGAGTTTTGCAGCGCCTTTTATGTTTCCATCTGAAACTTTGTTTTCTATTAATTTGGTGTGATTTGTGAAAGGGATGACCGGATCGATATCGAGTGAAGGAATGAAGCGGCGAGACGTATTGTGTTTGATAGCAGATGTTAATGAATGCTTATTTGAGTCTGGTCCTACATGAAAAGTGTTATATGAGAATGTCAACAAGTTTTCCCACGAAGAAAGTGTGTTCTCACTAACTACCTTTGCCACGCACTCCGCCAAGCTACGAGCAACGGTCACGCGGGCTCCTCTGGGTATACGCTTGATAACTTTTATGGTGCGCTTAAACTGTGCGAGTCTCGTGGCCAAAGATGTGTTGCTGGACGCTCCAGTCGTGCAAGTCACTGAATTCGATGACGACGGTATATCTGGTGTTGATGGTAAGTCGGTACGGGGTACATGCCGCCGACTGCAGTGTATTTTCAGGCCCCGATGGCCTTTATACAATTTTCTGTCAGCACAAATGGAGCACTCAAGCAACACAACTGGGGCCGACAAGCACAAGCTGTTGGAATTGTTCATTGTTTAACATAATTAATTATAGTATTAGAAGTTTCTATAAAAACACTCTCCTAGAAAAATCGTCCAATGTAAATAAAAGAAAAAAAAAAAAAATGTGTGTAGAAGCTTGATAATAATGATGTCAGCTTGACGTTTGAAACATGTCTAAAGTCACGGAACACTTGTCTAAAGTGCTCTGCACAAGCGCATCACTTCTGCGCATTGCGCAGAAGATAAAAATTGGCGGCTCCACGGCTTGGTGCCATGGTTGTCACAGTAACAGCAACTTGTCAACGAGTCTTCTAAATATTTACATCAAAATCAGCTGATAATTTCTAAATATTTCTGTAATGGTAGAGTGCCCGCTCTTATAAATACCACCACTGAAAAATTTGGATATAAAAGTAGGGATTAGTAAACACTTTCGAAGGTGCACTGCCTGGGAAGTATTTTTACGATTTATTTTATTTCAAAATTGATGCCAACTCGGCCATCATCCGTTTTTTTTTTTTTTTGCTACAAACTACATTAATTATTTTAAAAATATGTAGTGATAATGCAAGCATCGGTGGTTCAGTGGTAGAATGCTCGCCTGCCACGCGGGCGGCCCGGGTTCGATTCCCGGCCGATGCAAGTTATTTTTACCTTTCTTTCGTGAATACCACTTTTTTTTATTTGGTAATAGGCTTGCGTTTGACCGCCAACTCGCCTGATGTTATTTTTACCTTTCTTTCGTGAATACCACTTTTTTTTATTTGGTAATAGGCTTGCGTTTGACCGCCAACTCGCCTGATGTTAAGCGCGATGCGGTCTACGGTGGAGCACGCTTGCCCAGAAGAAACAGATTTACTCGAGATATGAAGACACCCAGATTGTACGAGTAACTATCTGGGACGATAGATATAGAATCCGAAAAACTATACTACTGCTTCGAACATAGTTACAAAATGCATAGTTGTCATAACAGGTAAACAATGTTATTGTATTTTGTGATAAGAAAACGGCGGAAATATTAAAAATAATTTTAATGACAACATTGAATCGAGGCATGCAAGAGTGAAAAATCAAAATCATGACTCCAATGTATTATTTTTCTAAACTTGCCCTTTTTCTATGTTCCATTGTTTTATTGTTCCAGTGCCATATTATGTAAGAAGTTTTAAAGGACTTGTAATACTGCTTAACGGTTTTACATACAGTGAGGCAAGACATCTGGTACTGTTCAAAACGAACGCGTCGTAAATGTAGGGCTAATCTGAAAGTATCACCTGACGGGAAAATATTTAAGAAAATCCAGTGCGTTCATAACCATGAGGGGGAAAAGTTTATTAGGCCAGGTGGGACTTTAATTAAAATTGAAAAAGTCCACGCTAAATTACTTTGTTTCGTTTTCAATTTCAATTTCCGTCAGCTAGAAGTTGACACAGGAACTTTAAGCATAGATATATATATTACTAGCTGACCCGGCAAACGTTGTTTTGCCTTATAAATTAATAAAAAAATAACAACAAAAAATCTCGTAAAAAAATAAAAAAAAATAATAGATAGTAGCCGATTCCCAGACCTACTGAATACGCATATAAAATTTGTTAAAAATCGGTAATGCCGTTTCGGAGGAGTACGGTAACTAACATTGTGACATGGAAATTTTATATATATAGTGAAGTGATGATATATATCTACACTTAAAGTTATCTTTATATTGACAGCCCCGATGGCTCATTTGGTAGTGAACCTAACTTCTGTGCTTGGGGGCGTGGGTGCGATTCCACCTAGGGCAAACATTTATGTGATGAACATTTGTGTTTGTTCTATGTCTGGGTGTTAATATCTGTTTAAATATGTATTTAAAAATATATATATATATATATATATATAGTAGGTATATCAGTCTCTGGCAGCCATATTACAAGCATTGCTTAGTTTGGTGTGAGATGACCGTGTGCGCAAAAATATCCCGAATATTTATTTATCCTGAATTACCCGGCCTAGCTACAAGGACAAAAATTAATTAAATTTTTTATTTTCCGCCATAGCTGAATGTTTTACCTTAACCGTTGACAAAAATACCTATGGCTATTATATACCTATAAAGAAAACAAATTTGAGTAATAAACTTGTGTGGATTAGCTGCTATATTTTTCTGATAATAATTATTATACTTGTTTTCTTAAACTAAGCAGTGGTGGAATGAGAATCAGACAACAGACAATCAAATACCCGAGGTCATAAAATTGTATTTATCTGGTCATTAACGCGTTATGTTGCGTGAGAAGAAATCCTAAACGCTTCGGGAGCCCATTTCATATTATATCCGCGCATCGGTTACAATATGGGTCGACTAGTTATTACCCCAGATTAGGGTCCATTAATTTGGTTTTCGAGTACCTACTGCATTATATTACATACTAGCGACTACTCCCGGCTTTGCACGGGTGTAATTTAGAAACAAAAGTGAAAAAAAAATTAACGCCATGTAAATTTATTTTTCGGCGACTTGATTGCATTTTTTTTGTATTAACATAAACTTTTAAAAACTATAAAAGGTTTTATTATGAAAATGATTTAACTGATGTTGAAAACCGCATCAAAATAAGTTGCGTGGTTTAGGAGGAGTTAGCGAATATACAGACAGACAGATACGAAAAGCGACTACATTTTATACTATGTAGAGATACACTTTTTGTAGAGATACGAGTACGTCTGGGGGAAGAGTTATCTTTGCCAGTTAAAGGTGCAGTCAATAGTGTCAGTTGTTAATGTGAACCGCTAAGGACTGGAATGCTTTGCCATCTTCCTTGTTTCCTGAAAACAGATCTTTGGCCACAACATCGTTTTTCATCAGGAGAATTGGTGGTCAAACGTAAACCTAGAGGGTTATAAGGAAAGGGTGTGCTAAGCCGAAAGGGGTTCGCTATACTCATCATTTACAACTTTTACTATAAGACTAACTCAGCTGTTCCGTACATTTTGTCGATTGGTAATGACCGTTTTCTAAGGAACAGCTGAGATTTTTTTTGCGATTTCTTGGTTAGTTCCATAGTAAAAATTGTTCATAATGATTAGTACTACTTCCGTTCGGTGTAGTTGCAGCGATCCGTGTAACCTTGTAGGTACTTACTCGAATTTCTAAGTATGTAGCTATTAACCAATTTACTTGCTTAAATTCAATAAAAATGCAATTTCGACAGAAATAGGGTTGCCAGAAACAACCTAACATCAAAGTCACTCAATCTAAATAAATCACCAAGACCCATGACTTCTGTAAGGCAAATAAAACTCATTCAGCAAAATGTCCCGAAGATCCTTCCAAATTGCCCATACGCTCGCTCTGCTGGTAATCCATCACTTAAATTAGGGTTGCCCTACGGTGAAAAGGTACATTGCGACCAACTTACCCATAGATGTTAATGAGGGCGCCACCATCGTAATTACTAAACAAAACTGTTAACTTCCAGTGGAAACTTCCAGTTAGTTTGATAATTTGGTCAACTTTACTGATAAGTTGGTTCTCTGTTGTATTAATCTTATGGTAGGTACTTAGCAATGCGCATTTGCATTTCTTACTTGGTTACATCGGTGTGATTTATAATTTCGCTTTTGTGTTGTGAAGGGTTGTCATTTCAACTGCTTCCATCATTCAGAATTCATGTCGTCATTCCGGTTTTTGAAGGTAAAATGTGAAGGAAATTACTGATTTTTGTGAGATTATGTTGAACGTTTCGAACTTTCAGGCAGTGTAGTCAAATTTGATTCTTTGTGCAAACTTTCCTTTAATTTTTTTTGAAATTAAATTAATTTATATTTATTAATATGTATGAATATGTATGGGTTTCTTAATTCCAACACAACTCCTGAACGACTGGACTGATTTTGATGTGAGTGGTATCGTTTGAATTCTTGCATTATCCAGGTGTTTAAGGCTTCTTCGTGCTTCGAACTCGCGTCTTTTGGTCTTTTGGTATTCGATACTATGAGTTTTCGCACTGATGAGCTAATCATAAAGTTTTTCACAACAGCGCGCGTCGCAATAACGTTCTTCGCAACTACGTAGGACTCCCCATTCACGCCAGGTAATGTAAAAGGAAAAAATGTTCCAGAATTCAGCCTGAAAAATAAAAAATATGAACATGTTTCAGTCAAGTTTCAGGCCTACTAAGTAAGATGCGTATGGAATTCGGACAACAAAATAATTGTTCACCCATTACTTATGAAAATTGCATTCATTTTACATAGACATCGCTTTATGATTGATATTCCGAAAACCTGTACGTAGTGCTTTGGTTTCACTTTTATTGTGCGAACTGCTAATCTGTGGAATGCGCTGCCTGAATGTTCCCCGATAGTTAGTCTTCAAATCAAGAGCAGCAACGCGGCCAGCGATTTGGACACTCTACCTGAAATTAATTATTATTTAGGACTACTTAATTAACTCTATTCTAAGTATTATTTTAGAAAAAAATATATAATTAAATCCTTTATATATATACATATAGGTCGTAAAAAAAAAAGAAGAGTGAATCAGTTTCTTCTAGGCAAGCGTGCTCCATCGTATGCCGCATCTTCGCTTTACATCAGGCGAGTTGGCGACCAAACGCAAGACTATAATTGTAATTAAAAAAAAACATATACAGAGGTAAGTATGACCCACTTTTTCAAAACCATAAATACGGAGTGGCAAATTAACGCTTCCCGCCTCGTCAGCACTCAGCACTAAAACCGTCGTTCGTGTAACTGCGAAACAAGGTTTTTGCGTCGTCAGCTCCTCTGAGTACATTACCTGACTCTGGCGGTTGAGGCGGTTTGTTGACTGGATGATTTATATCGGTTATATTACTGAAATAGCTGCACTCCTTCCTTCCTTATGTTGTTCCTGTGAAGTATAATTTGAACTGCTTCAAACAAAGGGTGAATATAAGTCCTCAAAGCTAGACAACACACTGATAATGCCCCGGGTAATGTAAGTTTCTATAGGCAGCGATAACTCTTACCATCAGGTGGACCGTAGCTTGTTTTCCACGTATTCTGTAAATAAAAAAAACTCTGTGGTTCAAACCGCGTGAAATTTCTTCTGGAAACTCTTCCAGGAGTACATTTTCCAGTATAAAACAAGTATATATTTTTTAAACCCCTATATAATTATGAGTTGAAAACCACTTCAAAATGTTTTTTTTTTTTTAAAAGGGTTCCTTTGGAACAGAAATAAACTTTTTGTTTTAAAAAGTCGCCTAGGGTCCAAGCAAAAATAGGAAAAAAGGAAAAAATGTAATGAAAAGCGAAAATTACCTCTAAATATTTTTAAGACAAAGCAATTTTCAGTTCAGTTCCCTGGATATTTAGTTCGATAACCGCGCCAGTATAAAGTCGCTTCTGTCCTTCTTTTGATCTATTTCTCTGATACAAATGCTGTTAACGGCTGCCAAAAATGTCGAATTGCTTAACAAAACAGACTGCGTTCAGAGTCTATGAAGCAATTTCTGCCCGTTTACGTCCCGGTATTCGGCCTGATTGGAACGTCCCGTCCCCGGCAAAAGTGGGGCGAAATTCACTTTTCCCCAGGGAATTTTTACTGAGATTAGATTTTTACTGTGCCATTAAAAATAAAATAATGACGTGATCTCGTCGCTCAGCGATACAGCGCAAATGTTTTATTTGCTAACGATAACAGGCGGTAAGATATTGTTTCTGATAATAATGAAGTAAGTAAGAAGATTTATTAAGAATTATTTTTCGAGCACCGCGGGATATTGATAGTGGGGTTATAAATTATTTAATAGGTTTTTTTATGATACTGGGTGACGAGACGAGCGAAGTCGCTCGCCTGATTGCTCTTCACGCTTGCCCATAACAGCTCAACGCCACTCAGAATTTTCAAGTTCAAAACCCTGGATGGCAATGCACTGCGCTCGTCACCACGAGATATAAGATGTCAAATATCTGTGTTCCCTGTAATTTCGCTGGAAACATTGCCCTTCAATCCGGAACACAGTAGTGTTTGCACACTACTGCTTGGCGGTTGAATAACTGGCAAAGGTGTGGTACTTCCCCAGGCGGACCCCTGCAAAAGAGTCCTAGCACTACAGGAAACCTATACAGGAATACCTATTTTGGCTCCGACATAAAGTCTATTCATTCTACGGACTACGATACTTTACTGATAATGAGCTGCCTAGTCATCGGTGCCGAACGCAATGCAGAACAGCGGCGCGTGTGACCTGTGGCACTGAAGCCAAACCTATTACATCGTTTGAAAATTGCTTGAATGGGATGAACTTGAATGTAGAGCTTGTAGTAGGGGGTAGTGAGAGACGTACAAGTAAACTTTACAACTTATACAGAATATTTATTTGCAACCGTGCAATACTCCAGCACCAGAGCACCATTGACGATACCCTGTACTAAGCCAAAAGTAAGTCATTTTACTCATCATTATGAACTAAGTACTTTTATTATGGGACTAAGCCGGAGTTCATTTCGGTTCGACAGCTCCGTTAGCTCAGTTGGTAGTGTCCCCGCCTTCTGCGGTTGGGGGCGTGGGTTTGATTCCCATCCTAACGTTTCGTAACCTGAAACAAAAATTAATTAATTCTGAATTATTTTTAATTAAAAAATTATTAAAGTAATCTGAAACAAAAATTAATTAATTCTGAATTATTTTTAATTAAAAAATTATTAAAGTAATCTGAAACAAAAATTAATTAATTCTGAATTATTTTTAATTAAAAAATTATTAAAGTAATCTGAAACAAAAATTAACTTAATTAATTTTTATTAAAGTAATCTTATTAAAGTAATCTGAAACAAAAATTAATTAAGTTAATTTTTGTTTCAGATTACTTTAATATTTTTTTAATTAAAAATAATTCAGAATTGTAAGGAGGCGAAGAGTGTAGTGAAGGAAATGACGATATAACAGTCTCAACCTTTATTGCAGGAAATATGGTATCGCAGAGTTTTGTAGTTTCAACAATACTTAGACTTTCCTATCGTTCCCTAACCAGGCGTCAGAGTGGACTGCAAGTGGCTATCGCACTCTTAGCCTATACGATGGTGAGCTAAGCTAATTACCTAGCTGAGGCGCGGGGAGAGGACTGCAGGTGGCTATCGCACTCCCGTTGCCTAACTCGGCCGATACTAGAGGACTGCAGTGGCTATCTCTCTAGCACGGTCGCTAGCTAACTGAAGGCTCCGCTTTTTTTTTTTTCTAATGTGACTTATTGCTGTTGGCCTTGCGGCCTCTACAGCTTGACCGGACTAGTTGGTGAACGCAGAGGGCGTTGGGCCAACATGGTTTAGATTTTGGGCGACAAGCGCAAGGGCACCTCGGAGGTACGAGCCTCGGCTTGGACCGTCGCCGGGAGTGGGAGATTAGACTTGCCCTGGCACCCCAGAAGGGGTGTGCCCTGTGGCCCTAGTAGGTTGTTGAACTGAATGATTATTTGGAGAGAATCTAACCGATCTTCTAACAGATCCTGGGGGTCTCCGATCCCGCCGGCGGGATCGTTGTGTGTGTGTGTGCCTGTGGTAACCGGCGCCTATACCAAAAACTGAATATTTCCTGTTGCCAGTAGCAGTCGGATCGGTGAAGGCTCCGCTGCTGCGTGGCTGCTTATATACCGTCGTAGAGGTAGCTCGGCGCTTGATCGCGTGTCTTCGTTGGATTGGATGAAACAGGTGGTCGGTGTGCGAGTGAGAAAGTATTCGAGTCTGCAGTGTTATTGGGTTTCCGTGTTACAGAATTAATTAATTTTTGTTTCAGGTTACGTTAATTTTCAATTTATGTAATTAATATTTTATATCAGGTTCGGCAAAATTAAACTCAATAAAATTAACATTATCAACAAATATTTATCACAAATTCCTTATTGTACTTGAAGCGACGTAGAAGCGGAATTACACTAGAAATTCATCATTAAAACAGTTTTCAAATCCATTCAGCTGTTTCTGCGTTATTGAGTAACAACATCCATCTATACATCCATCCAAATTTTCACATATATGATATTAGTGTGATAAGAATAATATTGTATGTTCGTGATGGACAAAACTGTTGGAACTACTTAATTACTTTACCATCCATCTACACAGTTTATACAATAAATACTTTCTGATTCTGATTGTTAAACATTCTAACCAAAAATGTTCACATCTGAAAAATCAAAAAACAAAATGTTAGCTCAAGATATTTAAATAAATTTTATTTAGAACAAAGTGATTGTTTGCAAACTTGTGACAGAATGAAGCGGGATTTATTAATGAGAATGGCGCTTTTAATTAACTCATTAATTTCAATTAAGTAGCTTTAATTAGTTTAACTGTTTTGATAGATTATGTACTGAGATATTTGGGCCCATATTTAGATTATTTTATTTATATAAACCACCGGAGGATGGTCAGCAGCGTCCTATTAGTACACGGTAAACGTACTGCGATCCCCAAGCCACCTGCCAAGCGTGGGTATCATGGCAACACCCCTCTCTACGAGGGCGGAGGAAATTTGGTAGGTAGATTCCGCTGGATAAAAAAAAGCCGGTAAAAAAAAGCTTTGCAATAAAGCATTGGTTTAAAATGTGTAGAGACTACAGTGAAGAAAATATAGAGAAATTTGGGGACTGTTTGCAAAAACTATCATTTTCTGATGTATACACATGTGACGACCCAAATAGAGCTTTTGATGAATTTCACTCAATATTTAAACTTTTTTATGATCTTTGCTTCCCATTAATAAAAGTTAAAATTCGAATCTCTAAAAGTCCAAAGTGGCTAAGTAAAGGAATAAAGGTTTGTTCAACTCGTAAAAGAAAACTGCTTTGGAAATACAGATACTCGAGAGCAGATACAGATAGAAATAATTTTAAACAGTATACTAAAAGATTCAGAAGGATTATAAAATTAACGCAAAAGTCTCAAAACAATTACTATATACAAACAGCAACAAATAAATCCAAAGCGGTATGGAATATTATAAATAACAATAAAAACAACACCCCACCTGAAGATATAAGTATGATTAAATTTAATAACCAATTAATTACTGACCCTAGATGTATAGCACAGACTTTCAATAATTTTTTTATAGATGACATTACAGAGGATGGGAACAATACAATTCATAGCAATACTACTCTGACATACAACAAATCAAACTCGTGTTTTATGAATCCAACCAGCCCACACGACATTGTCAAAATAATAAGTTCTCTTAAACACACGAATAGTACAGGATATGATGGCATATGCACAAAAGTGGTTAAGCGTGTATCTGTGATTATAGCTCCTGTAATGAGCTACATGATTAATGAGAGTATGGAAAGAGGATGCTTTCCCACAGGCTTAAAAACATCTGTCGTAATCCCAATATTCAAAAAACAAGATAAACTAGACATACGCAACTACCGGCCTATTGCTCTTATACCAATTATGGCAAAAATATTTGAAAGGGTTTTATATAATAACCTAAGTGACTACTTTGAGAAAAATGAAATCTTTGATAATATCCAAGTTGGGTTTCGGAAAGGAAAGTCCATTGGTATGGCAATACATCAGCTGCTGCGAAATGTTTTAACAGGGCTAGAAAATAAAAAACAAGTAACGGCTCTATTTATGGATATGACAAAGGCATTCGATCATGTGAATCATGATATTCTCCTTAAAAAACTTGAAATATATGGCGTGCGAGGTAAGGCCTTAGACATTTTAAAATCGTATCTCACAGGTAGACAACAGTATACTGAGATATCAAGGATCTGTCCTAAAACCAAAACGGTATTTAAACATCTTTCAGATCCTAGGACGGTGAAGAATGGAGTGCCTCAAGGCAGCATAATGGGTCCTTTTCTGTTCATAGACTACATTAATGATCTTCCTAAAGCAATAAATCACCCCATGGTTTTATTTGCAGATGACAGCACGGCACTTTTTACAAATAATGACGGTAGTCATGAATACGAAATTAATAAGGCTTTTTCTGACATCATAAGCTGGTTAAAAAATAATAATCTTAAAATCAATTTAGAAAAAACTGTGTACATGACATTTAAAACTAAAAATTCAAGGGTCAAGCCATTAAAAATAGATTATCATGGCACATCAATAGCTGAAACAAATTGTACTAAATTCTTGGGTATCTACATAGACTCCAGCCTATCGTGGAAACCGCATGTGGAACACATAGTAATTAAACTGCGTCAATATTCCTATGCACTGTACATGCTTAGGAAAGTAGCTAACCAAGACACATTAATTACTGCTTACCATGGTTATGTAGGTTCCACTCTGAGGTATGGTGTTTTGTATTGGGCTAACTCTACAGAGAAAGAAACTGCATTCAAGGCGCAAAAGAAGTGTATCAGATCTATGTGTGGACTTCGACAGACGGACTCGTGTAAACCATACTTTAAAAAATTAAAAATTCTGACGCTTCCTTCTCTTTACATTTTAGAGGCATCTCTGTTAGTTAGATCTGAACTTAATGAGTATTCGAATCTTACAACTACTAGACATAGGAATAAATTGCGCAACGTGTATAGCAGAACTCAACTACACAGTAATAGTATATTTAGTATGGGGGTACAAGTTTATAACAAACTACCACAGATGATTAAGGACACAAGCTCTTTTTTTGTATTTAAAAATAAATTAAAAGGGTTTCTCCTAGAAAAAATATATTACACTATTCAGGATTTTTTAAAAGACAAAACTATATAATATTAATGTTACTGATACATCGATTTAAATTCTAATACCTAATATAATTCTTGACATTATAATGTGATGTAGGTATTAAGTATATAATTCACTGCACATTTTACTTTTAATTTTGACATTTATTTTAATTTTCTGATGTAAAATAATTGTGTTGCATGATGTTTTAATATTTTATTTTATGTTTAATACGATTAAAAAGGAAGTTTGTTGCTAGCTAGATAGTATTAATGTAATCGACTGACTAATTAGTGATATTATACAATTTGCATGCTCAATAAGGGCTGAATATAGTGCTACAATTATTTAAATTTAAGATCTGTGTACCTAGTACCTACCTATATTCATGCAAATAAAGGAATTTGAATTTGAATTTGAATTTGGATTTTGAGAAAGGGCTGAAATAAGAGGGTCAAAAAGAGTTTTTTTTTATGAAAAACTACGCGTGCGAAGTCACGGGAAACAGATAGTAATTAATAATAAAAAAAAAAAACATTTTTTTATGGGACTAAATAATTATATCTATTTAAATTATTGGATTGTTCTTGATAAACAAATCCCAATAAAAACATAAATGTGAAATTAGAGCCAAGTGAATATTATGGTATATGCCTTGGTTGTTGACTTCAACGACAAAAGAAGTGAGATCTAACATAGGATAATATATTGAAGCCTAAGGTCTGACTTGTCTAGTTCGTAGTCAGTAACTCAAACTCAATAATCAAAATTTCAATGTAATTCGATGTTTTGAAGTAGTTGAAAATCAAGTTCAAAAATTCCGTTACATATATAGGTAACAAGCTGATAAAAGCGTGTTAAAAATAAAATAAAAACCCGTGCTGGCATTGTTAATATATATCTTCATGTAAAATCATGTAGTCATATTTGTTTCATAGTACATATTTGGTTTTCTATTTACAGTCTTTAGAGCTATGCAAATGTAAATGCGGATTTTGTTCACAGATAGTTGAAAAACTGATAAGTGACTAAACTTTCTGTTCTGAAAACTTTTTTTATATCTTATTAGCTGCGCCCCGAGGTGTCATCCGCGTGGACATTTCTCCAGGAACCGGAATTTTCCGGGATAAAAAGTATCGTATGTCACTCTCCAGCCCTCCAACTATCTCTATGTGGAAAATAACGTCGATGTCTTGATGTGGAAAAGTGGAAAAAACAAACACACTATCTCATTTATAATGTAAGTTTATGCTTTTCCGACCCTATTATCATCATCACCAGCCAAAAGACGTCCAAAGCTGAACATAGGCCTCCCATTTAGAATTCCATTTCAATTTTCTTCCGGTTGCCCCCGACTCTCACGATGTCGTCGGTCCATCTAGTGGGAGGTCAATACTAAGCAGCGTCTTCCGGTTCGCGGTTTCCATTCAAGAACCTTTCTTCCCTATTGGTTTACGGTTCTTCGAGCGATGTGGTCCGTCCATTGCCATTTCAACTTGTAAATCGGATCAGCAGCAATGTCGATGACTGTGGTTCTTCGGCGAATATCCTCGTTCCAGATTTTATCGCTTATAGAAACTCTGAGCAAACCTCGCCCATTGCCCGGTGTGCGACTCGTCCTTTTTATATGTACTATTATTGTTCTGATTCGTTTATTTAATTTTATTTATTTCTTAGTGCTTTATCGTATTAAATCAGAAGGGACAAATTAAACAGTTGTGGGTGTAATTTCAGTATATTTCAACACTTATTGCAATTTTACAGAAATTGTATCGCCTATCGTGTGGTCGGCGCTAGAATGGCACCCCGCCATATTGCCACTACCATCTCTTATTATATATTTTTCTCAGCTCAAAGTAGGCAGATGATAATTAGTTTAATAAAATGAGTTAAATCAATGTCTAGTTTGTAATATTATTAGTTAGAGTTTTAGTATGTATTATCAATTATTAGGTCATAAACATCATCCGTCTACCCTTGCCTTTAGTCAAATCCATATTTATATCCATTAACTTACTGAATATCAATACTTTTAAGTACAAAACAGCTAAACACGGTGCCAGATAATATGGCTAAAATTTAAATTCTTACATTCGGCCTTTCCTGACACTAAGTTTGTCCTCAAACTTAACATGACTTAGTCTATATTATTACAAATTCATGACATGACCTTGTGATAAACCATTTAAAAACACCCATGGATCTATCAACATGGTCTCAAGTGTTTTTAAATTTCGAATTAGCAAATTACTGATCCGACCCACCCTCTCGAAGGTACCAAAATCAAGTAATTTACCTTCGCTAATGACATTAGTATTCATTTCTATTACTCCACATCTACAGCTGATAATACCCATGGATCTGTCAACATGGTCATCTAATATTATCAAATCTTGGCCAGTAAAATATCGATTGCTCTGTCAAAACCGAATATATTACATGCCACTTTTCATTTTTAGTTCTATGATTAATATATCTATTGAAAATACCCATGGATCTGTCAACATGGTACCTAATATTTTCAATGTTTTAGCTAATAAAATACTGATTGATCTATCAAAATCAAATATTTTACTTGCTGGTTTATTAATATACATTCTTAGTTCTATGATTATTGAAAATACCCATGGATCTATCAACACGGTACCCAATATTTTCAATAATTCAGCCAGTAAAATATCGATTGATCTATCAAAATCAAATATTTTACATGCTGGTTTATTAATATACATTCTTAGTTCTATGATTATTGAAAATACCCATGGATCTATCAACACGGTACCCAATATTTTCAATAATTCAGCCAGTAAAATATCGATTGATCTATCAAAATCAAATATTTTACATGCTGGTTTATTAATATACATTCTTAGTTCTATGATTATTGAAAATACCCATGGATCTATCAACACGGTACCCAATATTTTCAATAATTCAGCCAGTAAAATATCGATTGATCTATCAAAATCAAATATTTTACATGCTGGTTTATTAATATACATTCTTAGTTCTATGATTATTGAAAATACCCATGGATCTATCAACACGGTAACCAATATTTTCAATAATTCAGCCAGTAAAATATCGATTGATCTATCAAAATCAAATATTTTACATGCTGGTTTATTAATATACATTCTTAGTTCTATGATTATTGAAAATACCCATGGATCTATCAACACGGTAACCAATATTTTCAATAATTCAGCCAGTAAAATATCGATTGATCTATCAAAATCAAATAGTTTACATGCTGGCTTATACATATACATTCTTAGTTCTATGATTAAAATAAATTTATTGAAAATACCCATGGATCTATCAACACGGTGATTCAATATTTTCAATAACTTAGCAAAATACCGATTGATCTATCAAAACCAAGTATTGTGCCACCACTCTGCTCCCTTTTAATACACTTTTAAGACGATATCTTCACTTTATCCATCCATATTAATATGAAATAATGCTATTTTACAGATACGAATCCTACGAGAACCTAACAATAAAATTAAAATTTATACACATTATTTTACTCCAATTTAGTATTATTCTACTCGTTATCCTAGTATTTATATGTATATATATATATATATATATATATATCTCTATATTTCATATATTTCAAAGTTTCATGCTAACTGAATGATTTATACTGTATATTTAAATTGTACTTTTTATCATGCCCATCATCAAAGTATTTTATTTAGATTAATGTAATTTAGGGGTACTACTGCAAATAGTACTCTCGTTTCCGTCATCTTCTTTGTTGTTATTCATGCAATTGACGTAGTCAAATTGATTCACTACTGTTTCTACCATTATTCTTAAAACAATTTTATCACCATGTTAGTTGTCGACGTATATTATTGGCTACCTAAAATAGCTGCTGTAGTAAACAACGATGGATTATTTTGAATTTGACATACCTAATTATTATTGTAATGACATTTTTGTTCATAATGATTTTTATTTGTTTAATTGAATAAATTATTAGTTAATTTAATGTACCTAGACCTATACATAATAATATTATTAAGATATAATTTATATATACATTGTTGTAGAAGTGTGTACTGGAGAAGTTTGACTTGTAACTATGGAGTTATTAATAAAGTATTGTATTGCAAGTCGTCAGTTATCGTCAGTTTCAAAATTTCCAATTTATCGTACGTATTTATGATCATCACTTCTGCCCTTTCCGTAAAGTCTTGACCGACTAACAAAGGTTCACTCAGCAAGGAGGGTGCAATAACGTAAGCGTCAATTACCGCCGTAACTTCACCGATACTCAAACTCAAATTTTTTTTACCTACGGGAATGATTGAGCCATTAACGAATCATCGAATATTTGAAGAGTTATCTTCTACTTTAGGTAGAGAATGCTTCTCAAAATATATTGTTGAATCAGTGTGCAATCGCTTCCGAAATCCACATAACATTTTATATTAATGTTATCATTTATGACCGTAGTTTTACAATATTTCGGATCTGATCTAAATTTTTGTGTAAACAAAGTTTTCTTATCGGTTTTGGAACTTTTGTACGACTGACTATTAATTTTAGGCCTGTAACATTCATTTGTCGTATGACCATATCTTTGACAGTTGTCACACCGGATTATTGGTTTTGGGCACTTACTAGATGTGTGTCCCGTTTCGTTCCCCGCACTACATTTCACAAACTAATCAAAATCAGAATCTTTGTAAAAATACAAATAAAATCCGCTTAAACAGTAGCATATTTCTAGTCCGTTAAGCTGTATAGAAAGAAGTTCATAACATCATTATGTCCCTAAATAACCCGTACTCTGTAGGATATGATGAAATACGGACTGATATTTTGAATAAATGAGTTAATCTAATTGTTCCAGTTCTCACACACCTAATAAATATTTCTTTTTAAAGTGGAGTTTTTCCATATGTGCTCCAAAAATCTATTGATAAACCACTCTACAAAAAGGGGGATAAGACTGATGTGAATAACTATAGACCCATTACATTGATCCCAATACTGTAAAAAAAAAATATTCGAAAAGGCCACGCATAAAAGGTTGACTAAATTTTTGAATAAGTTTGAAGTAATCAAAGAAGAGCAGAACGGTTTTCAAAGAGGAAAATCTTCAGCTTCATATCGTTTGGTACATAACATTCTTTTGAATCTGGACAAAAAGTTGGAAACGATGGCTGTCTTCTTTGATATGTCAAAAGCGTTCGATTTCGTATCGCATTCACTGCTTTTACAAAAACTAGATAGTTATGGTATAAGAGGTCCTGCTTTAGAATGGATAAGAAGCTACTTAACAAATCGAGAACACATTGTTCTTTTGTTGAAGTTGTTCATTGTTGAAGTTTCTATATTAGATAAAAAAAAATGAAATATTTTGCATTCGATCATCATATCAAAAAAAATAGGTATGGCGTCTCTCATGGCAGTGTCCTGAGGCCGTTACTATTCTTATCATATATTAACGATTAACCTAATGTTTTACTCATTATAAATGTACATTATTTGCAGACGAAACGATAACGATATTTCTATTATATTAACAAGTAAAAATAATGACTTTTCACATTGAAATTAATCGGACAATCAAATCAATTATTAAATGGCTAGATGAAAATAATCTTAAAGTTAATTTGACAAAAACTAATTATGTAATTTTTTTTTGACTCGTCGATCTAAATCCACTAATAGCCAAATCATGTATGATAATACAAATTTGAATGAGGTGAATACAGTCAAGTTTTAGGTATCACTGTAGATCAACATGTAGATTGGAAAGACCATATAAAAAAAAGAGTCTGTACCTGAGTTAATAGATTTGTCTTTGTTCTTAGTAAACTTCGAAAAACTGCATCACATAAGACCGTGCTACTGGCATACCATGGCTATGTAAGCTCCGTCCTACAGTATGGCCTCCTACTCTGGGGTAACTCAACAAATATTAAAAAAAACTTTCTTATCGCAAAAAAAAATTACATACGCGCGATGGTAGGGTATTCGTCCATACGAGTCCTGCAAACCATTCTTCAAAGATCTTCTTCAATCTTGACGCTGACATGCATGTATATTTTCGAAATAGTAGTATTTGTTCGTAATCATACTGATTTGTTCACCTCGGCTAAAGATGTATTTCCTCGTAATACAAGAAATGGACAGAGACTTGTCTTCGGACATCATCCGAGATTGTAAATATCCAAAAATGTAAATATTGTTCTAAATGTTATTTTATTTTGACATCTTAATTTAATATTGTAATCAAGTATTTGCCATATCATTGTATACTTTGACATATGTATTTTTTTTAAGCTCAAATTATTTCATTTGTCATACCACATAATAATCTACTAATATTAATTTTGACCACACAACGATTGAATTGTATACTTTCCTTTTTTTTAATACTACATATACATTTATTTTTATGACTAAATTCACATGCCGAGTAACGGCAAAATAGGAGAACTAAATATAAAATACCTAAGACCAGTGTATATCCCTATTTTTGTGAATAAATTTCATTTCATTCTTTTACAATTAAAGCAGGAAATGTCAGTCGTTATTTTACTGTGACAATAAGTAGCTGGATGCCCAGGTTTATTGAATTTAAAGCATTTTAAATCGTTAGGTGTGAAGTTGTGAGCTATTGCAGGGACTGGTTGTTTAACAAAGCGCGAATTATTGTTCTCCCGACATAAATCTTTGGGAAATTTAAGTAAGTCTTCTGGGTCCTGGCACCTCACCGAAGACGCACTTGCCTTAATTGTCCTATCTTCTATCCCATAAACGAGGCAGTCGACTGCCTTTTTACCTAATATACCACATGCATTAAGTAATAACATCTTATCTAATAGTATTCATCTACTGATTCACCTAACTTCATTCGCCTATCTAACATTTCCGACAACAAAGCTCCGTAGTTAATTTCCGAAAGTAATAAATGCCTTTATCAAGCGGTCCTGCCATTCGGACCAAGTTAAAAGTATGGTTTGAAGACCTTCATACCATTTTTTTTTAGCATGACCACCTAGTTTGGGCAATGCATAATGAGCAGTCTGTTCGTTAGTCCATTTATATATTTTTGCACATTCATTAACTTTGGCTATCCAACCTTCAATAAGCAGATTTTTCTGTGATGGGTCAAATTTAGGTATACTATTCTTGTCGTAAGTAATGTGAGAATTTGCCCGCGTGAAACTTTGAATTATCTGAGAGATATCATTAACACTAAGTAACAAATTAGGTTTACTTGTTAACGATTCCAATTGATTCGCTGCTGATGCTTGTCCAAGAGGTTGAGGAGACTCGGCCACTTTGACTGCCGGTTCATGGTGTATCTCTGCATTCGTAGAACTTTACTCGTATACCAAGCATGGAATCGGCACTTCTTGAGCTCGTGGTGATGCGGTTTTCTGAAATATCCACGCCAGTGCGATATATATTCATGTATAACAAGAAAGAAAAAGACGAATAGGAGCAGCAAAATACCAAATAAGGACCGCAACAATACTGGTTAAGTGGTTACATACTTATTGATTGTATCACCCTTAAGTGACGACCAAAAAGAGCACGAACCATAAAAAAATATAATTATATGTTTACTACTCAATACTACTTTGTAGGTAATATATATATAATATTTAAGTTAATATTTCGTATATAATATTTAAATTGATCATAACACGCTGGTATCGCCTACAGGGGGTACTAGTTTCATGTTGGTGAGAAAGTGTTCAGTTTTCTTGCATTCTTTAGCCTTTTTAAATTCAGGGTAGTTACTTAACAATATGAACTAATAACAACACCGAATCATACGTATCTAAAAACCTAACCTCACTCAGTCTCTCTGAGAGAAGGCCTGTGTCCCAGCAGTGGGAACATAATAATCTGATAATGATGATGATGATGATAGCTAATAACCATGTTTTACTAGGTTGCCGCTTTTTTTTTTTGTAGGTAGATCAAAACTATTATCCGCCTGGTTCATCATCTGGTTGCTATCTTACACTTTGAATAATACAGGCACTGAAATATTGTGTATTAGTAATAAATAGGTACTCATAATTTATCAGTGTCAAGGATGATTTTACATTTATGAAATCACAACCGTAAATGGGTTATCAAACTTTAATTTAATATTATGAAAAACCTAACATCTAACGTGAAAAAAAAAAAACACAAATTTCACTTGCCTGCTATGTTTGTTGTTCCGCACTCATAACCTCTAGGTTAGCATTTTCATGACGCCTTTCAAACGAATGTATCCCTCGCTTTGGAATCACCGTTTCTCGCTATGGAACTTCGTTGATGGCGTCTCTTCTGGCGACGTTTCTTTTCACTGTTACGTCCTGTTTCACGAACTGATCGTGACGTAGAAGATTCTCTATCTGCGCTGGAAGTGTGCTGACGACGACGTTTCCGTCGATTGGAAGGCCTTGCATGGCTCCGTGAGTGTCGCTCGTATGGCTCAATGTCGTTACCATTAGCCATTTTAGTTCGATATCCCATTTCTGATATTAAATCAGAAGGGACAAATTAAACAGTTGTGAGTGTAATTTCAGTATATTTCAACACTTATTGCAATTTTACAGAAATTGTATCGCCTATCGTGTGGTCGGCGCTAGAATGGCACCCCGCCATATTGCCACTACCATCTCTTATTATATAATTTTCTCAGCTCAAAGTAGGCAGATGATAATTAGTTTAATAAAATGAGTTAAATCAATGTCTAGTTTGTAATAAGTATTATTAGTTAGAGTTTTAGTATGTATTATCAATTATTAGGTCATAAACATCATACGTCTACCCTTGCCTTTAGTCAAATCCATATGTATATCCATTAACTTACTGAATATCAATACTTTTAAGTACAAAACAGCAAAACACGGTGCCAGATAATATGGCTAAAATTTAAATTCTAACAATCGTAAACATATTATTGTTTTATTAAAAGTAGTTGCAACTGTATTCACTTTGTTTTTGTTTGCTCACTGTTTGGATCTTGGGATCAAACTAAATTCTTAACATGGTATTTTACCTATATTATGTGATCTGTTATGCGGGCTTTAACACGGTCCAAGCATTTATTTGCTGTGAGAGCTTCGGTAACATTGTAAAAAAAAAACACATTCTGATCACTTTCGCTAGGTTTTTTAACGTAAGACTTAAATATTAAAAGAAAATGTTTTTATGCAGCTTTTTACAATGTTATTGCAGCTGTTAGAGCAAATAAATGTTTGCACCAAGAATAAGTACCGAAGTTTCGTATAACCCTATAATGGGAATATCCACTTATGACCCAAAGAGTAATTACATTAAAACTCTCCGTAACATAAAGTTTTCTCATTTTTCAAGCGGTAAAATTACTGTTGAGGTATTTTCCAATTCCCGTCTCGTAGACGAGAGTCTGGTGGACGGTATTAAAATTTTCTCTGTCGCGTTTGTAAAATGAAAACGTGCTGCTATCCTTCGTTAGGGTTAAAATATTTAACATTATATTTTAGTTGCCTTGAAACATAAACTTGTACTCATATGATGAAACTGGTGCTGGTAAAGTTTAAACATAGTCTTTAGCAGTGAAGATTAATATATTTATTTGATTTTTGATAAGTTTATCATTCCCAATTAATATATAGGTACTCAGTTTGTACATATGAATTGAATATTAAATAATAATGAAAAAAAAATCTTTTACCCCTTATTTCGGTCCTTTCACAAAATTCTCTCTTAGCACTCCATTACAGCCTCGTAGGTCATGAAGTTTTCGAAATTTCGTTCTTGAGTGAGTGAATAAATGAGTGTGTGGAGTTTACTTACTGATTCCAGTTTAGAGCGAGCTTTATCATTGCAATCGGCAGCAACGCTGTACGCTGATTGATGCATAATACAGGTGGTATCGATTTATTGAATTGTTTACAAGTTTGATTGACCACTTCATTTAAATTGTATCTAACTCATGCATCAATACTAGTAGCACTTGTAGCATAGCTTGACCACAGTACGCCCGAATCGAGTAACATAGGCTACTCATGCTTCACGGTACGCTCGTTCAGAGCGATAGTCGCACGCGCAGAGTCATTGGGATTTACCGTGTGTTTTGTCAGCGTAGCAGTAGCGTAAAAATGTTTAAAGTTTTCTTAAAACCTGATAGAAGCAATCCTAGCCCTGTGACCGACAGTACGCATTGAAGTCAAGGACATGTCCGAGTCGAAATACTGCTTTAGCTATTATATTTACTGTGGCTTGACTACATGTTCCTCCGAAGTTAAGCAACAGATGATCTGGTCAGTTTTCAATTGTAGGTAACTACAATCTAGGCATCTTCAAGACTAGAGAGAATAGATTTCTTCTAGATCAACGTGTTCTATCTTCGGCCACACCGTCGCTTACCATCAGGCGAGTTGGTAGCCAAACGTAGATCTATTCTATATATATATATAAAAAGGTTGTTGTTTGTTCTATCACAACCGCCTACTTAGTCAATACGAGCTTACTTTTTTATTTAAGGCTTGCGTTTTGCGCCAACTCACCTGATGTTAAGTGATGATGCGGTCTACGATAGAGCACGCTTGCCTAGAAGAAACCGATTTACTTTTGATTTGAAGACACCCGGATTGTAACTATCGGGCACACCCATTCAGACGACTCATCTGAAATATAGGGTCTACTTAAAGACTTCGTACCCAATATCCTAAGACATTAGTCTAGTTTAGCACGTAGAGCCAAGTTTTCCCTTTATTTACGAGCTTGTTTGGGCCTAGTTCCTGAAGAGAGAAATCCAGTCACGCCTATTGCCGCTGACTTATATTCTTGCCTACATCTGCGCACAGTACTCGCAGTAAGAGAAGTTTGAGTCTCTTCTAGTACGTGTGCTTATTTGCTTAATATCAGGTATGATGTAGATAAACTGTAGCCTATATCATAAATAAAAAATTAATACCTAAATATTAGAAATACTAAAATTTACGTAAAACTAAAAGCCTTTCGGTGTGCAGAATGCTAGCAACTTTTTGGTTTTTAGAAGTTTAATTTTAGTTCCTTATTACTTATCCCAAATAATGCATGATTTTCCTATGTGAATAAAAATAAAAATTACTTTTCTTAAATATTCCCCTATATGCATAAACCTCTCGTAAACTAATCTCTTCTTTTTCTTTGTCACGTTTTGCATCTATGCATAATTATATGAAGGTTAAAGTATTAAAAGTATGCCACAAGTCACATTATCACACAGTCAAAGTAATGTTTCAATAACAATTTACATCTCTCATCACACAATTTTTATAAATTAAAGTATGTTATAAAAGTAAATATGAGAGATTAAAAAAAAACTTTTTTGTCTTCTTTTCTTCTTCTCTTTTCATAACTAAATAGAAATAATCTTGATAAAATTTGTGATGGGATTAACAGAAATCGTAAGGTTAGATAATACAAAAAAAATATATACAAAAAACGTAAAGTTTAAAATAACTTAACTAAGTAAAAATGTGAGATGTAATTAGTTAGGCATCAAAATATCGTTTTAGTAAAGTAATTTATGATTAATCCTTGTTAATCATAAGGACTATTTCACAGAATACCTTTGTATAGTAAAACGATTTATAATTTGGCAAAACGACAAAGGTGGCGTAGAAGTCTTACGTTTACGTTTCCCGCAAATTTAAGAGCAGTTGACTGCTGTCCATACTGCTGCTTACCTTACTGTGCACAACATAGAACCCATTAGTATAATAAGGACATTTCCTAGACAAATACTAGCCTTTATTTTCTCGGTTGTAGTACCAAGTTGTGTCAGAGTTAGTATAGATTGTCTTGAGATAAAATGTTGTTGCGATTGTGAAGGGAGTTTGGAAACTTGATAAAGTAGCGCAACAATGTAGTTGAAGGATAACCTTTAAGGTCAAGTAAGGTCGGAGTTTTAAGATTACCTGAAAGTTTTATTATGGAAACTGAAGTGGTTTTCACACATTTTCTTTATATTACACGGGAATTACTCACGTAAGATTAGGCCGGTTACTCCGACTACCGGCCTAATCTTACGTGAGTAATTCCAGTGTAATACGAGTATAAATAAAACTACCTAAAAGTCTTACTGACACTTCTACTTCTTTTTTCTTCTTGATACTTCTGTTAATAGAGAAGTAAAATCGAATAGGAAAACCCACACCAGTTTGATCTCACCAGATTTGGGCACATAGACAATAATTTTGGTATGATTTGGGCTTCATTTCGAGTTGCTATTCCTTTTTTTCTGAGTTTCGAATCAAGAAGATAAAGACAGCAATATTATAGTGATTTAGTTTTGTGAGTCAATTTACATTTTTTTTTTATATTTCTCTTAATTAATTTTTATTTCTTTGTCATCTCTTGTACCTAATTTGACACAACCAAGATAAACAATGTCGCATCTGTCACTTGTAGTTTGTTATATTCGACTTTCAGAAACTTGTTTGTCTGAGTCTAGATGTCATCAAGGTTTTTTCATAATAAAAAAATCTAAGCGGTGGCTAACATTAACTAGGCTTTTCAAAGGCTACTTCTGGTCAGGAACAAAAAAACAATTGAAAAATGGCGGGAAATTGTTTTTTACTTTTTGTATTCCTTTTTTAAAAAGTCATATTTTTAATGATATCAAAACCAGCCAGATACAAACACTACAACCGATGAGATATTTACTACAACTTTATACATACAAAATACAAAAAGACTTTTTCCCCAACCTATTATATATAAGTTGTGTACGGTTTTAATTGGAATTTAGGTTTAAAATGTTATGTTGTATGTGCTGATATATATATATATATATGTCGGAGAACCATTATTCTTATCGACATCGTCATTAGTGGTTGCGAGCCTAGTGGGCGTCATCAGGGTAAAGTGCGAGCACAAAACACAATAGTCACAGTTTCACTTTATTTTAATTTAGATTTAAGCTTATTTCATTTTACACTTGTGATTTTAACAATAATTTTAAAATAAAAATGAAGTTAAGACCGAGCAGTGGGTTCAGGGCACCGATCTTACTTTAACCAACGATACTTTTCAATACGAATGCTTCCAACGATCCAACTCGATTGGTTGCTGCCACCAGAATGCCGCAAAGAAGTGCCGGCCTCTCTAAAGTCAAGATGGCGCCTCGACCCCACTCGAGGCACGTGCTCTGCTCCGATTGGTCGATATTTGAACAACAATATTCATAACTTTTAATACATTGATAAGTTTTTTTAAGTTTAGAAAATGTAACAATACAAATTAAATTAAATTACGAATTTTAAAAGTAATTAAAATGTAAACAAATAACATTACAAGAAAAGCTAGTAAACAACAATCAACGACTCATAGCTTCCTCCGACACGGCCGTCTTGACGTATCACACGTCCTCGTGTGATGTTGAAGGCCGCGCATCATAGTTATCTGCAAAAAAGAAAGATACTTTTATACAGTTCGGCCACTCCTGACCAAGGAGATTGTGTACATTATTACATTTTATCTTCTGCGTAACAACTTCATTTAAGATATTTCCATAAAATAGGTGCCCCACGACAATTATAAACGTTTATAGATTCCACGCTACATACTAATTTGAGTCTGTGGTATCGAAACAGCTGCCTCGCCGTTTATCGCGTTACATGTTTTAAATTATTCACAGTATCACAATGGCCACCTCGCCTATCAGAGGCCACCTCGCCTATCAGAGGCCACCTCGCCTATCAGAGGCCACCTCGCCTATCAGAGGCCACCTCGCCTATCAGAGGCCACCTCGCCTATCAGAGGCCACCTCGCCTATCAGAGGCCACCTCGCCTATCAGTGGCCACCTCGCCTTTTTGTGGCCACCTCGCCTTTTTGTGGCCACCTCGCCTTTTCGTGGCCACCTTGCCTTTTCGTGGCCACCTCGCCTTTTCGTAGCCACCTTACCTCTCACAAAGCTTAACAAAACCTTAACAACCATGATGCTGCTAGGATATCTCACGGTGAGGCTATCCGTCACACACACTCCAAAATAATTTATAAAGAAAATCAATTTAGTACAAAGATCTCACCATCATCGTCTACGGTCAATAAACTTAAGAGTCGAGCTACTCTACCTATTAACAATTCTAGGGGGCTTGCTTTGGTCACTCTATGAATTGTGCTGTTGATGGAGAGTTGGACATCATCTAATGCATCTTGCCAGGACCTACTTGGGCTTGTTTCTACGACAGTTAACATGTTTTTGAGTGTACTCATTATACGCTCCATTTGACCATTAGCACGACAAGAGCCGGTTGCTATTAAATGTAGCTGGATATTGTGACTGGCGTAGAAAACATCTACCCTGATCTGCGACAACACGCACAGGGGTCCCGAAAAGTGATATGGACGCTTTAAGAGCGCTGATAGCACTATCAGTATTAAATCTTGTGGAATGCCTGACTAACACATATTTGGTAAAAGCGTCAACAAGAACCAAAACGTATTCCTTTTGATCATTTTTACCGCTGAGCTTACCTGTGGCATCGATATGGATTGTATGCCAAGGAATATTCGTTTTCGGTATAGGGTGTAATTCTATCTATTGTTTACCACTTCGCGACTTAGCTACTCTACACGTTATGCAATTTTCTAAGAATTTTCTGACGTATTTTGACATATTAGGAAACCAATAATGTTGATATGACTTCTCTAAAGTTTTATCCCATCCCAAATGGAGAATTGACTCATGAATGTGATTTATAATCGACCAACGGAAAGCTCTAGGCACAATTGGTAGCCAAATGTTGCGATTATTCCTTTGTAATTTTCTGTAGAGCACATTAGATCGCAATTCATAAATTTTACAACTCTCCAAGTCCAGATCATCATTTTCAAGTTTAGTAATAATTTCATTGTATTCGGGGTCTCGTCGTTGTTCCGCTTGTAACCAATCCGAAGATAACTCGGCTATATTAACGCGTTTTTCTTCTACATGGCTTTCTCTACCTAAACTATGAGTAACGCTGACGGTAGTACTATTCACCTCAGGTAAGTGATTTCTGGAGAAAAAGTCAACGTGGGCCATTTTTCTACCCTCTCTGTACTGTATGTAAAAATCAAGGGCCTGGAGGAAAGCCCACCACCGGTGCACTCTAGGGGTTAAGTCTACTTTAGTTCTCGAGGCTTTCAGAGAATTGCAGTCAGTAACGATTGTGAAAGTCCTACCATACAAATAATGGCGGAAATGCTTAACCGAGTTTACAACCGCTAGTGTCTCTAACTCATAAGAGTGGTATCGAGACTCCGCATGCGTAGTGCGTTTACTGTAGTACTCTACCGGATGTAATTTTGTACCAGCTCTTTGGAAGAGGATCGCGCCGTAACCTTCACTACTAGCATCCGTATGTAACTCTATGGGCAACTCTGGGTCGAAGAGCATCAAAACCGGAGATGAAGTCAATACCGATATTATGTCTTGTCTGATTTTCTCGTACTCTGAGGTCCAAATTATTTTAGAATTATTGTTAGCCAGCAGACGGTAGAGCGGTGCCATTTTAAGCGAAAAGTTATTGACAAACTACCTAAAGTAGGACGCTAAACCCAAAAATTGTCTGAGCTGAGTGATGGTCTGTGGTGGTAAACTCGTAATGAGCGTCCGGGGTAATAAATGCGGTTTTCTCTATCGAATTTGACTCTACATTTACAGGAACTTGATAAAACCCACTAGCCATATCAAGACACGTATAAAATCGCGAGCCCGATAATCTTTGAACTTGATCACTGATTAGAGGTAAGGGATACCGGTCGCGAACTGCATTAGCGTTTAATTCTCGGTAATCAACGCACATTCGGTCTGTGCCATCGCGCTTTTTTACTAAAAGTATTGGGCTAGAGAAGGGTGATTTGCTTGGTCTAATAACTCCGGCAGATAATAGTTCACTACACTTATTACGTACTATTACTACTACTCGCTCTTCAGGGCTCAAGTGATAAGGCCGCCGTTGCACGATTTTGCTAGGATCAACTAAATTAATTTCTAATTCACCTGTCTTTACTCTATTAGTAAGCGTGCCGTCAACAAATGAGCTTTTAAAGCAGCTAAGAAGTTCTGTTAGTTGTGGTTTAAGGCTATCAGGTATATCCGTATCCACGTCATGAAAGTCAGCCACCGCGTTACTAACGTTGCAAATATTAACTAGAGAAGGCTTCTCAGTTATAGGAAGCTTATCACTCGATATGTGTACTGACAACCCTAAGGCCAACAAATCGCGTCCAATCAAAATATCATTATTAAGGTAATCATCAGGTATAATGTAAAATAAAATTTGTACGTCATGACCACTAAGCGCGACTAGATAAAATTTGCGAGTCACATAATATTCTAGATTTTCCTACACCAGTCAAGGTAACAATTGCACGCTGCAACGTACCAATAAGCTTACGAGAGACGCTCTCTTTAATTAAGGAACAATCAGCACCGAAATCAAAACAAAATGAGAACTGCTCACCAAATTGCGTAATTATCCCGGTGACAGGTTTCACATCACACACGTCAACTCGCTTCACTACGCTGGGTGCGGCGAGCTGTGCGCTGCTGCTCGCAACTGGCCATGTTTTTGAACATCGCGATGCCACGTGACCTTTAACACCACACTTGTAGCAAACCACAAGGGGCCGCGTAGCAACGGCCGTGTTGGGGCGGTCAGAGGTCGGAGTTGTTTGCTGCTTGTCATGCGATCGGCTGAAACATTCAAAAGACTTATGACCAAATTTTTCACAAGCGTAACATTTTGTTGAGGCAGGACTTAACCTAGGACGTTTATTATCTTGCATGGCGTTTGCAATGGTCTTTGTCATCTCCTGGTAACTTCGCTTTCGATAAAAAAACGCCATTATTTCACGTTGCATTTTACAGCGGGTAGTTATTTCTTCAGAAAAAAATATTGCGTTGTAACCGTGGCTCGATTTGCCTCATGTGGCAAGTATCAAGGATACCACCATTTCTTCCTTGCCCAAGTTACTCCATCGTGACACGAGTAAAGTAAACAGACGGCTTGCATATGCAGCAAGACATTCACCTTCTTGCGGCTTACCAGCAAGCATCTTTAATATAGTTGTCGCACGTGTTACTATCGTATCGAAACGAGAAAGAAAAATTTCTTTAAAGTCTACCCAATGCATATTGGGAAAAGCTATCTGCGAAAACCATGTTGCGGCCGAACCTTTCATGGCCTTACTAAGTATGAGAATTAATGTACTTCCCTGTATACCACGATCCGATAAGCAGATATCCGCCGTTGCCAGCCACGCCCGGGCATCAGTGTCTGCATCTTCCGGTTGAAATTTAGGCAGTGTGATGCGCTTATGCTCGATATTCGGCGAGTTAGTTAGCGCCTCCACGAGTAGCCTCATGTTGGATTGTTGCGCTTCGAATAACGCGCGCCATCCGTAATTTCCTGCGCTCACGTTTTGTGCCGGCATGGATCCCACTTCTGATGTCGGAGAACCATTATTCTTATCGACATCGTCATTAGTGGTTGCGAGCCTAATGGGCGTCATCAGGGTAAAGTGCGAGCACAAAACACAATAGTCACAGTTTCACTTTATTTTAATTTAGATTTAAGCTTATTTCATTTTACACTTGTGATTTTAACAATAATTTTAAAATAAAAATGAAGTTAAGACCGAGCAGTGGGTTCAGGGCACCGATCTTACTTTAACCAACGATACTTTTCAATACGAATGCTTCCAACGATCCAACTCGATTGGTTGCTGCCACCAGAATGCCGCAAAGAAGTGCCGGCCTCTCTAAAGTCAAGATGGCACCTCGACCCCACTCGAGGCACGTGCTCTGCTCCGATTGGTCGATATTTGAACAACAATATTCATAACTTTTAATACATTGATAAGTTTTTTTAAGTTTAGAAAATGTAACAAAACAAATTAAATTAAATTACGAATTTTAAAAGTAATTAAAATGTAAACAAATAACATTACAAGAAAAGCTAGTAAACAACAATCAACGACTCATAGCTTCCTCCGACATATATATGTGTATGTGTGATAACTTAATCTCAGTAACCGACACAATAAAATAAAATAAATTTAAATTTCGCAGCTGCCAAAATATTATTTTATTGTAGAATAGGCTTGCGCTTGGCCGCCAACTCGCTTGATGTTAAGCGATGATGCGGCCTACGGTGGATCACGCTTGCCTAGAAGAAACCGATTCACTCTTGACTTGAAGACACCCAGATTGTAACTATCGGGGAACACTCATTCAGGCAGTGCATTCCACAAACTAGCAGTTTGCACAATAAAAGTGAAATCAAAGAACAAAGCGTCAATCATAAAGCGGTGTCGATTTTTCGTGCCCGCTCTGGCAGTCCGATAGAAAAAAGGGCAGGAGGGAATTAAATCTATTATAAAGGTAATAAACACAATGTATTTTGTTTTGTATGTATTAGCAAAAAAGTCGAAAATTATAATCATGTCAAAGCAAAAATTAATTCATTTGTTAAGCTACAGTTTACGAATAGTCATTAAAATAAGTTCAACTGTTTATATGAGTATACATATACAAGTATATACTCTATTACGTATTTAAAATATTACGTACGTTTAGTTCGATTACAAAAATTCCTTAAAAGAAAAACATTCACGAACATAGAAAAATACGTAAAAAAAGACTGCCTTCGTAATTACATTCTAACTTATCTTGTAGAGTCCAAGATAAACGTTAACATAATAACATACATATCTACGATGCAGAACAGGTGGATTATTCCTGGGGCCTTACGCCCAACTGTAAACGCGTGCACGAACAGGTGCAGTTAGCAAAATCACGCGACCGCAAACTATTTCGGCGCGTTAAGGTTCGCGAGGTGGTTTTGCAATAAAATACTAAAATAAAATACCTATTCGGGCCCGCGCTTAGAGTTGGGCGTAAGGCCCCGGACTGTTGTTTTGTATCCTGTCACTCTCATGCGGTTTGAGATATGTGTAAAAACATTATCACATAGGAAACACCGGTCAGGTTCCAACTTAGTATCAGCAAATTTTAGGGGTAAGCGAGACGTACAAAATGGGGTAAAAGCAAAGAACTGTTACATAGCTAGTACTACCTACCTAGTAGCTATAATATCTGTCCATAACGGTCATAAAATTTGGCTTGATTTTCACAATTCGTTTTTGCAATCATAATTTAGACAGTTTTTATAGAAACATACTATTGAATTTGGGGAATATCTAATTTCAACATTAAATTTTTCAAATTCTAAGGATTGACGAGTACGAAAACGGCCGAATAAATCCTTAAAGGCCTCGCAAATCGCCTTACAAAGCTGCACGGCCACTCTATTTATACAGTTGACTTATATCGCAAGCGATCGTAGCTCATTTTGTTCGGAAATATTATTATTATCACCTATGTATTAAAAAGTAACAGTTCGGCATGCGGCCTATTGTCGGCAAACGTAGGAAGCTAGCCAAATTCGAAGTTTGTGATTTTAGACACCTGATCGAAGAATCGATCAAAAAAATACGTAGTCGTAGTTTTTCACCTGAGGTCTAGTCGATTTGCAATTAACATGGTTTCCACCGTGTGGCCCAGGCGTGCGGTGGAAAAGGACCCGTGTAAATAAATCCCCCATTATGGGTAGCAAGGTGACAATTAAATTTAGCGCCTGTAGCAACTTTGGAGTAACTAAACATTTATGTTTTATTTTATCATCCTTCTAGAATACACAATAACAATACAACAATACCTACGGAAAATGAATATAAGTAGGTATTGCAAAGAAAATTGAAAATTTTCAATAATTGGGAAGTTATTGGTTTTACCCCGTTTTTCGAAAATCGAGTTTTCATCAGATCTCGACGTTTCGAGGTCCTAGGTGTACGTCTGTATGTATGCGTGTGTATGATTGGGCGCGAGTGTGTTGTGTGTGTGTGTGTGTGCGTGTGGATGTGTGGATGTATGTAAACCTCTTGTAACTTTTGAACGGCTAGACCGATTTTATCGCGGTTGACGCCATTCGAAAGGGCTTGACTGAACTTAGATTTTGAATACGATTTGGACCAATTCGGATGGGTAGATTTTGAGAAATCTAAAAAAAACTATGTATTTTGTTTAAATTTTTTGTTTTTAATTACTTTCAAACGTCTTTATCCGATCAATTCCAAAACCTTATCAGCTCTTAACATCAAAAAAACAGGTCGATCGCCGCCAAGCCGGTCAAAATTGGTTATTCGTTCTTGAGTTATCGTTGACGAAAAAAATCGAAAAGTGTTTTTTTTTTCGATTTACTCCGAAATATACGACCTGGTCATTTTATTTTGAAAAGTATATCAAAAAATTTAAAAAACTGCGTCGAATGCAGCCAACCGCGTGAAAATCGGTCAATTTGTTCGTGAATTATCGTTGTCGAAATAAAACCGAAAAAGGTGTTTTTTCGGAATTACTCCGAAATTCCTAGTTCGATCAATTCAAACAATTCAAACTCAAAGATCTTTCATGAAGCTTAAAAACAGCGTAGAATACTGCCAACCGGGTGAAAATCGGTTCAATCATTCAAAAGTAATTGCGCTTTAAAAAAATTAAAAATAGTGTTTTATTAAACTTCTATCAGACTTTTGACCTCAGAGTGCTCAAAATTACACAAAAATTATATTTTTGAGCTCGGAGAACTTAAAAACGTAATAAGTGTGATCTTGAACGCTCAAGTATGAAATTAGCGGGAAGTTGCAGAGATGGCCTTTAGGATCAACCGTTTTCCTAATTTTTTCTATAAGTTTCAAGTAAGTAACTTTGGTGACTAATGTTATCCCCTTCAGCAACAGTACTAAGTTAGATTCTTTGATTAACAAAATTTATAAACAGATTTCCTTAGACATTTTAGATTTATTTGTATATATAAGATCAACTCTGTTTTAGAAGCATCGATCTTGATTTACAACTTATTGAAGCCGTTTCTATATTCTAAATAATGAATGAGTTGAAAATTTGGAGGTGTAATTCTCATTTGCATAAGTTACAAAAAAAAGTTAATCCTACATATACTACTAAAGCACTGTGAAGAGGAAGTTTTGGAAATAAAATAGAAAAATTAGTATAAATAATGTTTTAACATATGCCAAAAATGTCAAAAGTCAAACATGTTCTTCATCCTTATTATTCTGTAAATAGTTAGAAACGCCGGGAAAAAAGAATATTGTTTGAGATATATTTTTTCTTTACTTCGCGTATACTTCTCACGATTAACAATAAATAGTAAAATCTAGATCGACAAATAGAAACGACCTTGAGCCTCTGCCATAATACAGCTACGTGACATCCCACTTAATGCTAGTTTAATAATACAAACACATTCGTACGGTAAATCCCCAGAAAAAGATATTTTTAATTGGGTCTCATGAACTCATATCACGTGTTGTGTACACGCGGATGTAAAATACCTACTGAAACCAATCATTTGATGCCAATGTTCCAGGAAACACAATTTTAATGACGGCCATATCTCCTATTGACCTTCGAAAATGACGTGACGGTAACTTGGGTTTATACCAAGAATCCCGAAAAACAAGCTGACTTTCCTGTTCAGCGAGACCTTATCGAGTCTGGTTCAGTCCGGTTTTGTTTTCAAGTATTTGATTGGCTGAAAAATTACGACTTCGACACACAAGTTGCTATATAAGCGACAACAGCGATCGATGCTTCATAGTTTCATCTTCAGCATTACCGCAGTAGCACGTACAGCAAGATGTTCGCTAAATCCTCAATTACTCTTTTTGTTCTGGCCGTTGGCTTATCATGTAAGTATACAAATTGAAAATAGTAATTATATTTTTTTTCAGAATTTCAAAAATATTTAATAGAGATAGATGCCTTATGGTATTTTACTTTCTGAATATTATATATGGATAGTTTTTTTATTTCAATATTGATGACTAACTTTAAAACTGTTATGTAGTGTCATTTAAAGAATGTGCGTAAATTGCTAGAAGTGCTATTTATAATCGTATCATCTGAGTTACTTACCTAAATATATATTACTTTCCAATATATTGACTTAAATTTCAGAACGTATAAACAGAGCACTTATCTTGGCTACGAAGTCAATAGTAAAATTCTTTTTGTTATTCTTTGTTACAGCATTACTGAGTGGAAACTCTATTGGGTCAGCAAGTGCTCATCCCCGACCGGACGACTTATCAATAGTAAAAGAGTTAGATGATGGTAATGATACCCTGAGATTCTTTGAATACTATTTCAAGAAAAAACAGACAGAGACAAGTACAGACTGCATGGACAGTAATAATGGATATAATCGAGATTGTCAATACCAGAATGCCATTCAAGGGAGCAACATGACAGGTGAAAACCATTTGGTATCGGAAACTGATCAGAATAACGTCCAAATAATAGGAAAGCTTCCAAATGAATTTTTCTCTGGCGCAAAAACTGTAGCGTTATACAACGCTATCCAAGAGACTGACTCGACTAGTAAAAACTTCTTGGGATCAAGCATTAAACAGAAGAACGTCGTATATAATTTGACCGAATCCTAATTCGTTATAAGTTGTCATTACTTGTATCATTGTATCACCATGTGTAGGATAATGAATGTTCTACACCTTTATAGAACTGAATAAATCGACTAATTATACTTATTTTTCTATTTTATTTCCAAAACTTCCTGGGGGGCGCGGCTAGTTCTATAAGAGAGTCAAGATATCGCCTTACATACACAAAAAAACATACAGTTATATTCTGAACCTCCGTTTTTGAAGTAGGTTGAAATTAGTTATATATATATATATATATATATATATTGACAATCCAAAGCTAGGTGAATATAAGGTGTTGCGTTGGTTATACCATATTGCCTCAGGTTCCAAGTACTCTCGCGTACTGCCGACTGAATCCGAATCCTGCGCATCTATCTGATCATAAGGTTGCCACGCTGCGACCTGTAGAAGTAAGGCACTGGACCTGTAATGGCGGCTCCACATTAGTGCCGTGAATTCACGCGCGAATTCTCGGCACAAGTCGTGCCCTTCACATTCACGGGATGCTCACAGTCGTTCGTGAAACCCGCCGCGAAATGGACGTAGAATCTGCTGCTGCAATAACTTTGTTTGCTGTGGCAACATATTACTATTTAGACGTTCAAAACAAGAAAGTTATTAAAAAGCGTTGGAAAAAAAGAAGATGGTGGTAGGATGGTGGATAACGTCCGTACGCCTTTATAGTCCGGAGTAAACTGGCGCGGGGCCGTGAATGTGGATGTGTACCGTGAACGCCGCGCGAAGGAGGCGCGAACCCTTTGTCGCGGGACAAAATACCGACTCTGATCGGGGAACAGGCGTGAATGCGCGTGAACTCCGCGAAAACCCTCCACATTCACGTTCACGCTTATTCTCGGAGCTTCACGGCACTAATGTGGAGCCGCCATAAGATAATTATTTGTTAAAATATAATCTTACCACTGTTTTTGGCCCTAAGAAATAAGGTTAAAATACATTTAATATCATTCTAAATCATAATAAATAACGCGTGTTTTTTTTTTACACGATATAGCGTGTCTAGCGCTTTTATTAGTGTGATAATCATACAGGGTCACACAGAACGGTGGTGCTAAGCCGAACGGAGGTCATTGTACTTATAATTAGGAACTACAACAGTCAATGAAAACTGTAAATGTGCAAAGTTTCATGCATTTATCCTTATAACTATTGAAGTTAGAAGATTGTAAATTAACCTAAACAGTAATACGGACAGGCAGACAGACAGACGAACGGACAGAACTAAGGAACTCTAACAATCCTACGCCGCGCTGTGACAATTCTAAACTTTAATGAATAAGGTACAAATTTGAACCTTGTGAATACCGAAAAGAATTGATTTTTCCACGGACGTTGTACCCCGTGACGTAATCGCCTTGACTCTCCAGGCCGCGGGTTTACATTGGGTGGTTGTGTTTATTCTTCGTGCAAACGATTTTGTTCCCTAAAGTATAAAAAGTATAAAGTATAAAAAGTTTAATTCAAAATAACTTACTGACTAAATACATACATCGACTTAACAAAGAATGCTGAAGTAGGTAACAAAATTAACCCTTTCTAACAGTGTTTCCTTGGTGTGCACTGAAACCCAGACTAGGGTGACCTGTGTTGTGGGCTTCAGGCTCTTCCTTTGACAAGGTACATAAAAAGAAAAGCGAGTAGAAAATAAAAATTAAATACATTGTTAAAATTACCAACTAGGACTACTCACTAATTAGGTATTACTTACAATGACTTACATACTAAAATAATTGTGGATTAAGGCCCAATTTTGTCTCGTGTGTGTCATGTTTGTGTTTTGAGGGTAGGTAGGTGTCGTTGAGTGAGGAGGAAGGTAGGTGTATCAGTTTGCAATTGTCACCACCTCGTAACGTGTCGCGAGCGGTGTTACAATAATGCCCATGCCGGCCGCGCGCGCCTGTGTGTGTGTGGTACTGTGGGTGTGGAAGAACGATATACGTTTTTGACGCGGCTTTGCTCTGCCGTTGTTGGCTGGGTAGACTATCGGTGAGTTTGGTTTACTATAAAAATGTGTAGTTGTATAAATAATAATTATGCACAAAAATAGCTTATATATATAGCTATATATATATATATAAAAACAGTATATATTATAAGTGATGAGTGTGTGTAAAAATATTCTAACACTCGTAGGTCTACGTTTCAGAACCATCTCGCCTGTAAGCAAGCGAGGGTGTAGCACGCGATAAATACCTATTCACTCTGACCCTGACTATGACAAATAATTATATGACATGTTGTAATGGTGGGACAGCAACAGCACTATCTATGGGGAGTGGAAGGGGAAGGGACCTGATACCCGGCCATCAAAGGGTTCTAATTATTATCCGAAATATAGATGCCAGTATCAGGTCCCCTACTGTTATTTTGTTATCTGCCCTCTTTTATCATTTTTCAATACCCATCGATTAATAAATTTGTGAGAGATGTCGGTTCGTTCAGTGAAGATATTAATGGATGGAATGATGTTTTTCAGTGGAAGTGCAATTTGAGTTTTATCCTACTTTTGATTTTAACATGAGCCTAATACTGAAACTGATTGATTTATTTACAGGATTATTTTGAAAGCGTATGCTAAACTACAAGGTGCTTTTTTACTATGGGACCAACACCAAAGTCACAATAATAATACAGGTACCTCGGTTGGACCCACAGACCGAACAATAAATTTTGCTACGCAATAATTCTATGGCTGGACCCATATTGAAGTAAAATACGAACCCTTTTATCAATATAAATAATATGTATAAACTAATTGTCATGGTGACAATTAGAATTGGTTGTCATTATAAAAAAAAAATCTCTGTGCCGGTAACCATTGAAGGGTTTTTTTCCATAGTAAGGACACAATACTGAGTGGAGCAACCATGTCACATCTTACCAGCTATCATATTATGTGTAGTGGTAAGACTCTTTTGCAGGGGTTGAAGTACCACACCTTTGCCAGTTATTCAACCGCCAAGCAGTAGTGTGCAAACACTACTGTGTTCCGGATTGAAGGGCAATGTTTCCAGTGAAATTACAGGGCGCACAGAGATTTGACATCTTATATCTCGGGGTGACGAGCGCAGTGCATTGTCATTCAGGGTTTTGAAATGTTGAAGTTCAAAATTCTGAGTGGCGTTGAGCTGTTATGGGCAAGCGTGAAGAGCCATCAGGCGAGCGACTTCGCTCGTCTCGTCACCCAGTATCATAAAAAAATGCGTACACAACATTTCCACCGTTTCCTCATGGTCATACTAGTTTGTCATACCAGTATGACAACGAGGATATACATGTCATCATGGTCCTTAATCTCATTTCTGCACACTCTGTGAGGAAAACATTTAAGCTAGACTATTGGAAAAATAAAATATAGAACTAGAAAGGATTAGACAGAACTTCGTATAGTTATAATTACCAAGATATTAGCATTACGGGGTCGTGGTCCAACTACTCTATCCAAGCAGAACCAGATGGACTACGGGCCTTCGGTAGGGGCAGTGGTCCAAGTATTATTTACTCTATCTCTACCGGAAACGGTGCAAATTTCGCGTTTGTGCTATTAACCGATAAAGAATTCCTTTATGTGGCGCTAATCCTGGATGTCGATTTAGGTCATATTTACATTAAAATGCATTGTCATCGGAAGTAAACCAATATCTAAAAATAAAATCCGTAGGATAAGAGGAAGTGGTTTTAAGTCAGCTTGCAAGATAAGACATAACAAACAAACATAAAAACATTGCAAGTTAAATAAACTACTACTTTCGCGGCAAAAAATCAACGAAAACTGGTGATCGTCCTATTATTGTGTCTATGTCTTGCCAACAGCAACGTAACGAGTTTTTGGGCAAAGCAAAAAAGTACAATATGAATTGCAAGGGTAGTAAGCTTTGCGTAAGTGATTTAGGTATAGCAACTACTAAACCTCAACTCGTGTACATATCCGAGCGAACCTCAACGCGTACAAAATATCTACTGTCGCTGACTAGAGAGAAAGCGAAAAGTTTAGGGTACAAATATGTCTGGACCCGTAACGCTAAAATTTACATACGCAAAGAAGAAGGAGTGCCCGGTAAACAAATTATTTATGAATCGCAGCTTTTGTCATTGTGACTTGATTTGGATTTAAGTTCATTTGAGGTTCCAATTACTCTGATACGTTATTATATGTATTATAAGTACTCATTATGCCTTATCATAATTACATACACAGGTGTTCTGGTGCACAAAATCTTAATATATGTACCACAGTATATTTATATATATTCTTTTAACTTTAAATACATTATACTTACATATCAGCTATTTTATACATTATCGTACGGCCTTAATATGATAACAGACATAAATCATTTTTTTAATTTTTTCAGAAATATACTGGTGCCATCGCTTCACAAGATTTCAGGAATTTTTAATGGGTAATTTTGATCCTTTAGATTTTATTGACAATTCACTAAAATTGTCCACTTGCAGCTATGTAGATAATGCCGATAGACTCCAACAGCTTATGGCTACACCGAGTACATACAAGCTATTCTGTATGAATATACGCAGCATCAGGTGTAATTATGACGATTTTTTAATACTTCAAAGTAGGATGAATATTAATTTTGAATTTTACTGTTTTACTGAATGCTGGCTGATTCAAGACCAAACGTTAATCAATATTAATGCCGGGTTATAGCCTTTATCGCTCCATGAGGAATTACAACCAGAATGATGGGGTTGTAGTATATTGCAAAGATACATTATCTGTGGATTGTTTGGAAAGTTCTGATATACATGACTGCACAAATCTAATTATAACCGACAAAGAAAAAACCATAGTAGTGATTATTATTTATCGTTCTCCATCGTATAAAGATCCAAGAAAATTTATACCTAGCTTCCTTGATTACTTGAAGACTATCAGAAGCGCTAAAACTACCATTATTACTGGGGATATAAATCTGGATATCCTAGATGATCAGGACGATAATGTGCAGGCCTATATTGATGGGTTAGCGGAGCTTGGTTTTGCTTCAGCCATAGATATCCCTACTAGGAAAAAAGCATCGCTTGACCATTATTTTGTTAGAAGTGCTGCGACGTTAAACGCATATGTCCTGCATAGCATAATAACAGACCATTGGCCAATCATATTAGATATTCAGCTCGAAAAGCCTAAAACGAAATATCTTAGGGTTAAGAAAAATATAATTAAATGGAATGCTATCGCAAACGACTTAGAACATGTAAGCTGGGATCTTATGTACAGTGCTAATGATGTAAACGTAGCTATGGACATATTTACATCCAAAATAGGTGACATTATAAAAACAAACACATGTACATATAGTAATCAAAAAACCAAAAATATGACATTTAAACCATGGATAAGTGACAAACTTTTAGAATGTGCCCGTAAACGTGATGCCATGCATAAAGACGTGCGAAAAAATCCATGCAACCTAACTCTCACTAAAATCTATAAACGATACCGAAATACCTGCAAAAAGGCAACCAGAATTGCGAAAGCCCTATATTATAAAGATCGTATCAATGAAAGCCTTAATAACCCTCGCAAATGCTGGCAACTACTTAATGAATATACAGGAGGACCACAGTCCGTAGAAGACAAAAATATAATTAAACTGCTTAACAAACTCAACACAACTAGCTTTTCTGAGGGATTACAAAAAATAAATGTATTTTTCCAATGTATTGGCAATGAGTTGGCCCAAAAATTACTTGAACGCACTAATAGCACACTAGATGATCTCTCTAGCAACATCAAAATCGAAGACAACAATAATGCTTACTGTAGCTCTTTCTTTTTTTCCCCAACAGATTATAAGGAGATTGATACAATAATATCTGGGCTTAAAACTAATTCCTCGCCAGGTGAAGATCAAATGACGGGAAAGCTCTTAAAGAGCTGCAGAAGTACCTTCATTGAACCTATCACATTTATTTGTAATTTAAGTATATCCTCTGGAGTGTTTCCAACTTTGTTAAAAAGAGCTAATATAGTGCCAATATTTAATGGAAGTAATGCTGATGAGCTCACAAACTATAGGCCTATCTCACTATTGAGTGTGGTATCTAAAGTTCTGGAAAAGGTAGTAAAAAAAAGGGTTACGGCGTACTTAAATAAATACGATATACTTAGTGAGAGTCAGTTTGGGTTCAGACAGCACATGAACACAGAAGACGCTCTAATCAAAGCCGTTAACGTAATCAGTAGGCAACTTGACCGAGGGCACAAATGCATAGGTGTCTTTCTAGATCTGTCAAAAGCGTTTGACACAGTTGCAACTAGCATCTTGCTGACGGAACTAGAGCTAATTGGAATAAGAGGAACCGCTCTGAGCTGGTTTGAAAGTTATCTCTTAGGAAGAACGCAAAAAGTGGTACTCAAAAACTTACAACTTGAATCAAGCTCTCTGCCAATGGAGTGTGGTGTTCCCCAGGGCAGCGTCCTGGGACCTATCCTTTTTCTCATCTACTTTAATAAGTTGCTACGCATGAAGCTCGAAAACTGTGTTCCGGTGGCTTTTGCTGATGACACTTTGCTTTTGTTCCAAGGTGATAGTTGGGGGGATGCCTTTAAATATTGTCAAGCTGGCTTAGACAAGACGTTAAAATGGATGGACTCGCGTGTGCTGACTGTTAATAAAGTCAAAACAAAGTATATTAGTTTCTCAATTAATGCTAGCGGTCAACCGCCAGCAAATCTTCAACTAATAGCTCATCAGGACGGGGCATGTAGATTAAGTGGTACAGATGGTTTGTGCCAGTGCCCTATACTTGACCTATACCCTTAAAATCTATCAAGTACCTAGGAGTAATAGTCGATCAGCACCTGAACTGGAAGGAGCAGGTAGTGAAGATACGACATCGACTTAGAAGCCTTTCCCATTTCTTCTGGCAAGTGCGAAATATTGTGCAAGGAAATCTTTTATGGAGTGTGTATTTTGCAATGGCACATTGTGTATTATCATATGGGATCTTAGCATGGGGAGGGGCTGCTAAATCAATATTGTCAGTAGCACAGCCGGCACAAAACAGCATACTCAAAATAATTATGAGAAAGCCTCCGACTTACGACACCGAAGCACTTTATTCAGAATCCGGGATTCTTAATATAAGACAAACGTATACTAACAAAGTAGCTTTGTACTATATAGAAAATGATCACCTGCATAAAAAACGTACTGCAGAACATAGCGTACGTCATAAGAATTTGGGCAAAATTATGTTACAAAAAGCCAGAACCGTTTTTGGCACTCGCTTCATTCCGTGGATTGGACCACGCGTTTATAACATCCTACCTGTTGAAGTAAGAGGCTCGGTGCCTAATCACAAAAGGAAAAAAAAACTTAAAGCATGGCTGGTAGAATTAGGTTACATCAAGTTAGAAGATAAGGTTTTTACGATATCGGAATAAATTTATAATTAAATTAAATTTTTAGGTTTATCTAAGTAGGTATATAAATAAACACAACAAACAAGACCTGTAGTGTATAATACATTACATCCTATAGGTACATAGAACTATAAAAATGTATGTATAATATATATGTGTATGATATGTATATAATAATATGTTTATATATATATATATATATATATATATATATATATATATAGTATAGTAGTATAAGTATGTATATAACCTTGTAATATTATATTATTGTTATTTAACAACATGTTGCTATGCAAAATCAAAATTATTAAAAATGTTAAATTTTTGGTGCAATGTTTGCTCGGCTGTGTAGTGGGATAGGCTGACTGCAGTAGTTCTCGACACGGGTCATCCTAGTGAGGACTGCTTCGCAAGGCTTACTATTTTTGATCTCTTTTCTGTTATGCGCTAGTTAAGGTGAAATCATTTAAGTTTATTTAAGGTATCTTTTGTTTGAATAGCGTGTAAATAAATAAATAAATAAAATAAAACGCTTGTAAAATACAGAATATGCAAGAATATTATTCTGGGCGACGTATCCCAAAATTAGCTTGTCGATACGCGTTGACAGAAACATTTAATATAACTTCGTAGACTCAAAGACTAATTAGGTCCGTACAGAGCAGCGGGGCGGTTACGGTGCAGACAATGAGCCTGGAATATGAAATTCATGGTTTTAAAGTTATATATTTCGTTTCCTAGTAACATAAATAAAATTGAGACCGACCGTGCTTTGGAAAGGATTCGTGACAATTTGGGTATTATGTCATAAAAAAATTGAAGATATTGATAAAATGAAACCGAAAATAAGTAATAAAAGTCACAGAAAATCTGGTGTTCAAGATTTTTATTCATCGAACGAAATATTACGAATCGTGTTTCGATTCCAAGCAAGACAGATCAAGATCTAAATAACATAATAATATAATATTTAATTATTGGAATTGAACCCAAGACAGTATTAAGCATATTTACAACTAACAGGAAAGCATTTTGAAACTCATTTAGCCTTACGTAAACGCCCACGTTTGTGTGGTACATATTAGGTTGCATGATGAAGCTCTACATTCTGATTTTAGCTTACTACATGTTCCTCCGAAGTTAAGCAACAAATGATCTGGTCAGTTTTCAATTGTAGGTAACTACAATCTAGGCATCTTCAAGACTAGAGAGAATAGATTTCTTCTAGATCAGCGTTTTCTATCTTCGGCCACACCGTCGCTTACCATCAGGCGAGTTGGTAGCCAAACGTAGATCTATTCTATATGTATATAAAAAGGTTGTTGTTTATTTTATCACAACCGCCTACTTAGTCAATACGAGCTTACTTTTTTATTTAAGGCTTGCATTTTGCGCCAACTCACCTGATGTTAAGTGATGATGCGGTCTCCGATAGAGCACGCTTGCCTAGAAGAAACCGATTTACTTTTGATTTGAAGACACCCGGATTGTAACTATCGGGCACACCCATTCAGACAGCTCATCTGAAAGATAGGGCCTACTTAAAGACTTCGTACCCAATATCCTAAGACATTAGTCTAGTTTAGCACGTAGAGCCAAGTTTTCCCTTTATTTACGAGCTTGTTTGGGCCTAGTTCCTGAAGAGAGAAATCCAGTCACGCTTATTGCCGCTGACTTATATTCTTGCCTACATCTGCGCACAGTACTCGCAGTAAGAGAAGTTTGAGTCTCTTCTAGTACGTGTGCTTATTTGCTTAATATCAGGTATGATGTAGATAAACTGTAGCCTATATCATAAATAAAAAAATAATACCTAAATATTAGAAATACTAAAATTTACGTAAAACTAAAAGCCTTTCGGTGTGCAGAATGCTAGCAACTTTTTGGTTTTTAGAAGTTTAATTTTAGTTCCTTATTACTTATTCCAAATAATGCATGATTTTCCTATGTAAATAAAAATAAAAATTACTTTTCTTAAATATTCCCCTATATGCATAAACCTCTCGTAAACTAATCTCTTCTTTTTCTTTGTCACGTTTTGCATCTATGCATAATTATATGAAGGTTTAAGAATTAAAAGTATGCCACAAGTCACATTATCACACAGTCAAAGTAATGTTTCAATAACAATTTACTCACTATTACTATTTATTTTGTGATGAGAGATGTATCTCTCATCACACAATTTTTATAAATTAAAGTATGTTATAAAAGTAAATATGAGAGATTAAAAAAAACTTTTTTGTCTTCTTTTCTTCTTCTCTTTTCATAACTAAAAAGAAATAATCTTGATAAAATTTGTGATGGGATTAACAGAAATCGTAAGGTTAGATAATACAAAAAAAATATATACAAAAAACGTAAAGTTTAAAATAACTTAACTAAGTAAAAATGTGAGATGTAATTAGTTAGGCATCAAAATATCGTTTTAGTAAAGTAATTTATGTTTAATCCTTGTTAATCATAAGGACTATTTCACAGAATACCTTTGTATAGTAAAACGATTTATAATTAGGCAAAACGACAAAGGTGGCGTAGAAGTCTTACGTTTACGTTTCCCGCAAATTTAAGAGCAGTTGACTGCTGTCCATACTGCTGCTTACCTTACTGTGCACAACATAGAACCCATTAGTATAATAAGGACATTTCCTAGACAAATACTAGCCTTTATTTTCTCGGTTGTAGTACCAAGTTGTGTCAGAGTTAGTATAGATTGTCTTCAGATAAAATGTTGTTGCGATTGTGAAGGGAGTTTGGAAACTTGATAAAGTAGCGCAACAATGTAGTTGAAGGATAACCTTTAAGGTCAAGTAAGGTCGGAGTTTTAAGATTACCTGAAAGTTTTATTATGGAAACTGAAGTGGTTTTCACACATTTTCTTTATATTACACGGGAATTACTCACGTAAGATTAGGCCGGTTACTCCGACTACCGGCCTAATCTGGAATTACTCACGTAAGTGAGTAATTCCAGTGTAATACGAGTATAAATAAAACTACCTGAAAGTCTTACTGACACTTCTACTTCTTTTTTCTTCTTGATACTTCTGTTAATAGGGAAGTAAAATCGAATAGGAAAACCCACACCAGTTTGATCTCACCAGATTTGGGCACATAGACAATAATTTTGGTATGATTTGGGCTTCATTTCGAGTTGCTATTCCTTTTTTTCTGAGTTTCGAATCAAGAAGATAAAGACAGCAATATTATAGTGATTTAGTTTTGTGAGTCAATTTACAATTATTATCTATATATATAAAAGAAAGTCGTGTTAGTTACACTATTTATAACTCAAGAACGGCTGGACCGATATGGCTGAAAATTGGTGGGGAGGTAGCTTAGAACCAGGAGACGGACATAGGATACTCTTAAAACGGCTGGACCGATTTTAATGAAATTTTGTGTTCCTGGAGCGGGTCATAGTAGCGAGGCCGAAGGCCGAGCTTACACCCGTGCGAAGCCGGGGCGGTCGACTAGTTTTTTATATTTCTCTTAATTAATTTTTATTTTTATTGTCATCTCTTGTACCTAATTTGACACTACCAAGATAAACAATGTCGCAGCTGTCACTTGTAGTTTGTTATATTCGACCTTCAGAAACTTCGCAACAAATGTTCCCCATCTCTTGTTCCTTTGATTAAACAAGTTGCTCTTTTGGCTTTGTACTGAGTTGTGTGGGTGGAAATATGCACAAAAGAAATATAATAAAATAAAACAACTCACTGTAATATCACAGAGGACCATTGACGAAGCCAATACAACTACAAGAAAAACGCGAGCAATCTATTAACCGACTTCCAAAAAAGAGGAGGTTATCAACTTGACTGTTAAAAAAAACACATCAGATGTTTTGACTGGGTGAACCGATTTGGATGTTTTTTATTTATTTGAAAGCTGGTGCTTCCTATTTGGTCCCATTTCAATTTGGTCCAGTTCTTATGAAGTCGGTTTTTATAATATTGATAATTATTTTAGATACTTTAATACACCTAGAACCGCGTTAATATCCGCGTGTGTAGCTAGCGCCAGAATTTTGAACTTGTTTTGGTCAAAATAGGTCAAATCGTAGTAGGAAAAAAGAATACACGTTACCAATGTGGTTTTTATTTTTCTTTCGGGTCCTAAAGGGTGCGAACCGTCGCCAATCGCAGCCTCTAGCTATGACACTAAAAAAAAATCAAATGATGTGAATGATGAGCACAATGACTTCCTTTAGGCTTAGAACCTCATTCTATGTAACCCTATATAGGTGGCGTAATAGGAAAAATAGCAGGCTTTCAGAACTAGGAAGAAAATTTCATGCTACAGTTTCTTTCCCGCAAATACGGGAAAACTGGGAAATTGCGAGAGAAACTGATAACTTCGATTTCAGTCTTATTTGTGCCATCACAATTGTTACATTGTTATTCAAAGGCGTAACGTTTCTATTCGAAACTATACGTAAGAATGTGCAAACAACCGCCAGTTTCGACAATATGTGAAAAAATATTAGGGATCGTTCCAACGGTTCAGCGTCACAACGTCCAATTTCCTGAACGTCTTATTTCCCGCTATGTCCAATTCTTTAAACTTTAATATTTAGCTGATTATTTGAAGTCCCTGAGGCGCTTGATAATTTCGCAGTCCATCTAAGCGTGGTGATCAAAGTACTTAAATTTTACATGTCATGTCCTGTAGGTTATCTGTCGTCGTCTTTTTACCTATATTTTTTAATAACGGGTCACAATTTTTATCCACAATTTACAAGTTTACTTAGAAGTTTAAGTTAGAATTAAATTACTTATAAGCTTAAAATTAGGCTAGATTGTAATTAAATTAAAGGGAGCTAATTACTAGCGCAACTTATATATATATATATATATAAAAAAATAAAATAAATAACAAGTTTTGTCACGACGGTTTGACAGCTTTACCATACCAAATCTGTCAAAATTAGTAGTAGGTATAACGAAATTAAACCGTCTTTCGTTGCAAAAAATGTGCTCAGAATATTCCAATAACAGTGAATCAAAACAGTTATCGAACGTTCATACCTAGAAGATAATTATTATGAGTGTGAGTTCGTTACAAGTACTTTACCCACCTAATTACCTGTTATACAGACAACCTGCAATACATAATCAGCAATCAACGGTAGAATGGCAAAAAAAGGATGTCCTCAAGTTTTTTTCATAATAAAAAAAATCGAAGCGTTGGCTAACATTAACTAGGCTTTTCAAAGGCAAACTTCTGATCTAATGGTCCAGAAAAATAAATATAATTTATAAATTTATCATGCTACCACATTATCGGCTATTTAAAGTAAGTTAAGCAATGCCTAAAATTGCTCTCATAAATTTTCTGTGACGGGAATTATCACAAACGAGATAGATCAATTTTAAGCATTCAATTACTTAAGTAGTACTTATTTGTATTCTGTAGTAACGCCTAGAAGTAAGGTCGTTAAATATAACTATCGGTGAAAGGTATAGTAGTCATAATCTTTCTAATTGAAAACAAAACATAAACGATCGCAAATACGTGCGATACGCGTCGTCTATCGCCACCTTTACTCCACTTTTCTATCACAATATTTGCGGATACGTGGGCGTTCGATACTAACCGCGCGTGATCCGCATCTCGTATCGCGGATTTAGATAGCTTTCAACGGATATATAACGAAAAGTATCAATTTATTCAATTTGACAGTATAAGATGAAAATATCTGGATTCATGACTTTTATTATTTTTATGAGGTTATCCCAACATATTAGTCTACTTAAGTTACAATACAAAAGAATTTGGGTTATCCATAGCCCTTTGGAGACCTAGAAACATTCCAAATTGTATACAAGCCTTCCACCAGTTGGCGTCTTACGCCAGTGGCATTGGGTTGCGTATATAAGTAATATGGGCCACGTTGAACCAGATGACAGATGAACGCTAATGTTTATAGGATAAAAGTAAGTTTGTATAAGCAAATGTTTGTATAGCAATGACGAGTGGCTGAAAGGCTGGCCGTGTGGTCATTTTTAGGCTGCCAGAATTACTTTCGTTTAGAAGCTTAGTTATTAACACTAAAAAGGTTTTTTATTTTTCACTTTACAGTTTCTTTTGTGTATTGTCAGTAATTTTTTGTCATAAAAAAGGTTTAATGTTTTACAAATATCAATAATATCGTCACCTATATCTAAATGCATTTTCATAGTTGTAGTATAATTATTATTCCTCTTTAATAACACCTGTAAAGCTCCAAATATGCCATTATCAAAACATGACATTCATATTAACAGGAACAACTATTTTTATTTCAACCTATTATTTGGTCATTTTCACTGTGGACACAAAAACAATATAATAAAAATATAATATATAATAACTATATAATATTCGAGAATTTAAGTTTTAGAAATTTATGACTGCCCCGGTGGCTCAGTTGGTAGTGAACCTACTTCCTGCGCTTGGGGGTGTGGGTTCGATTCCCATCTAGGACAAACATTTGTGTGATGAACATTTGTGTTTGTTCTATGTCTGGGTGTTAATATCTATTTAAGTATGTATTTAAAAATATATATGTATGTATATCAGTTTCTGGCTGCCATATTACAAGCTTTGCTTAGTTTGGGGTCAGATGACCATGTGTGCAATAATGTCCCAGATATTTATTTTATTTATTTTTTATTATGTACTTATATGAAATTCTTTAATCAATCTTAAAAGTATTTTATTTATACAAGAAATTTTGGCACATCGCATCCACATACATCATCAGCCAATTAACGTCCACTGTTGGACAAGGCCTCCCATAGAGGGGTGTTGCCATAATCCCCACGCTTGGCAGGCGGCTTGGGATTTTGGCACATACTGTCAATAATATATATATTTTTTAGAAATTTGTTTTTATTGGTCTTATTATCATTTCTCTCCTAAGAGATTGCCGGCCGATCAGGCCGGTCATGTCAGTAGAATGTCGGAGGATCGTTGGGCCAAAACCACAGCACAATGGCTTCCAAAGAATGTAAAACGATCTCCCGGACGGCTCAGATGGAGATGGAGGGACAAATTGGACTCCTAATTGAAGGACTGGACTCAAATTGCCCAAAGCAGAGAGGAATAGAAGGAGGGAAGGGAGTAGGCCTTTGCCCTACAGTGAAACGATATAATTATAATTATATAACAATCGCTATGGTTCTGTCATCTGTTTGCTAACTAATCAGTTACTTAAGGTTTTTGTTTGGGTTTCAAATAATAATTATAGGCAAGAATTTTCATAACTGTTCACGTCAAGATGAGAAACAAAACAAGTGCGAAACAGTTATCATCATTTCAGCCTATCATGTTCCCACTGCTGGGACACAGGCCTACTGAGAGAGAGAGAGAGAGAGAGAGAGAGAGAGAGAGACAGAGAAAGAGAGAGAGATATGCGGGTTCATTGAAACTGCACATAGTTTATTAACGTAAAAAATAAATAAGTCAATGGTGCTGAGGATTGAACCGGGTTCCGACAGATTGTAAAGCGTTCATCATCATCAGCCAGAAGACGTCCACTGCTGAACATAGGTTCAGTTGGTTTAGTTCAGTGTGGAAGTTAAAGGGGGAGGCCTTTAACCTCCACACTGAACGACATCCTGCCATCTGCATCCACTGGTTGCCCGCGACTCTCACAATGTCGTCGGTCCATCTAGTGGGAGGCCTACCTACGCTGCGTCTTCCGGTTCGGGGTCTCCACTCAAGAACCTTTCTTCCCCATCGGTTATCAGTTCTTCGAGCGATGTGGCCTGCCCATTGCCACATTGTAAAGCGTTGAGTCGAAGCATTTCCACATTGTATTAGATAAGCTCCGTGACATCAATCATATTGTAAAAAAAAGCTTGGTATTTCATCAATATTAAATTAATAAAGTTTCGACATTGATCTATCAGCTTCGTAAATAATAAGTTGAGAGTTCAGATCTGTAGATAGCAGCGGCCTTAATTAAACGATCGGCCATCTCGGCTTCCATTGTCAATGTCTCGTGGACTGAAAATTTAAGATGTTTTATCTATTTGTTCAGTTCAGCGAGCTTTGTCCTAAAGATCCCTCTTCTGCGTCATTTAATATGTTTTGTCGAGGAAAAAATACACACTCGAAAAAATCAGACAACCACATGACTGATCACAACATTTAAGATCGTTCTGATGATTTTCCGGAAATTAGAAACTGATCATCATCATCAGCTAGAAAACGTCCACTGTTGTATATAGGCCTACCCCTTGGAGTTGGTTCTCTACTTAACAACCTTTCTTTCCCATCAGTTCTCGGTTCTTCGAGCTATGTGGGCTGTCCATTGCTACTTCAACTTGCAAATTTCAGTAGCTGTCGTTGACTCTGGTTCTTTTGGCAAATATCTACGTTCCGAAAAACGTAAGAAACAGATAGACAGTATTAATATAACTTAAGAGTACCAATTTTTTTTGTAGGTACTCCTACAAAAAAAATTGGTACTCTTTGTTGTTTTATTTTGTCTATTCGTTTTTCTATACTTAGTGATATTTATCAAAGAAATCCGCATCGTCAAATCGCAAACTAAATATGAAATAATTTTTTTTATGTAGATACTTGCGAGTAAAACAGTTTTCTATCTGCTACCCCTACAAATAACAAACTTCGTCTGCGAAAGATTCTGCTAGCGTCAAGTTGGCAGAATTTTTCCGATATCTTTACAAGCACTAATTAAATTAAAACTACCGACAATGAGAAATAGTGCAAAGTTTCAATTCGAAGTTTCTTTGCCTGTACAAGTTTTTCTGTTAATTCGTTTGTTCGTCTTCGTTATTCGCCTTTCGTTAATATCCTAGATAATCGTTTCTTTGTTGTTTATCTGCTATCTTTGTTTGTGTGTTTTTTTTTATAAATAGTTATTTTATCTTGGTTAAGAATAATCTTTATTTTAAACAAATACACATTGTTATAAAAGCATATATTTTTTAATTTATTGGAAAAAAAAAATATTGGAAATTCGAAACAATTGATAATATTACTGGTAAATTTTCGAACTAAAAGAGTAGCATGGTTTCTGTGTGATTATATATTGTGTTAGGCCCCAGTTACACGAAGCCTTACGGCATCGCGCCTCACGCAAACCGGATTTGCGGGCGAGATAACGTCCGAGGTGTATGTACGCCAGGGGCTCGTTTTTGTAATCGCTCGTATGATATTTCGTGCGATAATATCATAGAAAATCATGCGAAATGACTGATTTCCGAACGAAATCGACAACAAAAGTCGCATTTATTAAATAATCATGGCTTTCATTAAAGCCACGGTGTAGTTTGAACCATTCTAAACTGCATTCTATCAATAGAAAATATTTCAATCAGCATGATATTTTCATCATATGAGCGATGCAAAAATCGAGAGCCCATGCATTTCGTTTGAAAAAGCTGTCGCGGTGCTACTGACCGTCCATATCATCATCTTCATCATCAGCCAATTAACGTCCACTGTTGGACAAGGCCTCCCTCATAGAGAGGGGTGTTGCCATAATCCCCACGCTTTGCAGGCGGCTTGGGGATCGCAGTACATTCACCGTGTGGTTCTGGTCGCAGTTTTAGGAAATACCCGGTCATCATATGAACCACCAACCAGACCATCCATATGAACGCAGGCAAACGCGACGTAGGTGCATGCGCTGCTTGATACTGCACGCTCATTCACCATTGCTTTGATGCCTTGACAGTTTCACTGATACATCTAAATTGAGAAATCTGCTACACAAGCTCTGGTTAGTGTAGTTTCTGTGGACCAACGTTTTTGTTACCAGAAGCCGAATATTTGTACCTAATATCTTCGATCGTTCGAACCCTAGTGTATTACTTATATTTTAAGAAATTTGATTTTTTTTCTCTGTGGTATTGGCTTATGTTTCCATGAAATAAAGGTTTTTATTATTTTTTATTTATATAACTCGTTTGCTCGCATTTGGCAAGTTTATGTCTTTCCATAGCACCGCCGCATATCACATCGTGTGGCAGGGCCGTTATGCATAATTATGAGCAACCCTTATCCTTATAATGTCGATTTAAATTTCAACATCCATTACTCACTGCAATATCTTGGCTGTTTGATATCAATACTATGTTTCCTATATTATGTGCAAATAGTTAACAGCATGGCAGTTTAATTATGGACGTGGTACCGCGTGGCGTCCCATTGACTTGCAAATTTGTCTGATTTGACTGGGACCGCGATAACCTTGCGGTTTGAATGCCCTTTGAATGGATACAAAATGTGAATACGTCACGCAGGGAAATGAGGTACTTCGTTGGCAGTTACAGTGAAACATTTTTTAGGTTAGGCCTTCCTTATAATAATAATAATATAAGGTACGGTCGACACCTGTCGGGCATGCCACCGTCCTGGAGAGTCTCTCCGACATATAATTTCCGGTTGTTCGCATCTTGCTAACGGCGAGTACTTGCACAGGCACAACCAAATGGCCAGGATCATCCACCAGCAACTTGCCCTTCGATACGGCCTTGTCGAGTCAGAGGTGCCGTACTATAAGTACGCACCAGCGCCAGTTCTCGAGAATGGTCGTGCTTTGCTCTACTGGGACCGGTCTATCATCACGGACAGGACTGTAGTCGCCAATAAGCCTGATATCGTGATGGTCGACCGATCCCAGCGCCGGGCAGTGCTCGTCGACATCACCATCCCACATGATGAGAACCTCGTGAAGGCCGAGAAGGACAAACTCAGCAAGTACCTTGACTTGGCTCACGAGGTTACCGCCATGTGGGATGTTGACTCGACGATCATTGTCCCGATAGTTGTTTCGGTGAACGGCCTTATAGCGAAGAGCCTCGACCACCACCTTAAGAGGCTCTCGCTAGACGGTTGGGTCAAGGGTCAGATTCAGAAGGCGGTAATCCTTGACACAGCGCGCATTGTCAGGAGGTTCCTCACTCTGCAGCCCTAACCACCGGTAGCTTGGGCCCTGCCCCGCTGCTGGCGGCACCCTAGGTTTAAGTTTTTTTATAATATTTTGTTTTGATATAAATATTGTAAACAAACTTAGATTTAAGAAGATGAATAAATACGTGAATAATATAATATTTATTTCAAGTAAATTAACTAATAGTTCACAATTTAAATTATTAGTCACATTACAAAAATTATAATTAGTCACAATTTTAATACTAACACTACTTTTAATTCATTAAAATATCAAAATAATAATCATTATAAATAAAAACTAATCAATTTTAAAATATACCTATTTACATAAAATGTCAAACATGTACTTAATTTAGTAATTAAAATGGCACCCCATAAGATCTATGTGTAACGTGCAATCCGCAGCAGTGAGCAATGTAAGGGCAGTCGAGCCTGCCCGCGAGCGCGGCCAGCATGCTGTTAGTACTCCCCCGCATAAGGTCTGTCTGAATAAGTAGGTACACTGGTGATACTGGTGGAACAAGGCAGTGACTGTTTGGTATCCATAAAACGGGCGACGACGTACATATAAGCAGACCACCAGCCCGATGGTCAGACGATATTGTTAAACATGTAGAAAGGCAATGGATAAGGTTCCTTTCCGATCGAAAGGAAGGCGTGAACTAGAGGAGGCCTATACCTATACCCAGCAGTTGGAGACGGGTAGATAAATGAATACATTGATACCAGAAAATAACATAAAAAACGCCATAGTTGGTTTTTATGTGTCACTTAGCTGCGCCGCGCGGTTTTATTCGCGTTATATACCTTCTTGAAGCACCCTCCTTGGTAGCAATAGCAATCTTCTTTGACTTAGATGTAAAAAAATAATATAAGGTCGGGGAAAAAGTTTCTTCGTATTTTTTAAACAAATTCAAGTCATATTTTTTTCAAGTTTAATTACATTTAATTATAATATATATGTGCCATTTTGTTCGATAACTTGTTGCCATCTTGTAGGTAGTGACATGATCCCGTTGCTGTAGAATTTTTGGGACTTCTGATCAAAAAAATGCAACAAGTAGTTTTGACAGTCCTCTCTTGATGTTAATCTAACACTACCCAAAGAATTCTGAAGAGATCGAAACAGGTGGAAATCTGAGGGTGCAAGGTCTGGGCTATATGGTGGATGCATTAACACTTCCCAACCAAGCTCTCTAAATTTTTGCTGAGTGGCCAAAGATGTGTGCGGTCTGGCGTTATCATGATGAAAGACCACACTCTTTCTGTTGATCAATTCCGGCCGTTTTTTCTCAATTTCTTGTTTGAGTCTCATCTGCTGTTGGCAGTAGAGATCCGAATCGATGGTTTTGCCCGGCGGTAAAAGCTCATAATGAACGATGCCCTGCCAATCCCACCATACACACAGCATCACCTTATTACGTGTTAATCCGGGTTTCGCTACAGTCTGTGGTGCTTCACTGCCCTTTGACCATGATCTTTTGCGCACATTCTTGTCGTAGGTGATCCATTTTTCATCACCAGTGATCAATCTTTTCAAAAACGGTTCGGTTTCGTTGCGTTTCAATAGAGAATCGCAAATGAGTACACGATTCATTTGGTTTCTTTCAGTGAGCTCGTGTGGCACCCAAATATCGAGTTTTTTGTATACCCAGTTTTTTTCAAATGGGTCAAAACTGTTTTGTGGTCAATCCCCAGTTCTTCAGCTACGTCGTAACTACTAATATGCCGATCTTGGTCCACTTTTTCAGAAATGGCATCGACTTTATCCGTAACAGGGCGACCAGAGCGAGCTGCATCTTTGACATCAAAATTCCCGGACTGAAAACGCTTGAACCAACATTGTGCTACTCTTGATGACACTGCATTAGGTCCATAAACGTCACAAATTTTATTCGCGGCGTGTGTCGCATTTTTCCCTTTTTTGTTATAAAATTTCACAATATATCGAATTTGTTCGTTAGATTCACTCATTTTATCGAACAAAAAACAATTGAAAAATGGCGGGAAATTGCTTTTTACGTTTTGTATTCCTTTTTTAAAATGTCATATTTTTAATGGTATCAAAACCAGCCAGATACAAACAGTACAACGGATAAGATTTTTACTACAACTTTATACATACAAAATACGAAAAGACTTTTTCCCCGACCTATTATGTTATATGTCAATGATTTCAATCTTCTATTGTATTCTCTTTGGATTTCAATTCTTGTTCTTGTTTTTTGTAGAGACAATATAAAAAAAAAACTGTTTTCCTGATCTCTACTACTTCACATGATCACTTGCTGGGCTAATAAGATTGCTTGAAAGTTGCATCAAAGTCGGTCCAGCCAGCCGTTTCGAAGTCCACAGGGAATATCCACATCGCATTTTTACCGACATCCAAAAAGGAGGAGGAACTATGTTCGTCTGTACGTTTTTTTATATATAGAAGAAGGTTCAAAGATCTTTATTAATATCACAAGAAACATAACGTCTCACTTAAGCGATATCTTAATTAACATTTGGTTACTTATAGTAAAAATAAGTGACCAGTAGGCATTTTTTGATTCTGGAGAAAAACATAATAATAAACGTAGTCTGAAAGTAGTTTAAGTACCTGATAACAAGTATACATAATTATGCTACTTTAATTATGCAAATATGGGTATATTTGTCAAATAAATAAGCTCGCAGCTTCTTTTTAAATATCTGTGAGGATTTTGCATCCTTAAGACTCTTTGGGAGTTTGTTATAACATTGTGCTCCGTTAAAAAGTATAATTTTCTGACCATAGTCAGTCCTGGATTTTGGCAAGAGAAGATCGTTAGCAGTTCTGAGTTTCATTTTTTGTTTAGAGTGTTCGCCTTTTTTATAAAAGTTAATTGTGTATGTATTTGTTGGTTTAATATTTTTCTAATTAGGATACAAATGTTATATATATATTGCTGTTTTATATTCATAAATTTCAGTTGTTTGTATAGCTGCTTGGTTGGAGTGAAATAGTCATACGAAAAGAGTACTTTTAAAAGTTTGTTTTGTTTGACTTGTAAGTCATCTAGGTTTGTCGCAGCAGCATTACCCCACACTTCAATTAAGTAATCTATATGTGGCTTGACGAAGGAGTTGTAAATTACCTTATTGTACGTGGGAGACACCGTACACACTTTCTCAAGAAGAAGATAATAACAAATAAACATCGTGAATTTACGGGTTATGTTTACGTGAGTGAACACGAATAAGGTATTTTTTTTGGTATTTTTAATATCTGCTAGAAATTTAATAAAGTGGACGCAGACAAGAATTTTTAAATCAGAAATATCTACCTATCGCGCTGCCCTCTTTTATCATTTTTCAATACCCATCCATTAATAAATTTGTGAGAGATGTCGGTTCGTTCATTGATGATATTAATGATGGAATGATGTTTTTCAGTGGAAGTGCAATTTGAGTTTTATCCTACTTTTGATTTTAATATGAGCCTAATACTGAAACAGATTGATTTATACTATACAGGGTTATTTTGAAAGGGTATGCTAAGCTACAAGGTGCTTATTGTACAAATTATGTTTTTTTTTATATGGAACCAAATCCAAAGTAGCAATTTTTTAATCAGGTTTCTCGTTTGGACCCATATTGAAGTAAACTCTGAACTCTTCAATCAAAGCAAATAAATAAAAGATAAAAAAAAACATTTTTAAAACAAGCTTTTGAAGCCATGTCATGGTGACACTTAGAATTGATTATCATAATTGAATGCACATTTAATGCGTATAAACATTTTTAGTCTGTACTGCTAACAGTTGAGGAGTTCTCTAGTCAGGAGTGTCAGGACCCAACCCTGAGTGTAGCAACCACCTTCAACCGTTAAAGAGTTCCTTTATCTGGAGCTAATATTAGATGTCAATTCAGGTCACGCTTACCATAAAAAAGCATTGTCATCGGAACTGAACCAACATGTAAAAATTCAACTCCGTAGGATAAGAGGAAGAGGATCGGTCCGGACCTGTATCTACCCAGCGTTGTGTCAGCAATGTTGGCAGATGGCTGTGGTTGAATTTTGCGAAAGCTTGATTCCTCAAAAGGCAATCGCAGAGCACGCTCGTGAAAGGCCAGACCCTGCACGAAGACGGCGATGCCATGGTGGCGGCAACGACCACTCCAGCTCTTTAGCCCTGGCACCGGGGCAATAGAATACGACACCAGTACCCCCTGCCTGTAAAGAGGCTACTAAAAGGGGACCTCCGAGCTCGGGATAGTCAAAGTTGAGATTCTGACCATCCAGTTAAGAGTGTTAACAGAAACATTGAACGTAACCTCGTAGACTCAAATACTTAATTTAGTACGAACTACAGAGCGGTGGTTACGGTGAAGACAATGCGCCTGGGATATGATTTTTTATGTTTAAAATTTATATTTCGTTTCATAGTAACAAATAAAATTGAGCCCAACCGTTCTTTGGAATGTATCCGTGACAATTATTTGGGTATTATGTCATAAAAAATTGAAGATATTGATAAAACGAAACCGAAAATAAGTAATAAAAGTCACAAAAAGTCTTGTGTTCAAGATTTTAATACAGCGAACGAAATATTACGAATCGTGTTTCGATTCCCAGCGAGACTCGGATAAAGGTCTAAATAATAACAATTAGTAGGTATAATATTTAATTTTTGTAATTCAAATCCGAGACATAGTACTCTTATTAAGTATTTTTGCTACTCACAGGAAAGCATTTTGAAACTCATTTAGCCTTTCGTAAACGCAATCAAACTATCCTTTACGTTGAATAAAAACTAAATATGGATATGGATAAAGTTTTGCTAAGTTGGCTATACGTGTCCATATGTGCCCGATAATTTCTCCCTGTCGCGAGGTATACCGCACGCTAGGTTCTCGATTCTAGACCAAACTTGGCTATCTAAAGCTGATTAGTGGAAACTTTGGTAATGTGGTCTGCATGGATAGTGTTTGTGTGGCTAGAAACGTAAGTTACTTTGACTATGAAATTTAGTTTATTGTGTATACATGAGCGTGGCCAGGTTTCAATTTAGGGGGGACAAAAAATAAAATTATAGAGTGGTTACCGATTTTTTTTTAAACAAATCAATAATCATATAACCATCTACAATATCCTAACATAACATATATTGACTGCCTCGGTGGCTCAGTTGGTAGTGATCCTACTTTCTGTGCTTGGGGGCGTGGGTTCGATTCCCATCTAAGACAAACATTTGTGTGATGAACGTTTGTGTTTGTTCTATGTCTGGGTGTTAATATCTATTTAAGTATGTATTTAAAAATATATATGTATGTATATCAGTCTCTGGCAGCCATATTACATGCTTTGCTTAGTTTGGGGTCAGATGACCATGTGTGCAATAATGTCCCAGATATTTATTTATTTATTTATAGGAATTTTATTTTGAAAATTAGCCCACGAGGGTTCTGACAAGATCTTGTCGTGATTTCAGTTTCAAATAAAATGTTCGCTTCTAGAACCCTTATTTATGCAAACAAATCATATTCTGTCTTTGTTGACCGTAATCAATTTCAATGTAATTATTGTAATCATTGAGGCCTGCTTATTGGAAATATCTAAAAAGTAGGCTTCTACAACAATACAAAATATAAACTCCTCTTCATTAAACTTAAAATTTGAGATTTGAACAGATAATAATTTATGTAAGTAATAATATTATGTACGTGTCCATTTTGTGCATTTTTGATGTCATATGAAATGATAATTAAATAATTAATTTGAACACTGATGTTACATACAAAAACAATGAATGTACACGACCTCAGCCTATGACAAATGGAAGGAATTAACTACCAAGACACGGGTTTGCAATATTCAGATTGGTAGTTAGATCCAGTTATAAAATAAGGTACAATTCTTGAAAAAATTGTTTTAAATTTGGCAACACATTCATGTTTTAGGCTCTTTAAATACAAAAAATATGAACGGAAGAAAGGAAAATTGACATATTAGTATGAAGTTCAAAATTCTGAGTAGCGTTGAGCTGTTATGGGCAAGTGTGAAGAGCCATCAGGCGAACGACTTAGCTCGTCTCGTCACTCAGTATCATAAAAAAGTGCTTAAATTTGAAAGAAAAACTGTCCCCCCAAAGAGTCATGCCAGGGCCTTCCAGGGCAGCCAGGTGCAAGCGCCCCACCCTGCCCCAACGAGCCTACGCCCACATGTGTGTGGTATTAGGTTGGACGACGAAGCTCTACATTCTGATTTTAGATTCAAACTTTGGTGAAGCTAATTAGGCTACAGTTGAAATTTGTACTGTATGTATGCTGAAAATACAAAAAAGTTGTTGTTTTGTAATCGTGGGTGGTTTATAGAGCATCGTACTCAGATCAGCATGTCTATTCTGCAAGCTAAGTGAACGCGTAAGTGAGGTGATAATCTAAGTGAACGTGTATTTTTCTTGTCGATTACTATAGAGAAATATCAAAATGTCGAGTGATCACCCTTGACTGTAGTCCCTTACCATTATAATTCGATGTTTTAACATTTATCTGCAGAAATAGGCAAGAAAAAATCACATTCACCTAGCTTATCACTTCACTTGCGCGTTCACTTAGCTTTCAGAATAGACATGCTGACCAAAAATGAATGTTAAGTGTTTTTGTTGTATTAACAGTTTTTAGCGGTATAGTAAAAAAATATATAAACACGAACGATAATTGTATTATATGTACAATGTTAATGTATACTTAGTGGGTTTGTAGTGAAACATAGATATAATTTATTTGTGACAGAAAAAAAGGAAATTCTTTTACTTATTACTTTCTCTTACTAATGTGAGCATAAAGTTTAAAGTAAAGAATGATTACTATAGCCGACAGTGTTTGTCAACCTTTTTCACGAGCGACCCCCTTAGTATGAAAAAATATTCGTGTCACCCTACCCTCGACATATTAATCTGTATCTGTCATATAATCTGTCTTTTATTATATTACCAATATCAACTACGTAGATACTTTTTTTTATAATTACGTATCTGCTAATTACATAATTAAGACCCGGAATTCCTTTGAAAACGGGCTTTTCTTTTTTTCGCTGATTTTCTTTTAGGTTGGTTAACCCACCAATCAACAACCTAATAGTATAGCGTAACTCCACAATTCTTATACCTAGAGGTATTACAATCCAATTCGAAATCCTCACCTTTCAACGCTGCGCTGGCACACTAAAATGTCATCATTATTTTCCCGTCTCCAACAATATCTTCTCCTAAAATTTAATCAGGGCCAAAGAAACAGGGGTTAAAGTATTACAGGGTCACTTGTTCAAAACGGAATTGGTTTTGGTCCCTTATATCTTACAATGTCTGTCCCCTATTGATTAAATTGTTTCTTTTGGTCCTCGAAACAAATGAAAACAGCCATTTATTAAGCCAATTTAGACATTCGGAAACCGGAACTTGTTTTGTAAGTTCCGGAACATTTTAGTTGATATAATAGGCTTTGGGTAAGGATGTAGAAGTTTGGTTAGCCGCATTAAGCTGTTCCTTTTGTTTTGTTATTCAGTAGTATTTTTTAAAAGGGCTGTTAGCAATTGACTTTATTTTGAGTACGTAACGTTGCTACTAAATTATGTTGTACGCCTTTTGCTTAGTTTGGGGTCAGACGACCGTGTGTGCAAAAAATGTCCCGATTTTTATTTTATTTTTTTAATATATTTTTCTTTGGAAAACCAGAATAAATTTAGAGTAATTCATCATCATCATCAGCCAGAAGACGTCCACTGCTGAACATAGGCCTCCATTTAACCTCCACACTGAACGATATCCTGCCATCTGCATACACTGGATGCCCGCGACTCTCACAATGTCGTCGGTCCATCTAGTGGGAGGCCTACCTACGCTGCGTCTTCCAATTCGTGGTCTCCACTCAAGAACCTTTCTTCTCCATCGGTCATCAGTTCTTCGAGCGATGTGGCCTGCCCATTGCCACTTCAACTTGCAAATTTTAATAGCAATGTCGGTGACTCTGAGTCGGTTAGAGTAACCATAATGTTTTTACTGTTCCTCTTTTTTTTTATTTTCCATTGTATTAATATATTTTTCGTTTGATGTTTTCATGGACATGAGTATTTTTATTTCTCTCTAGCTGACATAAACAAGCTTACCCGAGTGTTACCCGACTGCGGCCTCGCGCTACTCGTCTTTGAGGTAAAACCTTTTGATGAGAAGTAATTATTTTCTTTCACTTTTACGACTGATGCTCGACACGACATGGATCTGACATGTCTTTTTTCGCAGGAAAGTTGGGTTTTGGTGATGTCGGTAAGGAATATCTCATTTATTATATTATTATATTTTGCTCATTTATCTTTTCTAAGTTTTTTATATGGAGTATTGACAGCTCTCCATTGTTTCACCCACTATATATATCTTATAGTATCCATATGTTTCCAGATTTAATATATGTTAAACTATAATGTAAATAGATAATTATTAAAAAAGGCTTGCGTTTGACCGTCAACTTGCTTATTATTAAGCGATGATGCGGTATACGATGAAGCATATTTGTAACGAGGAAACCGATTCATTTCCGACCGACTAATCTTCTTTTCTTATCGTTAGTAGACGTCGGTTACTAACGATAATAAGAGAAGATTCAGTGTTTAAATATCTATACTAAAAACCGACTTCATAAGAAAGTCGGAACTTAACCAAATTGACGACACGAGAACCACCAGCTTTCCAATAAAAAAAGAATCATCAAAATCAGTTCACCCAGTCGAGAGTTCTGAGGTTACAAACATTAAAAAAAAAACAGAGGAATTGAAAACTTTATCTTTTTTGGAAGTCGGTTAAAAATTTAACAAAACAAAAATTATTCAAGTCAAAACACACTTCGTATGCTTATAAAACTTCAGTTTTCAGTAAATATATTCTGCACCAAGGAACAAGTAAGTGGACTCCCCGACGTTGATTAATTCAGCTCTACGTCGTCATAGAAGTCTCGAACAAAAAGCTACTTTCCCTCGGTAACGCCAGTAACAAGCAAGAAACTCTACGTAGAGAGTACTACTACAAAGAAAACAAACTTTGTAGAGATAAAAGAGACTTGTAGTGTTAAAAGGCATACTAGTAAGTAAAAGTTAAAAAAAAAACGATAATAAGTTTGCTGTAAATAATCATGCATCATCATCATTTTAGTGGTAGGACTCTTTTGCAGAGTCCGCCTGGGGAAGTACCACACCAGTACACCACTACTGGTTGCCAGTTATTCAACCGCCAAGCAGTAGTGTGCAAACACTGCTGAGTTCTGGATTGAAGAGCAATGTTTTCAGCGAAATTACAGGGCACACAGAGATTTGACATCTTATATCTCGGGGTAACGAGCGCAGTGCATTATTATTTGAATATGTTATATCATAGAAAAGCTCAACACACCAAGAACCACAATATCCTTTTTTTTTTCTTATACTATGCAATAGTTATATTATATATTCTATTTTATAAACTTTCTATAGTAAATAGTATTTTATATTTACGAGTAACAGGCTAATTCGTGTAGATTTGATCAATGCCTCTCAAATGTCCAGGAAAATAAAAATATAGCTAATCAAAACTAAGCTGAAAGGAGGTCATTGTACTGATCACTGAAGTGAGTTTTTTTTTTGTTTAGATCTTTTCTGTGGTACTCATGATTATGTACAACTTTTACAATAGGACCAAGCCTCGCGAAAAACGCAAAAAATAATATCTGCTGTTCCATAGAAAACGGTCATTGACACTACAAAATGTATTGAACAGCAGATTTTTTCTTCGTGATTTTTCGCGAGGGCAATAGTTGTGTGTAATATCTGTTATACATGTTTCTCCTAAATGGTTGGATAGATGGCGGGTTTTTTCGGTATAATGGTCGATGGTTCTTAGCTATATTTGATCAAAATCTGTCCGCCGGTTTAAAAGTTATAAACTCCTTATTTTATTTATATGAACTGTTACTCTTATGTAAGTACGTACTCTTCTTGATTCTGGGTTCTATTAAATTTTAGATTCATCCCCCATCTATTTCCGGTTGGAAGCGGCCTCCATGCAGCGTTTTCCTGCGGTCTCTTTTAGGTCGTCTGGCCATCTTGTGGGTGGACATCCTACGCTGCGCTTACCGGTCCGTGGTCTCCACTCGAGAACCTTTCGGCCTCATCGGCCATCTGTTCTGCGTGCTATGTGCCCTGCCACTTCAGCTTGCTAATCCAGTGGGCTATGCCAGTAAAATAAATTTTTGATTATACTTTTGTCAATTAGACCGTTATTAATATAGCTTTTAAGGTCTTGCTGAGAATAGTGATTTTATCGGAATTCAGCTAGACAATAGCAATGTATCAATACCTACATTTAGTTCATCACCAGACAGGCGTCACTGTTCAGACGATCGACAAGCCTCATAAAAAGGAAAGGGTAATAAATTCTCGCCCTTAATTCGCCTTATCTGGGTACTTAACCGTAACGACATTGGTCTTTGGCACACTTAACTAAATGGCCCAGATTTAATAAAAGTCTACATATTTTTAGGTAAGGAGATGTCGGTAAAAAACATTACGAGTCAATACATTAAAGACCTTAGGTGAGGTGATGTTGTAACTCATGCCTAGACTATGTTACAAGAAAGAAAGTTAGATACAATAAATAGAAACTATAAGTCTACAAGTTAATTAAAAACAGGATTTTTTGTAGTGGTAGGACTCTTTTGCAGGGGTCCGCCTGGGGAAGTACCACACCTTTGCCAGTTATTCAACCGCCAAGCAGTAGTGTGCTAACACTACTGTGTTCCGGATTGAAGGGCAATGTTGCCAGCGATTACAGGGCACACAGAGATTTGACATCTTATATCTCGGGGTGACGAGCGCAGTGCATTGCCATCCAGGGTTTTGAACTGTTGAAGTTCAATATTCTGAGTGACGTTGAGCTGTTATATGTTAGCTTGCCCATAGGCAAGCGTGAAGTGCCATCAGGCGAGCGGCTTCGCTCGTCTCGTCACTCTGTATCATAAAAAAAAGGAATGCCCAAATATCTAACAAATTTTCTATGGTACGATGGCGTCACTATAATATATATTTCTAGTAAACTACTGCATATTATAAAGCCTTGATATATTATATAATATGTATATTTAGAATCTGCTCATAAAGTTTTTTTTTTTCATAATAATAAATTTTAAAAAAAGTACTTGAATATAAATTGGAATTATAAATTCGGTTCTGGTTTAATTTATTTCGCATAGTAGTAGAATGTTATTATTTTAAAATTTTACTAGCCTATGACACTCGAAATAACGCAAATATAAAGAAAAAAAAATGAAATGAAAAAATGGTTTAGGCGTTCAAGAGTTATGGTCGAATTAAGAAACTCACATATTATCATATATATGTAAAAAAAATAACAATCCTTTTTAGGAGAGTCTTGTAATAAATTAACATTGCTCATTAGATTGAATTAGCGCCAACCTTAGTAAAATCAAGACATAATGAGACGCCTACGAAAAAAGTTTATTAAATGCTTTTATTTTGCTAATTGTTTGCATCATAGAATAATAATTACTATTAACGACTCGCTTCATTAATGGGCTTTCCGTCACCTTCCATCATGCAATCTGGTAGGCAAAAGTATTATCAAGTGCAAAAGTAGAAAAAAATAAAGTTCCGCTTTTTATTCTTATCTCATGAACAGAGTTTTTTTTGTCAGCTACTAAATTATTTACGTGATAATCAACTGAGTGCTGTTTTGTTTAGAATAACGAACAGTAGCTCCCGGCCTATGAGTATAAAGAGAGTAGAACCAACGTCTCATGCAAATGTGCGTGTAATTTACCTTTTAAGAAAAGACTTCCGGCCGCGCTCTTAAACATCGCGTTTGTGAACAAACTGTTTTGTTATGAACCTTTTATTTTTATTTGCACGGTCACGTCATGGGGAAATACTTTCTTTAAGATTCTATTTTTAGTTTAGCACACTATTGCAATTTATCTGTCAACCACTGTTCAACCTAGGTAAAACGAAATCATTAGATAATAATAATAGTCCGGTCAAATTAGACCTAAAAATAGGAGTGAAGGTACAAAAATTCGCACCTAGCTCAATTGTACAAAACACTATCATAAATGAAATGTAAAAAGTCCTCATCGGTCCGACACCTGGAAAACAATTTACTCGGTGTCATAGGTCACAAAAACGGGGTTTTCGCGATTAACAGCAAAACGGTATGTTTTATCATTAAATTAGTTTCAGACAAAAATTGTAGATCAAATAATTATCTATAAAATTAAATGTCGAAATACTTTTTTTCCTAAGAGCCACCGTTTCTGAGATATAATGCTCCAAAAAGTTGGAAGAGTTGTAATCGACGTAATATACAATTCTACCAACTTTGAGCAGGGTGCGAATGTTTGTACCCTGGGATGTCTAAATTGACCGGACTAATAATATTTGTGGCAATTTTAATAAGAAATACAGCGAGATCTTCAAACACTTATTTCATCCCCAATTATTTGACCTTGAAAACGAACCAAATCATATACGCTAGGTAGGTGGTAGCGGTAGGACTTTTTAAATTACTTTATTTTATATTAATTAAAATTAATTGCCAGCCTATCATGTTCCCACTGCTGGGACATAGGCCTTCTGTCAGATAGAGAAGATGGGCCCCAATCCATCATGCTAGCCCAGTGCATGTTTGGTGAATGTCATTAAACTTTTTGAGGTTATTGAACCTACTAGTTTCTTTACGATATTTTCTTTCTTAACAGGGTAACAGCTAGTAGCTGATAATATTCAAACTGAACAGATTTGAATCATAGATACACATATTCACACTCACATTTACAACCCCTCTCTGCGTCGGCCGTTAAAAATTCCTTTAATACGGGTTTTAAAGGTGTTGTTATACATTTTATGATAGTCTGGGTTCCTAAAGTCGGTCTAAGCAACTGGGTGGATCATAGGCAATCCAAGATTTATTGTCAGTGATAAAACGAACACTCATGCTTCATCGTAGGGGTATGTTATAGGCAATTTGGCGGCGAGACCAGCCAATCCTTCACCAAAATTACTTGTTTTATTTTGCCTTTTGTATTGGAATGATACGGATAATCTTTATACTTATTATTTTGGCTGATTAGAAGTAGACAGGAATAGTTTTGTCTTATTAAAATTACTCAAAGTAAGAAAGTACTGCAGACATGTGCTTGATTAGTTGATTGAATCAGGCGTTACTTTGCGGAAGTCCATTTTCTAAAGAAAGGAAGTTTGAACTAATCAAGCACATCAAAACTGTTTTAATGATGAATTTCTAGTGTAATTCCGCTTCTACGTAGAAGCGGAATTACACTAGAAATTCATCATTAAAACAGTTTTGATGTGCTTGATTAGTTCAAACTGTTCAACCATATAAACAGTTTGGAAAAATTTAGTCCATTTATTTCGACAAATAAATAAAAAGAAAAGTAAAGGCAAGCTTTCGCCCTACTCTGTTATATAGAATCCGTGGCTCCTACTTAAATCATTGCCGCTTTCTATTAGAACGAGACAAGGTCAAACGTGAGCTGGCAATAAATACTAATATTATAACAGTAGCTAAAGATACAAAAAATACCAGGTAGCCGTGATCAATATTATCGGTTCACGATCCATTAGACTTAGGGCCTGATCTGCGGATTTTTTCAGCTCACCTGAGCTCATGTTCAAATCCAATAGCTTATGTAGGAATAAGCGTCTTGGTAAAATAAGGTCCCTGCTTATTTTACCAAGACCCTGCTTATATGGTAGTGTAAAAGAATATTGTTGAATAGCAAGTACGAGAGCATAATACGAGCTCTTTTTTTCATATCCATATTTTTTTTTAAAGCAAATATTTTATAATCTATATTTATTTATATGTGCTAGATCTACGTTTGGGCACTAACTCGCCTGATGGTAAGGGATTCTAGAAATTAAAATAAGATATATATATAGAAGAATCTATACACTATAACGCTATATAGACTATTCCTATATTGTATTAGAAAACAAGGACTACAGGGAGTTAGTTCCATTTTCGGGCAGTATGCATCATATTTAATGCGACTATTATTTAAAGAACACACATCGTCATCAGCCAATTAACGTCAACTGTTGGACAAGGCCTCCCTCATAGAGAGGGGTGTTGCCATAATCCACACGCTTGGCAGGCGGCTTGGGGATCGCAGTACGTTCACCGTGTACTATTAGGACGCTGTTGCCCATCCTCCGGCGGTTCTGGTCGCAGTTTTAGGACATACCCGGGTTAAAGAACACACTTGAAGGAAAATTTGACTTTTACAACCTTTCCTACAGTAATTGGCGGCCAATTTTTATCTGCTCCATATTATCTTTTACGGGCGTACAATATTTCCATGTGTGTGGGTTTAAGTTAATACCTACTAATACCTACACTAGAATCCAAAATGTGGATATTCGACAAAGAACCAGAGTCATCGTAATAGCTATTAAAATTTGCAAGTTGAAGTGGCAATGGGCAGGCCACATCGCTCGAAGAACCGATAACCGATGAGGTAGAAAGGTTCTTGAGTGGAGACCACGAACCGGAAGACGCAGCATAGGTAGGCCTCCCACTAGATGGACCGACAACATCGTGAGAGTCGCGGGCATCCAGTGGATGCAGTTGGCAGGATGTCGTTCAGTATGGAGGTTAAAGGGGGGGCTTATGTTCAGCAGTGGATGTCTTATGGCTGGTGATTATGAATACCTACACTTTGAAAAAAAAAACTAGAAATAGCTTCATTGTCAGCCAGAAGACGTCCACTGCTGAACATAGGCCTCCCCCTTTAACCTCGACACTGAACGACATCCTGCCATCTGCATCCACTGGATGCCCGCGACTCTCACGATGTCGTCGGTCCATCTAGAAATAGCTTAAGTATAAGTAATAGGTACAATAAAACACTGTTTTGAACTATCACGGTTATTCCATACAGTTATATATAATCCGCCTTATCACGTTAATTATCGTATAACTGATGGAATATATTGTCAAACCAAGCTTACAAATTTGACCTCAGAATAATAAATAGCAAGGGTGACCAAAACTCAATCTAACTTTTGACATTAGTATTACATTAATATGACATTAACGTCTAAAATTCCAAAGCTTTCTGTTTATATTCCAATGAAAGGAACCGATTGTGTTAATGTAGGTGTCAGAAAGATAAGGTATGAGGTGCAATAAAAGTTGACAAATGATATTTCGACAACACGCGCGGCCGTATGTAGGGATGTGACTAAAAACATCGATATCGATGCTTATGGATGTGGCTCTCTAGGAATAAGGGTTCTAAGCAAGCACCTTTCACGTTTGGCGGGAAATTCAAATTTCAAACAGTTTTTTTATTCTTGTGGCTAAGCCGAGTAATTATTGTAAATGATCATGATGTTTGCGAAAATAGATTATTATTCTTAAAGTTATTTATCTCCAATGCATATTATTACATACATTTGTCAATAAACAAATTTTTGCTGTTTCAAATGGTTTATTGCCAAATGTAAGTACTTAATATGGTGAGTAACTGATTAATAGCTGTACATGATATTGTAAAGAACGACCAACAATTTTCGCAAACACTGTGTCATTTCACAATAATTACCCGGCCTAGCTAAAAGGACAAAAAACTGTTTGAAATTTGAATTTCCCGCCAAGCATGAAACGAATCACCTTAACGGCAATAACTATCTCTTTCGCACGTTGTTTACATTTTTGGAGATATAAATCACTGATGGAAAATTATAAAAAAAAACTATTTGGCATTATCATCATCATGATGATACAATAACATAGAAAACAGTTCATTAAAAAATCAAAACGTAAAAAAAACGTATATTTCTTGGTTTTATTGTGTCTATGTTATTCTAAATTTTATTTTATTTTATTTTATTCTATTCTATCATGGGTGTTCCCCGATGGTTACAATCTGGGTGTCTTCAAATCTCGAGTGAATCGGTTTCTTCTGGGCAAGCGTACTCCATCGTAGACCGCATCGTCGCTTAGCATCAGGCAAGTTGGCGGTCAAACGCAAGCCTATTACAGAGTTATAAAAATATATGGATAATTTGCTAATATTATAATATGGGTCGTTAAGCCTCAAATAAATGTATTTTTTTAAATGTTGGGCTTAAATCAAAAATATGTAGACAAATAATCTGAACAGTAAGAATAATCAAGTGTTACTCAAAGGTGCCTTTATATCGATAATTCCAAGGTGATACAGCACTAGAGGCAGCAAGTGGTTCGGAAGATAAATCATGTAGCCATCCAAATATACCGAGCGTTGAATACGAACTGGCGACGCGAGCGAACGAAGCTTTTATTATGCTATTCATTTCCATTGAGGCATAGAAAATTGTACATAAACGTTATTTCGTTGCATAACGGTATATTGTATTATAAGGAAATAAAATAATATTTTTACGGCAAGGGCTCTGGTTTGAATTTTGAACGGAGCAAAGGATTCTAGAGTACTATCCTGAGTGCGGCGAGGCATTTAATATTCGCCCGTGGAAAAATATTGCTCAAATCACCTAGAGTTTGGTAAATAAAAAATCTATTTTGACTGTATCTATCCTCCATCTTGTTATTATTTTTAACAATAAGAAAAAATACCTAATGCTTACGAAATTGTTCTACATAATGAGAGGTACCTCTCATAAGTTTTAAATCTGATTTTATCTAAGGATTGTAGCTCCTTGTCTGTAGTTTCCTCTTATACTAACATAACTTTCAACAAAATCAGTACAAAATGTAGTATAACATATACCATGAGATTTATATCATTGGTGAATTCATTGGAAAACTAAACAATTCAGCATACTAATATATCCGCGCTATGTATAGCGTAAGCACTTGTTATAGACCTGGTCTAGGTTAAACTAGTTCTCTGGCAGATGTAATCGTGCCCTAAAAACAAGGTTTATTTTTATCATATTAATTTTTATGAAGTAGGTGACTCCGTTAAAGCTTTTTATGGATATGGTAATATCCGGTTTACGGACAAAACCGGATATCGATTTGTCGTAAATTAGCAATAAAACTGCGGTTATTGTTCTCTAACATAATGATTACTTCAAAATAGCAGTATTCTCATTTTATCATTATGCGTAGGTTTCTTATGAAGGCAACAAAGTATATCACTGTCAAGACGGTGTCGCGGCGTACAGGCGTTCGAGGAAAAGTCAATTCTTTAACGGTTTATGTTACGTTCACAATTTAATCTTATTTACTAGAGTTTAGAACAGAAATGCTGACGCTAGAGACACTGAGGAGGCGTAACGGCAGAAGCGAGGAAAGACAATTTTAAACCTATATGGAAGAGTTTTTTTTGTATAGAATAGTTCTAGGTTTGGCCACCGACTCACCTTATGGAAAGCGATCTTGTGGCCGAAGATGGATCACGTAGACATTGAAGGGTCTTATTCACTTTGGCCTTGAATGTTCCCCTGTTATAGTTTTCAAGAAACAAGGACGGCGACAAAGCATTCTAGTCCCTAGCGATTCGCTTTAAGAAGGTGGAGGCAAAACGGCTAGTTCGAGTCGGTGGCATGACTATGTACGGATGGTAATTATGTGTTCTCCGACTTGTCCTGTTGTAGAAAGGTAATGGAGGGATTAGGTCGTGTAGTTTGAGCGCCCACTTACCGAAATGCAACCCCAAAAAATTGCCTGGAACGCTTATAATTACAAGGCTTTGAAAAAAACAGTTTTTCATTGCAATCAACCTCACTGCTCGTCGCTTCTCAAAACCGATTTCTCCGTGGCTGCTTTCACGCGGCGATGGATCAGTAGTCAGTGTTGCGCCTGACTCATTAAAAACGTAACCAGAAGGTTCGTTTTCCAGACTAGGGCAAATTAAATTTCAATCTGCAAACAAGAGTCAGAATCCATTGGAACTATGTAGAGCTAGGGTGATTTGAAATATCCAATTTATTTAAAGAATAAATTAAGTTTCAATGCGAACGAATCGCATTGAAATTTAATTTCATTAAAATAATCATACACGCTTGGATTGATTTGATTTGATCTGCAATCATAAGGGTGAGAATCCACCGGACGTTTGTAATGATCCGTCCAAACTGAGTTGTCTGGATAAATGTTCCGTGGGTATGCGATTGATTAGGCCAATACCATGGAAACATTTTTATGCGCGTTAAATAATTCTGATGTGCCATTAATAATTCCCCTTTTACGAATAATCATTATGATATTGCAATTTATAGCTTTCTTTTTACTCGATTTTGTTTTTGTTTGGGCTCTATAGCGTGATAAATGTTCGAATGTCTAATTTTAGCTATTTTATTATTTGTGCTGTGGTAATTAAATTAAAAGCTGGTGCCGAAATGAAGTAAGCGTACTTTTTTTTGAACCACTTGTGGGACCAACCCTGAAATTGCGTTGCCTGAAAAACTTCATGTATCTGCAGTACCATACTATATTAGATAAGGGCCAGAACATCGGGTACAGAAATGGGAAAAACTGATTTTCACATTTTTTGTAGCCATTAAAAAAAACTCAATATTTTGAAATAGGTACTAATTTCGCATAATGAACGAAGCACATTTTCAACAGTACACAGTAATTTTATATCAAAAAAAAAACATCAAAGTGTGCGAGTGAGAGCGGTGCGCCAAATTTCGGGACCTTAAGTGTGAATTACATTTTTATATGGCACAAATGCTTTTTTAGCTATTTCATAGTAATTGTATTCATTATTTCTCATAATTATGTTTATAATAACCTCGTTTCGGCTTAGTCCAACCGTTCTATATAACCCTTTATACCCAATACTAACAAGGAAAATAAGTCAATGGGTAAGTAAAATACACGCATTGTTTTATATACATACATTTAATCATTTTGCCTATTAAATCTATATAGGTATAGCGACTTAACAAGATGAAGTTTAGTATCATAAAACTCTATTCAGCATTAAACAAACATCACATAGACTTGAATATGAATAAACAATATTATAACAATAATACAACAATTTATAATCTCAAAGGGTAATACTGTGTTTTAAGGCGGAGAACGGCTACTACATACAAATAGTTGAATGTAAGTTATCTTATTAAGTAAACTTCAACTGCAAAGCTTCCGTTGAAATGACAACACATTCACGCACACGTTTTACTCAATACCACAACTAAATTACCTTCGTAACTCTGAAAACAAGTATGCGATACAATAGCATTTATATGTGCTGTTGTTTGTAGTAGAGCATATACAGGAGACTTGTCAACTTTTTTAAATAAAAGGTGTGGCGATAAAATCATGCGGTCCGCCTGATGGTAAGCAGAAATCACCGCCTATGGACCTGCAACACTAGCGGTGTTGACGGTGTTTTGCCAGCCCGGAGGGAGATGGAGACACCCTCTTTGAAACGCTTCATGTTGACTTCACCGTGACTGCTTTGTTGTTCTAGTCTCTGTGGACTAGTGGGAGATGCATGGAGGTAGGACTGGAAGAACAGTTCAGTTTTTAAATTGTTTAACCTTCAAGCAGATTGCGAAGTTTATTTTAAGTTTCGTTCGTTCCTTTAACGGTTTTACGGCATAAAGATCAGGAAACGTATTCATTAAAAAAAAACGATTTTGTATACAGTCACGAACACATATCCAGAATATCATAGAGTCCAGAAAACGTGGTGACTGCGGTAGGGTTAACTCTCGCGAAAATATTGGTTAATTTTGATCTGTATAAAGTTCTTTATTTTGTTCGCGTTCTGTAAGAAATTAACCAAATATACAGTTTTAAAAGGCATTTAAATTAATAAATTTCAAGCCCTGTGTGTGCGCGAACGAGGCGTCGCATCGCAACGTGCGCGCATACATCTACAATAATCTCCTCAGAAATAAAATAACAAAACAGTCACGATTAGAAAAGTCAACCGTGCGTGTCAGGCCTAAGGAATATGTAACAACAAATAAGCAGAGAATATTATTCATATAGAACTGTCTATCAGATATGACTACAAGATATGCTATTTAATAATATAAAGATAAAAGTGAATATCGTTCGTTGTCATAAGAATAAAAGTCCTAAAGACTTGAGAAGTTACTAGTTAAACTTGAGCCTTATTTTAAAAGTGAATTTAGTTTCAGTGATCTAGTTTCACTATTAAAGAGAAATGTTAGGAATTACTTCTATTTTGAACACATACATGCAAAAATTGTAAAATTGTATGTTGACACATATTTAGGAGTCACGTTATAAGATTTGTTTTGTAGTTTTTAATACTCCATGTCTTTCAATGTTTATAAAATCCTGGACATTTTGGTAATATTTTTATATCATTGGAATGTAGGTTCTTTGCCGTCACGACATTTGTGTTAGGTGTAAACCTATTTCAATTGGTTTAAAAGCTGGTTCGCCCGAAGATGAAATTTCCAGGAGCGTTGGGATCTTCGGTGGAGAAGTATTCTTTCCATAGATCTTGGAACTCTTCCCATGACACGCTGGACTTGCCCTGGTGACGAAAAGTTATATCATAAACTTGTACATAGATATGAAAAGTATTATTGGTGAATGACTTGACAAGCCCGTAAGTTGTGAAATTCAAATCGTTAGTATGGAAACTCCACTGCGAGACGTCGTATGAGACTTCCACTGCTGAGCATAGGCCTCCCCCTTTAACCTCCACACTGAACGACATCCTGCCATCTGCATCCACTGGATGCTCGCGACTCTCACAATTTCGTCGGGCCATCTAGTGGGACCTACGCTGTTTCTTTCGATTCGTGGTCTCCACTCAAGAACCTTTCTTCCTCCTCCTATATGATAGTTCGTTCTATATCTGGGTGTTAATATGTATTAAGTATGTATTTATTAATATTCTATGTGTGTTTATCAGTCTCTGGCAGCCATACTACAAGCTTGATTTAGTTTAGGGTCAGATGTATGTGCAAAAATGTATTTTTTTAAACTTTATTTCATCATTATTCTTTCGACCCCTAACCCGTAACTCAAAAAACTACCTACTAACAATCGCACTATTGCTGACGTCCACCTCATAAAGTGAACCAAGTTCTTGGATTGCAGACATGTTGGAACATCTGTGGCGTGACTGGAATTTACGACCTCCTTATAAGTTTGACTTGTCATGCTTGCCTGCCAGGAAATAGAGACGAGCTCGGTATAAGCTTTATGTCTTCTTTAGTTTGGCAAACCTTTCTCTTTGTAAAACTACGAATAATGTAGGTTTAATAATACTTTGGTAGAATTACGCAAAATGCCAGTTTTGTGAGGTAAGTAGGCTTACCACTGAATGCGTCCCAGTAGAGAGACAATCAGGCGGCAAAGATAAGGTCCAACACTGAATTTTAAGCCAAGCTCAATACGAAAAGGGTTGTACTTCCCAGTTCTATTTTGAATGCCAGGACGCCCGCCACCTTTACGGTCCAGTGGGCGTTAGAACTAAGTGTCGCCACTTCACAAAATAACATTAACTAATAAACGAGTTGATTTTGTTCCTCCTACAAGTGATAATAAAGCGATGGGTAGTATGATTTTTGCACAGATAGGTATAATTTGAAGGTTCTGCATAGTAACGCTTGATTCAATCAACTATTGAAGGATCGTATTTTGATACAAAAATCCGCAGGTCACATATGAAAAAATCAATGAGTTTAGGAAGAAATATTTAGGTATTTCTTCGTCATTGAAAAAAACACGAAAAAAATAAAGATGACTTCCAAACTTCCAAACAAAAGACTTTATCAGTGATAAAAGATTTTATAAGTTGACAAAACAAGGCAACTCGATCAAATAAAAATAATAATTACTGCAATGACTTTTTTTTTACAGATGTCTTGAGTATAATTATGGAAATTGACGTGCTAAATGTGTGAAATGTTGTTTATTTATGAAAACAAAATATCTAAACTTTAAATTGCTCATTATTATTAAGCTGGTAACTATATGGTCGGAGTAACCGGATTAATCTTAGGGGAGTAAGTCCCGTATAATATAAATTAAATGACTAGCTTTGTTCAGAAAATACGGAAAAAAAATACGGACTATTTGATCGTAGTGTATGAATTTGCACTTACCTTAGCCATCTTGACAAACGCCACTTTGCACTCTTGCATGTCAATGCCGTATGACGAACAGACAGTGGTGAACTCGTCGCAGTCTATGGAGCCGTCGGCGCTGGCGTCTTCTAGTTGGAACATGAAGTGACAGTACTGCTGCTGCCACTTGAGGGCAGCCGACGGGTTCTGCGCGTAGTCGTTCCACATCGACACCCACTCTTCTACAGACACCTGGTTGGAAATAAAGACTTAAATTAACACAAGACACCATCATCACACTATACACCATAAATAGACAAGGGTCTTTAACCAGTGTGTGTGTCAGTAATGACATAATATGGTAGTGAGACGTGGTCCTTAACTGCTGGCCTTTAGAAAAACTTAGAGCACACATCAAGCAATGGAGAGAGGTATGCTCGGAGTTACCGTTGCGCGAAAAAATCTGGAACGAGGATATTCACCGAAGAACCACAATCACCGACATAACAGCTCAGAATTGCAAGTTGAAGCGGCAATGGTTAGGCCATATCACTCGAAGAAACGATAACCAATGGGGAAGAACAGTTCATGAGTGGAGAACATGAACCGGAAGACAACAACCTAAGTAAAGCGGCTGGCAGATATAAATATGCTAAATCTTCTTAGAACCACTGTAAGTATAGAAAAAGATGTCGCTTGTTGCTATACCTACTTCAACGACGTTCTAATAGTAGCTTTACCTAGTTTCTGCTATACTTATTACCAGCATAGATCAGAGTATGTTAGCAGCGCCCTTAGGTTTCCCCGCTATCCTGCCAGAACCATATTAACCTGTCCGCTTATTCGGGATAAAGCCTTTGAGTTAATCCAGGTAATCTACCTCAATATCAAACTAATTCAAATCCATTAAGCTTTTACGGAGTTATAATAGTAGTGTGTTGTGATGATTGAAGTTAAAATGCTGACCTCCAAATACTTCTATCAATGATCAGAGCCGACACGACAACGACACAGAAACGCGATGCTAGCATTTCGTGACGAACTCAAATTACTACTGTACCTACTACTAAATCTACCTTATTATTTCAGTGGGCCATCCAGCATGGAAATATTCCAACAAACTAAATCATGAATCCTGAGCTTAAACCCAAAAGAATTTCTCATTTTCCCCGTGAAAATTAAAAAAGGTTAATTTGCAAATCAAATTTTTCACCTCCATAAAATTCCCATCAAACATTTCCAAAATTAATTCCTCTCGGATTGAATAATACCTGCGGCGTATTCAAATAATTAAATCCACCCTGTATACGGCTTCAAGGTCTCTACATCAAAGGGTTCCAAGCGAGGGTTGCGTAAAAAAACCCTTGTATGGTTAATAAAAACCGGGACCACGGCATATGAACAATAACGGAATTACTCGGCAAAAAAGGTGAAAAAATCTAATAATAGCCGGTCGATAGAACAATGTGAACTCGCGTAATTAAACAAAAAAGTACTGATATTTTTACGCAGTAGGCGATATTAAAAGCTGCAGTTCAATGTGGCAAACGCAAAGTGAACAGAAAACACGAATTGATTTCATAAGAGTGTTCCTTCTGGTTTTTTTTTCGTCTTGTTGCATGGCTCCGTACCTGGTTTCTTTTCAAACGTTTTCCTATAAATTTCACTTTTGACCTTTTAATCTTATAACAATCTTAATGAAACGACACTTCTCTAAAAACACTGGCTTCATTATCTCTAAGTCTTTTTACTTTTAATATAAAAAGTTACGACTTCGCTTGAATATACCTACCTATTACCTCGCTAGAACTAATTTCATCGTGGCAGGAAGCGCTTTTTATTACCGTCCTTCCATCGTTTACATAATTTTATTTATCTTCCGGTCTCGTGTCAACCGATAGCGGCACTTTATGAAGAATTTTCAGATATTTATTATTCATGTTCATATTCCTAGGTATTCCTAAGTATCTACTGCGTGCTTTAAAATATATTGTTTTCAACCGCTCGGAGATGTACGGGTAATGGCTAGGGTCCAAGTTTGATGGTTTAATATATTATCATAATGGGGAAAGGGTCTGGAGCCCTACATCACGATATTACGAGCGTGTGTTGTAAAGCTGTCTATTTTAACTTGAAGTACGGACACGAATTAAGGTGCGTTTTCACTGAACCGAAGACGAGCAGAGATCAGCGGAGCGAAAATGGACATGATTTTTTGTTGTTTGCCGATTATAATGATTAACATAACTAATAGCATAAAGCAGTTTTTGTGTTGTTGTTCTTCTGTCCCTGGTGATAGCCCAAGCCGAGCCTCGTACCTCCGAGGTGCCCCTGCACATGTCGCCCAAAAATGTCAATCAAGTTAGGCTCAACAACCTCTGCGTTCGCCAACTAGTCCGGTCAAGCTGCAGAGGCCGCAAGTTCATCAGAAAAATGTCACATTAAAAAAAGTTTTTGTGTTGATATTTTATAAGATAGATAGATAGAAACTTTATTATGCACACCAGGAATAAAAGTTACAGATAGGTAAAGAAACTTAAAAGCTATTCCTACAAATGGCGGTATAAGATGGCGGAAGCTATAGAAAAAGATAATTTCAGTTATTCTATAAAATTTCATGACTACTTATGACTACTTTATACTATTTGCGATGTTATTCTAAAGATAATATCCAATTTTATGTAATTATCTCTCGGTGGTTTTTATATTCGAAAATGTTGAAAACGTGCGACAGTGATGTAAGCTATCATTCAGGAAAAGTCCCGTTAAAACCGATCTAGCCGTTTTGGAATCCATATCCCTATGGACTCCAAAACGCACACACACACACTCATCGATTAGAAAAATAATCAGTCTGATAGCCTTTTCTGCCTAGTTCTACTATCACTTCCCTGAAGCGAAACGGAGACGAAATGTGAATTTCGCACAATGCGATTGGTATATTAACACAGTATCTAGCTAACCGCAATTTTTTATCCAACTGACAGGCGAGTAACTCGACGAGCAAGTCGCTCGCCTGATAGTAAGCATCACGCTAGCCCATACATTTCAGTGCCACCCATAATTATGAATTTCAAGCTCCTCCCCACCTTAATGGAAACACAGCTTAACGCAGACTCTGGAGGGTTTTAATCATCACACGTACAACGAAAACTTATTACAGTATCCCGAGACATTATTAAGGGTAAAACTAAAACATGAAAGTGAAATCAACTGTTATATGTTAGGTACTCTGCAACACGGCATCATGTGGATGAGGGGACTGATGGGCCACTATGGTTCTCTCTCTTTTACAGTAAAGAGAGAAGCATCAAAGAAAACTACTACAGACCATACACGTCCATAAACCGTGTCATATCGTAGTATATCCCAGTTTCAAAAAGGTTAAAGATAAAAATTACAGAGAAGGTATTAAAAGAAAAATTCCGCTATCATCTTTAAGTAACATTGGAAAGGTTTTAAATTAATTTTAATGATGATATATTTTCTAGTTTGGCGAAGGATAAGAAAAATAACGATTTTTTTCCTACACCAAAATAGAAAACGTTAGAATTAAAATTGCTTTAAAACATTTGCAATGTTATTCCAAATGCTTATGAAAAGAAGTTTCAAATAAAATTATAATGCTTAAAGATTCCCACCCAGTGATTTATCCTCAAATATGTTGAAAGCGCGCAAAAGAGAAGCATTTTTCTGAGGCGGAAGCGGGTTCTAAGATATTAGAAATTTTTCTATTATAAAGGACACATAATTTCATAATTTTCTCTCTTATAACCACAAGAAAACTACTAAGCGCACGTCAAATATCCTCATAAGATTTAAGTGGGTATATGTATTTACTACGTCTCCATCTTGACTTTATTACCCCAATGTTTGACAAAGGCCTCTCCTAAGGCGTGATATTTACTGAAGCCGAATTTTGGCCTTCTTCATCGAGATGTCACCTCATTTAGCCTGAGGCCAACGTAGCAATAAATTTAGGGATACTGATAACTGGCCATTCTTATAACGATTTATAACCTTGAACTACTCGAGTGTCGAACATTATTATTTGGGTTATTATTTATGTTAGTTTGAAAGTTATAATATCTATCTTTCTTCTATATATATTATAGACGATGTATGTATGTATGACTAGCCAAACCACTACGAACGAAATGAGAAGGAAAATCTGTCGCCAGGCATTATGACAGAACCTTCATTGAACATTCTTATTTAGATATGAATATATCTAAAGTCTAACTGTATTTTTATCGCGAATAATATTAGAATTTTTTCAAACAAAAAAGCTGAAAATTATATTATACTTGATTTTTAAGTATGGTTAATCTCTACATTGTATAAAATAAAGATGCTTTCCGCGTCTGTCTATATATCCGCTAACTCCTCCTAAACCACGCAATGGATATTGATGCGGTTTTCAGCATCAGTTCGTTAATTTGTTACGGAAGATTTATGTATATAATAAAACTTACACCCGTGCGAAGCCGGGGCGAGTCGCTAGTTATGTATTAAAATTAGAAAATTAGTTAATTTACCCCATAGAAAATTCTGGAACATTATGATATAGTAATCAAATCTGGCCCATGATTAACTCTGAATGTGATGGAACTCACCTGACCATCTTTGTTGGAGTCTGCCCTCTTCCTGAGTCCGTCCCAGATCTTAATCATAATCTCGTGGGTCTCGGAGTGTTTCGCGTCACCTGGTTTCCATCCTCGTAGGCTGCAAATTTTCTAGAGCAAAAATAAAACAGTTTAATCAAATGTGCCTATCTCCCCGCTAGTTCAAAATATGTCACCAAATGCTTAATGCAAATCCAGACAAGGATAAAAAAAAGGAACCTGACCTTATGACGATGAGTACAATGATATCCTAGAATATAATAATACTAGCTGCGCCCCGCGGTTTCACCCGCGTGGTGATGAAAATCAGTGATGATGATAATAATGAAAAGTAGCCTATGTGTTAATCCAGGACATAAGCAATGTATATTACAAATTTCATCCAAATCCATCCAGCCGCTTCTGCGTGATTGAGTAACAAACATCCATCCATCCATTAGTGTGATTAGTGTGAAGTGTGATTAAAGCAATCTTGTGATTAAATCCTTTTTTATATATATAGAATATCTCAGATCTACGTTTGGCCACCGACTCGCCTGATGGTAAGCGACGGTGTGGCCGAGGATGGAACACGTTGATCTAGAAGAAATCTATTCACTCTAGCCTTGAAGATGCCTAGATTGTAGTTCTCAGGAAACAAGGAGGATGGCAGGGAGTTCCATTCTTGGGCAGTACGTATCATAAATGACGACCCAAATCGTTGAGTACGAATTTTTGGAATTTTCACGAGGAAGGATAGTGTGCAGTCCTTCTACTTGTCCTGTAGTAAAAGGGGGAGGATGGAATAAGGTCATGAAGCTCTTGCGCACACTCACCGAAATGTATCCGATAGAATATAGCCAAAACAAGCTACTTTACGGTGCTCGAGGCTTTGAAATTGATTTAATCCTCATAATTTTTAGTGTTCCTCATAAACTTCTGTTTTAAATTGTGGATCAAAATTTAAATTATTATACATACTACTGCGTAAACGCTCCCTTTGATATTTATGGGGCCACGTGAGTTCAGTGATGTCACAGTAAGCAAACGAGTGCCATACAATTGTTGCCTCTATTTACTTTACCGCAGCTACTTGCTTACTTGCTTTGTCATAAGGACATTCGACCTACATAACTTTGCGGTGAAGTCACGTATCCAATGAAAAACATATATATTTTTATTTCGTATTAGCTGACCCGACAGACGTAAATCTATCCCTGTTCTTAAGAGGTGGTTAATTAAAAGGTAGTAACCCTATATAATAATAATGTAGGTAAGTTCGTATAGGCTGAGTAACAACTGTCACAGTTTTTAAGGTTGCTGAAGGCCTTTAAGGCTTACCAGAACTTCATGAACGTGGACAAACGGTATTGTTTTACTTTCAGTGGCCCTAGTACGAGCACTTGCTAAAAAGTGTTCGTTCCGTAAACGATAGCAAAAAGTATGAAAAATTGAACAGCGTCTCTATCGGACGTAAAGGAAAACTGAGTTTTTCATACATTTGCTATCGTATACGGAACGAATACTTTTTCGCAAGTTCTTGTACTAGCCCCACAGGAGTGAATCGGTTCCTTCTAGGCAAGCGTGCTCCATCGTAGAACGCATGTACTCGTAAGTTGGCGGTTGGCGGTCAAAGCCTTATGACAATATGAAAAAAAAAACCCTACATGAATAATAATTGAAAAACAACATAAAAAGCGGATACGAAAGAATTGAGTTGCTACTTCGAAAACCCATTACTTTTCGTTCTATTTGCCAAAACCTTTCACATGCAGGATATTCGTTTTCATTGTGGAATGGCGGCAAAAACACATTTTGACTCCGGAATATTCTGGAAAATACAACTTGATTCTTATCGAATATTCACCGTAAATATTGAAGCACAAGCTTACCTCAATAGCGAGTTCAAAGTCCTTTCTTTCTATAGTCCCACTCTGGTTGACATCTGTGAGAAAAGTTAGAAACAAATAAAAGATTAAGTCTTTTTCCTTGAAAATATATTTGAGATCATTTTTGTTGGATTTAGGAAACCTCAATATTACGTAAGAGTCGGCAAAAAAAAGATTAGCACCGAAAATAAAGAGAATCTGATCGAGACCGAAAATCGGTTTTTACTTTAAATTCTAAACATTTAATTTACCAACAGATGTTTAAGAAATAAATTTAGACATTGAAAACTGAAAATATTACGCTTAATTACGGTTTAAAGAAAATTGACAAGTAACCGCTCTCTTAAATATTTACCAAAGGCTTAATTATTTTCTTACCAAAAAATACATTGAAGACGTAAAGAAGCTTCTTCCTTCTGAATTCCGAGATAGACATTTTTTAATCTGTAACAAAAGAAATAAGGGTTAAGCCCCTTTCTAAGGAGATTGTGGGGCCCTTGTCGGGCCCAATTAATAAGGATCTTTGTACACCTCAGATAAAGATTTTTTAATTGATGGGCATGCGGTTGGATGTATATTCTGTGCGTTTGTAGGGATTACAGAAAAAAAAAACTATGATTATTATCACTACATAGTGTAAAACAAAGTCGCTTTCCTCTGTCTGTCCGTCCCTATTTATGCTTAGATCTCTAAAACTACTCAACGGATTTTGATGCGATTTTCACTATCAGTTAGATAATTTTTCACGAAAGGTTTATATATATAATAAAACATATACCTGGGCGAAGCCGGGGCTGGTCGCTAGTTTAAAATAAATTTGTTAAAATATAATAAACCGAAATTCCATTCATGAAAGTGGCCGGAAGTTAATTCTATAAATACCTGCATAAATTAGCATTGCAACGCGTTTTCAATACATGAATATAGAAACCCAAACATTTGGACAACAATTAACCGGAAATAAATACATGACACCCGAAAACCCAACTGTTCGACCAAAAGATTACCAGGAATAAATACGTGACATTTTATATTCAGATTTATCGGTTTGAAGCCTACCGATGGATTCAATTGACCGAGAGAGCCATTATATTCACCAATCGAGCTGCAACATTGCAATTCGTATTCCATTCAGTCGGAACTGTTGGAAATGAGTATTGTATGGCACAGAATAAATGTTATAATTCTTTGGCATGCTGGAATCCTGAAAGAATATATTAAAAGTATTCTAAACATCGTTTTTAAGGATCCGTAGTACTACAGGGAACCCTTATAGGTTTGTTCAGTCCGTCCATCTGTATGTCTGTCTGTCTGTCCGTCTGTCCGTTCGTCCAATTTCTTTAGAACCTACTAACTTCTATTTTTACTAAGGCGAGTGCATGAAACTTTGCACAATCACAGTTTTACAGACTTCTGACATTTGGTTAAATCCACAGAGCTTTTTTCTATAGTATTTTTCCACCACCAATTTCTGAACTATTATAGCTCTCGGTGCGGAATTCCGACTCGCACTTAGCCGGTGTTTATTAAAATTACTACTCAGTGATATTTTATCAACAAAAATGTTGAAAATTTACGAATTTACGAGATGGCTCTAGCTGCGGGCAAGCTTTAAATTCTATCTCTGAGGGCTTACGCCAGTAATTTTCCATAAACTACACCAGAAAAAGCTCATAACATGGGTATGATTATACACCTGCTCAACTCAAGTAACGGGCACCAGAAGTGGAGACCCAGTTACACTTGACGTATACCCAGCTCAATAACTACGGACTGCGGAATGTGACCGACGTGATTGAATTAGTTTCGGTTACATGGATTTTTTACGACATAAGTGCGATATACAATAGAAGAACCGGCATCACGTTAAAGCGGGTCATTTTGTTACATAAAAGACTTATTTTTCCTTTTTGGTTATGTTTTTTTTTTCAAACAATTTATGGCAGTTTGTTGGAACATTATACTCAGAAGAATGACTAGAGCATAGAAGTAGTGCTAATTTAGCATAAACGAATTAAACATGTTAAATTATTTACTAATATGCCAAAATCGTTGTTATATGTTGATACATTTTGACAGGGCGGCGAATTGCATGGTTGTACACATTTTTAATTTACGAGTACTAGGGATTGGGACATGCCCTCTTAAGGGCTCCAAACGCTACTTATTATTTGACAGACGGCCTTGTACACTTTGTAAATCACGTGACGTATTCTATGCTCTATATTATTTTGTAACATTATGAGTCCTACAGCGCAGAATTACTAAAAAATGTTCTTTAGGTCCGAGTACCCTCGTTAAAAGGCATGCAAGTTGGCTTATTTATAATAAAAATGCAAGAACAATTATTTATATTAAAAAAATACTAATATCAGCCTCTTATTATAGGTACTTACTTCTACAATATATTTGCCCCTAGCACATATGGCCTATGGTGGAATAGCCTATACCGTAGGCTATTTCACAGCTACGACAAAACAAACAAAAAATAGTAAAATAATTAAAAAAGTATTGATCAATTCTTTTTAATCCAGGCAACAGGATTTGTATTTTGTAACTTCTATTGATACCAATTAAATAATAAAATCAGAGACTAATAAGTAGGACAAATCAAATCAAAGATTTTTTTTTATGTTAACCTGTCTTGTCCCGCTGTTGGGCAAAGGTCTCCCCTCTCAAATTATTTATTTTTCACTCTAAAATTAACTGTGTTTAAAAAAATGCTTAGACCATTTGCTTCGTTGCGCCGTGAAAGAAAGACAGTTAAAACACTCTATTAGGAATTCGATAAAACTCCTCAATTTTTTTTTATCATTAAGGAAAGTTTTGATTTGAAAAAAGGATGTAATGTCTTCTTCGAATTGTTAAAGAACGGTTCAAATATTTAGAAATTGAAAACAGAAAACTGCCAGTTTCCTAAGCAGTATTATATCACTGGACTGGATAGAAATGTTCGTTTGAAAATCATAAAAGCAAACTCCAGGGAAATCTCCGGAAATGTAACTCAAAAGCACTCTGTAAAAATCAATAGGTACGTAATAGCTAACTTTCTGGCCCAATTACAGATTTTATACAAAAAGTACTTAATTTGACGAGAAAATGGTAACATATAACATACTTTGCTGTAAAACAAATATAGGATCTACGCAATACTCTTACCCGTATTGGTAAATTTTTACTACTATTTTCTAAGATATTTTTACCTGTAGATAGGTTGTGCCCGCCACCATATTGACTAGACGAATGCAAGTCACTGTATCATACTCGTTACAGCCGTCTCTCAGTCACGCACTCCGAGTCTCCGGCAACACAACGCAGCTAATTAAGTGTTTTAGCAAAAATATTTGTAATAAAATGCCTTCCTGTGTCTTTATAAACTGCACAAACTAAACACGCTCTGTGAGAGACAAGAAAAATGTTTAATTTCACGCGTAATTACTGTATTTTACATTAAATCAGAAAAAAAATATTGTTTTATCTTAGGCGGCTGTTGTCACTAGGTATACGAAGTCCTTCCACAACCTTACCACGGTAAATATTTTTAAATAACACCACAATTATGAGTTTTCATAGAACACGACAGATATGGATTTTCATACTAACTTTCCCGACCGCTGCTTGTGTGTTTTTGACTTACTAGAGCAATTTCGTTTTATCTCGAAGAAGATTGTCAAATTAATGATAAAATTTACAAGAATATTTGAGAAAATGTCACTTACTGTAATGACATGAAATATGATAAACAGTGTAGAAAGTTAATAAGATAAATGAGCCTGTGCTCAATTTGAAAAGCGATCAATCGGCCTCGTCAAAACTTGAAAAGAAAAATCTTCTTTGCTTCGAACTTTCTTTCTTTCTTTGTCTTTGTCTTTGTCTTTTGATGAAATTCGGATAGACGATTAATGTCTCGAGCTGTTTCTGTGGAGGGTGGACGGGAAACATAGAGATACGATGGCTATTGTTGTCGCCTCGCTTTTTACCTACGTATATTTAAGTCAGAACTACATTAGCGCCACCTATATCATCATTGTTGATTTGTATAATTTGCATTGATTTGACTTCAACTCGTTATTTGAATTAAGTTTAACACAGAGGGCGCTGGCGTAGCACCATCGACCAATCAAGGACCGTTACTAACGACCTGAAAGATGGCTTGGAGGGGATGGTTGGTCGAGGGATGGTGCTGAGCCGGCGACTGACATCACTTTGCATTCTACATTTTAACGAATAAGACGATTTTAGTAATTGCTAATATAAAATAAATATAATTTCTGTAAAAGTGCTTCGTAATACTTATAGACCTGCTTTATACACTCGAGTTAAATATTGGATATATAGGGTATCCTTACACTATAGAGTATACAGTCACAAATTTGCGAAAAAAAATAATGTCCGAACCAAAACTCGGCGCAATGCGTAGCGTGCGCCGAGTTTTGGTTAGTTGTAAGGCAACCGTGATCCGACTACAATGCCACGCGATGCCGCGATGACAAGCGACGTTGAACACTATGCAAGCGACATAACGTTTAATTTGGAGTAAATGTGGCATTGTGATGTCTTGGTATTAACAACGATGCTCGGACGTTTTTTGACTATTTTCGCTTAGTGATTGTGACTCTATAGATATTGTATCTAGATGACGGGGAAGAATTAATCACGTTATTTGAAATCACCATTAGTTTTACTCAAATTCGTATATACTTGATAGTTGTGTACGTAATTAGTGTAAAAAAGGAAAATAACTTTCTTGTTTCAAGACAAATGTAATCAAGAAGAATGTTGATGAAGAAGCTCTAATAGCTCTGAAACTGGTAGGGAGAGAGCTCGCTTCGACTACCGACATTTTTACCCTTTTTTTTTAAGCACAAATATTTATAATAATGTGTTTTATTTTTGTCTTTGTATATCTTGTACTACTAGAACTACCAGAGGAAGGGCAACAGCGTCCTATTCACAGAAAATAAAAGTTTCTTTTTTCTATTCTGTGGTCCTATTAAGACACGGTGATCGAACTGCGATCCCTAAGCCACCTGCAAGCGTAGAGATTATGGCAAAACCCCTCTCTGAAGGGAGGCATTTCTTCAGCACTGGACGTTTATTGGCTGATGATATGATGACCTCTCAACTACTTAGCCTGACCAAAATGCTGGCATTTTTCTGGCTCAACGTATACATTGCAATTTAGCGCGATAATGCAGCCAGCATACCGCGTATGCTGCGAACTGGTAGTTGGCTTGAGAATTTGTATTGTCTCTTAACTAATTTAGGATGCTCCAAGCCAAAACCATAGAATAGAAGATGTTCCTATATACTACGTTAAAATGCACGCTGTTGATGCTATGGGTCGTAGCATCTTCGCACTATCGCCACTTGTTTTGTTATGAGGGCGCACAGTTTTACCCTCTTTTTGGTTATCTTCTAGAGTTCTAATGATGGCTGCTTTGGGTTACAACCAAGTCATGCAAGATTGCATTTACTAAACCCCCATCAATGGCCTGCCCCTGTGCCTGATAAAAAGATACCAGAATCTCCTCAAACGCCCACCGGTACCCTCTAAAACACTGCTTAAGGCAAAACTTCTGGGAATTGGTTGGAGCATTTCCTTCCCTGCACAATGTAAGATTGTCTGGGCTCGCCGCTTAAATGGGAGGTCAGATCCCAAAATCAGACCACTCACAAGACCAAAGTGCCCCCTTAAATCTTCTTTTACGATAAGCCCGTTACTGAAACCGTCTACAAAGACTTCGGCTAACAGGATCAGCACAGTTGTAGAATAAGTTTTAGCAGTACAGTGCGCTCTACGATGGAAGCATGTTTTCAGAAAAAAGAGTTAAATCAAGGCTTCAAAGTAACCCATACCATAAAACATAATCAAGCCGATATTGCTGAGAAAATATACCAATCCAAAGTATATCCTTCGTTAGATAATTTGTATGTTTGTTTATTAATCCCATAAGATGGATAAAACCGCGATTGGGATCGAGTGTGAGAGGATCCAGTTTAATCAAAACTGGAATGTTTACCAGTTTAGAAACCGATATTAGTTTTTGACCCTCGATCCCCGCGATACCGAATAAATCCCCAAAAACAAAAGCGATTAAGCCCCTAGATTACAGACCTAGGTATCGAATTTAACCACTATTATCTCTAGGGTAAAGTTATTATTTTTGTTTGTTATACTTAGTAAGTACTTTATTTTTATGCACAAAACATGACCCGACGACTACTTTTAGCCGACGACGCAATACTAAAAAAATAATTCTCAATATAAAAAACTGACATCATAAAAATGACATAACTGAACCAAATTGGAATGGGACCACACGGGAAGCACCAGCTTTAAAATAAAAAAAAATAAACATCAAAATCAGTTCACCCAGTCAAAAACTCTGAGGTAACTAACATAAAAAATACATAATAAATACCTTTTTGGATGTCGGTTAGGTATGTTTCGACTGACAAACTAAACGCCTGAACCAAATTAAATAAATGAGGTGTCGATTCATATTAAAATTAACGAATTTAAAAGAGTTTTATCGCGTGAAAATAATTGTGATAAACATTATTTAATTCCTGACAACACTGCCGTGTCCATGGTCACAGGGAGATTAGATGAAAGATGTCTAAATAAACGGTATGATATCGCTAATGATTTTTTATGATAACGGTTTCTCCTAATATAGAGAAATAAGTTGAATTTGAAGCTAACTTAGAGACATAACCAACAACCAATCGGATTAAATAAGGCAGGTAATTATCACGTTGATATTAGTAACTGTATATTATGTAGTTATACCATTATTATACCAATTAGAGTACTACAGAGCTGTCAGCAGCATAATCGCAACCGCAAACGGGTGAGGTTAGAATATGTTATCAGTATTATCTGTGGAAATACCACGGAATATTATAGATTACTAGACAAGCCTCGCAGTTTCACCCGTTGTTATACAGGAACCATACAGCTTTAAAGTGTTAATCCAGGATTTAAGCTACCTTCATTCCAAATTTCATTCAAAATATGTGCAACTTTTACGAAGTTGAACTTGACAACACTCGCCATTATATTAGTGTGACAAGTAATTGCCTGTGACTTAGCAGGCATCCACTTTCATAATATACTTTCATCCGTCATTTACCTTTAATTTAATTTTTATTATGTAATAAGGCTTGGGTTTGTTCGGCCCTATCGCAAAATACTTCGCGTACTTCTATTATATAATTTTCAAATTTTCAAGTTTCAACTGCCTAGGTCATGAAGTTTTCGATTTTGAGACAAGTCAGTCCATGAATAAGTGAGAGACAAAAGTTCTGCTTATAATAAAGGTACAATAATAGAAAAGCGCTAAAACACGGGTTGACTGAATTATTTTATTTTTTACTCTTTTGCATTAGCGTTTGAATTTTCTTAGTTTTCAGCCACATTCTCTACGAGAATAAAGCTTCTCTACGAAAAGGGAAAGCTACTGCTTTAAAGCGGTAACTTACGACTCTCTTGAAGTGCTAGACCGTCGGGAGACCATTGTGAGCATCGTTAGTGAGAGCAGAGAAAAGTGCTGGACTTCATTCCAGCGAACTATTTACCGTAAGGAATTTTAGAAGCTTAAAGTTTGTGTGAAAAATGTACGTGAGGGCTTAACTTAGCGTCCAATTTTCACACAACTTTGTACAGCCAGAACATGAACAGTTTCCCTCATTTAACCGACTATATTAGTTATTAATTCGTTCCGTTTTAACTAGCTCACTCGACAAACGATGCCCTGTCCTAATTCCATATAAAAAAAGCAAGCTTTCAGTTTTTCCCATTTTCCAATTTACTGGGCCAATTTTCTTTTTCTTTTAAACCGCCTCTGTATAGAGGCAAACTAAATAAACTGGCCAAGTGCGAGTTGGGCTCGCGCACTGAGGGTTCCGAACTACAACATAAAATAAAAAACACAATATTTAAAAAAAAGTTTTTTTTTAATTTGGCTGATTTCTCAATGAAATAAACACAATTTCAATTAAGATCATAAGCTACTTAAATTATAAAAAAATAAAAAAAACGGTCACCAATCCAAGTACCAACCGCACACGACGTTGCTTAACTTCGGTGATCGTACGAGAACCGGTGGTGAGCAGAAATTGGCACCGATCGCACTTGGCCAGTATCTATTATTTTACGTTAGTGTGTTCTATAATCATGCCAAGTTTGACGCTTGTACTTATTACCCATTTTACATTAGAGCAAACACAAAAACACGTTTGTTGTATGGGGACCCCATTTGACACACCATTCCTTCCTTAGTTTTTACTTTTGCCTTTATTATTATTTCTTAGTTAATCCGCCGTAACATATTATGTGAAAATTTCTTCTGGCTAAATGGCTATACTGGTTCGAATGATACATCCGTTAAATGGTAGGACGGACTGACGGACAGACAGCCTGACAGACAGACAGCGTAGGCTTAGTAATAGTAATTTATGGAACCCTAAAAATTCAGACCAAATTGAGAAACTCTTGAAAATCGGTTAAGAAAAGTGATGAAGTTAATAAGCTATATACATTATACATAGCTACACGGAACGGTAGTATCAAACCATAAGGAGGTTATTCTAATTCATCATTTTTACTATCAAATCAAAACAGAAATCGCAAAAACAAAACACCAGTTCCATGGAAAAATGTCAATCATATCCAACGAAATGTATGGCAAAAGTAATACGTATTTCGCAACTTCAGGATTGGTCTCGTACTAAAAATTGTTCATAATTATACGATCTTCTCTCAGTTAGTACCACCGTTTCTGGTAACCTTGTATACCAAGCGAACATTATTCATAATTTCTAAATCCCAGGAGAGTTGTATTGTGAATTTATCTCACTCGTAATGCTCTTTAAGAGAGATTTATGGTTTTCCGCAGTAAAGCAGATAAATAAATATTTGGTGTAATTTTTGACGTTTGCTTAGCTATCTCGTAAACCTTTAACTCTTCACGAATAATCTGGTGTAAAGTAAAAGCTTTTTAGAAAATTGGTATCAAATATAATGTCGGGGAAAAAGTTTCTTCGTATTTTTTAAACAAATTCAAGACATATTTTTTTCAAGTTTAATTACATTTAATTATAATATATATGTGCCATTTTGTTCGATAACTTGTTGCCATCTTGTAGGTAGTGACATGATCCCGTTGCTGTAGAATTTTTGGGACTTCTGATCAAAAAAATGCAACAAGTAGTTTTGACAGTCCTCTCTTGATTTTAATCTAACACTACCCAAAGAATTCTGAAGAGATCGAAACAGGTGGAAATCTGAGGGTGCAAGGTCTGGGCTATATGGTGGATGCATTAACACTTCCCAACCAAGCTCTCTAAATTTTTGCTGAGTGGCCAAAGATGTGTGCGGTCTGGCGTTATCATGATGAAAGACCACACTCTTTCTGTTGATCAATTCCGGCCGTTTTTTCTCAATTTCTTGTTTGAGTCTCATCTGCTGTTGGCAGTAGAGATCCGAATCGATGGTTTTGCCCGGCGGTAAAAGCTCATAATGAACGATGCCCTGCCAATCCCACCATACACACAGCATCACCTTATTACGTGTTAATCTGGGTTTCGCTACAGTCTGTGGTGCTTCACTGCCCTTTGACCATGATCTTTTGCGCACATTCTTGTCGTAGGTGATCCATTTTTCATCACCAGTGATCAATCTTTTCAAAAACGGTTCGGTTTCGTTACGTTTCAATAGAGAATCGCAAATGAGTACACGATTCATTTGGTTTCTTTCAGTGAGCTCGTGTGGCACCCAAATATCGAGTTTTTTGTATACCCAGTTTTTTTCAAATGGGTCAAAACTGTTTTGTGGTCAATCCCCAGTTCTTCAGCTACGTCGTAACTACTAATATGCCGATCTTGGTCCACTTTTTCAGAAATGGCATCGACTTTATCCGTAACAGGGCGACCAGAGCGAGCTGCATCTTTGACATCAAAATTCCCGGACTGAAAACGCTTGAACCAACATTGTGCTACTCTTGATGACACTGCATTAGGTCCATAAACGTCACAAATTTTATTCGCGGCGTGTGTCGCATTTTTCCCTTTTTTGTTATAAAATTTCACAATATATCGAATTTGTTCGTTAGATTCACTCATTTTATCGAACAAAAAAACAATTGAAAAATGGCGGGAAATTGCTTTTTACGTTTTGTATTCCTTTTTTAAAATGTCATATTTTTAATGGTATCAAAACCAGCCAGATACAAACAGTACAACGGATAAGATTTTTACTACAACTTTATACATACAAAATACGAAAAGACTTTTTCCCCGACCTATTATTTGCTTTCTGAAACATATACAGGCTTATTATTAATGTACCAATTACAAGTGTAATATATGTGTAAAAATAATTTATTGAGTTCAGTATTATTTCAAGTATTTTTATTAAGCACTAGCTAACCCAAGAATCTGCTAAACTGCAAGTTGAAGTGGCAATGGGCAGGCCACATCGCTCGAAGAACCGATAACCGATGGGGAAGAAAGTTTCTTGAGTGGAGACAGCGAACCGGAAGACACAGCGTAGGTAGGCCTCCCACTAGATGGACTGACGACATTGTGAGAGTCGCGGGCATCCAGTGGATGCAGATGGCAGGAGGTCGTTCAGTGTGAAGGTTAAAGGGGGAGGCCTATGTTCAGCAGTGGACGTCTTCTGGCTGATGATGATGATGATGACTTTTCGTAATGAGAAAAGTCGGTGATTTTTATTCTTCAATTTCTTCAGCTGCCTTTGAAACCAATCTAAGCGTTGGTGACGCGAACTTTAATTCTTTTTACCTGCAAGTAACTATACTCAGTAGAACCTTTATAATTCCCAAAGCTGGCTGAGAGATGACGCCTAATTATAGTAAATCCTAAAATGTGGAACTACACATCGAATATATAAAAAACTTACCAACCTACCTAGCTCTACATAAGAATCCTTGAATTATTCATAGAATAAACTATTTAATAGTTGAAGTTATCTATACTTTCTTTTTACGGATAACATTTTCACCTATTCGTCTGTAATATTATGGGCTTTTTTTTCCTTTTTATCAGATGTTTCAAGCAGCGTTATATTTCTATATTTATGATGTTCAAACAAAAGCAGCCGTGAACCGTAAGAGAGCGTATTTTCCAAAACAATAGAAAAATCAAAAGCTCTCTCTACGTACCGTTTTATTTATGTTTTGATTTAAAACCCGAGCCTTGCTAAAACAAACGTCGAAACCAAATCAAATATTTATTTAAGAAATAACGCGTGATTCGACAATTGCCAAGCTTTTTAGCTTCAAGTTCGGCATTGAATTGTCAGTTTTATTATTCATTTGTGTTTCTCCTGCGATGTTACGTGAGAGATTTTTAAAGGGAAATTTCAACTTTTGGTGGCTTGAGGCTGTCTGCCGGTTGACTCGGGCGTCTGTTCTATAATCGATACGAACTGCGAGACGGGTCGTTGACTTGCAAGTAGTTTTAAACTTGCTACAGGTTCAAGATCTAAACGAATGATGCAGTCGTAGATATAGATCGCGAATAATTTGCCTATCTGTAATTGTGTGTTTATTTTTGTATGGTTAGGACTCTTTTGTAGGGGTCCGCCTGGGGAAGTACCACACCTTTGCCAGTTATTCAACCGCCAAGCAGTAGTGTGCAAACACTACTGTGTTCCGGATTGAAGGGCAATGTTTCCAGCGAAATTACAGGGCAAACAGAGATTTGACATCTTATATCTCGGGGTGACGAGCGCAGTGCATTGCCATCCAGGGTTTTGAACTGTTGAAGTTCAAAATTCTGAGTGGCGTTGAGCTGTTATGGGCAAGCGTGAAGAGCCATCAGGCGAGCGACTTCGCTCGTCACGTCACCCAGTATCATAAAAAAAAACAGTAGGAATAATGTTTAATTCAATTATTTACCCACAATGATTTTATTATAATTAGTTCATTTTCCTCCTAGATCCATCCTACGGATTCTAATTTTAGAATAACACATTATAAATCAACTTATTACCTCCTATTTACGAAAGTAGTTTTTCGTAAAATTCTAGGAGGCTAGGAACTCTAAGTTTGAGAGTGGATTTCGGTAAATTACTGACATAAATTTAACAATTTTAATGTTATGGTTTAGTTTTATATATTCTTCTTGACAATTAGATACGGCTTTATTTTTTCGTTTTATGGCCGAAAACCCAGAGACCTAGAATTGAACGACTGCATTTTGTAAAAAAAAAAAACATCTTCTTGGTACTTGACAAAAAAAACAGTATTTATCAGAAACCTGCGATGTAGGTATTTCTTCAGAAGAAACTACTTGTTCATTTTCACAAGTCTACTTTTGTCCAATTTCCGGTTAAAATGTTCCACACTCAAATAAAACTCATCAAAATAGATGTCGAATAACAAATAGGCCAAGTTTAATAAATTAGGGGCTGCGCCGTCATAAGAAGAAAAAATGAACTTGCTCTGCGGGGAAGCGAGCGTTCAAGTAACATTTGTCTAAGTCCATATACCCGTAAATTTTGGCGTATCAAACTTGGCAACCCGCGGCAGGAGTGCGATTTATGGTCCTTTACTGACTAACCTCTGGCATTGCCGATGAGGGTAGAAAGCTAGTGAGTTTGTAGCGCTAGTGTCGAGTTTTAAAGTTATAACACTCCCTGAAAGTAGTAGGATATGTGTGTGTGTCTGTGTGCGTGTGTGTGTTTACACCAGAAACAGCACACACGTTAAAGATTTGATTTAAATTTTGTATGCAGGTAGCTCAAGCCTATAGGTTACTTAGTGCTTTTTATTGAAAAAAAAAAGTCTTTTAGCAGACATAGAATATAAACTGTGGATATACTAGTATGTATTATATTATAATAAAAACGGTTGTTGTTTCTGTCTTTGAGCTCCCAAGAGCTTCCAACACCTTTCACTAAATTCAGATAATGGTGAAGGGTTCCCTTGATTTATTTAAATAGTTTAATCTTGTGTAGTCTTTGAATACCTAATACATTTGAGTGAAGATTTAGGAAGGGTTCTTAATGGATAGCTGATCGTTAGTTTGTTAACTTAGTTGATTGGCGAATTGTTTCATTTCAATGTTTATTTATCAGATATGGACAAATCAATTCGGAGATACTACCTAAATTTATTGAAGTTAGACATGGATTCTACAAAAATGAAAACTGTACAAGTAAATCACATTAAAACCGACTACAAAATATATGAAAAACTTAATAAGTGCCTATAAAATTTGGGGATTGCCTTCGATTTTCCTGAGATACCATCATCATTGATGACAATGGGACCAAATTGAAAGTGTACCGTACCGAACAAAATATTGTTTTTTGAAATCTGTCAGCTGTGGGCGGAGAAAGCGGTGAACATAAATAAAAAATACACAGTGGAACATAGAACCGTCCTCCTTTTTTAAGTCGGTTAAAAATAACTGATTACAGTTTTAGAAACTCTTTAATTTAGAATTTTACCTTATAAATCCGATGTTTTTTAAATTGGCTAGGTGTTTGACTATATATCTCGCCTGATCTTGATTGACGTTGTGGTTGAAGATGGTAAACACACCAAGTTTTTCATATATTTTTCAGCAAACTCTGTCATTTGATATCCATATCATGATGGTAGATTAGAAAATTTTGGCCGCCATATTGAATGTAGTGTGACGTCATTTTATTTTTAGTATTCTTCTCAGCAAACCCTTTCATTTGATATCCATATCATGGTGGTACATAAAAATAACTGGTCCGCCATATTTGGAAGTCCGCCATATTAGATTAAGAATGACATCATTAGCTAATCATGTAGTCATCCAAACCAAACGTGTACTCAAAATTTCAGTTTAATCAGTTGAGGATAACTGTTTTAAAATTCAGTTGCAAGATTTGACCCATACTTACAAGTTAAGTTAAATAAAAGTACTCTAGTCTGGTACCCTAGCTCTTTTTGATTTAGCATATCATTTAAGTTAAGAGGACTTAAAACCTAAATAATCGTTACTTTTTCTTTTACTCATTACTCGGCTCACATCTCAGAGGTCATACTCGAACTTTCCTAAGACTTGAACTTTTGCTAGTTTGTTTCGATTGCCTTCATGTCTTGCGCGATCACGAAGAAAAGCTTATCAAAGTGTGATAGATAGACATATAAGGGCCAATCATACAACTTCAGTTAGCATTAGTAAGTTCGTAAAGGCTTTGATGTTAGAGTTTTTAAGGCCTCTAACATGGTCTAACAGTTGTTGTCTTAAACTTCGGTTATAACTAACTTTTATTTGCAACCCAAAATACACAAAAACAAGAAAAAGTCCTATTTCAAACAAGTTAAGTATCCGAATAAAAGTGAAAATCCTTACTCAAAGAACTCCAAACAAAGAGTTTAAGACAAAAAGATTCGCGATAAAAAGCATATGTTATGGAAAAGCGTACGAGAGCCAAAAGATAAAGATAAAAGTTGAAACAATACGGTAGGGAGATTCTCGAAGGAGATATTTGAGTTGTAGACATTTTAGGCAAGGTTGGAGAGCAAGATAAAAACTAATTGGGTTTTTGTAAACATTGTTATTACCTTTGTAGATAGCATGGAGACGCGAAAACGTACATAGATTGCCGTGAAACAAACCCAAAAATATACAAGACTAGCTGTACACGCGACTTCGTCCGCGATTTCTTTAGAAAACAATAGCTTATGTCCGTCCTCATGATACATACCATTGCGTCGCAAAATTTTATCGAGATCAGTTTAGCCGTTTCGCCGTAATTATGTAGCAAACAGGACAGACAGACAGAGTTACTTTCGCATTTATAATATTAAGTGTGAATAAGTGTGATTCCCCTGTTTCTTGAAATTGTTTTTTTTAATACAGATTGTGATCTTGAATTTTTTTTGATGAAATATATTAGAAAAAAATTACGCATGAAATTTAGAGAGAAATAGGAATAGAAATAGTTTACGTCGGTAGCTGGAAAAATATTTGACATCTGTTCACAGCATTGAATTTGTAGTCCCACTATTTTACCTATTCAGTTGACCGCGTCGCTAGTGGAGAACAAAGCATTGCTACCTACCTAAGAAGATCACGAAGAAAAAACTGTACTTCCAATTTTGCCCACCTGAATAGCTAAGTTGGTGGCACTGTATGCTGATATTGGACAGCCCCGTATTAGTTGGTAGTGATCCTGCCTTCTGTGCTTGGGGGCGTGGGTTCGATTCCCACCTAGGACAAACATTTGTGTGATGAATATTTGTGTTTGTTCTATGTCTGGGTGTTAATATCTATTTAAGTATGTATTTAAAAATATATATGTATGTATATCAGTTTCTGGCAGCCATATTACAAACACTGCTTAGTTTGGGGTCAGATGACCATGTGTTCAATAATGTCCCAGATATTTATTTATTTATAATTATGCTCATAGTGCAACATAGGAAGACATAGCGGCTATACTATAATATTTATTCAGTGTAACATATCCGACCTATGTCATATTGTCCATAATTATTGGACATCGCGGTTTCTCGTGCCATACACTGGTTTTACAACTTTTTAAATATTGCGCTATAAAAGTAAGTAAAATATCTATAGGTCGACCTACCTGGGAAACAGACTCAATTCCTCACAATGCTATTCGATTTTCAATTCAACAGGGATTTAAAATTTTATCACCCTTTCCTACCCCAAGGCCTTTAAAGAATTTCGTATGCAACTTTCATAAAATCGCGAGTTCACGAATTTGCGAACGAATACAAAGTGATGTAACGAACCCACGAACCTTGGGAAAAGGATCTTTATACTTTCCCTACAATAAAATCTAGATACGAGTACGTGTTGCGAAAGCAGACTATGGATAGCACAATTTACCATAAGTGTGAGATTTTCCTTACATTAGTAATTTCACATTTACCAGTTTGGTAAAAGGGGGGGGGGGGGGGGGAATAATCTAAACACAGACTAGGTACAACTCTTCAACGCCATCTATGGCAATTAAATAAACAATAGAAAATTTCCCATTTACAGTGCGAAGTCGAAAGTGCGAAGCTTGAATCCTAATGTTTCATTTACTATAAATAATAAGCTAAGCGAAGGATACATTGATCATACTGAAAAAAATAATTAAATTTGCTGATAAATTTCTGAGATAAAATAATTTAAAGTTTTTGGTGGGGTGGGGTTAGAGTTTGGATGACCTGGCAAAAAGCGTGTGTTATAGTCACAGACCTCGATTTTTTTGCTAATTATAGTACTAACAGACGTGGCGAAGTTTTGTTGACGGACCGCCGTCCAACCAACGAGAGAAAGAGAAAATTTTCTCATATTCTCTCGTTATCTCATCCAATATTTCAACGCAGTATTTCAACGTATATACAAGGTTACCGATATAGACTGTACTTAGCCGAAAGGAGGTCATTGTACTCGCATCATTATGTACAACTTTTTCTATGAGACCAACCCTGAAATCGCATATCAGGTGTTCTATACATTTTGTCGAGTGTCAATGGCCGTTTTTAGGGAACAGCTGATTTTTGCAATTTCAGGGTTGGTCCCATAGTAAAAGTTGTTCTTAATGAGAACAATGACCTCCTTTCGGCTTAGTACAGGGTATATGCGTAACCCTGTATAGTTATTCGAGATTGAATAGGTACATTAGCTTCTAGTAGCACAGCAAATACGGCAGTAACTGTAAACTTTATTGACGTGGCGTTGTTTTTGATACCGCAATTACCGTAATAATGGTGCTGCTATGGTTTCATGACACGTTATAAAACCAATTTCACAACACGAATATTATAGTGTTTCTACCACTAAAATAATATACTGCTCGATTTAAATGTTCTACAACGATCTACGGTAATAGTTTTATATTATTTATTATTCACGTACCATTTATTTCTTAATTTTTAAGTTTTTTATATTAATTATAATAACAAAATATAAAAACATAAATAATATAAAAAACTTAAAAACTAGGGTGCCGCCGGCAGCGGGGCAGGGCCCAAGCTACCGGTGGTTAGGGTTGCAGAGTGAGGAACCTCCTGACAATGCGGACCGTGTCCAGGATGACCACCTTCTGCATCTGACCCTTGACCCAACCGTCTAGCGAGAGCCTCTTAAGGTGGTGGTCGAGGCTCTTCGCTATAAGGCCGTTCACTGATACAACTATCGGGACAATGATCGTCGAGTCAACATTTATTATTATTATTATAGATTCACAATTAGCCGTTAATACAATATTCTTTATATTTATCTTGGATTAGGGTAAATTTCGATCAAAAAATATATGTAGAGTTTTGATGCTTTTTAACGATTTAATTGTACTGGCGTTACACCCTTATTAGTACTGGTTTATAAAAAGAAACATTATTCAAAATGATCTTCAAATCAAGAGTGAATCGGTTTCTTCTAGGCAAGCGTGCTCCATCGTAGACCGCATCATCGCTTAATATCAGGCGAGTTGGCAGACAAGGGCAAGCCTATTATTTAATAACCACCTTACACCAATTTTTTAATTTTTTTATTTTATTTATAATAACACTGATTGTAGTAGTAGATATATATAAATTTGACATAAAAAAAATAAAGCTTCCTTTAACTGTAAATACCTACTAACATTTATTTTATGTAAGTACTTTCTAACCTTTTCTAACTGTAGCCCAACTACCGTTAATTTAAAAAGGAAAACAGACTAATAAAATTAATCCTGAAAAGGTATACTTTGAAACAAATTAATTACAAAGTTTCGTGTATACATCTTTAGCTAAGTTTTAGTCCGAAATGCGGTATAATAATTTTCATAGTTTTTTTCAGTACGTAGTAAGTATGAAATCTTTGATTTGTGAACAAGGCTTTATTATCATAAAAAATTTGCATTGCAAAGCAGTTGCAAAGTAATTTTTATTCGCTTGCGTGAAAGTAAATGCAAAATTCGAACGTAATAAACGATTGCCTTACCTAAAAATTTTTCATTATAAATCATTCCAACCTCTTTGAATAGCAACGCAAATAGTTTGATTCAAGAAGGATGTTAAATGAAAATAAAAACAAAAACATTATCTATTATATTTAGTCCGGTCAAATTAGACCAATAAAGAAGAGTAAAGGTACATAAATTTACAGCAAGCTGAAACTGCGTGTAATTGTTAAAAACATAGTTAAAAATATCATCTGAAAGTTCCTCATCATTCCGGTGCCTGGTTTTTTTTTTATTCGAGGTCAAAGGTCAAAAATCTTGAAAAACATTGTTTTTTCGTGATTTTCAGCAAAACGGTAAGTAAAATTATCTCAGACACAAATTTTAGACCATAAAATTCTCTATAAAAATGTACCAATACTTTTTTCTTAGAACCATCGTTTCTGAGATATAACGAGTCAAATAATTGTAAAGCTTGTAATCGTCATAATATGCATAAGTACGCCACGTTCACTCATGTTCTAATGCTGAATCAATTAGTGGAGGATTCGTTTGATACCAACGAGGAAACATGCGATACATCGCTATTGACGCAATTTACTTTCACCCAGGATGAAGAAAACGAACAAGACGAAGATCAAGAAGAAGAAGAAGATCAAGAAGAAGAGCAACAAGAAGAAATATTTGAAGGTTATGAATCAGATGAATAAATTACTACATTTTTTAAATTTCAATCGCTTTTATCATTTCCAACCCTTCCTAATATATTTTATTATGCAAGTTTTCAATTAAACAGAATCACAACAGACATGTGGAATAGGCCTACTGGGGAAACCACGTTAAAAAAAACGCGCTAAGTACACTACCTCATAGGTGGCGTGGAAACGTGTGCATATTATGTCCTTTACAACTTTTACAATTATTTGACTCGCTATATCTCAGAAACGGTGGTTCTAAGAAAAAAAGTATTGGTACATTTTTTATAGAGAATTTTATGATCTACAAATTTTATCTGAGATAATTTTATGATAAAACTAACCATTTTGCTAAAAATCGCGAAAAACCAATTTTTTTCAAGATATTTGACCTTTGACCTCGAATAAAAAAAACCAGGCACCAGAATGATGAGGAACTTTCAGACGTTATTTTTAAGTAGGTATGTTTTAAACAATTACACGCACTTTCAGCTTGCTGTGAATTTATGTACCTTCAAATGTCTAGATTGACCGGACTAATTATATTATTATTATAACTTTAAAATCATTGATGTAAGTAAATTTTTGAAACAGTCGTTGTTAAAAATATATTGATTTTATCTAAAGATGAAATAAAAATTCATAAATTCTCAAAATGAATTACAAATATTTGAGTAGAGCGAAGCCAAGTGCAAAAAACGTAAGTAGAGCGTAAGAAAATAAAACGTAGAACAAATTTTTTAAGCCTTTTAAAAACGAATGAAATTAATGATCCACGAATTGAAATTCAAATTTAACATCAGCAGGATTAATGGAAAGTGTTACTTAAGTTTGAACTGATCTTTAATCCAAAGTAATTACGTGAACTACCTATTTTCCTCGCAAAGGTGAGGAGTGAATGAAATGAAAAGTTGTATATTTTCCACTTGGCTGCAAAGTTTATTTGCGTCTCGTTCCAATCTTAAAAACCTTTGCTTGCTCTGAATTAAATAACAGGCACTCACAAGAACTGTGCAGCCTATATCGCAACAAATGACTATATTACTGTGGTAATATTTCCATGAATCCCTGACAGTAATAGGAAATTGTTACGAGTAAATGATGTACTATTACAGAAATAATTAAATTTTTATTTTTGTTTCGATAGCTTCATTATTATACAGGGTTAAGCGGAAAGGGTGTGGTTAGCTGAAAGAGGTACATAATACCCACTTTTACTATGGGGTCAATCTTGAAATCGCGAAAAAAATATGAGCTGTTTCATCGAAAACGGCCATTCACACTCGACAAAATTTACGACAAAATTTATGGAGTAGCAGATATTTTTTTGCGATTTCGAGGTAAGTCGAAGTTTTCGAGTGAAAATTGTTCAAAATTATGAATACAACAAACCCCTTGTGGCTTAGTACACCCTTTCCGCGAAACCCAGTATAAACCACCTGTAAAATATTTCGATAGGTGTAAAAATATGCTTTTTGAATGAAATCGTCTATTCATGGATTCATTTTATTCCGACAGTAAAATGGCACTTAAGTGATTCCAAAGTGTCACTTGGCGATTTTGGAGACGGCAATCGGGCAATTTACTGCCGCTTTTATTACTAAACATTTCCGTGGTAAAATGTTCTCCAGTAAAATACTAAGGTATCAAGATATTATTCAGTCTAGAATATTTTTATAGCGATGCTGAACTCAGTTTTGGGTTGTGAAATGTTTTTACAGGCTTTAACCAAGTTTGTATGATTTAGTTTGAAAATGAACTACAAAATTTTGTTTTGTCTCACATTTAGAAAACGTAAATAACAATGATGGTTTGTAAAGTAAAAAATAATTGGCCAAGTGCGTGTCGAGACACAAATATTATGGTAAGGTTCCGTAGCCAGCAAAAACATATAATGGCGGTCACATTATTTGTTTTCATACATTTCAAAATTCGAAGGAATGAAGCTCGGTGGTACGTCCACCGAGCTTCATTCCTTCGAATTTTCAAATTTCAAAAATACCTTTTATGGTTTAGCCATCGAGAAAACTACTATACCATACGCGTGGCTCGACACGCTCTTTGTCAGTTCTTGAATGTTATTTGCTACTGTCATTCCACTACATTGTACGAATCTCCAAACCACAAATAAACAGCAAATATAATTATCAATATAAAAACCCCACTTCTTAAAAATTACAGAACTGGACCAAATTGAAATGGGACCACACAGGAAGCACCAGCTTTCAAATAAAAAAAGAATCATCAAAGTCAGTTCACCCAGTCGAAAGTTCTGAGGTAACAAAAATAATAAAAAAACTGTCAAATTGAGAACCTCCTCCTTTTTGGAAGTCGGTTACAAAATAGAATCCTTCTCGAACATCAACTAACTATTGTACACACAGCGTTCTTGGTACTTTCCCACATGAGCATCAACTTTATTATGACTTAAATGTGTATTACGATATAAATGTGTTAGTAGATGTAAGTTGATATTTCTTGAAAAGACTAACTAGTATACCAAGCTCAATATCATTTAATTTATTATTTCAGTAATGATAGTATAAGTCGTTAACACTATCATCACTGACTCGGATAATATCAGCGCTGGTATCAGGTTTAGTCCAAGTGCAGACGCAATGACCATAGAAAAATAACCGTTTCCACATCATTCTTTCGCACAGAAGTGTACAGTTTTCATAGCAACCTTTTTTAATCTCTGGCGGTACTATAGTACCTGCTCGTATATATTGTCAGTGCAGCTTTAGCACTCAGTATTTCCAATACTACCGCATTAGATATAAGCAAAAGTATATCAGCAAAATGTGAGTGCAAAGTAAGTATCACCTCTCACTGGCACACAAATAAACAACTCAGCTTTGTCCGTGATTCAATGCTGATAGTGCAAACGACTTCTCGGATAGTATCAATATAGTAGTAGCGCTTTGGTACATAGCATTCCTGACACGGTAACGTTACACAGTGATACTGTCTGGGCTGCTGATTTCAACGTCTCTTAAAAATCGGCTAACCATAATAAGAATTCCTTCTTGAAAATCGCTCACTCACACACATGTATCAAGACCTTTAATGCTGATAGTGCTAATGACTCTTCGGATAGTATCAGCGCCGCTCTGGTACTTATCATTCCCGATATGTTATTTGACTCAGTAATCAGTCAGTCAGACTCAGTCTTCAACAATCTTTTAAAAATTCGGCAGATTTCAAGATATATAATAGAATATTTATACAGAAGATAGAATTGCTTCGTGAACATCGCTCATTCGCACACAAATATCCTCCTTTACTGCTGATAGTGCTAACGACTCCTCGGATAATATCAACGCTGCTCTGGTACTTGGTGTTCCCGACACGTACACAGTAGGCATTAAAGGCCATTATCTTCAACGTTTCTCAGTCTATCTGCAGTGCGTACTTTTCTTCAATTAAGTACAGCGTAATTCGACAGTAATTATAAATGGGAAAGGAATGGTATATAGTATCTTCCTTATCATTGCGTGCCTATGGATTAGCATGGAAACTATATACTTGACGTCTCGGTGGGGCCGAAGGCCATACCTTATACTTGCAAGATCGAAGGCCGAGCTTCAAACCTACGAGGCCGCACGCCGAGCAGCGCCTCGGTAAGGCAAGGCCGTTTACATTTAGTTTTATATTATCCGGGAGTTCCGGGAGTTAATATATTAGCTGGTTACTCTGAGTATAGTTTCAATCGCGTCTTTTTTTAACCTATACCCTAAAACATAGGTCGTATACGTGTTAGTCAAACTTGCACTTCATGCCTACTTTATTGATACTAGAAAAGAATCGGTAAGTATTGCTAGCATAGAAGGAAATTAATTTCATAGATTAAGTCAAATAATCAAAATCAGAATAAATAAATCACACAATAAAATCAAATGCCAATAAGCTTTCTGTTGGACGTATTAAAAGTCCCCTGAGGTGAAGATTAATTATCGTACCACGCAGTGATAAAAGAATCGGTAAGTATTGCTAGCATAGAAGGAAATTAATTTCATAGATTTAGTCAAATAATCAAAATCAGAATAAATAAATCACACAACAAAATCAAATGCCAATAAGCTTTCTGTTGAACGTATTAAAAGTCCCCTGAGGTGAAGATTAATTATCGTACCACGCAGTGATTAACTACAACTCGTTTTCATCGAATTATGAACATTTCCCTCATTATACTTGGCAAAGGTAAACGCTTTAATTAAATGTTCCCCTCATTAAAATGTCTCAATTAAACAGTGGCCAGTTGTTCTCATTAAAATCTTCATAATTAAGCTTCGTTTGGCTATAATTAGACTAGACAATTTCTTTGTATCAGCTACCGGGATTTTAGATGACGTGGGTTTGGCTGCGTGGTATAAACTTTAGACGTAGGATAGTTTTTATAAGGGTTTAAAACAAATCAAATGTCATATAACGACAAATGTCACAACTATTCATCTAAACTCGCGTGCGCATTCATTATAAACTACGAGAATGGAGATGATTTTTTTACACTCACGTTATTTTTATCGGTCCACATGCGAGTTGCCAACTGGTTTCGGAGACGTTTGAGCTCCTTCATCACGGAATACACACGCTCTTGAAGATAATCACCCGCGCACTGACATAATGTCGAAATGCCAAAATGTCACAATGACAAATACCTAGCCACAATGACAAATAATTACAATGGTAAAATGTCATAATGCCTAAATTCCCGTAATAAAAGTACAAGCTGTGCTTACACTACATTGACAATTTCCAACACCATTTTCGTAGTAATTTGAAAAAACTAGCGCAATTAGAATGATATTCCTCAAAACTGGTTCACTAGTTTAGGTTTTAAATCAAAATATCTTAAAAAATAAATTGAAACGTTTGAAACTTTGAACGTTTTAAATTAAAATACTGAAGGTATTTTGATTCTTGAAGAGAACTTCAGGGAAAAATATCTTCCATGTAAACGAAATTGCGTATTTACAAATGTTGAACTCTTTTTTTAAATTGATAATTATGTGACAACTAAAGAATGTCCGTAATAGGCCTTGCGAACAAAAAATTTAGAAATAAAAATCGTTTAAACTCAAAATGTCTGTCCAAGCTGTACCGAAATATCGAGACCGCTGTCCAAAAAGTAAAAAATCCAAATTATGAATCTATTACCATACCAACTGACCCAATTACAAAATTACTTCACAAATTTAAAATTTATAACGTCACAAATATCGGCCAGCTGCGGTCAAGGGTCTGTCGATAACTTTAAATAAATAAACAAGCGTCGAGGCGGAAATAACTTTTTAGCAAAAGTGATTTGACATTTACGGATTTGACATAAATAACAATGGCAATGACCGTGCTTTTAAAACTTGTATGTTGGTACAGAGATTGAAACGTCTTGAAAAAAACATTGACTGCGAAATAGTTAATTTATCGGGTATCTTTTGCAGACCGATGGGGGTTAGAGAGGATTTCAACCGTTCTAGTGTATGTAATAGCCAAATTTATCCTATTACGCCACTTTTTGCTTAAGATCATTAAAAACACAGATAGAAATAAATATAAACTAGTCGTCCGGCCCAGCTTCGCAAGGGTGTAAGCTCGGCCTTCGGCCTCGCTACAAAATATAATATAGCCTGTCACCCGGGGATAGTCTAGCTTCCCAACAGTGAAAGAATTTTTCAAATCGGTTCACTGGTTTCGGAGTCTATTCAATGCAAACAAACAAACAATCAAAACTTTCCTCTTTATAATATTAGTGTAGATATATATATACAGAAGAATGTGCCTTTTCTCATTACCAATTCAATGACAGCAACTCACTTAGGAAGTAAAAAACACAATTTCAAACAAACTATTCTAACAACCTGAACTGGACGTGCTCGCATATAAACGAGGCCAATTTACAAATAGCTTCTGAAATGCTAAAAGCTTTTACACAAATATAATGCAGTCGGTCCGGAAGTACGAGTTTTGTTTTGAAAAAAATATAACTAAATTCTCTGTAAAAAGGTCATATAAATAAAGTACTCGTATATACGCGTATATGTACGCGTCGAATAAAGAACCTCCTTTTTTCGTCAGTTAAAAAGCTGCATCCAAAGTTAATAAAATATGTTTTTAACCATATCAAAAAAAAAAGTTTGAACTTACACTTTCAGGACGGCCATAGAATTGACATTATTATTAAATTGGTTATTGGTTTAATGGATGGAGCGGTGGAACCAAAAAGTGGGTCATAGTGTCTAGTTGTCTACTCATCATTCTGAACTACTTTTACTACGGGACCAACCCTAAAATTCCGAAGAAAAAATACAACTATTCCAATCACTTTGTTCAGTGTGAATAATATTTTGGTATGGCACAGTTAATATGTTTTTTTGCGAATTCAGATTTAGTCCTTTAATCTCCCTTCGGCTTAATACCACCAGTCTGTATAACCTTGAGGTGAAATGATGAACAACAACAATATTTTAATCAATTGAAAAACTAAAAGTATTAGAATACATAATTGTAAAATTAGAACATCCTTTTCTATTCCATTAAATAATGAAAATCACCTGTAATTTTTCATTATTTTCACTAATTTTCAGCTGCCTTTCCCGCAATCTAAACAAATGTAATTCAGTTAAAATGTTCCTTAATTAGGAGATAAAAGTTAAGCCCTGAAGATAAGCGAGAAGGCTATTTCGCGTCTCAAGTAGGTTTTGTCGTAGCAGAGAAGATTAAATTTTACTATTATGGTAGCTGCGTCGGCAACAATAAAAAATCTATAAAGCTGGCGTTAGGTTAGCTTTCCACTACGTGAGTTCCACTAGTGAGTCGTATTTACGCATAGCGATACATACGCTAAATCATTACGCGAAGTGACACACACTCACGAAATGTCAGACATGCATTAACGACCCAGTCAACCAGTGCCTATTCTTACATAGACAGAAAGAAAAAAAATAAACACGTCTCAAAAACTGCAAGAAATATACAAATTATGTGACGTACTTCATTTAAAAAAATGCCGATTTTAATCTAACAGAAATTTAAGAATAAAACAAAAAATAATAAAAACCTGACATCAATTTGACAAAAAAATGACAGATGTCAATGCAATAGTTTTACATTCCAGTAGATATGTGTCCTTTCACGTCGTCATTCAGCGTGGTTAAAATGTACCAGTAAGCATGGAACCCGCCGGCCGGACTCTGTACTTGACACGTCGCGCGACATCTTTTAGTAAAACTGCTAAGAAACATCCGCCTTTTTACTAGAAGTACTTTTTAAGCTTGTTCTTCCTGACTCCACTTCGCTTGTAATGGAAGACTGGCTTTCCATTATATTCTGTCCCCGCCTTATCATTTGCTCACGACATTTTGCTGTACCCATAACGTGGTATTTTTCTTTTGAATGTCATTCAAAAGGGAGTGCTCAAAATGGCGAACCGTGGTAATGAATTTTTGTTCTATCGAGAGTATACAAATACTTTCGATGGTAAATTAAATTTAATTGCCATGCTCTAGCTAGCAAATTAAATGGTATCAGCCGCGTCTTGCGGTTTCATCTGCGTTGATATTCTCTTAGGAACATTAAACAATTTCTGGATTTAAAACCCTATGTCACCTGCCGGCCCTCGAACTATCGCTATGCAAAATCACGTCGATACGTTGCTCTGTTGCTGTGAGAAAGAGGAACGAACAAACTAACAAACAAACGCACTTTCGCATCTATTTTACAGTTAGTTATAGTTATTTCGCAAGCTTTAATTTAGAATATGGAAAAACTGAAAATTCATAACATGATGCTGGCAAAATATACCTACTAATGGTGTAGAGCCAGTGTTAAAAATGAAAATCACGTTTTTTTAAGAAAAAAAAAATACATATCCATGTCACTTCTCTGTCACGGTTGAGACTAAATCATGCCTCAATAATTCGTGAAAATGTAATATACAGTATCATTTTGCTTTGTGGATCATAGTTCCATAGTCAAATTTATTAACAACATTATAAATTTTGTAATCTCCATTAATAAGTTGCACTTTTAGTCAAGGTTTTGGCAGTGATATGAACTTCTTTAAATACGTGACAAGAAAACGTAATTTGCAGTCCTATATAATAAATTAAATGGATTATTTATAATATTAGTGTCGTGACTACCTTCTTTCTCGACGTACGGTCTTAGAAAAAAAATATAATAGTAATATGTACTTCTTTTTTTATTACTTACAAGTAAGTAGAGAAGATAATTTCCTAGTTGAATTCACCAGCAAATAAAAAAAAATGGTTATGCTTCTGTAACCTTGGGCTTGACTTCATTAGCGTAGAAGAAAATCAAGCGAAAGCATTTTCATTTTGTATCCAATCAGTATTCTTTAAATAAATCGTTAATTTCATTTGGTCGCAATAATAATCGGGTAACATTGCGATTGGTTAAATTGGAATTGGAGCTTCATTATTTGCTGTAATAATGGAACAGAGGTTCATTATATAAAATAATTGCGATAGGTCTTGGTAAAACGTGCGTTGGGAGAAAGAGCGTAGAATCTGAGTATGAATTTCGTATTCTTAATTAATTAAGAGTTTATATAATATGTCGTCAACTTGGGTTGCATTGCATTAATTTAAAGGGTTATATGGCAAACAGTAAACAAAACATATTTTGGCTATAAATTGTTAAGTATTTAAATGTTTCATGTAATTTTGATAACATGATTGGTGAAACTTTTCTCAATATAATAATTCGGCGAAAACAGACCTAAAACACGTTTTTAGTTTTATCTCCGAGTCTAGAAGTTCTTGACAATTATTTTTTTCATATTCTAATGGACATTTGTATAATGTAATTTAATTTCGTTTTCTTTACATTTAAATGGTTCTTTTATAATTTGGACTTTGTAGTATTTGTCACTTTCGTTATTTAGTTCTGAGGCGGGCGTATCTCTTCCTATATTGTGGATCGTATATTTTTGACACTAAAATTGGATTTGAGCTGACGACATATTGACTCTTAAGTTCTTATGTACATCATTAACCCACAGGTACCATGACCTTTGGTATATTTATCCATCGGTGAAGATTGGGTATTATGACTCGAGTTTCGAGTTCAATTCCCAATGGAATTAGCTCCAGCAAATAATTGCTAAGAGCTGAATGCGGTTCCGGTGGTTCATTAACATCAAAGGAGAATAAATACTGTTTGTGGATTTGTGATAATATTTGGCAAACTAAGAACTTTGCACTAAGAACTCTAAATTCTAATTCATTTAATGTTAATTTGGATGTACTTAGTTTTAATTTAGCTAAAGGTTTTTGTTAAGTTAACTAGTTTAGTTGTATAAATATATGCATCAGTTACAGGATCATTAACGGGATATTTACCGTGATAAGGTTGTGGATAGAGCTCGCGATATTTCTGCACAGTTACATGTACCATGTTCGGGGCTGACTGAAGAATAAGGGTTGGCAAAATAAGTTGATAGTTTCTGCACCTAACTTTAAACTTCATTTACCAACCCTCATTCTTCAGTCAGCTCGTAAACATAGTGCATGTACCTGCGCCGAAACATCAGGAGGGTCATCCACAAACTAATTCTAATTCAAAGTGAACTGATAAGACCTGCACTGACATCCCGCTTGGGCTGTATTGTGCATTTGCCCCTGACAGCCTACACCAACCAGCCGAGCTCCCCAACTAATCACAGTAAATCATATAACTCTAGTAAAAACCGTGATAATGTAAAAACAATTTAACACCTATGTAACCTTTTTCTTGTTGTTTTTTTTTATGTAACCGAATGTTTTTAAATTATTTTGAGACCATGGATAGGGAATCCTTCAGTCGGAATAATAAACAAGTTTAAAGGGTATTAATTAACGTTAAATAAGTCACAGTCACAGTCAAGCAAAGTAAGTCACGGTCAAGTCAAAGTCAAGCCCCAATAAAGTGGTGGAAGCTTTCCATGGGGATTCTAATGGGGTTTTGGAAACATCACGAAAATATAACTTACTTACAGTGTTTCACTGCGTCTTATCACTTTCGCACACTCAATTACATCCATGAACACTAGTTAAATCTAAGATAATTTTACCTGTCTCACTGAATTAAATAATAAATGTTTTTTTAACGTTGGCGCCAAAACTCCTTATGTAGGTACAACAGGGTTGCTAGTATTTAGAACAATTTGCGATAGTGGCGCCCCTATTCATTTCTCCTCTTTCTTTCCTAGCTGTATTTGTATTTGCCAATTTAAATCTATAAAAAACTTGCTTAAGGTCCAAAGCTAGATGTCAAGACATGGCGCTAAAGTTGTTATTTTTATAAATAAGTAATTATATTTTCAGTAGCAAAAATTTGAACTAAATCTTAAATGGTGGCTATACTAACACAATGATTGTAAATTACCCACATTTTTAATTACTAAACTCATTAGACATTTCCATTTTGAAATACCTTTGTCTGGTTTATAATATTTTTAACATAAAAGCTTAATTGTTAATGAAGAAACTTGTGTTTTTATAGGCTTTTATTCAATAGCGTGTTCTTTTCGCAATTCATTGTGATTACATTAACGATACGATACAACTTTTTATTGCTTTCTCCGAATCGTATATCATCAAATAGTGTTCGTGACTGAAATCTTACCGCAAAGTTCATTGTTTTAAGTTTTTATGGACTCTTAATATTGCTTTTCATAGTTTATTAATGGATTTAATGGTCAATTAAGCTTTTTGTTCTGTCTTCAATCGACTTCAAAAATGAAGGTTTTTAATTAGACTGGTTTTTTTGTGTATAAATTATGCGGTATTTTCACCGATTTGTAGACAGATTTTTATTGAATAGTCTATATAGTGTATACCAAACCGAAACGTGTCTGTTATACACGTCATTATGAACACATTTTTCTATGGGACCAATACTGAAATCACGAAAAAAAAAAACTGTTCCATACATTTTGTCAAGTATTTGATACTTGACAAAATGACCGTTTTCTATGGAACAGCTGATATTTTAATAGTTGCTCCCATAGCAAAAAATATATGTAATAATGGGTACCATGGATCCCTTTCTGCTTAGTACACTTCCGTACCTTTCCGCGTAATCCAGTAGCTATATCGAGGGTGGTCTCATTAAAATTTGAAGAAAAAATATAAAGGTGAATAATTTTATTTAATTTCCTGTTAAGTCGGTTTTATTTTTTTGAAAACTGTTTTAATCATTGCTATGTATTAATTTTTATCTAAATAATTACATTGATTTTTTCTTTAAATTTCATTGTTTGTTTTGTATTGATAGAATAGTCATCAAAAGTGTATGAAAAACGTAATAATTGCCTGTAAAATTTGAGGGTTGCCCTCGATTTCCCTGAGATCCCATCATCAGATCCTGACTTGGTGACAATGGGACCAAATTGTAAGTATACCCTTTAGAACAAAAGTTTTTTATATCGGTCAACAGTTGGCAGTGAAATCGGTTAACATACATAAAAAAACAGTGGAACATAGAACCGTCCTCTTTTTTTTTATTTCGGTTAAATAGTCTCTGTTGTAGAGATACTTTTAGAAACTAAAGTAAAAGTAAGATAAGATAAATATTATCTTTTTAAACTCTATTATATAGTAGAAATCTAGCTGAACAGAAATAATGCATATTATTATGTGTTAGTTGCTCGAAACGATCGCATAAATAATCGTGGTAATAACCCTTTATTGGATTTGCGTCGTGGGAGTCCAAAACTATGTTGATCTGGGTGTTAAAGTCTCATAACGTTCATATACTAACAACGGCGCGAGACTTAACTGTTCTTTCCATTTTCATGCAGTTCAATTTAACAACTTTTTGAAGCTTTTTGTTATGGTTTTTCAACAAGACAAGTATACATAGGTTTTTTAAAGCCCGATTAAAGAGCTGGTAACCTTCAAACGGCTGGACAGATTTTCTGGAATGATAGATAAGAGAATAATAGAAGACTCTCGATCAAGTCACCTTTCTAATAAAAAAAATATAATCAATATCGTTTAGCTTTTTATTTTTATTTAAAGAAAAAGTCCCTAATATTTAAAAAGAGCTATGGAAATAAATGTGGTTAATAATTTGGTTTTATGCCTTTATTTGTCAGTAGAATATAGTGGCAACTAAAAGCATATAATGGTGTTATTCCCATAGAAGCAAAGAACGTAAATCTACCCCATACCTACATAAAAAGACAAGCGCCAGATGGTAGCCCTTTAACAGCCCTTATAAAAACTCAAGTGAGAAACGACAAAACCAACATTAACATTAAAAATAAAGGCCCCTTTTCCCATAAAATATTTTAAAGGTACAAGCACACTAGGCTGCGACTCTTGGTGACGCATGACGTCATAAACTTGTTATACCACTGACGTAAACGATCTTATAACAGACAAGTAAAATTAGATTTTAATAAACAAACGACCAATTCAGAAAAGAACAGCTAAATTTAGAAAGTTTGTTTTTTATTAAATAGAGCCAAGATCCACCGCAATACTGCCTGCATAGGTGTTCCCCGAAATCACGAGTGAATCGATTTCTTCTAGGCAAGCGTGCCCCACCGTAGACCGCATCATAGCTTAACATCAGGTTCAGGTGAGTTGGTGGTCAAACGCAAGCCTATTACTAAATAACAAAAAAAAACTGCTTTCCAATAAAAAATAAAATTCTTCAGCTTTTGGAGAAAAACGATAACAGCTGACACGCACTAACTCATAATCTCTTTCCATAAACGCATAAATATCTTAAACTCCATTCCGTCATGTTTTTTTTTTAAAGATACATATTTGCACACATGGTCATCTGACCCCAAACTAAGCAAAGCTTGTAATATGGCTGTCAGAGACTAATATAAGTTCATACATATTTTTAAATACATACTTTAATAGATATTAACACCCAGACATAGAACAAACACAAATTTTCATCACATTAATATTTGTCCTAGGTGGGAATCAAACCCACGCCCCCAAGCCCAGAAGGTAAGTTCACTACCAACTGAACAAGTCAAAAATGAATTACTTTTCAATGACACTTAGAACTGTCTAAAATTAGAAAAAATTAACGAAAATTTAAAGAACTCTATATAAATTGTTTTAAATCAAATTAAAATTATTTATTCTCAAACGCGAAACATAAAATAAATGAAACTTTTTTAAACTATCACGGTTGTTCACTACAGTTATATGATTATTTACGGGATATTGACAGTTATATGCACCGTGAACATGGTGCATGTAACTACGCCGAAATATCGGGAGCTCCTTCCACAACCTTACCACGGTAAATATCCCGTAAATAATAATATAACTGTTATAAAATAAATGCGCTACTAACTTCTAATGCCCTAATGTTAAATGGTTGCCGATCCTTTTATTGTGGTTAATAATTTATGTATAAGTATTACTTGCCAGAAATGCTGCACTATTCAGTACTCGTTAGCCGTCAACAGAATGCTTTCACATCGCTTTCGCCAAATGGAACCTACGGCATTTAATTTCATGCAGAAGGCATTTTTTTCATGTCAGACTGAACGCGCTACGCAATGTAGGCTAATGTACTTGGACCCTTTTTTTCCATAAAATATTTGAAGGCAGCAGCTGAGATAACTCCAATATGTTTCGCGTGTAAATTCGAGTTTAACTACGGTTGGATGAATTATCGAAACATTTGAAAAACCCTTTTTATTTGATAGATAGTTGATAGAATAATGATGAGGGTTCTTTATGATTTACTTCTGTTAAATGGATAAAAACATCGGATTTATTGTAGCTACTTTTATGTGGACCGGGGCAGGGCACATGGCCAAACGTGATGATGGAAGGTGGTGTACGGTAGTAACCGTCTTGTAGCCAAGATTAGGCCGGAGGAACCCGGGCCGACAGAGGTGAAGTCGGACCGAAAAAAAATTATTAAAATTGGAAACAGGTGGATGCGACATGCGAGATACTGGGTGGAGTGACATAAACAAAGGATATACGAGTATAGCAGTGGGTTACTCAGGGCTGATGATGATGAGGACTTTTATGTTCTTTTCTGCTAAAGCTTTTATAATTTGAACCCTTTGAATCTTAATTTATGATATATAATGATTTGTCAACTACTAGCTGAATAGAAGTTTCATGCGTTAAAGCGAAGCCACTTTTTAATAGAAAAACATAGTAGCAGCTTTCGGTTTTACCCCTACCCTACAGGAACAGTTGTTTTTTTCCGTTATAAAATTACTCCAATACAAATCTCATTCAAATCCGTTTAGCTGTTACGGAATTGAGTGTGGACTATACACACTAAGACATATACACACTTGCACGCGTACACATACATTTTAATATTAATGTGATTATTAAAACCCTATACTAACACTCCAAGATTATAATGCTGCGGAAACACAGACAATATGATAGAGAGCATGGTGCAGTGACGTTCAGCTTTGGATGTGTTGTAAATTTTTCTGTCAGCGTCAAAGTAAAGTTACTTTGTCATGTTAACGTGGTGTGAGTCATACAAATTTAAACTGTACTTTTTACTAAAACGCAGTAGTTCTATCATGTCCTAACACAAGACAAAGAAAAACAACAGTCCATTAAGATTTAACGCTCACGGGACTGGACCAAAGAAGCATCGCATCGTCTTGTCTGGAGACGATAGGTAAAGCTGATAAGGGTTTAACTGTGACATTCTAGGAAAATACTTTTGAAAAGGTTTCTTCATTTGGCTATTATCGCTATTATAGCCTTTTATCCAGATTGGATACATGTTGTAGTGCTTTTAGTGTTTGTTTCTCTTATTATTTTGATTGTGCTTGGTAAGCAAAGGTTTTTTCAGTTTTGCTATTGTGTCAATTAAATTTAAAACTAACAGGCTATTTAAGTGTAAGAACTCAGCTGATACTTAGGTTGTGTATTATGAAGGTATAAAGGATTCACTTAAAAACGAAAACTGGTGTTCAACATAATCTATTTATGTTTTTTGATATTTTTTTGAAGTCTAACTACATATATTCAAGTTTGATTTTAACTGTTTTGTTAATGAAAACTTTATAGATTTTTCGCGAGTTTTTTTATTTAAATACTTGTATATAATTACGTGAAATTATATTCCGAACAGAGGTAAAATGAGTAAAAAATTTCCCTTATGATAAGTGCAAAATAAACCGTTTTCAGGCCACATGCCTCTAAACTGTCTTACATTCAGTACAAGCTTTTATTTGCTGTGACAACTGCAATAACATTCTACTTTATAAAAATCTTCTTTATTAAAAACCGCTACAGTCTAACGTTCGAAAACATAAGGAAAGTAATCAGAATTCGTGGTTTCCATTTGGTTTTTTACATTTTTATTGCAACTGTCACAGCAAATAAATGCTTAGACCAAGTTTAGCTATGACAAGCAACGACCAAATGTATTACGGGAAAACTGGCGATTAGAAATACCACTGGGCGAAATATGAGTATTCGCTAAGTAAAATACGTATCGATTTTCATACAAATTTCGAATTTATATATTATAATTTATATTGAAAAGCTACGTAAACGTAGCAGAAATTCGTACTTCGCCTACTGTACATCATCATTTATCATTAGACCAAAGGCGTGGAACGATTTCTTTGTTCCCCGAATGGAACATGGGTGCGTTCAAATTGCTATTGATATGGGTTTTTTTTTAATAAATCTGGGTGGTTTTATCATGTTTTGAATACGCATTTATATATATATATATATTATAGCCCCGGTGGCTCAGTTGGTAGTGAACTTGACTTCTGCGTTTGGAGGCGTAGATTCGATTTCCACCAAGAGCAAACATTCATGTGATAAACATTTGTGTTTGTTCTATATCTGGGCGTTCATATATATTTAAGTCGTCATCATTTTAGCCTATCATATTATATTCTATTTAAATATGTATTAAAAATATCTATGAATGTATGTATATCATCAGTCAGTGTCAGTCAGTCATCATCAGTCTCTGGAAGCCATAATACAAGCGTTGCCTTAGTATGGAGTCAGATGACCGTGTGTACAAAAATGTGCCGAATATTTATTTATTCAAAAACGATTAGTTTATGTCAAAATTACCTGCCCAAAGTTATTTGATTATTTACGGGATATTTACCGTGGTAAGGTTGTGGAAAGAGCTTCCGATATTTCGGCGCAGTTACATGCACCATGTTCACGGGAAGACTGAAGAATGCGGGTGGTTGGTGGTTGGCTTTTTCACCAACCACCCGCATTCTTCAGTCTTCCCGTGAACATGGTGCATGTAACTGCGCCGAAATATCGGGAGCTCCTTCCACAACCTTACCACGGTAAATATCCCGTAAATAATCATATAACTGTAGTGAACAACCGTGATAGTTTAAAACAGTGAATACCTGCCTACTTTAGAAAACGCGACGCGTACTCCATCTTCGACAACATTGTCGTTTACCAACAGGCAAGTTGGTGGTCTAACGTGGAATCATAGCTACAAAAGACACATTTTTACGTTAAGAGCCATAGTATAAAATGCACCGTAAAATCTGAATTTTCGGCCACAAAATGGAAAATAAAGCCGTAATTTCAAGAAGAATATAAAACAAATAAACCATAACATATTTTATTTTATGCAAGTAATTTAACGACTTTCCCTCCGAGAGTTTTAAGAGTACTTTTTTAATTTGGTCGTAATACGAGTAAGTTTATATGTTAGTTATATCGAAAGGCGAATTAAAATGAATTTAAAGTGAATCGGTTTCTTCTAGGCCCATCCATCGTAGGCCGCATCATCGCTTAACATCAGGTGAGTTGGCGGCCGAGCGCAAGCCTATTTAACAATAAAAAAAAAAATTATGATAGTTTTTCCAAAATGTTAAGCCGTTATTTTCAATAAGAAATACAGATTTATTTATTACATAAACACTCGATAATAACACTTTCCGGGTAGCCATTTCGTTGCGCATCGGTGCACCTTGTGTCGTTCCTCACCGATGTGCATGCGGTGACAAAGTTGATAGCCTCGGTCACCACGGTTTATCTTGCAATAGGAGTGCCGGTCGGATAGCGCGCCACAGCAACTTGAATGATGTCATCCGTCGGGCTTTTGGAAGCGCCGGTGTTGCAGCCGTTCTGGAACCGAATGGCCTACTTCGCGACGACGGTAAGAGACCCGACGGAATGACTCTCATTCCCTGGAAGATGGGACGGCCTTTAGTGTGGGACGCTACATGTGTTGATACACTGGCACCGTCTCACCTTCCAGAGACTTCAAAGCAGGCAGGTGGCGCGGCTATCGCGGCTGAATGCCTCAAGCGGCGCAAATACTCCAGCCTTGACAGAGGTTACTTATTTGTGCCGTTTGGGGTAGAAACACTTGGACCGTGGGGGCCAAGTGCTTTCGAAATTTTCAAGGATTTGTCGGGGAGACTAAAAGTTTCTTTGCGTGACCAAAATGCTGGCCTATATTTGGGTCAGAAAGTTAGCCTCGCCATCCAGCGAGGCAACGCGGCCAGCATTTTGGGCACTCTACCTGAAATTAATTTTCATTTAGGACTACTTAATTAACTCTATATTACATAAATTGAATTTTCTATTTATATATCGATTTGGTACAATCAGAACGCAAAATATAGTTTCGTTGCTTTTTCGTCAAAAATTTAGAGAGGGCTCTCAAATAAAGATATATTATTTTTTCTTGAAAAACCTTATCACTGCTGGCTTAAATAATTTAAATACGATATATGTAGGTAAAAATGGCTGTTTTAAATTACGAGTAAATACAAATGGTAAAATAATATTATGAGACTGACACCTGGAAGAAAATTAAGTATAATTGAAGATGACGAACAAAAAAAAACTAATAGTATTTCTACTATTAGATTTTTCAAAAAAATCTTTAGCGTTAGCAAACGCGACGTGTTTTGCAGCGGACTGAACGTAGTGACATAACTAGAGAGAGGTACATGCCCAAGCTATGTGTTATTCGCGGTTAATGATGATGATTCAGTCAGTTATATATATATGTAAAACTAAAGTTCAAGCAATTCCTCACGAAAGCCGTAAAGATAATTCCTTAAACCTCACATGTGTATAACTGTACCTATACCCAAACCTGTACCCAAACTTTCCTTCATAGGAACTAACGTGCGCCGAGGGCAAACTCCCACAAACTTTGCTATCGGTCTTGCGTAACACATTACACAGGTAGATTTGTAAAATACGAGTCTACAGGGACTAGGGCGTTTGTTTTTTACCGTACTTTTACAGTAGTAACGTTATTAGTTTTGTTAAGTTGGTCACGCAAGCGTTTAAGTATTGTAAAGCGGATTTTTTTTGTTGAGCACTCCTCGTGTTTTTATTGTTTGCTTTAGGATTCTATCACAAAAAGTTGGTATATAAAAGAAATATATTATATCACGTAATCATTACATACAGTTTTAAAATTTCTTTTAGAAATTCGTTCTAAAAAGGTTGAAAGTTAATTATAATGTAAAAATCTTGTTGAACAAAGACTTCTTATTTCTAACATCTTTCTTGAAGCCATATGTTACGTCTTTTGAAAAGTTTCGAACTGACTCCAAACTTTACAACTTCAAAGAGCTCTCTCACGCTCCAAAAACATTTATTTGAACTTTGCATCTCGTGCATTAAGAATTAGTTTTAAACTTTGACGTTTAAAGAAATCGTGAAAATTATTTTTTAAAACTCAAAATTAGATCACAAACATGACACTTTTCTTTGATTCAAATAAAAAAAATAGAACACTGATTTAAAAAGACAGTACCTTTTTCTGGCGAGCGTCGAGGACCGTAGCGGGACGTCGAATGCCGTACGGCAGCCTGGCTCGCTAGACGATACTTGTGTCTTACTATACCAACTGTATATTGCGCCCTATAAAGAGTACCCTAAACACTGCAGGTGCAAAGGTAGAATTGATCGAAGTCGGGAGGTTTATACTAACAAGACAAAAGGAGTAAAAAGAAGGGATACATTAAAACTGCTATTGTTGCCATACTTGCGTTGTTTGGATGTGATACTAATCATTTCAGAAAGACGCGCGCTGTGTTTCCACATGTTTTTCTAATTGTGTCGTATTTTCTTCTGATAAAAATGTCCGGACGATATTTTAACAAGATTGATTTTGTAGTATAGTCACGAATCAGAAAGACAGACATACTTATAGTTTTAGTAGTTATGAATTGTACATAATTATTATTGTCTTATATTTGAAACTGGGTTGCCAGTTTTTTTTTACTAATGTGGGTTAAATATAAATAAATATCTGGGTCATTTTTGCATACACGGTCATTTGATCCCAAACTAAGCAAAGATTGTAATATGGCTGCCAGAGACTGATATACGAACGTATATACTTTTAAATACATACTTAAAAGGATATTAACACCCAGGCATAGGTTGGACAGGGGGAGGCCTATGTTCAGCAGTGGACGTCTTCTGACTGATGATGATGATGATGATAGGTTGGACATCAAATTTGAACTGATTAGACTCTGGACATGCGGCAACCCTCATTTAAAAATTACATCGTTTTAAGTAAAATGCAGTTGTCATTTAAGGTTAGCAACTGGCAATTCAGAAAAGCTTTATCATAATTAACTTAGTGATCAATACAACAATGGCTTTGGCCCTTCGCAAAAACGTATAGTCTGAAATCTAATTAAATTTAGCCCTGAAAGCGGCCTCGCAATTTAATACTTTAATTAATTACTTAAGAGTGCGGTTTTTCTTTGAAAGCCGGTTCAAAATTGTAATTTGTGTCGGTTACTGCGGCTTGTTTCAGAATTTTGGGGGTTTTAGGAAGAGTTAAGCAAGCGTTTGAAACCCAAAAAGATTTCCTTTTTTTTTTAACTATGCATATAACTTTTATAAGCGTGTTTTTAAGTGTTATTCGAAAGTAATATGAAAATGCATTTAGTGTCTAGTTTTTTCTCTTGTTCCTTTTTAATAGTTAACAGGCGATGTAATTGGATCAATAAGTAATAAAAAAAACAAATTATTGTTTTTTTTAAATTACTTATTGACATTAGTCTCTGCCTACTAAAATTAAATTTTCATTCAAATAGATTTACATCAATACTCAAGTAAATAAAATTTGAAGTATTTTTACACTTATCTGAAATGTGGTTTCACAATTCAGGATTTACCTTTTTTTAATAAAAAAAATTATGATACTGGGTGACGAGACGAGCGAAGTCGCTCGCCTGATGGCTCTTCACGCTTGCCCATAACAGCTCAACGCCACTTAGAATTTTGAACTTCAACAGTTCAAAAGCCTGGATGGCAATGCACTGCTTTCGTCACCCCGAGATATAAGATGTCAAATCTCTGTGTGCCCTGTAATTTCGCTGGAAACATTGCCCTTCAATCCGGAACACAGTTGTGTTTGCACACTACTGCTAGGCGGTTGAATTACTGGAAAAGTAGTGGTACCATTTAAATGTTTTAGAAAATACAAAAAAAAAAACATCGCCAGGATTTGAACCTGCGTCATCGGATATACGCCCCGAGTGCTCTTTCAGGTAAGCTCCTGTCGGCAACCAAATTCTTGCTAGTTACTAGCTTAGTCGCTATGCGATTATGCCAGCTGTTATACAAAGCAGCTTCAAGAATCAAATGGAACCAGATTCCCTACGCAGATCTAATGCGACCGAGACCATGACAAGGCCCTCGCCGCCTTACACGTTGGTGCGGCCAGGATACCTTGAAACGTCCCAACATCTCAAAGGTTTATGCCGTACTCATGCAACATGTATATGCTCTCATAGACTCGCTCCTTCCGCAGTCTACCATAGTAGGTAGGAAACATCTTCTAGAACACCGTAGAGTGAATAGGCGGGATATTCCGCCCAGACAGATTCTCAATGTTATTAAGTGGCATGTGGCTGGAGCAAACTCTATGTGCTATAGCAATAAGGCATCGCAATAAATGTAAGCGTTAATTGTTATAAAAAAAATATAGTTTGAAGCGGAAATACACGAGAAATTCGTCAAAGAAACAGTTCTAAAGGTAAGCTTCCGCAAAATAACGCCTGGTTATTCTTTATATCAGACAAACTCACATAAATTGCTTTTATACCAGTATGCATTATAGCCTTTCATGAATTTAATTTCAATCTTAAGGCCGTCTGGCGTTCGTGAGTACAATAACAATAGTGGAATCGTAACTCGCTCGTTAGGATAATTGGATCGTTACGTACTTTTACACCTTCGCCCTGTAACGCCGTTATTCGTAAGACTAGTGATGGGGTTACGTTGTCGATATCTTGTCGATATCAACAGATATAATATTATTGAACAAACAAGTGCTTTTATTAACAAATGCAAGCTATTACTACATACCTAAAGTACTTAACATAATAGACATACAACAGCTGATTGATTGACTCTTTATTATTCACATCATAAAATTTCATACAGAGGACAAAAAACTATTAATAACTTGTGTAATAACTGGCAGCCTTATCGCTAAAACCCATTAAGTTAAGTTATTGTTTTTTGGATTATATTGCCCATAGATCTTTCTTTATCTTTGTAGGTCCAAATAGACAATCCATATGCTCAAGTTCTCTACCAGTTAGCAGCGTACTCAGAATTCTAGCAGTATTACTACATCAATGCTTATTACCAGAAAAAATATCCAACATTTTTAATTCATGCGAATGATTTACATAATTTACAATACAAATATATATTTTTTATGCTAAAAGATCAGAGTCGGTTCAACTGTTTGGGAGGTACGATGCTACAGAATCGGTTCAACCGTTTGGGAGATACGATGCTACAGAATCGGTTCTACCGTTTGGGAGGTACGATGCTACAGAATCGGTTCAACCGTTTGGGAGGTACGATGCTACAGATTCGGTTCAACCGTTTGGGAGGTACGATGCTACAGAATCGGTTCAACCGTTTGGAAGATATTCATTCATCAGTTTGGGAGAAACGATGCTACAGAATCGGTTCTACCGTTTGGGAGGTACGATGCTACAGAATCGGTTCAACCGTTTGGGAGGTACGATGCTACAGATTCGGTTCAACCGTTTGGGAGGTACGATGCTACAGAATCGGTTCAACCGTTTGGAAGATATTCATTCATCAGTTTGGGAGAAACGATGCTACAGAATCGGTTCAACCGTTTGGGAGGTACGATGCTACAGAATCGGTTCAACCGTTTGGGAGGTACGATGCTACAGATTCGGTTCAACCGTTTGGGAGGTACGATGCTACAGAATCGGTTCAACCGTTTGGAAGATATTCATTCATCAGTTTGGGAGAAACGATGCTACAGAATCGGTTCAACCGTTTGGGAGGTACGATGTTACAGAATCGGTTCAACTATTTGGGAGGTACGATGCTACAGAATCGGTTCAACCGTTTGGGAGGTACGATCCTACAGAATTGGTTCAATCGTTTGGGAGGTACGATGCTACATAATCAGTTAAACCGTTTGGGAGGTACGATGCTACAGAGGCGGTTTAACCGTTTGGGAACTACAATACCACAGCTGCACGATGCATCTATACATCTGTTGGCATAGATGCACACATGCAAAAATACACACGTTAAACTTTTTGCGTCGGGAGTTATAAAATTTACTATGAAGCACACCTACCTGTAAGAAAAATATGGATTTGTGGCTGTGTCGTGGACCCGGCCGTGTGTTTTGTGTGAAAACGTGTACATTTTACTTTGCACTACGCTTCACGGACATCAGCAAGTATGTCTCATTCAACGTTTCGAATTGTTAGATTCTTTCGCTAATGAGTGGTGTAATTATATTTTAGATGTAGATGATAGATAAATGTAGCTGCAGCATCAAAATGTGTCCCTGATTTTGTTATCATCAGTTTTTAAATTGCCTCCCACTATGGAAGCAATTTAAAGACGTATTCAAGTCAATAAATCGTAGTATAATCGAGTAATAAAACGTTTCTGGAACACCGTACGATGATTTGCGCATTAATTTATCCGTTAATTACACTTCGAGAACAGCGTTTTACACAATGACGTGTGGAAACGAGTCTGTACACGCACACACAAATTTATTTCTATATATTATGTAACCGGAATGTATGATATTCATTATAATAATAATTAATTATACATCTAGGTAACCATATTTGTCACATACATAAAACTAAGATTGCGAAAATGTGAGTCAAAATACGGTAGACATACGCTAAGATATGCTTTTTATATTTTACTCTTTGATTTTATGATTATTTCTTATTTAATTCGTCGTAGTTTTATGTATGTATGTATGTATGTATTTATGTACCCCATGGACTCTGAAACGGCTGGACTAATTTTGATGAAATTTTCAGGCCCAGCAGATTAGCCCAGCGAGTGATCCTATGAAGTTTGGTAGCGAATGGATAACAGTTTTCTTTCCCTACAAAAACCAAGAACAAGAATTGAAGTTTATACGTTAATATATTACATCACAGAGAAAAAGAAAAATTGTCATCTAAGTCAAAGGAGATTGCTTCAAGGGGTTATGTAGAGCGGATGAAACCGCAGGGGGAAGCTAATGTTACATATTCTGTGAAAATTTTAGCTCGCTATCTATTACGGTTCAACAGTAATAGCCGTTAAAAGGCAGGACAAAAGTTGGCTTAAAAATAGGCCTAAAAAGCTATGCAAATTATATCTATTTATTCTTACGTAGGAACCTTAGGAAATAGGTATGTGAGGTTGCGTGTACCCACTTATGACTTGATATAAATTGTAACTTGCGAACTTCACCACAAGGCATATCGATTGACGGTGAATTCGAATATAATTACAGGGTTTCCGATTAGAAAACAAGGATTTGATGAAATTTCCAAATCAGCGTTCGAAATGTGTTCAAAATACTATACGCAGTGATATACAGTGTGTTTTGTCGGGACTTAGGTTCGTGTTCGCTTTCCAGTGATAACCGTGGCAAAAGACTAAGAAATAGGGCCAATTTATCTGCTTCTAACTTTGAACTGTTTCACCAACCACCTGCATTCTTTGCTGTATTCTTAGTGCATGTAACTGCGCCGATATATCGGGAGCTCTATTCACAACCTTATCACGGTTAATATTCCATTAATAATCATATAACTATATGTTTTAATGTTTATCGGGACTTATCACACGTTATTTATGTAGGTAAAATTAGGTACATTTCGCTCGACGATCCGACCATGACCATTCTAGCTCTAAGAAACACAAAAATTAAATGTAATGTTGGTATGATGCACCTCTGAAATTTGGTTAAGTCCACAGAGCTTCGTTCTTGTGACCACCTATTTCTGAACTATGATTGTGTCCACCCACAAGTAGTACTTATATCACTTTGGCTACGAAAATGGAACCTTAACATAAGCGTGTCTCGAGTCTCGACACGCTCTTGGCCAGTTATTTTTTCATTATCTATTTGACATCCATTAATATAACGTTTCTCCATCTCCGCGTGCAAACAAATGTAAATATATTCAATATAAAATATGCGAAAATCTTCGACCAAAATAAAATGAATGGACGGGCCCTAACCATTGAACTTGATCAGTATAAACGAGTCAAAACCGTCGGACATATACTTCAACACCTAATTACAAATAATAGATATCGGTTTTATTTGTGTATTTACACTTCGGTAAGCATACGAATTCATAATTTTGTCAGACGTTTCGTTATCGCGTAACAATAGACTCGTGTTTCTCTTCCTACGGCTAGAGACCGACTGAAACGAAATGAGAGCTGGCGCTCATTTTGTAATCTTCAAAAATGCGCTTCTACTGGGCCCGTCCATTCATTTTATTTTGGTCTAAGGCGAAAATTATAAAGTCATAATGTTTAAAAAAAAAAAAGGAATAACGACTAATATTCAAAAAAACGTTTTATCTCTTCGTGCTCATTCACTATTTCTGATAACAAACTTGTTCCTGGAGAAAATATGTATTTAATAGCAAAAAATATGATATATATATATGGTTATGAGCAACTTTTTATTCGCGTCTAAAATACTCGCAGGCTATGACATATTTTTTTTATAATACTTGGTGACTCTTTACGCTTGCCCATAACAGCTCAACGCCACTAAGAATTTTGAACTTCAACTGTTCAAAACCCTGGATGGCAAAGCATTGCGGCTCTTCACCCCGAGATATAAGATGTGAAATCTCGGTGTGCCCTGTAATTTCGCTGGAAACATTGCCCCTCAATCCGGAACACAGATCTGTTAATGACGTCACGGTCTTAAACACACCATGTCTACAAAACTAAGCTTAACGCGAACTTTCAAAATGGTGTTTGATTTCGTAATTCTGACCTCTCTGATTGGCGTTACAGTTATTATAGCCGATTACTGAATAGCCATGACAATGTGTTATGCTACAGACCTGTACGTTAATTAACTCTATTATACAACTGACAGGAGCCGACTATAGTTTATCGACAACTCCCTCACTAGCGAGCAGTTAAGAGTTTAGGAACTCGCGTTGTCGATAAAGTGGCAATTAGTGGTGAGCACTCCTTGAGCACTAGCCAAGATTTCCAACAGTTTTAATGTTAATCCTGAAAACTTGAGTGTTCAGCCAAAACGACAGCTGCACTATACTACTTTGAAGTTCATAGTTATCATAGTTAATTTCTACAGACTACTAAAAACCAAAGTGCAATGAAATTAAACCTGAAATTAAAGGAAAACTTTATCAATTGTTTCGCGGCAATTATTTTGAACAGTACAACGTATTTCGGTTGGAAAAAATATAGGTAGGTATTTCATATTCGATATACAAATATAATACAAAATTATTTATTTCATGTCAAACATATGTTTTGGGGTTGGGGACCCGGGTATGTCCTAAGCGACCAGAACCACCGATGGATGGGCAGCAGTGTCCTAATTGTACACGGTGAACGTACTGCGATCCCCAAGCCGCCAGCCAAGCGTGGGGATTATGGCAACACCCCTCTCTATGAGGAAGGCCTCTGTCCAACAGTGGACTTTAATTGGCTGATGATGTGATGTGTGATATGTTTTGGAATAGATCGGCGTTTGTATGTATATATTGTATGTTTGTAAGTTTGTATGTTGGTTGTTCATGATTTACTGTGAACAAAAGTTATATGATTATTTACGGGATATTTACCGTGGCAAGGTTGTGAAAGGAGCTTCCGATTTTTCGAAATTTCGGGAAGACAGAGTCTTCCCGTGAACATGGTGCATGTAACTGCGCTGAAATATCGGGAGCTCCTTCCACAACCTTACCACGGTAAATATCCCGAAATAATCACTATCACGGTTGTTCACTAAAGTTATATGAATATAACTTTAGTGAACAACCGTGATAGTTTAAAACAGTGTTTTACTGTTAACAAGTTTAGTTGTATTGACGTGGTTTTCACACATTTTATTTATATTACACGGGAAAAAAGACAGGTCGTGACTGAAGTCTTAGGTATATAAGTGTTTTTCTTACGAATAGGAGTTTCTAGACTTGCTCAAGTTTAAGTAACTCAGACTTCTGCTAATTAATAAAGTTCCTAAACTCACTAGCTCTAGTTGACTCTTGACTAGCGGAAGAAGGTTAGTTCCATGTCAATGTCGATACAATAAGTAAATACCTATTTATTGTATCGCTATTGGATTTACCAATACAATAACTCTTTATTAAAAACCACAAAAACAAGGATAACATTATAAACTACAGTAATTATCTAGGCTTTTAACAGGCGGCCTTATCGCTTAAAGCGATCTCTTCCAGGCAACCGTGGCTATTGGTACCGGGCTATTGGTAAATACACGTATTTCATACAGATCTTAGTTCTTGATTTTTGTTTATATTTCCATTAACTTTATGTCCATATTGGCTCGATTTTAACCGACAGTTATCGTTCGCTTGATGCGGAATAGTCAATTTTACTTCTCTACATAAAGCATAGAACAGATTAACCACAGTTCATATATAGTTATATGTTTAGTCTTCTCCCATAAATCGCTTCCGATAATCGCCAGTGTTCCCTACATTTTAGGGGTTGGGCATGTATCAACCGTTCGTACATGAAGCGACCATAGTATCGGATATTCGGTGACTAAAGAGTCGCGACTCTTGTAATGTGATTGAATGGAACTTCGTGGACGAATTTACAATCAATCGGCAGTGTCTGTTTTTCAGCAAACAATTCAAGTTGCGATTTTACTCGAGTCACCGATTCGTATGGCTTAGTGTACGAACAGCATTACTGTACTGTCGGTTCGCAGCCTATCGTATACCGATAGATGCTGCGTAGATTACGTAGATTCGGGCACGTAGGTAATTTCCGTAGTTTGTCACAGGTGTCGGTGGGTCGACCTCAAACTGCTACGTTTTGGATACGATATATTACAGTGTAGGGAGTTTCACTTTAACTGTAACAAATGTACAGAAAATCTGGTTGTTTTCAAGTCAAAAGTGAATCGGTTTCTTCTAGGCAAGCGTGATCCATCGTAGGCCGCATCATCGCTTAACATCAGGCGAGTTGGCGGCCAAGCGCAAGCCTATTTTACAATAAAAAATTATAATTAGGACGTTAGTCTCAATTGAACAAGACTTTCAGAAAAAAAAACGAACTGCTAGTATTTGCCGCGCCGGGCCAAAAATGTTCTGATAAAGTAGGGTATAAATATAATATTTAAATTCTTTTTTAAATTTTAAAATAATACAAGCTTTTTATATATAAATTTTAAGATTTAGATTTTATTTTCTCTTCATTATCATGTGAATGTCGAGGCCATCCAGTTCCTCGACCACATAAAATTGTTAGAAGACTTAAAAGAACAAAACCGTCCGAGTTAGTAGTAAAAAAAAGTGTCAGCAAGAACGGTGTTAGGTAGCTAAGGTGGTGTAGTGCTACCTCTAAAGAACACGTGAACAAGCGAAACGTGTTATTGCACATATCCTTAGTTTTTCAAATAACAATAACATACGATAATTTACACATAATAATTTTACGATATAAAATGATTGTCTGTAAATATATATTATATGTATGTTATATTATATGTATAGTTTTGTTATTCTGACTATAGTTTCAACTGCACTAGTCTTAAAAACAGAAAAAACAAGCCAAATGTGATTGAAACCTTAGTCGGAATAACCAGAAAAATCACGCTAGTTTCATTAATAAGTTATAAATATTTTAATTTCATGCTATAAAAAGAGCAAACTATAAGTTATGTCGCCAAGCTACACGCTCTCCTCAATCGCCACTAAAAACTTTGAATATCTTCAAAATTTATCAGCCAATTTGCATTTAATAATATTCTTCGCTAAGCCTGTTATTCGTTATAAATGAAACACCAGTCATACTACAATTAGCCTAGTCTAATTGTAGTATCAATTTGAAACTTTGCATACAGACCGAGCTAATACAAACGTGACGATTTATCAAAAAGATAGAAAATTGCAAACTGTTAAGTTTCAAATTCGAAGTGAAATTTGAGTGACAAAACGTTTCAAACGTCTTAGTGGATTAATTAAAATGTTTCGCCGAAAATGCCGCAAAAATTACAATTTCAAATAACCCAACGCCATTTTTAAAACAATTTACTTGCTAACTTCCGCATGAATATTCAGGCTCCATTTTGAGGAAATGATTATTACAAGGGAGTGTCACAATATTAACATTTGGAAGTGGCAAATTGAGTGAGAAGTTCTTATTAAAATAATAATATTCCTAGTTAAATACCAGTGTCGACATCTCCTATGACTTTTACTTTAGTAAAGGCTTGTGATGTGATGAATGAGTTATAAAACTTGACTTACTACTGGATAGAAAGGACATACATTTGCTGCATTAAAAAAACTCCTCTATCGGGGTAATGATCCAGTGATCCAATTTATCTAAGATTTATTATTATTGAAGCGCTTGGATGATTCTAAAAACGTCTGTTTTTTTATAAAGATAACTCTTTCAAATCCCAAATAGTTAATTTTTTTGTTCACTAAAATTCTGTCCCCAACTCGCCATATTGTGTTTTTTCCACGTTGGTGCCAAAACTAAAGATTTATCCTCCTCGCAGGTATCTATAATATTGTGGATATTTTTGACTCTGAACAGTATTTGCATTTTTACTCAGCGTTTAAGAAGTTGCTTACAATCATTTGGTTCACAAACTTCGTTAAAAAGCAAGAAAATGTTTCGTTAAAAAACTTTCAATGTTATGTCTCTATTCAGTGTTTGTTTTACCTGTACTGTTCCATTCACAGATATGTTCCGCTGCTAAAAAATCTCTACTATTTTCTTTCATAAATTCCGGGTTATTTTTGGCACCAACATGGAAAAAGCATGTCGCCTAATTGTATTATTTTCCTAAACTTATGTAATTTGCAGTATTGATGTATAATAATGGTTAATTAATATTTATTACGTATTCGTGAATGTGATTGAGTGTGGGCAACTGATAAAATAGGGTAAAACTTGTGTTTTCATGTCGATTCCAAATCTCCATAGGAAAGATAGTTATTTATATCCAATAAAACATGGATAACGGATAAATTATAATAAAATTATTATCTAGACTTTTAACAGGTGGTCCCTATAAAAGTCTCCACTACTTTACTGAGGCATACTTATGATAGTAAAATACAGAAGACGATGCGGTATGGCCTTAATGGCTTAAACCTGCTCAGTAATAGACGAAAAAAAAAACATAAATCCTGGTCTATTCTTTTGGCGCTTTAGCAGAAGTCTGAGTCTGGACTGAGACAAGACCTGGGCCTTTGTTTCCTAAGGAATAGAGCCCAAACTTTTAGAGGTTAACTTAACGCGCCCCGTTACGTGCTTGTTTTAGTTAGTAAATAAAGGCCCTTTGGTCAAGACAGTGAATTGGTATTATTATGTTTTTCAAGTTTCATTTACTAAAACGTCCGGCACAGTTTAGATTGGAAATTGCAGTCTCATTCGAAATCGGAACTGGGTTTGCGGGCTCGTTGAGCGGCGATGACTTGTTCCGGTTGTCTATTTGTATATCCATTCGATTTCCGGATCTGTGCTATTTTAAGAGATTTTCTCGTTCCATACAAGTGCAAAAAAAAACTGGTGGAAAAAAAAACGGTAACTGTATATTTTTATCGCCAGTAGGTAATAGTTTTAGCAGAAAAGATAATAATGTTGTAATACTACGTATCCAAGTAGTATCACGCGCATTCTTGTACGCTTAACATTGTAGTTTTCAAAATTCTAAACCACAAGAACAACACTAAAAGAACAAGCATAAGGCTAATAGTTATTTTTAAACGATTGTGTTTATATAGTATCTATATTAATAGTAATAGTAAGTAGAGAAAAAGCCGGCAAACTGAAGTGGGACTGGGCCGGCCACGTAAGTAGAATGTATGATGAGCTGTGTGCTAGAACCACTACAGAATGGCTGCCACATGCCATACGACCCCTTGGAAGGCCCAGAAAAAAATGGCGGGATGAGCTTGACTCCCATGCAACAGACTGATACACCATAGCACAGAACAGAGAGGAGTGGAAGAAAGGAAGGGAGGCCTGTGCCCTGCAATGGGATGACCACGGCTGAAAAAAAAAAAAAACATAGTAGCGTTTTAGCTTCGGGAGCGCTTCTCTTACTCCCGGTATTATTTATTACTCAACGAGATACAATACATGTAGAGCCGCAAACTCTAAGTGAAAACACTCAAAAAAACGTCCGAGCATCGTTGTAAATATCTAGACATCAATGATATAGTTCACAATGCTACATTTACTTCAATTAAGACGTTATGTCGCTTGCATTAGTGTTCAACGTCGCTTGTCCGATACAGCATCATAGCACGGGCGCCGCGCGACGTTGTAGTTGGATCGCAGTTGCCTCACAACTAACCTAAAAGTCTGCGTAATGTGTAGCGTGGGCTGAGTTTTGTTTCGGACATTTTTTGGCACGATGACACTATAAGTATTCTATCTCTTCAAAAATTTGCAAAGTCGAAATCTTAACGACAGTTATGTCGGATGTAATAATTATTTATGTTTTCTCAACCTCAAAAAAAGTCTGCAAACCACTGACTTCACACTGGTGTGCAGTTTACTTGATAGCACCATTGAGTACCATTACTAATAATATGGTCCTCCTCCTTAAATGGTATACCTCATGTCTGAGGGTCGTGACCACCATCTTGCATCAATCTTTCTCTGATGATTTATTTACATCTCCTTCTATCCTTAGCAACATGGAGTGCGTCGTAGACTGAGGTGACGAGAGTGGTGCAAATCTGATTGGACTAACGTATTGGGCTGCTACCTTGTGATCTTTTTCCGTCGACTTTCTCTGTCACCATCAACATTTTCAGGTTGTCGCCTTGTTTTCTAGCAATATTATGGTATCCTACATCAAAAAGTAAGTATTTTTATGCAACTGCTTTCCTTGCTTGAGTCCAATTGCTACCCATTTATATATCTTCTTAAAACCAGTTCGTACCAGTAATATCCGGCTCGTTTATTCTAGCTTCTAATTTGACACTTAATAAACATCGTTGTGGCTTCCATTCATTGCCAATTCGATATGCACATCCCCGCGGTGTCGCTTGGCAGTGCGCCAAACAGGCAAACGTGTCGATAATGTCACAAGTAAAATATCTCATAATATAATATACATTTACAGACCATAATTTCATATCGTAAAATTAATATGTGTAAATTTATTTAAAAGGTTAAAATCAACTTCTAATAATTGTTTACATAGTTGAAACCGAAGCTAATAAAAGCGCGTTAGTAAAAATAATAGAATAAGGGATTTTTATTATTATTTTCAGAGCTTATATTGTATTATCCTAGGGTTATGATTTTCTATTTAAATATATCTTAATTCACGTAAATCGGCCGCAATAAATGAAAAATCACTGTTTTACACTACGTCGTAGAAAGTGCTACGTAGTAGAATCTACGCTGTAGAAAGGTCTACGCCGTAGAACACAAAAAGCGCTCCACAACGCTACGTATGCAGGTCATAATAATTATTACATGTTTTTACTTCCTCTTCACTGATTAATAATATTTTTACTATAAATCATTATTAACTTTGAAATGTAGAACACCATGCCTTTGTGTAAAACAAGACACGTTGGTACCTTATGGGGTCGCCCTAATTACTTTGTAACAAAACAACACAGATTTTGCCTATTCATTGTATAATTACAAAGGCACGCTCATGTCGCTATTCTGATGTATATGTTACTTGCAAAACTTGAATTTTGGATTTGCTGATTTGGTCTAACTTTAACGCTGAAATACGTAGATGCCATAAAGTTTGTAATTAATCTAATAGAGTAAAACAAAAAAAGGTGTTTTTTTTTTTCAAGAAAATATTTTTTCCTTAACTTTTACCTGTGACTTCGCCTGAATAGTTAAGGTAGAAACACCATGGTCTCGTCACAAAGTTTCAACTTAATTGAATCAACGATGCTCGAACGCATAGAAGATGAACAGACAATATTTTTTTAAACGACAATGGTACTAATCTGAAACGAGGTAGTTGCACTCGTCATTATTCATAACTTTTATTATGGGGTTAATCTAACCTAACCTAACCACGCCTAACCTTGAAACCGCACACTCAAAATATTTTCAAAATGTATGATACAACATAACTGGTAGATATTTTTGGGTTGGTTTCATGTGAAAATTCGTAATGATGACCTCTTTTCCGCTAAGTACCAACGTTAAGCGTAACCCTGTATAAATTAATACCATTTGACATTTGTTTATAGGTTTTTTACGATGCCAGTTTCTCGCAAAGTTATATTCAACCAGTAACATAAATAAGACAGCTACGAAAGAGGTGAATTTGATTAAACGCACGCCTTTCGACGGAAATTACAAATTACGTGTAACCATTCTGCTAAGGTGAGGCGTTTTTCACACAGATTAGATAGAAACAGAGTGACAATTCCAAAGCATGCATACGTTTTAACGTTAAAACCTTTTTAAAAAGGTTTCCGTACTAAAGTTCAGCCAGATTTAGCGGTGAAACGCTTTTTTGTCGTCCATTTTTATAGGTATATCTCTTGCAACGATTTTTTTTAAATCAATGATCTCTTGACTCAAGGTTTGTATCCCCACGTGTTACTTATATTCTGAAAATAGATCACTGCATGTTGTCTGTTAGTTCACTGACGCTATCGTTCGTCTTCGTTATTAAGCGGGCAAAACGAAATACGGCAGTGTATCTATACTAACCACCAAGTTTTTTTTTTGAGTTTGCGAAGATAGATAAGTTACTGGCTTTGCTATAAACCTTTTTATATTTCGTATATGCTAAGTGGTTAGTCCTGGAAGTAGTTACTTGTTACAATTCTGAGCCGTCATAAAAGTTACTTAATTCTTATATTTGTTAGGTTTAGAAAGATTTTTGTCCAGATCCATAACGCCTTCCGTTGTAGCACAGCTTGTCATCAGATGGTGGTGTTCAAGTCACCACAGAAAAGAAAAATATTTTTTTGTTTAAACCAGAATGGCTGTCAAGGCATTTTTTTAACAAACTCGTTGTAGCCACTTGCACCCATATAAACCCATAGCAACTGTGTTAGCAATTGTGACGTGGAGTTCGATGCGTTGACGTATATAAGATTGTTCTATCACATATCTGTCACAATACCTGCGACAGAGTTTCCTTCTCATTTCCGTCCTATTTACTTCTCTTTTCTGTGCAAGTCACTGAGTAGGTAAGAAACAAGATTCAAAACTTATGCACGTTTTGAAATTTATATTATGTTGCTATCTAATCAGTTTTGTGTCTGTAATAGTGGATCCTACATTGCATGGAACATTTTGCTGTAGCCCCTTTAAATTTCACATCGTTCATAAGCAGGTTTTCACTTTTGTTTAGTATTTTTGGTAGCGTTTCATTAACTTGAAGGTTGAAATTTAATTTTTAGTTTTATTTTAAAGTTATCAATCTGTCTTTCATAGTCTGTGTTTCTTTGATGTGGGGTGAATAAAGACATACGCTTGTAGGACAACATTGTGAATAGCGTACATTTTACAGCGTCAACGGTTTAATTGAATTCGACGTGATTCGTGTTACTGGTTCGACTTTCTTTGCGCAGTAGACAACAAACGTAATTAACATTTAGTTCTTTTGTTTAAAGTTTGGTATGGTAGCTTGATAGGCAACTTTTTAACCCCGAAAAATCATGATTCCTATAGGTTAGGACGTGGAGCGCTGTTAGTAATTGTAATATAGGAAGATTCCTCCTATACCTATACTCTGTCTGTACCTAGGTATTGATATGAGGTTTTATATCCTACAGTTACATAATTACTGACGGGATATTATTACACACGCGCGCACGCACACGCACCCACACACACAAACATGGCGAATATTAATGACGCGGCGCACGCGACTATCGCTTTGAGCGTACCATGAAGTATAGGAGCGCGCGGGGTGCTCGTTTGATTACGTCACTCGATTCGGGCGTTTGTTTAAAGTCAACCTACTTAACCGATATCTACTGTAGTTTTAGCTTAAAGCAGTGTTTTATTTCTTAGTCCATGAATGCCTTTAACAAAACGTTGTTCCAATTATAAATAATACAAAATTGATTTATACTGATTATTTTTAATAGTAACATTGTATGCGGTAAACGCCCAAAGTCGTGAGTTAATACTTTATGATGAAACTTGCTAAATTAGAGATTTATGGCGTCATCTAATGGCCAATTAGATCGTAAACTGCGGTTATGAACGGATTAAAAGCATGGCCGCATTTCAAGTCATTACGTAAAAGGGTAAAATGGTTCCACATCATTGGCTTGCAATGTACCCTAATTAACAAGATTTAAGATACTTTTTGTCTTAGTAAAAAAGGTGAACTCTGAACGGTGGTATTAGGGCGAAATAAGGTCATTGTGGTCCTTATAAATATGTTTACTAAGGGATCACCTTCATACTTAAAAAAAAATGCTGCAGAAATTTCGCAAGTGATTTTGAGTGCCAATAACATTTTGCTATGTTACAGGTGATTTTTTTGTTCGTAATTTCAGTAGGTTTTTTTTTTTCAATTTATTTAAAGGTCTTTGTCGCTTAGCGACTACATCGCCCTGTAATCCAGTGCATACTTACAAACAGACTAAATACTAACAGATACAAAATAAATCATAATAATAATCATTGTTATGCAGGGGCGGCTTTATGGCGAGCCGTCGGTGAGTGGCGACACCGCGTACCCCGATTCCATGGAGCTAAATGAGACCCCTGACCCCTGGCTTGCCTTAACCGGCCGTCCAGGGGTGGAAACCGCAAGAGCTAAGAACCTAAGCTCCAGGGTGGAAGTGTTAAAGGGCATAACGCCGCGAGTAGCTCTTAGTGAAAGTGCAGCACACCTCTCTACACCCTAAGCCACCTACGCCGATGTTGCCCCTCCGGTGCCAAGATACGGCAGCCTTTATGGGGGGCCCATTCAGTGGGTGGCAAGTCATCACCTGCCTAAATATATTTTGAGATGAGACAGGATAAGGCAGGTGCCGTTTCTCATTCTATAGATCTGTTATTCCATCCACAAGTTGTTCACCTCAATAGCCCAGACTTTTTTAATCCTATACTGTACAATAGTTTCATATTACTTTTTATACATCCTACTTCCTACTTCCTACTACTATTATAAAGGCGAAAGTTTGTAAGTATGGATGTATGGATGTTTGTTACTCTTTCACGTAAAAACTACTGAATGGATTTGAATGAAACTTTACCACAATATAGCTTATACATCAGAATATTATATAGGCTATAGCTTATACATCAGAATAACACATAGGCTACAATTTTTGAGGTTTCTAATGTGAAGTCGTAAAAAAACACATTTTTTGCGCTTACATTGCAAACGCTGACTGAATCCTACAAGATAGATCAAAACAATGTACTACAGTATTGTACAACTTAAAAAGGTCTCCAAAAAAGTCCGTGATGGTATATGTTTATCTCTTAGGAATAACCCACAATAACCATTTTTTATCCTTTACTTTGTACGAGAAATAATGGCTTTTTACGAAGCGATTTTAAGCAATACAGTATTAATCCTTATCCAATTAAGTATCTTAAATACATTGTGCATTTAATAAAGATCAATATGGCTTTTTACAGCATGTAAATTAAATAAATATTTTCGAAGATATCACAGATTTAAAATGCAGAGTCATAGCAATTTCGGCGATAAATACCGTTTCGGTGATAAATACCGGCAGTGGTGCCAGGCGAACGGGGCGTGGGGGGAGCGGGGTAGGTGCGGTGGGGAAGAAGTGGCTCATCGCTGAGTGCGCGACCCGAACGCGGGCAGACACGTGAGGGCAGACGTCGTCAAAGAGTACTTTTTAATATAGGAAATAGAGGCCCCTCTCGGGAGCTAAAACCGGCAACAAGAATCAACGCCATCTGCATTGTTTTTTTGAATCTAATTTCACACTATACCTACCTATAACCACTAGAGATATAGGTAGGTAGGCAAGCAAATTTTATTTTTATATTTAGGGGTAAAAAACATGAATGAAATCTGACAATTTTTCATATATTTTATTTAAGCAAACATTGAGAAAATGTACAAGTTAGCGGTTGAGGTTTTAGGCCGTTAGTAATGGTTGAGGTTAGATTACAGAATAAGAAACAAAACAAGAATTATAGCTCACTTCCTGATTCTATACACCCAGGAACACAACACTTTTTTCTCGACATTGTCATCATCATGCCGGAGTCCTATCTCAATAACAACACAAAACTTCGAGTCTATCTCACCACAAAACTTCGAGTCTCTATCTCATCACAGAACTTCGGAGTCTATATCTCACCATAAAACTTCGAGTCTTTATCTCACTACATAAAACGTGAATGTCACAATTCCTGAAGGAGAATATCTCAATTCAACAGACTAGTATGTGATAAATGGAATTCACTATAGCAAAAACAAAACAGTTTAGGATCAAACAAACTAAACCAGCCATTTATAATACCACATGACATTTTTTGTGTTGCCAGAATAGTAAAATAAATCTTACTACTCAAGGAAATAATAATTTAACCGTTTTTCCAGCCGGGCCAGCATGCGCACCGCGACAAAATTTTGTCGATACTTTTTATAGTGCCAAAGTGAGGCAGGCGTATATGAAACCATAGGCGCCTTGTAGCGTTCTCGCTCGACAAGGTATTGTCGCGGTGCGCATGCTAGCTGTGCAGTATGTAGGTAAATGATACGACAGCAGTGTTGGAAATAGCACGATAACACTGCACAGCAAAGGCACAGCAGCCGGGGATGCAAAAATATATCGCCAGTGTGCCATGAATGCCGTTCAGCAGGAAAACTTGTTAAGCTAACTTCACGCTCTAGTAAAGTGGTCAAGGCTTTACAAGAAAGTCTTCTATGGACTTTTGGAAACATCACGAAAATACATGTTTCACCGCGTTATATTTAATCCTCCACACTCAAGCACGTCGTAATCAATTAATAAATAATAATCTGTCATTATTATACGTCAATACTAGAAAATATGCAAGTTAAGGTAAATAACACAATGAGGGCAATATGTTTTTTCACGTTGGCACCAAAGTTCTAAGATTTATTTTAGATCATGGTTGACGTCATCGACGCACGTTTTAAACATTTTCTTTTCATAAGTATTTAGGCGTACCCAACGGGTAAAAACGGGACCTTATTACTACGACTCCGCTGTCTGTCCGTCCATCTGAATTTTTTAGAACCTTCTAACTTCTATAATTATTAAGATAAGTTCATGAAACTTTGCAGAATGTTAGTTTTTATATAGATCTCAATTTTAAGAGTACCAAAAATATATATTATTACACTTTAAGGGTGCCATTGGTACATGTGAAATGGGGATGAAATATATTTTTTTCACTCCACCCTGGTCGTGTGGGGTATCGTTGAAAAGGTCTTTTAAAATGAAGGTAAGGTTTCCTTCATCACTTTTTTATAAAGTCTATACTTTGCGAAATATGGCCTGCCAAAGTGGCAAAAAGTTGCCCCCCCCCCCCCCCCCGCATTTCTAAACTATAAGACATAGAAACTTGTAACTTACAGTACAGATAGGCCAAATTTTAAACCTTCATTCAATATTATTTCGAATAATACCTGATCATGACTTTTTGAGTAACAGCGATAAAACTGTAGTAAATTCAAGGCGGTCTAGCTCAAAGGTCATTGACATTTAAGTAAAATGGTATTTACAAATAATGTTTCTCAATCAGTTTTCTCTATGTTAAAAACATAAAAAGTATACGCTATGTCAGGATGGTACATCTCTGAAATGATCTCTGAAAGAATTCTACCAAAAAGTAGAAATACAATATAGGGTGGCAAAAATTATTAGACTATTTTAAGGAGACCACCAACACTCAGGTGTATCTTTTTTGGAAGGATTACCATTTTTTAACTTGCTAAAAGCGACATCTAAAAATGTTTTATGGAAATAGTAAATTAAAATGCTACAAAATTAAAATTAAGCACATTGTATTAACATTTGAGTGTGTTTCTGTTCACCTAAAATTAGTACAGTAAACCCTGCCCGTATTTCCGTTGCAAATGTATGAAGATTGAGCAGCCTGGACGTCGTTGACGGTTGTGTCCGTTTTGCGAATTTTCAAGGTACTAGCGATTTGATAAAAACGTATGGTCGCCTACTTTAAGTAATATAGGCCTAAGGTTAGTTATTGCCAGGTTTCTTTTTGGTTAGGAGTTACACGTACAAAAAGATACTTCATTTTTACGAATTACTTCATTGATAATTCAATTACTATATAGATAGGTTAATTAAATAGGCAAGGATTGCATTAAAGTACAATCAAAACAATAACTACCGTACTGTATTTTTTGGAAGTATAGAAACAACACGTACTTAAGAATTATGCCGCGAAAGCGTAAGTCTAATCTTTCCCAAAGCTCTAATAAAGCTCGAACTATGAAAGTAGCTAGACTTAACGAGACGTTTCCACAAGCCGAACTGCGAAGGCTTAAACAAGCAGAGCGTGAAGCAGCTCAAAGAGCTGCTGAGACACCAGAGCAGTCCGAAGATAGACGTCGACAGCATGATGAGTATCTAGCATCTCAACGGGCTGCAGAGACACCCGAACAGTCTCAAGCTCGACGTCAACAGAACGCTGAATATCTGGCATCTCAACGGGCTTCTGAGACACCCGAACAGTCCCAGGATCGACGTCGACAGCATGCTGAGTAGCTAGCATCTCAACGGGCTGCGGAGACACCCGAACAGTCTCAAGCTCGACGTCAACAGAACGCTGAATATCTGGCATCTCAACGGGCTTCTGAGACACCCGAACAGTCCCAGGATCGACGTCGACAGCATGCTGAGTATCTAGCATCTCAACGGGCTGCGGAGACACCCGAACAGTCTCAAGCTCGACGTCAACAGAACGCTGAATATCTGGCATCTCAACGGGCTTCTGAGACACCCGAACAGTCTCAAGCTCGGCGTCTTCAGCAAGCGACTTACATAGGGTCCCAAAGAGCTACTGAAACTGTTGAAGCTGCTACAACTGCTACACTTTTAACTGCTACAATTTTAACTGGAGAAGCCAAGGGAGACAATGTTCTTATACCGCGCATCCCAATCATACCCAACAACTTGCCATTCAATTTTAAACGCCTGCAGTTCCCATTAAAAGTCGCATTTTCAATGACGATCAACAAATCGCAGGGTCAAACCTTGAAGGTAGCAGGCCTACATTTGGGCACGCCATGTTTTTCTCACGGTCAGCTCTATGTGGCTTGCTCACGTGTTTCCAAAGCGAAGAATCTGCATGTTTATGCTGAAGGAAAAAGATCGTTAAATGTAGTTTATAGGAGCATACTGCAGTAGCTACCTATAGACCTATGATTAGGGCTCTGCAGTGCTTAGTTACCGTATTTCTTACTTATTACTAGACTAGACGGGACGAACCTGAAGTCCACGCGAACGAAGTCGCGGGCAAAAGCTAGTATTCCATAATTGTATTTTTTATATTCAACAGGGCTTCTTGGTGTTGGCTTCGGCTCCACCAATGCCTACCAAATGTCCGGGCTAGACCCGAGAATTTCATCGAATAAAGTATCATTGTTATACAGGCTTATATAATATTTTTGCATTATCGGATTCGGGACCGGCTAAAGAGATGCAAAATCCGACTTAGTATTTCGTTTCTGTCGTTGGTTCCATAGTGTGCAAATTGTTGAAAGTAATGACCTTCTTTCAGCTTAATATCACCGTTTCGAGTAACCCTGTATATCCCTAGATAAGGATATGAGACCGTTATTATTCAGAGAAAATCACAAAAAACTGTTCATATAGCTGGGTTTTCATTTACGCACGCATTTCCGCATGAAAACGAAATTAAAAACATAATGTAGATATATAAACGAGCAAACTATGTTACATTATAATTCAGTAAGCATTTACTTATTATTTACTTATTTACATTTACTTATAGCAACAATTTCGAATGTTTTCTGAATACTTCCCCTACAAAAAGTAAAACGTGCAACTTAGCATTCATTATAAATTGAAAACAAGTATCGTTATCATTTGGCTCTCTGCCTCAAAGACATTTAAAACTGTAGATACGACACCGATGCGCCAAAACGGCTATAAAATTCACAGGCCGAAAGCACGGCATTTCTCACAGCTGCGCATTTGAAAAATGATTCGTAACGGGAAAATAATATGGTTGGTTTTAGTTAATGGTAGTTTATTTGAAAGACTTGGCAGCCTTGGTGTACGGAACGTAGCGGATATGCTTCAGAAAAGTAGCTTGAACTGGATGCCATGTACTCTGTTAAATGACGGAGTACGGCGGAAAACAGCTCATGAACCTGCTGCTTCTTTGAGCAAGATCTCGCGACTCACTAAAGAGGCATCGCCTCTTTAGTCTTGCTGGCTTGACGTCGTAAGAGATGACATAAGAGTCAATAATCACGCCAAGGAAGATGCTGACGACCGAGTGAAGTAGTAGAGTCACAGAAGGAAACTGAAAACCATCCCATGCCGGGATACATGCTAATCAAAAAGAAAAAAAAAGTATTTGATAATCGTTGCCACATATTTCTACAATTTAACTGGTAATATTGCATCTCCATAGATTTTAAAGATCTTTGCTCAGTTTAGTACAATTAAACGTTGGACCGCATTCCACCGCTTCCCGACAGCTATCGAGTTAAAAGAAATGAATTCCGCCCCGGTGGGAATACTACGGAGGAATTAGCCGTCGAAATTACCGCTGATTTGGCATTGTACTGATTGCAGGCAATCTATAGACAGACCGTTGATTGGTGTAGACGGTTTAATCAAAGTCTTAATTATAGTGCAGACAGTATTTTTCAAGTGAGTACCAAATATTCATAGAGTCGGTCTTGTGAGTCGCACCCTTAACATTATGTCACCCTAATATTATTATATAGGTAAGTTAGTTTAATAGCTTGACCATGTGTGCTCGAAATCCCCTCGTTCCTACTTCCTCCATCTCGCCAAAGAGAGCTAAAATCATATCGTGAGAAAGCTATGTGAACCTACTAATTAAACTTTTTTTTTACATAAAAATATAGTTGAAAACCGCAGTCGGACTATCTGATGGTAAGTACTCACCGTGACATCTAGAGACAATTTTCTACGTACCTGGAATTGCGCAGCAGAAAATTGTACTATCAAATAGCCCATAGCAGGCCTGTCTCACTGTGATTTCTAACCCTATGACTTTGAGCCTGCTTTGCGAGGCGCTTTTACATCTGACCTAACGATTGCGAAAGTGACAAAGTTATTGACAGAGTGACTGTAACGAGCAAAGAAAAAGAAGCAAAACGAACTGAAGACGCACGTAGTATAACCACAGTAAATATATAAGCTAAAGCAGTAGTTTGACTTTAAACAAACGCCAAATCGAGTGACGTAAAAACGAGCGCCCCTCCCACCTGTTCCGATACTTCACGGCACGCTCAGAGCGATAGTCGCATCCGCCTCGTTATTGAGATTTGCCGTGTGTGTGTATGTTGTCAGCGTAAAAGACACACAACAAAATAATGAAACATTTCTAAAGACCTGATAGTAGCAACCCTAGCCCTGTGATCAGCAGGCATTGGTTCCAAGGACACGTCCGAGCATAATTATACACTGTCGTAATACGTTATATATAATCCTGCACGCACTTTGTATGTATTTATGACGTTTGGCACGCTATACGTGCTAAAATTAACTTTACACTGACGTAGCGAAGTGTTATTTATTTAAATGTCATGTCAGAGTTGGTTTTCTGTCTTATTTGTTCTGTGGCCATACGGTCAATACTAGAACTACACGGCACGTTGTCTGGCACTGGAACTTTTAAACTAATTTGGCATGCAAAACGTACGTAACAGTTCCGTAGGCACGAAGGTCTGCGTCTGACTGGTCACGTCCATAGCCCTCAATTACCTACTTGGTGGACCGCCGCAAATGTACGGTTGAGGCAACTTTTTGGCTACGTAAGACTATAAATTTGGGAGAGACGTGTACACTATCCTTTACGACAGGGTGTAGAGAGCTGATCAATAGCTATAAGAATAGGAAAAAATATAACAAAGATTAGCTGAAATTATGATTCTTTATACTTACTGAAATAGATAAGGAAAATTCTAAAACTGTTTTTTTAGGTAATATTAATTATTACATTATCATAATGTAATATTTTTTCCAAAAATTATATATAATACTTACAGCTAACCGCCATGGTAAATAAAACGCCAATCAGAGAGAATGACGTCAAGATTATGAAAACAAACACCATTTTTCTATAAAGTTCGCAGATTGTTCAGTAGAGGGGCCTTACGTTTACCTGTTTTATGCGATTCTGTTTAAGTGATTCTCCACCGCAAACCGTATCTCGCCATGTTAAAGTTCACGTTCGCATGATTTTCCGTACTGCGCTGTTTCAGCGCTAAGGCCCCTGACTAATGATACGGAGCGTTTGAGAATACGTGATGTCACTGCCTCTAATATAAGTCTTTTTGACGCGCATAAAATAACTAGTAAAAAAAACAAAAACACGCAATTTTTCTGCAGATTTAAGTTTTTTTTTTGTTACAAATGTTTCATTAAATTAACAAATCGTTTCATGAAATAAATAAAAAAAATTCGAAATTACAAAGCATATGCATAGGCATATTTTATTTAAAAAAGTGTCCTGAAATTAATAGAGCCAATTACTTAGAACCACAAAAAGGTAAAAAAAAAACGTTCTAGTTATATCAGTAATGACCCTTTATTTTAATTATAAACTTTATTCAAATTACAAAACGTTTCTTGAAATGAGTATAAAACTTATTGCTTGGGATTACAAAAAACGGTAAAAACTTGGTTCGTTTTTCTAAGAATAATATTATTAGAAAAACTAAGTGTATTGACAGAATTCACTCGTATATCATAATTTGCAATAAACACGAAACCCTGTAATGTTTCAATAAAAATAAAGTTTACACTTAAAAATACAAGGCCGTTAGTATCTAATAAGTAATAATCATTGCAAATACAGCAAAAATGTGTTTACTTATACACTAAAACTTAGTTTTTTTCTAGAAATACAAAACCGTTGTAATTTCTGGTGGTGTTTTTTTTTTCTCAATGCTCCTTGTCCTATATTTACAAGGGGGCCAGAAATGTTTCCTTATATAGGTCAGCCAGAAAATCTAAGATTTTGCCTTATTTTATATATTTTTGCACCATTTCATTATAATAATCGACCTATAGTAGGTAAATTTCTGTACGTATAAGTACTACATAATCGTCACAATTGGCAATTTCCTGCAGTTGTGTGCCAAGTTTATCTCTAAACTAGATCTATGCTTGTTTAAGTTTTAACTGTGCTTTAAACTTTATCGCTGTAAAGTTTTTCCGGAGGTCACTTTGCTACAAGGACCCGCCATGTGCACACTGGAGATAGGCAAAAGGGTATTTTTTAGACAGTGCAATATAAGTTGAGTATTTACAGGACTTTTAACTTATAGTTCTGATTGTTAGCATCTTGAATTATTAAACAAGGTAGAACGGAAACGTGACAGTGCTAGTGATAGCTGATACGTTACCAATAAAATAATATTTTTCATTTTTTTATGTTCGCAATGCAAATAAAATATCAGCTAAAGCTAGGGCCAACGAACAACCTCCGCCGTGGTGCACCGCGCGCACGCTTGTACGTTTTACATTGCTGGTTCGCAAAAAGCTCACCCCCACATCTTACAAAGTAGGAAATCCCACACCATTCGATTTTCCGCTCCTTTATTCCGCGAACCTGCAAGGTGTGGAATATCCTTCCCCCAAATGTCTTCCCACCGAGCTTCAACACAAAGCGTTTCAAAAAGGGTGTCTACAACTACCTCTCCGAGCTGGCAAAGCACCGTCAACACCGCGAGTGTCGCAGGTAGACACCTGCGACACTCGCGGTGTTGACGGTTATATATGGATAGGCAGCGGTTTCTGCATACCATCAGGCGCACCTCACGCTTGTTTCACGACCTTTTTATTTCAAAAAAACCGCATAAAAAACAAGTAGGTATAAGGCAAATGGTTATTGGTAATCTATTGTGTTTAGATAGTATAGTAATAGCGTTTTGGCTTCAGGAGCGTTTCCCTTACGAGTACGTAACCGAGGTTTGCAGAGAGTAAGAAGGATCGATACTCTAGGTACACCTGCATGGTTAGCATGCGCACCGCGACAAAATCTTGTCGTCTCTTTGTCGAGCGAGAAAGCGACAAGATGGTTACGGTTTTATAAGCGCCTGTCTCGGTTTGGCACAATAAAAAGAGTCGACAAAATTTTATCCAGCGAAACAAAGGTCTCAGAGTATACGGGAACGGATGAGCATTTCATCTGTTAAATCTAGTTATAGTAGTTCTTTATTGAAACACAGTAGGTATACTTCTGGAGTAGTTTAAATTTAGGATTTTATGCAGTTATTACAATGAAAATTACTGAAGTTATAATTATCACTCGACATCTTGTTTCACCGAAGAGACCATAGACATATTCTAGAGAGGAGATGGCGATGTGGTAACCATAGAGCAGACGTGAATACAGATGTGCCACCTTCAACATTATCATCATCATCATCAGCCATAAGACGTCCATTGCTGAACATAGGCCCCCCTTTAACCTCCACACTGAACGACAACGAGGCCTACCTACGCTGCGTCTTCCGGTTCGTGGTCTCCACTCAAGAACCTTTCTTCCCCATCGGTTATCAGTTCTTCGAGCGATGTGGCCTGCCCATTGCCACTTCAACTTGCAAATTTTAATAGCTATGTCGATGACTCTGGTTCTTTGTCGAACTTCCACGTTTCGGATTCTATCGCGCAAAGAAACTCTGAGCATAGCTCTCTCCATTGCCCGTTGTGTGACTCTGAGTTTATCACTGTTATTGATTAGCGTATGTATGTAGGTATTTTTTGTTTTTGAATATTATAAAGCGATATAGCTTACTTCAATTAATCTGATTTATTGGATTTTGATTTAGTTTATTCAACTTTGACCACCTAGGTGATCCTAGGCAATTCTTTAGTGTCCTTTTAACCAATAATGATTACATAGGTTTTCGCGATTATTACACACTGATTCTTACATTTTCGTACGCGTAGAATTTATATAAAATGTCAATCACCCCTTTCGCCCCTCAATTTTACAAAAATATTTCTTAGCGGATCTTTGCACTCATAAGAAATCTCTGCCAAATTTCAGCGTCGTGGGTCAAGTAGTTTGCGAGAGCTGATTTTTGTTATTTGTTTACATAATATAACGTTTTAAATAAGTACGTATAAAACTCTAATTGAATTGTGGTAGTAAAAGGCCATCGCTTTACCTTATCACCCAAAAGATGAAGAAAAGAAAGGTCATAAATTGAATTCCCACTCGTTGCTTGAAGCAGTAATTTTTCAAAACTTCTGCAATGGCTGCCAATTCAGAATTCATTCGACAGTCAACTCTCTATCAAACTGCTATAAAGGAAGCTACGCATAAATTAAACGATAAACTTGAAAATCTCAATTCATAGGTTCGTTTGGCCGTAAATCTCAGGAATGGAAGTTCTTTCTTCGCGGCATCATTGGTGTCGACACTTTTGGAAGTGATAAAATAATTTCTTAGCGGTGATCGTTTATCTTTACTTAAAAAATTTGCTTTTTTGGATTCCATCCCCAAAAGATGTAAATGGGACCTTATAACTAAGCCTTAGTTGTCTTTCTGTCATTCTTTCTTACCTTTTAACGGCTGTCTCTTTTGAACCGTAATATTTAGCCAGTTGACATTTTCAAAGAATATGTAGTGTTACAGAGGATCAACTAAATAATTATATTAAAGTCATAACTAAAGGGGGGTTCTCGTACGATAATCGAAGTTAAACAACGTCGGGCGCGGTCAGTACGTTGATGGGATGATGTATTTTTCACTACTTTTTTTGTACTTTAGTAGCTAACAAGTTTTGTGGTGGTATGGAACCCTCAGTGCACGAGCCCTACTCGCACTTGGCCGGTTTTATTTGTATTTTATTTGTTACAAATTAGTCGCTCGCATGCTTCCAAATGGACTCGGGTATGTCCTAAAACTACGACCAGAACCACCGAAGGATGGGCAGCAGCGTCCTAATAGTACACGGTGAAAGTACTGCGATCCCCAAGCCACCTGCCAAGCGTGGGGATTATGGCAACACCCCTCTCTATGAGAGAAGCCTCTGTCCAACAGTGGACGTTAATTGGCTGATGATGTGTATGATGTATGCTTCCAATCGCATCCTTTCTCTTCACACCACCAATCACTCTTTTGCCAATCTTCGAAAATAGCTCATTTTAGAAAGTACCAAAACGTAAACATGTAATACCTACAAGTTCAATTGCAAGTAATAGACTAACTCGAAACTTTAATCAATTTCACGGTTCGTTCCCCATTGCATTGAGAATGCCCTTGCAAAGTAAGCACATCTAAATTGTACATCGTAAAAGATTTCATTAGAAGTTTGACTACTGCTGGTATTACTATGTAACTTGTTAGGTGCTAATAAAATTTACTGAACTACACTAAGTACGTATGTACGATACGTATTTGGGACTGCCGACAGGACGTCACCCGGCAGGCGTCTCAAGTACCGCTGGTTTGATGCCGTAGAAGGGGATTTACCTGTATTGGAGTACGTTTCGATTCTACGTTTCTAATCCGTACGGCCAAGGATGCCAACCTGCCGGTTTCTTTTTTTCCTGAGAGATATAATCTGGAGCTAAGAGGTATCTTCTATATCTGCGTTCTTCATCTTCGACGACATCGTCGCTTACCAACAGGCGAGTTCGTGGTCCAACGCGGACTTATATAGATAATAATAAAATATATATGTAAATCTGCCCAATATCCAATATCCAAAATGACAGTAAAATAATTACTGAAATTAATAAGAAACAATATTATTATACCACTTTATTGGATTACATTTTCGGGTCTATCATACATTTGGTAGGCATTGGTGAAGCCGAAGCCAACACCAAGAGGCCCTGTATATAAAAAATACAATTATGGAATATGTATTTAAAAAAACCCAGCGTGCCTTTATTTAACCACCGTCGCAAACAGAGGAGTATTATAAGTGTATACCTATCTGTGTGTTTGTGTGCCTGTATATGAAATTGTAGCTCCCAAACCAGTGAACCTATTTCGATTAATATTTGTTTATTTTGAAAGGTGAATTACACTACACTGTTCTTTGCTAAGATTCAAGAAAATATGTGCAGCCGTTTGAAGATTATTAGCTCTTTCATCAGGGTTAAAAATGAGATCACACAACGCCGTGAAGAATATAGGAGGCCAAGACATACTTTGTACTCATCGCGCCACCTCAGTAAGTAACTTAGTTTTTTTATATGATGAAATGAGCTACCGTTTGTCCACAACTCGCCTAATGGAAAGTGCTCCAGTAGAGCGCATCTCAGGCGAATTGGCGGCCAAACTCAAGCCTATTATGAAAAAAAATTATTAAAAATTTAGCGAAATCAAATAATATTAAATTATGCTTCAAATCCAATATGATGATTGCTAGAATTTTTTTCATTTAAATGTCGAATTAAACAAATAGTTAAAACTATAGTATAAATAAAATGAAATAATCCAAAAAGCATATCTAATAAGATAAATGAAAATAATGAAATAAAAATAAAAGTTCTTTCAATAAAATCTAGCTAAAAAAGGAATACCACATAATGCCATATTAGAAATAATGAGTTCATGTAGAACTTAGTAACAAAGGAAATTGGTTTGTTATTATTGAATTTGTAACTAAATATATTTTTTGACTTCAATTCTTTCAATTCAAATCTGCCCATGGAACAAAATAAAGATGCATCTATAGACTTAAAAAAATATACGTCTTGATATTATAATATTTTATTATGCACAACTTATAACAGAAAATTAACGAAAACTTAAAATATTAACTAAAAACTAATACTTAAATAACTAAATAAAAACTTGATAATTTCAACAAATCGTAACTTTGATCGAGTTACGTAACGAAGATTGTATGAACCTAAATGCTTGAAACTTGGTCCATTTTTACCCATCTCCTTTTTTGTGCCGGTGCCAACCGTCGCGTCGTTAGGCTAAATGAGGTCCTAAATCTAAGAAAAAGGAAGGTAAAAGAGTAGTTCAATTAAATTTAGCACCATACTCATGGAGCCTTGTTGTTTTAAGATCTAATTAGCTATTGATAGTTTTTGCAATTCTTAGTTAGGTTTCCTAGCCTCTTGGTTAGGTAGGCCTCCCACTAGATTTGAATAGATGGACCGGAGACATTGCGAGAGTCGCAGGCATACAGTGGATGCAGATGGCAGGGTAGCGTTCAGTGTGGAGGTTAAAAGGGGAGGCTTATATTCAGCAGTGGACGTCTTCTGGATGATGATGATGCATATAGACTAATGACTGCCTCGGTGGCTCAGTTGGTAGTGATCCTACTTTCTGTGCTTGGGGGCGTGGGTTCGATTCCCATCTAGGACAAACATTTGTGTGATGAACATTTGTGTTTGTTCTATGTCTGGGTGTTAATATCTATTTAAGTATGTATTTAAAAATATATATGTATGTATATCAGTCTCTGGCAGCCATATTACAAGCTTTGCTTAGTTTGGGGTCAGATGACCATGTGTGCAATAATGTCCCAGATATTTATTATTATTTATTTATAGTTTCTTCGTTCCGATGTTGGTAAAAGGGACACTCTAAACTACTTCGATTTCACTTATCTACCTATCTTCAATAAAATGAAACGCTTGATTATCAAAATGCAATATATGCTTGTGATTTGGCAAGACAGTCAACGGTTGGCGCGTCGGCGTTGGCGACTGGCCATTGCAGCCATCGCCCTGACAGCAGTTTACTTGTAGTCCTGTCTTTTACTAAATCCAGCGTAGTTTCAGGTTAACGTCATTTTACAAGCTTTTATTTACCTTACCTAGTTAGTACAGGTCAAATCTTGCAACTGAATTATAAAACAGTTATGCCCAAATCGATTGAGCTGGATTTGGTAGAGAAAACTATCACTTTCCCACAAAAATTACGTCACACCATAGGTACTTGTCAGGATAGAATTTATATGGCGTACAGAGAAGTGACGTCATAATTTGCTGTTCCGCTGTCTCAGTCTGGCATGATATTAAAATGCTTAAAAGTTATTTATTTTTAATATAAATAAGTATAAGGTACTTATTTTTGATCACATTTTGTTTTCATTCATCAGCTATATTTTATGGGCTACATTTTAATAGGATTTTTAGATCTGTGGTTAAAATACAGCCATCTAACCTAATTACAGGCTAGATGACTGTTTTTTTAATATTTTTTTCTTTTCTTTTTATAATTGTTTATTTTTATTCTGTGTTACGTAATAATATATTGATTCCATGCCTGAAATAAAGACATTTTACTAAATCGGTTCAGCAGTTTCGGAGCTATGATGCCACACACAGACACACAGATGCACAGATAAACACGTTAAACTTATATCATCCCTCTTTTTACGCCGGGGTATAATAAGTACGAGTTGGCAACAAGCTGGATAGCCTCGCCTGCGCATGTGTTGCCAACGATAATTTTATTATTTATACTATTAAGTACACAAAATGCAGCCCGGACGAAACATGGAGCTTAATTTGTTCAACAGCTTGGGTTTTTAACGGCACGCAGTGTCCATGTCACGCAATTTCAGTTTAATAAAAGTGATACAGTGCGATACGGATGATATGGGGTGTATCTTTAGATCAGTGTTTTTCAAACATTTTCACGACGCGAACCTCTTAAGTATGAAAAAAAATCGGGACCCCCTTCTTTTCACAGTTTATAATCTGTTTTATACTATATTACAAATATCAAATACGTACAACTTTTTTTTTATAATTATTCATTATTTTTTATTTTATTTATAGTAAAAATTATTTTTAATTTTGTTTATTTTTATTTTACCGAGGCTTTGCGACCCCCTTATAGAGGAATGGCGACCCCCCCCCAGGGGGTCGCGTCCCACAGGTTGAAAAATACTGCTCTAGACGACATATTATTAGGTAAAGTAAAGTAAAAGTATATCATTGTGCTCATCGTTATAAGCGCGCTATTATTATCAATTTAAGGCCGCATATTATACGGCTGGTTTTTTGTATAAATTAAGATTATATAATTAAGTTACTTTGTATTTTTGGTGTACTTATCATCATCATCAGCCAGAATAAGTCCACTGCTGAACATAGGTCTCCCCCTTTAACCTCCACACCACACTGAACGACATCCTGCCATCTGCATCCACTGGATGCCCGCGATTCTCACAATGCCGTTGGTTCATATAGTGGGAGGCCTACCAACGCTGCGTCTTCCGGTTCGTGGTCTCCACTCAAGATTCTTTCTTCCCCATCGGTGTACTTAAAATAACGTTATATTGTAATGTATTAAACAACTGTTACTGTGAATTAACACTTTTTATTTTATTTTACAATTGATCACAATCGGACCATCTCTGAAATCGCGAAAAAACAACAGGTTTTCCATAGAAAAATGTTCATTCTCACTCAACGAAATGTATATGGAACAGCTGTTTTTTTCCGCAATTTCAGTGTCTTAGTAAACGTTGCTTTATCCTCGCGCTTAACATCAGGTGAGTTGGCGGTCAAACGCGAGCCTATTACCGAATAAAAAAAACTGTCGTCTAAAGGTAAAGTGCAATATTCTTCTCATAATACCCACTTTACATGGCGTGATCTCGTATTCAAAATAAAGTCACCTACCCAGTGAGCATGCCTATAAACTCAATGGAATCTGTCGATACCTTGGGCCCGAATAGGTGCAGTTTGCAAAATCACGCGAACGCGGACCTTAACGCGCCGAGAGATACGGTTTGCGGTCAACTCAGTTGTTTGTCGATGGTTATGGCTCTGGATGTGGGAAATTACCTTTTACCTACCTAATACTTACGTATTCTAAGGTGGTTCTATTTATATTTGAAGCAAACGTTCCACCTCAATTAGGAGATGTAGGTATCCAGTTTATTGAATTTCACCCTCTATCCGATAAGTCATATTTTCTTATTTTTTTATGGCTATTTATTTGTACGAAGGAGTAAGTTGTACATTATGTAGTTCATTATTATATCAATGGTGGTAAGTACCTATAAACTTATCAGATTACTGACCTCGCCCTGCTTGCAGGAATTGTAATAGGTACCTATTATTATTTTCCCCGGGGACTTGATTTTTCCGAGCAGGGTAGGTACTACTGCTCGGAAAACAGCAGCGCTGCTGCATGATAAAGCATATTTTTTTAGGTAGGATCAGTTATTATTTGCGCGCCACCTAGCGGCAGGGGTTGTTTTCTATCATTTATCTTGGGGTGCTAAGAAGTAGGTACATACACTGTACTTTACTGGACGCAGATGGCTACGTCGTCGTAGAAAAATTCGTTTTAGTTCGCTACGAAAAAACTAGATGCCGCAATATTTTGCTCTTGGTACGTACCTTTTACATTGCATTTTGATAAATGGACTAAGAACAAAAAATAAAGAAGACTAATAGAAGAATTAACTTTAAATTGTTAGTACTTACATAAATGGAATGGACGCTATGGTAGCCAAAGTGATTTTTTTAATATATAATTATCAATATAAAAACCGACTTCATAAAAAAATACAGAACTGGACCAAATCGAAACGGAACTACACGGGAAGCACCAGCTTTCAAATAAAAAAATAATCATCAAAATCGGTTCACCCAGTCGAAAGTTATGAGATAACAAACATAAAAGTGGAGTCCTGGTGGAGGTCAAAAAGGGAGGCCTTTTTTCAGCAGTGGACGTCTTCTGGCTGATAATGATGATCGAAACTTCACATTAATTAATAAGTAGGTACTAAATAAGTGATTGGATCGTGGATCGAACCGTGCAATTCATCAGGGCACAGGCTACTGCATGTCTATTCTGCAAGCAAAATGAACGCGCAAGTGAAGTGATAAGCTAAGTGAATCTGATTTTTCTTGCCTATTTCTGTAGATAAATGTCAAAACAACGAATTGTAAGGGTAAGGGACTACAGTCGAGGGTGATCACTTGACATTTTGACATTTCTCTATAGTAATCGACAAGAAAAATACACGTTCACTTAGCTTATCACCTCACTTGCGCGTTCACTTAGCTTGCAGAATAGGCCGGCTGCTCGGTCACCATCACTGTTTTATGATTGTATTACTTTGAATTTCTGGTTTTAATGTCTCACTATTTAATACAGTCTTGTGTTTTTACTACGGAAAGTCATTTACCTTAGTTTCACCAGTCTTGGGAATCCTTCGAAGCCTTACAGACATACCTGTTGCTAAAGTGTAGGCTATACGACGCGAACTGTACGCAGCAGTAAACGAATTTTTTATGACAACGTGATAAACAGGATGTCATTAATTTAAAATAAACAATATTAAAATTTAATTTTGGCGCTAACGTGAGAAATACACGTTTTTTCATTGTATTTTTTTTATTCAAAACTTGTGTTATTCGATTGTTTATACGTGATAAAGGTGAATTAATGAGAATTGAGAACTAGTGTATATAGCCTGGACAGTTCATAATGGCCTGAAACTATTTTTTTTATAAAGGAGTTTTTTATACTTTCGACCATGCCACTCTCATACATCTGATTACTTATTTAAACTATTTAAATCTAATTAATATTTTTGTGTTGTTTCCAAGTTTCTACTAAAGTCTCGCGTTAACTAGGGCCTGACATGGACTTTGCTTGACTGACAGTGAATTACATTACGATGCTTATTGACCAATGCTTGAAATATTTTTGATATGATGAGTTTGGGGTCAGATGACCGTGTGTGCAAAAATGTCCCGAATATTTATTTATTGAAAACTATTCAGAACATGTATTGTCTATTTAGCTAGTTGGCAGAGTTGACAGTAGCTAAATAGACAAGACGATTGGATCTAACAACAGAGTAAAAATTATTTAGAATTCCATAAGTTTTCTTTCTAACGATATTCAACGTAAGTGCATGCAATAAGTTACGAGAAAGAGCGCGTAATGTTTTTTTTTCTGTTATTGTCACGAATTTCAGTATTTTTTATCTTGTCTTTGTTTTTTATCTATAAACAAATAAAAAAAATATGCTATCCGTCAAAAAGCGCATTATTTTGTGAACGGCGGAACCGATTTGGCTATTTGTTTCATAGTATAAATATGGTTTTAATGGAGAGAAAATGAGAATAGTTTTCTGCATTTTTTCTTTAGATTTTTTGTATAAACTTAATACCATATATATCTAGCGAATAAATTTAAGTTTATTTATTTATTTAACTACGTCTATCGGGACAGCTAGTGATTAATAAATTACAACGCCGCCGCCGATACATTTGCGGTTGTTTACAAATAGTATTCCTTAATTTAAATCAATAAGGAATCGTTAGTTTTAGAATACTTTAAAGTAATGTATTTATTAAGCTTTTGTTATGATTTAAAAAAGCTGGCAACCTTTATTACGTTTGTAATGCGTAGCAATTAGATCACACAAAAGACGTAGGAGAAACGGATATTTGATTCAAATAGATCTCATTATGTAGATTACGGAAAAGATAAGGAATTATTGGAAAAAAATAACTTTCGTTAATTATCGTAAGGAGAGTGCCTAATTAAGCTATATCAGGATTAACTATTTGTTCAATTAGGTTTCGTGAGTTTTGAATGTCAAATGATTTTTATAATATTTTTGGATAGTACGGTTCAAATCCTTTCAGATAAAAGATTACATTATTATATGTAAACATATATCGGATATCTGTTATATTCATTAAAATATATGATATAAAGCACAATAATAGTGCAATCACAATGATAGTGACCGAGAAAACTGAAGACGTAACAGGAAAGAATGCAAATACAAGTAAGTCTCTTACATATAATTTTTTACACTATTTCCATTCATTTATTTGCTATGACAGCTCCAATAACATCGTAGAAAGCTAAATAAAACCTTATATATTTTAATATTTCATTTGAGTATACCTATCGGGTACCGACTAAGCACTTCCGCATAAGATGTCGTAGATTTCATTCGACTTTTTAAAATATTATGCAGCTGTCAGAGCAAATAAGCGAATGAAAATAGTGTAAGAGCATCATTGTCATTTTGGAGCTGTTTTGCTCAAATTTGAACATATATGACACAAATGTCAAAATATAAATACTTTATGTGACCAACATTTGTGTTTTTTCTATGTTTGGGTGTTATTATATATTTAAGTATGTATTTAAAAATATATATGTACGTATATCAGTATCTGGCAGTCATATTACAAGCTTTGCTTAGTTTGGGGTCAGGTGACCATGTGTGAAAATATGTCCCGAATTTTTATTAATTTTCTTCACAAACAAACAAAACACTAATACATCGCAAAAAAATACTTCATTTGTTCACTAAAGTGATATGATTATTAACGTGATATTTACTGTAAATATTCCATAATTAATTTATAATAAATAAATACAATACGTAATTAAAAAACGGGTCGAATTATTCGAATTAAACAGACTTCAAAAAAGGAGGGACATTCCCACTCCCTCCTTATCCAGATTAAAATACATAATGTAAACAAGTTAAAAATAAAACTTAGAAAGAAATATTTACGTACATAGTTTTCTAATTATAATTTTTTTAAAACGGCCATTAACTGCTTTAGCATAAGGCTGTTAATAGTTGCTGTGAAATAGCCTAGTATGCCAACTATAAATAATTGACCAACTACCATGTGTGTTGAGATTTGAGATTACGCATATGGTAGGGTTCCGTAACCAAAGCCATATAATTGTGTTCACATTCATAGTTCAGGAATTGGTAGTTATCCCCAAGCCGCCTGCCAAGCGTGGGGATTATGGCAACACCCCTCTCTATGAGGGAGGCCTTGTCCAACAGTGGACATTAATTGGCTGATGATGTGTGATACCACTCGCGATGGTGAGTAGCGAAAATATATATTTCATCTCCATTTCACAGGTACTAGAGCCGCCCTTTAAATGCAAATTAATCATAATTTTTATGCTGTAATAAATTTAATCAAAATGAAAACTCTAATTATGCAAAGTTTTGCGAATTTATATCAATAACTATAAAAGTTAGAAATTTCTTAGGGATTAGGACGGACGGACAGACAGACAGACGGATGGACAGAACGAACTTATAAGGGTTCCTTGTTGTACTACGGAACCCTAAAAACAAGCCTTATAAAGCTTAATTATTTTCTTCATGAAACCGTACCATGACCTACTGGTAGGCCATTCAGTGTCAAGTAGCCAATTAAAAGTACAAAATGTGTAATTGTAGGATCGGTTTTATTATTAGAGCAACGCGGCCACCAACCCAAGGAGCTATGATGCTTCCAACCTCAGATCAGACAGACAAGGAAGATATGGTGAGGAGGCATGGCGGGTACGATCGCATCTGGTCTAAATTAGGCTTTATACCTTCAGTCGAATTCATTCTGCCCACCGTGCCGCCTTTTTGTAGAGTACATTACAACAGTACATATTCTTTCTGTACAACTTGTTAACTCGACTTGACTGTCGGTTCGAAAGATACAGCCGTTAAGGTAGAACGGACAGACAGACAGCGTAGGTTTAGTAATATGGTCCCGTTTACACCCTTTGCGTACGGAACCCTAAAAGTCCTGTAATTTCATAACAAGTTGTTTACAGAACAGAAATTGATTAATTTAAATGTAATTATTGTTATATAATTTTCTAGTTGGAATTTTGTTTGTGTACTATTTCCACTCACAAAGAACCAGAGTCACCAACATAGCTATTAAATCTGCGAGTTGAAGTGGCAATGGGCAGGCCACATCGCTCGAAGAACTGATAACCGATGGGGAAGAAAGGTTCTTGAGTGGAGACCGCGAACCGGAAGACGCAGCGTAGGTAGGCCACCCACTAGATGGACCGACGACATTGTGAGAGTCGCGGGCATCCAGTGGATGCAGATAGCAGGATGTCGTTCAGTGTGGAGGTTAAAGGGGGAGGCCTATGTTCAGCAGTGGACGTCTTCTGGCTGATGATGATGACTATTTCCACTTGTAAGAACCCCTCCACAGGCCTCCAACGCTCATCAATCTTCTCTAGTTACTTACTGTGTGTTTGTTGTTGGCTCCTTTAACCCAGTTTGAAACTCCTTTTTTACCCGACTGCGCAAGAAGGGTTATGTTTTTTTAGTGTATGTATGTATAATGGTTTCTTTTGCACGCCCTGCAGCCTAAACGGCATAATGAATTTCTATATCAATATCATCATCATTCTATCAGTTCTTTACTATAATTATAAAAGACTTAATTAATATTTATGTATTTACAACCCCCCTTGTATAAGCTGGCTGATGAGAGTAAACAAAAATGTATGGAATGGCACCAATCTTTGTCATATCAAGACACCGAAGATCTGATTAAAGTCACCATATAACCAACACACTCAGTCAACTTTCTTAATGAACCTTAACGTACATTTTCTAAGGTGGGCGCTGTTACCCGCGACACAGTTCTCAAACAATTGTAGGTAACATCGTTCTATTGTTGCTAAAAAATAGTTAACTTAAAAAAAAATGTGAGGTGTAATTTGAATCGTTTTAATGGTGGGAGCGACATATGACGTCAGCGAAAAAATTAATGAGGAGAAAATAGTAAGTTAATTTTGCTAAATAAGTAAATTTTATGTAGAGCTCAGTTAGCAGATTCTAAAATATAATATAATTAATACTGTTTTAAACTATCACGGTTGTTCACTTAAGTTATATGATTATTTACGGGATATTTACCGTAATAAGGTTGTGGAAGGAGCTCCCGATATATCGGCGCAGTTACATGCACCATGTTCACGGGAAGACTGATGAACATGGTGCATGTTACTGCGCCGAAATATCGGGAGCTCCTTCCACAACCTTACCACGGTAAATATCCCGTAAATAATCATATAACTTTAGTGAACAACCGTGATAGTTTAAAACAGAGTATTAATTATATTATATTTTAGAATCTGCTAACTGAGCTCTACATAAAATTGACTTATTTAGCAAAATTAACTTACTATTTTCTCATCATTATTTATTTTCTCCTTCGTGCGCGAGTCCGACTCGCACTTGGCCGTTTTTTTTTACATTGATAATTATTATATCATTTACTTGTTCTATCCCTCTTCGTCCCAACCAGTATTAGTTCTTCCCTTGTTTCCTTTTACTTGAGTGCGCTTCCATGTACACATATACCCGATATAACAACGGAAACTCATATTGTTTATTCATTTGTTTCAGAATGGTTATTTTTTACAACATCATTAGGAATTTGCTTGCTGCTGATACCAGTCACCTTCTTGTTTGTCGATCCAATTCTAACAGTCGTCAAACACGTGAGTAACACTCTTATTAGCTGCATTGTAACTAACTACCCGGGTATGTCCTAAAACTGCGACCAGAACCACCGGAGGATGGGCAGCAGCGTCCTATTAGTGCTCGGTACCCACAAGCCACCTGCCAAGCGTGGGGATTATGGCCACACCCCTCTCTAAGAGGGAGGCCTTCGTTCAGCAGTATACGATTATTGGCTGATGAAGTATGTGTGTAAATATATGACACTTTATAAATAACTCGAAAAAGGATGTTTTTTACTTCAGAACTCAGTCATTTATAAACCGACTCAGTTTTTTTTATTCGAAAGGATTTACTTTCAGATTACTCCCATGCACAGTAATGTAACCATTAATTGTTTCAGTAGTTTAGTTTTTTTATCAGAATAACTGTGAAAATATATCATCCAAGTAATCTAAGTTGCGTATCTAGGTACTAATTTTAAAGTCGGTTTTTTAAATTAGTAATTATATTCAATCTTGTGTTAATATCTTTCATATATTTTTGAAAACAATTTAAATGAATATCTATTCAATCTGCAGTATCTGCGCCTCGGAAATGGAACTTTTCTCCACAACCTAATGCTGTCCAGGGTTGAAGGTCCTCGGATCTACATCAATCTGTTTAACTTCACCAACGCTAAGGAGTACATGGCAGGGGAGAGTGAGAAGATGAAGCTTGAAGAAATAGGACCGTTTGTGTATCAGTAAGTCATTAATTAATAATAATAATAAATATCTGGGACATTATTGCACACATGGTCATCAGACCCCAAACTAAGCAAAGCTTGTAATATGGCTGCCAGAGACTGATATATATACATATTTATTTTTAAATACATACTTAAATAGATGTTAACATCCAGAAATAGAACAAACACAAATGTTTATCCTAATGGGAATCGAACTCACGCCCCCAAGTGCAGAAGGCAGCTACACTACCAACTGAGCTAACGGGGCTGTCATTGTGTAATTTTGAATCACAGGATGCTGCTAGTTGTTCTATAATCAAAGAGGAACCCTATACATTTTGGAATAAAAATGCCTACGTGTTAATTCAGAGTATAAGCTGCCTCTATATCAAATTTAATTCAAATCCGTTCAACCGTAATGGAGTTGAGTGCGCCGGAACAGACACACTAATTACAGACAAACTTTCGCTGTTAAAAGGTGATGGCTTAACTCTTCTTTCCAATGAGTGTTCGGTATGGGATAGTCCTATTAATTACAATAATGGTTGGATAACTTTGCATGAATAAATAGAACCGTTTGTGTATCAGCGAGTCATAAATTGTTATTGTAGAAAAACTAGTAGTATCCCACGGTTTGATCCGCAATCCTACAGGAACCCTATATATTTCGGAATAAAACCACTACTAAAACAGATTTTTTTATAGGTAATCCATAAAACAATACAACCGTGCAACTGAGCAACCTTCCGCTGTGTTTCCGAGAAGCTACAACATGGGTTCTTCAAAAGGAGATTTAATAAAGTCTTAAAAGCTTGGCATCGTATCTGTGTTGCCTTTGATATTACAGGTATCCATAGGCGACGGTGACTGCTTACCATCAGATAGGCCGTCTGCTTCTTTTCTACCTACGGCATAAAATACAAACAAAGCAAAAAAAAAATGCTCTACCTTCTGTAGGGCAAAGTCTTTTGTCCCCATTGACTAAACTGGGAACTGATCCACTTGAGTTTTTGCATGAGCATATGTACATAGGATATTTTTTATCGCAGATAAATTTGCATATCCCTAAGGCTTGTCCACTCGGATAAAACTGCGGAACATTTTGTTACAATAAATTTAATTACCAAAAATTTGTTTATATTTTTAGGGAATACCGAAATAACCAAGATCTGGTAATAGATGAAGAAACAGAGCTGATGGTGTATACTCCTCAAATTTGGGCAGAATTCATCCCTGAGGAATCAATCGGTGATCCAAAAGATATTCATGTCATGATGCCTAGCATACCGATGCTGGTAAGTATTTTACAAGTTAATACAACCAATGTATGTATATTTTAATTTTATTATCCGTCGCCAGAATGGTGACGAAGAACCATCGCATACAATGAATTATCAGTCAACGAACGTATCTCTCTTTTGATCTATCTCATACATTATTTTTCCGTCATAAACCTTTAAAGTTTTAAAGACCCCCCGACTAAGCCTTAACCACAGACCTCACATTTTTTGGCCTCAACGTTGACTGCAGAATAATGGTGGTGTCGCAGCGTATAAGTGGTCGTCAAAATTTAAACCTTTTTGGTTTACGCTAGATTCAAAACTGTACCTTTTTACTAGAATTTTGAACAGATGAAGCACGGTGGGGATGCGATTCGTGCGATTTCGAATCTACGTGAAACAAAGTATTACACTTTTACCACAGACGTTTGTTCATTGCGACGCTGTTTTGAGTGTCCAGTACGTTAGGCCTAAAACTCCTTCATTATATAGAGGCATCAAATTAGCAGTTATGGTAACATCAAACTAGTATCTTCTAAGGGGCCGTTAAATGCATTGTTTAATATATTTTTATTTATCGTCATCATCATCAGCTAGAAGACGAAAACTACTGAACAAAGGCCTCTCCCTTAGAATGCAATACTCAACGACAACCTGCCATCTGCATTCACTGCATGCCTGCGACTCTCACAATGTCGTCGGTCCATCTAATGGGAGGCCTAGCTACGCTGCGTCTTTCGGTTTATGGTCTCGACTCAATTAAGAATCTTTCTTCCCCGTCGATTATCGGTTCTTCAAGAGATGTGGCCTACCCATTGCTACATAAACTTGCAAATTTTATCAGCTATGTTGGTGACGATGGATTTTTGGAGAATATTTTATTTTCAGACTCCGAGCATGGCTCTCTCCATCGCCTGTGTGACTCTGAGTTTTCCAAAAGGCTGGCTGTAGTCTCTTTTTATTAAGCCACGATTGTGGTTTAAAACTGTACTGTGGTACACAATTATATTCAAGTCAACCGTATTTTTTTTCTATTTCTTCCAGCAAGGCGCCGATATGATGAGTAAATACTCCTTTATACCTCGCAATATATTCAACCTTATTGCTGCCAGTATAAATTCTAAGGCCATTGTGAAACTAACTGCTCATGAGTATCTCTGGGGCTACCCGGAGCCTCTGATCAAACTAGCCAATACTGCTGTACCAGGGTTGTTCTATTATAACTCTAGTGGCATCATGGAAAGGGTGAGTTTCTTAAGATATAACTATAACTTATAAGCTACTAAAGTCTCTTCAAGGTGTGTCTGTGCGTACTACAAATTCAAATTATTTATTGACCTAATAACGAACATGCATTTATATTTATGTCACAAGATTAAGTAAAATTAAAATAATATAGCGCTGAAGTTATAGGATTATTTACGGGATATTTACCGTGGTAAGGTTGTGGAAGGAGCTCCCGATATTTCGGCGCAGTTACATGCACCATGTTCACGGGAAGACTAAAGAATGCGGGTGGTTGGTGAAAAAGTTCAAAGTTAGGTGCAGAATAAACGATCTACCCTCTTTCTTAGTCTTTTGCTACGGTTATTACTGAAACTCGAACTCGAACCTAAGTCTTGACAAAACACACTCACTGTATCACTGCGTATAATATTTTGAACGCGGACTTTTATTCTTAAGGCAACCTAATACTGGATTCCACGCACTAGCGAGTTGAAAACCATCACCTGGATTGAAATTCTGGCATTTCGAGATGGCAATAGTTTCCTTTACCAGCCTTGGTATGTAGTGGCGCTCGGTGGACAGGATTTCGGGATTATGAAATTCAATCCAGTGGTTAGGACCCGCGTCCAGCAGATGCTCAGCTCTGGCAGATTTGTGTCTCTCACCCTGTAAATAATCATATAACTTTAGTGAACAACCGTGATAGTTTAAAACAGTGTTTAATATAGCGTTATTTATATAATGTCAAATATTCAAATCACAGTAACATAAACTATTCAGTCTAATCCACATCATCGATGTAAGGAGAGTTGATGATCAAAAGTGGAGCCAATAAAAAGCTCAAGTTATATTCGATCTCCTTCGTAAAAATAAGAAATATCAACGCAATCAAAAATATCAATATGGTTTTAATCATGTGCAATGTTATTCTAATACAGACAGTGATCGTTTTCTTAAAAAAATGTTATTTTACACATCATTTCCTTAGATTCTCCAGTTTAAATTTTTACTGAGTAAAATAATTCTTCTAATCGAATATAGTTAAAGCTATAACTAAATATTATAATTCGAATTAATTAGAGCTGAAGCCATTATGAAATTTGGGAAATATAGTAGTAGAGTAGGAGTATAGAAGCAGTCGTTAGTAGTTGTAGTTGTACTTTTTTTACTACCAATGTCAATCCCTAACTTCTCTTTGGTTTTTCTTATTTAATTTTACTTTGATAATCACATACAAAAATCGTAATGTAAGTGATATACATCGGAATCATTCCGAACCCGACACGAACGGAAAAAAAAGAAGAAAATATAAGAAATTAATAAAACGAGAAAAATGTGAGAAATTATTAACGCTTTTTGTATGGATAAGTGCGAGCTAGACGTCAATCTTAAATACATATTTTATTTCCTCAGCTCTATGACGTGGGTGCTAAATATACAGTAGAGATTGGAACAAAAGATGTTGAAAAATTTAGCGTGAAAAAGGTTACAAAGTTTCGCAAAACAAAAAATAAGTCTGAGGATATAATCGACAGGTGATTATTCTGGGTTACGCGAAAAGGGTGTACTTAGCGGAAAGGGATCCATAGTGCCCATAATTATGATAATTTTTTACTATGGGAGTAACTCTGAAATCGTGAAAAAAATACCAAATGTTCCATAGAAAGAGGTAGCTAAATAGCTAAAAAACAGCTGTTCCATATATTTTGTAGAATCAACCCTTAAATAAGGGTTGATTCCATAGTGAAAGTTGTTCTTTATTGATGGGTACTATGGACCCCTTTCGTCTTATCACACCCTTTCCGCATAACCCTATTTAATAATACAAGTACTTATATTAATTTGAATATATACGTGTACTGCACATAAATATTCAAATATTTGTGTTTATATTTGTATATTTATGTATGATATAAAACTAGAAACTCCATAAAAAAGGTCATAAACACTCGACAAAATGTATGGAACAGCTATTTTTTAGCAATTTCAGGGTTGGTCCCATAGTAAAAGTTGTTCATAATGATGGGTACTACGGACCCCTTTCGACTTAGTACACCCTTTCCGCGTAACCTTGTGTCCATCTTGTGGGAGGACGTCTTACGTTGCACTTACCGGTCCGTGGTCTCCATTCGAGAACCTTTCGGCCCCATCGGCCATCTGTTCTGTGTGCTATGTGTTCTGTACCCTGCCACTTCAACTTGCTAATCACGTGGGATACGTACGTCAGTAACTTTCGTTCGTCTACAGATCTCCTCATTTCTGATTCGACCTTGTACAGAAACCCCGAGCATAGCCCTCTCCATAGCTCGCCGTGTGACTTTGGGCTTGCTAATGAGTTAATCAGAGATAATATTGCGACGCGATTTGCATAGAGAAAATTGGACAGCCGGTGAAATGACACAGGATTTTTAGGCTGGACGCAAACGTTTGGTTCATGATTAGCTTTCCGGATCTGAAATTCAGATTCGGAATTCCGTGACACTAGCGCAAACGTCCGGTTTTTTCTATTAGGAATTTTATACGACCGATGAGTATAGGCTCCGTTCTAACGGCGAAAATTTCGAAACGAACGTTAGGTTTTTTTTTTTCGCTCGGAAAAAATAAGAACATGTACATCTTGTTCAACATTTTGTACCTAAACTGAGCACTTAGGTTTCCGAGTCTGTATTTCTAATCATAATTTGTGTCTTTTATCGCATTTACAACGGGGAATGTTCTGAAGAACTGTTCGATCTAATGCCGGCATCGCGATTTTTTGATCGCACCAGCCGCCACCGCCTGATAGTTTATCCACATATCATTGATCGTTGGAGATCGCACACTGTGCATTTTACGCGTTTCTTTTTGCCTTACACCTGCAATTTGTGGAATGAGTGGCATTTCCGAGTAGCTTCAAAGGGGTTCTTCAACAGGGCTATTAATAGAGTTTTTAAGGGTCGGTAACGTATCTGTGATGCCCCTGGTGTTGCAGGTATCCATAAGCGACGGTAATTGCTTACCATCAGGCAGCCTGTCTGCTTGTTTGCTACCTATGGCATTAAAAAAAAACAGGAAACTGGATGTTTGCGTGCAGCCTCATGAAGTAATAATTCCTTAAGATATGTCGAGTAAAACTGCGGGCCAGCGCCCACTGTTTTACTCGCGTGGACAAACGTATAATTATAATTAGGTAACGTTATATATAACGTATAATTAAAATAATCCTTTGTTCAGTTACTAAAATAGTATCGTGTATTTTCACATGCTACTAGACACAATTGAAAGACGTAACAGTAAACACGTGACACGCGTAATACGTGTCTTGATATGTAGGTAGGAATTCAAATTCAAATATTATATTTTTATCAGAGACATACACAAATATACTGGGTTGTACAAATGTAAATGCTGTAACTCATCTCCTTGCCGAACAAATGCGGCAAAAGAAAAATTTCACGGTTACAAAATTGGGTTGTTCCATATTCTTATAATATTGTCAATAGTAAATAAATTAGTAACAAAAAACATATATTTACAACCCTTGCCCAAGTCTGCTTAAATTCCAATTTTTATGTTTTTTAGTTGTTATTTGTTTACATCGTATTTACACTCGGTCTCAACAAAATATTACAAAGATCGGATAAACGGTACGCAAGTATTTACTTTATATTCGCCAAAGAACCAAAACCACCAACATCATCATCATCATCAGCCAGAAGACGTCTACTGCTGAACATAGGCCTCCCCCTTTAACCTCCACACTGAACGACAACCTGCCATCTGCATCCAATGGATGCCCGATCCACTGGATCCATCTAGTGGGAGGCCTACCTACGCTGCGTCTTCCGGATCGTGACCATCAACATAGCTGCCAAAATTTACAAGTTAAGTTGCAATGCGCAGATCACATAGCTCGAATAACCGATAAAAGAAAGTTTCTTGAGTGGAGACCACGTACTGGAAGCCGCAGCGTAGGTAGGCCTCTTACTAGATGAATGGACGACAACTTGATGGTTGCGGGCAGCCGGCAGTGGCCGGCAGTGGCAGCAGTGGACATCTTATGGCTGATGATGATGAAATATTTTCAAGTTCTACGGAAACAATGCTCAGCAGAAATAACCACATACAGAAAAGTCAAGTTTGTTTTCTTTTCTGTGATAATAATTACCTAAGCTACCAATATCACGAATCCCTTTCGACGTAAGACTGTAGCATATACGCCAGAAACCCTATACTTTAGTGAAATAATAAAAAAAATGTTTTTAATCAACTTTTTACAATTTTATTACAGCTGTCAGCGCAAATAAATGCTTGGACCAAGTATGATTTGTAAAAGAAAATTAAATATCATAGTTATAAATTAATAATTACAGCATTTCATCAACCTCAGACATTTATATAAAAAAATATAATTATTTACAAAGTAAATGATTTTTAAGATTACCACGAAGAGATAGCTTATAGTGATGAGGCTGCCAGTTGTTACACTAGTTTTAAATCTTTTTTTATCCTATTTAGTTAAACAATAGGTTATTTCTGGTGTGACAACACAGATTTGCATACGAATTTATAAAAAAATATCGTACTGTCCCAGTAGACTCTTAGCTCAGTTTAAAATAATCTATTGACTTATTCCAGCGTCCAGAATTTCACTAAAGCCTACGAAGGGGCAGCTTTCCCCCCAGGCATGACTCGAGAGACACCCGTCTACATCTATCGACACAGCGTCTGCAAGATCTTCCGACTTCAGCTCACAGGTGGATTTTTATTATTTATGTGAATGTCAGAGCAATATATTTGCTCTCAGACGAGAACAAAGAAGGTTCGTTGCTATTTAGTTACTGTAATCTGTATTTAGACTTCCACTGCATGACAGACGAATTAAGAAGGGGATAATGAGTAGACAAATGTGGAATGAACGAATTAGGAATTGGACGACATGTTTAAATCTATAACTTAGGAAATCGAAATGTTTACAACGACAACTTAGGAAAAGAGAATTTGTAGAATGGATGAATTAGAGTGGACGACTCAGAAATTTGTACGAAATTTGTTTGACGTGTTAGGAATGGATGCACTAGGACCTGGACGACACAGTAATTTGTACAAAGACAACTTAGAAAAAGGACGTGTCAGGAATGGACAAATTAGGAAGTTGACAACTTTTGAAATGGACAAGTCAGAAAGTGGACATACTTTACCGAAAGAAGACTGCGATCGTCGCCCATATATTATCAAAAGCTGTTCTGAAACCTGTTGATTCGATCACTACCAAACTTCACAGAATCACTTGACACAATTGAAGATTGTCTAAAAATTTCATCAAAATCGGTCCAGTCGTTTTTCAGTCCACAGGGAACATACATTACACACATCGCCTTTCATATTTATAGAGATAGATAGATTGAGCTCATAATTCACAGTTAGATGGGCTTATATAATTATGGACACACCAAAGCACTGGAGTCCATTTTGTCAAAAAATATATCCAGATCTGGTTGTACGTTATTCATAAGTTAAATAAATATGAGTGGGTACTTCTTCAAAGAATGTAGAGAGCTGAGGGAAACGGGAGTGTACCTACGCTTGCGGGCTCATCCTCCGTCCAATACACGAACGTGATACTCATCTGTATATTATACCCCAAAAAGTACTTTTTAATATAGGAAAATTATACCCGTAATTTACAGAATTAAAATGGTCCTATGGTTTTAGGGTCCAAAACAACGGAGTACGGATCCGAGGCGTTCACGTATGACATCGCTAATGACACGCTCAATGACCACGAGTTGTGTCTTGACAATGGCAAGTGGTGTCCTGATGGCCTCCTCAGCCTTGCACCTTGCTATTTTAGTAAGTTTTACAAAAAGTTTTTTGGGAGTTTTTGGTTTGGATGGCAATATATACCTATATATAGGTATAAGGACCGAAAACAAAGACTGGTGATAGTGACAGCGATTTTTGATACGATGTAAGAAGATTTTTTTTTTCAAACATCAGTTTTAAAGATTTCAATATAACTGTTATCTATTTCAAAAAAAAGTTTCTCTAGTCTTTTAAAGTTCGTCATATAAGGCATATAAAATAATTATCCTGTTGAAGATAGAAGTTAAAGAACGACTTCCACACGTACACACAGTCACTGCCGCGCGCACGCACTTTTGTAACTACTTACCTAGTACCTACGCGGTGCATGGAGCCAGAGTTTTTCATACTTTACATTGCCGGTTTGCGGCCACAACCTCGCTTATCATCAGTAGAATTAGTGGCCAAACGTTTACCTATTCTATAAAATAACTAATATTATGAACGCTTATGAATATATCACTCTACACAAAGTATTTAGGATTCCCTGTTTCAGGGATGCCATGAAACAAGTAACACGTAACACCTAGACCCAGAGTAAATTTAAATTCATCATTCAAATATATTCCTGGCCAGGAATGGAACCCACTATCCTACCACGATACAATACTTATGATGATTTATGTCTGATGATGGAACCAGTAGGTAGATACTGGAACATCCTAGTCATCATCATCAGCCAGAAGACGTCCACTGCTGAACATAGGCATCTCCCTTATACCTCCAAACTGAACGACAGCCTGCCATTTGCTGAAAGCCCGCGACGAAGAAATAAATTTGCTACAGCGCTTACTCATTTTAAAGACGGTATTTTTTCCAACTTTTATTAAATAACAGGCTTGCACTTGATTGCCACTTCTCCTGATGATAAGCGGTGATGTATTCTACGATGGAGCACACTTGCCTAGGAGGAACCGATTCACTCGCGTTTCTATACTCGCTTTTTGATCTTATTCCTACGTCAGACTTCCACTACCGCAACTGTCAAAAAGCTCACTCCCACATCTTGCAATGCAAGAAACATACCGTTCGATTTTTCCACTCCTTTATTCCGCGGACCTACGAGGTGTGGAATATCCTTCCCCCAAAGGTCTTCTCGCCGAGCTTCAACATGAAGCGTTTTGAAAAGGGTGTTAACATCTACCTCTCCGGGCTGGCAAAGCACCGTCAACACCGCTAGTGTTGCAGGTGTCCATAGGCGGTGGTTTCTGCGTACCATCAGGCGGACCACATGCTTGTTTGCTGCTCTTTTTATAAAAAAAAAAAAACTAGGACTAATATATCAAGAAGAGCACACCACGGCGTCACAATAAGTATTTTTTTGGGGCTGCTGCTTACCACAACACAGAGTCATTCATAAGTAATTGACGCAGACCTACTAAGAAACTTAACCGGCTTTCAGATTTTCCTTTTGCTGTATCCCGAGGTCATTTCCTTGACGCTGATCCTCGGATGCTTACCCGGTTCGAAGGCCTCAAACCAGATAGGAATCTGCATTCTACAGAGATGGTCATCGACCCGGTAAGTAAGCGCATTTCTGAGTTCCACGTTGCCACTTTTTATTTTTACACTCGATAGGATCTGGTATTTTTATACGAGTTGGAGCGCACCCTTGAAAATTCTTATACAATTAGTGGACAAATAAAATTTATGAAATTTTCATATCATATGATTTTAGGCCTCGCGCGATTTGTACTGTTATTTTCTGTGTGTTTACATTTTGTAGTTAAGATGTATGGGAGCATGTATGCACCTATTTGCCAACTACAAAGTTAAGTTTATCCTTAAATTTTTTTTTAACCTTTTTTCGTCAAGACTGCAGCAGTGATTCGCGGAATGGATGAATTATCTACGTACATAGTTATTTAGTTTGTACGGAACCCTCAGGGTGCGAGTCTTACTTACACTTGTCCGAGCCTAATTTTTATACAAGTTTAACTCACCAGAAAATAGAATCAGTAAAAAAATACTTTTTTTGCACTGTATAATTTCATTTTCGGCTTACGGCATTTCTTTGATTACGTAAACCTAAAAGTTGAGAAATGAAGAACACATTTTTAGGGCTGGTATCCTCAATTTGCGAGTCCTACTCGCACTCGCACTTTATTTTAATCGAAGCTGATTTAATTGAGGTTTTACCCCGCGGTTTCACCTGCGTGGTTATGAAAATCGGTGATGATCATGATGGTGAAAAGTAGCCTATATGTTAATCCAGGACATAAGCAATGTATATTCCAAATTTCATCCAAATCCATTCAGCCGTTTCTGCGTGATTGAGTAACAAACATCCATCCATCCATCCATTCAAACTTTCACATAAATATGATAATTAGTGTTGTGATGTGATTGGTGCAGGGCCGAGGATCGAACCGGGTGCCGTCAGATCATAAAGCACACATGCTACCGCTCCGAAAAAAGTGCCATGCCAAATTTCAATACTTTATGTCTGTTCTTTTTACAGAAAATCGGCGTGACACTGTCTTCATCTCTATCAGTGCAGCTTAACTTGGCACTTGGTGACATTGGATACAACGCCGAGACACGGCGATTTAAGGATACTGTACTTCCAGTCTGTCATTCTATAATCGTAAGTATTTTTACACGTTTTATGCACGTTTATAAGAACCAGTGATACTAAGTCTACTATTTTCATATAAACTTTCGACCCTTTTTTCTTCCCTTAATCCGGCCCTTGAGCAAAATAACATAACCTATACTTCAATCTGGTCATATCTAAGCATATTCGTGAAAACCGCCATGAAATCTATCCAGTGGTTTAGGAGATGTGTGTGGACAAACAAACAAACAGACAAAAATTCTAAAAACTGTCTTAACGTGTTCAGCTGATTATTAAGACATATGTGTATCTATATTTTTTTATATCTCGCAATTGCAGTTTTTTTATCTCTACGTTGTTATTATATTATGTATGTATAGATATAATCGGCTATCAGACAAGTACTTTATTTGATGAAAATAACAGGCTTAGTGAAAAATATATATTTAAATGTAATAATACACTTACTGCAGAAACTATTTATATGAGATAAAGTTTTGAGATAAGGCAATTTAAGCATTGCTTAGCTTAAGTAACGATTATAAGTTTAGTAAGACCGTAAAAGTTTTCGATTTAGGAAGGGATGCTCTGTCCCTTTCCTGCAAGTGTCAGTACTTACACGTGACGTCATTCGTAAGTATGGTCGCGGTCTCTGTCTAACAAGATATTGAAATCCTTATATCTTCCTTAATTTTGAACTCATTAAAATTTTGTTTTCGGTGTACGGCTTTAGTAAAAAAATGGTCAACTTTTTAAAAATACTATTATAAAAAACAGTCCGGTGGTCTATTATGAAATTATGTTACATAAGGAATCAACCTTGAAATTTACAAAAATGCTGTTTCATTTATATTACAAAATGTATGGAACAGCCGGTTTTCCGCAATTTCAGGGTTAGTTTTTGAAAGTTGATCGTGATAATGAGTACAGTAACCTGTGATTAACATCAATCTCAAAAAACTGGTTAAAATTGTTTTTGTTTTGATCATACATTGTATTTTATTGATAATTAATTATTGTAGTCATTATTGCCGAAACTTTAGTAATACTAATGACCTTCTAAAAAATACCTACCTTGAAATTTAACACAATCATGTCCATTGAAGTATTAGCGGTAAAAAAGAGTTCAACGAGTTGTGCCATTCGATGAACGCACATTTATATTTAGTTAAGTTTATTGCATTATCTGTGCACGTGCACATCACTATTTGAGTCGACTGATTCGTTGTGCATGCGACTCCATCACTAATTGTAAATAGAGCACAAAAATGTAACATCATATGGGGCTACTTTTTGTCTTGTTTTGATCGTTTTGTAAACGGCAACTGCATTCCGTTACGGTTGACCATAGTAGCCTGCCTTACAACAACCTTGACCATATAATAGTTTGAACAGTAATATGAAGCCGGCTTTCTTATTTCCTGAGAGATATAACCTGGGCCTTGTCAAGGCCAGGGTGAATAGGTATAAACTCAAGGTCAAAGTCAAATTATTTATTGCACATTATGTTATGCTAAGTATATATTTAACACTTATATTAACAAAATGACCCAATTAGGATATGGCAATTTAGGTATCGAACGGCTCGATCTGTTTATAATGTTTTGTATTTAGATAATTTTCAACTGAATAATAGCACTTTTCAATTAATACGTTTTTCAAATTCTTTGAGAAATTTTGTTCATTTTCGTCACTCTTTAAGTCGTCGGGTAATTTATTAAATATTTTTGAGAACCACTACTATGCATTTCTAGTCTCGATTTTGGGATTGCTAATTTATGCTTAAACATGAGCGGATGTTTACGTGGTAATTCTGAAACCTTTTTAAAATATTCCGGGTATTTTTTTACTAAATTGCAAATATCAAAGATGTAAATTGACGCGACGGTTAGGATTTTATATTTAACAAAGTAATGTTTGTGGAATTGTACTTTGGTGATATCTGGAGTTTTATTGTAAGTCTCCATGCTTCATCTTCGACAACATCTTCGCTTACCAACAGACGAGTTGGTGGTCAAACGCGGACTCATTCGCGATAAAAAAAACATATAAGTTGTTTCACATCGATCGTCGTGACCGCATCAAAAGTACTATGTACTATGAAGGAAGCTGAGCCGTATATACTAAATATTTATTGAATACCTACATTTTGTATTGTTCTGCAATATGAGGAAACATGCTTAAATTTCTGTATTTAGGAATTACCTGCTGATTTGAAAAATATTATTGTCATGTTCCCCCTACGTCATTGAACTTTGCTTGCCATAAATATCTGTTTTGATTCCAACATCGTTATTGGATAAGCATTATAAATAAGTTAATTCATTAAAAGATTTGACTATTCAAGGTTGACAGATTGTTTTTTTTGCCTCATAAGAAACGGAATATAATAAAATATAAAAGCGCTGATCGACGAAAACAAAAGTTAAACCATAGAAAAATATCTAATATCTATTTAAATATGTATTTAAACATACACATGTATGTATATCAGTCTGTGGCATCCATATTACAAGCTTTGCTTAGTTTGGGGTCAGATGATTAGTGTGCAATAATGTCCCAGATAGAAAAATAAGGTATTTCGCATTTTAATTTCATGTCAGAGAGAGCGCACTTTAGCAAGATATGACGTCACGCCTTACGCGATACAAAATTCTATATTAGCGCGCGCCATGCGGGAAAGTGACAGAGCAATCCCCCAGAAAACTTTGAACGCTTATATTTAAACCACAGAATTTTCTCTATTACATCTTGAACGTTAAAGTTCTGAACTTTATTAGCCAACCAGCTTTTGCCCGCGGCTTCTGATATTTTGCTGGTTTATAAAGAGTGAGCTTTCTTGGACAAAATTATCCTTATTCTAACTTTTTTATCTTTCAGAAACATCCAAAGTTGCCATCGGTGGCTTACACAGCCTTCTTAGTGTTGTATACATATGGACCTTATATTGTACTTACCATCACAGTGGTGTGCCTGCTCGTAGCACTGGGGCTTTTGGCGTATTCAATCAAGTTGTGGTACAGAGTAGCTGAAAAAAGAACTATCCTGTATGAAACGAGACAAGGAAAAGATGTCGTGGACGCTTACTATCCACTAATAAAATAAGTTTCTATTTTTAACCAACTTTAAAAAAGGAGGACGGTTCTATGGTGTTTAATGTACCTATTTCCCCGCCAAATGTTAACCGATTAAAAAAAAAAACTTGTTCGGTAGGGTATATTTCCAATTTGGTCCCATTGTCGCCAAGTCAGGATCTGATGATGAGATATATCCCAAGGGAATTGAGGGCAAACTTCAAATTATATAGGCACACACGTTTTTCATATAATTTTGAAGTCGGTTTTTAATGTGATCCACTTGTTATAAGTAGACAGTTACCAAATAACTAAACAAAACAGGGTGTTGATTTGCTATAGCATAATATTCAAAGCACATCTACCACAGACCATATAAGCAGTGCCCTTAAAATTCTTTGAAACCCCTGCGGTTATTATAGACTGATTTTTAATCAATATAAATTTAAGACTGTCAGATAAGGACGCCAAATTACCAGAATATGCGTCAGAGTATCAAAGCGCAAGCACAAGTTCAAGGCAAGTTGGTGATGATGGCAATGACATCCGACAATCACCCAACTCCCCTTCTAGTTAAGCCTCCTTTAAGTTGTTTAAAAACGAAAGCGTGTTCTATAGTTTTTTTATTGGTAATTATTATTATATATCTTCAGACCTTCAACGGTCTTGAACGAACGAACGGCCAATGTCCAAGTTTTTTAACCGACTTCCAAAAAGGAGGAGGTTTTATATTCGACTGTATGTTTTTTAAATGTTTTTTATGAACCGATTTTGATGTATCTTTTTTATTTGAAAGCTGGTGATTCCCGTGTGGTCCCATTTCAATTTGGTCCAGTTCTGACATTTTTGTGAAGTCTTTTTTTATAGCATAGCAAGGTAGCATACTGGCTCCTCCTCTGTTCACCATACACATGGACGGCATCATCATCATCATCATCATCAGCCTGCATACGTCCACTGCTGGACATAGGCCTCTCCTAATGCACGCCACTGAACTCGGTCGGCAGTTTTTTGCATCCAGTTTTTACCCGCCGTTTTACGCAGGTCGTCACTCCACCTGGCCGCAGGGTGTCCTACACTACGTTTACCTAAACGTGGTCTCCACTCCTGAACTCGTCTACCCCATCGGTTATCGGTTCTTCGGGCAATGTGGCCGGCCCACTACCACTTCAGCTTACTAATCCTTTGAGCTATGTCGGTAACTTTGGTTCTATGTCGAATCACTTCGTTCCGAATTTTATCCCGTATAGAAACTCCGAGCATAGCTCTCTCCATAGCTCGCTGAGCGACTTTAAACTTGTGGACCAACTTAACCGTGAGTGTCCACGTCTCGGCACCGTAGGTCATAACGGGTAGGACACACTGGTTAAAGACCTTTGTCTTGAGACACTGTGGTATGGACGACGTAAAGACCTGACGAAGCTTACCAAATGCTGCCCACCCAAGCTGAATCCTTCTATTGGCTTCTTTCTCGAAGTTGTTCTTACCTAACTGCAGAGTTTGTCCTAGGTATGCGTACTCTTGAACAACTTCGAGGTGAACGCCATTAACTACTATCGGCCCCGGGTCTATGTGACTATTGAGCATGATCTTTGTCTTGTCTATGTTCATTCCGAGGCCGATGCGTCTAGAAGCGTCAGCCAGGCCAGACAGCATGTCTTGCAGGTCCTGCAGCGACTCAGCCATTAGGACTATATCGTCAGCAAACCGTAAGTGTGAGAGGCATTCGCCGTTTACATTAATGCCCTTACCTTTCCAGTCCAGAGTCTTAAACATATCTTCCAGGACACTCGTGAACAGCTTCGGGGATATTACATCTCCCTGTCTCACTCCCCTGCGCAATTGGATATGCTTAGACTGCTGATTCTGTACTTGGACACTCATAGTTGCGGCATCGTAAATACATCTCAACACCTCGATGTACCGACAGTCAACTTGGCAACGCTGCAGAGACTCCAGAACAGCCCAGGTTTCGACTGAGTCAAAGGCTTTCTCATAGTCCACGAACGCAAGACACAGGGGTTGGTTATACTCTTCGGTCTTCTGTATAACCTGCCTCACTGTGTGTATGTGGTCTATGGTGCCAAATCCTGAGCGAAACCCGGCCTGCTCCGGGGGCTGAAACTCATCAAGTCTTCTAGCGAGGCGATTTAGGATGACCCTCGAAAACAACTTATAAACGTGGCTCAGAAGTGAGATGGGGCGGTAGTTCTTAAGGAGCGTTTTGTCTCCTTTCTTGAAGAACAAGACTACCACACTTCTGCTCCACGCCTCTGGAGTGCTCCCGCTGTTCAAAACGGTACCAAATAACTTCCGAAGCTCAAGGAGTACGGGCTTACCCCCTGCCTTCAATAGCTCCGAAGTTATACCGTCTTCACCTGGGGCTTTTCCGTTTTTAAGTTGTCTGAGGGCCAACTCGATCTCGCCTAAACTGACGTCCGGCAACTCGTCAGTGTAGTGGCGGGCTAGTTTTGCACGAGAATCCTCTGCGCTGGGTTTAGGTCGTGGGCGTGGGAAGCGTACAATCGGCCGTAGAAGTCTTCAATCTCCGAGAGCACCTCCGGCTTTGAGACGACAGTGTTGCCATTTGAGGTTTTGAGCTTTGTCAGATGGGCCCTACTAAGTTGTTTGGCAAAGACTTTGGACCCCCGATTCTGTTCAATAGCCTCTTCAATTCGGCGTGTGTTTGAACGTCGGAGGTCACGCCGTACAAACTTAGAGACCCTCCGATTGAGCTCGCGCAGCTCTGATGCTGGGGCATCCTGCTTACCTCGCCTTAGATCTATAAGCCGGAGGGTCTCATCGGAGAGTTTAGACTTCGTACCTGTACGCTGCGATTTACAAAACTTCGCACCCTCCTCCCTGAGGATTCTTGCTATATGTTGGAGTCCCTCATCCACGTTATTTGAGGTTTCCAAAACAGCGAATCTATTTTCAAGTTTGAGCTGAAATGTGTCGGATCCCACTACAGTTTGGATCAGATTAGGTCGGAGCGTAGAATTCATCAGACGACATCTTTCAAGCTTACAGTTGATATTCAAAGAGCCCCGTACAAGCCTATGATCGCTTCCGGTATAAAACCTGTTAAGCACTGAGACATCTCTGAATATATGCTTCTTGTCTGTCATGATGAAATCAATCTCGTTTTTGGTTACCTTGTCTGAGCTTTTCCAAGTCCACTTTCGGTGAGGCTTTTTCTTAAAGAACGAATTCATTAAGAAGAACCCCTCCTTTGCCATGAAGTTAACTAGGATATGACCCCTGTCATTCCTGCTTCCAAACCCATGTGGACCGACTTTTGATTCGCTGCGAGCCTGTACTCCCACTTTAGCGTTGAAGTCCCCCATGACAACGTTGTAGTGAGCTCTAGTGGTGTTATGTAGAGCCGAAGATACGTAGTCCAAGGTTTCTTCGTATTCTTCGTCTGTGTATCGGCAACAGGGTGCGTAGACCTGTACAACTTTGAGTGTATACCTCTCAGTCAGTTTCAGTATAAGGTACGCAACCCTTGCCGACACACTGGACATTTCTACAACGTTGTCAGCTAGGGACTTGTTGACGAGGAACCCCACGCCACCTTGGGACTGTTGGTCGCCCTCTCGGTAATAGAATAGGTGGCCAGAATCCAGAGTTACGGTGTCCTCCCCCTGTCTTCGGACTTCACATAGCCCCAGGATGTCCCACCTAATCTTTGACAGCTCGACCTCAAGTGCTACCATCCTATCATCAGTCCTCATCGATCGTCCGTTGTACGAAGCCAGGGTCAGTGGTTTTGATTTTGGGTGGCCTGCGGTAACCCGGGGATTCTTAGCACACCCCACCCCGCCGTTACCATGGCCGCCACCTTGGCCAGGAATAGCGAGGCTACCGGGAACTAGGGGCCGTTTTTTTGTTGTACTGTGCATTGGAGGTGATGCCCATAATCACCACGCTGGGCAGACGTGTTGGCGATCGCAGAACGTAGCTTCGCATCAGAAATGCTGCTCCCCATCCCTGATCTGTGGTATTTCAGCTACGTTTGGTTGGAAATGGTTATACCGCCATTTATCGGTTCGCCAGAGCCTCGTTCGTTGTTCAGCAGGATGTACCACGGGCAGGTGAGGTTGACTTAGAGCAAGTGGTGGTTTGTGCTCCCTTACAAGCCCATGGACGGCATACTAAGACTTAATATCCCAAACGCAGAACTCATCTGTTATGCAGATGATACAGCAGTGATCTTTTATGGGAAAGACTGGTATAGCACAGTTTTGGCGGCAGAGGAAGGTAGGTATGTCTCACCTGGCTCAATGGCAAGATGCTAACTTGTTGTCCCTAAATGTGAAGAAAACACATTTTATAGCATTCCACATTACCAAAGCATCTGAGCTGGAACTAAGCCATCTCACTATACGTGAAACCGCTCGTCTACATCTCACTGGACCCGACACTGACGGACACCCTAGCAGCACGATCAATATAGTATACTCTACAAAATATCTAGGCATTACGGTTGGTGAAAATGTATCTTTTGAAGAGCACCTAGTAACACTATCCAAACGAGTACGCAGGTTAATCTACGTGATGAAGATTCTTCGACCGGCTGCCTCTATAGAAGTCAGAAGGCTAGTTTATACCTCTCTATGCCAATCTATCCTCCAATACTGCATCGGGGTATGGGGTGGCGCAGCCAAAACTCACACGATGAAGCTGGAACGTGCTCAAAGAGGGGTATTAAAGGTGATGCTGGGCAAGCCACGTATGTACCCCACCGAAAAACTGTACCAGGAAGCATCATTTCTAACGGTGCGCCAGTTATTTATTATGCGCGCTGTCGCCAAAAGGCTCACTGCACCTCCCCCACAGCAGTCTTCTGATATAGAGAGGGCTGCTTGTCACATACTACCAAAAGCCAGAACTGTATTTGCCCGGAGACTACCAAAATATGTCCACATTTATGCATACAACGAAGTATGTAAACTACTTGACCTCCAAGAATGTACTTTTGCAGAAGCAAAATCAAAATTAAGAAGATGGCTATTCTCCCCTCTCATATGAAGAAACAGAAAGACTTGTTAAACTAAAAGTGATTTACAGGCCTTCACACAAGGCTAAATACCCAGAGTGGAGATCTGAGAATCCGCAGTTGTCTTTCGCATAGAACTTTAGTTACAGCCATCCCAAAACACTTCTCCCAAAGCATCAAACACTCAATGATACTCAGCCTAATGCAATTTTTTCCAGACAAGCAGTGTGAAGCTTCATCCATCCGACCCTTATACAGATCCTTAAGCATACGTTGACTTGCCACAGAAATTAGATGTTGTACTGTAAAATACTAAAGCAGGATTGCCTATTAATTCAGTCCTATGTCTTTTAAACATGTACGAGCTGTGCTAAATATGTACTATGTTTAACTGGTTCCACTGGGCACCCAAGACACAAGCTTTGTTGCCTAGTTTGGGGCCCGGAGCTAAAAGTTCATGCATTTTCTTAGCCTTAATCACAGTAAACTAATTAATTATAACTAAGATCTAAGATAACTTACTTTTTAAGGCTTAAACGGAAATAAAGTTAAATATTATATTGATAATTATTGTATAACAGGCCAAGTAGTTTTAGTGTTTAGTATTACGCGTCTTTAGTGTTAGTTGGCTTGTAATTTGTTTAGTTAATAAAGGCATTTGATCATGTTTAGTAATAAATATAAGTGATGTTGGGATCGCAGAGATCATTTGAATATATTATGGTCACACGACGATTTAATTATAATGCTTTTATCATTGTGTGATTTGACCGACGATTTAAAAAAAAATAGATTCAACATAGACGCGCCAGAACGGCAACAAAATGTAGTGCTTAGATGGGACACATTATTTTATTCGCGCATTTAACAAATGAGTTGTAACTTGTAACGGTATGCGAATAAAGTTGTTTTTTGCGAATGGTTATTTAAAATCGGTCCACAATTTTGGTATGATTACATGGCATGTTCCTTTTATTAACGAAAAAACTACAATTTATATTCATATTTATATGTGGAATAATAAATTCCATATTTTGCCCTGCTTAAATGTGCGATGATATAAAATGTTTTCTCGAGAAAATATACGTACGAAAGCAGGATGAAAAAATGTACATATGTATTCCCATTTTGTTGCCATCACCTACCGAATTAAATTAAAATTAAAAAAAGAAAAGCTATTATTTATAATTTCAGCCGTGGTCATCCTATTGCTGGGCAAAGGCCTCCCTTCCTTTCTTCCACTCCTCTCTGTTCTGTGCTATGGTGGACCAGTCTGTTGCGTGGGAGCCAAGCTCGTCCCGCCATCTTTTTCTGGGCCTTCCAAGGGGTCGCATAGCATGCGGCAGCCATTCTGTAGTTGTTCTAGCCCACAACTCATCCGACATTCTACTTACGTGGTCAGCCCAGTCCCACTTTAGTTTGCCGGCTTATAATCAATCTAATATCAGAAAAATTACTGAATGTAAAAATATATATATGAGTAGATTCATAGTTTTAAACTATCACGGTTGTTCACTACACCACCCGTGATAATAATGCTGGATATTTACCGTGAAAACGTTGTTTATGGAGCTCGCGATATTTCGGCGCAGTTCTTACATGCACCATTCACAATCAACCCATAAACAGCCTCATCACGGTAATTATCCCTTTAATAATCATATAACTGTATCAGATAAATTATTTGTATAGGTATAGGTAGATGTCAAAGTGACAGATGTCAACAAAACAGGTATCAGTAACATTATCATCTTCTGCCCACGATCACCACCGGATGATGTAGATCTCTTACAGGTGTCTTAGATTTTTTTTTTAATTCGCTAGCAATGCATTTTTTTAGTAGTTTGATCTATCGTATTAAAGATCGTTGATTGTTATCATTAAAACCATTAAAAGTACTGAGCTAGGTGTATAATGGGTTTAATTGTTCTGTTGTGATTAGTTCAAGTAGATACCATCAGATACTTAACTATCATGAAGATATTATCATCATCATCATCACTTCACTATATATATAAAATTTCCATGTCACAATGTTAGTTACCGTACTCCTCCGAAACGGCTTTACCGATTTTTACCAAATTTTATATGCGTATTCAGTAGATCTGAGAATCGGCTACTATCTATTTTCCATACCCCTTCACCGATAATATGCAAAATATCAAGTAAACTTTTCATTTTGATTCAAATAACATTTTTATTTAATTTTTTATTAATAGTCGTGCGTTTGACCGCCATTCATCTGATGGTTAAGCGATGATGCGATCCACGATTGAACACGTTTGCCTAAGAGAAACCGTTTCACTCGTGATTTGAAGAAAGACACCCAGATTGTAACTATCGGGGAACACCTATTCAGGCAGCGCTTAAAGACTAGCAGTTCGCACAATAAAAGTGGAATCAAAGCGTACCAACCAATAATGTATGTATAATGTAACCAATATGTATAAAATAAACCAACCAAGTGTCGATTTTTCGTGCCCGCTCTGGTAGTCCGATAGAAAAATATGTACCTACTTGTGCAAGGCAACGAGATAAGCAAGATCCATGTACAAGCCACAGTCTATACACGAGCATCAAAAAGATAGTGGTTGGTGACCTCTCCTGAAATTCCGTCGAACTTATAAGTATGTAAGTATGTGATAAATAAAGTATTTTGTCTGAAGTAAAACCTTTTTGATGGCGTGCGCCACGTTTCGCGTGTCGAAGGAGGTTTATAAGGTCTTTTCACGCGTTCTATTGTTATTTTAGTAGGAACAACAATCAACAGATGGCGCAAAAAAACTTCAAATCAAAATGAGTTACCTATACCTACTAGGTACCTACATGTCATCATTTGAGTACCTAATACCCTATTTAAGTATTAAGTATTAGACCTATTTAGATTTTCCGTAACAATTTAAGTACGGACGGATTTTGAGAATTTTATATTACTTATAGTAAAGTAACTAAGTCCATCTGACTTTTTACTATGGAAACTGACGTGGTTTTCACACATTTTATTTATAATACACGGGAATTGCTCACGTAAGATTATGCCGGTTACTCCGACTATTGTTTCAACCGCATTCGGCGGTCTTTAACAAGATGAATGCGCGCGCGCGGCTACGTCTCATTTTGACCTAATCTTGCGTGAGTAATTCCCGTGAAATATAAATAAAATCCATCTGACTTTTTGTTACTTTTTCATGACGTACCGACCAAGACCCTTACGGCTTGCTGTTTTGAGCGAATCTGTTCAGGTGATCAGAAAAGTTGCGCGACTGCAAAGCATATCTCGGCGCGTTTAAGTTCACGTTCGCGTGATTTCCCAAACTGCGCTGTTTTAGCGCTAATTCAAGCCCGCTTTAAGAGTAGGCGTAAGGACCCATGTCAATTTCGATTAGTATGTATATTTCGGAGGGATATAATTTATTATAGTCTCTATTATGAGAATATAATGAGTATCTACAAATCGTGGTCAAAGCTGCAGAGCACAGCTAGTTTTATAATTAAAAATGATAGAGCCTGACACTTCTGCTGTAGAGACTTCAAATACGTACCTACTTGGTGATAGAAAATTGCTCGTGTAGACCTCAACTAATGGTCGCCCAGTGTACCTAAGCCTGGGATCGTAAACGGGCTAAGTACAGAGAATATTGTACACTCAATAAATAGGGTGGGCTATTAAACCGAAAGTGTTTAATTTTGCTCGTTTATGGCGGGACATCCCTGTCGATTGTGCACGAGAATAGGTTTGCATGGTAAAACTCCAAATCAATATCATACCTTTTATTTAGCACATATGTTTCGGAAATTTCGCTGCAAATTGAGACAGTGGGAGCTTTTTACGAGTATATATAAGTCCGCGGTTGACCACCACAATAATGATGTCAATATAAAATATCTTATGTAATTTTTCGACAAAATTCAAGTGAATATTCTAATTTAGCTTGCAATAAAATGTAGACTAAATGTCTACTACTAACTAAATAACTTTTGGTTCGGGCATTTTTTTTTTTTTTATATTCATGCGTATTTTTTAATACCTTAAGGTAAACACTGTTTAAAACTATTACGGTTGTTCACTACTGTTATATGATTATTTACGGGATATTTATTGTGGTAAGGTTGTGGAAGGAGCTCCCGATATTTCGGCGCAGTTACATGCACCATGTTCACGGGAAGTCTTCCCGTGAACATAGTGAAATATCGGGAGCTCCTTCCACAACCTTACCACGGTAAATATCCCGTAAATAATCATCTTAGGGTAAGGCCTCATCCCTGGAGCCGGGGTCTTAGAATACTTCTTCAGTATCCCCTGCCTTTTGTAAGTGCCGACTAAAAGAGGGCTTTTCGAATCGTGGGTGGTCAGATTTGGGGATCTGACTTCCCATTCATTGAATGAGCGAACCCAGGGAAGACAAAGGCGCAGCCCACATTGCGCCGTTGTCTTCACTGGGTAAAGGAAAGGAGCGGAAATTCTCAGAGCATTTCTCGGGAGTGTTGCTTCAAGCAGCATGCTAGGAGGGTTATCGGTGCATTCTTATAGAGACCCCGGTGCTCTCCATCTGGCACACTCTACTCAGTTATTCATACGATCAATATATTATTTCATATGTAAAAAATATCTCTCGAAGTTGTTGATCATTACACCTATCTTGGACAGATTGTTCAGTTAGGTAAATCTAGGTCACCTCCCACTACATCGACCGACGAAATTGCCAGATTCGCGGGCATCCAGTGCATGCAGATAGCAGGATGTCGTACAGTGTGGAGGTTAAAGGGAGAGGCCTATTTCCGGCAGTGGACGTCTTCTGGCTGATGATGATGATGAAAAAATATAAGCTGTTAATAAAATTACAACGGGGTTTTCAGTGGGGGCAATCTCACATAATCTGGCTACACCTAAAGCAGATGGGTGCTTTTAGAAGATTTTCTCCCCGTCAACAGAGTAAATAAATATTAAAGACACCTTTTTTACTGCACCATCTGCTTCAGGCAGTGCTAATCGGGTTTGATCAACGCGCAGCTTTTTCCTATCTTAAAGTCGACCTACGAGATCTAGGTGAAACTACATGTAAGTATACTATTGGTAGAGATCCTAAGTATTATGATCACATAACCATTATAATATTCTCATAGAATATTAAAAGCAAATAGAGCGAGCCAAAACCGCAGTATAAGGTAAGCACTCTCAACCGATTACGTTTGTGGGACGCATGGTATTTTCTGAAGTTAGGTACCAAGTGTTTCGATCCAATCTGAAGGATTGGTACTGACTGACTTAAGTCAACGAAGGTATGGAACTCCATCAATGTTTCCTGAATTACAATCCAAAGTGAATGTACAAAGATTTCATCTAAATAGTTAGTTTATTTATTTTTAAATTTTTAGTGAAACTTAATAGTATAAAACTTAAAAAATAGATTTGGTGACTGGGCCAATTACGAGTTTCCGCCTATAGACATAGAGTGAGTAGATATCTTCGAAGTCGACGTGTTTCATCTTCGACTACATCGTCGCTTACCAACAGGTGAGTTGGTGGTCAAACGCAGACTTATTCACGATGAAAAACAACGATGTGCTCTATCTTCGACCAAACTGTCGCTTACCATTACGCAAGTTGGTAGCTGAGTATAGAGCTATGTAAAAGAAGTAACATGAACTGCTTTTTTGCTAGGACTTGTGGGCAGCATTCAAAACTCAGCGAGCCGTGCTAGCTAAACGTTTGGTCACATCTGTAGAGACACCACGACACGACCCCATAATATAACGAGTTATTATACTACGTCGCTGCATCCTCAAGATTTTTATTCACCAGGTAGTCCACTCCTAGACGTACTGGGCACCGAACACTTTTTTTAGATCTAAAAACCTCAAATACACAAAATTAGTACTGTAACGACCTAACCGGTAGTGGGGAGCGGCCGCTCGCACCTCTCAACCGTTTGTCAAGTCGCCATTCGCTTCTAGTGTTCGGGCATCGAAGCACGCGTCGCACGCGTTATCCGTCTATTTTCTGTCCTATAGATATACTCGTAAATATATTATTATTTTTTCCTCTTTCGTCTCAACAAGTGAAGTGAAGTGATAAAGCTACAGTGATAGTAATGAATGTAAGTACTAAGTACCCTTCGGGTAATTTCTAACGATATCTCCTTAAATGTGCATGAATTGTTGGTTTCTATTATCATAATTCGAAAAAATCTTTAACGTTTTTTACATAACTACCCTCGTTTTTTATATACTTTGTTAGATATCGAATAAATGCAGATATAATCTACCTTTAATGGATATTCGGAAAGCATTGTAATGTACCTACCTGCTGCTTTACCCATTCTTAGTCTTACTTAGGTATCTACCTACCTTTTTGTTGACATCCGAACCGTGATGCGATTGCGGTCATTGTCTAATATTTTGATGGAGCCGTGTTGCGAATATGGCCTACTTATTTAAATTAACCTGTTAACTACCTGCCATTGATGCACTGTAGTGAATAAAATTATATTTTAAATTTAAAGAGTTGTAATGCGATTACAACCAAATTTACTATAAACAACCGTGATGCGATTACGGTAGCTCAATAAGTACCTACTTAGTTACTTTTCCTTGTTTTTTTTTTTGAGTGGTGATGCGATTACCACCTTAACGTGCGTCCTAATGACCATTGTTTCATAATGTCTTTACGAATTATGGAAGTGACCGTTCCCATTCGACATATCATGGGATTTGATCTGTAGATCTGTAGGAGTCTGTCAAAGAATGTGGCACAACATCTAAGATGCCGACGTCCGATGTTCTAGCGCCGGAAAATCCGGCGCCCGAAGTACCGGCGCCCAAGATTCCGGCATTGGCTGATGACATTTTAGAAGCCTTAGGCATCTAAAACAAAAATCGAAATCTTTGCGCCCATGATAGGAGAAGAGGTTTCTCAACGTTGGGGTCAAATAGTAGCGGAGGGATTAACAAGGAGGCATTACAAAAAATTATGGAAAATATCCACATTCGGGAAAATTTCAAGTTATCATAGGCTCCAGAACTAAATGTCGAATTGTCGACTGTTTTGTCGGAGTCGACAAAAAACAGGGATAAGCGCTTAGAAAAAGCGCAAACCCATTTAGGAACAGGTATCGAGATTTACACTGCCAAAATGTTCCGTGCAAAATACTTTCTCAAGGATAAAGCTAATAATAACGTTCAGCTTAGACAAAAAGTTTTTGTTGAGGATTGAAGGGGTGAAAAATGATAAATTATTGTTTGGAGATAAACTAAGAGAAAGAATTAAAGACGATAAGAGGCTGAGAAATCGGGATTTCAAATCAAAAGGACGTTTGAGCCACAAACGTCGACGTCGTACCAATCTGGTACGCATATTTTTCAGTCCCAATTAATATGTCAGATAGAAAGTACGAGTACCTCCGTTTTTATTTTACAAATGATCTTTATGAGTATACCGCACTGCCTTTTGGTCTATGTTCCGCGCCTTACATTTTCACAAATATATTACAACCCGTCGTTTCATATTTAAGGTCTCGTGGTTTCGCATCTGTAAGGTATATATAATGATGTACCCTGTTTAGGAAATACCAGAATAAACTGCTAAGAAAATGCCAATCGGACCATAATATGCTTATCATGTTTAGGATTCTTCATTAATTATAAAATTCGTGCCTTGAACCAAGTAATGTTTGCACTTTTTTAGGTTTTGTCTTAAACTCGGGAAAACTGAGCAGCTACCCGATATTAAAAGAAGAAGTATTTTGCAGTGCACTCAAATATTACTGAAGTTAATAATATTCAGATAAGGGAGTTTGCGCGATATCTTGGAACTCTCACCGCAGCCTGTCCCGCGGTTAACTATGGATGGCTGCATACAAAGTCGTTGGAACGAGCTAAATATTTAGCACTACTTAATAGTAATAATAATTATGACAAAAATATGGCAATTCCATCTAGTTTATATGATGATCTTTTAAGCTGGGGAGAAGAATAATTGTGATATATTGTTACGTATCGATAGCTGTGGTAGCTATATCTTACGTTGACAGAATGGGTGGTATACTATTTCCACATTTACACTAAGTTGCCACCATGATATGGAATTGGTGCGAAGAACGTAATATATATGTCTATTATATCAAATCTAAACTTAATGTCATAACAGACAGCGAGTCACGTCAATTAAATGTTGACACGGAATGGCAACTGAATAGAGATGCGTTTGCAAAAAATAGTAAAACACTTAAGTCGACCAGACATAGATCTCTTTGCGTCACGACTCAATTCCAAATGCACTAAGTACATTTCAAAATTATCGCTGTCGGGGCAACTGGAATAGTTATAGTTCCTCATTGTACATCTCAGGCATGGTACCCACTGCTTAGGTCCCTTTGCATTACCAAAATTATATATTATTATTTACAACCAAGTAAATATCTTGGTATATATTTTTGCTGGTATGTTATTTAGAACTAATACGCGAGATTAGTCAATAACAGAACCTAAATTTTCCGCTCCGAGTTAATACGAGATATTGACCAGCAGCTATAAAGATATGCGCGATCCGCGCAGTGCTACCCACATTCTTGGAGCAATAAATGATTTTATCTTTTGCTGTTATGTTATTTAGAACTAATACGCGAGATTAGTCAATAACAGAACCTAAATTTTCCGCTCCGAGTTAATACGAGATATTGACCAGCAGCTATAAAGATATGCGTGATCCGCGCAGTGCTACCCACATTCTTGGAGCAATAAATGATTTTATCTTTTGCTGTTATGTTATTTAGAACTAATACGCGAGATTAGTCAATAACAGAACCTAAATTTTCCGCTCCGAGTTAATACGAGATATTGACCAGCAGCTATAAAGATATGCGCGATCCGCGCAGTGCTACCCACATTCTTGGAGCAATAAATGATTTTATCTTTTGCTGTTATTTTAGTTAGAACTAATACGCGAGTTTAGTCAATAACAATACCTACATTTTTTCCGCTATGTGTTAATACGAGAGATTGACAAGTAGCTATAAAGATATGCGCGATCCGCGCAGTGCTACCTACATTCTTGGAGCAAAAAGTTATTTTATTTTTGCTGTTATGTTATTTAGAACTAATACGCGAGATTAGTCAATAACAATACCTACATTGTTTCCGCTCCGAGTTAATACTTTTCTCTATCTGCATCCACATTATCTATTGATTTTATGTATGATGCAAAGACAAATAGTCGCCGTTTTTTCACATCGCCGTCGTGTTATCGTCTTAAATTTTTAAACGTTTTACTGAAGGTAATTAAAGAGCCATATTTGCAGTATCGATTTCGAAACCTCTGACTTGGAACAAGATCACTCTTTTTATGGTTTAGAATAAAGCCCAATTTTTGGAGGAGCTTTCGTGTCACAACTTTCATAAGAACTATATATATATATATATATATATATAATAGGTCATCTATATATATATATATAACTAACCGATGACCACGATTCCTGAATTATGTTGTCACTGGTCTCATGAGTTTTGTGAATACCAATGGAACTGAACTCAAGCCGAAGGGTAAACATTGAAATTCATAGGATTTAAATCGCAATATATATTTTTTACATGATGCGTAATTCAAAGAAAAAAAAAATGCATTCATTAAATCGATATTTGCCATATACACTGCCATAATTATATTAAATACACTGCGCTCAGCTATCTCTTATTTTTGGGTAAACAGTTTAGTCCAGACGAAAATGTCAGTAGGTTGCTTAAAGGCGTTTACAAGACACGACCATGTTTCCCGAAATACCACTGTACTTGGGATACCAACGTCTTACTAGATTTTGTTAGTCAATGCTACCATTGGCTAAAATAACCATTAAAAAAAAAAAAAAAATGCTCTGCTCCATTGATAATAGAATACTGTTATCAATTAATAGTTCAGTCGCTGTCGCCGATTACTCTGACAAATATAAAATATATATATATGAATCGAATATTGAAATAATTATAATGTGATTTGGTTTAAACTTCAGCTCCTGGGGACCTCAGCCTCATCTAATTATACCCTTTAAGAAGGAAATATGTCTCGCAAACTCCTTGTTAGCTTACATAGTAACGACAAGATCTTTAAGGGGAGGCGTTAACACTGAAAAGTTGATATTAACTACCAAAAAACCATATCACAGTGCAACCGCATCTACGATTAGTCACTGGATCAAACAAGTTTTGTATGAAAGTAGAATTGACACAAGTGTGTATTCTGATCATAGCTCTCGACATGCATCAACGTCGGCGGTAAGTCGTAGAGGCGTTTCCATTGAAGTTATAAAGAAAGCGGCAGGGTAGTTGGGGATTTGAAATTTTTTATAACTGACCTGTTACTACTGCTCTTGACGCTGTATTTACAAATACTATTTTCGACCATGAGGATAGTCAAGAAAATACGCGCGCGCAATCACCTTGATAAAGACCGCCGTATGCGGTTGAAACTATAGTCGGAGTATCCGGCCTAATCTTGCGTGAGTAACTCCCGTGTAATATGAATAAAATGAGTCAAGGAAATGTTCAATTTCAAGTTGAATAAAACAATTATTACAACAAACAATGATTATATGTTGTAGTTGACTAGTTTTATTTTAGCAAACGATTTCCCTAAAGCTCTAAACATCTACCTGGTGAATAAAAATCTTGAGGATGCAGCGACGTAGTATAATTGAAGGTTAAACAAACTTACCTAAAGTGTAGTTTGACCATAATTATACTAGTCGCTGCATCCGAAGAGATTTTTGATCCCTCCCGCCCATCAGTTTTCTAGCTAAAACTTTTCCCTTGAATTAAACGTGTAAAACTTTAGTGAAATCAAGGAACTCTGAAGAGAATGGCGACTTGACAAACGGTTGAGAGGTGCGAGCGGCCGCTCCCCACTACCGGTTAGGTCGTTACAGTACTAATTTTGTGTATTTGAGGTTTTTAGATCTAAAAAAAGTGTTCGGTGCCCAGTACGTCTAGGAGTGGACTACCTGGTGAATAAAAATCTCTTCGGATGCAGCGACTAGTATAATTATGGTCAAACTACACTTTAGGTAAGTTTGTTTAACCTTCAATTATCTGTAAGATATTTGAATGGGGTTAGTGTAGTGGTCATTTTTGGTTTTACTGTCTCGTACTAAATGCTCGCGTAAAAAGTATGTAATATAAAAATTAATAGGTTGTGTGGGAGGTGATGTCTACTTATTTGGTAGATACCTACACAATTTACTTAAATACATACTGATATATACGGGTTGTCTCTAGACGACGGAAATATTGGAGGATATCATTGTACTCATCATTATAAATAACTTTTAGTACTGGACCAACACTGAAATCGCAAAAAAATACCTGTTCCTTAGAGAAATGCCATTCACACTCAATGAAATATTGTATGGAATAGCAGATTATTTTCGCGATTTCAGGGTTAGTTTGGTCCCATTGTAAATTTTGTTTATAATGTTGTGTACAATGATATCCTAGAATAAATAAATAATAATAAATATTCGGGACATTTTTGCACACACGGTCATCTGACCCCAAACTAAGCAAAGCTTGTTATATGGCTGCCAGAGACTGATATACGTACTTATTATTATTTTTAAATTAAAAATAATAATAAGTATGTCCATTGTTTACAGATACACGCTATATGTATGCAGTGTATTTTTGTTGCTTTTTTTTCCTTTTTATGCAGCTACAGAGCATGATTTTTAACCGATATGCAAAAAGGAGGAAGTTATCAATTCGACTGTATTTTTTTAATGTTTGTTACCTCAGAACTTTTGACTGGGTGAATCGAATTTGATGATTCTTTTTTTTATTTGAAAGCTGGTACTTCCCATTTGGTCCAGTTCTGATGAAGTCGGGTTTTTTATATTGAAATTATTTGTATAGCCATTGTTTATTGTTAGAGGGTCGGAATAACTACTAGTGTAAGATTGTCATTGCAGGTGAAACTGCGGGGCCGAGCCAGTACAACATACAATAAACATAAAAGTAATCAATATAATTTATGAATATTATAAGTACTAGTGACTTGCTTACTCTTTTTTTTTAAACCATAAAAACAATAAGCATTGAAAAGACATTTAATTGATAAAAATACTAAACATAATTTGACATGAATTTAATAAATGCAAACAGATAAAGACGTATAATCTACACTAATATTATAAAGAGGAAAGATTTGTACCTATTTTTGTATGTTTGTATGTTTGTAATGAATAGGCTCCGAAACTACTGAACCGATTTGAAAAATTCTTTCACTGTTGGGAAGCTACACTATCCCCGGGTGACATAGGCTATATTATATTTTGTAGCGAGGCCGAAGGCCGAGCTTACACTCGTGCGAAGCCGGGGCGGACGGCTAGTTGTATATAAATTGTAATAATTGTATACCTATATAACGACGTATTCATTAATATTATGAACAAAAAAATATAAGCATGCTAGGTGTCTTTTACTTTTGTACTACCTACTTAAAACTTTAAAAATAGACTAACCAGATAACCGAAATTATTTACGTACGTGAATCAGATCACTGTAATATTGATCTATGGAGTATCTTTACTTCATTCTGTTCTTCGGTAAATATAAAAAGGCATTGTAGAGTTAGGTTTCATTTTTCTGATTTCTTTTGTCATCGACAAAAAAAATAACGTTATGGCTTAAATAAATTTATTATAAGAAGGCATTTTATTATAATTTCGAACAATGTTAATTAAGTAGGTAGTAGATAACATAAAACTGTGCTACAGTTAATATAAATTATTATACTCTTAATTGTATCTACATAAGAAAATTAAGCAAATTCATAAAACTCTGGGCAGAATCATGTCAAAAAATAAGCCAAAATGTGTAAAAATAAAAACTGTAAACTACCAGAAAACATTTTATGTCTACGTAATTTTTTGTTGGATTAGTGATATAAATAATGAGAAAAATAATGAGGTTGGAATTAAATAATTTTAAGACCAACCGAAGAAAAGAAATAATAACATGAATCATGTTTTCTGGATTTCATTTTAATGTTATGATTACCTACCACTATATAAGCCTTCAGGACGCTTTCAAGTACTGATGTCGCCGTCGTCAAAAAGGTTTTAACGTTTACAAATTTAAAAATCCTATAGTGTACAATAGTTTCATATTCCTTTTTATACATACTCCATAATTGTATTTTGTATTCAACGGGGCCTCTTGTGTTGGCTTCGGCTCCACCAATGTCTAACATCTGGGCTAGACCCGAGAATGTAATTAATTAAATAATAGTTCAAGTACATATTTATTTTTGTCATAGTATTATTTTTTTCCAGTAAAATATATTGTTTATCAAGTTTACAGAATATTACATACTATGGTTGACGAAAACCTGCTTCGAATCACGTTAGCGTGATAACTATGAAAATATTACAATAAATTTTTCTCAAAAAATGTATTTTTAGAACAATTATACGCATATAGGTACTTTTTAGGTAAGGTAATGAGACGATGTACTGTAACAAAACTTAAACTTAAAAGATCTATAAATTAAAGCAATTCGATTATAAATCAACGAAAGACATGTTTGCACGAGTGGAATAGGTAGTCATCTAAATTCATTTTTTTTTTTTTTTACTTTCCTTTTTTCTTTTTATTTATCTAAACCTTGTGTACCTTTCCCAACAGGTGGGTCTTAAAATGAACATGGACAAGTCAAAAGTCATGTCCAATGTCCATGTTGTACCCGTACCGGTAATCCATTACACCTATCTTGGACAGATTGTTCAGTTAGGTAAGTCCAACTTAGGCAAAGAGGTCGCCCGAAGAATCCAACTCGGTTGGGCAGCGTTCGGGGAATTGCGTGACATCTTCTCGTCCAAGATACCGCAGTGTCTAAAGACAAGGTCTTTGACCAGTGTGTGTTGCCAGTGATGACATATGGTACTGAGACGTGGTCCTTAACTGTTGGCCTTTTGGAAAAACACAGAGTCGCACAACAGGCAATGGAGAGAGCTGTGCTCGGGGTTTCTTTGCGCGATAAAATTCGGAACTTAGATATTCGCCAAAGAACCAGTGTCACCGACATAGCTATTAAAATCTGCAAGTTGAAGTAGCAATGTGCAGGCCACATCGCTCGAAGAACTGATAACCGATGGGGAAGAAAGGTTCTTGAGTGGAGACCGCGAACCAGAAGACACAGCGTAGGTAGGCCCACTGAAGTGAGAATTTTAGGCCTCCCTTTTAGTGAGAGTCGCGGGCATCCAGTGGATGCAGATGGCAGGATGTCGTTCAGTGTGGAGGTTAAAGGAGGAGGCCTATATTCAGCAGTGGACGTCTTCTGGCTGTTGATGATGAAACCTTGTGTATTGTTTACTTGCCTTTATTTTGTATTACAATCTTCTTAAATTGACCATGTATATTATTAATCCCATACTTATTGTAAAATGTTCCTATTTTTGGGAAAACTATATGCTGCATCACAGCTAACGCTTAAGAAGAAGACAGGGTACTTATTTTTCTGCATTCATATTTAATAACAATAAATAATTACAATGGTTGCCTGGAAGAGATCGCTTTTAGCGATAAGGCCGCCACTTGTGGCACTAGCTCGTAAGTGTTTTCTATCTGTTTGTAATTTTTATTTCTGGTGTACACAATTAACAGTTTCTATCTATCTATCTATAATTTTGTGTTTGTATTTTTTTGTAATTTTTTACTTAAAATATAATTAAATATGTCTCGAGTTTATGGCATAAACTCGAGACATATTTTAAGTATCTGTAATCACGTACGAACTGATAACAAATTTCCGGAGATATTTAGCGACTTCCTTATGCGTCTCGTTGATTTATAATAAACGTTATGATTAGATTTTGTGCCAGGAATTTTCACTTTGATGCTAATCACAGATGTTTCATTAGTCGAACTGCAAAAGATGTAAAAAAAATGTGATACGTTTGAATACATATTCAAGAATTTTCTTTTCTCATTAGCAAGCATAAAAACCACGATGCCGTACATATTGACATTACATGTTCAAAGCAATTTTTATCTTCTTTTTAACCGACTTCCAAAAAGAAGGAGGTTATCAATTCGACTGTATTTTTTTTAATGTTTGTTACCTCAGAACTTTTGACTGGGTTAACCGATTTTGATGATTATTTTTTTATTTGAAAGCTGGTGCTTCCCATATGGTCGCATTTCAATTTGGTCTAGTTCTGATGTCGAATTGATAATCTCCTCCTTTTTGTAAGTCGGTTAAACATGGAACGGCTAGCTGATTTTTTTCCCGCGATTTTATGGATGTTGATCCCATAGTAAAAGTGATTCATAAGACGAGTATAACAAACCCTTTTCGGGTTAGAATAAAATAACAAACGTCAGAAAGTTTATTAAACGGGATTCATTCCCTAGTTTACTAGATGTAGAACATTTTCTTTAGATTAAATCTGACAATGTATGTAAAAAAAAACGTATAAAATAATAATAACAAAAAAACCGGCCAAAAAGTGCTAGTGTGGCTCGCGCACTGAGGGTTCCGACTACCACCACTAAATACGATAGTTATCAATTAAAAACCGACTTCAAAATTAGTAAAATTGGGCATTTGGATTATTAGTGAAAGAAACGATAAGGTCGTCCAAGTAATGAAATTACCGATTATAACTTGGTAATGAACATGGATACAACGTAATCGGCTACTTGGACGACCTCATCATACCTACGATGGAGCACTCAATCAACAACAAATTTCTTCTAGGCAAGCGCCTGGAAGAAATTGATTCACTCGTGATTTGAAGACACCCATATTGTAACAATCGGGAAACTCATTCCACATTTTATGATATAAAATGTGATTCCGACAATACGAACGCTTTCATAAAAAGCAGGGTATGCGCATGCAGGCAGGGTATAAATACAATCGATACAATTTTATCCATTTATGTAACTATGCTATAGGTAGACGTTTTACAATATTAGCCTCCAGCTAGAAAATTTATTAGTCTGCTCAGAAATTCTGCATTTGAAAGACGCCAGAGGCAAGCATTTAGAGATGATAGGATGTAGTAAAAAAAGTATGAGCACAAACGAAAAGTATTTACCCTTTTTATTTATTTAAGCAATAATTATTTAAGCCATAGGACATCCCCTGCTGAGCATATCCATTTCCAAAAAAGGCCAGTTGGAAGCGGCCTGCATCCAGCGTTTCCTCCTTTTTTTGTTTTTTCCTGTGGTCTCTTTTAGGTCGTCTGTCCATCTTGTGGGTGAACGTCCTACGCTGCGCTAACCGATCCTTGGTCTCCATTCGAGAACCTTTCGGCCCATCGGCAATCTGTTCTACGTGATATGTGCCCAGCCCACTGCCACTTCAACTTGCTGATCTGGTGGGCTATGTCTGAAACTTTAGTTCGTCTACGGATCTCTGATTCGATCTCGTAAAGAAACTCCGAGCATAGCGCTCTCCATAGCACGTTGTGCGTCGTTTAGTTTGCTAAAAAAGCCCATAGTGAGAGACCACGTCTCAGTGCCGTAAACAAATAAGCAAGTACTATAAAACAGTATTATTTATATTATGTAATTTTCGTAAATCCGGACGTTACATGTCAAAATATTCTTTAATCGCAATTTTTTTGGTATACTTACATTGCAAACATCACAAATCTGTAAAGATATAATCTGGGCCTTTTCAAGACTAGAGTGAGTACTGAATAGGTATCTTCTAAGTCTGCGAGCTTCATATTCAACCTCATCGTCGCTTACCAACAGACTTATTCGCGATTAAAAAAAGATAAAAATTTAATACTGTTCGTAGGTAATCGCACCACTTGAAATGTTCGTAATAGTTTGAAGAAGGTTTTTTAAGTAAAAGAAACAAAGTTGAAAAGTTCCTCGTAAAATAAGACAATTCAATTAAGTGCTTTTTCTCTATGACATTTTTGTATTAACTCAATACCATAATATCAAATAAATTTATTTAAATGTGGACAGGACAACTTCTGTTAGATCAGCTAGTATAAAATTTGCATGTATTTTTAAATGAAATTACTTAACATCAGGTGGTAAAAAGCCTAGCTTATCGACCGTAAAATACTTTTTTTTCTCAGTTGCAAACTTTGTATCCATGCGTCAAAGTTCAGATGTAACAGGTATTTAAAGAACCACCTGTTGCTAACTTTATTTTACATTTCTGAAATCTCTCCACACTTGAAAGAAAATTGGGAAGTCTTTTTTATTATTTCTATGTTATGTAATGTGCTTACTACAGGACCAACCGTAAAATCACGGAAAAAAATCTGCTATTCCATACATTTTGTCGAGTGTAAATGACAATTTTCTATGGAACGGCTGATATTTTTTTGCGATATCAGGGTATGTCCCAGAGTAAAATTTGGGTGATGATGAGTATAATACACCCTTTTTGGCTTAAACACCTTATCCACGTATAAAACCTTGATGTATTAATGAAGAAACATGTGAATCGGTTCCCAAAGTTGGATTAAATGGGTGCAATTGAACATACATGTTTTTTTGATTGAATTGAAAATTTACTGAAATCAGTTAAAGTCAGTTCAATCTTACTTTTCTTCAAGCATCATCATCAGCCAGAACAATTCCACTGGCCTCCCCCTTAAAACTCCACACTGAACGCCAGCCCTCCATCTGCGTCTACTGGATGTCCGCGACTCTCACGATGTCGTCGGTCCACCTATTGGGAAGGCTACCTACCTACGCTGCGTCTTCCGGTTCATGGTCTCCACACAAGAAACTTATCCATCGGTTATCGGTTCTTCGTGCGACGTGGTCCGCCCATTGCCAATTTACTTAGTAATTTTTCTTCAAGCAAATCTAACAAAATACGTAAACAGTAAATAATAAGTGAAATTGCACAATACATTTGTAATTACACGCATACGATAATCGTCTGGGGGTAATCCAGCTGACGTTTTAATGCGGTCTCAAAAGTTGACGGCAGTATTTGTTTCCCACGCGGTTATTTCTGTATGGAAAATGAGACAGTACATTTGCTTCTGTAGCATACTTCTGTTCTGCAAAGAGACACTCACTTATGGTGGAATTTTAATGTTTTTTATTTGATATATTTCAATGGACGTGCATGGTCCTATCTGACATCTTACACCTAAAATTAGAAAATTGGTCTCACAGTGTCGTATTAAATTATTTTAATAACTAATTATTAAAAATAGATTAAAAGGATATTTTCAGAAAGGTCAAAGCTTAAAGAATATAGGTGTGAAGTTTCATTTTAACCGAGCTCTTTATACGAGAGCTACGGTCAATCGTATTCACTCCTAAACTTAAAAAGCTCCTGTCCAAATGTCCAAAGTTCACCTTCTCCTTTTTTTTCAGGAGTAGCTTTTTAAGTTTAACTGTCATGTCAGTTACGTCACTTAGCTAGAAAAGTGACGATATGACCCTTTCCGGCTTAGTACATCTTCGCCGTGTTGTGTTTAACAGAAGATAACTACTGTTAATGACATATTTAAGCTTTACTTCGAGATGTTACTGATGGTATTTTCTCCTTCTCTTATAGTCAAGAGCTTTCATATAGATTCTCGAGCTGGAAAAGCTCGGGAGTTGCGGTTCTGTCTGGTCAGTGTACCGTGCTGCATATCGCGAACCTATATAAGGGTACGCGCTCCGTAGCAGCGAGTAGACACCTGTGAACAGTGGTCAGTGCTGGTACCAGCTGCAAGTTCTCGATGTAAGTACCAACTGAACACAACCTTACTGTGTATAAGTACTTACCAATGTATGACTTCCCCTAGTCTCATCTTTCAATGAAATAATAATTTTTTGCTAAAGTTTTTGGAAAAGTAGATTCTTGCATTTAAATAGTACCTAAATTAATTTGAAGGAAAAATAAGGTATATTATAAGCTTGTTTAAATAAAATTCATAAAACAACTCACCCCATTTAATTTTGTTAATTTTAAATGAAATCCTAATATTATGTCTAGTTTTAAGTTATTTAACAATATTGTAGTCTTAAAAAATTTTGGTTCAATAAACTATTTAATTATTATTTTTGTCTGTTTGTTCGATACAAATTTTAAATCGTTTTAAACTTACTTATATTCTAATGAACCTTGCAATTTGAAACAGTTCATAAACGAATGAAAATGCAATGTTCACTTTCGTTTTAGTTAATAGCTGAAAAAACGAAAAAAAAAAACTTTTATTTTTTATTTATTTTTCAGTAATAAATTCATAAACCATAGGACAGCTCAACACTATTAAGAACTCATGACAATAGCCCAGATTTTTTCAATCCTATACTATACAATAGCTTTATAATTTCTTTAAGACACATTTAATAATTGTATGATAAATTAAACAGGGCCTCTTTTTGCTGGCTTCAACCCCACTAATGCCATTCAAAAGTCCGGGCAAATGATAATAAATCGGTGTTATAAATAATAATAAAATTAAAAATATTAATATAATTTTTCAATCCATATTGTTATTTATGTACTAGCTGCGCCCCGCGGTTTCCCCCGCGTGGTGATAAAAATCGGTGATGATGAGGATGAAAAGTAGCCTATGTGTTATTCCAGGATATAAGCTACCTCCATACCAAATCCGTTCAGCCGTTTCAGCGTGAAGGAGCAACAAACATACACACACACTCAACACAAACTTTCACCTCTATAATATTAGTGTGATGTTACAAATAAAATATTCCATGACTTATAGTTTTAAAATTACATTTTGATATCCAAACGTGTGTAAAGAGTTTTCGTACCTAACTATTGCATAGATTTTTATTTCTATAACCTAAATAACGACCCATCTTCAAAATATTATCACATTTTTTTCTGGATAACTAATGCCAATGAGTTAACCCAAAAACAAAGATTATTTTATTATTTTTGCACCCTCACTATAAATACGAACGCAAATACTTCTTTCTCTCTTTTCTCTTCCTATTAGTTATATTGGAAATATATATATAACCAAAAATCTAAATCAAGAACATTTATAATCAGTTACATTCTTATCGCAAAAATTTAAAATCTAATAGTTTAGGAAGGTGAAATAACATATATATATATATATATATATATATATATATATATACCAAATTTACCAAAAACTATAATAGACAAACAAACTTAAAATTTGCCAGCCTTTTGTTGTTATTAATAAAAAGAAATGTCTAAATCAGTAACCAAAGATCGTAACAGGCACTGAGAAAAAAATATTCAATACGTCTTTTCTAAACCAAGCTTTAGATATCGTTGAATTCTTTTCAATGGAATATGAAACATGTTATAGAGATTATCCGTATATTCCTAATATAATTATAACAACAAACCAATGTTTTTTTGTAGGTGGTTATTTGTACGTTTTTCTTCAAAGATTTATTTTGACATTCTAATTTACGAAGATAAATGAAAGCTATTGCGAATTTCATCCACAGCATTTTGTCAAAAAAAAAATACTTTAAATAATTCACGCAGTTTTAAAAACGAAAAAACACTCTTTAAAATCGCTAATCCTGAAGACCCTGGTAAGGATAATGAGACAAATTGATTAAATTATTGCATTGTCATCGGTCCTTGATAAATGTGTAAGGTTTCAAATCAATCAGACGTTTTAATAGGGGTGAAAATCACGTTCAAGGATTCCGTTACATAGATACATACCAAGCTAATGAAAGCGTCTTAAAAACTTAGTGAGCAGAGAGCAAACTTTGGTGGCTTCCCAAATAAAACCATAATTACTCCATAATTAAATAATACATTCCAATTATAGAACGTTTTAATGTGACTTTTATTTGCTCAAGATACATATTAAGAGTGATATAGTACATTTTCTTCACCATCTAAGCGAAATTTATATACACAGCAGCTTCAAAGCATATTTTTGTGGATACATTTATTTCCCGGAAAAAATTCAAGATCAGGAAAAGACAATGTAACCTCATATCTACACCACATCTTTTAAATTATCTTTTTTGCGGTTTAGACCTCCCCGTTTTACTTTGATTTCGTTAATTCGCACCTAAAATTTAAACATAGGTTATTTCTATAAAAATTGAAACTAGACAAATTAAACTCGGATTAGAGATAAATGTACAATTTTTATGCCCTGTCTAATCTTTGTTTCTTATCCACGACGAAACGGGAAAACGGTATTATATTTAAAAGCAGGGTTAACTGCATTGGTTTCAGGCTATGTTTGATCAAATCTATTCATTCGTTTAAAAGTGAAATGCTTTTTTTTCATGAATTGGTCCGGGAATACACAATGGATAGAGCAGACAATGCACTGCTACAGCAATATACCTCCTCAACAGATAAATATCTATTAAGGAATAGTTTTTATAGTCGGGTATTTTGCAAATCTTTTATTTATATTTGTTGGAGTAACACAGTTAATGTTATAATGTCTGTATATCTGTCTGTGGTCGTCGCTCCCAAACGGCGGAACCGATTTTGATTTAGATTTTTTTGTTTGAAAGATTTCTTGATGTAGTGTTCTTAGTTAATCTGTTTAGCCGTTTGCAGATTATCAGGTCTCTTAATTTTTAATTTATACATACTAGTTAAAAACATAAAAAAAAGAGATATTGTTCATCTTTTATACAAAAGAAGTAGGTATATCAGTTTCTTGAACGTGCCACGGGCAAAAGTGTATGTATTTCATTGTATTCCGGTAAACATTTTTGATAAAATAGGTATGATAATAAAATACTCCTATCTCGGAGGCAAAATGGTACTTTGGTAATAGGATTACATTCAAAAGCATTTTATCTTTCTATATTTCTTTTAGCTCTCCGTGACTTTTGTGGACTATTACAGACAAAAATCTATGTACATAAAAGTGAAATAAAGACCAGTCGCTCGTTCTCCGATTTTGAAAACTAACCAGTTTTCAAAACCAGAGGGCAGCTGAAACCGCGCGTCTAACTCACCCGCACAATGGAACGTTTTTGAAAATTAAAAAAACACTGACAGAATGAAAAAACAGTTTGGCATTATTTAAGGCACTTTTAGCAATTTTGGTCATTCTAGTTTTAATTTTTCTACTTCCATTTATAAAAATGGTGTCATAAACTGTTAAGACAGAATCACGATTAAGGTCATTTCACTTGATAGTTTATTTTTAAACTAACACTGATTTGAGCTTATTTCCCTGTTTTTTGGATTCCTTCAAATACCTAATTAATAAATTACACCAACGATATCTTAATACACAGATTTCATAATTTTGGAGAGAACCGTAAAGGTTTTTTTTTTACAGCTAGACTTAAGAAAAATGTTAACGTCCACAAAAATAGAAGTTGCGGACCGAATGACTGTGTGTAAGCGCCATGGTTTTGCTCCACTAAATAAATATCTGGGACATTTTTGCACACACGGTCATCTGACCCCAAACTAAGCAAAGCTTGTAATAAGGCTGCCAGAGACTGATATACGTACATATATATTTTTAAATACATACTTCAATAGATATAATAGATATATATTATACTAAATGCCACTATAATACAATAATATTAAGCCTTATGGTCATCTGTAAGTAGTAATAAGCGTTGCTTAAATGTAGGAAATCCTCGCCTTCTTAATAACATTAAAATTAGTTTAAAGCCATTTTTAAAAACCTGTCCGACAGTCTCTTAGAAATAGGTTCAAATTGAACAAGTGAAGCTAAAATAGAGCGTTTGTAAATTAATAATATGATAGAATAGCGGGAGAACCGCGAGAAGTAGGTAGCGTTTGGTCAGTGGCAAAAGACAAAGGTAACTAACTTCCGACGTGACCCCATGAGGCCATGTTTGACGGTAAAAGCATTATGATAAATCTTTCTACGTTAACAATGACTTACGGAACTGACACAAACTTGTCAAAATTGTTGTGAACTAGAAAGATAAACATACATAAATTATATTATCATATTATCAAATTATGTTTTTTACAGGGCAAGTGCCTTTATTAAATAAGCAAATTACAAGCTAACTAACACTAAAAAAACAGACTGTCCATAGACCGTTGAAGGTCTAAAGACAATCCAAATGCAGTACTAAAGTTACTCTTTTACTAAAATTATTGGTAGGTACGCTATGTTCATAATCAAATAAATATAAATATCAATTTAAAAAACCGACTTCAAAATTAGTAAATACGCAATTTCGTTTATTATTTCGTATATTCGATAGTTTTAAAAGTTTTATACACTTGATCGATCGGACGCAATATCTACCAAATCTATATTATATCTTGATGTAAATCGATTTTAACGCAGTGTTTTTATTCTTCAACAGATTATAAACAATACATCATGTATTGTTTATATATTCTTGTTTTTATGTATTGTTTATATATTCGATCGTAATCTACGGAATAATTATATTCATAATGACTTAAATTCTGGAGAAAAGACATCGCCAGTTCGTTAACCATTCTGGCCTTCTTGGTTAGTTATCTCTAAATTTTTTAGATTTTAAACTTTAACGTTTGAATAATGTTTCATGTAAGTATTCAATGATTCATTAAAAATCAGATAACACGAAAACTTCACTTTTAAAACACTAATAACATTAAAAATAATGAATGATTTCTTAATTGAAGCATTCTCGTTATCTAATTAATATCAAAGATCTTGCTCGTGACGTCACCGTTTCCTCTTCCTAGCCTGGATAAAAGATTTCTCGTCGAGTATAAAAACGTAGCCATTCATACTCTAGAAGATATAATACTTGTCTCCTCGGTAGAAACATGCTAATGCATTGTTAAGATAAACGCTGCTCTCTTTGTGGGCGATGTAAAAACGTATTTACCTTTTTTTACTTTAGGTAGGTATTAGATGGTAGCCGAGCGGTAGGATGTGTGCTTTACAATCTGACGGTACCCGGTTCTAACCTCGGCCCAGCACTAATTACTTATTTAGTACTCAAAAAAATAATTTATGTATAGTTTCGATGCCATCTCTCAATATCGGTTAAGGAAAACTTTGCGGAGAAAACCAGTATGTCTTGTACTTTGGACATTCGGACAAGACGTGACATTGACCAACCTGCTCTGTGTTAGCATGGTAAGTTACGGCACATCCTCTCTCTTAGAAGTAACGGTGTGGTCTAAGATGGGGCACGCTTGCCCATGAGATGCCTTTTCACTCTTGGATCCAGGATGTGCCTTTATAGGAAACACCGAGGCAGCAAGCGCATTCCATTGCTTTGCAGTTTTTGGAAACGCTGCATGCGGATCATACCAAAGTTGACGTAAAGATGGATGACTGCCTCTATGACCTATGACAGAAGTTATATGAATCAGCTTACACAGGTCTTCTGCACATTCTTCAAAATTAAGGCGATAAAAAATGGAGAGACAAGCTACCCTCCGCCTATGCTGCATGCTGTGCGATATCTTATTTTTAACCAGCGCGACATTCGCCAACATAGTGGATTAGAGCCTATCCTTTCTTTCTGAGAGAAGGCGTGTGTCTCTGCAGTAGGAATTTGATAGGCTGATAATGATGAGGCATGCAGGCGTGTGATGCCGGGTAGACCATTCCGGCTTAGTTCTGAGTTTAGAACATTTCTACTCTATCGATTGTCGTTGACATAACATTAAAACATCATAAAATAAGAATCCCAACAACTTCTAATTGATCAATATTATCACGGATCAGTAATCATGCTTCCAGTCCAATTCCCCACAAATATAAACAAAAACTATTTTGAAAACAACCGTTAACCATAATCCGTCCGAATTTTCTGAAGGACTTGATAGAAACGCTAGTAAAATCACAATAATATTATTGCTTAAGTTAGCGCGATTTCGCAAAGTTCATTATAACTAATCAGATAAGACGCACCGCTAACTACTCAACTTGTGACTTGCACTACTTGTTGCAGGAGTTGTCTAGAAAGAAGAGCTTAGCAGACTAGCAGAAGACTCTGCACACTAATCACACTCATAATATCTTCATGCTAATATTATAAACAGGGACTCCTAATAGGTACAGGCATTATTTTTATTCTTATAAATGCGAAAGATTATATGTAAGTGCGTATGTTTGTTCTGACTCAACTCCGTTACAGCTAAAACCTCAGATCAGACAATCAAGGAAGAAATGCCTTTATTTAATTATCATTCGGATTCAAATGTCTTAATTTTTTATAAACAATTGACTACACGTACCGCGGCTTAACGCAAAAACTGGAAGTACGTCTCATTTACTCATTTTCACACACAGTAAACTTACACTACTACTTGCACTGTGTAGAATACGCTGTCTGAGTAGGTATCCTGCATCGTTTTTAGTTATTTTTATTTATTAAATAATAGATTTGCGTTTGACTGCCAACTCGCCGGTGCGGTCTACGATGCAACACGCTTGCCTAGGACATACCGATTGGTACTCGCGATTTGAAGACAGCAAAAAAAACAGAAAAAATTGAAATAACAGATTGAGGTAAGGCTATGTAATTTTGCGCAAAGGCCGGATTAAGGGAGGAAAAGAGGGTTGAAAGTTTATATGAAAATTTACGCGTACGAAGTCACGAGCAACATCCGGCCACTTCGTACTAGTTTTAAATAAATGCCTTGTGTCAAAATCTTTTCTTTTCAAATTTAACTCAGCATAAACATCGCAGTATTAAGTCCATAATTTTAACCACTAGTTCTGTAGGGCTTTAACATGTATGCAGCACGCATAATATTCATAGTATAAATTTCTTCGAGTCCTAGAACTTTATTACGTCATAGGATACGACTGGCAGTTCCATGGCAAATAACAAAATATGCAATTGTTCTTTTACACAGAAGCACAGCATGGAAAAGGACAAGCACAGCAGGGGGCCTCCGGCCGCGACCGCCGCGCGTGTCTTCGCACTGTTGCTCGTTATATGCCTGGTCGAGTGTGCTACAGGTAAGAATAATCTTCTGAGATGCAGCAATGTACACATAACACCCAGATTATTACCTAACAGTAAATCTCTTATGCAGTTCTTTCAAGTTCTCTCTGCCTAATTTACCCACAAGTTTTACCCTCCAAAAAGTTTGAAAAGTTTCGCTTTTTACCCGACTGCACAAGGTAATGTTTTTCGAGTATGTATATTGTATGTATGTATGATGGTTTCTTTGGCAACCCTACAGTGGATTTCGACATGTGAGGTATCATTTGAATCGTTTTAATAGTGGGAGTGCCATAGAGTACAAGAATTCAAGATGGCATACGCGAACAAAATATTAAAGGGAAAAATTGTAAGTAAACTATATAATTATGTCAATATTAAATTAAATATAAATATTCAGTAGTTTAGGAGATAAAGCGGTAGAGCTGTATTTACAACCAATAAAGGTACGCAGCGCACCGCTGTTACTTTTCAGTTACTTACCTACTATTAAAATGTATACAATGCAGTCGGGTGTATATTTTTTTAATAATTTACTTGTTTTAGTTATAGGTTGAACTATTTGAACTATCTATAGAGATCTCCGTTACCTATAGATAGTATAAACGATCTTTAATTATTTTTTAATTTTTGTTGGTAAAGAGCTGGCGCTTACCTTGGCCAAAGAATAAGTTTGGCCATTCAACGTGGTAATGTCGCTAGCTTTTTAGGTACCCTACCCGAAGACAGTGACCTTAATGCAGTTTTTTACCTGTAGTTTATAGTTTTGGATAGGTATTCAGTTTAATTTAGAGTTAATTTAGGTATTTATTTAGCTACTTTATTATTTTAAGTTTTAGTTTTTAGTTAATATTTAAGTTTATGTTAATTTTTTGTTTTTTAAGTTACCTTTGTTTCAATATATGATTGAGGAAAAATTTTTGTTTGGTTTATAGATACTCGTAGGTGTTGAATGTTGTTGTTGTTTCAGTAAATAAATAAAAAATACTTTAAAGTTTCGGAAGATTATTGTCGTTAATGATTATTTTATATTATGTGTTATAATTTTTTTTAACTTCTACCGCGCTTTACCAAACGCTAACTTTGGTTCAAGTTAACTGTAGCACTTGCTTTCGTACTTGCAAAAAATTGCAGGAATTTCTGCTAGTATAGCAAGTTTGTTTGTCAGTGCAACCTAGTGTTCTTCTTGTTATAATATTGAAATAGGTTTAAATGTATACGCATGTGCTTTATCATTCTGAGTACAGAATATGTAAAATGTGTTCAGACCTCAGATCAGACAAAAAAGGAGATATAATACCGCATCGGGCCTAAATCAGGTTTAATGTCTTTAGTCAAACTCGCCCTGCAGACGAGCTTGCCTTTCTTTTTTGCATGTGGACTATTAGCATATGTGTAAACCACACATATGCTATTAGTTAGTTCATTGGTGTCGCTGCAAGTTTTTAAGTGTGCGTGAATTAGTAGGTAAGTTGTGCCTTACTTACATTATTTGCGTTAATCGGTTTAGCGGTATAGAGATTATTTTATCTATGAATTGAATCAGGTTCAGTTCACCACAACAAAGACGCAATTTTGCGCGTTCACCGTTAAAAAAGCCCCATATGTTGTAAATCCTCGCTTTCAGAAAACTCCCCAGGTTTCGGAGAGCATAGAATCCTAGGAGTCAACATTTCTGCGAGTGTACAGTTCCGCGGTCACATTGCGAGTAAAGCCAACTAAGAAACTTGGTGTGCTCAACAAGGCGAAGCGGTAATTCATGTCGAGACAAAGACTTGCTTTACAAAGCGCAAGTCCAACCTCCACTCAGATGCCCAGAGATGTTAGGTCTCTTTGTGTCTTTTATCGCATTTACAATGGGGAATGTTCTGAAGAACTGTTCGATCTGATCCCAGCATCGTGGTTTTATCATCGTACTAGCTGCCACCGCCTGAAAGTTTATCCACATATCATAAATCTGTGGAAAACTTACACTATGCATTTTACACGTTCTTTTTTGACTCACATCTGCAATTTGTGGAATGAGCGGCATTTTCGAGTAACTATAAAATGGGGTTTTTCAAAAGGGCTGTTATAATACTGTCTCTAAGGGTCGGCAACGTATCTGTGATGCCCCTGGTGTTGCAGGAATCCAGAAGCGACAGTGCTTACCATCAGGCAGCCCATTAGCTTGTTTGCTATACCTATGGCATAAAAAAAGTCATGAATTTTACCGAAGATTTGCGTATAGATATTTATTTAGAGGTACTTAGACCACCCATAGATTTTTCTGCCAATTTTAGTAGGTATTATCTATATAATATAATTAAGAATATTATTATAAATTGCATTTCTATTTCTATATGTACAGAATAAGTTTTGTAACAAAAACAAGATACAATACTTAAAATAAACACAAAAAGGTTAAAATAACAGCCAAGCTGCAAAATATTGTATGTTTTGTTTAGGGAGTTTTAACATAAAATAGGCAGAATTATTCTCAACTCGTGTTTTTTTGATTAAATAGTTTCTGTTTTTTTTAGATGTGAAAACTTCTTTAGGCGCGTTGAGCACTTTTTTGGGTGAACAAAAATCATACTCGCGTCGTCGTCATGCTGTCACAGAATACATAATACACAGTGCCGTGTGTTTTCAAACAGGGCCATCTCTTGTAGAATAGGTGGATTACTACTTAAGTTTTCACTTCTGACGTGAAGTCCTATGACTGTGTTTTTTTTTTTGTATCACGACAAAACTTTTATGAAAAGCTGGTTGACTGGTGTGTCATTTATTACAAACTAGTCGTCCGGCCCAGCTTCGCACGGGTGTAAGCTCGGCCTTCGACCTCGTTACAAAATATAGTATAGCCTATGTCACCCGGGGATTGTGTAGCTTCCCAACAATGAAAGAATTTTTCAAATCGGTTCAGTAGTTTCGAAGCCTATTCAATGCAAACAAACAAACAATCAAATCTTTCTTATTTATAATATTAGTATAGATAACAGGCCTAGCGAAGGATATAATTAAATACATTACAAATACTTTCAAATAAATTGTCTTATACAAATTTCTGTGATATAAGCGTATAGAGTGGAAATCTGAAATGCTTGCACACTGCTTGGAAGTTGATTATCTAGCAAAGGTGTGGGAATTACCATACTAAGTCACGACTAAGCCGTAAAACTTACTATTATATTACTCCATGACGAAACAAACATATTTTTCATAAGCACATTTCATATTTGGCGTCATACGGGTTAAACCAGTTTGCTCGTGAAAGGTACAAATGAGATTCAGAGAAGGCGCACTCTGATTCGCTAGGATTACCCGCGATATACAGACAAAGCGGAGCTTATCAACACACACCTGCTGTAATGGAGCTGAAGAAAATTTGTTGGTGATAATATAATATTAATAAGCCAACAACGTTGACCTTAAGGTCATTTAGCAGGTTACTTGACTAGGTTTAAGGCCACAATCACCAGCCACAGCTATCTTAACGCAACTTCTTTTTCAACACAATATTTTTGAGTAGTTTAGAATACGTAGAAGTTTGATTTCGCACCCGTTTCATACATTAGAGAATTTAATGAGTTGCACAAGACTGGCTTGCACTTCGTCTTGCCTCCTCTGTTTCGCGCCCTTGCGGTTTCGCTTGCCACGTAACATAACGGATGCGGGCGCGCTTTGGAGTTTTTTTATTGTTTCCAATAAAAAAAATCGTAACGCTTGCCCTCTTTCGTATGCCGCCTGGGGCCATATCCCCACCCCACGCTATGCCATAGAGAATAGTTAAAGTGAAACAATCGCATCACGGTTGTTTGAACTTGGTTTTGACTTCAACCTAGATATTTCTAAGTAGTGATTCTATTAACAAATTCCAAAGTGCTATTTTGGCAAAAGAAATAGGAAACAACAAATAAAATGCTGAAGTCGCTTAATCACGTCATCAATCTCTCGAGAATCAAACTCGCTGCCAAAAAGCTTAATGCCTACGTAGAAAAATGAATCAAATCTCATCGAGGAGCCAGATCACGCACACAACAATAAAACATTACTAATATTTGACAAAAACGTCGATCATATTAACTTATTTCTCGATTATCGAGGGACCGCTAAAAAAGCTTCGAAACTTAGCTAACTAAGTTTGCGAGATGACAAAACGAAACAAGTTTCTATCTTTTATGATGATTTTTAAACATGTCATGCCTATAAACTCCTACACATGTAAACAAGGTTTTATTTAATAATCATTTGATTAATTAATTTAGTGGTGCATTTAATTTTTATTTAAATGTTTTTATTTTTATTTTGGCGGCTATTTTGAAAATATTTCAATATTGGGTATTGCATATTGTCACCAGAACTAAAGGTGTATGCAAAATTTCAGCTAAATCGGAAACCGGAAACTGGATCAAATTTTACTTGCAAGATTTGATTACAGACAGACTACGGGACAGATGAAACTAAATAAAAGGTCGTAAAATAGACCAATAAGTTTAAAATTTTCACTTATTTTATATAAGTAAACTAAAACTCTTCATTTGAGATTATGCTATGTGATTTTCTTTTAAGTGTGTTGCTGTTGGTGAGCTGGTGATTATAAAAAACTGTAATCGTAGCTCAATATGACGCTACGCCGTAGCTATGCTACGAGCTATATCGTCTACGAGTTAAGTTGCTTCAAGCATCTTGCTAGTTCTTCTATCGTTCTTATTTATATTTTATCTTGCTTCAAACATTACCACAGAAGACAACCGTGCAAGTAGTATTACTACATGATAAAGACTAAAATGCCACAAAAAATAACGAGAGCTACAAGAAAAAAGCTAAAAAGAAAAGACTATGAATGCTACGCTACGGGTTACAAGTTTTGGTTTTACACTTCATAATTGTTTTGTTTTCTACTCGATGTAGTTACATATTCTGTATGAGGGTTTTAAAAACATTTAACAATACTAAATTCATGCATAAGTGTTTAATACTAAAATAATAATAAACTAGTTGTTCGTCCCCGAGCTGAGACCACACAGCCCCATCTTCAGAGCTTACCGATTTTGCTCTAATTCAAAATTTAATAAAATAAACTACTTGCTTACAAAATTTCGTGAAAATCGGATCAACGGTACGCAAGCTATTGTCGAACAAACATTCATACGAACGCGAATTTGTTCCGTATTCTCTGAAACCTTTGCTTCATCGGTCAAATATTTTGAAATCTCTATAAGGCAATTTTAACAAACTGCATTGCAAGGTCCCAATTAATAATTATATTCCAATAAACAATTGAGTCTTTATCAATGAAGAGCTCCACAAATACTATCGATCTGAATCGAGTTGAATGCCTATCTCGATATCTGGGGCACATTTGGTATGTACACTTTTAGTTATACCTATAAAACATTATTATAATAATTTTGCTGATTTTTTACGTTTGTCGATTTGAACTGTTATAATTACTCGTATGTATAGGCAAATGGAGGGACATAAAGAAAATAACTTCAAGATAAAGGTTAAGATTATCAATATTATTATGCTAATGATTTCTTTTCGGTGCGTTTATATCACTTTTAACAACACACATAGTCACATGCACACCAAATTAACTCACTACTTACTTTTAAAGATCTTTGACAACCCCGAAAGCTATACTCGTTTTGGTAATCTCTAAAATTCTCGCCATGAAGAGTAACTGGATTATACTAAGGATGCTATGCGAGGAATATTTTTTTAGTAATTGGTTTGCTTTTGACCGTCAACTCGCCTGTATTTCTATATACTTATGCAAATATACATATAGAAACGAATTAAAAATATATATATAATGCCCATAAACTTAGCTCATTACAAGGCCATCAAGATCCATACCGTTAAACTCACACTGATGCATTTTAATGAACCGATACGCTGTCTCTAAATGGGTTGCCCCATTCGGTTCCAATAGTTCAAAATATGACCAAATCTCATTATTATTATTATTATACTCATATTGTTCTGGTAATTTTTAGCTGTGGCCCTCTATCTAGTCTTAAAACCTAAAAGAATCGTGAGACAAAAGAATATAAGCCACCATGCTGAAAAATACCACACCACACGAAGGAGTGCAGTCATATTATTTTCATTAGATATCTCTATCTACACTTATACACGTTTAGTGCAGATAACCACCCTCCTTTTGGATTTACGTTGTCGGGTAAAACAGTTTGTTTTAATATTTAGTAATAGACTTGCGTTTGACGGCCACCTCGCTTGATGTTAAGTGATGATGCTATCTGCGACGGAGCACGCTTGCCTAGAAGAAACCATGTCATCGGCAACTTGTATAAATACAGAGTGTTTCACTTATCCTACAAATGCGTAAAACTTGGAACTCGTGGGCAAACCCGCGAACCGCAACTTGTAAAACTCTACTGGTGTTTAGTATCTGTAGTAATCTAGAAACATAATATAAAGCACTTGAGGTCGCACTCATGTCTGCCAATAGATCTGTCATAAAACGACTATCAACGTTATTAAATCCTTCACTTAATAGCCGACATAAAAACTGGCAAACAGTCAAACATTTGCTTTGACGTTACAAAATACCCCCACTCTACCTAAACCAAACCACGAGGAAAGAAACTGTAATATATTAACCACAACGTATCTTTTTTTTTTCACTCACGATCATCTGACTCCAAACTAAATAAAGCTTGTAATATGGTTTGGTAATATACATAGTCAAAGTAATATAGTTGCTAGAGACTAAAATAGAGATTTTTTTTTTAAATCATACTTAAACAGATATTAACACTCAGACATAGAACAAACACAAATGTTTGTCCTAGGTGGGAATCGAACCACACGCCCCCGAGCGCTAAAGGTATTTTCACACTCAACTGAGCCACCGGGGCAGTCACAAAGTCAAATTATACAAATAAGTTATATTATAATGCGCAGTTTATTAGTTGATGTCAATTTTGAATCATTTTATAGATTTATTATATATATATATATATATATATATATATATATACAAAATTTAAGTGTCAGTTTGTAATGTCAAAATAAAATCTTTTTAGTAAATGCAAGGGCGTTTTAAAGTCAAGAGTGAATCGGTTTCTTCTAGGCAAGCGTGATCCATCATAGAACGCATCATCGCTTAACATCAAGCGAGTTGGTGGTCAAACGCAAACCTATTATTTAATTTTTTTAAATGCATTTGAAAGTAGGTTATATGGTAGGTTACCGTACATATATATGTACGGTACTTTTAACAAAAAAAAAACAATTTAAAATATTATTTTGTCTGTCTGTATCTTTGTTCCGACTAATCTCCGAGACGGCTAGATCGATTTTTACGGGACTTTCACTGTCAAATAGCTGTTGTTATAAGGAGTAACTTTTTGTTTTGTTGTGTTGTGTTCTGATTTTAGAAGGAATAACTTGTTTTAATTTTAGAATTAAAATAATAGGGTTACCTACGCGCAAACGCCCACTAGATGGACCGACGACATCGTGAGAGTCTCGGGCATCCAATGGATGCAGATGGCAGGTTGTCGTTCAGTGTGGAGGTTAAAGGGGTAGGCCTATGTTCAGCAGTGGACGTCTTATGACTGACGATGACTGAGCTACGCGCAAAAAAAACATCGACACGCAAAGAAAAACAATGAGATAAAACTTAGCGTGGGTTCTTTACAAGGAATACAGAATTATTAACTTTTCGCAAACTCTGCGAACTGAACAAACTTTTTTGTTAAATTCCTCGCAGGCGTTTTCGCGGGTAACGGCTAGTAAAATTTAAGAGCCGTACCTATTACAAAATGAAATCGTTGAATTAACGTATCTGGATTTATTACTAATTTAACGAAATCCATTTTCAAACTCCCTCCTCACTTCACTCACTCACAGAGTTTCACAGTTTCCCTCGTAGAGTTTAACGACTTTTTTAAATTCGAAGCAATAAGTTATTATGTACGGTTTTTGCAAAATTTGAAGCCGTTATTTTCAATACACATACAAGTCTATTTATTACAGAAAACAATTGTACAGTACTTTCTATTTCATAGAATAATAAATAGATTTTTTGTCAAAAAATGTAAGTGTTTTTGATTTTGTATGGGAGAAAAAATATATAAATTATTCAAAGTAATGGAACTAACGCAACTTGTTAGGTATAATGTAAAGAAGTTTCCTGCAAGAGGCCGATAGCAAATTACCAATAACCCTGTACACAAGCCAGCAACCAACTTGGCAAAAGTAGGAGACTCGTGTTTATTTATGAAGAAAATTGTAAAGGAAAACAGCTTTTATTATCATTAGCAATCTAACCGACCTCACCTTGTTTTATTCGTAAATTAACCTGGCAAACTCTGAAGTATCTAAATAGTAAATAATAAACTAATTTCCTATTCAGTTTTGTGAGTAAACTTAATGCCTCCACAGACATTAGCATATTCCATTTGTTAACTTATCTCTGAGATGTTTCCCACTCCAGTTAAAAGGTTACCAATTTGGGTATTTCACTGAGAATTATGGAATAAATTATTTAATAACACGTAACACATTTAATTGTTATTTTTATCTGCCCACACAATGCCAGATGGTGAGTATGTACAATACAATTAGGCCCTAAGGGACCCGGAGCTCACCACATTTTTAAAAGTCTTTAGCGCCTGGTTAGTGCGCTGCGCTAGTAAAAATATGCTAGCATGTCTCTGGTTCAACGCATAAACATAAACATTGCCATTCAGCGTGGTATTAATTATGCTGTACTCAGGCAAGACAAGAAAAGGCGCTCCCGCGCAAGCGTGCCCGCTGCCAACTGGTAGCGGGCTTGAGGATTTGGATTGTCTTTAGACATTTTATTAGGTTTATGGGCAGTATCACTGTTTGGTAGTGTTAGCTTGTTTTTTTATTATTTAATAAAGGTAAGGTTAAAAAATAAGTATATTAAATAGGACAAGTGTGGTACTTTCTCAAGCAAACTCTGCAAAAGTGTATTTTCACTAGACGATATCGAGGATACGCCATTTATATTTATTGAAGATATTGTATTCTTTTTTATGCTATAGGTTGCAAACAAGCACATGGGTTGCCTGATAGTAAGCAGTCACCGTCGCCTATCGATACTTGTACCACCAAAGGCATCACAAATACTTTGCCGATCGTAACTATTGTCTTGTCCTCTGAAAAACCCCATGTTGTATCCTCATACGAGTATAATAAGTAAATAAATATGCATAGAGCGGTCTTTATAACTCTATAATATTTAGTCTCTATAATATTTGTTAAGATATTTGATGAGCTAAATAGTATGATTTTGTTATCTGAAGAGTTTTGGGTGACATGTCCATGTAATTAGTTTCGTAGTTATTTTATATCGTTAACATGATAATAGTATTATGACATTAACATTAGATTAACATTTATGGACATCAGGAAGATTTAAGTGAATAATGAAGAAAAATTGTTACCAAAAGTACATACAATGTTTCAAAGAACGGTGGTACAGAGCCATCGTGATACAATAACTATAGAGTCAGAATTGTGTCAAAAAAGTCCGAACTAAAACTCTGCGCACGCTACGCATTGCGCCGACTTGTTGGTTAGTTGTAAGGCAACCGCGATCCGACTACAACGCCGCGCGATGCCAGTGCTACGATGCCCTAGCAGATAAGCGACGTTGAACACTATGCAAGTGACATAACGTCTTAATTGAAGTAAATGTGGCATTGTAAACTATATAATTGATGTCTAGGTATGTACAACGACGCTCGGACATTTTTTGACTGTTTTCACTTAGAGGTTGTAACTCTGCAGGTATTTTATCTCGATTTACAGAGTTGAAAAATATTACAGTGATATCTCTCTTTAAATATAATAGCTTACTAGAAATACATGTAGCCAATTTACCAAAGAACAAGGTCCTGCGCCGGTACAACCTACGTAAGAAGGAAAACCTGTATTAGCCAAGGACTAGGTTAGTTAAAGATGAGAAACAGGGTCGTCTCGACCAAATATTAATCACACTAATCTCACTAATATCATATATGTGAATGTTTGGATGGATGTTTGTTACTCAATAACGCAGAAACGGCTGGATGGATTTGCATGAAATTTGGAATATACATTGCTTATGTCCTGGATTAACACACAGGCTACTTTTCATCATCATCATCATCACCGATTTTCATCACCACGCGGGTGAAACCGCGGGGCGCAGCTAGTATCATATATGTGAAAGTTTGGATGGATGGATGGATGTATGGATGGATGGATGTTTGTTATTCAATCACGCAGAAACAGCTGGATGGATTTGAATGAAATTTGAAATATGCATTGCTTATTTCCTGGATTAACTAACACACAGGCTACTTTTCATCATCATCTTCATCATCACCGATTTTCATCACCACGCGGGTGAAACCGCGGGGCGCAGCTAGTGTACAATAAATTACCGAATAGTATAACCGAATAAAATATGTAAATTCAAGCAGATACTAAAGCATTTCTTTCTAAGCAACCCATATTACAAACTAAATGAATATACTTCAACGGAGTTCACGGAATCCTCATTTTTGTACAACGAACAAACGGAGCCATACAATGAATGTAGTAATATCTATTTTAATCGTTAATAAATATCTGGGACATTATTGCACACATGGTCATCTGACCCCAAACTAAGTAAAGCTTGTAATATGGCTGCCAGAGACTGATATACATACATTATATATTTTTAAATACATACTTAAATAGATATTAACACCCTATACTCGTATAATAAGTTTGCCCATTTTTATTCAAGTTTTGTAAATATGTATAGTACGGATACCTACTATCGTAGCTCCAAAACAGATTTCTTCACAATTTTTAAGTGTTTTAGTTTTTATTCGAAAGATGTGTTTTTAACTATTATTTGAAAGATCATCAGCTTTTATAGATCAGATATTTTATTTTTAAATATACATATTTTCTTTCAATTGTTTGATTAACTGCAGGCAACAAAAAGGAAAAATACCTATTTGAAGTATACGTTGAGGTAGGTTTCGCTTGACATGTTACCGAGTAATTATACTTCATAGAAGCCATTAAATATTTTAATTAATTCAATGGTGGCAATTACGTGTCAAAGAATGTGAAAATCGTAGTTTAGAAATGCCAAAAAGTTGGAATAAAGTAAAATCTTATATAAGCTTTGTCTGCAAATTTCAAATAGAAAGTAATAAAAATTGTGTCTGAAATTCAATAAGCTGAATGTATATTTTCTTCAAATTAAAATGGAACTAACCTCGCGAAGTCAGACATTTATTCATACTTTTAAATTTACACATCAATTCAGATTAAATTGTATAAAAAATATTATGTACAACATAAAATAAGATATTACTAAATAATAATGTCAATTGTAGTCACCGCGACTAATTATAATTAACTAGTTACAGTGATGTATATTGCGTTCGTTTATTAATAAACTAGCCGCCCGTCCCGGCATCGCTTGGGTAGAGATTTTTCTAGTAATAAATAGCGTATGTTACTCAGGGTTGTGTGTAGCATTCTAATGGTGAAATAACTTTCAGAAAGGTCCAGTAGTTTATGAGTTAATTCGTTACTAACATCCAAAAATCTAAAAATACAAATCATTCCTCTGTATATTAGTGTAGCTAACACATGACTCGCGCGGGAGCCAGTGTGATAATGAATGAGTATAAAAGAAATAAAACCATAAAAAATTCATCAAAACTTGGAAATGAGCTACCCTCAGTGCACGGTAGAATTACTATTTACCCAGTAGTATCTCGTAAGCGCTCGAAATAATTATTGCAAGATAATTATGTAGAATCCTGCACATTACCTAAGTCAGGCAAAATTAGATCTGAATTAAGTAATTCACGTATCAATCAATTGTCACTGTTAATTAATATTCACGTTACACATAAGACAAATAGTCTGCAATAGAAAATTGGTAAAGTTAGCCGAGGGATTTAGCTTTCATTTTGCAGATCTCGCACTTCAACCAGCACCCGATATTCTTGCACTTATACACCTTAAAAGTCACTTCACTAGACTGCACATTCTTTCTTCTTTCTCTGCTCTAAATTGCGCCATCCGGGTCTGAGTTACAATGAAAAATTGTAGGTAGTCATTTGACTTACTTATTGGAATGGTGGCGCCACTATAGTCGCTACATCGCTGCCGTCTATGACATCCGGCGGAAATTGCAGCTCAGGGTTTCCTGTATTATCGCGAGACTTCGCAACAATTGTCATTATTTAGTGAGATAGCCTATTTAACAAAAAATATCATTAAATTCGGTTGAGAATTGGCGAGTACGTACATCGCGTAATATAAGTAAAATAACACTTTTTTAAGTCTGTTGATAAGACAGAATGCTGTTACTTTTAGTGTCAAATTGATTTTTCAAAATTACTTAGATGAACGCGGAAGAGTGTCGCCATAGCACATAAGAATTCTCTTAGACACGTACCTTAAAAAAAATATTGATGTGTTTCTATCAATTTAGGAATGCGCGATTTTTTCACGACACGTATTATTTGTGTGTGCACTTGGATCCCCCCCGCAAATTACAACAGGAAAATTGTTTTGGTATTTTTTAATCAAGTGCCTTAACTAAACAATATACAAGCTAACTAACACTAGATACCTAAACTATTAGGCCTAGTATACAAAAACAGATACTGCCTATTAGGGTTCAGAACCGGGAAAACCCAGAACCGAAAATACCGGGATTTCTCGGTTTTTTAAAACGTAATTTGAGAACCGGGATTCAAAACAGATTCCCGGTTTTTTCGGTACTTTCGGGACTCGGTATCGACATCATAAAATCTCGTTTTTATAGCACAAATTGTACTGTCGGTCTGTCTGTTTGTATCTTTGTATCGAACATGCACTGTATTTAGTATTATCGACATTTTCTACAAGAAAAATAAAACGCTTGTGAAAGCAAAACGCTGAAAATCTTTCGCTTTTGCGATGGCAGATGAAGACGATTTAGACTGTATACCTTTCTTTAGCTAGATTATTATTTGACTCTGGAGTCCATTGAGAAAAGTGACAAGAAGCTCACCAGCAACATTGGCAATTAATTGTTATGCACGTTGAAAAAAAAATACACAACTTTGAAGTAAAATTCTGAATAATAGTTTTACTGAGTATCTGAATTTTTTCGTCCAACGTGGAATGCACCGTAAATGTGCAACGATATAGACACACTGCTTAAAGGTATCCGCTATAAACCATACTAACGACATTAACATCCGAACACCAAACCTCTTAGAAGTAGGTGATAGGTGAATATTATTATGTGATAGAAAGAAGAACAGTACTCCCAAACTAGCAAGAAGCATGAATAGAACTATATGTATCTTTAACTTATTTAAATAGTTCATTTAATCATTACTACTTCTTGTTTCACTCATTACTGCACCATTAGTTTAAAAAAATAAGGTAGTACCGAAAGTACCGAAAAAACCGGGAAATCCCGGTTCTGATGACGTCGAGTACCGAAATTCCCGGTTCTCAAAATCAGTACCGGTTCCGGAAACCCTACTGCCTATACACCGTGAAGGAGATTAATATTGTATTGGTTATATTAATTATGGCATCTCCCTTCCGTGTCGCCCGCGACTCTGTGGACGCGTTGCTCTAAATAACATTGTAGCAAAATAATTGCTGAGTATTTTCACAAAATTACGATCGCATTTACTATCATAAAGAATATTACTGCCCAAGCAATCATATTCTATGTCGCAATGCACCGGCAGGCAACCGGGGCATTCATGGACGAACGTAAAAACGTAGCCGAGGCATTTGAAATTCTTAATGCCTAACCAGGCATTAATGAATTTCGTATGTCCTCCAACACTTATATAGTACTTTTCAGACATTGCTTAAAATATACACGTAAAAATCATCTTCATCATCATAACACACAGTCTTCTAAGGAACCCAGCAGTGGGATAAGTAACAACAAAGTTACCATTGTAACAACCGATAGCAAAATTGAAACACCGCTATTTAACATTGATCGCCAATATAACAACGATACAAGACAATAGAACGCTGATTACAATTCAAATAAATGTCAAACGCTGACAACAGCTGAGAATCAATTTAAAACGATCAACGCTGCATGAAAGCATTTTAAAGGCAGTTACAGCACTATGGCGTCGCTTCCACAGCGGGCGACAGTTTCCGACCATCCTTTCAGACAATACCTAATACCCTCTATTTCATCCACAGAGCAGAGAATTAACAGAGGTAGCAAGCCCTCGAATCTATTAGAAAAAATCAACGGCTGGCGCAGTCAACGCGGAGGTATGTCAACACGAAGCATGAACTTTTCAGCACAGTAGCTTAGAAATAGAAAGCACGCGTTATGCAGGTCATGCTACCTCTGGATATTTCTCTACTCTACGTCATGTAATTCTCGGAGCTTATTATAAAATGCCAGTTTGTGTGAAACATGCCATGACTGAATGGTTGTTTCTATGCATGAAGTTTGCATACCGATTCATTATGCTTTTTCAGAGAATCGAGTAGTGTGTTTTAGTTTTTAGAATTTATGAATTATTTGTTGTGGTGAGTGCATCCTGAAGGAAAATTTTCGCTTGGAATTGTTTTATGGGAAAAGTTGGGGATACTGGAATTATGCAATTATTGTATTCCCTGAACTGGGAAACGTCTCGTTTTATATTATAGAGGCGTTCAAATTTGATGGGATAGTATACGAAAATTTTAGAAAAAAAACAGGCATTTAAAACTTTTTTCCTTATGCACTGTTTTACACATTCATCGGCCAAACAGGCGAATTGGTGCTCAAACACAGACTTATTAGGGAAAAAAAATATCTTTGCAATATAATTTTAATTTTATTGTTATAGAAATATAAAAAAACCGTTTTTTTGTCAAGTCTAGTGTATTTCCGATTTAATGTCGTATCAAGTAATACATAGTTTTAACTGTTTGTTTTTGTTTTAAAGTAAGTGGGTATATTACTGATTCGTCTCTATTATACGTAGGTATACTATGATAGTTATTATAGTTCAAAAATTATTAACAGCCCGTCATTGTGTTAGATTAAACATCGATCCAGTAACGAAGCCTTATTTTTTAAGTAATTGAAATTGCCAATTTGTTGTTCTGTCAATCAATAAGTAAAGTTAAGACATGCGATGGAGACATTAGTACCAGTTAGAAGCATTATCCTAATAACCGATGACAGAGAAATTCCACACGTTAACTTTTTAAATTATTTTTAATAACTGGCGTTTTTAGGGCCAGGTTCCATCAGTCTTCACTAGATGGCGTATTTCTTTTCGACGATGTCATGAGCGTGAAATATTACCGTTTGGACATATTTTTTAATTGCAAATCGCAGTCTTTACCATTGTCATCGAGATGTAAAATTTATTCAACAATACCTGTGGGTGTTGTTTTGGACTATATTTAGTTTAATTAAAAATGTATTCTACTTGAAACTAGCGAAACAAAATAAGAGTCAAAAAAATTACTGACAACACTCTATATCGCGTACAAACCAAATCATATACATCATATTTATCACTTCTGCTCGTGAGATTTGACTAAAGCGGCTTTCAATCTAGTCCAAAAATCTGATTTCTATGCACTAGTGCATAAACATGTTTAACCTTTAAAAAGGTTCATTTTGTAATATATTTAATGTAGACAGTACCCTGGGTCTTTAATAATATCAATAGATCAAGGTATTATTAATGACCCAGGTATCATTTTTGTCGAATAAAAAGAGAACATTGTTCATGTTTCAGTTCTAATTTTTATTAATGTGATATGACTTACAATATCACTGTATCATTTTCTCAGAATTAAAATAAAAGCCGAGTGTAGGTATAACTTGTGTATAACAATTTAATTCGTATCTTAAATATCCGCGCTCGCCTCTGTCTCGGACTGATAAACGTCTAGGCTAAAATAGCTAGTTTTATGCACTTTTTGTACATCTACTATTAACCAGCTCTTTTTTGTATTTGCCGATGGACCGTTCTAAGTTTTGCAGCATGTTTTATTATTATTTTTACCACGCACTCAGTATAAATATGACCGCAGTAGTATAAACTCTTGCTTACTTTTCAGTATGAAAGGCAACTATAACTAGAGTACTGGAAACTTAACAAAACTGTGTAGGTGCAACATTGTCATTTTTTCCAGTGACTATACTTGGTACAAGTTATTTTACCGCTGACAATTGCAATAAAATTGTAAAACGTTGTTATCTTTTAATATTTAACTGAAGTATATCGGCTACATGCCACAATATTACGTCCATACCTAGCAAAAGTTTAGTGATCAGAATTTTATGCCTTTTTACAATCTATTACAAATGACAGAGCTAAAAAAAATACCGAGTGTAACTATAAACTCGTATTATAATATCAAGACCAATTTCAAAAACTTAAAATTTTAGTAAGCTAAAGGGCAGCTAAAGACGCGTGGCTAGCGTAGCATAGGATTCCGTTTACGCCCTATAGGTACGGAACCCTACAAATTATTGGGCATTATCTTATGAAAAACGTTTTATTTTTTAATTAGGTTTGCGTTTGACCACCACCTCACCTGATTGATATCACCGATGATGCGGTCTAAGTTCTCATCTCTATGAGGGTTTATAGAATTCAAAGTCCTCGTAATAAATTAATTTATTATTATAAAGTGTTAAGTGTCTATATTTTTCTTAAATTTGTTTTGGATTTTATCCCACTTTCATGACACCAATAGGTAGATACTTAGTGGTGATAGTGGGTTTGAGCATTTGGATTGTCTTTAGATCTTCAACGGTCTATGGACAGTCTAACTGTTTATTTAGTGTTAGTTTAAGCTAGTATTTTGTTTATTTAATAAAGGCACTTGCCACTATTGGTAGATACTTAATCCTTACATAAAACTAAATAATACACTTTAAAAACAGTGTAAAGAGTTACGTCAGGTGAAGTCACGTTGCTGCAGATAGTACAAACCAATTTTCTTGTTGATATTTTATATGATGGCGCATAAGATAGAACAATATGGACAAACATTTTTCTATGACCGATGAAGGCAACTGATGAATGAGAAGTAGTAACATTGGTAAATTGCGGGCAACACTGCAGGGCGTACCTAGCTGGTTCTAAAAAGGTTCCGTGTGTGATGTTCAAGCACGCATTCAAAGGAATCCGCGTATTATGAGTCCTCGGGGAAATCTTTATGCATCGGCACAGATTTATGCTTCAATACCGATAACAAACAGATTGGATCCTATAAACACACTTTTCAATATTGATTGCGATTGAGCGTAAATGTACGCTTTAGCGACAATTTCGTGGTACTTTTATTAATTTTGATGCCCATCAATAGGTTATCACAGAAGGTCCATCACTCGATGAACCAACGAGGACGCCTGCCTAAGCTGCGTCTTCCGGGTCTTATAGTTCGTGGTCTCCACTCAAGAGCCTTTCTTCCCCATCGAATAACGGTTCTTCGGACAACTAATAATTCACGGTGAATTAGGTTGTAGGTTATTGTGTAATTATTTTATACCATTGATGGCAAACAAGGTGACGGGCCGCCTGATGGTAAGCGATCATCGTCGCCTATGGATACCTGCAACACCAGGGGTATCACATATATATTGCTCACCCTCAAAGATTCTATTAACAGCCGTTTTGAAGAACCCCATATTATAGTTACCTACTCGGAAATGCCACAGGATTGCCGCTCATTCCACAAAAGAACGCGTAAAACGCACAGTGTGCGATTTCCACCGATCTATATGTGGATTAACTTTCAGACGGTGGCAGTTAGTGCGATTATAAACCGCGATGCTGGCATCAGATGAACTTGTAATTTTAAAATAACATGAATTCAAAGCAAAACGTTGCTAAAGTACCTATACGCAAACTGTAAAAGAAACTATCATTATTCAGCCTATTATATTACCACTGCTGGGACAACAGCCTTCTTTCAGAGAGAGAGAGAGGGGGGACAGGCTCTAATCCACTATATGCTGGCCCAGTGCATGTTGATGAATGTCATAATGTATTTGAACTTTTGATTTTAGGTTCTCGAACATATCAGTTTCCTTGAATGTTTTCCTTTACTGTTTTTGAGCAAACACCATCAAACACCATCGAAACTGTACACCATCATCCACTGCCTTCCTTATCCCTTAGGACAGTGTTTTACAAACTGAGGGTCATGTCCTCCTGGTCGCCATGCCTCTATAAGGGGGTCGCAGAGATCGCGAAGCCTCCGTAAAAAAAAAATATTTTTACTAAGAAAAATTAATTAATGAGTAATTATAAAAATAAAATAATAAAATACAAATTATAAACTGTGGAAAGTAGCGGGTCCCGAATTTTTGTATGCATACTAAGAGGGTCGCGTCGTGAAAAAGTTTGAAAAACACTGCCTTAGGATATAGCCTCTCTCTTGTTATACCATCTGCCACGGTCCTGTGCTAATTGAAGCTATACATAACTTATGTAAATACTAAATAAGTCATAAGTGCAGAACCAAAGATTGAACCAGGCTGTCAGATTGTAAAGCGCACATGCTATCGTTCAGCCACCACACCATCCCTCATCGACATGAATACAGAGCAAACTGTTGTAAAAGCTGTACTATGCACACTGTCAAAGGAAGTATAATCGGCCTAATTAAGTTCGGCCTAGTCATTGGTCGGATATGCAGCACTAGCAGTCAACCTAAAGCATCCACAGGGCAACTTCTTTGATAGTTGATAGCTTCACAAATGCATCTCCTCGTACTGTATAGCGAAAAAACTGAACGCGCGAACTGGCCCTAAAAAAATATGTCTTTTTGAACGTTGAATGAAAAGATGTAGCGAAATAAAATAAATATAAAAATGCTGTGGCACGTTTTTCTACCACAAACGTTTAAAAAAAACGAATAAAATTTTATCGCGAATAGGTTCCACGTTTGCTCACCAACTCACCTGTTGCCAAAGCGACGATGTGGTCGAAGCACGCAGACTTATAATTTAAACGAATTATCTTGTGTATTACAACCAATAATTATTTTAGTATAAATTATTAATAAATTTATATGATTATTTACGGGATATTTACCGTGGTAAGGTTGTGGTCTTACCACGGTAAATATCCCGTAAATAATCATATAAATTTAGTGAACAACTGTGATAGTTTAAAACAGTGTTTAAATTATTAGTAAGTAAATAATTAATAAAAACCAATATTAATTATTTATGTTTATCTTGTGTATTAAAACCAATAATTTGGTTTTTAGGCTTATATTTGTAACTTTGTGGAAAGTCCCCAAAAAGTAACACGGATCTCGAATATTCGCTGCGACGCACACCATGATTACTCATGGTGTGTCCGCTTCAATGCCCAACGATGAAGCTTGATACTGGAACATGAACCACATGTTGTGATGTGTTTCTTATATAGTTTCTCTTGTTTTACGTATGCATGTGCAAGATGATACTGCGTGTAATAATTGAAACGAGTATTTTCGGAACTTTAAGATTTAATTAAGCCTCTTTTTTGTTTTGCAATGCTGCACTTAATTACAATTTTGGTTCCTTTCGGCGAAAAAAAATATATCGACAAAATTTATGGAACAGCTGTTTTTTCGCGATTTCAGAGTTGGTCCCATAGTAAAAGTAGTTCATTATGATGATTACAATGACCACCTTTAAGCTTAGTAGGTACAGTCTATATGCGTAACCCTGTATATATGCAAGGAAACCTCTTGGGTAACTTTGCACTCGAGCTCAAAGACACAAGATTCGTTTTTGGTTTAAGACTCACCGACTAATTTACACACATGTCTTTCATAGAACTATAGTTTTCATTTAAGATATTTGCTTCATTTTTTGTATATATTAAACATAGAAAATTAGTGGTTATAGTATACTTTATAGTGGATAAATTTATCTCTAGGTATCTTATCTCTTTAAAAATACCTAGTGAAAAAAATTATGAAAAGCGTCCAAAAAGTTCAAATGAGTTCAAATTTTAATTGTTGACCAAAAGTAACGAATAATTTTCATAAATAAAATAGTTATTCTTGGTATTAAAATTTAATGGATTAGCATAATGAGCCAATTAACTAAATGGCCCGATCATATCTCGACATTTTATTAACGAAATTGTATTTAATTTGATTCCCAGGTTCATGCCTCAGCTACGGACACTCGTGTTGGGGAGGTGAGTTTATTTGTTTTAATTTCATTAACTCTAATAACGAAATGTGTGAATCACTAGTTTCTGTACCTAGTATCAGAATCTATCCGACAAATTTGACCACTGTTAATCTGATTGATGTTAAAGCCATATTAATTTTTGACCCGCGGAAAAACATCAAAAGCATAAAAACAAGCTTTTAGCTTCAGTAAAGTAAATGTAATCCGCATCTTGGAGCGCCGGCCATATTAAATTTTGTATAATGACTTTATATTTTTCTACTCGTCAAGCCCTTTCATTTGATATCCATATTAAAAGGGTTGAAAAAAATATACACCTTTCATCATCTGGTGGCAACGGCCATTTTGAAAATATTACAATATTAGGTTTTGCATATCATATTGTCACCAGAACTAAAGACAAATGCAAAATTTCAGCAAAATCGATTTAGAGGAAGTTGTTCTAATTCAGCTTTCAAGATTTGACCTAAACAAACAAACAATAGTTGTACTTAGTTTCACATAAAATAGTAAATGCCGTTGACTGAAAAAAATATCGAACCGGGTGTCGTCAGATTGTAAAGCGCACATGCTACAGCTCGGCCACGGTCGCTCTACCAACCAACCAACCAGTTCCACAATGATAAAACATCTAGAGTGTCGATGCCGCCCGGCATTTTTTCATAATAAACCACCACGAGATAATCCCTATAGGCTTAAAATGAAGCAATATTAACGATAATAGAGCCGCAAGCGCTCAATAAAACCCACCTTTGGACGTGGGAATCCACAGATACTAATAAATTCGATATCATTAGTTACGTAGTCGAAATCTCTCGTGAAAGTGCCTATACGTCATACGCGACTAAAGTAGGGCCAATTTGATAGACCACGTTTAACACTTAATCAAAATTCAACAATGTAACCTTGCTCAAAGTTGAACTGCACAATTGCTCAACTTTTTTCAGTTAATAACGTATATTTATTATAATAATGACAAAAGAAGGCAATTTTACGATTTATCTTGACTAATAAACAATAGACTGACAGATGTCAGATGTAATCTATTAAATTGGCCCTATTTTGGCCAAACTGTATTATTAATGCGATAGTTTATGTGTAAGTGTACATCTTTGGATTACCCTAAATTAACAAAAATACTTTTGTCCCGATCCTGTAGTATGGCGGGTGAAACAACGGGGCGGCGCTAGTTATGACATAAATATACAGTGTAATTCCCGGTAAAGTACAAACATGAAAGAGAGTTATTAATCTCGTAATAAAATGGAACTCCTTGCATCTCCCTTGTTTTCTGAGAGCTACAATCCAGGCAGCTTCAAGTCCAGAGTGAATAGATCTATTTTAGATAAACGTACTCTATTCTCGGCCATTCTATCGCCTACCTTAATGCGAAGTGGTGGCCAAAACAAAAGTCGATCTATTCCCGTTAAAAAAATATCAAAAATATGGAAATAGTGAGTTAATGCGCATTTCGCCGCCACATTGTATGATTTTTCTTTACACAAACAGCGTTGTCTGCTTATAAACGCCCGTTGGTTTGCAAATAGCACAGTTTTACATTATAGAACAGATGACAACTATTTTATTTATCCTTAAATCATGGTTACCAGATTGTACTATCATGGCTAATGATAGCCATGATAGCGAAAGACTCGTAGCGAAATTAATACGATTAGAAACATCATCAACTCGCTTTCGGCATTTTGTAAACCAGCGAGCATTAATGAACAGAGCGACACCGTTTGTATGATAACTAGACATACAATCTAGGCGAGTTGTTGGCCAAACGTCATCATCATCAGCCAGAAGACATCCACTGCTGAACATAGGCCTCCCCCTTTAACCTCCATACTGAACGACATCCTGCCATCTGCATCCACCGGACGCCTGCGACTCTCACAATGTCGTCGGTCCATCTAGTGGGAGGCCTACGCTGCGTCTTCCGGTTCGCGGTCTCCACTCAAGAACCTTTCTTCCCCATCAGTTAACAGTTCTTCGAGCGATGTGGCCTGCCCATTGCCACTTCAACTTGCAGATTTTAATAGCTATGTCGGTGACTCTGGTTCTTTGGCGAATATCTAAATTTTGGATTTTATCGCGCAAAGAAACTCCGAGCATAGCTCTCTCCATTGCCCGTTGTGTGACTCTGAGTTTTTCCAAAAGGCCAACAGTTAAGGACTACGTCTCAGTACCATATGTCATCACTGGCCAAACGTAGATCTATTATATATATATTTAAAAAAACTGCTGAAGTCAGATATATCAAAGTCCTCGCAACTTCAGGGAACTCATAGCTAAAAATGGTTGTAATCATGTCGATGAACCATTTCGGATTTACCGAGAATCAACCTGTATAAAATATCTCACTGTTCAAAGGCATCTCTTCATTGCACTTTTAGATGTCATGTAGATATAACAAGAATATGCGTCATAAAGTATAATGTGGAAAAGGAACTAAAAAGTGCATTAGAGGTGTCTATCAATAACTTCTGTCACTTTATAGACCGTATACTATGGGGATAACTTTAGACATTTTAAAATACTTTTATGGAAAGGTGTTCTCATTTAGATTGAATATATAATTTGCTCATATTATTATTATGCTACACATTTTAAGTTTTTTTTTTATACATCTATATTATATATATATATAGGTAAAAAAAATCAGGTTTGTTCGAACTCGAGAACGGCTGGACCGATTTTCATGGTTTTTGATTTATTGTATTTGACTCCGTCCGGAATAGCAGAATAACTATTAAAAACGGCTGGACCGATTTGGATGAAATTTTGTGTTCCTGGAGCGGGTCATACTCGTAGTAGTGAGGCCGAAGGCCGACCTTACACCCGTGCGAAGCCGGGGCGGGTCGCTAGTTATAATATAAAAATAAATTGCTGTTCGTTTGTCTTGCTAAAACTCAAAAGTGGCTTTACCGATAGTTTTTTTTGTTTTATTCGCGTAAATACAGGAGTGGTATAAAATATAAAATAAATTGGAAAATTTACACGGAAAATTCAGGAAAATCGTTTTTCTATTAAAATTTGGACAGGATAAAGTTTTTTGGTCAGCTAGTAATGATATAAAAGCAATGAGACAATTGAAGACGGTTGCACTATTATAGTGTTAAAACAATTAGTTATAATTTACAATTACAATTAGCATAAAACTGACCATCAAATTTAAAAATGTCATGGAAAATTAGGACGAGGTTAATGGTTATTACTTTTAAAATAGTACGGCAACAATTAACGACTCGTTAGAAACAATATGCAAATTTAATTAATCTAAACCCGAATCACGCAGTTCACCCCAAATGAAACGGCTGCGATCACCTGGTGACGTTTTGATCCCGGTCCGTCACGTCGGATGTAATTTGGTACATTTCCACGTACGTGATTTGAAATAATTAAAAAGGACAGGTGACAGGTGCAGTGGGGTAGGAAAAAATGCGAAACGGATTTAGTACTTTTTTAGGATCGTACTGACCGACGTTACGGGGCGTAATGTTACGTGATGTACCATTCGCAGCGAGCATGTTAGTTACGCCGTGTTCGTGTTTATCCGTGTAACAAGCTCGTTGCTCACCCGTGACTGACTGAGGCGCGTAACACTCAAATGATTCGCCAAAATACCGACACCACTGTGGAGCACGAGCAACGAGCCGCTCGTTGCTCGTTGCGAGCGCCTTATTTCCCCGTCCTGACTGCACGAACGCTCGCTGTACACAGCGAGCGTTCGTGCAGCCAGTACACGTAACATAACGCCCCGTAACGTCGGTCAGTACACACCTTTAAATGTTTACACATCTTTCGAGTAAAACCCTAAAAGATATATTTGCTAGCTAAATGTTACTATAGCCTAAACTAGTATTTAGAAGACAAATCAATTATGAAATAAATCGACCTGTTCCGCACTTTATAGGTATCCAACAAGAGTCATTACGACTGTGTTACCTACCTCAAACATACTACCTTAGATCTGTATGTGAATTTCATAATCACACTAATATCATATACTCGTATGTGAAAGTTTGGATGGATGAATGGATAGATAGATGTTTGTTACTCAATCACGCAGAAACGGCTGGATGGATTTGGATGAAATTTGGAATATACAGTGCTTATGTCCTGGATCAACACATAGGCTACTTTTCATCATCATCAACGATTTTCATCACCACGCGGGTGAAACCGCGGGGCGCAGCTAGTATGTAATAAATTATTGAGTATAGATCAAACAAATCGAAATTATACAATGGTACATAATATGTTAACACTGAGCTGTTGGTTGCCTGGAAGAGGTCGCTTACAGCGATAAGGCCGCTAATTGTTTTACTAATTTTAAGTTTGTTTATGATTGTAATTTCTCGTGTAAACAATAAAGAGTTATCTATCCATCTGTATTTTCAAAAAAATATGTCAATTATTTTAAATATAGATTTGTGTAATCCAATAAAAACGAAGGTACTTAATCAATCGGGCCTAACTTTTTTGATATTCAATGGGCGGGAAATTTAAATCAGCTTAATCAGACTAACTTTTAAAAATATTTTAGTTATAAAGTTTTGTATTCAAATTGCTTGTTCAAACAGTCATAACACAGTAATACTAAAGTTATGATTAGCATATAGAGAAGTATCAAAACAACTGCTGTGAGCTTGGATATTTACGACTATCAGCTATCGGTAAAAAAAACTTAATCCTGCATAATGATGTGTCAAATACCGATAAAAAAGTGATGACCTGCGTAAAACGGTGGGTAAAACTTGATGCAGAGAACTGCGACCGAGCTCAATGGCGTGCATTAAGAGAGGCATATGTCCAGTAGTGGACAGTGAAAGATTGATGATCAAGATGATGATGTAACAAATAAAATTAGGTAGTCATACGCTTGGGTTTATTTTCCGAGTGTTTCTAGCATCATCACAAATGCATTATCGTCCATAATTTAAAAATAGGAAAATATACATTAAAACAGGTAAATAAAACAATTCCCTAAAAAGTTAAATTTAAATTAGAAGATTAGAAAAGAGTTCTTATCTTATACGGCTAGGTAGATTTTTATCAAATAGATAAGATTACCACGTTAGAATTCATTCATTCGTTTAGGAGCTAGCTACAGTTTGACATGATGGGCGCCAAACGTATGCCACCCTCATTTTCGACGTCAGGAATTAGAACAACATTCTTAATTGTCAGTTTTTAAATGTTATTTCCACAGACTATATACTACTACGTAGCCCAGACTTGTAGTTACGATTATTTTCAATGGAAACAATTCAGTCAAATACCTGAGGGGCGGGGTGAGGGGTTACTAAATGCTAATTGGCCCATTCAAAGTCAGTTGAAAATGTAAACAAAGCATAGTGATGGCGTACCTACGGTATTGGTCGGAAATGACGTGAGGTTCAGTGGAATCAGTGGGCGTGTTTTTTATATCAGTAGTGGTCAACTGATGAAGTGTCTGAACATGTTCGCCCTGCATTAAATGTCTAGTTATAGAAAGTCTTTGGTTATTTCATTCGTTAAGAGCAGCGAACAATTAGGGGTCATATTCATTAAAAAAGCACTAAAAATATGGCGATATTTTACTGAAGCTATATCTACATGGTAAGGGCCCATAGAACTTTACAGCCTTCCCAGTAGAATTTCACTTTATAAACACACAGCACGGGACTTTTGATTATTTTTCATTTTCCAAAATCGCGCATCGTACGTTTGCGTCGTTGCCAGACACACGACGAACTGAGTTCACTCAAGCTAATTAACTTGTGTTTGTATCGCCGCACATACCTCGGTAAATCGTGTCTTACGTACCTCAGTTTATATAACATCATGTTACGAGTACCTACGATACATTACCACTAACGTGTAGTGTTTCAAATAGCCCAAAGCTCAGGTGAGTGCTGAGCTTGAGACGGATGGTGGGTAGTCATGCAATTTAGAGCCGTTCGCTCTCAGGAAATGGAGTCCGTCAGACTGACGCGCTTGCTTGAGTACAGCCCTACCAACTTACCCGTAGAGTTGAATGATAGAGCCACCATCGCAATTCCACAAGAAAACGGCCAGCTACTCGTAGAATTTTTTTAGTTCTACCATTTGGCCAATTCTACAGATTGCTTTGTCCTTTGTAACAACTTTGTTACTCAAGCTTTGCTTTGTTGGTTCCAAATGGTTTGCGAAACTGGCATTTGTGTTGCCATTTCTATTCCTAGCCTATTCATTTGTTAATAACTAATTGATTAAACTCGTAAATTGTGAGCGTTGTTTTACGAACTTGTACGAAAAAATATGGCATGTCTCATTTCGAAACTCAGAATCAATTTTGCTTTCTTGGTAAAAACTGGACAAGTGATTAGAAACTCATAGACCTTTTTCTATGTAGAAACTCCACGACGTTTTAACAACAAATTTATAAAGTCACCGCAAGCACAAATAGTTTCAAACTAACCGTATGAGAATGCATCTGATAAGTTGAAACTAATAAAGGTTTTCTCTCTGTTAGGCCTTTTTCTTGAATGGTAACTTTTATGTTCGGCTTCAAACCATAAAATTGTTAGGCCGAACATAGTGACTTCGCCTATTATTTCTTTCAAAACAACCAACCAGTTCAAACAGTGTGTGTTGCCAGTGATGACATACGGCACTGAAACGTAGTCTCTCACTATATGGCCTTATTAGCAAGCTCAAAGTTGCACAACGAGCTATGGAGAGGGCTATGCTCGGGGTTTCTCTAAGAGCTCGAATTAGAAATGAGGAGATGCATAGACGAACTAAAGCTACCGACATATATAGCCCATCGTATTAGCAAGTTAAAGTGGTAGTGGCAGGGCACATAGCACGCAGAACAGATGGCCGATGGGGCCGAAAGGTTCTCGAATGGAGATCACGGACCGGTAAGCGCAGCGTAGGACGTCCACCCACAAGATGGACAGACGACCTAAAAGAGACCGCATGCAGGAAAACGCTGGATGCAGGCCGCTTCCAACCGGTACTTTTGGAAATCGATGGGGGAGGCCTATGTCCAGCAGTGGACATCCTATGGCTGAAATGATGATGATGAATGTGAAAATGATATGTTATATTTGTATGTTGCAGCTCATGGGAAGCGTTCAGGCAAGCCGCCAGCAGCTGCTCCCGACTGGTACTTGACAAGGATACTGCGTCGCATGGCAGCCCACGCTGATATGGTACGTAGGTAACACTTTAGATTTCATTTACTTTGCTTTAGATTCAGGCCAGAGATAAGATCAGTTATTTTTGTTTTTTTCGCTCATTACTGGGCAGGGTAAAGCCATTAAGGCCAAACCACCTTTCTTACGAATTTTAGTGACATAACTATACATATTTAAGGAATTTGTGTTTTTTTGTAATTAGATAATTTAATGTTGCTCCACTACCGCATTAGGTAATATACCTGTAAATATAGATGTGAGTAGGGAAATAAAATAAATAAAATAAGTATGCCGCAGTAAAGTAGTGAAAACTTTACTATAGAAAAAAACTGGGAGATTTTTTGCACACACGGTAATCTGGCTCCAAACTAAGCAAAGCTTGTAATATGGCTGCCAGAGACTGATATACGTACATATATATTTTTAAATACTTAAATAGATATTAACACCCAGACATAGAACAAACACAAATGTTCATCACACAAATGTTTGTCCTAGATGGGAATCGAACCCACGCCTCCAAGCACAGAAGTTAGGTTCACTACCAACTCAGCTACCGGGGCAGTCTAGAGTTTTGGTAACAACAAGAAATGGCATGTTTTACCTCGTTACAGGACTTCCCACACTCGGGAACGTTCACAAATATTTAATAAATAATAATCCACCGTTTTTACACATTCATATTCGAAAATACGCAAGTTTGGAAAGTAATACAATGCGGTGACTTTTTTTTCACGTTGCCGCCAAAATCTTCGATAAGATCTGAGTTCTCTTAGCTTTTTGTAGAGTTGTGCATTCGCAACTGTCAAGTAACAAGCAAGCTGACTGATTGACCCAACCCTTTTTGGTGTGAAAAGGGGCTTAGAATATCAGTCTGATATAAATTGTTGGGATTTGTTTCGTATCCAACTTGGTAATAATATATCAGGAAATCTACTGGTTATCAGGAAACAAAAAAAATATTTTGTGCTTCAGTTGTGTATATATTTATATATTTTTTTATAAAAAGCCTACAAAGTTTTAATTTCCCAAAAATATTTTGAGGTGGATGGTTTAACGTTTAGTTGTCAAGAAATGGCGCTAGAGTAATTATTTTAACGCCGTAAATTTCATTCCAATTTCAAATAAATTTTCAACCAATACAACGATTAAATATTACTCATATTTAATTATGTATTTAGACCTCCAACGTTCAATGGGCAACCCAACCAACCATCCATCTTAAAAATCACCAGCAACGAAAAACATCACTCCTGACTAGATTGTGTTTGAGTGCCATCTACATTTTCTCCTCTGAAACTTTCAGAAACACAGTCAGCACGTTTCGAACAACGAAGACCTCAACGACCTCTTTCAAGTGGATCTAGCAGATGACACGCCCCCTGCAGACAAGCTAATGAAGTGAGTGTTTACTGCTAGCACCGTTAGATGGCGACATTATTACTAAATTAAAGTAAAAATATAAAGTTTAAAATGTTGTAAAAATATTTGATATTTGCAATCTTAGTTTAGTATGGTTAAATATAATTAAAATTGCATGTTAAAGCTTTGGTTAACTTTTAATATTTTATTGCAAAAGATAGCTTACTTTTAAATATTGAGCATTATTTGGAATAATGGCGTGCAAACATGGGGTGAACAGTACAAGGGAATAAGTTACTCGTTCTAAATACCCATAGACAGAGAAAACAATCCGTCTACGTAAATACCTAATAGAAATGTTATGTCACCCATGACATTTAAATTATACGTTATTAAATTGACTTATGTTTAGTTCGTATTTTCAAAACGTTTCAAGCGCCCAACTGGGACATATGCATTTTGTCATGTCTGAGTTTGTATGACTTATTTAATCATTATAAGTGACTAATGACCAAGACACTAATCACTAATGACTAAGACTCGACACAAACTTGGCCTAAAATGGCCTAATTTTAATGTTCCAGTGACAGTGACGACGCATCCCTAGACCTACCCTTCAGCAGGATTCCCGACTCAAAACCCATGTTGGACGACAACTTGCTCTCCAAAATGAGGATCTGGCAAATAATGGTAGGTAAACATTTATTTCAGTACTAAGATAACATGGAAATGGTTTTATCACTTGGGCTCAATTAGAATTAAAATAATGCCAGCAAAAAACAGGGAAAGTTTCTTGCCCAAAATAATTATTCCTATCGTAAATTTTAACAATACCCACTTATAAATGCAAAAATAATACTGTTTGAAAAATAAATTCTCATAACCATATTTTAAAAAGGATTCAGAAATGTACTTATCTTAATATATATATTTCTGAAATGCTTTTTCAATTTTTTTCTTTTAAAAGTATTTACTAAATAAATCTTACAATCTTTAAGTTATGAGAGAATCCGTTTTTGCTAGGCAAACGAGATCCATCGTAGACCGCATTATCGCTTAACATCTGGTGAGGTGGAGGTCAAACGCCTATTATTATCATCATCATTAGCAGCCATCATGCTGCTGACACAGGCCATTTCTCAGAGGGAAAGGATAGGCTCTAATCCACCATGCTGGCCCAGTGCATGTTGGTAAATGTCTTTAATCTTTAGGCTCTTGTACATACCGGTTTTCTCACGATGTTTTCCATCACCGTTATTGAGCGGTGGCATCGTAACTGCATATATTCATAAGACAATGAAATCAGTATGATGTTCAATGCAGTGGCGTAGCTATCGGAGGGCTAGGCGGTGCCGTGCACCGGGGCTCTCAAGCTCAGGGAGCCCTCGGACCCTGACCAGCAAACTTCAAACTAAACTTGCAAAAAAAACCCTTCCTACACTAAGTAGCTTTAAGCACAATAAAGAACTGATGATAAAGTAGCGTTTTACCTTTAAAGTATTTATATTTTTAATTGATAAAACCTAACCCAGTTTAGATAGGACCCCATTTTTTTGCACCGGGGCCTTTGGTTACCTAGTTACGCCACTGGTTCGATGATCTAAGTAATTAATAATAAGTCATTGGTGCAGGGCCCATGCTACCGCTCGGCCACCAACATAAGCCTATAATTCAATGAAAATAGATAAAATAAATAGCCGTAATCAATTTAACTGACTTATTTTAGGAATTTAACTTTCTGACCAAATAGCGTAGATGGAGGAAAATATTGTTTGGTGAAATGTTTATAATTGTAAAACAAAGGAACAAAGGTAACAAGCATGATGAGGGATATAAAAAATCATAAAATTAATATTTTAAAATTAATAAAAACATAAGAACTGAGAGAGATAAAAAAAAAATTATTTTATTTTAATAGCAAGACTAATATTAATACTTTGATAAAATAAAAATATAGAAAACCATCCGCCATGATGAGTGAAACACCAATCAGAGCGAATGACGTCACAATTATGAAAACAACTACTATTTTGTTTGAAAGTTTGCATAAAGTAAACTTTTGTAACTGTAAACTTGTGTGTGAAGATAGTGACGTAATTGCCTGCGATTTTGAATCAGATAATAAAAAGTAATTTTTTGCTCAAATAAGTTGTTTTTGGTAATAGTAGATGCGAAAGAACGTCGTACAATAGTTTTTTCTTGTTTTTTTTTTTGTTTTTTTTTTGTGTAAATAGTCAGTTGTTTCGAGCAGTAAAATTTCAAATACAAATGTTACCCAAACTGTAACCACTAGCTCGCTGATTTGACCATTTGTTACATAAAATACTTAAAAGTATTGTTTTTTTTTTACAGAGAGAATCATCCGATGATAAGTGAATAGAAACAGTACTACGCAATGACTGACGTTGTTTTCTTCATAGTTTATTTAACGTATTATTTAATTGTACGCTCTATTCGGTATTTGTACATTCATTGAATACTCCTATTCAAATCGTGTAATTATATAGAAAGCATGTCAGTTGTAAGGCTGGGTTACAATTGACTATTGTATGTATAATATAGGTGTTAAGGTCAGATGTGCCATTTATAAAAATGTTTAAGGAAATTGATTGGTTTTATTTGTATGCCTTTTAGTAAGTTTGTATGTGATTTTATCATCGTACTAGCTGCCACCGTCTGAAAGCCCATCCACATAATTATCATAGATCTGTGGAAATCGCTTAATAAATAAAATATTATAAATATCTGGGACGTTATTGCACACACGGTCATCTGACCCCAAACTAAGCAAAGCTTTTAATATGGCTGCCAGAGACTGATATACATACATATATATTCTTAAATACATAACTAAATACATATATTTTTTGCCTCGACGGAGTTTTGGTACACGACAGGACACGTTTCACCGCATTATATCACTAGTTTATACACGAACGCATTTGAGTACACTTAATAATCAATAATCTACTATTATTACATATTAACACTAGAAAATACACCAAGTTTAGAAATATAATACAGTGGTGCGTCATTTTTTTTTCAGGCGCCAAAACTTTGTTTTTACCACAGACATATAATACCAAGCAGAACCAACAAGCCACAAAAATATTGATGCAAAATACACTACATATACATTACACGCAAACATTTGCAAAACGCGGGCCGGACTCAAGGACATTCTTTTATAATAGTGCTAACAGATACTATTAGATTGTATCTGAAATGTAACGTCACAAAATTTACGACCCCTCCCTACCCCTTGTCATGCAGTCACACTTCGTCGACCCCTCCTCCCCTCCTCTTTATGTGATGGAATTTATGGATGTTCCCATTGGGTATTAATATTCAAACACACCAGACCAAGTCAAATCATTTATTTTTGTATAAAACAATTTACCAGATGTGTCATGTGGTTGCAGGATCTGAATTTGATGGAAATGAGGTATTCTGCAGCTCCCGCAGAACATTTTTGCCAGTAACACCTCTTTTTGTGGCTTTCTTTTCACTTGGTATGTTATCGCTCTGAAAATTATTACATGCAAGTTATCATAATGTAGTTAGTACAACTTGAGATTCATGATAGTGATAGCGACTGTTCATTGAAAACTGTTGTTCCAATAAGCATTACACCTCGTACTCTCTAAGGATTGTACGGAAACCAGTCCGGTCGAACAAATGTGCCTCTAAATGCTTTGAGCACAACAAACTTGTCGCACTGGGCTGCCAATTTTCTAGATTCAAATTCTTCAACCATGCGTTTCTCAACTCTTCATCCTTGGGAAAATCTAAAATGTAATAAAAATGTTTGTTACTTGACATTTATGTCTAAATAACCCTTTAATTACACTATCTAGATCACTACGTATATATATGACATGAACCACAATAGGTAGGTAGGTACTTTATTTACATTACTTAAGAAAAGCAGCTAGTAATTAATGAAAAAGGTTCATGTCATCATAATCACGTCAAGCTGAATCATCTATTTTAATTATACTTCTGAAATACGAATTCTGATTCTGAAATAAATTCCCTGGACAATGTCTAAATACCGTAAACGTAAAACAATGATCGATACAATGAATTTTTAAAGAAAATAACTTATACTATTTTAATTATACTACTGAAAGGAGTATTACATTCTTTTGGCTACTGAATACGTTCCCTGGACAATGTCTAAGTACCTCAAACGCCAAACAATGATCGAATCAATATTTTTTTAAAGAAAACTACTTATTAACTTTTATTACACCCACCAAACTTGTACATTTATAAAATTGAAAGAAACACAACCTTCCCAAGCCTTCAAATTGTAAAGTTTATGAAAAATAACAAGAAAAAATAGCAATTCAAAATAATCTCTATTATAACACACGAAACTTACCTGTGAAACGTTATACCGGGAGGCATCTTATGAGATGAATTAAAACACATGAGGACATTGCACTTCACCATAGTATTTTCGTATCTTTTAAACCAAATATGTAAAAATAACTTTTATTTTAGGTAATTTTTGCAAGCCGTGGTTTTCGCTGTCAGCCTTCTGTCAGTATATTGATGCTTACCAAAATGGTGACATGGAACACCGTACCACATGCTCATTTTTTTCTATTATGTTTCAACGTTACGACAAAATGAGATACGAATATATGATTTTTGTGTAATCGAGAGAGATGCAAACATAACTGTTTTTGCGAATGTAGTTGTAAAAAACATGTTCAGTCTGTTTCTGTATTAAATGTCTGTGGTTTTTACAGATTGGCGCAATTTTACATTTTCATTTGACATTTTTGTATGTCTCTCTGACGTGCTCCCGTTATGACGATGAAGATCGAAATAAACTAAGTTGGAGCAGTGATCCAAAAACAGACACGCAAAGTAGACGAACTCGGAACATCTAACCTGATAAAGATCTGTGTTTCTTCCGCACAATTTTCATGTCAATCCAGAATCCGTGTAAAAACGCGGAAGCGCTTTCGTCCCAAGTGACGCTGCCTACATCCATCAAAGGCAAACGCGTTCCATGTTTCCCACACGGTAAAAACTGGAGAAAATTTGGTAGAACAAGGAAATTGTTCTTCACTTGATATATAACGAGCGCACTTGATTATTTGTCAAGAAGCTTGAGAATTTAGCATTGGAATTTCTTTACCTCTTGGGTTTTGACGCGAACATTTTTGTTTTAACTATGAGAAACACATAAATTTTACCAAAACTCCAAGCAAAGAATGCTAATGTCTTTATATAACAGCTGTATTTTTTCGCAATTTCAGTGACCTCTTCTTGGCTTAGTAACTGTGTAACTGCATGAAGTATGGTCTTAGATAATAATAAAAAATAGTACTATACTTACAGTTTCCCCTTTAGCACTTACATCCCCTTGGTCGTTCATTTGATATGACATTTTGTCATCTCATTCGCAGTTGTGTGCCGCTCAATATTGAAGTGTGCGTTTGTAGAACAAGTAAGAATATGATGTGAAATACGTTTTTATTTGGCCCCCTTCAGTTTTTGGCAGACTTTTTTCGGTACTAGCTCGATTTTAAGGCAACTATAGTTCATGATCTAAGAGTATGGTATATGGGGATCGCATGCGTAAGAGTGATCACGATTTAAGGCAAAATGGTCAAATAGGTAACGCTTACTCACTTAGGTAAAGGTACTTATGTCTAATGTTCAACACGACCTATCATAGCCTCGTAAACGAAATGAAAAGAAACAATACCAGCGATAAGTGAAACATACAGGGTCTATAAAGATTGTAGGTACGTCCACTAAAAGCATTGTACGTTATATCTCCACGAATAAAGGTAACGTTAATTGTAGCCTATTGCGAGGGGGATAAGATATGAGAAAAAGAGAACTTATATTAGTATATTACAGAGTAAGCAAAAAAAAGATGACTTCAAGAGATGATTTTCTAAAAATGCTGAAGCAAGTGTTTATTTATTTTACTTTATTAGTATATTTACAAAGTTTGATCACCATAACATGAAAAAAAAATTATACAAACCCCCATTTCACCCCTTCAGGGGTTGAATATCGAGGATTCCCTTCTAATCCGAAGTTCGCAAAATAAAAGGGAATGAATGCCCTAATTTAGTGTTTTTCTATCTGCAGCAGTTTAGGTTTTGCGTTGATCTGTAGAGTTGTAAGAATTTTGACTTTATAGATACTTATAGAAGATAGATTTATAAAATGGGTTTGCAGATAAATCGAAGCAACTTTTTACGCGTAGCTATGTTGGTAAGGTCTGTGCTCGAATTTTAGATTTATTTTTAAACATGTTATCTTGTTCACCTTAAACTTTCTTATCAGGAAGGTTATTAAAATAAATATTAAGTAATTATCACAGTTTATTCTTGTATCTAGATTTGGGAGATGGCCAGGTAATCTGCTAGATGGGAAAGTCCAATTAGTGCCAAAATATATAGACTTACGAGAAAAATTGACAGTAATGCAGACAATTTTCAGTGTATATGTTACCAGTAATCTGTATAATCCGGCATTCTATACATTGCCTAGGCATTGTATAGAATGCCGAATGCGCAGCCGTAATGTGTGTAAAAGGGCTTTTTAGCGGTGAACGTGCAAACTTGCATCTTTGTTGGGTTGAACTGAACCAGGTTCAGTTCACCCCAATCCAAGACCTGCTCAAGAGAGGCCTCAACTTCAGACAGTAGTTTGTTCCTACTTTCTTCAACTACGGCATGAGGGGTGTTTGTACGACCGGTATACTGTGCATCGCCCGTGCTATCGTCCGCATAACAATGCATATTGCTCGAAAGCAACATGTCATTGATGTGGAGAAGGAAGAGCATTGGCGATAACACAGAACCCTGCGGGACACCAGCGTTGATAGACATGCTTTCAGGGCAGGAACCGTCGACAACGACCTTAATATTCCGATCAGCTAGGAAGCTGGTGACCCAAGCGCATTTTTATTTTTTGGGGCCATTGGGTTGTGTTGGGAGGCTCTCTATCAAGCGACAAAGTGTAGGTGTGTATGTTGGGTCACCGGGTGCAGTAAAGTGATCGACTGGCGTGGGGGATGGAAGGGCCCCTGGTCCCCTCTGGGAGGCAACTGCCGGGATCCACTCCAGTCTCCTACTCTGGCATGGCAGCACCTCCACAGGATTATGCGCCAGATGATGGAACAGCCTCCCGGGGCGGAGTATGAATGTAATCCCCGTGATCGGGTCCCTGTACTATCTCGCGGGTGGCCAGCGGACAACCGTTTCACCGGGTCTCCCTGGCCTCCACGCCACACTGTCACGACTGAAGACAGCGACTAAACTTTTGCACCTAAGTGGTCTCAGGATAGAGAGAAGAACATGCTATATGAGGGGAAGGGACTGGCGCTCCTGCGCTGGTACCGGAACACGTCGACGCAAAAACACCGACATTTAGTGGTACACTTACACAAGAGGGTGGTAGCGAGCTAGGCGGACTTCAGATGAAGTCCACCGGTTTTGTTTAAAGTGGAGTCGCAGTCCTGAGAGCACATACACTAATGCTATTAATGTATGTGCTGACCGGACCGGCTAGGGATGTGGCAAGCAAGCCTCCATGCTCGTCCCTCAGATAAATATAGACCAAAATCTATTTATTTTACACATTGCCGGTGGACCAGCAGGCATTCTATACAATGCCTGGGCATTGTATACATTGCCTAGGTAATGTATGTAACGGACAAAAATATTTATTATATTTAATACATTGCCTGAACGCCCCAGGCATTCTATACATTGCCTAGGCATTGTATAGAATGCCTGAATTATACAGATAGCCGGTAACATATCTACTATAAGCATGCGCAACAAGTCAAGTTTTGTAAGCTTTGGTAGCTCTGACACATGCTGTAAGTCCACTTTATTTACAGTAGCATAAAAAAAACTAAAACTTAACTTAAACAATATTTTATAAATAACAAAAGGCTTGGTGCTCGTTTGACAAAGTTTTAAGAATGCTGGCTGCATTTCGCGTTGAATGATCGATGACATTCCCTACACGAAGGATAAGGGCCAAAACACATGCACGCTGGGCGATGACGCGTCGTGTAATGATACAACAACGTAGTGCGACGTGCCGTCGTGAATTAAAAAAACTAAGACATTCAACGTCGATATTGACTATACAACGTCTTATAATGGTACGAAGCACGGCACGACATCGTGTCGTGAATATGAAATCTGGCGATGAAAGTTGAAGGACTGCACACTATCACCCCTTCCTCGTAGAAATTCCTAAGATTCACACTCAACGATTTGGCTCGTCATTTATGTTACGTCCTGCCCAAGAATGGAACTCCCTGCCAGGACGGCAGTGATGCCTTGTTTACTGAGGACAACAATCTGAGCGTCTTCAAGGCTAGAGTACAGTGACTAGATTTCTTCTAGATCAACGTGTTCCTACCTCGGCCACATCGTCGCTTACCATCAGGCGAGTTGGTGGCCAAACGTATCTTAACTCAAATGGCTATTATATATAAAAAAGCAATCGTACATTGACGCTGTATTTGTGCGTCTTCATAAAAACAGCAAGAGGAGAATACGTCGATGTCATCCATATTTCGCGATCAATTGCGGCAATTTTCTTCTAAGTTCATAACTGCATCGTATCGACAATATTGTGCCGTGTATTGTACCATGATACGACGATGAATATCGTAGTTTTTCTCGTCACGATATCGCATTGTAGAACGACGTGACGTTTTACCGTGTGCATGAGTTTTGGCCCTACACCAACCTTTTTGTCACCAGCTGCATCGACTTATCGAAAGGATACCTTTCCCATTTGTAGTTTTTTACACTCCATTTGCAAAAGTCTACAGACATTCTAAACAAAGACTCTCATCTCATCAAGGGGTCTACTACGCCAGAATTAAGCACGATATGTTTCGCAGCCGTCAGTTTGTTCCAATAAAGAAGTTTGGCTGCGTACGCTAGTAGTCCAACTGTTGACGCTGCTAGAATGATGTGGATCCCCAGTAGCAGCTTAGGCCCGATAAAGTAGATCAAATTCAGATTATATTGATGTTTAGGCTCTAGGGTCGGTTGCATCTGGGGAACAAAGATAAATTTTGTAGAAATATCAATATGAATAGGTACAAATACATTTTGATACCAGACCAAAGTGGTAAAACAATTTCTTAGAAGACTCACAACCTGTCTCCAACGGAAAACCTCACTTAAAACGTAGTTAATATATTTAACTACATTTTCAGACATAAAATCGTATGAAGTGTCTCAATTTAAATATATTTCCTATATAAAAACTAAAATTGGGATTTGTATTAGTTATTATTTATTGGCTAGCTTAGGCTTGAGTAGTTTTGCAACCAATCTCGTCTGACAAGTTTATGTCCGCCCCCACTAAAACTTTACTAGGGGACGGTTATTGAATTATTTCTAAACTAAAATGTATGCTCTCTCTTTTTAAATTTTACTCTCTGATTTTCAAAGTATGAATAACAAAGTTGATGAAGAAGTGGCTGTTAGATTATACTTAATTCAGCTATACCAGTAACAGGAAAGAATAACAATACAAGTAATAAAAAAACAGAGATACGCACAATTTTAAAATACACGACGGGTATGAGCATGTCAGAGAAGGCACTGGTCTCTGAGTTGAAGCGTACATCCCGCACCAGCAGGCTCACTTGAACTGTAAACTGGGTACCCAGGACCATGCCTATTTTCTGAAACAACGACCAGCAACACAATCAATGGTGACAAAATCGAATGACATAAAAAGTTTTGTATATACCATTTTTCTAGATAAAAATATTGTTTTTTTATTAATTTTAAATGCGTTTGAAATCCGTTGTAGATCTTAATTAGTACCACACACTTTCTGAGAAGAATGTCATGGAATATACATTACATTTTATACATTAGTTTGGGAATTGATGTACCTACTAATGTGTGTTGTATATTAGTCTCTAGCCGCCATATTACAAGCTTTGCTTAGTTTGGGGTCAGATGACCGTGTGTGCAAAAATGTCCCGAATATGTATTTTATTTAGTTATAGCTATTCTGCTTTATAAAATTTCAGAGCATCTTGATCAGTCGCCATCAAAATTCAGCCTGACATGACTAGTTCTTATGAAATTTAGATAAAATACTTTTGTAGTTTTGTATATCAAAATTACTAAGCACAGTCTGTTTATCAATAAACAGCTCCACAGGCAAGAAAATCTATTCAATCAGTGCCTATTACAATAAAATAGTAACGAACTTACAGGCTCAATAACAAAGGAACTTCCATGCTTCTTCTCATCTGGTTTGATGCCTTCGATTCTTTCGTAGAGTTTGGGATCTGTATTCAAGAAATTGGCGTGGGAGAGAACTACAGGAAGGCCTAGAAAAAAAATGAAAATTAGATTGTGAAGTAGTTGTTGCTACACTGGCTGTTCCTACTACTTCTACCGTCAATCAAATTTCGAACGATACCTAAGTTTTGGCAACGAACTAAATATACAGGATTAAATAAAAAATTACACAATAAATTTAAAAAAAAACAGACAAAATAAGAGTGGCTGTAATAACTACATATATATATTTCAACTATCTTACATTCATACACAGATACTCTGAATATAAGGCGCCTTATGATAAAAATCAAACTGGTGTCCATTTTACACAAACATGGGCTTCAACCAGACTTTGAATATATATAAAAAGCTCAGAAGTTAAATATATTATTAGAAAAGGCTTTAGAAATATCAATGAAATATATAATTTTTTTAAAGAAGCTCACCTAAAAAGCACGGCGATAAATCCGACACCCCCTCAATGCAGTTCCCTTCATTGCACAAGCACTCCGTCTCCTCGTTTTTCTGATACGTTCTGTTGCTAATCTTGTACTCCAATCCCTCGATTCCGTAAGGGGTCATGATGGTTCCATGGTAGTCCAGCTCTAGAAACCGACACAAAACTGTTCGGTAGATCCGGATGGTTCTATTGCTGGTCATCTCTGGAGGATAGCCGATACCTTCGTATGTGTTGTTGAACGAGTTGCATATGGTTCTGGAATGTAGAGTAGAAAATTATTGTCAAAGACTTCATATAGAGTTGTTATTATAGAAACGTATAAAGCTCTGTATTTTTATATACATTTAATTATCAAAGTTTTGCTGGACAGGCTAGAAGTTTCTCCACAGTTCGGTGAGGTCGACGGATAACAAATTTACCCATCTTATCATCATGTGGATCACGCTAAACACACAGTCCTTTTTTTATAAATGACTAGCATTTCCAATGCAATTGATTTTTGGTTGATGTGACAGACATTTATGGACTTTGTCCGTAACTGAATGTTCTTTGATTTCATAATTCAAGCCTACCTATCATTGTAGTGGGTTTGAGCATTTGGATTGTCTTTAGATCTTCAACGGTCTATGGACAGTCTAACTGTTTATTTAGTGCTAGTTTTAGCTAGTATTTTGTTTATCATTGTAGCCATGTGTACTTAGGTTGACTCACCGTTTATCCAGATTATTATATCCCCATTTGTCTAATCCTTTTATACCATTCACTTTCTTAATGGAAAACTTGTCTTTGTCATCAGCACTCACTTCAAAAAGGTATTTGGCTTTCTTATCATAGAGCTAAAATAAAACAAAAACATTGAAAAAGATAAGTCTATTTCTGGGATTATAGGTTTAAAGTTATAGGCAGTATACTTTCATCTATTGCACACAATTTGGTGGATATTTTCTATACTTGAATATGCACTTTATGAATTTGATGATGTTGAGCAAAGTTCTACCGTTACAGTGTTGTGTGTCACAGTGACAACGCTGCGATTTTTCAAGATCAAGTGAGGAGAGAAAAACACAACACCTCGCCGAACTCACCTGTAGTTTTCAGTCAGCTCGTAACCACGGTCATTGTAACATTTTTACTTGGTAAAATAATGCACAATAATTCCGTTAGATAGTAAACTCGCGTGTTTAAATCGCGAAAGCTTATATTGTTTTAAGCAAATTTATGAACTTCACGATACTGGCATTAAAAGCGATTCTTGCAACTAAAGGATCTATTGGATCTATTTAACAACGTTTCAGTAATTTTTGAAAAGATAATGATTAGTTTGCTACATATTTGTCTTAACAGTATAAGTTTAAGAAAGGCTCAGACACTACGCTGGTATCATGCGTCTTGGATGCGTGGGAAAAAGTGGTTATTGGAATTCTTTGTGTTCTCCAGTTCATTGGCACGGTCAGGCGTTCCACTGCGTTAATAATATAATTAAAATACTTACATAAAAATTAAAATACTACTCTATGCTTTCAAGAATATAGTAAGTTATTTCTGGGAAATAACTACAAAACAGAGAATTTTGCTTGCGTGCAAAACTTACCCTATCCAAAATTCCCAAAATATCAAAGTTGACAAATCCTGGGAGCAGGTCATGGCCCAGCCTGATGAGGGGCTCTTCATACCCCCACAAATAGTCTGATGCTTGCATGCGCACGATGGCGCGACTCTTAAGCCGGCTGGTCAGGAGGTTAAACCCCGTGCGGGGCAGGAAACCGTAGTTGCCCACTTTCGAGGCCATGCTCTGGAAAATTACATTAAATAAGTCAGTAAAAATCGTAAATGCATTCACTCAGAGAACGCCCAGCCTAAACCGCTGGGTCTAACAACATGATATTATCAAGAAAGTCAGGTTTTCGATGATATTATGCGTAAGTGGTCCTTATACAACAATAATTATTGTTTCAATCGAGCGTCTTGAAGATTGTGGCTGAAAATCGATGACTAAGTAGGAAACGTATTAATTCTTACTCATCAAAATCATTGGCAGCTAATTTAGCCAACTGCAAGGCATACACCTCCACCCTCTTTCGCCAATCATCCTTGTTTAACGCTAACAAACACATTTCGTATTCATAATAATATATTAAATAAAGCTAAAACTTGGAGGCTTTTGGTAAAAAAAGGCTTTTGCGAAAAAGCTGAATTAAGGGTGATAGGGAAATCTAAGTCTACGCATGTGAAGGACGATAGCTAGTTCATAATGTTTAGAAAGTACCGATATAATAGATGAGGTTACACTAGAAGCGTATAATTTTAACATGATGATTACCAGCATGGCTAAATTGGGCATAGTGATGTTGAGATCTTCAGGGTATGCTACAGAGTGGTCGGGCAGGAACCTGGGTCGGATCCGGGGGGAGTAGCGGATAACTTTGGCATTAAGGTCCAACTCCAGTTGATCGTTCACGCGGATCTCTCTGTAATTATAATTTGCAGCTGTCAGAGCTAATAAATGCTAGACCTAGTTAAGTCTAGAATTAACACTGAAAAAAAGTTGTAAAGTAAAAAGTACTATGTGAGTTTTTTGCTAGATTAAAATTGTCCTTGTATAAACTTTATACTAAACACTCACCAAACACCCGAAGATTAGTGAAAAAGTGAGGCAATGGGTTGAATGAGAGAGGATTAGGTGTTTACCATTTTTGATAACACCACCATTAACATCAAGCGAAATGTAGTCAAACCAAAGTAGCTATGTAGTATACGTAGTCTGTGGGAGTCAGTCAAACTGTTGTCAACGTTAAAACCCAATGTAGAATTTTATGCCAGAATTGCTACGCAGACTATTTATCTAATCTTATCCTATTCCTATGTTTATCCTTCTTTTACTTACCTCTTCAACTAGAGAAGATAGATACCCGCCTAGAGAAGAGGGAGACTAGATTCCCTCCTGTCCTTTTTTCTATCGGACTGCCAGAGCGGGCACGAAAAATCGACACTGCTTTATGGTTGACATTCCGAAAACCTGTACGAAGCGCTTTGATTCCACTTTTATTGTGCGAACTGCTAGTTTGTGGAATTCACTGCCTGAATGGGTGTTCCCCGATAGTTACAATCTGGGTGTCTTTAAGTCAAAAGTGAATCGGTTTCTTCTAGGCTAGCGGGATCCACCGTAGGCCGCATCATCACTTAACATCAGGCGAGTTGGCGGCCAAGCGCAAGCCTATTCTACAATTTAAAAAAATAAAAATAAAAAAAAGGTCGGTAACTGCATATTTTGTCATTTCATGGGAAGGTGTTCGGCGGTGCTTATTGGCCGACTCTCATATGTTACACAACTAAGTTTTTTTTTTCTATGACCAGTTTCTTTCTCCTAGGAACTTTTCCATCGTTAGTGAACTTTTCCGTCGTTAGTTGATTGGCGTTACTGTTTTGTTGTGTTGCGGGTTCATCTTCAAAACTGTTTTCTTTGATAAATCTCTATTGTATTTGCGTTTTAATGTCGTATTAAGTACAACAAAGAATTAAAGCTCAGTTGAGTTGCAGATAGCTAATGTTATGAGGAGTAAAATAGGTTCATCAAATGTTCAAAATATGACGTTTCATCATTATCATGATCACCATTTTTCATCACCACGCGGGTGAAACCACATAGCGCAGCTACTCTGTTATAACGATAATTATTATTATATGATGTACAAGCGGAAATACACTAGAGTTTTCTCAAAGAATACAGTTTTTATATCGTTATCTGTGGTTGTAGTTTGTACGACCTTGTATGTGTACCTACCATGCTGCTTTGTATGTCTGTGCACCTATCATGTTCTAAAAATACATTATGATTTGGATTTGATTTAATTTGTAAACATTTCTACCCGTCATGCCTTAACATGTCCTAGGTATGCAACTTTATGATATTTGATAGCAATTATAAGGCGTGTGTTTCTTGGTAACCTGTTTATGAATCCCAACTATACTCACTGGTAAGTGAAAGGTCCTACTTCTTCCACCTTCAGCTTGTGGTCCAGCCCGCCCTGGAACCGCTCCGCATTGGTAACATTGAACAGGTACGTGGCGACGTGGGCACCAAGAGTCTCTTCTGATAGCGCTTCGTACACGTAGGTCCCGTAGTCCACGCGGACGCACTGCCATATATGTAGACTTTATTTATTCTTCACACTATAGTCCATTCACTATCTGATGATTGCTGACAGATGCAATTAATTATTCAAAAGTGAACCTAGTTTCTTTGCGCGATAGAAACTGGAAAGAGGATAATCGCCGAAGAACTAGACCACACCGACACAGCTATTCAAATTTTCAAGTTGTAGTAGTAATGGGCAGGCCACATCGCTCGATGAACCGATAATCGATGGGGAAGAAAGGTTCTTGAGTGGAGACCACGAACCAGAAGATGCAGCGTAGGTAGGCCTCCCACTAGATGAACCAACGGCATTGTGAGAGTGCATCCACAGATGCAGATGGCAGGCTGTCGTTCAGTGTGGAGTTCTAAGGGGGAGGCCTATGTTTAGCAGTCTTCTGGCTGATGATGATAATGAACGCCTTGTTAGTGTTTCTAACGTATTTAATACGATTATTTAACTAAAGATACGTAGACTCTGTCCAAGTATTTGTTTGCTCTGACAGTTACAATAACATTGTAAAAAACTGAATGAAAACCATGAATTCTGTTCGCGTTCGCTGGAGTTTTGAACGGAAAACTGTAGCAGATACCCGATATACCACTCTACGAAGAACAGAGAGCGTCGTCAACTACCTGGTAGGATGTTGTGAAGATCAGAGACCATAAGCTTTCCATCTATCTGCGTTTCGAGGTACTGTTGCGGGGCCATGAATCTGCAGCAGGACTTTAGTTTAGGGTTTACCATTAACTTCGTCCTGCCTCATGGGTGGAGAGCCTCGTCTTCACATTTTAGCAACTTACATATTTGACAATGATGAATACAGGATCGGTGAACATCAACACTACATTTATTATCAGAATTACAACACCCAAGACTACGGCAGACACCAACTTTTCTGAAATGAAATTAATTTAGCGGTTTACAGTTAATTGTTATTAAACTATCAACTCGCAGGTAGCTACTACTTAACAAAGTTTAAGATCCTTTTTTTTTGTTTACCCTTACGTCATACTTTTTTAGGGTTGTTTTTTTTAAAGATAATTTGTCATAAGTTGATAAGTTTAGATGTTGGGCAAGGTATTGTAACCATTCGTCATGTCCGAAATGTCAAGCTACATTTTGCAGTTGACTTTTTCTTTGTATTTATTTACATACTTACTTGTCAAGTACTCACCTTCAACTTACACAAAAAAAAAACTTCAATTGTTTGAGGAGACATTTTTTGGAGAATACTAGGAAGAGACTCTTTTTTTTCATTGTAAAATAGGCTTGCGCTTGGTCGCCAACTGGCCTGATGTTAAGCGATGATCCGGCCTACGATGGATCACGCTTGCCTAGAAGAAACCGATTCACTTTTGACTTGAAAACACCCAGATTGTAACTATCGGGGAACACCCATTCAGGCAGCGCATTCCACATACTAGCAGTTCGCACAATAAAAGTGCAATCAAAGCGCTTCGTACGGGTTTTCGGAATGTCAACCATAAAGCGGTGTCGATTTTTCGTGCCCGCTCTGGCAGTCCGACAGAAAAAAGGGGAGGCGGGAATTAAATCATGCAGATCCGATGCGCACTCTCCAAAACCGAAATAGTCTCTCTCTCTCTCGCTCTCTCTCTCTCTCTCTCTCTCTCTCTCTCTCTCTCTCTCTCTCTTATACCGAGAGATAAACTAAGTAAGAATCACTGGGAAATCACAAAATATATTACAGAAAAATTATATTTTGTGTAGGGCTGATATTCACATATTTCATACAAACGATTAAACTTTGAAAATTACGAATTTTGACAGATTTTCTATTGTAAATCTAACAATAACCGCCATGATAGAAGATTAGTATTTGAGTCTTGGCAAAAATAGTCATAGAACTTTGAGAAATATAAGCAAAAGCACTTACTTGTGTTATTCTCTGTCTGTGCCTGTCTGTGTTGGGAGCCAAGCTTGTCCCTCTTAGTGATGAGTGCCATCGGCATCTTTATAGCTCGTTTTTACCGACTTCCAAAAAGCTGGAGGCACTATGTTCGTCTGTATGTTTTTTTAGCACTATGTAGCTCTTGTTGGTGTCTTCTGGGATTTACGTTACGTAGCTATAACAAAAAAGTTCCGATCTAATATTGATTTACAATCAATGTGGAGGTATTATTTTATTTTAAGGTGTTCTAATTTTTTCTAAGATAGATTTTAGAAATACCGACAAACTAATATATGCCCTAAGTCGTCAAAACAATGTATGATTTAGCTTGTAAGAAATTAAGACCAAATGCACTGATTATCTTGATAGCTGTGTTTAGTCTATTTGTGTTTTTTTTTTTTTTTAAATAAGCTGTATCTATTGTTTTAATTCATATGTCAAATTTTCAAATTCAAATTTAAAATGTCACGTATTTATGTAGGTAAGTAATTTGAATTATACGTTTATGTCATTAGTCGCTGTTGCTTAGCTTTGTCAATTTGTGGTAGTCGGTTTTTTGGCGTAGGCCTCCCCTAGTATTTTCCATGCGTTTCTGTCTCTCGCTTTTCTCATCTAGTCTGGTCCACATATTTGTTTAAATATATTTTTCCATCATCTTTTTAGTCGTCCTTTTTGTATTTTGTATTGTCTATGTACCCACTCTATTGCTTTTACTCTTCGGGCTATTTTTTCCAGATTTTGTTAAAATTTATTAGCTTCTGTGACATGATACGATATATAATGAGCAAATAATTTGTAGAAACTTGTTTGACGAAAATTTGACCTTGCCCTTACCTTGGCCTTGACTTTAAAGTCATTGGCATTCGATTTTGGTCTCCTCTAAAATCAATAAAGAGGTTCGATAAGGTTTTTTTTTTTTTTCAAAAAAAGTGGAAGTACGCAGGTTATTTTTGTTGGAATTTACAGTATCTATTTAAAAAAAAAGGTGGCAGTACAGAGGTTATGTTTGTTCGAATTTACAATATACGTTACAGACATATCCAGATAAAGAACTGTGATTGGCTCATTGTACAAGCCATTGACATCAGGGGCCTTACGCTTAGGTCTAAACGCGGGCTCGAATACGCGCAGTTTGCAAAATCACGCGAACGCGAACCTTAACGCACCGAGATACGGTTTAGGGCCAGTCAACTTTTCGCAATCACCTCAACTGAATCGCTTATAACAGGTAGCTGTAAGGACCCTTAAGGTATTTTTTTCGCTTGTTTGCTAGGCAACTTTATATTGAAATGAGAAAGTTACACCATTACACATGATTTTTACGTGACTATCAACGCATAATATTGTTTCATAATAATACAAGCCTTCACAGCAACTGAACTTTATTGACTCTCGTATGTTGGCCTCGGCTACGCCTTTCCACATAGGCACGTTCGTCCATAAATGCTTCTGTTGCCTGCTAATGCAGTAATGTTAAGCTATTATTTAAAATAATGTGCACATCAACATTATTATAAAAAAATACCTATCCATTCATATAAGGTCGGGGAAAAAGTTTCTTCGTATTTTATAAACAAATTCAAGACATATTTTTTTCAAGTTTAATTACATTTAATTATAATATATATGTACCATTTTGTTCGATAACTTGTTGCCATCTTTTAGGTAGTGACATGACCCCGTTGCTGTAGAAATTTTGGGAATTCTGATCAATAAAATGCAACAAGTAGTTTTGACAGTCCTCTCTTGATGTTAATCTAACACTACCCAAAGAATTCTGAAGAGATCGAAACAGGTGGAAATCTGAGGGTGCAAGGTCAGGGCTATGTGGTGGATGCATTAACACTTCCTAACCAAGCTCTCTAAATTTTTGCTGAGTGGCCAAAGATGTGTGCGGTCTGGCGTTATCATGATGAAAGACCACACTCTTTATGTTGATCAATTCCGGCCGTTTTTTCTCAATTTCTTGTTTGAGTCTCATCTGCTGTTGGCAGTAGAGATCCGAATCGATGGTTTTGCCCGGCGGTAAAAGCTCATAATGAACGATGCCCTGCCAATCCCACCATACACACAGCATCACCTTATTACGTGTTAATCCGGGTTTCGCTACAGTCTGTGGTGCTTCACTGCCCTTTGACCATGATCGTTTGCGCACATTCTTGTCGTAGGTGATCCATTTTTCATCACCAGTGATCAATCTTTTCAAAAACGGTTCGGTTTCTTTACGTTTCAATAGAGAGTCGCAAATGAGTACACGATTCATTTGGTTTCTTTCAGTGAGCTTGTGTGGCACCCAAATATCGAGTTTTTTTGTATACCCAGTTTTTTTCAAATGGGTCAAAACTGTTTTGTGGTCAATCCCCAGTTCTTCAGCTACGTCGTAACTATTAATATGCCGATCTTGGTCCACTTTTTCAGAAATGGCATCGACTTTATCCGTAACAGGGCGACCAGAGCGAGCTGCATCTTTGTCATCAAAATTCCTGGACTGAAAATGCTTGAACCAACATTGTGCTACTCTTGATGACACTGCATTAGGTCCATAAATGTCACAAATTTTATTCGCGGCTTGTGTCGCATTTTTCAGTTTTTTGTAATAAAATTTCACAATATATCGAATTTCTTCGTTAGATTCACTCATTTTATCGAACAAAAAAACAATTGAAAAATGGCGGGAAATTGCTTTTTACTTTTTGTATTCCTTTTTTAAAATGTCATATTTTTAATGGTATCAAAACCAGCCAGATACAAACAGTACAACCGATGAGATTTTTACTACAACTTTATACATACAAAATACGAAAAGACTTTTTCCCCGACCTATTATATTGTCCTGTCCCCAAGCACTGATGTATGGGTAAGTAGGTATAGCCCTCGAGAGTCGGCAGGTCACCTCTCGTTTACCTAAAATTACCAAATTCACTTGAAAACTTGACTAAGTAATCTTGTTTAGTTTTTAAATATTACAAAATAAGTATTCCAGTAGTACGCAAGGTATAAAAAGACTATTTGCTTGATGGGAGGCAGATGGTAAGTATCAATTGGCCATCTGTAATGCTGACGGAATCTCTGACGCATTGAATTACAAATTCAATTGAAACAAATTTATTTAATAGGAATATTCAATTGCACCTACTCTACATAATAATATAATTCCAGTTGTGTCCATAAAATAAAATAAAAACCAAAGATAAGAGGAGTATATAGAACGGAAATGAGAATGAAACTCTGTCGCCGTGGTATTGTGACAGAGATGTGATTGAACATTCTTATTTATGTCACGCGTCGAACTCCGCGTCACATTTGCTAACACAGTTGCTATGGGTTTATATGGGTTGTCTCTGGTATTTATATAGGAAGCTTTTGAGGTGGTCCTACAATTTTTTAATAATTTTGGCTTAGTAGTTTTTTATTTAAATGACTAGCTGACCCGACAAAGGTTGGCCTTTCCAAATTTCTAGAAAAGAACACCTTCAGTTTAACCCGATTATTCAAATTTTCCGGGAAAATTTCTAATTAAATTTTGCTTCTAAACCACCCCTGGACCAAGGCGAAAAAAAAAAAAATTAATTGTTCAAATCGGTCAAACCACTTTTTAGTTTTAGCGAGACTAAGCGAGACTTGTGGCGCCACACAGTGATTGGCAATGATTAGTTGCGTATACGTTGAACTAAAACAATAATAAGTGGATCACATTATAAACCGACTTCAAAATTAGTATATACGCAAATTCATTTACTTGGTTGAAATCATTTTTTAACTTGATGAAATTTATATGGAAACCACCTCTAAAGTATGGCCTACCAAACGCAAAAAAAATAATCAAAATCAACTCATAATTGGCGGAGAAATCGGTGAACATAGGTACATAAAAAAAAATATACATTGGAACATAGAACTTACGTCTTTTTTGAAGTCGGTTAAAAAAAGAATTTTGGTCACGTGTCGCCGGTAAAACAATTACTTTTAGATCCCCTGTTTGAAAATGTTTAATTATCAATCATAAAAAAATGGACCCAAACAGATGGAAAAAAAAGTTGATTAGAACCAAAACTTGGTCCTCTTTTTTGAATCCCTTGGTTAGGACCAAGGGATTCAAAAAGGAGTCAAATTATTTATAAAAATCTATATTTTGTCGACACTGCAACACCAGTATCAGAATTGCATTTATTTTCATGTTTATCTCTATGAAGTTCACCAATCTAAAAAGTAGGTAAGAATTCATAGACATGTGATGGTGAAGCAAAGCATATTTCCATAAAATTATATTATATCGTTCCTATTTGCATAACAAATAAGACTTTTCAAATTGAAGTCGACAGCTTGTTTAGCTGCGTGTTTGTAATACATATTATCTTATTATATAATCGGAGTTATCAAAATAACCCTATTATGAAACATTATAATTTTTAATTTAATATCTTTTCACTCAGAGGAATTGATGTGATATTCACGCTTGAAAGAACATAGAGGTCTATGTAAGTACTATAATATATATCTATAAATATAAAAATCTCGTCTCTATATTTCTATTATATATATTTGGTAGGTATTAGAATAGGTCGTAAAGTATTTTTCTTCATCACAATTTTTTATCACCACGCGGGTGAAACCGCGAGTAGCAGAAACATGTCCACTGTCCATGTATCATAAAATAAAAGCCAGTAAACACAAAGTATAACGTATATATATATATATATATATATATTTACTTTGTGTTTACTGGCTTTTATTTTATGATACATGGACAGTGGACATGTTTCTGCTACTCGCGGTTTCACCCGCGTGGTGATAAAAAATTGTGATGAAGAAAAATACTTTACGACCTATATATATATATATAACCTGGTGATACTTGGTGATCAGTGAGAACTTGCCTCACGAGTTTTAAATCAAGCATAGATATCTACACTAATATTATAAAGAGGAAAGATTTGTACCTATTTTTGTATGTTTGTATGTTTGTAATGAATAGGCTCCGAAACTACTGAACCGATTTGAAAAATTCTTTCACTGTTGGGAAGCTACACTATCCCCGTGTGACATAGGCTATATTATATTTTGTAGCGAGGCCGAAGGCCGAGCTTACACCCGTGCGAAGCCGGGGCGGACGGCTAGTATAATATACTTTTAAAGCTGTATCAAAAGTGAAAGCAAATCACCTGCTTAATTTATGTAAAACAACACCCGTGACCAACAGAATAATTATCAATACGAAAAACGGACTTCAGAACTGGACCAAATTGAAATGGGACCACACGGGAAGCACCAGCTTTCAAATAAAAAAAGAATCATCAAAGTCGGTTCACCCATTCGAAAGTTTTACTCGTACCTCAGGGTAACAGACATTTAAAAAAAAATAGTCGAATTGAGAACCTTCTTCCTTTTTGGAAGTCGGTTAAAAAAGCGCTAGCGGCGTTGAAGTCTATACCACTGACTGGCACACGGAGCCATGAACCAAAGCTTCACTTTTAAACCACTACTACACTTTTGAAAACAGTCGGCTTTGATGGTGACTTTAAATAAGTAGTTTATTTATTTAGAACACAATTTTATCGCCAATACTTTTGTTAATAGCAACCTATAACTGTTTCTTGAAGCCGGTCTTTCACACTTTTAATCACTGAGTATAGAAATAAAAAAATCTGGTTGCGCTATTACTTTAGAATCAAACAGCAAATGTGCAAAAAGTATTCTTGACAAATTGTTGAGCCGATACTGGACTTGTGACTTTACATTAGCTTCGCTTCTACTTAAATAAATATATAACAAGCTAGACTGACTAACAATGTAATCAAATCTTAATTGTAATATTATTTCCTACCTATTCTGTCTTATACCAATTATCTTATGTTTTCTCATACCTATGACCTACCTATTGTTTCTTTTTTGTCTCAATTTGAAACTTTGCAAGTAACACTACAAAAATTTGACGCCCGGCCACCACGGACCTATACTTTTGACCCCAAAAGGCTCAAAAACATATACTATCTAGGCTTCTACTTTTGCGCCTTTTGAGGCCTCCTGCAGATTCAGCCGTCGCACTGGTCTTATTTTGCGTTCCGGATAGATGAGACGGCGCAAGGGTATCAACGCAAGTGGGTTCCATACTACATCAAGATCATAATATCCGGTCTCTTACCATCAATACGTACGAGGCTATACTCGGTCCGAGATCGGCCGCGCAGTTAGCAGTGGTAAAATCCGTGATGATCCGTGGATGATGTCGTTAAGGCTGGCATGGCCCGCGCTTGCGCTCCTTGTGCAGGAAAGCCCGTAGTGACCGAGCTGGTCAAAAGCAATGCCACACTGGCAACTGTGTGAAACACAACACATTATAATAAAAAATAAAATATTAAACATTGAATATTTTATTTTTATTTATTTATTTATATCAAATTAAACTATTGATTAGTGGATTGTTTTACTAAAACTTACAGCAGCTATTTTTTTCGCACTACAGCAGTTGTCCCAACCGCATCACATCACATTAAAGAATGCTTGTGCGTACAAGGTATCCATCTATTTTTAATATTATATCCAAGACAGTTATCAAACCTACGTCATATTAGTAAAGAACTTGTCCACGTACTCGTATAAGACTAATCATTATTTATCGTACTAATTTGCACATGAGAATATTTAAATGTTAGTTTGTTATCCAATAACGCAATAACAGCTGAAGAGATTTTGATGAAATTTGTCGTGTAGGTAGTGGTTATACTATTATGTATTATGTGGTGTCGTCATCATCAGCAAGAAGACGCTGAACATAGGCCTCCACCTTTAACCTCCACACTGAACGACATCCTGCCATCTGCATCCACTGAATGACCGCGACTCTAACAATGTCGTCGGTCCATCTAGTGGGAGGCCTACCTACGCTGCATTTTCTGGTTCGTAGTCTCCACTCAAGAACCTTTCTTCCCCATCGGTTGTCGGTTCTTCGAGTGATGTGGCCTGCCCATTGTCACTTCAACCTGCAAATTTTAATAACTATGTCGGTAACTCAGATTCTTTGGCGAATATCTACGTTTCGGATTCTATCGCGCAAAGAAACTCCGAGCATAGCTCTCTCCATTGCCCGTTGTGTGACTCTGAGTTTTTCCAAAAATATAAAAGGGCGAAAGTATTAAAATGAAGATCTACAATAGCATCGTCATACAATATTACAAATAAATAAAATTATCTGGTATTGTAGTAGTTAATTGTACTGAAAATTCTTAAATACATTTTTGTCGGCAATAGCATCTGCTAATTTACAGTAACCTTGTCTCTTAAATATTTTTTATATAATTCAAATTGTCACAAAACTTTTAACTATTTTTAATAAAGTCAGGTTTTTTTTTATATCCTAAACAGTAGTAATTGCATATTTAATGTATTCACTAGTATTCTTCGTGGTGGCAGTACCCGTTTTTATAAGCTTTTATTTAAATTGCAATGTTTATATGTATGTCTGTTTGTTCGGTGGAATCTTGCTATACTCAATTTTAGACCAGTTATGCTCAACCGATTGAGCTGAAATTTGGCATACTAATGCAAAGTTATGGTAACTCTGATGATAGAGACAGAAGGTGGGCATAGGAACTCGTTGGATTTGTCTTCCCAAGCATTTTGGTCCTAGGGTGGTGGATTACATCTTAAATAAATAATGAAATATCTAGGACATTTTTGCACACACGGTCATCTGACCCCAAACTAAGTAAAGCTTGTAATATGTCTGCCAGAGACTGATATACTATACTATTTCTAAATACATACTTAAATAGATATTAACGCCCAGACATAGAACAAACACAAATGTTCATCACATGAATGTTTGTCCTAGGTGGGAATCGAAACCATGCCCAAGCGCACAAGGTAGGTTCACTACCAACTGAGCAACCGGGGAAGTCATTTTTGACTAAAGCTAAAAGCTTAGTTTAAAAAAATACGTTTTGAATATTTAACTTATTTATATCTAGAACTAGATCAATGGCCTCTTTTCATAATGTTCAAAATATTCTCAAGGACATTATGAATACGTTTTCATCACTGAGAAGAAGACTATTCATCATTGGTTTTGATAAAGAAATTCACCCGCCATTGTCATTCTTTACCAAAAAAAAAACACATCTGAGAGGTTTCAGGAATCAAATTATTCAGCGTTTCTGTAAAATTGACATTAGACTACAACTTGTGATATTTGTAGCAAGATTAGAGTAAATTATATGCGTCTTCTCAGCATTCAACAATATATTTTTATTTTTCAAATGAGTGATATTATCGTTCGCGCAAAACTTTATGAGCCCTCTGAAGTTAGGCGCGAGGCCTCCCCGACGCCCTGTAAAGTCCCTCGGATACCTATAATATGCGTACTGCGCAGCCACTGGGCCTAACTTCAGAGAGCTCATAAAGTTTTGCGCGAACGATATTTGAAACGTTAGGAATCAAAACAATGTTAAATCTTTAAATAACTACCTATAGAAACCAAGTAGGTACATTCGCAAAAAATATGCCTTAAATCACCGTACGACACTCGCGCGGTCAATGCTCTGGGTCAGGTGATAATTTTAAAAGGCAGCTAGTTATTGTTAGGTAGGTAAGTTATATACCAAGTGTAAAATGCACGCAATAAAATCAGTTAATAGCAATTGTGAAAACTTAAGAAATCTACACTTATTATTGACTGACAACCAATTATTTCACTAGTTTTTAAGTTGTTTGTTAAGTACCTACTATGTACGTTCGTAATTTTTGGTGTGAACAATAAAGAGTTTTCTATCTATCTATCTAACCAGAGCTTGAAATTTTTAATAAAGTTAAGTAAATATTTATTTCTGAATCGTTTTTACATTGTCGCATCTGCGGAGGTATACATTAATTGTGTCTAACATAGGTTATAATTGACTTAATAGCGGGCCCCAAACTCGACTATATTCATATTCATGATTTTCGTAAGTATTATTTACATGTCAAGGCCGGTCTCTTGGTGACCCGTGAAGTAGATTTGCCTATAATAATATGATTTAACATGCGCGCTTATATAAATAGTAGTAGGTAAAAATATTTTTAATATCATTATTGAATCAAAACCATCTTCTTTTAAGCAGTCGAATACCGACTTCTCGGGAAGTTAAATTAACGAGATTCATCGCCTAATTTTCCACCGTTAGAAATGAAATATTTTCTTCAAATTTAAAAGAAACCGCTTTCGCAATTAAACTATTCTACGAAAATTAAACATGCAAAACTGTACACATCTGGCAAAGATATCGCGTAACATTCACACACACAAATTAAAAGAAAATTGAGAATCTCCTTTGCAGGTTGAAAATTGTGTAGTAATAGACATTCGTGATTATTTTGGCGCCAACCTCAGAGCTAATAAAAAGTACCAACGTGAAAAAATATGTCATCTCGTTGTAATTTTTTCTTTAACTTGTGTATTTTCTAGTGTTAATGCGTAATAATAGTGGAATATAATAATTTATTGAGCATCCACAAACATCATTTTATCACCGTATAAAGCATGCAACTAAATGTCCTAATTGACAATCCTGGTAGGATGGACTTTGGTACCCAAACTAGGTTTACCCTGTGTAATGGCATACCAGGGCCCTCCGCCGGTGCCAAACAACAATGATAATATAACATATTTACAATAGGCAAAAATAATAGGTCGGGGAAAAAGTCTTTTCGTATTTTGTATGTATAAAGTTGTAGTAAAAATCTCATTGGTTGTACTGTTTGTATCTGGCTGGTTTTGATACCATTAAAATTATGACATTTTAAAAAAGGAATACAAAAAGTAAAAAGCAATTTCCCGCCATTTTTCAATTGTTTTTTTGTTCGATAATTTGAGTGAATCTAACGAAGAAATTCGATATATTGTGAAATTTTATTACAAAAAACTGAAAAATGCGACACAAGCCGCGAATAAAATTTGTGACATTTATGGACCTAATGCAGTGTCATCAAGAGTAGCACAATGTTGGTTCAAGCATTTTCAGTCCAGGAATTTTGATGTCAAAGATGCAGCTCGCTCTGGTCGCCCTGTTACGGATAAAGTCGATACCATTTCTGAAAAAGTGGACCAAGATCGGCATATTAGTAGTTACGACGTAGCTGAAGACCTGGGGATTGACCACAAAACAGTTTTGACCCATTTGAAAATAACTGGGTATACAAAAAAACTCGATATTTGGGTGCCACACCAGCTCACTGAAAGAAACCAAATGAATCGTGTACTCATTTGCGATTCTCTATTGAAACGTAAAGAAACCGAACCGTTTTTGAAAAGATTGATCACTGGTGATGCAAAATGGATCACCTACGACAAGAATGTGCGCAAACGATCATGGTCAAAGGGCAGTGAAGCACCACAGACTGTAGCGAAACCCAGATTAACACGTAATAAGGTGATGCTGTGTGTATGATGGGATTGGAAGGGCATCGTTCATTATGAGCATTTACCGCCGGGCAAAACCATCGATTCGGATCTCTACTGCCAACAGCAGATGAGACTCAAACAAGAAATTGAGAAAAAACGGCCGGAATTGATCAACATAAAGAGTGTGGTCTTTCATCATGATAACGCCAGACCGCACACATCTTTGGCCACTCAGCAAAAATTTAGAGAGCTTGGTTGGGAAGTGTTAATACATCCACCATATAGCCCTGACCTTGCACCCTCAGATTTCCACCTGTTTCGATCTCTTCAGAATTCTTTGGGTAGTGTTAGATTGACATCAAGAGAGGACTGTCAAAACTACTTGTTGCATTTTATTGATCAGAATTCCCAAAATTTCTACAGCAACGGGGTCATGTCACTACCTAAAAGATGGCAACAAGTTATCGAACAAAATGGTACATATATATTATAATTAAATGTAATTAAACTTGAAAAAAATATGTCTTGAATTTGTTTATAAAATACGAAGAAACTTTTTCCCCGACCTTATACGTACTCAATCATAAAAGCTAAATTAGGAGAAAAAAAACTAAATGAAAAAGAATTTATAGATCAGAATTTATTATTATTTATTAAGAATTTATAGTTCTATAATTTAACATAAAATTATGATTTGTATAATATTTATTAAATGTTCGTGTACTTACGTGCTCGAGTGCGGTAAAGTGATATAGAAGTAGCCAGAACATACGACTATCAAGAATTACATCCAAGGATTTAATAAGTACCTACCTACTCCACCAGTCCTTTATTTAAAAAGTCAAACGCGTCATTATATCACTAGAAATCAGAAAAGTTTATTTGGTGACAATGAAAAAACAATAAAACAAGAAATATTAAAATAGAAGTAGGTAAACAGATACATTGTCACAAAAACCGACCCCAGCTCAGCATGTTGCTGGTTGTACACAACCAGCGCTGGTATTCTGCTGGGCCCGGCAAGTGACGTGAGTGAGTGGCACTACACTAGTAGGTTTAACAAGTAGTGTCAAAAAAATCACAAAATAAAATACGTTTATATGTTATAAAAAAAGACTAAAAAGGTCCTCGAGTCTCGCACTACAAATACCACGAGTTAAAGCACAATAGTTCACTCATTTTAGCGGCGATCATAATACGAAGTAGAAACGAAGAAAACAAAAGTTTTAATTATAAAGCCTGGAAACGTGACTAGCACAAAGTTTGGTCTGATATTTCTATTTTGTGGTCGTTGTACTTATTCCAGTAGCTAGCTCTAGGAGTAATAGTGTTCCGTGAGCTAACTTCTATGTTATACAAGCAGCGTCCGTGGTTTTACCCGCTTCCCTACAGGAACTCCCATCTATTATCTTCGTACTTAGTATAAAACAAAGTTGCTTCCCTCTGTCTGTCCCTTTGTATGCTTAGATCTTTAAAACTACGAAACGGATTTTGATGCGGTTTTTTTAAATAGATAGAGTGATTCAAGAAGAAGGTTTATATGTATAATACATACATAATAATAGTAGAGAAACACTCATAATTTTAGAGGTTTCTAATGTGATGTCGTAAATAAACACTTTTTGCGCTTACATTGCAAAATGAACCTGCTGGCTGAACCCTACGAGATAGATCAAAATAATGTACTACAGTATTGTACACCTTAAAACAATTTGTAATTTATTTTTAAACAATACAGCATTAATTTTAGTACCTTAAATACATTGTGAATTTAAAATAGATCAATATGGCCTTGTACAATGAATATTTTCGAAGATATTACAGATTTAAAATGCAAGGACATAGCGGTTGCGGCGGTACCGGCCGGGGTTCGTTGTATATAAAAATTTATATTCTGTAGTATATTTAGTATCAGCATTGCACCCGTGCAAAGCCGGGGTGGATCACCAGTAGTTAATTTAAAACTGGTATAATATGTACGAGAAGGAAAAAGATAGTAGTAGTTTGTGATGTAAGGCTCATGTTATTTAGATAGATCACAATATATGTCACACTAGTATAGTAGAATGGTATTCTGAGCGAAGTAAGTACGTAATATCGTAAGTATACAAACGTATATGTATATATACATAGTTATTTGGTGGGTATTACAGAATTCATAAACAGGTCCTAATTCAAATGAATCCAATTTGTGTCAAAATAATTGTTATACATAAATATTTTTACCTTATTAGGTAAAATTGCGTAAAAATTTTAGTAGCAAGTATTAAATCTGGTTTGTTTTATTGATTTTAAAATAAATTTGGTGAGTAAGTAACTACCTATATAACTATTAAGTATTTTTCCCTCCCAGTACATACATATATGTATTTAGATAGATAACAAACATAACAGAGGTACCTACACTGTAATTGATTCCGTTAAAGATCATTGGGTATAGATATTAGGTAGGTATATAACAACTATAACTAACTAACTACTAAATCTACACTAATATTATAAAGAGGAAAGATTTGTACCTATTTTTGTATGTTTGTATGTTTGTAATGAATAGGCTCCGAAACTACTGAACCGATTTGAAAAATTCTTTCACTGTTGGGAAGCTACACTATCCCCGGGTGACATAGGCTATAATATATTTTGTAGCGAGGCCGAAGGCCGAGCTTACACTCGTGCGAAGCCGGGGCGGACGGCTAGTATATATATATAGTAATATAATAATTAGGTTTAGTTGTATTTTATAGTAAATAATACGATAAGTATGTTTACTTAGTGGTTGCTTGGATTATCATAGGTAACTATGCCTCTTATGTATTTTATCGTTAGGTTTTGATCCCCTTCGTTAGTTCTGCTCCAAAGTTCATACAATAATAAGGTCCTACGAATTAAATTCGCTTGAACAATAGCTTAATCTAATTAATTAATAACAATGTGACGATTCCAAATTCTGTATCTGTATTATGATCAGGTATTAGTAAAACTTTCAAACTCTATTAGGCCTGTGCTGCTTTGTTATCTTAATACAATCACTGGAAGCATGGTTACGTAATTTTACCAGATGCCAGGAATCGGTTTCTTCTAGGCAAGCGTGCTTCATTACAGACCTATTTACAATCGGGCGGGTGGCGGTCAAATGTAAGACTGCCAGAAACCTGCCAGAAGACCAATAGAAAAATGGGAAATCAGACAAACGACGGAGATATGGAAAAATGGCTTGGCGGTTGCGGACGCATTTGACCTAAACCAGGTTTGATGCCTTAAGTCGAACTCACCCTGCTGTCATTGATACGGTCGCTACAAGTTTTTTAGTGTGCGTGAAAAATGAGTTATGCCCGGTTTCTGAGCTATTTTTATCGATAGTGTATGCTATTGGTTCCATAATTTTACAAATAGTAGTTGCCGAACACGCAATAATAAGTTATAGTTCGTTTATACTTCAGATAACTTATCTGGCCAAAATACTGCCCGTTTATCTATTCGATAAGTATTTGACTTTAGATATATTTAGATAATTGAAAAGTTACGAAGTGACAGGTAACTAGGACATTTTGAACACGAACGATAAATACATTACATACATTTACATACTCGTATATATTTCATTACGCGTATCTCGCATTACGTATTCGCGCTTATTGCGCGATAGAATCCGGATCGTGGATATTCGAGTCGCTGACATAGCTATTAAAACTTGCAAGCTGAACTGGCAATGGACAGGCCACATCGCTCGAAGAACCGACAACCGATGGGGAAGAAAGGTTCTTGAGTGGAGACCAAGAAACGGAAGACGCAGCGTAGGTAGGGCTCCCACTAGATGGACCGTCGATATTGTGAGAGTCGCGGGCATTCAGTAGCTGCAGATGGAAGGATGTCGTTCAGTGTGGAGGTTAAAGGGGAAAGCTTAGTTCAGCAGTGGACGTCTACTGGCTGATGATGATAATTATAAATACACAGAAATATACATCATTTATTTGTGGCAAAAAAAACAATAAATTTAAAATAAACTGCTAAGATTTAGGTTTATAATGAACTCGAGCTCATTATATTTTTTTGTCACAAACCGGCTCCAACTCAGCTTGATGCCGGTCGTAAACAACCGGCGCTGGTCTTCCGATGGGACCGGCAGGTGACGTCACGCACGAACGTACTTCACAAGGCACGCGCACAAGCTAGTCCATAGACTATTTAACTTATAATAATATTCAGACTTTTTTTAACTGGGCAAGTGCCTTTATCAACTAAACAAAATACAAGCTAACACTAAAAAAAAAACAGTTAGACTGTCTATAGACCGTTGAAGGTCTAAAGACAAACCAAATGCTCAAGCCCACTATCAGTTGGCAGCATACCCAGCATGCTGGCGGCATTACCACGTTGAATGGCAATGCTTATACGTTGAGCCAGATACACGCCAGCATTTTGGTCACGCGTCGCGTTAACCAGGCGCTCGGAAAGATTTTTGAAAATGAGGTGAGCTCCCGGTCCCCAAGGGCCCAATGTCTCGACCCCAAACGCCTCAAATATGTAACCACTGCCGAGGTTAGCATATTTGCGCCGCTTATGCTGCTCTGCCGAATTGGCATAATCTATACTTCTATACTAATAATATAAAGAGGAAATATTTGATTGTTTGTTTGCATCGAATAGGCTCCGAAACTACTGAACCGATTTGAAAAATTATTTCACTGTTGGGAAGCTACACTATCCCCGGGTGACATATGTCGCGACGTGTCGCGATACCATAGACAATTTTAATATGGCCACACTGAGGGAGTGGAAAGCTCGCTAGTGTGCGCACCCAAGTAAGTCATTTTGAATTCAACCGTCATACCTTGATCACTAGAGAGAGGTCGTCACTAGAGTCAGTGTGAATTTATAAAGTGGAAGTGTTGGTGCTCCGGGGAGTCCAGGACCGGCTGATGAATGTTAAGTACCTAGACTAAGTTCTATTGGCTCTATTTATTAATTGCAATAACTTGTGTGACGAGATGACTGATACCGATACCCTCAGACTTAGATTGATGACCGTTAATTCTTGACCCTGTTAATGACTGACTTGAGATACATGTATTTACTAGATCTGTGCTGCACCTTGAACCTAAGATAAGCTAGTATAATGTTATATTATATGCGGTACCTATAGCCCGTGGCTCTGAGATCTGAGCGGTTGCTCTAATGTTATATTATATGCGGTACCTATAGCCCGTGGCTCTGAGATCTGAGCGGTTGCTCTAATGTTATATTATATGCGGTACCTATAGCCCGTGGCTCTGAGATCTGAGCGGTTGCTCTAATGTTATATTATATGCGGTACCTATAGCCCGTGGCTCTGAGATCTGAGCGGTTGCTCTAATGTTATATTATATGCGGTACCTATAGCCCGTGGCTCTGAGATCTGAGCGGTTGCTCTAATGTTATATTATATGCGGTACCTATAGCCCGTGGCTCTGAGATCTGAGCGGTTGCTCTAATGTTATATTATATGCGGTACCTATAGCCCGTGGCTCTGAGATCTGAGCGGTTGCTCTAATGTTATATTATATGCGGTACCTATAGCCCGTGGCTCTGAGATCTGAGCGGTTGCTCTAATGTTATATTATATGCGGTACCTATAGCCCGTGGCTCTGAGATCTGAGCGGTTGCTCTAATGTTATATTATATGCGGTACCTATAGCCCGTGGCTCTGAGATCTGAGCGGTTGCTCTAATGTTATATTATATGCGGTACCTATAGCCCGTGGCTCTGAGATCTGAGCGGTTGCTCTAATGTTATATTATATGCGGTACCTATAGCCCGTGGCTCTGAGATCTGAGCGGTTGCTCTAATGTTATATTATATGCGGTACCTATAGCCCGTGGCTCTGAGATCTGAGCGGTTGCTCTAACGTTATATGATAAGCGGTACCTATAGCGCTAAGTTTGAATATTGTGATATACTGTACCTATTTAGCCCTAAGGTGATGAGCGGTTGCTCGAACGTTATATGATAAGCGGTACCTATAGCCCTAAGTTTGAATATTGTGACTTTAGCCCTAAGCTCATATGTTAGATGTTACTTGCACTGTTGTGACTAACCTAAACCTTGATCCTTCCTGTACTGCCTTTACCTTACCTGACTTGACAGTTCACAGCCATGTCTCGTGGAGTCTAGTCTTAGTACTTGGGACCACTGCTCGGTGCGGACCTTGAGTGAGTCCCATTGCCGGTGGCACCACTTGCAGTGGTGTCACCGGTATCAACTTTTACAGGTAGCACAGCAGTTCCAGTCCCTCATTCTCAATGCGAAGCAGATGTGGTCAATTAAAGGCGTGTACGAGGGTAGGATGACTTTCAACGAAGACATCGCTCCAGGCACAGGGGTGAGCAAGATACACACCCAACCAATACACTTTATTTTCTTTTGTTTACACACTACATATCCGTTCAGATCGCGGCTCTTTCGTCATGGTGCTTCATGCCACACTAATTCATACTTGTCATGTCTGGAGGAGACACAATGGTGTGTGGTCGATGCGCTAGGTGAAGGAGTCGCGACATGGTGGAGATGCTGGGATATGAAAGAATCCAGAGAATTTCATGTTAAGAAATCCTTATTTCTATACTACTGAAAGATTTAAATAAAAATGTAGTAGCTATATGTTTTTAGTACCTTTGCCTGAAATGAAAGAGTTTAGCTCTGTTTCTGTATAGTCTGTTGTGCATTTATTAGAAAAAAAATATGGCGCCGTTATTGAAAATACCGTATTATTATAATAAATTATTGTACGACCCTCAGCTAGAGGGGAAAATGGTATTTTAAAGAAGAAAATGTATAATTATTAAAACAGGATTTGTTTTCGTGTTTGGTTGTTTTTGCAACCAAATCGTTGTAAAAGGAGAAAAAAGGTTGGTTATTACTATGAAACAAAAACCGTAAATTTAAGTCGACAAATATATCTGCCGCCAGCGCTGCAGTGCAGCAGTATAAGCGTCGGTGAACTAATGAAAACATTTTTTCAGACAATGTGTTGTGGGTTGTAATTGCATCATTTAAAAGCAAAACTATTATTTTAAATAGAATCAATTGAAATTCTTAGTCAGCTTCAATAATGCGAAAATTTCACTTATTTTAAGTATCAATTATGATTTTCATCGAACTAGCAATAGCAGGCTTAATGTTGCCAAATAAAGCCATTTTGATGGAAAATGGGTAAACTGGGAAAATAATTACACCTTTTGTTAAAGATTTGCTTGATCAAAAGCTACAATAAAGAAAAATTATTGCCTTAAATTATTATCACCTTAACACCATTAATCGCAAATTTGATTAATCATTCATATACATAACCATTACTCGTAATCTATTTATGTTTTCAACAATCGACAAAAAAAAAATCGAGTGGACTATGGCACTAGTTTATTCCATGTGCTGGCAACATTATTTGAGAAATGGTTTCCTTCAAACACGGAAATTTAATATTTAATAAAATATCTTATAATTACTGTATTTTACGAGTTAAATAGTGGAAACAAGTGAGTGTACATCAATTAACCAGTTACGGTGCCGGAGGATATTAGAGGATATACCAAGGCCAACGGGAATAACCCTACAAGATGGAACAGGTTTTAATCTCACGGTTGCAAGACATAGTGACGGGCATAGAGACCTTTACAAAACAAGCCTCAGAGCTTCTTGATACATTGTCGGAACTAAATATACAGGAAGCGGAGATCCTTAATAAAAAATTCGAAGCGTTCAACACGCGGTTCACCACTGAATTAACAAATTACTTTCACATTAGCACACAACCTTCGGCTGAGGATATATCAAATTTTAGTACAAGCCAATTGAAAGCAGAGGAGGTTTTCTCTGAATTGGCTTGTAAAATTAAAACAATGAAAGACAAACCTTCTACTAATCATAATGCGACAACTTCTTCAAAGCATCTTCCCAAATTACAGCTGCCAGAGTATTCGGGAGACGTTTTGCAATGGCAATCATTTTGGGATCATTTCTCATCCAACATTGATAGTAGAAATTTATCAGAAGTGGACAAATTATTATACCTCAAATCATCCCTGAAAGGAAAAGCAAAGGGAGCCATTGAAGGATTAGAAATGACAAATAGAAATTATTCCATTGCTGTAGCCACCTTAAAGGAACGTTTTGGGAAAGAGAACCAGATAATCGATGCACATTATGCGGCCCTGTATGCAGTCAAGGCCGCCAATAAAACTGCCACGGATTGTCGAAGAGCTTTAAATGAAATAGAAAGACACCTAAGAGTATTGAATTCGCTGGGTGAAGATATTACTCACAATAATCTGCGTTTCATGATAATAGAAAAGTTTCCGGAGGATGTGATATATGAAATGAAGGTAGCATTGAAAACTGACTCTATTGAAGATATGAGAAAGCAATTGGAAATTATAATATCAGCTAGAGAAGATGCCAGCCGGATCACAGACAACCATCAATTAAAAAATGACCATTATACTGTGGAAACTCTACATTTAAAGCAAGAAACTTTTCGCAATCCCCCGCATCAACCAAAATTTAGCCAATTTATTCCAAGAGGTAAAGGATTTAACAAGAGGCAACATATTACACCATCACCAAACCGGAATGTCAACAAAGGAAATAATGGCGGAATCAACAGTGGATATAATAATGGATACTATAAAAGAAAATTTGATGAACGGCAAACCCATCCATTTGTTAGACAGCACAACAAACAAAATGGGCATTTTAATAAAGAACATAACTCTAATAAAGAACAGAACAACAAGAAAAGGAAGCAATCTTGTATTTTTTGCGATGGCCCGCATTATAATGACCAATGTAAAAAGGTAGCAACGCTTCATGAAAGAAAATTAAGATTGAAAAATCGTTGTTATAGCTGTTTCCAAATCGGACATAGTTTGGCCATGTGTAATAGAAAAGGAAAATGTCCATATTGCCATACCTACGGAAAACACAACAGGGCGTTGTGCACAAGACTCATAAACATGAACTCAACAGGGACAGATACTAGAGTTATGCATACAAATGATTCGTACAAACCTTCTCTTACCATTCTCCAAACTGCAGTTGTTCAAGTAACAAATCAGGATAACTCGAAGAAACTGAGCTGCAGAGTTTTGATGGACTCCGGAAGTCAAAGATCCTATGTGGCTAAACGAATAGCAAGCCATTTGAACTTGCCTGTGCAAGAAGAAAATCATCTTTCCGTCTTTACATTTGGATCTGACAAACCACAAGAATACGAGAGCCCCTTAGTGAAACTATTCATTGAGAGTCGAACCAACCAGCACCGAACACTCTATGCTAACGTAGTTCCGACCATTTCTCAGGGTGTTCCATACCCGCTAGATGAATTGACACCCTGGAAAAATGAAGTTACTTTAGCTGACGACGGATCGTTAGATGACCGGATTGATATACTCATAGGCAATGACTATTATTTCACACTAATGTCCACGGAAAAACGCCAAATTCAGAGCAACTTGTTTTTGGTCAACTCTGACTTTGGATGGATTTTGACCGGCAAGACTGAGTGGAAATCCGAAAGTGACTTGTCAGTAGTGACATATTTCCAGTCCACAATGGATTCCAAATTAACAAAGCCAGACTTGCCTTTGGAAGAAGGAAGGGTCAAGGCTCTATGGGACTTGGAATCTATTGGGATTACGGACTCTCCTAACACCACTAAAGAAGAGGAAGCCCTCAAAAACTTTAATGAAACAACTGAATATGTAGACCAAAGGTACTCAGTATGTTGGCCGTGGAAAGAGTATCCGCCCAACATACCGACCAACAAAGGACTAGCACAAGGAAGGCTAGTCAATTTACTTCGTCGCATGGATAGAGATTCCTTAACGTCTTACAATGATACCATTGTGGATCAACTCCAAAAGGGTATTGTAGAAGTCATACCTTATAATGAAATCACTACCTGTGAATTCCCAACACACTACTTAGCCCATCATGGGATAAAGATACCAGGGAAATCTACCCGAATTGTTTATGATGGGTCAGGAAAATTGAAAGATCAGAAGAGCCTTAACGAATGCTTACTAGCGGGACCTTTACTGTTGGAAAATTTAATTGGACTACTGTTAAGGTTCAGAACTCATAAAATAGCAATTCTAGCTGATGTTGAGAAGGCCTTTCTCCAATTAAGCCTTCAAAGGAATAGCAGGGACGTTACAAGATTCCTATGGCTCAAGGATATTTCCAAACCTGCGACGGAAGATAACATATTGCATCTACGCTTTTGTCGTGTACCGTTTGGCATAATATCAAGTCCATTTCTCTTGAATGCGACAATCAAACACCACCTTAAGAAATCTACAGACCCAGATGTACAGAGGGTGGCAGGAGATATTTATGTAGATAATTTGGTAACGGGCACCTCAAATATAAAGCAAGCACTAGAACTTCACGATAATTTAAAAAGAGAATTTCAAAAGATTTCTTTGAATTTAAGGGAATGGAACTCCAATGCAGCAGAATTTAGGCATCATATTCCAGACAAATGCAAAGATGAAATTGTAAAAACACTTGGATTGGACTGGAACACTAAAAAGGATACAATACAATTAAGACTGAAAAGTATGGTTGCTAATAAGGTAACAAAGAGGGAAATTCTGAAAATAGTAGCTTCGATCTACGATCCTTGTGGATTTGCAGTTCCAGAATTGTTATTACCGAAACTATTTATTCAGGATTTATGGAAATTAAAGGTTAAATGGGATGATAAATTATCAGAACAAAGGTGTGAAGAATGGAAAATTATACATGAAGACCTTAACAATATACAAGTAACACTACCAAGATGTTACATACAAACAAAAACAGATTTAAACAAATTTTCTCTGCACTGCTTTACAGATGCATCTTTGAAAAGTTATGCCGCTGTAGTGTATATAGTAAATGAAAATGGAAAAGCATTTGTTATAGGAAAATCAAGATTGGTGCCAATAAAGGATCAAGAAAACTTAAAAATACCGCGTTTGGAACTACTGGGAGCACTTATTGGATTTCGCTTACTAAAGTATGTAGAAGAGTCTCTTCAGATGAACATACATCAACAATTTCTTTGGACTGATAGTCAAATAGTAATTGACTGGTACAACTCAAATAAACTATTAACACCATTTGTTGCGAGAAGGATCGAAGAAATGAAACAAAATAAAAACGTAACTTTAAGGTTTATCTGTTCAGAATTGAACCCTGCAGACGTAGCTACACGTCCTAACAAAACCGTAGTTGAAAGATCGTATTGGCTTCAAGGACCAGATTTCCTACTGCAGAAATCTAAAATGTGGCCGACAAATAGACCGAAGGAACTTTCTTTTTTGGCTAAGGTGGGTCTGTCCAAGACAGATGAATTGATGAAGCAAACTCAAAGTACTTCAAGGGAAGACTTGCCATCTGAAAAAGATCAAATACAAGAACATAAGGAAAATACAAAAAAATATTTCGAAGAAATTAAAAAGTTACAAGAAGATTTTTTCCCGGAAGAGACAAGGAAGAAGGAGACATCTTTAAGTAGAAACTTAAAATTGTTCATCGATGAAGATGGATTATTAAGATGTAGAGGAAGGTTGGAGAATACAGAATGGTCATTTGATATGAAATATCCAATACTGTTGCCAAAAAGTTGTGATTTCACAAACAATTTGATTAAGAAAGTACATGAAGAAAATTATCATGTGGGAGCAAATCACACTCTAGGTACCATCCGAAAACATTACTGGATCCCACAGGGCAAGGCCCAAGTACAAAAGATTATTCGACGATGCTCCAATTGTATCAAGCACGGAGGTGGACCATTCAAATTACCTTCTACTCCTGCACTTCCACCAGAAAGAGTAACTTATAACTCCCCGTATCAATATACAGGCTTAGATTATCTTGGCCCTCTGTATTTGGATGGAACCCGCGGAGAAAAACGATGGATTTGCTTGTACACGTGTTTAGTTGTGCGTGCAGTGCATTTAGAGGTGGTAAAATCTCTTAGTGCAGAAGAGTGTCTTCTTGCATTGAGAAGGTTCATAGCAACGAGAGGAATACCAACCGTCATCATTTCGGATAATGCCGCACAGTTTAAGTTAAACGCTGAATTGATAGCTGACGATTACTGCATTCAAAATAATCTCTCATGGAAATTTGTTACCCCGCTCGCCCCATGGCAAGGGGGTTTTTATGAACGATTAGTGGGGATGGTCAAGAATTGTCTCAAAAGGACACTAGAAAAACATTTGTTGAATGACAGTCAGTTGAACACTGTTGTGAAAGAAATAGAAGCGGTCTTAAATAACAGACCACTCACCTGCGTCGACACCGAAGTAGAGCACGTTTTAACTCCAGCCGACTTTTTAGCTGTGGGTAAATGCATCACACCTGAATTCAATACAGAGTCGGGTAACTTGCAAGGAACAACTACAAAGATCGAGTTAGTAAAAGGTTGGAAACGAGCAATGAAATTAATAGAGGAGTTTAAAGAAATGTTTATGAACCGTTATCTTCCCAGCCTCAGGGAACGATACAACCATTCAGTTAGAGAACCACGAATCAAATCTAGCTTGGTACCTACAGAGGGACAAATAGTACAACTAAAAGAAGATACGAAAAATCGTCTCAGCTGGAAGGTTGGTAAAATAACTTCACTGATAAGAGGAAACGATGGTCACTGTAGGGTGGCTAAAGTAAAGATAGGAGACAAAGAGTTTTTAAGGTCCATTGGCCAGTTATATCCACTGGAGATTGAAGAAAATGAACAAAGAACTCCCGAACAGAATCAAGTGAGTCATGTACCTGAGACATCATTTCCCTGTGTTCCACAAGGTATTAGGGAGGATACTGAAAAGTTCATAGAGTCTGATGATATAGAAATGGAAACGCTACCACATATAGATGTGGATCATATATGTGCAGATGTAGATGCATATAATGATACGGAAATTAATGAAAAAGGTACTCCCAAGGAACTTCCTGATATTCCAAAAACTTTAGAGCGTTCTGAAGTGTCTGACAATGTTGATATGGGTCTAAGCGCAACCGGTGAGAACTTTCCAAGGCAGTCTCCTGAACTGTTGAGGCCGAGACGCAAGGCAGCCACGAAAGCCCTGGAGAAGATTAGAGAGTGGACGCGCAACCTGGTAGCGGTCATCAGCTTTTCGCCGTCGGGTGTGTCGCGACGTGTCGCGATACCATAGACAATTTTAATATGGCCACACTGAGGGAGTGGAAAGCTCGCTAGTGTGCGCACCCAAGTAAGTCATTTTGAATTCAACCGTCATACCTTGATCACTAGAGAGAGGTCGTCACTAGAGTCAGTGTGAATTTATAAAGTGGAAGTGTTGGTGCTCCGGGGAGTCCAGGACCGGCTGATGAATGTTAAGTACCTAGACTAAGTTCTATTGGCTCTATTTATTAATTGCAATAACTTGTGTGACGAGATGACTGATACCGATACCCTCAGACTTAGATTGATGACCGTTAATTCTTGACCCTGTTAATGACTGACTTGAGATACATGTATTTACTAGATCTGTGCTGCACCTTGAACCTAAGATAAGCTAGTATAATGTTATATTATATGCGGTACCTATAGCCCGTGGCTCTGAGATCTGAGCGGTTGCTCTAATGTTATATTATATGCGGTACCTATAGCCCGTGGCTCTGAGATCTGAGCGGTTGCTCTAATGTTATATTATATGCGGTACCTATAGCCCGTGGCTCTGAGATCTGAGCGGTTGCTCTAATGTTATATTATATGCGGTACCTATAGCCCGTGGCTCTGAGATCTGAGCGGTTGCTCTAATGTTATATTATATGCGGTACCTATAGCCCGTGGCTCTGAGATCTGAGCGGTTGCTCTAATGTTATATTATATGCGGTACCTATAGCCCGTGGCTCTGAGATCTGAGCGGTTGCTCTAATGTTATATTATATGCGGTACCTATAGCCCGTGGCTCTGAGATCTGAGCGGTTGCTCTAATGTTATATTATATGCGGTACCTATAGCCCGTGGCTCTGAGATCTGAGCGGTTGCTCTAATGTTATATTATATGCGGTACCTATAGCCCGTGGCTCTGAGATCTGAGCGGTTGCTCTAATGTTATATTATATGCGGTACCTATAGCCCGTGGCTCTGAGATCTGAGCGGTTGCTCTAATGTTATATTATATGCGGTACCTATAGCCCGTGGCTCTGAGATCTGAGCGGTTGCTCTAATGTTATATTATATGCGGTACCTATAGCCCGTGGCTCTGAGATCTGAGCGGTTGCTCTAATGTTATATTATATGCGGTACCTATAGCCCGTGGCTCTGAGATCTGAGCGGTTGCTCTAACGTTATATGATAAGCGGTACCTATAGCGCTAAGTTTGAATATTGTGATATACTGTACCTATTTAGCCCTAAGGTGATGAGCGGTTGCTCGAACGTTATATGATAAGCGGTACCTATAGCCCTAAGTTTGAATATTGTGACTTTAGCCCTAAGCTCATATGTTAGATGTTACTTGCACTGTTGTGACTAACCTAAACCTTGATCCTTCCTGTACTGCCTTTACCTTACCTGACTTGACAGTTCACAGCCATGTCTCGTGGAGTCTAGTCTTAGTACTTGGGACCACTGCTCGGTGCGGACCTTGAGTGAGTCCCATTGCCGGTGGCACCACTTGCAGTGGTGTCACCGGTATCAACTTTTACAGGTAGCACAGCAGTTCCAGTCCCTCATTCTCAATGCGAAGCAGATGTGGTCAATTAAAGGCGTGTACGAGGGTAGGATGACTTTCAACGAAGACATCGCTCCAGGCACAGGGGTGAGCAAGATACACACCCAACCAATACACTTTATTTTCTTTTGTTTACACACTACATATCCGTTCAGATCGCGGCTCTTTCGTCATGGTGCTTCATGCCACACTAATTCATACTTGTCATGTCTGGAGGAGACACAATGGTGTGTGGTCGATGCGCTAGGTGAAGGAGTCGCGACAACATAGGCTATATTATATTTTGTAGCGAGGCCGAAGGCCGAGCTTACACCCGTGCGAAGCCGGGACGGTCGACTAGTATAATATAATATTATAATAAATATAATATTCATATATTTATAAATTAATATAAATATAATATTAATATATAATAAATATTTTTTTATATATATAATAATATTGATACTCCCTACATAGACAGATAGATAGAAACTCTTTACACAAGAAATAAAAATAACAAACAAATAGAAAATGGTGGCCACAACCACAATAACAACAATAAAATTCTTAAACTACATAGTTATCCGTTAATTCAAACTTTGTAGGCTCATACAAAAGCGCATACGGTTCTATATGTACCTACGAATCTCGGAGTTCGGGCAGACTACACACAACGTTCACCATCCATTAGTTCGTAGGTATAGTGAACCATATCCGACGTATGGATAAGTAACTTATGTAGACTCACGAGGCGCCACTGTGCACTAACACTCAACAGCTTCCCTGCACGAATCAGAACGCAACAAAATAACTGTTGAAACGAATTATATCCGATTTGTATTTATAACTTTAATAAATGCACTCGCGCGCAACCACAGTGATACATTCCGTGACGTCACTCACATACAAATTCAATTCAATTAATTTATTTCGGAATCAATAATTCCATATAAAAAAAGGACTTGATATAAATATTACACAGTTACATTAAAGAATAATCCAAAAATATCCAAAAAATATTAAATAACTAGCCACTCGCCCCGGCTTCTTACGGGTGTAAGCTCGGCCTTCGGCCTCGCTGCGATATATAATATAGCCTATGTCACCCGGGGATAGTGTAGCTTCCCAACAGTGAAAGATTTTTTTCAAATCGGTTCAGTAGTTTCGGAACCTATTCCAAACAAACAATAAAATTTTTCCTCTTTATATATTGGTATAGATAATGTCAAACATTTCAATACAATACAAATCCTGATTATAATAAAAAAATTGCAAGAGAAATATAATTATCTAACCTAAATTTCGGCTTGGACCCAGCATGCAATTTGGTCCAGTGCTGCATTATTGGGCAGTCCAGTTCCATCTGCCAGACGAACAGCTGTAGGTAGCTCTGTTGGAGAAAAAAAACAAAGCATATCTTCCTTGTTTATCTGATCTGAACCCATCTCTGTCACAGATTGGCGTGCATCATAGCTTCGTTTTCCGGTGTTTACGTGCAAGTGGAGCGAACGCGAGGAAATGAGCTACTTTTAACGACCGGCTCGATATCCACCTATCTGGATTAAAAACTGCGTTTTGATGGCTTATTTGCGAAGCTAATGGGATGTCCAGTTTATGTGCATGATAATTAATTGTGGATGGCGCTTCGTAAAACAATTTACGATGCTTTGTCTTGTTTCATGATTATTTATTTTTATACTAATTGCAAGTGTTATGTGGTGTATTTATTGCCGGACCTGAAGAGGTTTTGTCTGTTACAATTTTTCCCAAAACGGCTAGACCGATTTGAGTGCGATTGTTTTTAATTCTTATTATATAATCATGGTAATAATGGTTTTGTTGTGGTAGGACTCTTTTGCTGGAGTCCGCCTGGGGAAGTACCACACCTTTGCCAGTTATTCAACCGCCAAGCAGTAGTGTGCAAACTTTACTGTGTTCCGGATTGAAGGGCAATGTTTCCAGCGAAATTAGAAGGCACACAGAGATTTATTGACATCTTGTATCTCGGGGTAACGAGCGCAGTGCATTGCCATCCAGAGGTTTGAACTGTTGAAGTTCGAAATTCTGAGTGGCGTTGAGCTGTTATGGGCAAGCGTGATGGAAGAGCCATCAGGCGAGCGACTTCGCTCCATCTCGTCACTCTGTATCATAAAAATAAATGCCATGTTTTATTGTGGTGATGTTTGTTCAAAATCTGTCTAGCAGGTAAAAGTTATGAGGTTACGAAATTTGTCGTAAGTTTTCTAGCCGACTCCAAAAAAGGAAGTCATTAATGTGTCACGCGATATATTCACATATTATATTAAACCGATAAAAAAATGAGAAAATATATATTGAATAGGTTGCACATAGTTTGATATAGTAATATGACTGTGACATACTTTTAGCAGACTACCGTGAAAATTTTAAACCGCGGCATTTCCGAGTAGCTTTAATATGGGGTTCTTCAAAAGGGCTTTTAATAGAGTATTTACGAGTCGGCAACGTATCTGTGATGCCCCTAGTATTGCAGGTATCCATAAGCGACGGTGATCGCTTACCATCAGGAGGCCCGTCTGCTTGTTTGCCATCTATGGCATAAAAAACCCTCAGATAGACCAAACAAGGGCGATATGCCTTAGTCCAATTATCGTGCGTGTTAAATTGTCTTCATGTTTCATACGTTTTTTTCACCACCGCTTAACGCAAAAACTGTAAGTACGGCTCACTTTTTCCACAAATTTTGCACGCACACTATACTATACTAATGAACTAACTAATAGTCTACGTCCAAAAAAAGGGTGCCAAGGGCGTCTGTAGAGTAGTAGTAGTGAACCCTGGCTACATTCAAAGCAAGGACCTGATTCAAAGTCAGCTAGCTAAGTATCTAACGTATTTATAAATAGAGTACGTATAAATCTGTGGAGTTAGCAGCCCCCAACTCTTCCGCCCTGTTTTTGACACGATGTTACTTGGGATTGCTTAATTATTAATGTTGAAAAGCCAAAGTTTAATTGAATTACACTTTGTAACCATACTTATGCCAAACTTTAACAATTTAAGGTACAAAGGGTATTTTCGAGAAAATTGGTAAAAACAAGTCGTATAATAATCTAACTCTAGCCACAGTCCCATACTAATAAATATACAAATATACAATTACTTTACTTTGGCATAAGGAAGATTGGCGAAGCAGCACAAGCGTCGTAAATATGGTAGCTTCGGAAATGGTTACATTATTTGAGCCGTTTGGGGTTGAAATATTAGGCCCATGGGGACCTAGTACACCTCATTTTCAAAAATCTTTCAGGGTTTCGATTTTTGAATCGATCGTAGGAGTTTTTCCATTCGCAAACGCAAATAATCGCCGGTGATTTCAAATGCCAGTGATCATATTTTTTTGTATTTTTGAATCGCTCGCTCGCTAGGGTACCGTTCTGGGTTCTCTCAGACTATAATTATATATAATATATCTGGGACATTATTGCACACATGGTCATCTGACCCCAAACTAAGCAAAGCTTGTAATATGGCAGCCAGAGACTGATATACATACATATATATTTTTAAATACATACTTAAATAGATATTAACACCCAGATATAGAACAAACACAAATGTTCATCACACAAATGTTTGTCCTAGGTGGGAATCGAACCCACGCCTCCAAGCGCAGAAAGTAGGTTCACTACCAACTGAGCCACCGGGGCAGTCGAAGTAGACTATATTGATAGAAAGCAAATTCGAATGATATAAACCACTCGTAGAGTTACGAGTGGTTTATATATGACTTGTTCAAAAATACGACTTTTGGGATTTTCATATCGCATGAAAAAATTCCTACGAGCGATTCATGAACGATTATAATTTCAATAATGATCATTCGATAAGAGTTACATAAAAGATCAATTTAATAAATGTTCATAAAATTCTTATTTTCCGCGCTCACCCTCAAGCTCTCAACGTTTATAAATGTCCCCCTAGTTTTACTTTGAGTCTACAATGACAAATCTCCACTTATAACACAATAATGAATAGTAGCCCACGTGTGAAAAACGCTATTTTACGACTTACATTATAGACGCGAAAACTCTGGACTGTGACATGAAAGAAAATAATAGGAATTATAAAAATACCTGGCAGGAAAAATATCTGAGGTAGCATTTCGAATTACGGCAACAGCATCACGATTCCAACGCTATTTGCTAGTGAGAGACAACACGGCATGCGGCATAAAGAAAATTTATTTGTGACATTGGTCTCAAACTCTCAGAGTCATCATCATTCAGAAGACGTCCACTGCTGAACATAGGCCTCCCCCTTAGAATTCCACACTAAACGACAGCTTGCCATCAGCACCCACTGGATGCCCGCGAATCTCAGGATGTCGTCAGTCCATCTATCTAGTGGGGGCTACCTATACGCTAGGTCTTCCGGTGTGTGGTCCCCACTCAATAACCATTTTCCTCATCGGCTATCGGTTCTTCGAGTGATGTGACCTGCCCATTGATCAAACTAACCTGACCAAACCATCAGAGCAATTAAATATCTAAAAATATCTCGAGTGGACGGGTTTTCAATCAATCGCATTACAATTGAAAAGCGTAATCATCCTCCTGGTTTACTTGCATATAAGTGTGTACACAAGAAATTTAAGTCGTATACGGTTGATCGTAAAAAACCCAGTAATAAGCTTGCGTTTGACCACCAACTCGCCTGATGTGAAGCGATGATGCGGTCTACGATGGAGCACGTCAGTACATTCGGTTTATCCTGTGAAAGAGTTTTGAGTTTCAAATCTAATTTAAAAACTATTTTCTAACTCAAAATAATCATTTTTCACTATTTTCTTTTGGTTAGTAGATAAGTAATTACTGGCATCGTTTCAAAAATTTGTAACTCCAAAGTTTATGCAGGCAACGTTCTTCCATTTGGTAGTTGTCACCTGGTCTTCATTGTGCTGCTAACAAGACGAATCGGTGCTCTAAGCCCTCTTTGTGACCAATTTACGACAATTGTGACCCTTGGACCAATGCTTGCTTGGTAACGTTTTATGCCCATCACGTGTCTATAATTATCTCTCCTTATGTAATAGTTATACACTCACAATAGATTTAATAAACTGGCGAAGTGCTAGTCGAGCTCGTGCACTGAGGGTTCGGTAACACCTCTAAACACAAAAAGTATTGCAAAAAGATAATATCACCCATCCAAGTACCGACCGCGCCCGGCATTGCTTAACTTGGTGATGAACAGAAATATGTCACCGACTTACACTTGGCTATTATATATAATTTGTTGTTTTATTTAAAGTCATCATCATCAGCCAGAAGACGTCCACTGCTGAACATAGGCCTCCCCCTTTAAGCTCCACGCTAAACGACGGTCTGTACCCTTAGTACAAGATTTGATAGTTTTCGAAAACTTTTTTAGTTTTCGTTTTGATGCATACATTGCTGGGCTGAAAGCTATTCGAAACTATTTTTCGTATTTGAGTGAAGCAACCTATACTGCCGATTACTACCGATTTTAGTTCATCCGCGTTTCCGCTAGAGGCGCTTTACTAAAATGTATGGGACAATACGGAAACAAAAAAAGTTTTCGAAAACTGTCAAATCTTGTACTAAGGGTACTGTCATTTATTTTTGCCTGTCATTTACGAGTATTTAGAGTGTATCTGTATACCTACTATGATCATGCCAACTTGAAGTTGTACGTATTACATATTTTAGAGCAAATACAAAAATACGTTAAAAAACGTTCGTTGTTATAATAGGTCGGGGAAAAAGTCTTTTCGTATTTTGTATGTATAAAGTTGTAGAAAAATCTTATCGGTTGTACTGTTTGTATCTGGCTGGTTTTGATACCATTAAAATATGACATTTTAAAAAAGGAATACAAAAAGTAAAAAGCAATTTCCCGCCATTTTTCAATTGTTTTTTTGTTCGATAAAATGAGTGAATCTAACGAAGAAATTCGATATATTGTTAAATTTTATTACAAAAAACTGAAAAATGCGACACAAGCCGCGAATAAAATTTGTGACATTTATGGACCTAATGCAGTGTCATCAAGAGTAGCACAATGTTGGTTCAAGCATTTTCAGTCCAGGAATTTTGATGTCAAAGATGCAGCTCGCTCTGGTCGCCCTGTTACGGATAAAGTAGATGCCATTTCTGAAAAAGTGGACCAAGATCGGCATATTAGTAGTTACGACGTAGCTGAAGAACTGGGGATTGACCACAAAACAGTTTTGACCCATTTGAAAATAACTGGGTATACAAAAAAACTCGATATTTGGGTGCCACACCAGCTCACTGAAAGAAACCAAATGAATCGTGTACTCATTTGCGATTCTCTATTGAAACGTAAAGAAACCGAACCGTTTTTGAAAAGATTGATCACTGGTGATGCAAAATGGATCACCTACGACAAGAATGTGTGCAAACGATCATGGTCAAAGGGCAGTGAAGCACCACAGACTGTAGCGAAACCCAGATTAACACGTAATAAGGTGATGCTGTGTGTATGATGGGATTGGAAGGGCATCGTTCATTATGAGCATTTACCGCCGGGCAAAACCATCGATTCGGATCTCTACTGCCAACAGCAGATGAGACTCAAACAAGAAATTGAGAAAAAACGGCCGGAATTGATCAACATAAAGAGTGTGGTCTTTCATCATGATAACGCCAGACCGCACACATCTTTGGCCACTCAGCAAAAATTTAGACAGCTTGGTTAGGAAGTGTTAATGCATCCACCACATAGCCCTGACCTTGCACCCTCAGATTTCCACCTGTTTCGATCTCTTCAGAATTCTTTGGGTAGTGTTAGATTAACATCAAGAGAGGACTGTCAAAACTACTTGTTGCATTTTATTGATCAGAATTCCCAAAATTTCTACAGCAACGGGGTCATGTCACTACCTAAAAGATGGCAACAAGTTATCGAACAAAATGGTACATATATATTATAATTAAATGTAATTAAACTTGAAAAAAAAATGTCTTGAATTTGTTTATAAAATACGAAGAAACTTTTTCCCCGACCTTATATGTGTAAGATGGCTCTTTTGTTTTTAATTTTTGACTTCATTATTATTTCTTAGTTAATCCGCAACGCCCCGTTTTTATACCGGGTATAAATAAGGGAACGCTCCCGAAAACGAAAACTGGAGAGTTGGTGACTGCGGATAATATGTTATACCACAAAACAATTACTGTTTTTTTAAAGTTCGCAATGTAACGCAAAATATACATATATCCGCTGACGCTAGAGCACGCTTGTATGCTTTACATTGCTGGTTTGCAACATTCTAACCACAAAAACCAAAAAACAATAAGTATAAATAGAATGTTTATTGATATTTGATTGTGTTTTTATATTGTTTTGTGTTTGTGTTTCTTTGTGTATAATAATAGTGTTTTGACTTCGGGAGTGTTTCCCTTACAACCCGGTAAGTTGTCTTTAATGTATTTTTGTTTTGTTTTTAGGGTGACTTGAAAGTCTTTGACTTAACCTAATAGTTATTGATGTATAAAGAAAGAAAAGGTTTAGTGGCATTATCTCATTTCTACATAGTAATAAAATAAAGTCGCTTTCCGCGACTGTCTGTATATCCGCTAACTCCTCCCAAACCACGCAACGGATTTTGATGCGGTTTTCACCATCAGTTAGATAATTTTTAATGGAAGGTTTGTAAATGAAATATACTTAACTTACTCCCGTGCGAAACTGGGCCGGGTCTCTAGTAGTATTATATAGAGCAAATCACAATATCTTAAGGTATAATTATTTCTTAGGGTTTTGTAATTACGACACAAAAAAATGGAATGGAAAATGAATGAATTCATAGATCTAGATATGGAATAGAATGGAATAGAATTAAAATAATGTAAAATACACGCATCTTATTGTATTATTCTCCAAATTTCTTCTCAGTAGAGAGAGCAAGAGTTTCTCTGGTAAGAAAATGACCTTTATATTGAATCAAACCTCTATCTATATCCACGAAACAATACAAATCCTTAGCAACTTCTCGAGTTACACTTAAATTTTGTTAAATTCACAGTAATATTTGACCTTAATATAATGTACTTAGAGTCAAAAATTACATTTGTAATATTGCCGTATTTTCACCTGTAATTTCATTCTTTTGTTTCTCTATTACTGGGAACAAAATCGTTTATTGTTTTGTTGCTTACAAAATTTTCTTTTAAAGGTGCTAAAAGAAGGTTGTACTCAAATGGTAGAGAGACAGACATAATATAAAATAATTTATAGATAGATGGATATAAACTCTTAATTGTGCACACCAGAAATAAAAGTTACAGATATAAAGAAACTTAAGCGCTATAATATAATAAGTACTCTTGTCGGCTTAGTAAGTACACCTTTTTCGCGTAACCTTGTGTAGGAATCAGAAATTATCTTCATCTTGAACCAACAATGCAGATGCAGGATTACTATTATCTCTAATATTAATCAGGGGCCTGATAAAGCCATCCTTAAGACCGCATTGTCTATTGTTAAATTAGAGTTAAATTCATTGGAATGAATTGTTTTGATAATCCGCGCTTTTGTATCTACGCATTTGAAGGTAGCTTCTAGTAATATCTACGGATGAGTACTAAATTGATAGAAATGTGAGTTAACTCTTTAGTGAACTAAGTAAGTCTAAAGGACATATTCTGGTAGTTTTAAAACAAGTAAAATAAAGGCTTTTTAAGTCCTTACCCGTTTTCAAAGTACTTAGCTCAAAGCCATGTAGAGGTAAAGGCTTGAGTCCGTCATCGGTGACAATGCTCCATGTTGCTGTCGCCTGTTGCAGCAGCAACAACAAATTTCGAATCAGTTGTTTCGATCCCCGCCTGGGTATGATTTTATCTTTTGAACCGACTTCCAAAAAGGAAGAGGTTCTCAATTCGACTGCTTTTTTAATGTTTATTACCACATAACTTTCGAATGGACGAACCGATATTGATGTTTTTTTTTATTTGAAAGCTGGTGTTTCCCGTGTGGTCCCATTGAAATTTGGTCCAATTCTGACATTTTTATGAAGTCTGTTTTTATATTGATAATTATTGCACAACTTTTTGTGTTTATTTTTTACTTCTCTAGGCCTCTTTTCTGCAACCGTTTTACCCTATATTTTTTGTTGCTACTTTAAAATGACAGTACTATAATGACATTAAACCACATTGTTAGTCAGACTATCTCCGCCCACAAATCTCTAGTTCGTATAATTGCCATCCCAACAGTTTCCTCGTCAACTTTTAATGAGATTACAATAAAATTGGGACATTATACACTCGGGAAGTTTACCAATTATCCTGGGAGTTTTAATTCGATTAACTCGTTAATGCTAAAGTCCACATTTTGATGGTAAATGGGAGTGATGATGGGATTATAAAGGGTCGATAAGCGTTTTAGCTCTGGCAACTTTTAGATCTGTCATAGAATAACCTATACTTTTTAAACAACAAGATGATCTTATTTTTAATGGCGGCTCCACATTAGTGCCGTGAATTCACGCGCGAATTCACGGCGTGAATTCTCGGCACAAGTCGTGCCCTTCACATTCATGGGATGCTCACAGTCGTTCGTGAAACCCGCCGCGAAATGGACGTAGAAGCTGCTGCTGCAATAACTTTGTTTGCTGTGGCAACATATTACTATTTAGACGTCCAAAACAAGAAAGTTATTAAAAAGCGTTGGAAAAAAAGAAGATGGTAGATGACGTCCGTACGCCTTTATAGACCGGAGTAAACGAGAAAGAAGTAAACCGGCGCGGGGCCGTGAATGTGGATGTGTACGCGTGAATGCCGCGCGAAGGGGCGCGAACCCTTTGTCGCGGGACAAAATACCGACTCTGATCGGGGAACACACGTTCACGCTTGTTCTCGGAGCTTCACGGCACTAATGTGGAGCCGCCATAAAGGATGATTCTCGGAACGTATTTTTATTTTTATGTATGTGTACACCAATTACTCTGGATTTGAGAACCAATTTACGTGGTTTTTTTATTATTATGTTCTCGAGGTATTATGTCTCTGGATGAAACAACTGAAAAAATTTCATTAACTTAGGCTCCAGCTCTAATCATTATCAGCTTTTCATGCTCAGGCTGGGACACAAAGCCTTCTCTCAGAAAGAGGGTGGGCCCTAATTCACCATGCTGGCCCAGTGCATGTTAGTGAATATCGTATATCTTTGAACTTTTGAGATTCTTGGACATACTGGTTTCCTCACGATGTTTTGCTTCACCGTTTTTGAGCGGTGGCATCGAAACTGCACATAATATATTTTGAAAAATTGGTAAAGAAGATTTAAAACTTTATCCAGTATACATTTTAAATCTTCAAATTTTTAAGGCATGCATTAAGAAACTAAGTTTGGTTGGACTTTATGCTTCAGGCGGACCGCCTCACCTGCCTTTTGCAGATCTTTTCTATATAAAAAAAAATATATATTATTTGGTCATATGGTGAGTACTCGCAACTTGACTAAATTGCTTGCGTAGCCCGTAAAAGCTATAAAGAAATTGCAGAATTGAATTGAGGTTCGAACTTGCCTCTCCTTCTTGCACTATTAGGCCTTGCGCGCACTGGTGACTTTCGTTATCGTGGCTGTTGTGTCACTCTTCAGGTTTGGATCTGTGGATATGTATCTATGTAATAAGGAAGTGCGCGCACGTTGACGCGACAGCGTTTATCACGGAAGAGAGAAGAGCTTCCGTGGCGTTTATAGACCTGATTACTTAGTGCGAGTTTCCCAATTGCGTTTACTCACTCGATCGCGTCAAAGTTTTATACGATTTGTACGAAATAAGAACAGCGCCATTTAGCAGCGCCAAACCAACCAACCAGCCTACCAACCAGAAAACAGTTGTTACTTCATACAAATCGTAGTTAACGTTAACTTGATCGAGTTGGTAAACTCAATTGGAAAAACTCGCACTAGGCCATTCTGAGTGCTTAAATGCGAGACTTTCCAATTGCGTTTACCTATTGGATCGAGTTAACGTTAATTGAGATTTGTATGGAATAAGAACACCGCCATGTACTTAGATGCAGTGCCAGATTTATATTTTTTACGAGTGTAGGCCACTTTATTTCCGCCGCCCCATGTACGTTTCTAAAAGCGCGGGTAGGAAGCGGACGGGGGAGATTTTCGGAAGTTAACCCCCTATAATTACTGGTATATTATATATTTAATTATTTATCTATCCTTCGCTGAGAGATTCTTGCTGAGAGAGCTTTTGAGATGAGAAGATGCCAGAGTTTCAGCGAAAGTTGTGCTTCCAGATTAACGTCAGACGCCTCTAAGGAACTATTGTTATTAAATAAAACGAGTTTTTTTTTTTCATGTATCTAACCATTTATTATTATTACACAAACATACTTATTTCATTAAAGACAGTCAATATATCACTAAGTAGTAGATAGTAATTTATAATACACCCATTTTTGATGGTAAACTTATGTAACAATTTATTAAATTTTATTTAAATCTACCAAAATAAATGTATTTTCAGGTACCGAGATTTTTAATAAAAACAAATATTTTAGATTTTTTTCATAGTTAAACTGGCGTACGTTAAATAGATTGTTTATATTTTAAATTTTTATAGTACTCACATACAGTTACATATTTTTGAATATTTAAATATTATATTGCGGGACACGTAAATATTTTTATGCTCGTATAGTTTAAAAGAAGAGAAGAAATTTAATTAAAACCGAAAAATGTCCAGCCTTTTCATAAAAATATTTACGTAGACTACTTACAGCTTGTAACTTTTTTATCCCGCTTATGCATAAACGTTTGATAATATACAATACGATCTGTCAACTTCTAACTAAACAGAAGTGTCATGCAACATAAAAAATCATAGAACAAGAAGAGTATATTATCATATTATCGAGGATTTTTGCATAAAAGAGAGATGGTATAGATATACTGTGAACGAAGTACGAAAATTAGCTACGTAAAATACGTATTAAATTTCATAGTATTTTGAACTTCGACATTGAAATGTATATGGAGTTCGATACGTATTTTACATAAATAATATTCGTACATCACCCACTTACATTAAATATGATTCGAAAATTAATTATTATTCATGGTTAGGTCACATTCTTATCAGTATGTAATTTAATGTAATGACTAGATGGCACATTTTTTTAAATTACATTAATACTACGTAATTCAAAAAAATGTGACTATAGGTACTGTTGGTTATAATATATGCAAAAATAATTAATAATCCGTCTTAAAATTCAACAAATAATTGTTTAACGAAAAATGCTATAACCCATTGCCATAATTAGGTTTTATAAGTTATTAATTTATTAACAGTTCCTTAATCCGACAATTCATAATTGACAAGATATTTATATGTAGACAGCTTTATGTATCTGCTGAGAAAATTTAACAAAGATTGCGAAATGAGCCTTATTTTCTAACAAAACACTTTCCGACACAGCCTTTTCAAAAAAAATTACACTTCTTAACGATTACCTAACGACCAACCTATCATATATCTTCCGAGCTACAGTGTTCAATTGCAAATATCTCTTGCGGCTACCGGTTCAAACATTGACCTAGTTGAAAATTGCAAGCTTTCTACAACCGGTACAATAAATACATTTCAATGGTACTTAGGTATTTTGCCAACCCCAGGAGGGTCGTATTTTTTCCAGTAAGAAACTGTTCCGGGGTCAATAAACGATAAATCTAACTAATAAATACATCAGCTAATAAATTCACTCCAACTTTTCCTCGTTGGGATAGAGTTGGAAAAACAATTGAGATCAATAAATATAATCGTAATTAGGTATTCAGTTGTTTAATTAAATTTGGTATATTCGTTATTTTATCAGAAGAAATGTTTTAACTTTAAAAGAAAATTGCAGAAGCAAATGCCCACCAAGTTTTCGTTGGTTACGCACTTGGTCATATGAGCAATAAAAGGCTGAAAGTTCTTGCTAAACCCAATTCTACCTTAAAGTAATATAAAAAAGTTACTTACAGTTTTTCGCTTTAAAGTGTGTTGGGTATTCATTGCAACTCACTTTTATTACGGCTATACAATTTTTTATAAAATATGTTATGGAGGAGACTATTTTCAAATCAGTAAATTTAAAATGCTGTATTCACCATTCTTTGCTATACGTTGACCTTTGCCCTTTCCAAAATGAAAATAAAGCTCAATTCTAGTATACACTTCAACAATAGACTCGGTAAGTACTGAATAATCTGTCCTGATATAAAGTATAAACATAATTTACATGTTTTCAACGTAGAAACTATCGTCGGAGTTCTGCTGTGACCGCCGGTAGTTGTCCTGTATCTGTGAATGAATAGATTCAATGAATACATTTAAATATCGGTTTGTTTTTCGGGCTTATTTAAAATAGGTTCTTAACATATTGATTACTTGCTGTCTGGAGCGTTTGATTATTTGAAAATTTGTTAGAGAATTTTTTGTAGAAATCTTCCAAGGTCTATGCTATCTATAGAGGATATTAAATTTTTTGTGGAGAAGTACGATATTTTAAGAGATTCTGTCACAAATTGCACCTATTGTATTCATTTGAGGAACTTGTTAATTGACGAAAGAATCAGATAGTAATTAACGTAAGAATAATTAGTAAAGATATTAAGAAGGTGATAAAAGAATGCCTTTTATAAGCACATCACAAGTTTCTAATTAATAATTCTAGAATTTCTAGAATTCTCTATAATTCTAGAGTATGTCACAGATTTTTAATTAGTCTCTGTTTTGACCACCTTTTCTTTTTTCCTTCTCTTTCACTACCTTTTCGACTATTTTTGTGTTTTTAAATAATTAAAATACAATTAAAAGGGGATTGAATCATCAGCATTCTCCTTCTTTAAAAAAGTACATGTGTTTGATGTACTTTAATGGTGGTTCCAGGTATAACATGAAATTGACTAATAAAATAAATTGGTCAATCATGTGCATCATTGATTAATCATCTTCTAATACCTATCCTTACATAGAAATAGGATATTTTTTAGTCTTTTTTGCAGGAGTCCGCCTGGGGAAGTACCACACTTTTGCCAGTTATTCAACCGCCAACCAGTAGTGTGCAAACACTATACTGTATTCCGGATTGAAGGGCAATGTTTTCAGCGAAATTACAGGGCTTACAGAGATTTGACATCTTATATCTCGGGGTGACGAGTGCAGTGCATTCTCATCCAGGGTTTTGAACTGTTGAAGTTAAAATTCTGAGTGGCGTTGAGCTGTTATGGGCAAGCGTAAAGAGCCATCAGGCGAGCGACTTCGCGCGTCTCGTCACCTAGTATCATTAAAAAAACTGGAGGCTGCCACAAGCTCGTTTAAACAACAGAATAATACATAGCTCATACTTGTAATGGAATAATACCAGTGTCCGCAACAAGGCACTAGTGCTAAGTGGACTATTCTCACCCAGTGTTTGAAGATGTTGCGAAGTTTCAGCTTCATTACGTCCCGAGCCGAGTCTTCGCGGTCGTACGCACCTGTGCAAGCAACGACATTGTATGACGTCATAGTTTAGTATGTTTATTTCGTTGTTTAATGTGTGTTTGTAAGATTATATAGTAAAGTTTAAAACAATGTCAACATTCCGCGTGTAGAACAAAGTAGTAATAATGGATTTCGTGTTTTAAACAAAACGACTATTAGGTATGCAGGCAGTGATTGGAGTGAAGTGGAGTTAATATTATCGGTCCCGGTCTCACACTATCTCACGCCAGTCGGTGTGTTTAATTATTATTAATACTAAAATGTGGGAAGCAAAAGTAGTCACTGGCCTCAAACAAGGGGATCCACTATCTCCTATACTGTTCAAAACTCGTGACAGTGAGCAGCGTAGATAAACAAAATTTTGAATATGAACTCTTTGACCACTAGCTATTGAACAAATCGTTGGTGCTTCTGTATTTAACTTAATACCTCCATCTCTGATGGGTATGATGTCATCGCCGGGTTGGAGGACGTTGTTGTAGGAGTGCGGGTATCCAGGGTGCGGAGGGGTCTCCTCTTGCCCCATCTGGTGGCGCGCCATCAGCTCCGGGTTCGAAACCTACATAGTAAAAAAATAGTGAGTAAGATACGTGAGCACGATTTCGGTGTTTTTTCTATTATCAAGTTCTTGCATAAAGCAAAAACTGATTTATTCAAGACGAAGCATACGCCTAATTTTTACGGCGAATACTAAACACGAATGGCTTTATTATCCTACTTACTATAATAAAATAAATTCGATACTTCCTAAGTGAGATTTTTTTTTTTGTCATACATTCAATCCAAGCTTTTTGGCTCTGTTAGCGGTAATAAAATTTTACAAGGCTGAAATAATAAATTTTCTCTTGATATTTCACAGTAGATATATCGACTTCGAGCTACGTTCAAAATCATAGCAAACGTGATCAGAATTTTCGTTTTCTTTTGTAGCTGTCGGAGCGAGAAAATAACTTGGACCGCGTATAGGTAAAGATAGAAAACAAACATACTTAAAGCCTATTTGTCCAAGTATAACATAAGTTTATAAGAAAATGTTTAAAACTTTAAGGAAATACGTCCCAAACACCCTATTTAAAATTACTTAGAGGCAGAGAAACTACTCAGAAAGTTAAGAAATGTTCTTGTTTTCTTCTTTAGCTTACGGTCCTAACTATAATAATACACAAGGCACATTTTAATGAGGATTTTGCAACCACGTGAGAAGAAAACCATACGGAGAAAATATATCTTTGTATCCTTGGAGTGGTCAAGACACAGGCATGCTTATTGAAATTCTGTGCAGTGACCTCTGTAACTTCGGGTCCGATATTTCGTGATCCTGTACTTTGATCATTCTTGCATGCACACACAATACTTCAAAAAACTTCCGACTTCAAAAATACATATATGAAAAACGTATAAAGTGCCTTTAAAATTTGTGGGTTGCCCTCGATTTCCCATCATCAGAATCAAATTGGAAGTATACCCAACCGAACAAAAGTTTTTTTTTTTTAAATCGCTTAACAGTTGGCGGAGAAATAGGTACATTAAAAAATACAGTGGAACATAGAACCGTCCTCTTTTTTTGAATTCGGTTTAAAAGACACACCTTTTGAACAATAAAATATGAAAATGATTAAATTCAAAACAAAAGTATTTTAAAACGCGGCCACATAGCATCATGCCATTGTGTCGGTATCATTTCTCTTCAAGCTGCATGACTAGGTAAGATCAGGTTCAATTCAGTTGGAAGTAACTTAAAACTGGTTACAGGACAGTTACTGAAGCGGTATCGAGAATTTGTAACAGATGGGTGCCCCTAATCGCATGGAAAGCTGAAACCATCGCTATGTACTGTGGGACCTGGGCAACTGGTAATTTCCTGTATTTTAGATAACAGAAAACTACATGTTTTGCAGTTTTAGCGTATTTCACACTGTTTTTGTCGTCATCACTTTCAAGCTCATATAACTTAGGTATAGATTTTTTATAGTTGACACGCTAGCCGTTTGTGCACAGCTTACGTAATGTTAAACGATGGTGTAGTCATCATTATCATGAGGTATTGATAGTTACAATCTTACGTTCAAAACGCTAGTAAAAGTGATAAGAATTTACTGTTTTCATTCAACATTTTAAAATGTTATGAAAACAGTCAGAGGCATTGTTTCAGCGGCCGCAATATAGTTAATTGCCCCAAAAGTCTGAGAACAAATTCCTACACGGTCACACATTTTAAATGACAAAGCAAACATGTAAAATGAGATTTGCTAATCGTAATTCATTAATTATATTTCGTATAATTTAACCAACAGATTTAAATGTACAATGTAGTTTCTAAGCCCTGCGAACCAAGGTAACGTTTAATTGTAATTAAATGTAAATTTAAAAGGGTACTTACGTCCATAGCAGTGTCTCCAGACCTCTTTCCGTGGCCACCAAAACAGGAATGCCCGAAGGCAGAACACCCGCCTGAAATAAATTTATAACAATCATAAGCTATAAACATGCACTTTTCTTAATAATTATAGAAGTTAAAAGGTTCTAAAAAAATTGGACAGATGGACATACGGACAGACAGACAGACAGACTGATGGAATAGTACATTATGATTTTAATCTGTGGCCGCGCATGTTTTCAAGTTCATCATTTTGGTGGTAAGGAAACTGTTATGAGCAAGTAAGGCACTTACTATCAAGCCAAGAATTTTTTCGTCATTAAACAATCAAGTTAATCTTCATGATAATTATTTATGTCATGCGTGGACGTTTTTGTATCGGGACTGTATATAATTTTTTTTAAATCTTTATTATTTAAAAAAATGGGGTTTTGTCATAATATGACTATGCCACCCCGTAAAGGTACAGCCATAACACATTTATATACTTTTTACCGGTCGACGCAAAATCCATAGTAAAGAAGGATATTTTATAAGATATATTTTAAGAATATTTTTTTTTATGTCAGACGTTCATCTCTTGCACAGAAAAACGTAGATTTTATTCATATATTTTGCGCGTTTTGTTTCGAACCGCTAGGGATTTCGTGGAGTATCTCAATTGATTAGGAATTATTTCAAATGACTTTGATTGACAAATAAATAGATTGAGATTGATCTTGAGATACAAATACGTTTGAATAAGATTTGCCGGTAAATATATCTGTTTTTACCCGACTGTGCAAAATAGAGGTATGTTTTTCGATTGTATGTATGTATGTAAGTATGTATGTAGAATATAATAGAATAGAAAACTCATTATTGTTCACACCAAAAATTACATACGTACATAGTAGGTAACATAACAACTTAAAAACTAGTGAAACAATTGGCGGTCTATGTATGTATGTATGTATGTGTGTATGTATGTATGTATGTATGTATGTATGTATGTATGTATGTATGTATGCATGTATGTATGCATGTATGCATGTATGTATGTATGTATGTATGTATGCATGTATGTATGTATGTATGTATGTATGTATGTATGTATGTATGTATGTATGTATGTATGTATGTATATATGTATGTATGTATGTATGTAGGTAGATAGGTAGGTATGTATGAGGTTTCTTTGGTACGCCCTATATAGAGGATTTCGATATAATCATGTGAGGTGACATTTGAATCGTTTTAATAGTGGGAGTGACATAGGGTACAAGAATTCAAGATGGCGTCCGCGAAAACGAAAAATTATAGGGAAAAATATTAAGGTAACTTTATTAAATAGGTCAAAGTTTCCATCATAATTTGGTCACTCGGCAGGTTTAAAAAATATATAATACTACTATTTATTTTCCGGTTACCTCCAAAATTATGAAATCTGTTTATTAAGATATCGTAGGCATCATTTAGTAAATGGGTATTAGAATGTATCCATGAAAAACAAGGAGAAAAGCGAAAATTAGTGACACATTAATATATTTTTTATATCGAGCGAAATGTCCTTAATCGTGTTTCCGTCTTTACGGTTTCTTAGATAACACATCAATTCCGATATCACACTATATTTTTATAATTTTAAGCTCGTAAGTAGGCAAACTAAAACTAGATTGATCAAAATTTCTAAAAGTGGGAAAAAGAGGGCCTTAACCAAAGACTTTCTATAACTAGACATTTAATGCAGGGCGAACATGTTCAGACACTTCATCAGTTGACATTACTACTGATATAAAAAACACGCCCACTGATTCCATCCAAAAAATCACGTCATACGCCATCACGATGCTTTGTTTATATTTTGAACTGACGTTGAATGGGCCAATTAGCATTTAGTAACCCCACTCCTCAGGTGTTTGACTGAATTGTTTCCATTGAAAATAATCGTAACTACAAGTCTGGGCTACGTAGTAGCTGTACCTAGTCTGTGGCCTTAACATTTCGTAGACACTACGTAGCACCGTAGCTCTTTTTAGCAACCACGGTTCGCTTTCGTTCAACCAATCTACAATAGTTTCTTGGTTATTCTATTCAATCAGTCATCAAAACATCAAAACCATTTCAAAGAATACTATGACATAATTTTCGAGGAAAACTATTGTTGTACATAATATATTGAATATTTTAAATTCGTTTTTTTTTACTGAGCATTTGTATAGTCAGTTAATATTTAGCAATGTAATATTAATATAATTTGTTTGGTGAAACAAATTAAATAAAAAAAAGTTTTTATATCTACAAAAATGTTGAAATGCGAGATAGCTGCGTGCTTCGATCTCGGCTTTAAGAAAAAAAGTGAATATGAAACCTTCGCGAGTGGGTTTATGTCTTTCCTTTTCTTTTTATCACCTTAAAATACAAATTAACGCTAGGAATTATTTTCACTACAATAAGAAAGAACAGCTCTAACGGACTTTTTTACGCTTTAAAGTTCCGGTGACAATACAATATTACGGTGTCACCGAGCTGATTTGTTGATGGTGACGGTGGACAATGGAACTCCTCGATGGGTTTTTTAATGCCATATGTGGCAAACTAGCAGACGAGCCGCCTGATGGTAAGCGATCATCGTCACCTATGGATACCAGCAACACCAGGGGCATCAAAGATACGTTGCCGACCCTTAAAGTCTCTATGGAGGGACCTCATTTCACAAATTGCAGGTATGAGGCAGAAAGGAACGCGTAAAACGCACAGTGGTAGGTGTCAAAGCGTACCCTCTGTAGAACCTTTTTACAGCACTTGGCAGCCTTGTTAAACGCTTTCTTTTTCTGACGTAAATCCTTCGCTTTACGGTGTCGAGCATCGGCCCAGGCTAGGTATGCCTCATTTTAGCGTGTGACCGCGCGATTATTCGACACCGCTTTATGGTTGATATTCCAAAAACCTGTACAAAGCGCTTTGATTCCACTTTTACCGTGCGAACTGCTAGTCTGTGGAATGTGCTGCCTGAATGGGTGTTCCCCGATAATTACAATCTGGGTGTCTTCAAATCTCGAGTGAATCGGTTTCTTCTAGGCAAGCGTGCTCCATCGTAGGCCGCATCATCGCTTAACATCAGGCGAGTTGGCGGTCAAAATTAAGCCTATTATTGAATAATAATTTAAAAAAAAAAAAAAAAAAAAACACGTTTGTTGTATGGGAGCCCCCCTTAAATATTTATTTTATTTTAATTTAATAATTTATTTTTAATGTGAATATACAACTAAATATTCTGTGAATATTTCAAGCGTCTTTCTCTTGCCGTTATCAATATCGAGCGAAAACGAGCAAAAAAATCACGTTTGTTGTATGGGAGTCCTCCTTAAATATTAATTTAATTATATATTTTGAAAGACAATATTTAACCTAATATTCTGTGAATATATCCAGCATCTACCTGTTGCCGTTATCAATACAGAGCAAAAACGAGCAAAAAAATCACGTTTGTTGTATAGTAGCCCCCTTAAATATTTATTTTATTCTATTTTTTAGTATTTGTTGTTTGTTATAGCAGTAGGTAGTTATTGGGCATTTCAATTCACTTTAAAAAGCGAATTGAAATGCTCAATAACCAAGTGCAAGTCAAACACCACGACAAAAATATTATTGCGAATTTAAAGCAAAATATGTGAATTGAAATTCCCAATAGCCAAGTGCAACTCAAACTTCACGACAAAAATATGATTGCAAATTTAAAGTAAAAAATGTGAATTGTAATTCTCAATAGCCAAGTGCAAGTCAAACATCACAACAAAAAAAAATTGCAAATTTGAAGTAAAATTATTATGGCCGTAAACGTGCAAACACTCTATTGATTTGGTGTCGGATTTCTTGCATGATAAGTACGAAAAAATTGGAACACCTTGAAAAAGTGTATCAATTCAGTAGGTGATAAAATTAAATAAATATAATGTTTTGAAAATGTTAATATAAAAATGTCTCGTTATTTTTATTTATAAACTGTCACCAATAACTTTACATATCATTTTAGTTACGTCCGTTTCAGGCTGTACAGGTTAATAAGCCAGCTTACGATGAAATTTGTAAAACAAGTTGATTCATTAAAATTAGATTGCATATGTCCATTTCCTGAGGACGCATTAAAGCGTCATGGGAATTTATTACCCAATACAATTCGTTGTGTTATTTGCGGGCCGTCAAACTGTGGAAAGACAAATTTACTCATAAGTCTTCTGTTACATAAAGATGGTCTACAATTTCGTCATTTATATATATATTCGAAATCTTTATACCAGCCTAAATACAAATACTTAGAAGATGTGCTAAGCATGGTAGATGATATATCTTTTAATAAATATAATCATAATAGTGAGATTATAAGCCCTCACGAAGCGCCATCAGATTCAATTATTGTTTTTGATGATGTAGCTTGCGAAAATCAAAATAATATTCGAGATTATTTTGCGATGGGACGACATAAGAACGTAGACTGTTTTTACCTAAACCAAACTTACACCAAAATCCCAAAACAACTTGTGCGGGATAATTCTAATCTGATAGTTCTGTTCAAACAAGACGATGTTAATTTAAAACATGTTTATGACGAACACGTTGGCTCAGACATGTCATGGAATGAGTTTCGAGATATGTGCTCAAAAGTTTGGGATAGACCTTACAGTTATCTTGTTATCAATAAGGATTGCCAGAAAAATAAAGGGTGTTACAGATTTAAATTTGATACTTTCATAATTGCGGATGAACATTTATAATGTGTGAAATCATCATTAAAAATCATTTCTATTTGAGATATCAACCAGGTATAACGATTGATAACGAGTGATCTTACATAGTTATGGAAATAAATCTAAAAGAGAAAATTGTGAAATCTGCAGAAGCTGTAAAAAAAAAGTTGGAAATGATGAACGACCTAAAAGCCACAAACACTATGGTATTGAATACACTCTTTAAACCAATAGTGGATCCTCTGAACAGAATTACAAACCAAAAAAAACTTGAAGAATCAAAAGAAACTACAATGAACAGTTCAGATCATAGTGAAGGTGAATATTCTTCATCATCAAATGAGGACTTTGAAGAAGAAAATTTAAATGAACAAAACTTAAAATCAGACAGTACTATTATAAATTCTCCACGCAAAGAACAAGGAAGCGATGAGTCATTTGAATCTACGAAATCTTCACCAAATGTTTCATTATCTTGGTCTATGGCATCTGAAGTAATTAATGATGTACCTTTCGGAGTGAGAATGTTACACGGAAAGCTTATGCTTGGTAACACTGCCGTTAACGAAAAAGATCAGACGTTTACAATCGGTAAAACAGTTACGAAAAAAACACGTGGAATGAAGGAATTGTTGTTCAAGAAATCACCCAACTTAGATGTTATTACAAATACAGATTTACAAAATTATAAATCACTGTTAATAATGACCAATGCTCACAGACGTAACTGTGATCCAACAAAACCCATAAATAGTAACAAAGGACATAAGTACATGAATATAATAAAACCATTGTTTGAAATAACATCAAAACAGACTTCAACGAACGAAAATATTACACTAGGAAAAGGCTTTAACTGCTTGAAAAAAATTAAAAAAAATACAGATTTAGTTTATTGGGATGACCCGAATGAGTTAGTTGAAAGGTTAAAATTACTTATAGCATCACGTGATGCGGGCAACACTGGATTGAAAAATGAAATTATTGCAATACTAGAGGAACTTCGCGAGGGAGGTTACATTGATTGAAATAAAAGAAGAGTTCATCAAGTAACTTCAACAGTTATCATTAACACTTAGGACCGTTTCAACGAAACATGAATATAGACAAATTTGGTCACCACGTTCATAAACGCTTACAATTATTTGATGGGCACACCGACACATTATTCAAAACCGATTCTGGAGATTTCGATTTAAAATTATCACGGTTAAAAGGTTTAAAAAATCCTGACAACGACGACGAAGCTGCTAATAAATCCTATGTTGATCATGAGTTGGAATTTTTACGAACTGATTTAATGAAATTAAAAAACGATACACAATTTCGCCTCGAAATTTTAAAGAGAACCATACACAATTTGAGCTCCAAAACTGTGAATCAAGTTACATCGAATACAAATGAGTAAACAAAATATTGTCGATGAACTACACAAAGCTGCACGGAGAAATTATCCTCGTCGAGCTACAATCATAAAAGGAATAAATGATTTATGGCAGGCTGACCTTATTGATATAAAAAAATACGCATGTAATAATAAAGGTTTCAAATACATACTGGTTGTAATAGATACTTTCTCAAAATATGTATGGGTTTTCCCGTTGAAATCTAAATCAAAAACATGTGTCACTACGGCAATGCAAAAAGTTTTAGTTAACCTCAAACGATATCCAAATCATTTACAAACTGACTTGGGTAAGGAATTTTATAACGAACCCTTTAAAATTCTCATGGAAAAATATAAAATAAATCATTATTCTACGTACTCACTAAAAAAAGCTTCAATTGTTGAACGAGTGATCAGAACGATAAAATCTAAACTATACAAGAATTTTAGCTTATATGGAAAATATCAATGGTTCGGATCAAACTTGGATTCAGTAGTAAAATGTTACAATAATAATGTTCATCGTACCACGAAATTTAAACCAATCGATGTTGACAAATCTAATGAAAATATTGTTAAGTATAATATCACAAAATCTCAAAACCAAAAAACAATTCCAAAATGTAAGTATAATCTCGGTGATAATGTACGCATTAGTAAATATAAAGGTTATTTTTACAAAGGCTATACTCCCAATTGGTCAACCGAAATATTTACTATATCAAAAGTAAACAAAACCAATCCCGTGACTTATCTACTGCAAGATAAACGATGTCGCCCGATTTTAGGTTCATTTTATGAATACGAACTACAAAAGACTAAATTCCCAGGAATTTATCTTATAGAAAAAATACTTGAAAAGAGAGGAAATAAATTATATGTGAAGTGGCTGGGACTTGAAGATAAAGAAAACAGTTGGATTAATAAAAATGCACTAGTGTTATAAATATAATTTATAAATAAAGAATGTTTCAATGAATTATCTGCATTTCATTTTGATCAATGAAGGAAGGAAGTGGTTTTATTGATAGCTTAATTAATAATTTACCTATCGAGTTACATTTGCCAGGTTATCAATTTTGTGGGCCTGGAACTAAACTTGAAAAACGAATACGAAGAGGTGATCGTGGCATTAACAAATTGGACGAGGCTTGTATGTATCACGACATTGCATACATTAATAAAGATCAGGAAACTCGTCATACAGCCGATTTAGAATTGTTGAATATGGCCCAAAAAAGGTTAAAGTCGAAAGATGCTAACAAGAGAGAAAAATTAGCATCATTTATTGTAAAAAATGCTATGAAGGCTAAACTAAATGTTGGCGCTGGCATTCGTTCGTTTAAGTTAGGTATAAAAAAAATACGCTCTCAATTAAAAAAACTAAAATTGAAAGGTAATCACAAAATAATTAAAAAAGCGCACCTCGCAGCAAAAAAAGTTTTTGCTGGTAAGAAAGGTTTACGTTTACCACGTTGCATCCCACTTCCGAAAACTGGTGGCCTGCTGCCATTGATACCGATATTTGCTGGGTTGTCAGCACTGGGTTCATTGGCCGGTGGTGCTGCAGGTATTGCGAAAGCAGTAAATGATTACAAAACTTCTCAAAAAAATCTTAAAGAAAATGAACGACACAATAAGATGATTGAAAGGATTACGCTTGGAAAAGGATTATACATTGGACCTTACAAAAAAGGTGCTGGCCTGTATTTAAATTGTTCAAAAAACTAAATAATAGGCTACCTATGAGACCGCTCACAAACATAGATTTATTAAATAACGCACATGATATTCCGTACTTTCGCGGAGTTTTTATGAGAGACACTTTACCTGTAAGACCAAGAAAAATAGAGTGTGCAATCCTTAACCTCGATTCTTCAGATAATCCTGGTACTCATTGGGTAGCCTATGTTAAACACAATAAATATTCCGAGTATTTTGACAGTTTTGGAAACTTGAAACCTCCATTAGAACTAGAAAAATATTTGAAAGGCACTTCTTTAAACTACAACTACATTCAATATCAAAGGTTTGATGCCGTAAACTGCGGTCATCTCTGCTTACAATATTTGAAACAGTTTTGGAAAAATGCATAAATTCAATATTCGACGCGATTTACTATCAGTGTGGAGATGTCATTCACTGTGTCGATAACCGGGCGAGGAAATACTTTGACCACTAACTATTCACCAACCCTAGAACTATGTGATGAGTACGAGTGTGGTCTTTTGTATTTTTCAACATTTAATTCGATTCCTAACATCGATGAAAGAAATAACAAATTTTATTACGGTGATGATTACGTTATTGAAATTCCTGAAGGCTCATATGAGCTTCAAGATTTATGTGATTACTTAAAAAGTAACATAAAAAGTAATGAGATATTAAAAGTTACGTGCAATAACAATACACTGAAGACAAAAGTTTTTTGTTCCAAAGATATTCACTTTGAAAAAAGTAAGTCTTTTGGAAAAATCTTGGGTTTTGGTATGGACACTTTAAAAGCAAATATAAGCAATGAATCTCGTTATCCTGTAAGCATTTTATCAACAACCATTGTGCGCATCGAATGTGATGCGATAAGTGGCTCTTACGTGAATGGAAAAAAACAACATATAATATATGAATTTGTGCCTAACGTGCCACCCGGCTACAGAATCATTGAAATACCGAAAAATTTAATTTACTTTCCTGTTAATACAAGTTCAATCTCTACCCTCAGTATAAGATTACTTGATGCTGAAAATAAAGTGATAAATTTACGGGACGAAGAAGTACAAATATATTTACATTTTCGAAAAAAATGATAAACTTCAACAATAAAAGCATTGCTCCATCCTGCAATCAAAACAGTTGTAAAATAGCAACTACAATAAGAACACCTCTTCAAATTAGAAAAAAATTAACTAAAAAGAATATAAAATTTCTTAAAATAATCGGATTACTAAAATGAGCATTTTAAATATATCTGAACAGACGCAAAGCGACAACAGCATTGAAAGTTATGAATATCATTCGTACAAACCATACGTGACAAGTTTCAACAAGAACGATGAAATACGTATACCTATAAATCAACAAGATCTTTACATTTTGTCTTGCGCAAGCAGTTTGTATATAGAAGGCAAAGTAACCGTTTACAAAAGTACCACTAAAGAAAAAGTATCCAGTCTGCATTTCATAAATAATTCTGCAATGTTTTTATTCCAAGACATTCGATACGAGTTGAATGGAGTAGAAATAGATAAGATTAAAAATCCTGGCATCACCACGACGATAAAATCGTATTTATCTCTAAATGATCACGAATCAAAATCGTCACAAGTTTGGGGTTGGTCGGTCGGGGGCAAAAATATTAGTAACGGTATGTTTTCAGCTTCTATACCATTGAATAAAATATTTGGTTTCACGGAAGATTATCAAAAAGTTATAATTAATTGTAAACATGAGTTAGTATTGTTAAGGGCCAATAATGATGTTAATTCTTTGATTTTAAACACGGGTGATACTGTAGATAATATAGAAATTAATAAAATAGTATGGCGAGTACCACAAATTAAAGTATCTGATAAAGAAAAAATAAATTTACTAAAAACTTTAGAAAAAGATCGCGCAATAACATTTGCATTTCGGAATTGGGATTTGCATGAGTATCCATTGCTTCCCAAAACGCGTAAACATACGTGGTCTATAAAAACTTCGTCACAAATTGAAAAACCAAGGTTTGTTATTATTGGACTACAAACAAATAGAAAACTTAAAGCCGATTTGTCAATGGCTGAATTTGATCACTGCAATGTGCGTGATGTCAAAGTTTTTTTGAACTCTATTTATTTTCCATATGAAAGCCTGAATAATAATTTTTCGGACGACAAGTTTTCTTTATTATATGAGCAGTATGCAAGATTCCAGCAATCATACTACAACCGTCGAGCAGAACCGTTGATGAGCATGAAAGAATTTAAAGACCGTGCTCCATTGTTTGTTATCGATTGTTCTCGCCAGCACGAAGCATTAAAGGGATGCGTTGACGTAAGACTGGAAATTGAAACGGACCAAGACATCCCGGACCAGACAACAGCCTACTGCCTCTTATTAAACGATTGTATTTTTGAATACAAACCATTGAGTAATATTGTTAGAAAGATATCATGAACAACATTTTCTTGGACATGCAAGGTTTCAAAAATCTAAAAAATGAATTTATAGTGAAAGAATTGGCAATAGCAACAAAAGATCATACTCAAACATTTTTAGTTAAACCTCCGTATCCATTTTCAACTTTATCTAATGAAGAAAAACGTAGTGTTTTATGGTTGCAAAGGAATAAAAAAATAATCTGGTCGGATGGATATGTAGATTATCGAGAATTTCGAAGAATTATTAAACCACAACTGCAAAATAAAATAATTATTGTGAAAGGCGAAGAGAAAGTAAAATGGGTAAAAGAGTTATGTTCTCATAATAATGTTATAGACATATCGATCAAAGGACTACCTAGTTTAAAAATACTGACTCACTTATATTGTGATGGGAATGTTAATTTTAATTGTTTTAATCATAAGAAATATTGTGCACTAAAAAATGTATTATGTATAAAAAAATGGTGTTCAGAAAATAATGTAATAATCGCTTAATAAAATTGTTAAAAATATTGTAATTATTTGTTTTGCTATTTACCTGCCTATCTACTAATAAGAAGACATAAAATAAAAACAAAGTAAATGCTAAACCAGTATAATTGTATTTTTGGGAAACATACATAAGTAATCGATATAAATTAAAACGTATTAATCTAAATATTAATATCACTCTCATCGCAGAGTTTTTTAGAAATTTTCCGTATTAAATTTTCAGTATGTTCCAATATTTCATCCGCAAATAAAGTGGTTTTCACGACGTACTGCGCACTTAGCAAAATATTTCTGTCTAAATCATTATTATATTGTGATGAAGTGTCCAAAATTTTAACTTTGATTAATCTTTTGCCCTCCGGAGAGTTGCTGGTAACAAATGATTTTCCACCGCACTTGCACTTTTTTTTAACCGAAAGATCACGTCGTTGTTTTGTTGTTTTTTTCTTTGTTAGTTTTACGCGCTTATTTTTGAAGAGATCTGGATACAATTCTTCTAATATTTGCGATTGAGTGTAATCTTGCATCGGGTCCTGAGCGCATTGGCTTAGCGGAATTTCTATGTCTGACATTGTCTGTAACAAACAAACTATTATTAGAAACTAATCAACTAAACGTCTAATAATGTACTGACCGTATATCTGGTATTGCGTTAGTTAGGTACTTACATGCAAATTAAAAAATTCTCTGTTCCACAAACTTGACTGCACGTGGGGAACAAATAATGATTAGTGAGTTTGAAAACAAAGAATAATTTAAAGACCAATTTAAAAGTCCTATCTTGCAAAAATGCACTAATTATGACGAACATGTCAATGCCCTTCACATACAATCATTTATTCTGTGGTCGCACGTGTCGTGTATCTTAGAACTATTTTGCTGATGCGATACCTACTACTGTCATCAATACGTTGACCTTTAAGTGTGTCAGGTTACAACTTGTAGCTAACTTAATTAATACGTTTAGAAATAAAAGAAAATATTTGCAATACAAAATAAGTATTTATTCACACAAGTAAATTATAGGTACAAATTTAGAACAATATAAAACTAAGATTAAAATCTAAAATCACTTATGATTAAAATGTACAAATAAACAAAATTAACATACAACTATTTACTTTACATAGCAAAATATATATATTAATACACATAAACATTAGAAAATACATAAGTTTAGGGAAATAATACAATGAGACGACATCTTATTTTTTTTTTACATTGGTTCTTAAACAAATCCATAAAAAAAACGAATACACGAACAATATTCAACTCTTGCGTACAATTCAATTTCAACATAGTTATGCGTACTTACTCGTACTTATAATATATAATTAAAATAGTATCGTTATCAAATAAAGTTCTAAGTATTAAAATCACTATACTAACACGCTAACACATATAGGAAAGTTGTAGGGCTAAAATATAGTGATCTTTGATGCATTGACAATGACAATTATACCTATGTTGTATTATAACAATTTAATCAGAAAGGTCTGGTTTTATGTCCCCATGCCAATGTAGATATATTGTTTTTTAGAACAACGCGTTTATCGTCGTTAGATGATAATGCAACTTTATTTACAGAAATCGTAAATATTTCATGTTTCAAAGATTTAAATATTATGTTCTTTTTACGCACTATATCATTGTGTTTGAGCACATCATTATAATCTCTAAAGCATATGTCTCTAACAACGTTTCTCTTTATCCCTTTAGCTTTTTTTATTTCTTTATTTTCAGTTTTAATGCAATACAGTTTCGACCTTAGGCCTACGAACTCTGTTATGATCTGACCTCCCATCTCGTCTTTAAATAAACCGGGGACTTTTTTATTTTTACGCTCTATGCTATAAACATTATCTTCATCATAGTTGCTTGTATCAAAGTAAGATTGAAATCTAAATTTTAAATCTTTGTAAATATCATCAGCCTGTATTAAGTACAAAAAACTGTCAGTGTCAGTATAACATAGCTGAACATCGGACTTGTAAAAAGGTTTAATTACAGAATAGTGAAAATTGTACATATGACTTTTTGATAACTCTAAAACTGTAAATCCAATGTAAATGGGTTTATCTAACTTGATTGATTCAGGCTTCATTTGAACAGCAACAAAATTTTCAGAAAATACTGTTGAACTGTGGTAATTAGGCCGAGCTATTAGTCGCTCAGCTGTATACTGTTGTTTTGTTTTATTTCTGCCGTCGACCCATCGATTAACTAATTTTACATTCATCCTTTTCTCCGGGTCTTCCAAAGTTTTTCCAAAAACGGAATTGTTCAATAATTTAAAAAAATCTTGCTCAAAGGCTGAACATGCTTTTTTACGTAATTCAGTATTTAAGTCTATATATTGTTTTAAATAGGCGCTTTGCTTGAACTTTATAACTCTGTGAATTCTTTTCAGTATCAACCCATGGCGCAAACATGTTTTTAAATGTACATAATGTATGACATAGTAGAATTTATCATATAAGTTAGGTATCAGCTTTGTTGTTTTTGAGCCTGGTGGGGCAAACTTTTGCGGACATAACGGTATGTCATTATGGACGTCATGTAAATGCAAGGGGTATTCTAAATCAACTTCTAAAATATAACCATATTCGGCGTCGTCAGGTATTTTAAGTACATCAAGCGAATGAAATTGTGAAGCTTCAATCATTTGGAAATTAGACTGAGGTAAGCATGCCGATAGACAAAATCCATATAGGTTGTTGGCATCTATATAGAGTAGATAGCTAGCCGGTGAAGTTGGGTCGTAACTGGATAGATACTTATTATTTGCTTTCGCGTATCTAGTTGAACACAGACAGACTCCACCACGAATACCTTTCTGTATCATCCTTATCATATCTAGGTCTTCTAGATGCTGAAGAACAACTTTAGTTTTAAGGAGCATGCTATCAAAACTCAGGCTTGAGGCAGTCAAATAAAATGCCGGATCTAAATTGTAATTGATTTTGCAAGTACGTCGAAATTTTTCGAATATATCTGCTAATAAGAGTACGTCTGACTTCAGATACAAGTCTGTATAATCGCCTAGATTTTTAATATCAAATGTTTTCCAAACGGCCTTAGCGTGCGTGTAATCCGACTTTGAAATTGTAGAATTACTAACAGTGGTGTAAAAAGAGTCTCGAGGTGGTAACTTTTCCTCATCGTACGATTCCCAACTAGTCATATGTTCGTAAGGATAAATACCTTTTCGTGTTAATAACTCAAATTGTTTTTGGTTTGAAAAATGAAAAGATAAATGAAAAAAATCTTTTTTATCTAAATTTGCAACAAGTTTTTCGAGGCTGGTGCTTAAAAACTTAAAAGAATCTACGAAACGCAAAGCAATGTACTGCTGAGTATCTGTTGCAAAAAACTTTGTAAAAGAAATATAATTTTCTTTAGTTTTAGCTATAACTTTCATAGACCCAGGCATTTTTCCTAGCTGACGGATAAACAAGTGACTGTCATATCCGGACAAATTGTGAAAAAAAACTGGTATAAACTGAGGCAAACTAAATCTAAGATTACAGTAGGTGTGTGCGGCTCCGCGGTAATTACCAGTTAAATGACAATGATCTTTAACTTTGTCATCAAATAAAGTCTGTTGACAAATATAACACAATTTAGCTATTGAAAACGCAACTTTTTGCTCTGCTGATAATGGTAACATTGGAATTATATTCTTAAAAATTTTAGAAATTTTTGACACGTCGTTTTTTAGATAGTCAAGAAAAACTTCGACACAGTCTTGACCCCGATAAGATACATAGCGGTTTAACGAACTGTCATACGAGCATACTACATAATAAGCAAACGCGGCTGGAATATGTTTTTGTAACGATGTCGTGTAATTTGAACTTGATTCATTATTATTAGGTTGTAATAAAGATTCGAAGTCAGCATAGATCACGAAAGGCATGTCTTGCATTCTTTCAAAGTGATTAAATTGAATAAACGTGCCAGGTGTAGGTAAAATAGTTGTGACTCCGCCGCAAACATGATTACTTAGTTTACTTTCGTTATGAAAAAATACCATACATTCGTCACAAAACCACACCTTGCTATGATGCTTCGTCAATTGCGATTTCAATAAGCGATTTAAATTTTTTATCAAACAATAATGCGTTTTATTTCCTTTCTCTAGGAACAATAGATTGATGTGATGTTTTTTTCTATTTTGAGTTCGATATAGTGGACCAACAATGTTTGTTTGATTTTTAAGACCATACACGTTAATGCTTATATTTAAGTTATTTTTTTCAAACCTTTTTATATCACGAAAACTAACAGGAAATGACATGTTTTTGGTGTTAAGTACCCTCTCAAAATTAGGGTACGAAGAAGTTCTATGGGCGTTTATTTTAGCGGGGAATAATGCTGCCATTATACACCACAAAAAGCAAAACGTATCGGTATTTTGAACATTAACACACGCGCGTTTTAATTTCATAACTTTAGGTAAATCAAGAAAACCTGATGCTCTTAGAGGATTATACTTATTAACATTTATTTCTAAGTATGAACAACTCAAGTAAAACCACCCGCTGTCTCGTTCTTGAAACTCGTCGATGTTAGACGATATAGTTTCAATAACTTTTTCGAATAAATAATTAAAATCATAGTTTTTATGAATCACTAAGTTTTCTGTTCTAAATGACTTTTTTTCACGCGAATCATTCGAAGCTAAAGCGAATTCAGCAAAAAGTTCAAAATTGACTTTTATACTATCAAAAGAGAGGAGTCGTGCTTTCAATAGCTGAAAAACACGTTTACGCAAGTTACGCATGTACTGAACTGGAGACGTCACTATGTCGCCTTCAGATAAAATATCACGCAACCTGTAGGATGCAATTCGACTACGGAAAGCGCCACATATTTTTTCAATACCTTCACCCACTTGAATTGCGCTATTATTCTTATGTGTCGTACTTTTCAAGTGAGCAGAGAATGCGGAACTTTTAATAGACAAATCGCAAACAGAGCAAAATATTGTTCTTGATGACGGGGGCATTATGAATACTTACAGAATTATGTTTATGTTAAAATAAATACAAACTTTATCAAAAAATAATATAGTAAAGCGAACGTTGCTTTTGCAAAACAAATTTTCCCAGAAACGAAAGCTAACTAGATCAATATTATGCCCTCAAACTACCTAGGTATATGCACTGAGCACAAATTTTATAGAACACGGTAGAACTGTTTTCGATAACGTTACTACAAAAACATAAATTTTTGCAAGAATACATGATAAAATTACTGATAATGTAAATAAAGAAATAAAAACATTAGTATTAGTTAATCAATACATAAATATTTGGACACTGACGCAAGATACCAACATCATCAACCAAGTCCCAGCTGGGTATAGACTTCCCTTGAACCGAAAATAATAGTTGAAATAGAGGCAAAAAATAATTACGTTAACTGTATAATTCAGAGCGAACTTATCAAAAAAAAGCACGAGAATTACAGTTAATATCTTATTTTTTTTTGTCTGCAAAATATTTTCCTTCGTCCGTAAATTTCTGTCTACATTTACTTACGAATCTGCGCAAGAGCTCTATTTCTCCTGCGTCAGCGTCACCTCGGTATTTCAATGCCAAGATTGCCTTTTGCCAGCGATCTTGTATTGAAATAGATTCAATGTCTTTTGCATTGTAGAGCCGAACCTCTACAAACAAATCACCTGGTAATTTTGCGGTGCGTCGAACAACACCATCCGCAACTCGCCGGACCAGCGACGACTGCAGGTCTTCAGCAGCAACGCTTCGAGAACTCGATGCACGAACCTCGTTGTCGCTCTCGCTGTCCAGATGCCAGCCGCTGCTATCCGCCTTTGGAGTACAGGATTTCCCCTTCAGGGTTTTCTTGCATGTTCTGAAATAAAAATTATAATTAGCTTAACAAAAAAATATTTTGAAATAGTATTTGTGAAATAATTTTTACTGAGGCCAATAATCGTCGAATAAATACACATAAAATTTTTAACTATATTCTCTTAGAATTTGTCACCTTAGCTGCTCGACACTCGGTCAATTAGATGAAAAGTAGATAATACTTTAAATAAAATGCTTACCGTTTAACTTTTTGCGATGACAAATCCTCAGCACAGACGCGCCTTGAGCGCTTGTTGGACTTCGCGGGCTGCTCGACTTCGAAAGTTGAATAATCAGAGTCCGACCTGGTAACAAAATATTACAATAAGTTTAATTAGTCAATCAAAAATGGTGTAGTAGATGAGCCCACTACGAAATTAAAATTATTTATGTGCTGAATTTTAAACAAACTTACTCACATAATTTATTTGTAGCGAGAACTTGATGATGAGACTTCTGGACTCGGTTGGTACTTCAGGCACTTAAGGCAGGTGATCAGCAAACTTCTTCGACGACGAATAGCAGAATGTAAAGTGAACAGTTTCACGCCCACGTTATATCCAAAAATTATTGCTGATTTTAGAGTATTTAAAGAGGTCACTTACATTTAACTCAAGACAAAATATGATTACTTTTCATATTTGAATGATTAAATTCCATGTTCAAAAACACAAATTAATTGAAATCAGTTTTGCTAATTACCAATTTCGAGGAAAGGACGGATGTACTGTTAGCGTAAAAATTCAAACAACCTACTATTGATAATTGATGATTATATATTTCTAATAACTTAAAAATATATATATATTAAACGCTGACAAATACATAATATTATGATAATAAAAAAAATATGCTATAATTGAAGAAAAAAAACATGATATTAAATCAACTTCGAAATTTAAATCGATTGAAAATTAATTTTCTAATCACTTACATATTAAAAACATAATTTTTAACTTTTTTATATAATTTTAAACTAATACCTTGATGTTTATTTATCAGTAAATGGTAAAATCAAAATCGACATGATTTAATGTTGCTGATTGTACTGACCTATTTATGTTTCTGAATTTTATTTTTACACGTGTCGTGTTGTGGCGCAATTTTGACAATTACATTACCTATGCAAAACTTAAATATTTCATTTTCATATTTTAAACCACATGAGCAGTTACTAAATGCATGATGATTGACTCGGTCTTGGCTATTAGGAATTTCAATTCACATAATTTTGCTTTAAATTCGCAATAATATTTTTGTCGTGGTGTTTGACTTGCACTTGGTTATTGAGCATTTCAATTCGCTTTTTAAAGTGAATTGAAATGCCCAATAACTACCTACTTATAGCGGCAACGGAAATACGTCATCTGTAAAAATTTCAACTGTCTAACTGACACGGTTCATGAGATACAGCCTGGTGACAGGTGGACGGACGGACAGACGGACGGACAGCGAAGCCTTAGTAATAGCGTCCCGTTTTACTCTTTGGGTACGGAACCCTAAAACGAGTCAACTAAAGAATTTTGTGTTTATTATATATATCAGTATTTCTATAAGTCAATTCAGCCCTTTACTAGTCTTTTCAAAGTTTTTTTTTTACTTGACGTAACTTACGTCATTCAGCCTGAACTGAATCATGTTGACCGAGGTCCACGTGGCAGCTCCCGTGCAAACTCAACTACTATACGTAACTAAACCGGACGATCGGATTATGTCTAACGAACTAAACGTATGCAACGTGTGGTCGTAGAAACGGAGCACTCGCAAGATTTTCGGATTAGCCCGATTCGGAAACATTGAGTTATTTGGACTTCGATTATATAGTATCACTGTTTGTTATGGACTGCGGTTAGAATTTTGAGTTGATTTAGATCATTCACCAGTAAATTTCAGATCAATATAATAAATCCTAGAGCTCTAGTTATTATGTCCCTCGTTATTCTCGCCTCGTCTTAAAACTTAAGTACAGAATGGGTGTCAAATCGAGAGTAGACAGCGTGCTCCATCAGAGACCGCGTAGCATGATATAGACACTCAAGACGCATTAATTAGTAAAAACAATGTTGCCCGGGTTCTCTTTTTTCGTTTTTAATTCCCTTGCTTCAATTATAGTATAGGTGACGCCCATTTTCTCTTTAATTTCCGTTTCTTTTGTTTGTCTGCAAAGTATCTTCGGAAGAAGGATTTTAATTAAAAATCACCAAAAGATTTTTCAAATGTATTGAATATAATTTTCATTTCTTATGTTTAGAAAATGGTTCATATCACCGTCATTACCTCTATTGAAAGTATTTATTTTCTATATATTTAAGTTTCAAAACCTTTATTGAACAATAATAACCTAAGTAGTTTTTAATTAAAAAAAACAATGAACCACAAAGCAAGTGGTATCAAGGAGTAAATCTCAACAAGTGACAATGGGGGACAAAGTACGAATATATAAGTGCGTTTTTACGTATTGAATTCAATTTAAATGTTGAATTTGAAATTGTTATGCAATTAGAAACGTGTTTTCATTTGCGCATGTAAAATATTCATACTTTGCCCATCCCTAACACAAATTTTCTCGAGTATTTTTTTAAACTTAGGTTCCACACGATTAGTGTGTTTTGCAAGTGTCAAGTAATCATTAATTTTGAAGTTTCATTACCTTAAAATATAAAAAAACTAATACATCGTAATAAACTCGGTAGAAAAAATGAGTATTATGTTACAGCGCTTTTTGTATTGGGAGTTGACATATCCAAATACTTTATTATATTTTCGTATTCGTAAACTTAAATTACGTTATTATTTGTTTTCCAAACTAAACACAACAGTTTATGAAGTTGTAAATACAAAATTGTTTTGTAAGCTAACAATTCATACGGCAATTTTTGAATCAAAACCCCATAAAAGTTTTATTCAAAAGGCAAGTTGCAAAAAAGTTGAAACATTAATCGTCTTGTATTATATTGAACTGGCAAACTTTGTGGTTGATTTAGAATTTAGAAGTTTCAGCCAAAATTGTTTCGGTACAAAGAGCGCAGTTCTCATTTTCGAGGCTGAAAATTTAAATGTAAGTAATTATAAACCGCTTACAGAATGTCACAGGTTTATATAGCAACAAGTTTTATTTTAAAGCTTCTTTTGTCAAAAAGGTATTTTGGCAAATATTGTGCGTTTCTTGATCCAATGGAATCTCCCATGATTATTTTTAACTGACTTCAAAGAAGGAGGACGGTTCTATGGTTGGTCCCATTGTCACCAAGTCAGGATCCTAAGGACATCGAGGGCTACCCTCAAAATTTATAGGCACTTATTACGTTATTCATACATTTTTGAATACGTTTTTTTTTTTGTTTAGTTTTTTTGAAATTAAAAGTGTGTGTTAGTGTTTTGGGGGGAGGGGGTGTTGTGTATTTCGAGCGTGCATGCTCGCAAGTGAGTGCGTTTTGTATTTAAAGACAGGTCAGAGTGTCTTATATATTTGTATATATATAGTTAACTGAATTGCCCCCCTTATTTTCTAGTATCGGAAAATTCGCGAAAAAAATAAATTTTCCCATATGGAAAAGAATTTAAGTCTATACATGACAATTACATCATAGAAAAAAAAACATCTAAGACACAGGTTGCTGTCGCTACAAAGGAGGTTGCTTCAATGAGTTATATAACACGGTAAAAGTTGGTGTCAAAACGTTTTCAGTCCTTGTAAAGCTTACCTCGTTAAATATCACGCATCGTCAGTAACATTGTTTATGATAACAACTCTCGCTGTCTTCATTAAGATGTAGATAACGCACGGACTGAGCATTGAGAGTAACTTTGTATAACCTATCCACTTGGGGAGACGGGAAACAAAAGGTGAAAAGGCAAGTATTTCGTAAATATATGAACACAGAAACACGCATAGAAATACTAACTTGAGATACTTTGAAGGGTGCAGAAATTTGTTTGGAGTCTATCTTGGTATTATTTTATCGGAAAGCAGAGTGTGTGTTGCCTGTGATGAACAACACCTTAACTGCTGGCCTTTTGGAAAAACTCAAGAGTCGCACAGCGGGCATTGGAGAGAACTAAGCTCGGAGTTTATTTGCGCAATAGAATCCGAAATAAGAATATTTGCCGAAGAACCAGAGTCACCGATATAGCTATTAGAATTTTATATTTGAACTGGCAATGGGCAGGCCATATCACTCGAAGAACCGATAACCATTGCAGAAGAGAGATTTATGAGTGAAGACCACGAACCGGAAGACGCAGCGTAGGTAGGGCCCACAGTTGGCAGGCTGTAGTTCAGTGTGGAGTCCTATTGTTCAGCAGTGGACGTCTTCTGGCTGATAATGATCGTTTGTTTGTCTTATAACAATGTTCAGCCATGTCATAGGCCTTCAAGGCGCCGTCTTAAACTGTGACATTATTATACGTGTGAGGCTGGCCAAATTATTAATACCTGGGACTTGGGACATTATTGCACACATGGTCATCTGACCCCAAACTAAGCAAAGCTATATAAACTTATTTATTGTAAGAGATGCTAACTTTTTCATGAACATTTCAAATAACTCAATAATCACGTTTGTAGGATATGTAGTATAAACTAAATTACACTGGATTAAACTAAATGATTTCAATAATAATGGCGTGTCGATGAGCGAAGCCATCGATAAATGCACCTAAATCGAAAATCGAACCGGGTGCCGCCAGATTGTAAAGCACATACTCGTATGCTACCGCTCGGTCACCATCACAAGTTTTTTTTTAATGCCATGTGTGGCAATTGCCCGTCTGGTGGTAAGCGATCCCGGTGGTAACCCCATGTTATTAGGTACTCGGAAATGATGCAGAATAGCTCAATCCACAAATTGCCGGTGTGAGGCAAAAAAGATCGCGTAAAACATATGGTTGTAACAATATGATAATTATAGAGGGATGGTAAACGAACGGTAGTATGTGTGCTATATACCACACATACACAGCACATAGTGACATATGAAATGAAATATTTCATTGTCTAGTTTCGTTCCATTACTTATTCAAATACGAATTATATTAATTAATTGATAAATAGATAATTGAAAATTTTAGTTTGTATAATATTTCATATAAGATAGTGTATATTTTAAATGCAAAATGAATGGATCTCATTATTCTATAAACAGGAAAGTGAATAAAATATTTAATTAAAATTTAAAGTCCAGGTCTGGCACAAGAAAACTTGGCTCTTTTAAGAGTAAACAATATATTTTCATTTTGATCTTTTGATCACCCCAGGGCCTCCGATGCGCACCTTAAATCTCTCTTATTTCATTCCTGTGTTTTGTGAGGGTATTTCGTGTTGGTTATGTAGTAACTATTGAATGAACTGTGGCCTTTATAGGGGTTGTTTATTATGGTGTTCATCTATTTAAAGTTATTATTTTGTATTGACTATAAAGACGGCTTAAATAATCTTCCATGGTGTACTACAACTTTGTTAAATGATTTATTACCTTATTTTTAAACTTTATGGGGTAATTCAAGATAATAATTTGATAGAAAACCCACTTATAACTAAGACATTGTTGTTAATTTATAATTTTGCCATCCCTTTTACATTTAAGTACCATTACTGTATTATTTATGTATTGTTTGTTTTGGAGAAACTCTGAGTCACACAACGGGCAATGGAGAGAGCTATGCTCGGGATTTCTTTGCGCGATAGAATCCGGAACGTGGATATTCGCCAAAGAACCAGTGTCACCGACATAGCTATTAAAATTTGCAGGTTGAAGTGGCAATGGGCAGGCCACATCGCTCGGAGAACCGATAACCGATGGCGAAGAAAGGTTCTTGAGTGGAGACCACGAGGAAGACGCAGCGTAGGTTGGCCTCTCACTAGATGGACCGACGACATTGTGAGAATCGAGGGCATCCAGTGAATGCAGATGGCAGGCTGTCGTTAAGTGTGGAGGTTAAAGGGGGGTATGTTCAGCAGTGGACTTCTTCTGGCTGATGATGAATTATGATGAATGACTGTATTATTTGTATATTTATCTTTATGCATTTAATTATACTTTTTAGTGCTCCAGCGTGCAATCGCGTTTTAAACTTATTTACCATTTATTGTCTGTTTCAAAAGTAGTTGACAACTGCATTCACACTGTTTGAGTCACGTTATGTACTCATTGTTTGTATCAAGTTCGGTGTTTTCTATCAGCATTACTTGAGAATCAATTCTCGTTCTATACTAGGCATATTTACCATCGTAGACTATGGTATACACCCTGTATTAAATGTCTGTGTATACACCACACTGTTGTTTGACATTCAACCTGTCAACTATAAAATATAATTAATTTAACAAACCTAAAAACACGCTTTAATGGGACAAACAATTTTAGTTATTGCATTGTCATCGGTCTTTGATAAGTGTACGAAATTTTAATTTAGTTAGACGTTTTGAAGTAGTTGAAAATCAAGTTCAAAGATTCCGTTACATACATACCAAGCCAGGCGCGGATCCACCGTTGTGGGCACGATGGGCATGCCCACAACCCTAATTATACGTGATTTGTGACGTCCCACAGCTTAACCCGCGTGAAACTACGATATATTGTACAAAATCTTGGTCAGTCCGTCATATATTTTTTCATTCCTTCATTTCTTTCGTAGGAATGCACAATATCGAGCACATGAGCAAGGATGCACGAGCAAGGTACATACGCTGACTCGCACTTGTCCGATTTTTGGGTGGCTGTGACTACAACCTTTTTTGAGGGCTGGATCCGCGCCTGTACCAAGCTAATAAAAGCGTGTTAAAAATCCTAGCCCTCTTCCTAAGTGCTAAAGAATTCCCAAACAGAATCTAGCATTTCTAGGTTTTTCCTGTAATAAAATAAACATGTTTGTGCCTTGTTTATTTAACATTACCTAAGTTAACGTAACTTAACAAATTAAGCTATGCGTAAACTACCTACCAGAACGTCTAAATTTCTTAAAAGTTTTCATATTTGTTCAGGATAAAACCCTCTGGGCAACGTAAATTATATTTACCTAACAATAACTTGTTTAAGTTAATAACTTAGGCTGGAGTCGATATGCCCGTACAACTTTGTGATGTTCGGTTTGAATTTTACCCCTGTATATACAAACTTATTGACTGCCCACTGAGTAGACCCACTCCGCCATTTTTAGGGTTCCGTACCCAAAGGGTAAAACGGGACCCTATTTTAGATAATGGTACGGAACCCTTCGTGCGCGAGTCTGGACTCAATACACAGCCAGATTGAGTATTGCCGCGATTAGAGCGTCATTGTGGCATCTATGTTTTTTTTTTATCGAAGTCCCCAATCGATTGAGGTTCAATAATTTTACACGTTTAGTTTGGATGACAATGCATGGTTCATTAAATAAGTTAGTTAGGTAATTTTCTTATCTACCATCACGATGTGGGAATCATATGAAAGGGTTTGTTGAGAAGAAAAGGAAAAAGCTTGATTCAGAAAGTATATTTAATTGTTTTTTTTTTACTTTCCTACTTTTTTTTCTTATATTACCTTTTTACTGTTGCCATACCTTAGGGTATGTAGTAAAAAAAGGAACTAAAATTAATGAAGTTTTAATCTATGAAAAATGTATTTTTTTTCTAATGTGACTTATTGCTGTTGGCCTTGCGGCCTCTACAGCTTGACCGGGCTAGTTGGTGAACGCAGAAGGCGTTGGGCCAACATGGTTTAGATTTTGGGCGACAAGCGCAAGGGCACCTCGGAGGTACGTGCCTCGGCTTGGACCGTCGCCGGGAGTGGGGGATCAGACTTGCCCTGGCACCCCAGATGGGGTGTGCCCTGGGACCCTAGTAAGTTGTTGAACTGAATTTTACTGAGACAGGGTTATAAGTACTCATCATCATCATATTATAAGTACTACTTACATGTTATTTAAAAGATACCAAAACATGTTACTTAAAATCTGCATGCACTCATAGGTCGCAATAAACATAATATTATTATTGAGTAGTGAAAAAAATAATATAACTCTGGCCAGAAAGCGGGTTCAAAACGATTTTATTTATACTTTATTTTTTTACTTTATTAAACGATTATTTTTATCAGTTGTCCGTTTTCCTCCCACAGTAGCTGTTGTACAAGTATGTGGTTTAAAATAAGCCACAAAAACGAAATGATTCCGCCTTTCTGATAATAAAAGCATAAAAGCCAACCCACCTTGTTCGACGTTAAAAAAGTACAATTTTTAAATCCTCTCATTTATAGACCGACCCTTTTCAGGGCAGACAAAGATACGTACGTTTAAGGCCCACTTTGGTTAGATAAGTGATTCGGTGGGTAACGTCTAATCAACAAGAACGTATTGTGAGAAAAATCATGAAGATATTTTCAATTTATTTGTAAAAATGATGAAATTGTGTACAGTACAATATATCTTTGAGATTGAAAGGGTTGTATTAGGGAAAAAAAATAATTTTTTCAACAAAAATATGGAAGCTTGTTGGAGTTTTAATATGGGGTTCTTTAAAAGGGCTGTTAATAAAGTCTTTAAGGGTCGGCAAAGTACCTATCTGTGATACCCCTGGTGTTGCAGGTATTTATAGGCGACGGAGATCGCTTACCATCACCGCCTGTCTACTTGTTTGCCACCTATGGCGTTAAAAAACAGTAGTCCACCAGTCTATCGCTATATGCACTATGGGGTTTGCATGAGCGAACGGAGGACTATTAGAATCGGTTTCTTCTAAGCAAGCGTGCTCCATCGTAGACCGCATCATCGTTCATGGAGGCCAAGAGCAAGCCTACTATAAAAACACCCTACGAATAATAATGGGTATACTAGTACGGGTATACGGTGAACGTACTGCGATCCCTAAGCCACCTGCCAAGCGTGGGGATTATGGCAACACCCCTCTCTATGAGGGAGGTCTTTGTCCAACAGTGGATGTTAATTGGCTGATGATGTGTGATGTGTGTGATACTAGTACGTATTATATTAGGTATATTATAGAGGGTTACTGGTAATCAGTTAGCATCCTATTAAGGGCTTCAATACGTCAAAATAAACAACTTTTTTTCAATGACATCAAATTTCGCGAAAATAAAATCAGCTGTTTCATTGTACATTTCGTTTTTTAGTTTTAGCATCGACAAAAGATAAATCATTCTTGGTTTTAGTTTGGTGGAAAAAAACACGAATCTCCACTATAGTAACGTAAAATTTTCAGTCAATTTTTCGTAAAAAAATGGATATCGGTCCATCAGAAGGCTGAACTTATCATTTATACAGGGTTATTGATAACACCATAACAATTCCTTACAGTTAAGTTCCCTACATCATATCAAGGATCCATTTTAATGATCAGTTTTTTTTCCGTGTAGTAAATAATGTGTTTTATTATATATTTTTTATGTATAATGATAATTTGTGAGATATTTATGTAATTGGTTTGACCGTGTTTTATCTCAATAAATAAATAAATAAATTTTCTTGATCATATCCACCAACGCTAGTTCCGTGAGTTTCAATAATAGTTTTTTTTTCTCTCATGCAATAGTCAAAAAAAATTGATTGAGAGGTCCAAATGGAAAAAACTTTACAAAATACACAATTTTTTTGGCCCTTTTTTATTGTGGTGAATTTTGTAAAAAGGCATGAAAAAATTGTTCGGGGGCGATTTCCAACATTTGATTTGATTTAAAGAAACTGCCTGGGAAAAGTTGTTAGCTAATTAAACTGTAATTATGAATAAAGATCAGCCTTCTGTACCCCACAAAATCGAAGCTTTTAGCGTTTCCTTCAAACTGTTTTCATTGCCTAAGTGCTAAGAATAAGTAAGTAAATCCAGTAGTACAATAACAGGTTTACAGAAAGGGTAATCTCATCTCGTAGAGTTGGCAATTTGTATGCCAACGCGGAAAAGTGGACGAGCGTTGTCCAATAAGAATATACGAAAGGGTGAAAGCAAAATTGAAAACAATGAAAACAACTATTATCATATCTTGGTATCAGACGAGACGCCAAGGTTTACTAATACTATTTTACCGATTGCAACTTGACTTTCCTATGCTCTATCGTTCAAACCCACATTCTCATGAAAAAGGTAGGTAAAAAATGGTTTAAACTATCATGGTTGTTTACAACAGTTAAATGATTATTTACGGAATATTTACCGTGGTAAGGTTGTGGAAGGAGCTCCCGATATTTCGGCGCAGTTACATGCACCATGTTCACGGGAAGACTGAAGGATGTGGGGTGGTTGGGCGAACAATTCAAAGTTAGGTGCAGACAAAATAATCTACCCTCTTTCTTAGTATTTTGTTACGGTTATCACTGGAACTCGAACTCGAATCTAAGTCCCGACAAAATACACTCACTGTATTTTGAATTGTAATTTGAATTTTGAACACATTTTAACGTGTATTTTTATTTTTAACGCAACTATCCATAACCTTATCACGGTAAATATCCCGTTAATAATAATATAATTGTAAACATAAATTGTACAATTTAAATTTTAAAAACCGACTTCACAAAATTTGACACATATGCAATTTCGGTTTCAATCCAGTTATTTTGATTTACTTAAAAGGTTTTATAATTTTGATAAAATTTCTATGTAACCAATGTGAAAGTATATCCTTTTGATCAAAAAAATAATTTTCCATATCGGTTCATTAAGGACTATTATTTTTGAGGTAACAAACATTACAAAAAAATACAATGTTGGTTAAAAAAGATAGTACTCACGTTTCGCGCTGACTCCATGTGAGACCATCAGGACAGCGATGATGGTGATTGCCAGCATAGTTTGCGCCATTTCAGTACCTAAAACAATACATACAAAGTTTTGAATCTCTATTGGAAGAATGCGAGCACAAAACTAGGGATTGAGAGCGCTTCTTTTTTAGGATTTAACATGCTTTTATTAGTTTCATTTGTAACGAACTATGTGAACAAATCTTAAAAGTCTAGGCAAAATAATATCATTGTATCTATAATTTGCATATTTCACACACAACAAGTTAACAAGTTTACAAGTTAACTTCTAAAGTTTGACTTCATTTGGTTTGTTTAGACGAGTACCCTTTGGTGACGCGAACCTGACGATGGAGCTGGGAGGTTGGTAATAGAACTCATCGAAATCTAGGTATGTCTTTTAAACTATAAAAAGCTTGTGCTGAAAATCAGCGCTGCAGAGAAATCTGTAGCATTATAGCTGAGCACTGACCTTTTTTGTCGTACTGGACACTACAACAACTGAACATGTAGGTATTATTGTCATTTTTTAATTATTTTTATTCTGTTTTGTAATGTTGATGTTGTAGTGTTTTGTGCGCAAAATAAATGTTTTTCTTCTTCTTCTTCTTCTTCTTCTATACTAATTCACTTTTTTCAAAACAATCACCAAAATACGAAGTAAAGCAAACAGTTTTAATTCCGCCAACAATTAAGAAATCCTATCGAAACATTTCTCTCTAATGTCTTAGCTTTGATCTGCACAGGTTTCGGTAAATAATTAGGATATTTCTGCCGTGCTTAGATGTCGGACAAAGGCATTGATCCAATCACTGCGTCATTTAATTTACTCCTAATATTATTTTCATAGGTTCTAATCTATTGTATGGTATAGGTAGGTAGCGCTAAATCTGATGATTAAGGGGGCAACTTAGTTCTTAATATCCACAAAAATTTGAACAGTTAACAATTTAAAAGTACGTATACTTTTTGGTTTATTTGGCTAAGTACTTTTTTTCGTAACCTTCTCGTTTCATTTTTTTTTTGGGTTCCGTACCAAAAAAAAAATAAACGGGATCCTATTACTAACGCTATCTGTTTGTCCGACTGTCTGTCCTTCCGTTCTACTTTTTAACGGCTGTTATTTTTGAACCGAAATAGATAGCCAGTTGAAATTTTCACAGAATATGCAATGTTACGGCGGATTTACTAAGAAATAATAATAAAGAAAATATGACAATATCAGACCTTAGTTATTCGTTTCAGTAACTAAAAGTCCCCCCCCCCCCCCCCCCCCCCCCAGTCCCAACCGGTGGTCTTTTTATTGTCTATCTCTTAGTCTGTGTTTCATTTCTATTGCTTCACCACTACGAAGATAGAAGTACATATTTTCGTAGTTGTAGCTGTATGTCCCAAATACAAGGGAAGGCGCATTATTTGTTAAAAGAGTGAGTCAAGGACTAACAGTATGCGTGATCTTTGTAATCCATCTTTGGAAAATCCATCTATTGTATCTATAGGGGAAGGGAAATGACGCGACGCAGATACATCATCATAACTTACATCATCTAACTAAATTTGGACGGTAACTTTTCAAAAAATTACCTAAAAGTTTTGCAATAAACATTTCAACGAATATTTGGATATTTTACAGGTTTTTTAAGGTATAGATAAACTAAAATAAGCAAAATCATGCATAGGTACATTATTAATGTATGTTCTTTAGTTGACGGTCATTGACAATGGACAAAATGTATGGAACAGCTGATATTTTTTTCGCGATTTCGGGGTTGATTCCATTTGTTTATAATGATGGGTACAATGACCTCCTTTCGGCATAGTACAGGGTAAATGCGTAACCCTGTATAAAGAGGCATATTAAAGTCATTTAATCTGAAGCTATTGATGCATCCTTCCTGTACGGGGAAAACAACTTGTTACTGCGGACATAACGTTATCTTAACCAGGATACAGTGACCGCTCACCCAGCAATAACATAACTACGCTTTGTATCGGAACCATAGATACAGGAGTCAGGGGAGAGACCAGGGTATTGTAGTTATGTTGTACAGTTTAGTCATAGTAACGGAATCCTATTTGTATACTTACATAAATGACAAACCGCTACTTGTAGAGGCTAAATTTTCACAAAATTTTGACCCACCGGAATTTTAATAGGATTTTTTTGTTTTATTTTATCTATATAGTTTATCATAATCAATTTAAAAAAAAAACAGAGAATTTTAATTTGCTTCACACAGATACGTGAAGCCATCGCGCCAAATGGCGTGATATATTTGATCGGGAGTGTCAAGTGTCAAATTTCAGCGCGATGTCAACGCATGGATTTTCGTGTCAACCATAATCCACAGTCTCATGCCATTTGGCATCACGCCACTAAGCTGGTGTGTCTGTGAATTCAGCGAACCCATATTCATTTGAATTCATTCCATTGGCGTGAAGCCACAGCTGTTCTCTATTTGGAATGACGCCTTTTGTGGCCTATCACTGGCGTCTATCCATTTAATTTCTACCAAATGGCGTGACCCATATTTCCCAACTTTAAAATCGTTGTATGATAGTGTACTTGTTTTGCTATTTATATTTTGGATGAAACCTTAGCTTTCGTCTACTCCAATATCTGTTTAACCAGTTGAACACATTAGATAACTTTCCTCAAATTTTTTCAACAATAGTCTACTTAAACTACTTTTTAAGACTGAAAATTGCAATATATTTTTATTAATAAAACATTATATACACAAAAATACCTACCATGAATAAAAAAAAATTCATAAATTAATTTGTCAATATCAGGTACCAGGGTAGCAGAAACGATGGAGAGGTATTTCAATCTAGATTCACAGAGTGTTTACAATTGTTTTTTATATGCGTAATGCGATAAAATGCGATCCCGAAAATCCCCATGCATGTTTAATAAGTTCCAGTTTACATAATCAAGTTACGAAAACATCATATAGGTTTAAAGTTACCAGCGGTCAAAGTTAACCTCTAACTAAGAGTACGAAACTTGAGCTTGTAAACTTGCGTTGTATCATATTCGGAGCTCTGTTTTGACACCCATTGAATTCGAATCTTTGGGGGCTTCAAACTCAATAAATGCTGAGGAACAATTTTTTTACTTGGAAGGAGGCTCCGTACAGGCTTTGAGGTAGTTTTCAAAAGAATATGCATCTTGGACTTACGTTTCTTTTTGGTAATTGCAATGTATTTGAGCTTCGTGGTTTTATTCGTAATTTTTCAGATGTCGTGATGAAGTTTGTCTGATCTGAGGTCATAGCAAACATTTCACACAAATACCCATCAAAAACAATATCACAACCACATGTGCCTCAGTAGGCAAATATCCTAACTTTACTCAACTCGGTTATCTCCAAAAGTATACTCTAACTTCTTATTCTCCTTCACTGGTTCCCGCGCGCTGTCATCGCGACAGTATCGGCTCCGTGTTTTTAAATTACTTAAAATATAATTTCACTACTTATTTGCAATTTAACAAGTGACGCGTGTAAATATAGTTGTAAATAGATAGTGTTAGTGTTATCTCGTGCTTAAAATAAGTGGAACAATAGTTATTCTGGAAAAAGATGTGAGCAAACCGCAGTTTTGGCGCATTATTTTTAATGCACTTAAACTGCGTTGCTACAAATTATTAAGTGGTTTATATTGTGAATACAATAAAAAGACACGAATAACCGAGGGAATAGTGCTTAAGACTTCCTAAATTGATAAAATCAATCTAAAACGTTATATTTGAATCCACCCTCATTTAAAAAAAAAAAAAAAAAAAAAAAAAAAAAAACTGTTACGAACTAAAAGTGTTTAATTGTGCAGTGCCGTGACTCATCTACTACCCAGTGACCGGAAGGTCTGAGTGCCCGCATAGTGTACCTACCTACGTAAGGTACAAATATCATCGAAGGATATTATTTTTGTATCTGAATTTGCGCCGCTGAGTCATTGAGCACTACGTAAACATGAATTGTTCTGCGTGTTGCGGGAGCATAGCTAGCGAGGAAAAGTACTTGCGCTGTACAGTAAGTAGTTGTAGCAAAACTTACCATCCCCTATGTACCGGAGAGAAAGCGCTGAATCATTTGAACATCGCATCTTGGGTCTGTCCGGAGTGTCGCTGTGCCAATAAAAAAGGTGGAGATAACAGCCTGACCCCGGTCGGAGTTACTAAAAGACACCGAGATCCTAATGTAACAATTCGGCAGAAAGTAACGCGGGTGCATGACGGAGGTGAGTCAGATCCAAATATTGATCTAGATATTAAATATGAAATTCGGGACTTACGCAATGAATTGACTAAGATGAGGGAACAACTTTCCCAATCACACTCTCGTACAGACTTGTACAAAACGCAACTTGAGCATTCCGTCTCCGTTATAGCGGATTACGATAAAAAACTCTGCCAGTCTGTCTCTGTAATTGTGAACTTTGAGGCGAAGATTGAGACATATGCATGCCAAATAGGAAAACTTTTCGATCAGCTCAAGATATATGAATGCAGTGGTTTTGGTACGAGCTCCAATATGCTCCAGACGCATGAATTGCCGTCTACTAGATTTAAGACCGGGGTGTCAGGCGATACCGCACAGCTTCCCCCGCGTCCTGCACCCGGGCCTGTCCCGAAGTCCGCCGCATCTGCGCCGGCGCCGCAGCGTGCTCCACCGCTTGGGGCAGTGCATGCGCTGGCGCCGGTGCCGCCGGCTGCACTCGCGCCTACGCTGGCGCCATCACCACCAGCTGCACTCGCGCCTGCGTCGCCACCTGCGCTCGCGACCGCACCCCTTCGGGACCACGCTCCTCGACTATCACAACGTGCAAACATGACCCCGGCCAATCTCATAGAGTCGGGACCTGTATTCAACAAGCAATCGTTGGCGGTAACAAATGATAATTGGACAGAAGTTCGATATAAGAAATCACGCCAGTCCATATCTCTGCGCTGCGTTGCGGGGCCGGCAGTGACTTCTCTTAAAGCGGCCGAGCCACGTAAACATATCCATCTATGGAATATGCTATCTGGAGTGGATGAAGTCAAATCATACTTGGGCACCCTTTGCCCGCTAAGAACGGTCACTGTAGAACAACTGAAGACTTCAAATAGTTACAACTCTTTTAAAATAGGGGTCCCAGAAGATTGTTTCGAGAGGTGTGTCTCGATAAATGTGTGGCCAGAAAACGCGCGGGTTAAGAAGTGGGTGAATTACAAAAAGCGCACCCCTATGACCTCGGAGAGTCAAACATTTCGCTGGGGGGTCGGCTCACAGTAAGCCGCGCACCGTGTTACCCGCATACGTTGGCATCTACTACCAAAACGTCAGGGGGTTGAAGACTAAGTTACCCACATGGCGTGCCAGCATGCTAGTCGCGGATCACGTGCTGGTCGCCGCGACCGAGACGTTTCTCGACGGCTCAGTGGAAGATGCTGAGGTGGCGCCGGATGGCTGGACACTGCTGCGCCGCGACCGCAAGACGCCTTGCGGGGGCGTGCTGCTTGCTGCGAGACCGGAAGTCGCCGTATGCCGCCGGCAGGAACTCGAGTCGGAGCTCGCAGAAGACCTGTGGGCCTCCGTCACGTACCGCGGAATCTCTCTTGTCGTATGCGTCGTTTATATCAAGCCGAAAGCTACCGATGCCGTGTACATGAATTTATTTTGTAAAATAGAATCCTTCTTAGCTGCCTCGAAATGTAAATTTTTCATTGTAGGTGATCTAAATATGAATAGTGCCTCTAGTGATATTAAAAATTATTATTGTTATTTCTTGACTTGCTGTAACTTAATCGACTACAACGGCGTAATTAATTCTCACGGAGGTACTCTTGACGTAGTGTTGGCGCAGGAGTGCACTGAATTGGCGGCGCGGCCGGTATGCGTGCACGCGGCCGCCAAGGGGTTCGTCCAGATCGAAGAGCGGTACCACCCCGCGCTCGAGATAGCTCTCACTCTCCGATCGCAGGACGATCGTGCCCGACTACAGCCAAGCAACATTGAGGCATCGCGCGATTGGAATTTCAAAAAGATAGATATCTCTCTTTTTCTCTCCTTGCTTGCAGAAACCTCATGGGCGTCTGTGCTCGAGTCTAATGACGTTTCAGTCGCGACTGAAGCTTTCTATCACATTATCTATCAATTGTTTGATTTGTCGGTCCCAAAAAAGAAAAGGCAGCGTGCACAATGCAATAGGTATCCCGTTTGGTTTAATGCAGATATTATAAAAGATATTCAGAGGAAAACTAGGCTGCACAGAACTTGGTTGAGCACAAAATGTAACGCTACATATAGGACATTTTCGGAGTTACGGGCCAGTTTGAAAATTCGTGTTTCCCAAGCGTACAAATCGCACATGACTCATATCGAAGAAAACTTGTTACAGTGTCCACAAAAATTTTGGAGTCATGTACATAACCTTAGATCTAAGGGGGGTTTTGAGCCTTGTGTTTCTTATAAGGGTGACTTGTGTACTGGGGTGGAAGCTGCCGAGGCCTTCGCGGACTATTTCGCTAGTGTTTTTCTAGATGAATTGCCAGCACTGAATGTCAACTCGTGTATGGGACTAGACTGTTCCGGCGGCAGTGGTTGCGTTAGTATACCAGCTATTTTTCCCGAAGACATAGAACGCGGTCTTAACAAATTAAAGATAGGTAGCTCACCAGGCCCCGATAACTTGCCTAACTTTATTCTAAAGACGGGTAAAAAACATCTTATTTCTCCACTTTACCATATTTTAAATATATCTCTTAAAAATGGGAAGTACCCTGACCAGTGGAAGTTATCCAGGGTGACCCCAATTCCTAAGAGTCGTAATAGAACTACGGTTGAAGAATACCGTCCAATAGCCATTCTAAGCGCGCCCGCTAAAGTTTTCGAGTACATCCTACATAAGGAAATATATAGACAGGTGAAACAACAAATAGGTGAAGAGCAGCACGGTTTCAGGCCGGGTCGCTCCGTAAATACGAACTTGTTAGGCTTAGTTGATTATATATCCGATGCCATGGATCGTGGTTCTCAGGTCGACGTCATATATTTTGATTTTCAAAAAGCTTTTGATAAAATTGATAACGATATATTGTTAAAAAAGCTATGTGACCTCGGCTTTTCTCCCAGCCTCCTAAATTTCTTTGCGGATTTTATGAGAGACCGGCGGCAGTATGTTAAGCATGGTATCCACGTTTCGGGACCATATCACACAAGATCTGGTGTAAGCCAGGGTTCCATCACTGGTCCGTTATTATTTAAAATGATGGTGCACGACCTACCTACAGTGCTGACTTCTGCCAAATGTCTCTTGTATGCCGACGACCTTAAGCTTTTTCTCGAAATAAAATCTCCCTGTGACTGCCTTACCTTACAAGAGGACATAGATAGAATCTGTGCATGGGGCTTGAAAAACAAAATGACATTTAATGTGACCAAGTGTAATGTAATGACGTTTGACCGCAAAAGAAATCCCATCAATTATAATTATCATCTTGACAATTTATGTATAAATCGGGTAAATAGCATTAAGGATCTGGGAGTGACATTTGATCGTACCCTAAATTTCCATGACCACATCTCTGATCTCGCCAAAGAGGCCTATCGTCGTCTGGGCTTCGTATTACGAAATGCCAAAGATTTTAAAAATCCGTTAGTTATTAGAACATTGTACAACTCGTTAGTCAGAAGCAAGCTGGAGTCGAGCGCATGTGTCTGGAACCCGCACCACGTCACCTATGTGCGGATGCTTGAAAAGGTTCAAAAAGCTTTCTTAAGATCGCTGTATAAGAAGCTTCACGGTTATTACCCGTTCATGTACCCAACTAAATTCTTGCTCGGCCAGCTCGGCTACAACTCACTAGAAGTGAGAAGGATGTTGGATCAGCTTGCTACTTGCTGCAAGGTGCTCAGAGGATCAGTTGACTCCTTGCATCTGCACAATTTATTGTGCACTTTGTTTGTGCCAGATAAACCCGGGGTTCCGGCTAATAGGCGTGGAAAATTGCCCAAGTTTTTCCACGTGGCTCACAGCCGCACCGTGGCGCGCTCCATGTCTCCGCTGATTCGCGCCCGCCGCCACTTCAATGCACTCCTTGCTACCAACACTGATTGTGATATTATTTGTGACAGTTGGAAAAATGTAACGAAAGTTTTTTTGACTTATTGTGAAAATTTAACTGATCAATGGGACAGGGGCAAAAAAGCCGATGACTATAATGACAATTTGTATGACATACTAATTTTATGTTGACATATTTTTACAGCAATTTGTTGTATTTATTATATTAGTAATTTTATAATATTATTCCTATTTTTACTAGGAAATCTATTTTAGTTTAACAGTATGTGAGATAAATGTTAGTGGAATTTGTCCGTTTTTATTCTCAATAAAATAATTTGAATTTGAATTTGAATTTGAATTCACAATAAACAAACACACACGTACAAGGATTTTAATGGAAGTCTCTAAGATTCCCTGAATCTGTTTTTATAGGGCACCGTAAAATATTCGTCATAACGTATACCTACCTACGACACAATGGCACTTTACTAAATTACCTATAACACGTTGTGTGCCCTCAAATACCTGAATTATTCTTTCATGACTAGATGTCTTAGGGTGGTTTTAAATGTGGTATATTTTTAGATACATTGCGCGAAATGCTCTGTAAATAATAGTACATTTTTGCAGTGGCAGGCAACTAACTTAAGAAAAGGACATGTTAGGAATGGACGAACTAGGAAATTGTCAACTTTTGAAATTGTCATTTTAGGAAGTGGACAAAGTTGACCGGAGGGAAGCCTTTATAAGGGGCAGCATTCATTAGACCATAATGCTCAGTAGCCGCTAAATGATCGTATAGTCTACATATATATACATAAAACAAAATCGACAAGTAACTCGATTAGACTGAGCCACCAAGATACAAGCTTTGCCTAGTTAATCCCCATCGGTAACGCACTATTATATCATACTGCGTTTAATAGCCACTATTATGAAAGAATAATTAAGAACTTCATTTTTTTAAAGGTCTTATTGATTTAGTACTCATGTTTTTATTTATAGTGGTGTTAATGTTTGAATACTGAGGCTTAGAAATAAAAAAATATTTTCATTTCTAACCATTACAGTGAAAAACTTATTAAATCCTATAACTACAAAAACATAGTAAGTAATCTAATAAACCGCTATCATTGGGAATGGGAATTGATCCCAAAATGCTGGCCACATTACCACGCATAACAATGTTGACAATGCTCACCCTTTGAGAAAAATAGAGACGAACATATCGGTCATGTTTTGCATAAAAAAATAACAGAGATATCGTTCGCGCAAAACTTTATGAGCCCTCTGAAGTTAGGCCCAGTGGCTGCGCAGTACGCATATTATAGGTATCCGAGGGACTTTACAGGGCGTCGGGGAGGCCTCGCGCCTAACTTCAGAGGGCTCATAAAGTTTTGTGCGAACGATACATTTCCTGATAATGAGACTTAAAAATAAACCAATTACATTAATTTTCATGTTTTTATATCTATAATTTTTACACAATTAGTTTACTGAACGACATCCTGCCGCGAGGATGTCGTTCAGTGTGGAGGTTAATTGGGGAGGCCTATGTTCAGCAGTGGATATCTTCTAGCTGATTATGATGATGAATCAGTTTAAGTCAGACAGCGTAGGTGTTTGTTCAAAGTTAGTCCATCTCAATAGATGGACCGACGACATCGTAAAAGACTCGAGGGCATCCAGTGGATGCAGATGGCAGGCTGACCGCAACGGGGAGACCTATGTTCATCAGTGGACGTCTTCTAGCTGATGATTATGATGGTGATGATGAATCAATTTAAATATGATGCAACATTTACTTTAGTCACTTTTCCTATGAGTACAACCTCACAAAGCAAGCAATTGTCATTTTTTATTTGTTATTATTTGAACAGTATAAACTAAGCTATTCCATGGATTAGTGAATGAGCTGTATTCTAGCACATGTTTTGTCTGTAATCTCTTTAGGGAACTCGGGCCTAGATAAAATATTGATAGTTGCAAATGTAAAGCTTATTTGACACGTTCCTATCCCAGTACCTCGGGATAGTGAAAATAGTGAAATAATTCCCGCGTAGTTTATACTTCAGTGTACTGTTTTTCATCCGACAACGCTAAGCCATAAGGTAATAATGGTAAGGTAAGGTAATTGTAGTTAGCGTATATTTCTTTCCATATACATTTCGTCGAGTGTCAATAACATTTTTATACCTACAACTATTGGGAAATATGGACCACCTGCGATTAAAAACATGTGTTCAAATGGCGCTCAAAGTTAAAAGTTTACACTAAAACAAGTTTTGTGTTATATTAGCAATAGTTAACAAAATAAATTGACAAAAGGCACCGATGCCGGAGTCCAAGGAGATGCACAAGAAACAAAAACATTTGACAGACATACAGAAGTAGCAAAATATGTACATACTGTTATGGTAAACACACTAGATTGAATCATATCTTGTCCCTTGAGTGACGTTGAATCTTTAAATTTTTGCGGGATAATAAATTTGAGGTTTTTTTCATGAGTTTATGGAAGTTTAAAGCATTGGAACATTTAGTTAGCTAGGAAAGGTTTTTGAACTAAAATAAACGTTTTGCCATTGTTATCGAGTCCTTGTTTAATTTAGTATCTCACCTGCAAATATTTTCTTAAATATTTTGAATGTTTTTTTTTTTACACGAGGTATGAGGTATAAAAGGCGAGATCTATGGATCTATTTCCTCAATCTTGAACTATATCGTCGTGTGACTATACCATCAGGGTATATATACCATTCAGAATACCGTGTCAGAATATACCATCCAGGGTTTTGAATTATTGAAGTTCAAAATTCTGAGTGGCGTTGAGCTGTTATGGGCAAGCGTGAAGAGCCATCAGGAGAGTGACTTCGCTCGTCTCATCACCTAGTATCATAAAAAAACGCCCATTTAAAAATAACAATCCTCACACCAAAATCACAGAATACATATAAGTATAAGTATAGCAAAAATATCAAGTACACATCAAAACAATCAATGACTGTGGCAAAAGGAAATTCATACTTTATTTAAAAAATAGTTTATTTCTTTCAATAAAATAGTTTAAAATAGTTTTTGGAAAATTTCGCGAACGGCACAGCTAAACAAAATGATGAACCAAACCTCAAATTTACTTATCTACACTAATATTATAAAGAGGAAAGATTTGTAAGTAAGTAAGTAAGTATTGTAATTTGTAATTGTAAGATTTTTGTATGTTTGTATGTTTGTAATGAATAGGCTCCGAAACTACTGAACCGATTTGAAAAATTCTTTCACTGTTGGGAAGCTATACTATCCCCGGGTGACATAGGCTATATTATATTTTGTGGCGAGGCCGAAGGCCGAGCTTACACTCGTGCGAAGCCGGGGCGGACGGCTAGTTCAATTATAATTCCACAAGATTGAGCCATGTAGTGAGCCATTCACTGCCCTGGTGGCTCAGTTGGTAGTAAACCTACCTTCTGCGCTTGGGGGCGTGGGTTAGATTCCCACCTAGGACAAACATTTGTGTGATAAACATTTGTGTTTGGTCTATGTCTGGGTGTTAATGTAAATATTTAAATATGCATTTAAAAATATATATGTACGTATATTAGTTTCTGGCAGCCATATTACAAGCTTTGCTTAGTTTGGGGTCAGATGACCGTGTGTAAAAAAATGCCCCAGTGTAGTTGAATTTATTTTTTCATCCTGTACTTTCATCCCCACTGTAAATGTTCATCATCATCATTTCAGCCTATCGTGTTCCCACTGCTGGGACATCGACCTTCCCTCAGAAGAGAAAGAGGATAGTAATCTAATCCACTATCCTAATCCCTAATCCACTATGGTGGCACAGTGCATGATGGTGAATGTCACATGTATTTGAACTTGTTAGGTGTTTGGACATACCGGATTCCTCACGATATTTTCCTTTGCCGTTTTTGAGCTATAGCATCAAAACTGCACATATAATTTATTTAAGTACTAAATAAGCCATAGGTGCGTGGCCAAGGACCAAATCGGGTGTTGTAAGGTTGTAAAGCGCACATGCTAACGCTTGGTCACCATAGCTCGTACCTGTCGCCCATCGCCACTGTACATGTTACCATCTTGTATTTATGATGACGGCACCCAGTGACCATTCCTGAATTTAGAGGTATCTACCTCATTTATCAAGATGAATTTAAACGTGTATGTTGTAGGTGGGCACTGTACAAATACGTTAACTACAATACTCTCCTTTTTACTTTGCGACGTAGGGTAATAAAACAATCCAGAGTCTCCCGTTTACTTCGCCATCCTCGCCTTCTAACCTGCCTGTCTATCTGATTTTAATATCCACATACAAGGTATTGTAAAAGGAGATATTTTGATGCGCGTTAAGTAATTTTGATGTGCCGGTAATTATTCCCTAAATGCTTACTCACACATCTTTTCAATCTTCTATTTTTATCAGTTATTATATGGATTCGTTAATACGTTTAACTTGGTTAGAATCTTCAGTGGTTATGTGGCAAAAGCTTCGGGTGCGTGCAAACTTTGAACAAAAATGTCGAAGCTGCGTGCAAAACATTTTGTTTCACCAAATTGAAAATGCCGATCGTGAAATGTTCCGGTGTCATTCTTTTGATACGCGTTTTTCCGACACAAAGATAGTTTAGATGGTTATTAGTATCATCTCTGAATTCTGGTACAGACTGGATAAAAATCTATAAATTTAAATCTATATAAATCTATATTCTCATTATTAAAAACCGACTTCAAGAGAATTAGACGAAATTGAAATGGGACCAGGAAGCACCAGCTTTCAAATAAAAATAGAATCATCAAAATAGGTTCACCCAGTCAATAGTTCTGCGGTAACAAACTTTAAAAAAACAGTCTAGTTGATAAGCTCCTCCTTTTTGGAAGTCGGTTAAAAAAGGCGAGAGACAGACTAACTATCAGCCGGTCTATTCTGCAAGCTAAGTGAATGCGCAAGTGAGGTGATAAGCTAAGTGAACGTGTATTTTTCTTGTCGATTACTATAGAGAAATTTTGACATTTATCTGCAGAAATAGGCAAGAAAAAAACACATTCACTTAGCTAATCACTTCACTTACGCGTTCACTTAGCTTGCAGAATAGACATGCAGATCTAAGAAGCTAGTAGATTTCATAAAGGGACATCAATATATAGATAGTAAAAGTAACTCAAATAACTGCCTATTTTCTCGCGACTTTACCCGCAGTAACGATTTTGAAGTTATTAGCTATTCAACGTGGTAATGTCGCTTAGCTACCTTTCTTTTTGGGGAAGCTTTAAATCCTTAATACAGTTATTTATTTATAATTATGGATATTCAATTTATTTAGTTACTCGTACCTTTGACTCTATATTTTTTTTATAACTAGCCGCCCGCCCGGCTTTGCACGGGTATAAGCTCGGCCTTCGGCCTCGCTACAAAATATAATATAGCCTATGTTACCCGGGGATAGTGTAGCTTCCTTTCAGTGAAAGATTTTTTTTAATCAGTTCAGTAGCTTTCGAGTTATTTCGTTACAAACATCCAAAAATACAAAAATACAAATCGTTCCTCTTTATAATATTAGTATAGATACACACACACACACACATCATCAGCCAATTAACGTCCACTGTTGGACAAGGCCTCCCTCATACAGAGGGGTGTTGCCATAACCCCACGCTTGGCAGGCGGCTTGGGGATCGCAGTACGTTCACCGTGTACTATTAGGACGCTGCTGCCCATTCTCCGGTGGTTCTGGTTGCAGTTTTAGGACATACCCGGGTCGCGTATAGATACGCCAGCTCCATACTACAAATATTTTCAGCCGTTATGGAGATGAGTGGCCAGCCTTAATGTCAGAATTTTTCAGTCAGAGGCTAGAAGCCTGTTAGCTTGTTGGTGGACAAAAACTACACAAAATTATTGTAACAACTGGTGACCTTATCGACATAAGCGATATTTTCCAGGCTTGCCATTCTTCTTTAGCATTTCATCAAAATTACAAATTTGTTATGAGGACGGATTGTACTCTATCTTATTCTCCTTCCATTACTAAGTTCTCTAATTGGGAGGAGGTATTGTAACCAGCGTTATCTATTAACCAATTAGAAAATCGAGCCATTTATCATTTTCGAAGACTTGTAACTTTAAACAAGGTAAATGTTACTGAGACATTTTAAATAGAGCTTACTTGATTTATGTTAACTTTTGTTTGGTAAACGGGTTACACGTGGTTAAAACTTACTTTTTTTTGTGATACCAAGATCGATCATATAGAAAATGAATTAGTTAATGAATCCTTGGTGATACTGAGTGACGAGACGAGTGAAGTCGTTCGCCTGATGGCTCTTCACGCTTGCCCATAACAGATAAACGCCACTAAAAATTTTGAACTTCAACAGTTCAAAACCCTGGATGGCAATGCACCGCGCTTGTCACCCCGAGATATAAGATTTCAAATCTCTGTGTGCCCTGTAATTTCGCTGGAAACATTGCCCTTCAATCTGGAATACAGTAGTGTTTGCACTCTACTGCTTGGCGGTTGAATAACTGGCAAAAGTGTGGTACTTCCCCAGGCGGACCCCTGCAAAAGAGTCCTACCACTACAAAAGTTTTATTACTTTGCGATGTCCAATATTTAAATGTACTGTTATCACTTGCTTGCAGATCTAGGAATGTTTTCGATCGGGAAGTATCAGCTGCAACGCAATAAAACATTGATACAGTTGCAATACAGTTACTGTGATTCGACATAGAATCAAAGTTACCGACATAACTCAAAGGATAGTAGTAAGCTGAAGTGGCAGTGGGCCGGCCACATTGCACGAAGAACCAATAACCGATGGGGTGGACTAGTTTTGGAGTGGAGACCACGTTTAAGCCAACGTAGTGTAGGACACCCTGCGGCCAGGTGGAGTGACGACCTGCGTAAAATGGCCGGTAAAAACTGGATGCAAAAAACTGCCGACCGAGTTCAGTGGCGTGCATTGGGAGAGGCCTATGTCCAGCAGTGGACAGATGCAGGCTGATGATGATGACAGTTGCAATGCGACAACGAAATATTGGTCTTCTATAACCCAAAAACTGAAAGTCAGAGTACTGAGTTTATAGCCCAAGTGACAACCAAACGATAAGAAACGACCATCTGGATTTGATCTTATTGCAAGGCTAACGCAAAGCTTGATTTACTGTTTAGTTTCCCTTCAGGTCAGTATCTGAATGGAAACTTTTTAAACGCAACTGAAAAAACGTAATACCATCATTGAATTCATTCAATACCACCTGTTTAACAGACTTTTATTAGCTTTGTATATCTATGTAAAGGAATCTTTGAACGTGATTTTCACTCCTTTCAAAACGTCGGATTGATTTGAAACTTTGCACACTTATCAAGGACCGATGACAATGCAATAATTCAAATAGTTTATCCCATTATCCTTACCAGGATCTTCAGGATTAGCGATTTTAAATCGTGTTTTTTTTTATACTACTAGAATTATTTCAACCACCTATAAGTACTTATTTTTGTTTCGACGTGTCAATGCAATATTTAAATTCACGAAAGATTTATGGCATAATTTATTTTCAAATTTGATTTGATAAAGTCATAGAGATGAAGTAGTTATACAAGATTACACGGAATGGCTATAAGCCGAAAAGATATTGTACTTACTCATAATTATGAACAACTGAACTTAAAATCGGACCACCTAGAAATCGCATCGAAACGTCTCGTCGAGTATGCGAATGACATTTTTCTATGAATATATTTTTTGCAATTTTATAGGGTTGATGTCTTAAAAATAGTACACCGTTCTGTGTAACTATAGGTATTTTTATACTTTTTTCAGTAAAAGTCTTCAATAAACTTATCACAGTTGAAAGAGTTTAAAAAAAGCCAAATTCTCAATTAGGTAAGTATGCTTATATTTTATGTTATAATATAATTACTATGTTTACGTGCTAAATTAAAAACCTCTACCGTTTGTTACCGTAGGAGTTATTTTATTCATATTTACTATTTAAAAAATACAGATTTTTTCGTAAAATCTTTATCAAATTATCTATTAGTAAATGTTGTTGTTAACTTAATGATATCGTTTGGATGTAACAGATATTTTAAAAAGTACATCTATTTTCAAAAGCAAAGAACTGAGAAACCCCGTAGGGAGGGAAGGTACAAGGCTATATTTTTACTTGCTCTCACTACAGGAAATATATTATTACAAATCCTTATCGGCTTCGTTTGTTTTCTATGAATTTTCGATTTGATTGCTCAAAAGAACCAATAAAAGACAGGGTTATTTTGAATAACTGGCTTACTTATTCTGATGTCAGGTTAAATTGTGTGTACTCGCCTACTAATAATAAATTGGTACCTATGTTTGTTAGTATGGCATAATCATAAAATTTGTATTACTTTTGGAGTCGCTTTGCGGGCAATGCGGGCAAGCTACGAGTATGCTCGGAGTTTCTTTGCCCGATTAAATCGGGAACGAGGATATTCAGCAAAAAAACTACAGTCACCGACATAGCTGCCAGGATTTGCAAGTTGAAGTGGCAATGGGTAGGCCACATCGCTCGAAGAACCGACAACCGATAGTGAAGAAAGGGACTTGAGTGATGACCACGAATCGGCAGACGCAGCGTAGGTAGATGCCTCTCACTAGATGGACCGACAACATCGTGAGAGTCGCGGGCATCCAGTCCAGTGGATACGGATGGCAGGAGGGTTTCTAAGTAAGCTGTTATATTGTTAATCAGAAAACTGTTTAACAGGTTTTTACCCGACTGCGCGAGAAGGAGGGTTATATTTTTCGAGTGTACGTATATGTATGTGTGATGGTTTCTTTGGCACGCCCTACAGCCTAAACGGCTTAATGGATTACGACATGTGATGTGTCATTGGAATCGTTTTAATTGCGGGAGCGGCAGAATTCAAGATGGCAACCGCGAAAAAAAAGAGGGGAAAATAGTAAATAACTTTGCTTAAGTCAATGTTACCATCATTACGTAGAGCTCAGCCAATTTCAAAAATATATAACACTACTATGAAATATTCAGTAGTTTACGAGATATAGCGGTATGAAAGAGTCCTGTATCTGCTACGAGTAGGTATACAGCGCGCCGCTGTTACTTTTCAGTTACATTAATACAATGCAATCGGGTTTCGGGTTATATATTTTTATTTACTGGTTTGAAGAAATTATTACACCAATCTGTGTTTCTGTTTCAAGGGTTACCAACATAAAATGTATAGTGCCAAATGACTGAAAAAATTCACATGTGTATCTTTTAGACGCTGCTGTCTATGGTCCATCAAAATTTAATACGATAATTATGCATTTAACTGACATTATACTTTTTTTAACGGCTTAAGTTTTGGTGAACTTAAATAAAACTGATTCCATGATTATCTTTTTTTTGTGGTGAATCTGTTAAAGACTTGGGGCCTTACTTAAAAACGTTACTCAAGTTGATCTATGTTTTAAAATGCTCTCTCAACTTCTCGGTGACGGCAATCGTCACACGCGAAAACAAGACGGAGCATATTTAAGCGTATGTCAACTTGAAGTAACGTTTTTAAGTAAGGCCCTGTTTGTTATTAATTTTAAGAGATGATTAAGTACAAAATAAAACCACTATAATAAACTACCAACCATGTAAGTTATAAAAATAAAATACTAAAAAGAATACTAAGCTCATAATAAGTTCACAATTCATACTAATTATAATCACATGAATTAAAAAACTTTACATAGTGGTAAAAATAATCTAATACAAAAAGCATAAAAGATGTACTTTTTGAACAAATTAATTTAATAGCATTGCTATGATGTTAATGCACGAATTATTTATTTAAATTATTAAGATAATTCAGGTGTTTAAATTCAGAACAAAATTAACTTAAAAAATCCAAGACTTACGTACCAAATTTTTACTAAAAAAATTGTACACAATTTGCCTGAAACTTTTCTAACGTTCGTAAGTTAACACAAAAACAATAATTGAACTAAAAATATAGCTTCAATAACTTAGGTAGTGATTAGAACAGTAATTAGTAATGTATTGGTTTAAAATGCAAATATCTTTGAGTTTTTTTTTTTGCGGCAATTAAATTTAAAAAATCGATTTGAGGTAAGGTTTTCTATTTAGAATAATATTTATTGCTACAAAGATATTTAATTTAAACTATAGTTTCCACATAAAAAGTGCGTGAAATAAAACAAAAATGCAAAAAAAAAAACGTTTTTTTCTTATAATATATCTACTCACCAGCAAGTCAGGCAAATCCGAAACACTTGAACTTTTACAACGTCGACAGTTACTGTTGTAACCCACAAGGGTTTTTGAATAACGACGGGAAGGTTCGGCGGTCGAATGCGCTTGGGCGGCATTTGCGCCCGCTTTTAAACGCTCTCCATAGAGCTACAAACGCGCCAGACGCGGTAGATGGGCAAAAACGTAGGGATTCGTGTAGGTGGATATGACGTAGGTGTGACGCTATAGGTACATATTGGGGACTCTTGTGCATTTGTCGAAATTTTCTGTAAGGTATACCTTATTACGTGATCATTCATCCTAAGCTGGACTTATGGATTATAACGTGTTGAACGGGAGTGTGTCAAAACAACATATACAGAATCTTTGATTTAATGATTGGATCAGATGCAGTTTTTTTTTCTTGACTACAACCTTTACTTAAATATCTTATTGATATAAATTACTAGTAGTACCTTGGGGTTTTACCAGTTATTTTGCAGGAACCATTAATTTTCCGGGATTTAAAATCCAGTATAGTTGTATAATTGTTGTCCAGCCAATATGTACATCCAGGGTATACGCTACTCTGTGCCAAATATTGTTTAAATCCATTCGGATATTATGGATTTCATTGCGGACAAACGTGCACATTTCGTATTTATAACATTAGTGTGTTGTACGACAAAGTACAATAAAAAAAAGTTGAATGCCCATTGTACCTATGTTCGGGCCTTGTTCACAGTTTGTCATTACGAATTTTGACAAGTTTAGTTTGCGTACGCTGAATGTGTTTACAATTTCTTTTTTCGTGTTCATTTTTTACTACTCATTCTTCATTTGGACGTTAAATAAATTCTTCACACTTCTATGTAGTTAAATTCTTTCTTTTGGTTATATGATTTCACACTTCGAATTCTGCTTGTCCTGTCAATTTAACTTAATGAATCGAATCAGAAACGAATCTTTACTTTATTTTTTGCAATTAGAACGAGTCTCAACACTACCTGTGCCTATATTACAGTTTAAATAAACCATAACTTAAATTTAAGCCACTGCATAAATTTTGTTTCAAACATTACACCTAAAAACTATAGCAATGAAACTTGGTTACAAATTAAAACTGCATTATGTCGAGCCATTTTGGAGGAAAATGGCATCCAACAAACATGCTATCGTACTATAAACGAATAAACCGTCTCCGTTTCGTTTTGGGTAAAAATATATAAATAATAATAAACATCTTAAGAAATAACATTAAAAATGCTTACATTGCTAGGTACTTTTGTTACTGTACTTCATCTAAGTAATTTAAGATACAATTTAATTTATAATTCATAAAATAACCCGATCAAAAACACATTGACCTTTACTATTTAACAAGCTTGTACCCAAAATTTACAAAAGTGCCGCCTCCACGCCTTTCCCCGCTCTATGCTATCCCGCCCTACGTTCGCCGACCACTCGCAACTCAGATTTGAAAACTGAATAACGGGAGAGTAGAACAGCAATACTCCCAGCTAGTTGTGTCCCGTTCTCGCCGTAAGTTGACGTTGTAGTGTCAAGTTATTAAACATGCAATCAGTTGATTGTTGTTTTTACCACTCTAATGGAGTAGGAACCACTCTGGAGTGGCCTAATTACAGGTATGTGTGATGATTAATTCCGTTCTTTATCACCTAAGCAACAGTACGCAATGAGTTTTGATTTCCTCATCATCATCATCATAACCAGTCTGTCTAACTGGACTTATGGGTTTCTCCATAGCCACGCTCCCCAGCCCGATTTTCTTGATGTGATTTGACAAGCACGCATCAGGAAGACCACCCTAAATTAATGTTTTTTTATTTATGGTTAAAAGATCTACAGTTTGACTATAACTCACAGCTAAAGGGGGGCGGCTATCTCACTCTCACGTTTTCAACATTTAATAAGATAAAAATCTCTGAATGAGAATAAAAAAAAACTATTGGGCATTCATCATCATATCAGACATAGGGCGTCCACTGCTGGACATAGTCCTCCCCACCGATTTCCAGAAGGACCGGTTGCAAGCGGCCTGCATCCAGCGTTTTCCTGCTGTCTCTTTTAGGTCGTCTGGTGAAGATTATTGGGCATTATCTTAAGAATACCATTACAAATATCACAAATTTAAAATTGCAGTCTCTGAGAATTGGTTTGGTGCGAACTTTTGACCTTTTGAAATTATGTTGTTACTATATTCTGATTTTCACATTCAGATTTTTACATATAGTAATCGGTCTTCTTATATTCTCATTCATTGTCTTTTTTTTCTTTTGGTGTGTTGAAAACGTGTAAAATAGGTAGCTGTGGCTTTTGAGCGTAGCTTTAAGATGGAGCACGCTTTTCCAAGAGATGCCTATTGACTATATTGTCTTGAAGAGATCCAGGTTGCGGAGGCAGAGAGAGCATAAATCACAGAAAAGAGAAGTAAATAGAACGGCAACGAGAAGGAAAATCTGTCACCACGTATTGTGACAGAACCTTGATTGAACATTCTTATTTATGTCAACGCGTCCAACTCCGCGTCACAGTTGCTAACACAGTCACTTTGGTGCAATGGGTTCATTCATATGGGTGCAAGTGGCTACAACATTTTTTTTACAAAAATGCCTTGACATCTATGTTCTAATTTAAACAAAAAAACATCGTATCTGTGGCATAAATAGTAGTAGTCGGCTTTTTGTCCGTGATGATGAAGTCTATCTCGTTCTTTGTTCGTCCACCGGGGCTTTGCCACGTCCACTTCATTTGGGGATGTTTCTTGAAAAAGGAGTCTGCGCATAGTAGGTATTTTGAACACATTTTGGACGCGTGTAACCTAATTCTAGGTACTGGTGAACAACCGTGATAGTTTATAACGTATTATTCCGGATTATATCCCGATGGGGCAGAGTAGGCGTGTCCCTCTGCAAACGGAACAGTGTGAATCACACTGTTCCGTTTGCAGAACGTTTCCGTTAGCATCACACTGTGTGATGCTATATCGATGTTGAGTGCGGATTTTACTAAAGTTTACTTACTTTAGAATCGATGTCCTATCGCGGAAATAGAATGGTCGATAAACTTATCTATGATAGTTACAATAAGTCAGTTCCTCAGCTGTCATATTGTCAGGAAACTGGAAATTCGTAGAGTAAAATCGCGGGGAGTCACTAGTTTTGTATGTTTTCACAATTTTTGCGTTTCATTCGTGGTATCGATTATCGATGAATAATCCCGCAACAACTATTGTTTATGGCTGGCGGTACACCGTTCAAGGTACCGTAAATGAAAACGATAATAAAGTATTTTTTTTACCTACCGTCCCAACCGACCTCCGGACCGGAAAAACTGACTTCAAGACTACACCTACATGTCCATATTATCCTATAAACTAAAAATAAGATTGGCTGATGTGTCTGTGATGACAGATAAATCAGAAATTGGAAAAATCCTCATCAAAATTATTTCTGAAGGAAACCACAAACCAATAAGTCATCTGTGTACAAAAACATGAAAATGTAGTAACATAGTATGTTTTAAACACTGAGGTTTTGTTAATGTAAATTGTTGAATAGTCATGATCAATTTAAAAAAATTACCAGGTGGAGGGGGTCTATATCTATCCGTGCTGGTTGCATTCGAGGATTATCTCTATCACTAGCATAACATTTCTATAATGGGATTATCACAGACATAATCTCTGTGGGTTTTTATTTAGCTCTTTACCATGTTATTGCAGATATCAGAGCAAATAAATGCTTAGATTTCTTGGATTCTTGGATGCACGATACCATAGTTTAAGCAATAGTTGTTAAATGACAGTGAAGGCGTCTTTTAATTTCAAATTTGCAAGAAGACTAGACGGACTTGTTTAGACGGACAAATTAATCAAGTATTAGGTACCCACATCCGTCTCTACTACCTCTCTCAGGACCTGAATCTTAAACACAAACATAAATTCTTATTAATCAGTACCAAGTTTAGATAAGTTTAAAAGTTTCCATAACTTATGCAAACGTGTTGTAGGTGTAGTAGAGTGTTTTGCTAAGGGATTTGTAAGTTTCAACTAAGTTTCCACAGCGCCTAGGGTTACCAGATCAGACAAGCAAGGTAATATGCCTTAGTACAATTATCGTTCGTGTTCAAATGTCCGTAACCGGAAGACGCAGCGTAGGTAGGCCTTCCACTATATGGACCGACGACATTGTGAGAGTCGCGGGCATCCAGTGGATGCAGATGGCAGGATTTCGTTCAGTGTGCGGGTTAAAGGGGAAGGCCTATGTTCAGCAGTGGACGTCTTCTGGCTGATGATGATGTTCAAATATCTGTCTCTTTCATATATTTCTTTCACAATACTGCTAAATCGCAGGCTTTTCTCATTTTTAGCCATTTTAGTTGTCTGCTAGGGAGTTCGAATAAAGGCATCCAGCCTGATTTAGACCTGATGCGACCTGCCACCTTACCATATCTCCCTTGTCTGTTTGTTCTGAAGGTTACCAACATATGTAAATATATACCTTCCTACCAAATTATTTTATTTTGTACTCGATTGTACTTACTTTACATAAACAAGGTATTTGTTAGCTGGGTGCAAAACCGTAAGGGGTGATAGTTTAGGGATTTTGAGCATTTTGCTATATTTGTTCGTAACAAGTCTGAATTATTGTTTTTATTTAAATTCAAAGGTTTTCTGTAATGAATAATTTTAAGTTTTTTTTAAGGCAATCCAAAATAATCAGTGAATTATAAATCACTCATCAAATTTCGTTACTCGCATATATCTAAATTTGTCTGTTTAAGATGTCATAAACGGGAATTATCCCCAAAATTTTCATCCTTGAAAAAAAAACCACCTACAAATTGGGACCATTTAAAAACCCATTAAAACCGGATCCACAATTGGTGGATCACAAGTCACAACACACAATCGCGTTACACAAAAAAACAGAACACAGAAACACAGAAGTTGAGAAAAACCTCCTTTTCAAAGTAGTACAATATTGATTATAGTTTAAAAGTAAAAGTTCATTTCAGTAACTTAAATAACATTCCATCTATATCTGCGTAATAAAATAACAAAAAATAAAATAAGTAAAAAATGAGCTTATTATATCCTTAAAAAGGCAAGCTCATGGAAGCTCTACCTTAGACAAACATTTGCAAACGCTTGTATTGTTACATAGGTACCAACTTACCAAGTAGCAGCCAGTTGGTGCAATGTGGTGATAACTTTCGGAGCGCATACACACTTAGGTACACGGCTTAGTCCTTACAAATGATACTTTGTTTGTTTCTTTTATACAAATACGACCTCTTTAATGTCGATGGTATTTTTATGGCCGTTATTTTGTGCGAGAGCTTTTAGGCTACTGACAAATTATACTAACATTTTTATTCACATGCTGTAATAATATAATTGAGTACTGGCAAATATCTTCAAACATTGCCCTGACTGCTCAATAGTAAATTTTTATGTCTCCTTGGTGAAACAAACTTCGCAGACGCAAGGACAAAAGGTATGTAGGAACTAGAGGATTTTGACCACGCGAGTCCGCGCATTATAGACTATAGTGTGTGCAAGGGTACGCACAAATTTTCCCCTCACTACGCCGTTTATGTTTAAAATGTTTATAATAACTTATAAATAATATGACGTCATCAAACCCAAACCTATAGGAATCAAAGAAAATAAATTCTCAGGCATAACTAATAACTGCTATCAAATAACACCTACACACAAAACAGATATTGAAATTCCTCAACCAAATATCGGCCCGGCTGGGAAATGAACCCAAGACCTCCTGCGCAGAAGGCAGATAATTCAAAGTGTCCCAAATAGACACATTCCATTTATTCTAAAGATTAATAGTTAACGGACATTAATAGACAATACCAATCACCGCAAAATTAAAAATGCCAACAAAAAAAAGGAGTTAGCAATTCTCTCTGCGGCCTGCGAACGTGCTTCAGAGATGGCATAATTTTTTTCCAATAAGTTTTGAACAAACATTCTATGAAATTGCATATAGATTTATCTGTATTTGGACTAAACTCACTCGAACCAAATACATAAATATAAAATATATATTTTATATATATTTTATTTTTATATTTATTTCCTTTATTATGTCATAAAAATTTAAAAAATTGGGAAAATTAAATTTGTGCAAATTTTAATGATAAAAATAGCCCAGAATTCTTTCGGGATACCAACTCAACGAAACAACTATAATCAATTCATATCAAGAATTTCATTTCAACTATTTTATATTTTACCAGTGTCGAATTATTGTGCTCGGCTCAGTGTCAGGTGTTACGAGGCTCAGAGCCGTGTGGAGCATCCGACGCATAGATCAGAGTATATATCGGATCCGAAGATACTACTAAACTCTCGGTAGAGAGTAGTATATTCCTTGCGCCAAAATGTATTGTTGAAACTTGAAACCTTTTCCGTGCCAAAGTACCGGCGCGCCTGCGCCCCTGCGGGCTACGGATTCTCCAATCAAATTGACATTTTTGTGTTGTTTTATGTTATTTGTAATTACTATTTTTATTGTACTATTGTATATCCTCATATCCAAGAAATATGTAAGTGTGTGGTCCTCAAATTCCATGTCGCTGTCTTCGGATTTAGCTAATGTTGGTCGAAGGACAAGTAGCGACGATGTTGAGCTGGTGCAGTGTCCGCATTGTCCCCAGGCTCGATACTTTAAGGGTCAACGCGGCTTAAATGTACACATTGGTAAGGCACATAGACCATGTACTCAGAGTGTTAGTTCCAGCCGCTTTGTTTTACCTTCCTCAACTTCTCATACACAGTCATCTCTTTCTCCTCAAATATCCCAACCCTTTTGGCAATACATCTCGAGTCTGAAATCATCCGTACCTGTTGTAAAACGCATACCTCGTGGTGCACGTATAATCATAGCCCAAAATTTATCAACAAGAATAAAAAAAGCCATAACTGAAAATTCTGATCAAGCCTGGGAACAGTTGCTGGCATTCTCTTTTCAGGTTCTCCACGCTTCTTCCTCCCAAAAATCACTCACCTCAACTTTGAAAAATAACTGTACTAATATTATCCCACTAAACCAACATATAATTCCCAACACATCAAATAATGTAAATAGTCGCCAGATTTCCACCCATAATTTTGCTCATAAAGTGGAATCAAAAGTGAGTGATGGAGACCTGAAAGGTGCAGCCCAACTTTTATTCTCAAGTGACGTTGTCGCACCAGATACGCCAGAAACTTTATCTGCTCTAATTGAAAAACATCCACCCTCTTTAACACCTCCCCTCCCGCAGCCTTTGGCGTCTCAACCTTCTGTCGAACCACTTCAGGTTTCAGAAAAAGACGTCAAAGGTGCATTGATGTCTTTTAAGAATGGTTCGGCCGGCGGTCTCGACGGACTGACTCCGCAACACATAAAAGATTTAGTGTTTGGAGGTACCGGCGACGCTGGTCGGGCCCTTCTACATGACATTACCACACTTATGAACTTTATGTTACTCGGCAAAGTGAATGAAAATACAGCTTCGTTACTATATGGTGCAAACCTTTGTGCACTTAAAAAAAAAGATGGTGGTGTTAGGCCTATTGCCGTAGGTTGCACCTATAGAAGGATTGCTTCTAAATTGTGTTGCAAACACATCCTTTTAAATCTTACGGAAAAGTTTCAACCTTTGCAGTTGGGGTTTGGGAGCAAAGGTGGCTGTGAGGCAGCCGTGCATGCATTACGCACTTTTATCAGTCATAATGGAGGCGAGGTAATTTTGAAGGTGGATGTAAAAAATGCTTTCAACTCTGTTGATAGAACAGCTATTTTGAATGAAATCCAGGATTCTATACCAGAAATTTACAGTTATCTTTGGCAATGTTATGGTTGTGAGTCGAAATTACTCTACAGGAATAATTTAATTAGTTCCTGTACAGGTTGTCAGCAAGGTGACCCACTCGGACCTGCTATCTTTAGTCTTGCTATTCATCCCATTATTTCATCTCTCAATTCAAAATTAAACATGTGGTATTTAGATGATGGTACTTTGGGAGGTGATGCGAGTACTGTACTTCAAGATTTGGAATTGTTAATTGGTAAATTCCAGGAAATTGGTTTGGAGCTGAACTTTTCTAAATGTGAATTGTTCTTTTCTGATGTAGTGCCTCTTGACAAAAAAAATGAGCTCATAAGTAAATTTAATGTTTTGGCCCCAAACATAAAAATTCTAAATAAACAATCACTGCGCCTTCTAGGTGCTCCAATTTTGGAAGATTCTTTTTCAGATTTCATTAATGAACAACAAACCAAATTTGAAGCAACATCTGACCGTCTTCTTAAAATACATTCCCATGTCGCATTTCATATCATTAGGTTTTGCTTATTCGTTCCCAAGCTCACATACGTTCTTCGGTGTTGCCCTTTCTGGAACCATAATGTACTTTTGTCAAATTTAGATGTTACTATTAAAAATGTTTTATCCCAAATTCTAAATTGTTCTCTATCAGATAAATCGTGGTGTCAAGCTTCCCTTCCTATCCGGTTTGGAGGCATTGGCATCCGCAAAATTACAAGTGTTTCACTTCCAGCATTTCTGTCTTCAGTGCACAGCTGCGGTGGGCTATTCTCTAAAATTTTAAGGCCTGCATTAGGCAGTATTCCCGTGCTGTACTTAGAAGATGCGAGAAATGATTGGAGTGCAATCTGTCCGGGTGAGTCTTTCCCTTTAAGTCCGCGTTCACAGAGGCTTTGGGACGAGCCCTTATGCAAAAAAGTTGAAAAAAAATTATTACAAGATTGTGATAATGTTTCGGATCGGGCTCGTCTCCTTGCCACGAGTGAACGTGAGTCTGGCTACTGGTTGCAGGCAATTCCTTCTTCTAACATTGGGACCCTAATGGATAATTCCAGTTTTTCAATAGCCATAGGCCTGCGTCTGGGCATCCCTAGAACAGAACCCCACTATTGTCGCTGCGGAAGCGAGGTTGATCGCTCTGGGCACCATGGTTTGTCTTGCCGCCGCAGTGCTGGACGCTTCTCACGCCACGCCGCTCTGAACGACGTCATCCGTCGGGCTCTTGCCACCGTTAACGTGCCGGCTTGCTTAGAGCCGAACGGTATTTCACGTGACGATGGCAAGAGGCCTGATGGCTTGACGTTAATTCCCTGGAGTCGTGGGAGGCCTTTAGTATGGGACGCAACTTGCGCTGATACGCTGGCTCCCTCTCACCTCCAGAGCACATCAAGAGCGGCTGGTGCAGCAGCGGAAGTGGCGGAAAGCCTCAAACGGAGGAAATATGAATCTCTCGGCGAGGGATACATATTTCTTCCATTTGGAGTTGAAACCATGGGCCCGTGGGGTCCGGCCGCTCGGGGTTTAGTTAAAGAGCTGTCCAGACGCCTCATAGATGTGACGGGTGACCAAAAAGCTGGCGCTTACCTTGGCCAAAGAATAAGTTTGGCCATTCAACGTGGTAATGTCGCTAGCTTTTTAGGTACCCTACCCGAAGACAGTGACCTTAATGCAGTTTTTTACCTGTAGTTTATAGTTTTGGATAGGTATTCAGTTTTATTTAGGTATTTATTTAGCTACTTTATTATTTTAAGTTTTAGTTTTTAGTTAATATTTAAGTTTATGTTAATTTTCTGTTATTTAAGTTACCTTTGTTTCAATAAATATAATTATTATATTTTTCACATAAGAATGTTATACAAAGTAAGTTCGAACTCATTGGTCCAAACAAGTGTACCGCTGTGTGCTCTAAACGCGACTCATTTCTATGTGGCTCTATTCTGATCCTGAGTTCCTACCTAAGCTGTGCTACTACTATTATAATAGTCTATGGTCTCAAATGAACCTCCCGAGTACTCCCCGAGGAGGGTTCTCAGAGGCTCGTTCGAGATGTATGTAAATTTTCATTTGCAAGATTTGCATACGTCAAGGGACTGAGTTCCGGCTAATGTAGGATAATTGTTGGACAAAAAGTTGTGCGATTTTTCCCCTGGCTACGTTTGGACGGTCTCATGAAGAAATTAGATTGCAAAGTTTGATAATCAAATGCAAGAGTTTTGAATTGTGAGTGTGGATTTGTATTGCTATATTTACTTGGCATTTCATTTTTTCAATACATAGGTAGGCGTGGGTTCAATTGCCTATACTCGGTCCAAAATTGTATCATCATCAGCCTATACTAGTCCACTGCCGATCTTCGGCTTTTCTTTTCTATCCACTGCCAACTGACTTACGTATATTGTTACTCCAACAAGTCTCAGGGCGTTTTACGTTACGTCCTATAAAGTTGAATGAATACCGTTAATTACTTTTGCTAGTTTTTTGAACGTAACAGCTGGTAGCCAATTTAGTACAGCAAAATATTAAAAGGAAATTATTTCCTTCATTTTTTTTAGTATTACTACTGTCAGTGATAAAAACAATTTGGACCAAGTATAAGTGAACATCAAGTTGATGCTAAACCAAAAGTTAGAAATTAAATTGTACTCAAAATGAAAGTCTCAAAAATATGTTGTCTCACTCGCTCGCTTTTTCTCTTTCTATCTCTTTCGGTCTGCTCACCCAGAATTTATCTCATTCGCGCAGAATTCACCCACGCTTCACGACTATAACCCTTTCATCCCAGGAAAGAGTTGTAAAAACAGTAAAATTAAGTTTTTAAAACAGGTTTTCGGTTTCAGGAGTAAAAGAAGATAACTCCACGCATCATTTATTTGATCACCTACTCTTAGTTAAATTTGGTGTACTTAATATTAGTATTTTACTCCAATTCGTCGTCCTCATCATCTTCATTGGCATTGTTTCTCGGAGTCGGTTGTGGTGGAGTAGCACTGACCCCCTGACGTCTCGTATTAATCTTATCAACCAAATCCACCTTCTGCATCGTTACCCTGACCAGATCTTTCAAAATCTTCCTAATATCATCGTCTTGGTTGATCAAGCTTTTGATCCGATCTTTCGTGAAGCCATAGTCTCGTCTAGTGCCTAACATAGACGGTATTTGTAACCTCATCGGCTGTTTGGCTTTCTTCTTTCTGGCTCTGGAAGCTGGCTGGACTTGCGGCTGGATAGGTGCACTTAGTGGCCCGATAGGTGGAAAAACTTGTTCTGCTCCCATTGTATTCTGCTGAGCGTGAAAAGAGGAACTTGGGTCGCACTCGTTCCCTCCACATGTGATCGAGCAGCACATTTTTGGGAATGGGCAATCCATCGCTCTGGGCTTGGGAGGAGCTTGAAGTCTTTCAATTGGTGGAAGAGTGGAAGATCCATCGTTTTTATTCTTCTGGCAATCTTTGAAGTATAACAAGTTCTCTATGCTTTCGTCTGATGATGAGACGTACTTTTTCGAAAATACGTTAATGATATGTAACGATAACAGAATCTGGGAATAAACCAATATAATTAAAAAATGGTTATGAGTTAGATTATTGTCATCCATGCCATTGTAACTATTTTACAGCATAATTATTCGAATATATTACAGCATAAATTATATTAATTATTATTTGTAGACTATAGTTTGCCCACGACTTTATTTGTCCTGTAATAAACATAGTTCATGTTATCCAGAGTTAGAATAGCTTTCAGTTGGAATAAGAATTGTCAAACATGACTTTTTAGTGTTAGATATATAACCTCTTACAAACATACAAAGTTTCAAAAGTGTTAAACTTTTCATAATTAAAATAATTGAAATGTTGTATTGTTTGTATACTATTATCATTACTGGGTTATAAAAAGAAGGATTATTTTTATACACGTGCAGATAGAATGTTTTCGGAATTAAATAGTAGTTGTTGCGAACTTTTGGAGTAAAGTTAAATTACGTTTAATTACGTCGAAACTAATAATAACAAAGATATAAAGATATAAACGCAGGAGCGGCTTTATAGCGAGCCGTTGGTGAGTGGCGACACCGCGTACCCCTATTCCATGGGGCTAAATGAGACCCCTGACCCCTGGCTTGCCTTAACCGGCCGTCCAGGGGTGGAAACCGCAAGAACTAAGACCCTAAGCTCCAGGGTGGAAGTGTTAAAGGGCATAACGCTGCGAGTAGCACTTTGTGAAAGTGCAGCACACCTCTCTACACCCTAAGCCACCCACGCCGATGTTACCCCTCCGGTGCCAAGATACGGCAGCCTATATGGGGGGCCCATTCAGTGGGTGGCAAGTCATCACCTGCCTAAATATATTTTGAGATGAGACAGGATAAGGCAGGTGCCGTTTCTCATTCTATAGATCTGTTATTCCATCCACAAGTTGTTCACCTCAATAGCCCAGTCTTTTTTAATCCTATACTGTACAATAGATTTATATTCCTTTTTATACATATTTCATAGTTGCATGTGTTTTATATTCTTGGTGTTGGCTTCGGCTCCACAAATGCCCACCAAATGTCCGGGCTAGACCCGAGAATTTAATGAAACAAAGATATCATATAGAATAGCTAAGATATTCTAGAAAGTACACAGTTTGCTAAACAAAAATGTAACTGAAGATGAAAATAATCCACTAACTACTTACGATTTGATAAAATTCCATGATTTATAGTTTGAAAACGCCACCTAGCGCGGCGCACGTTTTCAAAACCACAACGCGTTGAAGGTAATTGCCAAATTGTTTTGAAAACAAAGTCATTACATACACTTAGGTACTAACTGTTTGTAGTTGTACTCGATTACAGTGAATGCTTACGGAAACATGTAAACTGTTTAAAAAAAAAGAAACTGTTTTCAATTTCGAATATTTTTCGTAGGATATTTTTGTTTTTAGAAATAAGTAAATATCTAATAACATTTTTAAATAAGCTTTTAGCCTTAGCATAGAAACGGTGAACCACCATCTTGGCGCTGCCCTGCCCTCATAAGCCCATGAACGGTATCTCAGCCTATATAGGTGTATTTCGAGAAAATCGAGTTTTTGTGAAAGTTGAGTTTGTGTTACCTTAATGACATATAATTTAATTTATTTTCACTTATGTGCCTATGTTAGGACCAATATATTTCTTAAATATATGTTTAAAAACCCAATATTATTGTTTTTGTTTTTATGATGTTTTTGTTTTTATGATGTTGTTGTTTTTATGAGATACCGTCATTTCGTTTAAAAATAATAGTTTTTAAACATGAGTTTCAAAAAGAAATAAATCTGTTTCGTGTTTTATTTCAATGTTCCAATGTAGATACGGCTATTTTGCTTACTCCATCTGGTGTGAAATTTTGTAAGCTATCAGATGCGCGAATAAACAGAAATCTCTTTTTTTTTTTTTTAGTTACCGCTCTTGGGCTTATGAGGGCAGTGCGGCCATTTTGAATATATTACGATATTGGGTATTGTAATGTCACCACAACTAAAGTTTATGCAACGTTTCAGCAAAATCGGTTAATATGTACCTACTGGTTTTAACTCAGCTTCCAAGATTTGACCTGAAGGTAAATAAAAGCTTGCAAAGTAATATCATATACTACCCGCGGTTTCACCCGCCACGCCATCGATACAGACGTAGCTATAATACTCGTATATATTAATATAATTCAAACATCTATGTGCAGCTATAATATATAATATAGCAGCGAGTGTGGTAACACAGAAAGTATTGAAAATATATCGTTATATAGCTATGTGTCATAGCTATAAGCACAGCTATGACTCATATTAATATATATTATAGCTACGTGTGTGATGGGCTTTATGCATAACAGAAAAGAGAAATTACTTTGGTAATTATACTAAATTTCATTTAAATGCATTCAGCTGTTGCGGTGTTGAATGAGAATAAACATACACACTTATATACACAATTCGATACAAATTTTCCTATTTATAATGTTAGTTAGATCTTTTTCTTAGCTATAAGCTAGTATAATATAACATAAGTACAATATAAGAAGGTACACGGAACAATGCATGGTACTTAACCGAAAGGAGGCCATGCACCCACCAATATGAACAACTTTCACCATGAATAAAATCTTGCTCTACCATCATGAAAGGCTAGGGCCGGCGTTGACATAATCAATAGTAATTGTTAGCCTAGGAGTGAAAGTAACTTATTTAGTCCCGAGACGGGGTTTGGCTAATAGTTCGAAGGACTAAATAAGTCTTTAACCCCGAGGTAAACACTATGCTTATCATTACGAATACAATGAAACTAAAAATAAAAACATGAACTGACTAAAGAAAATATGAGTGTATTTTATTTTACACTGGCAAACGCACGAGAAGTGCGTGTAACATGGTTCAATACAAATGTGAAATAAAACTAGTTTTTTTTATAATTTGAGTGTCTGTCAGTTGTCAACTTTCACTGTCAGTTGAAAGTGATTCTCCCTAAGGCTGAAATGTATTATGTACTTTCAACCCGCTCCTCAGGCAACTTCAGACCTACTTTCCGAGTATGAGTAATGAAAACACACTTTTTTATCTATAATCTTAGTATGATAATTGATAGTGCATCCTGCACTTGCAAACGCCCATGTTCTAAGTTGAACAAATTAATTGCACTGTGTGCAAGTCGCACGTCTGATGTTTATTCCAGTATCAGTCATGATAATGCAAACCAACAATATTCCGTAATTGAAAATAGCCCTAGAGATACACAGCTTAATGAAAACGATAAATCGGTCTTATCTATACCTACTTCATTAAATTGCAATTCGATCTACGAATAACCACTTCAATCTAACAATAACAAATAAGTACCTCTGTTTACCGAGTTGCATCATTTGTTTAACACGCTTTTTAACTGACTTCCAAAAAGAAGGAGGTTCTCAATCTGACTGTTTCATATATTTATATATACTTTTTTTTTTCTTTGTTACCTCAGAACTTTCGACTGGGTGAACCGATTTTGATGATGCTTTTATTTATTTGAAAGCTGGTGCCTTCCGTGTGGTCCTATTTCAGTTTTGTCCAGTTCTGACATTTTTATGAAGTCGGTTTTTTATATTGATAAACGCAACTGAAAAAACGTAATACCACCATTGAATTCATTCAATACCACCTATTTAACACACTTTTATTAGCTTGGTATTTATTTAAGTAAAGGAATCTTTGAACGTGATTTTCACCCCTTTCAAAACGTCGGATTGATTTGAAACTTTGCACACTTGGACCGATGATAATGCAATAATTTATATAGTTTGTCTCATTATCCTTACCAGGATCTTCAGGATTACCTTTTTTGCGAGTTTTTATGGTTTTTAAACTGCGAGAATTATTTTATTCATTATTGGTCTTGCGTTTGACCATCAACTCGCCTGATGTTAAGCAATGATGCGGTCTACAATGGAGTACGCTTGCCTAAAAGATTCCGATTCACTCGTGTTTTAACACTCTCATTGTAACCATCGGGAACACCCATTCAAGCAGCGCATTCCACAGACTAGCAGTTCGCACAATAATTCTCTGTATGTATTAATAAAAAGAAATTATTTGTAACTAAGTATAATTTAAAATGACGTTGGACGCGTGACATAATACTGCGTGGCATGTTTCAGCTGCCAGCATGCTGGGTATGCTGCATCATCAACTTGAGCATTTGTATTGTCTTTAGACTTTTATACTCTGTGGGCAGTTCAACAGCTTTGTAGGTTGGTTAGCATAATTTGTTTAGTTAATAAAAGCACTTGCAAGTAAAAAAAAACATGGTTTGATTCTCTCAGAAAATGGTGTAAATATTTAATTGAGGATGCAATCATCAATTACATATTTTTACTATTTATTTATTAAACAAGTGGATCACATTAAAAACTGACTTAAAAATTATATGAAAAAAACGTAATAGGTGCCTATAAAATTTGAGGGTTGCCCTCGATTTCCCTGGGATCCCATCATCAGATCCTGACTTGGTGACAATGGAACCAAATTGGAAGTATACCCTACGGAATAATTTTTTTTTTATAAATCGTTCTACATTTGGCGTAGAAATCGGTAAACATACATTTAAAAAAACTAGAACATAGAATCGTCCTCCTTTTTTGAAGTTGGGTAAAAAGAGTAGATACTAACATAATATATTAACAAATACACTAGGAAAATTCATAATATAAAGGCCTAGCCTAACCGGATGCAGGGATCATGCATGCTCGCGCATTCGATGTTTTTTAAGATATATAATGACTGTCTATTTTTGAAACCTGTGCTTCGGTCATTTTACGATGTTAATATTACAAAATATTTATAACAATGTTTTTTTTTTGTTTTTTTAATAACCAGATTTTATGGGAAAATATGTTTATCCCATTTTTTGAGATCAAAATAATAAAAAAAAAAAAAAATTTTTTTAAATATTAACTTCGCAACATGACCAAAGCACCTTTTTTTCAAAAGTACCTATACACAGTCATTGAGTGAGATAGCGCTGCACCATAGAGTTTTCAGGCCGCCTGAAAGTCTCTGGCGCCTTACGGCTACCTGTTTTAAGCGATTGTGTTTAAATGATTGCGAAAAGTTGCGTGACCGCAAACCGTATATGGCGCATTCGCGTGATTTTCCGCACTGCGCTGTTTCGAGCCCGCGTTGTAAGGCCCCGGTTGTTGTAATAAAACAAACTACCGGGCCCAACAATATAACAACAAAAAACTGATGGACCATAAAAAATAAGTTTTATTTCAAAAAAGTTAACTGGTATTATGATATTTTCCATTTTCTTCATCATTTCTTTTTTTTGTTTTCGAGATCGGTATTATATGTTTTCATATTCATAATGAATGGACTATAACAAAATAAATTTTATTTAAAAAAGGTTATATGATAGTTTTATGATATTCTTCCATTTTCTTCATCATTTCTTTTATTTGGTTTTCGAGATCGGTATTATATGTTTTCATATTCATAATGAAATCATGAACTGGTTTAAGGTAAGTTTTTTTCTGATTAAGGACGTAGTCTTCTTTCAAGACCTGTTCGCAAGAATCATACCACCAAGGCCAGACCGAACCACCCTGAACAGAAAAATTATCATTTCATACGTTTTCTTATACTTCAAGTTTTTTTATGATTATCAGAGTCAGAGTGACGAGACTAGCGAAGTAGCTCGCCTGATGGCTCTTCACGCTTGCCCATAGCAGCTCAACGTCATTCAGAATTTTGAACTTCAACAGTTCAAAACCCTGGACGGCATTGCACAGCGCTCGTTACCCCGAGATATAAGATGTCAGATCTTTGTGTGCCCTGTAATTTCCCTAGAAACATTGCCCTTCAATCCAGAACACAGTAGTGTTTGCACACTGCTGCTTCGCGGATGAATAACTGGCAAATGTGTGGTACTTCCCCAGGTGGACTCTGCAAAGGAGTCCTATCACTACATTGTCCTAAATGGGACCAAATTGGAAGTATACTAGTGTAAGAAAATACCTACATCAGAGTCCATAGATGGTTCTGGTTTCGTGTCCTGCATGTTTTTACAGAATGCCACAGTAAGTAAATGAAACCCTTTTTTCATTGTTGTAGTCAGGTGCCTTTGGCGTGTCCCATCCTTTTCTTTGCTGGATTTCTTCATGAAGAATGAGTTGACTACCACTATGCATAGTGATATGACACTGATCTAAACAATAAGAAATATTTACCTTAAATATAAATACACAAACCGTGAGGAGCCAAAAGCAAATGGAACAAGTGGATCACATTAAAAACTGACTTCAAAAATATATTAAAACGTGATAAGTGCCTATAAAATTTGAGGGTTATCCTCGATTTCCCTGAGATCCCATCATCTGTGATGTCTTGGACATTAAATAATACCAGCTTTGATGGATTATTGCAGATTTTAATTAGTTTCTTTAGGAGCAAAAACAGATCGACGTCCTATCTTGAGAGCGAACAGGAATGAAGAGAGTGAACAATTTTTTTCTAATACAGACGTCAAAACCTAATAGATTGCATATTGCGTTTACATAGATCATTGATCTCACAGATAATCAATTTCTAACAATCTGATCCTGACCTGGTGACAATGGGACCAAATCGGAAGTATATCCAACCGAACAAAAGATTTTTTCTTTTTTAAATCGATTAACAGTTGGCGGAGTATTCTGTGAATATACTTTAAAAAAAACAGTGGAACATGGAACCGTCCTCCTTTTTCGTCGGTAAAATTTTGTTTTTTTAAAGATCTAATGAAGTATATTCAATCAACTAAACAGATTTTCATGAACTAAGAACACTATCGATTATGTCTCCTTTCAATAAAAAAGCTTTAATCAAAATTGGTTCAGCCGTTTGAGAGCTACGATGCCACAGACAGACACACAGATACACATATACACGGATACACAAATACACACGTCAAACTTATAACACCCATCTTTTTGCGTCGGGGTTAGTAAATAAAAATAAAAAGGGCCTATAACGGACATAGATAAATCTTTTTTTGTGTATAATTTACAACCTTGTGAAAATATAAACATTGTTCGATTAACTGATGACTGATGCCCCGGTGGCTCAGTTGGTAGTGAACCTACTTTCTGTGCTTGGGGGCGTGGGTTCGATTCCCATCTAGTACAAACATTTGTGTGATGAACATTTGTTTTAGTTCTAGATGTTGATTCTATTTAAGTATGTATTTAAAAATATATATATGTATGTATATCAGTCTCTGGCAGCCATATTACAAGCTTTGCTTAGTTTGGGGTCAGATGACCATGTGCGCAATAATGTCCCAGATATTTATTATTTATAACTTACATGCAATAATTTCATTAAGATAAAGTTCAAAAGTTAGAGCCTTGTAAATAAGTTACAGCAAAAACATTTTTTAATAAAGTTTTTACGTGGCTTTTAATGGTAACTATTTTACATACTCCCAATTAAGATAATTAAATTTGTTAATTAATTAATATTCGATTATTAACGTTTTTATAGTTTCTGTTTTTACTAGCAGAAGGAATTCATATGAACGTGACACGCGTAAGTTTTTTTTAGCTAATAATTATCAATATAAAAAAACCGAATGATAGAACTAGACCAAGTTAAAATGGGACCACACGAGAAGCAACAGCTTTCAAATAAAAAAAGAATCATCAAAATCGGTTCAACCAGTCGAAAGTTCTGAGGTAACAAACAAAAAATAATTTAAAAAAAAACAGTCGAATTGATAACCTCCTTGTTTTTAGAAGTCGGTTCAAAAGTATTAATGGTGCTGGTTTCTATAAGTGGTGTTAGCATAGCTCTGTATCTCAGATCACACAAATAAGGGAAATATGGCAAGGTTGGTACGAACGCATCAGACTCAAAGCAGGCTTGATGTCTTTGGTCGAACTCACCCAGCAGACGACATTGTCGCCCTTTTTAACCGACTTCCAAAAAAGAGGAGGTTATCAATTCGTTTTTTTATGCTTGTTACCTCCGAGCTTTTGACAGGGTGAATCGAATTTAATAAAAAAAATTGAAAGTTGGTGCTTCCCATTTGGTCCCATTTCAATTTGGTCCAGTTCTGATGTAGTCGGTTTTTTATATTGAGAATTATTGAATGTGGACTATTAGTTAGTTTATTGGTGCCGCTGTAAGTTTTGATGTATGCTTAAAAATTAATAAGTGAGCCGAACTTACATCTAGCGGGATTGGGAAAAAGTGAGTGAAACACCAAGACTTTCTGGACACGAACGACAATTGTACTAAGGCATATCTCCCTCGTTTGTTTCATCTGAGACTTGTACTTTTGTTTTGCGTTGTATGCATATAGTTTTTTTTTTATTTTTTTCATGATACTGATTGACGAGACGAGCGAAGTCGCTCGCCTGATGGCTCTTCACGCTGGCCTATAACAGCTCAACGCCACTCAGAATTTTGAATTTCAACAGTTCAAAACCCTAGATGGCAATGCACTGCGCTCCTCACCCCGAGATATAAGATGTCAAATCTCTGTGTGCCCTGTAATTTCGCTGGAGACATTGCCCTTCAATCCGGAACACAGTAGTGTTTGTACTGCTTTGCGGTTGAATAACTGGCAAAGGTGTGGTACTTCCCCAGGCGGACCCCTGACAAGAGTCCTACAGTCCTATAGTCTTCGTATTCATGTGCCATCATAAATATAGTAGGCGCTTTAGGAACTAACACAATAGCAAAATATTACATAATATTTTTACTGGCACAGAACTGTAACATTCGCATATACACTGTACTAAGCTGAAAGGAGGCCTTTGTACTCATCATTTGTCATGACCTTTCGGCATAGTACAGAGAATATGCGTAAACCTGTATTCTGAAAATAGACCATACGCTGCCTGTTAGTCCATTTACGAACTCATGCGCCCACGCTGGTTGGAGGGGGGTTGAAAAACAGGCTCAAAATTCAGTCTGCGTGACCAAAGAGTTAGTAATAACTCCGTAACTAAGGGTTACACGAGTTAGTTGTGTGGATACGAAAAGGTTAGCAAAAAAAAAATGTCGAGTGAATAGTTGTACCAAGCCAATACGAGAGACGTGTAGCAAAAAAATAAGGCAGTATTATGTAGCGTATACCGTATCATTTTCTTGGATCTTTATTATACAGGGAAGGTGTCCCTTCCCTCCTTCCATTCCTCTCTGTTTTGGGCAATTAGAGTCCAGTCCTTCAAGTAGGAGTCCAGTTCGTCTCTCCGTCTCCGTCTGGGCCGTCCGAGAAGTCGTTTGCCATCCTGTGGAAGCCACCGTGCCAAGGTTTTGGCCCAACGATCCTCCGACATTCGACTGACATGACCGGGCCAGACCCACTTTATATCTATACGTATCTTTCTTTTTTCAGTTTACGGTCTTCTCGCTATGGCTTACCTTAGCCAGCTCCTATCTCTTACCAAGAACAATGCGTCCATTCGTGTCGAAGCCGCCTGAATTACCCGTAGCCGTCCAAGCGCAGGGGCACAAGGTAGTGCCTGACCTCCGCATCCCCAACGAGGATTTCTGCCGAAACATGCAGCTGCAGCCTTACCGCCAATACATGATCCTTCCCTGGTGGTACGTCTACTGCGAACGGCTTTTAGAGAAAGATGAAAGATTGTACCGCGAAAATAAGAAGTTACTGCCCATTTATGGCAGAATTTTGAAGCTGGTCCAACGGTACAAGAAGAAGCAGGCTCTGTTAGACGCTCTTCAAAATTCTTATTAAATTCTTAATTGTGTTTAATTGTGAAGAACGTTGTTGCGACGCACTCTATTTTGACTTGACTTTAAGGGAAGGTATTTTAGAGGTGTTACCTAAACTCCCTATAACACCCTAGAAAGTTTCCGGCTTCAGCCTCTTGTACCTAAAGAGTTACTTACCTCGACTTTGACTTGTTTGCTCTTTTAAAACTTGATTAAAACTAAATTCCACTACCGTACATCCCAACACTGTCAAAAGGCTCACCCCCTACATCTTACAAAACTGGAAATCCTACACCCCGCTGCTCTTTTCTTCTGCGGACCCACAAAGTATGGAATGTCCTAATACCCGAAGGTCTTCCCACCGAGGTACAACACGGAGCGTTTTAAAAAGGATATCTACAAGCATCTCTACGGACTGGAAAAGCATCGACAACGCCACTAATGTTACAGGTATCCATAGCGGTGATTACCGCTTACCATCAGGTAGACGGTTTGTCCGTTAGCCGCTCTTTTTGTAAAAAAAAAAGAAGTATATTATGACACTGGCTACAATCTACATATGCAAGAGGCCTAGAGCCATAACTTTTAAAAATACTACATAGGATTTATGGTTATGTTACAGTGTGGGTCCAGACATTTCACTGTCTGTCAACCCACATTGTTTTATCAAATTTACAGTTATTAAAATGTTTGAGTTTTGCCGCAATCGCCTAGATTCATACTGAATTAATGTTCTAGTAACTCTTCGATAAACATCAAAATTGTAGGCCGTGTTCAGTAGAATAAAATATACTAACTTTTTCCGCTCAATTTATAGAGGTAGAACGCCTACATCAGCTAATAAAATAAATTACTTTTTAGGGGTTTAACAGTCCCGAAAAAAAAGCATTGTGCCAAAAGATATGGGTTTCTAACAACCCCACAATCAGAATGTAAGGTCTAATAATTTCAAGAAGCATAACCAGCATAATTATTATCTAAGCACTGCGAATAAACAGTTGTCATAATATTAATTAGAGTCCATTTTCTCTTCAAATAGGTACCAGACAAAAAAGAGATTTTCATGTAATTTCGTGTATCTTTAGGCCATTATTCTCTATCTCACGCGAGTCAGACCATGACTTGGCGATTGTTGTTATGGGACACACAAACGGGAGCTTTTTTGTTAGTTAATTAGGCCAGCGTTTGACCGGCACCTTGCCTGATGTTAATCGATGATGTGGTCTACGATGGAGCACGCTTGCTTAGAAGAAACCAAATCACTCGCGTTTTGGGAACAGCTTATACCATTGCAGTTCGCACAATAATAGTGGAATTAAAGCTCTTCATACGGGTCTTTGGAATATCAACCATGAGGCGATGTCGCCTTTTCGAGCCCGCTCTGGCAGTCCGAAAGAAATTTCTTATCATAAAAAAGTTTTTATCATATTAGCGCGATCGTTTTCAACCTTATTGGCACAGCCGTATCAGAAAATGTATTTCCCTTCAATACTAAAATGATGATAACTATCTACTTAATCTTATTAAGTGGATAATTATTATCCAAATACTTTCAAATTGTTTCCTATTCTTCAAAAGTGTCGTAATTGATATACTTACTAAAGTTAAATAATAACTTCGTGGACAACGGAGACATAATAATCGCAGACGTCTGGAATCTTCGTCACGTAGCGTAGCTTCCAAATAACTTACAAAACGAAAAACTGCTAAAGGCTTTTACAGACCATGCGTGTTAGCAGCAGCATAGCTTGATCGCAAGTATTTGCGTTTTGTACGTCAAGGAACTATGAACCATTACATACCAGATAAGAGCTTGGACCGGCATATGAAACTGTTCCGCAGCTGCGCTGCTGATGTGATGCCTGCTTGCTGCGCTTGCAGGCACATCATTGTATAACTATGACCGCCATATTAAATCATCGCAAAGACGGGAGCAGCGCAGGGTATCGCTTCAGTGCGGGCGGTGGTGGTGGTGGGCAGTGCCGCTTCCGGTAAGTAGAGTCATAGACAAAAATAGACTAAGTTGAGGCAATGCTCACTGGCTAGAGCTATCTCTTTCGCACATTTTCAAAAAAATAAGGTAAAATTATGCTAAGTATTAATACAATAAAGAAAGATCGTGCATTATTTTTAGAATAGCATTTTAAACGTTCTCGAGTAATTTATATATTGATATGTTTTATGTATGGCGGAAGGGCTAACTTTTTCCGGTTTTCCCAATTGGGCTTTAAAACTCTCAGTGTTTTTTTTTTCTTTAAACGTGTTGAAAATGTGCGAAGGAGCTCTGGCCAGTGAGTGTAGCCATGCCATAGTGATAGCTGCGCTGTGCTACGCTGCGCTTGCTACGGTGTGAAGTGTCCCGCGCTGCTCACACCCTGTAGTCCTGACTCGCGTTTAGCCTGTAGAAGCCATTAAAACTGTATCCATACTGAATAATTATTTCATTTATAAGTAAAAAATATAGTTATTGCAATACTTACTAAGACTTGGAAGACCTACAAAATGCCTACTAATACTCGACGAGAAAAAATATTACACCAATTTTTGTTTGTACACGTACTGTAAATATACTATGATGAGTAAAATACTCTTAGCCACTAAAAGGTGTTCATTTCTACTATCCCCCTCTGTCTACTCTGCAGTAGGGGCTACAAAAGGCTAACTTGTAGTTTGTAGTCCGTTTGTTTACAATAATGTGGCCATTATTGTGATGAGACTGGATATTACATTGATAGAGCCGTTCTATTCAACTCTTTGTTTTATTTTTAACTTCAAGTTGCTTTATTCTTTTGTTTTAAGAAAAAATACGTCTGATATGCTTTTGCAATGTTCGTGAGAATTTTTATCCAAAAAATAATTTCATGTGAACAATGAGATTACAGAAAAACATCCAATATTTTCAGCTTTCCAATAATATACTTCGTACGAGTAGGTACCGATGATAAGCTCGGTGGTTGGCGCGTTGAATGCCGCGCCACGAAGTGTTTTAGTTTCAGGTGAAGAAAATGATCTAGAAGAAATAAAAAAATGTTGTTTCTAATTCTTGCCTCGTTAAAAACCTGGTGTTTCGACATCTTTACTATCGAGATAATTCTTATTTTTCAGGAATGCCTTGAAATTTGGAGTTTAAAATAGGCTTCTATGAAGTTTTGAATACAACACGAAAAATCACAACATTATATTACTTTTAAATACGCAAGCACGTCCTCGAACACTAATCTACCATTAGTAAACATTGTAACATACATAAGTTCGGGAAAATCCCAAACTTGGGCCCTGGCGAAATAGGGGTGGGCACAGAAAAGACAAGTGTTTTTTTTTTTTTTTTTTTTGTGGATGTTGGCCTGTTATGCCAGCGACCTAAGATCTCTGAGCTCGGCTGGTTTGGTTAGCCTGGTAGAAAATACAACCCCAGGGGCCTTACACCCAACTCTATCCATAATTAATATGCCAAATCACGCGAACGCGAACGTTAAGGATGATGAGGAATAATCTTATTTATTATTATATATTATTATTTATATCTTTATTATTATTTATTTTTTATGTTATTTGGTTTTTATATGTTTTATTTAACCTTCGATTCTATTAGCTTTTAAACTTTTCTTGTAGGCAATCAATTCATCCACCACTTTTCTAAAATATGAATGCACCGTGGAGGTAGCCAATGTCGAAGGCTTACAGGTGACCACCCATTGACAATAAAGATACCACCACGGCAATGGCAACCATGGGTTCAAAGGTTTTGACAGCTTCTCTTTGCAGATCTTCTTCGATGGTATTTCTAAACAGGCGTTAAAAGGGCTTTCTTGGCATTCTGAGACTGTTTTCATGACAGTTGGTTTAAACAGTGGTAGTATTGGACCCCAGTCTCTGTAGTAGCCTTGAACAATTGGGATCAGAAACAAAATCAACATCTGAAATCACGTTTTTAATATGTATAAGAGTTGTAATTTTTTACGTAAGCTTTGCCAGTAAATGCCATCGACAAAGGACTTTTGATTTTATCGAACTCTCTATCTTTCTTTCGCTTTAATTTGGTTTTTCCTTAACAATTATTCTGGTCCATATTTTTTTTCCATCTTTTCTCTTGAGAGCTTCTTGACGTCGCACGTTTTGTCCATTTTCCAAGCGGAGTAGGCCACGTTCGGAGCCATTCAGCAGCGAATTAATCCAATTCGCTGTCATTCAGTGTATTTAATCAAGGAAAAAAGGAGGTTCCCTAGTCGACGCGTATATGTATTATAATATCAAGGATCCATAACAATAGAGTCCTTCATAATATATAATTATATATTTTAGAAAATTTCAATATTCCACGATAGCTCGCCTAACATTACGAAAGCCCGTTCGAAACCTACAGCAATATTTCAAAATCATATGTATACAAACGTCTAGCGCACGGTGCGTTTAGTGTTTGTTCTACACTGGTTTCCGAAACGCGTGTCAAATATTGAATTAGTCAACAGACTGTCATAATTAGGTTTCAGAAAAGCTAGTTACCGTAAAATTAACTAATTATCCGTTGACAAGAGATTTATTATTTCGTATGGCCACTCTTGCTAAAACCAGTCACCTTCATTCGCTCACTTATGTTTTGTGTCTGTCTCTCCTCAGAATACAGTTTTCTGTATTCTGAGTCCACCATTTGACCACTTGAACCACCACGTAGACAGAGAATTCCTCCGTCTACGAACCACCATTTGAAGGTTTGACACAGTTTGACAACAAATGTCAATTCAACTATTTTTAAGTCATCAAAAGTATAAGATTGGCAGAACTGTGACACTATAGTCGCAGAGGCCATAAATCCAAAAAGTGAAGTGAAAATATAAGATTGTATTTACAAGAAAATGTGTTACGAAATTTTCTCTTAGTTATCGAAAATAAATATCTCGCGTAAAAACTATACCGAGAAAGAAAAGAGAGAGCTTTTAACAATAGAGGATAAGTATCAAACCGGCTTTCCAATTCATAAAATGTATGAAATATGAATCAGCTTTCGGAATTTAAAATTTAAAGGGGGAGGCCTGTTGAGCAGTGGACGTCTTCCGGTTGATGATGGTGATTATACGCCCTTTTGTTTATACTACTGAAGTATAATTAATTAAGGTAACTGAACTTTTAAAAACTATTATTTTATCTGTTGTTAATGTTGTGTGTAGATTCTGAAAATGGTTAATTTACTTTACTAAGGTATGCCTTTGTGTTAAGTTAATAAACACTTATTATGTCTCATGCACAAACTATCAAAAACACACGTTTCCAGAGAGAAGAAATTAAAATTAAATTATGATAAGGATTTAATTATCTTTACCTAGCGTATGGTGAACACATGTTTAAAATAGTGTTCACGTGTTTTGTAAAAAACTAGATGCGCCCCGCGTTTTCACCCGCGGGTATTACTCCTTATAACATCAGCTATCCCGTTCCTTCAATTTCAGAGTCCATAGAGAACATACACATATTGATTTTATGTATAGGTATATATATATTAAGTTTCTACACGACGCATATGTAGATATGTAGATAGCACTGTAGCGGCCGGCAACATAGGTATTATTTATGGATGAACCTAAATAAGGACTGAGACGTAGCTGAGGCCAGCGTACTAGTCCATTAATTCTCAGAGGTTGCCAGTTGTATAAAGGTACTTTTAAAATATTGCGTGTCACATATTGTCACATAAAGATATAGGTACATACAGGTTAACATTTCATGGTCAATTTACATATCATTTAAAGATTCTTAGAAACCAAAGATTTTAAAAAAAAAACACCTGCAAAAGTTTTTTTTATTTCTGTACATTCTAACAAATAACCTGTGCATTCGTCTCATTTTAGAAGAAAAACGTCATCAAATCTCTTTACTTATTGAAATACTGTACGCATGTACAAGATTGATTGATATGAGGATATTATACCTCTTCCTAAGGACAAAAAATACCACTTGTTTTAATAAAGGTCGATATCCCTATAAATTCAACTTTCGCAGAGGTTTTAAAAAAAACTTCATCATCCATCATTTCAGCCAGAGGACGTCCACTGCTGGACATTGGCCTCCCCCATCGATTTCCAAAGGGACCGGTTGGAAGCGGTTTTTCCGTTCTCCGTTTTTTATTTAATTACACCATATAAATTACTTTATAATTATCTTGTTCTGTATATAGGCATTATGTATTATGCTCTTATTTGGCACAGTAGAGCTGGTCCACACGGTGCGTTGCAGCGGTTTGGCAATGGCGTGCGGCGCGGCGCCGGAGTGCATCGTGTGTATGGCATTGGATATTTATTTTGTAGGACGCCGCACCGACACCGCCCAGGCGCCGCACCGCGCCGCCTCCGCACCGCACCGTGTGTACCGGCTGTAAGGCCGTAGAGTCTGCTTTACAAATCTAGTCCCTTTGGTTCCAGGGACTGCATTTGCGTCGCCCTTTTACTAGCAATTTAAATTATAGGTACCTATCATAAAATCGATATATCTCTGTCTCATCGATAATAAGTAGGTATCTATATTAGGGTGTCCCAAGACATAAGGGAAATAATTTTTTTCGCGAAATCATATACGCATACCCTCTATTTTTATTCGGTTTGGCCTCTTTGACTCAAATAATAAATATTATTGTGATTGGACAACGATAACCCGTGCCGACTTGATGCCAAACTTTTGACATGAAAATTTGTACTGACTTACTGTAGGAGGAATTAAGAACTTAATTTTTATTAGTTAATTAAAACTCAAATACACATATATATATTATTTATTTATTTACATTAAAGAATAATATTATTGCTCAAATTTTCTTTTTAACGTTTGTTTTTTAGAGTCAGGATAAATTTTCCGGTGTTCTTGTACGCAACGTAATAAAAATTGTTTTTGTTCCTCCTCAACAGTGATTAATCCATGAAAGTCTTGCATTAACTTAACCGCTCTTTCGGCTACATCGTTTACTACCCTCAGTGCCGAAACTTTCTTTCTGGCTTCTTGAAACGAAGCATTATTTGACCACAAAGTAGGACATTCATGTAGAAAACTGTCTTCAATTTTAAGGCGGTTGAACAAGGACTTGCTTTTTATTGAAATGAAGTCAGAGATGTTTTTATCTGAAACAAAATAAGAAAAGAGTGTTAAAATAATATACTTTCACAGGGAAGAAAGTAAAAATTTATTTAACTATTAATGTCAATGTTCTTTAATAAACTTACCATACAATGAACCGGAAAGTTCTTCTTTCGATGGGATGTATCGTTTTCCATGAGTTATTTCTCCCTCTTTGGTTAAATTTTGAACCATTTTAACTTTAGTTTCTTGATCCACATCATCATCAAACAGTGATAATATAGAAACTTCGTCAGTTAAATACCACAAATGCTGAGTAATCTTCTGCAAGGCCGCTTTTGAGATCGTTTATCAATTTTCTCATAAGACTTCATTGATTTCATAAAGCACAAATCTTGGTAAGGTGATTTTATTGCTGAAGTACATTGAAGCCATGGTTTAACGTAGTATATTACGATGAATAAGCAAACGTCAATCAATGCCGCTTTGTCTTTGCTTGTAATCTTGAATTGAGCACTAAGTAACGATATTTTCAGAGAATAAATTGCTCTCGCCATCCATCGAGCTTGGTGCATGGCACCTGGAGGTCGGATTTTAATTTTTCTAATCATCTCTGACTATTTCTTTTGTCAGCTCAGTTCGGTAAAACAAGGCAAGTTGTCGATTTCGGAGTCAGTCAGGTGCTGTGCAAGTTTTTCTCTATAGTTCTGTATTTTATCAGCATTAATATTTTTCCAGTTTTCTCGGAACTTTTTAAAAAGCGGAATATCAGGGCTTGTAGTCACTTGACTGATTTTTGCTTCAAATACGCCCTTTAAGACCAATTCATACACGTGATGACGACAAGCGAAAATAAGCATTTCTCTGTTCAGTTTTTGTTCAAGAAGCACACAGGCACCGTTTATACGACCTGTATTTGAAGCAGTAGTATCACAACAAAGAACTTGCACTTTATCTTCTAAATTCCAGTCTACAATCGCCTTCCAAACTGCCTGTGCTTGTTCACTTCCTGTAGAACTTTCTAGTCTTGGTACAGCAATAAGTTGTTCTTTGTTTTCATAAGAAATAACTATAGGAAGACGTTCTTCTTTTGATTTCCGAGCATTTAATGCAGGCAAAAGCTTGCCGTCCCAATGAACAGTCACAACTTCCGGTACCTTATTTTGGAAATCAATTTTTATGGTTTCAGCGCGTTCTTTGCGTTTTTCTGTGCGAATTCTTTGGATGGAAGACTTACTTATCGGAAATTCATCAAAATTATATCCAAGTGCTTCAATAGTTGCTTCAAGAATGAACACAGAATCTCTCATACTCAATTGACACCTATCTAGCACTGCTACTAATTTTGGAGTAATGAAATCTCTCCGCAGACGTGTTTTGCTGGGTTGCATGTTCTCGAAAAGCTTCGGTACGTCCTCTTGTAAATCTAAGTTTTCATTAGATTCAGATGATGAGTCGTCTTGTAACGGTACATAAGATGATGTCGAAGGAGTCGGCTCAGACAAATATTTAGCACGTCGTTTTTCTTCTTCAATAGTTCTGAGGCGCGCTCTTTCCTCTCTATCAGTCAATTTTTTATCCACTCCTGCTAAGTGACCAGATCGGCCTGGTTCTCTTTGACGCTGTAAAAAGATTCTATCCTCATTTATTTTTATTAATTGAAGCGCATCGGCGTGTGCAATGTCAAACAAATTATCTAAATTGTTGACAAAATCTTGACGGCGCTGCTTAAATACATCTTGTGTCTTTTGTGCATTTTTTTGCAAGTCCCACCAAACTTGATATAAGTTTACAAGTTTTTTCACACAATTAGGCAAAGATTTTGTAGGAATACGCGCCTTTTCCCGATAGATAATACACTCGCGAATAGTGAGATTCGCGCTTTCGTTGACAGTTAAATTCACTTCACGGATATCCCTACCATATTATAATAAATGTGTAGATCAAATACCTTCACACATGACTTCTAACTAAGTATAAGCAATACCTGATATCGGTTTAACTTGCAAAAAAAATCCCGTTTGCGTGATTCAGGTAAAGTGTCGTATTTACCTATAATAGACGCACTTTTCATATTTGTGAAACTACGATCCATTTACACTCATTATTTTAGGAATTATTGAATACCTTATTACGTTTTTAATAATATTATTCGTAAAGTTTAAGCAAATTTACAATTTTTTCGCAAAACATCGTTTTAGTACGCAATCTATTTTCAAACTATGGAACTACAAATCTGACGGCTGTCAGTTTGTTTGTTTGTCCGCGCACATCTTTTAAACTACTAGAAGGATTTCAAAGCAGTTTCCATGAATATGTTTATAAAATACCTGATTGAAACATAGGCTATATTAATTTATGATAATAAATAGTAAAAAAATTTTTTTTATTAATTATTTATAACGCCATCTAGCTTATTTTATAGTAATGTTGTCGTAATGACAGACTTCTACTCGCAGACATGGTAGGTAGGAAGACTGAAGCGGCTGTTGCCATATAATCTATATGTAAATAAAAATATAGATATTCGCCAAAGAACCAGAGTCACCGACATAGCTATTAAAATCTGCAAGTTGAAGTGGCAATGGGCAGGCCACATCGCTCGAAGAACTGTTAACCGATGGGGAAGTAGGTAAGGTTCTTGAGTGGAGACCGCGAACCGGAAGACGCAGCGTACATAGGCCTCCCACTAGATGGACCGACGACAATGTGAGAGTCGCGGGCATCCAGTGGATGCAGATGGCAGGATGTCGTTCAGTGTGGAGGTTAAAGGGGGAGGCCTATGTTCAGCAGTGGACGTCTTCTGGCTGATGATGATGATGAAATAAAAACGAATAGCCGAAATTTATGTACCCGCATAACTTCCGATAGACTGCACCAAATAGTTTTTTTTTGTGTTTGTTATTTTCAGGACAGCCAACTGCTTTTGAAGAGGTTTTACAGTTTATTATGGCGTAATTTAAAGTACGTTTATTTTTGTATTGACTTCTGACGTGCTAATATACCAAGTCGACGGAGATTAAAATGAATACATTTTTTTTTGCCAGGATCAAACTTAACACCAATAACAGACACGCAAAGTAGGTGAACTCGCGGCATCTAATCTGTTACTGATCTATGATTAGCAGCTATTTTGGATGTTATGGTGGTGAACGAAAGCGGTTTAGTTGTTGGAAGGGTCGAGGCGCAGAAGGCGGGCAAAAATTATTTAGACATCATTGATTGGCAGTCTTTACGCGGAGTAATGTTAAATAACAGCGATTAATTATAGATACCGCTCCATGCTTCCTACTTACTATTTACTAATAATTCAATAATAACGTTTGTCATGCATGACATTTAGCTTGACTTATACCAATTTTTTTTCCTTATTGGCTCCATGGCTCCACACTTCCAACGTATTTAACCAGTGAAAGTAATATATTATTTGCTTGAAATATATTTGAAACTATGGACATGTCGGGATACCTGTATCAAGTCAGATTAAAACTAGACTAAAATCATAATATGACGATAGTATGACAATCCGCATTAAAATGGAGAGCAATAAATCTACAATCATGTCATATGTGTAGGTATTATCTATAAAATATTCAGTATAAATAATCCGATGGATTTGTGCCTATTTAAAGTTCCGTTCGTGTTCGTTAGTGTAACATTTATATTTGGATATGTCAGTCTAATCGTCCACCCACTAATTACTTTGCGCTACGCGTACGAAGTCGCGGGCATTAGCTAGTTGTAAAATAAAACTGCTAGAACTTGTCCATTAGACGGAAGTTTAGAACCCGTTATTTGATGTTTTACGTCACCTATTAAAAATATACCCCTTTTAGAACTGCGTAATTGCACTGACATGACTAATAAAAAAAAATGCGAGTTCTATAACGAAATAACGAATAATCACAAGCACATCGACACGTTAGGTCGCGTCAGTCTTAGAGAGCAAGTACTGACATGTATCGATGTAAGTCGGCACGGGTTACCGAGGTCCTACCCTCTTAAAATTTTATTTATAATTGTTTTGACTTAAAAGTAAAAAATTAAGAGGGTATGCGTTAAAAAAAACTACTTTGATTTTTTTGGGACACCCTACTATATGTATAATAATAATTATGTAGTAAATTACGGGTAGCTGCGACACTACATTTATAGAACGGTGGGGGAATGTATGAAAAATTGAACAGCGCCTCTATCGGACGTGAAAGGTAACTGAATTTTTCATACATTTGCTATCGTTTACGTAACGATAACTTTTTCGCAAGTTCTCGTACTAATCCCACTGGGGTTTTATAAATGTAGTTAAATGTAGAATTTAGTTTACTAATAATAATGAAACATTAATTCTTGACACGGCACGCATTGTCAGGAGGTTCCTCACTCTGCAGCCCTAACCACCGGTAGCTTGGGCCCTGCCCCGCTGCCGGCGGCACCCTAGTTTTTAAGTTTTTTATATTATTTATGTTTTATAATTATATTTGATGTAAAAAACTTAAAAATTAAGATAATAAACGGATATATGAGACATATAAATATGAAAATGCAGTTTTTATTGTTTTCAGGTAAAGTGTTATACAAAAAGACATACAACCTCTAAAAACTATATCATATTATACACAGTATAAAAACAAAAACAAAGTGCAATAACATAAGAATTAAAAAGGTCGCTTGAAATGTAGTATATAAGCAAGAATGGCTTATATACGTGTACTTCAAGCGATCCCTAATGCGTGGGAAGTCGAACCCACGCCCCCAAGAGTAGAAGGTAGGTTCACTACCCACTGAGCCACCGGGGTAGTCAATATAATAAGACGACATTTGTTTCACGTAGGCGCCAAAACTCCTGACACAGCTGTATATGAGTACGTTATATTAGAAGGCGGTTGGTTTTAGTGTTCTTTTCGCATCTAGATGGCGCCTTGTTTGTTTTTTAAATGAGCGGATATTTATCCTAATACATATAACGCTGGATACACATAAGCATACGACACAGGATAGTAATAATAATAAGGATAGAAGAAGGGATATACGAAATATGGCGCAGTCCCATTCGGAGGCAACTCAATTTTACACTTGACCATTTGTAGGCCAGTATCACAGTTATCTGCAACTATTTCGAATAGTTGTAAAACTAGTATTGTTGCTAACAGAATTGTTCTTAGAGTCATCTCTGAAAAAAGATAAATATCAAGTGAATTTTTCGAAAAAAATAAAATAAACTTTAAGCATACATGTACAATCCTAAACTAAAAAGTATAAAAATGATAGTTAAAACAGAGATTGATTATCCTCATCAAAACTTTTGCTCAAGAGAACCACAACCAAAACGACATCAGTGTTTATATTTTTGGTTTTTGTTGATTTTTCAAAAAGCGCTGAATTTATACGGGACCTCCTCTAAAGTAAACAAAGAATCATCAAAATCGATTCATAATTGGCGGAGTAATCGCATAACAAACACATATACAACAAAAACATAGAGTCACACATCATCTGCCAATTAACGTCCACTGTTGGACAAGGCCTCCCTCATAGAGAGGGATGTTGCCATAATCCCCACGCTTGGCAGGCGGCTTGGGGATCGCAGACGCAACAAAACATAGAGTCGAATCTTCTTTATTTGAAGTCGGTTAAAAATCGACAGAAAAAGAAAAGATTGTTAAATATAACTGTATAATTTTGGGACCCACCACCATTTATGTGGCTTAACATAAATTATTGTAAAAGCACTCTACAAATCTGTGTTAAGTACTAGTAACTAGACAAAATAAACGATGTATTGGGACAGTTTGGGACTAGGGATCGTTTCACGCCTCTGAATCGTACAAAATAGTTCATATTCAGAAATCAGAACTTAAAGAATACCTACTTACTTAAATTCACAATTTTATTATACTACAAACGACTTCGTGCTGACGTAGTCGATCTCACTTGGACTACCGCATTGCGATGTATCATCGCTTATCCGCTAAATCAGAACCATGAAATTAAAATCAATCGATTTCATACGACTAGTCTCACCTTATCGTATACCTAGTGAATCAAAATAAATTATTTAGTAACTAAAGAGACCGTAGTAGGTACTCATTAAAACTTATTATAAGTTTTTTTGTCACTTTGGACTAGGCATTTAAAGTGGCAACTGGGTGCCTAATATTTACACAGTTTTGAATTACTAAAACTTATAAAGTTTTTGGATCTATTTTGCTATCTATAAATTTTACATAATTTCGGACTTAAAAATTTATAAAAACAATCGCTTTAGTTATAACAAAACAGGTTTACTTACCGCAATCTTGGTGTCTTCAAATCAAGAGTGAATTGGTTTCTTCTAGGCAAGCTGGCTTCATCGTAGACTGCATCGTCGCTTACCATCAGGCGAGTTGGCGGTGAAACGCAAGCTTAATACTAAGATAAATATATAAAAAATCCTTTTCAAGTTTTGGCTGATTTATTTTGTGTGAAAATTATAAGCATCAAGTTTAGTGAGAATTTTTAAATAGGTAATTTTGGCCTTTGTCGTAAAAGATTGCCGTAACACATGGGATCTGGGTAACAAATTTACTTACCTACATAGAGTGAAATCTGAAAACTAAATTTCGCTACATTACAGTATTCGTCACAGAACTTGATTGGTTGAGCGGACTCTATCTGCGATAATTACGAATATATTTAACTTTTTCTAGTTAGGTATGTATGTATATGTGTGTATGTATGTATATGTGTGTATGTATCTATATTTCTGCCTAATTTATTTTATGGTTTCTGAGTAACTTGTCTGACATTCTGTAGCCCTGGTGCCGGGGCAATAGAATACGGCACCGGTACCCCCTGCCTGTAGTAAGAGCCTACTAAAAGGGGACCTATGGGTTCGGGATGGTCAAAGTTGGGGCTCTGACCATCCACTTAAGCGTGCCCAGGGAGAGTACGTTGTGTGACCAACGTTGTCGAGAGTGAAGGGACTGAGACAACACGCAGTTGTCTCGGGAGGAGCCATAGCGCAGTGCTGAGGGCTCCGGTGCGTTCCTCTGGAGATCCCGGAGCCCTCTTGTCAAGCACTAAGGCTGGTCACCGGGGGGGTTTTAGTGGGTCCAATCCCACATAACCTGGCTGCACCCCAATGCAGCCGGGTATCTTTGGAAGATTTCCCCCTCGAAAACAAAAAAAAAAAAAAAAAAAAAGGTGTATTTCGGTAAGCAACGAACGTGGTAGAAAAAACAATTTAAAAAATGCCATAGGTGGCAAACAAGCAGACGTGCCGCCTGATGGTAAGCGATCAGCGTCACCTATGGATACCTGCAACACCAGGGGCATCACAGATACGTTGCCGACCCTTAAAGACTCTATTAACAGCAATATACATGGCCACTTCAATAAACTGGTTAGGTATCTTCTTTTATTTTCTAACATTAATTACGTGTAGTAATTGAATTTCGAGGCCTTCCATTTGCGGAAAATACACTTAACGATAATCGTGTTTTTAATGCTTTTATCAAAAAAAGATTATTGGCTTTGTGCAAACTCGATTACCTACATAGAGTGGCACTGTTTTTTTACGTTTAAGTAACGCCTAAACTAAATACACTAGGCGCTTGAAACCAAAACTTAGAGGGATACCGGGAACCATCATCGCTTAACATCAGGCGAGCTGGCGGTCAAACGCAAGCCTACTTTTAATAAAAAAAAGCTCTTTACTTATCTTTTCAACCGGGATATTTATGTTTTACTGTAAGCATTCTGTTGATTAATTAATAAATAAATAAATAACAAAATATTGTGGAAGTCAAGATGTCATATAAGTAGTCCGAAAATGTTCAACGCAGCTCATAACAGAGCAGCAAGGCTTGGCTGCCTTCAGAGGTAGCTTCCACCGCTATGCTGCCACCAAGTTTGAACAACATCCAGCCGCCAATAAGGAATCATTTTTTTAAGCCATACCTAGGTGGCAAACAGACGGGCCGCCTGATGTTAAGCGATCACCGTCGCCTATGGATACCTGCAACACCAGATGCATCACAGATACGTTGTCGACCCTTAAAGACTATTAACAGCCCTTTTGAAGAACCCCATATTAAAGCTACTCGGAAATGCCGCAAGATTCCACAAATTGCAGGTGTGAGGCAAAAAGGAACGCGTAAAACGCAGTGCGCGATTTCCACACTCGTACTTTTTTCTATCTGTTAGAAATTTTTATTTTTGGTGTATATAAATAAAAATTAAATGCTGTAACAGTTGGTAAGCATCACTTGAGAACGGCAGTGAACGGCAGGACCGATATGGCATTTTTTTTATATTCCTTAAAAGTAGTCCGAAGAAGGTTTTAAGGGAAAGATGAATGAATGTCCCGGAAACTTGGAAAATTCAGAAAATAACCGGCCAAGTGAGAGTCGGAATCGCGCACAAAGGGTTCCGTACCATTATCTATAAAAACGGCAATAAAAACACGTTTGTTGTATGGGAACCCCCCTTAAATTTTAATTTTATTTTAGTATAATTATTTATTTTTAAAGTGAATAATATAACATTCATATTCTGTGAATATTTCAAGCGTCTACCTGTTGCCGTTATCAATATCGAGCAAAAACGAGCAAAAAATCACGTTTGTTGTATGGGAGCCCCCCTTAAATATTTATTTTATTCTGTATTTTAGTATTTGTTGCTATAGCGACAACAGATATACATCATCTGTGAAAATTTCAATTAACTATTACGGTTCATGAGATACAACCTGGTGACAGACTGTCGGACAGAAGACAGACAGACAGACAGACAGACAGACAGACGGACAGCGAAGCCTTAGTAATAGGGCCTTTTACCCTTTGGGTACAGACCCTAAAAATGCTTATTTCTATGGATTTTTTGTATGAAATCAAGACCAAACAAGTTTATTGAAATTTGCATAGGACAAAGTTTGTCGGGTCAGCAAAATTGTTTTTTTTTTTACTTCACTTTTCTGTGGGTCAGCTAGTCTAAAACAAAGTAAACCTTAGAGATAGAACAACGACATTCTTGCTACGTGCTTGCTACTTTTATTTGAAGCTGTCAAAATGACTAAACATACTCTGGTGTTACCAGGTGACGCGCATTTCGCATAGGCAAGTTGATACTCGTAACAAGCTATAAAAAATATTTATAACCATAAAATTGGTTATTGGAAATGGAAACAACATAAATACATAATCGTATTTCTTGAGTGTCTTGCAACGTAAGTACTGAAGTACAAATAGCGATGATGTTGCTCGATAGAAATTGCGCAATGATTATTGTAATAGTAGGTATTTTAGTAAAATTACTAAATAGAAGATAAATAAATGCCTATACGGGGTTATGCATTTACCTAACGACAAAAAATAGGCATTAAATATATACTTTAAACTAAAAAAATCATACCTAGGTAAAAGTACCTACTAAGCAAGGTAACGGTTGTAGTGATAGGACTCTTTTGAGGGGTCCACCTGGGGAAGTACCACACCTTTGCCAGTTATTCAACCGGCAAGTAGTTATGTGCAAACACTACTGTGTTCCGGATTGAAGGGCAATGTTTACAGCGAAATTACAGGGCACACAGAGATTTGACATCTTATATCTCAGGATGACGAGCGCAATGCATTGCCATCCAGGGTTTGTTGTTGAAGTTCAAAATCCTGAGTGGCGTTGTGCTGTTATGGGCCAGCGTGAAGAGCCATCAGGCGAGCGACTTCGCTCGTCTCGTCCCCCAGTGTCATAAAACAAAAAAACGGTAACTTTCTACCGAAATATTATTATTATTTTACCTGCAAATAAAAAGGTAGTGCGTTATGTATCTAAAACTGATATAGCGTAAGATAAGTGATAGATACATAGAGACATAATACGTACCTACTTTTTACCACAATGGTGTCAAAATGATTTTTTATCATTAAACATTACTTCCCATTCAAATTCTTTGAATAAGCATCTATATGCAGAGCAGAAAATTACTCACGATCATGAATAAAATTCACTCGAAGGCTGTATGTAGCGGGAGGTCTGAGCCACGGGTGCCTCAGAAAAAAGTGACAAATCATTGTACGCAGCAGCGCGCATGCTCTGCGCGCGTCTTCCCGCGTTTTTTTACGGCGCGAATCTCGAAAATGGACCAAACTTTTTACTGTTAAAAATTATGAATTAAAAAGTTAATGAAAGTCATGTACCTATTTTAAAATAATTTTTAAAAAATTGCTCAATAGTATTTTTTTCTATTGCATAAACTTTTTTTTTATATAGTGATGGAGTGCGAAAATAGGACGCGCGATAAAAATGTGGCAAGTGATAAAGCGGCGTGGAGTTTTATGCGAGCATGTCGAAAATTAACTAGTTCAAAGACTGTGTATGCGGGTGTTCTACTATTTTTAGTGCCATCAGTGATTTGTCAATCAGGTAGGTACTTACCTATATTTACTTAATAAAGTAATAAAATAAAATAAAATACTTCCTATTATATATCTTTATATTTTAACAGGGACAGTAGTCCTTAGTAATAGATTTAGTATCTATAATCTAACTTACACGGCTAATCATTAAACATGATTAAAAAAAAATCGTCCATAGACTATCATATCCTCTTATACCTTGACTATGACAAAAATGTCTCAATATTTTAGAATAAATGCACTGGTAGGTATACAAATAAATACCTATATTTTTCTAACCCCAAATAAACAAAACAACATGAATAATACTATTACGTTACAATTGCATAAAAATGAAACAATGTGATACACTGGGCGTTTTCCGTAAGCAGTGTCGCATAAACGCAACGGCACACCGAACGCGATAATGGAGCTCTGTTAAACTCGATTACACAATGCATTTCCGATTTGATTGAACGTATCAAACGTGGGTGTAATCGATGATGATAACTCGCTTATCGATAATAGCTCGAAATCGCACAACTCTAGTGATTATTAGCCTGCATTCTACATTATATATAGCAGACACAAAGTAGTGAGCTAGAGTGCGTTTATTTTTTATTTTATCTTTATTTTAGACCAACAAAAAAATAATGTACAATAACATGAATTAATCATTCAAAAGTACAGTGATTAACAGGTCTATATTGATGGTAGTAACAATACTGTAGAAAAACACTATTTATAAAAAAAAAAAAAAAAAATATTGCAAACTAAGCGCTAAAAAAACTTATTTTCATTAATTTTAGAAAAAAGTTATGTACACAATTAAAGCACATTTATATAGCATAAGTATAAAAAAAATCTGGTTGATTTCATATCTGTATATCACATATGTGCAAGTTTTTATTCATTTTTCCAATGCCTTCGCTCAAAAGCGGCGAAGGATACATCGTGAAGAAACAGGTATGCCTAAGAACCTCAAAAGTTCAAAGACATATGACATTAGTTTATTAGATCTGTTTAATGTATTATTGATCCAAGACGCTTCTGTACCATACATTTAAACGAAGAGAATAATCATATTTAAGGTAGAGACAAAATCCTTTCCTATATCAACTTACTTAAAAAATAATGGTACGTTTTATCTACTAATTTATATATTCGACCAAATACTCGAGCTTTTTCTCACAACAAAAAATAAGAAGCGTAGAAAAGTTTCATATCTTCAATGCTGCTTTCAATGCTCAAGCTGCTCACTAGCGATGACCCTTCGAAATCTAATTATTAGATATATCCATTTATTTTTACATCAATCTTCAATCGACTGGTAAACTTGAATAAATCAAGACCAAAGTAAAACTGATCTCGCCTAATATAGAACACAACAATTTATATATATCTATATATATATATCAATATTTATATATATATATATCAATTGGTTTGTTATATTTATCATTCCGTTGTATTCATTTGTGACGTTTATTATTGACGATATAACCTGTAATATATATTTATAATTGTTAACCTATTTTAAAAACGTAAAATTTTTGTTTTGGTATAATTAGTTGATACTTAAAAAGGAGAATTCATTGGCTCCCTTCACACAGTCTCTGACTAGTTCGGGAGTTTCTGGAATCAATATTAAAACTTACCATAAGTAATATATGCCCGAATAAATTATCTGTATTTGAATCACCATCTTTGATTAAAAATTATATCGATAAACTACGGTTTTGATTGCTCGATACGTCGCTGTTCATTAAACTGGATAAGAACAATTTTTTTCATTCAATTAATGTTAAATAATAGTTTTTTTTAAATCGGGAGTCTACAATCGAAATTAAACAGACTCCTAGGCAAGCGTGCTCCATCCTTTTACGCTCAAGCACAATTCTATAGATATTTAAAAACAACTAAAATAGGTGCTCGTCATTGGTTTAAAAAAAATTACGTAGTCAACGTTATACATTTGTAAAAAAAAGTACATTCCTAAAGATAGTTTTGCTTTTCGTTTCCTAAATGTCAACATCTAGGGACCTTAGCCAAAATATAATTCTAAAGAGCTTGACTCTTTCCCTTGGTCAAGTTAAGCTTGTTTACCTGCATTGTATGAACGTTGGTACTTACGTATATTATTCAAGTTTCCGGTCGAGAGAAACCAGAAATAATTGCTACTTACCTGCCCTTTATTTCGCTAACGTTACATAATGCTTCCCAAACTGGCATAAGATGTACAAACCGACAAGCTGTAATGGCAATACCGGCTTATGGCGAACTTTAAAGGAGGTTTTGTGCGCCAACGTGAAAAAAAATGTGTTCAAATTATAATTATTAAACCTATTTGGTCGACTGAAGGACTGCATCCATAGTCATAAAATAAAAAAATAAAAAACCTTTTTTTATACTTACCAACTCGTTGTTTTTTTGCTCCATCAATTGGAGTAGATTATAAAAATCCGAACAAAACCAAAAATTCTGATCTGTGTGCTGTTTTCGTACGTAATATCGTAGTAAGTACGTAGCCGGTTGAGTTTTGGCGCCCACGTGAAAAAATCTGTATCATGTCGTCTCATTGTATTCTTTTCTTAAACTTGTGTATTTTCGAGTGTTAATAATTATGTAATAACGGTGGATTATATTTTATTTAGTTTTCGTGAATGTGCTCGAGTGATGTTAAGTTATGTAATCAAACGTGTATTTTCATGTTGCTCCCAAAACTATACAGAAGCCTCTAGTAAAGTCTCCACTACTTTACTAGGGCATACTTATGTCAGTAAAATACGTAAAACGAGGCGATATATCCTTAATTGCATAGCCTGCTGCCCAGTAATGGGCGAAAAAACAAAAAACCGTAGTCTTTATACCTTAGCGAAAATATTCTTAGCTTTTTTCAATCATCCAGGTATTTATTTAGAGTATTTCTCGAGCAGCACTTTTAACAACTTTGTATAGGCATCGTACAAAACTCTTTCACGGCGTCAAATCAGTAAAAATTACACTAGCATCCAAATAATGTAGCAACACCTTACATCTACAACATGAAAATTTAGTTCGGCTGTTTGGGACTTCTTTCATGAAAAGCACTCTTCCTTAAATTTTATTGCAGCTTTCAGAGCAAAAAATCTTGCTTGCTTTTTAAGACTGCTTGGAAAAAAAATATAGTGGCTAACCGCACAGCTTATTAAATAGTTATTTACGGTTTGTCTACCTTTGGTTCGGTTATTTTTAGCGCTGGTCCGATCCATCTTTTAGTTGAAATATATCTTTGAGTCAATCATTAAATCCTATTAAAAGTTGTGTCACGTGAAATCAATGAGGAAACAAATAGGCCTCCCCAGCGATTGTCAGTGGTGATAAAACATAGTAAACTCATGTAAGTAGGCGCGTGATATATACTGTTTATTGACCTAATTTCGACCTTGTGGTATATAAGATGAGGATTATGTATTCCGATAATTAAAATAACTGCCGTGGTATCCAAACATTACTGTGTTTTGAAAAGGCAATGGCGTCAATTCTGTTGAACCAATCTCTAAACTATACTACTTAATATGACAGGACTAAAATTAATTACTTCTCTTTTCAATTTAATACGTCAGAAAAGCATGACAACAATTTTAGAGCTATAAAATCTAGTTTAGAGAATGGTACACCAAAATGTCAGGGTGACAAGTACGATGCATAGCCGCGGAGAGTTTTGAACTATTGAAGTTCTAAATTCTGTGTCACGCTAAACTGTTATGGGCATTCGATGCGCTTACCATCAGGTGAACGATTTGCTTCTCTCGTCAGTGCTAACCACAGACATATAATACAGAAAATTTCTGTATTAAATGTCTGTGGTGCTAACGCATATTCAAAACACTAACAACCCGCATTTCAGTAGATGTATATGTTTCGAAGAAAAATTTTAACAAACAAAAACACACGATGTACCCCAAAAAGTTTATACCTGGTGTATCTCTAGACGACAGGACATTTCTGAGGATATCATATTTAGAAAATAAAAACACTATGGTAACACAGAAATGGTGAGAAAAAAACATCTGTTCCATACTTTTCGTTGAATCTTAATGACAGTATAATGACGTTTCTATGGAACTGTATTTTTTTTACGATTTCATTTTTTTTTGGAGTTTACTCCTTAAGAAACGATTTGAGTTATAAGGCCCGGTACGGAAATTTTATGAGGAGTAAAATCAAGTGTAACACGAAAAGTTGAGGCGTTACGTAGAAAGAGACAAACATATATATCTGTAGGATTGAACGTGTAAAAGAATGAGATGGAATACATGTGTTGCGCGCCTGCGCGCAACACATGTATTCCATCTCATTCTTCTGCTGCCGAGTAAACTCCAATCGTGCGTCGTAGCTGACACACACACACTTTTTTTTATTCAGAAAAGGCTTGCGTTTGACCGCCAACTCGCCTGATATTAAGCGCGATGCGGTCTACGATGGAGCACGCTTGACCATTCACGAAGAAGCCGATTCACTAGAGATTTGAAGACACCGAGATTGTAACCATCGGTCCCATATGTGGTGTTGGTGATGTGGTGTTGGTCCCATAGTAAAAGTTGAGACCTACAATATCCTACAATAATATCCTTGAATATATCCATCGTCAAGTAATAATCTGTTTAGGATTATCTTTCCATTCCGTCGTGAGTAAAGAATATAAAAGCGACTTTTAATCAGTACATTGGTACTGATTAAACAACCATGTTATGTAAATCTATCGTATTGACTTCATCACTACACTATAAAGTCACGGTCGGAAAATTTCCTCATTCCTACAAGAAAACTAGTTCCTAGTACAAAGAACCATTAATTTATTCAATAAGGTGTGTCACACGATCCTTGCTTTTTTCCATTGCATCTGCTTTAAATCTGTCTCACCTTGTAACGGTTACGAAAGATAGTAGAAATATATTTTGCCTAACTTGATAGTTGGGCAAAATATATTTCTACTATAAGATACAGGGTTATTTTCAATGAAAATGATAACTTTATTCATAATAATAATTACATGTCAACAGTTAAAAATAAATCATAAAAATAATAATATTCAAAAACAATAATATTAAAAAATTACATTCTAATAATTTTATTTTAATAGGCATTAGTTATTTACTCCAGTTTTGGAATGAATTCCTCTATGCTATATGGTGCCATATCGGTCAGAAATACTTTAAGTTTATTTTTGAATAAATAAAGCGACTTGGCATCCCTTATGGATTTCAGCAAAGCGTTAAATAATTTTATGCCAAATATTTGGGCACATTTGTGAGACTTGGTTAGCAATATTACCATTGATAAAAAAATATGCAAATGCATTTATTAATGAAATGAAAAAGTCAGCATTATGGTCACGCGTCGCTTAGTCAGGTTGATAGACTTGGAAATACTATAATTTTCTAATTGATTTACATGGTTTTAAATAATATCTCAGATACCAGTTACCATAAATCTCTTATTTTAAATGTAATTTATGCCTAAAAACTTCGAATTGCTTATATAATCAAAAAAAAACAAATGATAATGTAATTATTATTATAAATTACCTACGCTTTCGCTGTAAATGGGGTTTCTACGTAAAATAATTATATATGCATTTTATTTAAAAAATATTATATAGTTCTATGACATAACAAAAATAGGTATTTCAATAAAGGGCTCAAAAGAATAATTATCAATGTAAAAAACCGACAAGCAAATTGAAATGAGACCACTCGGGAAGCACCAGCTTTCAAATAATCAAAATCGGTTCACCCAGTCAAAGTTCCGAGGTAACAAACATAAAAAACTGTCGAATTGAGAACCTCGTTCTTTTGGAAGTCAGTTAATAAAAACGGTTCACCCGGGCGAATCTAAGGGATCAAACCTACAAAATACAAAGAATCTTACTGTTTTTGGTTAACGTATGAAAAGTCATGGTACGTACAAACGTTATTAAAATATGATATAGAAAAGCTACTTCCGAGAAGTATATTAAAAATAACCCTGTATAATGATTCGCAAATAAATCTATCGGCAAACATGTGAGACAATTTTTTAATAGTAGGTATTAACACTAAACTAGATTTGTGATGAATAAAATTACCATAACCAAAATATGTAACACACTATGCAAAATGGTGTGCAGTTCTTTTCTAAAGAACAAGTATTCCTTGGTCTTGGCAAATTGGTAGATGTTATACAGTGGGCGAAGTACGAGCATTTGCTACGTATCGATTTTCATACAAATGTTGAATTTCGAAATTGAAATTTTTATGAAATTCTATATGTATTTTACGTAGCTAAAATTCGTACTTCGGTACATTTGATACCGCGTGAGTGACTGCGCCTTACTGACGGCAGTAACGGTGCGATCAAAAATAGTGAAAACGTCTAGCCTGGAATAGAAATTAGCTCTCAAGCCGGACGGAACTTGGATGGCAGTAGTATTTATTATTTCTTACTAGTAAATTGACTGCCCCGGTGGCGCAGTTGGTAGTGAGCCTGCCTTTTGCGCTTGGGAGCGTGGGTTTGATTTCCCACCTAGGGCAAATATTCATGTGAGGAACATTTTTGTTTGTTCTACATCTAGGTGTTAATATCTATTTAAGTACGTATTTTAAAATAGATTTATGTACGTATATCAGTCTCTGGCAGCCATATTACAATCTTTGCTTAGTTTGGGGTCAGATGATTGTGTGTGCAAAAATGTCCCAGATATTTATTTATTTATTTAAATAATTTTGTAGACACCATCGTATAAATCTTAAATTATAATTATCGGCAAATATTTTACATGCAAAAATATTTATGTAATAGCGAAATGGAAATCGAAATAATTGACATAATAACTGGACGAGTTACATGAACTTGACGCACCAACCGGATGAGTGCGTTTCCAGTGAATAACGTCCGATAATGCATATTCGATGCTGTTAAGTTAGTGAACTAAATTTTTTTCTTAAATTGTTTTATCTGAGTGATTCTATAAAAATAATTAAATTAATAAAACAGTTTTCATTGTGGTCTCCACTCGAGAACATATCGGCCCCATCGGCCATCTGTTCTGCGTGCTATGTGCCCTGCCCACTGCCACTTCAACTTGCTAATCCGGGAGGCTATGTCGGTGACTTTAGTTCTTATATGAATCTCTTTATTTCTGATTCGATCTCGTAGAGAAACCCCGAGCATAGCCCTCTCCATAGCTCGTTGTACGACTTTGAGCTTGCTAATAAGGCGTGGTATATAGGTACTATAGCATTATAAAATAGCATTTTTGGCCTCGATTTTGAAGCCGCTACACCTACTATGCGTTTTATGTACGGGAATTCCGTTATTTATGTGACCGATCTATTCGTATGAATACAATGGACACGAGCGGTCAGTGGAACTTTCGTCTGCGGTCAACCGGTCCGATCTCATTGATCTCGACGATATTTCGCCGTGTAATTTCGTCGCACCATAACTTCGCTTTCACTCACTCTCCATCGTAATGTCTAATTGTCGACTCTTTATGAAATAATGTGATTTGACACGTTTCGTTTTTGGGTTCTTTCTGCTTTAAACGTGAAACCTTTTCGTTTTTAAACGCGAGGGAATTGAGATATCTCGTATACGATACATTTATGGAGTGTAATAGAAAGATAGATTAACTCCTTATTGTTTATCACAAATTACGTAGGTAGGTACATACGATAACAGCTTAAAAGCTAATGCAAGTTGCAACAATCAGCGGCCGATTTTTATGGGTTGTTATATTTCTTAATTATGATTTGGGATTGAGTGTGTGGTGTGTAAAATTGTACAAAAAGTCATGAAATAAAAGATGTTAAAGACAAATGGGACCTGCTTGCGAGAGGTGCTCGGTTCACTAAAAATAATTAACCCTGTTTAGAGATTTTTCTTTTATTAGAATAATCGGGGCGGAATAGTTCTTACCGTCCTTACCTATGTTTGGTTTAAATTTGTTCTTTTTGTTTGCCGGAGATTTTTACTGGTTTTGACATCAACTTTTTCTCCCGTTTTGTGTGCTTTACTTCCATACAAGTTTAAACTATACTTCAGTACTACCATTCATAGCCAAAAAATATTAACCCGCATGGACATACTCTACTACCTATTGGACATTTCCTCGGGAATCGTAAACTTTTTGGAGCCCTATGTCACATTATGGCTCTTTAACTACCCCAATGAAAAAAATCACATTGGCTCTGTTGCTGCGTGAAAGGGGAACAAACAAACCAACAACAACAAAAAAATATGTGGTCATAATATGAGTATGATAAAGGTACCTCTAAAAAAATTATTCAAACTTGTTATTTAAGAATCTTAAAATGTTATTTATCTGGTAGAAAACTTTACTACGACAATAATAAATCTACATATAAATAAATTAACGTCAAACTAAACAACTAATCTGAGCACCCCTTGGTTGAAGAAAAAGTGGTCAGTATGGCAGCATTGCCACATTGAAATTTTTTGGGCCAAAGTAGGCCCCAGCCTTCGACACCAAACGTTTAGCCAAGTCCCTAAGTTATATAAGTCAAACCTTCACCTACATTTATCTTATATTATTTCACGGCAAATTACATACAATTGTTTAACACAGTCCATCTCTCTATAAAAATACCTAAGTAATTCTTGATGGCCATGAAAAAATCCAAACAAAAATGTAAATTGCCTATTTCTACACGAATCTTTTTAATTACATGCAATCAAAACAATCAGTAAAGCTGATTGTTAAGATCTTCGGCTGCAGTGCATGGACCTGCCTGTCTTACGTCGTGTGGCCCACTTGACGGGGGTTACCCCAACATTGTTCTAGAGACAATTTTTTGTTTAATGTTTGGTACCTCAGAACTCCGTCATTTATAAACCGATTTGGATAATTCATCTTTTATTTTAAAGGATATAGTTTTGTATATATTCCATAATTTTTTTATCAAAATCAATAAAGTAGTTTGGTTTTTAAATCAAAATAACTGGAAAATAAATATGTCATCCAAGCATCGATGCAATAGTACTTACTGAATCGAACGTAAGTGTAAACGTTATAGCGTATTTACAAATTTTGAAGTCGGTTTTATAAATTGAGAATTATCAGAACATTTTATTTCAAAACGATCTGAAAGTAATATCCGATAAGTTAGACTTTGAAATTTAATTTGCGTTGGTCTAGAATGCTTAAATAGTCGGATAGGTCAAAAATCAATAGATATAAAATATAGTAATAAAAAATGCCTGACAACGATTTTGGTACCAACAAGGTTATTAAATAAATAAATAAATATCTGGGACATTATTGCACACATGGTCAACTGACCCCAAACTAAGCAAAGCTTGTAATATGGCTGCCAGAGACTGATATACATACATATATATTTTTAAATACATACTAAAATAGATATTAACACCCAGACATAGAACAAACACAAATGTTCATCACACAAATGTTTGTCCTAGGTGGGAATCGATCCCACGCCCCCAAGCGCAGAAGGCAGGTTCACTACCAACTAAGCTAACGGGGTTGTCAATAATAGTGGATGCCGTATTTAGTAATATTTTCGAAAACGAGGATTGCTTACATATACCTAGACTAGAAAACAGGTGACGCTACAGCCCCAAACATTGATTTTTATTGATTTAACTAGCTGCATTTTACTTAATACCTAAAGGCAAGATTTTAAAAACTTTTGTGTCACTTAGCTTTATTTTGACATATTCTTTACCGTGAATAATTCCGCCTTTTATCATAAACTCACGTGACAGAAAGCGACTCATAATCGTTTTCCTTTTGTTTGATTCGATTCACCATATTATCAGCTGACCCATGAAGAATTAAAATGGTCAGAATGTAGCAACGTACGTAGCAATATAATAGCGGACTTTCGATGTGTCTGGCAAGGTGTAAAAACCATTAAAACTGTCCGGCTTTTGAGGTAACATTTTTTTATAGGTTCCCAAGTAACATATATAAAATTTAGCTTTTATACGGTAACGAAAGTATAATTATAATTTATTAAAATTTAGGGGTGTCTGGCAGGGGGTAGCAACTGTCATAAGTGTCCGGCAATGGATGACGAGATTTCTAAAGTTATCCCTAATAAAATAAAATAAAATTGAGCTTTATACTTTAACGAATTTAAGGTATTATTTTATACACCTTTACTACCTGTTACCTGCCCAAGTAACCACTACCCAAACTCTATAGTCCCTGGTCGTTCTTACCTGTATAGGGGACACGCACAGAAGAATTTTCAGCTTATATTAAATAACGAAGGTCTGGCCGTCGTGGGCTCTTAGGCTATAAAGGAAAGTAATTTCAAACTAATCATTTTATCAAATTCTGATGAAAGTTGCACAGTCATGTTAACCTTCAACAATAGACAGTCACTAGAAACGAGAGGTTCTAACTTTTGCTTAATTAACCTATTTTATTTTAGTCAGACAATGAAAGCAATTTTGAAGGTGTTTATAACTGATTGATCTAAATTTATTTTAAGTAATACTATCCTTATCTATCAGAATACAAGGTTACGGTTTTAACAATACACAATCACTATATAACAGAGCAGACAGAAACGAGAAAGAGGTTCTAACTTTTGTTTAACCTATTTTATTTCAGTCAGACAATGAAGCCAATTTTGAAGGTATTTTTAACTGATTGAGCAATATTTATTTTATGTTATATTATCTTTTCTAACAGAATACAGAGTTACACCTTCAACAATAGACAATCATATAATGAAATGAAGAAATATATCTCATAGAAATGAGAGGTTCTAACTTTTGTTTAACCTATTTTATTTTAGTCAAACAATAAAGTTAATTTTGAACGGGACGGTGACGTGCGGGTGCTCTATAATATTAGTGTTGTATTCATTAGTGTTGCTACATAATTCTTAGTGTACGTGAAAAATGCGTAAGTGAGCCGTACTTACAGTTTTTTCGTTAAGCGGTATAGTGAAAAACTGTATGAAAAAGAGACATTTGAACACGAACGTTAAATGAAATAAGACATATGTCCCATTATTGTCTGATCTGAGTACTGAGCCAAAAGGATATCATGCGTGATTATACTCATTATTATATCATTATCAACTTTTAGAATAATACCAACCCTGAAATCGCGAAAAAATAACAGCTGTTTATAGAACAATATACCTACTATGATACACACTTTATTTGAATGAACACATAATGAATATAATATTACCTCCTTTTAGCTAAGTACCGCCGATCTGTGTTAGCCTATAAATGCGATGAAAAAAATAACTATATTTTCTGGTCCGGTCAAGCTGTAGAGGCCGCAAGGCCAACAACAAAAAGTCACATTAGAAAAAAATACTATATTTTAGTAAGATAAGATCTTTCAACTAAATTTTAATGTCTGCAAAAAGTAGGTACAAAATCAATTTCGCAACTCAGTCCAAGCATTTATTTGCGATAACAGCTGCAATTAAATTGTTAAAAAAAAAATGAATAAAAAATTTGTTTTTAAATATTTCACTGAAGTATATCGGGGTACCTGCCTTTCTTATCTTCAAAAACCTAACGACAGATAACAGAATTAATATTTATTAAATTCTTATTACAACTGTCAAAACTAATAAGTTCTCAGAACTATTTACAAAAGAAAAAACTTTTATGGCAATACATTATTACTCTATTATTCTATTCGCTAACCGAATAATTAATTTCGTAATAAAACGAACCAGTATATTTTAAGTCAACAAAATACCTAATGGTGAAATCATTTTGCGACACGAATGCTTCTCCGAACCATCTCATTAAAGGCAAGTTCAAGGACACTTATCGAATAATCTATTGCAAATAACAAATAAATATTATAAACTAGTGCTACCTTGACATTACCTAGTAAGCTTGCGGGTGTCAAATGTAGACAATGAATTCAAATGAAAGAAGGTCAATCGACATCGTGTTGCAGTTTTCAAATGTCATATGTGACTGTTCAACTTTTATTGGCGTTTAGCAAGGACGTTATAAAACCTTTTTGTAACGTCCTTGGCTATGAGCTAGTCTACTTATGATGACTAGGCCATTATGTAGTACCTAGGTATTGAGGACGAGGATTGATATTATTATTTATTTATTATATTGAACGGTTCGTGCAGTTGCGCGTCGGAGTAAATTTCACTACGCGGTATAGAAAATTAGTGTCACAGCAGTAATTAAAGTTCGTAAGCCGACAAAAATGGGGATGTACTCTAGTCGAAGCGTATCATCATCATTATCAGGCAGAAGACGTCCACTACTGAACATAGGCCTCCCCCTTTCACCTCCACACTGAACGACATCCTGCCATCTGCATCCACTGGATGCCCGCGACTCTCACAATGTCATCGGTCCATCTAGTGGAAGGCTTACCTACGCTGTGTCCTCCGGTTCGTGGTCTCCAATTTTTTTTATTATTATCGGTTCTTCGAGCGATGTGGCCTGCCCATTGCCACTTCAATTTGCAAATTTTAATAGCTATGACGATGACGTTCTTTGACGAATATCCACGTTCCGGATTCTATCGCGTAAAGAATCTACGAGCACAGCTCTAAACTTTGATTATGTATATGGCTCTAAACGAAGCGTATATATATAGATTAAATTTTCAACCGACTTCAATAAATGAAGTTCTCTATTTGTATATGTAAGTTACGCGTTAACTACAAAGAGTGGAAAATCAGGGGATAAGTCCCGAAAGTTCTAAGACGTTCTAGTGCTTTTAGATAAAAAATACTTGAAATACAAACAAAATGGATGATGAAGATTATACTTTTTTTTTGTCATCTTAATATATAAATCCCAAAATTTAATAAAAACACTGACTGACTTTTTAAGTCGACTAAAGTAATACATAGCCTGAACCGTGTATTTCTTTATTTTCTGCAAAACCTTATTAATCAGTGTTCGAATACCAAGCAAACGTTCTAACTTATATCTAAGTCGAGATAATAATGACACATTGCTTTAGACGACCGCAAGACTGCGAGAGTTGTCTAATGCATGATAATAACTCTGTGCATCTCCCCAATGCACAGACCAGTCATGCTGCGTGTTACACTGAACTGTCATATGCTCTATCTATCGATTAGTTATTCCCTGAACATCGATAAATGTTGCATTATCTGTATTGAAACTGCTTGTACTCAAATATTGTACTTACTTGTATCTAACAGTTTCTTAATTTACCAACTGAGATCGTCAAATCTTGGCAAATAAGTACTCACACCTAATTTCGTTTTAGCTCTACAATAATAGTGGGACTGCCCATAGACCGTTGAAGGTCTAAAGACAATCCAAATAAAAGGATATTTAAAATATCGGCGTAGTTACATGCACCATGGTCACGGGAAGACTAAAGAATAAGAGGTGGTTAACTACGCCGAAAAGATGGAAGCTCCATCCACAACCTTATCACGGTAAACATCCTGTTAATAATGAACAACCACGATAGTTTAAAACAGTGATGGGCAACAACAATTCGGGAGAAAAATATGTTTCACTATTTTTTACCGTTTTGTGTTATTTATTCTATATAAGGCATACCATTTATTATGTATTCTTTAGTTTCCCAACTAATAATATAACAGAGACCATGGCACACGGACCATGTACGCCATGATAAATTAATGGAAACCATCATAGAGGGAAAGGTAGAAAGAAAAACAGAAAATAAGACAGAGGAGAGCGTTCTTAGACCAAATTAAAGAGAAGACAAATGTACAGGGAGGTGAAAACCCTGGCAGAAGACAATCAAGCCTGGAAATTACTCCATTGAAAAAAGCTACTCATAAATGATGAATAAAGACACCTTAATTACGAGTATATTAGGCTTTAACTTACATTTAAACACTGAAAGCATTGATGACTGACTGACGTGTGCATTGAATCTATTTCATTGATATCAAAGTTCAAGTGCATAATCATCATTATGTTAACTCTAAAGACAATATCACCTTGTACTCGATTATACATAGGTAAATTAGGTACTTATTTCTTTGTAAGCATATAAAGTACTTGTGTATAAAATATTGACAGTTGAATCAGCTTTTTAGATTGCTGATGATTCTGGTAAATCCTTTTAATGCTGACCTCAGCTTTGTTTAGTGTCGATAAACAAATATATAGAGTGAGAATCTTACTAACCGACTTCCAAAAAGGAGTATGTTCTCAATTCGACTGTTTTTTTTTATGTTTGTTACCTCAGAACTTTCGACTGGGTGAACCGATTTTGATGTTTCTTTTTTTATTTGAAATCTTTTCAATTGGTCCCATTACAATTTGTTTCACTTCTGATGAAGACGGTTTTTTTATATTGATAATTCACAAACTCCGCCATATATACGGATTGTTTTTTTTTAAGAAAGAAACTTGTGGTCGTGAAAATGAAATAAAATTAATCCTTACATAAAAAACCTGTAGTTAGATTGCTTTGAATGCAAATTCGAAATCTTTCTAATGAACTATATTAAATGTAAATTAATGTATAGTAGAAAGCGTAAAATACTTGCAGTAGAAACTATAGATATTATTAGAATTATGTAATAGGTACTCAGATGTAATTGTTGCGAAATCAGAATTTATAATTCTCTTACAAAATTGGTTCATACAATGTTCATACACTACATATATTGGGTACACGGCATCAAGGTAATAAGCTGAAAGAAGGTTGATGTTATCTCATCATTATGAACTGCTTTTATACTATGGGAATAACCCTAAAAACGGAAAAATTGTTGGCCGTCACTGGACGCCTGGCAGATTTGAACGTGAAGGCATAAGAGAGCATCATATCGTTTGCAGTCACGGTATAGCCGGATTTACTGCCAAGGCTCGCCAATAGTTTCACATCAAATACCTAATAATCATTTTTAAAAACCGACATCAAAATGAGAAGTGTTACGCAATTTCGTATACTTTGATGTCATATTTTTTCCGTTATTTTGATTTAAGAACCAGTAATCTACTACACTGCTACACTGTTTTTAATGGGACCAATTTGTCCTCATCATCAGCCAGAAGATATCCACTGCTGAACATAGGCCTCCCCTTTAACCTCCACACTGAACGACATCCTGCCGTCTTCATCCACTGAATGCCCGCGACTGTCACAATGACGTCGGTCCATCTAGTGCTGGAGGCCTACCTACGCTGCGTCTTCCGGTTCGTGGTCTCCACTCAAGAACTTTTCTTCTCCATCGGTTGTCGGTTCTTCGCGCGATGTGGACTACCCATTGCCACTTCAAGCATCAAATTTGAACCTATATCCTTTCAAACATAATTGTCTGTATGGTAGATACATGTAAATAGGTTTTTAGGTTCAGCATTTTATTATTAAGTGGGTACTAATAAAACTAGACAAAGAAAATATCTAATGATTTATTCTAATATGCATTTTAGCACGCGATAATCAGTGATGATGCCAGGTCAAGACCCGATTAATAAATTAAGTACTTAGGTATTGTATGTGTAGGTAATCAGTCACGATCTCAGAAGCCTTGGTTTGCATCAGCAGTAAAAATTACAATTACTCGTAGGTATAAAATTGTCAACTTCAGCCCTGCCATAGGATATTTTTTTCGGATCCTACTCGTCATTAATGAAACTTAGCATCATAAGGAATGCTTGTAACATTTTCAAATACCTTTTTTATATATTCTCATTTTCAAAACATTCATATTGCCAAGCCAATTTACTAATAAGTATATTTATATGTACTTTAAAAGTTTCATCAACATCAGCTAAGAGTAGTTTCCGAAAAAAAATGCAATCGGAACAGTGGCTGGAATCGAAAATCTGGACTATCGGGTAGGCTCTAGCCCTAGAGCCCTTTTCCAAGATACGTTTACTCTACCGTGTAAAGTAAACGAATCTTGTATCTTCAGCAGATTATGTCTGATCTCGAGTAATGATGATGATATTACGTTTGTTTAACAATTATCAAGAGCTTGAGTTCTTCTCGTGTTTATGGTAGGCCGCAATACGGCAAATACAGCTGATTGTGGGCAAGGTTTTGACGGTACGTGGAAGGTGCTAGATTGTTAAGCCGGCCACACATCGCTGCGCACGACTACGTCTTACATCTGTACTTATCATTGTTGAATACTGCCTGCCAAAAGCATCAACACGTCTGGGCCACGCGCACGCCGTGCATGGCTGCGTGGATTTGCGACGTCAGATGCGCCGGCGCTCCTCAATTAACGTGGCGTAGGTCAACTAGTAGTGTGAAGCCGCATAAAAAAAGTTGCATAAAATAAACAATCAATCTAGGGCATGCATTGTAGTGTCCAATTCTTTGTGGCCAGCTTATTTATGAATACATATGTTTAGATCACACAACCGATGGCCGATGGGGCCGAATGGTTCTCGAATGGAGACCACGGACCGATAAGCGCAGCGTAGGACGTCCACCCACAAGATGGCCAGACGACCTAAAAAAGACCGCAGGAAAACGCTAGATGCAAGCCGCTTCCACTTGGCCCTTTTGGAAATCGATGGAGGAGGCCTATGTCCAACAGTGGATGTCCTATGGCTGAAATGATGATGTTTAGATCATGATGAATTTTATGGCCACGAACGGTGATTTCCCCACCAATCCCGGTAGCATTAAAATATGAAATTTAAATCCAGACACCGAGTATTCCGTATCGTGTCTGATTGGATTGAGTATGCCTTGTATAATTAGGTACCTACCTATATACTGTTCAAAATCAGAGTGCCATTGAATCTGCCCTCGCTGCAATTTGCAACTGAGCACTCCATAATCTGCCAATTACACTCTTTTAGACTGTGTGCCGCAATCAAGTTAGTCTATACCTATCTAACTTGAATCTAGAAAGTATTTTAAACCTTTTGTATAGTCTGTAACCCTGCATTTACCTTTTCATATTACGGCTGATTTTAATTAGAATGGCGTAGATTGTTTTTTTTTATACCATAATTTTAAAGTAGTCAAAACTTCTTAGAATTGCATACATACATACACATAGATCCAAAAAGTATAATCGTAATGCTCGTCTAATCATTTGATTCCGATTCTTCTCTACGACTGATCTTTTTTCCAAAATAAAAAATGACAATTGAATGATCTGCATTGACTGCCCCAGTGGCTTAGTTAGTAGTGAACCTGCCTTCTGCCCTTGGGGCGTGGTTTCGATTCCCACCTAGGGCAAACATTTATATGATGAAGATTCGTATTTGTTCTATGTCTGCACGTTAATATGTGTTAAAGTATGTATTTAAAAATATATATGTATGTACATCAGTCTCTGGCAGCCATATTACAAAGTTCGCTTAGTTTGGGGTCAGATGACCGTGTGTCCAAAATTTGCAATTTACAAAAACGTCCCAGGTATTTAATACTAAAAAAAAACTTTAAAATTCATACCTTAGGGCCGTGGGGGCCGGCCGCTCATGATTCATACAGGAACTTGGCCAAACCTTTGGTGGAGGCGACAGGTGACTTAAATGCTGGCGCCTCTTTTGGCCAAAAAATTTGCATTGCCACCCAGCGTGGTAATGCTGCCAGCATTCTAGCCACTTTTCCCTCCACCAAGGGGCTTTTAGATTAGTACTTTTTTGTGGACATATTTTTTTAAATATTTATTTGTATATAGGTTGGTATAAATTAATTATTTTAAGTTTTAGTTAACATTTAAGTTTTCGTTAATTTTCTGTTTTTTTAAGTTGTGCTTAATAAAAATATTTAGCCAGTAAAAAAAACATGGAGTACTTTCTAAGACAGCTTTTGTGTATTGTAGTCAGTGCCCTAATAAAAGTTCTATAGCCTTTGTAAGACAATGATCTAATTCTACGGCGCGTGAAAGGTACTTTTACTTGATCCGGTGTTGAGCTGCTTGAATGAGCAATGAGCAATTATTACCGAGGCTCCAGTCATCCTGTCATATAATCAGTACCATGGGCTCTATCTCGCTCGCGCTTTTCAATATATAAAGATACAAAATCTAAGCTGTACAAATATAGAGAAAAATAACATTACAAACGTTCAGTAAAATATTCATTTTGTTTAAAAGAATTTTTTTAATATAGAACTAAATTAATTAAACCGGCCAAATGCGAGTCTGGTTTGTGCACTGAGGGTTCCATACCACCTGAAAATACAAAAAGTTATTCAAAAAGTCAACATCACGCCCAAGCGGTCACCCATCCAAGTATACCGAACGCGCCCTACGTTGCTTAACTTGTAAACGAAGAGAAAATTTTCACTTTGCCGGTATTTATTATTTGTTTTTTTACTAGATAGTATGTACAAGGACGATTAGAACTATATGTACTAACAATCATGCCCAGTTTGACGCTTGTGCGTATTACCATTTTTTTATTTTTTTTTTATTTTTTTTTACATTAGAGCAAATATAAAAATACGTTTAAAGAAACGTTTGTTGTATCGGGATACCCCTCATTAGTTTTTACTTTTAGGCTTGAATATTATATCTTAGTTAATTCGCCGTAATATTACATATTCTGTGAAAATTTCAACTGGCTATCAATTACGATTCGAAAGATACAGCCGTCAAAACGTAGGACGGACGGACAGACAGTCAGACAAATAAGGTCCCGTTGGAGTACGGAACCTTAAAAATGAAGACCACGTAATGAGAAACACGTACGATAATTGTGATAAAGCCTATCACCCTTGTTTGTCTAGTCTTTTTTTTAATGATGAAATAGGCTAGCGTTTGACCACAACTCCCTTGATGGTAAGCGACGATGCGGTCCAAGATTGAGCACGCTTGCCCATGAGGTGCCTATTCACTCTTGTCTTGAAGAGACCCAGGTTGTAATTTATAGGGAACACCGAGGCAGGGAGCGCATTCCATTCCTGTGCAGTTCGTATTAAGAAGGAATTTTGGAATAGTAACGTACGGACTTTACCAAAGTTCACGACGATGGAATGACCGCCTCGATGACCTATGGCGGAAATTGTCACATTCTCCATCTGTACATTATTTCTCATTCATTCTTGATCTGAGGATAAACCACTCCATTTACCTATTAGAATCGCGTCCATAGACCGTTCCCTCGGTCGGTTGACTCCGGATCAGGTACAACTCCATTGTTGTTCGTATTGAATTATCGCCATTGTTCTGGGTCATTCAGTGCGTGAAGTCAGTTTTCAGACTAATATTATGCAGCTAATGTTACCCAATTGCGCAGCTGATCTATCAGTTAAGGTCATTTCGTGTTAGATTTACAAGGCACATCGTTTGATTTGAAAATAAATTCAATCTTCAAAATTGATAAAAGATCGCAAACAAGTTTTTTTTTTCTTATCAAGCGTGGTCATCGCAGACTGCATCATCGCAGTTTGGTGGCACACGCGAGCCTATTATTAAAAAAAATAAAAATAAGAACAATTAACTCCATGTCATTTATTATGTAAAACAAAGGCTAACAAAATAAAACAACAAAGGTACACATTCCAAGTTTTGGCAGATCAACGTTTTATGAAAATTTGGTGTTGAATTATTACCTTTATGCTATACACTAATATTGTTTTCATTGTTCCAGCATGGCCCAACCGTCTGACCTACGAGCAGATTTACAATAGCACACACTACGCCCAAATCCAGCCATACACACCAGTATCATACAACCCACACAGTCATAGTCATAGTAATAGATATAGAGGAAATACCAACAATAGATATAGTGGAGAAACCAACAATAAACATAGTGGAGAAACTATTTATAAGAATAGTGATGAAACCAAAGCAAACGAGGTAGGAGAGGAGAGGGACTATTTAGATGAAAAGAGAGGAAAGCTGCTGGTTGGATTCGCGAGAGATCCGTTCAGGTATTCGATCCCTGAAGAGGATTATAGAAATGGAGTCAGGTAAGATGGCCTTTATTTACTACCATTACGGTTTTCCAGTTTCTTTGAAATCCAGTTTTAATGAAACCATTTTCTTTAGCTATATATTATTAATATTTTACTGTTGTATATTGGAAGTTACAAAAATCTTATGTTAAAAAGCCAGTAAAAAGAATCAAAATGTACAGTTTTCATTCAGTTTTTTTTGCAAATATATGACAACTGTCAGACGTATTCTTTTAGCGGCCTCACTGCCACACTTAAAGTTTTTAGGGGATTTCCGAAACTTATGGTCACGTTGGTGAAATCGATGTCTATCTACACTAATATTATAAAGAGGAAAGATTTGTACCTATTTTTGTATGTTTGTATGTTTGTAATGAATAGGCTCCGAAACTACTGAACCGATTTGAAAAATTCTTTCACTGTAGGAAAGCTACACTATCCCCGGGTGACATAGGCTATATTATATTTTGTAGCGAGGCCGAAGGCCGAGCTTACACTCGTGCGAAGCCGGGGCGGACGGCTAGTCTACAATATACTGATATTATAATGATAGTGGGCTTGGGGACATTTGGATTGTCTTTATACCTTCAACGGTCTATGGCAGTCTAACAGACTATGTAGTGGTAAGCGTTAGCTTGTATTTTGTTAAGTTAATAAAGGCACTTGCCTTATATATATAAAATATGGTGTGTGTTTAAAAGTGGTTATGAAGAAGCCTTAACATACATAAAAAAGGGGTTTTATCAAAAATTCAATCACATTTCATTAAGATTGGATCTCGTGTTTATTTGGTAAACTATAACAAAACTACCAATAATTATACTACCAAGGTAGTTATTACTACGTAAAAAACCACTTACCGCGTCCTTGGCCAACACATACATTATAATGTTAGATATTTTTTTGACAAGGAAATCGTTAAATATGCTGTATGCTCTTAATCGTTTACGGTCTGCTGAATATCCGCAATGACGTCCTTTTTATTTCTCAGTGCATTTGCCGTTCTGTTGTCTTATTTTTACGGGACTATAAACCATATCATATAAAAATGAAAATCGCTCCCGTGGTTTAGTGAGTTCTATTCCGCGACAGGAAAAACCAGAAAACTAAGCATTTAGATCTTCTCGTATGTATTGGAATCTAGGTGCATGGGACCAAAGTAGGTAGTCTACTTGGTATTTTTATTTATTGTAAAATAGGCTTGCGCTTGATTCAAGCCGCTTCCAACCGGCCCTTTTGTAAATCGATGGGGGAGACCTATTTCCAGCAGTGGACGTCTGGCTGAAACGATGATGATGATGAGGCTTGCGCTTGGCCACCAACTCGCCTGATGTTAAGCGATGAAGCGGCCTACGATGGATCACGCTTGCCTAGAAGAAACCGATTCTCTCTTGACTTGTATTATTCCCAATTTCCTAAGATATAGATAGGATAAGTTACTTATAGTTACTGCTGTGGTAGTCTTATGGCGACATTTATAAAAGGCTACCAGACTAATATTTTTATTGTCTTATAAAATGCTGTTCATAATTAAAGCAAATCGCTGTAAACAAATTTAAAATGTGTTATTTCCGACATTTAGCCATTTTGGTCATTCTAGTTAAAGCGTGTCTACTTCCATGCGGTTAGCCTAAAATTATATAAATTGTTTCATATTAAAATTTAACGTTTTACTTGGGTAACCGCAAAGACCGAAACATGAGAACATTTCGCTCGATAGAAAATAATATATATTTACTATCAAAGATAGATAGATTTTTTTTAATTTAAATATTTCCCCTTAACAACTTTTTAATTGAATATTGGTAGTTACAAATGAGTAAAAAATAATAATTAATAATAAAATAATTATCAATATAAAAAAACCGGCTTCATAAAAATTTCAGAACTGAATCAAATTAAAATGGAACCACACGGGAAGCACCAGCATTCAAATAAAGAAGAGAATCATCAAAATCGGTTCTTCCAGTCGAAAGTTACAAACACAAGTCTAAAGTAACAAACATTTAAAAAACAGTTGAATTGAGAACCTCCTTTTTGGAAGTCGGTTATAAATATATGAAAGTAGCACTGATTTGAGCTTTATTCCTGTTTTTTTTAGACGCAATATAGGTACTTAATCTGATTTTATCTTTTTCTGCAGAAGTATAAACCCCCAGTCATACAGAAATGAGTATCGCGGGAAGAGGGGAGTGTTCCACTTGTACAACATGCTGACTTGTGCGAACGGGTGCGACCCGCTCGCCTACAAGGGGTATGGGTGCTACTGCGGGTTCCTTGGCGAGGGGAGACCCACAGATGGCATCGACAGGTAGCTACAATTTTCCTATGGAGATAAAAAGACGGACTCGATCTCTTGAAAGCCTCTTTCTAACCGTTCGACTTTTCCGCTCCTTTATTCCGCGAACCTGCAAGGTGTGGAATATCCTCCCCCCAAAGGTCTTCCCGCCGAGCTTCAACATGAAGCGTTTCGAAAAGGGTGTCTACAACTACCTCTCCGGGCTGGCAAAGTACCGTCAACACCGCTAGTGTTGCATGTGTCCATAGGCGGCGGTTTTGCTTACCATCAGGCGAACCGCATGTTTGTTTGTCCCTCTTTTTATTAAAAAAACGACTTCCAAAAAGGAAGAGGTTATCACTACAACTGTTTTTTTTTTTGTTTGTTACCTCAGAACTTTCGACTGGGTGAACCGATTTTGATGATTCTGTTTTTATTTGAAAGCTGGTGCTATCCGCGAGGTCCCATTTCAATTTAGTCCAGTTCTGTCACTTCTATGAAGTCGGCTTTATATATTGATATGTATTGAAAACGTCATTGCTTGACAGTAAAAATAACCTTCTAATAAGTTGATCTTGCGAGTCTTAAAAATTCAATGATTACTTGAAAGACATTGACTGCGCTCCACAGACCTTAATCAAGATACTCCCCGCGAGTACACCTTACTTTGCATTTCTGTGTCTTTAGTTGTATTTATGCTCCAACCAGCAGGATGCATAGTTCAGTTCAATTTCCGTCGTCTTGGCAGTAGCGCGTCGAAGTCAATAGAAATAGGTCAAATTGCGCCATAGTAAACTGAAAAAAAAAACTCGAAAATTAGCCGTGCGAAAGGAGTTTTTTTAGGGATGGTGGCCGAGCGGTACCTTGCATGTGCGCTTTAAACTTTGACGGCATCCTGTTCGATCCTCATTCCTGCACCAATGACTCATTTAGGATCTTTTTTAATCTGATTTTTGTTTGGGGCTTTAGTAGCTATGCAATTATGCCAGCCCCGTTACCTAAATAATGTGCAGTTTCGATGCGGTTAGAATTGAAAGTAATATAAATATCAAAATAAAAAACCGACTTCATAAAAATGTCAGAACTGGACCAATTGAAACGGCACCACACGGAAAGCATCAGCTTATAAACAAAAAAAGAATCACCAAAATCGGTTCACCCAGTCGAAAGTTCTGAGGTAACAAACATTAAAAAAAAAACAATCGAATTGAGAACCTCTTCTTTTTTGGAAGTCGGTTAAAAAGGGTGTTAAAATATATTGAAATAGTTTTAGTAAATACCGTTTTATTTTCAGATGCTGCCAAATGCACGATAAGTGCTACGAAAATATCTACTGTCCGTTCTACACGGTGTACTTCCAGCCGTACTACTGGAAGTGCTGGGACGGGGAGCCGCTGTGCGCGCTCGAGAACTATCACACGCAGGGCCAGCTCGTCAACGGATGCGCGGGAAGACTGTGCGAGTGTGATAGGTGAGCTACTATCATACAGTAGGTACAAACGTTAAATGAAAACGGGCTAAAACTGTGTCTATATGTCTCTACGGGAGTCTTCAAAGTTCCTTCTAGGTGCTGTCGTAGACAGACCACCAACCTACTGCGGGTTCCACATCTTTTTTACCGACTTCCAAAAAGGCCGTGGTTCTCAATTAGAGCAAAAAAAAGCTAGGGCTTCCCGTGTGGTCCTATTTTAGTTTGGTCCAGTTCTGAATTTTTTATGAAGTGGGTTTTTTATATTACGCATTTTATATTACTAACTTACGCAGAACTTATATATATCGATAATTTTTTATGCTATAAGTGGAAAACAAGCACTCAGGCTGCCTGGTGGTAAGTAGTCACTGACGTCTATGGATATTTGTAACATCGCCAGAGGCATCACAAATACGCTGCTGATCTTTTAGGACTATAAACTCGCCTTCGAAGAACCCTATGTTGTAGGTTCTATGGCCCAGTACACACAAACCTATTTTGAATAAAAATAATATAACCTGTTATACTCAGATATACTTTACATAATTATAGTATCGTCTTAGTAGTTTTTGCAGTTGATAGAGATCTGTGGACGTGTGTTTTTTAAAGATTCCGATGTAATTACATTGGTGACATTGTGGTTTCTATTTAAGCCATTGGATCCCAAAAGAAACCACAGCCTCGATGCGTATTTTGTATAGTAGCAAAAGGAGTTAATTTATAACTATTGTAAATTCCTCATTCAGCAGTCCTGCGACACCCATTTTCTTACCAAAAAATAGGAACGGAAGTATTTAGCTAGTTAGTGCTTTTGACTTATCAGATTTTTTCTATTGCAGGCAATTCGCGATGTGTGTGAAGAGGTATTCCTGCCCAAGAGGACGAGCTCTGTGCCGGTCCTCGCCTCTCAGACTGCTGCAAAATATCCTCATGTTCAGATGACCACCAACAAACTATTTTAACAGCAAATATAGATCTATAAGTGTACATAATAAATTATTCAACCTTAAAAGTCGTTTTTTTGCGCATAAAAACTCTATTTTGGGATTGGTTATGGTTTAATTTACATTTAAAGTTGGACAAGTATGATGATTTCTTATTCTAAATTCATGTCGAGTTCAGTCAGTCACTAATTTTTTACAAGCTTTAATTTAATTTCACCTGTCCCGGTGTCTATCTGTAATCAAATCCTGCAAGTTTAATTTGACCCGCTTCCCGGTGTTGGATTGAACTGAAATTTGGCACATTCGTCAAGTTCCGATGACCACCATAACATTGTACTATTATGGTGACAGCACTGGATAGTAGGTTCATGGACAGCACAGACCCAAAATTATTTTTTGGCGAGGTGATTTGATGATTTTTTTATGTATAAAATAGATCTAAGTTTGGCGACCAACTCGCCTGATAGTAGGCGACGGTGTGGCCGAGGATAGAACACGTGGAATAGCCCCAAAAATCTTACCATTAATTATGAATTAGGTATAGTTACGTGAATAAAATGTTTTTGATTCTGCATGGTCGCTAAAATATCTTGTCATATACGAGTAGGTAAATATATCAAAGTACCAGAGAAACCAGAGATTCACAAATCTCTAAACCCTATAATAATTGACTTTCATCTCCCATAATACCCGTTTTTTACCTACCTACGTTTAATAAGGAAGTTCATTACTGGTGGTTGAATATAATGTTCATCTTTTTATGATTAAGGATCATGCTCTAAATATTACAAACATTATTTAAAATGAGATTTGTGGTTTAATATTTTTTTCATCATCGTCAGGAAACCGGTATGTCTAGGAAGTAGGAACATCGAGAGTTCACAGACATAATGACATTCACCAACATGCACTGGGCCAGCATGGTGGATTAGGGCTCTCCCACCACCCCTCGCTTACTATCAGGCGAGTTGGTGGCCATACGTACTTAGATCCTATTCGTCCCGATCGCGAAGGTCCCACGCGCACGAAGGGTTCCGTACCATTATCTATAAAAACGACAAAAAAAAACACGTATGGGAGCCCGCTCTTAAATATTTATTTTATTCTGTTTTTTAGTATTTGTTGTCATATTCGGCAACAGAAATATCTACATTAACTGTGAAAATTTCAACTGTCTAAATATCACGGTTCATGAGATACAGCCTGGTAACAGACGGACAGACAGATGGATGGACAGCGGAGTCTTAGTAATAGGGTCCCGTATTACCGCTTTGGTATGGAACCCTAAAAATTACTTACCTACTTTTTTTTGTCGAGCTATGCTACGAGCGTAATACAGGGTTATAAGGAAATGGTATGCTTAACCGGAAGGGGTTCGTTATACTCATCGTTATGAAAAACTTTAACTAAAAAAACCAACCGTTAAATGGCGAAAATAAACCCACAGTTCCATAGAAAACGTTTACCCAAACTTGTCAAAATGGAACAGCAAATATATTAAAGTTAAATGATTATTTACGGGATATTTACCGTGGTAAGGTTGTGGAAGGAGCTCCCGATATTTCGGCGCAGTTACATGCACCATGTTCACGGGAAGACACGTTCACGTTGACAAGTTCACGTCTTCCCGTGAACATGGTGCATGTAACTGCGCCGAAATATCGGGAGCTCCTTCCACAACCTTACCACGGTAAATATCCCGTAAATAATCATTTAACTTTAGTGAACAACCGTGATAGTCTAAAACAGTGTTTAGCAAATATATTTTTCACAATTTCAGTCCCATAGTAAAAGTTTTTCATAATGATGAGTATAACGAACCCTCTTTCAGCTTATCATACCCCTTCCTTATAACCCTATACAGGCAACGCCGTCACTATTATCTTTGTCAAAATTTCCAAAAGAGTAAGCAGATAACATCTCATGGTACTTTCGCTAGCGTAACTTTTGTTAAAATTTCATTTAAAAAAATGTTCATGCACGACTGCCTATGGAACTATGGCATCTGAGATCTAAATTTAATTCACTAAGTCGTCGTCTCCACAAGTGCGGTTATATAGACGAGTTCTATTTCGAAAATGCGATCTAAAAAAAACTTTTTGTATACCTAACGCAGGAAAAATTATGAAGTCAACTGTCAAAAGTTCCATTCTTTACCCTCTAGGGGCTCTAGGGGCTTTAGTGGGCTTGGGGGGAATAATACCTACATTATATCTAACAATTCGCGACAAAAAAAATCGTTCATACAAATGTAGGTAGGTATTTTGGAAACGCGCTACTATACCCACTCGATAAAGTGTTTCACGATTCTCACGATGTGTCGCATTTCTATAATTATGGGGCATTTGATGAGATAACGCACACATTGTTCTTCGAACGTGACGTAGCGTAATGACGATGACGTAGATTTATTTTACTGTTGGGTTAGTATGGATATAGTTGGTTAACATAATCTTGACATTTGTCTTGCTCTCTACTCTCTTGCACTAAGACTATTTATCAACAGCCTCGATTGGTGGCCCAGTGTGCGGCAGCACAAGTTAATAACTGTTGATTTTCAATATCTTACCTGAATACTGAGCCTTGCTCAGGACGCGTAGCTACCGCCGCGCTGCGCCGTATCGAAAATACACCCCGAGCTACAGGGGCCCCGAACATGTAAGCAAACATTCTTTAACCTCTATTTGGGCCCCCAACAAATTTTGATACCGGTATGTATTATGTATTCTGTGAAACAGGACCCGTTTATGGCAAGTTACGCCACTGGTCCTGAGTACTTCATAAATTGTTGTCCTTCTAGAGCCTTACGATTTGGGTAAAGCATAAAACGCTAGGCGTTAAATAAATTACAGTCTACTTCAATATAATGGGTACCTGCTTGGAAAGAACCCACCGACCCATTTATTTGAATGTAAGTCGATAGCTACAAAACCCAACCAATATTTAAATAATAAATATTCTAAAATGTCGCTACGTTTTTTTTTCTAATCTAGATTATGCATACTTCATCCATCATCTGATGGATCTGGCCTCTTTTCAGATGGATGGGCTACTTGATCCCGGTCCTAATTTTACGTAGACGGAGGTTCTCTGTCTACGTAATTTTATAACTCAGCCTATCTATATATAAACTACAAGAAGGCTAAGCAAGAAGGTTACACCAGGTAAGGTTAAGGAAGGGTATTATTGGGTAGTAGGTATCATGGGTATTATATACCTACTTAAACTACCTAACGCCTAATGTGGACCCGTCTGCAGTATGACTAGGATGCAGCTATCAGGAAAAAAGTACAATAAAATCCAGAAACTAGATATAAAGATAAGATTGTCATTTAAAGTCTGGAGATATGAAAACTCAAAAACCTCCTTCCTTCAACAACCTTCTTTTCAATAATAGACACTTATTAAAACTCCTTGGTGGGATCTGTCCAGTAACATAATAGAACTTTGATAATTATCAATATAAAAAACCGACTTCATAAAAATTACAGGACCACAAGGGAAGCATTATAGCTTTCAAATAAAAAAGAATCATCAAAATCGGTTCAACCAGTCGAAAGTTTTGAGCTACTAAACATTATAAAAACTGTCGAATTGAGAACCTCCTCCTTTTTGGAAGTCGGAGACCTCGCAGCACAGTGCTGGCGTATATGGGTAACCCCTATTGCCTAACATTGTTTTTCCGCATGTTTCTGCCCATTGTTTTTGTTTGCAAGGCAATAATTATACCTATCTTATTCTTAAAAACTGTAGATACAAAATTGTCAGAGACGTGCTGACGGGGGGGGGGGGGGGGCGATGGGGGCCAAAGCCGCTGTACGCTGTAATCAAAAACCTAATCTGCCTGGAACAGCTCTCCAAAGTGCCACTTTTTTTTTTCAAATTGCAAAAAAGGTGTAACTAGTTAGTTATATATGAGGCCCCGAGTGACAGAAATCCATGCTACCCCACTGATTATCGTCCCTACCCTAATGCACTTAGGTAGGTACCTATTTGCTTGCCTGCTTAGTTAAATATTCGCAAGAGATAAGTGTATCTCAGGTCTGAGTAAAAAGTTGACACACGTAGGTACCTAACCATAAGACTATAGGCAGTGACACCACCGCCATTGTTTGACTTACCTCTTCATATCTGTACCGTCTCCCACGAGGTGACGGCCCTATTACGAGGTCATCTCTTCACTTAATTACAACTATTTACCTCTGTTTCACAACTAGGTTTGTTTTCACTTTATTTTTTGACAAATATTTGCTTCTATTAATGCTTATTTCGGACTTAGACCTTGGAGGGAAGGTCTATTACTCCTACTTATGTAGATTAGTTAGTTAGGTTCTTACATGGATTTTGACCCCGCCTCACCTGAAGTTACAATGAGTGAGACCGCTTTTGAAGTTGACGAAATGGCAAGTGAATCGGTTTCTTCTAGGCAAAGTGTCATCATCATCAGCCAGAAGACGTCCACTGCTGAACATAAGCCTCCCCCTTTAACCTCCACACTGAATGACATCCTGCCATCTGCATCCACTGGATGCCCGCGTCTCTCGTCAATGTCAGTCGTCAATGTCGTCGGTCCATCTAGTGGGAGGCCTACCTACGCTGCGTCTTCCGGTTCGCGGTCTTCACTCGAAGTCCAAACAAAAAAAAACGGTTCAGCCGTTTGGGAACTGAAATGCAACAGACATACAGATACACATATGTACTTATAATATCCCTCTTTTGGCGTCGGAGGTTAAAAAAGTAAAATAGTACCAATAATACCAAAAGTAATCAAGCAATGTCACACTTATAAATCGATTATTTTTCTGATGATCTGGAAATTTTGTAGTTATCGCATTGTAGAATTTTATATCAGACAGTTAGCTTCATAGAAGTACTAAGGCCAGAAGTAAAATGTTTAGTTAGAAGAATTTGTGCAAAATTCAACTCATTTTGTAAAAGGTAAAATAGACAAAATAAACCAATTTTTTTTTATGGGTTGCAACACATCTCAGCTGATAGCGATGGTCGAAGATGGTAAACACGCCTAACCTGAAACGGTAGCTGGCTCTCAAGTGAACCTGCCTGAACACACTTAGGTGCTTGGCAACAGATTTGCAAGTTGAGTGTGGTAGCTATGGCAGCCGGACATTAGTGCTCTAGCTACCACCTCAGATAAGATAAACAAGGGAGGGAGATATGCCTTATTACAATTATCGGCCGTGTTTAAATGTAACCGTTTCATATTTCTTTTTTTTTTTCTATTAAAAAAAATTGTTTACCTCGCCATCTTCAATTTTTGTCAGTTTTTTTTTTTTTGGTAGGTACTAGCTCGAGTTTAATACAAATCCAAACAAAGTATACATTGATCAATATGTCTAGATTTAGAGGACTCTCTTTGGCATCAATTCAGTTCACGTTTCTGGTCAGAATGATAAGAATAATTCGCCGCCACGGACGCCCGGCAGATGCAAACGCAAAGAAAAGAAAAGAAAAATCGTTTATTTTCTGTGTGTGTGAGCGCATAAGAGAGCGTCATGACGTTTGCAGTCACGGCATACGAGTTGACTTTATACTTTGATAATATATGGTTTGGATCTGCATTTAAACTCGAGCTAGTACCGAAAAAAGTCTGCCATAAACTGAAGGGAGCGAGGTAAAAACGTATTGCACACACTGACATATTCTTACTAGTTCTACAAACACACACTTCAATATTGAGCACACAACTGCAAATGATGTGATTAAAATGTACTCGTATACGAATGGACGACCGAGGGGGGGGGTGTAAGTACTAAAGAGGAAACTGTAGTTATAACGCTTCCATATTTATTTTTTCTGAGGTTTTACCCACAGAAAAGAAAATTTATTTCGTTCTTTTCTGTGGTTTTACCTACTGCCGAGGCGCGCCAATAGACATTTCACATCAAAAGTTATCAATATAAAAAACCAAGTAATCAGAACTGGACCAAATTGAAATGGGACCAAACGGAAACCACCAGCTTTCAAATAAAAAAAGAATTATCAAAATCGGTTCACCCAGTTGAAAGTACTGAGGTAACAAACATTAAAAAAAACAGTCGAATTGGTAACCTCCTCCTTTTTGGTCGGTTAAAAATCGTTTTCTGCAGCAATAAGTTATTTTTCGCAAGTAGTAGGTAGTTGCGTAAGAAAATCTAAGAACAACTTTGGTAAATATGAAAAATGGTAATATCATCATGTTAAATTTCAGATGACGCAACATCGGCGCACTCTGTTCTTGGCTCTGCTAATAATTGCCGTCTTCGCCTGCCAAGTGTCCAGCAAGGTTGTCTGCCAAACCAGAAGGAGCGATGATAATAAGACAGAAGTAGATTGTTTCGTGTATAAATACCCCTACCCTTACTATTACTACCCTTACTACTGGTACTATCCATATTACTACCCATATTATTGGTATGGTTGATTTAACGGAATTTTATTAAATGCGAAAGGGGCTTAGTGAATTGTTTTATTGGTTTTTTCATCTGCTTTTTAATAAATTATCAAGTCAAGTAAGTACCTCTGGTTAAACTTACGTAAGCGTTCTTAAATGAAAAAAATATAATGATAACAAAAATATATGGGAAAGAATAGGAAAGTAAAACGAAGGAAAAGAAAAGAAGAGGAAAATAGGGAGGAAGATTGGATAGGTATAGATGGGATGATAGGATGCTGATAGTTTAAAATAGAATAAAAATGTAAGACGAAACAAATTATGAATTATTTTTTGTACTTATATTATTATAATTATAATAATTATAATGTTTTCGAGCCCCGCTGTGGCTCGAAACCGTTTCCAAATTATTTCTGATGTAATTTCGTAAGCATGCTAAACATTGCGATTTCAGATATTTCGTATTTGCCATCAATAAACTTGTAGTCAATGTCGACATAACGATCAACATTGCATGCGCACGAGTGGCTTCTGAAGGTGATAGTCAAACACTAGAGCTGTCAACATATTTGACTAAGCATGAACATTGAACTTAGTCAATAGATTTGTATTTATATTACACAGGAATTACTTACGTAAGATAAGGCCGGTTACTCAGACTATAGTTTCAACCGCATTCGGCGGTCTTTATCAAGGTGAATGCGTGCGCGCGGTTGCGTCTCACTTTGCACTGCTCGTTTTTTTTTGTCAATAGATTTGCCTAAACTCGGTCCAAGCATTTATTTGCTCTGACAACTGCAATAATTATGTATGTTGCATTAGTTTTAAAATGATATATTTTTTTTATGCTTGTAGGTTTTTTAGGTTTATTTTAAAATGATAAATTTCAGTTTTGGTATAATTACTTGATACATATAAAGTGAATCACATTAAAAACCGACTTCAAAAATGTATGAATAACGCGTGTAAAATTTGAGGGTTACCCTCGATTTCCCTGAGATCCCATCATCATATCCTGACCTGGTGACAATGGGACCAAATTCGAAGTATAGGTACACTACCGAACAAAAGAAAAAAAAACACATCAGTCATAAGACTGCATGCACGTCAGAAGTGAAAACTTAAGTAGTAATTCACCTATTCTACGAGAGATGGCGCTGTTTTAAAATACACGGTACAGTCTTCTGTATTATGTATTCTGTGACAGCGTGACGATGACGCGAGTTCCATGATTTCGAATGACGAACCTCGTGAAGAAGCAGGTATGTCCAAGAATTTTAAAAAGTTCAATAAGACATCAACACGCACTGGGCCAGCATGGTGGATTAAGGCTAGGGTTGCCATCTCTCAAATTTGGCAACCAGGACAAGACGCGTGAAAACCCCGGATTTTAGAACCCAGAACCCGGACATGTCAACAGTTTTTTTTTTTTTAACATAGAGTAAAAATCGCGGCGTGCGAGCACTGTGCGTGTCGCGGGCGGCCCAAGACTTGAAATTTTTAAACCCGGACTACTAATAAAGCCCCGCCCGGATATTCCCCGGATGCCCTCTAAACTAGGACAAATCCGGGGAAACCCGGACGGATGGCAACCCTAATTAAGGCCCATCTTCTCTTTCTGAGTAAAGGCCTGTGTCCCAGCAGAGGGAACGTGATAGGCTGATAAAGATGATGATAAATTTTCAAAGCGGGCAATAGTGATCGCTTACCATCAACCGGCCCATTAGCTTGTTTGCTACATATGGCAAAAAAATAGGGAAAAGTGGACAGAAACTAGTAAATACAATAATCATTATATTCGTCAAAGCAGCCGACAATAAAAAAATATACACAATGTAAGTTCATGTCTGTATGTATGTCTTCACAAATGCTTGTAAAGTATCCCTTATACCTATAAAAACTTAGCACCGCCTATGATGTTGACGGGCCGACCCTTGTACTTCTTGGAAATGTCAGACTCGATCTGGAAACAAAAAGAATATTCTAAATAGGTACGTAGTAGCTGAGGCCAGCATACGTGAATCCATAAGTGCTCAGTTGCCACCAAGTATAGTACTTTTCCGAAACATGATCATCGCTTAACATCGATGGCAAATTAACTCAAGACTATTAATAAAAAAGAAGAAAAAAACATTCCGTTGATATTCACTTTATAATATGCATAAATTTTTGAGGGTAACTTTCACATTTTATTAAAACGTTGCTTAAAAAAACTTAAATTAAATGTAATGTATTTATTTATCGTAATATATATTTATTAGATGACTCATCATCATCAGCCAGAAGACGTCCACTGCTGAACATAGGCCTCCCCCTTTAATCTCCACACTGAACGACATCCTGCCATCTGCATCCACTGGATGCCCGCGACTCTCACAATGTCGTCGGTCCATCTAGTGGGAGGCCTACCTACGCTGCGTCTTCCGGTTCGCGGTCTCCACTCAAGAACCTTTCTTCCCCATCGGTTAACAGTTCTTCGAGCGATGTTGCCTGCCCATTGCCACTTCAACTTGCAGATTTTAATAGCTATGTCGGTGACTCTGGTTCTTTGGCGAATATCTACGTTTCGGATTTTATCGCGCAAAGAAACTCCGAGCATAGCTCTCTCCATTGCCCGTTGTGTGACTCTGAGTTTTTCCAAAAGGCCAACAGTTAAGGACCACGTCTCAGTACCATATGTCATCACTGGCAACACACACTGATCAAATACCTTTGTCTTCAGGCACTGTGGTATCTTGGACGAGAAGATGTCACGCAATTTCCCGAACGCTGCCCATCCGAGTTGGATTCTTCGGGCGACCTCTTTGCCTAAGTTGGACTTACCTAACTGAACAATCTGTCCAAGATAAGTGTAATGGTCAACAACTTCGAGAGTATCGTTCCCAACGATTACCGGTACGGGCACAACATGGACATTGGACATGACTTTTGTCTTGTCCATGTTCATTTTAAGACCCACCTGTTGGGAAAGGCTACTGAGGTCGCTGAGCATTGTATTAAGGTCCTCCAGCGACTCTGCCATGATGACTATATCGTCGGCAAAACGAAGGTGAGTGATGTATTCGCCATTGATGTTGATGCCGAATCCGTTCCAGTGCAAGAGCTTGAAAACGTCCTCCAATGCGTCAGTGAACAGTTTCGGAGAGATAACATCTCCCTGTCTCACGCCTTTATGCAATTGGATTGGTTCCGTGCTCTCGTCCTGTAATCGGATCGACATGGTGGCGTTTCTATACAAACACTTCAGCACTTCGATATACCTATAGTCGATATGACAACGCTGGAGGGACTGCAACACTGCCCAGGTGTCGATTGAATCGAAGGCTTTTTCATAGTTCACAAACGCTGGACATAATGGCCGATTATACTCCTCAGTCTTCTGTATAATCTGGCAGAGCGTGTGTATGTGGGCCATGGTGCTCCAGCCTTTACGGAAACCGGCTTGTTCGGGAGGCTGGAAGTCATCAAACCTGCTTTCGAGACGGTTCGTAATGACTCTGGAGAACAACTTGTACACATGGCTCAGGAGTTTCTTCCTCCAGCTTGATAATCTTCTCGTCAGTCCGTAACGTGCGGATATTGTGTGTTGCCAGGGCCAAATTTCGTGGGGGGTGGTAGCGGGGCAACTGCCGGAGATTTTTCGCACCCCCTGTTCCACCGTTACCTGGCCAGCTACATTGACCAGGGATAGTGGAACTGCCAGGGACCAGATGACTATAATAGATTAATTGTAAACAGCCACACGTCAAACTCTTCTCTACACTCTGTTGTAAAAAAAACGTACGTTTTGCTGTAGTTCTCTGGTGGCGGCGGTGAGGCGCGTGAGGCGCGGGCGCAGGTCGGCTGCGCGTGCGCCGGCCAACTCGCGCTGCTCGCCCGCGCGCGCCGCTAGTCGGGACATCTTCTCGCACACTACTACCTTCTGTTTCAGCTGACCAGTTAACACATCCACGTATCTGTTGGACATAGAATTTAAGATATATCATAATGTTCCCACTGCTGGGACTTAAGCCTTCTCTCAGAGAGAGGATGAGCCATAATCCACCATGCTGGCCTAGTGCACGTGCATAAAAACGAGAAGCAAACTCTATAAGTATGTATAGTCAAACCAGTATATTTTGTCACTATGCATTTTTGTCTATGGTTAACTAAGTGTCAAGTGTCATCTAACCAATTAAACTATGACAAAACGGCTTACACTAATTTCTTTTTCATTGCTAAGTAGTCGTTTTAAGTTACGTGACGTCGGAGGAATCGTTCTTATAAGGTGACCACCGTTTTCTTTTCAAAAAATACTCTGGATTGACAATATTCCTTTTCCCATTATAAAACGTATTATGCTCAAAATTTGTAGTGTATATGCTAATCCATTCTAAGTATAAGTATATGCTCCTCCATGCACAATCTCATTCAAATCCATCTGTTACAAAGTTGAGTGCAGAAAAACGTACGCGCATTTATATAACTAGTGTGATCTTCGATCAAAACAATACAAAGATGCCACAATGACGCGCTAATCGCGGTAATACTCAATATGTCTGACCTCAATACGCAGCCAGATTGGATCCACAGTCACGCGATAGTTGCACAAGCCGTAACATACCGTAAGAGCCGTAACAGACACGTCAACATGGCTGACGAACCTCCATCTGACCAACGGGAGAGAAGTTCCCACTTGCGATTCAGACATAAAGCCGTCTTGCTTGCTCAACGACGGTTCACGAGTTTTGACGATGTTGTGCAAATGGAACAGACAGAGAACTGAGCCGTAAATGTATACCTATACGGTTGGTTTGGGTAAAATAGTTTTGTTGAGATATAAATTGTTTAACAGCTATGTTTATATATGAAACTGCGGACGTTTATAGACTATAATTTTCTACGCGTTGTGACTTCCATAAATAGTTTTTCGAAGAGTGTCATTGTAAAAGCCCTAACAGATTTTCTCTTTCTGTCCCATTGGTCAGACGGCGGTCCGTCAGCCAAATCCGTCACGTCTGTTAGCTACTTTACTCACCGCGGCGAATGTTTAACATTGTGCAAGTGTGTGTGGTGAGGCGCGGTGAGGCGCGCGGCCGCGTCCTGCACCGCCCCCAACATGCCGGCGAGCGCAGCCGCACTTTCAGTCGGCAGCTGTTGTAATAGAGAAAAGCTGTGCGACTCATTGGATTGCTGCTCCTCGTATAGCCGCATCTTGAGGAATGACTCCAACTGCAAACAAAAGGGCATAGCTATAGTACAGTTTTTCATATCCCACTTCTGAGCTGCAAACAAACGAGCATCTGTATCCTTTCATCTTTGATAATATTTAGTTTGGATCTGTCTTAAACCGAACCTGTCCTAGTACCGAAATAAGTCTGCCAAAAACTAAGGCGAGATAAACACGTATTGCACACACTGACAAATCTCACTAGTTCTACAAACGCACACTTCAATATTGAGCGGCACAAAAACGCAATGAGGCTCAAAATGTTATCGAAAGCCCTTCGATAACATTTGGGGGGGGGGGGGGGGGGGAATTTTGCATACATATTTAGTTTGGATGTCAATACTGGCGTCATTCTATATCCAATATGGCGGACTCACAAAGTTGGCGTTATAGTTATTTTTTATGCACCCCCATGATATGATAAATCTAACATAGGTTTTAAGACAACTACTAACTCAAAATGTAACGTACTATGTGTTTTAAATAAATTTTTAAAAAAAAAGTATCATATGACGGCCTCCAAATCCTTTGACTTTTGCAACCAATCTAAGCATGTTGGTGGCGCCATCTATAATTCTAGCTAAATTCAAAAATTAGAGCTTGAACGGCTAGAACAGTTACAGGCTCCAAAGCTGACAGAGAGATGGTTTTAGTATTTTTAACCTACTTCCAAAAAGAAGGAGGTTCTCAATTCGACTGTTTTTTTTTTTTTTATGTTTGTTACAGAACTTTCGATCGGTGAACCGATTTTCATGATTCTTATTTTATTTGAAAGAACTATTTATTTATATTGAAGTGACAATTTTGTAATAACAATTGGTTCACGAATGTTTAACGAATAAGTTAATACGTACCTCAACCAGTTGGTCTATGAACTGGTTCCTGGTAGCAGGGTTGTCGAGCAGGGTGAGCGCGTCCCTCCCCCGCGCTACGCCACCCCCCACCCCCGTATCTTCCACCACTATGCCCGACGCAGAGAGAGATATGTTCGCGATGTCCGCTGATATGTCCTGAAAGATGGAATCAGTATGTGAGACTAGATAATCAGAATAGTGATAGCCTTTTGTCTGTAGCCTCAGTTAGATGCTACTAGAAATAGTGCTATCCCGCTCGCGTCCATGACATTAACGGGTTGGCGGAAACAGGATGGCATGATAGCTATCAGCTGCTGGTGTAGGATATACCTACCTGCAAAGTCAGTTATAAGTTAACTAATAAAATTCATCCTATTTCTTGAATCTTTTGACGTCCGTGTCAGTAATTTTCATAGTAGCCAAGCTATATGTTTCGGCGTAAAATATATATCTTTGAATTCTTTAATTTTCTTCTGTGACGTCACATTCAATATTAACGAAACACATTACATTCTATCATAAGGCCAAGCTATTTGAAAAAGACTATAGCTAGATAGCTAGCATACAAATAATCTTACAATGTGTGCATCTGCAGCGGTGTCAAGGTTACCCCAGTCAATCTCCGCGGGCGCATCGCCGTCTCCGAAGTCGATGTCGGCCGGAACGGACACGTCGATCGAACCGAAGTCTATCTCGCCACCGTCGCCGAAGTCTATCTGGAAGGAACAAGTAGAAAGTTAGGACAGTAATACAATTAGTGCCATAAGTGGCAAACAAGCAGACTGGCTGCTTGGTGGTAAGCTGTGTCCGTCGCCTTTGGATACCTGTAACTAGCTAATTAGCATGTCTGCCTGATGAGCCGATGGTCCTGAGTTCGATTCCTGGCCAGGCAGATGTTTTAATGATGAATTTGAAAATTTCTGCTCTGGGTCTGGATGTTAGGACCATGTCATTGATTTTAAAATCCATGACACACTGTATCCTATAGGCCCTCACTGGATGCCCGGCAGATGTGAAACACGACAGCAAGAAGAAGAGATGGTCATATATTTTGCCAGAATCAGAATCAGAATCAGAATCAGAATAAATTTATTGCCAAAACTGTGTACAAAAGATGTTCATTATAATTTAAGCAGTGTGTCAACAGTTTACCCATTGCGGGCGTGCAATTTTAATGTACAGGTATATTATGTACGAAAAATTATATAAAACTATCGAAAACTATATAAAAGTAACGAAAAACTATATAAAACTAACGAAATAACATTTAAGCATTTACACTACACATTACAAATTTACATTACACATAAAACTAAATAATAATTATACATATATATACAATAAGTATTTACATTGACGCTTGTTATATTAAATAGTACTAGTACTAAATTTTAAAATATTTAGTTATCATCAAAGTATTCTTTGAGACTATAATACGTTTTTACTATAAGCCAGGCTTTTAATTTAATTTTAAACTGTGGTATTTCTAATGATTTCAATTCTGTAGGCAAATGATTATAAATTTTAATGGCAGTATAGAAGGAGCTATTGTAGAACATGGAATTATTTACTTGACGTACGCATATATTGTATTTTTGTTTACAACGCAATATGTCAGCACGACTTGAGTGAACATTAAAGAAGTAATTTCCATTATTCTTTATAAATAAGCATAATTCTAATATATAAATTCCTGTAACGGTGAGGAAGCTATTTTCTTTAAATACATTTCGTAAAGTATCAGTACTTTCCAGATTATAAATAATACGAAGGCATTTCTTTTGTAAAATAAATGTAGACTTTACTTCAACTGAGTTCCCCCAAAATATTATGCCGTAACTTAAGTGAGGATATACATTGCCATAGTAGGCGTTTGTAGCAATGGCTTTCGAAGTAGCTTCTTTAATTATTGATAGAGCATAACAGTACTGAGACAGTTTGGTATTAATTTTATGTATGTGTTGTTTCCAATTTAAGTTAGTGTCTAAAATGACCCCCAAAAACTGTGTTTCTTTGACTAAATCGACTTTACTACCTTTATTTTCAATATTCAGCTGTAGAGATTTTTGTTTGTAGTTTTTAAAATGCATTAGTTTGGTTTTTTCAATATTTACTTTTAAATTTATATTATCCAGCCAATTTACAATATTTTTTAGGGTATTGTTTATTTCTAATTCAAATTCTTTTTCGGATTGATTATTTTTTGGAATGTATACTGTTGCATCGTCAGCAAACATGATACTCAGATGCTTTGTAACTATGGGTAATTCATTTATGTATATCAAAAATAGGAGTGGTCCTAATATACTACCTTGTGGCACTCCTAATAATATATTTAAAAATTTTGATAGCACTTGGCGAACTGTTTTTGTGTTTTTATCATAAGTCTTTAGAGATATGGCTTGGGATCGGTTTTTCAAATACGATTCAATCAGTTTAAGAGCTTGGCCTCTAATACCAACATTTTCAAGTTTGTTGAGTAACGTTTGGTGTACCACACAATCAAAAGCTTTAGACAAATCTAAAAATAATGCCACGCCTGGTTTTTTTATATTTAAGTCATCCCAAACCTGCTTGAGCATTTTGAATATTGCTAGGGATGTGTTTTTGCCTTTTTGAAACCCAAACTGATTATTATTGAGTATATAGCCATCACGGCATATGAGTCAGTTTTACTGCCAAGGAGCGCCAATAAATGTTTCACTACAAAAATAACTCTTGTGGATCGCTGAGTCTCATTTGTGACTTATTCTATGGTTGTGCCTAAGTTAAAATTACCTGATCCCCCGCACCTTGTTCGTCGTCTCCCAAGTGTATGAGGACAGGGTCGGGCTCCACACTCAGTGGGGGCTCCCCGTAGCTCCACTCATACACCGTGGTGTTGCCGTGTTCGACTACATACTGCAGTAGTGGTAACACTTCTGTCACTCGATCACCAAGAATGTACTTCGAGAATGCAGAGTATAGTTGTATGCCTGAGAGGAGAGGCTTTAGAGATTTTCCTATCTGAAAAAGGAATGTAATGATTAGAATGCAAAATGAATAATGAGAAATTATATTTAAATGATGCCCATGACTTCATAAACATAGGCTTTCACATAAACTTTCAACCATGTCCTTCATTCATTTTTGCCCTCCTTGATTCAGCCCTTTCGCAAAATCAAGTTCTTACTGAATATTTACAAGGCAATAAGCGAAAGGGCTTCTAAATTTCACCTTCGTAGGTCAAGTATATTGCGAGATTTCACCTTATCATACATTTCAGGTAGCTCCTGCAGCCGATCTACCAGCTCCTTCTTAATCCTCTCCCCTTGAATGCCGAGCTGCTTGCATTGCGAGATGAACTCTGCTTTCATTGACGCTTCGTTCTTCAAGTAATCCGCCTGTTTCTTTTCACACTCCTGAAACAATGGAATTAACAAAGTTGATGAGTTTCTTACTCTGATGGAGAATATAAGAATACTTATCCAAGATTGTTTCAAGGTTTCAAGATTTAAATGTTGGGTTACTTTTATTACTGCCTTCATCATTTCATAATTTCAGCCTATCATGTAACCACCGCTGGACTCAGACCTTCTCTCAGAAAGAGAAGATTGGCCCCTTATCCACCATGCTGGCCCAGTGCATGTTGGTGAATGTCGTATGTCTTTGAACTCTGAGGTTCTTGGACATACCGGTTTCCTCACAATATTTACCTTCACCGTTGTTGAGCAATGGCATCACAACTACTCATGATTTATGTAGGTACATACTATATAAGTCATTGACGGCCAAGGATCGAACCGGGTGCCGTCAGGTTGTAAAGCCCACTTGCATTTTTTGCTGCCATCCCTCATTACTGCCTTACTTTTATTAATCAAGCCAGTGGAACTCCTTTACTTAAAGAGCTCCAAGAAATGTTTAATACCTTCCTCTTGCAGGAACGAAAACAACATTAAACATTTCTGAACTCTGCAGGCAAGGCACAGCATGCGGCATGGAGGCATTGTTTTTCAAAAAGGGTGGTAAGACCCTTTTAAAGAACTTTTCACCCATCCCCCTCTAAGCCATGTCTATAGGCAGTTTTCTAGTGTTAATATGAACCGTAAACAACTTTGAGAGTAAGGCAAAGAGAAGAATATAGTTGGGCTGGGAAGCGTTTGAGAAAATACATAATCTGTAATTTTTCATTGTCACCTATCCCGCAAACTGTTAAGACGAAAATCTTTAAACAGTGCGTTCTACCGGACATGACTTATGGTGCCGAAACATGGACATTTACAGTTGGAGCGGTCTTCAAGTTCAAGGTCAGTGATCTGTGGAGAGAGCTATGTTCGGCGTTTTCTGAGGGATCTTATCCGGAATGAAGTTATTCACTAGAGAACCAAGAGCGCTGTCATAGCAGCATATTGATAAGCTGAAGTGGCAGTGGGCCAGTCATATCTGTCGCAGAACGGATAACCAGTGGGGTAGACATGTTCTACAGTAGAGACCATGAACCGGCAAATGTAATGTAAAGCACCCTGAGACTCGATGGAATGACAATATACCTAGGGCAGTGCCTGGAAACTGAAAGCCGAACATTAAACTGAGAGGAGTACCTTGAGCGAGACCTAATTCCAGCAGTTGGCTAAGATTACAAGTGTAGGTAAGCTAAACAAGAAACACTTACAGCTTGCAACTGCTCCTCTTTAGCGATCTGTTTCTTCAACCCTGGAATCTCATAGCTTACATTTCTCACTAACATCTGTGCCGCTTCTGCTAAATACAGGTTTTCTTTCTCATAACTCTTCACAACATCCTGCCAGTCCTTCATACGTTGTGAACCATACCTACCAAAGAGATTCTTGGAATCAGCTTCGGTTTCTTTTAATATTTCGATGATTTTTATGCAGTGAAAGTAGTTGATATAGCTGCCAGATAGCAAAGCAGCGATGCCGTCGTGTACTGGCATGTCTTGGATGGCATTGTTTATCTTCTCTCTCTCGGATATTATGCTCTTCTGCCACTCCTTGTTGACGTGTCTGCGACTGATGAGCCAGTCCTGCAGCTTTCCTATGTTTATGTCGATGGGTATATTACTTTCCTGAAAGTATAAGGTTATGGTTTGGATTCTACGAACAGCTGTATAAAATATTTACGTTATAATTTTTTTTATATACTTACGTCCATCTTGAGGTCTATTTGGAGTACCTAAGCCAATCAAAAATTCAATACCATGTAATTCATTCAAATTCACAACACAATTTCCACAATTTTTTATTGATTTCATTTATTTTGACATTTTTCGAGCATCAGCTGTGACGTGTCAACAAAAACTTATTTAGAGCAAAGTTGACATTGACACTGACATATATAATTTTTAGTTGGCTATAGCCCCTTCGTTTATTTATTGGGGCAATTCGCCGTCAACGGTAGGTAAGGGAGGGATCATAGAAAATAATGTCTGTGGAAAGTGGAAAATATATATTTTTTCGTTTAGGAGGAGATAGTAAAATTTTCTGCGTGTTCTGAACATAATTGTTTTATAAATTTGCGCTAGTAGACTTATTACACAGAATAGATTCTGTGCTAAATAGTCATCGAGTTTGATAAAAGCAATCAAAATATTTATCTAGTACTTGTAAGTACACACCCGCGCGAAACATGATGTAAGTAAGTAGGTAGGCTTATCTCTCCCTCGTTTTGTCCGATAAGCTTGCGCATACGAATATTATTGTCAATGATTGATATGTACCTAGTTACGTTTTAAGTTATTAGGAAACAACTAGTTTCACTTTTTTCAAACAAGTGCTAAGATTTATTTCGGTCAACAAAATATAGTGTTTTATTTTATCAGAGGATCTTTCATGAGTGAATTTTACTTAAAGTTACACCTACCTAGTTTAATGCAATGGATTCCGAGTCAGACTCCTATGTTCAAAGGTATGCACAGCAGCTATTAGTCACCTTATAATTTTAACCGTCATCTCATTACCTACATAACTATAGCAATGTGTATATAGCCAGCTATTATTAGGTATTTATTTTATGCATATTTTTATTAATAAAATATTATAATGCAATCATTCTCTTTGAATGCAATGTACATCAGATTCTTATTTACCAGATGTTGTCTAATTTGGTCTATCTGATTTAATTTCTATTATTACTCATTTTTACCTGATCTCTCCAGATTTTATTAATTATTACTTGTAGTTCCGCAAAAAAAGAAAAAAAAGTCTTAAAACATTTTATTTTAAAGTAAAATAATTAAATAAACTTATTTTATTGTATGTATAAGCAAAGAGAATGTAACGCTACAGTAATTTTTCGAAGTATATAAAAAGGTACTCTGTGGTGCACAAGGTACATCGGGGCTATTATGGATCATTACTCACGGTGGTGCAGACCAAAGAGAATACAATAGAAGAAGAGACGGGACACCATAGACAAAAAAAGTTTGCCAAACGTCAAGTCGGAGCGAGATTTTATGTCAATAATTATACACGATTTAATGTCAGGTTTAATAGGGATGTGCCACCTCCTATCCAAAATGTATCGATATCGATTTCATACCTACTACATATGGAATCCAATATTATTTATTACAGAACCTTGCGCCACTGGTTTTGTTTTAGTGGTGCAAAACAAAATCTGTGCCACAACATTCAGTATATTGTGATTTTTGTAAGTACAATAAAAACACAGACTAAAATGTTGTATTTTATTTATTATCATCTTCATCATTTTCGTATAGCTACAGTAGTAAAAACATAATTGTGCACCTGACGCCGGACGCAACGCCGACAGACTGAGTTGTGTAGCGCACATGCTACCGCTCGGCCACCATCGATTTATAATACGGTCAATCAGTTCTGGTCGTCACGGCGGTAATTAATTGTAGGATGAAACGACCTGAAATAGATATTGTTATTATGATTTTTTAAAGTTACGTGAAAATGTGTTCTTTTTCACGAAAAAAGTCCCGCACAATTTCAAAAGTTTGGACTTCAAAACTAGATGATTAATTTAATTAATTAATTAACTAAATGATTAATTAATTTTTAATTTGTCATCTGACACTGGCTTAGCACAACAATGGTCTTATTGATGGAACTGCAGATTTCTTCAACTGTTTTTTTCTTTTGTAGTCCTTATCTTCAAAATGCTTTCCACATACAAATTTATTTTGGTGAAGACTTTCGATCGGTATATGCGCTAAATCTTCGTGAACCGACATTTTCACCAATTTCTTAACGCTAAAAAATAAGAGTATCGTTATCGATATTTTATAAATATATCGTTACGTTGCACCACACTATTTTCAGAATCAAAATAGATAATGATGATTTTTAGATATTTTGGCTCAAAAGAAGTATATGGGACTCATAATTTAACTAATGATAACATACCGATCTTCATCCAGAGGATATCTCGCCATAAAATCACGTTTTGTGCCGTTTTTTCGTGCTGTTTTGAGGCCGCATATTTCGCACTTCGTTTGGCTCAGATACTTTTTCGGAGGCATTACACACACCAAAACATACACTAGTAATATAAACCCCTTTTCAATAAGTATCTCTTTTAGTAAAGTTGTAGAGAAGTAAACAAAATCCTAAATAATTCACTCAGGAAAAAATACAAAACACGGGAGAATTCGGGACTGATTGACAATCAAGGAAAGAACGAGAACCGTTGAGGAAGTGAGTGAAAGAGCATTCTTTACCACACATTGGCCACAGATATGCAATACATTTTCGCCTCGTTTCATACTCGTTTTTTTCTTCTAAGTCGCGACAGACTGGTGCAGACCACTGTGGCGTAGCGTAATAGCGTTACATTCTCTTTGGACCACTGTGTAGACTAATAAAAGTAAAATAAATACTTGAACTAATTATTGTTTTTTCGATATGGGAACACTGAGTCTGTTCAGAGTTACCAGTTATCAGAATTTCCCAAAATAAGATAAACATCACATATTTTATTTGTTTAATGGGAGATATACCAATGATGATAATGGATACAATGCAGGAAATAAATAATCCCAAAAGTAGAATAGCTGAATTTCACAGAGTTGCCTACCTGTCGTTTTCTCTTTTATCGATAAACATAAACCTAAAACATGGATAATAGTGGAAAACACTTTTAGAACATCATTTTCAACTGCCAATTTTATTTATTATTAAATATTGTTTTAATGCAAAAAATATATTATTTTAGTTCTATTTATAATGACTTGAAAGAACCGCAGGGCTATTATGAATCTTTGATCGGGATCGCGACGTAGTACGAAATTGGAAATAGACAACGCTTTTTTTTGCGTCATAATCCCTTTCAAGTGTCAAAATTCTGACACTCGCGATCAAAGATCCATACGGCTGCAGTTTTTACTAAATTACTCGGGTAAATTTGCATGTACAAAATTGGCAACCGAACCAACATAGAAACTTATGTTAAAAAAAAAATTGTATCTTGTGAGCCCAAAGAGAATACAATAGAAGATGTGAGCCAAAAGGAAAAAAAAAATACTAATGTTTTGGTTTTTATCTTGTTTATAATTATTCAATAATGAGTATAATTTTCCTTTAACTAATTCTTCAGGAAACGTAAAACGCTATAAAAATTTGTAAGAATAGTTTAGTATAAATAGTTGACATTGAATAAACCGGTAGGTGATTTATTATTCAAGAATATGCAGCGAATTAGTTGAGAATATGTTACGAATCAATGTTCATTTGTACGACCCACAGTATATTATATTGCAACAAGGAAATATTATTTTTTTCATTTTAAAGCTAGCGTAACCAATTTAGCAAAATAAATTCGATAAAATCAGGTCCCTTGCAATTGGACTCACCTAAGAAAAGTAGTAATTTTATAGAGTTTGTGATATGCATTAATAATACATAGTATAATCTACCTCTGCAGTCACCCCAGTACTTCTGCAGGGTCGGACGAAGGAGTGATATCATTGGACATTTCACGGGACGTGCTGGAGGACTCATTCGCAGAGATGACTAACTCACCGATACCACCAGATCTGATCATGTAAGTCCTAAACCTTAAAAAAAACTGCACGGAAGGAATATACTCCTTCAGCTGTTCCACAGAATAAATATTTTCCTGTGGTACAATGTGGTCATCTTAAAAAAACACAAATTGGTCATTCATGGGCTTCCTTGAAAAACTGCCCGTGAGTCATGACTCATATGGACATGGAAGTTAAAGGTTATGATGTATATATTTACAGATCATCAGAGACCAATGCAGACAATGAGGAATCTTCGAAACTGACACTGGCTTATGAGAGGCTATTTGAACTACCCAAAACTATAGTTGAGAGGTTCTCAGAGCACATCAAGTACTTGGATATCAGTCACAATAAAATTACGTAAGTACATCATCATCAGTCTACAAGAAAGCACTACTACTGCATTGCAAGGCCACAGAAGACATACGATTAAGCTTGAGAATCCTTGAAGAAACTCAACAACAAGTCTCCAATACCACAACACCTGGTGAAATAGGGGTAGATCAGTTTAGGCAGCGACCCAAAGCCATGCTCCATTGTCTCAAGGAGCTCGGCTGGTTTGTGTAGGCTGTCAGGGGCAAATGCACAATACACCCCAAGCAGGATGTCAGTGCAGGTCTTATCACCCACACTTCAAATTAAAATCATCATCAGTCTGTATACCCACTGCTGGGTATAGGCCTCCTCACCCTTGTGTCATGGAACCCAGTATTGGGCTTACCTCATCCAAGCAAATACTTAAGTTACATTAGAACATTTCTTGGGCATGTTTTCTGATTCTTTATTTAAAACAAGCAGTATGTTATTACTTAAATCACATAACATTAAGAATATTTCAATTGGTTATCTATTACGGTTCAAAAGGTACAGCCGTTAAAAGGTAGGACAGACGAGACAGACTGCGTAGGCTTAGTAGTAGAGTGCCATTAGCAAACTCAAGTATGAAACCCTTGAAAATTTATTTCTAAGTTCATTCAAAATAAAACCGCTATGTTTTCAAACTTCGACATCAGGGGCTTTACGCCCAACTCTAAACGCGGGCCCGAATAGGCGCAGTTTGCAAAATCACGCGATCGCAAAACGTATCTCGGCTCGTTAAAGTTCGCGTTCGCGTCATATTGCAAACTGCATCTATTCGGGCCTGCGTTTAGAGTTGGGTGTAGAGACCCTGGTCTGAGAAATTTAATAACGTACGTACTAGTTGTTCAACAGAAAGAGTACTTAGTAAACCAATAAAACTAATCAGTATTTTTGCAATCTTTTTCAGGAATTTAGATGCCCTAGTGTACTTCAAACACCTGACTTCCCTGATAGCTGATCACAACCCCATCACAGAAAACTGCCTCCTGCCGCCATTGCCAAAACTAGAATTATTGTGGTAAATATTCAAAAAAAATCTGAATGACTTTACATTTCCAACAGAAAAACAAAAAATCAACAAAGTTCAACAAATTAGCAGTTTTTGATAAGAAAAAATGTCTTATCAAAAACTGCAAATATAATTCATGGGCGTATCAGATATGACACAAAATGACAGGACAGTACTTGAATCATATACAATTCTTTTTGACAGTTGATCATATACGATTCATGCAGGCCTAGCACGGACCGTGGACATATTATATTTCGATCATTTTTATCCCGTGAGAAAGAGACAAACGTATCCATATTCTAGCTTTGTCGCGTCTTCGCGCGGACAAAAACGGTGGAAAGATAATTTGTCCATAGCCCGTGCTAGGCCTGCTGGGACAGAACTGATTATGTCGTTTTTTTATCTCTACAGGTTAAACCATTGCAAAATCTCCTCCCTATTCCCATGGGTAGGAAAATTAAAGGAATCATGCCCAAACCTGCAGTATCTGTGTCTAATGGGGAACCCTGCTGCACCCAGCTACTTCAACGGAGGGACTTTTTATGAATACTTGCAATACAGGTAAGCTACACAATTAGTATAACATGATACTATGTACATCAGGCGAGTAGGCGGTCAAACGCAAGCCTATTATAAAAAAAAAATAAGTTTGATTCACATCAAACCACATTCACTAGGATCGTATCATAAAAATAAATAAATTAACCGACGTCCAAAAAAGAGGATGTTCTCAACTCGACTTTTTATTTTATTTTTTAATGTTTGTTACCTCAGATCTTTTGACTGGGTGAACCGATTTTGATGATTCTTTTTTATTTGAAAGCTGGTGCTACCCGTTTGGTCCTATTTCAATTTAGTCCAGGGGCCTTACCCCTAGCTCGAAAAGTTGACCCGCATAGGTGTTATTTGTCTAAACCGTACCATCAACTACGAAAAGCGGTAGTTATTTGATAGCTGCCAAGCTTTGCTATTTTCACGCACGCACGCATAGTAAAACGGATTTTCGTTCATTCAAGTTAGACGCTTTTAAACGATGCAGCTTAAATGAGTTGGTTAATTTTAGGTACCTATCAGGTACCTACTAAAAGTTGGCTCGCAAAAGTGAAGGGGGTAAGGCCCCAGTTCTGAAATTTTTATGAAGTCGTTTTTTTATATTATTAACATAAACATAAGTTATTAATTAGCTAGTAAAACACAGTGACTTATCTTTTGTCTATGAAGGATTTGAATACTTGATGTTGATACTGCGATTTCTGCAGTAGGGAAGATTGCTAGGTTACATAAGGGACATGAAATCACATTACAAAGTTACTCGCCCAAGTCGCGTTTATTATTTTTTACCCACGAAAAAAAAGGACAGTTCTATGTTCCGCTGTTTTTTTTTATGTAGGTATGTTCGTTCACCGATGTCTCCGCCAACTGTTGACTGATTTAAAAAATAAAACTTTTGTTACCCGGATGGACCCTGATATTGAAAAGTGAGCTTTATCGTGCAGCACAACAGAATTTAGAATGACAAATTATGTTGTTTATGTTTCACAATTATCATTTATATTACTAGTGCATCACAATAAAAACCGACTTCAAAGATATATGAAAACGTAATAATTAAGTGCCTTTAAATTTGAGGATTGCCCTCAATTTCCCTGGGATTCCATCATCAGATCCTGATTTGGTCCCATTGATCACCAAGTCAGGATCTGATGATGGAATCCCAGGGAAACTGAGGGCAATCCTCAAATTTCACCCTTTCTCAAGTATGACCTACGAAACAAAAGAGAATTATGAAAATCAATTCATAATTGGCGGAGTAATCGCGTAACAAACATACAAAAAAAACATACAATCAATATGATTGTTTTCGAAGTCGGTTAAAATGAAATCAAAAACTATATGAAAATATTTATCACTTTCAGGTTGTTCGTCATATCTCAATTCCCGTCTTTAAACCATTTGGACGACCGCAAGGTGACTGAAGATCAACGGACAGAAGCCCTGAGATTATACAAGCGCCCTCTAGTAGATAGAATCATGAAACCTGGCTCTGGGGGGTTTGCACAGCTCATGCATAGTTCTGTCACCTGGAGCGGAGTCCAGAACAAACTGACAGCTCTGTGGGGGAAAGAAAAGAAAGATGAAAGGAATCTGATGATATAAGAGTAAGAGGGATAAAAAGTTGTATCAATAAGTTAGTTTGAATTTACTTCTGATGAAAGCCAGTCTACCAAAATACAATATTATAGTGTTTTTACAATTTTGGAGGACAAATTAAGGGTAAGTCTAGATCTGTATTTAATATTTTACGGAATTATAGTTTAGCGCCATCTATGGCTATAATTGCATGACTGTTTTGCAAGACAAGTTTGTTGTACCCAAATTACTAATGTAGCACAAAAATCTGGAATTAAATAGTTAAGACAAAATGTTAATGTAACAATGTACCTACATTTTGAAGGTACGTAATTAGTTAAGAGATTTTTTTAACCTATACTGGCCCACTGTTGGGCAAAGGGTCAGAATAAGCTTCTTAGTCTTAAGCATCGGCGCAAAGTTGCTAGTCTGTCGGTTTTATATCGGATACATTTCGGAGAGTGTGCACCGGATCATGATCTAATTCCCTCCTGCTCTTTTTTCTATTGGACTGCCAGAGCGGGCACGAAAAATCGACACCGCTATATTATGGTTGATATTCCAAAAACTCGTACCTACTAAGCGCTTTCAATTTGGGTGTCTTCAAATCTCGAGTGAATCGGTTTCATCTAGGCAAACATGCACCATCGTAGACCGCATTATCGCTTAACATCAGGCGAGTTGGCGGTCAAACGCCAGCCTATTACTGAATAAAGAAAAAGAACTAAAGTTCTCCCCCATTTTCCTTCCATAAATCGCGGTGGCGGTCCTCCGCCACCTCTTGCCAACCGCTGCGGAATGAATCAAGATCGTCACGACAGCGTTTCTTAGGCTGCGTTCACACATGCGTGATTTTTTCGGCACGACACCGCGTGCGAGTCGCATACGCGCCGCTTGCTGCTCAGAAACTTTGGAATTTATAGTTTATGTCTTTTACATAAAGTACATATTTTATCGATATCAATATACGCGCGCACGCTCAGCGCCCCAATAGAAAACGCTTTGAACCTGCGTCGCGCACGCGCAGTGCCCGCGCGGTCTCTACTCCCCTTATGAAAAGCTACCCGAACGCGATCAGCGCGCGTTGAAATCGTGTCGTATGAAAGGCTTTCCTTGACTGCCTCATCCATCAGTACCCGCTGAGTGACGATCCTGGCTTATAGGTAAAAAAATATCGCTGTTTTCTTTCATCACGTCATAATAGGCAAACCTTGTGTAACCATTAAAACCGACATAAATATAAAACTAAGATAAGTTTACCTTAGTGTACCCGCAAAAATGGCTATAACATTACTGATAGTTTTCTACATAATAATAATTATCGTGCATTTTATATAATTATGTGTGTCCATTAAGATACTGTACCTATCCGTCATATCATAGAGCCAATAATAAACAAAGGGTTGTGGGTTATACCTGCCATTAAATTTATATGCTTACAAATGTTTTTTACAAGATTTTATTGTGAATAATGCTATGAACAAACTATGATAGATGTAAGACAAATAAGTTCTTAGGAAATCATAATTAGTTATACCGATTTATTCATAAACGTTTGATAAAGCTAAATACAAATTTAAAACTGGACTAAACTCAAAAGATCACATTTTACCGAAACAAAAGGATACTAAAACAATACTGACTAATAAAGTAATTTGTGTAAGTAATTTAGTCATTTGTTAAAAGCTAAAAAGACATTATTACAATAATATAGAATTTAAATTCATTTGTCGATATTTCTCAAAGATAATTTGTGTTTTGTAACCCGGGGTTTTGTGTCTTATGGCGCTTGTGATTGGAGAAAACAAAAGTCATTCATTCAATTCGCGCCTATGATTGGCCCGCTCGAAAAAGATCCAAGGTAAAGATTGATTTTTAAGGCAAGAGCATTTATTAGTAAAAAAAGAAGGAAAAATGAAGGCAAAAATGTTTTTTTACCTTCTCACTAAAGGGTAATCTCACATGCAAAAACGAGACAAAGTTAATTTTAGTTAATGGTATCACATCATCAGCCAATTAACGTCCACTGTTGGACAAGGCCTCCCTCATAGAGAGGGGTGTTGCCATAATCCCCACGCTTGGCAGGCGGCTTGGGGATCGCAGTACGTTCACCGTGTACTATTAGGACGCTGCTGCCCATCCTCCGGTGGTTCTGGTCGCAGTTTTAGGACATACCCGGGTTCCATTGATTCATCATCACCATCATAATCATCAGCCAGAAGACGTACACTGCTGAACAAAGGTCTCCCCGTTGCGGTTAGCCTGCCATCTGCATCCACTGGATGCCCGCGAATCTTTTACGATGTCGTCAGTCCATCTATTGAGAGGACTACCTACGCTGTCTGACTTAAACTGATTCATCATTCATAACTTAATGGTATAAATTTCTTTATTTAAAAAACCCCCGACCATACAGCTGCTCATCTTCAAACGGCTGAACAGTGGCCCTAGTACGAGCACTTGCGAAAAAGTATTCGTTCCGTAAACGATAGCAAAATGTATGAAAAATTGAACAGCGCCTCTATAGGACGTAAAGGGAATCTGAATTTTTCATACATTTGCTATCGTTTACGAAACGAATACTTTTCGCAAATTCTCATACTAACCCCACTGATTTTCTTAAATCCATAGCTAAAAACACTCTTGATCAAATTACCTATCAAACAAAAAAACTTTATCAAAATTGGTTCAGCCATTTGTGATCTACGATGCCACTGACAGACACACGTAACACCCCCTCTATTTGTGTTAGGGGTTATCAAGGCTATTCAACGTAGGTCATAAGTGACTTCACAATACAAAGTACTAAGTATGTGATAGATTTTTATCGGTATCAATATGTACAGATACTTATCTAAATCTTATCGAATAGATAATAAGGTGTATCATTTATATGTTGTTGAAATATAGTTTTATAATATACCACATATTGAATTTCATTGAAACAAAACAGCCACACTCTCTACAGCCTATTTTTTTTCCTGTTCCTTTTTAAATGTCCAACCCTCAGAAAAAGGACTAATGCATAGAAGTAGTGCTAATCTAGCATAAACGAATTAAACAGGCTACATTGTTTACTCATATGCCAAAACTGTTGTTACCAGAACGAAACAGATATAATATGTTTTATGCATTACATACATACATTATTTTAATGTACTAGGGACCTGTAAACGGCTCCAAAGGCTACAATATATTTGACAGATGACCTTGTACGCTTTGTAAATTATGTGACGGATTCTATGCTCCTTATTCTGTGGTCCCACCATGTAAAAAATATTGCCGACAAGCTACCAATGATAATCACTAGCGAGGAAATTCAGAGCTGTTATTGGTCGAAAACGCCATGTTTGTTTACATAATTGGATATCTAAAAAGAAACCGACATTATTTGGCGAGAATTTATACTATGGTTGAGTTACAGCTTATTCTAATAGGCATGTGGCCTAATGTTTAATTTATTACAAATAACAGGCTTAGCGATGAATAAAATTAAATACATTACACATAATGAAAAAATAAATTGAATTGGCTGAATAGTCTGTAAGATATGAGCGTTTAACGTTTTAGGTGGGGATGGAGAGGATGTGATCCATCCCTTACTCACAAAGCGTGTGTTAGCAAGCATTTGTATGCCACGCCTGAGGCTTGACGTCATAGCTCAGTATAGTACGCTCTCTGTCTAGCATGAAATTAAAATACTTATAACTTATTTATTTATGAACTAATTTAAATTTTATTTTCGTTGATTAGCGTTGCGTTGCGTTGTTTCTATTGATGTTCAGCTTTATGAGGTAATAAAAATATATTAGTCATCATGCCTATTGTTTGGAGAAAAAAAAACAATTAATTAATAATCTGTTAAAGCATATTTATTTACAAACAATAGTACATGTTATTGCTACTATACTTATTACTTTCGTAGATTTTCATAGACAACCTATTCTGGCGCGCTCGAGATTATTTCGGTCATTTCTTTCGAGAGAGACAGATCGATATCATATCGAGCGCGCCAGAATAGGGTGTCTGTGCTATATTCGTTTTGTCGTCGTCCCTCTCATTAGGACTGACGTACCTAAGTAGGGCCTAGGGGCAATTTAATAGTTCACATTTGACACTATATCAAAATTCAACAACGTAAACTGCACAATTGCTCAACTTTTTTCAGCTAATACATGTTTATTGTAATAAATACAAAAGAAGGCATATTTACGATTTACTTTGTCAAATAAACAATAGATTGATAGATGTCAAATGTGATCTATTAATTGGCCTACAGTGTCACCAACTTAGCTGTTCAGGTGGGCAAAATTGAAACTACAGCTTTTTCTAGGTGAATTTCTTAGGTGGCAATACCAAATTCTCCACTAGCGACGCTGTCAATTGAACATAGAAAGTGGTACTGTACTTTAAGTGTGACCGGATAGAAACAATATCGCATGCACAAGAAATAAGAATAACGGTATTTTATCTTACAAATCTAAAATATCGAACGGTTTCTTCCAAGCAGTGAGATCCACGAACGGTATTGCGTTGTGGTCATCGTACCGACATTTCGGATTGCTCTGCGATTCCATCTCGAACGCCTTCCTCTGCACGTACTGCACGTCTGTGTTGTCGCAGATGAGTCGAGCCATTGACGCTTTCTTTATCTGTTTTATTTGATCTGGGAATAAATGCAATATATATTATACCAGGTGTAAGCGAAATGCTCCCGAAAACGAAGACTGGTATTGTGATCTGCCGTACGTAAGCTAGAAAGCAGCAAACTGACTTAAATGTCCAATTTAAGTTGACTGCTAGTAACTTAGTGTTTGAACTAGGCAGGGTCAACTTATGATAGACTGTAAATGTGTCTGGGTGCACTGAAAAAAGTCTGACCACCTTCTTGCCTTCCAAAATAAGACCTTTTCCTTCCTAAAATGAAGGAGTATTTTTTATTTATATAAAAAGAGTGGCAAACAATCATGCGGTCCGCCTGATGGTAAGCAAAACCGCCGCCTATGGACACCTGCAACACTAGCGGTGTTGACGGTGCTTTGCCAGTGCGGAGGGAGATGTAGACACCCTTTTTGAAATGCTTCATGTTGAAGCTCGGCGGGAAGACTTTTGGGGGGAGGATATTCCATACCTTGCAGGTCCGCGAAATAAAAGAGCGGAAAAATCGAACGGTGTGGGATTTCCAGCTTTACAAGATGTGGGGGTGAGTAGGTCATATGTTGGAAGGATTCCGTTTTGGAAGGCAAGAATCAGAAAAAAAGTCTTTCGTGTGTACATGAATAAAACTCCCAAAGACTGGGACGCAATGTTACGAACGCCATCCATAGATATATATATATTATCAACTCTCAAAATTCTATATCCAGAATACTTTTTCGATGTATATATTACCTGGTGTAAAAGAGTGTGGCATCTCCCCATTATCATAGAAGAATCGGTCGCCGACCCGTGTTCGATAGAACTGCTCAGCCACGATGCAGTGGAACGTGTGACCCAATACCGACCCCTGCACGCCGCGCTCCATGGCGCCTCCCACAAACAAGTCGATATCGTCTACAGACTCGTATAGCGTGGCTAGACTGACAATACGCTGGAATACAAAAGACCGGTTGAAAAAGCACTTATTTCACATTTTATACGCACAGTGAGATGGAACTTCTACTGGAGTCTGTTCCCCGAAAAGTACAATCTGGATGTTTTCAAATCGTAAGTAAACAAGTTCCTTCTAGGTAAGCGTCAAACCCGGATCTAAGAGGGGGGGGGGGGGGGGGAACAGGGGCACGTGCCCCGGGCGGCAGCTTAAGGGGGCACCAAATTCTACTTTTTTTAAATCATTAATCTCTAATGCTAGAGGTGAGGGGCGCCAATGTCAAATCGATGTGTTTGCCCCTGCTCGGAAAAATTGTAGATCTAGGGCTGGTAAGCTGCTCCATACAAGTTCGCGTCTTTGCTTAACACCAGGAAGAATGTGGATAAAAAGAAGCATATAACAAATTTAAAAATAAAAAGTCATGGAGACTGCCGACAGAAGTGAAAACTAATGCGTCACATTAGCATGTTGGTGATGCGAACCCATAAGTCCCTAACAAAAATCGCTCATCGCGGCTTAAGAAGTTTCACTTCTAAAACCGACTGCAAAATGAAGTTCCCGTGTCTTTATGTACGAAGTGCCCTACACTTTGGCCATAAAGACACAACTAACGGAAGTTTAGGTTTACAAGAGGTAATATAGAGACAGACAGGCAAAAAAACATACATACATATGTACATGTATGTACACAGGGGCAGATTTCCCTGCAGGCAGGCCGAGTAAGCCCGAGCCTAGGGCGGCAAAACTTGGTGAGTTTTTGTAGCAGTCGCACCCTCTGTGACCCCAGCCCACACCTCTATGAACACTAAAGACACTGACTGAGATAATTTTATCATTGACAGACTCGTTGTTTATTCTTATAGAACATTCAATTTTTCGTGCTCGGCATAGAGTAGGGGAGCGGAAATCTCCCATAGGTCTAGGGCAGCCAGGGGGGGCAAAGGTATCAAATCCGCCCCTGTATGTACACCTGAAAAACATCACCGTCCCTTTGGACAGTTGGATTTAGAAGGTAAAATGTGCAAAGCCACAATATTGGCTGGTGAAGGCAATGGCGGTATTAGTGGAAATGTCTTACATCTTGAGGAATTTCTCCAGCTAAATCTTGAAAAGTCCTTGCTTTTGACAGACCGCAGACCTCTCTGAAAAATAATTATCAATTTGTTAATGATGTAATTTCCTGCGAGCAGAAATTATCTCGTTCAAAGCCGAAACAGCAAGAAGGAAGTCCTTTCGAGCTATAGCCAGTATATATGGTATATGGATCATAATATACTGGACTCACCTGTAATCGTTGTAAGAAGCCAGGCCATGATCCCTTCCCCGTTGGACGTCCATCGCTATCAGATCCATGCCCCACTTGTTGTGCGACTTGAACAGAAGGTTGGTGATCTCTTGCGAGCAGAAACTATCACACTCTGCAGCGGGCTGGGCGAGTATACCGCGCATTAAGTCGTCTAGGGAGTCTGGGGTGGATTCGAGGAGGCTTGGGTTGAAGTAGTGGTCGCTATATCTAAAAAAATGGTTTGAAGACGTTTTGTTATATAAGAAACCATATGGGAGATTTTGGATCATCTTTTGTGATCCAGGGTACTTAGTTGGGAAGGGTTGCAACAAGGGGACGTTGCAAGTGTTACCTAGGTTCTAATTTCGCACTTATTTTGTTTCACATTCAATATTTTCATAGTTACAAGCCACAAATACACATTTACATAGGCTTGTCTACCTGCATTCAGAAATATGGTCTTTGGGTAGTGGTTTTCTAGATTAGTTTTGTATTTTTGCCATGGACGTATATACTAAACTTATATCCTTTAGGTATACTTCGTCTGATGATTTTATTTTCTTGTCGATATATTTAAATAGTAAATCCAAGAACGTTGTAAGGCCTAATTTTTATTCCTTGAGTAAATCCTAAAGAGTGGAACATCACTACAATTTAAACTTTTACTTTTTAATTTCTTTTCATTTCAATACTACGTCAACAGCCTATTAGTCAAACTTTTATTTTTCACTCTGCCTGTAATTCTTGTCCCGTAAGTGGAAACATCATGTCGTCATCAAGTGCTATCTTCATATTGAAGCATGGAGATCAGTAGGCCAAATTTTTTGCGATCCCATGATTCTTCAGATGCCTTGGCAAAACTGGATGGACTTAGCAAAATTTTAAGACATGGTGTCCAAAGGTTAGACACGTACTTGTATAAATAAGCGGCGTTGTAACTCGCGGGGCACGTCATAATGTTGTCCGGTATGACGGTGTGCAGGAACCGGAAGGCTGCCGCGCCGAATGAGTTGATGACGCCAGCGTTGACACTAGCGCTGTAGTCGTGGCTGTACATACTGGACGGGGATATGCGGTAGTACCGGAGGTAGTTCTCGCCTGGGAAAACAAATCAGTAAACAGCGCAGCATGGTAGCATCATTGCAAGGTAATTTATATTATAATTATAATAGCCCCGTTGGTCTAGTTGGTAGTGAACCTGCCTTCTGCGCTTGGGGGCGTTGATTCGATTCCCACCCAAGACAAACATTCATTTGATGAACATTTGTGTTTGTTCTATATCTAGGTGTTCTCATCTATTTAAGAATGTAGTGTAGGTATATTCACATTTTGACATTATACAAGTAGTTTTTTTTAAACCTCGATAAAATGGTTAATAATCTTCATACATCTGAATAACATATTTTCTTGAATCATAGCTAAGAACACGAAACAATAAAGCCGTAATTGTCAATACGAATATTTGTAAAACAAGTAGGGCCTTACTTAAAAACGTTACTCAAGTTGACATACGCTTAAATATGCTCCGTCTTGTTTTCGCGTGTGACAATTGCCGTCAGCGAGAAGTTGAGAGAGCATTTTAAAACATAGATCAACTTGAGTAAGTTTTTAAGTAAGGTCCTTAATGTTTAACTTTATTAACATTAAAACTATTTATGTCAGTAATTTATAAAAATCCACTCTCACAATTTCCCTCCGTGAGTTTTACGAATAACTATACCTACTTTTGTAAATTGGTGGTAATAAGTTGATATGTTGAATTTATCCAAATTCCAAAATTTGAAGCCGTTATTTTCAATAAAAACCCCAGATTAATTTATTACAAATTTAAAAAAGATGTAAAAAATATTGTTTTTACGGCCCATAAATGTAGCTAAGTTTAATTAATATTATTGTATAAAAATTTGTTTGTAATACTTTTTTAATTGTTACCAAATGTGTACTGAAATAAAAACAATCATGTTGTGTAATATATATATATAGGATATATATATATATATATATTTAGGAATATGGTTTAGTTCAAAATTGTACAAGTCATCTACTAGTTTTAAATTGTTTTGACCTAAACGAAAAAAATTCTCACTTCAGTGGTTTTGACCATATTTTGTTTTGTGTGCCAATAAACTAAATAAAATTACAGAAATCGAATTTTCTCTACTTGACAGAATTTGTACCTACGCCAAAAATCAAATTTTCGTTGCTTGTAAGTGGAAAAAATAAATATTTTCCTAGATAATAGGTAATCATCAATTTTTGATATTGATGCTCTTACACTGCTGTATAATATGTTTTTGTTACGGTTTCTTAGCAAAAAGACCAAGTCTCGAAAAGTATTTGATGTAAAATATTGTTACCAAAATTCAACGGCAGCCACTCTTGGTAGGTGATATGCTGTATTTCCGCGACAACTATTTTCCTGGTTTCCTGGTAGAGCTTCTCGTCGCTCCACAGCGGGTTGAGGCTGCTGAGGATGTCGGCCACACGGTTGTGTTCTCGAAGGAGTAGAGTGTGCAGCAAGGCTAGGGTCGGGGTCTGGTTTATTCGGCCGTCACCTGCAAGGTTTAGGTACCTACATATAGGTATTAGGTATTTTCTGAGTGGTAATTAACTTTTGTCTACGTACCCTCAGACTATTTTACGAGCTTTTATTTAGTAGTATTTAAGGCCATAACAGATACGTCAACTTGACTGAAGAACCGCCGTATGACCAACGGCGAGAGAAGAGAGACGGGAGAGTTAAATTCTCTTTCACTTTCCATCATAATCATCAGCCAGAAGACGTCCACTGCTGAACATAGGCCTCCCCCTTTAACCTCCACACTGAACGACATCCTGCCATCTGCATCTACTGGATGCCCGCCACTCTCACAAAGTCGTCGGTTAATCTAGTGGGAGGCCTACCTACGCTGCGTCTTCCGGTTCGTGGTCTCCACTCAAGAACCTTTCTTCCCCATCGGTTGTCGGTTCTTCGAGCGATGTGGCCTGCCCATTGCCACTTCAACCACGACTTCTTACGGCTTTTAGCATGTACTTATGTACGTTCGCGGTGTTTGGGAAAATATTTCAACTGAATTTTAGACCAGTTATCCTCAACCGATTGAGCTAAAATTTGGCATACTTATGTAAGTTATAGGTGACAATGACAATGCAATGTCATAGCGCTATCGAGCTGGTATGATGATGGAGACAGAATGTGATCATAGGAATGTCTTCCCAAGCACTTTAGTCCTAGATGATAAATTCAAGATGGCGGACAAATGTTCTTATTTACCATCATCATATGGGTATCAAATGAAAGGATTTGCTGAGAACACTAAAAAGCTTGTTTTAAAAAGTACGCTCACAAGCTCGCTAAACCAGATCCAGAAGAGCAATTTTTCAGCTGCAGCCAGCCAGTTATTTTATGACATAACGTACGTAGATACCCCGTGCCCTCCGTCTGGCGCAGAGGTAAGCAACCGAGGGGTTTTAGAAGATGCAATCCTACATAACCTGGGGTACACCCCAATACAGCTGGGTATCTTTAGAATAATTCCCCCCCTTTAAAAAAAGTTGGCCGTCATGGGACGTGACGTCACGGCATACGAGAAACATGACGTAACGGCACACGAGTCGGTTTTACGTAGCTTTACGGCTAAGGCGTGCCAATAGATATTTCACATCAAAAAAGGTACGTATACCTAAGTAGATACGTAACTTTTTTTTATTGTACGATAGGCTTGCGCTTGGCCGCCAACTTGCCTGATATTAACCATGGAATTTTTAAAGGAACCTAAATAACCATTCATTAATGGAAAACAGTTTATAGAAAGTAAACATGTAGTAGGATCCACAAGCACCTCTATGTTCTGATATAATTATCAACATAAAAAACCGACTTTATAAAAATTACTGAACTGGACCAAATTGAAATGGGACCTCACGGGAATGGTTAGCTTTCAAATATAAAAAAAAAAACATCAAAATCGGTTCACCCAGTCGAAAGTTCTGAGGAAACAAACATAAATATATATATATATATATAAAAAATACAGTCGAATTGAGAACCTCCTCCTTTTTTGAAGTCGGTTAAAAACAAGATTTTACCAGCTAAATAACAAGGGTCCGAAGCGTTCCTCATCAAGCAAACTGCTGCTTTATCTTCCACAGAGGGCAAGTACCCCCGCTTGCACCCCTTCCTAGTCTCCTGTCGAAGTCTACCGCCTTTCTTGCTGCGAAGCTTCGTGGCCAGTTTCTTGTCGGACCCGTACAGTTGAGAACCGTCGAGGTAACTGGTCACAGTGTTCATCTGGAAACATTAATTTCAATAATGCAAAGCTTTCGTCCAAGTGCAAAAAATCAATTCAGTTAGGTCATTTCATAGGCTATTAAGAGATGGATAGATAATTTACTTTCACACCTAGGTATGCAACCTGTGTTCAGTGGATTAGCTATCGGAGTGCTAGGCGCTGCCGTGCACCGGGGCCCTTAAGCTCAGGGGGCCCTCGGACCCTGACCAGCAAACCTCAAACTGAACTTTAGAAAAAAAAACCTTCATATACACAAGTCATGTAGTAAGTAGCTTAGAGCACAATAAAGAGCTGATGATAAAGTAGCTTTGTACCTAGTATTTATATTTTTACTTGGTAAAACCTAACCCAGTTTAGATAGGGCCCCATTTTTTTGCACCAGGGCATTTGGTTACCTAGCTACGCCACTGCCTGTGTTATCTGAAATGTGTAAAATATCAAGTGAAACATTCAGAAATAGGTATAACACTCGTTGCGGGCAAATACAATTAAAATAATTTATTTAAATACTTACATATACATTGTTTAATAATCGTGAAAATGTATTAGCCATGTACAAATGTTACAGTACAGCCATGTACAATTATTGTTTTAAGAGCCTTATTAAATTTTTGACGGAATTATATTTTTAATAATAAAGAAACTAAAGCTGGATATTTAGCGTTCTATCAAATAGAAAATTCCATAGACTATTTATTCAGTAATAAAAAGATCTGTTTATTTTTATAACGGCTTCAAATTTTGGAAAAACTTCACAAAAGTAGTTTTTCGTTATACTTTCGGAGAGAAAGTTTGAGGATGGATTCCGTTAAATTACTGACATAAAATAAACAATTTTAATGTTATGGTTTACTTGTTTTATATTCGTCCCAAATCTTATCAAATACGGTTTTATTTTCAGTTTTTTTGTTTCAGTAAGTATAAGTGTGTTATTATAATGTATGTCTATGTTTATATATACCAGTTACTCCATTATTACATCACACCCCGTCCCTTACCTCTTCTGTATGTCCTCTCCATACTAAGGTTGCCTGGAAGAGATCGCTTATAGCGATAAGGCCGCCAATTGTTTCATTAGTTTTTAAGTTGTTTTTTATGTTGCCTACTATGTACGTTTGTAATTTTTGGTGTGAACAATAAAGAGTTTTCTATCTATCTATTTTTTCGTTTTATGACCCCAAATTATATATTTAAAATGGAACCAATGCATTTTGTGATACAGCTCTTAATAAGAATACAGCACCTGTGTTGATTTATGTTGGTTTTGGTTTCTTTGGCTTACAATTTTAACTATATTTACAATACTACTACTACTTTACTACATTTCATTTTCCTGTTCATAATAATTTATGTATATACATATTTGTTTTCTATTTAAAAATACTTAAAACTTTGCTTTTTCGTTTCATGGCTGAAAATCCAAATACCTCAAATTGTTTGAACAGCTGATGAGTATTTTGTCACTATTTCAGGGTTTTTTGAATAATGATGATACCTACAATGGCCTCCTTGGCTTAGTACAACCGTTCCATGTATATATGTTATAGAATATCAGTTGTTCTTACTTGCTCAGCGTATCCCAAACTACAGTCATCTCTGGGGGTCGTGATACTCCTGACGAAGTTGAGGCACTTGATCCCGAACTGCCGGTAGAACTGGTCGGTCTCCGGCACGTAGATGGGTATGCACTTGTCGTTCATCAGTTCTTGGGGGAGCACGTCTTGTCCGCTGCCGAGGCAACACTGGATGCCACCTTCATCTAGAAGTTATCGACGGTAAAAAAACACTGTACAAACATGTTGAAATTACTACAAAAGAAGTCGGGATGATATCTGATTTTATGCCGCTGGAACTTCGAAAAAACCAACTTGCTTGAGTCACAACACAAGTTTCGTGTCACAAGTTGGTCATCATAGTCGTTATTTGTAAACCCCCCTAAACACTCCACACTTAGTCCAATTCTCAGCTTTATTCTCACCACTGCAAACTCTGCGTATGTCGTCGCTCCATCGAGTCAAACACCAGGAAAGCTAAATTTCAGAAAACGCAAGTTACGGTGAATCCTTGACATCAGTGAATGGGTTGTGTAACCATAAAGGCATTTCGTCTGAAGGTCAGAACTGGACCGGGAAAATTTGAACAAGCTGATTGACACTTTAAGAAAAATCGAGACCATCATCTTGCGCTGAGCCCATAAAGTTGATGCAAGATAGTAAGAGTTCACATACCCGTCACCTCCATAACCTGGAACACTATATCATGCGTGATGAACTGCCCCCACTGCATGTTAAGATTAGTCATGACTTGGCTGGAGATGGGCTGATCTGCGAAGAGACTGGATGATATGGTGCGGGCATTAGGAAGCGCCCGACCACTCTTCGCCACTGGCATGGCGTAGATACCTGGACACGGAAAATAGTGGCAATGGCAAACATAATAACTCTGTAAAATACCAAATTGATTATTACATTTTGATGTTGCGGTAGTGCAGTTCAGGCTCAGATTTCTTGAATCAAGACATGCAGCCCGATATCTATCAAATTTGGCATTGCTTGCCCCAAGATCGTTCTCGAGCATTTTTGTATTTTTGTTTCCTTCGCTTTTTACCTGACGGCCTTAAATCCTCTACAAATAGTATATTAGACACAGAAAGTTTCCTGTTCGAAAATTACCATATTGATTTGAGATTCATTTGCTTGGTTAACAAAAATATTGCAAGCTCACCATCAGCATACCGCGGCGTCGATATTCTAGTAAATGGAGCACCCCGCCGCCCCCACTCCGGTCTCTTCAAGTTATTGCAAGTACCGTCGATAGTGCGATATTTACTATCCTTGCACGTGATTCTGACAGGCTTGCAGAACGAACAGTCATCGATCCGGATCACTTGGTGTTCCAGGAATGACATGAACGTGTTTGGGGTCACATCACAGCTGTGGAAAATACAATACTTGAACTTTTGTCATATTCTCAGCTTACATAATATCAGCTGCTCGCATCTGAACCCCATTAATATTCGATTGCACTGGATTCACCAGAAAATGGGATAAATATTCATGCTGGTTGAGTGTTAATAACCACACGACTATAATGCGAATATCCACTTTATTTTCAGGTAGGTAAATATAGATGTTCTTGAGTGGAATTGCGACCTGCTGGTCCATTATGCAAAAATGTGACTCGTCGGGACTTTTTGTTTCCATCAAGTCACATAGTTACATTGGCTGTAAACTCGTTGAGAATCCTAAAAAGAGGTTACGATTGTGGATGATAACAGTGTTAATCAATAGGGGAAAATCCAACAAGTGTGAGTTTTGTGACTCCTTGGAATTCCATCTACTCTAGTGCAGCATGATTGCTGCTGTTTTATTCATCTTTCCACCCTGACGGGTAGTACTCGCCTTGCCCACTGCTCCCTATTTTGTCGGGTTTTTTACTCGAGAGTCAAAGGACCGACAACGTGAAAGAGAACGAATTTAAACGAAATACGTAAACTAAATGCAATGAAAAGTTCGAGGAGATTTAAATTAGAGCAGTGTGGAGCTGGCGGGAATAATGGCGGCAATGCGAAGAGCAGAGCAAGGAGTAGGGCGACTGGTGAGTAGGATAATGTGGCTGCAGGGTAAGAACTGACCTGCTACAAATTTTGAGCTGCAGCAGCTTAGTCGCAGTAAGCAGCTCGTGCGATACATCCGAAGCCATCCTCACGTCCGCTGGCAGGTTGGCCGTGAAGAAATGCATCATGGCCGGCGTGGAAACTTCCAGGCTGACGCCATTGCGGACCAGCTCGTTCCCGCGCTTTTTCTTGGCACGAGACAACTCACGGCCGCATTTCACGCATTCGGATACTAGTTCGGATGTTATGGGACCCTCTTCTTCTGTTATGTAACAAAAAAAGATGACAAAAAAACTGGCAAAGAACATGTAGGGATAGTTTATACCCAATTTTACTAAATAACGTGAACAATTTATTTGAGTGTGTGTAAAATTCTAGAGTTCAAGCAAAGTGTTGTTCCACTTCAGTGTACAGGATACAAATATTTACGTAAGTCTTCCATCAAAAAATATTTCGAAGACGTAATGTATCGAATTCAATACAAGTTTTGAATTTCGAATTTTAAATTTGTATATTATAGTATTACTTTATAATTGTTTGTATATAATACGTATTTAGGTATCCCTTGTCGAAGATTTATCCACGTAAATATTCGTACTACCCACACTGACTATTTACCGTACCTATACTACACACAGGATGTACAGTCCTTCGATTAGTTAGGCATGTGTATTTAGACCGTAAAATAAACTTACCAATAACATGCGTCTTAAATACGTTATTTACAATTTTGGTTGTAGACAATATTGGACACATTGCTGGCAACAACTCCTCTGTCAAAAAATCCCACTCGGAAAAACAGCATCCACTAGCATTCACTAACAATAAAGTTGTCACAATATAAAAACCTACACACTTGTAATCACGGAAAATCATTTTCATATCCATTATTTAGCACTGGCAGCTATGAACAAGCAATTTCATAACGGAGAAAAAAATCTTTTTAAATTAGGGTAATGGATCTTAATCGGTTACTAATTTTTCAGCCAGTCACGGAACTATTTAATTAATCACTTTTAAAATAGCCTAGTTAATTACATTAAGTGTATTGTTAGCTGGTTATTTATATTTTAGGTCATGTATTTTTTTTCTCGTACAAAAAGTTAAAGGGTAAGAAAGTTAAGTTCTTTGTCGGGCAAATTTTGGGTCGATACTAGAGTTAGTTAGGTTAGTATCGGTTTAGCTCCATCTAATCGTATCACGTATGTTACGACAGTATCACGTAACGTAACAATTTACAGTAAGATAGAGCATGATTTTGTTGACTGTCTCATCTGATTTCACAAGTGCATTTATTCCATAATGCACCTGTTACATGATGACAACATTGATTACTTATATTTAGCAATAAACAGATAAGTAACAATTTCGCTTACAGTGCATGCCCGATGACAGGGATGGCGAACCTTTATTAATGAACGTGCCATTTTTATTAAAAAAACTAGGGCTGTTGCCCGCGACTTCGTACGCGTAGATTTTCATCTTTCAACCCCTTTTTTCCTCCCTTAATCTGGCTCTTGTGCAAAATAACATAGCCTATACTTCAATCTGATCATAGCTAAGCATATTCGTGAAAACCGCATTATAATCCGTCCAGTGGTTTACGAGATGGGCGTGAACAAACAAAGCAGTTTCTTCATTGACAGAATATAACTATTTATCTAGCTTTTCTTTTAAATTGGAGACATTTCAGTTTGAATGAGTAATCTAGCTAGAGTAATGCCTAAAACTGTGTCGAATATTTAATAACTTTTTTTTTGCATTATTGTAGGAGAGGCTATAAAATTTCGAAAATGCATAACTTTTTTTGGTTGTGTATTGACATAGATTATAACCGTCCTAGTTAAGTATATACATTTTATGTGTTTTAATGACCTATTTCAGCTGTATGTACTTAATTTCGTTTTTGTATACATTTTGTGGCATCAGTTGCGAACATGACACATAGATATTTAGTGACTAGTTACAGAAGTTCATTGATTTTAAACTAGGCGTTTACCACAGTTCACTTATATTAGGTGACCACACCTGTTGAGAATAGTAAACATGCATAAAATTGTATAAATTTATAAACCTGATATATCCTCCTATTAATATTTTTCTAAAATCAGATTGGATTTGCTCGACTGTTTTTCTCGATTTGTAAACTCAGTGCCGTAATTTCAAATTTATTTTTAAATTGGTGAGAAATAATATAACAGTTCTATTTCGGACATACAATAAATCATATAATAATCAATAAATAAATTACTTCAACGTAACAGGGTGAGCACGGATCTCTGAAGCACAAGCTGCAGCTTAGTTTAGGGATCCGAAGCTCATATTTGTTTGTGGCATATTTGATATTTTATAATCCAATTTATTATTCCAATGTTTTTGTAACTCTTTCGCCAAATAAATGATTTATAATTATGATTTCGAATAGCTGACTCGAAAATAAGTAGAAAATTCAGGGTCAAAGATATAACAAAACAAATATTCCATTTAAATTATTATCTTTAATATTTGAATTCATAATGATGTAACAAAACGTTAAATACTAAAAATATAACTAGTAATGAATATTTGAATACTAAAATATCACATCACACATAGCAGTGTTACAAAAAATGGTGTAAAGACAACCAATTAAATCCCCTACTCGCAGGTCCAGACCATGACCGAAATGTAAATATTCGATCCCATATTCATATCTAACTACAAGTTCTCAATTTTTATGAAATTTGATACATATTTTACGTATCGAATATTGGTACTTTGCCCTCTGGTCTTGTCATGTCCCTAGCACCCTCAGCGACGCGACCCCCTTAGTATGGATAAAAGTCGGGACCCCTACCTTCCACAGTTTATATTCTGTATTTTATTATATTACAAATATCAAATACGTACAACCTTTTTTTATTTTTACAATTACTTTATTACTTAATTTATATTAAAAAAAAACATAGTAAAAATATTTATTTAACTTTTTTTTTTCTGTTACCGTTGCTTTGCGACCCCTGCGATCTCCTTATCTTCCTCCTTAAACACTGACGTAGATAGCTATTTTTGTCACACAAAGGATAATTATTTTGAGAGCATTTTAACTAACAATAATAAAATATTTAATAAATAAGTTGTCGAGACACACTTGGTTACGTATACATGTTCTCAAGATGTTCGAATGAAGCGCATTATTAGACTTAGACAAATTATTGTGTTATTCACCAGTGCCGCACGCGCATTCTACTCCACTAATATTATAGTTGTAATTACACACCTTTTTACCGTAACAAGGCAACATTTACTCGAGTCAGTCAGGTGATCAGTTTACCAACTAAACATTCAAAACTACCACTTCAAACTAAATCCTAACTTCTTCACACTAACAAATGTGCTGAAAACGTGATCCCATATTCTGCTGCTTACGCCAAAACCTGGAAAGAAAAAAAAGATAGAACAAAAAAGTTTTTAGCATAAAAGAGCCTATCGTTTTTGTAGTTGAAAGAATTGTTATAAAAATTATGAGTGAGTGAGCGAACTATGAATATTTACGTACGTACACAATTCCACATTATAGAATTTCAATTATTGTATGGAATTCGATACCTCTTTTACGCACTTGCATATATATTCTTACTTCGCTAACAGTTCTGTGACGATTGGGGGATCAAAAAATTTCTGTGGAATAAGCCTAAACTTATGTATCGTCCTAATTATTATTTTTTTGTTTACCGAAAAGGATCATAATAGATTTTCTGGGATAGATCCTCTTAGGATGGTCAAATTTTAGACCGTGCTAACATACGTAAGACGGTTACCTTTGTCATGGTTGATGAAGTGGTGGTTGGAATGGTATCTCTTCATCGCGTAGAGGTAGGTTCCGTCCGCGGGGGAACCGTGGTGCACGTAGAAGTGCATCATGTCGTACGTCAGGTACCCTGCACATAATAACATGCACATTACAGCATCTACACAACGACTTCTCATCTTGGCAATGCCGGATTTATGATTGGACAAGAAGCTACGACTGACGGTAGACTTCGAGCACCGGATTTTCGAACGAGTTTCTTTGCAACCATCAACATGAAAAATGACTGACGTTTGCTACCTCAATGGTTGGTACCTTAAAATTATTCGCGGTTGGCATTTAGAAAAGTTCTACCGTGTTTCCGATACCCATGAAAATGTTGGTCCCCATTACATTGTTCTAACTACACAATTGTTACACCATGTTACTAATTGGGTGGCCTAAACATTAAATTTTGGACAAACAAAGACGTTTTTTACACAACTGTGATGCAAACAGCAGTATTTAACATAGCTGATGCGTCATTTAGGTAGAGTTCGACGTGTTCTCTGTACTATTTATCCGCCGTCCGCTTTTTCCAGAAACTGTTACCCTTCCAGGTGGGCATATTTTTCGAGAACTCACAAATTCCCTAACATGGCAAAACTTCCAAATCCGGCCTAATCGTAGCATCGTGGTCTAATGGCAGGGTGTGCCCAGGTGAAGGCAGAGATAATTTTTATCTACATGTGTGCATATTTACAAGCAGGCTGACTTATCTGTAGAGTTGGCCAATTGAACGAACTAAAACAAGGGGGAAGTGGAACTTTGACTTGTTCCTGACGGGGTGGGGGGGGGGGAGTATGTACTGTAGTTCGAGTTAGTGTGCATTCGTACACCTGAATAGGTATTCGTACTTTACGCACAGAACGAACGTTGTGCCATCATTATTATAAGATAGCCCCGTGCCTTGAAGAATGTCCAACAAGTCCCGTGTTCCCTGGCACAGGGCACTGCACTATATATCAAATCTTCTGTGCACCATTATAATTTAGAATACATGCGAACAGAAATGTATTATGCGTTTTCACTTCAAAAATTGTTTGAAAGGTCTATTCCACTATGATCACCTGGGTGGACTCTTTAGAATCACCTCTTTTATCGGGGGTTTGAAAAGAAATCAATTTATACTTGTTGTGAATTTGAAAATAGTCCACTACTCCAGTACCTACGGGTTTCTTGTTAATGTCAAATCTATAGTTTTCAATATCATTGGTACACATGAAATGAATCACGGTCCAAACGTACAGCCTACGTGAAAAGTTACCTATCTCTTATCTTATCAAATATCGGCGCATTTATCTTTTGGTATGGTTATCCAAATAATAAATAGTTATCCTGGAACGACGTAATCTCGCCGATAAATAAATGTCTAACTAGAACTTTCGTGTTTTATGTTCAATTTCTAACTACGATACGGTAATCTTGATCACCATTATTAGTCATATATTGGTGATGATAGGTAAACCGAATTGGAAGACGCAGCATAGGTAGGCCTCCCACTAGATGGACCGACGACATTGTGGGAGTCGCGGGCATCCAGGTGATGCAGATGGCAGGCTGTCGTTCAGTGTGGAGGTTAAAGGGGAAGGCCTATGTTCACCAGTGGACGTCTTCTGGCTGATGTTGAGGTAATAATCCATACTCCATACTAATATTACAAATGCGAAAGTAACTCTGTCTGTTTGCTACATAATCACGGCTAAACAGCTTAACCGATCTCGATAAAATTTTGCGACGTAATAGTATGTATCATGAGAACGCACATAGGCATTTTTTTCTGAAGAAATCGCGGACGAAGCCGCGGGTACAGCTAGTGATCACCATAATTGAAAAACACAGATTTTATCGGTCTGGAAGTCTTCCTTATATATGTCTATGGCGAAAAATCACGTGGATTTAATAAAATAACAAACGAACTTACAAACACACTTTCACAGCGTCGTTTAGCTCAAAATCAAACTAGCGAGGATAACGACTACTTTCATCCACTTACCAGCCAGAGCGCCGACTAGCTTCAACGACGGATATGATACCACCAACGCGACCATGGAATACAACACATAGGTGATCGCCAGCGCAGCCAGCGGCGGGAACACCTGCCGGTAGCGGTCGAACGGCACCTGTAATGCAAACAACTCGTACAACAAATACAAAATTTTATATAAAAAAACTCGTCTAAATAAAAATAAAAATTTGCAAGTTGAAGTGGCAATGGGCAGGCCACATCGCTCGAAGAACCGATAACCGATAAGGGAAGAAAGGTCCTTGAGTGGAGACCACGAACCAGAAGATCCAGCGTTGGTAGGCCTCCCACTAGATGGACCGACGACATTGTGAGAGTCGCGGGTGTCCAGTGCAGATGGCAGGATGTCGTTCAGTAGGAAGGCCTATGTTCAACAGTCACGTCTTCAGGATGATGACGATGATTTAAATTCGAAATAGCTAATAATCTTCGAACGACTGAACAGTTTTTTTTTATCATTATATATTTGTAGTTAATCTATGGTTGGTAGTCCTAGTAAAGTGTTTATCACGTTAGAAGCTGCCTTTTATTTGTTTATCTAAGATTATACGATGTATAAGTATGAAATCTTTGTTGTTTATATTAAATTACAATAATATTATTCATTGAAGAGAAAAATCTATATCATACTAGCTGCGCCCCGCGGTTTCACCCGCGTGGTGATGAAAATCGCTGAAGGGGTATGGAAAATAGATAGTAGCCGATTCTCAGACCTACTGAATACGCATATAAAATTTGTTAAAAATCGGTAAAGCCGTTTCGGAGGAGTACGGTAACTAACATTGTGACATGGAAATTTTATATATATACGAGTATATATATATATATTATATAGTGATGATGATGATGATATTGTTCAGTAACATGGGTACAGGTGACAGACAGACTTCATCCTTCGTAATAGAAAGGTCAAGTGCAAAGAGTCTACTTCTCAGCAGCGAAAAAACAAACCTTGTGATGCAACCCGTGCATGATGAAGTGGACCTTAATCATGAAGATGGAGGCGCCAGGGTCGAGATGGAACACCCACCGGTGCAGGCAGTACTCCAGAGCGGTCCACAGGAGCACCCCTTGGAACAGGTGTGATATGTACTGCAGGCTTGACAGCTGCCCTACTGTGCAAGACTCTGAAATCAGAGTTGAAAATACCTAAGTATCAGTTTCGTCAAAAAATATTTTGACACCTTTTTAAACTAATTAACATTATATTCAAATCATAGTAGACAATTTTAAAGACTTCTATATATTGTCGTATCGATTTGATTGATTTGAAACTTTGCAAATACACATAAGGTCAACTCGGCGAAGACCGGCATACTAAATTTAAAAAAATACAAATGGTCTTATTGTGGCTATTCTATAATCTTAAATCCAAATTTGGTTAAACTATATAATAATATATTTAGATGATCTGACAATAAATATGTCGAAATGACAAAGAAACTATCAGTTCAGAAAATAAAAACGATTTTTGAAAACACAGAGAAATAGACGGATTTGGCTTCCATGTCGGTTAAGACCGTCTAGTGGCAAATTTCCCTGGTTAGCGGTAGTTGGCGTAGTTATAGATACGAAGACCTGTGTGAATGAATCAGTGTACGAACGCCAGTTCCTGTAACAACTTAATATTTGTACCCTAACTCTCAGGAATAAGGTTTTATTACGCTTATTTCGCAAAATGCTGCAAATGTCGGGTAAGACCGGCTACGTTGCAGTTCCAGGGGTGCAAAACTTTGAACTTCTAGTATAGCTTCTTTTAATTTTTCTTTCGAATACGACCTTTTTTCCGTTTTTCGCGTATATTTTCCCATGGCTAAAATAAATTAAAACTAAAAATTGAAATAAATTACGCCTAGTACCCTATCGTGAGTGACTATAAGTAATTAATTATCTCTCCCAATCAGATCAATAGAAAATCGGTCACGTGACCATAACAGCAAATCTGAGTGGTTGAAATAATCACTCACCGTCATTCACGAGAGTGTGCTCACGGTGCTGACCCTGTGACAGACGAATGGACAGACAGCAGAATTTGGTATCCTTTGAGTACGGAACTGAAAACCTACACATATGTTACACATATACTTTGATTATACAAGATACATAACATTATATTTAAAAAAAAACCGGACATATATTCTTGATTTTATAATATGTGCTACTTTGTAGAACTCTATATTTAGGACACTTTGATAATTTATATAGGTATTCTAGAAAGGCTTAACAAAACACCAAAGGTTGACGATTTCTGTAAGAAGCGAAGACCGGCATATGACATTTATTACCCTCCAAGATCTAGACGGACTTCCCCGCAACATATTTTGAGATTAGTTTTTATTTTCATCAACCATAAATTACTAAAAAAACGTCTATAATACTAATGTAATTTACTAATCAAATAGATAAATTAATGAAGAATAAACTTACTTGCATTGATCTGTTGAATATGTGAGTTTTCTTTTTAAATCCTTTTTTTTGTAAGCACGTGGCACACTCCAATGCAAAGGTGCTCACCGTACTAAATTAACAACCTCATTTTTTTCCGTTCACACTATAAATACCGCTATCTATATCAATTAATAAGAACTTAAATGGTTTTATTATTCCGGTGATGGTATTGCCATCTGCGTAGTTCTGCTGAATTCGTGGTAATTCTTGTTGTACGATCTTTCCCGACAGACGGTCTTCGCCGAGTTGACCTTACCTAATGTTGTTCTCATGTCAGTACAATTATTTGGCACCATTGAATTGATCCCTACATAATCGTGTTTTAGTCCTCCTAAACACGTATAATTACAATATAATAATATAAGGTCGGGGAAAAAGTTTCTTCGTATTTTTTAAACAAATTCAAGACATATTTTTTTCAAGTTTAATTACATTTAATTATAATATATATGTGCCATTTTGTTCGATAACTTGTTGCCATCTTGTAGGTAGTGACATGATCCCGTTGCTGTAGAATTTTTGGGACTTCTGATCAAAAAAATGCAACAAGTAGTTTTGACAGTCCTCTCTTGATGTTAATCTAACACTACCCAAAGAATTCTGAAGAGATCGAAGCAGGTGGAAATCTGAGGGTGCAAGGTCTGGGCTATATGGTGGATGCATTAACACTTCCCAACCAAGCTCTCTAAATTTTTGCTGAGTGGCCAAAGATGTGTGCGGTCTGGCGTTATCATGATGAAAGACCACACTCTTTCTGTTGATCAATTCCGGCCGTTTTTTCTCAATTTCTTGTTTGAGTCTCATCTGCTGTTGGCAGTAGAGATCCGAATCGATGGTTTTGCCCGGCGGTAAAAGCTCATAATGAACGATGCCCTGCCAATCCCACCATACACACAGCATCACCTTATTACGTGTTAATCCGGGTTTCGCTACAGTCTGTGGTGCTTCACTGCCCTTTGACCATGATCGTTTGCGCACATTCTTGTCGTAGGTGATCCATTTTTCATCACCAGTGATCAATCTTTTCAAAAACGGTTCGGTTTCTTTACGTTTCAATAGAGAGTCGCAAATGAGTACACGATTCATTTGGTTTCTTTCAGTGAGCTTGTGTGGCACCCAAATATCGAGTTTTTTTGTATACCCAGTTTTTTTCAAATGGGTCAAAACTGTTTTGTGGTCAATCCCCAGTTCTTCAGCTACGTCGTAACTATTAATATGCCGATCTTGGTCCACTTTTTCAGAAATGGCATCTACTTTATCCGTAACAGGGCGACCAGAGTGAGCTGCATCTTTGACATCAAAATTCCCGGACTGAAAACGCTTGAACCAACATTGTGCTACTCTTGATGACACTGCATTAGGTCCATAAACGTCACAAATTTTTTTCGCGGCTTGTGTCGCAGTTTTCCCTTTTTTGTAATAAAATTTCACAATATATCGAATTTCTTCGTTAGATTCACTCATTTTATCAAACAAAAAAACAATTGAAAAATGGCGGGAAATTGCTTTTTACTTTTTGTATTCCTTTTTTAAAATGTCATATTTTTAATGGTATCAAAACCAGCCAGATACAAACAGTACAACGGATGAGATTTTTACTACAACCTTATACATACAAAATACGAAAAGACTTTTTCCCCGACCTATTATTTACAATATTACCTCTTATTGTATAATTTTCTCAACTTTTCTTTTGGTACTATTTTTTTTTTTCATTTAACTTCTGTGCTTGGGGGCGTGGGTTCGATTCCCATCTAGGACAAACATTTGTGTGATGAACATTTGTGTTTGTTCTATGTCTGGGTGTGAATATCTATTTAAGTATGTATTTAAAAAATATATGTACGTATATCAGTCTCTGGCAGCCATATTACAAGCTTTGCTTAGTTTGGGGTCAGATGACCATGTGTGCAAAAATGTCCCAGATATTTATTATTATTTTATTTATTAATAGTTCAGTCTTGTCGGCCTAGACTAGACATTACTTGAATCTATTTTTGCAAGCTTTTATTTAATTTGCCTTGTTGGTATGGGTCAAATCTTCCAACTGAATTTTAAAACAGTTTTTCCTCAATCGATTGTGCTGAAATTTTGCATACACGTTTAGGTTGAATGACAATGCATGTATGCATTATTAGCTAAGTGACGTCATTCAAATCCAATATGGCGGACTCTCAAGCTGATTTTGATAAGTCGTAGAACAAAAATAGTTTTTTTTAATATACTGGAGGAACTGATTACCCAGACCCTATCTGCGTAGTCGCGGGTCGCGGGCATCAGCTATTATGTACCTATATCTACTTTTCAAGTTCCGGTTGCCTGAGTTATATTAATTTTAGTCGTTGAGTCAATACCTAAGATATAAGTATCTATAAGACAATCCTAAGATATAAAATAAACATGAAATAGATAGTAAAGTTGTAGATAAACCAGTACTACTTATCGTGACTGACGTTAACTTTGATAACCGCTCGCTAAATGATAAATGAAGAAAGCATGCACCTAGAAGGCAATTTATTGTCAACTAGCTATACCCACGGCTTCGCTCGCGTCGACCGAATAATCGACTGCGCATGACCTGATTTTATTTACAATTAAAGTAAAGTGAAGGAGACTCTAAAGAAAGGCGTCTAAATTCGGCTCTTCTTTTATTAGTGTTTTAGGCGATATCTTCATCCCAAAGAATAAAGGTTGATCTTATCTCGATTAGGCTTGATTTAAACTACTAATTTTATATGCCTTGCATCAATACTCAATTTTCTTAAATTGCGTAGAGTTTCCGAGAACCGATTTTGATCAAACAAAGTTATGTATGTAGCCTAGGACTCCATGGACTCCTTATTTTTTTTTTATATTCTTGGACCGATTTTAATGAAACAAAGCCTTAAAGTAGCGCCGGACTAGCCACTAGCCACACTAGCGAAGTAGCCACTGAACATATTTCAAAACACTTCATGTTAATTTATGCCTTAGTTTCAGAGTTTATCCCGGGCAGACAGACAGACAAAAAAAACTAAATAACACTGTATTTTTGCATTATGTTGCTCTCATAAACCCAAAAAAAAGTTTTTCAAAAATATCTCCATTGTACAGTAATAGCCTCGTTATAGTATTATTATTAAGTATATAATCGTATAGATAACAACATCTTAGTACTTTATTTTAATAAAGAACTAACTTTTTACCTCCACATGCAACGGTCTCGAAGTAACCCGAACACCCGAGGTAGAGTATGACGGGCACCCAGAAAGCTGGCACCAAGTACCAAGGGGTGTATGACATAGCTTCTAAAAGGGGATTGTCGAAGATTTGGCACTGCCTGTACACCGCACTGTTCACCCACTGGTGGTAGTTCGCAGCTATGAGCTCCAGCTGTCCGAGGATTGGCTTCGACCAGTCCAGGCGACTCTGGATGAGAGAAGAGAGAGAAAATCAATTAACGTTAATAAAATCCGTACTTTGTAGATCATAAATAAACTTTATTTATACAGGTTGTACATAATAAACATCATCATCATCATCTGCCAGAATACGTCCACTGCTGAACATAGGACATTCACACTGAACGACAGCTTGCCATCTACATCCACTGGATGTCCGCGACTCTCACGACTTTGTCGGTCCACAAAAAAGCCTACCTACGCTGCGTCTTCCGGTTCATGGTCTCCACTCAAGAACCTTTCTTCCCCATAGGTACTTCGAGCGATGTGGCCTGCCCATTGCAACTTCAACTTGCAAATTTTATAAGCTATGTTGGCGATTCTGGTTCTTTGGCGAATATCTACGTTGCGAATTCTATCGCGCAAAGAAACTCCGAGCAATGGAGTCACACAACGGGCAATGGAGAGAACTATCTCTCCATTGCCCGTTGTGTGACTGGGTTTTTCTAAAAGGCCAACAGTTAAAGACCACGTCTTAGTACCATAAGTCATCACTGGCAACACACACTTGTTAAAGACCCTTGTCATTAGGCATTATGTTATATTGACCAGAAGATATCACGTAATTCTCCTAATACCTACATTACAATGACGCTAATATTACCTATCTTTGCTATACCTACATATCAATAAACTCATTTCCTAAAAGAATATTGTCCTGAATCAACTAAATACCAATTGAATCAATCAGGAAAACAAGGGAGATATGCCCTTAGTGCACCTATCGTTCGTGTGCAAATGTCTTCACTAAAAATATCTCTTAACTGCTAAACGGTAGGTACGGCTCACTTACACACACACTAAGAAACCTGCAGCGACACTAATGAACTAAGTAATAGACAAAATGCAAAAAAAGAGTGGCTAGGTCGTCTGCAACGTGAGTGGGGACTAAAGGCATCCAGACTCATTTAGTCTGGTTGAGAGCACCCGCCACGCCACCATACCCTTGTTTGAATGATCCGACGATTTATTACTAAGATCCGTAACAGACACGTCAACATGGCTGACGTCAACCACTTCAACCAACGAGAGAAAAAGGGAGGGAAATTATATTCTCACTCTTTCTCTCCTGTTGGTCAGACGGCGGATTGTAAGCCAAGTTCTAAACGTCTGTTACGGCTATTATAATAAAATTTAGGTATAATAAAATTTACGTGACAAGATTTAAGTATTACTGTATTTGTTAAAGTTTATAAAACTAAGTCACGACATTTAGGCAAGTGAGTGTCTTTAACCGAAGAAGGAGGATAATGTTTTGGCTGTTTCAACAAGAATATTAATATTATTACCTATGGGCGAAGTATTAACTTCACGTACGTTACATACGTATCAAATTCCATAAAAAATTTGAATTTTCGAAATAGAAAAATTGTATGGAATTCGATAAATTACGCACGTAAATATTCGTACTTATTTCGCCCACTGTAGCCTGCAAGAATCGACAGATTTTGAGATCAAGTGTTGTAAAATTCGACGGTCATATCTTCATTTGAACAAGAATTTGAATTCATGTGCAGAATCCCATATCTATGCTACTTTTTGCAGTCAGGTTTTTGTAAAATACATGCACACACATCACACATTATCAGCCAATTAACGTCCACTGTTGGACAAGGCCTCCCTCATAGAGATGGGTGTTGCCATAATCCCCACGCTTGGCAGGCGGCTTGGGGATCGCAGTACGTTCACCGTGTACTATTATGACGCTGCTGCCCATCCTCCGGTGGTTCTGGTCGCAGTTTTAGGACATACCCGGGGGTTTATGTAAAATACATAATTCATCGTTATTTACCCATTTCCCCATGTTTGCGAATGTCAAGCTATGGATATGTTTTTCTCCTAATGGATGTTAAAAACAATTAAACGACGGAGCTGACTATAAAAATGATCACTTGGCTCTCTGAAAGAGTTTTAAATTAAAATATTTTATGCAATTTGCGATAACTTTATTCTTAAGTGATTTTTACCACACTCACTCTGCCCAGGTACCTGTGATTCGGTATGATTGTTTTATATTACCTATATAAGTTTTTCGGTATTAAATATCGGTTATCGTTTGGTGATCTGTCAGGAACTAGGGGTGTGCCCAGTAGGAAAGAGGGGCCTTTGTAAGGATGTAAGCGAATGATTTGCTCTCTCCAAACAAAATATGTATTTTGCTGAAAGATCGATTTAAGATCTCGATAGATTGATAGATAGGGAGATACAATTATTGCGATGCTAAAGCCTTTAAGTTCTAACTCAGCTTGCAAGATTTAACCAAAACAAACATACAAACATTGCAAGTTAAATAAAAGTTCTAAAAAGGTTGGTTCTCGTACCTATAGTCCTACTTAGCTATTCAAGAATATCGATTTTTCAGGCACAATTATCGCGACGTTTCATTTCCTTGAAGTCAATAATATGCTGCATGTTTAATCCCAGCTGTTCACTTTGCCTTAGTAGTTACTCGAGGCATACTACGGTACCTAGGTAAAAATATATATCTAGGACATACATAATATCTGGGACGTTTTTGCACACACGGTCATCTGACCCCAAACTAAGCAAGAGTTGACTGCCAGAGTCTGATATATGTACATACATACATACCTATATTTAAATACATACTTAAATAGATATTAACACCCAGATAGAACAAACACAAATGTTCATCACAGTCATGAATGTTACGCCTAGGTGGGAATTGAATCCACGCCCCCAAGCGCAGAAGGCAGGTCTACTACCAACTGAGCCACCGGGGCAGTCAGTAGGTACCTACGATAGATGATAAAGTATACTATACCTACCTACTTAAAAAAAATCTAACTTTAGCAAATTTAGTTGGTACTTAATTAAAATTAATTAATTGAAAATAAAATGTGGTTGGTTACTTATTTATAAATTACTAGCCACCCGCCCCGGCTTCGCACGGTTGTAACCCGGGAATAGAGTAGCTTCCCAAAAGTGTTTTTTTTTTAATCGGTTCAGTAGTTTTTGAGTTATTTCGTCACAAACATCCAAAAATACAAATTAATATTAGTATACATTACCTATACTAATCATATTTTATTATAAACTAGCTAATGCCCGCGACTTCGTACGCGTAGCGCAAAGTAATTAGTGGGTGGACGATTAGACTGACATATCCAAATATAAATGTTACACTAACGAACACGAACGAAACTTTAAGTAGGCACAAATCCATCGGATTATTTATAAGTACTGAATATTTTATAGATAATACCTACACATATGACATGATTGTAGATTTATTGCTCTCCATTTTAATGCGGATTGTCATACTATCGTCATAGTATGATTTTAGTCTAGTTTTAATCTGACTCGATACAGGTATCCCGACATGTCCATAGTTTCAAATATATTTCAAGCAAATAATATATTACATTCACTGGTTAAATACGTTGGAAGTGTGGAGCCATGGAGCCAATAAGGAAAAAAAATTGGTATAAGTCAAGCGAAATGTCATGCATGACAAACGTTATTATTGAATTATTAGTAAATAGTAAGTAGGAAGCATGGAGCGGTATCTATAATTAATCGCTGTTATTTAACATTACTCCGCGTAATGACTGCCAATCAATGATGTCTAAATAATTTTTGCCCGCCTTCTGCGCCTCGACCCTTCCAACAACTAAACCGCGTTCACCACCATAACATCCAAAATAGCTGCTAATCATAGATCAGTAACAGATTAGATGCCGCGAGTTCACCTACTTTGCGTGTCTGTTATTGGTCTTAAGTTTGATCCTGACAAAAAAATGTATTCATTTTAATCTCCGTCGACTTGGTATATTAGCACGTCAGAAGTCAATACAAAAATAAACGTACTTTAAATTACGCCATAATAAACTGTAAAACCTCTTCAAAAGCAGTTGGCTGTCCTGAAAATAACAAACACAAAAAAAACTATTTGGTGCAGTCTATCGGAAGTTATGCGGGTACATACATTTCGGCGATTCGTTTTTATTTCATCATCATCATCAGCCAGAAGACGTCCACTGCTGAACATAGGCCTCCCCCTTTAACCTCCACACTGAACGTCATCCTGCCATCTGCATCCACTGGATGCCCGCGACTCTCACAATGTCGTCGGTCCATCTAGTGGGAGGCCTACCTACGCTGCGTCTTCCGGTTCGCGGTCTCCACTCAAGAACCTTACCTACTTCCCCATCGGTTAACAGTTCTTCGAGCGATGTGGCCTGCCCATTGCCACTTCAACTTGCAGATTTTAATAGCTATGTCGGTGACTCTGGTTCTTTGGCGAATATCTATATTTTTATTTACATATAGATTATATGGCAACAGCCGCTTCAGTCTTCCTACCTACCATGTCTGCGAGTAGAAGTCTGTCATTACGACAACATTACTATGAAATAAGCTAGATGGCGTTATAAATAATTATAAAAAAAAATTTTTTTTACTATTTATTATCATAAATTAATATAGCCTATGTTTCAATCAGGTATTTTATAAGCATATTCATGGAAACTGCTTTGAAATCCTTCTAGTAGTTTAAAAGATGTGCGCGGACAAACAAACAAACTGACAGCCGTCAGATTTGTAGTTCCATAGTTTGAAAATAGATTGCGTACTAAAACGATGTTTTGCGAAAAAATTGTAAATTTGCTTAAACTTTACGAATAATATTATTAAAAACGTAATAAGGTATTCAATAATTCCTAAAATAATGAGTGTAAATGGATCGTAGTTTCACAAATATGAAAAGTGCGTCTATTATAGGTAAATACGACACTTTACCTGAATCACGCAAACGGGATTTTTTTTGCAAGTTAAACCGATATCCGGTATTGCTTCTACTTAGAAGTCATGTGTGAAGGTATTTGATCTACACATTTATAATATGGTAGGGATACACAAGAAAGTCATACAAAACATAATTAGGTATAATTATTCAATTTCAAAACCACTAAAACCTAAAACTACTTATAAAAAATAGGGAAAATCATTGTTACGTATATATTCGACAGAATGTGTGAATCATGGTACCTAGAAAGGAAGGTACCAGGGGCCTTACCCCTTAGCTCAAAAAGTTGACCCGCATAGGTGTTATTTGTCTAAACGGTACCATCAACTACTATAAGCGGTAGTTGTTTGATAGCCGCCAAGCTTTGCGATTCTCACGCACACACGCATAGTAAAACGGATTTTCTTTCATTCAATCTGTAGGACTCGGTACCCCGGGCGTGACATACACAACATACCAAGATTCCACAGATAAAGTAAAGATTTTCAACCTCCGTGCATCCAGTCAGAGACAAGTTAGACGCTTTTAAACGGTGCAGCTTAAATGAGTTGGTTGTCGCAATAATCGTAGGTACCTATCAGGTACCTACCAAAAGTTGGCTCGCAAAAATAGAGCTAGGGGTAAGGCCCCTGTTTTGTGTTTACGCCTGATGCGCGATATAGATAATTTATTCACTACTACTGCTGTAGCCCGCGACTTCGTACGAGTAGATTTTCATATAAACTTTCAACCCTTTTTTTATCCCTTGATCCGGCCCTTGCGCAAAATAACATAGCCTATACTTCAATCTGGTCATAGCTAAGCATATTCGTGAAAAACGCATTTAAATCCGTCCAGTGGTTTAGGAGATGTGCGTGGACAAACATACAACAATTCTAAAAACTGTCTTAAGGTGAAACGTTTACTTTGGCGGGAAATTCAAATTTCAAACAGTTTTTTTTGTTCTTGTAGCTAGGCCGGGTAATTATTGTAAACGATAATGATATTCGCGAAAATTGAAAATTATATTATTCTTTACAATCTCACGTAAAGTTATTTATCTCCAATGCACATTATTACAAACATTTGTCAATAAACAAATTTATGCTGTTTCAAACGGTTTATTGCCAAATGTAAGTAATATGGTGAGTAACTGATGAATATCTGTACATGATAATGTAAAGAACGACCAACAATTTTCGCAAACATTGTGTCATTTTACAATAATTACCCGGCCTAGCTACAAGGACAAAAAACTGTTTGAAATTTGATTTTGCCGCCAAAGTGAAACGTTTCACCTTAACGTGTTCAGATGCTTATTTTAAGATGCCCTGTGTGTAAGTATTTATTTTTAATATCTCGCAAATAGTTTTTTTATTCTACGATTTTATTATAGACTAGCTTTTTTGCCCGCGACTTCGTACGCGTAGATTTTCATATAAACCTTCAATTCTTTTTTCTTCCCTTAATCCGGCCTTGCGCAAAATAACATAGCATATACTTCAATCTGGTCATAGCTAAGCATATTCGTGAAAACCGCATTTAAATCCGTCCGCATTTTCTTCCAGGGGTGTAGGAGATGTGCGTGAACAAACAAACAGAAATTCTAAAAACTGCCTTAACATGTTCAGCTGCTTATTTTAAGTCGCCATGTGTGAAGTATTGATAGAATCATAAAAGTAATAAATAACACCGTCAACAGTTTTTAAATCAAAAAGATAATGTGACCACAGTGCAGAGCATGTTTTGAAATTTTCTTTTTGTCTAAACCATTAAAAGTATATTTCCGGCCAGTTTCGCTGGCCACGGAACCCTGACATAATGCTTGTCTTAACATGCTCTTGGATAGTTATTTCTTATTTCGCGTGCATTTGTATGTATACCTTGATTAAAAAGCCATGAAATGGAACTACTCTATTTATCTGTTAAAATATCACAGTAAAATAAAATTATTTCTATATTCTTATTCTTATTGCAAATATACACTGTATTCTTCTAAAAGCTAAGTTTATATACCCTGCATAAAGGGTGCAGCAATGAATTATGTAGTGGCTGTTCACAAAACCAGACCACAGACAAACATATAAATTTAAGTATAGTTAAATCTATTACATAAATATTATATATACTATTCAAACTTAACCTAGGGTAATTTATTAGGCTAAGTAATTTTACAAAACAAAAAAAAACATACTTAGTGTGATATGTTACTTAATTATATATATATATATATGAGATGATACAAAACTTATGACGCTACTTTCTTAACTATTTATATATCGATATTTATTTTCTAATTATAATTTTTTAAAATTTATCGTCGAAAAAATCTTTTATCTCGTAATAACATTTTTGGGTTAGAAACTTACAAAGTTGGTTCTGGAAAAATGTTATTATTTATTTCTTTCTTTATTGCGTCCGGAATTTTGTTGTATAGGTTTATTTTCATGTACAAAGGGCCTTTTTTGAATATTTCTATTCGCGGGACTGTATTAAAATAGGATGCGGTATATTTTGTGTTTTAAATGCTAACATAGAATAAAACCATGAGAATGTAATATGGAGCTTGGAGCTTCCCGGTTTGGTACTGGATGTAGATGCGACCTGGGCTATAGGGACAACGTCATGTATGCGGTCGGCTAGGTCTGCCAGCACATCGAGTGATGACGTCATCTGCTGCGAAGCAATGATGGTCTGCGTGCTGTTCGGTAGGCGGCTGGTCCAAATCATGCGTAAAAAGTCTTCTGGAACTCCGGGGCCTGCTAGGTGTCGTAGATGACGTAAGAATTGAGAAGGCTTACGATCACCTATCTCCTCGTGTGTTAAAAGTTGCTGTACCTTTTTTTCTCTTGATGCGGACAAACGTTTAATTAGCTCCAGCTTGAGTTTTTCGTACTTCTCGGTCACAGGCGGGTTGACGATGATGTCTTCGACTTCAGCTGCGTATTGCGGGTCAAGTTGTCCAATCACATAGTAGAACTTGGTGTTATCTGCAGTGATGTTGGAAATCGCGAATTGGCCTTCGATCTGGACGAACCAAATCGCCGGCTTCTCGGGTCAAAACGGTGGAATTCGCACGCCAACTCGGAATACATTGTCATCATCTTTATTCTTCGTGTCAGCCGCAGTGCTATCAGTACGATCTAGCGGCATTCTGACCTTTGTCGGTGGTGTACGGTCCATTCAGTGGTCACCAATTATAGTGGATTTGTACTATTTATATAGAAGGAGAGGGTTAAGCTACCGACAATGGAAGAAAATAGCTGAGTCCGAAAGAAATTATAAATTTAATGCAAAGAAAAATCTTAGACAAATCTTAGAAAAAGCGAATGACAATTCCATTTGAAAATCGGTGTTCTTTTATTTTTTTCTTTTCGCGCCCCAGCGCCACACGTCGTGGAAAATTGGAATGAAATTCACGAAGGTTGGCGCAAGGAGTACGAGTACGCCACACTCCTACTCCATGCACTGGAATGAATCACCAAAGAGGTTGTAAGGCCTATAACATGCTTGATCTACACGTTCATTCATCTAAGAAGGTTAAGGAATCTTCTTTAAATTTAAACTGATTAACCGAATGACAGTTGACAGTTTCAAAATTTTAATGGCTATGTCAATAACATTCTCTTTACTTTGGATCTCCTTGCTTGAGGCTATGTGACGATCCTCATATTACGTTTCGGGTAACGAAGAAATAAATCATTGATTTTTATTTTCGTTTATGTAAAAATAAAGAATTAAAATAAATGATATAAGATAGCCTATGTTTTAATCTGGTAAATTCTAAGCATATTCGTGAAAACCGCATTTAAATCCGTCCAGTGGTTTAGGAGATGTGCGCGGACAAACAAACAAACAAACAAACAAACAAACAAACAAACAGACAGACAAAAATTGTAAAAACTGTCCTATCGTGTTCAGCTGCTTATTTTAAGACGCCCTGTGTGATTTATTTTTTGTTATCTCGTAATTACAGATTTTTTTATCTCTACGTTTTTATTATATGTATAGATATAGATAGATAGATAGATATAAATAGATACAATAGATAGATTGCACGTCCCGCCTTTCCTGTATGAATACTCTCCATCCTAAAAGCGATTTCTCCAGGTTTCCTGGAAGAGATCGCTCTTACCGATAAGGCCGCCAATTGTTGCACTAGTTTTTTTAAACTGTTTTATCGTGTGTATGTTATTTGTGGTGTCAACAATAAAGAGTTGATCGCTTGAGCCCCCAAGCGACAAACTCTTTATTTGTGGGTTCGATTCCCATCTAGAGCAAACATTCATGTGATGAACATTTGTGTTATATTTATCTTTATTTCATGTAAGATATATATGTTTTTATATCAGTATCTGGCAGTCATAGCACCTTTCCTTAGATTGGAGTCAGATGACCGAGAATGCAAAAATGTCCCGAATATTCTATCCATACGGGCGCTTGCTCTCCCATTTTTGATACATTTTCCATAGAATACGGAATGTTTGTGCTAGGGGTATAGGTGATTTTCCAACATAACCGATGCAGCGTCAGTGTCAAATAAACACCGTCCAAGTGCGAGTCAGACTCGAGCACGGAGGGTTCAGCACCCAAAAAAATTGTTTTCTTTCATTTAGTTCGAGATCTTTAGTGCGCGCCGGCTCATACTGGTACCGGCAAATTAATGTACAAACTTGTAACTTGCTGTTTTACTTTAGAGTGTGTTACTATTAATTGTTTTTATACTAGAACACAGATAAAAATACGTTCGTTGTAAGAAGGAAACCCCTTTATTTTTATTTTATTTTTCTTATTTACTCCACCGTAACATTCAAATATTCAGTGAAACTGGCTATGTAGGCTTAATAATAATACACTCCCTATCCTAAAGACTCGTTTCTCAGTTTTTGATGTCTGATAAAAAACCATTCAGTGATAGTTCTTAGTGTAAAGCCGTTTCCTACCTCCAATTCTTCCAATAATGCTATTTCCTTAATATCTCGCGTATCCTCATCCTTAGTGATAATCCTTCCGTTTTCGCTCACTCCAGCCAAATTACCGTCTTTCATCATTTCACCCACTTTCAAATCACTCAGCATGTGATACGCACTCGTGCTGTGCCCGAACTTGAGCATAGCATTTTTTATACTCTTTCCTTTGTAAGACTTTAAAGTGTTCACACCTCCGGGGTGATCGCGCATAAACTTTTTTAAGTCATATGAATTATCGTCGAATTGAACTGGGAAAAGTTCCATGATAACGGGCGCGGCGACTAACGCCTGGCGTCGACTGAAATCAACTGAAGCCGTTATCAAGGCGTGTCAAGGTGCACTCCCATGTGATACGGACATGTGTTTCAGACAATTCATAGGTACGTTCCTCGCATTGCCTTAAAGAAATAACTTCCTTTTATACATAAAAGGTCATCCAATAATTTAAAAAAGTTCCTGTTTACTTGGCACAACATTTTCGGGCCTTATATTTTGAGATTGAGTGACTTTCTAGGCTTTTTCTGCCTAACATTCGCGTGGTCTTTCCTATTCACTTGAATTCCTACGAGGTACCTATTTTTCGTAGAGGGTAGATTCTGCCATTAGGAAGGCTAACTTTGAGAAGGTAGTCAACAAAATAAGTCGACTAGGGTAGGCAGTGTTTCGCAAACTTCGTCATGTCTTCTCATCGTCTATTCCACGGTGCCTGAATACGAAATTCTTCGATTAGTCTTACCTGTGCTCACCTGCGGAGCTGAAACGTGGACACTGACAGTGAAGCTGGTATAGTCGCTCAGAGAGCTATGGAACGAGCAGGTGGAGTGACGAACTGCGAAAGGCAGCTGAAAGATGGAATGTGGATGCGAAAAGCAGAAGACCGTAACTTGTGGCGTTCGTAAGGAGAAACCTACGTCCAGCAGTGGACGAACATCAAATAAGTTATGTTTGTTCGTTGGGCTTGGGATAATCTGATTCTTTATTCATGATTTCAAAAATACCCTAATTTTGATACATTATTTCGGTTTCTAAGTGATCTGCAAGTGCTCTGTTCCCACTAGTTTTATTTTATTGTAAAATAGGCTTGCGCTTGGCCGCCAACTCGCCTGATGTTAAGCGATGTTGTGGCCTACGAAGGAGCACGCATGCCTAGAAGAAACCTATTCACTCTTGACTTGAAGACACCCAGATTGTATCTATCGGGGAACACCCATTCAGGCAGCGCATTCCACAAACTAGCAGTTCGCACAATAAAAATGTAACTAGTGTTTTCATGTCAACACCGTCCGGCGACTCGGTGCAGTTCAAAGGACGTTACCGCCTGACGTCCTGCAGGAGTCGAGGCAGTGACGGTTTGTGCTTTGATGCAGCGGCTCTGATGATATCGCGAGGCTTCACGATAGCCTCCAGTGACTTATTGTTTTAATTGTTGTATAGGACAAGAAGTCTTTTCTACTAGAAGACATACGAGTAGCAACATCAACGAAGACGGCACTGCAGCCGGGATGCAAAAATATATCAGAACATAACGCACTTGTCGACACGGCAGCGGGATTTATTTATTTATTTTCTTATAAAAGTAACATCATAGAAAAATCCAATACGTTACATTTACTATTTATAACTTATTTATATACTATTATCAACTAACTATTAACTACAAACTTATAAATACATAAAAATAACTTGGAATAACTTGGGATGGCGATGACTCCCGCCGATGCCATCAGCCGTGCCGTGAAAAAACAAGCTATCTGTTCTAAACTATAGCACAGTGCTCCTAGCTCTAAACCTTCAAAACTACCACTTTAAGCTAAACCCTAACTTCTTCACACTGACAAAGGTCTTGAAAACGTGATCCCATAGTCTGCTGCTGACACCAAAGGCTGGAAAGGGAAAAAATATTGTATTCAAATAAATTATAATTCAAGTACCTAATTTTTTTTGCAATTAAAAGACCCTATATTACTGCTTAGGTACATTTCAAAATTGGGAAATGGGACAAAGGGAACAAAAAACAATGGGAAAAAATTTAGAATTATAAAACTAGGTACCAATTTTTTTATTTTACACTTTTTATACATTATGTTTCATCCTAGTAATGAACAAAATTAAATACTTAAGGTAAGCTTCGAAAAAATATTTTTGATCGAAGAACGTAATAAATTCGGACGGAATCAGACAGCGGCAATGTGTCACGCCAAGCGACCGCGAAGCGACGACTAATGCAACGTAGCCGTGTGTTGTGTATCGATTCAATGAAGAATTTACAAAAAATAATAAGTACAGGCTACAGTCGCCGTAGCCTGTAAGCACAGTTTTGAGACTGTATTGCAGGGCCTAATAACCTTAACTTAGAATAACTTATTCTAAGTTAATAACTTAATTTTCGCAGCGATTTTTGTAAAACAGGTCCTAGATTCTCTTGGATATACGACGTTGTGCAGCAGACTTTCTAGGAAGAACACGTCCACCGTACCAACCGAACCCTTACCTAGCCATACAGGGTCGGACTGGGCCGGAAGGGCCCGGGTGGCTCCCCACAAGCCCGGGGCCCGAGATTGGCTAGGCTGCGCGGGCCTCCTATCCTACCTACCGCCTGGCTTACGGCAAGCCCCACAAACCAAGCTAGTGGGGGGCCCGCGCAGACAAACGCCACCTCGATTATATGGCCAGTCCGACGCTGGCCACAGCTATCTAAGACCAGTGAGTTACCTTTGTCATGGTTGATGAAGTGGTGGTTGGAATGGTATCTCTTCATCGCGTAGAGGTAGGTTCCGTCCGCGGGGGAACCGTGGTGCAGGTAGAAATGCATCATGTCATACGTCAGGTAACCTGTAATGAATACATACTTCAGTCAACGACACCTCATCACTCCCAGATCAAAAGCTCACGCAGGTTCGGTTTCTAAGGCATCAGACCATTAGAATAGTTGAAACTTTAGGACCCACAGAGCACTTCTTGCCGCTGGGCCGATCTTAACCTATCCGCACAACATGACCAACAAACAAGGCAACGAGCAATTCAAATCAACTTTTATAACTTATTGGCGGTATTTGAATTCTCAAGTAGCTTTTTTTGGAGATTAAGAGTCTTTTTGGACAGACTCTAGCTTCTCGGAAACATCGCGGAAAGTATTTCATTCCACGTTGCAGGTGTGAGGCAAGAAAAATCGCGTCAATCTACTGATCTATGATATACCTATGGATGAACTGGATGCATTTAGAGCTGTAAGAATTGTCGCCGATCCCAAACTCACCGAAAATCTAGAGCCGCTCAAAATGTGCAGAGACGTTGGGTCATTATGTATCTTTAATTGCATTTACAACGGGGGTCATGAAGTTTGATACTCATAGTACAGTAAAGAAAAATTGCGTCTGAAGTAAGTATTTAATGTTACCATCGAGACCATAGGCTAGCTTCAACATCTTACCAGCTAGAGCGCCGGCCAGCTTCAGCGACGGGTAGGATAACACCAGCTCCATAATGGAATAAAACACGTAGGTTAACACCAGCACTACGGGCGGCGGCATGGGCTGCCGGTAGCTGTCGAACGGCGTCTGTGGTGCAGAAATAGTACTCATGCAACTCTTCTAATGGCGGCTCCACATTAGTGGATTCGCGGCGTGAATTCGCGGCACAAGTCGTGCCCTCCACATTCACGGGATGCTCAGTCATTCGTGAAACCCGCCGCGAAATGGACGTAGAAGCTGCTGCTGCAATAACTTTGTTTGCTGTGGCAACATATTACTATATAGACGTCCAAAACAAGAAAGTTATTAAAAAGCATTCGAAAAAATGAAGATGGTAGATGACGTCCGTACGCCTTTATACACCGGAGTAAACAAGAAGTAAACTGGCGCGGGGCCGTGAATGTGGATGTGTACGCGTGAACGCCGCCGAACGGGGCGCGAACCCTTTGTCGCGGGACAAAATACCGACTCTGATCGGGGAACAGGCGTGAACGCGCGTGAACCCCGCGAAAACCCTCCACATTCATGTTCACGCTTGTTCTCGGAGCTTCACGGCACTAATGTGGAGCCGCCATATTAGGTATGTATCTGCCAAGAAATAGTGAAGCCATGGACGTACTAAAACCTAATGGTTGTTACGTCCATGAGTGAAGTACACAGAAAAGCTAAAAGATTTTTTTTTCTGTGGTGAAGCAGTACCGTCATCGTCATGACATAGAAGGCTTAGGCCTAATTTTAACCGACTTCCGAAAAGGAGAAGGTTCTCAATTCGACTGTAATTTGGTCCAGTTCTGACATTTATATGAAGTCAGTTTTTTTATATTGATAATTATGTTTTTAACTCGTTAACGTCTACGTATGTATCTTTAGTTTCGAAATTATTATTTTTTTTTTGAAGAAAAATGGGGGAGAACTTTAGTTCTTTTTCTTTATTTAGAAATAGGCTTGCGTTTGAACGCCAACTCGCCTGATGTTAAGCGCGATGCGGTCTACGATGGTGCACGCTTGCCCAGAAGAAACCGATTCACTCGAGATTTGAAGACACCCAGATTGTTTAGTAGTGTTAATATACATACTTACCTACAAACAATTATGCTTCCGATTCAATAATATAATAAATTCACTCATCAGTATTAAGACGTGGACCGACCTTGGGCTGAACTTAAACGAACTGACGTAAGAAGGCGATCTGGTGTGGGACGTTTGGTCAGCCGAAGACAGTCAGCGTCCATCCAAATGCTTGAACCGAGCACAGCTCACCTTCGTCGTTTGCAAGTGCATTTTGTTAGGCGTAAATACTAAATACCATGTATTATTCTTCGAGGACTGTTTAATAAGAATTGGTTACATTACTTTTATTTTATGTAGTTATATTTTGTGATAGATACCTACGTTTAACTAATGTTTTTGCTGGAGGCATTTCATTGCAGCGCCCTAATGGGGTATAAATGTACCTACTAAGTTATAAGAACTATATTTATGTACCTGCCTACTTATTGTACATTGTGCAATAAATAAAAATAAATAAATCTTGTCGGGAGTGGCGGACTAACTGCTTCGGAGACCCGGATTGGCCTCTGATATAGGGTGCCTCTAGGTATATCTCTGATATAGATACCTAGGGATCCCGGTGAGGGTGAGATTTCTGCGTCTTACTTTTTACATACCCGTTAAACTCAGTACCCTCCGTTTTTGCTTTGCATCGTCGGGTGAATATGGTCGGCGGACCTATTTAATAGTTCGTGGTGACTGGTGAGAATAAAATAGTGGTAAGAATAAGGTTAAGGACTACTCAATTCTAGTTAGCTATATACAAACCTTGTGATGCAACCCATGCATGAGGAAGTGGACCTTAATCATGAAGATGCAGTCACCAGGGTCGAAATGGAACACCCACCGGTGCAAGCAATACTCCATAACGGTCCACAGGAGCACCCCTTGGAACAGGTGAGATATGTACTGCAGGCTTGACAGCTGCACTGCTGTGCAAGACTCTGAAATCAGAGTTGAAAATATCTATCAGTTTCGTGCTTAACATTTAAAAAACAAAACTAATTTTACTATAGGTAGGTACCTATTACCCAACGAAACTTTTAGTATTTAACTCTCATAATTATACAGCATAGCAAAACAGTCTTTATACGACACATTTTTATTCTTCTGACAATACTATGGAAAACACGTCAGTGAAAGAATTTCTCCCAATCATCTTCCTCAGATTTACTACAGGATACAGAGTTGCTAGTATTTAGAACTATTTTTTCAGCCTTATAACAAAACACTGGCGATTAATTTCTAGGTAGGTACCTACTTTTTTGCCAAGCTGTATCATATTATGTTAATACGAGTATGATACCCTATTCTAAACCCCTAAACTTACTTAAAAGTTATTTTTCTTTCTTCTCTTGCTATTGGCTTTTGATTGCCTACTGTTGGACAAGCTAAAGAACTGATTTTTTACCTCCACAAGCAACTCTCTCGACGTACCCCGAGTACCCTAGGTAGAGTATAACGGGCATCCAGAGCGCTGGCACCAAGTACCAAAGCGTGCACGTGATGGCTTCTAAAAGGGAGTTGTCGAAGATTCGGCACTGCCTGTACACCGCACTGTTCACCCACTGGTGGTAGTTCGCAGCTATGAGCTCCAGCTGCCCGAGGATTGGCTTCGACCAGTCCAGGCGACTCTGGAAGAGAGAGATTAATCAAATGTATACATTTATATTACCTATATATATCTAATTTTGGTAACGAACAAGATGATAAAGAAACTATTACATCTATTTCAAGGATCGCTATAAGATGCACTGGACTGGGGTTCTCCAGTGAGTTTACAAAACTTCAGTCTTTGCTGTTTGCCGTTGAGAAGTTCCACTTTCCACCTCCTGACTCCATCATCAGATTAGCTCAATAGTATGTACTAGATTATTGCATTGTTACTAAACTTACATAAGTATGAAAAATTTCAGCTCAATCGAAAACCGGGAAGTGGGTCAAACATTGTTAATTAGTTAGTTTTTCCTCGATTTCTTTGAGATTCCATCATAATATACTGACTTGATGATAATGGGACCACCTCGGGAGTATACCCTTTCGAACTAAAAAATATTTTTTTCAATCGGTTCACAATAGGCGAAAATATTGATGAACATACAAAAAAAACATACAGACGAACATAGTACCTCCTTCTTTTTGGAAGTCGGTTAAAAAAGGCACTTCTCTCAGTTCCATGATGTACCTACCTCAATGTCCATGGAGGTAGTCCTAAAGCTTTCCTACCTCCAATTCTTGTAAAAATGCTATCTGCTGTAGATCTCGCGTATCCTCATCCTTAGTGAGTATCGTTCCGTTTCCGCTCACGCCAGCCAAATTACCGTCTTTCAACACTTCACCCACTTTGAAATCACTCAGTATGTGATACGCACTAGTGCTGTGCCCGAACTTTAGCATAGCATTTTTTATACTCTTTACTTTGTAAGACTTTAAAGTGTTCACACCACCGGGGTGATCGCGCATAAACTTTTTTAAGTCATATGAATTATCGTCGAATTGAACTGGGAAGCGGTGTTCCATGTTAACGAGTTCCTTCGGCATATCCTAGCATCAACTGAATTCAACTAAAGCAATTTCAATTTATAAGTATTTTTTTACTGGAAATACAGTTTACAGGCCACTTACTTTTAGGCGTTACTTTTACGAGTGAATTTCAAACGCTACGAGTAATACGTAATACCTACATCGACGGCCCCGGTGGCTCAGTTGGTAGGTAACCTACCTTCTGCGCTTGGGGGGCGTGGGTTCGATTCCCACCTAGGACAAACATTCGTGTGATAAACGTTTGTGTTTTTTCTATGTCAGGGTGTGGGACAAATCATGAAATCGGTGGAAAAAAACTGCAGTTCCATATAAAACGGACAAAATATTTGGAACAGCAGATGGTTTTTTTCGCGATTTCATGATTTGTCCCATAGTAAAAGTTGTTCATAATGATGAGTACATTGACCTCCTTTCGGCTTAGCAGGGACAGGGTATATGTGTAACCCTTTATGTGTAAACATAAATACATGCACGTTTACAAGTGTATGGTTACGTATGTTTACGGGATTAGGTAATCAAACCGAAATTATATCACTTTACACCAATGTTTATTTAGCAAAGAAATTAAGCTAACACGGAAGGTAGAAGGCGGGAAGTAAAAAGATAGACGTGCGCTTTGCGTCGCAATAGGTTTTGGACTGGTTCGACGCGGCACCGCTGACCGTACCACAACAAGCGCTCTGCGCATGCGCCGGCTTATCTATTGCGGTGCGGCGAACTAAGGATTCTCCCAGGTCGATAATCAATATCGATTATCGACTAAGGTGAATATTTAGTTGGTATATATTAATGCTATTTTATTTTATAGTGTGATGTTATAAACAAGCTAAATGGATATCATGCGAATGAAATATATATTTAAGTATAATTTATACGTGTGTAGGGAAAGTAGCCTACACCACCCCCCTCCAGAGCCCGTCACGGGCGATAAAAATTGGGAAATCTAACTTGTCGCCCAGAACGAGTTACATAATGTCGTAGGGTATCTGTATCTGGTGAGAGTTCCTCATTTTGCTGAATAGCCAGTATGAAGGCCGGTTTAAGTCGATCAATCGACACGGTCATTTCTTTGTTTTTAAAAATGATTTTAAATATTTTATCACCCCTACTAAGTACTTTGTGTGGCCCCGTATATGCCGCTTGAAGTGAACCTCGCAATGCGTCTTCGCGAAGGAAAACGTGATTGCAGGTTTCTAGCTCTTTATAAACAAATACTTTGGGCTTACAGTGGCGCGAAGTTGGTACCGGTCGCAATTTTTCGGCGAAGGATCTAAGCCTAGCGGAAAATTCAGAAATGTCTGTTGTACCGTCAACAGTAGGCTCAAAGAACTCACCGGGAAGTCTAAGCGACTCTCCATAAACTAATTCGGCGGAGGAGGCATGTAACTCTTCCTTGAAGGAAGTTCTAATGCCCAACAAGACCCATGGTAATGACTCTGTCCACTTGTCATTAGTGTGACATACTATTGCTGCTTTAAACTGACGGTGAAACCGTTCTACCAATCCGTTACATGCCGGATGATAAGACGTCGTGCGTTTATGCTCAAAACCAGCCAGATCCGACAGACATCGAAATAAGGCTGACTCAAATTGACGGCCACGGTCAGTAGTAATGACGGTCGGGCAGCCAAAGCGAGCTATCCATGTTGATAGCAAGGTTTTTGCAACAGTTTCAGCTGTCATGTCCATGATAGGCGTTGCTTCTGGCCATCGAGTATAGCGGTCTACGGCCGTTAAACAGTAGCGGTATCCTTCCGACAAGGGAAGTGGACCAACCAAATCTATATGAATTTCCTGAAAACGGGAACGCGGTAGTTTGTAGGTACCGAGAGGAGCAGTCACGTGACGGTTGACTTTAGCCCGCTGGCACGCGATACAAGCGCGAGACCAATCTCTACAGTCTTTCCTCACGCCTGGCCAAACAAACCTTTCAGATACTAATTTGGCTGAAACGTTAGCACCAGGGTGGCTCAAGGAATGTAGGCTGTCGAATACCTGCTTTCGCAAATGTGTTGGGACAAAGGGCCTGGAAGTTGAGGTACTGATGTCACAGTATAAAGGGACTTGACTTCCGGGGATACCCAGCTTCTCAAACTGTAGTGATGACCCTTCACTCAAGAGCTTCTTAAGCTCGGGGTCATTTGCTTGATTTTGAGCGATTGTCTCGAGGTTTACTGGCGCTCCCAGTTCTTCAATACGTGACAAGGTATCCGCCACAACGTTATCCTTGCCGGATATGTGTCGGATATCGGTGGTGAACTGGGCAATAAAGTCCAGATACCTATATTGCCTAGGCGAACAGTTGTTCTTCCTTTCATGGAATGCAAAACTGATCGGCTTATGGTCAGTATAGACGATAAAATGTCTTGCCTCGAGCATATGCCGGAAATATTTAATAGCCTCGTAAATGGCTAATAATTCCCTATCATATGGCGAGTATTTAGTTTGAGAAGGGCTCAGCTTACGGGAAAAGAAAGCTAACGGTTCCCACACACTATCTATATACTGTTGCAAAACAGCGCCGATGGCTTTATCGGACGCATCAGTTACAACGGCCAGTTTAGCTGTGCAATCGGGGTGAGCTAATAAAGCGGCGTTAGCTAAACTCTCCTTACACGCATGGAACGCAGCCAACGCTTCTCCGGTAAGCTGGATGGTTTGCGATCCTTTCACTGAGCCTGTCAACAATGCATGCAGAGGTGCCTGGATCTGAGCTGCTTGAGGAAGAAATCTCCTGTAAAAATTCAACATGCCCAGGAAGCCTCTCAGTTGTCGTACGTTGGTGGGGACAGGAAAATCTTGTACCGCCTGTACTTTTAAATCCAGTGGTGTCGTGCCGCTTTCTGAAATAGAATAACCTAAAAAGGTCACCTTGCTGGCACCGAACACACACTTGGAAGTGTTAAGTAACATGCCGTATTGCTTCAGCCGTTTGAATACTTGACGTAGATGCTCCTGGTGTTCTGATTCACTCTTGGAATAAATTAAAAAGTCATCTACGTACGCATAAACAAAGTCTAAGCCCCTGGTAATTTCATCCACAAACCGTTGAAATGTTTGTCCCGCATTTCGAAGACCAAAAGTCATGTACGGGAATTCAAACATTCCGAACGGTGTGGTGATGCTGGTCTTCGGAATATCAGCTGGATTAATAGGTATTTGATTAAACGCTTTCTCCAAGTCTAGGGTACTAAATATTTTACATCCCGAAATGCTATGCGTAAAATCTTGGATGTGTTTAATCGGATACCTATCCGGAATTGTGCGAGCATTCAGTTTACGATAGTCACCACATGGACGCCAACCGTTATTCTTCTTTGGCGCTAAATGCAAGGGCGACGACCAAGGGCTCTCCGAAGGCCTAGCTGTGCCGCAGGCCAACATAGACTGAAATTCTTTCTGCGCGATTTTATGTTTATCTGGAGCTAAACGGCGAGGGGGAGAAGATACTGGAGGGCCTGGGGTGGTGCGTATATGATGGACTGTGTTGTGTGGTGCGGTGTGATGTCTACCAGCTGGTCGTGTTATTTCGGGAAACTCGTCAAGAATTTTGTGATACCGTGTCTCACCAGTCACGACCTTTACAGAAGAAACATTTTTACAATTAGCCAGTGTAGCTGTAGCAGTTATGGAAGTAAGATTGTCTACTAAACACTTATTGCGACAGTCTACTACTAGGTTGTAATAATTTAGAAAGTCTACGCCTATTATTGGTTTTGTAACATCAGCAACCACAAAACGCCATACAAATGTCCTACGTAAGCCGAAATCTAAGTCTAAATTTATATAACCGTAAGTAGCTATGCTAGAACCATTTGCAGCACACAAGTTGTATTCAGTCCGGGCACGACGATCGCGAAGCACTGACCGTGGAAAGACACACAGGTCGCTACCTGTGTCAACCAGAAACTGCGTCTTCGACGATCGGTCTGTCACGAACAGGCGACCAGTAGTTGTTGAGGGGCAATCGTCAGTCGCCATTACCGACCGCCCATGGAGTTTTCCGGCTTATAGTCACAGGGGCGGACACATTTGTTGGCTTTTTCTCCAAACTTGCTATGATACCAGCATTCTGGAAACTTCCTGTAGCTGGACTGGGATCGTTGCCTTGATGAACTGCGATTGCCTTGCGAATTGTGAGAGCGTGCCCTGCTGTTCCTTCCTGTTGCCAACTGCTGGACCTGCTTCTGGAGTTCGGCTACTTCCTTGGTGAGATCACTGATGATGGAGCTAGGAAGTACTGGATTACTCACGGAAGCGACCTTCGGTATTGAAGAAGCCAGGTCATTCACTCTATCTGCTAAGTCAGCCAAGTCTTCAAGTGAAGCTGCTGTCGGCTGGCCTGCAAGCACCGTCTGGATACCGTGTGGGAGGCGGCTGATCCAGATAGTCTTCAAAAAATCCTCTGGAACGTCAGCACCTGCGAGACCTTTGAGGTGGCGGAGAAATTGGGAAGGCTTGCGGTCGCCAAGCTCTTCATGCATCAACAACTGCTTTATCTTCTTCTCGTTGGATGCGCTTAATCTCCGGATCAGCTCACTTTTGAGCTTCTCGTACTTGTTTGTAGTGGGCGGGCTGACTATAAGGTCTTTAACCTCCTTCGAGTACCGGTTATCAAGGTGGCCAATAACATAATTGAATTTCGTGGCGTCACTGGTAATTCCAGAAATTGCAAATTGACCCTCTACTTGAGCAAACCAAATCTCTGGCTCTTCGGGCCAGAATGGTGGCACTCGTACTCCGACTTTATAAACATCGCCACGATTTATCGACGAGTTCCCATCACTAGTGCCGCCCGGTTGCATCGTGGTGACGTGTGCATCCTTTTGTCCTCCCGTTGCCATGTTCATAAGGGGTCACCAGTATGGTTACGTATGTTTACGGGATTAGGTAATCAAACCGAAATTATATCACTTTACACCAATGTTTATTTAGCAAAGAAATTAAGCTAACACGGAAGGTAGAAGGCGGGAAGTAAAAAGATAGACGTGCGCTTTGCGTCGCAATAGGTTTTGGACTGGTTCGACGCGGCACCGCTGACCGTACCACAACAAGCGCTCTGCGCATGCGCCGGCTTATCTATTGCGGTGCGGCGAACTAAGGATTCTCCCAGGTCGATAATCAATATCGATTATCGACTAAGGTGAATATTTAGTTGGTATATATTAATGCTATTTTATTTTATAGTGTGATGTTATAAACAAGCTAAATGGATATCATGCGAATGAAATATATATTTAAGTATAATTTATACGTGTGTAGGGAAAGTAGCCTACAAGTGCATATTAGGTCCAAGTGTAAAAAAAGTTTATTTTTTAATATTCACTATCTGAACACAAAATAAAGTGTTTAGAAATAAGTTTTGTGTGTATGCCTCGAGCATTCATGCTCACCATCGAAGGCACCTTCTTGCGGGGGCGTCGTGTGTCGGGTCCCTCTCTTCCCTCAAATATGGTTGAGGAGGACGATGGCTGGCACATGAGTCATACTCGTGATCATGTGCTGCTTGCAGGTCGCTGGTCTGCTCACAGTAGGTATACACAAACTATTTATTTTATTCTGTAATAGGCTGTAATCGCCTGATGTTAACTAGTAATTACATGACAATTTTTTTTTACTTTACATTAAAATTTAACTAACTTTCCTCTCCTGTATTATGTATAGGTAAGTAAATTCGTTTAAGTTAAAAAATAATTGTTAAGAATAACAAAAGTCATGGACCACCTTGGCTTTGTAGTAGGACCATGCACTTTTCTAGTAAAGCTTTCTATTTCACTTCTCTGGCCTCTAGACTTTGTCAAGTCCAATCTGGCTTCCACCAAACATACGTAATTAGGGTGAAAAAAAAAATATGGTCAGACATAGTAATATAATAATATAGTTATAATAAAGCTAATATTAAATTAAAGACAAATGTTTAATACAACTTTTAGAAGCAATTGAATAATAATTAACAGGTGTAAAATTATAACTAAGGTTATCACAGTCTACAGTCTCTACAATGGTATTTAAATACAACAAACATGACTTAGTATATTGATGACTACTTCTAAATTCATTTATTTGCTTTACCAATTGTTCTGAAGGAGTTTTTAATAATGGTATCATTTTTGAGTCGTCAAAGGACTTAAACGGACAGCCGCCTTCAGTGCATGCGTTGCCTACAGATTGAACTCTCTGGCAATTGACTGAAGTATAGTTTTTCCTAGCTCCTTCTAATCCATACATATGTCTTATACCATATAAATATTTCTTCTCGTCTCTTTCCCAGTTGTGGCAGCAACTGTGGCTGCCATTAGGACTCTGTCTGTATTCTTCTCTCCAAAAGTACACGGCTTCTTCTACTGGCATCCCGATGTCTTTCAAAAAAAGACTGTAGTAAAATCTCTGAGAGTGAGACAGTCTATGCTTCTTTCTCAGGCTCTGATGTAAATTCAGCATGCAGGGTGGAAAATGTTTAACCTTCTCATCAACTTCTTTACAAAGTAAAATTGCTGAATCTTTACTGCTTTTTGGGAAGAAGTCTTGTCTAACTTTATGCAGTAATTCCATTACCCTAGGGTCACTTTTTAAAGGAATTAACTCTGAGTTCTGGAGTCTGTGTTTTAAGTTATTGCTGAAGAGTATAGCCAAGTAGTATTTCCATTTACCACATGGTAAATATGCTGTGCCGTTCTGAAGTTCTACTTCTCTTTTGGCTATGAAATTCAGACAGTGTTTAAAGTTTAACTGGATTTTGTAGAGATCGCATTCACTTTTGTGCGATGAGCAAATGTGTTGTGCTAATTCTTTCAACATTAAGTGTTGGCATAAAGTTTGCAAAGGCTCGATACATTGAGGAATGTGTATGTGTTTCTTGATGTTTTTAAGCAGTTTCTTGGCAAAACATCTTATATCATAGGCAACTAGAGATAGCAATCTTTTTTTGAAGAGCTCTACTTCCGCCCTGTGAATAAACTGTAAAAACTCTGTACTACCTCCCAATATTGACATAACGCAGAGCATGAAGTGTCCTACGTTATCGTAAACGCTCCCCTCGATAACATATTCGTTGTAAACAGTATTATCACCCTTTATGAATGCCTTCAAATATTCCAACCTCTTAACAATTATTGTTTCCATCACATGTACAGGTATGTCGCCTTTTACAGCAGTGAGGTAGTAGAAGGACATTACTTTTAAGTTTTACATTGACAGTATAAGTTAGTTAATCAGGATAATAAAATTATTTCATTTAATTTGTTTTTAACATTTGTTGTTTATTTAGTTTTACATTGCCACTTTTTTTATACAATGACATTGACATTTATTTGACGTCACATCATATGTTATTTGATTTATTTATTTTATTTTTCCATTACTGGGCAGGCTAAAGCCTTACCGACTCGTCTTATTCATCTTGATAATTACTGCTTATTTTTTTGTTTTAAGTTCGAAAATCCAAATACGTAAAGTTTAACTAAAGATTTTGTAATACAGCTCTTAAATATCCATAGAAGATTCTATTAATTTTAATATTAATATCTTAGGCTGCCGCAAAGAAATCATATCCTTTTTATTGTCTATGGATATATTGGTTATTTTTACTAGTTTTTAATTACGAAATATACAAAATATAGTATTTTTGGATAGATATACTATATTGTTACCATCCCTATTAACTCAAACAAATGTCAAAAAAAAAACAAATGGAAGCTTTGATTTGGAGTTTGCGAGTGATGTGATTTTCTCTTCGTGTTTTCTATTTTCGGAATCAGTGCAACAAAGATTGTAACGATCTAAAAGACTATTTGAGACGTTAGTGCGTGATAGTTAGCAAGTTATACCCATGTTTGTGTCAAAGAGACACAGTATTGGAATGTGCGTTGTTTGTCTGTGATGTACCTAAGTTGGAATTTCACAAATAGCCGAGACGTTTTATGTCGGGGCCGTTTATAAAAATAAAGTTGGTTTGTCGCTTCGGGTCAGAAGGGCCGGTCCCGTCTGCGCCGTAGCTCTCACCATGCCGCCGACGAAAATGCTACATTTGTTATTCTTCCTGTTTGGTAAGTTCAAAACATTCATGAAGCATATTATTATTGAAATAGACTTTGTGGGAAATTCCTGGCATTCATTAATATAATTTCATTCCAGCAACCTGACGATTTATAATAATATATGTTTGAATTAATGGATTTTGAAGTTAAAGTGCAATTGATTGAGTCATAAATAAACCTAATCTTGGGACACATTTAGTGACTAATAAACAAAACCAAATATATGAATGAAACAGTTTTCATTTTAGTAATGCTATTAATAATTTTAGGACTGCAAACCACAATAGCTTCCCCTCACCTCGATGAGCATCTTCCACCGCGACCGAAAGAAGGGGGCGTAGCCACTCGCTACTGTGAATTCTACAACAGCACTGAGCCGACTTGTGACTCTGCCACCAACACTACTTGCATCACCAATGTTAAAACTGAGGAATGCCCACCTGTTGAGTCAGATAAAAGCGTACACTGTTTTATCCTCTGGCATTTTGACAACACAACTAACACGGCCTTTGTCAAAGTTAAGGGCTGTTTTGTTGATACCGTATCCTGCAATGACAGAGCTTCAAGTTGCCGACTTCACAATATCAAGCTTCCCCTCTTACACTGCTGCTGTGAAGGGGATATGTGTAATATGAATGCTACATTTCCTGGAATTGAAGCTGGAGCGACTCAAACTGATGCACCGGTGGAAAGAATTCCCGCATCTGTTGTACCGGATTCTGATGACGATACAAAAGCGGTTATAGCATATACTTTAACCCCTCTCTTCCTCTTATTTGCCATATTAGTGGGCTGCTACTTACTGTACAGAAAGCGTAAAGGAAGCTCCTTCGCTGAGCTCGCCAATGGTGAAACATCCTTGTCCAGACCTCCTTCTGCAGGCGGTTTAGAAAATGAATCGGGACATTTGGTTGGACAAGTGACACTCTGTGAAGTGAGGGCTCGTGGTAGATTCGGAGCTGTGTGGAGAGCTAAGCTGGGACAACGTGATGTGGCGGTGAAGGTGTTCCCATTGCAAGACAAGCAGTCATGGCTGGCCGAGCAGGAGATATATAGATTGGCGAGAATGGACCATCCGGACATTCTCCATTACATTGGCGTTGACAAGAAGGGAGATAATCTGCAAGCGGAGTACTGGCTCATATCTGCTTACCATGAGAAAGTAAGTTTACTATAACAAAACACCAGACCAATCAAATTCCAATGAATGGTATCATGGTAACTCATGTAGTTTTCACACATTTACTTAGTTTATATTAATGTGAGTGCTCTTTGCACTGCAAAGCGAGACACATCCCGAGAATCATAAACTAAATAGTTTTAGAACACTAAGCTTGAGTTGCCTGGATCTTAGGCATGAATGAGATAAGGTAGCTTGTATGGAAGTGCACTTGTATTAAGCAAATATTCAGGACATTTTTGCACACACGGTCATCAGACCCCAAATTAAGCAAAGCTTGTACTATGGCTGCCAGAGACTGATATACATACATATATATTTTTACATACATACTTAGATATTAACACCCAGATATAGAACAAACACAAATGTTCATCACGTGAGTTTTGCCCTAGGTGGGAATTGAACACACCCCCAAGCGCAGAAAGCAGCTTCACTACCAACTGGGCCAATGGTGCTGTCAATATATTATAGTTAAGAAATTACAGTTGAATACCATCTCTAGAAACATTGTTTTGATTCATTACACTACACTAACTGTCCACAAGATGCTTGTGTCGTTGCAGTTGATGCCATTCAGTTTTGACAGTTTTATCTGAGTTAGCTTGTGAACGCTGATGAACACTGTCAGAGTTCAATCTGATCGGATGCTGAAGTACGTGTGCATTCAAATGATATGCTTATAGGATATGAGTTGCATCCATTTAATCATCTAAGTGCACTTATATTATGAAAACCCTTAAGCAATTGATAATTTATTTGTAGGGCTCCCTGTGCGACTATCTCAAAGCACACACTTTGACCTGGGTGGATGCGTGGCGCGTCGCCGCGTGCGTAGCTCGCGGTCTCGCACATCTTCACGAGGAAGGTGGCGGCAAACCAGCGGTCGCTCACCGAGACTTCAAATCCAAGAATGTACTCCTGAAAGCTGACATGAGCGCATGCATCGCTGACTTCGGACTAGCACTGGTATTCATAGCAGGGAGGGGCTGTGGTGATGCCCACGGACAGGTCGGCACCAGACGGTATATGGCTCCAGAAGTGCTGGATGGAGCGATCAACTTTACGAAAGATGCATTCTTGAGGATTGATATGTATGCTTGTGCGCTGGTTCTTTGGGAAATTGCTTCAAGGTAGGAATCATTTCATTGTATTTTTCAACTACTATATTTTTACTACTTTTTTAGTAATGGTTGTCCACTCTTAAACTTGAGCAGATTTCCCCCTACCAGCAGTTACCTGAGCTAACCCAACTCCTTGAACTGTTGGAGTGAGGCTCTGGGGCAGTTGCCCCAGTGGCGTAGATGGAATTGTGCATAATGAAGATGAAGAAACTATATTTTACTCAGAAAAAATAAATATAAATGGAGGTGTTATACCTACATTTTCCCCTTTAGCACTTACACCCCCCTTGATCATCCATTTAATGACATTTTGATCATCTTGTTTGCAGTTGTGTGCCGCTCAATATTGAAGTGTGCATTTGTAAAACTAGTAATATGTCAGTGTGTGAAAAACGTGTTTACCTCGCCCCCTTCAGTTTTTGGCAGACTTTTTGGTAAGAGTTTAAGGCAAATCCAAACAATATGATCAAAGGATAATGGCGGTATTCGCGTGCGGGCAAATCTATTATAATACGTGCACCCTTCTTGCATGTCTTTAAGTGTAGTTCAAGCGATTTCCTCTTCAGTCTTCATTTTATCATTATATCTTCATATTCTTCAAGCTATCTATTTTTAGAACTAGTACCCTAGGAATGTGCTCGTTCCGTACGCATATCCTGTTGTGTTGTGGTAGGCAAATGGCCATTCATAATACAATTTATAGTAATTGATAAGAGGGGACATCTGTTTACATGAATCATTTATGAGGTGTTTGTGGCGGGTTCTAAATGTACCAGGCTCAATCGAGAATAGTTCAATTTACAAGTAGAGAACTAGCTGCATCGCACTGCAGTCAGTACAATGACCTCCTTTCAGCTTAGTACTGTTCAATATAACCTTGCATCATTATCAGCCTATCATGTTCCCAGTCCCACTGCTGGGACCTTCCCTCATAGAGAGGATGACCCCAATCCACCATGCCGGCCCAGTGCATGTTGGTGAATGTCATGTCTTTTAACTTTTGTGGTTCTAGGACATATCGGTTTCCTTGCGATGTTTTCCTTCATGAAAAATGGGATCGTAAGGGAATAAGAAATTAACATTAATTTTTTTGCAATCTTTTTTGGAATAATCAGCCAGAGTAAATATTCTTAAAATTATTGCAGTCACGGACCACTTACAAAATTTCAGAAATACTATAGACCCTTGGCTATGAAAACTTAAGAATACAATAACCAGTGCATTTTGAAAATAACTTTATTTTTGGTTTTGTTTATTTAAATAGCTGCATACTTCACACGAATTCTAATAAATCTCAAACCTCAGGACTGTGGACCCCTGGCACTCGCGTCATGGACCCTACTTTAAGAAATCCTGAGCAATTGTGCAACGTAATGTGCAACTGGTATACATGATAGAAAATAGATATGAAAAAAAAAAACATAAACAACTCTTTTTTTTTTATCGCGAATAAGTCCGCGTTAGACCACCAACTCGCCTGTTGGTAAAGAACGATGTTGTCGAAGATGAAACACGCAGACTTTGAAGATTGAATTGACTCTTCTCTTGAAAAGGCCCATTATATCTCTCAGGAAACAAGGAAGCCGGCAGGTTGTTCCAATTCTTGGCCGTAAGGATTAGAACAACTTTCCCTTACCTACTTCACGGGAAATTTAGTAAACGGGATTTGTACCTTAATTTTCCACCTATATAGAGGTTGAATATTATAATATTCATCAAATTTTAATGGAACTACTACCGATGTCTATTTACAATCGGCGGAAATATCGCCTAACAAAAAAAATAGTAGAATGGAAAACCTTTTTGACGTCGGTGGAAAATGTTTTTTTTTTTGTGTGTGCAATTAGTCTAAGATACAAAAGATCGTTCATAGTAAAACGCAGGAGGAATCATAAGAAATATTCTCAAAGATCTAAATAAAATGTGTAGTTCGTCACAAAGTAACGTAACCGGCGCCGGCGCCGCCGCGCCAGTCGCGACGTTACGTCATGCATTTTATCTAACAAGTATTTTGTACGTTATAATAACGGAAAACTATCGCTTATAATGAATTGTGATATGCCAACAATACTAAGAAAGCCACCGTGTACAACATTTGGCCTTCTCTAGATTTCTGTTTGATTCCGTTGAACTCAATAAAAAATCTAATCGAATAGAGTCAATAAAATAATATTTTCCTTGCTGACAAGGAGAGAAAGGACGCGGCAGAACAGAACATAGTTTCAAAGTTTTTTTTATTAAACACATTCGATCCAAGTACCAGCCAAAGTCCTTCTTTAAAAAAAAAAAACCTTCTCACACTTCATTGCTAGCTGGACTGAACCCTGATATTTATTTATTTACACGCTATTCAAACAAAAGATTCAATATGATAAATGATAATATTAGTTTAATTTTAAATTTTTGTCGTTTTAATTTTCTAATGTACATTGTTTTTTTTTGCCACAAATAAATTATGTCTTTGTCTATATATAAATAAACCCCATAAATTATTTTGATATACTAAAACCCGTTGCAGACGTTGCGCAGTAAGCTGGCGCGATTAGTACTTTCGCAAGTACCACACATCGTCTGCAATGGGTACTAAGCAAATTCCACTGTCACGGGCACTAAGCCAAAACTGTTATAGCTAATATTTGTAGACGATACGCAGTAAACTGGCGCAAGTAATAAGTGCAAGTACCACGCATTGTCTGCAACGGATACTAAGCAACTTCCACTGCCACTGAAATTAAGCAAAAAGTGTTGTAGCTCCTTGCAAACGCTGCGCAGTTAATTGGTTTGAGTAATACTTGCGCAAGTACCACTTCGTAAGCATCAACTTTCATTGCCACTGGCACTGAGTAAAAACTGTTATTGCTCTTTTTTTCTTCTTTTTATTCTCTTATTTTTGTCTCTTTGCAGACGATGCGCAGTAATACTTGCGCAAGTACTGCGCATCGTGTGCAATGGGTTTAGTGCACATTAGTGGGCCATGCAAGTATTAAATTATCGTTGACATAATGTCCACAGGTGCAACGAGGCTGGCATAGAAACTACTGCGCAGTACCGACTGCCGCTTGAAGAGGAAGTCGGTTCGCACCCGAGCCTCGAGGAGATGCAGGAGGCGGTGGTACAGAGGAAGATGCGCCCTCATATCCCGCATCAGTGGCGCAACCATCCGGTGAGTGACGTCACAGGACTCATCACAGATATCATCCACATTGACTTGTCATTGGCAAACCTGGCAACTCCGGTTATGAGCGGGTTATAAGGAAATGGTATGCTAAGCCTAAAGGGGTTTGTTATACTCATAATTAAATAATAAATATCTGGGACATTTTTGCACACACGATCATCTGACCCCAAACAAAGCAAAGCTTGTAATATGGTTGCCAGAGACTGATATACGAACATATAGATTTTTAAATACATACTTAAAAATCTATAGATATTAACACCAAGACATAGAACAAACACAAATGTTCATCACATGAATGTCTGTCCTAGGTGGGAATCTAACCCACACCCCCAAGCACAGAAGGTAGGTTCACTACCAACTGAGCCACCGGGGCAGTCAAATCATTCATTGTGAATAACTTTTACTAAGGGAGTAACCCTAAAATCGCGGGGGAGAAATCAGCTGTTCCATACATTTTGTCGAGTCTCAATGACCGTTTTCTATAGACAGTTCTATAGAAAACGGTCATTAACAACTGTTTTATTTCGCGATTTCAGGGTCGGTCCCATAGTAAAAGTAGTTTATAATGATGAGTATAATGAACCATTTTCGGCTTAGCATACCCTTTCCTTATAACCCTGTATAGCTAGCGAAGACAAATTTTACTATGTTAATTGTGTTTTTTTTTTTAATATAGAGAGTCGCAAATGTCTTGAATAATGCCTTTACTGCAATATCGACTTTTTAGTCTTTTGCGGACCGAAAGAAGCGCGAGCGAACTTGGATAAAAATGGGACCGTATTACTGAGCCTACGCTGTCTGTCTGTCTGTCCGTCCGTCCTACATTTAAATGGCTGTATCTTTGGAACCATAATAAATAGCCAGTTGAAATTTTCGGAAAATATGTATAATAATTTTACGGCTGATTAACTAAGAGATAATAAATAAAAAAAAGTGAAAACAAAAAGGGGGTCCCCATACAACAAACGTATCTTTGTGTGCTATTTTGACACTTTTGTTGTCAACAAAAGTGTCAAAATTGGCATGATTATAGTACACACTCTAAAGTAAAACAACAAATAATGGCCAAGGGCGAGTCGGTGTCAAATTTCTGTTCATTATCAAGTTATAACCGTTAATTTCGTTACTTAGACATCCTTGTCATTTCTGTCACTGAATCCAAATGACACATTTTACTAATTTTTAAGTCGGTTTTTTTATGGTGGTACGGTACCCTCAGTGTGCAAGCCCGACTCGCACTTGGCCGGTTTATTTACTCAAGATGTTGTCCGGTCACTGTATCCTAACTAAGTTTACTTTGTAGGCGTGGTTTGGAACGCGCCCTGAGTACAAAAATTCTGTCTTATATATCCAGGGTTTGGCCGTACTATGTGACACTATGGAAGAATGTTGGGACCACGACGCTGAGGCTCGTCTCTCCGCGTCCTGCGTCCTGGAGCGCATCGCGGCCCAGCGGCCTGCGTCCACGCCTCTCGCCCCCGCGCCTCTCACGCCGGACACAACGCCCCTCCTGATACACGAGCTCGCTGAGATGTGCTGACGACGCCCCCTCGTAGAGCTGCCGCTTATCGAACTGTAACGTGTATTGTGCGGCCTAGAACACAGATTATTTGATAGTTATGTTGTAACCCTGAAGTTGGCGTCTACACACTACCCCTCCTTATACACGAGCTCAGTGAGATATGCTGACGATGCCCCCTTGTCTTATAGTCGCTCATTTATTTGTGATGGAATAGTTCCAAGAATGTGCTGTTAAATCTATATTACCATGTCACAGTGATTGGAAAGAGCGAAAATGACTGTTTTGCCAAAATAAAGTTGAGAGAATGAAATGTTTGACTCAGTCGTACCGTGTCGGGGGCGTCATGTAGAAGATAGAGTACCTACCTAATTACTTATTGTAAACAAACAAGGCAATCAAATCAAATTTGCATCTTCACCTAACTTATAGTAATTAAGGAATTGTTTATATGACACTAAGTTTTATAGCGGTTTTGTGAAACACAGGTTCCTGCTAGATTGGAGATATATTGCACCTAACTTAACCTAACCTAACTTACAGATGATAAGTAAATTCCTTTGAGTACAATGTATTGAAATATTTGATAAAGTATACATAGTAAGAGAATAGACACTGATAGTCTGATAACGTCCATCATTCATTACACAATATTGTTACTATATAGTTGCGCAGTAGCATTGCAAACGCTGTCAAAGTCCTATCCCATTTGGGCTCTTACGTTAACTGGACCCACTCGAACCGATCCCGCGGGATTAGTTGACTTGTCTTCAAGTCGCGAGTGGATTGGTTTCTCGGCATCGGCTCCATCATAGACCGCATCATCGTTTAACGCCAGGTGAAAAGAAAGTCAAAAGCAAGCCTATTTATTATACAACTAGCCGCCTGCCCCGGCTTCGCACGGGTGTAAGCTCGGCCTACGGCCTCGCTACAAAATATAATATAGCCTGTCTCCCGGGGATAGTGTAGCTTCCCAACAGCGAAAGAATTTTTCAAATCGGTTCAGTAGTTTCGGTGCCTATTCAATGCAAACAAACAAACAAATCTTTCCTCTTTATAATATTAGTATAGATAACAAAAAAATGATAATGAGGGTAGATGTGGAAAATTTGTTTCAAACGCGTCACATATGTGGGACCTATATCCCAACTCCCAACCATTTATTTATGTTTTTGATTTTCACTTTGTACTACTACCCACAAACTTTGTTACAAACGCTTTTTTTTAAAATAAATGTCTCGCTTGATACCTACGGGAATATACATCTTGCGTGAAGTTTAGTTACAATCTGGGTGTCTTCAAATCTCGAGTGAGTCTGTTTCTTCTGGGCAAGCGTGCTCCATCGTAGACCGCATCGCGCTTAACATCAGGCGAGTTGACGGTCAAACGCAAGCCTATTACTGAATAAAAAATAAAATAAAACATAAATAATGCAACATTTAAAAAGTATCAATTTTTGACCGACATCCAAAAAGAAGGAGGGTCTCAATTCGACTGTTTTTTTTTATGTTTGTTACCTCAGAACTTCCACTGGGTGAATCGATTTTGATGATTCTTTTTTTATTTGAAAGTTTGTGCTTCCCGTTGGTCCCATTTTAGTTCGGTCCAGTTCTGAATTTTTTATGAAGTCTGTTTTTTATATTGTAAATCATGTACGTATCTTTTATTATACACGTAGTTTGATCTTAGTAGGAAATCAAGATATTTCTAATTATATTGATTGTTACCAATTTTCGTTCAAGCTCTACGGGGTTGCACAGAAAGGGCTAAGCCGAAAGTGGTCTGTTATAGGGAGCGTTCAAGTACATATTACGTAACGAATTCGGGGGAAGGGGGGACCTGTAATACGTTACGATGCGTGACAGGGGCGGGAGGGGGTGTTCGAACTACGCGTTACGTAACATTGTTTTTTTAACCCTTCAGAACGGTCGTGTTAAGAGATTCTTTCGCGCAATTTTGACGCCGCATAATTGTGACTTTTAGGTAAAAATGGTCACTTGGTGGTTACGTAACGTTTTACTATGGCACAGAAAAACGTTACGGCGCGTTACATGGGCGGGAGGGGGTGTCCAAAATCTCTAAAAATTGCGTTACGTAATACTTGAACGCTCCCATAGGTACTCATCATGATAAACCAGTTTTACTATGGGTCCAACTCTGAAATCGCGAGTAAAATATCAGCTCTTTTATACATTTTATCGAATTTGTAAGACCGTTTTCTATTGAACTGTTGATATTGTACTCGATATTTTAGAGTTGGACCATTCGTAAAGCGTGTTCATAATAATGAGTGTAACGATCCTCTTTCGGCTCAGTACACCCTTTCCGCATAACCTTGTATATTCCTTATTCACAAATGTTTGAATAGTTATTTTATGCTTTAAAGTGTAAACCAATACTGTACAAAGTGAAATCAGAAATGTCATAGCATAAAACTACATTTTTTTAAATCATATTAATCATGTCTGAATATGATCATTATAACTGTGATAAACAAAGCAACTCAAAACCCAGAACTGTGATATACAGGGTTACGCAGAAAGGGTGTACTAATCCGAAAGGAGGTCAATATACTCATCATTGTGAACACCTTTTACTGTACAAGTGTATCCAACTCAGAAATCGCGAGGAAATATATCTGCTGTTTCATACATTTTCTTTAGTGTGACTGAAATTTTTGTGTAAAACAGCTTTTTTTTTTCATTTTCGACCCTATTCTTTTTAATGGTAAAGAGTAGTGACCCTTTCGAATTAGTACACCCTTTCTGTGTCACCTTGTATAGCAATAATTTAACAGCTACTGTGACGCTTGGCTTCTATTTTTGTATTTACAAATGTAATTCAAATCAAATGTACGTTAATTTTTATTGTAATTTACATAATTTTACATTTTGACTGTGAATCTAATACAGTTAACATTTTTATTATAAGTTACATTATTAATTTTATATTTATGCTTACGTGATCAGAATTTTAATTTATTAGACGCGATTGTCATACAGGGTTACGCATATAGACTTCATAGTCGAAAGGAGGTCTTTGTACTCATCATTATGAACAACTTTTACTATGAGACCAACCTTGAAATCACGAAAACATATCAGCTGTTCTATATATTTTGTCGAATGTCAAAAGACTTTATTTTTTATCTAAAGTACGTTTATTATATTTAGATAATAAATTTAAAATTATGTGTTTTTTTATTTAAAAAAAACTATAGACTAAAGCATCTAAATAAATATCAAATTAAATGTAAATTAAACTGAATACCTATTCAATAGACCGATTTCTATTAACAGCTGCTTTTGATTTTGACGATGACCTTTTGGCTTACTACAGTCTATGTTCGTAACCCTGTATAGTTTTAATTTTATGCAACTGAAAAGATGGCATCTAAAAACAAATAATATAATCATATTCGTTACACACATTGTGTAGGTGTATAATGTGTATACATGACATGCATGACTTCCAAGATGTGCCATTTATATGTTGTTTTACTATACTTTATACTATATAAGTAAAACTTTGTAAAATAGTTTTTATTTTGTTAATCATCTTTCATAAGAATTCGGGAGTCCAAATGTTTTATACGCACAATAAATGCATCGTTCTTGCAAAAATATTATAACATAAAATACGCACAGATTTCGTTTTAATAGATAGATATAAAATTTGCAGAAGAACCAATCTCAAAAAACAACAAAAATATCGGGTCGGGCCAATATTTGTACTCAAGATACGAACAAAATTTTTTCTAGATTCAGATTTCTTCTAGATGTTAATCTAGTTCTATCTATCTAGATCTAATCTAGAAGAAATCTATTCACTCTATTATTTTACTGTATTAACACGTTGGTGTTGCATCCACGGCCACTCCGTCGCTTACCATCAGGCGAGTTGGTAGCCAACCGTAGATCTTTACGAAGTATAAAAAAATATGTATATACTACAGATGGGGATTATGATACAGGGCCAGATTGAAGGGAGGGCTTCCACAAGGGGCCCTCACTATATACATGTCTAGGTTTAACATTTTCTAACCGAATAATATGCAGAATTTTATAAGAAAAAGATACATCTTAGTTCTAATATCAGAATATCTTTTCCTATTATATAAAAAAAAGCATTGTTTGTTGAAAGAGCTTGATTTGTCTTGTAATAAATTATAGAAACGCTTGAATTAAAAAATTGTTTCACACACATCACATCATCAGCCAATTAACGTCCACTGTTGGACAAGGCCTCCCTCATAGAGAAGGGTGTTGCCATAATCCCCACGCTTGGCAGGCGGCTTGAGGATTGCAGTACGTTCACCGTGTACTATTAGGACGCTGCTGCCCATCCTCCGGTGGTTCTGGTCGCAGTTTTAGGACATACCCGGGTCCCTTTAACTTCAAAATCTATTAATACAAACATATATTATTATAAATCGTCAGGTTGCTGGAATGAATTATATATTTAAAAAAAAATGTTTACCATATTTAAAAATAATTAGAGGCCTTTCACTCCTTTATTGCCCCAGGGCCTCGACACCTCTAAATCTGGCTCTGTTACATTACGATAGAAAAATCGTTTTGTTTCGTATATTCACCCGTTCAACCAATAACTTCTATCTAGTACACAAAATATATGCATGTAAATTTCGAAGTTTGTTGTGCAAAGAACAAAATTAATCATTTTGCCGTTTCAAAATAAAGACTCCTTTAATATTAAGACTGGATTTGCTTGTTATTTTTATTTATTAATTAGCTATATTTTTACTTCGTTTTAAATTTGATCTATTAAGTGCTAATTGATGAAATGGAAGCAATGAATTTAGAGTAAGTTGGTTGTTAAGCTCTGTGTAGTGAGGTCTATGTGCACTTGACTAATTCTTACGATTGTATTAGTGAAGTGAACGTTCACTTGTTTAGTGTTAAGTGGCGTGTGTAACAGATAGTACATGTGTTTTTAGCAAAATTTATTTGTAAATGTCATCGATGATTGCAAAGGAAGTGATAATATCTGACACTATAAAAGCTGATGTCCATTTATTGACTACCAGCTACCAATCTTACGTTCAAAAGCTAATAGAAGTGATTAGAATTTACTGTTTTCGTTCAGATGTCAGATGCATGCTTTAAACGGCCGCATTATAAACACATGCCCCGGTGGCTCAGTTGGTAGTGAACCTACTTTCTGCGCCCCCAAGGGCGTGGGTTCGATTCCCATCTAGGACAAACATTTGTGTGATGAACATTTGTGTTTGTTCTATGTCTGGGTGTTAATATCTATTTAAGCATGTATTTAAAAATATATATGTATGTATATCAGTAGTTTTTAAACTTTCGCGATTTGAACACATATATTCATATATTTTTTTTATTAGTGCGCGATAAGTCCCGATAAATATGAAAACACGTATGTATATCAGTCTCTGGCTGCCATATTACAAGCTTTGCTTAGTTTGGAGTCAGATGACCATGTGTGCAATAATGTCCCAAATATTTATTTATTTATATTTATTTACATTGTATAATCTATACAGGGTTACACATATACCCTGTACTAAGCCGAAAGGAGGTCATTGTACTCATCATTATGAACAACTTTTACTATGAGACCAACCTTGAAATCACGAAAATAAATCTGCTGTTCCATACATTTTGTCCAGTGTCAATGACCGTTTTTAATGGAACAGCTTTTTTTTCGCGTTTTCAAGATTGGACCCATAGTAAAAGTTGTTCATAGTAAATCACCTGAAGTACAATGACCTCCTTCCTGCTTAGTACAGTCTTTATGCGTAATCCTGTACAAATAAAAAATAAATGCCGTTGGTAAGCGCATCATTTGAGAACGGGTGCTCTGATTTGGCAAACTTTTATTTATATGTTCATAAAAGTCCAAATAAGTTATTTCGAATAAAAAAAGTTGAAAGGTTTTGAAAAACAAAACCTGTAAGTGCTCTTTTAACCGACTTCCAAAAAGGAGGTGGCTGAAAAATTCGACTGTTTTTTTAAAAGATGTTTGTTACCTCAGAACTTTTGACTGGGTGAACTGGTTTGATTATTTTTTTATTTGCAAGCTGGTGTTTCCCGTTTGGTTCCATTTTAATTAGGTCCAGATCTAGTCTGTTTTTAAATTGATAATTATTCTATAGGATTTGTTTATAACCATAACCCAAATTTATTGAAATTTGGACAGGACGTCTGTCTGGTAAGCTAGTTGTTTATAACTGAGGCAGCATGTTTTATATTGCAGATAAACGCGAATGCACATACTGACACAAATGTTATATCATTGGAAATATGTGATGTTAGTACATAAATATATCAATAGGGAATCATTATGAGGTTGATTTACCTATGCCGCGTGCATATCACAACACTTAGACTAAGCGAGTTGCCAAATGTAAATAAAACTAACTATAAGGTAGTTTGTATTTTTGTCTGAATGTCAGAAGTAGGCTGTGGGCACACTCGAGGTTAATCATTTTAGCCTTACTTAAAAAACATTGATTAAGTCAATCAATGCTTAAAACTGCTGTTGAATTTTCGCGTGTGAAAATTTTCTTCAGCGAGTAGACAAGAGCAGTTTTAAGCGTTGATTAACTTAAGTAATGTTTTTAAGTAAGGCTATTAATCGCAATTAAATCAGCAGCACCTCGCGGCTTCAACCACAATCTTACAGGAACCATGTAACCATACTTTCTGGATAAAAAGAATCCTGTATTCGGGGCCGGATTTAGGCAAGAGCAACCGGCGCTACAGCCCTGGGGCCTCCGCATCAGACATTTTTAGGTAAATTTCTAACCAAATATGCAAAATTATAATTGAAAAAATTGCCAAGTTCTGATAAGAGTAGGTACATAGGTATTTTCCTTTTGTATAAAAATAAAATATTATTTGATTTGTCTCGCAATAACTAAGGGCATATCTCCCTTGGTTTTCTGATCTGAGGTCAAAACCAATCTGACAGCTTTCGCCAACTTCTATCTTACAGAAATTATCTCCGAAATCGAGACAGCAATTTGAAGCATTTTTTAACTTGTTAACTAACGTTCTAAGTAATGCCTTTAGATCTTTTTCAGTCAGAATTGTCTGTTCCGTTTAAATGCAAATTTATTTGCATAGTACTTAATTTATTTATTTAATATATTAATGATATTGAAGATCCGTATCAGTATAAAACGCACTTTTTTATCGTGAATAAGTCTGCGTTTGACCACCAACTCTCATGTTGGCGCGTTTGACCATCTCGCCTGTTGGTAAGCGACAATGTGGTCGAAAATGAAGCACGCAGACTTAGAAGATACCTATTCACTCTTGCCTTAGAAAACATACGAAAGTAATTTTTAAACACAAACTATAAATTAATTGAAACTAAATAAATACCTAACTAATTTAAATTGACTACATAAAACTTATAAAAAAAGTTACTTTACTAAAGAACATGATCACTTTATGGTCTTCAACGCTACTAAACTGCGACTCTTTTTGCCCGGAAAAAGAACATTTGTGAGTTATCTGCGGGGTGCAAGTTATAGTAAAGCGACAACCTAAATCTAAAATTATGTACTCCAGAATCAAATCAAAAAGGCCTAAAAGAAGTATTGGATGTTTGCGACTCGTGTGTTTGCTCTAGTTATAAGGTACCTAGCGAAAGATTATAGATTACAAATGATATCGTACCTAGTGTTAGTGTTGTGACGATACTGTCTTTGTGTTAGTAAACTATGTCTAAAGCAATGTTTATCATTTTACTTTAATTAACGTGAATGTCGTTGAGATTTGATGTATTGAATTAAATAAAATATATTTTCTAGACAAGTTTTTGGCTTTGATTTCGTCTTGTCTGGTAGCTTATCCGTACGCACCCCGCGTCTCCATGAACGAGGGCAACTCGCTGCGTGACGTCCTGCATCTCTATAAAAAGGCCTTATGCGATTTATTTCTGCATCTGTCTTTCTTTATTGCAGCACCAGCATTGCAAGGAAAAAGGTATTACAAGCAAACTTCAAATAAAAATTCTGATTGTTTATTTTTTTAACCAGTTACTTTTCACTGTACAAGGTGACGAGGTGTTATCGACTCTCAATGAATCGTCGTCCTATCATTGAATTTCACTATATGTACATTATTCGGCTACGGAATCCTTACAATATCGTTATGAGAACAGGAGGAGGTTGGGGCTGGTTGGCTCTGAGCGCATCTCACTCGATTTCAAGTTCATTTTGACTAGTTTAACAAAAATCGTGTATTAAAACAATTCTTCACGAGTTCTGACGCCGTTAACACATCGCCGCAGCAGAACGAATTCTACGAATAATCGACAAGGACGCAACATCGATTCATCGGAGAAAGCGAGAACTAATCACAATCACAATAAAATTTCTAACGACTGCGGTGGTGTGCTGACGTCCTAAAATATGTATTTCAAAGCCCATATCAATAGAATTGCAGTTTGAAGTGTGTGTGGGCCTACGGAACCTTAACGTTCACGGATTGGAGTGGAAGCCGTAAGGCTAGTCGAGTGAGCGCGAGGTAGGGGCGTGTGGCTAGGAGCTGCTGCGTTCAGGCTCGGGCTCGTGATCGTCGTGGTTGCGTGTGGGCGGCGCGCCGGGACCGGAGGCCGAGGCGCGCAGGCACTCGCCGTGCGTCTTGTACTCTATGGGAGCGGTGGGGGGCAGTTGAAGGATGCGCCGGAGTGCGTCCCTCACGCGCGCCGCCGCCGCTATGTCAGACGCTGTCCGATGCCACACTGCCAGGTGATCATCCTGTAAAATTTTCTGCTTGAAACAATCGACAAAATTCAATAAAATTATGGAAAGACCGACACACACATTGCATTCTTTATCTCTTTCTCTATGTATTTAATCCGACTGCCCAGGGCTGATTCACTAACTAAAACACGCTCGTAACACGGCGCGTTAAGTCAACCTCTAAAAGTAGGTCTTTATTCGCTCGGGAATGGAGGCCAAATTTTTTTTGTGATTTTTTTGTAGTTTGTGTATCAAGCCCATAATGTTTTTGGGCGTGACGTCTTCGCCGCGCTTCGCCTGCACTAAACTCTAGTAAATGCCGCTAGCCTGCTGGGTACATTGCCAACTGGTACTGGGCTCAAACATTTGGATTGCTTTTAGACCTTCAACAGTCTATGGGCGGTCTGTTTTTGTAGTGTTAGCTTGTATTTTGTTGACGCTGGGTCTCCTGCACCCAAAATCTAAAGATAATAGAGCATACGAATAAGAATGGATATCCATAATAAGCGCGATATTAGCTAAACATGTTTTATTATGTTAGATTTTGTGCGATGTGTGTTTTTTTAGAAATTGTAATTTTTTAAAATAAAATAAAAACAAGCCCGATGTAAAGCCTCCTGCGCCAAAAATCCACAGAACATTTAGTTATATAATCACTTTAAAAATAAATAATTAAATTAAAATAAAAATTTAAGTGGGGCTCCCATACAACAAACGTGATTTTTTTGCCGTTTTTATAGATAATAGTACGGAACCCTACGTGCGCGAGTCCGACTCGCACTTGGCCGGTTTTTATTTGTGATGTAGGTGATAAGTTCTGCACTGATATCACGCTGGGATGTATTGTGCATTTCTCCCTACCAGCACCTATCCGAGCCAACCCAACTCCTTGATATACCGGGGTGAGATTGTGGGGTGCTGGTTTGCTCCAGTGACGTAGATGGAAGTGTACATGAAGATGAGAAGCAGTCAAACTGTAGTGATGACATGGATGATGACGATGCTGCCTCATGCAACCCAGTAGCGATTCAAGTTTCTTCTTGGCTTCACCTCGGCTCGGCCTTATATGCATGTAGCAACCTTGTATCTGGTGGTGGTGTTACCTGGAAGCGCACAGAGAGCACGACCCCGCAGAGCTCGGGGCCCACCATGAACTGCTCGCCCAGCATGGCCATGCAAAGGTCCTCCCACGCGCGCCCCGTCTGCGCTTTGCGCAGTCTGACCACCTGCAAACAAATATAACATGGACATAGCGTTAGAAAATTAGTGCTTGTATGTCTGTTAGCTTTTATCTCTAACAGCTGAGTCATTTAAATGCTTTTTAAACACACTTCTAAAAGGGGGAGGTTCTCAATTCGACTGTATTTTGTTTTTATGTTTGTTACCTCAGAACTTTTGACTGGGTGAACAGATTGATTCTTTTTTTATTTGAAAGCTGGTGCTTCCCGTGTGGTCCAGTTTTTCCAGTCCGATTTGGTCCAGTTCTGTCATTTTAAGAAGTCAGTTTTCTATATTGATAATTATTTAAAGCGGGTTTCATGGTGTTGGTTCTTAGCTACGTTTGATCAGAATATGTCCAGCAGTTTAAAAGTTAGAAGCTCTATAACTATTTACTGAATGTGGGATTTTTAAATGTAAATTGTATTATCTGTGCATAATCCTTATTTTAGTTTTGCCAATGGATGATCACATCTGTATTGTTCTAGCCAAAAATAGTGTATATTATATCACATGCTGCGGCTACTCAAGAAGTAGGCCTCCTGACTTTTTATTTTCTTCAAGGATTACTATGTTCACCTTATATGACATGTTTCGTTGTACTACAAGAAACCCATTTTTATCTATTCGTCCATCTATCTGTCCTGTCCATCTGCTGAACTGCTGACTTTTATAGTTTTTAAGGTTTTTTTATGCCATACAAGCAAACGGGCCACCTGATGGTAAGCAGTCACCCTCACCTACGAATACTTGTAACACCAGAGGCATCACAAATACGTCGTTGACCCTTTAAGACTCTTTGAAGGTAAGTGCATGAAACTTGCCACATCTCTAAAATTCAAAAGTCCACCTGGTTTCTTTCAAATTTTCCTCTAACCACCAATATCTGAACTATGAATGTGACTACAATTAAATGGCTCGGGCTACTGAACCCTACCATACGCGTGTCACAACACGCTCTTGATCAATTATTTTTATTTACATTGATATTAGAAAATACTGGATGATCTTGATGCATTCTCGGAGGATGTAGCAATGGACGGAGGTTCTTAGAAGAAAATGGTGAAATTCAATTTTATTTACTCTGTAGACATATTGCATGTTCTTAGAGCCGTCGCCATGAAGACCTGCCCATCAGTGGGACAGTATAACGGAAAAAGTTATTTCTTTATTTTACATTAGGTACTCACCCATTTGCCTCCATGAACGTTGGCGGGATCCTCCCACATGGGTTTGATGCCGAGCTTGAAGAGGTGCAGATCGGAGAGGGGAGGTAGCTCTGAGGGCCGCACCATGTGCGTATACAACCCCCACCACTGCTCCACGCTGCCCACCGTACCCACCATCCGTAAAGCCTGGAACATTTTATTATTTTTACTTGCGTTATCGTAAGTATCATGGTATTGCCGTGAAAATTCTTGCTATGGGACAATCAACAAGCTATGCAAAAATGTGCATATGAATATATCAATGGCTCCAATATTTCTTTTAGACCTTTAGAGGTGTAATATTTTCTTCAAATTTAAATAATACTATACTTGATAGCCTATTCAATAAAAAAATATAGAGTAACATACAAACATTAAAACAATCCCTTTTTTAGGGTTCCGTAGTATTACAAGGACCCCTTATAAGTGCCGTCTGTCTGTCCTAACTCTTTGGAACCTTCTAACTCATATAGCTATTAAGATAAATGCATAAAACTTTGCATACTTACAATTTTAGTATAGATCTCAATTTTAAAAGTTATTAATAATTTTGCATTTAAGGGCTGGTTCTGGTCTTTTAAAATGAAAGTTAGATTTCATACATAACTTTTTTATCAAGTGTATCCTTTGCGAAATATGGCCTGCCAAAGTGGCAAATAGTTGGTCCCCCCTGCATTTCTAAACTATTAGATTAGAAACTGTAACTTGCCTTGCTGTGGCCTTAGTACGAGCACCAAAAAAGTTATTGTTACGTAAACGATAGCAAAATGTATGAAAAATTGAACAGCGCCTCTATCGTACGTGAAAGGAAACTGAATTTTTCATACATTTGCTATTGTTTACGTAACGATAACTTTTTCGCAAGTTGTCGTACTAACCCCACTGATAGGTCATGTTAGTGATGTGCTGATAGGTCTTTATTCAAAATTATTTCGAATATTGTCACTTGTTTCAAGTGATTCAGTTTAGGTGACTCAGGAAATTCACGCGGATGTGAAACATAACGCGTCGAGTCACGGTTAGCGGTCGCGCAAGTTTTCGCAGCTACCTAAATTGAATCGCTTAAAACAGGTGGCGGTACGGCGCCTTATCTGATAATGAAGCCATGAGGTGGATAGTGAAACTCTTCTATGTCTACTAGTAAACCCCTCAAGTTTGGAATGATTTGTTTGGTAAAGAGTTCCTACGTCCCGAGTTCTACTATCCACTTTCCGGCTCCATCATCAGACCCTCCATCATCAAGGTCTAATGACTCCGCGAGTTTGGGGTTCTTTGGTTTGTTTCAATGAGTCACTAAAGATAAACATAATTTATTTGCACAAAACACGAGTAAATCATACACACATTTAAAAATCATTCACAATGATGTTTTAAACAATATGAGTCTCTTTGTTTTGTATCATGTTTTGCCTAGTTCTTAGAGTAGCGTACAAATCTAGAGATGACATAAAAATATCGTAAACATCTATCTTAATACATATAATTCTTCTATAACCTACCTCGTAGTATGAACTCAAACCATGCTAAGTTTCATTTGAATCCATTTAGTAGTTTCGGCGTGATGCGCGGTCGTGATAAAGACAGACAGACAAAAATGAAAAAAACTACAGTTTTGGCTTCAGTATCGATTATAGAATGCCGTCCAAAAAGTTTTTTCTAAATATCTTCAATGTACAGAATTGGACCTGTTTTTCAGTTTTATTATAAGGATATAGATAATGTACTCCCGATGCTAATGCAATGTTTTTCTCGGACGACATTTTTACAACCCAGTGTACCACGCAATGGTAGCTTGTATCCAATGTTTTTTTAGTGATTTCAAAAAAGGTTCTCAATTCAGTAACATATTTTTTGATGTTTGTTACCTCATAGCTCTGTCATTTATAAACCACTGATATATTATTTTTTATTTGAAAGGATATTACTTTGAGATTGGTCCCATAGAAATATCATTAAAATTGGTTCAGTCGTTTAGTTTTGAAGTCAGTTTATTATGAAAACTAGCCGCCCTCTCGGCTTCGCACAGCTGGAGATATATTTTTAAACATTCTAGTAATAAATATAGCCTATGTTACTCAGGGATAATGTAGCATTCTAATGGTGAAAGAATTTTTAAAATCAGTCCCGTAGTTTTTGAGTTAATTCGTTACAAACATACAAATATTTCCTCTTTATAATATTAGTGTAGATTATGTGACAATTATTATTAGGATTATACTCCACCCTATTTTTTTAACTTTGATAGCTGCAGTAGATAATTAAAAGCTGAATAAAAACTGTTAATTTTTACCACTATTGCTAGATTTTTTAATGTAAGATTTTAGCTGGTAGCCCGTACATTACACTAAACTATTAACAGAAAACATTTTCATTCAGCTATAGACAATGTTAGTGCAGTATGTATAAATATTTCTCGGGACTTATCGCAGGTTATTTCAGTAGGTAATAATAGGTAAATATAGTAGCTCAAAATAAAAAAAATGCATTATAAGTCCCAATAAACATTTAGAATGTGAATTCAAATCGAGAAAGTTTAAAAGTTACATTAATGCAGTAGTCAAAAATAAAAAACTTAGTTTAAGTATAAATAATAATTTTCTTGTAACACTGTATTAATAATCTTTACAGAATTACAAAAAATCCACAAATCACTCCATGCTATACCAAGGACAAGGTATATAGAATTTGTGATGGAGACCGGTAAAAATAGACGAGTATCCACTTTAGAAAGGTTTTCAAATAAACTTTCTGTTGGGTGGATTCTAGCTACTCATAAAATTATGACTGGCAGTACCAATATCGATAGGACATCTAATGATTTAGCAGACATTGAATTAAAACAACAAGATATAGGCCCCAATAATTATTTAGTCTTTTGCTAAGCTCAACAATGCTTTGTTTACATGTTCAAGTGATGGTAATTGGTAGCAATAAGCGTAGTTGCGGTACCTGTCCGTAGCCCGTAGTGGTGGTGGAGGCGTCTCGGGCGGGCGGCCGCCGCGAGAACCACATCCAGTAGTCATACTCCAGCTTGTGCTCGTGTGGGGGCACTGCCGGGGGTATATGCTCGTCATTATTTCTCTCATCTTCATCATTTGTGTGGTTTCCCAACCCACCAGCCTCTCCAGACCGTCGTTCAGGCACGTTTAAATTGTAAAACTTGCACATTTTCCTTTCAGTCATGTTATTTCAACTGTACTAACATGTTTCAGCAACGGCCTAACCTATGACACGTTGCTTTCTCAGTGGCCTCAGCTTATTTCAAAATTATATCAACACACTTAGACACATTAAATGATAGAAATTAAAATCTTTTACACGCCGTTTTATAACAATTATTTAAAATTAATCTAGGATCAACCAATTCCTTCTTTTTCTATGGATAACCTTTTTCTTTCCGTCATCAAAATTCAAATCTGTCAATTGACAGACGAAACGACCATGCATCGTATTATAATACCATCAATTTCAGTATTCTAATTTCTAAACAATAGAAAAGGTTATGCTTATGTAAAGTTACCCTCGAGTAAAAGGGACAAAAAAGTGAAGCGATTCTTTTCAATTTAGTAGGGTTTGACATAAAAGCTTAGGGTAGTGATGCGAACATGTTACTAAATATTAGTAAATGTATGCAATAATAATAGTAGTATAACAAATTGCTTCTGTTATTATTAATATGATTAATATACAGGCTAAACTTAAATAAATTATTAAACATCCATCATCATTATCAGTCCTGAGTGACACGTTGCTGGGGATCCTTTTTTATGCCACTCTCCCGCCCGTCTCTCGCTAGCTTCTCGCTAGTTTCTCGCTAGTCGCATCTACTCGTTGCCGACAGTACTTTTGATGTCATCAGTCCATCTCATCCACGGTCGATCCGGATTTCCACCAACCTAATCTCGGCCACCACGTGGTTACTGCAGCTGTACATCACCCCCATCATTACGTCTGGCTATGTGTCCTGCCCAGTAACATCACCCTTTTTACAACGTCTGCAGCCTTAGTGCGAAATCGTATCTCAGTGCTTCGTGTGTTTCGTTTTAATAATACAGATAAAAACACTCATTTATTTAATTAAACTCAGCCAGTAATAGAAACCAAATAGAAAACTGCATTGATAAATATGTTTAGAAAACTAGAACCTGACAAAAATTTCGTATTCTGAACGTGCTATAACGTGTGCTACTATATTTTCATGTTGTTTCTAAAGCTCCAAAGAAGCCTCCAGTATTTAATTAAACTCAGCCAGTAATAGAAACCAAATAGAAAACTGCATTGATAAATATGTTTAGAAAACTAGAACCTGACAAAAATTTCGTATTCTGAACGTGCTATAACGTGTGCTACTATATTTTCATGTTGTTTCTAAAGCTCCAAAGAAGCCTCCAGTAAAGTAAAGTAGAAGTACCTTCCAAACTCCATAGATATTAGAAGCCTTTAGAAAGAGTCCACCACTACAACTCCATAGAACCCTCATAAGAAAGTCTACGGAAGACACGACGGTATGGCTTTAATAGCTTAAGCCTGCCCGGTAAAAACTAAAGAAAATTTAACATAACTGTCACTGTCAGGTGGTGCAATCTAATGTCTTTTGTCAAAATTGACAGTTCATTACATAAAGCAACAAAAAAACTGAGCAATACGATTTCAACGATTTGAATCTATTGTATTCTCTTTGGATTTGAATACGAAAACAAAGATTGAAATGAAACTACATATTTTTTCTTTCGAATAATAATATTGAATGAAAAGAAATTCTGTTTAAGACAACCTGTTCCCATGATCTGTGAATAAAACAAACATTACTTATTATCGTGAAAAAAATTCGAAGTACATTATAATTCACAACAATATGTCCAGAGCCGACGAGGAAAGAATCAAAGATCTTCATATAAACATCGATTTTGTGCGATCTCTTGTAAAACAATATTCTGAATTGGTAAGTACATATTTATGTTGATGTCTGTTTATTTCAAAAACTCAGTCGGATTTTTATTTTTACAAGGACAAGTGCCTGTATTATTTAAACAAAATACAAGCTTACATTAACACTACAAGAACAGTTAGACTGCCCATAGACCGTTGACGGTCTAAAGACAATCCAAATGCTCAAGCCCACTATCATTTGGTACCCGGCATCCTGGCGGATTTTTCAGCGGAAACAAAACGATTTTTCTATCGTAATGTAACAGAGCCAGATTTAGAGGTGTGGAGGCCCTGGGGCAATAAAGGAGTGAAGGACTCTAATTATTTTTAAATATGGTAAACAATTTTTTTTTAATATATAATTCATTCCAGCAACCTGACGATTTATAATAATATGTTTGTATTAATAGATTTTGAAGTTAAAGGGACCCGGGTATGTCCTAAAACTGCGACTAGAACTGCGGAGGATGGGCAGCAGCGTCCAAATAGTACACGGTGAACGTACTGCGATCCCCAAGCCACCTGCCAAGCGTGGGGATTATGGCAACACCCCTCTCTTTGGGGGAGGCCTCTGTCCAACAGTGGACGTAATTGGCTGATGATGATGATGTTTGTATCCTGGCGGATTACTACGCTGAATGGCTCAAATGCTTATGTGTTGAGCCAGAAACACGCCAGCATTTTAGTCACGCGCCAGGTGCTCTAAAGATTTTTTAAAATGTGGTGAGATCTTGGTTCCTAAGGGCCTAATGTCTCGACCCCAAACGCCTCAAATATGTAACCACTGCTGAGGTTAGCATGTTTGCATCGCTTGTGATGCTCTGGCGAATGTGCATCTGCACCAGCCCTTGTGTATCAGGAAGATGTGACGGTGCCAAAGTATCGACACAAGTCACGTTCCATATAAGGGGCTGCCCAAACTTCCAGGGAACAAGTGTCATACCATCAGGCATCATGTTGTTTGTTGTAATTTTTATTTTATTTTATTATCATAGGAAAACTTACAGCTAGGTACAAAATTCGATAGAAAAAGATGAAGATAGAAAACGCATGTTGTAATCATCATCATTGTACTTACCTCATAGCAACATAGGTTCATATTTTTTATTGCTAACTGCGCCTTACAGTTTTTTCCACTGTACATATTTCCTGAAGGATCAGGAAAAGTTTTTTTTTCTGGATAAAAAATGTCTTTTAATTTAGGCTCTGTTCAGCCATTGCATATTCGAGTGGGTTGATTATAGGAGATGTGTGTTCCAGGGACAATGGACCAGCGCACTGTTCTGGGCAGACGCAGCAGCTGCTGCAGCTGGCAGAGAGGCAGAGAGTGCCAGTGGAGATGACATATGGCTATTAGCGAGTGCCATGCTTGCACGGGGAGAGCTGCACAGGGCTGCTCATGCCATTACATGTAGAGGCTTGCATAAGTACGCGGTTATTCTATTTTATAAATTAATGCATGATTAGCAGCACCTTCGCCATTCCACTTGTGTGAATATATTTCTTTAGGATCATAATCACATTTTTCTCTCAGGACCCCAACTATATCTGTGCAGGGCCGGATTTAGGGGAGGGCAACCGGGGCTACAGCCTCGGGCCTCCACAAAAGAGGGGCCCCCACAATAGAGACTTTGGAAAACAACTAAAACAGTCTAGTAAACACTAGGAAACCGGGGGGCCTACACTCCTTTGTTGCCCCGAGGCTTCCAGACCTCTAAATCCAGCATTTTATCTGTGTGAAAGAGGAACAAACAGACCCACTTTGCATTTTGCATTTATAATATTAGTGTGATAATCCATGAGCGATAATGGCCAAGCGGTAGCATGTGTGCTTCACAATCTGATGACACCTGGTTTTATCATCGGCCATGCACCAATCACTTATTTAGTACTGAAAAGGTACCAATTCATATTCATAGTACCAATCATCATATGGGACTCCCGTATGGGAACAACACTGAAATACCGAAAATAAATCACCTGTTTAATAGAAAATTGTCATTGACTCTCGACAAAATGTATGGAACAGCAGATTTGGTTCCATAATAAAATTTGCTCATAATGATGAGTATAATGGACCCCTATCGGCTTTGTATATACATCCTTTCCGCTTAACCCTGTTGTAATGAAGATAAATTACAGTTTCTTCATAATACCTATGAAACATTTCAGACAGCACCTCCTGTGCCTGGGTGTGGGTATGCGAGCGTACCTGACTGCCAAGGAGCCGGCGGCGGCGCTCGACCTCATGGACGAGGCAGATCCCATGCTTTTGGAGATGAGGACCGCTGACCAGACACATAATGTAACTAGCTTTATTAATCATACCATAACTAACCAATGGCACTCACCGGTTTTACCCCTGGCCTCCTGTATATCCTAAATTTTCAGGACAAAAGTATCTGGTCTATGTCAGCTCAGTGATAGCCCGGTGCCACATGAGCAGAAAGATGAAATCGAACCCAAGATGGGTTGACAGAACAGGTGTTTAAATGATGAATTTAAATCTTAAATTTCTTGGTATTATATCTTACAAGTTCTGTTCTGGGTATAGACCACAGAACAGAAAGAACTAGAACAGAAGAAAAATCGTAGAGATGAAACATTATAATGTGTATGGGACCTATTTTATCTACAAAACCATACCGAATTCAGCTTTCACTATACCAGATCTACGATTTTTCCGAGCAGGGGCAAAAACTGGACAGTGGCGCCCCTCACCTCTAGCACACATCACCAGCCAATTAACGTCCACTGTTGGACAAGGCCTCCCTCATAGAGAGGGGTGTTGCCATAATCCCCACGCTTGGCAGGCGGCTTGGGGATCGCAGTACGCTCACCGTGTACTATTAGGACGCTGCTGCCCATCCTCCGGTGGTTCTGGTCGCAGTTTTAGGACATACCCAGGTCCGAATATATACCGATACACCTCTAGCATTAGAGATTCATTAGTTAAAAAAGTGTAATTTGGCGTCCCTTTATCCTGCCGGTCGGGGTTCGTGCCCCTGTTTGATCCCCCTAAATCCGAACCTGATCAAAAATTAAATAAGAGATCCAAAAAGGAGTCTATTTAAAGTAAAACTTCTAGTCGAGAAATGTTATTACAAAGATTTTGCTATTGTAAATGATAAATACATTTTGGTTATGGTGGCAGTAGGTGATATTATATATTTTGTAATTATAGAAATTACCTGTTATAGTTATCTGTGAATTAATTACATTATTAACATAATATATATACTACTGAAGTTGTTTCGACTATTTTATTTGAATAAAATCGTTTTTTTTTTAATATACATACATGTATATTATATACTAATCGTCCGCCTCGGCTTCGCACGGGTGTGAGCTCGGCCTCGCTACAAAATATAATATTAGCCTATGTCACCCGGGGATTGTGTAGCATCCCAATAGTGAAAGAATTTTTCAAATCGGTTCAGTAGTTTCGGAGCCTATTCAATGCAAACAAACAAACAATCAAATGTTTCCTCTTTATAATATTAGTATAGATATATTGAAATATTTACAGTTCTTTTATGCCATAACTTTTACGCCACCCCATGAAAGCAGCCGAGGGTACATCACATTGAAGCAAATATCTCCTCAATGAATTTTAGAAAAGTTCTAAATCATCTTTCTCATATAAGTAACTAGTAAATGTAGAGTTAATATAGAATATTGAGTTTACACTGTACTGTCAAACAGTATGAAAAATGTATATAAATGTAAAAAAAAAAGTAATTTTGATTCCACTTTTTTCACTGCTAGTCTGTGGAACACACTGCCTGAATGGGTGTTTCCCAATAGTTACAATCTGTGAGTCTTCAAATCACGAGTTAATCGGTTTCTTCTATAAGCGTGATCCATCATAGACCGCATCATCGCTTACACATCAGGCGAGTTGGCGGTCAAACGCAAGCCATTTCCTAAATAAATACATAAAAATACTGTAATAAAAACTTGTAAATTCCAGCGAGCACTGGCCAGTGTGCTTGTGTGGCAAGCGCGAGCGTTAGTAGCTTTAGAACGACGCGAGGCCGCGGCTAAAGCTCTGTCAGCCGCTCTACGAGCTGACTGCGCTTGCTACGAAGCATTGGATCTGCTCTTAGAACAACATGCTCTAACGCCTAGAGAGGGTGAGTCCAGCAATACAGAACCAAAACAGCAGAAAAGGCAATTAGCTACAGTTTACTACATTAGTGGCTTTAGAGCTACAAAGTCATGCAGGACAGGAAGAAAGAAAGAAAGTTATTTATTTGTGACAAAAAAAAAGATGCATAAACATTGTGAGTTATTTATTTGATGATAAGCGAGCAGCATAGGCTGATATGCCTATATCACAATGAATCAAAATTAAGTATTAATCAGTTAAGATTATCATCTTCTTTTTTAGTTTGTTTTTAAATGCATTTGTTGATTGTGACTACATCCTCAGGCAACCTGTTCCAATTGAAAACAACTGTTGCTGATATTGAAAAGTATATTATATTTACAATGATATATTCCAGAGCGCGAACTAGTGGAGTCTCTAGACATCGAAAGACAGCTGTCCCGCGCAGAAGCTGTGATACTTGGCGCGTCATACCGCGAGCGACTGCAGCGGTACCGCCCTCTGCCGCGCACGCCGCCCTCTCCTGATCTGACGGTAACCACCATCCACGACCAGGCACTCACGTCATTAAACTCGCCTATTACGTAAGCACCAAAATGGTGCCTGGATGATGATTACGTCAGCAATTTTTTTTTTTTCAATTTGAATTTGATAAAGTAAAGTAAATATTTATTTCTGAAACGTTTCTACATTATCCCATCTGCGTAAACATTAAATTGTCTTAACATATTATGTTTAATTGACATAACAGCGGGCCCCAAACTCGGCTAGGCCGGTATCTTGGTGACCCGTGAAGTGGATTTGCCTATATATGATGTAGCACGCGCGCTTAGAAGGGTTTACTTAATAGTAGTGAGTAAATTAAAATTCAAATTAAAGTTAAAATCAAAACTAAAATCTAAATCCTAATTAAAAGCAAAATAATATTAAAATAGGTGAACATGATGAGTATGAAATGGGCATTAAACTACTTTATAGTCCATTAAATTTATCCACAATATAAAAACAAGACTCCTGAATTACAATAGAGAAACCTGAGCAGTTAAAAACACATGTATACATAAGCATAGTAGGAGGGTAAGAGCTTTATTTACTTTTACTAACAGGAGGCGGTAAAAATTACTAAAATTCGGTTTACGTAATTCTTAAATGGCCTCAAACGTCGCTTTGTATGTGCCCAAGGCTTTAGCGGAAACCGAGCTGGTGGGTACTCGCATGAGCGAGTCCTGTGGACGTCGCAGCCGCCGCCTCGCTGCAGCCGCGCGCTGGAAGGAAGCCCTGGCGGTGCTGGACTCAGTCGACCCCTGGTGCTGTGTGGAGGTATCTACTAACATAGTAAAAAAGCTTGTTTTGTTGGTCCGTTTGTGTGAAGGGGGCGCGCAATACAGTTTTTTTAAGTACTACTGAACCCTAAAAATATGACAGAATGCTGGGGAACCTAGTAACTTGTTTGATATGTTCCAAGGTCCGCGTGGCGTGCTTGGTGGAGCTCAAGAAGAGTTCAGAGTTGTTTGCGTTTGCGCACACGCTGGTGGACGCATACCCCACCGTCTGGACTTCGTGGTTCGCCGTCGGATGCTATTACTACCTCATTGGTATGTGGCATCATGTGTTTGTTCCATTTCCAACTGAGCATCGGATCGACCTGATTTAAGTTGGAAGGCCGTAGAGTGGCATAGGATTTTTTTTATCCCTGAAAAATCTATGGTTCCTGAAAAATGTCCATATTTTATTTTGCCTATGGATGGCTAAAGCTAATCGGCTGCCTGATGGTAAGCAACCGTCGCCTATAGATACTTGAAACACCAGAGGCATCACAAATACGTTGTCGACCATTTAAGACTCTCACATCATCGGGGGAAGGGGAACTGTTGCTTCTGTAGTAGTGGCGGAACACGTTGACACAATCAACATTTGGCGACATGGTTATACGGAAGCGTTGTAATAAACCAGGCGGGCTAAAGATGCCTTTCGACCATGGGGTGTTTTAAGTAGAGTTGAAGCCGAGGTCAGCCCGAAGACGTCCACTGCTCAACATAAGCCTCCCCCTTAGAACTCCACACTGAACAGCCTGCTACCAGCTTACACTGGACATAAAAGGATTTAAATACTGACAGAGCCTGCGAAGAGCATGCCTCCACGCTTATCCCCCCAAAAGCGTAGTGGTAGAAGAGTGTTTTTCAAAAAATAGCCACTGAAAATTATATTATCAATATAAAAAAGCTTATAAAATTTTAAAACGAACAAATTAAAATGGAACCACACGGGAAGCATCAGCTTTCAAATAAAAAAGATAAACAAAATCAGTTCACCCAGTCGAAAGATCTGAGGTAACAAATATTTAAAAAAAAGTCGAATTGATAACTTCCTCCTTTTTGGAAGTCGGTTAAAAAGCTATCGCCCACACTACATGAAACAGAGTGAGTGATGTAAATAAAACGCACTAGTGTGTTTTACTTATTATTTTTTTAAGTTCATGTTCAACTACCTCAGTCAGTCTCACTAAAAAGAGGCAAGGAGTTTGCAAAAAAACAGTCGAATTGATTACTTCCTCCTTATTGGAAGTCTGTTAAAAATTTGATGTTTATAATGTATGTGTTAGGTAAGCGCGACCTAGCGCGCCGCTACCTCTGCAAGGCGAAGAGTCTGGAGCCGTCAGCGGGCTGCGTGTGGCTCGCCTACGGACACAGCTTCGCGCAGGACAAGGAGCACGACCAGGCCATGGCGGCCTACTTTAAGGTACTTTATACTAACGATAACAATACTTTTCATTCAGCCGTATTAGTAATTTAAGTATCAATCATCATCAGCCAGAAGACGTCCACTGCTGAACATAGGCCTCCCCCTTTAACCTCCACACTGAACGACATCCTGCCATCTGCATCCACTGGATGCCCGCGACTCACAAAGTCGTCGGTCCATCTAGTGGGAGGCCTACCTACTCTGCGTCTTCCGGTTCGCGGTCTTCACTCAAGAACCTTTCTTCCCCATTTCTTCCCCATCGGTTAACAGTTCTTCGAGCGATGTGGCCTGCCCATTGCCACTTCAACTTGCAGATTTTAATAGCTATGTCGGTGACTCTGGTTCTTTGGCGAATATCTACGTTTCGGATTTTATCGCGCCAAGAAACTCCGAGCATAGCTCTCTCCATTGCCCGTTGTGTGACTCTGAGTTTTTCCAAAAGGCCAACAGTTAAGGACCACGTCTCAGTACCATATGTCATCACTGGCAACACACACTGATCAAATACCTTCGTCTTCAGGCACTGTGGTATCTTGGACGAGAAGAAGTATCAATATTTAGTATGTCAATTTTCAATATTGCGATATTGTGGCGGGTGATGACTTGCTACCAAGGACGACGTTATGATCCTTGACTCAATCATCATTTCGGACGTCCACTGCTAGACATAGGCCTCCCCCATCGATTTCCAGAAGGACTGGTTGGAAGCGGCCTGCTTTCAGCGTTTTTCTGCTGTTCCTTTTAGGTCGTCTGTCCATCTTGTGAGTGTGAAAGGAATCCCCTTTTTATATACTTTTGATATTTGTGTATTATATTAAACAGGGCCTCTTGGTGTTGGCTTCAGCCCCACCAATGCCAATCAAATGTCCGGGCTAGGCTCGAGAATGTAAAAATATATGTGTTGTGCAGGCTTCGCAACTAATGGCGGGGTGCCACCTGCCCCCGCTGTACGTGGCGGTGGAGTGCTCCTTGCTGAACAACATGCCCGTCTGCGAACGGTTCCTGATGCGGGCCGCACTCGCACATAACGGACAGGTAGGCGCTACAATACAGTTTAGGTTATTTATATTGTAATTACCGTTTTTTTAAATATTGTTGTCAACAAGTAGCCGTAGCCTGGAGAAGCACCATTCAAATCCAGAGTCTCCGAGTCAAACCAGTAGATATATTATGGCAACCCATAGCCCGGAAAAGGACCGTTCAAACCCGGATTCTCCGGGTCAAAATCGGAGGTTCGGAAATCCTAATCTTGAGCCTAATATGGAGCCACGGCATAAAAGAAACCCGCTTAGCTTCCGAAAAATGTGGGTGCCCTCTACATTTTTTATCTTTTGTTTTCGGGGAATGCTCTGAAGCTTATTGATCTTATTTCTGCTTCGAACTTCCACTACCGCACACCCCGACACCGTCAAAAATCTCATCTCCACATCCACAGTTCTAGGTAGGTAACACCGTTTCTATTGTTTATAATACTGTATTTTTTTTCCAAATAAACATTTTTTTTTGTCTTACAAAGCTGGAAACCCACACCGTCCGATTTTTCTGCTCCGTTCTTCCGTGGACCTGCAAGGTGTAGAATGACCTCTCCTTCTGAATGAGCTTCAACATGAACTGTTTCAAAAAGGGTGCCTACAACTACCTGCGATAGCCCCGTTGGTAGAAAACCTGCCTTCTGCGCTTGGGGGCGTGGGTTCGATTCCCACTTATGGCAGACATTGAACATTTGTGTTTGTTCTATATCTGGGTGTTAATATCTATTTAAGTATGTATTTAAAAATATATAAGTCCTCAAAGGTAATCCACGCACAGGCAATGACCCGGATATTGTAGGTGTCTATAAGCAGCGGTGACCACTTACCATCAGGCGGCCCGTAGCTTGTTTGGTATGCATATTCTAACAGTCTGGCAGCCATATTACAAGCTTTGCTTAGCTTTAAGTACATTTATTTATGGTTTGGGGTCAGATGACCGTGTATTTACCTCTCTGGGCTGCCAAGCACCGTCAACATCGCTAATATAAAATTATTTATTTATTTTTAAATAAATAATGTTGCAGGTGTCTGTAGGCGGCGGTTTCTGCTTACCATCAGGTGGACCGCAAGCTCGTTTTCGATGTAGTCATTTATATGAAATAAAGTGTAAACATATTTAGTGCGGTTCGAGCTCGCACTCTGAGGAGGGTGGGGAGGGCGAGGGCAGCGTCTGGGAACGTATCGCGGCAGTGGCGAGGTCCGCGCACGTGGCACACGAGGCGGGGTGCGCGGCGCACGGCGCCGGGGACACGGCGGCTGCGCACGCGCTCTACAGGACCGCGCTCGACTGCGCCGCGAGGGAATCCGACGGACCAGTTAGTACCACCATCATCATACAGATACTAAAGTTTTATTGATAACACCTCAAAAAAAATCTTATAATAAATTTAATAATTTATCTCTCGGCTAACGAGAGAGCAAGACAAAATTCAATGTCAGATTATTATTTAAAAAAATTGAGATTGTGGTAGCCGACCTGATCAGACGAACAAGATTTTACTTGTTGATATAATTATGATGTTTTTTTAGATTTATCGTAAATACATTCAGTTACTTTTTATCTTTAGAAATGTAGAAATGAGCAAGCGAGATGAAGACCGCACGTGGCATTAGCTCTAAACCAACACCTTGTTTTCTCCAGCTGAGTCCGTGCTGGGCGGCGACGTTAGACGCGCTGGGACACGCGACGCGCGCGCTGGGGCGGCCGCGCGAGGCGCTCGAGTGGCACGAGCGGGCGCTGGCGCTCCGCCCCGCGCGCGCCTCCACCTACGCCGCTATGGGTAATATCGGTGGTGCAGTCACCAATACCCACTAACTCCCGCAACATTTTATTTATTTTATTTCCTGTAGCCAATTAAGTGAATTATGGCGTGGTTGAGCTTCAAAGAGCATGCGTTGTCTAGCAAGCAATCCGCTGAGGTTTATTGCAATTTAAAAGCTAGTACACATAAAGACCGCCTTACGAATGTTCTAGAATGCAATAGTGTAGATATTTCTAGATATTTCCACGTCTGTTAATTTTTTGACAATCAATTGTAATAGTTGATTGAATCAGGCGTTACTTTGCGGAAGTCCATTTTCAAAACTGTTTTGATGATGAATTTCTAGTGTAATTCCGCTTCTACGTCGCTTCAAGTACAATAAGGAATTTGTGATAAATATTTGTTGGTAATGTTAATTTTATTGAGTTTAATTTTGCCTAACCTGATATAAAATATTAATTACATAAATTGAAAATTAACGTAACCCGTTTCCTTAGTGCACTTTGTCGACACGTGTTTCGCCTCTTCATCCGCTCATGAGCGGCCAAGCGCTCGACGAGTCAACACGTCCAGAGGATGCCTCGTGAAGAGGCGAAACACGTGTCGACAAAGTGCACTAAGGAAACGGGTTACGTTAATTTTCAATTTATGTAATTAATATTTTATATCAGGTTAGGCAAAATTAAACTCAATAAAATTAACATTACCAACAAATATTTATCACAAATTCCTTATTGTACTTGAAGCGACGTAGAAGCGGAATTACACTAGAAATTCATCATCAAAACAGTTTTAATCAATTGTAATTTGTGAAATGCAATTATTACAACAGACCTTTAGGAGAATAGAGCCCGTGGGTTCACCTACTTTGCATGTTTGTGGCCTGTTTTAAGTTGGATCAATGCTTCAACTAGCACATCGCATAATTCTGTCAGGTTAGCATACACACATCGACAAAATTTTGTCTACTTTTTTTATCCCCCCAAAACGAGACAGGCGTATATAAAAACGTAGGAATCTTGTCGCGTTGCGAATGCTAGCCATGGGAAAGTCAGACCGTCAGACGTCAAATAAAAATGTCAAATTACGCCATAGTAAGCTCTGAAATCTCTTCGAAAGCAATAGGCTATCAGATTTGTTGTTTTTTATTGTCTTTATATTATAATGATGGTCATGGTAATGGCTATTATTGGTCGTATAACAAGAAACTTTCGAGCGATCTTAATAACTGACAACAGGGCTGGCCACCAGTGGCGTAGCTATCGGAGGACTAGGCGGTGCCGTGCACCGGGGCCCCAAAGCTCAGGGGGCCCTTGGGCCCTGATCAGCAAACCTCAAACTGAACTTGCAAAATGTTTGCCCTTCATACACATACATGTAGTAAGTAGCTTTGAGCACAATAAAGAGCTGATGATAAAGTAGCTTTGTACCTTTAAAATATTAATATTTTTACTTGATAAACCCTAACCCAGTTTAGATAGGGCCCCATTTTTTGCACCGGGGCCTTTGGTTACCTAGCTATACCACAGCTGGCCACTGAGCTTATATGAACTTATGTCACAGGGCTATGTCTCGCGCTGCTGGGGAAGGAGATCGAAGCAGCGGACGCGCTGCACACGGCGCTGTCTAAAGACCCGGACGATGTCGTCTCCTTGGCCTTGCTGGACTCCATCATGGACAGATTGGACACCGCTTTGACAGGTTAGTGTATAGATTGAAGTATAGATGTACTTGTTTGAGAAAAAAAAAAAAAAAAAAAAAACTTAAATATTCAGTTATGTTTTTACTAGGGTTTGGGTTCTGGGACGTCTCGAGTCTCGAAGTCCCGGGACTTTTCGTAATTTTAGTTGTCTCGAGTCCCGGGACTTTCGGGTCGAGACTCGAGACGAGACAAAATTGTTATGTGAGCATAGATAGAAAACTCTTTATTGTTCACACGAAAAATTACGAACGTACATAGTAGGTAACATAAAAAAATACTTAAAAACTAGTGAAACAATTGGCGGCCTTATCGCTATAAGCGATCTCTTCCAGGCAACCTTATACATATACCTTAGGCATATTTATTTTCAAATAATTGAAGGAGCCTAGCGCCATCTGTTAGTTTAATGAATAATTTACTTTGTCTACTATGTAACTACTGAACCGAGTACACGACACAATAAATGCGTTTACCGTGTAAAAGTGAATCTGTGTGATTAAAAGAAAATAAACAAAGCAATTATTAAGATTGAAATTAACGTTAAAGTTATTAAGATTTAATTTTATATAATAAATAAATAAATATCTGGCACATTATTGCACACAGTCATCTGACCCTAAACGAAGCAAAGCTTGTAATATGGCTGCCAGAGACTGATATACATAAATTTTTTTAAATGTTTATTTTTACTATGAAAAAAATGCCTTTTTTAATAAGTTTCACTAGAAATTAACTCAATTAACATTCTTCAAAAAAGGCCTCTAAAAATAACTTTAAAAGTCTCGATTGATTGTAGGCTGTCTCGTGTCCCGGGACTTAGAAATTGTCGGGAATTCCCAAACTCTACTTTATACCATACCTTAAACTGAAAGATGTCACCATACTCTGTATTTGTGATCAGCTAAAGTGAGTTGATTCTGATGATAATGATTTACCCTCGTGTTGTAGATGAGGAGATCCCCCAGTTCCCGTTCCCAGCGGTGAACGTGTCTCTGCCGCCGGCGACGCCCGTCTCCGCGGCCGCAGACAACACTAACATGTCAGATATGAGCATGAGTTTCGACTGACCTACGTCTATCTACTATCTAGTATCTACACACAGACAGAACATTCTTGTTACTTCTAATATAAAGTTTTCAATAGAGTAATAATTTCTTAGGTTAGCTATGATTACATATTGAAATTAAACGTTTTTACCGGAATTTTAACCTGCTTCAAAAAAGAGGGGGTTCTCATTTCGGTTATATATATATATATATATATATATATATATATATATATTTTAATGTTTGTTACCTCAGACGTCATATATGAACCGATAAAAAAATATAGTTTCAATAAAAATGTATATTTAAATTTAAAAGATATAATTTCAGATTGAAGATAGAAATTTTATCAAAATCGTTTCAGTAGTTTGGCTTGTAAATTCAAACACGATTTAAAAATTTCTACCTATCTATCCAGGCCTATGTTGGTGTTACAACGAGGCATTTACACAATTTTAGTTTATATTAGTGAAAACTTTTTTCTGGCTTTTGTGTAACTATTCATTATATATCTACCGTGTTTGTTAGCAGCTGTTTGTTTTCCTTGTAAAATAAAATAAAATAAAAAATAAAAACCAAATTAGTAAACAGTTAAAATCACCTCTGGGACCAGATTCTACTAAACCAATTGTTTTTCAATTGTTAATGAATTGCCTCAATTTTTTCTTCTTTTGACACTATCTATACCAAAAGTGTCAAAACGGCATTTTTTGAGAAAATTCATTGACAATTTAGAAAAAATTGGTTTAGTAGAATCGGGGCCTACCAACCAAAAAAGAATCATCAAAATCAATTCATAATTGACAGAGAAATATGTGATCATAAAAAATACAGTGGAACATAGAACCTTCGCATTTGTTGAAGTCGGTTAGAAAATAAAATAAAAAGTAAGAAAAGTTTCGTCCAGAACTTTTGGCGGCCACGAGTTGTGTGTGGGACGTGTGTGGCCGCTCATATTTGGTCACGCGATCGCAATAATTTAGCCATTTAGCCAAGCGACATTCTAAATCCAATATGGCGGTCCTGTTATTTTTCATGTTATGGGCACAGAATACATAAAGTAAGTAAGGAAGATTCACTCCGCAAAATTCTTTAAATAAGTAGGGCCTCTTTCTTTAAATAAGTAGGGCCTCTTGCTACTACACAAAGTGCAATTCAGGACGTACGAGCGCTAACTACCTACAGCTATATTAACCTAGAAGTTGCCTCTCTGTCTATCGCGCGGCAGCGGACACGGCAAGTCCGACAAGACGACTTCATACCTAAATTGCGCGGAGTGCGCCAGGCCTTATATGGGTATAAAATGGAGTTCGCAGAGAATACGAAAAACAAAAGAGTTCACTAAATTCAATATGGCGGACCTATCCCTATGCTCGTTTTCTACTTCGGAGGATTAAATCAAAAACCACGTAAGTTCGTAAATTTTAATGGAATCATGTAAATATAATTAAACAAAACTTGATAAAAATCAACATTTCATATTATTTCGAAAACCTTATTAAATATATTTTTGCTTTAAAACGTTTTAAAATGACAATTGATCGCCTATTTGTTTAAATTCTAAAGGCGTTAAACATTTGAAAGTTACTATCTAATAAAAGATTTAAAACGTTTTAAAATAACAACTGTTCGCCTATTTGTTTAAATTCTAAAGGCGTTAAACATTTGATCACTATCTAATTAGCTAGATATAAAATCTATAAACGTACTACGCAGACGGCGTATAATTATCTAAATTTTAAAAGGACTATAGTTTGGTTAGTCCCACCAGAGTTGATTTCTCGCAAATATAGCCCTTGATAATCAGGCAATAAGAGCGGTTACAGCGTGAAAAATGATTATAGTCTAGGGCCGCGCCACAGTCACTTCTCAAGCTATAACCTTTATTATAAGGCCACCAAACACCCTTTCAGCAAAAACGACAACATTAACTAAAATAGGCGTTTAAGGTGTTTATAGGGTCTATGATAGCTCTTATAAAATGAATTAAAAAGCTTTTTGCTTTTCTAGCAGCTATCAAAGGCTTTTATAAAATACTTTAACAATAACAAAATAGGTCAAGCAAAGAGCAGCGCTTACCTAGAATTACGTACATATTCGTATACATATACGTCTTAATTACACAATTACACATTTTTAGAAAAAAATGTCAAAAAACAAACATTATTGAAAGTTTCAATGAGTTTTGTAGTAGTTTCTATGAAATTTGCTCCCACAAAGATGTTAAATTAGAAACGTAGGTAATCGACAAATCATTGTGAATAATCTGAAAATTTGTGATAAATATATAAACGAGTTTTCAACATACTATACCATATGATATAAATGATATAAATTAAACATAGTATAAAAAATACATTTTGAGATCATTAGAAACGGGCAGATATTTTAATGCATACAAACTCATACATTTATTAAAACGTTCAAAATCAACTATATAATTTAAAATAGAGGTCCGAAACTACCGACAACTTCGCTACAAAACCATATCGCATTAACCGATAAGCTGGTCGATGTAACTATATTCATTCTTCATTGACGATGGTTCGTGCCAAGGCTTCAGTGATACAGTTCAGTAGCGCGCAGAGCTTGTAAGCATAAAATATCGTGTCAAAAATCAACCTTAAGACTAAGGAATTAGATGCTGGCGAAGCGCCCAACTTAATAGCGGCTCCTCAACAGTGTTTACTGAGCGGACCAGACAAAGCGTTCTTCACTCGTGGCTTCCGCGTCGCTCGTCCCGCTCCCGACGCCACTCGTCCCGCTCGTCCCGCTCGTCCCGCTCGTCGGGGGGGAAGGGGTGGCTGGAAATAAAATCTAGTTATAGTAATAGTTCAATGATAACGTAATGGGCATAGGGAGATAAAATATAGGTAGAGTAAACCAAAGCAAGTTTACGCATTGTACGCCTAGATAGCTCTGTATGCTCCTTCGACCCAGGCCAACAGTTTACCCAACGACTTGCTTCCGCATGGTTCAGATCAAGATATATTCTCACTCACAAATTCAAATCCGTTTTAGAATCCTTAATCACTTTACTGAAACCATTGTTTTATGTAAAGTTCTTATAGTGTTAGTTGTATTATTATTTATAGTTTTGGTTTTCATTGCGCTTTGGTGTGTACCGAGTCATCTAACAGAGCATGTTTTAGAGCCATATACCAGAGAACCATTCGATCCTGTGTAGAGACTAAATTACTCACCATCTATCTGGGTGGCGATGTGTCCGTTATAAATGCCGTGGTCGCTGTGCGGCGGAGAGTTGCAGAGCGAGGGGGCAGCGCGCACGGGGAGCACGGTGCGCGAGGGGGGCACGGTGGTGCGCGAAGGGGGCAGGGCTGCGCCCTTAGAGTTGCGCATGAGAGCTTTGTGGTCGACCCCTTCATTAGCATGCTGCCACAACCAGCACGAGCGGCAGAAGTACCTGAAATACAAAACCCTGTGTTAAAAACAAGTTGAAACTGAAATAAGGCAATAGCTTTTTGCTTTAGCATATAAAATATAATCCGCCTTCTTGGTGCGACAGCGATATTGAATTGAGTATGCAACTCACATTATCGTTTTCTACTCTTCAAGCCCCTTCATTTGATACTCCTATTTAGAGAGTTGATAAAAAATATACACCATTCGCAATCTTGTGGAGGCGGCCATTTTAAAAATATTACAATATTTGATGTTGCCTATTGTATTGTCACCAGAACTAAACATGTATGCAACATTTCAGTAAAAATTTATTAGGGGGAACTGATTCTAATTCAGCTTGCAAGATATGACCTGAACAAACAAACTTACAAACATTGCCATTTAAATAAATGCGTGTGAAATAATACACATCTATAGAGCTTGCCATTAGAGGAGATCGAAAGACAAGATTTAGGCAAGGTGGAAAGGAAAACACCCCCCATAATAGGCTACTAAACGCGCATAAATGGATTAACGATCCACTTTTATTGCAGTTGATAATCAATGGTACTTCACTAATCCCTCATCAAATCTAATTCAGTAGTCATTTAATCCTGAGAAAGAAAAAATTTAAGAAAAGTTTCCTTACCCAAAGCAGGTGGGGTCACGGCAGAAGTACGGCCCCTGCTGAAGGTTGCACACAGAACACATAGAATCCTCCAAATACGGGTTGATTTGCACCTGAAACGTAAAGTGAATAATTCAAATTCCATTACACTCAAACTAGCCTACTTGCCTCAAATATACGTTTAGACAATTCAAAAATTGGGCACGATTTGGTTTTCGGAAATCTGGGTTAACGCCATTGTCGCTTTCGTGTCGGCTTCCGAATTATCGTTTTTTTTACTAATCTGGGCCCCGATTCTACTAAACCAATAGACAGAAGAGCGCGCCTGATAAGTCTTCACAAATACAATACAATATAATTATAAATTTAATAAACAGACTTCACACAAAATTTGTAAAATATGTAAATTTAAGTGACTTGGATAATTTACAGGAGAAACTTTAATACTGAAAACTAAACCAATACTTAATACTAACCCATTGTTTTTCAATTGTCAATGAATTGCCTAAATTTTTTTACTTTTGACACTATCTATATACCAAAAGTGTCAAAAAGGCAATTTTTGAGGCAATTCTTTAACAATTTAGAAAAAATTGGTTTAGTAGAATCGGGGCCCTGATCGTTGGTGGCTTGATGTACAATCCTTACTATACAGAAATATTGATATTCAATTATCAAAGTACAAACATAAAGTAATTACTCTGCTGGAATTGTTACAGGCCCCAAAACCGACCAAAGTGAAAGTAATTTTACACTGAAGTAAAATAGTAAATCAGTGTTACACACTACAATATAAAACTACTTTTCATTTACATTCAAATTTCTAGTGGTAAAAAAACTCGACATCTGATAATTTCAGGTGACCTATCAACTAAAAGAACCTATTTTATGGAACAAACTACAGACTACATCAACACCTAAATACTTACAGCCACATTGGCCCCAGCGTTAAATTCTACCAAGGTCTCTTGTTCACCAAAATTTACGCTATTATTTATTTACCCGACATTTTACTTAGTTGTCTAAAACAGTCATCACCCAGTGAAATTCGCCGAAACTTAAATAAACATGTACATTTTGGTAAACATGGAACTTAGGCTATAAAAAACTGAAATGTTACCTTCTTAGTGAACTTGTCGGTGTGTATCTCTATGAAGGCGGCGGATATCGCCCGCACGTACGAGCGTACGTTGTCGAACGTAACGCGGCCGGACCCGATCGGGTACTTGTACTTGTCAGTGTCGATACCTGCACAGAAAAACATAACTCCATCGTAAAGAATCTTTTTTAAACAAGCTTTAGAAACGCTTGTCGAGTTAAATAGGGGCCACTTTCAGTCATTATCAAAATTTGTGAAATCGGTCAACAATAGGCGGAGAAATCGGTGACCATACATTAAAAAAGTATACAGTGGAACATAAAACGGTCTTCCTTTTTTGAAGTCTATAAAAAATCGTCAGTCGAACTGCCGTATAACAAGTTATCATAAAAATATACGCATTAAGAACTTTTTTCGTCCGGTTAAAAAGAGAAATAGGTACCACCGACAGACTTCACGAAGTAGGTATTTAAAACTACTTGACCTGCGAAGATTAAATTTGGCCGGTAGAATTCTTGTGGGGTGTAGAGATTCTTTTAAGGGGAGCAAATAGACAAACTTCTGCACAACAGAATATTGTACGCACTTTCGACCAAAAGAAAATGAATGAACGGGCCCTAACCATTGAACTTGATCAGTAAAAACCGAGTCAAAACCGTCGGACATATACTTCAACACATCAATTATAAAAATGTACAGTATATTTGTTACAAAAAAAATTGACATCGGTTTTAATTGTGTATTTATACTTCAGTAAAGCATACGAATTCATAATTTTGTCAGACGTTTCGTTATCGCATGCAATAGACTCGTGTTTCACTTTCTGCGGCTAGAGACAGACTGAAACGAAGTGAGTGCTGGCGCTCATTTTGTAATCTTCAAAAATGCTCCTCTACTGGGCCCGTCCATTCATTTTATTTTGGTCGAAGGTACGCACATACAAGATAATCAGAGGGGTTTTTGTTACCACCATTTATTTCAGCAACGGAAGAGGCCTCAAAAGTACAATATTCTTTTATTCAATTAATAGACATTAAATACACAAAGAAAAAGGTTTAAATGCATGGAATGAATGATACCTGCGTAGACGACGCCAGAGAAGAGGTCGTTCATAATGTTCGCGAGCGCAGTGGCGGAGAGCATGCCGTGTAATGCTCCCACGAACACGGTGCGCGTCGCCTCGAGCCGCGCCGTGCGCGCCGCCGCCCAGTTAGCGTCTACCACCGCCCACGGGATCACTTGTACCTGCGGAAAACAGCAATGGTCACTTTTTTGACTAGAGATCAGACTATTGTGTAGAGCACAAGTATCATCATCATCATTTCAGCCATAGGACTGCTGGACATAGGTCTCCCCCATCCATTTCCAAAAGGGCCGGTTGGAAGCGGCCTGCATCCATCGTTTTCCTGCGGTCTCTTAGGTCGTCTGTCCATCATGTAGGTTGGACGTCCTACGCTACTGTTACTGGTCCATGGCCTCAACTCGAGAACCTTTCGGCCCCATCGGCCATCTGTTCTACCAATCTGTGAGACCAATCTGAAAGTATATCCTTTTAATAAAAATAACTGGCCAAGTGAGAGTCGGACTCACGCACGAAGGGTTCCGTACCATTTTCTATAAAATCGGCAAAAAAAAACACGTTTTTTATATGGGAGCCCCCCTTAAATATTAATTATATTTTAATTTAATAATTTATTTTAAGTGAATATATTACAATATATTCTGTGAATATTTCAAGCGTCTATCTCTTGCCGTTATCAATATCAAGCGAAAACGAGCAAAAAAAATCTCGTTTGTTGTATGGGAGCCCCCTTTAATATTTATTTTATTCCATTTTTTAGTATTTGCTGTTCAAGCGGCAATGGAAATACATCGTCTGTGAAAATTTCAACTGTCTAACTCACGGTTCATGAGATACAGCCTGGTGACAGACGGACGGACAGCGGAGCCTTAGTAATAGGGTCCCGTTTTACACTTTGGGTACGGAACCCTAAAAACCCAAATCGGTTCATAAATGACAATTCTGAGGTAACGAACATTAAAATTTACGTGTTCCATACTCCGCCACACCGTCGCTTACCATCAGGAGAGTTGGTGGCCAAACGTACATCTAATCTAAAAAACTAATTGAGAACCTCCGCATTTTTTGAAGTCGCTTAAAAATATCAGTCCGATAGCCTATAATATGTAGGTGTAAGGTGAAAATGCAGGTTACCTCCTTGTTGCGTATCTTGGGCGAGCGCAGGCGGAAGTACCAGGCGCAGCGGTCGCGGCGGCACGCGGCCAGCAGCATGCGCACGCGCAGCTCAGACTCCAGCGTCACGTAGGCGAACCCGCGCGGCGAGCCGCCCAGCGCGCGCTCCGGCCACTCCACGCTGCAACACACATACTGGCTCAAACAAACTGACACGCTCAGGAATATAATAACACCCATACACAAACTAATGTCCATTGGCGACGGTGACTGCTTACCATCACGCAGCCCGTCTGCTTGTTTGCCACCTATGTACAGAGTATATTTAAAAAAAAGATTAAGACGGTTTTTGATCGAGAAGGGCTACTACTCTCTCAAAGAGTATTATGATAAAATATATTGTGTTAAGTTTTGTGACATAGTGTATTTACTATTAACTAGTTTTGTATATTCTCAAATGTGACGCGTGATATTTTATATAGTTCAACAATACATTATTTGTATGATAACATAAAAAAAAATCGACAACAAAAAAAAAACACGACTACATTTATATGCAGTTAGAAAAAAAATTGTATTAGTGAAAACTTTTTGGCTTTTGTCAAAATATCTAGTAGTATGGCAACAGTTTTGTTTTCCATCTACACTAATATTATAAAAAGGAAAGATTTGTAAGTTTGTAATGAATTAACTCTAAAACTAGTGGACCGATTTTAAAATTCTTTCAGTTTCATACATTTGCTATCGTTTACGTAACGATAACTTTTTCACAAGTTCTCGTACTAAGGCCACTGTTTGCGTCGGGCATTAAAAGCAGTTTCAGAAAGGATAACTAAGTGACTTACCGTACGGGACCGAAATGTTTAAGAGCGTCTGAGATCGCGTCCTCAGTGATATCCCAGGGCAGTCCGCCCAGGAACATTTTGGGGCTGTATCCGCCCTCTGGCTCCTCCGCGCGCGTCGGCAGCTGCCCCGACCAGCGCAGCACGGAGCACCCGTTACGCCCGACCACGCCGCCTGGACAAGAAGACAAATAAGCTACTTTGACGCAACGAAAGTGAAATTTTATAATTATCAATTTAAAAAATGGACTTTCGTTTAATTGGATTACATTTTATCCAGTTATTTTGATTTAAAAACCAAACTACTGAACTGATTTTGCCGATATTCCTAAGGGACCAATCAAACTATCCTTAAAAAAACAGATTTGAGATCCTTGCTCCAACCTCCTTTTAATTTTTAAGAGGTTTTACATAATTACTATTTGGCTGTTATTTATTCCTTTTTCTTTGTGGTAATCGACTTATTATCCCTCAAGTTAAAGACATTGAACGTTAGTTTTCCAAATCCTATTTATCTATCCAGGTCCAAGTTGGTGTTGCAACGGGATATTTATACTATTAAGATTAATAGCGTCATTCTAACCATTTTTACTAGATTTTTTTAACGTAACTGACGAATGTACTATAGTAAAATATAATTAAAAAAACATTCAGATTTTTACAATGTTATTGCAGCTATCAGACGTTTTCATTTCAGGGGGTCGAACTGTAATTTATAATCTACTAAAGCCACAGAAAAGAAGTAAATAGAACGGAAATGAGAAGAAAAATGTGTCGCCCGGTATTGTGACAGAACCTAGATTGAACATTCTTATTTAGATCAACGCGTCGAACTCCGCGTCACAGTCGCCAACTGATTTCGAATGACTGACGTTTCGTTTATATGGGTGCAACTGGCTAACAACACATTTCTTACAAAAATGCCTTGACAGCCGTTCTAAAATATATTTTCTGTGACTAAAGCTCGGGAACGAAAAATACTTGAGACTGATAATGAATATGAATAGTAGTTAGGTACTTACAGAATGAAGCGCGGCGGTTCACGGACTCCTTACGAGGGTTCTCGTCCCGGAGTTGGATGCTGTTAGCATACCGATCTGAAGACCACTGCTCCTGTACAACAGAAAGAGATACATTATTTTAACTGTCCAAAAGGCCATTAGATAATTATCAATATAAAATCAGACTTCATAAAAATGTCAGAACTGGACCAAATGGGACCACACGGTGTTGCATTGCAAAAACCTTATCATGTTTTTTGTTGCAAACCTTTGTTTTGTGTTCTTCGACGCTCAGACGTATCCTGTGGGTTTTAGTGGTAGCATAAGCTTTCAAATAAAAGAATAATCAAAATCTGTTCACCCTGTCGAAAGTGTCTAATTGAGAACCTCTTTTTTTGAAAGTCTTAAAAATATAATTAAATGTTTTTACATTAACATTATGTTTTTACGTGAACTAAACAAGTGGATTACATTAAAAAAAGACTTCAAAATATATGAAAAACGTAATAAGTGCCTATAAAATTTGAGGGTTAAAAAGATAAGCCAAATGCTTTCCAGTTGACAAAAAAAAGTAATTTCATGTCTGAGGCCAAACGAATTTCAGGCTGGAGAGCGCTGCCCCGAGAGGGTGTTCCCCGATAGTTAAATAAATAAATATCTGGGACATTATTGCACACATGGTTATCTGACCCCAAACTAAGCAAAGCTTGTAATATGGCAGCCAGAGACCGATATACATACATATATATTTTTAAATAGATATTAACACCCAGACATAGAACATACACAAATGTTCAAAGTTACAACCTATGTTATAAGCGATTCAGTTTTGGCGATTGCAAAAAGTCGCGCGACCGCAAACAGTATCTCGGCGCGTTAAGGTTCGCGTTCGCGTGATTTTGCAACTAATACGAGCCCGCTGTTAGTTAGCCGTAAAGCCCCTGAACAGACTAACTTACCGAGGTGTCGTACGGGATCTGCGGTGGCGGGGACACATCGAGAGCCTGCACTGCGCCCGCGCCGGACATCTTCATGGCCTTCTAAAACAAACAACAAATAACATTTAGTGGTACGACCATTTTGCAGAGACCACCTTTTTTAACAGACTTCTAAAAAGGAGGAGGTTATCAATTCGACTTTTTTGTTTGTTACCTCATAACTTGAGACTGGGTGAACCCATTTTGATGATTATTTTTTTTATTTGAAAGCTGGTGCTTCCCGTTTTGTCCAATTTCAATTTGGTCCAGTTATGTTATATTTTTCTCGTTTTTTTTTTTTATATTGGTAATTATTTATTATATAGAAAGAGTAGGGCCACCTAATGGGAATTGATAACTGCCGCAGAAACTTACAATCACCGGATCATTGTCCAGTGCATTGTTTAAAGGAACAAACATACGTACGCTCGAAAAAGTTAACATGACTATGGCGAGTGCAGTGCATTCCCGCGCAGAATTTTGAACGGTCGAAGATTTAGATCTTCGACCGTTCTAGGCACTAAACTTACCATCAGGCGAACGACTTGCGCGTCTCGTCAGTTGCAAAAATACTTAGTTTACGAAAAAATAAATAAACGCTTTTAGTTTTAGCGTCAGAGATTTTTTTGTTATATGAGCAATCAAAGGCATGGCACGATTTGTCCATGGTGTAAATGTATTTAAAAAAAAAAACTAGAAATATATAATGAAAAGTTAAAGTTTGCGACTTTGTTGGTACCTAATTAGTAATCGGATTCATAAGATTCTTTCACTGATAGAAGCGCAATATCATCGAGTGACAGGCTATGTTTCGTTCATCGCGCGAATAAAGTCGCGCGCAAAAGCTAGTTTATAATGAAGACTTGGGTTCGAAAAGTCTACTTAAAAATCAGACATCAAAAATCCAAGCACTGTTCGATCTGATGACTGCATAGCGGCTTTATCATCGCACCAGCCACCACCGCCGGAAAGTTCATCTACATATTATCATAGATCGGTGGAAAACACACTACGTTTTGCGCGATCTTTTTTGCCTTATTCCTGCAATTTGTGGAATGAGCGGCAATCCTGTTTCCTCCAATTTCCTAGTAGGCAACTATAATACGGGGTTCTTCAAAAGGGCTGTTAATAGAGTCTTTATGGGTCGGTAACGTATCTGTGATGCCCCTGGTGTTGCAGTTATCCATAGGCGACGGTGATCGCTTACCATCAGGCGGCCCGTCTGCTCGTTTGCCACCTATGGCATAAAAAAAACAGCAAGCAAGAGGAAAGTGGTACTTACGTAAGAATTAACAAGGTCCTTTATCCCGTGATCGGTCCCGTTGTGGTTTATGTGCGTCCCGTGTCCGTTCCACACGTTGTCGCTGCCGCGGCTGCCACCGCTGCCGCCGCCGCCGCCGCTGCCGCTGCCGCCGCCGCCGCCGCTACTGCTGCCACCGCCAGGTTGCCCGCTCTCGCTGCAACAACAGTTCAAAATGACGACTCGTAAAAACATTACACATTAACAAAGTATTTTTAATGAACTTTTCCAGCAGTTTTTAAATTAGCCCATGTGCCATTTCAGACTATAATCTATCTCCGTGTCAACGTCATCCAGATCCGTTCGGCCGTTCTGGCGCGATTGAGTAACAAACATACATCCATCCATCCATCCATCCATCCATCCTTTCACATTTATAATATTATAGTGGGATTTGGCAAACAAGCAGACGGACGGCCTGCTGGTAAGCAGTCACCGTCGCCTATGAATACTGTAACACCAGAGGCATCACAAATACGGTGCTGACCTTTTAGTATCTACTATTAACTCTCCTTTTGAAGAACCCCATGTCGCTTTTCAGAAACACCAGAATTGTCACGATATAAGCGGCACGGACGACATCCAAAAATCCCTACGCAAAACTTGCGTCATGTGAACGACTGTGCTCCACAGTCGTTCAGCGAGAAAACTGTCAGAAACATATGGCCCTCGGTGTCGTCTTTACCGCAATTAGTTGTAGTGCGGTGCTGAAGTGTGGTCTCGTGAGAAAACACGCCCAGTGTAACCCTAGTCGCGGAGATTATGGTAGGTAAAGTTTAGCTAGCAAGATCAATCAGGGGCCTTACGACTAACTCTTAAGGCAGGCTCGAATTAGCGCCACAACGGCGCAGTTCGGATAATCACGCGAACGTGAACCTTAACGCGTCGAGATACGGTTTGCGGTCGCGTATCTTTTCTCATCATCTAAATAGAATCGTTTAAAATAGGTAACCGTAAGACCCCTAGAAGGGCAGAACTCACCTGAAGCTAGCGAAGGCCATCGAAGGTTGCGGCGGGAAGCAGCCGGGCGGCACGAGAGAACGCGGCGTCTGCGCAGCCTCCGGACTGCCAGGTGGATCCCACGACCAATCGCTGCCCTGCTGGAAATAACGAAACATTAAAACAGGCGAACAATGGAAGGTGCATTTATTTTATTTGTTCTTGGATAGCCAACCGCGTTCTTACACAAATATAGAAATTATAAAAAAATACTTAGGCCAACATAGGCTACCTATCACTAATAGAAACAGTACGAAATTGACGAATGGGCTAGATTTTTCAGCAAAACAAGCGCGGGAGATCAGACTTTACAAGCTCCTCTCCTGACTGGCAACGAAGAAACAGGAGTCCGTAGCGGGTTGTGGTTGATTACCGCCTACCATTAGGCAGGTAGTCTCTCGGTAGAATTAAGGTCTTGCTATAAAATGCCAGTAAATTTTACCTTTAAACTAAATTGGAAAATGTGATTGTAAAATTTGACAAAATTATCCATTCAGTCAGAAATCGCGTTAAGACAAGGCAGCCAATTATACAGCGTATATTTCATAGATGTTAATTTAAGTTTAATTTGTATTTTCCCTGTGTAATAATGCGATATTGTATTTCCTTAGTCTGCCCGAAATAAGACTTAGCGACCAAGAAGAAAACACTGCCAGAGAAAATAAATATCGCTAAAATTTTGTTACTCTAAGATAGACCGTTATCTTAAGTCTAGTCTAGATTCGCGGTCGCCATCAGATAAGCGATGCTGCGGTCGACATCTCCGAGTTGAAGTAACGAGCAGGTATTATTAGTTTCCTTCTAGAATAATCTACCATTACTAAATTCAACTTAAATTGGCAAAATAGCAAAGAAAATTCTACAAAGAGTCCCTCAAAACTAAAACTTATCAAAGCAATACAAAGTCAAGGAGGCATGAAAAAGCCTGTCCGTATCCAAGAAGTTATCCGGGGCAAGCCGGCCGATTACCCGGAGAGCCTTGGCTTGGCCTACACAAATAATATTAAATCGCAGCTGCATGCCAATACTGCGCTACACGCTGCCAAGTGCGCGATTGCACACGAGACGAGACAACTTGAGCTATTAACTTGTACGGATTAAATTAAGAATCGCAGTTTCAGTTGCGGTACTTAAATTGATGGATGAGGGTACTTTGCTAAATTGCGACGCGAATAGCGTAGGAGAGAGAGATTTATAGTTTATGTGTAGTTAAATTAAAGCGTGGAATCAAAATCGAGAAAAAAATGATTCAATACAAGTAGAAAATAAAAAGGGTAAGGTAGACAAAAAATCGGCAAAGCCAATGAGAGGCCGCCGCAAAATTGGCTTTAAAAGTAAGATTATATCCAGACGCAATAGAAGCTATGAAGTTTAATCCAACAGCTATAGAAGCTAATGCAAGTGCAGTAAGCTTTGCGTGGGCCGCCACTTGGCACGGACGCGCTATTATATCGCGCGCCCTGGCACATCTTGACTGCCATTAACTGCCTTCAAACCGGATGTCGTACGGTACATTATGAACAGACAATAAAACCCACTAGAGCATTGTGCTTAAAATTTGATTTAAAGTGGCACGTTGGCTAGATCGCAGAAACGAATGAGAGGGTCATAGTTGGCGCCCAACGTGGGGCAGACAGAGTTAGCTTTAAAAGTTGCAGAATGGAATGAATAGACCGGAAAAACTTTTCGAAATCAAGGGAAAATTTACAACAATTGATATACACTCAAAAATAACGAACAAAAAAAATGTGAGGGTACCATTACAAAATCTACACTAAGTACGAGAAAATACTTACATTTCTTGCGATTGACGTCGCTCCGAAGGGCTCAGTGAGCGACGTGTCCATTCCAAGCATCTCCGCGATAGTCCGGCATGGCCGCGAAGCCCCGTCGCGTGGGCCTCCGCCCCCGCGACTATCATCCTGCGGAAATAACACAACGTTAGAAAAACGGTAGAGGAGCACGCGTACTGTAAATTTAAACTACGGTATGTATACTGAACGAAATGGCCTTGAAGTAAGTTTCCAATGTAAAAAAAAATACACCTAAAACCTAGATTTGGAGTTAAAAAATCACTTATCTAAACTTGGAAATGGTAAAAGAACAAAACTCACCTGATGTAGCAGCGGCATAGATGCCGCGAAGTTTTTCGAAAGTTCCAAAGTAAAGCGTCGGTGGGTAATCGGGCAGAGTTTCTGTCCTAGATGTATTCGCGTCGGCGACTCACAAACGACTGAGCATGGTATAATGAAGCCGTGAAGCAAGAAGCCGCTTCCTCCCCACTACAAACCGTCCAATCACAGAGGGAGGTAAACCACGCCCACTTGTAACTATGTTCATGGCACTATTTATTATTTGCTTTAAATTACAAATATAAGTCCAGAAATGAGGGGTATATTTTTCTAATTATTGGTCTTAATGTTGTTTTTAGGTTACACTTTATATTATTATCCTATTTAGGTAAAATCTACGAAGTAAACTTCTCCGCTTTCGAAACGTGATTGCTTCGAAAGCGGAACACGTCTAACATTGATGGCGCCACTTGTCATATATACGAATCAGTTCATAACTGAAATAATTCAAAACAAAAAAGGAACATGCATAGCTGCTTAATTTTATTTCCTTTTTTCAAGATAAAAGATATTACTAAAAATAGTTTAGAAGTTGTATTCAAAATAGCGGGTAAAACAAAATGGCGCATGCGTATTTTAAAATAGGAAACGGTGATCACAAAAATCAAAATAAAAACTAATTATAACGAAAAATTTAACTACAACATAATGATGTAAAATAATATTTTAAAATAGTAAGTAGGTATGTTATCTCGTACGCGTGAGCTCTGTAGATTTTTTTAAGGATTAAAAAACATCGACTCCTGGGATGAAAACTAGAACTAGTCTGGTTTTCATATTTAGGTTTTCAAGTCATTCAAGAATATGCGATTGTGGCGCCGACCATCGGACCAATGGAGTTGAGTGGAGGCGAAGACTAAGTTTTCCACTGTCAAATGAAATGACGTGCATCCTGAGTGACTACACTATAATTTGACCACATGTCTACCCATGATTCAGCGGACATAGCACGTTCATTAGAGCGCGCTATGTGCTCTTTTACCGGAATTAGGAACACGCCATTGTGTAGATGGCAACAGGAGCATTTATGGACCATTTCCAGATGGCTGCTACTATGAACCAATCTCAGTAACCTTAGTACGAGAACGACAGCAAATGTATGAAAAATTCAGTTTCCTTTCACGTCCGATAGAGGCGCTATTCAATTTTTCATACATTTTGCTATCGATTACGTTGCGATAACTTTTGCGCAAGTTCTCGTTAGGGCCACAGCACAAAAGACATTTGTCTGTAATTCTAACATAACCTCTTTGGAATTGCCTCTGTAGTAGGAAAATTCCATCAAACCTTTTTGCTCATGGAAATATTGTACGCATGTACAAGATTTTGGAGGTGATAAACGGTCCACTGGCACTTTCAAGGCCCAGACCTTAAAGTCTAATTTTCAACGAAGCGAATCCTTATAATAGACATACATACACATTAAATACGATGTTTGAGAAAGTATAATAAAAGAACAGTTAATAATTCATGTATTTTTTATTAACTTTACAATTTGAATACCTATAAATTTATAAATTACACAATATTAAGACAAACAGGGGATATAATTATGCCTTAGGACAATAAAATTATCGTTCGTGTTCCGTGTTTCAGTTTCACCTATTACTTACCGACTTCCAAAAAAAAGGAGGTTCTTAATTCGACTGTTTTTTATGTTTGTTAAAAAACTTGAAGCCAATTAAACTTGACATTGCCAATTTCACGTAGATAACGTAACGCGGCCACGTTAAGAGTTTATCTGGTCATAGATAAAAGGGCACAGTTTTTTATTCAATTTTCAAGTTAACACGTGACGCGTTTTTTGCATGGAATCTTATGTAAGTAGAGAATAACGGCTCTGTAGTAGAAAATATAATATATGGTAGGATGAGGTCGTACAGCTCCGAAGAATATTCTCCGTAATAATTCCTGTTGCTATTAACCACGGTTGCCTGGAAGAGATCGCTTTAAGCGATAAGGCCGCCTCTTAAAAGCCTAGATAACTACTGTAATGTTAACAATGTTATCCTTGTTTTTGTGGTTTTTAATAATGAGTTATATTATTATTTCTGTAGAAAATTGACTTGTTACCTTGCCTTAGTTCAGCTATGAAAAGGTAATGATCAACTTTCACCATGGACACATTTCACCCTTAAGCCGCGTAAAAAAAAACTGCTGTGGGGCTAGTACGAAAACTTGCGGAAAAGTTATCGTTTCCTTTCACGTCCGATAGAGGCGCTGTTCAATTTTTCATACATTTTGCTATCGTTTACGTAACTATAACTTTTTCGCAAATGCTCGTACTAAGGCCACTGTTCCATAGAAAATTTTCATTCACACTCAATGAAATTTATGGAACAGCTGTTTTTTTGCGATTTAAGTGTTGGTCACATAGTAAAAGTTGATCATAATGACGATTACAATGACCATTTTTCAGCTTAGTACACACTAGCGACCCGCACCGGCTTCCCCCGGGATTTTATTTTGTATAACCTTGCGTGAAAAATTCTGTTTCTAATGTGTATAGATAGCAAAACATGGATTTGTAATTTTTTTACCGACTTCCAAAAAGGAGGTTATCAATTCGACTGTATATATATATATTTTTATGTTTGTTACCTCAGAACTTATGACTGGGTGAACTGATTATGATGATTCTTTTTTTGAAAGCTGTTGCTTTCCGTGTGGTCCCATTTTAATTTGGTCCAGTTCTGATGAAGCCGGTTTTTTAATATTGATCATTATTGGTAATACACATCAACAGACTGTATTTGTTGTATAATGTGTGCGAGCGAGAGAGCTGCAGACAGGAACAGCCCCTTCAGCTTGGAGCGAGTTTAGTTTCATCGACGTCATCGTGAGAGTCGCGGGCATCCAGTGGATGCAGATAGCAGGCTGTCGTTCAGTGTGGAGGTTAGAGGGGGAGGCCTATGTTAAGCAGTGGACGTTTTCTGGCTGATGATGATGAGTTTAGTTTGAAAGCGATCAGTCTTGCAATCCGAAGAGCGGCGCGAGTATCTTGCCGGCGGCATGGGGCGGGGGCGGCGCGCGCGGCCGCGGGACTGCGCCCCGCTCGTCTGCGTATATGTACGGCAGCCGGAGCACCCAGTACGCGGACGCGGAGAGCTTCACCGGCGGCGAGCCTGCCGGGTGCGGCACAAACGTCGCCCCGCCGGGGACTGGCTGCACCTGATCCACACAACAATAATAAAATAATAAATATCTGGGACATTATTGCACACATGGTCATCTGACCCCAAACTAAGCAAAGCTTGTAGTATTGCTGCCAGAGAATGATACACGTACAATGTACATATATGTTTAAAAAAACATACTTAAATAGATATTAACATCCAGACATGTTTATCACATGAATGTTTGACCTAGATGGGAATCGAACCCACGCCCCTAAGTGCAGAAAGCAGGTTTACTACCAACTAAGCTAACGGGGCTAAAAAAAACTATTCATACTTATAAAAACCGACTATTGATACCCTTATTCGTCTCGACCGTTAACTCTCAGGAAACAAGGATGCCGGCAGGTTGTTCCAATACTTGGCCATTCGTATTAGAAACGTAGAATAGAAACGTTTGGTAAGTATCCAAGAAAAAAAAAACAATGTATGGATGGTAGTGGGCCGATTTTCTACCTTGTTATATTTGATGGTCATGAACGTCAGTTTTTTTTTGTTTCTTTATAGTTGAACGGGTGTCAAGGCATTTTTGTAAGAAATATGTTGTAGCCAGTTGCAAACATATAAACAAAACGTCAGTCATTCGAAGTCAGTTATAGTCCTTTAAATGTAGCTTGATTGAAACGACAGCTGGCGACATTTCAGGGCATGTCTTTGTAATAACGTCTGGCGAATTGCATTTACTTGTAACACAAAGATCACTGGTTTTCTGCGTCTTAAACTATTATGAACTACAAGTGCTGTACATATAAATAGTAAAAGTATATTTGAATTTTAAAACGGAACTGCATTTAGTGTGGATTATCACAATACAATAGCCATATTTTTCCATTTTGTCATAACAAGGTTACGTCAACTTGACAAAAAATTTAGGGACGTGGTAAATCGATAAACGTAAAATCGATCGTTTTATTTTGCTGTGTGAATTAAATAGTATTTTTTTTTGTTTTTTTAGAATTTCAACAATAGATTTATTTATATTACAAAAAAAAAATTACTTGCTTTTTCTGTTTTATTTCATTATCCTAAAGTCTCATCATAATAGTACTACAACAGAAATATAGATTGGTTTAAAAATATTATTCGTGCAAGACACTTCCAGTCGATAAATAAAGACACATTATTCTCGATTTGGTCCGAATTGTCCCAGCACTAATCGAATATTTTGACATACTTCATTTCAATCAACTTACATTTAATAGACTATAGCCAGTTGCAACCATATAAACAAAACGTCAGTCATTCGAAGTCAGTTAGCGACTGTGACGCGGAGTTCGACGCGTTGATCTAAATAAGAATGTTCAATGAAGGTTCTGTCATAATGCCTGCGGCACATTTTCCTTCTCATTTCTGTTCTATTTACTTCTCTTTTCTGTGGTGCACATACCTTTTTTTTATTATCTTTATTTGTTGGGAAGGAGTTTAGTCACGCAGTGACTATGCCACCCCAGTAAGACAAACACCAATATTAAAATTAGATTATACAACGCTTATACAGCATTTTGGCTTCCTCAGGACCTGGCGAATCCAAAATGCCGTTACATATACCTACATTATCCATTTTATAATAATACAAATCCCGTCTCAGAGCCTCATTCTGGACGCACTCCATCAGCACGTGATGCACATCTTCCACGATCTCGCATTCAGTCCGAGAAGAGAATCCATCTGGTACACGTACCTTGGGGTCGAGCGTGACGTGCACGGGCGCCTTGGGAGTGACGACGTGCACGCGCGCGAGCGCAGCGGGCAGCGGGGCGGCCGCGCGGCACATGCACGCCACGTACACTGGCATGTCGGCGGCCGCCAGCCGCGCCCCCGCGCCGCCCGCGCCGCCCGCCGCGCTGCCGCCGCCCGACGTCACCGTGTCCGGGGACGACATCATGAACCTGAGGACACACATCCATACACATCTTTCAAATATATTCACACAAAACTACTCAGCAGGATGGTCAGAATGGCTTATGAGAGTTTTTTCAATTAGGTATTTGACTGCTTTAAATATATAGTTCCAGCTGGTGTAATCCTAGAAGATTATTTAAATAATTATTAAATTACAAAAAAAAAAGATTTTCAGGAAAATACATAATAAAATATATTTTGTTCATTGATCACGTGACTTGACTACAAACACTCTATGTAGGTCGAATGACCTTATGACATCGCAGAAAAATAAATAGAGGCAACAATTATATGGAGAGAACTCGTTTGCTTATGTGTGACGTCACTAATGTCACCTGTCGTAACCCCCATAAAAGTCAAAGAGAGCGTTTACTTAGTAGTTTAATAAATTTTGATCCACCATTTATAATACAAATACTGAAAATTATGAGGATAAAATTTAAGAAATTTCTTTATATTATAATAAACAATTGAAGACGGTTTCGTAAAATCAGTTCCCTATTGAGTGGAGACCACGAACCAGAAGACGCAGCGTAGGTAGGCCTCCCACTAGATGGACCGACGACATCGTGAGAGCCACGGGCATCCAGTGGATACAGATGGCACGATGTCGTTCAGTGTGGAGGCCTATATTCAGCAGTGGACGTCTTCTGGCTGATGATGATGAAACCCCAACAGTACCTGTGTCCCCTGGGGCACTCGTACTCGAAGCCGATGAATATCTTGACGGTGAGGTGCGGCGGCGCAGACTTGCCACGCCCGCGCCCCAGCGCCGCTCGGAACAGGGAGATCTGCTCTACTCTGCAACATTTACACAACCTACATTGGATCTCTGCCCCGTCAGCTCAGTTGGTAGTGACCCTGCCTTCTGTGCTTGGGGGTGTGGGTTCGATTCCCACCTAGGACAAACATTCATGTGATGAACATTTGTGTTTGTTCTACGTCTGGGTGTTAATATTTATTTAAGTAAGTATTTAATCCACACTAATATTATTAATGCGAAAGTAACTCTGTCCGACTGTCTGTTTGCTACATTATCACGGCTAAACGGCTTAACCGATCTCGATAAAAATTTGCGAGGTAATAGTATGTATCATGAAGACGGACATAGGCAATTTTTTTCTTAAGAAATCGCGGACGAAGTCGCGGGTACAGCTAGTAATATGTATGTAATATGTATGTATATCAGTCTCTGACAGCCATATTACAAGCTTTGCTTAGTTTGGGGTCAGATGACAGTGTGTGCAAACATGTCCCAGATATTTAATTATTTATATACATATTATTATACATTGGATCTCTGTGTATTTCCACTGGTCTGATATTCCGAGAGTGACACATGCATACGTCACAGTCCAGTTGCCACTTCATTGTAACAAACACAGAAATTGGGAACTAATCTTTTTAAAGCGTTTATTGTTTTTTATCGCGAATAAGTCCTATTTTGCCCTCCAACTCGCCTGTTCGTAAGCGTCGATGTGGTCGAAGATGAAGCACGCAGACTTAGAAGATACTATTTACTCTTGCCTTGTAAAGGCAAGAGTAAAGAGTAAGAGTTATTTATTTTTTAATTCAGTAATAGGCTTGCGGTTGACCGCCAACTCACCTGATGTTAAGCGATGATGCGGCCTACGATGGAGCACGTTCGTCTAGAAGAAACCGATCAAATCAAATCAATCGTGATTTGAAGACACCTAGATTGTAAATATCGGGAAACACCAATTCCGGCAGCGCATATCGGCGATATCCTGATATATATATCAGGAAACATGTTAATAACAAGTTACCGTGGGGCTGCGTCCCAGGGCACGAGGTAGTTAGTGTGCGGCAGGAAGCCGGGCTGCAGGTGCTCGGGCAGCCCGAGCGCGTGGCTGTACAGCGAGGAGGCGCCGAGGCACACCAGCGACCAATGCTGGGAGCGCGGCAGGAGCCCCGCGGGGCTGCCCAGGTGCAGCATGCCGGGGAGGTACTCCGTCGTAGACGGCTGCCTGGACATCACTTTCTCTGGAACAAACAAATACTATTGCATCAATAATTAATACATTTTAACAAAAAAATACCCTATTCTCTAATATATATGTGTGTCGCAGATGGATTGCCGAATCAGCTGTTTTACAAAACCACTAGCTATTTTACAAAACAGCTCTGTTATCTAAAACATCTGAACAGCATTCAGCTGGATTGTCATTATCATTTCCAGTCCGTTTTGAACAAATTTCCACTTACCGTTAACAGCGTTGACACAATATCCACTCACCATTTACAGAATCTTCACCCACCATCGATCAGAATCCCCACTCACCATTGTGAGAATCTCCTCTAACGTGCACGATATATCCATCCTCTTCTTCTTCATCGTCTTCTTCGTTCGCGGGCCCGGGGGAGAGAGCGTCGGGAGCCGACCAACCGGAGCCTGGAGACTCCGGAGTGTTGCCTTCGGAGTCCCGGGTGGAGGCTTCCGTGTTCTCTTGACTGGTGCCACCTTTTACTGACGCCGCTCTGAAATTTCGTGTTGGAACATATTGATTGTGACAGATCTTTCATCTTCTACTTTTAAAGAGTTATCTCAGCGCTTAATTTACATTGTCAGCCAGGAATAAAAAATATATTATATTTTTTGTTTTATTTTGCTATTCTATTTTCTTTGATAATATATATTTTGGATCTGCCTTTAAACTCGAGCTAGAACCGAAAAAAGTCTGCCAAAAACTGAAGGGGGCGAGGTAAACACGTATTGCACACACTGACATATTTTACTAGTTCTACAAACGCACACTTAAATATTGAGCGCACAAAACTGCAAATGATGTCATCATAATGTATACGAATGGGCGACCGTAGGGTGGTGTAAATGCTTAAGGGGAAACTGTAGGTATACGCTTCCATTTGTTTATTTTTTCTGAGCCTATTGTTATACACCAAACGAGGCTAATGAGAACAGACACGAGACGGAAACAAAAATATTTGTGCCGTATTGGTTTTCATACGAGCTGCTAGTGTCGCTGGCGCTGTTAGTGTGATTCAGAATGGGGTAAAATCATGACATCAACCTATACACAGATAAGATTATTTTTTTGTATAAATTATAACGGCTGTCAAGGCATTTTTGTAAGAAGTTTGCTGTAGCCACTTGCACCCATATAAACCCATAGCAACTGTGACGCGGAGATCGACGCGTTGACATAAATAAGAATGTTCAATCACATATCTGTCACAATACCTGGCGACAGTTTCCTTCTCATTTCCGTTCTATTAACTTATCTTTTCTGTGACCCTATATGATATAGCTATAAAAATTAGGCACTGCATTACGATTTTGTGGCAAACCCAGGACTTTGCACGGAAGTCTGACGCACTACCAACTAGACCATAACGGTCGTCAAACGTGGTAAGTGACGGTGTAGTCAGGAATGGTTAACGCACTTACTCTGGAATGAGAGCCAGTTCTCTCAAGCAGGGTGTCAATTCTGCTATTTGTCAAACGTTTCAAACGTGTCGGTAGTGTCTCGTCGGAATTTATTTCGACATTTGGTATTCTGCTAGTTATTTAAGACCAGTTGCTTTCCAATGGCTTGCCATCCAACTGTCTGACAGTTCTTATTGACATATTTGGTATTCTGTACGGTAATGGCGTGCCAGTGTCATCACAATTGTTGATAATTTGGTATCAACAAATCACTTTACTACTTTGATTCTACTAGTTATTTGACATTTGCATCAATATATTGTTTTTTCCTTAAATTACATTTTAAAATTATGTTTGGTGTATTATATTGACAAGGAAGATATGTACAATCAATAATATAATCATTTAAGTGACAAAAAAAAACAATGATAGTTTGGTATAAAATAATACAACTCGTGGTAGATTTTGACAGACAACATCGAACGCAATTCCTACACGATTCCCTTGACACACAACTGAAACGAAATTGTAGATTTAGCAGAATACCCTTTTTGCCACAATCGTAATTGAGAGTCGTGGGAGTGGCAAAACAATGTGATTTTACGTTAATTAGCAGAATTGACACCCTGGGCTTCCGTAACATAAAAGCCAGTGGCCAAAGTGTACCTGAATGTGGGTGTGGAGGGCTCGAACACTGGGAAGGTATGCGTCTCCAACACTCGACACCCGTCGCACTGTTCCGCGGCGATCGCATAGAAGGTGCAGTTGGCCGCGCGGACCGAGTAGGGATCGTCGCGGGTCGCGCGCGTGCGTCCGCAGTCGCACGCGGATACATACCGGCCGCCTGATGAGTGCTCCACGGAGCTGTCACTGAAATACAACACATAACCTACTGAGTAAAGAACACTTCTTATAAATAATAATTATTTGCTACAAAAACCGTGTGCTTGAACAAAATTATTGATGTTGCTAAATCAGCAGGCGCTCGAACAAAATTATTCATATTAATAAACTTGTTAAAAAAACTACTGAGCTAAGGCTGATAAAATTTTTGTAGGGCCATCGAGGGCACCCTCTACTTATTTAAAAAAAGAAACAATTAAATTGGTTCAAATGTCGAAGTATACATATGTAATTAAAATAATAATCCGTATTCATACTTAAAATAATAATCGTTTGTACATACTTAAAATAATAATCGGAATACATACGAGTACTTAAAGTAATAATCAAAAAAATACCTCCATTCATACAGCGAACCTCCCTCCTAAAAAATCTATAGTATTGGTGCAGATAGAACTACCTTGTCACATGGCCAGAACAACAACAATGTGAACATTGAATCATTCCTGTTTATACTTGACATGGTATTGGTTTTTAAGGGTTCCGTAGTACTACAAGAAATCTTTATAAGTTCGTTCTGTCTGTCCCTCTGTCCTAATCATTTAGAAACTTTTAACTTCTATAGTTCTTATTCGTTAGGTAAATGCAGTTAGTTTTAGTATAGATTTCATTTGTAAAATTATAGAAAAATATAATTATGTATTTTAGGGGTGGCTCTAGTACTTGTGAAATGGTGATGTTTTTTTTTCCGCTGCGTCCTATAATGTATAGTTGTATAGGTCTTTTGAAATCAACGTAGTGATCAGCACATTACTTTTTTTAGTGATCCGTACTCGAAGGGTGTGAACGGAACCCGTGTTAATAGTCTTTAAAGGTCGGCAACGTATCTGTGATGCCCCTGGTGTTGCAGGTATCCATAGGCGACGGTGATCGCTTACCAACAGGCGGCAGCTTGTTTGCCACATATGGCTTTAAAAAAACGTGATACAGAGTGTTTTTAGGTATGATTATTATGATTCAAGAAAATCTGATCAGCCGTTTGAAGATAGTTGTATAACTCACTGGTCGGGGTGTGTGCAGCCGTGGCCGGTGAGAGAGAGCGCCTCGCAGAGGGTCCGCTCGCTGTAGGCGGCCTCGCAGGCAGCACGCAGGCGGCCCGCAGCCCCCGCCGACAGCGGCCCGCGCGCCATCGTGCTCAGCACCGCCAGAGCTACACCAACCTACATACACTCCCTCCACACATTACATACCGTAGTAGGATAAACCAAGAGTTTTCACACTAATATCATATATGTGAAAGTTTGGATGGATGGATGTATAGATGGATGTTTGTTACTCAATCACGCAGAAACAGCTTGATGGATTTGGATCAAATTTGGAATATACATTGCTTATGTCCTGGATTAACATAAAGGCTATTTTTCATCATCACCATCAACGATTTTCATCACCACGCGGGTGAAACCGTGGTGGGGCGCAGCTAGTATTATATAAAAGCGAAATATCACTGCCTGACAACAGTGAATGACTGAATCATCACGAAATCTCAAAAACTACTACCCTATCATTATTATCATCATCATCAGCCCGAAGACGTCCACTGCTGAACATAGGCCTCCACACTGAGCGACGGCCTGCCTTCTGCACACTGGAAGCCCGCGATTCTCACAATGTCGTCGGTTCATCTAGTGGGAGACCTACCTACGTTATCTGTTCTTGACTTGACATACGCAGCTGAAATTTGGCAGGTAGCTTCCTTACGGGGTATAGAGGACGGTTGAGAACTGCTAGATGGGGGGGAGGGTTTGATGGCGGCTCCACATTAGTGCCGTGAAGCTCCGAGAACAAGCGTGAACGTGAATGTGGAGGGTTTTCGCGGGGTTCACGCGCGTTCACGCCTGTTCCCCGATCAGAGTCGGTATTTTGTCCCGCGACAAAGGGTTCGCGCCCCGTTCATCTACCATCTACTATCTTCTTTTTTTCCAACGCTTTTTAATAACTTTCTTGTTTTGGACGTCTAAATAGTAATATGTTGCCACAGCAAACAAAGTTATTGCAGCAGCAGATTCTACGTCCATTTCGCGGCGGTGTACGCGTGAACGCCGCGCGAAGGGGGCGCGAACCCTTTGTCGCGGGACAAAATACCGACTCTGATCGGGGAACAGGCGCGAACGCGCGTGATCCCCGCGAAAACCCTCCACATTCACGTTCACGCTTGTTCTCGGAGCTTTACGGCACTAATGTGGAGCCGCCATTAAACTATATAACATGAAAGTTTGCGCGTTCAAAGTCGCGGGCACCAGCTTGTCTATAACATAAAAAGCAAAATACTACAACCACCAACTCGCCTGGTGATAAGCGAAAATGTGGTCGAAGATGAAGCACGCAGACTTAGAATATACCCATTCAAACTGGCTTCAAACGTCGTCTCATACACAATTTTACATAGTAACAGTACTTTTTTATTGTACAATCGGTACAAAATTTGAGCCCTTTACCTTATGAGCGTGGTGTTGACTCGAGTAATGGGACGGCAGACCCTCCGCGTATGAAGCTTGCGCGATGGGTAACACCTGGAATAATAATAAAAGTTTTTTTTCCAAAAGGCAATAAAAAATATATTAGTTCATAAAAATGCTATAGATGCCTATTGGCCTTGCGAATAAAACTACTACTAATTTGCTCTCGTGATGACAAAATCTATGTACAATAGTTGCGGTGGGTTTTCATACAAGGCGATATGGTCGCGGTGTCTAACCTAATAAAGGTTTTTTTTTTATGGGAAATAGGTAATGCTTGCGTTTGACCGCCAGCGCGCATGTTGTTAAGCGATGATGCGGTCTATGATGGAGTACGCTCGCCTAGAAGAAACCGATTCACTCGCAACTTCAGATTAGTGACTATCGGGGAACACAAGGTCTGATCTTTAAAGTCTTGACAATGTAATAAATCATGTATCATCATCATCAGCCAGAAGACGTCCACTGCTGAATATAGGCCTCCCCCTTTAACTTCCACACTGAACGACATCCTGCCATCTGCATCCACTGGATGCCCGCGACTCTCACAATGTCGTCGGTCCATCTAGTGGGAGGCCTACCTACGCTGCGTCTTCCCGTTCGCGGTCTCCACACAAGAACCTTTCTTCCCCATCGGTTATCAGTTCTTCGAGCGATGTGGCCTGCCCATTGCCACTTCAACTTGCAGATTTTAATAGCTTTGTCGGTGACTCTGGTTCTTTGGCGAATATCTACGTTCCGAATTTTATCGCGCAAAGAAACTCCGAGCATAAGCTCTCTCCATTGCTCGTTGTGTGACTCTGAGTTTTTCCAAAAGGCCAACAGTTAAGGACCACGTCTCAGTCCCATATCATATAAATCATGTATATAGGTCCTTTATAGGTAGGTTTTATAAGTAGTGAAATACCTTGGCGCAGCGGGCTGCGGAGAAGCGCACGTCGGTGGCGAGCGCCAGGTGCAGCGCCCCGGGCTCCGCGTCCGGCGGCGCGCCCATGAACACCGGCGTCAGCGCACGGGCCGCGTTACTCCACGACCACGCTGACGGAAGCTAGAATCATTTATTACTTACTGTTACCTATTCCAATGTTTTTTCAAAGGTTTATTTCCTATTATTATTTTCCATAAAACCTTCTTCATTTTTTAAATGGTTTATCAGCATCTTTTCCTATTATTCTTTTCCATAAAACTTTCTTCAGACTGTTACGAACATTTCAAAACCTGGCAGCCATATTACAAGCTTTGCTTAGTTTGAGGTCAGATAACCATGTGTGCCATAATGTCCCAGTTTTTTTTATGACGATGATGGTTAGAGGTCTAACTATTTTGATCTTTCTGTGGTCTTTTGCAATAGCAGATATTTATGTACTGACCTCAAAGAAAGATGTGGTCATGGCGTATTTCCCAACGTTGTCGTCGAAGCCTTCGTCGAGCGCCTTGTCGACATGCCCCTGCAGGAAGGCGCGGAACGACGCACGCCCACCCCCCGCTTCCTCACCCTCCGCACCAACACCCGCACACTAGCGAAATGAAGAGCAACCGATGTAAATCACAATATTTAGATCAAAGGTTTATTTAAGAGCTCTTCTCGTCTGCAGCCCTCTCGCTCGAACATTTTCACATTATAGAAGATTGAAAATCAGCGTAAATTTCCAAAAAATTACATAATAATCGCAACATTAAAAACAAAGAAATTGACAATTTAATACATTAAAATTTGGTGTAGATAGATAGATAGATAAAAACTCTTTATTGTGTACACCAGAAATAAAAATTACAAACAGATAGAAAACACTTACGAGCTAGTGCCACAAGTGGCGGCCTTATCGCTAAAAGTGATCTCTTCCAGGCGTACCTAGGTCACAGAAAATAGAAGGGCTAAATTCTCACTTCAGTGACCTAGGTAGTGTTTTTTTGCTTATTACCATATTCTCGGAAGATCCCCCTTAAATCACTAGTTGCACTCCACGGTTTCACCCGCTATCGTACAGGAACCAGTAAGGTAAAAAGATCTTAGACATGAACCGTATTTTGATTCGGAACTAAACGCCCGTTCCGGCTTCGCACGGGTGGAGATTTATTATAACATTTTATTCATTTATTCATAACATTCTAGTAATAAATATAGCCTATTACTCAGGCATAATGTAGCATTCTAATGGTGGTCGCATTTTTTAAATCGGTCTAGTAGTTTTTGAGTTTATTCGTTACAAACATCCAAAAATACAAATCTTTCGGTACAAGGTACCTCTTCTTAACTCTTAATATAAGGTACCTCCATATCAAAATTACATTGAACCGTTCAGCCGTTACGGAGTTGAGTGCGGACAAACATGCACACATGCAAAACAATACACAGGTCGTCTGCTGTGTCCATGCTGTGTTAGTTCGACAAAAGGCTGTGGCGGCAACACCGTACCACCACAGCTGCGCCACATGCCCGTCGGTGATTGGCCGAAATGTCGGACGGACCAAACACACAGACTGCGACCAGCAAGGGAACGAGATGGTCGGAAGTAGAGATGATTGTTAAAGTATTATTGTATGAGAACGCATTAAAGCTTATCGTGACCATGAAGTCTTTAATTACAAATACAACTGCGAGAGGAACGTTGCCCGCCGGTCGGGCGACGCTTCTTCTATAATGGTGACCCCGACGTGATTCTATAAAGCTTTAGGCCTGATGCGTTCCCACCCGCTACGCTATTTTACCATATCTCCATTATTTATTTGATCAGAGGGTTTGACAGTTCAAAGTGAATCGAAAAATTGGGATGTATCAATTCAGCTAAATAAATAGCCTCACCAGTGCAACCAGCCCCCGCACTAGTGCGCTCACGTCCCGCGCGTTCCCGCACTCGCTGTCCGCGCTCATGTACACAAACTCTTCGTTCTTCGGTATCGCGAATAGAGATTTAGCGCTGTAATAGAAATAAGAAAAAATTTATGGAAGTATACATATAGTTTCCCTTAAACACGTTGCCATAGACACACATATTTTTCTTTTATTTTATTCTTAGAACAGAGATTTTGTTTTTTATTTTACGTGGAAAACAAACAGCTCCTAATTAACACAGTAGATACGAGATAAAGGTTATAGGTATAACATACACAGATACACGTTAAACACACCTCTTTTTGGGTCGAAGGTTAAAAAAAAACTAAATCAGTTCGGCCTGTGGGATCCGATAACCGATGGGGAAGAAAGGTTCTTGAATGGAGATCAGGAACCGGAAGACGCAACGTAGGTATCCCACTAGATGAACCGACGACATTGTGAGAGTCGCGGGCATACAGTCAATGTAGAGGGCAGGCTTTTGTTAAAGGGGGAGGCCTATGTTCAGCAGTGGACTTCTTCTGGCCGATGATGCTGATGCTGTGGGAACTAAGATGCCACACAGATAAACATATGTTTTATGCCATTGGTGGCAAACCGGCAGACGGGCCTTAATTGAACACGCACGTAACACGACGTGTTAAGTTAAAGTAAAAAAATAATTGCCTCTATTCCTTTGGAAATTAAGGCCAACTTTTTGAGGTTAACTTAACGCGCCGCGCTTCGAACAAGTGGGTAGGTAATTATTCTAAGGCGCCGCGTTAGAGTTACGAGTATATTTGTATCGTTCGCGCAAAACTTTATGAGCCCTCTGAAGTTAGGCCCAGTGGCTGCGCAGTACGCATATTATAGGTATCCGAGGGACTTTACAGGGCGTCGGGGAGGCCTCGCGCCTAACTTCAGATGGCTCATAAAGTTTTGCGCGAACGATAGTTATGGATTAGGGGCCAGTCTCGAGTCACACCGACAATTTTAGTATAGTTTATTTGTTTGAATTGGATATGAGCTACTGTTTCCGTTTACCTACCTACTGCGGCATTCCGAACTCAAGGTCGGCGCGGCGGCGGCGGTCTCGCGTCATCAACATCATCCGATTCACTTTCCGGGAAACTCCCGCGCCCAGAGATTCTCAAATAGTTTCTAACAACTTTATAATTATAATTTTTTGGCAAATAAATCCAAATCTCTTATATATATAGTTTCCCCGGATTTGTCCTAGTTTAGAGGACATCCGGGGAGCATACAGGCGGGGCTTCGTTTGTAGTCCCGGTTTAAAAATTTAAAGTCTTGGGCCACCCGCGACACACACTGTGCCCGCACGCCGCGATTTTTACACTATGTTTTAAAAAACGTGTTGACATGTCCGGGTTCTGTACCCTTAGTACAAGATTTGATAGTTTTCGAAAACTTTTTTCGTTTTCGTATTGTTCCATACATTTTAGTAAAGCGCCTTCAGCGGAAACGCGGAGGAACTAAAACCTGTAGTAATCGACAGTATAGGTTGCTTCACTCAGTTACGGAATAAGTTTTCGTTTAGCTTTCAGCCCAGCAATGTATGGAACATAACGAAAACGAAAAAAGTTTTCGAAAACTATCAAATCTTGTACTAAGGGTACTGGGCTCTAAAAGCCGAGGTTTTCACGCGTATTGTCTTGGTTGCCAAATTTTTGCAATGGCGACCCAACTTTAATCGTAATATGATTGTAAAAAAAAAACTTTGATCTTAATAATTATATATGATCAAAGTTTTTTATTTTTTTTATTATTATCTACAAGTCATATTTTGGGTACATGGGACAATAATAGAGAATAATTTATATTATTTAGTTAGATTTTTATGATATATATTTTTTCTTTTGGCGTAGTAACGTAATTTTTTTTTTAATAGGTACAAAACAGTTTCATTTATAGTATTATATACTTACCAACTCGTTCTTCATTGAATCACTACGACGTTCGAAGTCCGGGGAGGACGATGCGGCGAGTCATTCATCAGTTGTGTGCCGCTCAATATTATAGTGTGCGTTTTTAGAACTATATGTCAGTGTATGCAATACGTGTTTACCTCGCCCCCTATAGTTTTTGGCAGACTTTTTTCGGTACTAGCTCGAGTTCAGAGTTGCCAGACGTCCCGATTTTTAAATCAAAATTAAATGTCCCGCGCGGGACAGGCTCAGTCCTACTTTTCGGGGATAACTCGACCGTACGTGCAGCGATAGGGTAAATCTGATTTAAAATATCATAATTTTATTAAAATACATCTTCTATGGCCATTTTTGCTATTTATTGTCACGTAAACGTAATTTGAACTCAAATAAAAAGATCAATATTTAAAAACTTCTGATTTTAATATATGTTTTACTATGTCCCGCTTTCGACTAAAGAATCCCGCTTTTTCATTCAATAAATTCCAAAATCTCGACTTCGCAAAAAAAAAATTGGCAACGCTGACGAGTACCTAAGGCAAATTCGAGGTACGTATGATCAAAGATGGAGAGCAAAACTATCGTTGCTAACATAATACCTAGGTCAATGCAAGATTTTCGCTGCTCCTTTTGAATTGACTATAATATCTTAAATTGACTATAGCTGATAAAACAATTTACGAATATGTCACCGAATAAAAAGTTTGAGAAATAATGACAGGAAATTTATGATAACTAGTATAGTGATGTGCTGTGCTTGAATGTACATATATCGACACAAATACAGTTTAATCGGATAGGAATCGAGTTGCCTTTCGATTTCTACTTTACGTAACACCTACTCCGAGTATATGCTCTGTCCCCAAGGAAGTTAACCAGTTCCAAACTGTACCTATAATTATACCTAAATATTTTGGTAAATATGCGAGTAAGTTTACACCCGTACGAAGCGCTTTGATTCCACTTCTATCGTGTGTGAACTACTAGTCTGTGGATTGCGCTGCTTGAATGGCTGCTTGCTCCCTGATAGTTACAAACTGGGTGTCTTCAAAACACGAGTGAATCGGTTTCTTCTAGACAAGCGTGCTCCATCATAGACCGCATCATTACTTAACGTCAGGCGAGTTGGCGGTAGCTGCTTTAGTAAATAACGATGGATGAAACGAATAAATTATTATTTAATTTAATGTATTATTAAAATATTTTTTTCATACATTTTAGTAGAACAGTGTCCTGGAGAAGTTTGACTTGTAACTATGACTTGTTACTAACAAAGTATTGTATTGTAAAAAAAAAAAACATTACTTTGTTGACTGCGATTTTCAACCGACGAAAAAAGAAATCCATAATTCGACTGTATGTTTTTTTATTTAACTATATCATCTTCAATTATAAACCAATTTTAATGATTATTTTTTAGGGTTCCGCAGTACTACAAGTACAAGAAACCCTTATAATTTCGATCTATCCGTCCGTCCTAATCCTTTAGAACCTTCTAACTCTAGGTATTATGGTAAGTGCATGACACTTTGCACAAACACAGTTTTGGTACTTACTTATAGATCTCAATTTTACGAGTATACAAAAAATAATAATTATGCATTTTAGGAGTGAATCTGGTACATGTGAAATAGGGATACAGTTTCTTGTCTTCGCTGCTCCCCCTCGTGTGAGGTGTCATATAATTGGTCTTTAGAGATGAAGGTAAGGTTTCCGACATAATTTTTTTAGGGTTTCGTACCCAAAGGGTAAAACGGGACCCTATTACTGTGCCTACGTTGTCTGTTCATCGGTTTGTTCGTCCTAGCTTTTAACGACAGTATCGTTCGCGCAAAACTTTATGAGCCCTCTGAAGTTAGGCGCGAGGCCTCCCCGACGCCCTGTAAAGTCCCTCGGATACCTATAATATGCGTACTGCGCAGCCACTGGGCCTAACTTCAGAGGGCTCATAAAGTTTTGCGCAAACGATATCTTTCGAATCGTATGAGATAACCAGTTTAAAATTTCACGGAATATGTATGTAATATTACGTTACGGCAGATTAAATAAGAAATAATAATAAGGTTAAAACTAAAGAAGGTCCCCATACATCAAACGTATTTTTGTATTTCTCTAGTGTAAAAACGGTCATACGTACAAGCGTCAAACTTGGCATAATTATAGTACACACTCTAAAGTATAACAACAAATAATAAATAATGGCGAGGTGCAAGTCGGCGATAAATTTCTGTTCATTACAAGTTAAGCAACTTATTGGGTTCCTTGGACGACCTTATTGTGTTTTTCACCGAATCGAAATTGTATTTTACTAATTTTGAAGTCGGTTTTTAAATAGGTAATTATTGTATTTTTTGGTGGTACGGAACCCTCAGTGCACGAGCCTGACTCGCACTTGGCCAGTTTTGGAAATATGGCCAGCCAAAGTAGCAAAAAAATGATGCCCCGCTGCATGTCCTATCAATTTCTTATTTTTTTTTATTTACATAATTTAAATGCCGTTATGCCGTCTTGGAAGTGCCCATCAGCAAGCTGATTGCTTTGCACAATCCAAAAAAAGTTGGAACATAGTTCAATACAAATGTGAAAATAGAACTAGTTTTTTTTTTATTTGAGTGTCTGCCAGTTTTCAACTGTCACTGTCAGTTGAAAGTGATTCTCCCTAGGGCTGAAATGTATTACTTTCAACCTTCTCCTGAGGCAACTTCAGACCTACTTTCCGAGTATGAGTAATGAAAAAGTGTTTTATTCACGTTACAAGCGGCTGGTACAAAAACTGTGGGAAATACTTGCTAGTAGGTAGGTATACTACTGCAGCATAGTTATTATCGACTATTTGATTTAAAGTATTTCAAGTCGATTCGATTTTATAACTTTGTAATGGCATGGCACAGCACTACCACATTTGCATGACTCAAAGTGGGAAACTCCGAAACTTAATTAAATACAGCGCGATTCTCTGTACAGATGGACAAATGATGGAACTAGAAACTTTCTAGGACTAGTTCTTAGTTTTGTTCAGAAAATACGTTAGTGGCGCCCCCATTCAACTCTAGAGAAAAGATAGTCACATTGTGATAAAATAAAATTATTGTTTGTGTTCTGTTGTGTACTGTACAATCGGTCGAGTACTTATCTCTTCTGCAAATTCTGCAATTGCATCCTGCCTGCCTATGGTGTGTAAATTATGTAATACTTAATTTTATACTTCATTACTACATCACATGCTCTGAAGTGTTCTGTTTGCACAGCTCAGTTAGTGGATATTACTCGATAAAACGTGATAAATTTCCCTTCAATAATATAATTCAATAATTGACTGTCATCCATAACATTTCTACAATCCAAGTTCACACCCACTAAACAATATACATAATAGATAGTTGCATGTGCCTCATTGAAAGTGTCTAACGAACTAAAAGCGTTCCATCAAGTAAAATAAAAATGTTTAGAAAACATCGTAGTACTAATACCTCGGAATGCTTGAAACCAAGAGGTGAGGACCTTGAGAACTTGCCGCAAGTATTGGCCATACAGAAGAAAAAATTATTAATTGCGATCAACAGAACCAATGACGGAACAAACGGGAATATCAGCCAAGAGGATGAACAGTTAGTGAAACAAGTTACTGAGACCCTACACACATTACTGTATCCATTGAGGACTCCTCCATCACGGCAGTGGAATGCTTCCCAAGCGAGTATGTATATAAAAAAAGTATTGGACAAGCACAAACTTTTCGAGCTATCAAATTACTTGGAATGTGCAAAATTCGCGTGTGAGATTTATTCTATGAAAACTTTACAGTTTACCGAACAAGCTGTCGGAATTTCCTTCCGTGATTGTATCACATACTTACTAGTACATGCCAGACAGTTTGGCGACCCAACCAAACCCATATTCCAAATCAAAGCTTTAACGAACCAAGTGACTCAATCCGGTGACGATTCTGTTCGGCTGGTGCCACGGCAACAGTCACAAAACTCTTCAATTGTGAATAAGGCGAAAACACTGATCGTAGAGTTAGAGCTGGCCTACGATGAGACCAAGTTCCAGGCTTTGAATGCTTTGGCTACTTCATTTGTTCTTCTGATACTAAGGCGGTTAATGAAAAAGTCCAGTACTCTTACTCATTCAGATTACTATAAGTCATGTATATTTCTAGTTATAGAAGTTTATCTGAATACAGATGATGAGAAGACAAAGAAAAATATACAAGATACATGCCTGAAGTACATGGAATGGTACGATATGAAACTGCCATGTTTGTTTTTCAAAGTGGTTGATTTGTACGGCATCGACGCGGGTGAACTTTGGGACCTCTTGAGCTCTGTCAAGAGTAGGAAAATATCAAATTCTCTGATTCACTTGTCGACGGAGTATTATGAAAATTATCAGCTGTCAAAGGCTGATCCTTCACAAAGCCCGCGTTGGTTTGCATACTGCCGTATGTTTGACAATGATTTTTATACAAGGCTGTCAGACATCGAGAATGTATGCATCTGTGCAGTGCTTGGTAATCTCATTGATATGACGAACACTTTTAAAGAGCCAGCCTACACATGTCCTGATGATGCTGACCATGTGAATGAGTGGGCTAAGCAACAAGCTGCAGAAATGTTTACCAAAATTAATAAGTAAATGTTACATTGACGACGACAAGGAAGCTAAAGGAGTTCAACACAATTACAATTTATTTAAACCTTTACCACAGAATAAATAAAGTACAAGTACAGAAGGTTCACTCCGCAAAAGCATTTAAATAGCGCTAACTACCTACTGCTATATTAACCTAGAAGTTGCCTCTCATATAACTCTTGTCGCGTTGTTTTTGTCTATCGCGTGGCAGCGGGCATGGCAAGTCCGACCTGTCGACTAGCTGACGACTGTAGCTTCATACCTAAAGTGCGGAGTGCTCCAGGCCTGCCTTTACAGCCTTATTACAAAACACGGTTTAACTTTAGTGCTGGGATTAGTACCAGATTTAAACCATGGACTAAAATAAACGTTATTACAAAACGAAGTTTTTCACTAAACCACAGATTATCTATGGTTCTAAAGGTAAACCACCGAGAACCCTAGTATATCTATGGACTAACTTCGGTACATTCTCTTTGTTCGGTTCGGTACTAATAGATTTTGACGGGAAGTGTTGTCAATTTGTTTCGTTTTGAGGTTAGCGTGCTTGTTTTAACAACTATAAATCATGATTTTGTCTCTATAAATAAAGAAAAATGAACATTGATTTAGAAGAAAAAATGAAATTCGCTTTCACCAAATGGAGGTTCGTAGAGCGCTCCGCAATCTTGACGTGAACAAAGCCAGTGGCTGGATGGTACTCCAGCCATAGTTCTGAAGACATGTGCACCTGAATTTCTCCTATACTGACACGCCTCTTTCGTCTCTCGCTTGAGACTGGTCAAGTGCCGATGTCATGGAAGCTGCAACCTGTGCGCAAGAAAGGTAGTCATGCCGAACCTATCAACTACAGGTCAATCTCGGTCAAGTCCATTCTCTGCAAGACTATGGACCGTGTCCTCAACAACAGTACCCTTAGTACAAGATTTGATAGTTTTCGAAAACTTTTTTCGTTTTCGTTTTGTTCCATACATTGCTGGGCTAAAAGCTATTCGAAACCTTCTTTCGTAATCGGCAGTATAGGTTGCTTCACTCGAGTGAAGCAACCTATACTGCCGATTTTAGTTCTTCCGCGTTTCCGCTAGAGGCGCTTTGCTGAAATGTATGGAACAATACGAAAACGAAAAAAGTTTTCGAAAACTATCAAATCTTGTACTAAGGGTACAGGCTCCTGGCGTATCTGTAAGCTAATGTTTTCCTCGGAAATCTCCGCGGGAATAGGTGGTGGTACACACACCACTGTGACACAATAATATGAAATACTTAAGTAGTTAGATTCATACATAGATTTTGTAGCAAAAATTTATTTTAGGTCTGTGGTTATGTGTAAATTTATTAATTTAGTTAATTTTTCTTAGTTTCTAATAAATCTATTTCTTACTTAAGCTTTTATTTTTTATTTTGATATTTCAATATTATTACTATGTTATATCTAAGTCCCTCTTCTAATGTCCCAGATATTTATTTATTATTTATTTTATTTATCTCCAACAGCGTGCCTTTTTTTTATTTATATTACTTTCGATTATTGATTCTCTAGTTTCCTTTCTGTGAAAAATATTAATATTAGTTCATCTTAAAAAATATCTATAATGCAAAACTTTAATGCAAGTCTAGTACGTATAGTATTATAGTTTTATTTCTATGTTCTGTAAAGTTGCTTATTACATAATTTTATATTGTCTGTTTTTTTATATAACTGAAAACAATTTAGGTAGGTAACATGTTATGAGAAGGTAGCAATAAACAGTATTTAATACATATTATGCAAATGTTTTATTCTACCTGGTTCTACAGTACATTCAGATGTTGTCCTATCTAGGTTTGTCTATCTAGGTTTGTCCTATCCATACTTCCATATTATTTTAATATTATAAATGCGAAAGTAACTCTGTCAGTTTGCTACATAATCAAGGCTAAACGGCTTAACCGATCTCAATTAAATTTTGCGAGATAATAATAGTATGTATCATAAGGACGGACATAACAGTTAGGCTATTTTTTTCTGAAGAAATCGCGGACGAAGTTGCGTTTACAGCTAGTAATAAATAAATACGAAATTTTCACTATTGTGTTTAATTTATTTACATTCCCAATCATCTGTTGACAATATTACAAATGAATCACGATTTAGTTCCGTAAAAGTGCTAATAGACGTGTAGATTTGGTTGACGGACCCCCGTCTGACCAACGGCAGAGAAAGAGAAAATTTTCTCATTATCTCCCGTTGGTTGAACGGTGATCCGTCTACCAAATCCGTCGCGACTGTTAGCTACTTTAGGGGTAATTTTAGTCATAATATAGCAACACCTAAGACAAAACTATTGCTATTGGCTATGTCTTAGGTGTTGACTATTGCCATGGCATTATGAGGTATCCAGTTGCCAATAAATTAAAAAAAAACTATTGCTATCTAAAAGGAGCACGCGGTGACTACTTCTGCAGTGTAAATATTCAAAGGTGTTCAAAAACCTTACGTTTTAATGTGTTTTATTCACGTTACAAGCGGCTAGTACAAAAACTGTGGGAAATACTTGCTAGTAGGTAGTACCTATTACTGCAGCATTGTTATTATCGACTAATCGATTTAAAGTATTTCGAGTCGATTCGATTTTGTAACTTTGTAATAGCACAGCACTACCGCATTCGCATAACTCAAAGTGGGAAACCCCGGAACATAAACAAATACAACGCGATTCTCTTTAGAGGTGGACAAATGATGGAACTTAAAACTTTCTAGGACTAGTTGTTAGTTTTGTTCAGAAAATACGCTAGTGGCGCCCCTATTCAACTCTAGAGAAAAGCTAGTCACATTGTGTTAAAATAAAATTATTATGTTCTGTTGTGTACTTCTCTAATCTCTTCTGCAAATTCTGCAATTGCATCGTGCCTGCCTGTGGTGTGTAAATTATGTAATACTTAATTTTATACTTCATTTCATTACCACATCACATGCTCATGCTGGAGTGTTCTGTTTGCACAGCTCAGTTAGTTAGTGGATATTACTCGATAAAACGTGAAAAACTTCCCTTCAATAATTTACTGTCATCTGTAACAATCCAAGTTCACACCCACTAAACAATATTATACATTATTTACATCATATTATTTATAGATAGTTGCCTGTGCCCCATTGAAAGTGTTTAACGAACTGAAAGCGTTCCATCAAGTAAAATAAAAATGTTTAGAAAACATCGTAGTTCTAATACCTCGGAATGCTTGAAACCAAGAGGTGAGGAGATTGAGAACTTGCCGCAAGTGTTGGCCATACAGAAGAACAAATTATTGATTGCGATCAACAGAACCAATGACGAAACAACCGGGAATATCAGCCAAGAGGACGAACAGTTGGTGAAACAAGCTACTGAGACCCTACACACATTACTGTATCCATTGGGGACTCGTCCGTCACGGCAGTGGAATGATTCCCAAGCGAGTATGTGTGTAGAAAAACTGTTGGACGAGTACAAACTTTACGTGCTATCAAAATACTTGGAATGTGCAAAATTCGCGTGTGAGATTTATTCTATGAAAACCTTACAGTTTACCGAACCAGGCATGCGAAGTTCCTTTCGTAATTGTATCCCATACTTACTAGTACATGCCAGACAGTTTGGCGACCCAACCAAACCCATATTCCAAATCAAAGCTTCAGCGAACCAAGTGACTCAATTTGGTGCAGATTCTGCTCGGCTGGTGCCACGGCAACAGTCACAAAACTCTTCAATTGTGAATAAGGCGAAAACACTGATCGTAGAGTTAGAGCTGGCCTACGATGAGACCAAGTTCCAGGCTTTGAACGCTTTGGCTACTTCATTTGTTCTTCTGATACTAAGGCGGTTAATGAAAAAGTCCAGTACTGTTATTCGTTCACACTTCTACACGCCAAGTATAATTCTAGTTATAGAAGTTTATCTGACTACAGATGATGAGAAGACAAAGAAAAATTTACAAGATACATGCCTGAAGTACATGGAATGGTACGATATGCAACTGCCATGTTTGTTTTTCAAAGTGGTTGATTTGTACGGCATCGACGCGGGTGAACTTTGGGACCTCTTGAGCTCCGTCAAGAGTAGGAAAATATCAAATTCTCTGATTCGCTTGTCGACGGAGTATTATGAAAAATATCAGCTGACAAAGGCTGATCCTTCACAAAGCCCGCGTTGGTTTGCATACTGCCGTGTGTTGGACAATGATTATCATACAAGGCTGTCAAACAAAGAGAATGTATGCATCTGTTCAGTGCTTGGTAATCTCATTGATATGACGAACACTTTTGAGGAGCCAGCCTACACCTGTCCTGATGATGCTGACCATGTGAATGAGTGGGCTAAGCAACAAGCTGCAGAAATGTTTACCAAAATTAATAAGTAAATGTTACATTGAGGACAAGGAAGCTAAAGGAGTTCAATACAAAAGCCTTGAAAGTTTTTAACACACAATAATATTACTTGCATAGTTGGTAGATAATTGTTTGTTTTCTTTTTACCCACAATGTATGGAGAAGTTGTATATGTTTAGGGTTTGGAAGATACAGGAGTCGTGAGGTCACAGTTCGTGGCGAACAATTATAGTCTGTTCACAAAGAAAGACTTATATAGGACAGGACACACTATCTGATTTTGATGATTCTTTTTTTATTTGAAAGCTGGTGCTTCTTGTGTGGTCCCATTTCAATTTGGTCCAGTTCTGAAATTTAGTTTGAAGTCTGTTTTTTAGGTATATTGAACCGCGTTAAAAGCCTAGATAATTACTGTAATGTATAATGTTATCCTTGTTTTTATGGTATTTAATAAAGAGTTATTGTATTGTATTCTGATCTGAGGTTCAGACAAAAACACGCTTCCACATAAACTTTCACGAATGATATGAGTACCCATGATTGGAAACTTACCAAACATTAGTGATGATCCGAGCTTTCCTCAGTATAAAGTATAGTTGGTCCTCAGTAGCATGCTCCAGCCTCTTCAACGCTTGTGGGTTTCGCCTTAGAGGCGCCGGTGCTCGCCTGAAGTGAAACAGCAGTCGTGGGCAGCACGTCCGCCCATGGGACTCCCATGTGCCTGTAGCTTGTATGTCTGAGAGGGCCTCTGTGATATGGGGTGTTAGCTCTGTTCTGAAAATGAAAAGTATTTTAAATATCACTTTATCAAAATTCGCGTGATGATACATTGTAAACTATAATATGACTGCCCCAGTGGCTCAGTTGGTAGTGAACCTATACTTTCTGTGCTTGGGGGCGTGGGTTAGATTCCCACCTAGGACAGACATTCATGTGATGAACATTTGTGTTTGTTCTATGTCTGGGTGTACGTATAACAGTCTCTGGCAGCCATATTACAAGCTTTGCTTAGTTTGTGTAATGTCACAGTCACAGAATCAGAATTATTTATTGACATATTGAAACAAAATATTAACATTGTAAAGTAATTATTAATACAGCTTACAATATGTCTCGTAGTTTCACAAAAATTATCATTTCACAGATCACAGATAATGCAATTGTCATAGTTTATTTTAAATATGTTTAGAACTTTGACCGGTAATAGGCTTGTGTCCATGTTTCATTTAAAACAAATAGCAGGCTTACCACCATGTCCAATATACATACATGGATTTCTAATTGAAAGTAGTGGGGGTGATAAGACCTGCACTGACATCCCGCTTGGGGTGCATTTGCCCCTGCCAGCCTACACAAACCAGCCGAGCTCCTAAAATAACAGAGCACGGCTTTGGGTCGCTGACTAAACGATTCTACTCCTATTTCGCTAGGTGTCGTGGTATTGCATGGAGACTTGTTATATACACTTGTTGTTGTACATGTATATTGGGCATGGTTATGACATGTATGTCTGTAAGTCTTTGATCACACATAACTTGAGCGCTGTTAAATTAATTTTAGATGATGGTGCCATCCCCATTCATATTAGTATTCAGGGCTTACCTGTAAGCATCTATAGCTTTAAACAACTGCAAGTATCCAAGATCAAATGTGGATGTAGGAGAGGAGAGCACCACAATATGACACAACTGGAACAGCAGTGCAATGATCTTGCAGGAGTCTGCAGCGAGCTCTCCAGATGCCACTAACCAATGTGCAGCGTCTGCATCCTTCTCAGTGCTCTTGGAGTTATCATCGAGGTTCGTTGCAAGGTCTGCCAGCCGTTTAGTATCGAGATATGTCACTGCGTGGAGGTATAGTACGCCTCTGCGCTCATCCCAGTGACATTCTATCCCATTCTACAAACAAAATTATATAGATGATACATTTTTTGCATATACACTTAGGAATATAATTTTGAAAGGCTAGAAACTAAGGTCTACCTCGCCACTTTGAACCGTAGGTAGAAGTGGAGTAGTTTTGTTAGGGCATCTATATGGAGATTTCCCTATAATTCCTACAACCACAATACGTTGTTTTTTTGAAAATTCGGGTATATCGGTTATTGAGAACACAGTCATATTTATTTATTATAACAATCTGAAAGCAACTGATAGTAGAACCTTCATCACTTTAATTTGGTTTTGTATGGTACTTTAAAAAAAACATATATTAATTTGAATATTTATTGATTTCCATTCACTATCTATCCACTTTTTAGGTTAATATTTTGTTTACAAATTCCTTTTCTTTTATGACCAATTGACCATGGATACAAGGTCCTTCAGTCGTAATAGTAACAAGTTTACAAGTAATAGCGTCAAATAAGTCTGACTTAAGTAAAGTAAGCCACGGCTATGATTTTATGTTAATTGTGAATATACATATTAACAAAAAAAAAAAAACACAATTCAACCGTCTACCTGTTGCCGTTATTAATATCGAGCAAATACAAACAAAAAAATCACGTATGCTGTATTTATTCTGATTTTTAGTATTTGTTGTTCTTAACGGCAACCGAAATAAGAATAATAATTTATAGAATAATTTATTGAGCATACACAAACATCATTTTATCACCATATAAAGCATGCAACTAAATGTCCTAATTGACAATCCTGGTAGGATGACCTAGACTTAAATACATATTCTGTGAAAATTTCAATTGTCTAACTATCACGGTTCATGAAATACAGCGTGACAGGCGGACATACAGATAGACAGACAGACGGACGGACAGCGAACACACGGTCTTAGTAATAGGGTCCCGTTTTACCCTGTGGGTACGGAACCCTAAAAATGGGTTGTTGTATTGGCGTGGATTCGTAGACGTACCATGTTCGTACCACAGACCTAAAATTTTGTTCGTACAGTGATTTACTTATGTCATCCAGTCAGCTGTGTTTGACGTTTGTTGTTCGATTCGATTTGTTTTGCGTTCGACCTTGAACGTTAATTCGATTCGCCTTTCGAAAATAATTCATTTCCTAAGTCAAAGCAAAGCTTTCACGGGGTGATACTGTAATAAGTAGTTATCGCTCGCAGTTATGCAGTATTGCACGTGGCCATCGTAGCTGCGAAGGGGCTAACATTACTTGATTGATAAGTTATCAGTGAAGCTTTTCGTTTCGGCGTATACCGCGGGAATAACATAGCTTATCTTTAAAAATGACATCAATAACTGAAGATATCTGCGAATTATTGGACAGCTACAATGGAAGAGACAAGGTATCGTACACGGAAGTTATTTAGCCTTGGTATTTTAAACTTAAAACCAGATTTTCTAGTGAATACAAGTGAATAACCTGATATTAGTTATATTTCCTTGTCTCCATTGTACTGCTGACCAACCTCAAAAGATGTACCAATTGTAGTTAAATATCATGATGATTTATTAGTCAACATCATCTGTAGGCTTCCATATGGTTCTGCAAGCCTATCATGTTAGCTGTTACCTGTTACGATTAAATTTTATCCACTCTTTTATCCTGCGAGAAAAAGACAGACATCCATATACTTAGGTGCTTACTACCTTTGACCTAGTCAAAGCCTACTGTCACATTTATGCAAGGATATAGAAAGTAGAAGACAACATTTTATAATGGCACTTGTAGTATTGCCTGCTAAGGTAATCTAGTCCAGGTGCAACCTACAATGGTGTCAATATCATTGACACCTAGCAGCTGGAAGATCAATACTTCTCTTGTCTTGCCTCGCCCACGGCTCCCAACATAACTCCACTTGTCATCACTACTCTTAGCAAGGCGCCTACCATATTGTCCTCATTATTATAATCAGCCTATCTAAGACCAATGCTGGATACAGTGGGGTTAGTACGAGAACTTGCGAAAAAATTAATGTTAAATTTTCCATACATTTTGCTATCGTTTACGTAATGATAACTTTTTCGCAAGTGCTTGTACTAAGGCCACAGGTTCTCCCTAGGCACTCCACTCAGCCCGATCAACGGGTTTTAGCTTTCAGTCACTACCAGCTGTCTTACATACAGGGTGTAAGGGCAAGGCTCCCAAAAACGAAAACTGATGATAGTACAGGCACAAGAAATGCCATGTTTAATTATTATTTTTTATGTTCACAATGTACTACAAAAGAAATATCACCGAACGACCTGCGCCTCGCGCACGGTTGTATGGTTATTGCTGGTTTGCATTGCAACATACATCCTAAACCACGAAAACATCAAGTATAAGGCAAATGGTTATTGGTATTTGATTATGTTTGGATAGTATAATAATAGCATTTCTGCTTCAGGAGTGTTTCTATCACATGCAGTAGGTATATCTTCACTTCGAGTCTCAGAGTCTTATGCTATGTTTGCCGACGGTTATCGATAATAGTAGTATGTGCTAGTGATCACTTTGTAATTTTAGGTGGTACGTCTCGCATGCTATGCATTTAAACTGTATGGTTGTGTGAGAGATGATAAGTCGTGGCAAGCTGCAGGGTCACGTCTCTCCAATGCCAGGCTCATGCTGCGACTCTTCGATGATATACCGATGATCAGGCACACCTATACCTATGGATTAGGTCGACATGTGAGTATTTATATTTATATTATATTTGAGTTACAATGACAGTCTGATGGCTTAACAAGCGTGTTCTGAATCATGCCAACAGAGCTAATGAGAACCAACACACCATAAAGAATCGTTCTTTGTACTGTGCTGAGAATTTAAATGGGCTTAAAAAGTGAAAGAATAAAGAAGGCGAAAGTTTGTGTGTGTATGTTTGTTACTCTTTCACGCAGAAACGGCTGGATGGATTTGGATGAGATTTAGAATATAAATAACGGGTGAAACCATGGGGCGCAGCTAGTCTCATATAAAATGAGGAAAAATGTAACAACCGTTTTTTAATTTATTTATTTATAGGCTTGCCTTTGACACCTGATGTTAAGCGATGATGCAGTCTACCATGGAGCCTAGAAGAAATAAATTCACTCGTGATTCGAAGACACCCAGATTGTAACTATCGGGAACAGGAACCATTCAGGCAGGAATAATTAACAGTTAATTGTATGTGCAGGAAACGTCATCAGTAGCGGCGGTGCTAGGCGTGCTCGCGAACGCGGTGGACCAGGCCTTCCTGCCTGTAGAGAAGGCATGCTGGCTGTATGACGTGGGTGTCCTGCAGCTGAGCCCGCGGACTGCAGACGTGCTCGAGACAACTAGCACTGCGCTGTGGGCCGCCAGCCTCGCCATTTCCTTGCTCCAGTAAGTTAATTCAGTGGTGTGCTAAGGGCGCGAGTACCAGAGCGGGCCATATAAATCTCCCCGGGCTTTATTTATTTTTATTATAAGTTACATCCCGCGGTTTCACTCCTGTGGACATACCCAGTAGAACCATAATTTTTTTGGGATAAAAAGTATCCTATCTCAATCTCCAGCCCCAAAACTATCTCTGTCCAAAAAATCATATTGATGTTGACAAACCAACAAACATATTTTCGTATCCTACTAATATTAGAAATACGAAAGCTTGTAAGCTTGTGTGGGAATTAAAATTCAAAATTATTTAATTCAGGGCCGCGGAACACAACCCACAAACTAGTAATAACATGTCTAAATTGTTTTATCCTCAGATTAAGATTTAACTAACTTTCCTCTTTCTGTATTGTGTATAGCTAAACCAAATTCGTTAAAGTTAATAAAATTGTAGTTAAGTATACCTAACCAAAGTTGCATCATCCCTTAACATCAAGCGAGATGATAGAGAACAGAGAGTTATATAGAAGTCTCTGATACCGAATGTCTTTGTGGTGTGAACCCTCAGACAATGTCACGCTTGATTGAGTGTGCAGCGTGTAATGTGTGACAATGAAGCCACGGAGAGTGACATTAGAGTGGCAAAATGTTGGTCTTTAAAATTAATTTAAAAATAAAATTAAAAAGGATTTATTCTTCTTTTTCTTTCAAGGCTATGTTTGGCCTCGAAAGAAAAAGAAGAATCAGGCGAGATGCCGGTTAAACGCAAGCCAATTTCTAAATAAAATAAAAAGTCACGGACCACGGTGCCCGGGAGTTTATAAAAAAAAAAACGGGAGCTGTCAGATTATATTATAAAGCGCACATAAAGAAATAAAGTTTTAGTAAGAAGCGCGTTTATAAGAAAAAAACTTGTTTCCAGAACGTCCCAATCAATCAGACAGCTCTGGTGGAGCAGGGACTGTCTTCAAAGCTCCTCTGAAGACGGAGGCGCGGCAGCTCGACGCAATCTAGACATCCGGCTCGCGATACAAACCATCCTCGCCTGTAAGATGTGTCTTGACATCACGCATGCCGTCAGCTGCCTGCCGGCTGGCTGCCTGTGGGGGGAGAAGATTGGGGGGACCAAAGTGGCAGCCATCGCTACCACATCCTCTCTTATAGGCATTGCCATGTACTTCGCCAGGAAAAGATTGCTCAAATAGAATTGACTAGAACTATGTTAATAAATTGAGAATTTATGATAAATGATTATAGCTTTACAACTGATAAATGAAAAGAAACAGTGGTCATAGGCACATTTGTAAATATTTTTTATCTTGCTATGCGCTCGCGCATTAGCTTCCTTGTCCGTGGATCGCCACCAATAAATTCCTGACTACCTCAGATCAGATAAACAAGGGAGATAGACTAAGGTAGTGTGGCGGGTGCGAACGCATCAGGCCAATATCAGGCTTGATGCCTTTACTCGAACTACCCAGCAGACGAACTTGCTGCCCCTTTTAACCCACTTCAAAAAAGAGGAGGTTCTATATTTCACTGTATGTTTTTTAATGTATGTTCACTGATTTCTCCGCCAATTATGAATTGATTTTGATCATGCCTTTTTTTTGGTAGGCCATAACTTCAGAGGTGATCCCATATAAGTTTCATCAAAATCGGTTTAGTAGTTTGGTTTTTAAATCAAAAAAACTGAAGAAAAAAAACATCCAAATAAACAAATTGTGTTTTTTTTTTAAATATCTTCCTTGTTTATCTTTTTTGTTGATTCAAACCACGATTCAAACTTTGTTGTAAAAGAGTTGGTATATGAGGGGACCTCGCATTTCGTATCGTACATAAAATGCATTATTTTTTTGGTTACTTTCTAGAAGTAAGTAAATGTTTATATATTTGTAAGTTTTTGAAAAGTTTGTATAAAATAGATTAAACTATTATTATAATTATGATGTATGTATGTTGTATTTTGTATTATCACAACAATATTCTGACAGAGTCAAGTATTAAATTAGTATTCGATAAACTTTATTTATTTATTTAATGAATACCAACATGATGTCATCATCATCAGCCATAAGACGTCCACTGCTGAACATAGGCCTCCCCCTAACCTCCACGCTGAACGACAACCTGCCATCTGCATCCACTGGATGCCTGCGACTCTCACCATGTCGTCGGTCCATATACTGGGAGACCTACCTAGACGCTGCGTCTTCCGGTTCGTGGTTCCAACATGATGTACGTCATTACATTACATAGGAGAGACAAGTCACAAGAATTAGACTTAACGTCATCACAATTATAGGTGCAGACTACATGCTTAAAAAAACCAGAGTTAAAGTTTTGTTATGAATAAGTTAGTACATGCATTATACATTAAAAATACAAAAAAAAATAGTATTTTTTTAAATTTAGTATTGATTGAAACTGCAAAGGTCAAATGGTTGTTGATTGGTTGTTATTTCATTTAAATATAAATTTGATTATGAAACGAAGTTATTGTTTTTGTCATTTTAATTTATTAGGCAATCATTAATTAATTGGTAGAAGCCAGTCTCATTATTATTTAATTAGTTGGTAAATAGGCTTGTGCAATGAACTGCAATGCTATCAGATAGGTTTTACTTAACGGTGGTTACGATTTTAGCAGCGTGTAATTTCATACTAAACTCACTCCAAGTATGTATTTGCATTGACAGGTGTAATAATGTTTTTGAATGTAAAATTGTAGTAGGTACCCAATATACTTCTGTGAAATATTAATAGAACAAGTGGATCACAGTAAAAACCGACTTCAAAAATATATGAAAAAAAACGAATTGAATACGAAACTTTGAGGGTTGCCCTCGGTTGCCCTGGGATCCCATCATCAGATCCTGACTTGGTGACAATGGTACCAAATTGGAAGTATACCCTACCGAACAAAAGTTTTTTTTTATCGGTCAACAGTTGGCGGAGAACCGATGTAAAACGCTGAATAATTCACCATCACCATATAAATAAAAAAAATACAGTGGAACATAGAACCGTCCTATTTAGCTAATAACAAAGCTTTTATTCAGCGTTTTACAATGTTATTGGCAGCTGTCAGAGCAAATAAATAATTTTTAATGGTGCATTTGTCCCCAACTGCCCATCAAAATTCTGGCTTGTATAGTTTGTACGATGCTCACATAAACCTAGTCTAAAATAAATTATTATTATTCGCGAAATATGAATTGCCGTTGTCCAGTTTTAACTATTGTAAAAACTTGTTATATACTACATAAAACTCTTATCAACAAATAGATATGTCAGTTAAATTGCAAATCTATGTAATACCTCCTATCTATCTTTCCTATTTTTTGATAATCCTCATCATCATCATTATCAGCAGTGCCGTAAACAGGGCTGTGCCTGGGCACCGCTGGCACAGCCCATCATCATCATTATCAGCAGTGCCGTAAACAGGGCTGTGCCAGCGGTGCCCAGGCACAGGGCGCCGACTCTGGAGGGGCGCAGAAATGACCACACCAGGACTAAGTTTTGTTATCAAGGGCGCAGTTATAGAAGCTTGCACTGGGCGCATAAAAGGCTAATTACGGCACTGATTATCAGTCTTTCATGTTCTGCTGGGGAACAAGCTTTCTCTCAAGAGAGAGGATGGTCTCTAATCCACCATGCTGGCCCAATGCATGTTAGTGAATGTTATGTCTTTGAACTTGGTTCTTAGATATACCGGTTTCTTCGCGATGTATTCCTTCACCGTTTTTGAGTGATGGCATCGAAACTGCTCATAATAGACATTTGGCCTGTTTGATTTATTACAAATAACAGGCTTAGCGATTAATATATCTAAATACATTACACATACTGAAAAAATAAATTAAATTCGCTGATTAATTTCTGAGATATGAGCGTTTAAAGTTTTAGGTGGGGATAAAGAGGGGATGCATCCTTTTTCACAAAGCGTGTGTTAGCAAGCATTTGTATGCCGCGCCTGAAGCTTGACGTCATAGCTCAGTATAGTGCGCTCTCTGTCTAGCATGAAATTAAAATACTTATAGCTAATTTATTTTTGAATTAATTTAAATTTTGTTTTTGTTGATAGGCTCTATTGATGATCAGCTTTTTTGTGAGGTAATTAAAAAGTATTAGTTATCATGCCTATTTATCTAGGTACAAAATATGTAAGTCATTGTTGCTGGGCCGAGGATTGAACCGGGTGGCGTTAGATTGGAAAGCGCACATGCTACCGCTCGGCGACCATCGCTCTATAATCCAATAATATTTGCGCTCTTTATTTTTATATAATACGCTCTATAATATCTTTGATAATTCTACAGCTTACATAACAAATAACTGACTATAGGCAAAGTTTTACGAGTTTTTATAATCCATACTTCAACAGGACCATAACTCTCCAAAGAAACAATTTTATCTGTTTTTAGATACGTTATCGAAGATATTCGATAAAAAAACTGTCTCGACTCTTGATAGGTAGTATTTGTGTGTAGTGGAGGAGTGAGCAAGTGGTAGCCGAAGTATGGAGGCGGTCGACGAGTTCTGTGACTTGCTGCAAGCTCATGTGAACAGAGATAAGGTGAGTTATCTGTAATGCATTTGTTAGTGTTATTTTATCTTATTTGTTGATACGTAAGCTATTATACAAAGTGCCATAGAAATAGGGCGACCCAACCGATTTTTAACCGAAGAAAAAGAAGGACGATTCTATGTTCCACTGTTTTTTAACCGAAGAAAAAGAAGGACGATTCTATGTTCCACTGTTTTTTAACCGAAGAAAAAGAAGGACGATTCTATGTTCCACTGTTTTTTAACCGAAGAAAAAGAAGGACGATTCTATGTTCCACTGTTTTTTAACCGAAGAATAAGAAGGACGATTCTATGTTCCACTGTTTTTTTTAAAAGTGAAAACTTCTTTAAGCGCGTCGAGCACTTTTTGGGTGACCAAAAATCATGGAATTCGCGCTATCGTCACGCTGTACCGTGTATTTTAAAACAGCGCCATCTCTTGTAGAATACGTGAATTACTACTTAAGTTTTCACTTCTAACATGCAGACCTATGACTGATGTGTTTTTGTTTTAGTTATGTTCACCGATATATTGACCAACTACTGAACGATTTAAAAAAATATTTTGTTCCGTAGGGTATACTTCCAATATGAACCCATTGTCACCAAGTCAGGATCTCATGATGGGATCCCAAAGAAATCGAGGGCAATCCAAATTTTATAGACACTTATTACGTTTTTCATATATTTTTGAAGTCAGTTTTTAATGTGATCCATTTGTTTAGTGTGGTGACTAGCCATATGGAATTTATAAACAATTATATATATATAAACATTCCGTGAAAAATGATCTAACTGATGGTGAAAACTGCATTAAAATCCGTTGCGTACTAGTTTAGGAGTTATCGGATATACAGACAAAGAGACGCGGAAAGCGACTTTATTTCATACTATTTAGAGATACAACAAGGCATTTGACTGTATTATAATTATCAATATAAAAACCGACTTCATAAAAAAGTCAGATGTGGATTAAATTGAAATGGACCACACGGGAAGCACCAGCATTCGAATAAAAAAAGAATCGTCAAAATCGGTCACCCAGTCGAAAGTTTTGAGGTAATAAAAAATATATTTAAAAAAAATCGAATTGAGAACCCCCTCCTTTTTGGAAGTCGGTTAAAGATTAGAAGAAAATTGTTCATATTTTTTTATGCATTTCGTATTGATGTTTTGTTATCAACGAATTATACAGACTTTGTAAATAAAATCAAAAACGATAATATGGAAATGTGTATTGACATATACGAAGTATAAGTATGAAATCTTTGGTATTATGCTTAGTAATGTGCTTTGATCTAGGTCCTAAATCTAACATGCTACGCGCTAAAGTTCGTGGGTTCGACGGCGCAGCGCCAGGATCTGATGACGGCCAGCGTGCGGTTCGCGGCGGCGCGCTCCACGCTACGGCTCTTTGACGACGCCGCCGCGCTTAATCTGGCACTCCAGTACGGGCTTGGGAAGCAGGTTAGTAGCAACAATGTAAATCCGTCTCTCAGGCCCGTATTCCAAAACTACGCTCAGTCATGAATCTCGACTTAAAACTAGTTTTAAGTCGAGATTTTATTCTAAAACGAAACTTGAGTCAAGATTGTTTGATCGTAGTTCACCTGATTATCGTCATATTCTAAAACGTCACTCAGCTGTTAATCGCCACTCAAGTTCACAGTTGATCTGCAATCACGCAAGTGACGTCTGTATCACGCTTGAGCAGAGATTTTTCCATACTCTTTGGATTTTTCATTGTGTAGTTGGTTGTTATTTACTTTGTACCATGGATATCTTCGAAGATATCGATTATTATGATAATATTTTCCCAGAGAATAGACAGAACTTACATTATCGGTTTTTTTATTTTCAATTATATTTTTAAAACTTTTTATTATTTCTAGCAGGAGACATCTCTCCTGCAAGACGAAGTTCTTTTTTTTTCTAGTCGACATCTTCCTCAAAGGGAATACAATAGAAGAATCTTCCTTTCTGAACTGAAGAGAATATAAATAGGCAGGATAGTTTACTATAGAAAATCGTGAAAAAACAAACACAAGACATATCATGTGAAATTTCACAATGACATTGACATTATTAACGTTCCGTAATTTTTCTTAAAATTGTTTGACGAAAAATTCTTTCGAGTAGTTTCTAGGGTTTTAAGCATAAAAAACAAACAAAACTTTGTTATGAAATAGTTTTTAACCAGTAAATAGATAAATACTTCATTATTTCAAATTATAATACTGATTTTCAAATAAATGGAATGGGTGTAACTTTTTAATTATGCGTTAAACGGAACGACATTGTTACACTCAAGTTAAAATGTAAACGAAAACAGACTGATTCATAGACAAAAAGAATATCCGCTTGAGACTCGATTTAAATCTAGATTCAACAGAGTTGAGTTTTAGTGCCGTTTTGGAATAAGACTAATACTTAAGTAACGATTCTAGGCTCAAGTAAAGATCAGGTGATCAGAGATCAAACGATACTTGAGTCTTGTTTTAGAATACGGGCCTCAGAGTGAGGTGGGCCTAATCCACCATGCTGACTCAGTGCATGTTGGTGAAAGTCATATGTCTTTGAACTTTTGAGGTTTTAGGACATGCCGCTTTCCTCACGATGTTTTCCTTAAGTTTTTAGCGATGGCATCGAAACTGCACATAAATTATTTAAGTAGGTACTTACTAAATAAAACATTGGTGCTGGGCCGAGTTTTTTTTATCGCGAATAAAGTCCACGTTTGACCTCAACGCCTGTTGGTAAGCGACGATGTGGTTGAAGATGAAGCACGCAGACTTAGAAGATACCTATTCACTCTTGCCTTGAAAACCGAACCCAATCGGATGTCGATCGATCGATTGTAAAGCGCACATGCTACTGCTCGGCTACCATAGTTCAGTCTTTTTAACCGACTTCCCAAAAGTTCTCAACTCGACTGTTTTTTTTTTGTTACCTCAGAACTTTCGACTGGGTGAACCGATTTTGATGGTTCTTTTTTTATTTGAAAGCTGGTGCTTCTCGTGTGGTCCCATTTTAATTTGGTCCAGTTTTGTCATTTTTATGAAGTCGGTTTTTTATATTGATAATTATTTATTGAATATCCACCCATTTAAATTTGATAAGAATATTCCACCATGTATAGTCTGTCCATTATGTTAATAGCTTTTTGACAACTCATACAAAGTTGACGCCGTAGCTTTGTAAAGCGTCTAGCAAATTATATATAGCTTTTAAGATAACGAAACCTTGTGAAGAGGTAATGCTTGATCAAACGTATTTATTTGTATGTGATATATTAATTTGCTAGACGCTTCACAAAGTTATGTCAACTTTGTATGCCACAAAAGGCGGTCTTATCGCTGAGAGCAATCTCTTTCAGACACGATATCTTCCGAACGCAGATAGTATTTCTATATATAGCAAGTGGTTCCACCAGGACAGCCCAGTCTGGGCCGCCGTCAGCATGGCCGGCAGCGCGTTCACGCTGGGCTACCTTCAGGCAGAGAAGCTGGGCTGGCTCATCGACACCGGGGTTCTGAGGGTCTCTAAGGAGACAGAGTTCTGGATCAAGGTGTACCACAAGCTCTTCTGGTCGCTATACGCCTTCGTTGGCTTTGTCAAGTGAGTTGAAATGAGCAGTATTTATACCACAGACATATTTATGCAGATTAGCAATAAGGATCATTTTCGCTTTTACGAAAGCAGGGTCTGGTGGGTTACCATAGTCTCAAAAACATTCTTATAATAACACTACTCAACAAATAACAAACATTTTATTTTATCTGATTTCCTACTATGTGATTATAATTCCTTGTTATTGACCCAATACAAATATATAAATAGAATTGTTATATAACATCTCATTTTTTTTAAATAAAATTAATTGTTTTTTTTTTAAATTGCAGAATAGGCTTGAGCTTCGCGGCTCACTCGCCTGATGTTAAGCGATGATACGGCCTACGGCCTATTTATTTTATCTGAGTTCCTACTATGTGATTATAATTCCTTGTTATTGACCTTAATACAAATATATAAATAGGATTTTTATATAACATTTCGTTTTTTTTTCGATTTTCAAAATACCCGCAATATAAAAATCAAACTTACGTCAAAACTTAAAATTCATATTTCTGTTTCTAGACGAAAAAAAAAATATGCCTAAGTACATATATTTATTATTAGTCAACCTCGATATGAAACAATATGAACCAAATCAGATATTTTTTTAGTGTTGAGTAGTGTAATCTTACATTCTTACAATCACACTTTTGTCTCATTCTCTTGGCTAATGAGTAGACTTCGGGGTACCAACATCATCTTAAAAACGATAGCAGAGAACCCTTTTTCCCCTATATTTAGGCATTTTGTGCTGTATAGGTACATTTAAAAAAGTTTGCCGTCACGACATAAGAGTCTGTTTTACTGATAAAGCGCACCAATAGATGTTACGTATCAGAAATATAACTCTCTTTCAGCGGCAGTCGGGCAGTTTTATTTTTTAAGCGAGTTTCTCAATTTGACTGTTTTTTTAAAATGTTTATTACCTCAGAACTTTCGACTGGGTGAACCGATTTTGATGATTCTTTTTTTATTTGAAAGCTGGTGCTTCCCGTGTGGTCCAATTTGGTGCAGTTTTGACATTTTTATGAAGTCGGCTTTTTTATTGATAATTATTCGCAGATCAGTCCGCGCGCTCCATTCCGCGTCACAGAAGCTGAAGTCCCCTAAGCGTACCAAGTGCGCCCCCGCCCGGTTCACCCTCGCTTCCCTCACCACCACCAAGCTACTCCTGGACTCGGTGCACGCCGTCAGCTGGCTGCCGCGCGGCTGGCTGTGGGGCAGTGCCCTCTCCACGCAGAAAGCGAGCGGCATTGCCACGCTCGCGGCTGTTCTGGGGTTGGTCATACATTATCAGAGCAAGAGATTACTGCCGCGGTAGACAAATATTAAATTGTATGTACGTTGTGTTATAGCCGTAACAGACGTCGACATGGCTGATGTCAACCACCTCAACCACAGAAAAGAAAAAAATATTTTGTGACCTCAACCAACGAGAGAAAAATAGAGAGAAATTATGTTCTCACTCTTTCTCTCCCGTTGGTCAGACGGCGGTTCGTCAGCTAAGTTCGATACGTCTGTTACGGCTATTAATATTAGAGTAGACTTAGTTTTAATGGGCGTTTTTAGACTGCTTTAGGACATAGTTCTGCAACCATCGACAGATGGCGCTGACTAGAATCGGTTTTTATTTTTTTGCATTTGTTTAATATATCCTATAAAGAAAGACAACACAACAAAGAGGAGACATTTTATGACACGGCTAGGCAAGGCACACTTATATACTTACTAATTTGTGTTGTGACGTGGAAAAACAAGTACTTTGTTAGCAAACAATTACCACTAAATAAAAGAGTAGTATAATCGGACTAAATACTATATACTACCAAGAACTATCCTAGTTAAAATCATCCTTGATACTACGTAATAAAATAACACAAAAACAAGCATGACAGCCAGTGTCAGACGGACAGATTGATATTTTCTGTCTATGAGATTAAGTAGTTTTTACTGACCAAGGGACCGTTCAAGTATTACGTAAACACGATAGGGGTCGAGGTATGCTTTGCTTATTTTTGATGCCATGGGGGTGAGGGGGTCTAGATGGTGATTACGTCAGCAGTAATTATTTACTTTTTTACACATTATGACACTGCTGCTCATGAATCAATTAAAAAACAGAATTTGTTTACGTAAGCATGGGAAAAGGGAGTAAGAACTTTGCTTGCTTTTGCTGTCAAGGGGGAGGGAGGGGTAAATAATTGTAATAAATCTGCTTACATAATACTTGAACGGCCCCCAAGTACTGGCAAGTAATTTTTTACTGACCTTTCTTTGTCTGTGGTTTTGCAAAATCTTCATATCCAAGTCCGTCAACGCCATCTATTGCATGTATATGAAAAAAAAATATTGCCTTGTGGAAAAACTCCCATTGCACTTGTAAATAAACATACATAATTATCACGAAGAAAGTATTTATAGATTTATTTTAGTTTGGAATTAGTGTTAACCGACTTATCTCTGTGTATAAGTACTAAAGGTAATAAAACACCAATAATTATAATAATAATTTTCTTTTATTTTCACAATTAATAGGACATTGAGCATATTCAAGGCAGGCAATTCTAAAAAACACTAGCCAGCATAACACTGGGTATAAAATTACAAGGCGAACAAATATAGTTTTAATAGTAGGTTTTAAACTGTCATGAGCACTAATAAATTGTCCTTTTACTAAAATTAAAGCCAGTCTTTCACTGCGATGGAAGAGTACACAATATAAATAAATAAATATCTGGGACATTATTGCACACACGGACATCTGACCCCAAACTAAGCAAAGCTAGTAATATGGCTGCCAGAGACTGATGTACGTACATATAGGTATATACTTTTAAATACATACTTAAATAGATATTAACACCCAGACCTAGAACAAACACAAATTTTCATCACATAAATGTTTGTCCTAGGTGGGAATCGAACCCACGCCCCCAAGCGCAGAAGGTAGGTTAAAATATAAATTTAATTTTCAACCAAAACTATTAGTTAACCATTAATGTTAAGTGAAGTACAAAATTAATATACATTAACATTTTAGATAATAGACCAACAAACTAATTTCAAACCTATGCTGATAAAACAATGTCTAATTTAGCTTGCCACAAATGTAGACCTAGGGCCTTCCCAAAAACCTTACTCAACTTGATCTATGCTTAAAATTGCTCTGTTTCGTTTTCGCGTGTGACGATTGCCGTCATCGAGAAGTTGCGAGAGCAATTTTAAGCATAGATTAACTTGAGTATCGATTTTAAGTAAGGCCCTCAATGCACAGATTATCTTAATAGTTAGTATAGTTTTGATCTGCTTTAGTTCGGTCATTTTGGAGCGCTGATGCGATATTCATAGATTTAAATATTTTTGGAGAGTTTATTGAGATTATTTTGAGTTCCCTCGCAGTGAAGATTGGCATATTTTTTCATAACAAAAACTATATAACCATAACTAGCTACATATATCAGCACTAATATGGTACTTAGACTAGATACGTAGAGAATATCACTGGTTCCTAGATGGCAACTTTTTTCTTTTTAATCTAATTTCTTTGGGGCTTTAGTCGCTATGCGATTATGCCAGCCCCGTTTTACAAAGCAACTTACATAATCAAAAGGTAGTAAAGTCCCTACGCTGATCTAATACGACCGAGACTATGGCATACAAGGCCCTCGTCGCATCGCACGTGGGTGTGGCTAGGATACCTTGAAACGGGAGACTAATTTTCACATGTCCCGGCAAAACTCGCATAGTATATATTTTGAAGTGAAAACTTTAGGTGCGTTGAGTACTTTTTGGTTGAAGAAAAATCATGGAAGTCGCGTCACCGTTACGCTGTACCGTGTATTTTAAAACAGCGCCATCTCTTGTAGAATAGGTGAATTACTACTTAAGTTTTCACTTCTGACGTGCACGATGACAGATGTGTTTTTTTGTTGTTTAATTTTGTTACATTACTTTATAACTCAGACCAAATAAAAATAGCCAGATGGATTACGGCGAAAATGCGAGTGAAGCCACTTTTTGATACATGTGTGCGTCATCATTTCTTTATATAATTTATCCTGACGAGAAATTTAGGTAGTTTTGAATGCGTACGTAAAAAAAACTGGGAGAATTTTGCACACACGGTCATCTGACCCCAAACTAAGCAAAGCTTGTAATATGACTGCCAGAGACTTATATACGTACATATATATTTTTAATACTTAAATAGATATTAATACCCAGACATAGAACAAACATAAATTATTGTCCTAGGTGGGAATCGAACCCACGCCCCCAAGCGCAGATGGTAGGTTCACTTCCCAACTGAGCCACCGGGGCAGTCAAATCATATGTGCATGAGTCGTGTATTTATACTGGGAATTCACGTAGTTTCGGAAGCGATTTTAACTTCACTTCAACAGTAGGCCGTAATCAAATTTATTTTTATTTTATCTGTGGCCCTAGTAAGAGCACTTGCGAAAAAGTATTCGTTCCGTAAACGATAGTAAAATGTATGAAAAATTTAACAGCGCCTCTATCGGACGTAAAAGGAAACTGAATTTTTCATACATTTCCTATCGTTAACGGAACGAATACTTTTTCGCAAGTTCTCGTACTAGGGCCACTGGGCTACATAGTTACACATAATAACGGTATCTGGAAAACAAAATTACGCTCAACTCCGCTCAAGTAAGTTTAGTAAGCGCTCAAACAAAATTATTGATATTGCCAAATCAACAGGCGTTTGTACAATATTATTCATAATTCGAGCTGGTTAAAATAAAATAAAACTACTGAGCCAAACATGATGAATTTTTCAAGGACCATATCGTCGCCTTATAGTGAAAACCTCGGGAATGCAATTTTGGTCATTTTCTTATTATTACATTTCTGGGAAGAAAACCTCGCAAAGCATGTCCTAATTTCACTAATTCATGGAATAATATGAAAACTCAATCAATTCTTAATTTTTAATTCTATGTTAAATTACATAATTTAACATAGAATAAAAAAAAAATGTATTTTTTTTTTCTGGGAGGTAGTATTTTCTTCTTCCTGAAAAGTTATCTCTTTTTCACTTACGAGTTTTTCACTCTATGACGACGGTATGGAGAGCTTCTTATACGCAGTAAAAAAAGAACCACGTTAATTGGTTAACATATTAGTAAGCGGTAAGAGTAACCTATCTACATATATTATAAAAACTAACCGAATTGAGAAATTCCCTTTAAAAATTCAGAAAAAGGGATATGTACTTATAAAATATTTATAAAAATTAGGCTTTGAGTTAAGCCAATAAATCAGACTTTTAACACCGTTCGTACAGTAAGACTAAATTTATCTGTAGAGAGAAATGATGAGAGAATTAAACCTTTTTGGAAGTATTGTTCACAGGCCTCTCTTTCCCACTGGGCACTTGCCCAGGGCCCCGCGATCGATAGTTATCCCCCTCCCCTAGTTCCTGCCAGATCACCAAACGATAACCGATATTTATTAACAAAACACATAATGACTGACTACAAATACTACCTACTTGCTTACTAGCTTTTGCATGCGTGAAGCTATTCTACTCTTGCCCGAAAATAGTGTTCTGTGAAAGTCATAGGGGGGGGGGGGGGGGGGCATTATCCTAATGTGCCCAGGGCCTCCAATAGGTTAAAGACGGCCCTGATAGTTCCTATAATACAAATGTCCAGTTTAATCTACATATACGTTGGTCGCACTGTATGTTAGCCTTTTAGACTAAAGTAGCTTACACCATGCGATTTAGCGCATTATTTGCGCACCCCAACAAGTGGATCACATTAAAAACCGACTTCAAAAATATACGTGCCATACGTATAAGTGCCTATAAAATTTGAGGGTTGCCCTCGATTTCCCTGAGATCCCAAATCAGTCAAAAGGTCATCGTACCCATTTCTGACGTCACTAGCTAGTGTCTGTTGTATCCTGTATCTCGCATGTAAAGTACCGCTCGTAGGCAGGGTAGAGGGCGACTGCGAGGCGGGGTAGGCGCGCGGGGCGGGCGCCGCGGCCCCACGTTATGACGTCCTCGCAGCTCCCGGCCGCCACGCACGCCAGCTCGTACGCTTGAGTGGCGTCAGTGGAAGGTGCCAGTATGCACTCCGCCATACGACACAGCACGCGGTGTCTGAAATGGAACAAATATTTTCATTAGAAATTCATTATCAAGCTATCAAGTTCCCACTGTTGGGACACAGGCCTACTCTCAGAGAAAGGATAGGCCCTAATCCACCATGTTGGTGAACGTCATATGTCTTTGAACTTTTGAGGTTCTTGGATATACTGGTCATCCAAGATCAGATTTGGGGATCTGACCTCCCATTTAGCAAGCCCAGGGAAGACAACGGCTTGGTGTGGCCCACGCCGTTGTAAAGGAAAGGAACAGAACTGAAAATCCATTTTCCAGTGAGTTGCTTCAAGCAAAGTGCTAGGAGGGTACCGGTGCGTTCCTATGGAGATCCCGGTGCCCTCCGTCTAGCACAGAAGTCGGCCACCGACGGGGTTTTAGTGGGTGCAATCTCACATAGCCCGGCTGCACCCCAATGCAGCTGGGTATCTTTTGAAGATTTCCCCCCCGTCAACAAAAAAAAAGGTTCTAAATATGTAAGTCATTAGTGCTGGGCCGAGGATCGAACTGTTAGATTATAAAACGCACATACTACCGCCTGGCCACCATTGCTCGTTAGAAATTGCAAAAAATTATAAAAGGAATCCCATTACGAAGTGATGGTGGGAAAGGGGTTGACAATACTATTTACATTTCGAGTTAAACATACCAATTTGGTCAGCTATGTACGCAGGTGTTGCTGTAATACGTGGATTACACGGAATGGCGATGCTAAGCCGAAAGGAGGCCCATTGTACTAGTTATTAAAAACAACTTGTGTTATGGGAACAACCCTAATATAGCAAAAATAATAAATAAGATTTTTCCCAGAAGAATGCCATTCGCACATTTCACACTCAACAAAAACTTGGAAACTTTTGAAAAATAGAAAAAGTTTGAGCCTTTAGTTCAGTAGCCTTGTCATGATGATACTTAGAATGGGTTATCATAACTGAATGTGTATAGAACATTTCATGTCTGCGCTGCTTAGGAAGCAGCCATTAATTACGTGAGGCTCTTAAGGTGAGGGAGGGGGTCGAGTCAAACTTCACCCAATCTCACGTCGGTGGTCTCAGCAAATCTTAATGAGTAACTTTTTTCCACAAGAAAAAGTGTAATGCTGTTAGAAAACAGGGTGAAATTTAGTAAAAAAAAACTCCACTAAAATATGACTAAATAATATGTAATAATACTAACCGCGGTTTAATTATGCATTGATAGAAGAATTTACTAACTATTAATAAATTCATTTCGTTATGGGGTTCGAAACTCGACGAGGTTACGTCGTTTCGTTTAGGGAGTTTTTATGGCCACCTTCTGTCTCCATCATCAGACCAGCTTGATGATACCATACATAACATTGTATTGTCACCGAACTTACATAAGTATGCCATTTTCAGCTCAATCGATTGAGGATAACTGGTCTAAAATTCAGCTACAAGGTTTGTCCTACACATATACACTATCAGAGCAAGTTAAATAAAAGCTTGTAATAAATGGATCACATTAAAAACCGACTTAAAATATGTGCAAAACGTAATAAATGCCAATAAAATGTAAGGGTTGCCCTCGATTTCCCTGGGATCCCATCATGAGATCCTGACTTGGTGACAATGGGACCAAATTGGAAGTATACCCTACCGAACAAAAGATTATTTTTTTGACATCAGTCAACAGTTGGCGGAGAAATCGGTGAAAATACATAAAAAAAATATACAGTGGATCATACAACCGTTTTTTTTTTAAATAAGTCTATTTAGTAAACTCACCGAGCAGTAGTGCGGTTTGTATCCGGCTGCAGTGTGACTACCTTCAACAAGGAGCGTCGCGCGGGCAGCGCCCAGGCATGTATCAGCGCGGACGAAGCCTCGACGCTCTCATCAGCGCGCGCGCTCGACGCGTCACTGGCGTGCGCAAGCGCCGCACGACACGCGTAGCAGATCCACACTGCTATGATAGCCTCGTTTGCCACACTGGAATAACGATTAATCAAATTTCTTATTCGAGATGGGGGCGAACAGTCTTGTATAGACGTCCCGCTTGGGGTGTATGGCACCCAACCCAACTCCTTGAAATATCGGATTGAGGCTCTGAGGCGCTGGCACAGTTGCTCCAGTGGCGTACACGCAGGTGTATAAAATGATGATGAAAAGCAGTCTAGCTGATGTGGTGACGTGGATGATGAAGGTAATGATACCTCATGCAACCCAGTAGCGATTCTAGTTTCCTATGTGGCACAATGCCACAGCACATGCTCTACAGTTTCGTTCTCCTTCATGCAGCCACGACACAGTGGACTGTCCGTGGCTCCCAGTTTATACAAGTGACTATTCAAGTTGCATGAACCACATTTGTACAATAGGTACAGGACAGGTGTATTTTTTTAACCGACTTCCAAAAAGGAGGAGGTTCTCAATTCGACTCTCTATCTCTCTTCCCGGCTATGAATCCCACATGGTGGTGGGGTCAGTTACTTTTCTCCTCCACTTCGCTCTATTCTCGACATCTTACACTCGCTCAATCTCAGGTTCTCAATTCGACTGTTTTTTATAAATCTTTGTTGCCTCAGAACTTTCGACTAGGTAAACCGATTTTAATGATTCTTTTTTTTATTTGAAAGCTGGTGTTTCCCGTGTGGCTACGTTTCAATTTGGTTCAGACCTGATATTTTCATAACGTTGGTTTTTTATGTTGATAATGAATAAATAACAGGATTAGATAAATATATAATGAAATGTAACGAACACTGAAGACATGACTAAAATCGGCCTATAACGGACCCCTTAAACCCCCTCCTTATATATTCCAATGCTCACAAGTCTATAGTAGGAGTAGCGGCTTGCAGCGCGTGCAGCGCGGCCCGCGAGCTCTGCAGCGGCTGGAAGGCGCGTGCGCACGCATACGCGGTGTGCAGGCACGCGCGGGAGATGAATTCCTTCGCCTCGCGCCACGGGGAGGCAGCCTGCCATCTCGACACCACTTCACACCAACTCGATTCTATAAACAATGTTCGAAAGCGATAACACCTCTATATGTCATGATAACCTTAGATCATTATAGTTTGGATCTGTCGTTGTTGTTATTCGAACTAAAACAGGAACATTTATTTATTAAAAGAGAAAAACTTTATAACACCTGAAAATATTTAATATTTTTTAACCGACTTCCAAAAAGGAGATTCTCAATTAGACTGTTTTTTTTCAAATGTTTATTACATCATAACTATCGACTGGGTGAACCGACTTTGAAGATTTTTTTTTATTTGAAAGCTGGTGTTTTCCGTGTGATCCCATTTCAATTTGATCCAGTTCTGACATTTTAATGAAATCGGTTTTTTATATCGACAATTATTGCTTAAGATTTTTGCCGGTAGAAAGCTCCAATGAACTCCAATCTTATAGAAATTATACGCTATAGGGAGTTACGCATATACCCTGTACTAAGCCGAAAGTATCTACGACGTAGATAATACCGTTGGTGTTGAGATATGCGCGTATGGCGGTGTCAGCCAGTAGTGCGCAGTACGCCGGCGCAGTGAGCGCGCACGCAGCCGTGACGCAGGCGCGCATCATCCGCGCTGACGTGCCTTCCACCCACTTCTGCCACACCTGTATGAAACGAGACACAATAGATAGATAGAAACTCTTTATTGTGTACACTAGAAATAAAAATTACATACAGATAGAAAACACTTACGAGCTAGTGCCACAATGTTACAGATGATCTTTTTACCCGACACAAGAAGGATGGTAATGTTTTTGAGGTGTATGCAAAGTTATTTAACCCGTCGAATGTGTTACGCACCGCATGTTGGCGTAAGAGAAGTGCTCGACGCGTGTTAGGCACCGGCGGCGGTGCGTAAGGGAATCGCCGCTATTCGACAATTTATTCCCGCTCGAATGAACGTTCCAAAGTATAATATCATACAGCAATTCAAGACGATGAATATTATTATAATATATGAACATACAATGTCAAATTGCTAGGAAAAAATATATATTTCATTTTACAGTCGGAAATTCGGTTGGGCTCTCGCATTTCTGGCAACAGAGGCTACTCAGCCCCTTGCGCGGGACGGGTTAAGTACTTTGGGCGTATGTAAGATAATTTTACTTATACAGCCTTATTACAAAACACGGTTTATCTTTGGTACTGGGATTAGTAACGGGTTTAAACCATGTACCAAAATTAACGTTATTACAAAACAAAGTTTTTCAACAAACAGCGGACTATATATGGTACCAAAGTAAAACCGCCGAGACCCCTAGTTTATTTATGGACTAACTTCCGTACCTAATAGAGTTTGACGGAAAGTGTTGTCAATTTGTTCCGTTTTGAGGTTATGGTGCTTGTTTTTACAACTATAAATCGGATAGAGAATAAATAGGAATAAATCGAAAGAAAATGGATATAGATTTGATGGATTTAGAAGCGTAATTCAAATTCGCATTCGTCAAATGGAGGTTCGTAGAATGCTCCGCAATCTTGACATGAACAAAGCCAGTGGCCTGGATGGTATTCCAGCGATAGTTCTGAAGACATGTGCACAAGAATTTTCTCCTATGCCGAAGTCATGGAAGCATGCAAACGTACAACCTGTGCGCAAGAAACCTAGTCGTGCCGACCCTGCCAACTACAGGCCAATCTCGGTCAAGTCAATTCTCTGCAAGACTATAGAACGTGTCCTCCACAACAGGCTCCTGACGTATCTGGAAGCTAATGATCTCTTCAGTGACCGGCAATACAGATTCCGCCAAAACCGGTCTACTGTGGATCTTATAGCGTACGCCACGTACGTGCGTTTGATTCCAATTTAATGATGTGAAATGATATGATAGTCTGTGGAATGTGCTGCCGGAATGGGTGTTCCCCGATAGTTACAATCTAGTGTCTTCAAATCTCGAGTGAATCGATTTCTTCTAGGCAAGCGTGCTCGATCATAGACCGCACCGTCGCGGGAATAGATGGTGGCACACACACACACCATTGTGACGTGTATAATAATAAGAAACACTTAGGTAGTTAATTTCATGGGTTAAATTACTTTATTTTTATTAGTTGCTAATAAATCTATTTCTAACTTAAGCTTTTTTATTTTGATTTGTTTTTTTTAGGGTTCCGTACCCAAAGGGTAAAACGGGACCCTATTACTAAGACTTCGCTGTCCGTCCGTCTGTCATCAGGGTATCTCAGAACAACAAAGTTTAAATTGTTTTCAGTTATGGATTCTCTAGTTTCCTTTCTGTGAAAAATAATAATAAATTTCGTTTGCTGATTAGTTTTTATGCAAAAACAATTTAATTCACAAGTACTTGCAAAATTCCCTTTCAATAATTGGGCCTACTTTGTTTTCAGGTAAAAACTTAAAATACGCGTACTCCGCAATGCTATGTTTACGTTCCAATCCTCGCAAAAATCATTACTAACTAATAATATTGTCAAACTTGGAATTTGGCCAATAAAACCATTTCCTTATGCAATTGAATAAGCATTGACTGAAAATCAATCAAATATTAAGTTTAAGAAAGTAATAATTACATATGTTTAACGAGGGACGAAAATTATAAATCAATATTGTGTAGAAACGGAACGTTGCGAACGAACGTGGTCTAAATATATGTATATATTTGAACTTAGTCTGTGGACAAAAGTTTAACCACAGACAATCTTTGGTATCAGCTGGTTCTCGATTAGTCGACGATTTGTAATAAGGTCAAGTTCTGATTCCTTAGTACCGTAACAAACTCGGACTATATAGTCCTTTTTTAAACCAGGATCAAAATAGTTTTTTCGGCCAGAGACTGATATACATACATATATATTTTAAATACATACTTAGATAGATATTAACACCCAGACATAGAACAAACACACATGTTCATCACACAAATGTTTGTCCTAGATGGCAATCGAACCCACGCCCCCAAGCACAGAAAGCAGGTACACTACCAAATGAGCTAACGGGGCTATGTAGTATAGTATTTAACACTCGATTCAATCAACTTTGACATTTTAACTATCTAATTTATAACAGTGCATAGTGTACAGTTAATAGAACAATTGATTTATGTTTTATTTTTATTTTCTATAGTATGTAAGTTCAAATTTTGCATGCCGAAAGGCAGAATAATGGCGAACCATTGTTTTCTTCATTCCATGGTGTTTGTAAACCCATTATATGCAATAAATAATACTATAGTTATATGTTTATTTACATGATATTTACCGTGGTAAGGTTGTGGAAGGAGCTCCCGATATTTCGGCGCAGTTACATGCACCATGTTCACGGGAAGACCACAACCTTACCACGGTAAATATCTCTTAAATAATCATATAACTTTAGTGAACAACCGTGATAGTTTAAAACAGTGTTTAAATAATACTATACAAAAAAAATTTTTTTTTTTTTGTAAAACACTGTTTTAAACTATCACGGTTTTTCACTACAGTTATATGATTATTTACGGGATATTTACGGGTTTTTGTGAATAACAAAGTAGAGGAGAAAAGTAAGTACCATAACTTTTTTTCCTGAGCTTTTATAAATTTTTCTTCCTTTTTTTGGCTGACCACATCATCAAGTGGGATTCATATCGGTAAAAGAAAGAGAGAGAGAGAGAGTGAGTGTGTGTGTGTGTGTGTGTTTGTGTGTATACTCACTGGTAACGCGACGGCAGCCGCTGGCTCCATACACATGATGACAGACGCTCGTCCGAGCAACTCCTCCAGTTCACCACCCGACTCTTCTAAACACGGACCTGCAGACAAAAAGATAAAACATAAGTAAATTATTATTTGATAAAAAAAAATGACACCTAAATACTGATGTGTTTAGGTTTTTATCATTAGGAATAGGAAATATTTATCAATATAAAAAACCGACTTCATAAAAATGTCAGAACTGGAGCAAATTGAAATGGGACCACACGGGAAGCATCAGATTAAAAAAAAACATACATCAAAATCGGTTCACCCATTCAAAAGTTGTGAGGTAACAAACATATAAAAAACAGTCGAATTGATAACCTCCTTTTGGGAAATCGGTTAAAAAACAAGCTGTCACGCCTAATGTCGCGCTACTCTATAGCAATGACTCACCCAGCTGAGTGAGTGTGTGCAACACCGCCCGCGCATGTCCCGCGTAGTGTGCATGCAGCGCAGCCGCGGCGGCCGCGTGGCTCCACGTCGACACGGCGCGCGACCTCTTGTCGCGCGACTCTCTCGTGCTGTCGCATTCTGTCGCATTAACGCGGAGCATGCTCGCGTCTAACAACACCCTGGAACATAAACTTATAAGAGAGAACAGAACAAGAATGTGATATAATAATAGATATAGTTTAAGACACGTTTATGTGACTTGTGAAACAAAATAAAGGATCCAAAACTCGAGGATGTTAATATCTACTATCGGATCCATCAACAGACTTTCATAGACATATACATAGTTTAAGTATAACAAAAAAACAACACGTAAAAAAATAAGGAGAACAATGTTTTTTGTCACAAATCGGCCCCACCTCCTCAGCACGATGCTGGTTGTAGACAACCGGCGCTGGTCTTCCTTTTCCTTTCGTCACCAATTGTACCTTATATGGGACTCGTTAAAACAAATCAAATGATCACAAGCTCGAAGGGTTTACTAGAACTATTAGTTTACTATACTTCATCATCAGATCAGTTCGATGGTATCAAATTATAGTATTGTCATCCGAATTACGAGTACATATACCTACTTGCAAAATATCAAACTGATACGGCCTATAGAAATAGTTTAGAATTGACTTCCAAGACTTGTTTACACAGTTCCAAGCATTAATAAAATGTGGTATATCTCCAAACTCCCAAAGTTACTCCGAACCGATAACCGATGGGGAAGAAAGATTCTTGAGTGGATCGAAACACAGCGTAGGTAGGCCTCCCACTAGATGGACCGACGACATTGTGAGAGTCGCGGGCATCCAGTGGATGCAGATGGCAGGATGTCGTTAAGTATGCAGGTCTAAGGGGAAGGCTTATTTTCAGCTGTGAACGTCTTTGAGTTGATGACGATGAAAATGTAACTCACTGGAATTGTGGGTAATCGTGGTACGCCTGCTTAGAGTCATGATGCGTCATGAAGAATCTATCCAAAGCGTCACCGAGCGCCGGCTCCGGCAATCTGCGCCACGGCAGCTTCGACGCCTCCGCTAATATCTACGAGAGGAAGAAACAGAGTGGTAAAGTTATGTATAAAAGAGTGTATGTCCAATCCACCTTGTTGGACAGAACAGCAGAGGTGTGTGCGTCTGTTTTTCTGAACAGCTAAAACCCGGAATGGTTAAAGAAGAAAGTTTGTAGTAAGCATGCTACTTTTTCCACCATATCACCGCTTTTCGTCACCAAAAATCAATCAAAAAGAGAGTATAAAATTTGTTTTTAATTTGTAATCAAACCAATCTTTTTTTATTAAAGAATATGCTTGTATTTTAACGCCAACTTACCTGATGTTAAGTGAATATGCGGTCTACTATGGAGCATGTTTGCCTAGAAGAAACCAGTTCACTCGCGATTTGAAGACCGATTGATTAGCGGTTTCTTACTTAAGTCATCATCATTATCAGCCTATCAAGTTCCAATTGCTGGGATACAGGCCTTCTCCTAGCCTAATTCACCATGCTGGCCCAGTGCATGTTCGTTAATGTCATATGTTTTTTAACTTTTGAGGGTCTTACATATGCCGCTTGGTTTCCCATATATATATAACACTACTGTGTTCCGGATTGAAGGGCAATGTTTCCAGCGAAATTACAGGGCACACAGGGATTTGACATCTTATATCTCGGGGTGACAAGCGCAGTGCATTGCCATCCAGGGTTTTGAACTGTTGAAGTTCATAATTCCGAGTGGCCTTGAGCTGTTATGGGCAAGCGTGAAGAGCCATCAGAGACAGAGCTCGTCTCGTCACCCAGTATCATAATATATATATATATTTATTATATTTAAGACTAGCTGCACCCGCAATTTCGTTTGCGTGAACATTAAAATAGTCCCTGCGGACGGAATCACCGGAAATTGCAGTAATATGTTACTAACAATATTGTTTACAGGAGCTTTTATTAAAACATCACATAACGCAAAACATCAGACCAATATTAGCAATTAACAACGAAAAAAAAACAACAGTGAATTAACAAAACTCAACAATTCACTGAACTAAACGATAACGAAAACCTACTAACTAATAGTGCGCAATCCTGATTTATAATGACGTCCTTTCAGCGCAGATAGTCGATGTGCGCAACCCTGTTTATTAATGACGCCTTTCGGCGCAGTTTAGCCTGTGTGCGTAACCCTGTTTAGTAATAAATAGCATATGTGCGCAACCCTGTTTAATAATGAATTCCTTTAGGCTCAGTGTAACCTATGTGCGTAGCCCTGTTTAATAATGACCTCCTTTCGGCGCAGTGTAGCCTGTGTGCGTAACCCTGTTTAATAATGACCTCCTTTCCGCGCAGTGTAGCCTATTTGCGCAATCCTGTTTAATAATGACCTCCTTTAGGCTCAGTGAAGCCTATGTGCGTAACCCTGTTTAATAATGACCTCCTTTCGGTGCAGTATAGCCTATGTGCACAATCCTGTTTTATTATGACCTCTTTTCGGCTCAGAGTAGCCTATGTATATAACCCTATTTAATAATGAACTCCTTTCGGCGCAGTGTAGCCTATGTGCACAGCCCTGGTTAATAATGACTTCCTTTCGGTGCAGTGTACTCTGTGTGCGCAACCCTGTTAAATAATTACCTTCTTTAGCCTATGGGCGTAACCCTGTTAAATAATGACCTCTTTTCGGTGCAGTGTAGCCTATGTGTACAACCCTGTTTAATAATAACCTTCTTTCGGCGCAGTATAGCCTATGAGCGTAACCCTGTTTCATAATTACCTCTTTTCGGCGCAGTTTAGCCTATGTGCGCAACCCCTAAGCTAATAGGCCGATTTAAATTTCAATTGTTTACTTTTAATTTATTTATTGTTCGTTTGACAATATCTCTATGACTCATTCGACTTTGACAATAGGCCTATAGGATAAAATGCGAACACCAGCTTAAGATGAGCTGCACGTTCAAAGGTTCCTATAAATTCCGGGGGTCAAGTAATTTGGACGTTATACTAAGGGTTGTGATGTCTGTAATTTCTGAACCACGAAACTGATGACCTTGAAATATTTACGGCACAATCTTTAATGTACCTCCTTTCTAACAAAAAAAGCATTAAAGAAATCAGACTACGCGTTAATGAATTAAAATTAAGTACGCATTTTGACTTTCATCCTCTCTCCCAAAGGAACCATACTGAATTTCGGGATAAAAAGTATGCAAGAACCTACCTCGAAGTATAAACTCAAACCATACTAAGTTTCATTTGAATCCATTCAGTAGTTTCGGCGTGATGCGCGGTCGTGATTCAGACAGACAGACAAAAATGAAAAAAAATACAGTTTTGGCTTCAGTATCGATCATAGAATGCCGTCCATATTTTTTTTTCAAAATATCTTCAATGTACAGAATTAAGTTATAATAATAATAGATATGGCACTCACGTGTTGTGTATGCGGCAGCGGCGTGCCAGTGAACAGGTAGAGGAGAGTGGTGAGACGCGCCGCGAGCGTGTCGTCCGTCACGTCGCGCAACATACTGCCTGCGTCAGTGTTCCCCCACCGCACGCAGCACCACGACGTTATCTCACCGTCGTTCGTGGCACACATCTGTATATAGGCATGTGTCCTGATGTTTAATTTTTTACAAATAACAGGCTTAACGATGAATATAACTAATTACATTACACATACTGAAAAATAAATTGAATTGGCTGATTAATCTCTGAGATGTGAGCGTATAAAGTTTTAGGTGAGGATAGAGAAGGGATGCTCTATCTCTTTCTCGCAAAGCGTGTGTTAGTATAGCATTTGTATGCCGCGCCTGAGACTTGACGTCATAACTCGTTATAGTGCGCTCTCTATCTAGCATGTAACTTATTTATTTATTTTATTTGAACTAATTTAAATTTTGTTTTCGTTGATGGAATCTATTGATGATCAGCTTTTTTATGAGGTAATAAAAATTTTTAGTCATGCCTATTATTAGGGAGATCATTAAAAACACAAACAAATTAAATATAACAACTAGTATGTACATATTATTAAAAGTTACAAAAACCCCGGAACAATTGGAACAGAGTTCATAAGTTTTACGCAGCTGGATAGATTTTCGTCAAATTTTCAATATACATAGCTACACATAATTATCAATATAAAAAAGCGACTTCATCAGAACTGGACCAAATTGAAATGGGACCAAATGGAAAGCACCAGCTTCCAAATAAAAAAAGAATCACCAAAATCGGTTCACCCAGTCAAAAGTTGTGGTAACAAACATTAAAAAACACGTCGTATTTATAACCTTCTCCATTTTGGAAGTCGGTTCAAAAATTTACTTTGCAAAATACGCTTCATATTGTGGAACACAGTGGCGGATTTACACATTTGCCGCCAGTAGGCTATTCAAATTTTGCCGCAATGAAATCGAAACTATGATTTGTGCACTATCGTCCTAATTAAACCACCTTTTTTGAAACTAGGGGATCGATGTGTAAGTTATTAGATTATTTTTAAAACCCAAACGATTGCACAAAAGTAGTTTTAGGGTAATTACATAATAGGTATATAACTAATGAACTAAATTCTGTAAAACAAAAAAAAAAAACCAAATTTGCCGCCCCTAAAATTTGCCGCCCTAGGCTTTAGCCTACTCAGCCTGCTGGTAAATCCGGCACTGGTGGAACACTTTATTCACCACTCAATTTTGAAAGCTTTGAGTAAAACAGTAAATGCAGTATAACTAGTCGAGGTTACCTGCGAGGCAACATGCAGACAGTTCCCTGCGAGCCACTGGTGCTGAGTCCAGGGCAGGTGCGCCAGCGCAGCGAGCAGCTCTGTCGCCTGCACGCGCCCCTCGCGCCGCGTGCCGCCGCGGCACGCTGCGTGGCACGCGCAGATCCACTCGAATACAGACTGCAGTATCACTATTTCGCATCCTAAAATCATACGCGAGGCAATCCAGACTAAAGTTTAAGCTCATCGCCGTCTGGAGAGACAAGCCGTCGCTGCGTACCAGCGGCCATAGAACTCTCTTCGATTAACGCTGGGTTCAAAATTGTACCTTATTTACTAGAGTTTAGTACAGTCGAGGCGCGGCGGGACAGTTTTAAACGTACGACCGCTTGTACGTCACGACACCACCTTGAGTGAGCGTTAGTCCTAACACTGTCAGTCTACACAAGAGTCCCGAGTACATCTAATTATAGTAATTTTAGAAATATCCAATCCTGTCCTAAAAACTATGTATGTCTAATTTATCTTGCAAACAAAAGTAGACTAATTGCACAGATTATTTCAATAGTTAGTATTTCAGATTAGACATGCAAGGAAGATATGGTAAGGTGGCGAAACGGGTGCGAACTCATCAGGCCTAAATCAGACTTGATACCTTTAGTCGGACACATCCAGCACACGACCTTACTGTCAATATTTTTTCATGTGAATTATTAGTGACAGTTTTGAGCGCCGAGTCGATATCCATAGTTTTAATTATCTTTGAGTCCACACTACAAGCACTAAAAGTGTTTTAGCGTCGATAATGTTACGTAAATTCTTTCCAATAGTTGCCTGGAACAGATCGCTTTTTAGCTATAAGGCCGCCACTTGTGGCACTAGCTCGTAAGTGTTTTCTATCTGTATGTAATTTTTATTTCTGGTGTACACAATAAAGAGTTTCTATTTATCTATCTTCAAGCAAATTTCGGTTCAGTTTGACCAGAATGGTTGGTTATCCTTGCTTCCACAACATGTTTGAATCGAAAAGTTGATTGACATTTTCATATGATGCTCTGGTGTCGGCAACTGAAACCAAATGATACTCACCAGGACAGTCAGCAATGACGTCCTGCAGGCAGGCGAGGAAGCGGTGCAGCATGAGGCAGTACTCTCCGTCTCCCTCCGCCGCGGCGACCGAGGGTAGGAGCGCCGGGGTGGTGGGGTGCGGGGCTACCCACGCGCTCCACGACTCCTGGATCGCGGACCAAGCGCATCTACCCACTAGAGAATGATGTCGATTTTTTTAGCGAAACACATTCCACAAAGGATTAATGCGTCCAATTAAAATAATTATCAATATTAAAATAACCGACATCATCAGAACTGGACCAAATTGGTCTTTAGTAGTTGCCGAATCATTTACCATCAAGTTATGTACGATAGCCATGTTATTAACCGACTGCCAAAAAGGAGGAGGTTATCAATTCGACTGTTTTTTTTAATATATTCGTTACCTCATTACTTTCGACTGGGTGAACCGATTTTGATGATTCTTTTTTTATTTGAAAGCTGGTGCTTACCGTGTGGTCCCATTTTAATTTGGTTCAGTTCCGACATTTTTATAATGTCGGTTTTTTGTATTGATAATTATTTAGTTAAAAGTGTAACCTCGTTCGGGCTGGTAGCTGAGTGCGCTCGCGCGGACGACGAGTGCGCGAGCCAGTCGGCTCTGCACGGCCGCGCTGTACTCCGCGTGCGGCGCCAGCGTCCGCGCACCATTGTACAGCGAGCGCGCTTGCCACCACAGTGCACCCAGCTCTCCCAGCAGGTGGCCTAGCTGAACAGTTATAGCTTTTTACTAAAGGCCCATTCCCACCGCAACCACTTGGTATGTAGAGGTGGGCGGCGAGCAACAACCAGCGGCTTACGAAGACAATGGAAATTGATCCTAACGTACCAGAAATAAATTATGATTGTAGAAAAAAAACTTAAAACATGCTTTATGTATAGTATTAACTCGTTAAAACCATCCAAAAGAGCTAAACTCGAGGGGTTTACTGGTAGGTATTAAAGAGTTCCACTATCCCACCCGCGGCTCTATGATCAGACCCTCCTCACCAAGAGTAATGGGGTTTGTTATTCATTAAAACAAACCATCATTTGCTTGTTTAGCACCTCCACGCTCCATCATCAGGTCAGTTCGACAATACCAAATTATTGTATTGACATTAGATTATCATTGCTACAAGTAAAAGCAAGTTAAAATCGCCTTTCAAGTTTTTTTTTTACAAAATAGTGAAGCTAAAGAAAATGTGTTAAAAATTGCTCTCCAAAAATACTGAACGCACACCAAAACGTCTTCTCAATGAAGCTACGTTTGCAGATCAACATTTAATGGTAGTGAAGGCTGAAAAGCAAAATAGACTACTACTGCTAGCGCCATCTAGTTGGCATCAGAGAACTAACCTGGTCGAAGGGCACTCCCTCGCTAGTCACTTCGACGGCGTTTACCAAGTGAGTCCACTGGCGCGGTGGCAGCTTGCCATCGGCGGCTAGCGTCGCAAATTGCATCACCACTACAAGAAATATATAAAATATGTTATATTAAACATGCAGAGATAGATGATACAGATAATAAAAAATTACATGTAAATAGGTTATCTAGGTACTTAAATATAATTATTATGCGTATGTCCCTGTGGCTCAGTTGGTAGGTAACCTACCTTCTGCGCATAGGGGCGTGGGTGGGCAAAAATGTTGCAAACGCTTTGTTTTTTAGCATGAACTTGTACTTTAAGGCAGTCTCCGATTGACCAACCTGGTCAAGGTCAATGCCGCTAAGACCCAGGCGTGTTTTCTCCGCCTAAAGAACGCCATTCCAATTGGCACCTTCATTCCGTGATATATCCATTCCGAAAACCTGAGATTTTGGGCGTCTCTGTCTCCTACCCTCAACTTTGGCTCCTACATTGAGGACTTAATTGGCTGCCAAGAATCTGGGTCTCTTATCGAAGGTGCGTCGGTATTCCACGTCGGAGCAGTTGCTTCCACTGTACCAAGCACAAGTTCAGTCATGCATGGAGTACTGCTCTCACCTTTGGGATGGATCAGCTAAGTACCATCTTGGGGCATTAGTCTATTGAGAGACGCGCCAAGAGACTCATCGGCAACGAATCCCTGGTTCAGACTAAGCTCCTTAGTCTTGATCATCGGCACAAAGTTGCTAGTCTATCAGTTATTTATCGGATACATTTCAGGGAATGTGCTTCGGACCTGCATGATCTAATTCCCTCCTGCCCATTTTTCCATCGGACTGCCAGAGCGGGCACGAAAAATCGACACCGCTTTATGGTTGACTAGCCGTCCGCCCCGGCTTCGCACGAGTGTAAGCTCGGCCTTCGGCCTCGCTACAAAATATAATATAGCCTATGTCACCCAGGGATAGTGTAGCTTTCCAACAGTGAAAAATTATTTCAAATCGGTTCAGTAGTTTCGGAGCCTATTCATTACAAACATACAAAAATAGGTACAAATCTTTCCTCTTTATAATATTAGTGTAGATATAACGAAAACCCGTACCAGGCACTTTGATTCCACTTTTATTGTGTGAACTGCTAGTCTGTGGAATACGCTTTCCCTGATAGTTACAATTTAGGTGTCTTCAAATCTCGAGTGAATCGGTTTCTTCTAGGCAAGCGTGCTCCATCGTAGACCGCATCATCACTTAACATCAGGCGAGTTGGCGGTCAAATGCAAGCCTGTCACTGAATAAAAAAAAAAAAAAAAAAAACCCGTAAACTACCTAAAATTACCTGCACACATCTCATCACTGTTGAGTACTGCTGCAGTATGGACGCCCAGTAGTTCCAGCATTATGGAGTGCTCTTGGGCGGGGGCGGCACCGTGCTTCGTTTGGGCGGCAATCAGGGCGGAGAGGAGCTCGCGCCGAGCGGCCGGGGCCGCTGTGTGAGACCACTGGCTCATTTCGAACTAGGAACCAGATTAATTATCACAAACTATTTTGGGACATAGTTTTTTTCTTTTCTGGTTCCGTAGAACCAAGGGACCCTTATAAGTTCTTTCTGTCAGTCCGTCTGTGCGTATTTTTTTGTTGAAGAGCGCTCATTATGTGTTTATACATATATTTTTTTATGATACTGAGTGAAGAGACGAGCGAAGTCGCTCGGTTGATGGCTCTTCACGCTTGCCTATAACAGCTCAACGCCACTCAGAATTTTGAACTTCAACAGTTCAAAAATTAATAAATTCAATTACTGAATTTAAAAAAATAAAAAAAAGTTTAAGTCAGTTGATAGATACCTTGGAGAGATAGCTGAAAGCAGCATGCGAGGGCAGCTTGGCGTTCAGTAGCGCGGTGTAAACTCGAGGCCACATGTCCGTGTGGATGTGCCTCGGCGACACCAGCGCGCCACACAGCGCTTGCTGCAGGGAGGTTCTGCTCTCAGCACACCAGCGGGACAGGATGTGCACAACTAGTTCCGCGTCCTGCTGGATCCAGCGCTACAATGGCAACATCACACTAATATTATAAATGTGAAAGTAACTGTGTTTGCTACATAATCACGGCTAAACGGCTTAACCGATCTCGATAAAATTTTGCGAGGTAATGGTATGTATCATGTTTTTTTTATGATACTGGGTGACGAGACGAGGAAAGTCGCTCGCCTGATGGCTCTTCACGCTTGCCCATAACAGCTCAACGCCACTCAGAATTTTGAACTTCAACAGTTCAAAACCCTGGATGGCAATGCACTGCGCTTGTCACCCCGAGATATAAGATGTCAAATCTCTGTGTGCCCTGTAATTTCGCTGGAAACATTGCCCTTCAATCCGGAACACAGTAGTGTCTGCACACTACTGCTTGGCGGTTGAATAAATGGCAAATGTGTGGGTGTACTTCCCCAGGCGGACCCCTGCAAAAGAGTCCTACCACTACACAAACACACTAAACTGTAGTTACACTATTTATAACTCAACAATGCCTGGACTGATTTCCATGATCTCTGATTTGTTGGACATCTCTCCGCCCCAAATAGCAGAATCAGTATTAAAATATCGGAAAATACATGGAACAAAATATTATATGAAGAGAATTCAATTCATAGTGTAAAAAGGCAAGCCCGTTTATTAATTTAAAAAGAAAAACGCTAGAATGCAGAGTTTAGGTACCTCAGCTATAATCTGTAGCGCGGCTTCAAGTGCGGCGCGTGCGGCGGGACAGTGCGCGGCCTGCGCGCCGCACGCGTACCACACGCGCTCGGCCACGCTCACCGCTGACACCTTGTCGCGAACACGTCTGCGAATAACAAAAACATTAGATAAAAGGATGTATCATAATGTCTCACATCATCTACTGATTGCACAATTATAGGTGAGTTAAAAAATTAGTAACTTTTTTTCAGGTTTTGTGTTTTTCTGAAATATAAGAGTTGAAAAAAATTGGCGAGGTTTGAGAGGAGCTGCGCTTTCTCTCTCTCTATCTCGCAAATCGTGTGTTAGTATAGCATTTGTATAGCGCACGTGTGGCTTGCTTGAGTCTTCACGTGCTATATATAGTGCGCTCTCTATCTAGCATTAAATTAAAATATGTATAACTCATTTATTTTTCAACAAATTTTTATTTTGATTTCGCTGATGGGTTCTGTTTATTGTAAGCTTTTTTATGAGGTAATTAAAAAGGACACATGTACTTATTACAGGGCAAGGGCGCGGTACACAGTCGAGTATACGAGCGCATACTAGTTACCTGGCGATGGAATGCAGTGCGGCAGCGGTGCGTGCCGCTGCGGGCCGCGCGCGGGACAACCCTCGCACCGCATTTACCCACGACGATCTGCAACAACATACCGAAAACATCACCGTGTGACGATACACAAAACATTATCATCATACCAGAAGACGTCCACTGCTAAACATAGGCCTCACTTTAGAACTCCACATGGGAGCTAATTTTTTGAATAGCTCGTACGATATTTCGCACCAAAATATCATGCAAATTTACTGACTTTCGAACGAAATCCCAAACAAAGACGCAAAGCCCAAGTGCCTTAAGTTCTAATCTGAACTAAAGCAAAACAGGTCCGACGCGCCATAAGCTCAAATCTGAACTTAGGCGAATGGCTCTTTTAGTCAAATTTTTGCATCGCGAACGAACTTTCCTTCGACAATTAAAGTTTACTAGTTTTTTTTTTTAATGCATTCAGTCTCAAGCTAATGAAGCTAGCTAGATACTGAATGCATTTTTAAATGTCGCCCCACGGGTAAAAAAAAACATATCACTCGCTAACGCAACGAGTGGTTTGAATCGTTCGAATTTGCTTTCTATCAATAGAAATTCTTTCATTTCTCATAATATGTTCGTACGAAATAAGAAGCGATTCAAAAATCGAGCCCTGAACGACCGCCCATCTGCATCCAGTGGATGCCCGCGCCTCTCACGCCGCGGTCCATCTAGTGGGAAGCGTACCTACGCTGCGTCTTCCGGTTCGTGCTCTCCACTCAAGAATTTATTTCCCCATCGGTTGTCGGTTCTTCGAGCGATGTGGCCTGCCCATTGCCACTTCAACTTGCAAATCTTAATAGCTATGTCGGTAACTCTGGTTCTTTGTCGAATATCCACGTTCCGGATTGTATCGCGCAAAGAAACTCCGAGCATAGCTCTCTCCATTGCCCGTTGTGTAACCCTTGAGTTTTGACAAGAGGCCAACAGTTAAGGACCACGTCACAAAACAATTATGCGGTTGCTATTTCTGTTTTCTTCGTGTTTAAATGTAATTTTACCTGTTTTCTTTGATCGCTCGTTCAACGCCCGTAGATATACACCACTCGCGTTCCTAAAATAAATAATCATCAATATATAAACCGACATCATAAAATGACAGAACTGGACCAAATATGCGCCCTCTATCGCATAGCGCGTGCATTAATTAGGCACTATCGGTTGTAGAGAGCGCATACCTGAATTAGTACCGAGGCGTTCAACAGATGTCTCTTATAATATTTTTTGTATGGAAATTACTTTAATTGTTACATTGTAAAAAAATAAACATAGTAGAACTGGACCAAACTGAAATGGGACCACACGGGAAGCACCAGGTTTCAAATAAAATAGGATCATCAAAATCGGTTCACCCAGTCGAAAGTTCTGAGGTTACAAAGATAAAAAAAAAACAGTCAAATTGAAAACTCCTCCTTTTTGGAAGTCGGTTAAAAAGTGAGTGAAGCACGGATATTTGAACAATAAATGTACAAAGGCATATCTCTCTAGTTTGTCTGATCGGAGATTTCAGCTTACTGGGACATCTGGGACATTTTTGCACACACGGTCATCTGACCCCAAACTAAGCAAAGCTTGTAATATGGCTGCCAGAGACTGATATACGTACATATATACTCATCATCATCAGACGTTCACTGCTGAACATAGGCCTCCCTGTTAAAATTCCACACTGATCGACATCCTGCCATCTGCATCCACTGGATGCCCGCAACTCTCAAGATGTCGTCGGTCCATCTAGTGGGAGGCCTACCTACGCTGCGTCTTACGGTTCGTGGTCTCTATTCAAGAACCTTTCTACAACTGACTCACTATACGTAATAGACTTACTTCAGTTATATGATTATTTACGAGATATTTACCGTGGTAAGGTTGTGAGTCCAGTAATACCATAGCAAAAGACTAAGAAGAGGGTAGATCGCTTTGTCTTCACCTAGTTGCTTTTTGTAGTGGTAGGACTTTTTTTCAGGGGTCTGCCTGAGGAAGTACCACACCTTTGCCAGTTATTCAACCGCCAAGCAGTAGTGTGCAAACACTTCTGTGTTCCGGATTGAAGGGCAATGATTCCAGCGAAATTACAGGGCACACAGAGATTTGACATCTTATATCTCGGGGTGCCGCGCGCAGTGCATTGCCATCCAGGGTTTTGAAATGTTGAAGTTCAAAATTCTGAGTGGCGTTGAGCTGTTATGGGCAAGCGTGAAGAGCCATTAGGCGAACGACTTCGGTAGTCTCGCCACCCAGTACCATAAAAAAAAAACTATCATTGAACTGTTCGACCAACCACCTGCATTCTTCAGTCTTCCCGTGAACATAGTGCATGTAACTGCGCCGAAATATCGGGAGCTCCTTCCACAACCTTACCACGGTAAATATCATGTAAATAATCATATAACTGTAGTGAACAACCGTGATAGTTTAAAACAGTGTTTTAGACTTACTTCAATGTAGAAGAGTATAGGCCTGCATTTGTTAGTGGTGGCAGAGGGGCAGGAGACGGTGACTGGGGGCAGGGGGCGCGGCACCCGCAGCGTCCCCACCAGCTCCCACAGCCTTCGGTCCAGCGATGATATCCGGTTCACTTCACCCACCCACTCACTGGGGATATTACATGTTTTTATTTATTTATTTAAATAACTTAAAAAGCTTATTCCTTAAATTACCACATAGGCTATGCTTTCTATTCGAAACCGCGGAGACCTTGCTAGTAAAGTAATATAACCAAAAATACCACTCACACAGAAAATGTTTCAATATTCTTGAGGTAATTGCTGACTGCATCATACAGCCTGTTCGGTTGCAGGACGTCCACGTCTTCTAGAGGTGACTTTATTACTCTCTGCGTTCTGGAAACATTTACAAAACGTTGGACAATTTTAATAATCACTGTGTGATTTTGACACTCATAACGTACGAAACAGGGACAGATTGCACCATACTTCAGATAGCAGAAGAGTATCAAATCCTTTTGCGACAACTCGGTGCGATTCTATGATAAAATTCCTAAAGATATGTTAGATCTAAACGAGCATCAATTAAAAAGGTTAGTAAAGAAAAAACTAACACAAAACGCTTACTATGAGTGCAATCAATACGTTAGCGATAAAAAAGCCTGGCTATAATTTGACTCTGCTCATTCTGTTCACGTTATCTAGCCTAGTATACTCTTAGTTATAATATCTGACAAAGCCCCTATACTGCTGTAACTTACCTGATTATTTATAACATTGTACTGGACCTACAAAGCCGTTGTATAGCTGCCTAATTGTAAAATAATATTATAATGTAATTAACTGACGTACTTAAGAACATTGCGACAATGTCAAGAGGCAGAAATAAAGAATTGGAATGAATCGAACCGACTACAACAAAGATGGACATTATCCATACATTTATTTTTTACAAACCCACTTTTGCTTGGTATGTATGTATGTAACGGAATCTTTGTACTTGATATTCAACTACATCAAAATGTCGAATTAAATTGAAAATTTGCTCACTTATCTTATTGCTTACTTATTTTATTTTATCGTATTATGCAAAATGGTTTTAGCATGATTGGGGGTTAAAGTTTTAACTTTATAGCCTGTTGGGGTACCGTATGAGTGTAGAAGTATGAGAATCTAGTAAATATATATTAATTAATATTCTTAAAAGAAAGAAAGAAAGAAAATAAATTTTATTCGGCACCTTTACAAAAAACTTATATCTAGAGGATACAATCAGTGTCGAATGGGTCCGTCTCGGCATAAATGCTGAAAGTCAAGGACTATCAGCGCCGGTTTTCAGACGAACCCTTGAGCTTACACTTACAATACACTTAACACAAATTTACATATATATTTTTAATTATCTATATGCAATTTAAACAAATAAGACATAGGAAACAGAAAAAAAAAGTAGGACACAGAATAAGTATACCAAATTTACGGTACTAAAATATATGGAAAAACAACAGGAATTATACATAACAACAAGACAGAGTATTTAATAACAATAGTAATAAAGACAGCAGGAACGAAAAATTTATTGAAATAAAAAATGGACCAAACGGAAAAAATAAATAAATACATAAAACTATATTAACTAAACAGCACAACCACAGAAAATATATAAATATATTTTACATACACCTACCTTCCCACATAACATGCAACACCAGTAGGTGTTACTTCTAAATGTAAGACAAATCAGCATTTACCACACCATGCTGACGCTGTTGTTCAATAAGGAATTTTTTAAGGTGTAACCGAAAAGTAGTCAGCGATTTCAAGTGTTTGATGGGTGGAGGAATGTTATTCCAGCATTTGGTCGCTGCGTAACGGAAACTGCCAGTGAAATTAACAGTGCGGTGCCGCTGCGTGAACAACTGCTGGGAACATTGCCTTCTATAATTTCGCCTGCTGTCAGCGCCCCAGTCCAACTTATCGTACAAATAAGCAGGACCTTTATATTTGATAGTGCCGAAAAGCAAGCACGCAAGATGAAACTTACGACGAGATTTCATTTTCAGCATGAATTTATTGTTCAGGAACGGAGTGACATGAGTTCTCGGTGGTATAGAAAAACAGAACCTAGCGCACGCATTTTGGACTCTCTGTAACAGACGCTGCGTACGGCACAGGAGACGAGGACCATACACAACGTCTGCGTAGTTCAGTTTCGACAGCACCAAAGACTCCACTAATTGGACCCGAAGATCTTCGCATAAAAAAGGCCTGAGTTTATAGAGCGTTTTCAACCGGAAAAAACAATTACGAACAGAATCCGCAATATGCTTCTCAAACCTTAGTGCTTCATCAACGTTTAGTCCCAGGTTACGCGCCTCATAAACTCGTTCCACTACCTGACCCTTTAGACTTAAAACAATGTTCGAGGGTAGCGAAGCAAGCTGGTGCCTACTGCCAAAAACCATAAATTTTGTCTTAGCAGGATTAAGCAAAAGACAATTAGCGTCCGACCACGAAACCACTCTGTTTAAATCTTCCTTCAAATCATTTAACGCGTTCTCAAGATTATCTGGCTTGAAATGGATATATACTTGTATATCATCTGCGTAGATGTGATACTTACACATTTTAAAACAACTGATAACATCAGCGCTAAACATGGAAAACATAATTGGACCCAAGATGGAGCCCTGCGGTACGCCTCTATAAATTTCTGAAAAGGCTGAAAGATTGAGAGAACCGTCAGATTGGCGTAGCTCAACAAACTGCTGCCTGTTACTTAAATAACTATTAAACCAGTTAAGTGTGGACGTGTCAAAACCGTAGAAACTAAGCTTCGAAAGTAACAGTGTGATATTTATAGCATCAAAAGCGCGCGAAAAATCGAGTAAGACCAACAAAGTACACATGCCTTTATCCTGTGCCTCTAGTATATTGTCTGTCACGTCCAGCAGAGCTGTGGCCGTACTTCTTCCTCGCCTAAAACCCGATTGGAATTCTGGAAGGATTTGATTTTCCTCAAGAAATTCTGTTAACTGTTGAGATACAACCTTTTCAAGAATTTTGGACGCACAAGGTAGTATACTTATGGGCCTCAAATCCTTTACCACAATCGGGTTATCATTTTTCGGCAAAGGACGAACAATTGCAATTTTCCATAAATCAGGGAAAGTAGCAGTTATAATTGATTTGTTAATAATTGTAGTGATAGTATCTAACGAGTTTGGTAAGGTCATGAGTAACATTTTTAAAGATATACCGTCGAAACCTATAGCATTAGATTTGAGACTGTTGATAATTTTTAAAATTGTAATTGGATTCACTGTTTGAAGTGAGAAAACATTAGAAGTATTAAATCGTTGAAATTCGAAATAACTAAGTTGAGAAATAGAGACATCGGTCTTACCAGGAACGTTTAAAAAATGGTTATTAATTACTTGGGGGTCATTGAATTGAAAAGGAAGTTCCACAGCCTTAGACGACGGCAAAAGAGTAGATTTTAAGTTTTTCCATAACGCCTTTGGATCATTTAATTTATTATTTATATTGTGCTTATAGTACGCTTCCTTTTCCAAATAAAGAGATTTATTCACTAATGCTTTCAGGCTTTTGTAATATAAAAATTTGGTATTTAGCTTAGTTCGCCTATACTCAGATAATGCTTTGTTACGTAAGTGCATCATCAGCTTAACGTTTTCAGTAATCCACGGATATCTTTTTTCTGTAATAGTAGAAGTTTTAAAAGGAGCATGTAAATCAAACAAGGTTATAATTCCAAAATTGAAGAGATCAACCATCTCACTGACGTTATCGTGCATTGAAAGAAGATCCCAACGAATTGAACCTAAGTCAGCGAGAAATGCGTCTTGGCCAATATTGTTAAATGGCCTAAAGGTAATCGTGAAAGGTGCAGGCCTATCTCTTTTTATATTGAATTCACAAACAACAAACGAGTGGCCCTGCAAGTTGCCAGCTGGCTCAACAGTAACCCGTCTTGCGCAAAGATCCGAGAACACCAGATCGATGACGGTCTCACTGTGGTCAGTGAAGTGCGTTGGAGCCGTAACAAGCTGGTTTAAATTTAAACATTGTAAAGCAGTTAAAACATTTATAGTGTTAGTGTCACGAGTCTTTAGCAAGTTTACATTCCAGTCACCTAAAACAATTATATTGTCACAACTGGAAAATGAGTTGATGGAATCCATTACCGCATCTAAAAAGGTGTTGATACTCATCCACGGTGGGCGGTAAGCTGTGCCAAGTGCGACATTCCTGCCACTTACAGAAAATGTGAGCCACATTTGCTCCACAGATCCATGAACCGGATCGACAGGGTGAGGCCGCGTCCGCGCATTGAAGCCGCGTTTAACATAGAAACCTACGCCGCCACCCCGTCCGCCGCGCACATGCACCGGCCGTGGGGTGTGGCGAAATCTGAAATTAGGCACCCGGGGTGCCCTCCCTTCTTGTCCCTCTCGAATCCATGTTTCGTTGACTGCCATTATATGAACGTCATGCCTCTCCATTCCCGCCACAAAATCATCATGTTTAGTCCCTAATGACCCAGGATTAAAAAGACCAACTTTCAAAAAACTCCTACGGGCCATGCTTACTATTCTGCACCATAAAAAACAGTAACCTACTCAAGTTATTATACTAATTCTAAAACCGTATCAAAGTATACTATGTTACCTACCTAATACAACCTAATACAAGTATACAAGTCGGTATATATATACCTATTACGCGTTTACATCACCCGCCTATAACACTCAAAACTAATATTACCAACCAGTTAAGAGAGAGAAAAAAAATAAAATAAAAAAAATAAGTTACTATTTATTATGAAACGGTCCATCCCTACCTACTTACTTATTATAATTATCCATTCATGTACTAGATTACAGTAGTGAATAGGCGAACCTATACACGCATTTCTGTATACATGTCGTTATTAATGTTAAGATAACTAAACTACCAATAGTACTTGAACACAGTAAAATTTTCGGAAAAAGTAATAGTAAAAAACAATAATAATAATAAAAAAACCTTTTTAGGATCATAATCAACTAGACATAAGTTGCTGGAATACAACTAAAAGTAGGGGCAATTCAATGGATCACATCTGACACACCATCAAAAATCAACAACGTAACATTTAAACAATAAAAACATATTTTTGTAATAATGACATAAAAGGGCGATTGTAGGTATGATTTACTTTGACTTTACTTAGTTAAGATAGATAGATGTCAACTGTGATCCACTAAATTGGCCATACTATAAACTATTGGCGTAACTTTCAATATAATATTATTTTATTACTATTATTAACTAATACATGAAACACCATCTATATGTATAAAAATGAATCCCTACTTAACCTTGGTCACACCATAACTTAAAACAAGAGTTTACACATTATATTTTTAAGTTTTCAAATACTATTTTTTGGCGGTTCTTACGGAAAGAAAAATTAAGAAAAATTAACGACGAATTTAACTTCGCGGGTTTTACAGTTCTAAGACAGGACAACATCCTGTTATATCAGCTTGGTAGTAATAAAGTTAATCTTTGTACACGAAAAGTATTGAAGTAGAAAGTCACGCAGAAGGGTACACTGTTGTTAAAAATAATGAGGGTAAATTTTTAATTTGTAGGGTAACTCGTAGGTTAGTACCTACAAGTATCCGAGCGTACCCTCTCCTTAAAATAAGTGGTTAGATAGACCGCAATACAAACAACAAAATAAGTAGCACCTATAACATCAGGGTTGTAAGACTACACAAAAAATTTCTTAGGCGGTTTCCTCGCTCTCGGAGGCAGAGCTGATGTCTTCGTCACCGCTGCCATTGGAGTAATATTCTTTATTACTTCCTTCGCGGGCGACCGAGGCATACTATTGCTCCTCCGGCCAACCGCGGCGAGCTCGCCGGCACAGCTGATTCGGTGCCGCGTCCCGTCCGGTCCTATGACGAATATGAAACCGTCTCCCGTCCAACATTTCGAAACGCCAAACTCCTGCCGAGCTGCCAAAAAGACACTGTGTCGCGCCTTAGTTAGAAACTCCGTCACCGTTATTCCAGAGCCTTTGAAACCCGCTTTCGACGACCAAATCTTATTTCGAATACCGTCGTCACGCAATTCAAACAAAATGGGACGAGGCTTAGTATCGTCAGAAGTGCGCCCCATCCTGTGACATCGAGTGACGTCACTCGCTTTAAGGTCCGTGACTTTTATGCGTTCGATTAACGTCCTCACGACGACTGCAGGTGTGTTTTCATCATTCTGCTCGCGGAGGCCATGCAGCAGGAGTATTTTCCTCCTGCTGCGCATTTCTTGCTGGTCCATTTGCTCGGCAAGCAACTCGATCTGCTCCTGAATTGCGCGAAGAGAAGCGAGGACGAAGGTTTTAAACGCCCCAAATTCGACGGCCAGGTTGCTGTTGCCCGGCGTCCCCGGCGACGAGGTCCGAGAGGCTTGACGCCCTTCAAATGCATCCATCCGCTCGCCAAACACTAACATCAGGTGATTAAGACTTTGTTGAACGGCGTCCATGTTGTAATCGATGAATAGTGTGAACGAAACGAAGTGCAAACAAAAAAGTGTAGCTTAACTTGTTGGACGTTACTAAAGAACGGCAGGTGAAGCACTATCAACGCGCACTAAAACATCACAAATACAAAATTACACTATATATTTGTTGTGTTAATTTATTTGATTTAATAATTGTGAGCGCACCACGCGAACGCGACTGTCACCTGGCTCGCTCACTCGCTCACTCAAAAAAATTATATGAATGATAGGTTTTGTATGGAAGAATGCCTACATTATGCTAATAACATGTCATATCGATTGTTCGTTCCCGAAACTTTTGTCTGTATGAACTTAAATCATGATTTCAACTATTCTAATTGGTAATTCAATTAATTCTTTGATTATCTTAGTAACTTGATGGCGATTTTTTTTAAGGTCTTAAGATGCTCTCGCTTTGCCTTCGTGAGTTTAACGTCTCGGCTGCGGTTTAAAAAAAAAAAAAAACTTAGATATTTGAATTTTTTACCGGGGTTTTTGGGGAAATGTAGGGATATGCTTCCTTACATGCTGATTATCTCATCATCCTCATCTCTCATTCCACCTTATTTTAATTTACATTTAAACCTTTTTTTTTTTTACTTTTAGAGACCACTAATACTACTTGATTTTATTTCCATAATTTTAAAATTTGAAAGAAACAAAAAAAGAACACAGAGACGTGGTTTACATTGGAGGCTCTGGAACGGAGCGGTCGTGCGAGAACTTGATAAAAACCTTGAAAGGTTCTTCTTAAATCTTGAGACTTGAAGAAGTCGGACTTGAATACTTGAAGAAGTCGGCACTTATACTCGAAGAAGTCTTGCTCCAGGAAGTCTTCTTCTTCTACACTCGTTGACCCCCTGCGGGGTCCATCTTCAAGAGTGCTCGTATTGTTTACAACTCGCATCTGCGCAGTTTGGGAAGTGTTCTTTATCTTTTTTAAATTTTATGCTTATTGGAGTGAACTACTCTCAAGAGTGCTCGTGTTGTTAAGAACTTTAGACATATTAAAACTGGTGGTCTGTGAAGTGTGTTTTTTAGTCTTATTTAGGATAGGTAGTCCTCAACTGCTCCTCTCCCTAGTAACTGGGTGTGGCAGACGTGCTTCCGGCTAGGTAGGTCTGGCCTGGTGGTAGGCGCAGCCGGAGTCGTCTGCTTCATTACAACCGATCACAATGCTATAAATTAAATTAAAAAAAAATATGCCATAGTTGGCCATAGTATGCCACCGTCGCCTATACCTACAATACCAGAGGCATCCGGCGCAGATCCACCGTTGTGGGCACGGTGGGCATGCCCACAACCCTAATACGTGACTTGTGACGCCCACAGCTTTACCCGCGTGAAACTATGATACACTGTAGAAAATCTTGATCAGGTAGTCATATAATTTTTTATAAACATTTCCTTTGGAATGCACTATATCGATCATGCACGAGCAAGGTTCATACGCTGACTCGCACTTGCCCTATTTTCGGGTGGCTGTGACCACAACCTTTTTTGGGGGCTAGATCCGCGCCTGCAGGCATCACAGATACGTTGCCGACCCTTAATGACTCTATTAACTGCTCTTTTAAAGAACCCCATATTAAAGAAAAGGAAAAGTCGAGGGGGGGGGCTCATTCCACAAATTGTAGGTGTGAGGCAAAAAGGAAAAGGAAAGGCAACCCTATAATTAAAAGCTTTATCTTTCAACCACTATTTAGGAAAGATTACACAAATCCCGTAGAGATTATAGAATTACTAAGTCGTTCTCTTTGTATATAGACTATCCATATTAACTGTGTGAGCGACTCCAATCGTCCGAGCGAGACAGAGCTAATGGCTTTTCTACTGTCTATAAGGCATATTGAACAATATATATCTCTTTTATGTGCTTACTAGGCGCCATTTGTTCACAGTTGAGAAAGGAATTGTCAATTAAATGGCGGCCGAAAACATTGTCTTTACATCTTCTTCTTCTTAGTCGTTTCGCTCTTGGCAGAGCGGTCGTGGTCGTCATGTAGTCGTATTGTACGGGGCAGATAAAATGCGCTTCACGATGTCTCACCATCTCTCTCTACTGGAGGTCATCCTGCTGCACTCGTTTGAGGGACCACCCACTGCACTTGATCTGGTCGGTCCATCGCATGGGCGACCTCCCGCGCGTCTTTACATAAAACACTGTTTTAAACTATCACAGTTGTTCACTACAGTTATATGATTATTTACGGGATATTTAACGTGGTAAGGTAACTGCACCGAAATATCGGGAGGTCCTTCCACAACCTTATCACGGTAAATATCCCGTAAATAATCATATAACTGTATTGTCTTTACATATGTTTAATTATATTACCTTGTTCCTGATTTGTCCTTTATCCTCATAATACTATGAACAGCTTCATCTAGCGGTGTCTTTTCTACTTCCGGCGAAGAGTTGGGCGGGGTCGCAGGGCGGGGGAAGTCATCTAGCTCCGCGGACGAGGGCGGGCGGGAGCGGGACAGAGTGTCTTGCCATGCTGCTTCTAGAGCCTGGATATTGACAGAGTATTAATTATCAATATTTAAAAAAAATACTTCATAAAATGTCAGAACTGGACCAAATAGAACCACACGTTAAGCACCAGCATTCCAATAAAAAAAGAATCATCAAAATCGGTTCACCCAGTCAAAAGTTCTAGAGTAACAAACATTAAAAAAAACAGTCGAATTGAGAACCTCCTCCTTTTTGGAAGTCGGTTAAAAACCCCTCGCATGGATGTAATTAGGTTAACTTTGTGATGCTTATATTTTTGTTAGTTTTTAAATTCAAACTTTGACTTTAAAAACTAATTAATTTTGAGCTTGTATCACAGATCTTTAATAGCCAATTCAATTAACTTCTTTAGTAACGTATTTACATTTAATTATATTTCTCACTAAGCCTAATATGTTTAACCAATCATACACATGTCCGATTAGCCTATATCTTCTGTAAATAGTATACAATTAAGTCGCTTTGCGCGTCTGTCTGTATATCCGCTAACTCCTTCCAAACCACGCAACGGATTTTGATGCGGTTTTCATCATCATATATTATTTATAATTTACATTAGATAATTTTTCATGGAAGGTTTAGATAGGTACATAATAAAACGTACACCCGTGCGACCCGGGGCGGGTCGTTAGTAGTAAATCATCATCATCAGCCAGAAGACGTCCACTGCTGAACATAGGCCTCCCCCTTTAACCTCCACACTGAACGACATCCTGCCATCTGCATTCACTGAATGCCCGCGACTCTCACAATGTCGTCGGTGCTAGCTACGCTGCGTCTTCCGGTTCGTGGTCTCTATTCAAGAACCTTTCTTCCCCATCGGTTATCAGTTCTTCGAGCGATGTGGCCTGCCCATTGCCACTTCAACTTGCAGAATTTAATAGCTATGTCGGTGACTCTGGTTCTTTGGCGAATATCAACGTTCCGGATTTTATCGCGCAAAGAAACTCCGAGCATAGCTCTCTCCATTGCCCGTTGTGTGACTCTGAGTTTTTCCAAAAGGCCAACAGTTAAGGACCATATTAATAAATTACATTTAAATATCGTAAACCTGTTCTGGTATAAACCTCGCGATGTCAGCGTGGTGCGGCGACGCACGGACTTGGTCTCCATCTTCCAGCCAGCCGCAGAACTCACGGACCATCCTGAATACAAATACACTACATTACCAACATGATCAATCGAGGTGATGGTTTTCAACTCGTCAGTGCGTAGATTCCAGTAGGTATTAGGTTTCAGGTAAAAAAAAGTGGAGCACCAACCTTTCAGCGGCTGTATGATAGCACGCCATATCGAAGTCATGTTTCTTATCCACTTCACTCGTATCATCAACTATTTCTTTATCATCAATATCGTCTTCATCACTCTCCGATGACAAATCCGAATCACAATCGCTTGCATCACTCGATTCGCCCGTCAAATCTTTGATCGATAACGCAGGAAGCAATCCCTTCTCGATTGTAATCGATGCCGATTTAACGAGTCGATTGCTCGATTGTTGAGCTGGTTGGGTTTTCTTGTATGTTTCGGCTTCGTTGCGGTGGTGTGTGGCGGTCTCTTGGAGGCGTTTGATGAGTTGCGTTAGTGTGCGTGTTTTTATGAGGCCGCTGAAGAACAGCGGACCAACTGGGAGGGCTGTGTCTCGCCTGGTGAATACAAACAATCAATCAGAATATATTGAACTTCACCACTTCTAGGGTGTGCGTACTTCCAGCGGAAAACTAGAATTTCATGATTTGAGTTTAGTAGATTTTTAGTGTGACGGACACACAAATTTAAAAATTATCATACCCGACCCGCCCCGGCTTCGCACGGGTGTATGATTTGTATAAATAAATAAATATCTGGGACATTTTTGCACACACGGTCATCTGACCCCAAACTAAGCAAAGCTTGTAATATGGCTGCCAGAGACTGATATACGTACACATATATTAATAAATACATACTTAAATAGATATTAACACCCAGACATAGAACAAACACAAATGTTCATCACACAAATGTTTGTCCTAAATGGGAATCGAACCCACGCCCCCAAGCACAGAAGTTAGGTTCACTACCAACTGAACCACCGGGGCAGCCGGGGCTCGGGGGGGGGTATATAAAACTTCCGTGAAAAATTATCTAACTGATGGTGAAAACTGCATCAAAATCTGTTGCGTGGTTTGGGAGGAGTTAGCGGATATAGTACACTTGCCGGGCCCAACAGAATACCAGCGCTGGTTGTGTACAACCAGCAACATGCTGAGTTGGGGGTCGGTTTTTGTGACAATGTACCTGTATACTTCTATTTTAATATTTCTTGTTTTTATTTCATTGTCACAAAATTAACTTTCCTGATTTCTGATATACAGACAGACGCGGAAAGCGACTTAATTTAATACTATGTAGGGATTATGTAGACTAGATATAGATACATATTTACACGAATTTTAGTACGTACTCACTTCTAAGTATACCACTTTTTATTCACATCCGTAAAAATTCATAAAAACGTCAAATACGTTTATTTTCTTTTCTGATAAAACAATGTTTATATGTTAATCCAGGGTATGAGCTATTTTCATCACAACTTTCATCAAAAACCGTTCAGCCGTTACTGACTTGAGTGCAGACAAACATACAAACTTTCCTCGTAATATTACTGTGGATGTGAATAGGGTTAAACTGTGGAGAAATAATTATTATCAATATAAAAAAATTGACTTCATAAAAATTTCAGAACTGGACCAAATTGTTTTTTTAGTTTTTTTATTGTAAAATAGGCTTGTGCTTGGCCGCCAATGGGAAGAACCAAATGGGACCACACGGAAAGCACCAGCTTTCAAATAAAATAAAAAATCAAAATCGGTTCACCCAGTCGAAAGTTAGGTAACAAAAATAAAAATAAAGGAATTTAGAACCTCCTCCTTTTTGGAAGTCGGTTAAAAAGTTACTTTCACATTCATATTTTAAAATATTGATTGTATGGAACTATGTAACTTACATGTTATTAGGTGGTCTCTGTAGATACACGTGAAAGAAAAGCCTCCAGAGCGCGAGATGCGAAGGATGCTGCAGTGGCGCCACCAGCGCTGCGTTTGCGCATCGGTATATTACCAGCTCTTCTGAACTCATTGTAGCTTTTATTTTCTGTGGAATAGAGTACCTTTTTTTTCCTTTTCGAATGGTGCGTCGGTAAAAGGCGCCCCTTAATTTAATTACAATCTAGCCTGATGTTAGGCTAATAAGTAGTTTATTTCTAACCTAAACTTTAACGTAGGCTATAGCTATAAGTATCTTTTTAATAATTATCAATTTAAAAAACCGCCTTATTAAAATCAGTAATTACGCAATTTCGTTTCCTTCGATGACATATTTTTCCAGATAATTTAATTCAAAAACCGATGCAATGATGAAATTTCTATAGGACTGTAAAGTGACAGCAATCTGAATATCCTTTAAGAATGATGACAGAATTTTGAGTGGTAATAAACATAAAAAAGCAATCGAGTGCCCCCTCTCTTTTTGGAAGTCGGTTAAAGGCGTAAAAATATAAGCAGACTAGATATACCCAGATATAAGACATCATTATCTACAACGTTTCCAACTTTTGGGTTGTTGGTTCTGAGTGGTAGGCATGGGCCTTATGCAATCCTGTTTTGTGGAATAAATGGTTTTTGACGAGAATTTTTCTTCAGGACAGGACACACATACAAACACACACATCACAGCATCAGCCAGTAAAGGTCCACTGCTGAACATAGGCCTTCTCTTAGAGGGGGGGAAGAGGAGGGCAGGACAAGATGGTGAGAGCAAATAGGGAAATTGGAAATTCTTGCATTTTTTAATTTTAAATGCATAAATAGACTTGCCTTTGACCGCCAACTCGCCTGATGTTAAGCGATGATGCGACAATTTTTTGTTTACTTATAACCGTGTAGGCTGACTAACCCGATCAGAATTTCGATGCACTCGGTGATATTTCCTGACACGTCTACTACTATCTAGATTCACATCCACGCTAACAGCTACGGCGAGCAGTAAACATGTTAGTTGTTACCTGTAGCGCATTGTCGACGTGAACTTTCTGTCCATTCACTCGCTGCTCCCATAGAAGGTTCACGAGCGCGCCGAACGTTTGCGAGCTCAGTTCGCGACTGTGAGACGCGCGCAGCAAACATTCGCAGAGCAACGGCGCGCTCGACGCGTTACGCACCGCAAACGCAAGGTGCTCTTTTGCGTTTTCTTCCTGTTGCATGAAAAGGAATGGTTTAAAAATTTCTAAAACATCAGAGACTTAAGTATTGGAATGTTTAAAAATAAACTTTAAACTGTATTAGCACAATAATGCTACTATGAAAGTTCAGAATACCTTAGTGATAAAAATGTTCTGATATGTAATGTAGACTCAATAATTGACATAAGATCGAGACTTGGTACTTGTAAAAATATATAAATAAAATAAATTAATAATAACTAATATAGGTAGTAATTAACATGTTTCTTTTATGAATTCAAACATAAAATACAAATAAACGAAAATATCATTTTCACAATATTCTAACATAGAAATAATTACCTTTTTTTTACTTTAACAAAACTTAGAAATAAATTTTTTTAATACATAAAATAACTAACATTTGTACGCCGTACCTGGCAAGGACATGAGATACGTTTCCATTCATAAGACCCTGTATGCTACGTAATATGTATGTGTACCTACCATGTTCTGACAAATAAATAATATAATTTGATTTAACTGCGTATCAGAAAAAATAACGCAAAAAATATTTAAAAAAAACATCCACAAACACACATCACCAATGACGATATCACCAATTCACAGTGGCTGGCTATACAAAAAAAAGTTTACAATTCTTTAATGTGGTCACTTTTATCTAGTAAATTAGCACACGTTCGCCCGCTATTCCTATGTCGCTTCTCTTTTTGCACAGACTTCAGTAAGCATACCTGAAGTAAAATGGCGGCGTGTGCGTCTAAGGCAGACCACTGGCGCGCCGCGAGCGCAGCCGTGTCCAGTACTGCCGCGCCGGCACGCAGCGGTACGCGCCACAGTGCGTGCAGCCACGCGGGGAACACAGACACTCGCCCTGCACCTGCTCGTCTGCGGATACATCATCATTATCAGCTTTTCATATTCCCACTGCTGGGACCAAATAGGTACTTTCTATAACTAGACATTTAATGCAGGGCGAACATTTCAGTTTCAGAACACTTCATCAGTTCTCCACTACTGATATAAAGAACACGCCCACTGATTCCACTGAACCTCACGTCATATCCGACCAATACCGTAGTTACGCCATCACTATGCTTTGTTTACATTTTGAACTGACGTTGAATGGGCCAATTAGCATTTAGTAACTCCTCACTCCCCTCAGGTATTTGACTGAATTGTTTCCATTGAAAATAATCTTAACTACAAGTCTAGGCTACCTAGTAGCTATACCTAGTCTGTGGCTGGGACACAGGCCTTCTCTCATAGACAGAGGATGGGCTCTAATCCACCATGCTGGCCCAGTGCATATTGGTGAATGTCATATCTTTCTCGACGTCTACGAGCGCACTGGGCTGGGAGCATCCGTTGGTTTGCAGCAAAAACTGACAATTGGCTGCCCTGGTGGCTCAGTTGGTAGTGAACCTACCTTCTGAGCTTAGGGGCGTGGGTTCGATTCCCACCTAGGACAAACATTTATGTGAAGAACATTTGTGATTGTTCTATTTCTGGGTGTTAATATCTATTTAAGTATGTATTTAAAAATATATATGTACGTATATCAGTCTCTGGCAGCCATATTACAAGCTTGGCTTAGTTTGGAGTCAGTTGACCGTGAGTGCAAAAAATGTCCCAGATATTTATTTATTTAATTGTTGTTTCGCATCGTTGTTGGTAACACTACGAACCTATGGGCGTATTCACGTAGGAAGCAGGTTACCAGCGCTGATCTACCAGCTCTTATCGGTACTGGTCCGCGCAGGTAGTCGGCGCAGGCAGTCTCTATACTTTGTGCCGAACCAGCACCGATCAGTGCCGAACGGTGCCGACAAGTTCCGACCTGCTCCTATCAGCGCTGGTAGACCGCCATTTGTTGCTTACTGTGACCATGCTTATACCCGCTTGCTTTATGTAGCGGTTACCAGAGCGGACCAGAACCGATAAGCGCTGGTAGATCGGCGCTTGTAACCAGCTTCCTACGTAAATACGCCCTATGTTCGGCTCTCGGCAGGTTGATGATACAATACAGCATCAAACTCACCGTTCGTCTTCTATCTGAGTTAGCACTAGTCTCAGCAGTAGGTCTGGTCCGGAGATGCCGCCGCGGCCGAATGCGCGTTGCACCAGGGTCGGACCACAGTTCAGTATCGACGTGAACAACTCTGTGAACCTGGGACAAACACGATATAGTAGACGTTATTAATAGATTGAATAAAGAAGAAAGTCGAGAAACAAAGACCAATAGAAACGATACTACGACGGTCACGTTTAATGTGGTATAAACTTAATTACCACTGAAACAGAGTTTTAGTTCGGCTGACAAAGTCTTTAAGAGTCGGCGGGTAGTTTGGGAGCAGTAAACTCCTGCGCCATGTTGCAAACTCCGCCGAATGTAACTTATAGCACTCTATATCTTCCAATTACCGTCTGTCTGTCTGTCCGTCTGTCACCAGTATGTATCTCATGAACCGTGATAGTTAGACAGTTGAAATTTTCACAGATGATGTATTTCTGTTGCCGCTATAACTACAAATACTAAAAAACAAAATAAAATGTGATTTTTTTTGCTGGTTTTTGCTCGATATTGATAAAGGCAGGTAGACGCTTGAAATGTTCACAGAATATTTCGTTATATATCCCTTCGTGCGCGAGACCGACTCGCACTTGGCCAGTTATTTCTTCAAATCAGAAAATGTCAACCGTTCGGACGCAGTGGGATGTGTCTCAATATGCCTTAGTATGTGTTATGCTTTACGGTTTCAACAGACATTATGATATCATAATGATATACTAATAACTAGCTGTTTCCCAAGACTTTTAATTAAAATTTTCGACCCTCTTTTGTCCCTCCTTAATTCGGTCCTTTCGCAAATCTTTTCATAGCTGATTTCATCATACCTTACCTGACAAATTTGAGCATCGTAGGTCAGTCAGTGGGTTAGTGGTATTTCACATTTTATATTATAAATGTACAAAAATATTTATACAGATTATACAAACGCGAAAAGTGTGTATGTTTTTACACACTCAATTTATGTAAACTGCTAAACAGATTTGAAAGAAATTGTGGCTACTTGTCATTAGGGAAAATATTCACGGTTCCTGTAGATAAGTGGGTAAAAACACAGGCCATGCTAATTTTCTTATAAAAAAAGTTACTTAGGAGTGAGCGAGACCGAGTCTGGCGAGTGCGCCATGAGCAGCATGAGTGGCGCCAGGCAGTGCGCCTGCGTGCGTGCGCGCACACCCAGCACACACAGCGCCTCCACTCCTCGGGAACATATCTGACAACAATTTACTAAGCATTAGCAAATTGACGGCAGACGAAAGCTATAAACCATGTAATTAGTATAAGAGGGCACAACCACTAACTGCGTCGCGACTTGATGCGTCGCTCGATTTGTTGACAGATCACTCGACTAACTGTCAGGAATAAAAGTTGGAACACGTGACATTGACACCTACCAAGCTAAGTATGAGTATAGTGTCTCCAGGAAGAAGATAACAGTGTATATGAATTAGTAAGCGGTGGTGGCCGAGTTTCTGACTGCATCTGGTTGGATCCTCCGCTCTGCATCAATGACTTATTTAGTATGTACTTACATAAATTATGTGCAGTTTCGATACCGTTGCTCAATAGCGGTAAAGAAAAACATCGTGAGGAAACCAGTATGTATATAATATATATAAATTCAAAGACATATGACATTCACCAACATGCATTGGGCCAGCATGCTGGATTAGGGCCCATCTTCGCTCTCTGAGAGAAGGCCTGAGTCCCAGCTGTGGGAATATGATAGGCTGAACTGATGATGCATCAGAGATCACTTGTCAACAAGCATGGCTCGAGCATCGCCTCTCGCTCTTACCAGCGGTATAGAGTGTCCCCAGGAAGAAGACAGCAGCGCGTACGCATTAGAGAAGAGATCACTCGGCTCGGGGTGGGGCGCGGGCGCGTCCGGCGGCAGGCGCCAGCACGCAAGATGCGTGCGCAGGCGCAGTAACACGCGCCAGCAGAGCTCTGCGTCGGCGGGCTTTGCACGTTGCCTCTCGCAGAGCCACGAGCCCACTGTTTGCTGCACCGGGAGAGATAATCCCCTGGACAATAAACGATAGGCTATCTGAATGTTTTTTATTGGTTAATGGTAAGCTGGATGGAGCTCACAATATTTCGATGCACTATCCTGTTAATGTTATGAGGAGATACGAAGACAAACGAAAGTCACCAACATAGCCCACCGAATCAGCAAGGTGAAATGGCAATGGGCAAGGCACGTAGAACGCAGAACAGATAGCCGATGGGGCCGAGAGGTTCTCGAACAACACAAGATGGAACGGTCAACTTAAAAGGGACTTCAGGAAAACGCTGGATTCTTGTTGCTTTAACCGGCCCTTTTGGATATTAATGGGGAACTCCTACGGCCAGCAGTGGACGTCCTATGGCTGAATTGATGATGGTGATAATCCCGTTAATAATCATATAGTTTGTATGTATTTAGTAAAACTTGAGCATATTTTAATACTCGACACTGGCAAACACATGAGACTTGTGACGGCAAAATTGTCTCAGGAGGAAAAAAAGGCTTTTTTTCGATTGGGTTAATTATTTAGATGTTAAAGAAAGAGACGGGGCAATCTCCTGATTGGTCCTATCATTATCAGCCTTTAACTGTCCACTGCTGGCCATAGACCTCTCCTACATACATACCGAGCTCAGTGGCGGGTATATGCCACTGAGCTCGGTCGGCAGTGCATCCAGTTTTGACGGGCTGTTTCACGCAGGTCTTTTCGACTCACGTGAATGGAGTGCAGTCCAGTTGCAGCAACAGTTGGTGCAACATTTGCGGGCAGCGCTGCGCCCAGTCCTGCAGCAGTGCCTGCATCTCATCGCACTGTGGCCGCCACTCGCCGACACGAAGAGCACTCACTAGCGCTGGCTCTAGGGAAGCCACTGGGAACAGCAATTACAGTTCTAAACTTAATACCCCCGACGCAAAAAATTTGATGTTATAAGTTTAACGTGTGTACCTGTTTTTTTATAGGCTTGCGTTTGACCGCCAACTCGCCTGATGTTAAGAGATGATGCGGACTACGATGGAGCACGCTTGCCCAGAAGAAACCGATTCACTCGTGATTTGAAGACACCATGATTTTACCTATGTGTGTGTCTGTGGCCCGTAGCTCCCAAAAGGCTGAACCGATTTAAATTTAGTTTTTTTTTGTTTGAAATGCCCGTCTGAAGACCGTCTTTTACCGCTCTTTGACCGGGGTTTAAAAAACATTAATACATGCGGGTAGAAATTTTTACTACTGAACAAAAGGTTTTTAATGTGATCCACTTGTTTCGACTGGATGAAATGACTTGTTTGAATGATATGAGGGGTGTATGCCATGAACTACCGGAGTCAGGATCTGGAGCGCTGGCACAGTTACACCAGTGGAGTAGATGGAAGCGTAGATGATGATAATGAAAAGCAGTCCAGTTTTTCCGCTTCACCCCATGTATTTACAACTTACCCTGCGCAAGGTCTGCGACTGCGTGCAATGCCACGTTGCGTAAATAAGGATGTGCAGTGAGGAGCCGAGTGAGTTGCGCACGCGCCGCCGCGCCGCAGCCGCCTTTACACGAAGCCGACGGACTGTCCACCTTGCCGCCCGTCTGCAATCATTCATAAGAACTATTTATTGTATACACAGATCTTTTTATTAGAATACTAGTGCTGATGCCCGCGACTTCGTACGCGTAGATTTTCATATAAACTTTCTACTGACAAGGCAAGATCAATAAAAAGAGAGGATAGGAAGGGCAAAATAATTATGATATTGGTCTACTAGTGCGTTGATAAACGAAAAGATAAATATACCTGTAGTAGAAAATCGAGCACAATCCGCGCTAGCTCATGGTCTGTGCGGCGACGCTGAGCTGCGCACGATATGATGCGCACGCGCACCGCGCACGGCAGCACGGGCGCGTATATCAGCATGCTGTCTATCTCTCTAGGAGCTGTATCTGTGGAATAATAGTATTAAAAAAACCATATACCTACCTAAGCATTCAAATAATAACAAGTGCCAGTAAAATTTCTTTACATTGAGTCGGCTTAGGGTTGTTCCTCACGGCGCAACACTATATCGATTCTATTGTCAGTCCACGCGAAACAAACTGTGCTTTATTGCATTATTATAAAGCACGGTTTAGTTCGCGCAGTGTGTCGTGCAGGTCGAACGATCGAACGATTTATAAGTCTGTGCAAGCTGAGTTATGCTTTATCGTCTTTGCAATGAAGTTTCGTTCGTTCGTAAAAGTATCTCATTAGAAGTACTTTACACACACTTTCCCGCGCGGACTTATTCGCGAATAAAATAAAAAATCATAAATGTATTTTATATTAAGGTGATAAGTTTCATGTTTGGCGAGATATTCAAATTTCAAACAAAGTTTTTTTGTTCATGTAGCTAGGCCGGGTAATTATTGTAAACGATCATGATATTTGCGAAAATTGATTATTATTCTTTACAAACTCACGTAAAGCTATTTATCTCTAATGCACATTATTACATACATTTGTCAATAAACTAATTTTTCCTGTTTCAAAAGGTTTATTGCCAAATGTAAGTAATATGGTGAGTTACTTATTAATAGCTGTACATGATAATGTAAAGAACAACCAACAATTTTCGCAAACACTATGCCATTTTACAATAATTACCCGGCCTAGCTACAAGGACAAAAAAAACTGTTTGAAATTTGAATTTCCCGCCAAACTTGAAACGTATCACCTTATATAGGGCTTTTAGTGTTGGCTTCGGTCCACCAGACTCTAAAAAAAAAAGTCTCAAAAGTCCAGGCTAGACCCTAGAATGAAAATAAATGAGGTACATTTCAAGTTTTGGTTCTCCAAAGATGTTTTAAAATTAAACATTGTGATATCCCCTTAAGTGTGGTTTACGTAATTTTCTCTCTCTCTCTCTCTCTCTCTCTCTCTCTCTTTCTCTCTAAGACTTACCATGGAGTCCAATCATGAACGTAACGCAGTAATCTTTAGCTGTGTTGTCGGTCAACAACATGGTGTCCAGTTTATGCAAGTCCCGAGTCACGAACAGCTTAAAAGCAGCTATGAAGCACGCTTCTAATTCCGCCTGGATTTTCTCTTGTAACATATTCTCGTATGGAGCCCTGTGAATATTTGGATAGTTAAAGAAAAATATAGTGGTGGTGGAGAAAGTTTTAGATTATAATAAAGCAGGGGCAAAATGTTCAAAGTGGGGTACGCGACCCAGTTGATGGTACAAAATTTTCACGGCAAACTTTACGTTATGGCGGCTACCCATCACATTAGTTAATAACATATGCCTTTTTGTTACTGCATGCAAACTATGTGAACATGTGTTGTCGACAGTTATATGATTATTAATGGGATATAAAAAACCTGTAGCGAACAACTGCGTTTTTTTTTAATGCCAAAAAAGCGGACTGGTCGCCTGATCGTTGAATGAATATCGCTAGAATAGATTTAGTCCCTAGTCACCTGGGGCTCTGATAGAGGCGCGAGAGTCCCTCCAGCGCCGCGGTCGCAATGAGCCGCAGCTTGGTGCGTAGCCGCGCGTACTGCGCGTGCGCTTCACTCGCGCGCTGCAGCGCCGCCAGGAGCGTGCGCACGCCGCAGCACGCGGATATGACGTCATATCCACCGCGAGCATCGCCCCACTCGTACTGACGAGCTTCACGGATATCCTAGCAAATAACACGATAAACAGTCAGGAAAAAGAGAAAAAACTATATTAGATGTCTTCCTGTAATACCAGAGATAATCCTTCCTGTAATATCAGTAAAAATTGCTACGAATGATTACTAACGCTTCTTGATATGTCAATAAATAAGACTTTGCACAAGGACCTGGAAATGCCTACAGTGGAAGAGAGCTTTTATTTAAATGTTACATGTTTTATTTTGGCGGCCATTTTGAAAATTTTACAATTTTGGGAATCACATATTGTATTGTGACCAGATCTAAGTTGTATGCAAAATTTTAGCAAAATCTAACAGATTTTGCTAAAAGGAAAGGAGGAACTGGTAAGAAATTCAACTTGGAAGATTTACCTAAACAAACAAACATTTCAAGTTAAATAAACCCTTGTAAAAAATAACGGCCCAACTTATCGAAAACGACTGCAGAATCACCCAAATGAACTAGCAAAGATGTTAATGTCAAGAAAGGCTACAAGGAGGTTTACACGGACCAAGAAAAAAAAAATAAGAAAAATAATGAGGCCCGAAGCGACAATAGGTGCATTTCACACATGACGCTTCATCTAAGACATCAGCTCAAAATAAAGCTTATTGTCTTTGAAAGACAGCTTGCTTTACAAAGGGATGAAAAGGAATAAAAACATTCGTCTGCCTGCCACACGTCGCAGATCACCATACTGCTCATTCCATGTACTTACCACGTGTGTGAACAGCAGTATTTTTGCGACAATGTCTCGTAGTGGGAACGCGTGCACCAGCGCCAGGAGATCTATCTCTCTCAAAGCACCCTCGCTGACCGCCCCGCCCGCGCCCTGGACGCTCACCTCTTCCCATCCCTCGTCCGCATCTCCTGCAATATAAAACATCAATGGATTTAATCCTTGTCCTGGCCAGAGTAACTTGCGCCCAGGTACTAGACTTGCGCCTAGAGCCGCTCAGCATGTGCAGAGACTTTGGGCCTCTTTGTGTCTTTTATCGCATGTTCTGAAGAACCGTTTCATCTGATGCTGGCATCGCGGTGGCGGCCAGCCGCCACAGCCTGAAAGTTCATCCACATACCATAGATACGTGGAAATCGCACACTGTGCGTTTTACGCGTTCCTCTTTGCCTCACACCTGCAATTTGTGGAATGAGCTCCCTGCGGCATATCCGAGTAGTTCTAATATGGGGGTCTTCAATAGGGCTGTTAATAGTCTTTAAGGGTCGGCAATGTATCTGTGATGCCCCTGGTGTTGCAGGTATTCATAGACAACGGTAATCGCTTACCATCAGGCGGCCCGTCTACCTGTTTGCCACCAATTGACACAAAAAAAACTGTCCCAGCCTGTTTCTTACTTTTTCACAACAAAATGGCTGAACCGATTTTGTTATATTTTTTGTTTTGTTTGAAAGGTGACTTGATCGAGATTGTTCTTAGCTATGATTCAAGAAAATTTGTTACCGTTCGAATATTAACAGCTCTATTATCTTTTTATTTATTTATTTGTACTTGTAATTTTTAAGAAATATTTCGATATTGTCCATATCGGCAACAAGTGTAAAAAAACAACAGACCTTCAGTGCACTCGAGAGCAGCATCAAGCCTCGGGCTTGCCAACAGGGTGTCGATGACAGCGAGCGCACGCGCCGCCGCCACTGGATCTGGCACGCGCGGCCGAATCACCCGCGCAGCCCACCGAACAGACCGGCTTTGTCTAAAACAATGAAAATCATGTATACAACCGGACCTCAAAAAAATTAAATGAAAGCGTTATACCTACAGTTTCCCCTTTAGCACTTACACCCCCCTCCCACCCAAAATATGTCACTGCGTGCAAGACGTGTTTACCTTGCCCCTTCAGTTTTTGGCAGACTTTTTTCGGTACTGGCTCGAGTTTAAAGGCAGATCCAAACTATATATTATCAAAGAACCAGACCATACTACTAAATAAATATTGGAATGAAAACTTTGTATGTGTTAATGCTTATTGTTAACTCTCTAATGGCCAACCGGTAACTAATTTTTATTCCTGGAATATAAACACAGGACATTATAAAATCGCTGAGCTAGTATAGTGTATGTAAGTTTACCTGAACAGATGGTGCACAACGAAAAGCAGCTGGCTGACGTCACGCTCGTCCACCAGCGCTGCTACGAGCGCTCCTGCCCAGCGCTGCAGTGCCGCCGGCAGTGCCGCTACCGACTCGTCGCTCACTCGCAGTGCTTGCAGTATAAGTGATAGAGCCTCACGGATTGCAGGCTTGTTGCTTTCTATCGTCTCTGATATCAGCTCTTCTATCTAGAGACAGATTGGAACAATCATCATCAGCCTGAAGACGTCCACACTGAACGACATCCTGCCATCTGCATCCATTGGATGCCCGCGACTCTTACAATGTCGTCGATCCATCTAGTGGGAGGCGTACCTACGCTCCCAACAACGATTGGAACAATGTATATAAATAAAATAAAAAATAATAAAGAAACATGGTCTCTCACTATGGGCCTTATTAGCAAGCTCAAATTCACACAACCAGCTACGGAGAGGGCTATGCTCGGGGTTTCTTTACGAGATCGAATGAGAAATGAGGAGATCCGTAGCCGAAATAAAGTTACCAACATAGCCCACCGGATTATCAAGTTGAAGTGGCAGTGGGCAGGGCACATAGCACGCAGAACAGATGGCCGATGGGGCCGATAGGTTCTCGAGTGGAGACCACGGACCGGTAAGCGCAGCGTAGGACGTCCACCCACAAGATGGACAGACGACCTAAAAGATACCTCAGGAAAACGCGGTATGCATAATTATAAAATACTCATAAAGCCATAAATTGTGGGTAGTTCGAGAAAAAGACGATCTCTTTTAATTAATATTAATACATTACAACTATTAACCCTTAGTGAAGATTATTAATAAAAGCAGGCACTGGTGTAAATATTTATAATGTTAGTATAAATAATACCTGACAATATGCCAACAGCGCAGCATGTTGATGATGACAGTAAGAGTCCTGTATGTCTCTTAGCAAGCTCTCAAGCTTTAATCTTGCTACTGGCATCTTTTCCTTCAATAGCTGAGCATGTTCATACGTCGCCCGCAACTCAACAGAGCTCCCACATTTACACTGCTTCTTCTGATATATGTTGCGTTTCTCAACCTTCCACAGCATGGATCTAGATTTGTCTTCATCAGCAAAGCCGCAGATTAGCCTTGACCTCTCGTTTTCTAGTGCTCTGAGTGATGACCTGAACAATACCAAGTTATGATCAGAGAATTATTTGTTTTTTACTGGCAAGGGTTTTTACTAACTAAACAAAATGCAAACACTACAAATACAGTTAGACTGCCCATAGACCATTGAAGGTCTAGAGACAATCAAAATTCTCAAACACACTACCAGTTGGCAGGGTGCTCAGCATCCTGGCGGCATCCACACGCTGAATGGCAAATTTTGACGCATTCTGACCAAGACCATCTTTAGCATTAACTAGGTATTTGTTTATTGAAAAATAGGTTTGCGCTTAGTAATTTTTAAACTTTCGCGATTTGAACAAATGTTACCTATATTTAATAGTGCGCGATAAGTCCCGATAAATATGACAACAGCCTTGCGCTTGACGGCCATCTTGCCTAATGTAAGCAAAGATGCGGTCTAGGATGAAGTATGCTTGCCTAGACGAAACCAATTCACTTGAGACTCAAAGACGCTCAGATTGTCTTCACCCTTATATAGACAATGCATTCCTCTGTCTAGCTGTTTGCACAATAAAAATGGAATCAAATTGCTTCAATTATTAGAATAAACTTTATAATAACAAAAAATTCAACTTATTTACTTGAATGTTGTGAGAAGATCTACTAATGGATGTTCCGGACCAGTCATTGGCCCCGCTTCCACAATAGCCTCCTCTTTCTCGCTCATCATCTTCACTGCTACCATCTCTGTCCCACCAAACACGTTTATAGCGTCATCTAATGGCATGCATTGTAACTTCGGCTTAGTTTCTTCAATATGCTCTTCTTGGTAGTGTATTTGCGACTGAACTTCCTCTTCAAACATCGGTGCAGAGGGAATTGCGCTCTCTACGTCATATTCATAAGATACAGATTCTGTCTCCAGTTGTATGGGTTTTAGGTATGCATTTGGATCAGAAAGCTCTAATTCTCTAGCATCTGTTATGGGCTCTGTAAGCTCCGGTACTGGTATCCTTTCAAGTCTTTTATTTAAATATTTGTAGGTATCAGTAATATTTTCCATAGATTTTTCCGTTACAATTTGATTAACAGTAAAGTCTACAGTTTTTACTGTTACTGTTTGATTTTCATTTTTGATTTCTAAGCGTGATATGTTCTCTATTTGATAGCAATCCATTTCTGTGGGTTGTGGAATATTAGACACAATATTTATACTTTTATCACTAGAACAAGCTGATAAACTATGTTTACCTTCAGCTAAATTTTGGTTTGGTAAAATAGCTTCACAGGCAATGCTGTTTTTAACTGCAGAGGTTGTATTACCACTACATGTTTCTGTTTTTTCCATATTATCTTTAATCTCTCGTTCAATAGACACACTTGCCGTAGAATTATCGTTTAAAGATCTGAACATGACGGCATCTATTGGCCTAGCTTTTTCCTTGGTCTTCTTTTTCTATGAATCAAAATGTGATAGTTAGAAGTGCGCATAAGTTATTTACTGAAACAAAGAATAAACTTTGTGCAACACTTACCTCACGCCGTTTCTCTTTTACCATAGTAGCCATTGTTTTAATGAAGTAAAGCAAACACTGTATTAACAGCGAAATTCACGAGATACCGTGGATAGCACTATAACTCCAAGTTTTCTGTTTTCTACAAACAAAACAAACGCAAATCAAAACAAATTGATTGGGGGACTTGGGGTTTTCCCTAACAAAATATTATCATCTGAATCAGCTGATTGTCATTTCAACTAGAATGTCAACGTCATCCATTCCTTAGTTTTTTTTTTTAAATCTTTCCTCTGCGAAGATTTTGGTGTCCTACTCTTGTGCATTTGCCACTGTATTATGAAAGTCAGTCAGCTTTGATAGAATAGAATAGAATAAACTTTTATTGTGTATAACTGTGTAACAAAGATAATATAATATATATGATAATGATAATATATTGATATGATAATATATTGATATGATAATATATTGTTTGATATGATAATATATTGTTTGGATCTGCCTTTAAACTCGAGCTAGAACCGTAGTTCTAGTACCGAAAAAGGCTGCCAAAAATTAAAAGGGATGAGGTAAACACATAATTGCACACGCTGACATATTCTTACTAGTTCTAAAAGCGTACAACGTACTTCAATATTTAGCGGTACACTACTAAACGAGATGGCCAAACGACGACCGAGGGTTTCTCCTTTAGCCACAGACCTCCTTTAGCTCTCAACGCACCCCGCGTAAGGTCTCTTGTAGGTGACACTCAAGGAACATACAAGGAGGTAACACTTCCATATATTTTTCAGTTTTTTTTTTTAAATATCAATAGCAACATGTTATTGCTTGATTCTCTGTAACGCTATTGGCGAGATTCAGAACGCGATTGATATTTTTTTTTACTTGATAATCCTGAGATGAGTGATGCATCGCAAAGATTGTCTAGTCGATTAAATCGATTTGTTCTACAATTTTAACAATCGACCATCTATTAAGTTGAATGCGTCACCGCCCGCGTCATTTGTTTTATTGTGTAATAAACAATAATTTCTTTTGTGTTTACGATTATATACGAAGTATTAGTATGAAATCTTTGATAAGGTCACTGTAAACTCATTGGATCCAATAAATGCTTATTTTTTTGGAAACATTGTGAGATACTTTTTGAAGTTATTGGTTGCGAATGTGTTGTGTTGTAACACTTTCTGAATGTTAGTAGAAAAATGATTGTGATTTCGATAAGGTAGGTAGGTATATCAAAAACAATACCTACGGGCCTGGCGCTTGTGGTTGCTTGGGTTTCAGCTAAAATCGTAGCTTTATTTGATCTGAGAATCGTAGGTAAATATAAATATGTTAAAATATGAACATGTAGTTTTTTTTTATATGTACATTAATTTTGTATCGTAATGTATTAAATAACTTATTATAGTTTTTATTACGGTTCTTGGGGTTGTATATGTTCCGGATAAGAAATATTCTCATCTTCATATTGAGTATGGTTTTGTTGAGTTACAATAAATATTGGCGATTTCATTTTGCGAGGAACAGGAGATGTCGAGGTAGTGTAACTTCTAATTTGGGATGAACCACCATGCATTTTCGCACGAAACATGATATTATCAATCTCGTGCATAGCCACATCACGTTGATGTTCATCCAACTTTCTCAACTTCTTTGCCAATAGTTGGCCATATAAGTCATATTCGTCCAACTTTTGACTATCTTCATTGATGTTTTTAAAACATGGTTTAGATCCAAGATTCAACTGATTTCTGGAATTCCTTTTGACTGAATATGATTTTGATGTGTGTTGCCTGATATTAATGTTATTTTTATCCGTTGAACTGGTAGTTTGACATGAGATTGGGTCCACGTTTGTCGGTGAGTGGGTATATACCCCTGTAGTATTGAAGAACTGTAAAAATAAATGCACACAATTTAATGACTACGCATACTTAAATTAAATCCTTTTTATTAAATAAATAAACTGCGTATTTATTATACATTACATTACTAAATCTGTAGGTATATTATACAGCTATATTAAGCAATTACAACTTTTATAGGTTTTCTATGGATATAGGTAGATATATACATATCATATTATCGGTAGCAAAATGAATATACGTACAGTATATATATATACATACGTTTGTTACCAAGTAAAGATGAAAACAATAATGTACGTACAACAGATTATGAAAAAAAAAAACATATTTTTCGGTCACATCACAGCTGAAGACAATTTAAATATTTTATTGAAATACAATTTATGTTTCCAGTTTCATACATTTTGTCGAGAGTGAATTTTTTTGTAAGGAACAGCTGTATTTTTTATTCTGGACTTTAGAAAAGTCTTGTAACAAAAGTTGTTTGTTTTGATTTACTGAGCCTCAGTACATCAAAACAAACAACAAAACAAAAAAGCTTAAGAGGATGCTAACTAATTATCAGTACAGTAGCCTTGTATACTAGCTACACGAGTCTAAAGTGAACCACAATGGTTTTTTTCTAATGTGACTTATTGCTGTTGGCCTTGCGGCCTCTACAGCTTGACCGGACTAGTAACCACAATGGTTGCGGCTCCTATACTTTTATACCTAGTTTTTATTACTTTGTACTTATTAATACCAACCTCATCTTCTAATTCGTTTGTGCTGTCACATTCATATTTGTCGCAAAGAAAAGCTTCCATGGCAGTATAAGCAAACCATGTTGTGCGGTAATGGGGATTTTTCTTCTTCCGGTGCCAATGAAATCTAAATGAGGTCATTAGTGATTCCTTTTTCTTTTTAAGGTCTACTACGGAGCAATTGATGTTCATGCAAGATTGGATTCTCAACCATGCTTCAGCAATTTCAGTTCTATTTTTATTTTGAGGATGTTTTGGATCCCAAAGTATGCGTTCTCTTCTATATAAATCAATAAACTCTAAACTATGATCATTTGTCCATGCCATTGTGATGAAACTTTTATTCGGTATAGTGAATACATATAAAATAGTCCTCGCCTGCAACGTTGCTGGGCTCTTATTTCGCAAAATGGCGATCCAATCAATGTGCCACTTGGTATTTGGCCACCACTTTGACAAACTTTGTTACATATAGCAAAGATTTGGACGCGTTTCTTGCCAATGTTTCACTTATAATGTGCCCACCATAATATTTGGTGTTAGAACTGGATTGCACCTTCATTATTTTCTTAAACCAATGATGTTACAGACATTACACGTTTCTTTCTTTCGTTCGCAAGATTGAGCACGTAGTTTATGTAGGTTCAAATAATTTAAAAATAAAGAGTTCACACAACTTTACTGAAAAGCCATAATTAGTTTATCTTTGGTAGTATTTATAATGCCATCTCTTTCGTTCTTAAGCTCAACTACAAATTGAACATCTCTTTCGTTAAAAATACACTAAAATAATAAACAAAAACCAACATGTGTGAAATATTAGTGCTGGGAAGTGGTGAGGGATACAAATCGACTAATAGTTTTATTTAAGTTGGCAACTTATATAACAAAATCTAAATTCTACGGGTTAATCGAATAACTTTTTTTTTTAGTAAGGAGAAAATATGTCCTTTATATTTAGTACCCATTACATAATATTATGTGTACTGCACTCTATAGATCAAGACAAGTGTCTAGCCTAGCAGTGAAAATTGCATTAAATGCTCATAAAATATACTTTCCTTAGTTTCTCAAAGCTTTTGATAATTCAATCCTGGAATTAAAATGAATTAAACTGCATTACAATGCATTAATTTAAGTTTCACTCACTAAACCACATTGAAAACGTAAAATCGACTAAGTGTTTTATTCGACGAGTATCGATTAATATATTCTGTCAAGCAACAAGCAATCGCAGCGATAGCAAGCATCCATTTCCATCCTCCATCACTATTATTTTTAAGCTACGATACGATTTTAATTTCTGCCATGTTCATTGGGTTTCGTAATATTTTCGTTTTATTTCCTTTTCATTCTTTCTTGTTGCGTTGCGTCACGTATAAAGCTTAGCTTGGTTACAAAGTCCACAGTCCACACGGAGCTGATTGATATTTATTTGTATTTTCTTACTCATTATAAAGGTACGTGGCTTTTATCGCATTTGCTCTTGTATATTACTCAAAGCCATCCACTTGTTTAAACAGTCGCAAATCAGTATTCAGTCGTGAACTCGTGAACAATCATTCCTCTTTAAAAGTCATTCTGAAATTAACCGGTTGCATTCTACGCTCTAAAAATAGTAACAGTAATATCAACCTTTTTCTTGTTTTACTCCTGGATAAATATTCACCAAGGTGAGTGATCCTTTCTTTTGTATATATAACGTACTTTTTGCTCTTGTAACTTCATAGCAAATAGCATTAAATTTTGTCTGCTAAGAATCTTTCGGTCGTGTCCCTGCTACAGTAATCGAAATAAATTTCATTGTAGAATTAATTAAATGTTAAAATATGAAACATATATTCTGTCATTCCACATCATTGTCTAATAGTTGGTATAGTTTAGCTGTGTGTATGGTATAATAGATGGAAAGAACATTCCAGATTTAAGTAAAATAAGATGAGAGGGTAGTTTTATTCCATGTTCTTTCTAAAATTGTAGAAGTTTATATCAAGCCAGTATTAAGTCTCTCATTGAATGTAATAAACTTTCAAGGGTACTTGCAGCCTGCAGACTCATGAACTATTTTCACTGATGTACAAATTTCTAATTTGTATATTCTACTAGTTTACAATCATATATTCGCTGCTATGCAATACGTCAAACCAAAATATCTGTTTCTGCTTGGAGAGTGTACTAGAATCTGGATACTGTGTAGATAGCTACTGTGTACTAAAATTGAAAATTTCTAAAATGTTAAACTACCTTCAAATAGAAGTAATGAAATTACAGAAATTTATATTAGCTTATTTAACGTGTTACAATCCAAAACCGTTGGTTCAAAATTTAACTGAGGTATACAGTTAAAATATCGGGTTAACCTAGGGTAGGTTGGTAATTTGGTATAAATATTGCATTACTTGTAACAATCTGGGTGTCTTCAAATCACGAGTGAATCGGTTTTTTCTAGGCAAGCGTGCTCCATCGTAGACCACATCATCACTTAATATCAGGCCAGTTAGTGGTCAAACGTAAGCCTATTGCTAAAAAAAACTTTAAAATCTAACTGACTTAAGTTTTATTGTTTCGACTATGTTGTATGCTCTTTATGTGAAAGTTAGCCGAGATACGGGTTTAACCAGTATTGTCTCCCGCAGATGGCCACAGAAGTGAGCTCAGCACCCTCGATGCCACAGTTGCAGTCGGTCCAGAAGGCCATGGCCATTCCCACAGTTGGTGCAGCAGTGGGACAAGTTGGAGCCTTCTACACTAAAGTAAAGGGTAAGTAAATTTCTAAAATGTTAAACTACCATCAAAATTGCAGTAAGGAAATTATAGACATTTTACTTATTCAATAGATCTGTGTACATACTGGAATAATTATCAATACAAAAACTGACTTCATAAAAATGACAAATGGACCAAATTGAAATGGGACCACACGGGAAGCACTAGCTTTCAAATAAAAAAAAGAGTCATCAAAATCGGTTCACCCAGTCAAAAGTTCTGAGGTAAAAAACATAAAAAATAAAATAAAAAACAGTTGAATTGAGATCCTCTTCTTTTTTGGAAGTTGGTTAAAAAGTATTCACTATAGTTAATGATTATTAACTGGATATTTACCATGGTAAGATTGTTGAAGGAGCTCCCGATATTTTGGCGCAGAAACCTTCCACAACCTTACCACGGTAAATATCCCGTAAATAATCATATAACTGTGGTGAATACTCTTTTAAGTTCCATTGTAATAAACTTAACAATTAACTTCGTCGAAGTTCAAAGTATTCACTAGCTTAGAACTATGACCAAGTCTATTGTTAAGTTTATATTTCATCAGGTGTCATTTTGTTGAGTAGTTATGGAGCAAGCACGCAAATAAAGGCGTTACGTCACCTGTAAATGATCTAAAATATTACTTCTATCTGTATAGGAGCTCACTCCCTCCTGGAATGGGCACTCTCCACGGCGGAAGCGGGAGTAATGATAGCCGCGACCACAGCAGCGCCCTACGTGGCGGCTCCGCTGGCGGCCGGCGACGCTCGCGTTGCCGCAGCAATCGACACCCTGGAACAGAAAATGCCACTAGTCTCTGAACAGCCGAAGGTCATAGTGGAAACTACAAAACAAGCAGTCATATCCAGAATCTCACCTCATGTTAACAAGGTAAGACTAAGATAAGACTGAATTTCACAAATAACTCTTGTACTGCGAGTGGAAAGTCTCCACACACTAGGCAGGGATGCTGTTTATTATCAAGTGAATTATATTTATGATCATTTGGCACAATATGCCAACAGCAAACAGATAAATATATTTTATAGTCAGTTCGTTTGGTCTCTAGCAAGAGCGATGGAGGCCTGGCGGTAGCATATGCACTTTACAATCTGACAGCACCAGGTTCCATCCTCGGCCCTGCACTAATGATCATTTGGCACAATATGCCAACAGCAAACAGAAAAATATATTTTATAGTCAGTTCTGCTCGCAATGGAAGACTAACTTTTCTAACATGTGTTCAACCTCAGATCAGACAAACAAAAGAGATATGCCTCGGTACAATTATCGTTTGTCTCCATTTTTCAATATTTTTTAGGGTTCCATAGTCCTACAAGGAATCCTAATTAGTTTGTTCTGCTTGTCTAACTGTCCGTACGTCCTATTTTTTAAACCTTCTATAGTTATTAAGACAAGTGCATGAAACTTTGCACAATTACAGTTTTAGCATAGATCTCAATTTTAAAAGTAATAAAACTAAAACATCTTTTTTTACTATACTACTTAACCGCTGAACAGAAAAACTGTAAGTATGACTAACTCATTTTTCACGCACACTAAGACTTATAGTGATACCACTGAACTGTCTAATAGTTTACATGCATAAAAAAATGGCGACAAGGTTGTCTGCAGGATGAGTTCGATTAAAGTATCAAGCTGGATTTAGGCTAGATGCGTTCGCATTCGCCACACTACCTTACCATATCTACCTTGTTTGTCTTATCTGAGGGTTTTACCACGCTCCAAGTCCCTAGCAAGAGCGATAGAGGCTATGGAGGCCGGGCGGCCTCTATCGCTCTTGCTAGGTATATATATTGTATTGCAATTTATATGCTATTGTAGAGTGCATACGCTACCGCCCGGTAGCGTATGCACTCTACAATCTGATTGCACCAGGTTCGATCCTCGGCCCTGCACTAATGACTTACTTAGTGCTTAAATAATGTATAGTTCAACAAAGGCGAAGAAAAAAAAGACCTCAAAAATTCATAGACATATTTATGATATTCACCAACATGCACTGGGCCAGAATGGTGGATATGCCCATCCTCTCTCTGAGAAGGGTCACCTGTGTCCCAGCAGTGGGAACATGATAGGCTGATAATGATTATGATGATGACAAGTCCCTGGCATTAGGCTAATGTAGTCTTATGAGTGGTGGCGTCAGGACATGAGGAAGTAGCGTATTTTAGCGTCAGAGGCCAGGACCCACTTTAGGTCACTGCGTCAATCTACTTAGTAAGTAGTGATTATCTATGTTGCATACAAATATCTACATTATTATTTTAACCCATATCTGCAGGAGGGCTATTTTTATGATTGTTAATTTCCTCAAACAGGTACGTTCTATGCGCGACCGAGCATGCTCTACAGAATTACCGCAATTTAATAAGGTAATAGGATAATCAAATAGATATCATCAACGGCATTTACATTCCACTGCGGGGTATTCAAGACACTGTTCATGATTTCATTCATTTTAAGTGCTTTTCACGCTCTTTCCTAGCTGAAAGAAAATATGAGACTACCTCACGCTATACTAATCTCACGCTGCTTCTATCGAACCCTTGACGCAAAAAGAAGGGTGTTATAAGTATAACGTGTACGTCTGTATGTCTTGAAGCACGAAAACGGCTGAACCGATTTTGATTTAGTTTTATTTTTGTTTGTAAGGTGGCTTGACCGAGTGTTTTTAGCTATAATTCATGGAAATTTGTTCAGCCAATAGAAATTTGAAGATTATCAGGTCCTTAAAATATTCAATATGCACCTACTTGTTGATCATTATCGTCGGTATTCTCATTCTTAATATAAGTTCGTGAAAATAATAAATAATCATAGTTCTATCACACTAATGTCATATACATATGTGAAAGTTTGGATGGATGGATGTTTGGTACTCAATCACGCAGAAACGGCTGGATGGATTTGGATGAAATTTGGAATGTACATTGCTTATGTCCTGGAGTAACACAGGCTACTTTTCGTCATCATCATCATCACCGATTTTCATCACCACGCGGGTGAAACCGCGAGGCGCAGCTAGTACTACATATACTAGCCCGCTGCACGTATGCCGCGTGTACGTGCGTCTAGAGGTATGTTTTACTTACCTTTTTAACCGACCTCAAAAAAAGGTTGTAATTTTTAGGGTTCCGTACCCAAAGGGTAAAACGGGACCCTATTACTAAGGCTCCGCTGCCCGTCTGTCACCAGGCTGTATCTCATGAACCGTGATAGTTGACAGTTGAAATTTTTACAGATGATGTATTTCTGTTGCGGCTATAACAATAAATACTAAAAAAACAGAATAAATATTTAAGAGGGCTCCCATTTAACAAGCGTGATTTTTTTGCTCGATTTTGACGCTGCGACGCTTGAAATATTCACAGAATATTTAGTTATAGTTAAACATAATAGGTCGGGGAAAAAGTCTTTTCGTATTTTGTATGTATAAGGTTGTAGTAAAAATCTCATCCGTTGTACTGTTTGTATCTGGCTGGTTTTGATACCATTAAAAATATGACATTTTAAAAAAGGAATACAAAAAGTAAAAGGCAATTTCCCGCCATTTTTCAATTGTTTTTTTGTTTGATAAAATGAGTGAATCTAACGAAGAAATTCGATATATTGTGAAATTTTATTACAAAAAAGGGAAAACTGCGACACAAGCCGCGAAAAAAATTTGTGACGTTTATGGACCTAATGCAGTGTCATCAAGAGTAGCACAATGTTGGTTCAAGCGTTTTCAGTCCGGGAATTTTGATGTCAAAGATGCAGCTCGCTCTGGTCGCCCTGTTACGGATAAAGTAGATGCCATTTCTGAAAAAGTGGACCAAGATCGGCATATTAATAGTTACGACGTAGCTGAAGAACTGGGGATTGACCACAAAACAGTTTTGACCCATTTGAAAAAAACTGGGTATACAAAAAAACTCGATATTTGGGTGCCACACAAGCTCACTGAAAGAAACCAAATGAATCGTGTACTCATTTGCGACTCTATTGAAACGTAAAGAAACCGAACCGTTTTTGAAAAGATTGATCACTGGTGATGAAAAATGGATCACCTACGACAAGAATGTGCGCAAACGATCATGGTCAAAGGGCAGTGAAGCACCACAGACTGTAGCGAAACCCGGATTAACACGTAATAAGGTGATGCTGTGTGTATGGTGGGATTGGCAGGGCATCGTTCATTATGAGCTTTTACCGCCGGGCAAAACCATCGATTCGGATCTCTACTGCCAACAGCAGATGAGACTCAAACAAGAAATTGAGAAAAAACGGCCGGAATTGATCAACAGAAAGAGTGTGGTCTTTCATCATGATAACGCCAGACCGCACACATCTTTGGCCACTCAGCAAAAATTTAGAGAGCTTGGTTGGGAAGTGTTAATGCATCCACCATATAGCCCTGACCTTGCACCCTCAGATTTCCACCTGTTTCGATCTCTTCAGAATTCTTTGGGTAGTGTTAGATTAACATCAAGAGAGGACTGTCAAAACTACTTGTTGCATTTTAATGATCAGAAGTCCCAAAAAATCTACAGCAACGGGATCATGTCACTACCTACAAGATGGCAACAAGTTATCGAACAAAATGGCACATATATATTATAATTAAATGTAATTAAACTTGAAAAAAATATGTCTTGAATTTGTTTAAAAAATACGAAGAAACTTTTTCCCCGACCTTATATATTCACTTTAAAAATAAATAATTAAATTAAAATAATACTAATATTAAAGGGGGGCTCCCATACATCAAATGTAATTTTCTGCCGTTTTTATAGATAACTAGCTACGCCCCGCGGTTTCCGCGTGGTGATGAAAATCGGTGATGATGATTATGATGAAAAGTAGCCTATATGTGTTAATCATAAACAAAGTATATTCCAAATTTCATCTAAATCCATCCAGCCGTTTCTGCGTGATTGAGTAACAAACATCCATCCATCCAAACTTTCACATATATGATATTAGTGTGATGGTACGGAACCCTTCGTGCGCGAGACCGACTCGCACTTGGCCGGTTGTTTTTTTGTTATTTTTACTAAATAATCTTAGAAAGAAATAATAACATCATGATTAAGATCACAAGTTTTATGACACATCCGTAGTGATGCATGTTTGGATGGCCTCTTTTCCGAGCATAAATATTGCACTCGAGCAAATTACTCGCGACCACTGAAGGTTGACTGAAATTAGAGCAGCCATGTTTATGCACCTGACTCATGAATCATACTCATTATACTTAACTGGCATTTTATATAGACATATTTTTATTGGCGCTTGTCCGCCAACTCACCTGATGTTAAGCGATGATGCGGCCTACGAATCCTACGATGGATCACGCTTACCTAGAAGAAACTGATTCACTATTGACTTGAAGACATCCAGATAGTAACTATAACCAGACATAATTTATATTGTGGCAAAAAAACACAATATAACAAATATGAATTTAAATATAACCGGCCAAGCGCGAGTCGGACTCGCGCATGAAGGGTTCCGTACCATTATCTATAAAAACGGCAAAGAAATCACGTTAGCCGTTATCAATATCGAGCAAAAACTAGCAATAAATCACGTTTGTTGTTTGAAAGCCCCCTTAAATATTTATTTTATTCTGTTTTTTAGTATTTGTTGTTATAGCGGCAACAGAAATACATCGTATGTAAAAATTTCAACGGTCTAAGTATCACGATTCATGAGATAAAGCCTGGTGACAGACGGACAGCAGAGTCTTAGTAATAGGGTCACGTTTTACCCTTTGGGTATGGAACCAGTGCAGGATTTATATTTATGACAAGTGTAGGCTACTTTATTTCCGCCGCCCCATGTACCTTTCTAAAATAATAATTTTTGAGCTTCCTCTAAAATCTGCTGCCCCTAGACCGCGGCCTTTATGGCCTATTGACAAATCCAGGAATGTACGGAACCCTAAAAAAGCAGGTACCACATATACAAATAGCTGTATTAACATGTAGGTATGTTTAAGTATTATATAGAGTTCGCTAAATAGAGAAGTCAAACCCGTTCCACCAGTTTTGGCAATGACGACAGTTATAAACACGCGGTGAGTAATGCACGGGATGCAGGTCTTGATCTACGCAGCCACTCCACTAGAATAGGCATGATGCCTAATATTTTTTTATTACCTATTAAAAAAGCTGATCATCAATAGAGCCTATCAACGAAAACAAAATTTAAATTAGTTCAAAAATAAATAAGTTATAGGCATTTTAATTTCATGCTAGACAGAGCGTACTATACTGAGCTATGACGTCAAGCCTCAACCGCGGCATACAAATGCTATACTAACATACACTTTGCGAGAAAGGGATAGAGCATCCCTTCTTTACCCCCACCTAAAACTTTAAACGCTCATATCTCAGAGATTAATCAGCGAATTCAATTTATTTTTTCAGTATGTATGTATTTAGTTATATTAATCGCTAAGCCTGTTATTTTTTATAAATTAAACATTAGGTCACATGCCTATTCATTACTAACTAGCGACTCGCCCCGGCTTCGCATGGGTGTGCTCGGCCTTTGGCCTCGCTACTATGACCCGCTCCAGGAACACAAAATTTCATCAAAATTGGTGCAGCCGTTTTGAAAGTAGCCTCTCTGTCTTTCGCGTAACTTTTGTTGCGTTATCTCTGTCTATCTGCGCGGCAGCGGGCACGGCAAGTCCGACCAGCAGGCCTAGCATGGACCGTGGAAAAATTGTCTTTCCACCATTTTTATCCGCTCGTAGACGCGACAGAGCTAGAATATGGATACGTTTGTCTCTTTCTAGCGGGATAAAAACGGTGGAAAGACAATATGTCCACGGCCCGTGCTAGGCCTGCTGTTGACTACTTGTAGCTACATACCTAAAGTGCGGAGTGCGCCAGGCCTGTCGCGGTATAAAAACGGTGGAAAGTCAATTTAGCCATGTCCCGTGATATTCTGCTAATCAGCTTGGTCTCTCCGTCTGAGACGTCCATAACTGACAGGAAATATAAACCACCTTGAGCTATGACTAGCTAACAATAGTAATACCGATTACATTATATACAGACAGTAAAATTCATGTACTTTTTAATACCTTATTGTTTAACAGAATAGTCATAATATCCGTTGCAAAACCTAAACTAATCGGATACCTGCCACCACAAAAGTGTTCCATCATATAACAACCCCACTACACTATGTAGGTATATGTCCACAACTCAATATCCAAGAGGCTAGAGTCGAATATCTGATGTAATTTTAATGCTTTGCATAATCATTTCCCTTTGCTAGTTTCTAGCAACGCGGAAGCTTGATTACTTGTCAGCTGCCTAGTTAAAATAGTCCAAAGTACATGTAAGATAGGATATAGTGTGTAATATCGTGTCATATTATATGACCTTTGAACAGGTTTTGAGTCATTGAAACAGATTTGCACAAACCTTTGAAAAATATTCAAATTGTTATGTTAAGCCGCGGACCGACCCGCGGCTTAACATAACAATTTGCATATTTTAATCCAAGCATTAATTTACTCTGACAGCGGCAAAAACAATTTCACTGATATATATCGGGTACCTGCTATCGTACAAGGTACCCGATATACTGTCCAGTCCTGTCCATCCACAGGTTGCCTGGAAGAAATCGCTTATGGCATAAGGCCGCCCATTATACTGCCGGTTCTTTTGTTAGTTTAAGTTTCATTTGTAATTTTCTGTGTGTAATAAAGATGTATTGTACAGTCTTACGTTAAAAAAACGTGGTGGAAGTGATCGAAATTCTTGGCTCAGCTTTTTACAATGTTAATGCAGCTATCAGAGCAAATAAATGCTTAGACCGAGTTTAGGCTTTATTAACTTAAGAACGGGAAGAATAGCGTATTAGAAGAGGGGCTTATGTATGTATTATTCCAGTATATATCTATTTAAAAAAATATGTGTGTATATCAGTTTCTGGCTGCCATATTACAAGCTTTACTTAGTTTGGGGTCAGATGACCATGTGTGCAATAAAGTCAGATATTGATTTATTTATTTATAAGCAAAAAAAACGATATTCAAAGAACCGACTGTACTCGAAATGTTGTTGAAATTCAATGAACAGGCTTCATCCTCGTAATTTTCCACCCATATAAGTAGAATATTTATTTAAAATTCGGGGGGCCGCCCTCGATTTAAAACTTATTCACAAAAAAATCAACCCTCCTTGTGCATTCGGGTAAAAATAATCATTATAACCGGCGAAGACATTGCGTAACATAGACACAAAAAATTGCAGTTTTATTATTGAGAACCTCCTCCTTTTTTGAAGTCTGTAAATGATGATGCTACTAGTTGAACGTTGGCTCGTGATTTCAACTGTGCTGCGCAGTATCTGAATTCTCTGTAAATAGAAATTGTTTTTGCTGTAAAAGTCAGCGGGTCAGGCCGTCGTATAAGCCGCATTTAAATGCATGTTTTCGTAACTTCCCTGTAACTATAGTTGAGGAATCACTGTCCAAAGGGCATCGTGATTTCACCATATTTAATTTCTTGTTTTGCTTTATACTGACGTAATATGACCAGTGCCATAACAAGCCTTTTATGCGCCCGGCGCGAGCTTTTATAACTGTGCCCTTGAAAAATGTTCTAAACAAGCCGCATTTGTATGCATTATGCGTATCTTTCCAGCAATGAATAGAGTCCTCAAAGGTAGGCAATGCACTGACAATGCCCCGGGTATTGTAGGTGTCTATAGGCAGCGGTGGCCACTTACCATCAGGTGGCCCGTAGCTTGTTTGCCACTTATTCTATAAAAAAAAGCAACGTCTGCCATGTTTAGTTGAGAAGTCACTGTCCAAAGGGCATCGCGGTTGTACCATATTTAATTTCTTGTTGTGGTTTATATTGTCGTAATTTCACACATGCATGTTTTATGTCAAATTAGCTACGCCTCGCGGCTCTGAAACCATACATTTTCATCGATAAAAAGTATCGTACATCACCGTCGAGATACAATATCTATAGACAATCCGGGCAAAAAATCCGAACTAAAACTCGGCGCACGCTACGCAGACTTTTTGGTTAGTTGTAAGGCAACCGCTATCGGATTACAACGCCGCGCGATGCCAATGCTACGATGCTGTAGCGGACAAGTGACGTTGAACACTATGCAAACGACACAACGTCTAAATTGAAGTAAATGTGGCATTTTGAACTATATAATTGATGTCTAGGTGTGTACAACGACGCTCGGACCTTTTTTGAATGTTTTCACTTTGACTCTGCAGGTGTATCTCGATGTATATCATCAATGACGATATATCTTTGTATATCACTATCATTTCTACTACACTGTCCTCTCTCTCTCCGGCCTGTATCCTAGAAGCGGGAACATGACAACGATACCGTATATACTATGCAATAATTATCAATATAAAACACCGCCTTCATAAAAATTTCAGAACTAGACCAAATTGACCACTCGGGAAGCACCAGCCTTCAAATAAAAAATAATCATCAAAATCGGTTCACCCAGTCGAAAGGTTTGAAGTAACAAACATTTAAAAAAACTGTCGAAATGAGAACCTCCACCTTTTTGGAAGTCGGTAAAAAATCAACACTTGGAAAACACTTGGATTTATAATGTTAGTATGATTACAGAATGCCTAGCAATTTTTAACTCCGCCTATACGAACTTTGTTTAAGTTTTGACCCGTCTATGGTTTTTAACAAAGTTCGCCATTCTCAAGACTTATGTTGAGTCACAGTCTGACAGTACAGTTTCAAAGTCCAGCGTTTCGAGACTTAATTTTGAGTCACAGCAAACAAGTCCAAACACAAGTCCGTCTATCGTACCGATGACAGTAAGGGCAACAGGATATTCTAATCTGATAGTGACCACGTAGTGTCCTCGGCGTCCTGGCTCTGATAACTACCGTACTATGGTGCATCCGGGTTGTTATTTTTGTTCACCCTGTTGATAAGATGGTTTGTTTTCCACATTGTGTTGAATCAATTGTGAGATAAATGATCATTTATCTCGTAACATGAAAAGTAAACAAGAGGATCACATTAAAAACCGACTTCAAAAGTATATGAAAACGTAATAAGTGCCTACAAAATTTGAGGGTTACCCTCGATTTCCCTGGGATCCCATCATCAAATACTAACTTGGTGACAATGGGACCGAATTGGAAGTATATCCTACCCAACAAAAGTTTATTTTTAAATCCGTGAACATACATAAAAATATTTATCAATGTAAAAAACCGACTTTATAAAGATGTCAGAACTGGGCCAAATTGAAATGGAACCACACGGGAAGCACCAGCTTTCAAATAAAAAAGAATCATCAAAATCGGTTCACCCAGTCGAAAGTTCTGAGGTAACAAACATAAAAAAAACAGTCGAATCGAGAACCTTCTTCTGTTTGGAAATCGGTTAAAAACAGTATAACCAAGAACGATCATGTATAACATAGAACCGTCCCCTTTGGAATGAAAATTTATTTTCCACAATGCTTTAATTTCAGTAGAGCAAGATATATAGATAAGATTATACAAAATTACCTACGTATGATTGTGTGCATGATAAAGTATATACTTGAACAATGAACCGGAATGTGGGAGCTGTAAACGGCTTAGAATGATATTGACCTGAATTATGACACTAATAATTCAGGGTTATGGGAGGTGTTAGGTTAGGGGAGAGTGCATACATCCTGTACTGAAAGAAGGTCATTGTCCTTCTTTCAGTACAGGATGTATGCACTCTCATAAATATGAACAACTTTTAGTATGGGACTAACCCTGAAATCGCGAAAAAAGTATATCTAAATATATATATCTGATTTTATCTTTTCACGACGCATCTGTTAATCAGATCTTTATGAAAATGTCCAAGGAACTATTGATCAGCAATGAGGACGATTTTAGAACACTTTATCCTGGCAAGATGGAAGCAAACTGGTAAAGAACGAGCATACGCTTAGCGCGCGATAAGTCCCGATAAATATGAAAACATGTGTTCGAATCGCGAAAGTTTAAAAATTACATACGCTTAGCCTTAAAACCAGCAATTTGCAACAGTGTGCCTTTGACCCATCATCCATCCATCATTCTTAAACGCAAGGTTTTAATTGGCCATTCTCGACCATCCACCACGCCATCGACTTCAACCATCATTACTGATAGATTATCAGCCCACTGCAGGGTATACGTATCGTCGTTCGCCAATAATTTGTTTTCTTTTTGGGTGTGTGAGTTTCCTAGAAGTCTGTTCTCCAGCACAGCAGGTTCTTGAAGGTGTTCTTGTCCGCAGGTGTACGGCGCGCGCGCAGCGGCTGAGCAGCGTGTGAAGTCACTCAAAGAGCTGTCCTGGGCGAAGGCCAACGCTCTGCTGTCGACGGCGTACGGACAGAAGGCGATGCACAACATCGACTCCGGCGCAACATACGCCATGCAGCTCCTCGACCACTACCTGCCGCCCGTGGGCGTACCAGAGGAACCCTCCAGTGAGTATTACATACATACTAGCAGCGACCCGCGACGTCACTCGCTGACCTTCAAGAACAGTAGTACATTTTATATCTATCTATACATGGTTACTGGTAATCAGTTAGCATCCAGTACATCAAAACAAATAACTATTTATCTACGACTTTTCGAAATTCGAAAAAAAAACAGCCGTTCCATAAAAAGAAATCATTCACTCGCGACAAAATATATGAAACACCAGATTTTCCCCCCCGCGAATTTTGTTAAGTCAAAGTATATATTTTTTGTTTTGATGTATTAAAGCTGCCCTTACGAGGATGCTAACTAATTACCATTAACCCTGTGTGCTGTGTATATAAGAATCAAGTGCCGTGCGTTATTCTCGCAAAAACTCGAAAATAGATTGACCGATTTATTTATTTTTTGTAATGTACGCTGCTGGGGTCGTTAAGATAAAAAATTAAAATGCCAGTAAAATAGAATTTGGACTGGACAACATTTGTCGGGTCAGCTGGTAACAGATAAAAAGTAGCCTATCAGTAGATTTATTTAGGCATTTTACTTCTTGATAATACCAGGTGTTGGATTTTATATTTAGAAGACAAATAAACTTATAGCTCTCCTGTCATAGCAAAAGGTCTTTACTCACAAGTCCATTAAAAAAGTTTTCAATAAAATCCTATAGATTTTCTTTCACATCCTAGCTAAACTAGTAATTTACTCCATGACCTAAACTAATTCTGCTCATATTGGAACGTAAAAACTGTATTGGAAAATTATCTACTTTCCTACTTCTTGAAGATCGGATTAAATGTATGCAAATTATTGTCGAAAAAATACAAAAAACCGATCTTCCGTTATTTTAAGGACCTCGGCTGGTTTGTGTAGGCTGGCAGAGGCAAAAATTCGCAATACACCCCAAGTGGGATGTCAGTGCAGGTCCCTATGTATCGGAATCTTTGAATGAGATTTTCACCCCTTTCAAAACGACAGATTTTAAATTTTGCATACTTACCAAGGACCGATGACAATGGAATAATTTTAATAGTTTGTCTCGTTGTCGTTACCAGGATCTTTAGGATTAGCGATTTTAATTAGTAGTAAGATAAAGTTTTTTAGATTTTTAAACTGTGTAATTTTTTATTCAATTTATACTTGTGTCTAAAGTCTGTCTGAAAAGAGGAACGTCGTAGGCATTGAGGACGTGCGTGTGCAAATTTACTGTTTTTATTGCGTTGACAATGCTTCACTGTCATTGCCAGCACGACAAAAAAAATGCTTAGTAGGTACTACTCCACAGACCAAATTTGTTTTTGATATCCTAAATCTATGACCTACTCAGTTATCACTAGTACTCTGGTGGTCCACTAAAATTCATTATTAATCGAATAATCTGAATGTTAGTTCACTGTTATGCCACGACGGTTCCCTTTTTAACCAACGAAAAAGAAGGACGGTTCTATGTTCAACTGTATATATAAATATATATTTTTATGTTCACCGATTTCTCCGCCAACTGTTGACCGATAAAAAAAAAAAAACTTTTGTTCGGTACGGTATATTTCCAATTTGGTCCCATTGTCACCAAGTCAGGATCTGATGATGGGATCCCAGGGAAATCGAGGGCAACCCTCAAATTTTATAGACACTTATTAAGTTTTTCATATATTTTTGAAGTCGGTTTTAGTGTGTTCCACTCGTTGCACAGACTAGTAAGTACATTGGTAATGAGTAGTTGTTTCCCTGGTGCAGATGAGATAGTGACTGCGACGACGGACCCGGCGCTCCACACTGTGCAGACGGTGGGGCGGCTGAGCGCGGTGGCGGCGCGCCGCGTCTGGGCCAACCTCGCCTACAAGATCAACGAGCTCAGGAACTCTGGTAAGCATTCTATAGCCTTTTTTTATGGTACTGGGTGACGAGACGAGCGAAGTCGCTCGCCTGATGGCTCTTCACGTTTGCCCATAACAGCTCAACGCCACCCAGAATATTGAGCTTCAACAGTTCATACATAACCCTGGATGGCAATGCACTGCGCTCGTCACCCCGAGATATAAGATGTCAAATCTCTTTGTGCCCTGTAATTTCGCTGGAAACATTGCCCTTCAATCCGGAACACAGTAGTGTTTGCACACTACTTCTTGGTGGTTGAATAACTGGCAAAGGTGTGGTACTTTCCCAGGCGGACTCTGCAAAAGAGTCCTACCACTACCAAAACTAGTAGCCTACAAAATGCCTCCATTTTACCCGCATTTTTCGAGGAGAAAGTTTCCTTGTCTTTTGATCGGTCATTTTGCCATAATCGGTCTAGCCGTTAAGTCGTGAATGGGTAACAAACAGACGGATATATAGTTTTTTTTGCACTATCTTTACTAATATTTTTAATTACTTGTTCGTTCTTTTTAATGCAGTAACGGATCTACGCGTTTTTTTGCATAGAGATAAGGCACAGAATACATAATACACAAGTTCACTCCGCAAAGAAATTTAAATAAATAAGAACTCTATCAACGAGGCAATTAAGTAGCAATTCAACTCGCACAGCGCTGGATACCGTCTCCTATATTCACCTAGAGAGACGCTCTCTTTCTATCACGTAGCTGTATCTCTCCTGGCGCGTCACGTGTAACGTTAGGGTTGTCTTCTTGATGTATGTCTTCAGTATGTAGCCTATGTACCTAGCCTACCTGCTGTAATACGAGTAATAAATAATACATGCATGTTGTGCGCAGTGTTTGAATTTTATGACTATAAAAACCGGACTTATTGAATTATCCGGCTTTATCATGTCATGTCATGACTTCAAATTTTGATAGTAGCCGTATTGCTGAGGGAATGTCCACGCGGATGAAAACGAGAGGCACATCTATTTTTAACAGACTTTCAAAAAGGAGGTTCTCAATTCGACTGTTTTTTCTTAATGTTTGTTACCACAGAACTTTCGACTGGGTGAACCGATTTTGATGATTCTATTTTTATTTGAAAGCTGGTGCTTCCCGTGTGGTCCCATGTCCAGTTCTGATATGAAGTCTGTTTTATATTGATATAAATAGTATGACTGTATTAATTTAGTGCCTTGATAGCATAATATTTAATCTATTTAAAACTTAGTAAAAAACCAGACCATTGACTCCGAGAGGTTATCTAACAGTGCTTGTAGTTGTCTGAAATTACACGGCATTCTGGCATGTACATACATGTACTAAGTGGCGTACATCGCCTCTTAGAGTACCTACTTTTAAATCTTGGCAAGAGATTTAAAGAACATTTCAATCGTAATTTCAAACCAGACTTTCTAGAACTAGTCATTTAATGCAGGGTGAACATGTTCAGGCACTACATTAGATGAAAACGTCTGATGTGAAGACACGCCCACTGAAGACATTGAATGTCACGTCAGTACTGACGAAGCCTGCGATTCGACAACGTTTGAAGTGAAATTGAATGGGCCAAAGGGACTGAATTGTTTCCATTGGAAATAATTGTAACTAAAAGTCTGGGCTACGTAGTAGCTTTACCTAGTCTGTGTTACGAACAGATCTCCATCATGAAACATTAATTAAATGCGTGGACAGGAAGGGACTGATATCCTAAATGCAGGGCAACCTAGTTAGGAGTTAGTGCTCAGCCATGTCCCAATCTAATCGTGTAAAATGTTTTACAAATTTTAAAATCTAACTGATAACATCATCCTGTTTGAGCCAAGCTTATTAAATATAGGTATACATATCATATTTGGAAATTTTACTTATTTGTACCTAAGTTGCATTAAAACTAAAAATCCTTCTGTACCCACTAGAATCAACGAATCGGTTCTTCTTTAACTTTGTATTTTTTTTTTTAATAAGTAATACACAGGTGTTTTTTAAAACTTTGTATTGTAAACATTCTTCGTGCCTGCACTTTGACATGATTGGGAACGCGATCTAGGTACTCATTTCTTTGTTGCATTTTGCTGTCATAGCAACAAAGAAAATGCGCAATTCAAACATTATCATAAGCTACAGTTATCATGCATTATCCTCGTGCACAAGTAATCCTCCAAATATCTTACTGATATAACATCGAGCGTGGAACTTTGACATGACAAGGAACGCGACTCTAGGTACTCATTTCTTTGTTGCATTTAGCTGTCATAGCAACAAGTCTTACAAAAAAGAAAATGCGCAATTCAAACATTATCATAAGCTGCAGTTATCATGCATTAACCTCGTGACACAAGTAATCCTCCAAATACCTTACTGATAAAATCGAGCGATATCCAGTTTCCACGGATATAAAACTTGATAAAGCACGCCAAAAAACACTGAAATTTCGACCTTATTGCATAGCCTAAGACAAGTCCTGGTTTACATTCGACTTTATTTCATAAGTAAAAGAGTTCATAGTTGCACAAAAGATTAACATTTTTTTTATCAACAGGTATCGAGTTGGATGTTCGTCGCTACATCACAGCATTAATGGCGGCTCTACACCTCGCTAACGTGACCAGCGAGCAGCAACAGCAAGAAGAAAAAGAGCAACAACCTCAGAACAACGTCGCGGAACCCGCCGCTCCCTCCCCACAAACACCCCCTAAAAATCCCCAAGAATCATCCCCCACTACCGCCAACAAGGTGAAGTCTACACCCGAATCCAAATCTTTGGATGATTCTAATTATTCAGATTCTGATTAATTTTTAAACATATTATAATTTTATTATGTATCTGTAATTTTAATTTAAAACCACAATGAATATACGCAAGCTGTATTAACATTGTTCTGGTTTTAGATGTAAGTGTGTTTAATTATTATATTAATAAATAAAATAAGATATAAGACTGCCTGATAAGTCTTTAAATGTATTTACGAATTTTTGTATTGGATAACGTAATCGATATTTTTATAGCAGTGTTGCACTATTATTGGAATAAATATACTACAAAGAAAAAACCTTGTTTCTTTATGCATTTTTATTAATCTAAAAATTGATTATTAAAACTAACACAAGCGTATATACTAGCCGTAACAGACGTGTTGAACTTGGCTGACGAACCGCCATCTGACCAACGGGAGAGAAAGAGAGAACATAATTTTCCTCTTTTTCTCGGTTGAGGTGGTTGAGGTCAGCCAAGTTGACGTGTCTGTTACGGCTCTACTAATACTAAACGTAGCCGTATCTAAAACGTTACAAATATCTTTCGAATCATTTCTTAGGCCCTATATTCCACTAGATATGAGTTGATATGGAGATAACAGTACGAATGAAGATACCCGAATAATAAGAGTCGTCAATTCTTTCTTGAGCTCTTTCTTTGTAACATTTTTTCACATAGGTATTGCTATGAAAATACTCGAATGGTTTCTTGTTTTTTTTCTTCATGACCATTGATACAGAGTCCTTCAGTCGTAATATTAAGGCCTATTCAGATCTAAGTAATATTCGCTGCCGCTGTAGGTAGCGAAAAATACCGCATGTTATTCCGCCGGGTATTTGTATGAACTGCCAGCGGAATACCACGGACTCCGCTTAGATCTGATAGCGTCAAACTAGTCACGGTCAAGTCAAACTCATGCCCAGTAAAGTGGTGGAGGCTTTACAAGAGGCTTCTATTGAATTTTTGGAAACAACGCGAAAATACATGTTTCACCTCGTTATATCATTGACCCACACTCGAGCACGTTCACGAACACAATAAACAATAATCCACCATTATTACACAAACTCAAAAATACACAAGTTTAGGAAAAAATATATAACCAGCCGATATGTTTTTTCAGCGCTCGCTTCACGTTAAAAAAGTAGCTATGCTATCTGTAAAACGTTTCTACGCAAACCTCATTTTATGGTACGTGCATCGCGGGCAAGGAATAGACGGGTGCATATAAGATGACACACTGAGTGGGGCGGGAGCGAGGAGTTTTAGTACATCGTAAGTAGCGCGCCACCGTCCCGCTCCCGCCTCGCTCCTCCCGCCTCGACTGCGACCCGTACCTACAAAGAGCTGTCAGATTCACAAAAAAGAGAAGTAAATAGAACGGAAATGAGAAGGAAACTGTCGCCAGGTTTTGTGACAGTTGATTGAACATTCTTATTTATGTCAACGCATCGAACTCCGCATCACAGTTGCTATGGGTTTATATGGGTGCAACTGGCTACAGCAAATTTCTTACAAAAATAACAGCCGTTCTACTTTAAACACACAAAAAAAAAACACTTTTCTGTGGTCAGGTCATTAGTTAATACTTTTATATAATGGTTCAATACAAGAGCATTAACGCCTTTTATGAAGATATTTTAATGTAAGTTGGCTATTCTTTACATTCCATACACAAAGTATACCTTTCAATATCTCATTAATTTGATAATAAAATACATTAATATAAAATGTTACATCGAATCCGAAAATACAAACACGTGTCGTTTGGCACACCTGTGTCAATTAATATTAAAATTGCTTTGTAAATTATATTAAATCCTTTATTCAATTCATTATTTATCACAAGCTTTAATAACAAATAAGTTTCAAAGTGACGTCAACAAATTATATGCATGACGCGTTCAGTATCGACAACTAATTTTATTATATTCAAAAGTATTATAGTGATATTAAACGCTAAAGTAAGGCCGCTGAAAGAATTCGTCTGGCAGTTGCTGTAACATTGTAAAAAGCTGAACGAATAAAGTAAATTCTGACCACTTTTATTAGCTTTTTGAACGTTAAATTGTAGATGGTAGCCAATATAGTGCAGTCAAATATTAAAACATGAATAATAATATATATTTTGTGTCTACAAACGTTATTATTAATTTTTACAAGTTTGTTTTACACATTATTTTATTGTAAAATAGGCTTGCGCTTGGCCGCCAACCCTGATGTTAAGCGATAATGCGGCCTACGATGGATCACGCTCGCCTAGAAGAAACCGATTCACTTTTGACTTGAAAACACCCAGATTGTAACTATCGGGGAACACGCATTCAGACAGCGCATTCCGCATACTAGCAGTTCGCACAAAAGTGGAATCAAAGCGCTTCGTACGGGTTTTCGGATTATACTCCAGGATGAAGAGCCTTGTTACCCAAGCTAGTAATTAACCTGTGTTATGGCGTAACAATACCCTCCGCCGGACAATATACAAATACAATCATGAAAAGAAAATGTTTCCATTCAGATTTTCATATTATGTTATTACAGCTGTCAGCCTCGTTCTATTAGCGACCGGATTGTAATTCAAAATAATGTGACAGGGTTATAAACGCAATACAGTCCCGATCTAGACATAAAACCCGTTGTACACAATGCGTCATAGCGTGCGTAAGAACTTACCGCAAAGTAAGTGTGCACAATGAATTTTTAGAAAGTAGTTTTAGTAAGTGTAAATGATTGACCATACATATTTGATCTTCTTGAGTGATTAAGCAAGCAAAACTGCTTGTGTGCAACGGGCTTTATTTTTAAGTAGCAGACCGAATAAAATAAAATTCGTAGGGAATAGAAGTTAGTTTATCAATTTTTTTACCGACTTTCAAAAAGGAGGAAATTCACAATTCGATTTAATTTTTTTAATATTTTATTTTTGTTACCTTAAAACTTTCGACTGGGTGAACCGATTTTGATGATTCTTTTTTATTTGAAAACTGTTGCTTCCCGTGTCGTTCTATTTTAATTTGTTTCAGTTGTGACATTTTTATGTAGTCGGTTTTTTATATTGATAATTATTATTGCAAGATTGAAAGCAACTTTGAATCTATAAAAGCTGAATTTACCTCTTTTCAACCACCATGTACTGTGTATTATAAATTGAGAACTGAGAAAACTTTAGTGCGAACATAAAATATAGGTATTATCAATTTAAAAAACCGATTGCACAATGTTAGTATTAAATTTGACTGCCCCGGTGGCTCAGTTGGTAGTGAACCTAACTTCTGTGCTTGGGGGCGTGGGTTCGATTCCCATCTAGGACAAACATTTGTGTTTGTTCTATGTCTGGGTGTTAATATCTATTTAAGTATGTGTTTAAAAATATATATGTACGTTTATCAGTCTCTGGCAGCCATATTACAAGCTTTGCTTAGTTTGGGGTCAGATGACCATGTGTGCAAAATGTCCCATATATATAATTTAAAAATGGGCGAATCAAGTCAAAACAAAATTTTCCATGTAAGTATTTTAATTTAGAAAGCCAAATAACTGAATCAATTTTGGTGAAATTACATTAATCTGAAACTATATCCTTTCAATTAAAAAAAGAATTTTCCAAATCGGTTCATAAAATGATGGAGTTCTGAGGTAAGAAACATAAAAAATAAAAACAATCGAATTGAGAGCCCTCTCCTATTTTGAAGTCGGTTAAAATCTATTATAAAATAAGTACAAGCTGCATTCAAAGGAATCTAATACAAAATTATGCGAAATCACTATGTTGTGCTGCATAAAACTTAAAATAAAAATAAAATTACGACTCAATCAATGGATTCAATTGATCTATGCGATTCATTGGGAATACTGACAATAAAATAAATTAACATAACGTAGAAATATATAATAATTATACTTAAACACTTGCCTTAATAACGAGAATTTCGAATATTACCTTTACCAAAACCTAAACAGACCTAGTATTATTTTTTGCTACGCTTGTGCCAGTGTTCAAATGTCACTCGCACTTCGAAGAATAATACATAGAAGTCACAACGCGTAGAAAATTATACTCAATAAACGTCCGCAGTTTCATATATAAACATAGCTGTATTCAATTTATATCGAAACAAAACTATTTTACCAAAACCAACTGTATATTTATACATTTACGGCTCAGTTCTCTTATGTCTGTTCGATTTGCACAACATCGTCAAAACTCGTGAACCGTCATTGAGCAAGCGAGACGGCGATTATGTCTGAATCGCAAGTGGGAATTTCTCTCCCGTTGGTCAGACCGTGGTTCGTCAGCCAAGTTGACGGCCCTTACGGTGTTTTACGGCTTGTGCAACTATCGCGTAACTGTGGATCCATTCTGGCTGCGTATCGAGTCCAGACAGATTGAGTATTGCCGCGATTAGCGCGTCATTGTGGCATCTTTGTATTTATTTGATCGAAGTACTCGCACTTCTATCAAGCAGTATTGCGTCAAAAAAATTACGCGGGGCTTCAGTTATTTATTTCCAACTTGGAAACCATTGTTTTGTTTCATACATGAATGCTTACACCTTACGATTTTCTTGGACTTACACAAAGATATGTTAAACATGATAAAATTAGAATATGGATACGTACCTATCCATATTCTAGCTTTGTCGCGTCTACGCGCGGATAAATACGGTGAAAAGACAATTTGTCCACGGTCCGTGGTAGGCCTGCATGGGTATATCAAAGTATCGCTATCGTGGAAGTGTCTTCAAGGGAGCGGCAGCCTTAGGTCCTTACCCGAGGCCGTGGTCCTCGAAGAAGCCCTGCGGAGTCTCCTCCTGCAACAAGGGTCATCACTGAGCCAGTGTCGCTCGTGGCCGCGTTAGACCGAGCCATCGCTTTTCGGCGAACACACTTTACAATAGGCTATCGGACAGCTGTTTCATTTGTTAAAAATAACAGGTTGAATGAAAAATATAATAAAATTTAATACGTATACTGAAGAAATTATCTGAATCAGCTAATTTCTGACATGTAAGTATTTAAAGTTTTTGGTCAGATTTGGAAGATATTTTTGTCTTTTTCCCGCAGTGAGTTGGTATGGAATTTGTATGGCGTACTTACAGGTGACGCCGTTCGTAAGTATAGTATATTTTCATTGTAATATATGTTTTCCTTATTTGTGTGGTCTTTTAATAAAGAATTATCTTATCTTATAGTGCGCTCTCTAGCAAGATATTAAAATGCTTTTATCTTCCTTAATTATGAACATTTAATTCAATTTTGTTTTCGGTGATTGGCTTTATCTAAGGTCAACTTTTTATAAGATAATTTAAAAAAAACAGTCCGGTAGCCTATTTATTATAATACATATTACATCAGAAAGTAATTGATTGTTACCTTAGACGACTAAAAACTGAAATACCACAGACCTTTATACAGGATAGACACCGCAACCACGTCTACTTATATAATAACCCAGCGCACAGCTTTTTTACTTATTGTGACGTCACGAGAGCAACTTAGTGATGATTTCTTAGGTTTTCGCGATTATTACTCATTGTTTTTTTTTTTTGAGAGAGACAGTTTTGGGGTGATAAAGAAGAAACTCATTGAAAATAAACACTTAAAGGATTTTATCGTGTAAATTTAAAATTATTTTAATTCATGACGTTTCGAATACTTGCCAGTGTCTGTGGTCATAGGTAAAATACAATCCGTTAAGTGTTTAATTTCCCTTTAGTATTAGGTTAACCTCTTTCGAAGAGTTTTTACAGTTTATTAAATCGCTATTTGGTATTTTATTTATATTACACGGGAATTACTCACGTAAGATTAGGCCGGATACTTGGATGGTTTGCTATTTGGTATTTTTTGTGTTGACGTCTATCGTGCTGCTTCCGAGACGATAGAGATCAAAGAACATTGATCTAACTTAAGACAGGCCACCGACATGCGAAGCGAACTCGCGGTGTCTATATTGCTATAGGTCTGTGTGAAATACCATACCTTTTATGAAGTACCGTACCTACCTAGTGGCTAGTTTATAGTTGGTAGCTATAATCAAAACGGCTAGTCGGAAGAGTTAAGTATGCGAATGGAACTGTGACCATGGTATAGCTAACTATAGGTAGAAATCTAGCAGACTTAATGCGATCATTATCACTAGGTACCTCGTTACCTCGAATTCAATTAGTTTTAATGGGACACATTTTGGTCTATTTACTTATATTAACTAAAAATATGTATCGAAGCTATGGAGGTAAAATAATATAATCCCGTACAAATTTAAATTTAAAAATAGTCTCATACAAACTTTAAATTTCTAAATTGAAATTTGAATGGGACACGTTTTTTTTTTTAAATTGTAATTTGTTTGACTATGATGGGTACTTTACGTAATCGAATAGTCGAACCTCGCCCATATACGCTCGAGGTTCCAATGGGTCATAATATGAATAGGGCCAAAATGAATGTTTTTCTAATTACAGTGAACATTGGTTAGGTAAATACAGGGCGTAAGGAAACGCTCCTGAAGTGAAAATGCTACTATTATACTTACTAACTAAACCCAATGGAATACCAATAACCACTTGCTCTACACAAGTTGTTTTATTGTTTATAATTTTGCAAACCACCAATGTAAAGCGTACAAGCGTGCGCGCGGCGCAGGTCGTTCGTTGACCTCTAGCGTCAGCTGATATTTTATTTGCAATACATTGTTTTTTTTTTCTTGTATCGTATCAACAATCACCAGAACCCAGTCTTCGTTTTCGGGAGCGTTTCCCTTACACCCGGCGTGTAACTTGAAAGTTGTAGAATGCCTTTTAACTTATATTTTCAGACCACAAATTCTCTATTTAATTTAAGCTAAAATCAAATAATTGTGAAACATTTTCTTTCCTACTGATCTCAATTGTATATAAGTAAATGGCTCATTATTTTAGGATTTACGGTTCCGCCATTGTTTGCTTGAATAAAAATGATAATAATAGTAAATGTACTTTATTTTTTATTAATAAAACATAGAAAAGAATGGCAATTTGAAGTATCTATACTTAATGTCTCAGAGACATTTCTCTGAGCTCAATGGTTAAGAACATTATTCCACAGTACAAAATATTATTTTTTATAAAATATTATATGTATTTTATAAAATATTTAAGACGACGAAAATCACATTTATATACTAGAATTACTTTTAAAGAATACTTTACTTTCATACTTTTCTTTATTATTCAATCGAAATACATCGCGTTTTATGTAATTAAGGAATGCAACTATTAGTATATTCTTTTAATACAAGAATAAAAAAAAAAAAAACTAACACTAGTCAATAATTCGGACTTCGATAACTTAGAAACTTATTATAAAATATATAAAAAATAACAAAATTTATAGTAACAAAAATATGAATCCCAGAAATAATAATAATTTATACCTACTCGGATTAGTAGTTTAAAAATGTACAAAAACTAATGCTGACCATGTTCAATGTTTGGTCCACTTTGGTCATAATATATCTACTATTGAAATACTGTTTTAAACTATCACGGTTGTTCACTACAGTTATATGATTATTTACGGGATATTTACCGTGGTAAGGTTGTGGAAGGAGCTCCCGATATTTCGGCGCAGTTACATGCCATACCATGTTCACGGGACGTGTTTTGTCGGGACTTAGGCTCGATTTCTAGTGATAACCCTGAAAGATCATTATAGAAAGAGGGTAGATCGTTTTGTCTGCAACCAACTGCACTCTTTAGCCTTCCCGTGAATATGGTGTATGTAACTGCGCCGAAATATCGGGAGCTCCTTCCACAACCTTATCACTGTAAATATTCAGTTAATAATCATTAAACTGTAATATACTATTGAAAATTATAGCAAGCGAATTTATATCGTAGGCATGGCAGCAAAATTTTGGCATTCATTAAAAATGTGTACCAAACGCCTAATAAGTCAAAAATTAAGTTCGAAAATGGGAGAGCCTAATAAAATAATACATTGTTAGACACCATATACAGGGTTACGCATAAATACTGTACTATGCCGAATGGAGGTCATTGTACTCATCATTATGAACAACTTTTACTACCTAACGTTTAGCAACTCTGAATATGATAATAATATAGTTTGGAATGTTTGGATCTGCCTTTCAACTCGAGCTAGTAACGAAAAAAGTCTGCCAAAAACTGAAGGGGGCGAGGTAAACACGTATTGCACACACGTGTCGTAAATATGGCTGGGCCAGCGGTACCCGGGCACAGGGCGCAGACTCTCGAGGGGCGCAGTAATGACCACACCAGGACCAAGTTTTGTTTTCAAGGGCGCAGTGTGAAATGCATGCACTGGTGGCGGTCAGGACCTGAACGAGGGACTGTTGCACTGACACCTTGCACCTGGAGCCTCATTACAATTTTATGCTATAAGTCTAACTGTATTGTAGATGTTTCGTGCTTTTGCAAATATAGAAGCTCGCACCGCATAAAAGGATAGTTACGGCACTGATTGCACACACTGACGTATTCTTACTAGTTCTACTAACGCACACTTCAATATAGAACGCACACAACTGCAAACGATGTGATTAAATTGTATACGAATGGACGATCGAGGGGGGCTGTAAGTGCTATAGGGAAAACTGTAGGCGTAACTCTTCCATTTATTTATATTTTCTGAGCCTAAATCGCAAAAAAAAAAACTGTTGTCCCATACATTTTGTAGAGTATCAATGACCATTTTTTATGGAACATCTGATATTTCTTTGCGATTTCAGGGTTGGTCCCATAGTAAAAGTTGTTCACAATGATAAGACAAGTACAGTGACCTCCTTTCGGCTTAGTACAGTTTATATGCGTAACCCTGTAGATACCTATCAAATTGAATATATTAAAATATGACACATGCGATTAGCACTCACATACTGATGTCATATCGATGATGACGACACTAATATGATTTATGTACATCACTCAAAATAACAATAACAAAAAGAAAATGCACCAAACTTGTCATGTGTTGGATGTCAAAGAACTCTTAGTCTAAAATGTTGTAATAAAAACAAATGATTTTCTTTCGGAAGCTCAGGTGACCCCGGCGTGCAGGTGCGCAGTCAGGCCGCCGACGGGGGCTCTCAGAGGAGCCCCACCTCCCGCAGGGCCGCGTCCACTGTCTCGTCCTAGTAATACAATCCACCACCCATAAGCATGTGAACTATTCGTGAAACTGTTAAACGTGTCGCGAATTTTCGTTATCAGACCTAACCCTCGCCTTTTTATACTGGGATTATCAGTGTCAGAAATTGTTAAAAAATTTAAACCAATTTTTCATTTGAAAGATGAATACTTTCCATCTTTTTTTGTTATAAGATTATGATAAACTATCAACATGCTGTTAATAAGCCCAAGTGGACGTGAGACCACACCAAATAGAGCGTTATGTTAGCTTTCAGCACACGAGTTTGATCAGCACATCTTAATAAGGATCATCCATAGCATGAGCTTCGTTATAAGAAAACATTCATGTAAAAGAAGGCTATGCAAAAGCACAGACCAGTTTAAATAAAACTGTTCTGTGGCAAACAGTTATACTTTCCGTTTTTGTTTTTAACAATATCTTTATACTCATGCTACGGAAGCGAAGGAGAGGGGTCATGCAAGAAAACAGAATTTTCCTTCAAACAAAATGTATTTCGACAACCCATTTAAATAAATGCATGAACAGCCAGACCATTACCACAGAAAGGCTTTTTCTCAGTTTTCTATACAACATCAGTGCAGCAGAAAACCGTGCTTGGTAAACACTGAATACCGAATCAGTACGGAAAAGCTTGGGTAACTATATATTTTAACCAAAAAAGCAAATCGCAAGGACTTTTTTGTAAACCAGCTGGTTTATAGCTATTGATCATAAAAAACTTTGATGCTACACTGATATCATACTGATAGACCAGGAAAAGGCCATAGAACACTGCTTTGCTAAAACTTGATTCTAAAATGACCAATAATTAATATAAAAAGGTTAAAATTAGTAATGAAGTATCATAAAATAATTGAGCAATTTTTTGTTTATTATTGCAAATTAACAACAACGAAATGAGCAAAAATAGGCACTTGATCGTAAAATGTTAAAGTATGGTAAGGTAAAGCAATGTCCTTTATACAATTCATATTTCAGGATAACGACTACACAAATATAAAGCCACAATATACACAGATAATACACGATTCCATATGGCTATTATGACTTAAAAATAACTATAAATAATAACTATCAACTGGAGATAAATATGAGACTTCAATTTGTTTGGTTTTGTCCAACGAATGTAAATAATGCATGTTATTTCTTTGTTACTTTAAAACTAATTGAGTATAGTGGTCATGCGTTGAAGAAGAAGTGTCAAGTGTATGAAGATATGAAAATATTAAGTCAAAAAATTTACAAATAAAACAGGAAATTAAAATGGCGGTGTATGTCATGCAAGATCTATGCAAAAATAATGGCGAAGCAAAAGCACGAAACATCTACAATACAGTTAGACTTATAGCATAAAATTGTAATGAGGCTCCAGGTGCAAGGTGTCAGTGCAACAGTCCCTCGTTCAGGTCCTGACCGCCACCAGTGCATGCATTTCACACCAAAACAGAGGATCAATTAGCAGAGTGCAGAAGGTATTCAATGTTAGAAGTATAGTTTTGTCAATAGCAAACATTTAAAAAGCATAGATTGTAATGAACACTGTTTTTCTAAGGTATTTGTTAATGTGCTTTGTTTGATAATAGTATTTTATTGCATTTGATACTTTTCTAAATTCCTATAATATGTTATAGGCTATACTATATACTAATAAAGCTTCTAAGACTCGGATTAGGACATAAATTGTCTTATTGTGACTAATTAATCTTAAAATTACATTATAGATTAGTAAATAATAGAATTTAAATTTAATTTACTTTAAAATTGTTTCTAACATAACTGATATGTCTAAGAAAGTCAGTGCTGAAAAATACACCTAAAGAAGGCAGTGTTCCTAATTAGCATAACAATATTAATCTAATACAATGAAAAGGCACTACGGAGGCCACTGTCCTATCTTATTTACTGGTCCACATTATTTACGAAGTTAACTATCTTATTTATACAAAAGAGATTAATTATTCTTTTATAGCAGATCCACTACGAGATTTTTTCGATGATTTGAATCGAAACTAGATAATAATTATCTCCCCCCATACCATCATCCTAAGTGCAACCCTGTGGCATGTCACCCCAATAGATAATAGAGCCAATTCTGATGTACCAATTGGTTAAAAAAAACTTAATTTGACAGGTCTATAAATGTTGCCATACTCTTTTCACACATTGAAATTAAAATTATTTTTTGCTGTCAGATTAGTTTAAGGAATAACAAAATCGATACCAACATTATTAATATCACTTCTTTCTCTTAGTACAGGTAGGCAAAGTTAACAGATCTTTAGGTATACACTTGGAAATTCATCTACATGCTACATCTCGTAGCATCCTATACATTTGGACAAAGTTGAAAGTTCACCATGGCACTAGCTTAACAACACCCCGGATATCTGGTAATTTTTGTATTTTCCATACAACATTCTAGTATTTTTTCGAGAGCTACTCCAATTTTGACGAAACTTGTTAAGTATAAATTGGCAATATGAATTTTGAATAGGACTTTTTTTATAACCCAATAAATAAGTTAATATCAATATAAAAAATACAAAAAGAGGTTTTAATACTTTTCACAAATAGTTCGCATGCTAATGGGTGATGGATTGTTTACTACAAATTTTTTGAACCCAATAAAAAAAGTTTTAATTTTAATTTTGAAAACAAGTACCTATATCAAATATTTTTGCAGAAATTTGTATTTTCAATTTAAATATACTTACCAAGTTTTATCTAAATCGGACGAGCAGTTTGGAAATAATTAAACTAGTATGTTTATATGAAAGGTATAAAAACTACCAAGCTCCAATCCTGCTTAACTGGTTAATAAAGTAGAAATTAGAATTAACCCTTCGTCCATTAGCTAAGTATGTTAAACAGCATTTGACTGCTATTAGAAACTGAAAAGTAGTAACTCACTGCCCAGGACTCCTTTAACGCGATTAAAAAAACGCCCTAGGTACTAATATTATGGAAAGTATGTTTGTGTGTTGGTTTATTTATTATTTTGTTCCTCTTTCAAGCAGCACACATTTTTTTCAAAGAGATAGTTGAAGGGCCAGACAGTGTCATAGAATATTTTTATATCCTGAAAAAATGTCAAGGGTCCCCATGGGCATAACTGCATGGGCATAACAAATTAATTTGGTGATGAGAAAAGCAAAATGTTTGGTGATGATAAGCGCCACATTTGCCAAAACAATAACTTAAAATTGTGAACTAAAAAGGTTAAAATTGTGCTTATTTCCCTTGGACATTGAGTGTATAATCATTATATATATAACATGACTTGAAATGTCACTGGTAACATTATATAAGCAAAAATTCAGTCAGTTATGCAATTTGAGTTACTACTTTTGGTTTATGAGGGCCAAAGAACTTGAAAAGGCTAGTTTAGACAAGCTCATTGTCTTGGCTACTGACCTCTTGCAGCAGGTCCTGTGCAGCGATGGCTTTCAGCACATTCTTCTTGCTGGTCTCCTGGAGCTCGCCGCCCAGCACCAGCTCGTCCAGGATGAAGTATGCCTTCTCAAAGTTGAATATTATATCCAGCTCACACACCTGTAAATGAGAAGGTTATACGTATCACACAAATGACCATTTTTTGGGCAATACACATTACACACTGATATCAAGCTGGCAGAAGACCAGGGATTACAAGTGATACTTTTAATGAACACAGTATTTTGAACCTTAACTTCATTAAAAAATATCTCTAAAATCTTTCTTTCTATATCTTTCAAAGCGAGATTTTTGAAGACGTAAAGGTCTCGAGGTGCCGTAAGCAGTTTAGCAGCTGCACATCCTATAATAAATATTTTTTATAACTGTTAAATAAGTTAAGTAAATATTTATTTCTAAAATGGCTAAATGTAAATGAAGGATAAGGGAAAGGTGGAAGACTAGACCACGCCCATGCGATGGACCGACCAGATCAAATGTGCAGTGGGTGGTCCCTTAAACGAGTGCAGCAGGATGACCTCTAGCATAGAGAGATGGCGAGACATCGTGAAACGCATTTTATCTGCCCTGTCCAATACGACTACATGACGACCACGACCGCTCTGCCAAGAGCGAAACGACTAAGAAGAAGAAATGAAGGATATCTTAAAAGTGTTTTATATCTTAAAAAATTATCAATTTGATTAAGTTTGTGTATGACCCAGAGATCGTTGTGAGCATTAAAAAAAAACACTTGTGTAATTTGTCTCTATAATCAACCTGCAACTTTTCTTCAATCATGTTGTGAATAATCTATATCTTTGTTCTCAGTTTTCGGAAGATATAATTAACATGTTTGTAAGCAAATATGGTAAAAAATATTAACAGCATTTGTAACCAATGAAACAGGCAGTCAAACAGCCAACTATTTGAGTTTGTTGCGATTTTTGTGTATTTACACTATAAAATAAATATCACTGAACACTCCACTAGAATTCCTTGTGTTGGGGCTGCCATGAAAAATGAACAAAGACACAAACTAACAACTGGACCTAGAGTAAATATTCATCGTTAATTGCTTGATTCTTGTTGGCTGGGTCATTGACAGTGACAGCCCCGTTAGCGCAGTTGGTAGTGTTGGTATCTGCCTTCTGCTCTTGGGAGCGTGAGTTCAAATCCCATGTAGGAGAAACATTTGTGTGATGAACATTTGTGTTTGTTCTATGTCTGGGTGTTAATATCTATTTAAGTATGTATTTAAAAATATATATGTATGTATATCAGTCTCTGGCCATATTACAAGCTTTGTTTAGTTTGGGGTCAGATGACCACATGTGCAATAATGTCCCAGATATTTATATTTCTTGATCATGAGCCATACCTAGGCATGGAAGAATCTATGCCTAGGTATATGGCTTAGTGGCACCAAGAATGGCCTATGGTCTTCGGTCCACTGGTGGTCAGTGGCGTGTCTACAATTGGTCCATTATAGGGCAACACAACATTACAAATGAAGTAGCGCATGCGAGTTTCTGGGGTCGTTAATTTGGTTCGCTGACCAAACCTGGTGGACAGTAGTGAGTGCAAAACACTGGGGAATGCTTACCTATTTAACCGACTTCCAAAAAGGAGGAGGTTCTTAATTCGATTGTTTTTTTTTGTCCATTTAAATTTGGTCTCAGACATTTTTATGAAGTCGGTTTTTTATATTGATAATTATTCTATATCTATTTCTTTTAGAGTCAAGATTATAGAGATTATAACTATAGTGTTACAATTTATACTCACACTGCCAAAATATTTGTCCAGAAGCTCCACATAGCGGTGGATCAGCTCTAGCGTCAGCAGCTCATTGTCTTCCTGCTCCATCGCACAGCAGAAGTATAATGAAGCATACCTGACAATGACACCTTTTATAACTACACCATGATATATAAATATCTACTGGCTTACGCGGAAAGGGTGTACTAAGCCAAAAAGGGGTTCATAGTGCCATTCATTATGAACTACTTTTACTATGGGACCTTGTAGAATAATCGACCGAGCGACTAGGATTATTCCTGAAGCAATCCTAGGTACCGATAAGATAGCCAACACACATCTTGACAACAAAAAGTACGAGTTGATAACAGACGACAACGTCCTGGACGGGGTATTGCCCTCGTGGAATATATACACAGATGGTTCAAAAAAGAAGGAGGGAGCTGGCTGCGGCTACTACTCACCCGAGCTCGGACTCAAGGAGTCCATGGCCTTAAACAAAACAACGACGGCTCTGCAGGCGGAGGCCATGGGCCTACTACTGGCAGCAAGAGCAGTCTGGCCTTTAAATGAGTTTCTCACGGCCCCCGAAGATCGGGACGGCAGAGGAATCCTTATGTTTACAACTGACAGTGCGGCTACCATCTACGCACTCAGAAGACCCGTAACAAGATCAAGAGTTACTGCTGAGTGCCGTACAGCCTTACAAACTGTCGCGAGCAAGTACAGAACGATAGTGAGATGGACGAAAGGCCACGGATCCTGCGTGGGTAATATAACGGCGGACACCCTTGCCAAGGAAGGCGCTAGAAAACAGGTAAGGGGTGACGCAATGAGCCTCTGCAAACCATCGGCAATGGGAGTGCGAGAACTACTGCGTCATCACACCGAAAAAGAACAACAGAATCTGTGGGACAAGAAAGATGACTGCAAGCATGCTAAAGTTGCTTTCCCAATTCTTGACAGGAAGATCACGAACAATCTATTGAAGTTGCAACGACAGGACCTTCGCCTGATTGTAGGCCTCATAACCGGTCATTGCAACTTGAATAGCCACTTGTATAAACTGGGAGCCACGGACAGTCCACTGTGTCGTGGCTGCATGTAGGAGAAAGAAACTGTAGAGCATGTGCTGTGGCATTGTGAAGCCACAGAGGAAACTAGAATCGCTACCGGGTTGCATGAGGCTTCGCTACCTTCATCATCCACGTCACCACATCACCAGCTAGACTGCTTTTCATCGTCATCATCATTATGCACAATTCCATCTAAGCCACTGGAGCAACTGTGCCAGCGCCCCAGAGCCTCACTCCGATATTTCAAGGAGTTGGGTTGGCTCGGGTAACTGCTGGTAGGGGGAAATGCACAATACACCCCAAGCGGGACGTCAGTGCAGGACTTATCGCCCCCATCTCGAATAAGAATATGGGACCTTCTCTGAAATCCCAAAAAAAAACAGGTGTTCCGTAGAAAATGGTGACGATAAAATGTATGGAACATCTGATTATAATTTTTTCACAATTTCAGGGTTATCTCATAGTAAAAGTTATTAATAATGATCGGTATCATGGACCCCTTTCCGCTTAGTACTAAGCCTAACCCTATGTGTTTTAATACTTACCTCTTGTAAACAATTTTGACATCTTTCCACTCTAGAAAAGAGCACATTTTTGGTTTCCGAGCCAACACCGTTGTGATCAGTTCCCTGGTTATCTTCTTCTTCAACTTGTCTGGGTGGGCAACATACCACTTTTGTAGCCTTAATTTGCCTTGACGGCTAAACAGTAACATAAATTGCATCTGAAAATGAAAATATATTCAAAACTTAAATAACCATGGAAAATTATTGAAGAGTTCTACTATCCACTTCCCGGCTTCATATATAGCGCTGCTTAGGTTAGGACTAGTAGTGCCTCTCTTGAGCCTGTTTGGGTGTCTCTTAGGGACCTCATGAATGCTTTCCTTTCATGAGGCTTTTCCTGCTTCTTCTTTGAGCACCTCGCCACCGGCTCACTACAACCCCAACCTTTTATCTTTTTTCCGCAAAAAAGTGTCCATTTACACTATCTCCACTGTTTTGGAATGTTTACCTATGACAGACCACCTGGATCTCCTGGGATTATCCCTTACACCAACCCTCAACTATGGCACCTACCTAGGGTCAAAGGCTATATTAGCTGGCAAAAAGCTGGGCGTCCTGAGTAAGGTTAGGCGGTATTTCACACCGGGGCAGTTGCTTACTCTATATCAAGTTCAAGTCCGATTGTGTGTGGAATACTGCTGTCATCTTTGGGATTGTTCAGCTAAATACCAGCTCGAAGCTCTTGTTTCGTTAGACCGGTATGCTGCTCAACTCATAGGCGATGAGAAGTTAGTGGCTAAGAAACTTCTCAGTCTAGAACACCGCCGTAAAGTAGCGAGTCTGTAAATTTTCTATTGGATTCATTTCGTAGAATGTGCATCGGAGCTACACCACCTTATCCTACCATCTCCTTTCTACTACAGGATAAGTAGGAAATTGGCCCATTACCAGCCATACATTGTGGACTTTCCTTGGATACGTACCATGGGTTTAGATTCTACGTTTCTAATTCATATGGCCAAAGATTGGAACAACCTGCCGGCTTCCTTATTTCTTGAGAGATATAATCTGGGCCTTTTCAAGGTCAGTGTGATTAGGTATCTTCTAAGTCTGCGTGCTTCCTCTTCGTCCACATCGTCTCTTATCAACAGGCGAGTTGGTAGTCAAACGCCGACTTATTAATGATCAAAAAAAACCCTTGCTCTACAGTTTTTGAGAGAACACTCTTTAGTTCTATTTGCCTTAAAACTTTCAACTAGGCGATCTATCTTAGCAGAATTAGCCAATGGCCGACCTATGTCTTTAAACGAGTCCTAGTAGAACGAGAACATACATGATTCAAGGTTTGTCAGTCTGAACTCTGAACGGTTGTTGTCCGAATACTATGACTTGTAACACTCACACGTTATTTTCATGAAGCGGTTGATAACTTACTTTAGCAAAAAAATCGATGAGGTTATTATCTGGAAATTAATTCTATGCCACTTACCATTTTGTTAGATTTTCACTCTTTACTCAGTCTAATTCTAAACTTTACGGAATGTATAGCTTAAATTAAGAAAGTCTTAAGAACGGTTTTTACATTTTAGAAATAACAAATTTTAACACTATTCGGCTTGATCATAATATTAAAATATTAACGAAAATTCAACATAAAATTGGGATTGACTGACGTGACGTGGTTTGATGACAGCATGATCAAAATGATTGATGCATTGATGTGACAGTGACATATATTTTTTCGCTCATTGTTTGTTTTTTCTCTCATAAACAGCAGGCTAAATCCATTAAGGCCATACCTTCAGAACTTCGGTTCCGGTACGGAACCCGAAGTGCGCGAGCCCGACTCACACTTGGCCGGTTTATTATTAGATGCATACACGGTCGCACGCCATAACCAGGGTGTTTTCACTGTTCGCAGTGATTCTACGTTTTTATAGTTTTTTTTTCAAAGACAGGAAGGAAGTAAAATCGATATTGCTACCGATTTCACTTCCACTACGGCAGTTTAATAAGTAGTAACTAAAATACGGAAAAAGTACATTAGAAATAGCTTTCAACCCAGCAATTTATGGAACAAACAATACGAAAACGTAAGAAGTTTTCGAAAACTATCAAAACATGTACACTATCATACACAGGTATCATATTATCTATACTACTTGTAAACGTCCGGGTACGCCTAAACGCTTACGATTACGCACCCAAACTGTGCACCTAAAAGATAAAAACAAGATAGGTAAAAGAAGAATCAATAATTTGACTACCTAATTTGAAGTTAACCAAAGAGAATACAATAAAGTTAACATTAAAAATCGACTGTCTGTGTCAAGTCTGTGTCAAAATTATATATCATCATCGTTTTATGATTGTTCTTGGCAAATAAAATTATTAATAATATAATTATAATTCCAATAGATAATTCCTTGGTTATATTCTTTCTACTGGATTTGTACTAAATTTACCTACTAATGTACACCAAAAAAGAAAAAGGCACTAATAATAAAAAATACAAAATGGAAACGAGCATAAGTGCTGTGGAGAAAAAAATCCCATTATACCACATATGCTGTTTTTGCATACCGTTGAAAAGGGGTGTGTACGTTATAGCTTTACTTGGTATTCTGCCTACCAGCATATGCATATATTTATTTTTGTCTTCTTCAAATCAGACATGTTTGGAGGAGCAAGGAATACCTAAAAATGAAGTTCGAATAATTTCATATGTTTATGGTTTCTTAGGTTTTATCGTTTTTATAAGCCACTCTCTATTATTTGTAGCTAACTTACGCAGTATCAAAAAGTTATATAAAATGTATCTTATTATAATGATATTTTATATAATTGGAAGCTTTGTGCTTGCGGTGGTCATTAGTGTCAAAGTTATAAAAAAGAACCATGTAAAATTTGGAGTAGAATATTTGATATTGGCTTTTTTGTATAGTATTCTTTTGATATACTTTTGGATTATAGTACTGAGTCAGTTGTATACGGCTAAAAAAGAGTCAAATGTCATTAACATAAATATACTGATTATTTAATGAGCAATTTTAATTGTTTCAATCAATAAACTGTTTCAAAATTTACTTAAATCAATGGTTTCAATAATAGTAGATTGTTGCGTCGAGCGCAAAGTGCACGAGTGTTATGTTGGTGCCGTGGTGCGTAATCTACTTTTCTAATTTCTTTCAACTACCAACCACCTACCTACCGTAATAAAATATACTCACTCATAATAAAACTCAAGGTAATGGAAACAAAGTTTTTTTTTTTTTTTTTTTTTTTTATTTAATGGCTATCGCCCACATTTAGGGCACTTTGGCCAACGTCACGTTAACAAAAAACGAACGCGATTTAAAATAAAACAATATATGACCAGCAATCCTAAAACAAAATAAATAAGTAATACAATACATATAAATGCTTACAAACACAAAAATACACTATAAAGCACTTTATACACTAACATTATTGTCAGAAAGAAAATTACTTATAATACGGAAAATGGAAATATCATTTGATGAGAGAAGAACAGACATAGAAGTTGGAAAAGGAACTACAAGACTAAGAGAAAGAAAAAAAGCTGAGTGATCAAGCAGCGGACAGGAGAAGAAAATATGATTGAGGTGGCCGTCATCAAGGCCACACTCACACAAAGAAGAGTCCCTGATACGTAACTTTTTAAAATATGTGGGAACACAACAGTGTCCCAACCTCATTCGAATTATGCAACTTGTAATTTTTTTACTAAAGTGCATTCTGGCAAACCACGGCCTCCGAGGGATTACGGGCTGGAGAGCCGCATAAGCGGAACCCCTAGACCTGGCAGAGCCACGCCAGCAGAATGACCATGACTTAAGTAAAAGAGACTTAGGCAGGGATGCAAGATCATGGGGAAAGATACAGAAGGGAATTTTGTCTCCGCAGACAACGGCATCCTTTGCCACTCTGTCAGCCCGTTCATTTCCAGAGATACCAGCATGACCAGGAATCCAAACAAAAACAACTTCTAGACCTTTGGAATTGCAGATAGATAAGGATTCCTTAAGGAGAAAAAGAATAGAGTTGTGGGAATTGGGGGAAAAAGGGTTTGAAAGAAGAGACTGAAGGGCACTCCGACAGTCAGTAAAGACGAGAGAACGGCGGAGATTGAAAATAAGAATATATCGAATAGATTCAAGGAGCGCCCAACACTCACCCGAAAAAACTGAGGTTTCAGGGGGAAACTTAACCTTTTGTACAATGTTAAATTGTTCATGGAAGATACCACAACCAACACAGCCTATAGGGGAGAGTTTTGAAGCATCAGTAAAGATATAGTGCCACCCATGCCAATCCCTCCGCAGAAGATCACGGAAATATTCATCAGCATGGGGGTCACCAGCACAAATGTCAAAGTCTAAAATTACATTTGGACGAGAGACAATGACATCATAACTAAACGAGAAAAGAGGAAGCAAATGAGAACGGAGAACAGGATCTTTTAAAGACTTATAGGTAACAAAACTCTTCACTAGAAGAGGAAGCTGCTTATGGAGCCAAAACCGAGAAGAAAACGAGAAACTATGGAGAAGCTGAAGTTTAGGGACAAGAGGATGATTAGAAAACTGCACACAGCGAAAAAAAAACCTATTAGATAGAAACTGACGGCGAAGATGAAGGGGAGCATCAACACATTCAACCTGAAGTGCATTGATAGGAGAGGATAGCATAGCACCAGAAACAATGCGAAGGGCTTTCGATTGAATCAAATCCAGTTTCTTGATACCACCCTTGTTAGCTGGCTCCAGCAAGAAGGAGCCATAATCTAAAATGCTACGAATAATGGCGTTATACAAAAGTTTCAGTGTAAAAGGATGAGAACCCCACCAAACACCTGATAAACACCTTAGAATGTTAATATTTTTCCGACACCGATCAGCAATATAATCACAATGCAACTTTCCACTAAGCTTATTGTCCAAAATAAGACCAAGAAATTTCACTGACTCCTTAACTGGAATCCTGGACCCTTTAACTAAGATATCTATTTCAGGGGGATTGCGCTTTCGAGAAAAGAGAACAATGTTACTTTTTGATGGTGAAAGATCTAGACCATTTAAATGTAGCCACGAGTTTAAGCACTGAAGGGATTGAGAAATACAGTGACTGGCAATGTCAATTTTATGGTGAGAAGTATATAAAAGGATATCATCCGCATATTGAAGAATACGGCAGAGACCAATAGATACCTCTAAATCAAAAGTATACACATTATATAGAGGAGGACTAAGAACAGACCCCTGAGGAAGACCACGCCAAATGATTCTGTGAGGAGAAATTGAAGAATCACTGCAACGAAGATAAATATACCTTTCAGTTAGAAGATTCATGACAAAATTACATAACTTAGGAGGAACCTTCAACAAAGAAAGTTTATTTCCGAGAATAGAAAGCTGGACGGAGTCATAAGCGGCAGAAATATCTAGAAAAGCACCAATAACTGATTCATTTCGAGTAAAGGCAAGTCTAATATCAGTTGTAAAAACACTTAGGCTATCCATAGTGCTCTTGCCTTTTCTAAAACCATACTGAGATTTGGCAAAAAGGCCCTTACTTTCAAGAAACCATTCAAGGCGGTTCTTGATCAGGCGCTCAGCAAGTTTCGCCAGGACAGAAGAAAGAGCAATAGGACGATACGAATTATGATCCTCCGGGACCTTATCGGGTTTAAGAATTGGGATAATATACTGAGATTTCCAACTAGCGGGAACAAAACCAGACTCAAAAATAGAGTTAACCAAAGATAAGAAAAAGAGAAGTAAACTGTCACTCGCCTTCGTGAAAAATGAATAAGGTATGCCATCCATACCAGGAGCAGAATCTTTGACGGACTTTAATATATTTTTCAATTCAATTAATGAGAATGGCTGATCTAGGGGATCGTTTGACGAAGTAACAGCTAAGGAGGGTAATTCCGAAGGGAGTGGACAATACTGAGGAGCTAACTTATCCATAAATGCCTCAGCCCAAGACTGAGAAGGGCTACAGCAACGAAGAGGAGGACACCAGGAGCGTCTATATCGGCGAATTTTCAACCAAATAACTGAAGCAGGAGTACTAGGACTTAAGCTAGAGCAATAAGCCCTCCAACTATCCAGCTTCTTCAAGCGGAAAAGGCGCTTAGAACTAGCAATGGACCTATTCACTTCAGAGAAGTTCTCTAGAGTCATAGAGCGGCGGAAATTAGCTTCAGCCACCTTACGGGCTTTAATAGCGTTACTGCAGTCCTTATCCCACCACGGAGGAGGAGGCAATTTTCCAGACGAAGGCTTTTTAACAGGGAACGATTGGCTAGCACACTCATGGAGCATACGGACCAGATTATCAGAGGAGGAAGAGATATTAAAAGAATTAACAGGAGGTAAATTAGCAGAAACAGAAACAGAGAGGTCGTGAAATTTTTCCCAGTTAGGACAATCATTATAATTTAAAATATATTTAAGAAGAGGAGGATTAACAGAAACACGACTAGAATTACGTTGAGGAAATTCAAGAAGAATAGGAAAATGATCACTGCCATGAGAAGAAGGAAGGACATGCCACGACAGAAGAGAAGCAAGCTCAGGAGAACATAATGAAAGATCAACAGCACTGCGAAATTCATGAGGACGAGTCCTTCTAGTAGGGGAGCCATCATTAAGAATGCAGAGATTAAGAGTATCAAGAGAGTCCAACAAAAACTCACCACATTCATCGGACTTACCACAACCCCATACAGAATGATGACAATTCAGATCACCAAGGACCAAAAGCGGCTTTGGTAGGGAACTCAAAACCGAAACTAATTTACGAAGAATTAACTTAGAAGGGTCAGGAATATAAAGTGAGACAACAGAATAATTCTTGGCACGCACAGCAATTGCTTGAAAACCACTATGAACAGGAATAATAATAGGAGAGAAAGGAATATTATTTTTTATCAGGAGGGCAACACCTCCAAAACCATCTTGTCTGTCACTTCTGATGACATCAAAGCCAGGAACTCTAAAATGAGAACCAGACTTTAACCATGTCTCAGAAATAGACAAGGCAGTAATATTATATTTATTAACTAAATATATAAGATCAGATAATTTATTATATAGTGATCTACTATTCCATTGAAGGAACTTGAGATCCATTAGATAGAAGGGAAATGAGTGAATTTAAATTAAATGCAGCGTTGGACGGTAAAGGATGGGAAGGGGAGTGATGAGCACGGGGAGGGTTGAGAAGAGAGGACAAAAGATTTAAAAGTTTGAGAAGTTCAGAGATAACCGATTGAACAGATGGAGACTCGGGGGTTTTATTAGGGTTAAGGGCACATCCATTAGGAGCGGCTTCCGCAAAGTCACCCCTAACAATGTTTGAGTGAGCCAAATGGTCATAGCCAGAAGAGGGAGAAGTTGAACCAACAGGCCTGTTTTTTTTACCCCTGTAGTGCACTCTGGCAGGCTCCACAGTAACGTGATTAGTTGAACCCGAAAGCTGAGAGGGAAAAGGAGGAGAAGGTGCCAAAGAAGAAGAAGTCACTTCTGCATAAGTAATTCTTGATGAGGGGTGAAGTTTCGATGCCTCTGCGTATGATAAAACATTTTGCGACATTGTTTTTTTAATAGAAATCTGGCGAGACATTTCGGGGCAGATTTTATTGGTTGCGAAGTGACTACCACGGCACCAAACACATTTGGCGCCCTCCGCATCTACATTGCACGAGTCTCCAGTGTGGGCTAAAGAGCATTTGAAGCATACTGGCTTCGACCTGCATTGGATCTTGGTATGTCCGTACCTACAACAAGAAAAACACTGGATAGTAGGTAAAACGTACTGCTCCACTTGAAAAGAGTTATAGCACAAAAAAACTCTTGGGGGTAGGAGTTGGCCATCAAAAGTTAAAACAAACGTTTGAGAAGGTTTCCATGACACTGACCCATCAATCACCAATTTGAAGTTCAATCTACGAACTTTGATTATCGGGCCGCACTCTTGGGGCACCCGTACTTCCTTTATTATTTCTTCGTCGGATAAATCGACGGGGATGCCCCGTACCAGACCCAGACGAGTTACATTATATGAGGGAATAAACGCTTTATACCCCTTATTAGCGAGGGAGCTCGAGTCTATGAAGGCATTAGCGGCCTTAAATGAGTGGAAACACAGCGAGATTCTATTTCGGCCCACGCTTTTAATTGATCCATCAACAATGCCTACAAATTCTCTCGAGCGCTCAAAAAGGAATCGCCCGAAAGTAACAGGGTGCAAAGAAGTGCTATCAGAAGATACAACCGCGATTTTTTGTACGTGAATAACATACGGCCCACGATCGGATGAAACATAGCACTGACGTGCAACCGGAGTTGGAGCGATTTTTTGGCCCGGGGGCAAAAATGAGGAGGAACTTGTTGAAGCAATTGTCTTCTGACCTAAGGGCAGAGACGCAGATACGGGGGTTGGAAGAGTGGCAAGGGGAAGCTCACTGCTCACAGTCGAAAAAAAATTTGGGGGTGTGTTTTGTCCTGAAGTAAGAATTACGTCATCAGCAATTTTAAATTCTTCACCAGAAGAGTCAATGGGAGAACATGCTCTTACATCCCGTTTCAAAGCTCTACGCTTAGAGCGTTTATGGGTTTTTTGGACATCCTCCGAGGTGGATATTGCTGTAAAAGCACCAGGAGAGGGAGGAATATTATAATCGGACGCCATTATTCCACCGCCAGGATCAGGAGGCTCTTCGTCAATCATATTAAAGTGTTAGAAAAGGGGTTACTGACAAAAATCAAGATATATAACTACAATGATACTAATTATACTAGAAATGAAACTAAAAATTAAATGATAGCTATTTACTAGGAAAACTGGTCAATTAGCTATGATAAATGGATTTAAATAGAAAAATATAACCGGAAAATTTTTTTTCAATGGTGACACGGCGATGACGTTCGACCAAAAAACACAAAGTTTAATTCATCTTCTCCTCAAACATATAAAACTTATTTTTTTTTACACCAAGTAGGTTTTATTCCGCCGATTTTTATTTTCAGTCAGTATCTTTGTAATCTAATGCATACCTATAGTTTATACTCAGAATACAGACATTTTTCTAAGGTGAAACGTTTCACATTTGGCGGGAAATTCAAATTTCAAACAGTTTTTTTGTTCTTGTAGCTAGGCCGGGTCATTATTGTAAGCGATCATGATGTTTGCGAAAATTGATATTTATTCTTAACAAACTCGCGTAAAGTTATTTATCTCCAATGCACATTATTACATACATTTGAAATAAACAAATTTTTGCTGTTTCAAACGGTTTATTGCCAAATGTAAGTAATATGGTGAGTAACCGATTAATAGCTGCACATGATAATGTTAAGAACGACCAACAATTTTCGCAAACACTGTGTCATTTCACAATAATTACCCGGCCTAGCTACAAGGACAAAAAAAAACTGTTTGAAATTTGAATTTCCCGCCAAACATGAAACGTATCACCTTAAACTTAACCTCTGTGATAAATTTATATGTAAATAAAAAATAAAAAACAGTGCAATAATGAAAAACTGTGCATCCATGAGATTTCATATAAGTAACATTTCTGCACTGTTTTGGTTCTAAGCAAAAAATACGTCCTATGCTTCGACCAAAATAAAATGAATGGACGGACCCAGTAGAAGAGCATTTTTGAAGATTACAAAATGAGCGCCAGCTCTCATTTTGTTTCAGTCGGTCTCTAGCCGTAGGAAGTGAAACACGAGTCTATTGTTACGCGATAACGAAACATCTGACAAAATTATGAATTCGTATGCTTTACCGAAGTGTAAATACACAAATAAAACCGATATCTATTTTTTGTAACATATATACTGTACATTTTTATAATTAGGTGTTGAAGTATATGTCCGACGGTTTTGACTCGTTTTTACTGATCAAGTTCAATGGTTAGGGCCCGTCCATTCTTTTATTTTGGTCGAAGGTCCTATGTGATCGATTTTGTAGTGATTAATGATAACATTACTATTAGTTGAAAGAAAAAGTATTTTGTCATATAATTAATATTAATAATTCAGTGATTAATATATATTGTGTAGCTATTACTTATAACGGAGGAGGAAGGATAACGGAATCCTATATTGGGTACTAGTAAAATCCCTCGAGTTTAGGATCATTTGCTTTTTGTTATCGAGTAGGCACTGTACTGTACATTACACCAAGGACGAAGATTACACTTAGTGATGAGGGTCTGATGATTGAACCGGGAGGTGAACAGTGGATCTCTTAAAGATAGTTAAACATGTTTTTTGAAATATAAAGATTTTAATGAATAATACAATCTAACGAAGCTTATACAATATACTGACTTTTTTACCTTTTGAAGTCACACAGCGGACAATGGAAACAGCTATGTTCTGAGTTTCTTTGCGCGATAGAATCCGGAACGTGGACTTTCACTGAACAACAAGAGTCACCGACAAAGCTTTAAAAATTTGCAGGTTGAAATGTCAATGGGTTCGCTACATCGGTTATCGCTCGAAGAACCTATAACCGATGGGGAAGAAAATCATTAGTGAAGGCCACGAACCGGAAGACGCAGCGTAGATAGGCCTCCCACTATATGAACCGAAGACATCGTGAGATTCATGGGCATCTAGTGGATGCACATGTGGAGCTTGTTGGGGGAGGGAGATGTTGAGCTATCATCCTGGAAATTATAAGCTGATTAGGTTTATGTAATGGCGGCTCCACATTAGTGCTGTGAAGCTCCGAGAACAAGCGTGAACGTGAATGTGGAGGGTTTTCGCGGGGTTCACGCACGTTCACGCCTGTTCCCCGATCAGAGTCGGTATTTTGTCCCGCGACAAAGGGTTCGCGCCTCGTTCGCGCGGCGTTCACGCGTGCACGTCCACATTCACGGCCCCGCGCCAGTTTACTCCGGACTATAAAGGCGTACGGACGTCATCCACCGTCCTGCCACTATCTTTTTTTTTCCAACGCTTTTTAATAACTTTCTTGTTTTGGACGTCTAAATAGTAATATGTTGCCACAGCAAACAAAGTTATTGCAGCAGCAGATTCTACGTCCATTTCGCGGCGGGTTTCACGAACGACTGTGAACATCCCGCGAATGTGGAGGGCACGACTTGTGCCGAGAATTCACGCCGTGACAAACGCGCTCTATCGTGGGGCGCGTTAAGTTAACCACCATAAGTTGAATTATATTTCCAATTTTTTTTATAATAGAGGCCAACTTTTGAGGTAAACTTAAAGAGGCCACGATAGCGCGCGTTTGCCCGTGCGGAATAAGGGCCCAGCGCGAGTGGCGTGTGGATTTGGAAATAATAATAATTTTATTGCAATAAAATCTTGTTGTCCCCCATAGGCAAGAAGCGGGGGACAAAAGGTACAACCCAGAACGTTGAAGATGAAGATGGCAAATGCACCAATCGAGCGAAGCCAAACCAAAGACACATCCGTCAAAAACGAGAAAAAAGAAAACAAAAAATATTTTGATTTTGTTATTTGATTGTAATTTTTGTAAGCAAGAAGGAAGCAAGCAAAGCAAAGAATTAAGAAACTCAATTTTAAGGTTTCTATTTATTTTATAGACAGTTAAAAGCTGTCGATTTTAATCTTTGACCAAAGCAAGGAAGAAAAATTTATTTTTATGAATAGAAAATTGGAATCCTATTTCTGCAAAATATGGTGAGAAATTCTGATATTTAAATGTGATAATCTCTATTATTTTTGGTCTGTGTAGCTACTCCTTTCATTAACTTAAATAAATGTAGTAGGTTTCACATTATTTGATAACTTAACCTTAACTGTTAATACATAGCCAGACAAACTACGTACAGGATTTCACACACTACTTATTGTTTAATATCATGGTTTTATTTCGATTTCCCCCTAAATAAGTCCTGCAAAAAGGTTCTACAGAGGGCTCGCTTTGACCAAATTGCTAGAATAGGGAACAAACTGGCTTCGTACCCTGCTGGTAGTAAAGCGTTTCGGTCCCTAGTTAAATCAGTTGCAGCGAACTACTGCCGCTCCTCACCTCCACTGCTGAAACCTGAATATGGGATGCTGGGTCACACACACCACTGAAAAGAAGGCAAACTTATTTGCTTCTCAGTTTGCGAGGGTTGCTGGTAGTGCAATTCCTCCTCCTCACCTGGCTGCACAACATTTATGTCTGAAATTGGCATTTGCCAAATGAAGGTTCACAGAACACTTAGCATCTTGATGTGAACAAAGCCAGTGGCCCGGATGGTATTCCAGCCATAGTTCTGGAGACGTGTGCCTGAATTGTCTTTTGTCTTTCGCTTGTTCCGACTGAAACCTGATGGGACGTTGGCACACACTGCTGAAGAAAAAACAAATTCTTTTGCTTGCCTGCTTGCAGAGTTTTCACGTCTTGACCAGTGCCGAATTTATATTTTTTACGAGTGTAGGCCACTTCATTTCCGCCGTCCCATGTACCTTTCTAATATAAAAATTTTTGAGCTTCATCTAAAATCTGCCGCCCCTAAGACGCTGCCGCCCCTAGGCCGTGGCCTTTATTGCCTATTGACAAATCCAGGACTGGTCTTGACACTTGTTGGGTGGTTGCCAACCTCAACTGGCAACATGACATTTTATTTCTAAAATTCGCATTTGCTCAAATGGAGGTTGCAAAGCACTGCAAGACATGAACAAAGCCAGTAGAGCAGATGGTTTCCCAGGCAGTTAATCTGAGTTGTCTCCTTTTCTGATATGCCTCTTTCATCTCTCTCGAAACTGGTCAAGTGCTGAAATGGTAGAATCGCTAACATGCATCCTGTGCAGATTTGCCACCTTCTTTAAAAAAAAACGGACTATCGGTCGTTCATAGTGATGACTGAGTCGGGGGGTTGAGGGGGGGAGGGTTGTGATGTGAGTCTGAACGAATTGAGCGTGCTATAAAAATCGTGACAAAATTATAATCTATCGGGATGCGGGACAAACCTGAACAACCCCCAATACCATTATGAAAATGGCTAGTGTATTCAAAATGACGTTTTCAATCGTTTTTTCGTCTATCGGGACTTATCGCGTATAATTTTACGAAGGTAAAAATAGGTACCTTTTGCTTGAAGTTAAACAAAATATGTTCAAATCGCAAAGATTTAAAAGTTACAAAATGATGATGATAGTGTGAATCTTACTTCTTTATTCAAAGCTAACAAAATGCTACATAACCCTTAAAAATCTGCCCATACTAATAAATTTATGTGTGGATATTTCCTACATTTTATTCTGTGGGGCTAGTACGAGAACTTGCGAAAAAGTATTCATTCCATAAACAATAGCAAATGAAAAATTCAGTTTCCCTTTATGTCCGATAGAGGCGCTGTTAAATTTTTCATACATTTTGCTATCGTTTACGGAATGAATACTTTTTCGCAATGAATACTTTTTCGCAAGTACTCGAACTAGCGCCACTTTATGTAAAAAGTCTCCTATTTCAAACACTCTTTGGCCTTCCAACTATCTCTATGCAAAAAATAACATCAATCCATCACCTTGTTGACTGAAAGAGAAACAAGCAAACATATTTTAGCATTTTAATAATAGTATGATAGAGTATGGGAATCTCGAAGTTGATTAATTCATAAATAAATAAAATATCATTGTTTATAGAGCTCTGGAGTGAACGCAGGCTGTTCGAGTGGAGAGTGCGAGGAGGAGGAGCAGGAGGACCCCTCTTCCTCTTTTGATGACGGTGTGGATGGCAGAGATGCCGACGTGACCCTACATGAGAAAGATAACCAGGTGAGGTGTGACTAGTTATTCAATTGATGCGATGCATATGTGAAAGAGAATCACCCGAAAATAATTCAAAACAAAATATTGCCTGCCAGAAACATCATAATCACACAAAAAGAATAACCTCTATATTTTCTCTTCTCTATCTCTAAAATAATATAAAATAAAGTCGCTTCCCGCGTCTGTCTGTCTGTATATCCGCTAACTCCTCCTTAACTACGCAATGGATTTAGATGTGGTTTTCACCAACAGTTACACAATTTTTATTTTTATTTTTCGGAACGTTTATCTAAATAAATAAATAAATAAATATCTGGGACATTATTGCACACATGGTCATCTGACCCCAAACTAAGCAAAGCTTGTAATATGGCTGCCTGAGACTGATATACATACATATACATTTTTAAATACATACTTAAATAGATAATAATTAACACCCAGACATAGAACAAACACAAATGTTCATCGCACAAATGTTTGTCCTAGGTGGGAATTGAACCCACGCCCCTCTTCTTCAATCTATATAAATAAAAATGAATCGCCGAAATGTATGTATGCGCATAACTTTGGAACGACTGCACCAAATTAGATAATTCATCAAAAAAATCGAACAGATTCTGTTCTGTTACATATTTTTTTTGATGCTACAGCTGAGGGCTACAGTTAGTATATAATAAAACTTGCAACCATGCGAAGCCGTCTACTAAGCCGAAAGGGGTTCGTCATACTCATCATTATATAATATATATTGACTGCCCCGGTGGCTCAGTTGGTAGTGTACCTGCCTTCTGTGCTTGGGGGCGTGGGTTCGATTCCCACCTAGGACACATTTGTGTGATGAATATTCGTGTTTGTTCTATGTCTGGGTCTTAATATCTATTTAAGTATGTATATAAAAATATATATGCATGTATATCAGTCTCTGGCAGCCATATTACAAGTTTTGCTTAGTTTGGGGTCAGATGACCATGTGTGCAATACTGTCCCAGATATTTATTTATTATTATTTATATGAATAACTTTTACTATAAAATCAAACCTGAAATCATGAAAAAAATATCAGCTGTTTTATAGATTTTGTTGAGTATGAATGACCCTTTTTTATGTAATAGCTGGTTTTTTATTCACAATATCAATGTTGGTGTCATAGTAAAAGTTGTTCATACGATCTCTAGATTTGAAAAAAAACACCTGTTCAATAGTTCCATTTCCATATAATTTTTTTATTCAAACTCGACGAAATGTACGGAGCGGCTCATATTTTTTTGCAATTTTAGGTAAAAAATTATTCATATTCGTGTAACTCTGTATGTACAACGATTTTTTGCAGAAGAAATCTGGTGAAAAAGAATTGTCTGCTTTCCGCAAACAATGGCAGAAAGAGCTGGAGCCTTTGGAGACTCTACAAGGAGATGTAGAGACGCCTGTTGGGGTTGAAACCCCTAGTGAACAAGAAAGGGTAGGTTGAACATATTATTTGTCATCGAGCTGGCTGCTTTAATTAATATCTCCCCTAGTGTCGATTGACTGTTAAAATCATGCTCAGGGACCTTGCCAATCTCGCAACTAAGTCATATTGTGGAAAACATATTTTTTTATTCTTTCCTCTTAAGTGGATTTTGCCATTGCACCTCTATTGCATTTGCTAGTATCAAGTATTGAAATATTTTCAAGTTTTATTAGATATCTTCAAACAAGTCACAGTCAGAATCAAGCGAAGTAGGTCATGGTCAAGTCAAAATCATACTTGTTACTTGTGTAGCGGCACTTTCCGCAACTAAGGTATTCAATGGCCCATTTTGCGTCACCCGGCTGCAGCTAGTTCAGCCACCCGGCCTCCTCCAGGATGGCCAGCATCTCGCTTATGCCTATGCAGACCTCCCGGAGCGTCCTCGGTGATCCGAGAATAGTGTTTCGTTGTTCTGCCACGCTGCTGCACTCCAACAGCAAATGCGCGGCTGTTTCTTCAGTAAGCATATTTAATGCTTAATCGCAGGTTCAAAATGTGAGCAGTGGCCAGGAGGTAGGTGAGGATGAGCTGGCAGCGTTCCGGCAGCAGTGGCATCGCGAGCTGGAGGCCACGCCCACACCGCAGCGGGAGCCCGAGGCTAACGAGGAAACTGAGCCTGCCAACGACGAAGAGAAGGTTAACTTGCTGCTTGTTATATTGATACTCTGGGTTGACCTCTGATCTATATTGAGGATAAGCTGCAGCGTTCCGGCAACAGCGGCAGTATGATCTGATGTATACAGGGTTATGCATATAGACTTTACTAAGCCGAAAGGAGGTTATTGTACTCATCATTATGAACAACTTTTACTAAGGGACCAACACTGGAGTCACGATAAAAAAGTCCGAGTGCCATGTAACGCACTCTGGGTGAGCTCTCCAGAATCAGAAGCTCTTTCGTTCGGCTCTGAGAGTTGCTTCGTCACACTCAAGACCTATAAACCTTGAGCTATTGCTTGAGCTATCAATTTGACTGTTTTTTAGGGTTCCGTACCAAAGGGTAAAACGGGACCCTATTGCTAAGGCTCCGCTGTCCGTCTGTCCGTCTGTCACCAGGCTGTATCTCATGAACCGTGATAGTTAAACAGTTGAAATTTTCACTGATGATGTATTTCTGTTGCCGCTATAACAACAATTAAGGGGGCCCCCATACAACTAACGTTATTTTTTTGCTCGATATTGATAACGGCGACAGGTAGACGTTTGAAATATTCACAGAATACTTAGTTACATATTCACTTTAAAAATAAATAATGAAATTAAAATAAAATTAATATATAAGGGGGGCTCCCAAATGGTACGGAACCCTTCGTGCGCGTCGCACTTGGCCGGTTATTTTTATTACCTCAGAACTTTTGACTGGCTGAACCGATTTTGATGATTCTTTTTTTATTTGAAAGCTGGTGCTTCCCATTTGGTCCCAATTTAATTTGGTCTAGCTCTGATGTAGTCGGTTTTTTAAATTGATAATTATTAAATACACTCTAGGGGTAGGGACCAGAAGACTAGGTGACATCGGGGTGCTCTGTGTCGGTTCTGTGACTCATAACAAAACTGACCTATCCCAACATCCCATTTTTCCAAAACAAACAAAATTTCACATGAATATCACATCTATTAAAACAGTTTTAAACTATCACGGTTGTTCACTAAAGTTATATGATTATTTATGAGATATATACCGTGGTAAGCTAACCACTGGATTGATTTTCATAATCCTAAAATCCTGTCCACCGAGCGCCATTACATACCAAGGCTGGTAAAGGAAACTATTGAAATCTTGAAATGCCAGAATTTCAATCGAGGTGATGGTTTTCAACTCGTTAGTGCGTGGAATCTAGTATTAGGTTGCCTTAAAAATAAAAGTCCGCGTTTAAAATGTGTTCAAAATACTATACGCAGTGATGCAGTGAGTGTGTTTTGTCGGGACTTAGGTTCGAGTTCCAGTGATAACCGTAGCAAAAGACTAAGAAAGAGGGTAGATCGTGTTGTCTGCACCTAACTTTGAACTTTTTCACCAACCACTCGCATTCTTCTGTCTTTCCGTGTACATGGTGCATGTAACTGCGCCGAAATATCGGGAGTTCCTTCCACAACCTTGCCACGGTAAATATCCCGTAAATAATCATATAACTTCAGCCAGATTGAGTATTGCCGCGATTAGCGCGTCATTGTGATTTGTATTTTTTTGATCGAAGCCTAACATCCCTAAAATATTCCACAGGCCATGAAATACTTCCTAAAAGCCGCAGAGCTGGAGCGAGGCGGTAAATTGTACGAAGCCATCCAGCAGTACAAGCGAGCTATGGCCATCATACCAGACATCGAGCGACGGCTGTACGAGGCTACTAAGGGCACCGAGACGCCGCAAGGTGAGAAATGTTCTTACTCGATCTGAACAATTGACTTCTTCCATTATGCGAACTGCTCAGTGAATAGTTCCCTGATGTGTACAATCTAGGTGTCTTCAAGTTGCGAGTGAATCTGTTTCTTGTAGGCAAGTGTATACATCTTAGACCGCATCATCGATTAACATCAGGTGAGGTAGCGATCAAACGCAAACCAAATTTCGAATTATAATAAGTTAATAGTTTTTTTTTAAACAAGCTTTTAACCTTAGCATAATTGTATTTATTAAATATTAATTTGACATATTTCAATGTCTTGTTGCGTTCGTAGTTTCTACGGCCACCTTCCATCATCATCAGACCTTGAATAATAATAGTTCTTCAAGAACAGTCCAAAGAGCCCAAACACGATGGGGTTGTTTTGTTGGTTTTATTAGTTCCTATGACCACCTTCCGACTCTATCATCAGAAAGCTCTGTGGTACCATAGTACCATATTAATGCATTGTCATCCAAGTTACATAGGTGAACCAAAATTCAACTCAATTGCATGCCGGGAAGTGGGTCAAATTGATGAATCATTTGACTGCCCCGGTGGCTCAATTGGTAGTGAACCTACTTTCTGCGCTTGGGGTGTGGGTTCGATTCCCACCTAGGACAAACATTTACGTGACGAACATTTGTGTTTGTTCTATGTCTGTGTGTCAATATCTATTTGAGTATGTATTCAAAATTATATTTATATGTATATCAATCTCTGGCAGCCATATTACAAGCTTTGCTTAGTTTGGGGTCAGATGACCGTGTGTGCAAAAATGTCCCAGATATTTATTTATTATTATTTAAAATTAGGCTTTCAAGATTTGTACTTAATATACAAACAAATTTACATGAACATGTGACGTTAAATAAAACCTTGTAAAAAGAATAAGTCCCGTTTGTAGCGTATTGGACTCGGGTATGTCCTAAAACTGCGACCAGAACCACCGGAGGATGGGCAGCAGCGTCCTAATAGTACACGGTGAATGTACTGCGATCCCCAAGCCGCCTGCCAAGCGTGGGGATTATGGCAACACCCCTCTCTATGAGGCCAATTGGGGGTTTTGGCGCCAACGTGGAAAAAAACATGTCGGCTCGTTGTATTATTTTCCTAAACTTGTGTATTTTCGAGTGGTAATGTGTAATAATGGTGGATTATTATTTATTAAGGGCTCGTGAACGTGCTCGAGTGTAGGAAAGTGATATAATGAGGTGAAACATGTCTTTTCATGATGTTTCCAAAACTCCATAGAAATTAAATTATTATTTATTATTATTGTAAAGCCTCCACCACTTTACTGGGGCATGAGTTTGACTTAACCGTGACTTACTTTGCTTGACTCTGACTGTGACTATGACTCGTTTGACGCTATTTAAGACTATGTAAACTTGATTAATATTTCGACCGAAGGACTTCGTATCCATGGTCATGAAAACTTTACAACAACAACATGAGGCCAATTGGCTGATGATATGTGTGTGTGTGTGTAGTGTATTGTATTGTGCATTTTTCTGTATTGCGTAAGACATCGAAACTTTTTAAAGTAGTAAACGAAGCATGACAATGATCTATACAGAGGTTCCTAGACTTTTTTTTCTCATAGGCCCCTTTCAAAATTTAGCTGGTTCCCATGGAGTTACATTTCTACCATATTCCAAAACTCGACAAAAACGTAGACCCCCGTAGAGTCTCCCGTGGACCACTTTGGGAACCTCTGATCTATACGTTTGTGGACACTCAGTGCGTTGCGCGAGCTTCAATTCTCCTCATCATAAACGTGGCCTAGTGTGTTCCTACCTTCTCTTTCAAGTATTAAGCCAAAAAAGATCTGTATTCATGTGCCAGATTCACTGAGATATTCTACAGTTTCGAACGTCTTCCTTAAAGCAAGTGGTGAAGCGACGCCTGCTTCCCGCTTCCATTATTACCCGATTGTCACGAACGTAGTATCCACAGTTTTTTAATTAGAACGGCTGTCAAGGCATTTTTGTAAGAAATTTGTTGTAACTACTTGCACCCATACAAACCCATACCAACTGTGACGCGAGTTCGACGCGTTGACATAAATAGAAATGTTCAATCACATATCTGTCACAATACCTAGCGACATAGTTTCCTTCTCATTTCCGTTCTATTTACTTCTCTTTTCTGTGATAGTACCCATCTGTCGATGACTGTCACAAATATATTTTGTTTATATACAGAAGAAGCCGAAACAGTAGAAGAAGAACCAGTGAACACCAACATCGAGGATGATGACGATGAGGAGGTGGTAGAGGGGGAGGAAGTGGTGGCGCGTCTCCTGCGCATACAGGCGCGACGAGGGATCCTCATCACGCCGGCTGTCGCTACCAGGGTGAGGAAACCTTCAAGCACCAGCTTATAACAACCTGTATGTGTTTATGCTGGCCTATAGAATGGGAAAAAAAACGGTGAAGGAAAACATCGTGATTCGTGAGGTAAAAAGGATGTCCAAGAACCTCAAAACTTCAAAGACACATGACATTCACCAACATGCACTGGGCCAGCATGGTGGATTAAGGCCCATCCTCTCTCTGAGAGAAGGCCTGTATCCCACCAGTGGGAACATAATATAATGATGATGATGATGTTAAAAAGGTATATACCTACTTCCGTTATTTTAGCCCCATATTGGGGTTTAGGAAAAGTCTTCACTACATATCTTTTATTTGTTCTAGTACAGTTCTTGCAAATTCATCCCACTTACATCATCAAGAAGGTTATTCCGTTCTTTGTAGGACCTCATTCAACTCACTCTAGGTCTTACCACCTCTTTTCGCTAGATTGCTCGAGGCGGTCGCAAGACCTGTCGATCAACCCTATGGATGGGAATGAGCCATGGCCTACGTTAGAGCGTAATGTTTCTTGTACGATACTACGGTTGACTTGCAAGTGATGGAGATTGAGTGGTGTGTTGGTTTCCTCAGGGTACTCATATCTCGTCCCTCCCGTACGAGGTGCTCCAGGGGGTGCTGCGCTGGGTGGTGAGTTCGGAGCTAGATTGCGTGTCGCTGGAGCGCGCTGGAGCCGCGTGCCGCGCGCTGCACATCGCCGCTCGAGACTCGGACCTGTGGCGGTGTGTCTGCGTGCGGTAAGCTGTATGCGACTCTATTGCCTCCTAAATAGTGAATATTATGATCTCCGCTTCGGAAATAGACTACGCAGTGACTTAATGCTTTCTTATTGGAACCAGACTGCATGTACATAGTGACTATATGCTCTCCACTCGGAACTAGATTGCGTGTATATAGTGACTATTATGCTTTCGGCTCGGAAATAGACTGCGTGTACATTGTGACTAATTTGCTCTCCGCTCGGAACTAGACTTCGTGTAGAGTTCGCGCAAAACTTTATGAGCCCTCTGAAGTTAGGCCCGAGGCCTCCCCGACGCCCTGTCCCGTCCCTCGGATACCTATAATGCGTACTGCGCAGCCACTAGGGCCTAACTTCAGAGGGCTCATAAAGTTTTGCGCGAACTCTACATTGTGACTATATACTCCCCGCTTGGAACTAGACTGCGTGTACATAGTGACTATATATGCTCTTCGCTCTCAACTAGACTGCGTGTACATAGTGACACTATGGAAGCACATTTAACGACGTATTCAAAAACCTGGATTAACTGTGATAAGGTTGTGGATGGAGCTCCCGATATTCCGTTAATAATCATACAACTGCAGAGTACAATCACTGATTCACTGTGGTAGCCTATTATGATATATATCTATCTATACATATAACAAAAACGTAGAGATTAAAAAACTGTAATTGCGAGATATTAAAAAAAATATCGCACTGGGCGTCTTAAAATAAGCAGCTGAACACGTTATGACAGTTTTAAGAATTGTTGTCTGTTTGTTTGTTTGTCCACGCACATCTCCTAAACCACTGGACGGATTTAAATGCGGTTTTCACGAATATGCTTAGCTATGACCAGATTGAAGAATAGGCTATGTTATTTTGCGCAAGGGCCGGATTAAGGGAGGAAAAAAGGGGTTGAAAGTTTATATGAAAATCTACGCGTGCGAAGTGGCGGGCAAACAGCACTAGTCTCCAATAAATTGTCACCAGCTCTATACCGGGTCTTACAGTACATGGGGCCTGGAATGCGGCACGCCACGAGCTCACGGCTTCTCGTCCTGGCGAGCGATGTACATAGCTCGGCCGCGGCTTCAGCTTCACGGCTGCTACATCAGCAAGACCACGTACCTGCGCCACGGAGAGAACAGCTTTCAAGACCAGTTCTACCGGCCCTGGTACCTCATCGACTACTACCGGTACCTCAGGTTAGTAATTTATCTGTCTCCCTCTCGTTATACTCCGTTCCCGCTCCCGCTTATGTCAGCAACACCACGTACTCGCGCCACGGTGAAAATAGCTTTGGACCAGGACCAGGGCATTACGCCTACCCTACCTGTTTAGGTGATGTGAAAAGTTGCGCGACCGCAAACCGTATCTCGGCTCGTTAAGGTTCGCATTGCACACTGCGCTGTTTCAGCGCTGTTTCGAGCACACGTTAAGGCTACAGTTTTATCAGCCCTGGTACCTCATTGAGTACTACCGGTACGGTAAAATAAAAAAGGAAAAAATAAAAGGGTATGCATATTTTTTTTAACGTATTACGTATTTTTGTTTTTCCTCTAGTTTAAAAACGGTAACATGTACAAGCGTAAAACTTGGCATGATTGTAGTACGTACACACTAAAGTAAAACAACAAATAATAAAAACTGTCCAAGTGTGAGTCGGGTGAGTGCTAAACATTCAGAACTGACTGAAAGAAAACACATTTTTGGGTGCGGAACTCTAGGAGGGCGAGTACTACTCGTACTTGGCCGGTGTTTATTTACTTAGTTGAATCTTTACAAAAATGTGTAAATGTGTGTGTTTCAGGTTCTTCCCTGAAGGCCTGGTGCTGATGTGGACTACAGCTGAAGAGCCAGCGTCGTGCGTGCAGCAGCTGAAGACGCGCAACGCTCGCCCCGCGCTCGGCATAGTGGCCGGCCACTACCGCCTCATCGGAGACAAGGTACCACATAACTAACTGATATTCTGGTGCTGGTATGGACCAACACCTGGCTGGTTATTATATTTGTTGTTTATGTTAACTTGTTGTTACAAAATAAATATTTCTTTCTTTCTTTTCTTTCTTTGATACAACGCGACTACGCTAGTCCATCACACTAATATCATATACATATGTGAAAGTTTGTATGGATGGATGGTTGAATGTTTGTTACTCAATCACGCAGAAACGGCTGGATGGATTTGGATGAAATTTGGAATGTACATTGTTTATGTCCTGGATTAACACATAGGCTACTTTTCATCATCATCATTATCACCGATTTTCACCACCACGCGGGTGAAACCGCGGGGCGCAGCTAGTATGAAATATGTGAAAGTTTGAATGTATGGATGGATGGATGTTTGTAACTCAATCACGCAGAAACAGCTGGATGGATTTGGATGAAATTTGGAACATACATTGCGTATGTCCTGGATTAACACATAGGCTACTTTTCATCATCATCACCGATATTCATCACCACGCGGGAAACTGCGGGGCGCAGTTAGTAATATATATTTGGGGTTCATCAAAAGGGCTGTTAATAGAGTTTTTAAGGGTCGGCAACGTATCTGTGATGCCCCTGGAGTTGTTTGCCACATATGGCATAAAAAAAATTGTCGTTGTTCCAGGTTGTGATAGTGATTAAGAAGAACAGCAGTGAGAAGAAGCAGATCCAGCAGTCGAACACGCGGTTCCGGTCGCGCCGCAAGGACGCCGAGCAGGAACAAACTCAGACCTTCCACATGGTGAGGAAACAACATTCTTATTATTCTTACAACCTCACGATACAGGTAATCCTAGTGTGGGGAACAGGGTTCCACTAAGGTACAAAATTGTTTATTTTCACCTCTGGGCCTCGACCGATGGGCCAGGATCGTCACACAGTGGGTGCCTGATGGATGACGCAGTCAAGAAAGACCTAGGAAACGCTGGCGTGACGATCTTGACTCATTCCGAAGTGGTTGGCAAGAGGTGGCGGAGGGCCTAGATTTATGGAAGAAAATGGAGGAGACCTTTGCCCAACAGTGGGACAGTATAGAGTAAGAAAAAAAAAACAAATAACGACTTACTTAGGATCTTTATTTATATTTATTTATTTATTTCAAGTAACAAGACTCATATTATTATAATTACACATAAAAATTAAAAATTATGTACCTATAGGCCTTTAATGAAGCAATAAGCGTTTTTTTTTATTATTCTAGCTGGTTCCCGCGGCATTACCAGCTTTTTAATTTTTATACAGGATATATAAAGTACAAGTACAGAAGGTTCACCCCGCAAAAGCATTAAAATAAGTAGCGACTCTTACTACCACATAATAAAGTGCAATTCAGGACGTGCGAGCGCTAACTACCTACTGCTATATTAACGTAGAAATTTCCTCTCTGCCTTTCGCGTTATCTCTGTCTATCGCGCGGCAGCGGGCACGGCAAGTCCGACCAGTCGACTACTTGTAGCTTCATACCTAAAGTGCGGAGTGCGCCAGGCCTGGTTTTTACGCGTTTATGGGAGGATCCTATGTCCGTCCTCATATTCGAATTACTAGTGTCGTTTCACCCGCGAGGACATTCTCTCTGAAACCATTTTTCAGTGATGATAATTATGAATATAAAAAACCCGACTTCATAAAAATGTCAGAATGCGCCCTCTATCCCATAGCGCGTGCATTAATTAGGCACTATCGGTTTTAGAGAACTCGTGCCTTATTTAGTATTGAGGTGTTTCGACAGATGTCTCTTATATAATATTTTGTGTGGACATTACTTTTTGTTATATTTAAAAAAATAAAACATTGTAGAACTGGACCAAATTGAAATGGGACCAAACGGGAAGCACCAGTTTTCAAATCAAAAAAGAATCATCAAAATCGGCCAAGTCGTAGGTTCTGAAGTAACAAACATTTAAAAAAGACAGTCGAATTAATAACCTCTTCCTTTTTGGAAGTCGGTTAAAAATGGTCACTCACAGTCTCACTCTCTACAAAATGTACTCCTTGTATCCCAGTAGAAGTGGCGAGCTGACAGTATGGAGCGAACTACTAGTATAGCGTGTTTCCGTAGGAGTTGGAGCTGCGCGGTGCGCGCACGCGGCGCAACGCCGTGCTATCCTGGTCACGGTACCGAGCGTGCCGCCGCGACGTCTGGACACAGTTCGAGCTCACGCCGCGCGCCTTCCCGCCCTTCGCCTTTAGCCGAGTCCGCGGATACACACGGGAGGCGCAAGCGCCGCTCTAGGGTGCCGCTTGCGCCTCCCACACTCGCTACCCACTAAAACAATTCATTCTAACACACAAACTGGAACGCGGTGGCATCTCTGGTAGGTAAGTCGCTAGTTTTTAACCCGACTGCCAAAGGAGGTTTTTCTGAGATATAATAGATATACGTTTGGCCACCAACTTTACTCTCCTGATGATAAGCGACGGTGTGGCCGATGATGGAACACGTTAATCAAGAAGAAATCTATTCACTCTACAAACGTAAATGCCTAATTTAACGAATTTTGAAATCGGTTTTTAAATTATTTAATTATACAACGTGTTTACTAAAAGTGTAGTAATACTGAAGGGTATGTATGTACTCACCATTATGGACAACTTTTACTATGGGACCAAACTTGAAATCGCGAAAAATTTCGCCTGTTCCATAAAAAACGATCATGACAATGATAAAAATATGTATGACAAAATGTATGAAACAGCTGATATTTTTTCGCGATTTCAGGCTTGGTCCCATAGGAAAAGTTGTTCATATTGACGAGTACATACATACTCTACAGTATTACAACACTAAGGGCCTCTTTCATCATCTCAAAGTAAAGTGTTGATTAGCTACTTTCCGAGTAATGCTAATTGGCGAGTAAAAGTCCTGAGTAACTTTTGTCAGTTTCACAAATGAAAACATAGCTCCGAGTAACTACGTGCTGGTCAGCCGAATGAATGTATGAAAATGTTTAAGGTTCGTTCTAATTTAGTAACTGTCACACTGTCACTACTGTCACAAATGTCAAAAGTCAACAAGATTTTTTGATGTTTGACAAGTTTGACGGACGGCTGAGGTGCCGTGAGAAGAAAGAAACTGAATCGTGTGATTTAATTTTGTTTTGTGAATTGTTTTAAAAGAATATATTAATTAAAATAGGCTTGAAAAGGTAGTTTTTTGACTCATATCCACTGTCGCCAAAAAGCAAGCTATTACCAAATTGACCACTTTCAAATTTTTGCTTTAGTGAGGAGTTGATAAAATAATTGACACGAACTTTAAAAACGCGGATTCTCGGAACTCTTCGTGGTGAAAGACGTTCTAATTCTTCTACGTGGTGTTCAATTAATTAGAACAAATCCATTTTTGGCAATTTCTTGGCAAATTACTTACGAAAACAATACACGTCACAAGTTTATGATGCCGTACTCGCCGGTTAACCCCGCTAGTGGGCAGATGAAGTAACAAGTAAGTTACATGCCAGTTTATGTGACGAGTAGCGCTACTCGGATATTATGAAACTAATAATACCGATAATTGCCACTTTAAGCGCCGAGTGGCTTACTTGTATCAATACTTTGAGATGATGAACGAGGCCCTTAGTAAACAAAATAAAATAAAAAAATATGAGAAAAATATTAATAACTTACATAATTCAACCAACAGCAGGTTCAACATATTAACAACAAAAAAACTTGAGAGGTGTCAAGGGACACCCGGATGGAACGAAGTTAGAGAGAGAGAGAGAGAGACAGACAGAGAAACACGCGCACGCCGCGCGGCTTACAACTATAGCAAAAAGTGTCGTTACAACTTTTGGTCTTAATTTTTTTCCGTCTAGCCCCCTTTCGCAACGCGCGAAAGGTAACTTCGTTCCAATAATCACTGCACAAAACTAATACACTCATGAGATTACTTACTGTTGATTTGATAAAATCGGCTTCAATCTGTATCACATGGTCTTCCTTTTCTTTTGCATTTTTCAAATTCTAAGATGTATTTATTTCTATTTTATTTGGCCTGATTACCCTTTAACATTAACATTAAACATGTTATTGTGTTATCTTCTTGTTCTCTTTTTGTTTATCTTAGCAATTTAATATTGAATTTTAACAAATTAATTATTATTAATTAATACAGAGACATAGTTACAGATGTGGCCATTTGTTTACCAGATCGGTGTGACTGCAGTGCAGAGTTGAACAAACCGCGATAATCAATCTGCCATATCGCGCTAGTGCTGCCACCGCCATCTTCCTAAAGACCGGCCAACCTACATATGTAACATGGTATAACCTACCTAAATAATGTTGACCGAATATGGGAAGTAAAATTATCTACGGCTCGTATGTCAGCTCGTAAATACAATGTTGGTGCTAACTCAACTCTACAAATTAGCCATTCACATGTATAGATCATACATTTTATATATTTTGATCATACATTACATACCAAATGGCGCTGGTAACTGTCAACGTAGCGATTACATACCTACCTTTGTTAAAGGCATTTTGTCTTCAAAATATACAACCTATGCCATCTGTATAATAAATCTACAGGGGCTCAATTTTTGAATCGCTCGTATGATGTTTCGCATGCGAAATGTAAGTTTTTCTATTGATAGAAGCAAATTAGAAAGATTCAAACCACTCGTTTAGTTAGCTAGTGTTATGATTATTTAAAAAATGGTCAACCCCATCAATCATAACATACAGACCTCTCAATTTTGAGATGTTTTTCAAAAGCAAAACGATCGGTTTTTGAATAACCGAGCAAAACCGACTGTACTAGTTTAAAGGCCTCCACTACATCGGCCCATACCATGACGCACGTATCCGTACATGCATAATAATATTCTTTGCATAAACTGATACGAAACATCATCTTTAGACAGTTTCATCACCACTCAATACTTTATCCATGTCGTGACAGTCAATTCACGACTTTATAGCGCTATTGATACGGTTCCTAATTCCTAGAGAGTCGTGTCAGACATATGGCAGGCGGGCCGCATGCGGCCCTCATACATTAACAATGCGGCCCGTGGTCCAGAATCAAGATTTCAAGATTTTTTACACTGTAATCAATTCCGTTACATACATATATACCAAGCTAATAAAAGCGTGTTAAAATGGAGATATTTATTGAACACGGACGACAATGTTATTGTACTATAACATCTCCCTTATTTATCTGATCTAAGGGTACGTTCATAGTATGGTCTGGTATAATGGGTAGTCCTTGAATAAGCGTTATAATAAGCTAAAGTACACCTTCCGGGTAAACCCCAATGATACTTGTATATTCTTTTGTTTATTGTTATGATGTTAGCTTGACAACTCGACTCACTGATAAAGTACAAAATTATTCTAATTTTTGTGAAAAATCTATTTTATTACACGTTTATAATATCACGTTTGTCGCATGGACATTTAATTAAATTCATTTTGGCGAAACTGTTGGTTTGTCGAGTTACAGGGTGTTTATAGAAATAGATGGTGTTTAAAACACCAGAGGGCTGTATCTTGGCGCGATTCAAGCCTTCCACAATATTCCACATACCTAAAGCGTGTCAACAGCATCGCATCTTGAACGCGTGCCCGTGCGTCATGTAATATAAGGTACTGTGTGTGAATCACTACATAGCGCTGCGGCTGCGCTGCTCAGATTTTTTATGGCTAGCACGCCTGACCTGCGACGGGAACTGGAACTAGACGCTGTCGCTTTATTTAGCTTTTAGTGGTTTATTATTAGCCTATATCTACAAGAGATAAGTTATTTAGCGTCCGTAATCCATCTGCATTCATGGCTATCGGACAGGTGTTAGATTTGTAAAAAATTACAGGGTTAGTGAACATTTTTACTAAATGTAATACCCATACATATATTTAGGTGAAAGGAGTGTTCTGAAAATAAGGAGTCGCAACAAATTGTTTTTCAGCGGTGGACGCGCGAAACTGTGTTGTTTAAGTTCTCCCCAATTCAAGACCTGCTCAAGCGAAACCTCAACTTCTGAGACTAGTTTGTTCTTACTTCCTTCAACGACGGTCTTTGAGGTGTTTGCACGACCAGTATACTGTGCATCACCGGTGGTATCGTTCGCGTAACAATACACGTTGCTGTTTTGCAACATGTCATTGATATGGAGAATAAACAGCGTCGGCGATAAAACAGAACCTTGCGGAACGCCAGCATTGATAGGAATACTGTCTGAGCAAGAACCGTCGACAACGATCTGGCGATCTAGTTGCAAAGTCCCCCCAGAAGGCCGTAAGATTGTAGCTTGGATAAAAGTGCCTCGTGCCTGACCCGATCAAAGGTCTTGGCTATGTCCAGACTAATTATTATCACCTCACAGAGTAGAGAGGTGATAGCTATAGTAGTTAGATGGATCAGAATGATTTCCTGTCGACCAGTCCGATAGCCTTTAAAACCGATTCGGAAAAAACAGAGGCGGTCATATTTTTTTACTTGGACGCTACACCACTAGGGAAGCGATATAGTTAACGCTGCTTGCCCAGAACCTATGGCACCATCTTGAATTAAAAGTTAGGAACCACAGCAGGCCTAGCAGGAGCCGTGGAGAAATTCTCATTCCACTGTTTTTATCCAACGAGAAAAGGACAAACGTATCCATATTCTAGCTTTGTCACGTCTACGCTCAGGTAAAAACGGTTGAAAGACAATTTGTGCTAGGCCTGCAGGAGTGAGGAGTCACTGCATGTGGTGCTGGGTCGGTTGACTCGTGCCTTACGGAGGTACTTTTCCGGGTTTGGTCCGAGTTTTCCATCTCTGATTGTGATTGCATTGCAGCATACGATCAGCAACACCGTCAAGCAGTTCATACAGTTCCTTGTAAAACAACACGGCATTCAAGCTGCGCTACTGCCGCTGTTTGAGCAGTGTACTACTTTTGGTCTGAAAATGCGTCTGCTTCATGTAGGGCTCTCGCACTGACACTTGTTATATCAAAAATTTCTTAGAATAATACAAGGAATTAAACCGGCAATTGTTTGAAAGCCTTCATTGAATCGCGCTAAGAGGTGACGGTAAGCCACAAGGGATCCGATTCTGGCGCGCACGAAATTATCTTGGTTACTTTTTTTTTCATTTGAAATGGTATGAAATGTGGAACTTTGACGATCAATTTGTTTAATCAAGAACGAATAACCACAGAATAGCTTAGGTTTGGCTTAAATACGGTTCCCCCTTCCGGCTTGGCTGTGACTAGGTTTGGCATCGCCTGATGGGGCGTGCTGACTTGCCATTGGCGGGCTTCAGGCTGACGTCGACAACAAATCTTATGAGTGATCGGGATAATCTCGACCGCCCTAGAATAGGCGCCCAAAGTTTATATAATTACACCCAATGTTGGTTTTTGTTGTTTTTTTCACTACTACTACTACTTGTTGAATTATTGTGATTTATTTAATTTCAGTCTTGAAGACTGCGTTTGTAGGTTAGGTTAAATAAAATGCCCACACTAAACTATTTTTCTATCGAAGCTGTAATAAGTACTTTCTTACCTTGTATGGTAACAAAGTACATTTACCGTGGATGGTTCTAGAACACTAAACCTATTCTTTAAGCTCGACTCACTTATGCCCGGTTCCTATATTAAATACGGTACCCTAAAAACGCTATTATGTCATCACCATAATCAGCCTCTTAGTCCACTGCTGGACATAGGCATCTCCCAAGCCACGTCACTCAGTCCGATCTTCAGCTTTTCGCTTCCAGCCACTGGTAGCTGTCTTAATTATTCTGCGACAGATATGTTCTGCCACTTCAGCTTACTAATACGCAGCTATGTCGGTGACTTTGGTTTTCTGGTGTATAACTTCGTCCCGAATACGATCTTTCAGAAAAATGTCGAGTACAGCTCTTTCCATTCGCTGAGCAATCTTGAACTGGTAAACCGCTCCAACGTTTTAGCACTGTAAGTCATGAGAGGTGAACGCCCAGTGCGTTTAATGACTTTTGTTTTAAGTTTCTCAAACGCTGCTCAGCCAAACTGTACTATGTAATCTTGCGTTAATCGCAAATTAGATATTCACTTCTGACATTTGCGTGATTTTGGCGGTCGCTAGTTGCAATATTGCTAACATAATGCATAGATGCTAACGCCACTAGAGGCCGGTAATCATAAGCAAAAAGAGTAGCGCAACTAGCGCGACATGTCAACGTTTAACCTTTTTTTTTTCCTCTAGTAAAGTTTCTACTATTTTATGTGACTTGGACTTGACTGTGGCTTTCCTTGAGTTTATCTTCTAAAGCTGATACTCTCGACTACTTGAAAGTTCTATTACTTAAACTTGACACTGGTTAAAAACTGGGTCAAAATTTAAAAAATCTATTTAGTTATTGGTTGGCAATAAATAGGATCTGTTTTTAATGTAGAAACCGAGCATGAAAACCACTGAGCTATATATTATAAGCTGCCTATAGCCTCGACTATATTTATAGAATTTCTTGATATATGATGGTGTTTTCAATACCAGGGGCCTTACGGCTACCCGTTTTAAGTGATTCTGTTTAGGTGATGAGAAAACTTGCGCGACCGTGAACCGTATCTCGGCGTGATAAAGTTCACGTTCGCGTGATTTTCCTAAATGTGCTGTTTTGGCGCTAATTCGAGTCTGCGTTAAGAGTTTAAGGCCCCAGTGCTTTTCACGATGGTGTACTAGTGATTAATATTACAAGCACTGCTTTGTGAAATTAGTTTTAAGATTCTCGAGTTAATAAACTAAAACGAATTATTAAATTAATTGTCACAATTTTATTTCTATGCAAAGTAGTATGGTTAGGTTACCTAACCTCAGGTCTTAAGCAGCATGAATAGTCATAAGGGCTATTCACGGAGACGATAAGAAAAACTAGTTCCGATGGACTTTATAGATGGCGCTGTTAGCTAAGTTCGTGAATATTGGCTCCACACATTTTGTGTACGTAGTCAGTATGAAGTTGAACAAATATTAAAAAAAAAGTTAATATGCAAACTATTTAAGTGTTATTGTATTGTCCGAAACAAGTCACAGTCACAACTAATTGTAATTAGATATGGCCATAACGGTCACTGGCCACCTGACCAGTAAAAATGAAAGAATATTGTGACACTCTGCATTAGTAACGCCATCTACTGAGGTTTAATGGAATCCTACTTTGTTAACCGTTCATTGGCTGAACCCATAGACCTAATAAAAATATGTCATCCTAAATCTATGGCTGAACCCTTAAACATCTGCCTTGTTGCTAAACAAGGCAATTCTAGCATGAATATTAAAAATCAGCTTTTATAGTTTGTGCCTATAGGTGGCGTGGGCCTAATCGACAAACTTTTTATTTAAAAACGAGGGTCGCCTGTGTATATTTTCAACCCCGTTTCGACTGCCTTAATTTTGGCATTTTCGCCTCTAAAAGTACTTTTAGCGGATATGTACACCTCATAAGGAATCTGCCAGCCAAATTTCAGCTACGTATGCAAAGTACTTTTCGAGATTTCGTGATGAATCAGTCAGTTCGTGAGTAGAATTTAGCTTTTATTTATGAAGATAGGTTCGAATCGGGCTTCGACATCAGAAGTGGGATTATATACCTACACCAAATAAATTGATGGCGCCTGCTTTAATTAACAGCAGTGTGGATCATTCAATCTATCCGCCGAGTGGCCGCAGTGATGAAAAGGAAAGACATACTTTTACATATTCATTATTTATTTTACACTGAAATCATATCACTAAAAATAAAACAACAACTAATGACTATAAATTTATTTTTTATTATAAGTTTATATAGTTTCCATGAATCGGTTTTAATTTATTTACATTAAAGTTGTCTAGTGTGTATGTGGTGTTGTGTTGTGTGTGGAGAGGCGGGCCCGCTTGGGGCCGCGCAGCGAGCGTCCGACGCGTGACGTCACGCGCGCCTTGAGCCCTCGGGCGGCGCGTGCTCAGATCAGACGCTCGCTCAGCCAGATTCAAGTGTCGGGCGGCGGCGGTGGCGGCGGCGGAGGCGGCGCGCGCGGCATCGACGGCTCCGTGTTGCGCCGCCGCACCTTGCCGCGCTTCTTCAGCATGGTGGCCTGCAGCGGGCGGCAGGCGGCGGTGAGCGGGGCGGGAGGCGGGGCCGGCTCACGGCGCGGCCGAGCCGGCGCCGGCGCCCGGCCCGCTGCCGGCCGCGGCCGCGCCCAACGAGCCGCGCTTGATTTTCTTCAGCATCGTCGCCTGCACACACACACCGTGAGCCGAGCCCGCCCCGCACCGCGCCGCAACCCCGCCGCCCCGCGCACATCCCCCCGCCCTCCCTCTAGGGTTCTCACTCTCTAGGGTTACCGAGCGCGACTAGTTTCGACAAATGTGCTCTAAAATGTGAACGTTCGATCGTGAACTAGATAAAAACCAATAAAAAAGCTGTATAATGTTGGTAAGCGTTAACCCTCGAGAGTAGGTCGGTGTCCGGTGCGGTCGCGGGGCGGCGCGGCCTCGTTGGAGTGCCGTGTACTGGAGGTGCTGGGAGTAAGGAGCCCTACCACGAACTATGCTGTCCAAATACTATTTGTATCGAATTCCATACAAGAATGTACCTATATGAGTGAAGGACTATATAATACTTTTTCCTTAGTTCGTGCTAGGACCCCTGAGTGCTCGGGCATTATACGTGACTCGGGAGAGATGTAAGACCCTCACAAACCTGCGCAATCACGCGGTGCGATCAGCGGACGCCCAATCACCATTCCCAAAACGGTGACGTTACAGACGGTGATTGGACATCCACTGATTGCCGTCACGTGATCGTGTTGGATTGGTCAGACTTTAAACGGTACACGGCAGTGTTACTAGATCACGTCATTTCTACATTTACTAGAACAATATCACTATGCTTCTAAAAATAATAATAGCAATAAAATACAAGGACTAATAAGTATTGAGCTTGTGATCGAGCAACACTTCGCAGTTATGTAAAAAAATTACAACATTAAATTTTGTTAAATAGGAAGATATTAATTTGGCCCTTTGTTTGAGTTGGGCAAGCGAACACATGCAAACATCAGTAAAAACATTGGTTCGAGAGTTGATCTTGCTTAAAAACCTTCTGGAACTAGGGATGTCATCATTAGATTTGGTTCACTTACCAGAGTTCCCGAGGTCAAGTATTTTGTAGACAGTGGCGGAATCAAGGGAGTGATCATTGAATTCCACGACCAATTGACATGTGTAAAAAATCAACTCGAGAGAGAACAGTCAGGTCACGAGAGTAAAGGCTACCTTCTGAAATGAAGCCTGGGTCCGCTCCTTGTTTAAGATCAATTCTCGGTTCAGAGTTAGTACTTAGTTAGAAACAGTCCACTCGTGAATTACATGCTGCCGAGCTAAACGCTATTATATAGCTGGTAACATAACACCGATGTTTCTGGCCCTTATCAGGGAAGTCCAGTTTCAAAAAATATAAGTTATTGAGGTTTTAATTGTGGGTTGCTTGAGAGTCGGACATTATTTAGTGTCTTCATCTACCCACGTTTTAGGATTCTTCTGTAAGACTGCAGACTAAGTAAGAATTTGAACTGCAAGGAGACTGCAAGAACCCTACCAAATTTTGACGAGACGCACATTGGTCCTTAGTATGAACAGAAGATAGGCGTTGTCCAGCATTGAGAGTTAAAATTCGAATCAAAAAATCACTGAATAAAAATGACTACGATTCGCAAGTTGCGCCAAAAAATGTCATTTTAAACCAGCTGTTAAAAAATGTTATATATCATGTAAATTTTAAGTGACAAAAAAACTCCGGAAACCTGAATTTAATGCTTGGCACGACTGCTCGAGTTTGCACTAGATCGGTATTTTGACATTTTGGTATATTATAGGAATCTATAAGACACATTTTGGATCGGCGCGCCAACAAAGCTAGGAAATATTTTAGTATATCAGGCCTATAGTGGTGATAGTTAGATGGCGGTTAGGGTAGGTATGGGTAGACATGTACCTTCAAGGCTGACTTGAGCACGACGACCTCGCTGGGCACGGCCACCCACGGTTCTCCATCCACTTGCACTGGGATCTCGCCGCGCAGGTGCACCTTTATGTGCCCGCCCTAAACATATACCATACATCTGTTAGTATACACTTAGACAGAATCCCAGAATGAGAGCGGTACATTCAGTTAGCTCTTCACAGATCCAAATAGAAAAAATATCCAAATGAAAATGAGGTGAACCCATGAGGATACAAAACACTATTAGCTCATTAAGAGTATGAGCATGCGATGCCATTTTGAACTTCGTTGATTGCTCTTGCTAGAGGTATGAGGTCTGAGCGTGTCTCATTTGCCTTGTGGCATTTTTAGATAAGTTTTTTGCAGTGTCAGTCTATTCCCAATGTGTTTCGCATGATGGAAAGCTATGATTGAAGGTGTACCTGAGCTATCCGTATGGCGCCCCGGAGGCCAGACTGGATCTGGCCGAGGTGCACGACGCCGGTGACGCCGACCACTTCTAACATGCCGTCCCAGTGGTTGGGCTTGCTGAACTGGTCGTCTTTCTCCGGACCCCACGGATTCGCGCCCGAGCCCCAGCTGTCCACATACAATATTCACGTGAGTCATCACAAATATAAGTTAACATTATGTTAATGACCTACCTATGCATTTCAAAGATTTTACCCCGTACTCATTTTGGTACCAATATCATAAAATAATTGAATAAAAAAAAACTGGCTTTACTAAATTATGTTTGAAATGGGAAAAAGGTAGAAATTGCTCGGATTCGGCTGCAGTATAATATGGTCGCAGTACAAGCTTGGAGCCAGTTCTAGTAGATTAGCGATAACAACGCATATAAAGGACGCTGTTTATTATAATTTTTTATTTTTCCAAATCCAAATGACGGAGTTCTGAGGTTACAAACATAAAAAAATATAAATACAACCGAATTGAGAAGTCTCCTTTTTTGAAGTCGGTTAATAACAATAATATTTGCTCTATCAAGATTTTATCCTAGACATGCTGCTCCTGACACGCAATTTACCTGTGAAAGCTTAGACCTTCTAAGGAATGCTTGAAGAGGTCAGTCAGGTAATTCTGCGTTGTTTTGGCCAGAATGATTAGCCTGATCAGTGATTCAGAACAGGTGGTTTCGGCAAGGCCTGCATTTGGGGAAATGTTTGGTAAATACATCTACGGTAGATTTCTTTCATCTAGATTTGATTGCTGAACATTGAATTATAGATGTCTTTGATGCTGTGACAAATCAATCTTGGTAATGCTATAATGGCGCATTTAGCCCTGGGACTGTTTGTCCTCTCCTCAGTGCCGTAACTAGCCTTTTATGCGCCCGGTGCGAGCTTCTATAACTGCGCCCTTGAAAAAAAAACTTGGTCCTGGTGTGGTCATTTCTGCGTCTCTCCAGAGTCTGCGCCCTGTGCCTGGGCACCGCTTGCACAGCCCTATTTACAGCACTGCCTCACCTGAGTATATTAAGTATGATGATGCCCTCGACGGGCGGCAGTTCGACTTGCTTGTTGTCCACCTCCAACCGCACCGCCTTGTGCAGGTCCTTGCACATCTTGCGTCCCACCATCTTGCGGAGACCCATCTTTACGTACACGCCCTTGTTGCGCAGTCTGGAACACGCAGATGCTCAAGTACAAACAGAACGTTATCACACTTCGACACAAATAAACGATCGAGTGGAAACGCGACGAGGCTATCAAATATACGTTTATCTCAATTTAGCAAGGGGTCCAAAAAATTGTCGTGGCATGCATCTTAGAAAGATTGGCTTCATTTTAGCTAGAACTAAAACCATGATTCACTAAGCTACTAATTTTACCTATAATATTATTTTTCTTGTAAAAAAAAGAAAAGAAATAGAATCTATAAGCAGTTTTGAGGAATCTCTCATGAATTCAAAACAAATTGAAACGCCGAAAGATTCGTTACCTGCTATTGAACTTGTTGGGGTTTTCCTCCCTGGCATTGTGGAAGTCGAGGCAGAGGTCCGCGTCGATGCCGATGCCGAAGTAGTTGTTCATGACGAGGATCTGCGAGTTGTCTTCGCTCTGCGACCCTGTCGTCACAGACGCTGCAACGTGAGGGCTACAGTTGCACTACACGGGTGATACATGGCCGTGGACACGTGAACGATGGCGGTGGAATACATATACAATAATGCAAACAATTTGGCTTAACTACAATTTGCAAAGCTCTAGTTGGGCAGGTGTTTGGCCAATATTTAAACATATAAAAAAATAGTCGGTCCAATCTCTTCTCTCTTCCTTGAAATTTAATAATAATGCTGTTGAAATTGCTCTAGGATGTTCTTCACTTACGTCCAGTGCATCCTCAAGATAGAAGGTCATAATTTTACTTAATTGGAAAGAAAAATCTTACTAGTTTAACCAACTTCCTCATGTGATTAATATAGGGAGCTTCAAGTTTCACTGGTCATGAAAAATTTAAACTTGAGCTTAAATGTTCCATTCACCATAGCACAGCATTAAGCACCTTCCTCTTGCTAATAACCCATGAGTTACTAGGAAAGCGGTTCGTAATGCTAGTCCCCTCACCTCATGCAACCCTCATTGCAGAAAACTATGGTTACTCTTTAACAACCTTAGAACTTTCATCACAATCCATAGCGAAGCATTAACCGTCTTCCTTATGTGACTGACCCGGGAGTTGCTTGGAGAGCTGTTCTTTGGGCTCGTCCTGCTTGTTGTCGTCGGGGTGGAAGACGACGGTCCAGCGGTCGAGGCGGATCTCTTCTGCGTCGATGATGTCTCGAAGTAACGATAGCGGATCCTCGCACCCGGTGTAGCCGGAGCCCCAGCGGAGCACGCGCGCTAGATCGTTACCTGGATGACGGGCATTCACTCAGTGGTTTGGTTACTGCATTGTTCAAAACAATTCTTGAAAGCAATTCAGAGTTTGTTATGTTATATGTAAATTTTATTGAACTATTTGCTACAACCTAGAGTTATTTTTGCTGAACGATCGTACCTCTACCGAACATACTGGGATAAGGCATAAAAGTCTTCCTCGACACAACAAATTCCTTAAATAATTCTGTAATTATTTTAGGAGGTTTGATAGTTAACACTGTGGAGTTTTTCCTAAACGATAATTGAGATTAGTGAGTTTCTTGAGAAATTGAAACTTAAAGAAAGCATTCTCGAAAACTATCACGATAGCTGAAAAATGAAGTGACTGACCGGTTCCAAGCGGCACAATGGCGCAGGGCGGGTTGGAACACTGGGAGTCCTGGCCCACGTTGTCGAGGCACTGCAGCACCCAGCCTATGGTGCCGTCGCCGCCGCACACCAGGATCTTGTAGTTCGGAATGTGACGAAACACGTACAGCCTGCCAGAACAATCAGAACAACATTCAAGTAAGCACAGGTTGCGATCTTGACAAAAAGCTTGACCAAATATTGATCCCTGCGACTCTCACAAGTTTAGCAAATTAACTGCATTGTGCAAAGTGCACAATGCAGTTAGTACAATATAGTTAGTTTGAATTGTATATATGCATTCGATAAGTCGGTGTCTCGGTTTATCGCCCAAAGTTGAATAAGAGGTACTACGTTATGTGCACAACACAATTGCACTTATCGTAGATATCCAAATCTTTCCAAGGTCTACATTTTGATTACTGGAACTCTGGAGTTCGTATACATATAAAAAATGATTAAGTCTGGTGAATTGGTGAATTTAAATACAATATTTAGAACACGTAAATTATGAAAAGTTGCAAAGTATAAAGTTTGTATGCTTGGCTGATTTGGATAGAGTTTAAGAAATCTTGAAGTGTGTGAAGTGAAGAATTGTACAATGTCTACTAGAGTGTATTTTTTAAGAAGGGGCAATGTTTTGTGGTACTGACCCAGGTAGAGGTCCCCCATTCTCGAGGTCGAACACCTGGTAGGGGTTGAGGAGTTTCCTGAAGGAGGAGATGAGCTCGAGCCCTTGACAGCCGCCAGACTTGACGTTCACGAACACTAGCAGTGGCTTCACGTTGCTCGGAACCATCGACGGCTCAATGCTCGGCAGGAGCATAACTGGGGACGAACGACGTTCATGTGACAACTTCCATGTACAAAACCTTCAAATAAAGATGTGTGCCAAGCGGAGATCTGTTACTTCTCAGTTTCAAGTAAACCAAAGCCTCGACAGTGTATTCGGAGAAACGTTGTTATTGACAACCCATCTACATCTATTTTTAAAGTTTTTTCATATTTTTCGAAAATTTTAGCTGCAATGTAAAATGTAACTTCACGGTTCCCTCCATAATTATGAAACCTATATATTCAGAAATCGTAGACATTATTTGGTAAAAAGGTAATTGAAAGAATTCAAAAAATTTGGGAGAAAATCGCTAATCAGTGTTACTTTCATATGCATTTTTCTATCGAGTGAAATGTTCATAATGGAAGGAAGTAGACTAACTAAAACTAAAATGACCAAAACTGTTGGAAAAGATGGCTTTAATTTGGAGTAGTGTCAAAAAGCCTTCCCAAATTATTCGTGATCTCTCTTCGGTTTGGATAAGTATTTAAAGAGTCTGGTGTCTGAATCAGTCTCTAATTCCGTGAAAAATTAGTTAATTTATAGTTTCTGGCAAAATTTTATATTGAATCCTGTTGATTCTAATTTGATGTAGTGTAGAGTATACGCGGTTACCCTGAACTAAGCCGAAAGGAGGTCATTGTATTCATCATTATGAATAACTTTTACGATAGGACCCTGAAATCGCGAAAAAAACCGCTGTTCCGTACATTTTGTTGAGTGTCAATGACCTTTTTTTATGGAACAGCAGTTTTTTTCGCGATTTCAGGTGCTGTTCTCAGAGTAAAAGATAAAACAGGGCAAAACAACAAAAATAAATACAGAATATATGCATAACCTTGTATAACAAAAGGTGATAGGTAATATAATTAGGCTAGAGTTCTTCTTTCTGAGTATTCGATCTTACCTAATAAATGCTTATCTTCATATTTGGCCTCTCTGAGTGCGTAGAGCGCGCGCACAGCTTTACTCGCATCTTCATACGTGATCACCATCGACCCGTACTCGTAGTAGATCGGACCGATCGATGTGAACTTGTTATCTGCATAAACACTACAATGTTAGAGCTTTGAAGTGTAACAGTGAACGCGGAAGCCAGTATAGCTATGCTGACTTGGAAGGTATTAGGAGTGTAGCTCAGAAAAAATAATGGAAGCTTTACCTATCATAATCATAATCATAATCATAAATCATATATTTCCGAAAGAACAGCACATAAAATTCCTTATAGACATACAATATAGAAAAACACAAAAAAGAAGTCTGCATTGGGCCCCAAACTAGGCAAAGCCTGTATCTTGGGTACCCGGAAAGATCAGAAAGATCAGAACATACGTACTTCCAGAAATAGCGCTGACAGTATTTAACAGTTTCCAAATATTAGTGATAAGTGACTATAAATTAAAACGGAGAAGAGAACAAAACATTTATTACTATTTCTCATTCTTATTAGTATTATATTAGTTTTATGGTTAGTATTATATTATTATATTAGTACTTAGTATGTGTGTGTGTGTGGTTTGTGAGTATGTGTGTTTGGTAGTGTGTGTGTGTGTATGTGAGTGTGGGAGATTGCTTGTGAGTGAAACAGTGGATGCTTAGTATTTAAAGAAGCGTCAGCGTCAGGAGAACCAAGATGTATCTTGCGCAAAGACCTCTTTGCGCTTCATTTCGGAGAACCTCACTAGTCTTTCTGTTTGATCCCCGGATAGCGAGAGAAGCCATTTTTGTATTTTATTTTTAGATTCGGCGAATGTTTTGTTTTGTATGTCAATTAATTTACAAACAGAGTTATAGGTAAATATATGTACATATTTAGGTAGGCGGGTGGCAAACGTAGTATTTACTCTTGGAGAAGGCACATCACGAGAGCGATTTTGCCTACTAGGTTTGACATTACAGGACAGGTGATGACTTTTGGCAATAGCCCGCATGACAAAAAGCTGTCGAACCCTTAGCACCGAAGCTTCTTCGTACAGTTTATCCGTAGGATACCTGCGTGGCTTGCCCAGTAAAACTTTTAGCGCAGCTCTTTGTGCGCGTTCCACCTCGTCCATATGTGTCTTAGCTGCGCCGCCCCAAACGCCTATGCAGTACAGCAGAAGCGACTGGCACAATGACTTATAGACTAGCATTTTGACTTCATCATAAGCACATGCTCTTAAAAGCTTCATAATGTACAACATCTTACGGATTTTCTTTGAAACATACGAAATATGTGACGAGAAGGATAAGTTTTCATCTACCATTACTCCCAGGTATTTCTTACCTACAGTTTCCTTTTTAGCACTGGTCGTCCATTCGATTACATTTTGATCACCTTTTTCGCAGTTGTGTGCCGCTCAATATTGAAGTGTGCGTTTGTTGTAAGAATATGTCAGTGTGCGCAATACGTGTTTACCTCGCCCCTTTCAGTTTTTGGCAGACTTTTGGTACTAGCTCGAGTTTAAGGCAGATCCAAACATATATTATCAAAGGAGTGAAGTGAGAATGCATGCAGTTATCCAAAACGGCTGTTCTTTGCTACTTCAAGGAGTCAGTTAGCCGGAAGAGGGCAATACGCAAACGGGATAAGACATTGCAAAACTAATTGCACACAACACTTCATTGCCCACAAGAAAATTGTAAATGTAGTAGAACATTTTCGCTAAGAGTAATTTCTTCCAGCCAACGGGGTTTTGTGGAAGAGATAATGGTCTTATAGCATCCAGCAGGTTTAAGAAGGAAGGAAAGTACGTGGTATGTTGATTTTGTGGAAAAGGCCCGGGTCAAGGAGGCTGATGCTGTCGATGCTGATCGTGGAAATAGTAAGCCGAATAAAGGAAGCGGAGGATGAAACAGTGAGAAAGTGTTGTGTACCTGCGCCCAGGAACTCCATGAGTATGTTCTCGTAGTTGCGCTCGGAGAGGTTGGGTGGCATGGAGGAGACGAAGAGCGCGAGCGTGGGCCCGTGCGGGTCGCGGCGCGGCTGCAGGTAGAACCGCGCCAGCTCCATGCGCCGCACCGACTCGCGCGCCAGCCGCACCACGATGCGCCACGGCCGCTCCTCGTCCTCCAGCACGCGCTCCGACACTGCACACCCAACAAGGACTTACTTTCAAACATTTCACGCTTGGGATTTTGAATGGGCAGAGAGGCTAGTCAATGGGCCGTTCGTAATTACTACTTTTTTTATAATGCTTACTGATCCAATATGCTTACTACAAAAATACCCAGTCTGTCCATTCTTTAAAGGCTCGAATATCCGCTGCAGAGAGAAACAATTTAGTTCAAGATAGACTTACCCCCGCGGTCGAGCAGGATCTCAGAGCAGCGGTAATCGGTGACGGCGGTGTTTGGGTCGAGGCCGAACCGTTCCAATGCGGCGGCCATGAGGTCCGCCACGGTGTCTCCGCCGCTGCACTGCACCGTGACGAAGGTCTCTCCCGCGCCCGCCACCCGGCCCGGGTACACGCGCACATACCCACCGCCCGTCTCTGGCTCCCTGTCACATCACACTCACGGTTAAGAGATCATATAGAAATACCACACTTTGGTAGAATTCAGGCCATTAATTAAAACAGTGTCAAACTAGAGTCTGCACAAAACGAATTTCGTAATTATAGTGAGAAGTTGTAAAAATCAAGAAAAATGTCTTAAAACTCTTTGGTCAATTGGAAAGATTGATGAGCGGCGGCTCATCAGCGTTTATATGAACAGTGTGAACTGCTTCGGCCTTAGAGAACTCACTTGAAGCGAAGGAAGAGAGCGGGCCGCTTGTTAGGCAACCTGGTGACTTTGGCGAGCGGCGTGGGGTCGTTGAGCGGAGGCTCGTCCCCGGCCAGCGCGTCAGTGAGCTCGAACTGCTCCGGCTCGCGCGCCACGTGGAAGGCCCGCAGCGCGGCGGAGATCAGCTCGCGCTCGTTCCAGTTTCGGCCTACGACCACGGGCCGATACAACCGCCTCGACCACGCTGCCTCGCCATCGTACACCTTTACTACTTCTGCATCATGGGGAAAATGCCGAGTCAGAAATGTACACATCTAGCATTTAAATTGGGCTAGAATTATACTCCGTGAATTACACTCTGCGCTATTTTCTCGTATTGTTACTGGTGATTAAATGTTAAATTTTTTTTATAGTTTAAAATTTACTAATAATAGTTTTGTAGTTTACACGTGCCTTAAAGCAAGTGTTAGGACGTTTTTACTATCGCTGAAATGTAGTGTTTATTGTGTTACCTTCATCCCTATCATCCGGTGTTTTGTCCCGGTGCTGCTTGCCGTGGTCGGGGCGGTGGTCCTGGTCCGCGGGTGCGCCCGTGGAGCCGCCGCCGGAGCCCGAGCGGCCCTCGCAGCCCGAGGAGAACTCCTCGCTCACGCTGCGCGCTGTAACACCCACACCGCTCACGTACCCAACCCCACACCCCAACAACACTCGACACATTCATTATACTTCTTGCTAATTATTGACTATTTATTAAAACATTCGGCGGTAGAATATTGGAAGGATTTTTGTAATTGTATAATTTGTCGACATGCTATCTACGCCGTAGCATATTGCGTAGCATATTACACATATTCGCCGTAGAGCTTTTGGTAACAATGGATCAATATATTGTCACCGTTTATTATCAAATAATATTAATCAATTTTAGATCTCTTTTCTTATACCAAGATTCAGAGGTATCCTACTATATGGAACCTGGGCACTGGGCCTGCAGGGCGTCAGACTTCTCAGGCTCTGAACTTGGCTAATGGTTGCTTACTATCTGAATAAAAACATGCTTCCAATTTGAAATGATTCTGAAACCTTTTCTATATGAACTAAGTAACTTTAACTTAACTTTTCCTTTTTTTTGTAACTATTTTAATGAACTTAACAACAACATTTATACTTCCAATATTCGGCCGAACTGATTTTAAGACACCAAAACATTCAAGTTGTTAAATGAAAAGGGTTCTGCTTTTAGTAGATGGTTTGTTATGAGAAGTTAACTCTCTTTAGTTTATGCATCTACTTCGAGTATTTAGGAGAGTAGGTGTTTATTTAATTTAGTTAAGCTTTGTTATTAATTATCAGTCTCCAACACATCAAGAAAATCTTTGACTGGTTTCTTAGCATGGAAACTTTCTTGATGCGTCGAATAGTCACTCTTGCAACATTTATCGAACTAATTATGATTTCAAAACGCACACAGAATCATAAGCTTATAAACTACTTGTAACATGTATTTATCCCACTATGTATCCTAGGACTGTGTGTCTGCAGAATGTCTCATGAATTAAAATGATACCATGGCAGTGTTGCAACTGTTTTGGGTTTTTGACAGATTAAAATTTTCAAATGCAACAATTCTCAAATATGTTGCTATGTGTACAGATAGGAATGCACAACTCTAAAAAGTTAGAGTTTATTACTAGCTTCACGTTTTTTATAACTTCTTGGGACAGACTGAAAGAACAAGCGGCGCGGCGTAAACTTGCAGAATAATTATATCGAATTAAATCATACATAATATACACAATATTTGTAAATATGTTTGTATGTTACCTTGGCCGGTGGGGTACCACTTCACGGGTACCCTTTAGCTGGCCGGATTACACTCAATGTAGTAGTGTAGGTTAGAAAGTACGTGACGAGGGAAAGTTAGGGCGCTTAGATAGTTCTCTCATAAAACTACAAGATTTTGAGAAAAAGGTATGCACTAAATATTGGCACATTACAAGATAGGTTTATCTACTAAATGAATGTAAGAATGAGGTAGCCTTTTTAACGATTTCAAAATGGTTTTACCATTCTGAAAATCCTGGTTTTGTAACACAAATCTCCCGTGGACTTACTTCCAATGTGCTTAAGTCAAATTTTTCGTCAATATACTTGCTTAGTTATTTATATTATTTTTAAAGAATTTAAATGCTGTTGAGGTAAGTTCCTCAATAGCATTTAATTTCTGCATTTAATGTCCTGTAGTTTTACGATTTAATAGTCGTTTCGAATGAGTGCCTCAGTAGAATTTGTTTGAAAGTGTGAAAATAGATTAGAATTAATTTGCCAATTATTAAGAAAACATATGAAAGTATAAGCTCCTGGACATCGTATTCAGTATGATATTAATTTTCGCGGAATTAAAAAAATACTATAAAAAGTAAACATACACAAATACATAGATACGTGTAAAATATAAATAGATATTTTATTAGAAGATACAGATAAAGCGTACAGCGAAAGCAAGAGTAAAGAACTTTACTGAACCACTGGACTGTTAAGAGATCCTGTTATAGACTACGGCAGGTAACTATTTTGTGGTTTGGCAAAGTTCAACATTTATGATAATGCAGATGCACCAAGTACCTATATTTACTACAACATTATAATTAAATATTACTGAATAAAATTGCTCAAAAGTGTAAAGCCAATGCGGTACCAGATTTTATTCGTTGCCTTTGTACTCTTAGAGCTGTACAAAGTGATAGATTTTCGTGAATGCAGCGAAAAATTGGCATCAGCAATAACCAATTTGAATAACATTAATAAAACTCAACTATTTCGCGTTTTTTTTTTTTAATAATGTTTTATTACGTATAGGCGCAAGTGCAGACAGAGACATGCAGTGGAAGTGCGAGGTCAGAGGTAGTACGGTTAGGCAAAAAACTGGTTTACCAAGAATGCCCCAAATCATATCGATAGAAATGTATGAAGACTCTACTCGTTGATAGAGATGCGAGTCGGCGGTTACTGATCGGAACTCGATAGAGCAGTTAGTTGTGGTGGTTACCTCGGGTGTAGGGAGGCGAGGCGCCGCCGTGCGGGCTGCAGGCGGCCGGCAGGAGGCGGCGCGCCAGCCCCGCGAGCCGCGCCGGTGACCAGGCGCCGCCCGAGCCCCAGCGCCGCGCGCGCGCTGCCCCAACACACACGCTCACGCACACCACCCGCACGCGACGCACCGCCCGACTCATGTGCCCCGCGATTCGACCCTACTCAGCTCCAGTGGGGAATACGTCTGAGATGGGTTCCGTATTTGTGGTCCGTGCTGGTGTATTTGCAGCCTGGAGACTGACAGGATCGATGACGCCCTGAATTTAAACTATTCGCAAGACTGTCGTCAAAATGCTCGGCGAGCCTGGAGTTTTTCTTCTATGTGGGTGTGGGTTCAGATCGTGTGAGTCTCGGCGATGCAGCTGAAAGATCGAGAGCTACGGTGCAAGCAGCGCCTAAACTATCGAAGCACCGCGAATTGCGAGGCACACGCGGTGGCCAGAAGCGGTGCGGCGCGGGCGACTCTGGAACGCGAAAGGGAGACTTACGGCAGCCGAAGTCCCTCTGCGAGGGCGGCGGGCGCACGTGCACGCCGATGATGGCCTCCATGGGCACCTCCGTGCGCGGGATCGACACGGCCGACGGCGGCAGGAAGATCGGCTGCAGCATGCCGAAGTTGCATTCTTCCTGGATCAGCGAGCGGCATCCCGCGTGGCACTGGGAACCGCGGCAAACTTAGTACCCTAGACTCGAACGCACTGACAGTCGAGTGATTTTATGAAGAAAATATATACAACCTAAAATCAAGCTATCAAAAAACATGATAAAATCAGTTAGATGACCCATAAACCTTAGATATACAAAGATTTGTCAAAATTAAATCTCACTATTATTTGACAGTGTGTCCAGTCTTTTACCCAGTATGATAGCGTTATTACCTCGCTGAATGGCAACTAACAGTTGGACTTATCATGACTGGCACTGGCACATTTTTATGTGTAAGACGGTGGGAAGCTAATTTGGGTATTGCTGTATTAGAGCACCATTTTTTTTGTGTTTAGGGATGAATCAAAAACAAAACATTGTTGTACTCATCTTCTTTTGTAGAACCACAACTTTTTTTACAGTTGGCTTGGAGTTATTATCTTTTTCTTAGGCAGCACAACATTTATGTCAGGTGTCAGAGTGTGATGTGTCGGTACATACCGTGCTGCCACACCACTCGCAGCGGTAGCCGGTGAGGCACTCGGCGGACCAGCAGGCGCGGCGGCAAGCGGCGCACTTGGAGTTGGCGGGCAGGTTGCCCTCGCGCCAGTGGTGCACGTGCCGCGGCTCGCTGCCCGCGCTGTACGTGGCATTCTCCTTGCAGTCTGCCGCCGCAAAGTCCACGCACTCGCCGTGGACGTAGTACTCGCATACTGGACACAACAACGCTGTCTCATCTATCTGCTATGTTTGTCGCTCGGGCAGGACTAGGGTCAGGAACAGGTTGACCAAGTAAAGACATTAATTACTTGTTACAAACCATCTGATCATGGCAAGTAAAGTTTTCGTTGAGTACTTTCAATACACTTTAGTAAGTAGGTACCTATAACCTATAAAGGCGTGAATACGTGTTCTTTTACCTATTACGCAGATTCGCATATAGAAGTATCTACGCAACCGTGCTCATTTTTAAAACTTACAAGAACTGCTGTGAAATCGGCACTCGGTCAACCTGGTCTAGCGTGCTTAGTCAACTACATCTATGACTGGCAAAAATCACACACAATTAGGAACGTAGCAACTAGCAGGTTTTACAACGTCATGTGGTATTTGAAATGGCAAGAGTAGGTATGATTAGCAAACGTTTAATCTGATGTTACGACACGAAGACATTCTACTCCGTGACAACGATTAGCACAAAAAATTGCAATACGGAATGAAATTTACGTCAACAGAAGAATTGTTCCACTTTTCATAACGCCGTGGTGACCTATACCTATAGGTAGAAAAGCTGGAATTAAATTAATGAAATAACACAACATATTTTACATATAACTTCGGCCTATCTTCTGATCACTTGGAGTAGATACAAGTTCATCAACCCTTATATAAATTGGAACTGATATATTCAGCTGCGTCTCACCCATTCCGTGAATTGCGCGTATGTCTGCGTGGATTGAGCTATTTGTAGAGTATGGCTTCTTAGCTAGTACGCCGGACCTCCAGAGGTCCGCGGCGGCTCTAGAAAGGATCCACGGATTCCACGGAAGAATAGCACACTAACAGATTACTCTGTCGTGTCAGCAGTAACAGTAGGTACAAAGGATAAGACGCGTGACGCAGCTTGTAAATATATCGATAGACCAAACCTAGTACAAACTTGGTGGTATGTGGCAAGAGCAAAATAAAGGCAAATGGTCCGCCACGACAAAAACGTTAAGAAATACTTGCTTTAAAGCAATATTTCTTGTCCTCTTAGTTGAGAAATACTACCTCAAGTAGGTAGTTTTTCTCAACCTTTTAGATTTGTTATTTTTTTTTAAAGAAATACTGGCTGTAGGTACGTAGAGCTTCTGTAAAGGTATTCAGAATAAATACTTACTCATACAATGTAAAGCTGGCAGCTCATCAAGCCGTTTTCTACACACCGTGCAGAACTTGCGCTTGTGATGTGTTGGCTCTGACCAGCAGTGAGCCACTGGATTCTATAAACACACAAACAAATAGAGTAGAACTGTGATACTAATGATGTATTTATAACAACTTATGTACCAGTTTTATACAATAAAAGTTATTTTTTACTAAATATTTATTTAATACTAGCGAACCCGGCAGACGTCGTCGTGCCCAAACGGCTCCAATTGTGTTTTCAAACCATCCAGGAACCCTTTGAAATATAGTTATATTTCAATGGGTGCGTTGCTTATATACAAAGTTTCATCCAAATCGATCCAGCCGTTAGGAGTTTGAGGAGGTGACAAACACAAGAAGCATTATATATATTAAGAAGATAATGCCTTAAGATGAGAAGAACCAAGGTTTTGGCTATTTAGTTTGTCAAGACAAATTCCTGTAAACCATTATAGAAGGAAAGAAATGACAAGGTAGACAAATAAGCGCTCATACATGGACCATATAAAACCAACCACAAATGCCGTATCGTACCTTTGTCCGAATCTTCTCCCAGCGTTTCTATCTTAAGAGATACGGGAGAAACTCTGGGACAGATAAAAGCATTTAAATAAAGGTTTTCAAGAGAAACTCTTCTCTTTTTTTTTCTTCGTGTGGAGATTTTGGTTTTGCGCGTTCGGCACTTTTACTAATTTCTCAGTTGGGCACATCTTATCAAATGTTCCTAAATAATCTCTCCTCTAAGTTGTTCAGGATGCAATTTTGATCGTGGTTGGTAACATTATACAGTCTCTTAAGTGTTTTATCCAGTATGCACCTACTTTTTGAACCGCACTATTTTTACTATGGAAATATTCAAACAATGAAAGTTAATTTCTTACTTACGTACTCGTATGTATTGTTTTTTTTTGGCTAGCATTTTCACCAAAGTTTTCTTTCGGTTAATAGGTAAGTTCAGTACAAACAAACTTGTTAAATATTTGATTATGTTTCCACCCGATGGCAGAACTTTGGCTTCCGAGGGCAATGTCGCGTGACCACGGTTGAAATTTTTATGAATCCTTATCCACCGATACGTGGTAAATTGTTCTTTAAATGATAGAGCTGAAGGGGTAGTTTACGTTGACAGCTTGACAAGGTTCGGTAAAATTGAATGAATTCTTGGGAATTAATATAGGAAAGAGTGTTTTTTGAAATAGTAAAGAGAGTGGTAGTTTACCTTGATAAGGCTCGGCGCCACCCCGCAGCACGGCGTAACCACTTGTCCCACGCATCGCTCGTGCACTATGAAGTTGCACACTGAAACAAAATATAAACCATAAAGCACGGCAAGATGTAATCATTTTCTTGTCATTACCACTATCGGTTTTTAACTCCTAACGCAAACAGAGGGATGTTATACGTTTCACGTGTGTATTTGTGTGTCAGAGCATCGTAGCTCCCAAACGGTTTTGATCGAGAGTGTTCTTGACTTTTTAAGTGTTCAATTTGTACTTGTTTGTATTGGTAGTTATGTGTTTTATTTCGTTATTCACATAATCACGAGCATGTCGCTAAATAACATTTTTTCGATGGGGTTTTTATATGAACTCAAGACCACACAACTCACAATTCAACTGACAACACCGACAATAAGCAACGGAATTGCTGTTGTGTGTTGAACTGTTATTGAAATTTGGACAAGACAACGTCCGACGAGTACGAGCTTTTAGCTTTAGCAAAGAAAATTTATTCCGCCATATCATGGTGACACTTAGAATGGGTTATCTGGGCTTATCATAATTGAATGCGTAGGTATAGGTATACAACATTTCATGTCTGTGCTGCTTACCATTGAGGAGTTCCCTAGTCAGGACCCAACACTGAGTGCAACAACCATGTCATGATAAAACTTAAAACCGCCTATCATAATAAAATACGTACATAATATTACGTGTCTGTGCATTTGCAAAAATGCATTGTCATCGAAACTGAACCAACACGTAAATATTCAACTCCGTGGAAGTGGTTCTAACTCAGCTTGCAAGATTTGACCTAAACAAACAAACTAACATACAAACAGCAAGTTAAATAAAAGCTTGTGAAAATATGTGATTGCACCATTTAGAGAACGACTATGTATCTTCCCCGATATATATATATATATATACTCTGATCTATGTAGTATGTAACTAAACATACAGTCGTTCGCTAAATAGATCGTTGTACCAAAACTGTGTTATTAAGATTGCTATTATAAGGAAAACTGCAGTTTCTGCAAGTCATCTGGACAATGTAAAGTTGAAAACATGTTTTGAACGTGTTTCTAAGAACATTGAGTACAAAGACAAACAAACCGGTGTATATGGAAAAATATGTTTCTGCACCGGAATCGAAAATATTTCATTCATTACTCAATAATATCGCTATACGACTCAGCATTAAGACGATTTTTTTTAATTTTCTTAAAGTGTCTTAAAAGTTATAAGAGCAGCTTAATTGTATTATTCGTATGTACCTACCTATTTAAATGTTATAGCCAATTCAAAAATTGACAGCTTTGGGGCCTGTATTGGTTCTAGCTGACAAATTTTAACAGGTTCTTAATATAATCAGAGAAGGTTATTTTTAACAGAAACTGTTTTAAGCGATTCAGTTTATGAGATTGCGGAAAATAACGCAAACGTGAACCTTAACGCGCCGAGATACGGTTTGCGGTCGCGTAACTATTCGCAGCCACATAAATAAAATCGCTTTAAACAGGTAGCCGTAACGCCCCTGGTGATCAAATGAAATGTTTCAGTGATCTTGTGTCAGTTATTGCAATATTGCTGTTAATATTAGACATTTTCGCTGTGCGAGAAAGCATTTAAAATTAAGATTAATAAAAAGTTTAAGTTACGGATTGTTATATGTCGGGGGCATTTTTGAATTTATAAGCTCTGAAATTCGCAAACGCCATTTGCGGTCACCAACCCTAATAAAACCAACAGTTTCGTATGTTAATTGTTTCGATGTTTTTAAGAACATTTACGCCGAGCGGTCTGTACATATGCTATAATGAAGTCATGACACAGTATCCGGTGTGTAGCTGTGATGGTGTACGAGAGATGAGAGTCGTTCGTCCGAGATGTGGCGGCCAGGGCGGGCGGCTGCGCGCGGCTATCGATCCCGCCCGCCCGCCGAGATGACGGCGCCCTACGCCACCCAGATATGGGATAAATCATACCATCTATTGTCACTTTACACTGGCGTACCTCGACTAGGTTTCTAACCGATCACTGATGTTTAGCAACGGATGACATAACCAGTGTTCGGATTGGTGATCGCCAGTGACATTTTATTGTGGGTTCTCAATTCAGTAGATTTAAAAACAAAAAAAATTTACTTCAACTATATAAACCTCATTTATAAACCGATTTGGAAAATTATTTTTTACTTGAAAGGAAAGATTGGTGTCACAAAATTTTCATCAAATCGTTCTGTAATTGGTAAAAAAAACTGGAAAAAGTATATCATCCAAGTAAACGAAATTGCGTATTAACTCATTTAGAAGTCGGTTTTTTAATGGATAATTATAATTAACTAGTTGAATCCCGCGGTGTTACTCGCTATTTGCCCGTTTTCCGCATTTCTAGAGGAAACAGTACCCTATGTCCGTCCTTATAATGTTATTCAATATCATAATACATAACTACAATCTGGGCATCTTCAAGGCTAGAGTGAATAGATTTGTTCTAGATCAACGATTTCCATCCTCGGCCACACCGCCGCTTACCATCAAGCGAGTTGGTGGCCAGACGTAGATCTATTCTATATATATAAAAAAAACTTGGAACGTTCAATGAATATGATTCATCTCGTAATATGCGGTGTCCATGCCCTTTGACTTTTTTTTTGTCAACTCTTACTAACAAAACTTAAAACTAATGACTTTCTCGAATTAAGTTTATTAAGTTACATAAGAATTAACTTCAGACTGACTTTGTAACCTTTGTAACACTTAAAGCCATATTCCCCTTTACTTTATTTTGGAAACTGACGTGGTTATAGTCGGACTAACCGGCTTAATCTTACATAAGTAATTCCCGTGTAATATAAATAAAACATATTCTCTGTTATATTTAAAAAAAAAACATAGTACAAAAGACAATTATTATCGATAACACGTTGAATTATCGGAAACTTGTAAAAGATAAAGTAGTAAGTCGACGACGTAGAAACTGCGTGTAGTAGCGGCGCGGCGTAGCAGAACAAGCGTAGGTGGACTGGGAAACATCGTAGCTAAATATCTACTTAACTAACTACGTGTATACTTAATTATATTTTTAACGAAATAATTGTGAAATTGTGATTAGATGTACTATAATATCACTAGTTGTTGCCCACGACTTCGTACGCGTAGACTTTCAACACCCTTTTTGTCACGCTTAATTCGGCCTTTTCGCTATATAATTTCGTAGCGGATCTTTACACCTCAAAACTTTGTAGGTCAAGTGGTTTGAGTGAGTCAGTGAGTGGTATTTAACTTTTGAACATGTTGTTTATATTGCAATTAATAAAGATAATAATGAACATTAGAAATATGTCAATTTTTTTTTTATAAAAAGTTAAAGTACTTGCTACGACGTAGACGCTGCGTAGCGGCGTAGCAGGACGATCGTAGGTGGTCTGCAAAACATCGTCGTGATATAATATTTACTCGTTTACTTAATTTGATTTAACGGGATTTTCTAGAAATTGCGAATAGAGTCTATAATATTTTAAAATATGCTAACGTTGCTGCCCTTACCCATTGTGTTACCTATGTATGTGCACGCAGAACGGTATACTGTGATTTTGTTTGGCTCAAACGTGAAAAAAACTTGTGTAATAACCATAGACCTAAATTTATTTTTTTGCTAAATCTATGGTAATAACGGTAATAATCATAGATTTAGGATGTCATGGATGTGTTTTTGCGTAGTAATTTTTTTCAGGCAATGGTAATAATGGTGGATTTTAGATATATTTAATAAGTATTTGTGAATGACCTCAAGTGTAAGCAAGTGATTTATTGTGATGAAACGTGTATTTTTCTATTGTTTCCAAAACTCCATAGAGGAATCTAGAAAAGTTTTCACTATTGTACTGGGGCATATTTCTGTCAGTAAAATACGTAAAACGAGGTTCTTTCCTTACATAAAAACCTTGTTCGGACTAATAAGAACTCTTTTTTTGCTAAATGGAACCAATTTTTCTCAAGTGATGCGCTTAGGCGCTTACCAACGAACAGTTTTTTTTACGTATACCTATCATTAGCAACTCCACGGACTCTGGGGTCCGTGACTTTTGTTATACTTACCGAACTACAATTATGTTAACTTAAACGAATTTACTTAAGCTATACACAATACTGGGAGAGGAAAGTTAGATCTTAATCTAAGGAATTTACCTAATGTTCATTTATTCAGATTATAAATGAGCTAACCTAACTATAGCCTAGTTTTATATGTTAGTAGGTATAAGACATCGCGAGGAAGATTCTACGTTACAATCAGCAGTATAGCAATATTCATGCAACAGTACTGACGTAATAGCACTTGTAACCGCCGACACCAAAACAAATGGCGTTATTTATAGCACCCGCTTGTCAATAAACCAGCTTTTACTAGATCCGTGTATTTTTGCCGCGGAAGGGCGTCGAGCCGGATGGGGATCAAGGAAACATATTAGCGGTTTAGTTCTGACTATACTACGTCACGGCATATTAAAATAACTAAAATAACCTCGGGGCGGGGCCACGCACCAGACTCTCAGTCCGCGCGGCACCTTCGATTTCAACGACTGTACGAAGCCAAAAACTATTATTATAAACATATCAACTGTAGAAAATACACTAGTTTAGGAAAATAATGCAATGAGGCGACATGTTATTTCTCCGAATGTGGAACTGTCAAAGTGACGTTTAGTTTTTTAAATTTCGCGCCATGGCCATCCGCTTGAGTCAACGTAAACAACGAGTGGATAGGATAGCTCGGAAATAGCTTGAGGGCAATACCCTACTTTTGATGATCGTCATCTATGAAGTTCAATGTTTACGTTACGCTGAAACGTTTGATAGTTTTTATTAAAATAGAAACAAGTGGAAATTTATTTTAAACCTGCTTCAACAAGAGGGGCTACTCCATTAGAATATTTTTTTAATTATATTATCACCTTCTATATTTCTTATTTTTTAAGGTTTATGCAAAGTATAATGTGTCTGTATAGTGGTTCTTTATATATATATATATATATATTCTACTTAAAAATATACTCTATTAAATCGCTACCAGTGGGAATTATAGGAAGATATCGAAGTAAAACTTGATATCTTTACTTATTTTGAACCGATTTTAATGGTTTTTTTTTAATTATCTCATAGGCTTGCCTTTTGACTGCCACATCGCGGTTTCATTTTTTATTGAATAGGTGGTTTCTATTTAAATATTAAGGAAATAGTCTGCATCTATGGGTGACAAATTAGGGGATGAATCCCGTTTATTGCACAACTTGTGAAGTAAGTTGTATTAGTTGGTAAAAATATTAAAATGTATTGGTATTATGTATGTCATATAAGGCCTCTGATGCATTACGCGCTCTCTCGTTGGCAAACACACAGTTTTACTGTATAACATTATATTTTTTCGGGTGATAGGAGTAGGTATGTTTTTAAACATTTAATTTTTTCTAGCAGTTTAAGTGTCCGAAACTAATTTTCATGTTGAATCAGACAAGTTTGTATTAATTTAAATTAATAACTAAAAATAAAAACAAAGAGATTGATGGCTAACCCCGCGATGCGGGTGCCGTCCAACTCGATGTAACCTATGTAAATAAAAAAATACTAAAACATGTCCAATATTATTAATAAAGGAAATGCATAGACAAAAAAAAAACAATATCAACCTCAGTGATTAAATATAATTTAAAAAAATCTATGCGAGCGAAAAGGTGCGTTTCAATTCAATTCGTCTTTCAATCCTCTAAAGTTCTAACTCTATAATTAATATAATCGGAAGATCATGTCACGAAATGTCCTAGCGATTAAAGGCAGGCACAAATCTGTGCAAAAAGTTAGTTGGCTGGTTTGTAGAGCTGGATATAGTAAGTAGGTATAATGTGTGTACGGCGCGTGCTTCTGCACACGTGTTCCCAGCCGAGAGCTGGTTCCCACACTCGTACGCGGTCTGATTCATAACACTAATTTTATAATCATGCCATTCAATTTAGCTATCGCGGGTAACGCCGGATTTGGTCGTATTGAGGTTATGTCTATGAAATGATGATGTTTGTTTATTCAAAATTGTATTTTTATACATTGCCACTGGCCATGCTACAGTGAATGCACGTTTTACAAATTTCCCAAAAGGCATATGACACAACTTACTTCGAGAAACGAAGATAACTATTCAGAATAATATCAAAAAAAGGAAAGGTTCTTGAGTGGAGGCCGCGAACCGGAAGACGTAGCGTAGGTAGGCCTCCCACTAGATGAACCGACGACATTGTGAGAGTCGCGGGCATACAGTGGATGCAGATGGCAGGATGTCGTTCAGTGTGGAGGTTGAAGGGGGAGGCCTATGTTCAGCAGTGGACGTCTTCAGATGATGATAATATCAAACAATGCCACAACCACGAATAGCATTGTTTGTTTACATCATTAGCCACTATGTATAGCAAGCAGCGAGGCAAGCGGCAATTATCGGCGGCTCCGGAACCAGAGGTTGGTTACGGAACCGAGTTATAACTCTCCGGTTAAATATAACTCGCACCGGAGCATACGAGAGACGGCCATTGATACGCGCGTAGACGTATGTAAAACTTTTATATTTATATATATAGATATATAATATAATAGCAACCCGCCCCGGCTTCGCACGGATGTACGAAGGGTTCTACGAAGTATGAGAAAACATTAAAAAAAAAGATGAATGTAATCGGTAAAGCCGTTCTCAAGTTATAGCGTGACCAAGAGCAATAGGGGTTAATTTTTATATATATTAAGTTAAGGATCCCTAATTTTTTTGAAAATATAGTATAGCATATGTCACCCGGGGATAGTGTAGCTTCCCAACAGTGAAAGAACTTTCAAATCGGTTCAGTTGTATCGGAGCCTATTCAATGCAAACAAACAATCAAATATTTCCTCTTAATAGAGGTATATATATATGGAATACTTAATTTTACGATTAGGCACCAACTCGCCTAATGGGAAGCGATTATGTGGTCGAAGATGCAGCACGCTTGCTTATAGGAAACACCTATTCACTTTTTTCCTGTACCAGGGGGCCTTACGTATATACCTGTTATAAGTGATTCAGTTTGGGTGATTGCGAAAAACTGCGCTAATTCGAGCCAGTGGTTAGAGTTAGTCGTGAGCCCGTACCGTCACCTTTTTAACGCGATTCAATTTAACTGTCTACGGGAAATGACGTAAACCTTACCACGCGTTCGGTTCGGTTTGCGGTCGCGTAACTTCGCAGACACCTAAATTGAATCGCGATAAAGGCTGATGTAGTGTTGAACAGCAAAATCAAGATACTCGTTTTTTTATGGTACTGGGTGACGAGACGAGCGAAGTCGCTCGCCTGATGGCTCTTCACGCTTGCCTATAACAGCACAACGCCACTCAGAATTTTGAACTTCAACAGTTCAAAACCCTGGATGGTAATGCACTGCGCTCGTCACCCCGATGTATAAGATGTCAAATATCTGTTATAAATCACGTTTTTTTTTTATGGGAGCACTCTTATATAATTATTTTATTCTGTTTTTTAGTATTTGTTGTTATAGCGGCAACAGAAATACATCATCTGTGAAAATTTCAACTGTCTAACTATCACGGTTCATGAGATACAGCCTGGTGACAGACGGACAGTGGAGCCTTAGTAATAGGGTCCCGTTTTACCCTTTGGGTACGGAACCCTAAAAACCGACTTCACAAAATACCATATTAGTCTTATTAGTCTGATCTGAGTGTTATGATGTTTTGTGTAATTAAGGCCTGCATGTGACACACTTAGGGCACGTAGGCACACACAAAGAATATTTTCTGTTTTTCGTGTTAGTTTTCATTAGCGCCGGTGGCGTCTTTGGCGCCACAAGCGTTGATTCGGAAGAATTTCGGAAAAAGATTACCATAATTGCATGATTTGCTGTGTGTCAATTATCTTATCACAATCATATCATGTTAGAAAGGAATAGTTACCTATTTATAGCACAGAATGCAAACTTGGTCATTAATTTCGATATCTCATCTGTGTATTTACAGTAGGTAACAACTAATAACAACCCAACAATACTAACAACCTGGGTCTCAAGACAAGAGTGAATAGGCAACATGGGCAAGCGCACCCCATCTTAGACCGCATCGTCGCTTACCATCAGATGAGTTGTGGTCAAACGCTAGCCCATTAAATCATAAAAAATTATAATAATATAAGCTAACCAAAAATTTAAATTTCTTCAAAACTCCCTAGAAATCAGTATTCATAGAGTTCGACACCTGTTGCCGTCGCGTGCTGACCACAAGTCGTAGTCACTGGGCTTACTCCAGCCTTTAAATATTTAATGTCTTACTCATTACTTAGTATGGGTTTTTTGTTTTTTAATGGGTAAATACACAATATTTCGTAGGTTTTCGACAGTTCCTACTAAACATACATGCGATAAAAACCCGTTAAAAAAGTTTTAATTATGAATTTCAATACACAGTTTAACCTTTTCCTATTTGAATTAATAACGTACCTACCTACTTATTGTAATTCAGCGCTGCGTGCTGGTAGCGGTAGGTATCTACACTAAACTAGGAAAATAATGTATTATTATTTAAAACTGTACCTTCGACGAATATCAACTTGTTATTTAGGTACTTTTGACGAAAAGGTTATGTTTTTTGGATAAGAGCTTTAATTTGTTTTGGTGGTATGTATGTATTTTTTTACTGTGGGGTTAGTACGAGAACATGATGAGACGATGAAAAATTCAGTTTCCTTTTACGTCCGTATAGAAGCGCTGTTCAGTTTTTTATACATTTTGCTATCGTTTTCGGAACGAATAGTTTTTCGCAAGTGCTCGTACTAGGGCCACTGTTGTATTTTTGTGGATTTTTTGGTTTGTTTGCGGCCAGTCTTGACGCTTGTGTTGTATTTGTAGTGGCCTGTGAGAGTGCAAGCACTCCATAGAATATTCTCTTTGATAAAATAAATGTGTTTAAATAACTGCAACAGTATTTTTATGCCACAGTCTCAAAGAAGAAAATTTAAAATAAAGTTTCGTCCAAAAATCATGATTATTTTTCAGAGCAGAGCTTGGTGGCCTTCGGGGTAAGGTGCGGGGCGCGGACGGGCGGGCGGAGGTCGGCATTGACGTCACGCGAGCCAGCCAATCGCGGCGCGCTGCTCGCTCACTTAGCCCCTCTATCCCGCTGGGAGCCGCTAGCCGGGACCCTGCTGCCTCTGCACTCGCGACACATAATGATTAGCTGGCGAACAATAACCTCATAATGACATTTTGTATAACCTATTATGCTTCAATGACATCTATATACGAGCTTGCGAAACCGTAGAGCGTAGAGTTTGGATGCAGCGAACTTTTTTTATTTAAGTATTTTCCCGATGATGAGAAAAAAATAGCGATTAACTTTATAACATTTTTATAAACATCCGTCATCTAGTCTACATGTGTGTGTGTCTACACACACTGCACTGTCTACACTGTGTGACACTACAAAGTGTTCGAATCATCAGGAATTAAAATAACGTAAAATACACGTGATAAAATCCGTTAAAAGTGTTTAATTTCAATTACTTATGTGTTTATTCGTTATTTTCCCAAAAATGGACCAGAATTTGAGGCAAGATCATATAAGTTTGACATGTTTGCTCCGTTTACAGATACAAGCTCAATTTCGAAATACATTTCTCGACACATTTTCTCTCCAGCACACATCCATCAAACATCCTATCGAAGTTAAAAAAACTACAAAGCAAACCAAGCAAACACTTCTAAATTAGAGATCAATCAAAAACTTGGATGATGTCGTAAAAGATCAATGACGGCACAATGTCCATGACGTAGAGCAATACTGACAACATACGAAAAAACAAACTATTGTTTTTAAAAGGTAAGTTTACGGCTTATGCAAGGATACACATTCAGCCGGAACTAGCGCCACCTGGTGTAAACACTAGTATAAATAGACAATAGGAACACGTATAGGGCGTTCACTCTATTTAAGAAGCACAGTTAAACTGCAAATAGCAGTTTATGTTGCATTCTATTGCACATGCTGGCAGTAACGTGACAGAAATACCACAAATACTACTGATGTGTGAACGACGCCATAGTATAGTAGATATACAATGTATTGACCTAATCCCACAGACTCAATAAATAGAATTAGATCTCAACGTATTTCATAATGTGTTGCTAAGTATATTTTCTAATTCTCCGCCACAATAAGCTTAATTCCCCGCTTTCTGTGCTTCTATCAATTCCCCTCATGATAACGTTTCATGCACTTTCCAACCTCTTGGAACGATTTGTGCACGGTAGGAAGAATAACAAAAGGGATAATTATATTTAAAGCATTTAAAAAAACCTGACAAAAGTTCGTATAGGCTTAGGACCTTTTATAGACCGCCCGAAGGCCTCTGAAAAACCTAATAAAGTTTTGGTTTTGCCTTTCTCCGGAATTCCCCTCAGCGCTCTCATTGACATCATTAAAAATAATAATATCTATCTATACATATATTAAAAACGTAGAGATTAGAAAACTGTGATTGCGAGATATAAAAAACTAGCCGTCCGCCCCGGCTTCGCACGAGTGTAAGCTCGGCCTTCGGCCTCGCTACAAAATATAATATAGCCTATGTCACCCGGGGATAGTGTAGCTTCCCAACAGTGAAAGAATTTTTCAAATCGGTTCAGTAGTTTCGGAGCCTATTCATTACAAACATACAAACATACAAAAATAGGTACAAATCTTTCCTCTTTATAATATTACTAGCGACGCGCCCCGGCTTCGCACGGGTGTAAGCTCGGCCTTCGGCCTCGCTACTATGACCCGTTCCAGGAACACAAAATTTCATCAAAATCGGTCCAGCCGTTTTCTCGCCGTAAAAACCATCCTTGAACTTCAACGAACATTTAAAAAAAAGTTTTGGCCAAATTGGTCCAGGCGTTGTTGAGTTATGCGCTTACCAACACATTTTGCGATTCATTTTTATATTATAGAAGATTAGTGTAGAAAAAACATAGCAGCTGAACACGTTAAGACAGTTTTTAGAATTTTTGTCTGTTTGTTTGTGCACGCACATCTCCTAAACCACTGGTCGGATTTAAATGCGGTTTTCACAAATATGGTTAGCTATGACCAGATTGAAGTAGAGGCTATGTTGTATTGCGCAAAATCTACGTGTACGAAGTCGCGGACAACAGGACTAGTATTAAGAAAGAAACAAATACGCAGATGGACAAATACTTATACGACTTTAATTTTTTTTAAACTATCAATTCGTTAAAGAACTTGCACATTTTAGCATTAACAATTGGCTAGATTTTCAAAGAACAACAAAAATGAAACCAGTTTTTAAATGAAAAAAAAACCAGCCAAGTGTTATGTATAATATATTGACTTGCGCACCGAGGGTTATGTACCCACAACCACAACAAAACTCATTTTTAACCGGAACCGGTTTTTTTTTTAAAAGGACGTTCTATGTTCGTCTGTATGTTTTTTTTTCCTTTTGATTCGGTATCGTTACCGCGAGTCCGTCACATGCTTGGCTGGAATTTAGTACAATAATTGTCCTAGAATTTATTTATTAAAACTTTACATGAGTAGGTACATTCAATAATTTTATATCTTCAAACATGTTGGAATGTGCGAATGAGATAGCGAACGCACAAAGCATATAAAATAAAAGATCGTGAAGCGCGCGGGGTGACACGTTTACGTTTGAGCCTGCGCTTTGACGCCACAAATGAAACAGATAGATATCCATGTCCACAGATATACACAACGGTCCAAAGGTCTGTGTCCATGTCCGATTCAGGGATGCGTTTACGGCACTTATCCAGACTAAAACATATACTAGATGAACGTTAAAACACCCGTTTTGGGACTCCACGAGGTGAAAAATTATACCGGCGAAAATTTAAACTGCCCGTTTACGGGCGTCCGCTGGTATAAGTTTTCGCCTGACTAGATTAAATTTTATCTACCTTTTGAGGTCGCTAAATTTTCGCCTGCTGTCAGATTGACAGCTGTTGAGGAGGTTAAGCTGTTTTTGATAATATTTTGTTCGAATCTTTTTGTTGTAGATGTTTAAATTTAAAATAAAATTTTATATCTATGTAATGATAGATTGATATTTGATATTTTACTATTATATACCATTTTGTTTTACTATATTTTACTTGACATTTATTTATTATTGAATTTGACAGCTAGTATTGACATATATGACATAAAGCTATGACGCCGTTCAGCGAACCTCCGTTAGTTTAATTATTCACCAGTGAAAAATTCGCCGAGTCCGTAAACGCTCCCCAGTGCATGCATATAAATATTAATATTATCATGAACTTTTTGTGAAAATGTCACAGACCAAAAACATTTTTTGCTGACATCCTAAATCTATGGAAAATGTGCCCGTTACATGTCATTTTGATGTATATATGTCGCAGGCAAATTGTCAATGTCGTGAAATTATAAGTTCACCTGGTTAGATTAGGTTATATGTTTATAAAAAAACCTAAAGAAAAAAACTCCCTTAAAATCATAATTTCAGCAGTGAAATTGTAAACTTATGTAACTTATGTAATTGTATGTCATTTAACTTTAGTGAAATTGTAGTTTCACGGCATTGATAGTTTACTGATAGCGACATATACATCACACTAATATCATATAATATGTGAAAGTTTGGATGGATGGATGTTTGTTACTCAATCACGCAGAAACGGCTGGATGAATTTGGATGAAATTTGGTATATACATTGCTCATTTCCTGGATTAACACAAAGGCTACATGTCATCATCATCATCGTGACCGATTTTCATCACCACGCGGGTGAAACCGCTGGGCGCAGCTAGTTATAGAATATGTTTTAAAATGATGATGTAATTATAGATTTACTATACCTAATATGGTGAGTATATGCTTCACGAGTCCTGTATTACGTTCGCGCGTTTAAACATTTTTGAATACATAAAACGAAAAATGTAAAATGAAGAATTAAATATTATTATATCAGTAATATTAGTAGTTCAGTATATTTTTTTGTTCAGGTTTATTTTTAATTTTAGTTTTTTTATAGTGTGTGCCACAAATAAATGATCTAAATGATGTCTAGAGTCTGTTCAAAACGAGAGTGGACCTGGCCAAAAGAATTAGAACGAATTTTAAATGGCAATTCGCCTCTGCCACCTGAAAAATATCAAACTCTGCTATCATGAGCTATCACCGTGTTGTTTTGTTGAGTGAATCCAAGTCAACTCTCATTCTGAACAAACTCTACGTATGTACTTATGTCTAATATTTGTAAAAAAAATATACAAAAACAATAAAACTTTAATTTGGCAAATAAACGATGGAACTATTAAATATTTAAAGTGAACGCAACTTTATTTTCTGCAATTTAACAGCACAATATAAAATACATATAGCTTTATGAATGATGCCCATTGAGGCTCGAGATGGCGCGGGCGCGGGGCGCAGCCCTGTGACCCGGTCGCATCCGTGTCACGCGTGACGTCAGCAGCGCTTGGTGAACCCACATACTAACTACCATTTAATCTGCTATCGGGCACCAACCAAGGCAACTATCTAACTATCGAAGCATACTCCGATTTTTTAACGAAGTACCTACTTTCAGAGGTCCAATTTCATGTCAATAAAAAAAAAAAAAAATCTATAATAAAATGTTATTGTGCCCGAAGTAAACTTTAACCAGCTATATAGAAACTGGTATTAAATCTGCGAACTATCACTTAAAAAAATTGTGATCTGATTAGTCGGCGACTGCTGGCACCTTATAATACCAGAGAACTAATCGATAAGTTACATGCAAAGTGCGATTTCTGCTATTGCCTCGAAAGTTAATCATTCATTACAATCCTTGAAATTCTGTTTTACTTGTTACAATATCGAGTTCGTATTTTAATGTTTTTGTTTCCGCAACCGAAAAAAAGTAAGAGTATTTATTTTTGGCGCGCCTTTGTCTGTCTATCTGTGAGTTCATAGCACACAAACAGATTGACCGATGTTTTTAAATTGACAACTAGCTTCTTAGTTTGTTCTCGGGTTGTATTTGATTAAAAACTGTTTAGCTGTTTCAAAATTATGCTCTATTCCGAATTGGTCGAGGACTTTTTATGTTCTGTGCTAAGAAATATTTATTTATATTAACATACCAATGTCAAATTTGTCAAAATTTATAATTTACCAAAATCAACCATCGTCACGAAAACTGTGAATCAATGAAACCTAGACGCGACGTGATGAGATGACAAGTCTTTTTTGTACTTAATTCTAATGATGATTGCAAAACATAATATACGTAAGTATTTGAAGCGATTATGTCAGTAGATAGTTACCGTAATATTGAAATCAAATGGATAGTTTTCATCGTGAATTGCTATTGTAAACCAGCGAGTATTAGGTCAACTCTGACGTCACGGGTGGCACACTTTCAAAGTTTGCCAATCACGGGAACCCGACCGTGGTACAATTTTTCTACTCACTGTATTGTTGAAATGTATGGAAACACATCTGAGCCAGGATATGTCCTAAAACTGCGACCAGAATCACCGGAGGATGCAGCGTCCTATTAGCACACTGTGAATGTACTAAGATTCCCAAGTCGCCTGCCCAGCGTGGGGATTATGGTAACACCAGACAGGGAGGCTTTTGTTCATCAGTGGACCTTTACTGGCTGATGATGTGTGTTTGTGTGATGTGACATCTGAGAACTGAATTTCACGTTTATAAATTTAAATAAAAAATACGGTAATTTCGTTAAACAGTACGTGTCTTTTTAACAGCAAAAAAAAAAAAAAAAAAAGTTGGCCGACACGGGACGCCCGGAAGATGTGAAACATGACGGCATAAGAGAGCGTCATATCGTTTGCCGCAAAGGCATACCAGTCGGTTTTACTGCCAAAGTGCGCCAATAGATATTTCACATTAAAATACCACATTCAAATCGGCTTAATTACTTTGGAGAAAAATGGCAACAGGCCATTAAAACTGACACACACATTAAAAAGTATGTGTATGTCAAAGAATGTATGAAGAAGAATGTAATGTTAAAGAAGTTATCCCCGCATATCGCATACTATTTCATTATCTCCATTTCATCGTCAGTATAAATCGCAAGTTGTTAAGTTGGCGTACTTAATTGATGCTGTGGTTTATAATACCTAATATTTTTTTTCTTTAATTCTATCACATAATAATATCTTGCAGGTCCACTCGTAGCATTGATCAAAGCGTACTAAGTAGCAAAAGGTACTTTAAATATTAAGAGTGGGACAAAATGTCCCCAAATTCCATCATAGCGAATGATCATTGGAGATTTTTACTCACGAGTAGGCTGATATTTGTGGCTAAAATACATCAGATACCGTAGAAATAACCATTATGCACTCAAGAACGTCTACGACATGCTACGTCACGTGCTACGAAGACCTTGCTACATATATCGCCACGCAGTTGTAGCTGTAGTACTAGCTACGAGTATTGCAAAAAAATATATATTATAAAACGAAAGACATATTATAAATATACGAAAGACATATAAGACAATTTCTTAGTTTTCGACGTGTTCTATTGTTTTTTACTGTGTTTACTGTCAAGGTAAAATCGGCATCGTCAAGTGTTTCAACAACCGTAACGACTTTTACAACATGTCCAGTTTGGGGTCAGATGACCGTGTGTGCAAAAATGTTCCGAATATTTATTTATTTAAAGTAGAACATATAGAAAAGACAAATATTTGTAGTCGGGTCCACCCAACAAATAAGTATATTTGCTAAACTGAACCACTGATGACGTCACTGCACATATATTATCTGCACCATAACCACGGTTAAATTTAACAGAATGTCGACGCGTTCAAGGGTTGATAACCCCAGGAATTACTTTGAACACAAAAAGTTGTTTAACCGCCTTCAATCGCCTAATGCTTGCACAGGCTGTATCAAACTTGCGCAGGTAGAAAAGGATGCACGTATCGTTATATACGTGCAACCCTTCTCTTTCACGAGCGTCCTTATTCTATAGTGTGTAGGTTACTTGCATCGTGTGCAAGACGCATTAGTTTACAGTTTTTCATTGTCTGTAATTATGATTTGCGTTTTCAGAGTTATTCCCATACTAAAAGTTGTTCTTAATGATAGATACTATATGGACCCCTTTCGGTTTTACACCATTTCCGCGTAACCCATTATTTAAATTTTGATATACTTAATTAAAACGACACCTTTAGGGTATACTTATATATTGAAAATATATTATTTTACTAATATATTATATTATTTTATTAGTTGAATCCCGCGGTGCTACCTGCTATTTACCAGCGTTTTATCAAAAAAACCTGGGGAGAAAAGTACCAAATATCCGTTCTTTTGATGAACACTATCATCCTGACAAATTTAGTTATGATCTTAGCCGTTTAGTCGTGAAAACCGAACTAACAGACAGAGAGACAGAGTTACTTTCGCTTTTATAATTTTAGCTAGGATTCGTCTTATCCTGAGATATTGAAAGCGACAGAAGTAATTACCATAAAATTACCTACAGGCGAAACAGAATTAGAAGAAGCTATTATAGCTAGGCAAAAATTATGCGAAGTGGTTATTTCCGTCGTGTGTACAAGAATACTATAAGTGCCGATTGCGGCAGTAAGGACCATATATATAGCATACATTTAGCTTTTTTTTTACTATATATATAGGTAGCATAATTTTTTTAAATATAATTTTAAAATGCATGTTAAAGGGCTCACGAAAACAAGTCAAAGAAGTCTAATCCCAATGGGCATAGCATTTTATGTTATAAACGTCATAAATTTATTGGCAAATAACATAGCTGATGTGAAGATGCATCTCTACCTCATTTTGGAATGGCATTTTATTTTTTATGAGATTTAATTCAATAATAGGCCAATTTGGAAGTTAATGGAATTATGATTTAAATTTTAATTGTGATTGTAAAATAAGAAAAAATATCGATTCTGTTAGTAAATTAGTCTAAACCTCACTAGTTTATTGTAAAACGAGGATTGCCATTTTTCTCTTTAAACGTAAGACTGTATTGTTTTTCTTCTAATAAATGCCATCAAAGTTATTGCTTTAGGCACAGGGTTTAGGTTAACAAATATCACGCGCGCGGTGTCAGCTCATAGCTACAATAATGGCTTTACTCAGTGAATATTATCGTTAATGGAGAGACAGACCGTTATACAGATTATACCGACTTTTGTTGATGAAATTGGATGAATAACACGCTCTTACGCTAGAGATAGATCGAGATTGTCTTTCGGCGCGTTTAATTTCTGAAAACTGTCGTGCAGGAATCCATTCCGGGATAAAAAGTATTGCATGTGCTAATCCAGGATATAAACTATTTAAACATCAAAATTTTAAGCAGTTTATATACATTACAAGTGTGCCCCGCCCCAAGAGACGAGTGCCATTTCGCTTTTGGCATTTTGGCGTCTCCTGTTATCTATCGCCTAGAGCGACCGCTTTTATTGCTTTACCCTACGACCAGCGCTGCCTTGGACACCTGTTTTTTCAGGGATACTGATGATAAACTATCAACAATCCATACTAGATAGAAGAGCAGTTGTGAGCTAGCCAGGATCCTTACTGCTTTCTGAATATAGTGCAATATTAGTGCGATATTTTAGAACAGAGTTGATATAAATAGAGCTATTGTGAGCGTTGTGTTTGATGACCCACATACGCGCCATTGCCGAACTTTAATAGCCAATATAATTTCAACATTATTGACTTTTATTTGATTTGACAAAAATAGAGCGTAGTCCATTCTAACTATATTATAAATTCACTTGATGGAATTTGCAAATTGAATATGAGGGAAATTAGAAAGGTATCCTCATTTCTTTCTTCAAAATACTTTAATAGACCACTACTTTACATACATGAATGCTACCGGCCAAACCCGATTTAATTTTAACCCGACTAGTTTTTCTGAGGCTTGACAGGTCTTTCTAAACGCTTTAGGATAAACCAGTTAAGCCTAGGGCAATCAAGTCTTATCTTATCCTATATACATCCTATAATCGGCATGCTCATTGTTTTGTGCAATGTAGGTAGTTTGATAAAATAGTTTTTTTTTTTTACTGCTAGTCTGTGGAATGCGCTGCCTGAATGGGTGTTACCCGATAAATACAACATGGGTGTCTTCAAGTCAGGAATGAATCGCTTTCTTGTGGGAAATCTAAAACATAAAAGGGAGAAAGAAAGCGAGAAAACTTACTTAGTAGAGTAAAACATAAATAATTGATCCCTATTGTTCTTGATACGACGAGCAGAAATATACTATAGATTCATTAAAAATAAACAGTTTTTATATCTAATACAATTTGTTTTATTATTATTTATTAAATAAGTTTAAAGGGAATTAATTATATGTTAAGTTTTATTTGTAGAGTTATTGTGTATGAATTTGTTACTGGTTGCGCTTGTACGCGGACCCTGTGGTACAGTTGTGCGAGGCGTCAACATGGTCATGTCTGTGGTCTTAATTTGATATTTTTATTCATAATTATAAAAAATTACATGTCGTCAAATCTACACTAATATTATAAAGAGGAAAGATTTGTACCTATTTTTGTATGTTTGTAACGAAATAACTCAAAAACTACTGAACCGATTATAAAAATTCTTTCACTGTTGGGAAGCTACACTATCCCCGGGTGACATAGGCTATAATATATTTTGCAGCGAGGCCGAAGGCCGAGCTTACACCCGTGCAAAGCCGGGGCGGGCGGCTAGTACATTATACAATTATAAATTACATTAAAAATTAGGTCGTAAAGACAATATTCTTGTTTATATTAATGTCATTTGCAGAAACGATTAAAATGATAATGGAGGTGGAGCGGGTATGTGATACATAATTGTATTTCTGGTTTAATTGTATTGCTTTTTATTTTTGCACTATTCGGAAAACTAACAGCTAAAATTAACAAATTATAGTAGGTAGATAGGTAGGTAGATAGTAAACACAAGCCATAAAAAGTTAATTTGTCTATTGTTCTTTTTAAACATTTTATTTTAATAAACTATGTCGGTCTATTTGAAAGACCTCCGAAATTTATCCAGGACCATTTATCTCATATTTACTGTATTAATTAGCAGCTGTTTGTTTATCATCTACTAGCCGTCCGCCCCGGCTTCGCACGAGTGTAAGCTCGGCCTTCGGCCTCGCTACAAAATATAATATAGCCTATGTCACCCGGGGATAGTGTAGCTTCCCAACAGTGAAAGAATTTTTCAAATCGGTTCAGTAGTTTCGGAGCCTATTCATTACAAACATACAAAAATAGGTACAAATCTTTCCTCTTTATAATATTAGTGTAGATATATATATATATAAATCAATTGCTGTTCGTTAGTCTCGCTAAAACTCGAGAACGGCTGGGCCGATTTAGCTGATTTTGGTTTTAATATGTTTGTCGTAGTCCAGGGAAGGTTTAAACGGCTGAACCGATTTTGATGAAATGTTGTGTTCCTGGAACGGGTCATAGAAGCGAGGCCGAAGGCCGAGCTTACACCCGTGCGAAGCCGGGGCGCGTCGCTAGTATTATATAAAATAAGTCTCGTTTAGAAATACTTTTCTATCCTAGAACGTACACGTCCACACTCGACCATTTTACATTTGAAAAACGGTCATTAAGCTCTAGGAAGCAACTACCACCCATTCTGCATTCCGAAACGGAAACACTAATGAGCCAGCACTGAGGCACTGCCATCTTAATACTATTCTCTTCCTACAAAAGCGACTGCAAGTGCATTAATAATAAAATAGCGAACTTATACAAAGGCTTTATAAATAATAGATTAAGTAGGCTGGCTCGTAGACAAACTTTGCTATTGTACTTGTGCTCCGCGTCTTTTGTGATTGTGCATTCACTCGGGATTTGTGCTAGAGTTACACTCTACAGTCCGACCAAGTTAACCGTACAGTTGAGTGGTGAGCTGCTATCGTATTCTCTGAATAAAACTAAACCAACCAGCAACCCGTAGAGAATTTCTAGTTCCTTCATTTGACCAAATGAACAGGTAAGTTTGTCACACATGTTTGACACTAACTTGCACTACTGGTAGTAGTGGTACGTGTGTTACATAGAACGTGGGCAGTTATCTGGATGTTCAGTAAAATATTTATTAATTATGCTAACAGGAAGACTGTGGTACCGCAGTCTGAATTTCATTAAATTTGTAAAACCTGGTTGATACAAATAAAGCCACTACGATCGGTCCAAGCATTTATTTGCGCTGACTAACTTGTTAGTATTAAACCACGTGTTTTAAAAGACCTAGTATTCAATGAAAGGTCACATGAGGACGTGCAATAAAAAAATCTTCCTCACTTTACATTTCGCCATCCTGTCACATATCCAGTCTAATAAACCTCCACTATCGAAACCTCGTTTATCAAAATTGGGTGTTTAGGCTGTAAGTGGGATTATACCAGCATAATTACATACACACGTTAGGTACAATACTCTGGCTTTGCGTTGTTGGGTACATAATATAAAAATGCCGGACAGAAACTATAAAGTTATAGATGTTTCTTTATTCCTTCTTTTGCTATGGTTGATAGTATTGGGCCATTCTACTTTAAATTAGCTACTAAAATAATATGATCTTTATTGAGATACAATATGGGACTGCAAAGCTAGACGAAGCCGCGCGTTCGTAATCACCTTGATAAAGACCGCCGATTGCGGTTGAAACTACAGTCTGAATACAGGCTTAATCTTACACGAATAATTAAAAACAGAATAATATGGAAGTGTATAATATGGAACATGATGCCATCTATAGAAACAACAACATGACAACAAATCAACAAAAGGGTATTAAGATGTGCCCACACCTGACATACATAACGAGTGTAAAGATCATCAATCTAGGTAGGTACTTAGTTTAAACAGTGGTAAAAAGTACGAATTAAATGAAGAACAAAGAACGTCTATATTATATAACTAGCTTTTTTGCCCGCGACTTCGTACGCGTAGATTTTCATATAAACCTTCAATCCTTTTTTCTTCCCTTAATCCGGCCTTGCGCAAAATAACATAGCCTATACTTCAATCTGGTCATAGCTAAGCATATTCGTGAAAACCGCATTTAAATCCGTCCGCATTTTCTTCCAGGGGTGTAGGAGATGTGCGTGAACAAACAAACAAAAATTCTAAAAACTGCCTTAACATGTTCAGCTGCTTATTTTAAGTCGCCCTGTGTGAAGTATTGATAGAAGCATAAAAGTAATAAATAACACCGTCAACAGTTTTCAAATCAAAAAGATAATGTGACCACAGTGCAGAGCATGTTTTGAAATTTTCTTTTTGTCTAAACCATTAAAAGTATATCATGTCATGTCGGGATGATATACATCTCTGAAATTTGACTGTCCAGTTTCGCTGGCGACGGAACCCTGACATAATGCTTGTCTTAACACGCTCTTGGCTAGTTATTTCTTATTTCGCGTGCATTTGTATGTATACCTTGATTAAAAAGCCATGAAATGGAACTACTCTATTTATCTGTTAAAATATCACAGTAAAAATTAAATTAAATTATTTCTATATTCTTATTGCAAATATACACTGTATTCTTCTAAAAGCTAAGTTTATATACCCTGCATAAAGGGTGCAGCAAAGACTTATGTAGTGGCTGTTCACAAAACCAGACCACAGACATAAACATATAAATTTAAGTATAGTTAAATCTATTACATAAATATATATATATACTATTCAAACTTAACCTAGGGTAAAGTAATTTTACAAAACAAAAAAAAAACATACTTAGTGTGATAGGTTACTTAATTATATATGAGATGATACAAAACTTATGACGCTACTTTCTTAACTATTTATATATCGATATTTATTTTCTAATTATTATTTTCTAAAATTTATCGTCAAATAAATCTTTTATCTCGTAATAACATTTTTGGGTTAGAAACTTACGAAGTTGGTTCTGAAAAAATGTTATTATTTCTTTCTTTCTTTCTTTCTTTATTGCGTCAGGAATTTTATTGTATAGGTTTATTTTCATGTACAAAGGGCCTTTTTGAATATTTCTATTCGCGGGACTGAATTAAAATAGGATGCGGTATATTTTGTGTTTTAAATGCTAACATAGAATAAAACCAAGAGAATGTAATACTCCTACTCCATGCACTGGAATGAACCACCAAAGAGGTTGTAAGGCCTATAACATTCTTGATCTACACGTTCATTCATCTAAGAAGGTTAAGGAACCTTTTTTAAATTTAAACTGATTAACCGAATGACAATTGACAGTTTCAAAATTTTCATGGCTATGTCAATAACATTCTCTTTACTTTGGATCTCCTTGCTTGAGGCTATGTGACGATCCTCATATTACGTTTCGTGTAACGAAGAAATAAATCATTGATTTTTATTTTCGTTTATGTAAAAATAAAGAACTAAAATAAATGATATAAGGTAGCCTATGTTTTAATCTGGTAATTTCTAAGCATATTCGTGAAAACCGCATTTAAATCCGTCCAGTGGTTTAGGAGATGTGCGCGGACAAACAAACAAACAAACAAACAAACAAACAAACAAACAAACAAACAAACAGACAAAAATTCTAAAAACTGTCCTATCGTGTTCAGCTGCTTATTTTAAGACGACCTGTGTGATTTTTTTTTTGTTATCTCGCAATTACAGATTTTTTTATCTCTACGTTTTTATTATATGTATAGAAGATTACTAACAAACCAGCCCTTGTCATCATTTTACTTTTACTGTGTTTTACACGTGAAAGAACTTTATGAAGATTCTGAGTAACATTTTTAGCTCAGAATATCCTGGCTTCTGCTCCATAGCAGCTGTGAATCGTACCCAAATCGTACCAGTCAGTCTAAAATTAAACACAAACTTGGGAACATTTGGCCAGTTCCTTGAACCACTTCCGTGTTCTATTTCCGTCCCAAATTTGACACACCCCTTCACGTGTATCGAAGCGAGAGGGGCTGGGGGGGGAGTGTTGTTGCACAGAGGGGGGCGGTGCAGGGCCCGGGAGGGACCATTGACGCGCGTCCCTCAATGGCATTGGAAGTGGGTCATCACGGGCTGACGTCACGAATGCCCTACATACGCCGGGCGTAGCCGGATCATGCCTCGCCATCGCTGCTTCTATGATTTTTCGCCTCGCAAGAGCAAGGAGTTCTATATTTAGAACGACAATAAGCGCGTGGTAAGGAGTGAGTGATAAATCGTGTTTGGTTCTTGACGGTCTCCGCGCGTTCTCACTAATGTGGCACTGTGCGAAAAACTAGGCAAATATATGTAAGCATCACTGGCTGGTGTGGATATTGTACGGAATAATCTCCACGTTGGTGTTGGCGAAATTAGCCACTTCCTTTTAATAATTTAGAGTAGACCATAAATGATTTATCATAGCTACTTCACAACCCTCGTATATTCCCAACAGCCCCAAATTTAACATAAATAGGCACAGCAAAATAAATGAGAACAGACAAAACGAATTAATTGAAACAACACGAACAAAATTAATTTCGTGCAAGGAGACTCTAGGGACGGCGAGATGGTATAGATGATAGGTTGTTACGTGCTGTCCCACAGGACACAGTCTGCGTCATGGGTCAAGCGAAACTTGTACCTACAGAGCTAAAACTAACCTAAGTTTTTAATAAAAATAACAGGCCAAGAGCGTGTCGAGACACGCATATGGTAGGGTTGCGTAACCAAAGCCATTTAATTGCAGCAATAGTTCAGAAATTGATAATTATAGAAAAATTCGAACGAACGAAGCTCTGTGGACTTTTTTCATTCAGCTCTTTATTAAATTTGTGCAGCTCGGAGACAAAAAAACTTTGTCCGAGTATATGTGGAGTGAATTCATTGCACTACGCTTTGATCAATAAGGACATATATATATATATATATATATAGTCCTCCTCATCGATTTCGATGACGGCGACCCAGGTGAAGGACATATTAAAGGTAGGTATATAAATGCTATTATTATTAAAGGTATATAAATGCTAGTGTCTTTAAGTCACGAGTGAATTCTTCTAGGCCAGCGTACTCTATCGTAGACAGTATCTTAGCTTCACATCAGGCGAGCTGGCGGTAAAACGCAAGCCTATGCCTAAAAAGACATTTTGTTAACCAAACATGTGAACTAGTGTAAATTGATTTTTCACAAAATCCCCGATATAATCGCTGATAATCTTCAAACAGCTGAACATACATAAAAATAAATGTTAAAAAAATATGTAAATAATATGAATTCTTGAATCATATATAAAAAAAAACTCTCTAAGTGGCATCGTAGCTCCCAAACGGATGAACCGTTTTTGATTTTGTTTATTTTTATTTGAAAGGTGAATTGATCGATAATGTTCTTAGGTATACTTCAAGAAAATTTGTTTTGCCGTTGAAGAAAATCAACTCTTTGGACGAGGCCTTTTAAAATTTTAATTAGTTTTTATATTAGGTTTTTTATTTGAAAATTGATATATATGTAGTACGTATAAGCATTGTCAATTGCGTGATAATGCCGCCAGCATACTGAGTATAATGCCAACTGGTAGTGGGCTTGAGCATTTGGATTGTCTTTAGATCTTCAACAGTATATGTGCAGTCTAATTGTTATTTTATAATGGGCCAAGTAGTTTAGGTTTCGAGCGTTAATTAGCTTGTATTTTTTTCAAATAATAAATGCACTTGCCCGTTAAAAACATTAGTTGCTTGCTGTTACGGTATCATACGGATCGAAGGGTTGAATGGTTACTCCACAGAACTCAACCAGCCTGTATCAACCGTTGTAACGTTGTCCATTCCGCTCCCACACGTCATGTTATCTTGTAAAAGTGCACAAAAGCGGGCCCGCACCGTCGGAACTGCGGATGAGCATTGTCTCTGACACAATGTCTACGAGACATTGTCTATGGTACATTGTCTATGCGCGGCATTGTCGGTCGACGTGTGTCTAGATAACGCCGTCGTGTTGCCGCTACACCTAACGTTATTGTTAACGAGCCGTTGTGCCGTTACAACGAATGTGCCGTTATTGTGCCTTGTTGTTTAGCTTATTGTTTAGTTGAAGAGTTTTGTTCTTACGACATGTAGGTCTGCATGTATGCACTGTCAGGTCTACTTAGATATGGAAGTTTTGTTTTGTTTGAGTTAATAGAGTGGTTATGAATATAGTTGTCCTGCCATTTCCTTAATAACTGTTGAGTTAATATCGCTAGGGGTCTGTATTTTTCAACATGAGAAGACATTTGTTTTGTGTTGGTTGTTTTAGTGTAGCTTTTATACTATTTCCATTCGTTTATTTGCCCTGACATCTGCAATAACATTGTAAAACGCTGAATAAAAACATTTATTTTAATATTTTACTTAAGTATTTTGGGTACCTGCTTGCAGTCTTATTTTTTAAAACCTAGCGAAAATGGTCAGAATTCGTGGTTTTCATTGAATTTTTACAATGCTATCACAGCTGTCAGAGCAAATAAATGCTTGAACCTAGTTTAGTGGTATTTAGTTTTCAACATTAGAAGATTTGTGTTTTGTTTTGTAGTACCCAGTATGGTGTACGAGATAGATACTTTGCTTCACGACTACTAATACCATACGCATAAAAATATCTAAAGATTTTCATCAAAGATGTATCTATTATCGAATTAAGTAATCTAATTGCAGCTTTGATTAGGTACGATATCTTTGGTACCTTATGAACGAAAGATAGTACAAGGCTTTTATAACATTTTGATTATAAACAAGTTCAAAAATTCACACACACACATAAACCCCAGCACTTCAAATTACATTTAAACTAGCTGAGCCTGCGGTTTCACGAGCGTGGTGATGCAAATCGGTGATGAGGATGATAAAGAAAACTAACCTATGTGTTAATTTTATTACGGAAACTGACGTGGTTTTCACACATTTTATTTATATTACACGGGAATGTATTATCCAAATTTCATCCAGCCGTTTCTGCGCTAATGACCGCCTTTTCTAAAACTTATAATTTCTGAAATTACTAACTGTAAGAAAATATATAGAAAAATAAAGTATTCAGATCCCTTTTATATTTTAACGTGTGTATTTTTAGTATAATTCTTGATCAGATGTCCGTGGTCAATCAGTAATAAAATCGCGTAAAGCTTGAGAAATTTTCTTAAGCTTTTCGTAATAGCTAATTTAATTATGTTTCTTAAAATATTGAATGACGTGGAAGCAAGCTAAATAGTTAACTTATATTTTTGTATTCGTTAACGAAACGATATCAATATGGAGTTTCGTCGCGGCTTTACTCGGTATCCAGCAGAAACTAAAAAGTAGTGCCAGTACATTAATTCAAGTACAGTTTAAGTTACTTCCATATGAAAAGAAAAATTGAGTTAAAATATTTTGTTTATCACAACATTTAATATCAAAACTAATTATTTTGTGCAAAAACATCATAGATGTTATCTATCTATACATATAATAAAAACGTAGAGATAAAAAAATCTGTAATTGCGAGATAACAAAAAAAAAAACACACAGGTCGTCTTAAAATAAGCAGCTGAACACGATAGGACAGTTTTTAGAATTTTTGTCTGTTTGTTTGTTTGTTTGTTTGTTTGTTTGTTTGTTTGTTTGTCCGCGAACATCTCCTAAACCACTGGACGGATTTTAATGCGGTTTTCACGAATATGCTTAGAAATTACCAGATTAAAACATAGGCTATCTTATATCATTTATTTTAATTCTTTATTTTTACATAAACGAAAATAAAAATCAATGATTTATTTCTTCGTTACCCGAAACGTAATATGAGGATCGTCACATAGCCTCAAGCAAGGAGATCCAAAGTAAAGAGAATGTTATTGACATAGCCATTAAAATTTTGAAACTGTCAACTATGTCAACTGTCAACATGGTCATTCGGTTAATCAGTTTAAATTTAAAGAAGGTTCCTTAACCTTCTTAGATGAATAACCGTGTAGATCAAGCATGTTTTAGGCCTTAAAACCTCTTTGGTGATTCATTCCAGTGCATGGAGTAGGAGTGTGGCGTACTCGTACTCCTTGCGCCAACCTTCGTGAATTTCATTCCAATTTTCCACGACGTGTGGCGCTGGGGCGCGAAAAGAAAAAAATAAAAGAACACCGATTTTCAAATGGAATTGTCATTCGCTTTTTCTAAGATTTGTCTAAGATTTTTCTTTGCATTAAATTTATAATTTCTTTCGGACTCAGCTATTTTCTTCCATTGTCGGTAGCTTAACCCTCTCCTTCTATATAAATATTACAAATCCACTATAATTGGTGACCACTGAATGAACCGTATACCACCGACAAAGGTCAGAATGCCGCTAGATCGTACTGATAGCACTGCGGCTGACACGAAGAATAAAGATGATGACAATGTATTCCGAGTTGGCGTGCGAATTCCACCGTTTTGGCCCGAGAAGCCGGCGATTTGGTTCGCCCAGATCGAAGGCCAATTCGCGATTTCCAACATCACTGCAGATAGCACCAAGTTCTACTATGTGATTGGACAACTTGACCCGCAATAGGCAGCTGAAGTCGAAGACATCATCGTCAACCCGCCTGTGACCGAGAAGTACGAAAAACTCAAGCTGGAGCTAATTAAACGTTAGTCCGCATCAAGAGAAAAAAGGTACAGCAACTTTTAACACACGAGGAGCTAGGTGATCGTAAGCCTTCTCAATTCTTACGTCATCTACGACACCTAGCAGGCCCCGGAGTTCCAGAAGACTTTTTACGCATGATTTGGACCAGCCGCCTACCGAACAGCACGCAGACCATCATTGCTTCGCAGCAGATGACGTCATCACTCGATGTGCTGGCAGACCTAGCCGACCGCATACATGACGTTGTCCCTGGGTCGCATCTACATCCAGTACCACACCGGGAAGCTCCAAGCTCCATATTACATTCTCATGGTTTTATTCTATGTTAGCATTTAAAACACAAAATATACCGCATCCTATTTTAATACAGTCCCGCGAATAGAAATATTCAAAAAAGGCCCTTTGTACATGAAAATAAACCTATACAACAAAATTCCGGACGCAATAAAGAAATAAATAAATAATAACATTTTTCCAGAACCAACTTCGTAAGTTTCTAACCCAAAAATGTTATTACGAGATAAAAGATTTATTCGATGATAAATTTTAGAAAATTATAATTAGAAAATAAATATCGATATATAAATAGTTAAGAAAGTAGCGTCATAAGTTTTGTATCATCTCATATATAATTAAGTACCCTATCACACTAAGTATTTTTTTTTTTGTTTTGTAAAATTACTTCACCCTAGGTTAAGTTTGAATAGTATATATAATATTTATGTAATAGATTTAACTATACTTAAATTTATATGTTTATGTCTGTGGTCTGGTTTTGTGAACAGCCACTACATAAGTCATTGCTGCACCCTTTATGCAAGGTATATAAACTTAGCTTTTAGAAGAATACAGTGTATATTATTTGCAGTAAGAATAAGAATATAGAAAAAATTTTTTTTTACTGTGATATTTTAACAGATAAATAGAGTAGTTCCATTTCATGGCTTTTTAATCAAGGTATACATACAAATGCACGCGAAATAAGAAATAACTAGCCAAAAGCGTGTTAAGACAAGCATTATGTCAGGGTTCCGTGGCCAGCGAAACTGGCCGGAAATATACTTTTAATGGTTTAGACAAAATGAAAATTTCAAAACATGCTCTGCACTGTGGTCACATTATCTTTTTGATTTGAAAACTGTTGACGGTGTTATTTATTACTTTTATGATTCTATCAATACTTCATACAGGGCGACTTAAAATAAGCAGCTGAACATGTTAAGGCAGTTTTTAGAATTTTTGTTTGTTTGTTCACGCACATCTCCTACACCCCTGGAAGAAAATGCGGACGGATTTAAATGCGGTTTTCACGAATATGCTTAGCTATGATCAGATTGAAGTATATGCTATGTTATTTTGCGCAAGGCCGGGTTAAGGGAAGAAAAAAGAATTGAAGGTTTATATGAAAATCTACGCGTACGAAGTCGCGGGCAAAAAAGCTAGTAAGAAATAAAATCTTGGACAACATATTTCAATATTACGCTTAGTAATAATAAAATGTTGATTGAGCGAGTGAGAGAGCGCGTAATGCGCCAAAGCGTTCTTAATAAGTAACGACAAAAACATAACCTTATGAAAAATAAAAACCGAAATGAATGATCAGTTTAGTTTACTTAGATTAGATGAATACTTTCGTAGCTGTGTAGCACTGTAGAGGGGCCTGCGTAGCACAACTAAAGAGTTGCGTAGCACCGTAGTAGCTCCACGAGCTACGGCTAAAATTGCAACAAAACGAAGAAAGCTTTGTTTAATTTTAATAACGTATTAGAATAATGTTCGTTGAGTAAAAAAAAGTAGCACTATAGAGGGGCCTGCGTAGCACAGTTAAAGAGTTCCGTAGCACCGTAGTAGCTCCACGAGCTACGGCTACGATTGTGATAAAATGAAGAAAGCTTTGTTTAATTTTAATTACCTATAAGTATAATGTTCGTTGATACAAGATTAAAAATTAAGTGAAAAAATTCCATAAAACAGATTACAAATTATTGATGAAACAATTTAACAAATTTTTCGGAGTTCTTACCCACCGTCCACCTCCTGAGATCACCTGGGTGAACCGTAGCCGTAGTCTAGAAACGTCATAGCCAAGCGGGTCTTTTAGACAGACGTAGAGGGTAAATATTGGTTTATTCTGCTCCACAGAAAAGAGAAGGGTAAGAAAAAATTCTCTCTTCAGTGTTCTGCTCCGACTAAAATGGTATGGTATATAATTAGAACATATTTTTTATGAAATCAAAATCTACGTTTGTATACCCAAAATGGCTACATCTGCAAACCCTCACTTCCACAATTTTTTGCTTATACTTCAAATTTTTTTTTTACAAGGTGTTACAGAATGGTGAAGTATTAACATAAGTGTGTTGTCAAATTGAATAATAACTTATAGAACACCAGTTTACAAAATTCGTGAGAAAAAATGGCGTCCTTATACCAAAATGACCGATCACGTAGTGATCTACAGGTTGTTCACAATGGTGAATAGATCAACACCATTATAGGTATTAATACACCTTTATGTAACACCCTGTGAATTAACCGTAAATATATTCATAATTTTGAAGTCGTCTGTTTTGAATATAACTAAAAATACGTAGCGTCAATAATATAATTTGCTGTTTCATATCCATGTTTGCTTGTTTGATGGTTTGCAAAAAACAGACAACATACTTTTATTTAGGGACAACTAGTAGACCCCACGGTTACACCCGTGTCGCCATTCTTTGAGGAGCCATATCTTTACGGAATGTAAAATGTTCTAAGTCACTCTTTAGCCCTCTAACTATATGAAGAAAATCACGTCTATCCGTTAATCACTTGCTGCGTGAAAGAAGAACAAACAAACTCTTTCGCATTTATAATATTAGTATGAATTATATTTGGTTTCAATTAGATAAAGTTATGTACAGAGAAAAACCAATTAAACTCTTACTACAAAAAAAAACTATTAATCCGCTACCAACCAGTGGGAATTGTTCCCAAAATGCTGGCCCCATTACCACGTTGTATAGCAATGCACACTCTTTGAACAAAACAGTGGCATTGTGGTCACGAGTTATAGATTTGTACGGCCTCCTAATAGGCAAAACATGATACAAAGCGATTAATAAACACCTATTGCGCGTGCGCTTTTAAATGAGTGTATGATTTTACTCATGTTTTGTGCAAAAATTTGTCTTTAATTTTACCAGACGTGATGACAAATCTTTTACTATGATCACTATCATTTTGTTGTTTCTAGTTTGTTAAAGAAACCCGCAAGAATAAAAACTGTGTGTAAAAAAGTTTTTAGTTGTCTCTTGCCAAAATTACAATGAGGAGATAATGTACCGCTAAGCCGCTATTAATTAAAAGCTTACGTTGCGCGAGTGTGAATTTTTAAACTTGTTTATAATCAAATGTCATAAAAGCCTTATACTATTTTTCGTTCATAAGGTACCAAAGATACCTAATGAAAGCTGCAATTAGGTACTTTTTGCTTAAATCGATTATAGATACATGTTTGATGAAAATCGTGAGATATTTTTATGCGTATAGTACCTATTAGTAGTCGTGAATCAAAGTATGTACCTTAATAAGTACCTACTATAGGGTAGGAACACTAAGGTTATCTTCTAACGAAAATGTGGTAAGTTGTTTGGAAGATATGGTGGTTGATTTTGTCTAACGAAGATGTCAGATCATGCTGAAAGGTCTGCGGACCGCTAACTTTAAGACCTCGACGGAAAATTGCGAATTGTTGAACATTGTTTCTGAACATAGCTTTGTCAGTTTAAAAAAATTGAAATATTAGAAGTAAAGTACAGTAAGTGTTTCGAGAATTTATCTTGTATCATTTGGCGTAATTTTTGTTTGATTATAGGTATACTTTCTATGTCGTTGCAAGATGTTATAAGGTGCTATTTGTTCCCGTACCATGCAAGAATAATTCGTCATGATCACATACATTGAGAAAAGGTTACGTATTTTCATATGCGTTGTAGAGAAATTACGAAAAAATCGATATTCATTCGATCTACGTCGCACGGTAAAAGCTCCTAGAATCAAAACAAAATGCGCAAAAACAAGATGTCCTCCAGGTCGCGGTCGGAGGCACGGAGCACCCTCGGACCAGGCGGCACTCACCACCAACGCCGGTACTCGTCCACACACCCTCCGGGATGCAGCCCCGCCCCGCTCCCCTCCCCGCGCACGCCCTTAGAAAAAACCTCTTACAAAACATATCGATCGATATGCTCCCAAATGTTTGCTTGTTTCGCCTCAATGATGACTTTTAACTGATTCGAGTGCACCTTGTTGTCATCGCTGCACACCTTCTAAACTTACACATTGGATGGAGTTACCCAAGGGCGAGTATCAAGGGGATCGCCGGCGATGTCCTTGAAAAATTGAAGTGCAAGGCTCTGAGCGCGCGGTGCGCACGGCAACGGGCAAGGGGCAGCGGCGCGGGCTGAGGGGGGAAGTGGAGCGTGCGGCGTGCACGTGCTGTGCGCGCGGAGGCAGGCCGGGGGCGGCGGCGCATCGATCGGCGGACACGCCCGGGGCGCGCGCCCCGGCCGGTTGCATAACGCGCTGGTCGCGCCGGCGGCGGCGGCGGCCCGCGGGCGCGCGGTATCGACGCGCCAGCGGGGCGCATGCGCGACGTCGTACCTTCGCAGCCGTAGCCCTGCCCGATGAGGCCCCACAGCAGGTCCGAGCAGTGGTGGCAGTAGGTGGGCTTGTGGAAGGTCTTCTTCGCGAAGGAGTGGGTGCGATGGGGCGCGGGCGCGGCCTGCGCCATGGCGGGCGCGCGGGCCGGGCCGGGCGGACGCGCTACTCATGCCGCGGCGCCCAGGGGCGCGCCGCGCTCTCCGAGCGGCTGTCGCGGCCCACCATCGCGGCGCGTCTGCCGCTCGCGCCCAGCGCGCGCCGCGCACGCGCCCGCCCCGCCGCCCGCCCTCGCCCGCGTGGCGCGCGCACTCGCCCACCGCCCGCCCGCCACCCGACCGACACAACCTTCGCACACCACACCACAGCCTATCGATTTTCATTTTATCTTTAAAGAAATGGACTTTCTAATGCTGATGAATGCATCAAGAGACAATGCCTTGGCATGTTACTTCATATTCGTTCCTTTCCACTCCTCCTATAAGAACTAACAGCCAAAGGAACATAATCAAGGCATCCATTCTCCGAACAAAGGTCTGGCCCATCGTAGAAATGTTTCCAAAATACTAATTAACGGTATGGCTGCTGTTACTCCAAAATAAAATAAGAATATAGAAACAAATTATCTAAAGTGTGAATAACAGATTAACCAGGTGGCCAAATAACAAGACCTACTTTAGAGAAAGTAGACATGTAAAAAACGATAAGGCTATCAATGTCTAGGTTCAGTTGTTCAAGAAACGAATGAAATTCTTGGCCTTCAAATAAATAATATATTTTCAAAAATACAAAAATTAAGATGAGAAATAAATGCACGCGTGGATAAGCACACGTCTTCGGTCGCGCGTGCGTGGTGGCGCCTCCAATAGAAACCCTCTTGTTTACAATATCGAAGAGTCGCAGCATCCGCCCGAGCCACCGCCGCCGCCGCCCGCCCCACGACAGTCGCACCACGACCACGACACTAGGTACATCTCATACTGACCAAGATCTTCCCAGCTATGCACCCCTCAGCTATGAGAAAAGGCTCTACTAAATATATGAAATGGATCAAATGGATAATTCAATGCGTGTAAATACTATGATAGCTAGGCCACCACTTTTACTTTGGAGGATTTCTACATGTTTTATGGTTCTGCCAGGACGAATCCCACCTCATGAACATGCCTCTCGTCACGTCACTAAAATAGAGAGAAATCTACACTAGGTACAAAATATTATAACTACTAGCGTTAAAATTGAGAAATCAATCATTATCATAATCAGCCTATAGGTACTAGTCCACTGCTGGACATGGGCCTCTCCCAATGCACTCTCGGCCCTGGCTTTTCTCTTCCAGCCACTGCCAGCCATCTGACGTATATCGTCACTCCAAGTCTCATGGCGTCCTACTCTAAATTTGCCGATTCGTGGTCTCTACTCTAGAACACGTCTACCCTAACGGTTATCGGTTCTGCGACAGATATAGGTAGTAATAATAGTCTTTAAGGGTCGGCAACGTATCTGTGATGCCCCTGCATGGTGTTACAGTATCCATAGCCGACGGTGATCGCTTACCATCAGGCGGCCCATTAGCTTGTTTGCCATCTATGGAATAAAACACAAAAAACTGGTCAAGTGCGTGTCGGACTCGCGCACGAAGAGTTCCGTACCATTATCTATAATAACAGCAAAAAAAATGTCTCTTGTATGTTATCCCTTAAATATTTGTTTTATTTTAATATAATGAATATATTTATTATTTAACATAATATTTTCTTTTCTTTTAGACACAGGAGAGACTGGAGTTATAATTAGGAAATACGTATATATATATTTATATTCATTAAAATATCATTTTAATATAATTATTTATTTTTAAAGTGAATATATAACTAAATATTCTATGAATGTTTCAAGCGTCTACCTGTTGCCGTTATCAATATCGAGTAAAAACTAGCAAAAAAATCACGTTTGTTGTATGGGAACCCCCTTAAATATTTATGTTATTCTGTTTTTTTAGTATTTGTTGTATAGTGACAACAGAAATACATCATCTGTGAAAATTTCAACTGTCTATCTATCACGGTACATAAGATACAGCCTGGTGACAGACGGAAGGACAGCGGAGTCTTAGTAATAGCGGTCCCGTTTTACCCTTTGGGTACGGAACCCTAAAGATGAATGTTACTATGTAATTGGATAATGCCCAATCGGCTTTTTAAAACTTTCACTTAGTGACATTTTGATGTTTAAAAATGTTGAAATGGGAATGAGATAGCTAGCATTGTATAATAGGTGAATAGATCTTCTAAGTCTGCGTTTCTTCATCTTCGACCACATCGTCGCTTACCAACAGGCGAGTTGGTGGTCAAACGCGGACTTATTCGAGTTTAAAAAAAGCTAGGCTCTGGTTGGGCTGTGGTCGAAGATAGCAACAATGCTATCATGGAGTAGGAACTGATGAGCACATGACGTAGCTGTGTTTTTCAGCAACGTCGGTTGCCTGATATTTTTTCGCGATTTCAGAGTTGCTCCCATTGCAAAAGTTATTCATCACTAGCGACCTGCCCCTGCTTCGTACGGGTGCATGTAAGTTTTATTATAGGTATATGTAAACATTCCGTGAAAAAATATCTGATGGTGAAAACCGCATAAATATCCGTTGCGTGGTTTAGGAGGAGTTAGCGGATATACAGACAGACAAACGCGGAAATCGACATATTTTATATTATGTATCATCTCTTCTCCCCTTTCAGCGTAGTATACCCTTTCCAAGTAACCTTTATACAACGTGTAACAAAAAGGTGTGGTTATACGGGTGTAGGTAGGTACCTATATGTATGTACCTCAGAAAAAATAAATAAATGGAAGCGTTATACCTACAGTTTCCCCCATAGATTTAGGATGATGGATGGTTTTTTTGTTCGTAGCAAAAACAAGTTTTAGGTCTGTGGTTTCCCCTCTAGCACTTACAACCCCCCTCGGTCGTCCATTCGTATACATTTTAAACACATCGTTTGCAGTTGTGTGCGCTCAATGTTGAAATGTGCGTTTGTTGAACTACTTACTAAGAATATGTCAGTGTGTGCAATACGTGTTTACCTTCGCCCCTTCTGTTTTTGGCAGATTTTTCGTTACTACCTTGAGTTATTAAAGGCAGATCTAAACTATATATTGTAAATTATTATCAAACGTGTACTCATGAACAACGTGGGACTCATTCTCATTCTCACACTAAATCTCGAAAAAAAAAACCTTCCTCTCTGCATCACACATCCCACATCATCAGCCAATTAACGTCCACTGTTGGACAAGGCCTCATAGAGAGGGGTGTTGCCATAATCCCCACGCTTGGCAGGCGGCTTGGGGATCGCAGTATGTTCACCGAGTTCAGTATGTGTATGTCCTACCTGCATACGAAGTTCAAATTTGACAGGGTTTTTAACGGGTGTAGTGGTCCGCTATGAAAGGATTTTGGGAAATAGAAGAATCAACAGGGGCAAATGGAGGTTGAAAGTATACGCGTAGTACGAATTGCGTGTATCAGCTACTTTAAATACGAAATGTGTAACCAAGTTGTTGGTCGTTTTCTAAAGCAAAAAATAAAACATCATTGGCCAAAACAAAAGTACGTAGACCTTACTAGCCAAATACCATTACGCTGACCCCCTAATGTCCAAAGCTTCAAAGTTAAGCGTATATTTGAAGTGCTGTCGGCGTGAACGAGTGCCTTAGAGCGAGGGTGATGGACCAAGGGTGATGCCGCGCTATTTATAGCTCAGCTGGCCAGGGCGGGCGGCCGTGTAGGTTTTCCGCCCGATTAGGCGCCACCCGCGTTACATGCACCCTCGGCTACGTAATAACTGTTGTTGAATCTATGTGACCTGTGTTTGCTTTATGTAGAAACTATTACTTTATCTACGATTGGACATGCCCACGCGGAAACTGGTCCAATGGTGCTGGATCAGAGTTTTTAGAGCATAAGATTTATCTAACCTTTTTGTCGTTCCTTTTAAATTGTTCGCATGGAAATTGTTATCTGGGGGGCTACCACAGCCTCAAAAACATTTTTATTACGGGATACGGGAATAATGGCTTTGTGGCTTTAGTACGAGCACTTGTGAAAAAGTTATCGTTACGTAAACGATAGTAAAATGTATGTTTTTTTTACAGCGTCTCTATTGGACGTGAAAGGAAACTGAGTTTTTCATACTATTTGCTATTGTTTACGTAAAGATAACTTTTTCGCAAGTGCTCGTATTAAGGCCACAGGATCCTCATTCGTATTTCGAACAAAATTGTACAAGATTATTGCGTTGCAGTACTTTTATCATCAGGCGCTTAAACTGCGTACCTACTACCAGGGGCCTTACCCCTAGCTCGAAAAGTTGACCCGCGTAGGTGTTATTTGTCTAAACGGTACCATCAACTACGAAAAGCGGTAGTTATTTGATAGCCGCCAAGCTTTGCTATTTTCGCGCACACACGCATAGTACAATAGATTTACGTTCATTCAAGTTAGACGCTTTTAAACGATGCAGTTTAAATGAGTTGGTTAATTTTAGGTACCTATCAAGTACCTACTAAAAGTTGGCTCGCAAAAGTGAAGCTAGGGGTAAGGCCCCTGTACCTACTACCTATATACGCATGGTAGACAGCAATTGTGGCAATTTCGGCGTTTTTTGTCGATACAACCCATACCTATATATCATGACACGAAATATAAGCATTAAAATTTTTGGCGACAACAGAAGCATTGCATCGCTAACTCAAGCGGGACCTCAGCATGTGGATGCCTTTTTAAAAAACGTTTTTATGTTAAAAGGCACATACTAAGGATATTTACATGACGTGATGACAAGCACATAAGTCATAAACAAGCCTTTCATAACGGTGGTTATGTTGGATACTTATTTATCACAGAGATGACACGTTTGATGACTCCACACTCAATGCAATGCCATCCTTTTTAGTAGGTGCCCAAATTAGTACCTACCTACACATAGGTAGTAGGTATAGTTAGCATTAAAGTCTGGAGCGGAATAGTACCTACCTAATCTGTGCTGACTGTAGGTATGCATTGATAGAATAAAGACTTACCTACAACTTGCCTTCTAATGTCTATCCTATTCTAATAGGTACCTAGGTATAATTAATATTCCGACGTCATCGAAATACTTATATAATAATAATTATCCATTCTAAATATTCTAATAGGCTCGGTCACACGTAAAGCGGACGTAATCGTAGAGAACGGTAGAGAAGAGTCATAATAATATTCGCGATAACGTCAACCTTGGGTGGCTTTTTTTATCAGAATTAAGCCAAACACCCGAGCTTAGGTAGTTAGCGAGTAATTTCATTATTCTAGCGTCTAGTAAAATAAAATAAATGATATTATCGTGAATATTGCGTTGGAATTTCACAAAACGGCCGCTAGTCACGAAACCTTTGGAATCCGGCCGGAGTCAATACTCGTTGAATAGTGAATACTTGTTTCTGAACGCATCCTACCGTGTCACTGGCCGAGCGCTGTCAAAATTTAGAAAAAAAAATATGACTGAAGAAACCCGGAAAAAAACTTTTTTGGGATTTGATTTTAGTACTCAAAGAGTAAGTTTATATATTTATTTTGTTTTAATTCATTTGTTTTTGTTGAACTCTTATAATCAGTGCAATCGTTTTGACAAATGAGTCAGTCTCATGCTGCTAATTAATGCAAATAAGTTGTCGTTTATAAAAGGCATGAATAGGTTTTTGAGACAATCTAGTAATTACGGGATATTATTAATGTAACTAGCACTGCACATTTTATAAGTAGTATAGAAAATAATACAACGCATCATTCATACAATAAATGCTGCAGCTGCGGTAAGAGTTCATTGCATTACCAAGGTCTTGCTTGAGTGACTTAATTCAAACTTGACAATGGCATTGAAGTTCACACACAAACTTATAATTTCTAGGTATGTAAAAACAATGTTTTTTTTAAAAGTTGGGTTACTGTCTTGTATTATAGTAAATAATAGTTAAATAGGTTGGAAATCTTTTCTTAATATTATATTTTACTAAACTTTTTTCTGTATTAAAATATTTAATGCACCTCGTAATCATCATCGTACATTTCATTCTATCATGTTCCCAGTGTTGGGAACACAGGCATTCTCTCAGAGAGAGAGTGAGAGATTCAATGCACCCAATTTATTTTGTATTTTTTAACACGAAAAAGTCCGCGTTTGACCACCAGCTCGCCTGTTGGCAAGCGACGATGTGGTCGAAGATGAAGCACGCAGACTAAGTAGATACCTATTTACTCTCGCCTTGGAAAGGCCCAGATTATATCTCTCAGGAAACAAGGAAGCCAGCAGGTTGTTCCAATCCTTGACTGTACGGATTAGAAACAGAATTGAAACGTTTGGTACGTATCCAAGGAAAGTCGACAATGTATGGGTGGTAATGGGCCATTTTCCTACTTGTCCTGTGGTAGAAAGGAGATGGTAGGATAAGGTCATGTAGCTTTGATGCACATTCTCCGAAATAAATCCTATAGAAAATTGACAGACTCACTACTTTACGGCGGTGTTTTAGACTGAGAAGTTTCTTAGCCACTAACTTCTTTTCTCATATAATCTATTGATATCATAATTATTGTGAATTATTTGATTCCAGTTGAAGGCGCTGGTTATTGGAGAAGATTATGGGGTCTTGCACGAGGCAGAAGTTGAGTTTGATGTGGACCTCCCAGAGTTTAGGTAAATTATTCAGTCCAAGTCCATACTTCTGCTCTGTTCAAATTGAATTGTAGTGCAATTTGTATTATAATAAGCTATGGGTGTAAATCTGGACAATAAACTATTTCATTTCATTGTACTTATACATTGTACTACTTGTAATAAAGAACATACTTTTGTTACCAAAGGACGGCGGGCGGAGTGGTGCGCGGCGTGGCAAGGGGCGAAGTCCTTGCACCACCACTGCTGTGGGTGAAGGCACTAGACATGGTGATGGACCGGCTCGTGGTCGCCGGCGTCGACTTTCAAGCTGTGGAGGCACTGTCGGGAGCTGGACAGGTGTGTGGGAACTGCTGGCGTGAGTGATACTCGACATGGTAACGGTTCGCCTCATAGTTGCCGGCGCTGACCTAGGAGGTGTGGTTGGGTGTTGAATAGGTGTGTGGGAATAAGAATAAGACCATAGTTCACCTGATGTTTAGTGGCAAATCTTGTCAAATCAAGCTACCGAAACAGATAACTGAAAAAGAATCGGTTTCATCAAGGAAAGCGTATTCTATAGACCGCATCATCGATTAACAACAGGCAAGGTGGCAGGCAAACACAAGCCTATTATTTACTCTGCTGGAGCAGCAACCAGAAGTAAGTCTTGGCCTCTGATGCAAAAGAATGCCATCAGTCCCAGTCTCTCGGCTGTCGATGATTTGATTCCACCCTCTCCAACTCTTGTTTTCTCTTTAGACTGGACACAGAATATTGCGCATAATTTTCCTCTTCGCCACTAAGTTTATTTAGAGTTTATCTTTCTTTTTAAGGGTTGTCCAGACCTCACATTTTTTTTTAATTCTTTATTTTAATTCTTTATCACAAAGTTTACTCCATAAGTTTGAAATCTTATGGTGTTGATTGCAACTGTGCACCACGCTACTTAACAATCGTCGCTTTACATCACTTAATATGTTTCAGCAACATGGTTCAGTGTGGTGGTCTAAAGATGCGGAAGCCAAGCTAAGCAGCCTGTCACCAGATGACTTCCTCCATACACAGTTGGCAACCGTCTTCCTCTGCGAATCTCCTGTTTGGATGGACTCCAGCACTAGCGCCGACTGTCGCGCGCTGGAGGAGGCTGTCGGAGGACCAGAGGTAACAATGGAGTTATGGAGTAAGGAAGCAACAGGGTCGATGTGGTGGTTGAAGCATCACAGGTCGAACCTTTGTTGGCACAGCCTTTGTTCTAAACCTAAATTGGCCTTCGATTCCTGTATCGATGAATGTCGTTCAGTGTGTAGGTTAAAAGGAGAGGCCTATGTTCAGCAGTGGACGTCTTCTGGCTGATGATGATGATGATATTTATCGATCTAGCCCACGTTCTTAGCATGCATCTTTTCTGGGGACTTCACCCAACTAACTAAGCCTTCAATGTCTTCAATGGTAGGTTCTTAATTTCCAGTGTAATTTATATATGCTGAACAGCTTTAAGAAAAGAGATGATTGCCCATGTGATTGCTGTATGACCTTTTATATTGGTACATCATTAACTCATGCGCTATGACGTATGTACTTCATCTTCGACTACATCGTCGCTTACCAACAGGCGCGTTCGTGGTCGAATGCGGACTTATATGAGATAAAAATTATCAAATCTCAGGCCACTACCAGTATTGATCAAGCAAGATCTGCAAAAACTAACCTAAGAAAACAGAAACTCATAGGCCATTTTCATAACAGGTGCTGGCTAAAGTCACCGGTTCCCGAGCATACGAGCGCTTCACCGGACCCCAGATCCGCAAGATGCACCGCACCAAGCCGCGCGTCTACCAGTCTGCTTCGAGAATATCGCTGGTCTCATCCTTTGCATGCTCGTTGTTCCTGGGGAAAATAGCCCCCATAGACTTGTCTGATGGATCCGGCATGAATCTACTTGATATCAGCACCATGAAGTGGGATGAAAAGGCTTTAAAGGTATGACTAGAAGGTGGTATTTAGAAAGAATAGGCCCTGTGCTTTGAATATTTCAGTGATTATCTGTTTTAATAATCTAAATCTTATACACTACCTTACAGTGATATCATCCGTAATTAACTGGTTTTACCTATGAGAGATTTATTTTTTATATTTATTTATACGAAAACCAACAGCTTTTTACACAAAAATATACAATGAAGAAACTATCAATTACATTATATGGCTTACTAATTAAAAACCTTTTACACCTTCAGGCTTGCGGAGATGAGAATCTAGAAAGCAAGCTGGGTGCTGCGGTCCCGTCTGCTACCGACCTAGGACCTATATCCCCCTACTTCGTGGAACGGTATGGTTTCCGCCCTGAATGCCGCGTCGTCGCGTTTACGGGGGACAACTGCTCTGCTCTTGCTGGTATGTATCAACTAAATTTATTAAACTTTGAAATTGTTGTCTTTGTGAAGATGCCACATCAGCAATAGCGTTGCTATCGATTATAATCTGCAATTTTCAGAACCAACCTTAGAAAACTCTCAAATTGATCATCATCATCAGTGGAAGACGTCCACTGCTGAACATAGGCCTCCCCCTTTAACCTCCACTCTGAACGACATCCATCTGCATCCACTGGATGCCCGCGACTCTCACAATGTCGTCGGTCCATCTAGTGGGAGGCCTACCTACGCCGCGTCTTCCGGTTCGCGGTCTCCACTCAAGAACCTTTCTTCCCAAATCTTAAATTGATGCCTTCTATTTATTTAGTCATAGAATGGATTCGATAGAATCGACGCCAGTTTTGTAGTCAGCAGTTTTTCCTTGTTTTTTTTTCACTAAATTTTTCATGTTTTTCTTTATGCAGTAGAAAATTACATACATATGTCCACACGAATATTCATCCAAATCTGTTAAGCTGAAATAATAATGAAAGCTGATCGCTTACATCTCATGCAAAACAAATTTAAGTTATATAAATAAAAGTCCCATAAAGTAAAGAGGTACTTCATGATATCAGTTATCATTATTATATCATATCACTGTATTTTCTTAAGACGTATCTCGAGTGATAGCGGCGTGCCTGCTTATCAGTAAATTACGCTGTAATGCCTATATTATTACTTATCCCCTCGAGATAAATAGGTGTGTAAACATGGCTTGGAATTACGTAAGATATGTTTTTAAATTGGTGTTTTTACTGCAATTTGAACCCTAGGATTATTTATGCTAGGGTTCAAATATGATTATGATGATCGATGGTAGCCGACCGGTAGCTTTCGCGCTGTACAATCTGACGGCACCCAGTTCGATTCTCGGCCCAGCAATAATAACTTATTTAGTACATAAATAATGTGCAGTTTCGATGCCATCGCTCAAAAACGGTGAAGGAAAACTTCGTGAGGACACAGGTATGTCCAAGAACCTCAGAAGTTCAAAGACGTGACATTCACCAACATGAACTGGGCCAGCATGGTTTTTTTTTTTATTTTTTATAAAGATCTTTATTTATCATAATTAATTAAATTCTAACAATACAGACACGGTCTTATGTAGATAACAGACAAATATATTGACTACTTAGGCTACATACACCTCTAACAGTCATTTAATAACTAAAAGTTACCAGCATGGTGGATTAGGGCCTATTCTCACTCTCCGAAAGAAGGCTTGTGTCCCAGCATTGGGAACATGATAGGCTGGAATGAAGTGATGATAAAGGTAAATCTCAATTGCAATCAATATAAAAAACCGACTTCATCAGAACTGGACCATATTGGTCCCATTATAAATGGGACCAAATGGAAAGCACCAGCTTCCATATAAAAAAAGAATCATCAAGATCGGTTCACCCAGTCGAAAGTTCTGAGGTAACAAACAAAAAAAAAAACAGTTTTATGATAACCTCCTTCTTTTGGAAATCGGTTAAAAACAGCAATAAAGGCTTATTTTATCTATACAGAAAAAAGAAAATAATATAAGTAACATTTTCTTATACCTAATACAATTCTGATATGAAACTTAATTGAACTATTCTTCGCCTATAGCAGCAAGTATGCTTGCTTACCTTTCGACATTCACATCACATCACATCATCAGCCAATTAACGTCCACTGTTGGACAAGGCCTCCCTCATAGAGAGGGGTGTTGCCATAATCCCCACGCTTGGCAGGCGGCTTGGGGATCGCAGTACGTTCGCAGTATGTTTGCATAATTTTACAATACACTGAAACCGCCAGGTGGCGCTACTATTGCAAGGATAGGATATAAGGCATGCCAGCAACTTTTTTCACCAGAATCTTTTGGCGGTAGCATTTAGGCTAAATGGTCAGTATATATAAAAAAAACAGCTTTCGTTTGACCGCCAATTCGCCTGATGTTTAGCAATGTTGTGGTTTACGATGGAGCACGCTTGCCTAGAAGAAACCGATTCACACGTGATTTAAGACATCCAGATGGCAGCGCATTCCACAGACTAGCAGTTCGCACAATAAAAGTGGAATCAAAGCGCTTCGTACGGCTTCATATCATTCTCCCCACTGCTATTCTAAATACAGCATGATCTTAAGCTAAAAATATTTACATTCTCATCTAGGTCTCCGATTGCGTTCTGGCTGGGTGGGCCTCAGCCTGGGCACGAGCGACACACTCCTCCTGGGACTGGAGGCCCCCGCCGCGCCGCCTGAGGGCCACATCCTGGTTGGTCCCACCCCCGACGCCCCCTACATGGCGCTCCTGTGCTTCTCTAACGGCTCGCTCACCCGTCAGAACCACAGAGACAGGCTGGCGGGGCCCAACTGGGAGGCGTTTAATGAATTGCTAAGGTCTACGGTCAGGGGCAATATGGGATATATGGGTGAGAATATATTCAGTACTTACTAGTTATTGAAATAAATAATCTATATCTTCTATACATATAATAAAAACGTAAAGATTAAAAAATTTGAAATTGCGAGACAAAAAAAAACAGGGCGTCCTAAAAATAAACAGTTGAACACGTTAAGACAGTTTTTAGAATTTTTGTTTGTCCAGGCATATCTCCTAAACCTCTGGACGGATTTAAATGCGGTTTTCACGAATATGCTTAGCTATAACTAGATTGAAGTATAGGCTATGTTATTTTGCACAAGGGCCGGATTAAGAGAGGAAAAAAGGGTTGAAAAATTATATGAAAATCTACGCGTACGAAGTCGCGGTCAACAGCACTAGTAAATAAATATTCGGGACATTTTTGCACACACGGTCATCTGACCCCAAACTAAGCAATGCTTGTAATATGGCTGCCTATTAGCTATTGTTCAGGGAGAGGGAAAGAGTCGCCGTCGCCTATGGATACTTGTAACACCAAAGGCATCACAAATACGTTGCCGACCCTTTAGAACTCCATTAACTCTTCTTATAACTTCGATTTCCACACTTGTTCTCACATACATTTCATACTTGCTATAAACAGAAAGTCTGACCAGGTATAAGGTGGAGTTTTCTGATCTGAGCGGCAGCAGAGCAACAGCAGCGGAGGGGCAAAAGCAGTAACCTAACTTATATAGCACCCTACTCCCGTTGTGGCAGTGCTGCCAAATCAAAAAACCCATTCGGTGCTAAAACAACACAGAAAGCGCTAGATCTAGCGCCCAAAGCCCAAAAATGGTAACACTGCGCTGTGGTCGCTCAGCTGCCTTTAAAGGTCTGAAACACGAAATCAGTTTATAACTGCGGCTTCAGGCTTTTTGTGGTGTTCGTTTTCAGGTATTTATTACGACACTGCGGAGATAGTCCCTCGCGCAGCGCCGGTGCGGCGGGTGGAAGACGCTGCGGGGCGGGCGGCGGAGCGCCCCGCGCCGCAGTTCGAGGCGCGTGCGCTGCTCGAGGGACAGGCGCTCGCTCGGAGAGTCCACGCCGAGGACATGGCCTTTAAACTAGGTATTACAGTCTTAAGTATACAATTGTAAGTATAAATAATTATCACTTTTAAAATGCGACTTCTCATTTTTTTTTAAATGAGCAAATTCGATTACTTGGATGTTCATATTGTTATCCAAAAGACAAATGGTATTTCGATTTAAAAGCCAAACTACTGAACCGATTTTTATGAAATTTCTATAGGATTAATCTAAAAGTATATCCTTTTAATTAAATAATTAACAATATAAAAAAACAGACTTTACAAAAATGTCAGAACTTGACCAAATATGCGCCCACTATCCCACAGCGCGTGCATTAATTAAGGACTATCGTTTTTAGAGAGCGCATGCCTGATTTAGTACTGAGGTGTTCCGACAGATGTCTCTTATAATAATTTTTGTGTGGAAATGACTTTGATTGTTACATTGTAAAAAAATTAAACATAGTAGAACTGGACCAAATTGAATGGGACCAAACGGGGAGCACCAGTTTTCAAATAAAAAAAGAATCATCAAAATCGGTTCACCCAGTCGAAAGGTTTGAGGTACCAAACATAAAAAAACAGTCGAATTGATAACCTCCTCGTTTTTGGAGGTCGGTTAAAAAGAAAGAATTTTTCAAATTGGTTAATAAGAGGTAAAATAAAAATACAAACAAAATGAGAACCCTTTTTGAAAGATGTGAAATGTAAAAAATGGAATAGGTAATAAAAGAGGGTATTTTCGTTTTTAGATGAATCATCTCGGATAATAGCGACGGGCGGCGCCGCCGTCAACAAGGAACTTTTACAGATATTCGCAGACGTATTCAACACGCCCGTCTATGTCTTGGTAAGCAAAAATACACAAACCAGAGATTAACCAAATACAGGGTTACGCATATACCCTGTACGCTCCCGGCGAGCGGATCGGCACGCCGGCGCCGCGGAGGACGGCAGGCAGAGTACAGCGCGGCGGGCGTCGCGGCGATGTTTATGGCCCGGGGATAGGTCACCCGGGCGTAGGCTTGATTGTTGGCCCTGACTCCCGCCTAGCGCCGGAGGCGCGGGCGGGTGCGCAGGGCAAGGCGAGATGTGTTGGGCGCCGCGCGCACGCGTTCGTAGCTGACGTTAGAGGTCAACGAACTACCTACTGGTAGTTCGTTGACCTCTAACGTCAGCTGATATTTCACTTGCATTAGGGTTAGGTCAGGGGATAGCAAATTCCATAATAATTTTCAGCAGCTTCACATTTATTATATTATACTCCAACGTTACATCTAAATAATATTAATTATATATATCTATCACACTCTTTTACTGTTGTTCCTACTACCTGATATCAATTATTCTTTTAGGTTTCTTTTTGCGTCTTGATGCCGTGATGCATCATCCAGCTCTCTCGCTCCCCACCAACCATCCGTTCGTCGCGAGTCCACACAGCGAGCTCTGATTGGCCGATGTTCCTGATTGGCATTCATAAATCTAGTAGGCTTTGCAATTGAAACGGAATTCAAAATATAAAACATTACATTCTTTTTGATCGGCAAACTCAATAAAGAGTATCAATATGACATTCGTGTAATTTAGAAAAATAACTGAACTGATATAATTGTGTGAATATACAAACGAATTATATACATTGCGAACATTTCCCTTACACTTTGTATGTTCTTATTGTAGGAGCAACACGGTAACGCAGCATTGTTGGGTGCAGCGATACGAGCTGCAGAAGTTTGGAGCACGAAAACTGGTGTCAAACTACAAGGTATGCGTTACGTTTCATTGTTCCATCCTCGGCCACACCGTCGCTTACCATCAGGCGAGTTGGTGGCCAAACGTACATCTATTATATATATATATATATAAAATAAAAACGCATTAGTCATAGAACTGCACGTCAGAAGTGAAAACTTAAGTAGTAATTCACCTATTCTACGAGAGATGGCGCTGTTTGAAAATAAACGGTACAGCGTGACGATGACGCAAGTTCCATGCTTTTTGTTTACCCAAAAAGTGCTCAACGCTATTTACAATCTGGGTGTTTTAAAGTCAAAAGTGAATCGGTTTCTTCTTGGCAAGCGTGATCCATCGTAGGCCGCAACATCAGGCGAGTTGGCGGCAAAGCGCAAGCCTATCTTACAATAAAAAAAAATAAAAAAACAACGCGCCTAAAGAAGTTTTCATTTCAAAAAATATACTAAAACTGTGCATATTTATTGTAATTTTTTTGAAGTGATAGTTTCTTTAGCAGCATTTAGCGATTTTTGGTAAGGACAAAACTTATGGATTCGCGTTAACGACATGCTAATGTTTTTAAATTTTCATCATCATTTTGTCTTTTTTTTGCATATTACAATCTCACACAATTTCGTTCCTCAACGTTGTTGTTCGTTGGACACTTAACTGCAGCAGCACTTAGCTGCTGTTCCGGATTGAAGGGCAATGTTTTCAGCTAAATTACAGGGCACACAGAGATTTCACATCTTATATCTCGGGGTGACGAGCGCAGTACATTGCCATCCAGGGTTTTGAACTGTTGAAGTTCAGAATTCTGAGTGGCGTTGAGCTGTTATGGGCAAGCGTGAAGAGCCATAAGGCGAGCGACCTCGCTCGTCTCGTCAACAGTATCACTAAAAAAAAACCCGCCTATATTCGCCGTTTTCACCAAAGATCCCTAAATTTTGGACCCCTAAAAATAAAGTATTCTTTATTCTTGAAAATGTGTTTTTAGGTTCTGAGCCGACAGTATCCCCTGTGGCGACTCCTTATCCCGACCACGACAAGATATACTCGCCGATGCTTGAACGTTACAGAAAACTCATTGAAAACATACCCAAGTTGGAGTAACTGCACCTGTCATGCTAAAATCATTCCGTTACAAAACTAAATAAAAATTAAATATAATAAAAAAGGACGCGCCTTACAGAAATTTAAGTTCTTCTGGCGTCTGCCATGCTTCCATATCTACCATGAACAACAAGGTCTGATATTCCAAAAGTGACACAAGCCTGCGTCACTATCCAGTTGCCACTTCATTGCAACAAACACGGAAATTGGGAAACAAATCTGCTAATGATCTGTGAAATAAAATACAAAAAGCACTTCAATGGTAATTTTGTTTGTCTGCTCAAGCGAGGCAATAAACACGAATATATTAAACATCGATGACGTAGGCTTGTGTCACCCACGTGACCTTTACGTCTCGGAATATCATACCTTGCGGAGTATATTATTATACCATATATATATAATATATTGCAACGGAATATATTACAACCTGCCAGCTTTCTTAGAGATATAATCTGGGCCTTTTCAAGGCCAGAGTAAATAGGTATTTTCTAAGTCTGCGTTCATCGTCGACCACATCGTCGCTTACCAACAAGCGAGTTGGTGGTGTAAAGCAAACTTCTTCGCGATAAAAAAAAAACTGTCAAGCGAGTGTTAGCTGTCAAAAGTGTCAAAACCAAAGTTGCACATCACGTGACCTTGTTTTCCATCCCTTATATTAGAGAATTCTTGGATTTCAATCATTATTATGAGCGTAAATGAAAGTTGTATAAAAGAAGTCATTTATAAGATAATTTGACCTGAAGTTTTTGTAGAAAAGGTGTTTTTGCGTGAACTGACAAAGTTTGTTTTTCACACCAAAACGTTGCATTTTAAATTCAAGTTTCACGTCTACAAAAGCTCGTAGTTGCATGACAAAATTGACATTTGATGTAGTTTTGTCAAGTTAAGACATTCAGTCATTCCAACTTTATTCTAAGAGGATATAATAGACTGCAATTTAATAGGCTTTTTACACTAAGAGCCTTACTTAAAAACGTTACTCAAGTTGATCTATGCATAAAATTGTTCCGTCTCGTTTCCGCGTTTGACGATTGCCGTCAGCGAGAAGTTGAGATAGAAATTTTAAGAGTAGATCAATTTGAGTAACGTTTTTAGATAAGGCCCTAAATAACAAGTGCACTTATACTATATACGTAATTTTTGTGTCAAAATTAGTTCGATGTTGAAGAGCCATCCTGCATTTTAAAGCATTTAATATTAAATTTGTAGTATTTATTATTCTGTTTGACAATTTATTAATCTTGCTTTACTTTATTAATTAAAAGAATCTGAATTTGTGATTGTTCGATTAAGCCATCGAGATACAATATCTATAGAGTCACAATATCTATGTGAAAACAGACAAAAAACGTCCGAGCATCGTTGTACATACCTAGACATCATAGTTCACAACGCCACTTTTACTTCAATTTAGACGTTTTGTCGCTTGCATAGTGTTCAACGTCGCTTGTCCGCTATGTCATCGTAGCACTGGGCGTTGTAGTCGGATCGGCGCTGCCTTACAACTAACCAAAAAGTCGGCGCAATGCGTAACGTGCGCAGAGTTTTGGTTCGGGTATTTTGACACAGTTGTTACTCTGTGTATTGTATCTGGATGGATTAAGTATAATGTTTAAAAATAAGACTTTTCTATACTCATTGATTAAAACTTTCTATATGTATACATATCTGCTGGTGCTGAAAACTAGTATAGATGCAATATTAAATTTATTTACATTCCTGATCATTTAGCTTTATTTTACTGTTGTTTTATTTATATGTGCTTTGTTAATTTTATACTGTTTTAATAAAAATATGTTAAAAATGTTTGTGTTTTATTTGATACTAGCGACAGTGGCGACGCACCCCGGCCTCGCACAGGTGCAATTTTGAAAAAAAAGGGTAAAAAAATATGAACGTAAGCCTTGTAAATCTATTTTTCGGCGACTTGGTTGCCAAATATTGTTTTTTACTCACATAAAACCTTTACATCACATCATCAGCCAATTAACATCCACTGTTGGACAAAGGCCTAGGCATAGGGGTGTTGCCATAATCCTCACGCTTGGCAGGCGGCTTGGGGATCGCAGTACGTTCACCGTGTACTATTAGGACGCTGCTGCCCATCCTTCGGTGGTTTTGGTCGCAGTTTTAGGACATACCCAAGTCATTAAAAACCTTAATTAGGTTTATATAGATAGACCTTCGTGAAAAAATATCTAACTGATGGTGAAAACTTCATCAAAATCCGTTGCGTGGTTTAGGAGTTAGCGATTATACAGACAGACAGATGCAGAAACTAACTTTTACTTATACTATGTAGAGAAACGAGCTATGTGCCCTATAGGATTTCTCATCAGTTAAATGACTCGTACACAACTTATCTATTTATTACAACTCCTTTATGAATTTCCAAAAACGCTTATAAAGCTGAATTATTTGTAAACAGTACAAACTTCCATATAAACTTTGAACCCCACTAAGGGAATGATTTTTCGAAAAACGATACTTCTCTTCACTTCCAACACAAAAAGAACTTATAACTTTTAACGTGTGTATCTATATTTCTGTCTGGCATCGTAGCTACTGTTTTTAACCGACTTCCAAAAAGAAGGAGGTTCTCAATTCGACTGTATTTTTTAACCGACTTCCAAAAGGATACGGTTTTTTTGTTTGTTTGTTACCTCAGAACTTTCGACTGGGTGCACACCACATGGTAAGCACCAGCTTTCAAATAAAAAAAGAATCATCAAAATCGGTTCACCCAGTCGAAAGTTCTGAGGTAACAAACATTAAAAAAACAGTCGAATTAAGAACCTTCTCCTATTTGGAAGACGGTTAAAAATTACGTACTTCCATTCAAAATTTCTTCCCCTATTTAGCCCGTTAAGTTCACACAGTAGTAAGAAGTTCTGTTTGCATTTAGTGATCTGTCCATCTTCTTATATATAAAAGGTGATGAGTGTAAATATGAGGTATGTATATTCCCTACGGCTGGACCGATTTTAACGGGGCTTTCACTGGCAGATAGCTAATGATATAAGGAGTAATCCACGCGGGTGAAACCGCAGGACGCATCTAGTTAATATAATCCGTCAATCAAGTGGACAGGGTCTTTTTGTCGAATACCTATCAAGGAAAATTAAAAAACAAGGATATCAGTATGTCGTAATACGTGTAATATTTTTATACTTAGTAAACCCCAATTCACATTACATTAGCGCGTGCGTGATACATGATAATTGTCAATATAAAAAGAGACTCGATCGAAGACTTGGTCCCGTTCTGTCATTTTTATGAAGTCTGTATTTTGTATTGATAATTATTTTCTGTCTGACTGCCACCCATTTCTTTGGCCAATGGATGTTGGCTCAGTGTCAATCATGGGTTTAAAGCCTAATTTGACCCGATTTGTACCCAAGAACTTTATGGCTAAAGTCAAAACTGAAAGTCAAGTCAGCCGTTCTAATTTAAACAAAAAAAAACTTTTCTGTGGTGATTGTCATTGTAACAATATGAAGGTCGGTAGATGTATTCACTTCTTCCGTCCTCCGCGCTCCTTCACCTGCAGCTGTATGAGCGCGCCGGCAGGCACGTTGTAGTACGCCAGCGTGTTGGTGTCTTTGAAAAACAGGCCCTGAGGAACAACACATTCTTATTTACTAGTCGGTAACACAGTCCGCGTGATGATCATTATGTACTATGGGCTCTAATAGCTCGGAAACTATACAATCACTACATAGTATTAAACAAAGTCGCTTCCCGCTGTCTGTGCTTATGCATTCTTAGATCTTTAAAACTACGCAACGGATTTTGATGCGGTTGTGTTTTAATAGATAGAGTGATTTAAGATGAAGGTTTATATGTATAATACATGCATAATAATAGTAGAGAAACACTGATAATTTTAGAGGTTTCTAATGTGATGTCGTTAATAAACACATTTTTATGCGCTTACTTTGCAAACGCTGGCTGAACCCTACAAGATAGATCAAAATAATGTACTACAGTATTCTGCCCTCCGTAAGAAGAGTGCAGTAACTAAGTCAAACAGGTTTTTGAGTAAAACGCGGGTAAACGAAATTATTTTGTATTTGTTGTAACCTCAAAACTACGTTAGTTATTGCAACAAGCAATATATCAAATGAAAGAGAAAAAAATAAAGTTTTTTTGAAGTTATAATTATTTAAATAATATTTAAGTAATATACGATTATATTCAAAAAATATACTTATGTTTAGTTATTGCTTAGCTGGCAAAGCTTAGCTTCCTAGCAATTACTGCAGTAAGTACCTTAGTTACTGCACTTATGAATAGAAAAATTACTTAATGCAATTTTATTTACAGACCACAGGTTGCAATTTTGGGAATTTGTAATCATAGGTGCAGTAACTGCATAGTTACTGCAGTATTGATAAGAGTTTCCCTTACTTTAAAACTGTTTTGAAAACATGTATGTAGTTAATGTTCATAGCAATTTTTGCAAATTACCTAATATAATCGTAAGGGTGAGGTCGTTTAATAGAAAACAAAAGAGGTAGGCTCATGTTATATTATTTAAATAGTATCCACATAATTAGAAAAATTTGTAAGGATCAAAAAATAAACAATACCAAACTAAAACTATAAACTCGTTAAACCAGCGTAATATAACTAAAGACACATTTTATTTATTTAATAAATTGAAACAAGGTCATTTTGGTTTCTTTAATTCTTAGTTTAATAACTTCAAGAGTTTGACTTATTATTTACAATATGTCTTTTTTATAATAAAGTTAACCCTCAATTTAAATGTAACCCATAAATTCCGTTTCAGAGGGACACATTTATATTTATGGGTTACATTTAAATTTAATGTTATCCATAAAGTGTGGTTTTCACTTAATAAATAATAATTTTTAAAGTTAACCTTGTTTTAATTGACAATACTATTTTTACTAAATATAAATGAAATAGGTAACCTTTTCAGTCTTTTAATTACTTAAGGCACAATATGAGATCAATCACGCTTTTGTTTTTCAAACAACTTACATATTATTTAAACATAGAGATCAGCGTTCTTACCAACTACTTAATATAGTATTTCAGTCTTGGCGGCATGACTGGTTTAATCAACAGAATGTTGTAATATAGTAACTCCGATAAATTTATGTCAATTTATCATTTCACGTAGTTTGAATGTGACTAAATGTAACGAATACTTAATATTATCTCAGGTAGATTTTAAGTTACAACCTAACTTATTTCTATAAAATTTTGTTTCACTTATGTTAGAAAAAATATCAGCAAAAATGAGACTAATCTAAATACAACATCTATCAAAATTACAGTTTAATCTTTCCCAATCAAAATAAATTCAGTACTGCCATAAAAGATATAAACGAAATAAACGCTATTTTTGGACATTATGATAAATTTAAATCCTAATTTTGTCAGCTCAGGTGCATAATGCACCTAATTTATGTTAGGTCTGAAACACCATCAGAAACAGGTATTTTTTGCCAAAAACTTCTCCTTGTTTCTGGCATTAGTGGCACCAGTTTTGAGATTATTTCAGCTTTTCGATCAGTAGTGATTCCTCGTGGTGTGGTTTTACTTGTTGTGTTCGGAAATATGTGAGATTTTTGAATTTTGAGCTGGAGAAAGTTTAGTTCTTGCCATTCTGAACCATGGTTATCCTTGAATTGTAAATTAAAATCTGCTCTCTTTACTTTTATAGCCATCATATCTTTTAAATAAGCTCTTGGCTCGCGCTTTCGGATTATGTGCTGTGAACTCAAATCTTCATAACGATAAAAATCTGATAAAGTCATGACTTTGACAACGTTTTTCTTTGCGTTTGATGCCTTAACAGTATCGACAAAGTCATCAAAATCATAAACTTTCTTCCTTTTTTCAATTGTGTTTCCACTTGGTGGTGGAAGTGATCAGCTGACATAAACGAGTGGCCGGGCTCGAAGTATTTTATTATGATGGATTCAGCTGCAATTAAGTCGCTGTTTATCATGTTTACCAAGAAACACATCAAAGCCCAATTTTTATTTTGCGCCGCGCAGTTATCTGCCCACAAAATGATATCGTTGATGTCACGCTTGTGTATTAGAAAAGATCTGAACGCTGAAATAATATCCTCTTGATTTCGACCAGAAATCGTTTCATTCCATAGAACAGCGTAAGGCACATTTTCATTCTTGCTAGGTCCTAATGGGACAAAGCTTTCATTAAAAGCCACAATACGAGGGCAAAAAATTGCTACTTTAAATTGGTCCATCCTAGGAAGCATGATAACTTTTTGCAAATCGACGGAGTAATAAGTACATGCGCTGTCAGTCTGATTCATACAATTCTTGTCATTACTATATTCTTCTCGAGTGGTTTCGTATCTTTTCTTATGAGTTTGGTAATGAATACATGTTTCACATGACTCTGGACCTTGTTCACATCCATTATTATCGATATGCTGTTTATGTAAAGCACATACTTCACACTCTTCGTTACCTAGATTGGTGAATGAAATGTTCATCTGTTTGACAATTTTACGATATGTTTCTAGTGATACTGGCTTGTCGAGATATTTTTCCATGTATTGTTGATGCATGAATGTAATATTTACATCACTTGGTAAGTAAAGCCTATTCGGGGCATGCTCTCGGCGGTAATGTGATATACTTGGACGGAAACTTAGAATGTGTTCCTTTATTATGTCTTTGTCAATAACGTGTTGACGTTCATACTTTCCACGCTTATCTTGTTGTTCATCTACTGGATTCTTCAAAGCCAAATGAAGGTGTCTATCATTTGTGGGATTGTAGCCAAGAGTGGTCAGAAAAAACTTTTTGCACACTTCAATCCTCTCAATATTATTATTGAAGTAATATTTATAAGTGGTTTGTCTCTTTTCATTTCCTTTTCCGGCTGTTCTAACTTTTACTTCTTCAGGTTTCACAAATCCTTTGATGAATAATCCTCTTCCTTCCCAGTTTAGATTTATGTAACGTCTGTGGATATCCGTCCTTATTTCTGCAGTAAATTTAGTTGAGCATTTTTTTCGGCATGTATCTCCACACGGAGGTTTTAATGAAAGTTTATCAATATCTCTTTCTTTCTTCTGCTTAACTCTTTCTGATAATGGCTCCTCAAACCTGCGCCTTTTTCTAGGCACACCTGCTTTCGTGAATCCCTTTTCAGTATCAATAATGTTTGACTCAATTGCTAATACCTCTGCCCCAACAATATCAGCTTGGGTAAATATATTGAAAGACTCGTCCGGAGCATTAACAAGCTGTATTTCGCTTGTACCTGGTGCTGAACATGCTGGTGGTGATGAACACCACTGAGAATCTATAAAATTTGTATATTCTGTTTGAGCTTTGTGTACATCAACTGCCACCACACGTACCAGGTTACTGGCGAACTGTGTGTTTAAGCAATCGGAATCAGAATCTGATGAATTTGGTTCATAGTTTTTATCTTTGACACTATCGTCCGAATTTTCAAATAAATCATGCCTTGTGGCTGACAAATCTTCTTCTTCGTCTGAAGGTGGCATCCTCTCATAACATTTCAAGTTCGATCGCATTGATTTGTTTTTGTTTGTACATGCTGTTTTCAGGAGACTAGCGTCATTATGTATCTGCTGAGAAGTAGCGTCAATTTCGATTGTATTCGTTGATTCTATTTGCTGGGGAATAGTGTGAATGTCGATTGTGTTCATAAGTTCCGTTTGCTGGGAAGTAGCATCTTTGTTGGGAGATTTTTCTTGCGGAATAGCATTAAAAGCTTCTGTTTGTTGATTTTTATAATTAGTTATATTTGTTTCTTCTCGCAACATGGATTGCATTTTTTTTAAATCATACGTATGTATGAATGAGAAAGAATTTTCGTATTCTTTTTTATTCCCAACAATTGATGGAAAATCATTGAAATCGTATGCTCGAGACCACAGTTTCTTAATGTCGGTATAATGTATCGGTTTAGCTGTTTTTTGACGAACAGTGTTGACGCCTCTTTCAGTAGGGATTTTTAACGATATTGTAGATTGTGAAGGTGTTTTTGAAATAGCTAGCGCTAGTATATGGTCTTTTCTTGAACAATTTCTTGACATTTTTACCTGTAATATAAATAAAACCAATAAGCATCTCACATTTGAAACAGGTACTTACCTGCGGCAATAATATAAACTGCGTATTTATTTTCAAATACCAATACGTAAAACAATCAGTTTACATTTATTAATATTACGAATGATATATTTTTGCATACGACTTTTAACCGCTTACGTTTATTATATAGCCTATCCGTATATAATATTATATGTATATTCTATTTTATATTAACTTACCACGGGAAATAATTGATACAAGCGACACGTGCATCCCGCATGGAGTAAAGGCCCTGACTGATTGACTGATTTCAACCAAATTACTACTCCCCGCACTCCCTACTATGCACCATGTAGCTAACTATAACTGCAGTATCTTGCTAAGTTATCGCAGTTTCAAATAGTATTTTCACTGTAAATATTGTATTATACCCAACGATAACCGCAGCATCTATTAGATAATGCATTCTTAATAAGCTAAGCTCATAGTCTATCCAAAATGCACATAAAATAAATGCAGTATCTAGTAGATACTGCACTTTTAATAGTTTTCACGTAGATAATTAACAAAATACTAATTTAAAGAATGCATTATCTATACTTACTGCACTACTTATAAGAATTATATAATTATTGCATTATCATGTGTGTAGTAACTACACTCACTGCACTTCTCATAAGCTAATTATTCACTGAAAGCAGAGTTACTGCATTCTTGGTTCCTAAAATTCCGGGTTCTTGATGGAATTTTGATACGTGAGTGAGACTTGAATATTGTATTTTCTTAGGCGATTCCAAAAATGTATTTAACTCAATTTCGCCAAAAACGCTAGTTGCTGCACTCTTCGTAAGGAGGGCAGTATTGTACACCTTAAAAATATCTACAAAAAAGTCCGCGATGGTATATGTCGTATCTCTTAGGGATAACCCACAATAACAATTTTTTATCCTTTACTTTTTACGAGAAATAAACTTTATATATCTACACTAATATTATAAAGAGGAAAGATTTGTACCTATTTTTGTATGTTTGTAATGAATAGGCTCCGAAACTACTGAACCGATTTGAAAAATTCTTTCACTGTTGGGAAGCTACACTATCCCCGGGTGACATAGGCTATATTATATTTTGTAGCGAGGCCGAAGGCCGAGCTTACACTCGTGCGAAGCCGGGGCGGACGGCTAGTTGTATATAAACACATTCTGTATTATTTTAATTTTCAATCACATATCTGTCACAATACCTAGCGACAGAGATTCCTTCTCATTTTCTTTCTATTTACTTCTCTTTTCTGTGGTACCGGACTAGTATGAGTTCCCAGGAGATGTGTGTTTACCTCGTAATGAAGCTTCTGCTTGGCGATGGGCATGTTGGTGTTCCTCTGCAGCGTCGTCTTGAGCTCGGCGACTGTGGTGGCGAGCGGCAGCGCCAGCGCCAGCGCACGTCCGTCCAGCCGCCACTCGGAGCGCTCCGGCACCAGCGGCAGTGCCACCTGGTAAATACAATACCTTTATAGGCTCTGTGCTCCCTTACTAGTGGAATCGACTCTTTCAACTGGCTTTAGGGAAGGCAGACAAAGCCCAAAGACAGAACTAGTTTTTTTCTTCTTTTGTTTTTATACAGGGTTTTAACTAAATGACACCCTTGTAACTTATTTATTTCCTAGGTTAACTTAAAATAATTGTGTTATTTCCTTGAGAGCTGCACGGTATACATCGTGTATGTATGATACCCTCTGGTATCTTGTGATTCGGGTTCGGATAACACACTATAGCAGCACCAATTTGCCAATCAGAACTAGGTTGCTCAAAATAAATGTTTGTTAAAGCAAAGCAACTAAGATGGTGCAACCCACCCTAAGTCTTGTTTATGTTAAATATCTGTCAGATGCATAAAATATGACTCCAGCTATGCATCTGCGGTAAATTTTTGTTGGTAAGTTGGCTCATTTGACTTGCAACCCTCGTAACTGTAACTATGCTAGTGAATACGCTGGTTATTGTCAAATTTGTCATAAACCTTAACTTTAACTACTGCTATGGTGCAACCAGGCCTAACTGTTCCGATTACACAAAAATGTCAGAACTGGACCAAATTGAAATGGGACCACACGGGAAGCACCAACTTTCAAATAAAAAAGAATCATTAAAATCGGTTCACCCAGTCGAAAGTTCTGAGGTAACAAACATTTAAAAAAAACTCGAATTTAGAACATCCTCCTTTTTGGAAGTCGGTAAAAAAAAAGGAAATTTAAAAAGTATTTTTTTTAAATGTAACTATACAATTTCTCCGACATTATGATTAATCAAAATGTCAAAAATATGTAATAGTATGTGGTAGTGTATGTAGGTACCTGTATGGTGACGGCGCCCGGGTGCCTCGCGAGCCAGGAGTGTTCAGGCTCGAGCGCATCTTCGGTGCGCAGTCGCTTGGCGGCCGGGCCCTCGTCCTCGGGCTCGGGCGCGGCGGGCGGCGCGGCCTGCACGAACCCGAACCCGCCCAGCCCCGGCGCTCCACCCACCGGCGTCGGGATCAGCGGCGGCCGCGGCGCTAGCGGCGGCAGCACCTGACCACGGGCAACACGCTTCTTTATACAACTACTAGCTGCGTCCCACAGTTTCACCTCCCTTCCCACAGAAAACGAATGCGCTGCCTGAATGGGTGTTCCCCGATAGTTGCAATCTAGGTGTCTTCAAATCACGTGTAAATCGGTTTCTTCTAGACAAGCGTGCCGTTAACCGAATCATCGCATAACATAAGGAGTTGGCGGCCAAACTCAAGTCTTTTAATAAATAAAAATAAATATAAGTAATTTTTTCCGGTATCTATTCACTAACTACGGAACGGATTTTGATGCGTTTTTTTAAATAGATAAGAGTGATTCAAGAGGAATGTATATATGTATAATCATCATGATCAGCCAGAAGACGTCCACTGCTGAACATAGGCCTCCCCCTTTAACCTCCACACTGAACGATAACCTGCCATTTTCTTGTGTCTGTCATGGGGGGGGGGGGGGGAGGGTTGCCATATTACCCACGCTTGGCAGGCGGCTTGGGGATCGATTATATGTATAATATAGTAGAGAAACGGATAATTTTAGAGGTACTAATGTGATGTCCCTACCAACCTACAACCCTTTTTACCTCCCTTAACCTGGTTTTTGCGCAACATAACATAGCCTAAACATTTAATTTAATATTTTTTTATTGTAAAATAGGCTTGCGCTTGGCCGCCAACTCGCCTGATGTTAAGCGATGATGCGGCCTACGATGGATCACGCTTGCCTAGAAGAAACCGATTCACTTTTGACTTGAAAACACCCAGATTGTAACTATCGGGGAACACCCATTCAGGCAGCGCATTCCACATACTAGCAGTTCGCACAATAAAAGTGGAATCAAAGCGCTTCAATTCGTGAAAACCGCATTTAAATCCATCCAGCGGTTTAGAAGACGTACATGGACAAACAAACAAAACAGACAAAAATTCTAAAAACTGTCTTAACATGTTCAGCTGCTTATTTTAAGTTTTAAGACACCTTGTGTGTTGTTTTTTTTATATCTCGCAATTACAGATATTTTTATCTCTACGTTTTTATTATATGTATAGATTACTCACCATTAATGAAGGTATAGGTTGCAGGATGACGGGAGCGGGCGCAGGCGGCGCAGGGGGACGCGCGGGGGCCGGTGGTGGAGCCCGGTGCGGACCGCCGCGGGCGCCCCCGGACACTGGCTTCGGACCAATCTTCTCTTTCTCCTCGTCCGGCAGAAGACCTTTGACCTGGAAAATTGATTTTTAGGATGTTAATTTCATTATTTTTTACCGACTTCCAAAAAGGAGGAGGTTATCAATTCGACTGTTTTTTATTTTATTTTATTTTTTATGTTTGTTACCTTTCGCCTGGGTGAACCAATTATCATGATTCTTTTTTTATTATGGTCCCATTTCAATTTGGTTCAGTTCTGACATTTTTATGAAGTCGGTTTTATATATTGATAATTATTATTTACTAGCTGCGCCCCGCGGTTTCACCCAAATGATGAAAAGTAGCCTGTGTGTTAATCCAGAACATTAGCAATGTATATTCCAAATTTCATCCAAATCCATCCAGCCGTTTCTGCGTGACTGAATAATAAACATCCATCCATCCAAACTTTCTTTCATCAAACATTAGTGTAATTACAAGCTTTTATTTAGTTTCTCCTGTCCCGATGTCTGTCTGTCTGTAATCAAATCTTGTTCCAATGACAATACAATATTATGATGAGAGCAAGCTGATTTGATGATGGTGACTATGGACAATGGCACTCCTCGATGGATAATAAGTAAACTGATAGTGTTTGGGCTCATTTTGATAAGCACACCATTCCAATCACTCATTTCATAAAACCTTGGTTTGAAAAACATATTTTTCAATAAAAAAACTTATTGTATGAATGAAATTCATCGTCATCATCATCATCAGCCAGAAGACGTCCACTGCTGAACATAGGCCTCCTCTCCCTTTGACCTCCACACTGAACGACACCCTGCCATCTGCATCCAATGGATGCCCGCGACTCTCACAATGTCGTCGGTCCATCTAGTGAGAGGCCTACCTGCGCTGCGTCTTCCGGTTCGTGGTCGAAAGGAATTAATACAATGCAAATAGATAGACTATCATGCAGAGAGCTATCTCTGAATTATTGTAGTTGGTAGAGAAAAATCTTACTGTCTGTTCCCATATAATATAATAGAGAAGCTCAGGAAGATAGTAATAGTGTTTGATATATCTAGTGTAGGTATACCTTGTGTATTTGTTGTATCTGGTCTTCGAGCGTGATGTGCGCGCGCGCAGCCCGCGTGGCCGCCTCCACGCTGGAGGTGTGTCCGTCCCAGGTGACGCGCTCGTCCCGGCGCCGCTCCTCCTCGCCGATCTTCTTACCGATTGCCGTCTCCTCGTCGCCCACACCGAAGATATCCGTACGACGCTCCGCGAGCTACCACAACAACAACAAATTAGAGGATGCAGATAGTATTGAGAAGTAGTTGTCCAACGGCACAGCGGCATGATAGTGTACATACCTGTTTGAGCGACGCCTCGATGGCGGCGCCCGGCGCGAGCGCCTCGTCGCGGTCGGTGCGCTCGGCGGCGGCGCGGTCGCGCTGCTCCAGCCAGCGCGGATCCAGCAGCCCGATGCGCACGTGGTCCGCCACCTTGTTGGCCGGGATCTTCTCGCCCGTGATCGGCGACACGAGCCACTCCTCAGTGTGCGGCGCGGCCGGTGCGCGCGCGCGCTTCGGATCGTACTTCTTGACAACGACACGGTCTGGGCGCGGCGGTAGCGGCGCGTCCGCGGCGGGCGGCGGCGCCGGCGCCGGCGGACCCTCGTCCTCGGAGGAGGAATCCTCCTCCATGTCCTGCACGCGCGTGTCGTCAGGCCGGCGGTCGGGAGGCGCGTGCGTGCGGTCCTCCATGTCAGCGAGATCGTCGTCCGACTCCGACTCGGAGCTGGACTCGAGCTGCATCTCGGTGTCATCCATGTCCACAGGCGGTTCCTCCCCGCGCTCCTGCGCCAGCACGCGCGCCCCCACTTCCAGCGGCGTGGTGGGCGGCGGGAACTCGCCACCCTCGCCCGCCGGGTAGTCTACCGTCTCCACGACCACGAAGTCGTGCCAGTCGATAGAAGCGTACGCGAGCCGCTCCTTCTCTTGGCGCGCCTCGTCCTGCGCGCGGCGCCGTGCCTGGTGCGCGTGCCATGCGGCGCGCGTGCGGGCCGAATCCAACGTCCCCCCGCGCACCTCGGCCCCTAGCCGCAACGCCAGCTCTTTGGGAGGCAGCAATACTTTAGTATACTGCTCGAGGAGTCTTGTAAAGTACTGAAACAGCGAGTGCTGCGGGCGCAGGAAGTCGAACTGGTGGTTGCGCTCCTCCTTCTTCATCAAGTCCGTGAGGAACTGACGTCCGTTGCGCGCCACGAACTGCGCCGTCAACTTGACGATGTCGAGCTCGAGGGCGGAGATGGAGGGCGGGTCAGCGATGAACTCGAACTCCGGGGGAGGGTCGCGGGGAGGGGGCGGCTCGAGTGGGGCTGCGGCCTTTAACAGTTCCTGCTGGCGTGCCGCCGTCGCGGGCGCCAGGCCACCGCGCTGTAGGGACGTAGGTGCCGGGGCGGGGGCAGAAAGGTCAGGTCCTGCACCACGAAATTGTATAAACAAATTGAGTGTCTAGTGTGACTACAGATTTTAATTATTTATTTGTGTTACAATGCATTAATTCATTATTTTTTTTATTTGGTAAAGGCTTTAATTTGGTGATGTATTTTGCTGACTAGAACGCGGCTACTGATAACCCTGAATGTGACCAACTTTATGTAGCACTGAGCATGTATATTCTGACCATCAGGTCAGAATATACATGACTGGACTAATACCCCAACAGAAGAGATGGGAAAAAATCCTATCAAAAAGTCCAGGACGGACCAGATATTTACAAGGCTCTATAGCTTTGCTTTACATGGGCTAAATTGTAATTAATGGATTCCTTGCTCAAATTAGTTAATTTGTTTTAAGCTAATTCCATTTCTGATTACTGATCTAAAACAACATTGTCTGTAAGGTCGTCGGTAAGAATATGTTCTATATACTTGAAATGAGACACCCTGATGATATGTTTCCCTGGATTAAGGTAAAAGTAATACTTTGTTAAATTTAATGTTGAAAAAGGATATTACTTATAATTATACTGTACTAGACTTAAAGTTTGGTCCATTAAGGAAGGTATTTTTTTCATCCAGTTGGGGACTTGGTCTAATCGGGAGACGGGCAACAATACTATCTACTTTCATTAACATTTTGAATAACCCCTTAAGGTTAAACAAATATACACCTGGTCAGTTATAAATTTAAACAAGTATAAACTGTTTTTTTTAAGCCCCCATTTTAAAATTTGGTAATGAAACGGTTGAACATATTTTCTTGAATCTAACTAAGAACATTCTTGATCAAACAAGTCACCTTTCGAACAAGTAATAACTAAATGAAAATCGGTTCAGGCGTTTGGGAGTCACGATGCCACAGGCAGACATTAGATACACATGATAAACTTATAACACCCATATGTGTGCATCAGTGTTAAAAAAATATGTATGTATGTGACAATACAGGCAATCTATTCTAAGAATTCAAAGTTCTAGCCAGGCCCGTCTTTCCCACTGGGTACTCTGGGCACTTGCCTAGGGCTCCGCGATCGATAGGGGCCCCCTAGTTCCTGGCAGATCACCAAACGATAACCTATTTACCTACCGAAAAACATTTCGTTAAAATCAAAGGATAATAACTACAGTTACTTGCTTATTAGGTTTTGCATGTGTGCAGCTACTCTACTTTCGCCCGAAAATAGGGTTCTGTAAAGGTATTATCCTCATTATCCTAATGTACCTAGGTCCTCCAATAGGATAAAGGCCTTGTAGCGTTAAGTTGTTCGGGCTTCCCTGATGGATGGCCCACTTTTGCTCATAATAATTAGCTGAAACCAATCTACACACAACTCACCTTTCCCTTCTCTGATCTCTTTGACTTTATGCTGATAGTAGGCATGGTACGGGTCTCCAGTGTTTAGGAAATTGAACTTAGGGTTGCCGAGCTCATTCTGTCGGATGCGGGCTTCAAACTCAGGTCCATTGCGAGCCACGAAACTGGCAGTCTTGTCCACAATGTCTAGTGCATGTGGTTAAAGAAATATCGATGGTTTTCACAAATACCTTGACCAACCATACATAAGTGTTTTTCATTTATATTTAAACTTTAATGTTAAATGCACTGCTGTCTGTGTGGAATATATACAACTTCTAAATTTAAACATGAGTAGCTTACCTTGGAGGTATCCAATCCATTCATTTTATCAGACCCTATTAGTTTATTAACACCAAAAGCTGTAAATATTTTAAAAACAAATAGTATCATTGAGGTTATGATAATAAACACAATTTGTCTGGCCTAGTACTTCTGAGGATGTTAATCCATTTATGATCGTAAAGGATACTCCTGACTTCAGGCGGTGGATAGATGATGCCAATGACGGGAGCTGGCGGCGGTTGCGGTTCCTCGGGGATCCCGTCGAGACCCTGCCCCGGAGGGGCCATCACGTCGATCGAAGGCATTATAGCCTTCTAGTTGTAACTTTGGCACACCTTTTTGCCTTAAAAGCTCAAGAGTCGTGAAGAATAGATTAAAATGTATAATTATTTAACCACAAAAATAACGCAACAAAAACACCAAAGAGTGAAACAGAGTGAAACACCAAAAAACACACTTGAAACACACGCTACCAAAGAGAATACAATAGAAGAAGAGACGGGACACCATAGACAAAAAAAGTTTGCCTAACGTCAAGTCGGAGCAAGATTTTATGTCAATAATTATACACGATTTAATGTCAGGTTTAATAGGGATGTGCCATCTCCTATCCAAAATGTATCGATATCGATTTCATACCTACTACATATGGAATCCAATATTATTTATTACAGAACCTTGCGCCACTGGTTTTGTTTTAGTGGTGCAAAACAAAATCTGTGCCACAACATTCAGTATATTGTGATTTTTGTAAGTACAATAAAAACACAGACTAAAATGTTGTATTTTATTTATTATCATCTTCATCATTTTCGTATAGCTACAGTAGTAAAAACATAATTGTGCACCTGACGCCGGACGCAACGCCGACAGACTGAGTTGTGTAGCGCACATGCTACCGCTCGGCCACCATCGATTTATAATACGGTCAATCAGTTCTGGTTGTCACGGCGGTAATTAATTGTAGGATGAAACGACCTGAAATAGATATTGTTATTATGATTTTTTAAAGTAACGTGAAAATGTGTTCTTTTTCACGAAAAAAGTCCCGCACAATTTCAAAAGTTTGGACTTCAAAACTAGATGATTAATTTAATTAATTAACTATATGATTAATTAATTTTTAATTTGTCATCTGACAATGGCTTAGCACAACAATGGTCTTATTGATGGAACTGCAGTTTTCTTCAACTGTTTTTTTCTTTTGTAGTCCTTATCTTCAAAATGCTTTCCACATACAAATTTATTTTGGTGAAGACTTTCGATCGGTATATGCGCTAAATCTTCGTGAACCGACATTTTCACCAATTTCTTAACGCTAAAAAATAAGAGTATCGTTATCGATATTTTATAAATATATCGTTACGTTGCACCACACTATTTTCAGAATAAAAATAGATAATGATGATTTTTAGATATTTTGGCTCAAAAGAAGTATATGGGACTCATAATTTAACTAATGATAACATACCGATCTTCATCCAGAGGATATCTCGCCATAAAATCACGTTTTGTGCCGTTTTTTCGTGCTGTTTTGAGGCCGCATATTTCGCACTTCGTTTGGCTCAAATACTTTTTCGGAGGCATTACACACACCAAAACATACACTAGTAATATAAACCCTTTTTCAATAAGTATCTCTTTTAGTAAAAAGTTGTAGAGAAGTAAACAAAATCCTAAATAATTCACTCAGGAAAAAATACACAACACGGGAGAATTCGGGACTGATTGACAATCAAGGAAAGAACGAGAACCGTTGAGGAAGTGAGTGAAAGAGCATTCTTTACCACACATTGGCCACAGATATGCAATACATTCTTGTCTCGTTTCATACTCGTTTTTTTCTTCTAAGTCGCGACAGACTGCACGCTACAGTCAAAATTTGGACAGTGTCAAATATGTGTCAAACTGAGTAGATCGTAGGCATAGTTTTTTTTTTCTTCTTTAGGTGATTGTGAATGTACTCGAGTATGTATAAATATTTGATCTGAGGTGAAACGTGTCGAATAATCTCCACCACTCTTAGGACATATAATAGACCCTTAGACAAAATACATATTATACTATAATTAATGCATAGACCGACACCGACAGGCGACAAGACAAAATGTTTTTTTTTCCGCTCATTGCTGAGCAGGCTAAAGCCATTAAGGGCATGCCGCCTCTTATGTCTTCTTTATTATACTTTTCACACCACCTGCCCTGTCCGACAATGTCCAATTACATATCATGCAACATCAACGTAAAGTAAAGCATTGTCTCAATATTCAATATTTTATTGCAAACATATGTTGGTACATGTATAGATTTTCTATCTCGGTTAAGTTATAATAAACATGTTTATAATATTAGAAGCTGCTTTTATTTTACATTAAATTATATTATAATATTCAACAAGAGAAAAGAACACATTCCTTTTGTTTTTCGAGTAAGTTGACAGACAGATAATCCATAGACATCATCTTCCATAAAGAAATAGTGAAGTGTAATTAAACTGTGCAATAAGTTTCAACACTCCTCCTCACAAGCTATTCTATACCGGCCCTGTATTTTAGTTCTTGTAGACGAGGTCCAGGCAAACCTTTGGTAAACATGTCTGCCTCCATTTTACCTGTCTCTAAATACTTTATCTGTAGCATTTTCTTTTCGACACAGTCTCTTATAAAATGTATTTTGAGGTCAATATGCTTCGACTTCGAGGACACAATTTGATTTGAGGCTAATTTTATCGCCACCTGGTTGTCATCATAAATTATCAAATTTCCTGAATCCACCCCAATATCCTCGAATATTGACTTTAGATGGATGGCCTCCTTAGCGGCTTCAGATAAAGCGTTGTATTCCGCCTCCGCTGTGGAGAGCGCCACATTTTTCTGCTTCCTTGCCATCCAGTTGATCAAAGATCCGGCATATTTAAAACAGTATCCTGAGAAAGACTTTCTGTCCAATTTGTCTCCTCCCCAGTCTGCATCTGCCATACCGAATAGTGGCTTTTCCATTTTTTTATATTCAAGTCCCACATCTTTGGTTCCTTTTAGGTATCTTAGGACTCGTTTTGCACTCTTGAAATGAGTTTCATTGTAAAAATCGTTAAATTGTGATAGGTAGCTCACGGAAAACATTATGTCGGGTCTTGTACCAATAGCCAGATACATTAATGTACCTATTAGGTTTTTGTATGGTAAATCTGGCAAAGTTTGGTTATGTTTTTCAAGAAACAAACCAGTTTCGATTGGTGTTAGAGTTGGCTTACACTCTTCCATATGAAACCTTTTTAGTGCATCATCAATCAGTCCCTTTTGACATATCTTGATTTTATTCTTTTTGTATACAAAATCGATGCCTAAAAGTTTTTCTGGTCTACCCAAGTCTTTTATCTCAAATTTCTGTTTGAGTTTATCTTTCAGTTCATTTAACTTTTCTTTTGATTTGTACACAATTAATATGTCATCCACATAAATGGCGATTCTAATCATTTCATCTCCTCCTAACACATATACGCATGGATCAGCTTTCGATTTGATCAGTCCAAGTTTTTTAAGTTCTTCGTCCAATTTTTTGTTCCACTGTCTTCCCGATTGTTTTAAACCATACAGTGATTTTTGAAGCTTGCAGACTTTGTCCTTGTTTTTTACTGCATCCTCCAGCATTTGTTTAGCTTTATTGTATAGATGGAGATCTTTATCACTTTCGTCTACCATTATTTCACTTATGTATTGTTCAAGGTATTGAGGGGCTTTCATGTAAATGTCCTCGCTTAATTCACCGTTTAGGTAAGCTGTGGTAACATCCATTTGGTATAACTTTAGATCTTGCTCAGCGGCCAGTGCTATAAGTGATCTAATTGAGCTCAATTTTGCAACTGGTGCAAATGTCTCGTCGTAATCGATTCCCGGCCTTTGTGTGTAACCACGCGCAACAAGTCTAGCTTTCTTAATTACTTGATTGTTCGGCCCAATCTTGTCTCTCAATACCATTTTGTGACCTACTTCTCTCATATTCTTTTCCTTTTTTATTATTTTCCAAGTTCCATTCTTGATATGAGCTCGTATTTCCGATTTAATTGCATCATGCCACTCTTCATCGTGTTCACTTTCATTTAAACAAGTGATTTCGGTTACTTGCATATTATTTTCGATCTCATAATCCTCCGCCCATGCAGGTAATTTCCGCTGTCTTTGAGGTCTTTCACTTGATGTAGGTATTTCTCTTATTTCAGATGTGATATCTTCAGTCGCATCATCATCTGCATCGTCGAAATCTTCATCTTCGTCACTATCTGACAAAACTAATTGAGTTGGAGAGCTTTCTAATACCTCAGGTTCGAGATCGATTGTTTCAGTTTCCTTTCTTTCTGTAATATCTTCATATATTTCCAGGTAATTTTCTTTATCTTTAGCATCAGTACTTTGGGGATATTGTTGGAAACTTTCCTTGTCGTAATACATTTTACTGAGTATTTTTACATCTCTACTGACCACGATGTTTTGTTTTTCCTCTAGCCAAATTCGATATCCCTTTGTTGTGTCTGAATAGCCAAGTAAAATTCCTTCCTCAGCTTTTGGAGAAAATTTATTTTTCTTCCTTTTATTTAGGACAAATGCTTTTAGTCCAAATTGTTTGATATGTCTAACAGACGGTGCGTATCCGACCCATAGTTCAAATGGCGTTTTATAATCTTTTGCTTTAGTTGGCAATCGATTTGTTATATAGTTAGCCGTATTTATTGCTTCAGCCCAAAAATTTTTTTTTAAATTAGATTCTATCAGCATACAACGTGCTTTTTCTTGCAATGTCCTGTTCTTTCTTTCAGACAACCCGTTTTGTTGAGGCGTGTATGGTGCTGATAATCTTCTAGTTATGCCATTATTTTTAAGAAAATCATTAAACTCCTTGTTAATGTATTCTGAGCCATTATCGGATTGAAACATAATAATGCTCTCTTTCGTGAAGTTTTCCATTTCAGTCTTGAAATCTTTGAACTTTTGTAAAGCTTCGCTTTTCTGCTTTAGAAAATAAACTCTGCAGTACCTGCTGTATTCATCAGTAAATGTAATGAAATATCTGTGACCTCCATTGCTTGTCACAGGCATTGGTCCACATACGTCCGAATGTACAATGTGTAACCTCTTTTTTGGCCTTCACATCTTCGTGACGTTCACTGGGAAAAGGAAGAGTCACCATTTTTCCTTTAATACAAGTTTCACATTCTGATAATTTTTCATTTTGGTTTATTTCCAAACCTCTTATTGTTTCATTTTTGCAAGCGTTTTTTAAATCTTGTTCGTTAACATGGGCTAATTTCTTATGCCAAACGTCAATCAATTTTGTTTCAACAAGATGAGACATTTCTTTCTTCTCAGCTTTGACATAATATAGGCCATCTTCTTTGTGTGCCTTCATTAATGTTCCCTCTTTATCATATATTGTAGCAATTTGTTCATCAAAAATGACTTTGCATCCTTTTCCTGTTGCTTTGGCAATCGAAATTAAATTCGTTGATAAGTTTGGTACATACAATGTGTCTGTCAGATTTATTATTTGATCTTTAATTTGTATCACAACTGTTCCTTTACCTTCAATTTTCTCAGTTTTATCAGTTGATGCCAGTTTTAGACTTTCATTTGTTGGAGTTATTATTTTAAACATTGCTTTATCGTTGCACATGTGTGAGGTACATCCACTGTCTAAGCACCAGTTTTCCTGATTGACTGTGTTTTTGATTGATAGGCAGGTTTCTTTCACAAGTAAAGATTTACCTTGTTGCCTTTTCTTAGACCAACAATCCCTTTTAAAATGACCTTTTTTCTGACAGTTGTCACATTTTACGTTTTTCTTTTGTTGCTCTGTATTCTTCTTATATTGGTTTTTGTTTTTATTACTGTAGTGTGCCTCTTCATCTTCTTGTTCTTCTTCTTTATAGTTATTTCTAGCCTCGCTTTCTTCGACAATTTTAATTTTTAGTTCTTCCGTTGATGGAAGTTTGTCTCGCGATTCAATTGCAATTCTGAAGTTTTCGTATTGTTCAGGCAAGCTATACAGCATCATTATGGTCAAAAGATCCTCGTGGATTTCAACTTCCATGTCTTTCAATTTTTCTACGAGATCCATGAACTCATTTATGTGATCTCTTACATCTTCATTAATTTTGAGCTTCTTTTTTATGAGCTTTTTCAGAAGAGTTGCCTTTCTCGCTGGTCCTCGGCTTTGATAAGCCTTTTCTAGCGTTTCCCATAATTCTTTTGCGCTCTTACATGACTTTACTAACCTTAACTCTGATGGTGCGATGATCAGCAAAAGTTCGGCTTTGGCCAAAGAATCCTTTTGCTTGTCGCATGATTTCGATAGGCATTCGTGCAGTCCGGTCTTTATAAGTATTGCCTCTGCTTGAATTTTCCATGTATCGAAATTGTTTCGATTTAATGGTTCGACATTTGCGTACAATTTTGCCGTACCCATTTTCAGCTTATGAAGCTAGGAGCCCATAACCTATAGATTTTCTGGTAGGTCTTAAAGTAGGTACATGTTTATAAGAGTAATACATATGACCCTATTTGGGTATGGCAACACTCGGACACTCGGTCTCTTAAGGGATATAATTATAGTTGTATCAAACTCCCTAGGGAATAAAGTGATTTGAATTTGGAACGTTTAGTTCGTGTGGAAACTCGTGAAAAACTCTAAAAATGCCCATGCATATGGCATTGTAAATAGGTTTATTCGATAATCGAACAGGGGCCTTACCCCTAGCTCGAAAAGTTGACCCGCATAGGTGTTATTCGTCTAAACGGTACCATCAACTACGATAAGCGGTAGTTATTTGATATCCGCCAAGCTTTGTTATTTTCACGCACACACGCATAGTAAAACGGATTTTCGTTCATTCAAGTTAGACGCTTTTAAACGATGCAGTTTATATGAGTTAATAGGTACAGTTTAATAGGTACCTATCAGGTACCTATTAAAAGTTGGCTCGCAAAAGTGAAGCTAGGGGTAGGCCCCTGGCCACCATAAGCAGAACAAAAAAAAAAGAATATAAAGTTATTAATGTATTCTCTTTGTAATTGGCCTTATAACGTCCTTTTGCTTCTACCATTGCCCAATATTTTTCTTATTTTATTAGTGTGCATTTTGGCTCCGCATTATTTATGCATTTAGATTTTTTAGCCAGTAAAATAACTGTTTATCACAAACACAATTTTATTTTCTGAACACGACATGAGAAACAATTTTATCAATAAGAAAAAATTAGAGTATCTTTGTAAATCATAGCAGAGACGTTGTATATCCCACTGCCCATCATACCGCCAAAGCTGCCACTAAAGCTGTCCACAGTCTTGAAACAGAGAGTTGCTGTAACGACGATGATGTAAGTGATCAGCCAGAGCAGCAGTGCGAACACTAGCAGCCACAGCGTGCTCTGCTTCCGCCACGAGGCTTCTTGGCCTAGCTCGGGAGCCGGGGCAGCTTTTTCTGGATCAGTTTCCATCTTAAATCAAGAGCAGGTGACTTTTAGGCCACTTGAAAGATAATGTGCCAACTGAATGACCGAGCGAAGCAAAGGTTATAGAATCTATGGGAACAGTGAGTGAAGTACGAATATTTACGTGCGTAAAATACTCAATTTTCATACAAATTTCAATATCGAAAAAAATATGGGGAATGTTCACATTGCTCATGACTTACGGTGCTGAAACGCTTAGGTACATTTGGAGAGGTCCACAAGGTCAAGGTCGCTCACGACGGGATGGAGAAGCTATGCTCAGCGTTTCTCTGAGAGATCGTACCTATCCGGAACAAAATTATTCGCCAGAGAACCAAATTAAGTCACCGAAGTAGCTCAGCGTATACCTATTAGCAATCTGAAGTGGCTGTAAACCAATAACCCTTGGGGTAGACATGTCCTAGAGTGGAGATATGCGTTGCCCGTTCCTGACGGTATCTAGACATTGTATATAATGGCCCTGCAATTTTTAAGTTGTTTGCTAATAGCTCTTGGTGGACTTACATAGTAAACACATGATACCTACATCTGATTTAGTCATTTTGTCCTTAAGTGGGTAAAGTTAAGGCTAAGTAATAATTTACATAACCGTAAACTGTTTAATTTCAAATATTCATTTAAAAAAAAATTGAAAACTAAATAAATAAAACTTTTGAATTAATTTGCAAAGAAATTAATTCCTTTGACAGACTGTCAATTTGCCGTCAATATTTGTATTAGTTCTTTAAAGTTCTGTAACAGATTTTTAGAGGTTGGTAAAGAGCCTAAGGTGCGGTGCGGTTAGGGTTACCATAATATATTACCATATATTTTAGGCCATTTTTTGTGCTATAGTCAGAAGCCCATGTAAAGCCGCGTCCTCAGTTACCCACTTGGGCCGCGCAGCTCAGAAGCCAAGCTTACCTAATTAACTTTTAGCATACCTAGTCCCTCCTCTCTCCTGTTGGAGAAGTGGGTAATCAGCTTCAAAAAAAATATTTTATTGCTGTGGCTGGGCTCTGGGAGAACACTGCCCCCAGGGAATTTGAGAGGCAAACGCTCGCCCGGTACTGACCAGGCGTCGTTTCGGCACCCTCCTTAGGACCTGTGTCCTGTGGGATGGTAGAGGGGCGAGCGACCAACCGGTACTAGTCCGACCGGCGGCGATCAAGCTCCCTCCCTTAGACTTGTTGAGGTCCGAGTCAGGTGTCGTGAGGTCGTCGTGATGTGAGTTTTACCCACTAGCGGTTTCTTCTCTCTTCCTTCTTCGTCTTGTCTCGTCCGGTAAGTGTGGGGGCTTACCCACTAATTATCTTTTAAGGCTTCTCTGTTAATTCGTTGTTTTGCTATTTTACGTTTAGTTTTCCGTAATAAAAAAAATATCTTGCGTGGCCCTAGTTTAGTAGGCACGTATCTTTAAAGGCTATTATGAGAGATGATTAGGTACCTACCTACTCAATTTATCAGCTAGCCAATAAAGTTAGCCAATAAAGCGACAGACTGTAATCCAGGTTTTATTCCTTTAGTAAAACAACGTTTAAGTGATAATAGATTTATAATTAAAGCTATTTCTTTTAGCAAAATTTCTTTATCATTATATTATGACCAAATATTGACTATTGCATATCAATAACATGTAATATTTTGAGTACAGAATATCTTTGTTTTTTACCAACTACTTTTACTGTAGTAACCATAAACAGCGCATAAAATTCATCAATTGTAGTAAAATATTAAAATTAATTATGAGTACTTATTTCAATATAATATTTAAATTGTTATAACACCAAGAAGTATTTAATTGTACTTGCCTATTCTATAAATTTAAAGTTAACCATCTACAAAAAAATAAACATGGCGGACACAAGGCAACCAATGAAAATCATTTGAAATTCAGAGCTGTCATTGGTCGAACAACGCCATGTTTGTTTACATAGATAATTAAAATCATGTTTAAAGTACGTTTCTATTAAACACTGCCTCAAATAATTCTTCATCAGACTTCAGACATTCTATATACTTACTAGATAACATAAACGCATCTTATAATTACAACAAGATCGATATTAAATTGCACTTATAATTAGTTAAAAGCGAGGCGGTTCAGTTGAGTCCGTTAATGGCGGCCAAGTCGTCTCGCTGTTCGTAAGGCGACCGCGGGGGGATCTTCTCGCGCTCTTCGTTGCCTGCCACGAATATCGCCAGGTGCTCCTGAAAACATATATTATTATCAGCATCAGCCTTGAATTACAGAATATAGTCTAATTACTCCCCCACTTTATAAGTGACTGGGGTATATGGGCTGGTATATGTACCTACCTACCTACCTAATTTTATTTGTATGAAAAACTTATCGTTACGTATACGAAAGCAAAATGTATGAAAAATTCAGTTTCCTTTCACGTCCGATAGAGGCACTGTTCAATTTTTCATACATTTTACTTCGTTTTATTTTTTAATCGTTTACGTAACGATAACTTTTTCGAAAGTGCTCGTACTCAGGCCACATAATGTAGTTGAATTACCTACTCCCACTATAAGCGTGGCTGGGTCTTTATTTGTACCCTACTACTCAATCCTTTGCCAGTCGCATCCATTGGTTCCCAACTTGGTTTTATCTTCTACGCAACCTCAGTCAAAGTCGTTAAAATATGTTGTTAAGTTATGTTAGTCCGTTAGTAATAGGTACGTTATAACCATAGAATTAAGAAAAATAATTCTATTATAACCATAGAATTAAGAAAAATAATTCTATGGTTATAACATATAAACAGATCTATAGGTATTGCACAAAGCGCTATTGACAAACAGACAAACAACAATAGCAGGGAGTCATAGAATTATTCGACGGTTGAAGATAGCGAGAGCGATGCTAAGTCTTTTTAAAGTGTCAACAAAAGTGAATATCTCACCAAATATGTCTTGGATACTTCTTGAAGATGCTGTAAGAAGGTCTGCAGTTTCAACCGCCAGCCTCGCACCTCCGATATTGCATTTTCCATCGGAACACTCTGGTAACCAAACAAGGCAAATAGGTCAGCAAAAAAATTCAAAAAGTGCTGAAACTATCGAAACATCTTGCAGTTATTATGAGCTTTTTATTTATATTACACGGAAATAACGTAAGATTAGGCCGGATACTCCGACTATAGTTTCAACCGCATTGGGCGGTCTTTATCAAGGTGAATGCGCGCGCGCGATAAAAAAAAACGGCTGTCTCGCTTTGCTGTGTGCAAAGCGAGATTGCGTTTTTTTTATTATGAGCCTGTCTGAATTTTTTAATCGTTCGCAAAAATTTCTTTTTTGCATATTTTGTGGCTCGCTTAAAGTAATATTGAACTTAAACCTATACATATATGTATGTACTCTTATATGTATAAATACAAGATTCTTGAAGATGTTTACCGTGAGTAGGGCATCGGCAGCAGTAGACAGGTGCTTGCTAATTATCGTCATTCCTTGACGGACGTTTCTGTAAATAAATAAAGAAATTGGTTAATAACTATCTACTTACTCGTATTACAGTTCTAAAAACTACTAAATACCCTTAGCCAGCGAAAAGTTCCACTATCCACGTCCCCATTACATCTGATGATGGAGACGACCCTGGTCGTCAAGAGTTATGGGACTCTAAACAAGCCAAATGAGCCCAAACTTGAGGGATTTACCTACTATAGTAGCCACTAAACATTGAGTTCCTTTATCCACTTCCTGACTGCATCATTAGAATATTTCGATAATACCAAATGTATGTACATAATGTACCTACTTTCAAAGTTAAAATCAAAATTTTGTTTACATAGTTACAAGTTAAGCCAGCGGCGTGTTAAAAATGATACAAGTTGTTGAACTTAAAATTATTCTGTGACATAAGTAGAGGTCTAAAAGTCGAGGAACCTTATCGCAAACGCAGTTGTTTATAAATGCCATCCGCTCGCCGAGAGCCAAGTCACAGCCGAATTGGCTCTCGCTTGGGCAAAGCTTGGCTCACGGTCGCGTACAGCTCAAGCAGCACCGACATCATTACAACCTGAACTTCCGACGGCTATTGTCACCATGTTCCTCACGGTCATCGCCCGGACAGTCGTGTTCTCTACCTGGGCAGGTCATTACGTGACATGGCCCTCACCTGGACAGGTGGGCGTACCTATATATACTTATTTGATCACCCGCGCTAGTAACAAAACCAACTTTTCGATAGTGGCGGGCTGCACCTAGTTCTCTGGCTCGGCTGGCTCAGGCTCGACCTGGCTCAGGCTTGCATATGGCACCTTGTATGTGCTATGGTCTCACCTGGGCAGGTCAGTGTGCGTATAGTTGACGAGATGCACCATCTTGCGCGCTGTCTCTCGCGCCAGCAGTACCATAAGCTCCTCGAGTGTGGCGGGCCTCGCCTGGTTCTCTGGCTCAGCCTGGCTCAGGCTCGCAAATAGCTCCTTGGCCTTCTTCCAAGCTAGCGCCGGGTCTGTTGCCACCTACATAATATGTTATACATTGGTAAGATGTAAAAAAAAACAACTGTACAGAGTTAAGATTTTTACTCGAGAGGAAAAAATTGGAAAATTAAATTTAAGAAAATCATCTAGCCACTAGTAATTCTCACTTCCGAAATAATCTTCAAAAAACAACTTTTAAATAAGCAGGTGCTTTTGTAAAATTGTATAGATATCAAAAGTACTGATAAGAAAAATACTGAGCTAATAAAAAAAACGGTAGGTATATAGTTATGCATATAATTATATCGGTTCACAAATGTATATGGAGAATTCGGCATGCATACAATAATACTCATAATATTTCAGTCAGTTTTTAGGAAACTACAATCTAGGCATCTCCAACACTATTATGGTGAAGAGATTTCTTCTAGATCAACTTGTTCCATCCTCGACCATACAGTCGCTTACAATCAGACAAGGTGGGTGACCAAAACAACTTATATCTATACTCAAATTTAAAGTATTTATCATTTTAAAAAATCCGTTTCCTAATTAGTTAATCCATGTTAACGAATTTTTCAGTTTTTTGATTTAGAAACCAAACTAATAAACCGATTTTGATGAAATTTCTATGGAACGAATCTGTAAGTAGGTTTATCCTTTCAAATAAAAAAATATTTTCAAATCAGTTTATAAATGACATAAAAAATCTGCAGTAACAAACATAATAATAATTATCAATATAAAAAACCGACTTCTTACAAATGTCAGAACTGGGCCAAATTTAAATGGGACAATACGGGAAGCAACTGCGTTCAAATAAAAAAAAGAATCATCAAAATCGGATCACCAAGTCGAAAGTTCTGAGGTAAACAAACAGTCGAATTGATCCTCCTTTTTGGATGTCGGTTACAACTGAATTTAGAAGTCGATAAAAATATATGTGGAAAACACCCATTAAGGCTGCATAATAGGGGTGCGTGAAACTCACCAGCTCAGCGACGTAGACGAGCACGTGTATCTGTTCCTTGATGGCCTTGGCTTCAGCCAGCGCCTGGCGCGTGAGTCGGCGCTGCAGCTTCCTGCGCAGGCGGTCTCCGTGCTGCACGGCGTGCGCGGCGCGTGCGCGGCCAGACTCGCCGCCGCCGTCCGTCGCGTCTGCTCCCGTCACTATTATCACCACTATGGTGAGAACAAGTTGCACACTCAGTGCCCGCCATACTATTACAATAACCTATGCTTACAGGCTAAGACACACGTATAACGTACCTACCTACCTAGACAAAGTTTGGCATGTTTAGTCATCCACTCGATCTGATGATCATCGCTCATGATTTGTAACAGTCAATCACTCTACGGGTACCACAATCATGGAGTGAACAATGGGGGGCCTTACTTAAAAAAGTTACTCAAGTTGATCTATGCTTAAAATTGCTCTCTCAACTTCTCGCTTACGGCAATCGTCAAACGCGAAAACGAGACAGAGCATATTTAAGCGTATGTCAACTTGAGTAACGTTTTTAAGTAAGGCCCTAAGTGTAAGTACGAATACCTATTCGCTACGTAAATAATTAACAATATTAAAAAAACAACTTTGTATAAATGTCAGAACTGGGACCACGCGGCCAGCACCAGCTTTCAAATAAAAAAAGAATCGTCAAAATCGGTTCACCCAGTCGAAAGTTCTGAGGTAACAAACATTTAAAAAAGTCGAATTGATAACCTCCTCCTTTTTGGAATTCGGTTAAAAAGGTACGTATCGAATTTCATACAAATTTTAAAATTGTAATTTGTATGGAATTCGATAGGTACGTATTTTACGTAGTGAATATTCGTACTTCGCCCACTGATGTAACCCATCCACGTAAATGGGTACACAAAGCCTACGTGTAGTCGAAGAAGATTGTTCAAAATAATGATCGACTTGCATATTTTATTTCTGTAGCATATTTGTAAATAATTATCAATAAAAAAACCGACTTAAAAATTAGTATATACGCAATTTCGTTTACTTGGATGACATATTTTTTTCAGTTATTTAGATTAAAGAAACCAAACTACTAAACCGGTTTTGATGAAATTTCTACGGGAGCAATCAAAAATATATTCATTCAAATAAAAAAAGAATTTTCCTAATCGGTTTATAAATATATATATAGGTATAGATAGATGCCTAAAAGGTAGAAAAAGTTTTTGAAGTCGGCTAAACAGTAGGTCCTTAGTTTAAAATTATGCATAACCTTTAAACTTTGTTCCGAATTTAACCCTATAAGCACATCTACCGATTCGTTAAAAATAAGAGAAGCAGAAATAAATTAAAAACAGCAATTACTTGTATCAATGAAGTTGTGTTTGAGTTGTGTCAAGATTTTATTTATTGCGTTGCGACTATAATTACAACAAATTCATAACAAATCACAATTTACGCCAAGTTCCCCGATAAACACGGCTAAAAATATACGGTCTAGGTACATACTTTCATAAGTATTCACGAATGTATGTATTTAGATATAATATAGCAATATAATTATTCATAATGAGATTAATATGAGCAAAGCAAAGTCCAACTCACATGCTATCAATCCTAAATGACTGTAGTTACCTAATTACTCAGTCATAAAAGCTCCAAGTATCATAAAACAAACAAGTTTATTAGTTTGGGCATTATACTTGTGATAATTTAAAGTATTGAGTAATTAATAGACGAGGGCCAGACTATCACGGCGGGGCGAAGTTATCGAGCGACCTTATGACCCACACCCGTGATTTGCGTCGCTGCTCCAAGAAACACGACACAGATGCATGCGTTGCATGATCGTCGAATAATATCTGCCTAATTATTGTGAATCAGTTAGTTAACTAGGGCAAAACACTCGCTTACTGACAAAAGTCGCAGGAGAACGCAATGTTTTGTTTACATGTTATTAACCTACTAAATAATTATCAATATACAAAAAACGACTTTATAAAAATGTCAAAACTGGACCAAATTGAAATGGGACCACACGGGAAGCGCTTTCAAATATTAAAAAAAAAACATCATAATTGGTTCACCCAGTCGAAAGTTCTGAGGTAACAAACAGAAAAATAAAGAATACAGTCGAATTGAGAACCTTCTCTTTTTTGGAAGTCGGTTAAAAAAGGGTTTCTTAAATAGGTTGTATTTTTTTAAAATGTTTTTTTGCCTCGGAACTCTCAATTACAAACCGATGTGAAATTATTATTATTTTATTTTGAAAGGATATATTTTTAGATTGCTCACATAGAAATTTTTATCAAAATCGGTTCAGTAGTTTGGTTTTTAAATCAAAATAACTGGAAAAAATATGTCAACCAAGAAACAGAAATTTACTAATTTTAAAGTCAGTTTTTAAAATTGATAATTATTGTTAGGAATTTATTTTGATAGATTTTTGGCGCAGGAGACCTGCCTTAGATGAGTTTCCCAGACTTTTTTTCTCATTGACCACTTTCAAAATTTAGCTGGTTCCGGTGGACTCCCTGACATATCCAAAACTCGACAAAATCCCCGTTGTGTCTCCCATGGACCCTTGGGGAGAAACTACTTTGGGAACCTTTGGTTTAGATAGACACTTTTATTATAAACAATAAGCATAATAATTTTCAGCCCACATTAGTCACTGTCCACCTACCCCCCAAAAAAAAAAAAGAAAAAACGCAAACAAATTAGTTTGAAAAAAAGAAGTTCAAATGTCAGTTTTTACTTTACGTAGTAGGTTAGGTTCATGGTTTGTACTCTACCACAAAATATCTATTCAGATATTATGGGATAGTGAGTGATGCAAAAATGTTAAAACGAGTATTCGTTCCATCGAGTATTTTGAAAATACGTACCATCATTAGCGTCCTGGTAATCGGGAGGCAGATACTTGTCGACGTATTTATCTGCGGTAGTGAGCGCGCGATCCAGCACGTCAGCCGTGACAGCTGTCACGCGTGAGTCCAGCACCGCGGTCCCCAACTGCTTCACGGAGTCTGCGCGCCGCAGCACGTACTGACGGGTTTCAGAGTACATCTGGATGAAGGTTTAGAGAAATATGTGATGATCAGATGATTTTTATATGGTCAGAAATACAATGGTAAATGAAATACGTTGTTGCTAATTATTATATTCTGCTACTTACCTATCTTTCATCATCATTTCAGCCATTGAACGTCCACTGCTAAACACAGGCCTCTCCCATCGATTTCTAAAAGGACCAGTTGGAAGCGGCCTGCATCCAGCGTTTTTCTGCGGTCTTTATAGGTCGTATTATGTCCATCTTGTTGGTGGACGTTCTACGCTGCGCTTACCGGTCCGTGGTCTCCACTCGAGAACCTTTCGGCCCATCGGCCATCTGTTCTGCGTGCTATGTGCCCTGCCCACTGCCACTCCAACTTGCTACTTATCTTTGCCAGGTTGATATTCAGCTTTGTACAATTTTATTGAAGCTGTCAGAGCTAATAAATACTTGGACCGAGCTTAGCAGCTACCACGGTGTCCACGGTATACACGGTTATCAATCAAGATTTTAAAATCTACCGCAGTAACTGACAGAGTATCTTTTCTCAATGGATGTAGATATTAAATGTTACCAACGGGCGCATTGCCCGTTAACGTAAGTACGGTAAGTAACAACGGGGTAAGTAAAGGCATATTAAGATGGAATCAGTTAAAATAAGGTCAACCGGCGTCACAGGTGGAAAGAAACGTAGTGTGTACCGTTGGTCCCATTTTAAAGGGATAAGGGGAGGAAGGTGATTTTGTCAGTGGTTAGCGCATTCAACTTCCATGCCTCAAGCGTAGGTTCAAATCCCAACAGTGAGAGTCAGCTGGTGAAGGAAAACATCGTGAGGAAATTATATACTATAGTGGCAGGGTATTTTCCAGTGCTCAGTTGGCTAACTACCCTACAACCTTCAAGTTGAAAATATAAATCTATCGCCAAGCACCGACTCGAGTGTTCCGGCAGCCATTAATAACCATATAAATGTAAGTTTTTTTCTTTAAAAAAAAGTGACGGCCATATTTTGCCAGATATCATTTCGTAAACAATATACCTGGCTATAAATTAAAGATGAGTCAAACCTTACTTCCATTTTAAAAGATATGATGTGATGGTGCATTAAAAATATCAAAATCTTACTGCTTGTGGAGGCATGTGGATGGAAGGCACCCTTTTCTCAACGATATCTAGTGACTTGCAGAGTAAGCGGTCCAGCTGGTGCAGCGGTGACTCCAGGATCTGCACAGCTGGGAGCGCTAGCTGCACACCCGTCGCTAACGACTTCTCGCCCAGGGATAGGTACCAGTTGATGAAAGAATTTGATTCCTGTGGACGACAGGATAAATTGCATAATGTCTTCACCAAGTTCTCCACATGTCATCATGTACTACATGGTTCACGGGAAACTATCTATATCTAGTTCCCCCCGCGGACCGTTTGTCTGCAAAAAATTAACTGGAAGTGATCAGTCAATGGTGTCATCGTGCTCCCTAGACGTGACTTGAATGATCCTTCACAATTACATTAAAGTATTTTTTTTAAACAACTGTTTAAAAAAAAATACTTCTACTGGTTCTACTAACCTAACCTAACTTAACCTACCTTAATTTTATGGTACATTTTCTCGGTGACGTCTATGCCAGATTCCACGATCGGAATGGCAGCCACTCTGGACACCACCTCCAGCTTCGGGATACTAGGCCACTGCGCTACTGCCGTCACTGTAAAAACAAAACTTAATAATAATAAAAAGTAAAAACCCACATAGCCTAACCACGCGATAAGCTATATTTTTTTGGTAAACACCCAAAAATAAATGTCCTTTTCATGAGATAATTCTCATTGAGGAGAAGTTCACAGGCCATTTTTAACAAACTTCCAAAAAGGAGAAGGTTCTCAATTCGACTGTTGTTTTTATGTTAGTTACCTCAGAACTGTTGACTGGTTGAACCGATTTTGATGGATCTTTTTTTATTTGAAAGCTGGTGCTTCCCGTTAAGCTCCCATTTCAATTTGGTCCAGTTCTGACATTTTTATGAAGTCGGTTTTTTATATTGATAATTATTTGGTAAGCACTCAAAAATAAATCTCCTTTTCATATGATAATTCTCATTGAGGAGAAGTTGACAGGTCATTTTATATCATAGTTTACCTAAACGATCTTTTATAAAACAGTTGATACCTATGTAAGTACTTAATTGCTAGGTAAACAAAACATTCTAAGCATTTAAAAAATACCAAACAATATATTTCTCGTATACACGTCGAGTATGCACGGAGGGAATACCTAATTCTAGTTCTTATACTTGTGTCAGTGATACTATATTTTAAATTAGATTCCTCATACCTATTTGCACGGATCTACACTTTTTTTATTATGTAGGTAGCTTAGAGATTTTTCCAGTATAAATTACTATAGTAGTCAGTATAGCCTGATGAAGGAGCTCAAATGGCCGATAAACATAAACGTGAGTGTAAGTTGTTATAGTAATTTAGCAAAGCCGTTTTAAAAGTAATGAAACCTACCCTTCGCTGGTCCTTGACTTTTCTCAACAGCTTGCAAGTAAGCCTCGGCTTTCTTTGCTATAGAACCGTTCATCCTTTTACCCACACCCACGGCACAAGCACCGTTGAAACACTTTTCATAAATTTCGCCATTGCCGTTGGATTTGACCACAGTTATTTTAGCGCGATATTTAAATTCAGACATTATTTGTTTTCTTTTATGTAATGGTTTATTAAAAAGGTGTTGATCGTTATTTTTCACTGCGACTACTAACTGGCAGTCGAGACAAGTAATTAAGATATTGCTAAGATGTAATTTGTTTATTTCTATAGGTTATCATTTCGTTTGGAGGTCTAGCCGCATGAAGTCATCGTTAAATCTAAAACTCGTAGGTATATGTATTTTATACCTACTTACCAACCTTTATACTCGTAAACATTCTAAGTAGAAACAGCGTAAGCCAGCATGCGATAATTTTCAGCCACCAATGATATTTGAGAGTATAATTTGGTGAGCGCAACGTCAACGCTACTAGATAGAGATACGTTACATTGTAAGTTTTTAAACCCAACGAAAAAAATAGGAGTGTTATAAGTTTAATGTGTAGCTATCTGTCTGTGACATCGTAGGTACGTAGCTTCCACACGGCTAGACCGATTTTTTTAAATGTTCGAAATGTGACTTGATCGTAAATAATTTTAGATATGATTCAAGAAAATTTGTTCAGCCGCCGTATTAAAGTGACTTTAAGTAGGTACCTACCTACTTTCCGGATACGCATTATCTCTCAACTTTGACACGGGTTTCGTTCGGTTATCATTATCAGCTACAACTAAATGATTCAATTTTTAACATTGATGATTGAATTGATTGATTAATATTATAATTTTTTTGACAAGGTGACTTTGACAATTTTATTGACTACCTATCATAGTGGGTAGTTACGTGAGCGACGACTTTGGCTAACCACATAAGGTACCTACTCAAGTCCTATCCAAAAAGTAACTTATTGGCCCTAGAACTACTAACTTATTACTACATAGACTATTTACCTGCTTAAAATAGACATAAAAACGACTATACCGCTATTCCGCTAGCATTAGCTTTTTTATTTGAAGGTAGATAACAAAATATTTTTGAAACTATTTAAGAAACATAGAATAAAATCACAATTAATTACTGAAAATATCAAGAGGAAAATAAAATTAAAATATAAGTGCAATTTATTCTCTCAACAAAGCAATTCACATTTAGTTTTGAAAATTATGAAACCATAAAAAAAAGTACAATCGAATCTATTTTAGAACTAGTGCGAGCGATTTTGATGGATGTTTAATGTTAATTCTTAACAATGTTATATTAATTGCAACTAGAAAAAAGAAATAAGTAAGTAAAGTAAATTAACTCACTGTTGTAAGATAAGATGATGCGTGTATTCGGCGATGATTGCGGGAACAACTGTGGCTGGCTGACTGAGCCAGGGTGCGAGCGCGTGCTGTTACCGGCCGGCTGTGACGTGAGCTAGCGAGCGAACCGGACAGATCGACTCGACTTCTATAAGCTGTAACAGACGCACGAACCACGAACCTCGAAGGCTTTATGGTTTAGCCGGTACAGACATGACAACTTGTTTTGTCTGTCTTGAGAAAGAAAAACACATCAGTCATAGGACTGCACGTCAGAAGTAAAAACTTAAGTAGTAATTCACCTATTCTACAAGAGATGGCGCTGTTTTAAAATACACGGTACAGCGTGACGATGACGCAAGATACATGTTTTTTTTTCGCCCAAAAAGTGCTAAACGCGCCTATGTTTTCACTTCAAATAATTTTCTTTCGCTCCTGTTGGTCAGACAGCGATACATCAGTCAATTTGACACGTCTGTCATGGGTTTAAGGCTTTTGCGGCTATAGTGTCATAATCGTAGTAGCTTTACAGCCTGTGGTCACAATTTTATTCACCGTGTTTGATGTTATGTGACGTGATGTCGGTCTAGGTATTCACGGTTGCGGCTTAAGTAGGGCTGTTGCATTTTCCTTAATATGTCTAAGTTATAGCAATCCATCATTGAATATTTATGGTTCAAGGAAAAATAATACCTACCAAAGAGACCAGGGAAGTAGACTTTCAATTCTTGTGTTATACGTGGTTTTTACATTGTCATGCATATTATAGTGTTGGTGGAATTAGCATTAAGATAGGGATGATAAATTTTCAAGTGCATGTTGTGGTAGGACTTAGGTAGTTATATTAGAATAAATATTTAGTGTTTTAAATATTTTGTTATTACAAAGGGAGTTTGTCACATAGTGATTTTGAATACACATTTAAAAAAACATTTTCTCTTATTATTTCACTGAAATAGGTAGATATATTGGGTATCTCCTGCATAGTCTTTGTTCAAAAACCTAGTGAAAGTGATCAGAGTTCGTGGTTTTAATTCAACTTTTTACGCAATGTTATTCCAACAGACCGAGCAAATAAATTCTTGACCCAAGAATAGTGGGCTTGGCATTTGGATTATCTTTAGACCCTCAACGGTCTATGAGTAAGCTAACTATTTTTTGTAACATAATTATGACTGTAATTCAACATGTGGATCACAATAAAAACTGACTTGAAAAATATATAAAAAACTTAATAAGTGCCTATAAAATGTGAGGGTTGCCCTCGATTTCCCTGGGATCCCATCATAAGAGCCTGACTTACTGACAATGACAACCTAATTTTTAGTTGGAAGTATACCCTACCGAACATAAGTATTTTTTTTTATCGGTCAACAGCTGGCGGAGATATCGGTGAACATACATTTAAAAAATACAATGGAACATAGAACCATCCTCCTTTTTTGAAGTCGGTTAATAACCAGAGTCCTGGCAGTAGATAACAAACGCTATCAGGAGGTACCTAGTTCCTTCGCTCAAACCGTGAATGCCTGACAAAAAGATTCCTGACAAATTTTGTTCAGTTCAGTGCATCTCAATTAGATACTTTACTTTATGGTGCGTTTGCTTCCTAAGTCTGCATCGGTATCCAGGGGCGTATTTATCCTAGGGCCAAAAGGGCCATAGCCCGGGGCGGCACGCTCAGCTTTGTGCGCCTTTCTTTTTGACTTTATATGCCTTATTATTCCTAATTAAAAGTTTTTGATTTTTTCCGTAAACTTTTGTGGCGGCAAACCTTACAGGCCCGGGCGCTGAATCTTAAAATACGCCACTGTCTGTATCTGCTGTCAATATTTTATAAAGTGTCCCTTTTACTCCTGTGTGCAAAGCCCGCCGCCGCCGGGTCCACTCGATCGAGTAAAAGAAATGGCGACTCCGATAAGAAGCACAGATAAACGATGTTTGTTTATATACATTAGTTATAATCATTTGATGTTATTAATAAACAATTCCTTAGCTTATTTCTATTACAATTTTACTCATAATTTATTAGGTAAAATTTCACTTGGAGTTTCAGGAATATTTACGTGTTTTTAAATTTTCATCATCATCAGCCAGAAGACGTCCACTGCTGAACATAAGCCTCCCCCTTCAATCTCCACCCTGAACGACAACATGCCATCTCTCACGATGAAGTCGGTCCATCTAGTAGTGGGAGGCCTACCTACGCTGCGCCTTCCGGTTCGTGGTCTCCACTCAAGAACCTAATTTAAAATTATCTCGGCAGAGAATAAAGCTAATAAAACTTATCCGAACTTACGGTTTTCGTTCAAGTTTTTACAATGTTATGGCAACTGTCAGAGGTATTCTTTCATCAGCTGCACTGTACCTACAGGTGTTGAAACAGCCTATAATTAATCATCATAGTAGATAAATGTTACTAAAACTAATTGGTAATAAGTACCTACATACTTCTTGCAAAGATAGTTATGTAGGTACTTGTTGTAAAAAGGCAATCATTGGGCCAATAATAGCAGATTTAAAACATAAACATGACTGACAGTAGTTCATATATGCTTAATATAGGTAGCTTTCCAAAAAAATGTCCTCTATCTCATTGTTCTGTTATCAACGATTACTGGAAACGATAAAAATTATTAATGCGCGTCGATCTTTGTTTAAATATTTTTATCTGAGTAACATACCTACCTCAGTAGGTTAAGATACTCAAAACGTAGTTCATATCAACAAGAATCATTCATAAATACAAAGTTTTCATGAGTGAAAGCGGCCAAGCGTTACGGACACAGTCACAGACACCCCCTCTTTTTGCGTTGAGGGTTATAAATAAAACATAAATTATTTTTAAATGTTTGCAATGTTACTAAAAAGAATGCACGTCGTTTCTTTTTATCATATTTAGCGGGGTTTTTTTAATGTAGAAAATGTGCGAAAGAGGTACCTAGCTCTGGTTGGTAGGCGAAAAATTCATTCATTACATTCGATATCCAAGAGCTTCAATAGTTCAAATACATTGTATATGAAATTCACCAACATGTACTGGGCCAGCCCATCTTTGATAATATGTATATAGTTTGGATCAGCCTACTCGAGCTAGTGACGAAAAAAGTCTGCCAAAAACTGAAAGGGTCGAGGTAAACACGTATTGCACACACTGACATATTCTTACTATTATGTATGGAAAAGTCATAGAACATAAGTTGTTTGTTTTAATGTATATTCTAAGGCCGCCCTTAGGAGGATACTAACTGATTACCAGAATCCTGAATATGTATTGTCTTAGTGATAAAATTTACTTTTCATCACACCCTCTATAAAAAAGCGAACTTTGCTTAAATTTGCTTGAACTCCGTTTAGATTCTCTTCCTCCGTAGGTTTATTTATTATTTTTTCATCTCCTCTCCTCTTCCAATTTCCGGAGCCAAAACCATAACAAAAACACCTGTAAGTATACTACGGAAAAAAACACGTTTGTTGTATAGCCCCTTAAATATTAATTTTATTTTAATTATTTATTTTTAAAGGAGTATATAACTAAATATTCTGTGAATATATCAAGCGTCTACCTGTTGCCGTTATAAATATCGAGCAAAAACGAGCAAAAAAGTCACGTTTGTTGTATGGGAGCCCCCTTAAATATTTACTTTATTCTGTTTTTTAGTATTTGTTGTTATAGAGGCAACAGAAATAATACATCATCTGTGAAAATTTCAACTGTCTAACTATCAAGGTTCATGTGATACAGCCTGGTGACAGACGGACAACGGAGCCTTAGTAATAGGGTCCCACTTTACCCTTTGGGTACGGAACCCTAAAAACCAAAGTGTTTTTTTTATATGCATCAATTATTTTTTCTGATACAGTCAGTGCGCCGCGCCTGTATTATTTTTGTTTGTGGTTGCGGAACTGTAGACGGAGAAAGCTGGTATTTCCTCCATATAGGTACGTCGTGGAACACGTGGTACTTCGCGTTTCTATTTCAAAACTCATTATTGCCCACTATAAAAGCCTCTTGCGAAATAAGTATACCTAGTTTGGGCGCACTTTTTCAGGTACCAATCATTATTTTTCGAAAAGAATAAAATAAAAAGTTTGCCCCCTTTTAAAAATAACATTACGATGATAAAATTATTTTCCAGTTTCTTATCATCGTTATCAGTTCATTATTCATATATGACTGTGTCACCGGCATTAATCGGTAGGTAAGTAAAATAATTATCGATCACAATCTTATCGGCTGACGATGTCATACCGAAAAATAATACAGTCTCATTTGAACACGAAACAAATGTTCTGGTTTCGCGAAATTAGCTCAGGTACTTATCATAATCTCAAAAACATTCTTATAAACTTACATTGAATTTTGTCTCTCTCTCTCTGTCTCGGCTAATGAGAGAGCCCACCTGGATTTATAACTTGGAAAAAGGATAAGCGTGTAATACTGTGTTAATTATAAATGTTATATTATTTGTGTGAAAATAAATAATTGGTTGCTTTTAAAGTGAGTAAGTAGACATCCAAATTAGACTAAATATCATTGGTAGTGCAAGGAATGAGTTTGTCCAAATGACCATAGAGGTGCAACAAGGGAATCTACTCGGACCACGTCTCTAATAAGTTTCTGAAATTTTCACCTAATATTTTTTAAACAGCACGAGTGCGTAGTAAAATAAATACTAATATGTACATAACTTGATTTGTTTATTATCATATAATTTTTAAATATGTAGAATTACTAATTAATCATGTTTAAATACTTTATTTTAAGCGTTTCTTGCGTTAATAATTTTGCACCATATCACATTTTCCTTTTCTTGTTCCTAGTTTTCAATGATTACCTTTTAATCAGTCTCTGGCAGCCATATTACAAGCTTTGCTTAGTTTGGGGTCAGATGACCATGTGTGCAATAATGTCCCAGATATTTATTTATTTATTATTTATTTAATTAAAATATTTTTGTCTTAAAACGAGTACCCAAATATATTTATATCGCCATTGCGAGTAAGATATGATAGATATATTTACCAATTATGATAGATATCTTTACCAACTTAATCAGATCTGATAATCTAAGAATATACTATTTCCATTTTCTAGGTCTGCGAATTCTCCACTATTTTAAATAAAATAATAATACCTAAATAAGTGCCTTTAAAAGGCTATGTGATGGAGGTCGACGTACGAATACTAGCTGCAATCGTCTTTATTTGCGCAGCACCCGTATTTGCCCAAGGTAAGAACTCAACCAATTTTCAGAGTTATTATGAACTATTAAATAGCAACAAGGTGTCCAAAATTAAGGTTTTTAATGTTTTGCTTACAGAGAGATGTTCATATATGACTGCCATTCCCAGGGAGCCAAAGCCCGATCTACCTGAGATCGAATACGAAGAAGGCAAGTCTAATATACTCGTAGTAGGAAAAATTTGCTCATATAAATGTTTAGACTGTAGAGCCGATCATGTCATGACAGACAATATGAAAGCCTTGGTTGTAACAGGGATACAGTATGATCGTTCTTGGTTGTAAGCACATTATCTTTATCAAGTTATATGACCAAGCACGTCAAATTATATGAAAACATAGTGTGCTGCGTTTTTTGTAGGTAAGTCGCGAGAGTATTTTGATGTTTAGGGTAAACTGATGTTAAGGGGTGGTGCGGTCTATGATAGGGCTTGCCAAGAAGAAACAGATTCACTCGTGACGTGAAGACACAGAGTAACTATCGGATAATATTCAGGCAGCAATAAAGTCTAGCGGTTCGCACAATAAATTCAAATTATAAAGGAATTAAAGCGCTTTGTTCGGGTTTACGAAATATCATTCAGGAGTTGCCTTTTTGGGTCAGTCCTGGCCGTCCAATATACAAATGGGCAGGAAGGAATGAGGTCATTCAGATGAGATGCACACTTCCCGAAATGAAATTTTCAGGTTCATGGAACAACAGACCTCTTGTACCGGCTGAGGAGAGGGAAGATGTCTGCTTGGACACGTACGCCTCCTTAGGTACTACCGATGCCATACAGGTCATCTACGTGGATGAGGAGCGAGAAGGGGACATCGCTATAGCCAAGCTCAATTATAATGGTAAGGAGAACTAGCTACGAGTATAATAAAAGGGAAATAAATATTAGACTTGACTGTATACGACGTCACGAGGAAGGGCTAAGGCAAACAACACACTAATCCTACTTCCCACTAATATTATAAATGTGAAAGTTTGGATGGATGGATGGATGGATGGATGATGAATGCATGTTTGTTACTTTATTACTCAATCACCCAGAAACGGCTGGATGGATTTTGATGAAATTTGGAATATACATTGCTTAAGTCCTGGATTAACACATAGGTTACTTGTCATCATCAACATCAATGATTTTAGTCACCACGTGGGAGACGCGGGGCGCAGCTAGTAGTCTCATAATTAATCAACAACTTTTACAACGGAACCAACCCTGAAACCGCGAAAAAAATGGTAGGTGTTCCATCTACACTAATATTATAAAGAGGAAAGATTTGTACCTATTTTTGTATGTTTGTATGTTTGTAATGAATAGGCTCCGAAACTACTGAACCGATTTGAAAAATTCTTTCACTGTTGGAAAGCTACACTATCCCCGGGTGACATAGGCTATATTTTGTAGCGAGGCCGAAGGCCGAGCTTACACTCGTGCGAAGCCGGGGCGGACGGCTAGTACATTATATTGAGAGTGAATGACCGTTTTCTACGTTACCACGCTCCTCATAATTATTATTTATCTACATTTTACAAAAAAATATTAAAATTCTTGGCTCTTTGTTAACCGACTTCAAACAAGGAGGATTCTCAATGCGGTTGATTTTTTCATCTTTCTCAGAAGTTTTACTTGAGAAAAGAAAGGATATACATTCAGATTGGTCCCATAGAAATTTCATCAAAATCGGTTCAATTGTTTGGCTTTTAAATCAAAATAAGTAACTGGAATTTTTGTTACCTGGATGTCAGTGTGATCATCATCATCAGTCATAAGACGTCCACTGCTGAACATAGGCCTCCCCCTTTAACCTCCACACTGAACGACAACCTGCCATCTGCATCCACTGGATGCCCGCGACTCTCACAATGTCGTCGGTCCATCTCGTAGGAGGCCTACCTACGCTGTCTTCCGGTTCGTGGTCTCCACTCAAGAAGCTTTCTTCCCCATGGGTCATCAGTTCTACGAGCGATGTGGCCTGCCCATTGCCACTTCAACTTGCAAATTTTAATAGCTATGAATTATTTTATGGATGCCAGTGTGATCATCCAATTAACGAATTTGGTCATTTTATACTAACTTTAAGATTATAGATTAATTTAAGACTAGGAACATTTCGATGTTTAAAATGTTTAATATTTACAAATGGTCTGAATTTTGCAGGAGCCTTAAGGATTAAATCTCACAATAAAATTATCAAGGTCAACCAAACCAAAAGCATTCTAGTAACTTATGCCAAAGACTTCGCCCCCTGAAGTGGCCGAGTTAACGAATTCAGTACCTGCAACCTACCCGTAAAACCATCTTAGCCTAATGTACTTTTTCACAGGTCCAAATGTGCCAAGTATTGACCCGGCCTTCGATTCAGGAGCATTCAGTAACCTTGGCCCAGAGTTACGGTTGGCCGATGATGGTGCTTGGTATCTCTATACCACGGTGCGGTAAGAGCATCATATTATCAGTCGAAGTTTTTACATCTAGGGGTTGATAGCTAGAGGTTTGGTAGGTATCTTCTGAAAATCAATTTTTAGGGTTCCGTACCCAAAGGGTAAAACGGGACCCATTTTTTTTGTAATAGGCTTGCGCTTGGCCGCCAACTCACCCGATGTTAAGCGATGATGCGGCCTATTACTAAGGATCCGCTGTCCGTCTGTCCGTCCGTCCGTCCGTCTGTCCGTCCGTCTGTCACCAGCCTGTATCTCATGAACCGTGACAGTTAAAAAAGTTGAAATATTCACAGATGATGTATTTCCGTTGCCGCCATAACAACAAACACTAAAAAAATTGAATAAAATAAATATTTAAGGGGCTACCAAACAACAAACGTGATCTTTTTGCTCGTTTTTGCTCGATATTGATAACGGCAACAGGTAGACGCTTGAAATACGTACGGTAGTACGTACATCAGGCCATGTTAGGCGAAACAACGTTTGTAGTTTGGCTTCGCGGTAAGGAGGAGATCTCACGCGCTATTGATACAATTTCTCAGGCATGCAGCTTTCCTTGATATCATCTTTCGAAGTTGATAACCTTCAAACAGCTGACCAGATTTTCATTAATCTTAGTTAAGAACAATCTCAATCAAGTCACATTTTAAGCTACTTTTTTTATCAAAATCGTTTCAGCTGTTTCGGAGCTACGATACCACAGACAGACACACAGATACACACGTTAAACCTATAGCAGCCCTCTTTTCAGGCCAGGGGTCAATCTTATTTGAGTAATTGCTGTAAAACTTGGCTTACATTTAGATTACATTTCTTTTTCTACTGCTGAACTTGGCCCCTTTACTTTTATGCGTTTGCTAGATAAAAACAAAATGAGTAATATAGTGTTTTTTTACAGACAAGACTATGAAGCTGGCATGCATCTGTACGCTTTTAGAGTAAGAGTGGCCGGAGAGACCCGAGTGGTGACTGTCAGTCTGCAAATTGTCAATATTGACGACAACAGGCCCATGATAGAGATATTTGAGCCTTGTCAAGTTCCTGTAAGCAATCGACATAGTTTTGTATTTTTTTATCTAAGATATTTATTACATCTCACTGTTTTTAGGGTTTCGTACCCAAAGGGTAAAACGGGACCCTATTACTAAGACTCCGCTGTCTGTCCGTCTGTCTGTCTGTCCGTCTGTCACCAAGCTGTATCTCATGAATCGTGAAAGTTAGACAGTTGAAAATTTCAGAGATGATGTATTTTTGTTGCCTTATAACAACAAATACTAAAAATATAACAAATTTAATATTTAAGGGGCGCTCCCATATAACAAACGTGATTTTTTTTGCTCGTTTTTGCTCGATATCGATAAAGGCAACAGGTAGACGCTTGAAATATTCACAGAATATTGAGTTATATTATTAACTTTAAAAATAAATAATTAAATTATAATAAAATTAATATTTAAGAGGCGCTCCCAAATAACAAACGTGATATTTTTTGCTCGTTTTTGCTCGACATTGATAACGGCAACAGGTAGACGCTTGAAATATTCACATAATATTCAATTATATATTCAGTTTAAAAATAAATAATTTAATTAAAATAAACCAAATGTTTAAGGGGGACTCCCATATTACCAAACGTGTTTTTTTGTCGTTTTTATAGATAATGAATGGTACGGAACCCTTCGTGCGCGAGTCCGACTCGCACTTGGCCGGTTTTATTTTATTTTGTGGTGATACGGAACCCTCAGTGCGTGAGCCCGATTCGTACTTGGTCGGTTTATTTAGTAACGGGGGCTAATCTTTGTGAAGATACCTGTATTGGGTTCATCATCATCATTTCAGCCTATCATGGTCTGCTAGGACTCAGGTCTTCTCTCTGAGGTCTCTCGTTCTTCTCTCACTGTATTGGGGTAAAGCCAGGTTATGTAGGATTGTACCTAGTAAAGTCCTCTCAGCGCCTGCCTCTGTGCCAGACGGAACGCACCAGTAGGTAAGGTACCATAACACGATACGTACACTTGCTACTTGCATATGGTTTTTATGGTTTTAACCACAGTAAAGTTTTTTTTTTTTTGTTTAAATTAGAACGGCTGTCAAGGCATTTTTGAAAGAAATTTATTGTAGCCAGTTGCACCCTAAACGCATAGCAACTGTGTTAGCAACTGTGACACGGAGTTCGACGCGTTGACATAAAAAATAAAATAAAAAATAAATATCTGGGACATTTTTGCACACACGGTCATCTGACCCCAAACTAAGCAAAGCTTGTAATATGGCTGCCAGAGACTGATATACATACATATATATTTTTAAATACATACTTAAATAGATATTAACACCCAGGCATAGAACAAACACAAATGTTCATCACACAAATGTTTGTCCTAAATGGGAATCGAACCCACGCCCCCAAGCGCAGAAAGCAGGTACACTACCAACTGAGCTAACGGAGCTGTGACATAAATAAATTATGTCACAACTAGCTGTACCCGCAACGTCGTCCGCGATATCTTCAGAAATAAATAGCCTGTCCGTCCTCATGATACATACCATTGCCTCGCAGAATTTAATCTGTCGGTTAAGCCGTTTAGCCGTGATTATGTAGACGTGATTAGTAAACAGAGTTATTTTCGCATTTATAATATTAGTGTGATACCTGGCGATAGTTTCGTTCTCATTTCCGTTCTAATTACTTTTCTTTTCTTTGGTTTGATCCACAGGAACTAGGCGAAGCTCGTCTTACAGAATGCGAGTATGAAGTAACAGATGCCGATGGCCAGATCAGCACCCAATTTATGACGTTTGAAATTGATAGCGACCGGAATGATGACGAGATCTTCTACATCCAGGGGACCATCTTACCTCACACGTGGTTTAGCATGCGCATGACTGTGGGCATCCGGACCCCGCTGAACTTTGAGGAAAATCCGCTGCATATCTTCAGTGTTATTGCTAAGGTATGTACTGTTATAGTAGATTCTGCACTAAGGGAATAAAGCAGTGTCTTACGTCGCGGGCGGCATATTGAACCCTGAGCGCAACGAAGGACTCTAGAGTTATATAGGCCTGAGTGAAGCGAGGGGTCCAAGCTGCCTAAGATGAAGACAGGCTTTATTCCAGAGGAGCATACTCTACTTTTACACATTCTGCGAGACAATAAAAAGCCAGGGCTCCATAAATTAAAGAGGAGCATACTCTACTTTTCACACTTTCTGCGAGACAGTAAAAAACCTGGGGCTCCATAAATTAATAAACTCTGGAGTAGAATCACTATCACTCGACATTTTTTATCAACATGAATATTGCAATAAATTTCACTGAAAATCACAGCATCTCTTTGTACAGCATCACCCAAAACACCGTCTTTTGCAGTCTGCAAAGAGAATACAATGCAGTCTGTCGCAACTTAGTAGAAAAAAACGAGTATGAAAAGAAGAGCTAGTTTTTGGCATATCTATGGCCAATGTGTGGTGAATATTGTTCTTTAACTCACTTCCTTAACGTTTCTTGTTCTTTCCTTGATTGTCAACCAAATTGTCAACATTCTCTCTTTGAACATTCTCCCGAGCTTTGTATTGTTTTCATAATGTATTATTTACACATTATTTAGGATTTTGTTTACTTCTCTACAACTTTTATCTAAAAGAGATACTTATTGAAATATATTTATATTTCTAGTGTATGTTTTGGTGTGTGTAATGCCTCCGAAAACGTATCTGAGCCAAAGAAAGTGCGAAATATATATGAAATATATAATGCTCCGATTTGACGTTTGGCCACGGAACCACGGAACACTATTACTCACGGAACACTATGCACAAGCTATTTTTCTCTATGGTGTCCCGTCTCTTCTTCTATTGTATTCTCTTTGGTCTTTTGTTTCAAATTCTTTGTAAACACACCTTTTTCTTCTTTTTTGAGTTCTGCTTATGGTGGCCAGTTGGATTTTCGAACAAACATCTTTACGCGTTTTCATATTTATCGGGACTTATCGCGCACTATAGGTCAAACAAAGCGTACCATAGCAGAAAGGATCAAAGAACATATCGCAGCCTTCAAAAATCGCCAGACACAGAAGTCGGCTATAGCAGAACATTTGCTTGAGTCGGGGTCCGGTCACTGGATCGAGCTCCACGACCCGAAGGTCCTCTCCACTGAACGGCATTATTTTTCAAGAATGGTTCGTGAAGCGGTTGAAATCAGAAAACATCGCAATTTCAACCGGGAGGATGGATTTAAGTTAGCGGCGTCGTGGAATCCCATAGTAAGCAAATGTACAAACCGCGGTGTAGGTACTAGGACTTTTACCGATACAGTCAGTGTTGTGTGTCGTAGTGACAACCCTGCAATTTTTCAAGATCAAGTGAGGGTAGGAGAACAAAATATCCGCTCTTCTCGCCGGACTCACCCGCAGTTTTCAGTCAGCTCGTGACCACGGCCATTGTAACATGGTCAAAACGTCAAGCGAAAGGTATCTATTTTTACCTATATTTAATAGTGCGCGATAAGTCCCGATAAATATGAAAACATGTGTTCAAATCGCGAAAGTTTAAAAATTACTAAACATCTTTACAATGCCATATGGGCATTTTTTTACTTAGAGTTTACCACGAGTTTCCACAAGAATTTAACGTTCCAAATTCAAATCACTTTATTCCCTAGAGAGTTTCATACAACTTTATATCCCTTAAGAGATAATGCTTTATTTTACGTTGAGGTTGCATGATATGTAATTGGACATTGTCGAGCAGGTGGTGTGAAAAATCATTTTCTGCTATGGAGAACCAAGCTTCCTTCGCATTGTCAAATGAAGTAGGTATACAATCCGTCTTTTCCTTCAGTCGCTAGCTTATTGGTGCATGATGCGTCACGATGGTCACAAATCGTAAATCAAAGTTCAGAAAACACGAGTGCTGTTTATACGCCACCAGAACTAGAATCAGTTTGTAGATAAGTGAATAGCTCTCTTTCTAATCTGAAAGAACTCTTTTCACACTCTCACACACTCTGTAAATAGGAGTACTTTTTGGGTTTCGACGATCCCCGAAATAATTAAAACTATTGATATTACTTATATTGAAATAAGGAGAGGCGAGGACGCATTTCATTCAGGCAGCGTATTCCATTGCGGTCTTGCGGTTCGCACAATAAAAAAGCGCTTGTTACGGCATTTCTTAATATCGACCATGAAACGCTGTCTTTTTGTGCACACCCCATCCGATAGAAAAATAGGCAGGAGAGAATTATATCATACAGATCCGATGCTCCGAAATTTCCGATAAAAATCCGATAGACTAGCAACTTTGCGTCTATGCTCATAACTAAAGAAGCTAATAAGTTTGTTCTAAATGCATTTTTTTGCTGATGAGCTCTCAATGGACTCCAACGCCCCAAGTTGGTACTTAGCTGACAGTACTCCATTATATTTTTTTCATTCCCAGGACTCACTTCCCAACAACCGCACAGTTACCATAATGGTTCAAGTGCAAAATGTGGAGCATCGTCCGCCGCGCTGGGTAGAGATCTTCGCAGTCCAGCGGTTCGATGAGATGACCAACCAGTCTTTCAAAGTACGCGCCATTGACGGAGATACTGGCATTAACGGGACCATTTACTACAGGATTGAGAGAGAACCAGAAGGTACTTTCATATTCTCAGAACTTCATTACCATGGTATCTAAGTTGTAATTTTTTACAGACTTCCAAAAAGGAGGAGGTTCTCAATTAGAATGTTTTTATATAATTATATATTTTTTATGTTTGTTACCTCAGAACTTTCGACTGGGTGAACCGATTTTGATGATTCTTTTTAGGGTTCCGTAGCCCAACAAGGAACACTTATAAATTTGTTCTGTCCGTCCGTCTGTCCGTCTGTCTGTCTATCCGTCTATCCGAATTTTTAGAACCTTCTAACTTCCATAATTATTAAGATAAATGCATGAAACTTTGCATAATGACAGTTGTAATATAGAATATAAAAAATATATAATATTGCATTTTAGGGGTGGCTCTGGTACATGTGAAATTGGAGACTATTTTTTTTTTTCACTCCACCTGCTCGTGTGGGGTAACGTTGAAAAGGTCTTTTAAAATGAAGGTAAGGTTGATCATACTTAACTTTTTTATAAAATCTATACTTTGCGAAATATGGCCCGCCAATGTGGCAAAAGTTGGTCCCCCCTGTTCCCTGCATTTCTAAACTATAAGACATAGAAACCTGAAACTTACAATACAGATAGGTCAAATTTAAAACCTTCATTCAAAATTATTTTAAAGATTATCTGATCATGATTTTTTTAGTAACAGCGATAAAACTAATAAATTCAAGGCGTTCTAGCTCAAAGGTCATTGACCTTTTTGCAAAATGGTCTTAAGAAATATTGTTTCTCAATCAGTTTTCTCTATGTTTAAACCATAAAAAGTATATGCTATGTCGGGATGGTACATCTCTGAAATTTGGCTCTGAAAGTCCACAGAGCTTCGTTCGTTCGATTTTTTCTATAACTATAAATTATTAAACTATGACTAGGTACAATTATATGACTGGTTACGGAACCCTACCATATGCGTGTCTCGACATTCTCTTGGCCAGTTATTTTATTTGAAAGCTGGTGCTTCCCGTGTGGTCGCATTTCAATTTGGTCCCGTTCTGTCATTTTTATGAAGTCTGTTTTTTATTTTGATAATTATTTTATACTTATCTGGCAAGTGCTTTTATTGCATGCGGTCGATGGTACATGTACGCAATCTGACGGCACCCGGGTCCCGGTTCGACCCTCGACCATGCACCAATGACTTATTTGGTAATTAAATAAATTATGGGAAAAACATGGTGAGGAAATCTGCAGGTATGCCCAGGAACCTCAAAGTTCTAAAACAGGGGTCTCCAAACTACGGCCCGCGGGCCAAATCCGGCCCGCCACTGCCATCAATCCGGCCCGCGACAGGAATTGAAACTCGCGGAATTGTCAGTGATTCATCCCTGTGGATTTGATAAAATTAACAACTGATATGACTGGTCTTAGAAATTCAGACAATTCCAAACATTTTCCGCACAAGGACTGAAGACTGTAGCTGAAATAGATAGTACCTAGAACCGTACATAGTAACACTACTCGACACTAGATGTAGTTACGTGTCACAATACACAATCAATAGTAACTGAAATGCAATAAAAGCCTATGTTTGCTTAGGTGGGCAGAAAAATTAAAATTGTTAAGGCCCTTGCAACATACCGCAAAAAATATTATGGCCCCAAGGCTTCAAAGTTTACATTATGACATTGGCCAACATGCCAGCATGGTGGATTTTCTCTCTCTCTCTCTCTCTCTCTCTGAGAGAAGGCCTGAGGCCTAGCAGTGAAAACACGTATGCCGAAATGACGATGATGTTGATAAAGTGTCTTTATTAAATACACAAAACCTAACTAACGCTAAATATCGAATGTACTCAGCCTATTATTAATCGACTTCAAAAAGGAATCATCAATTCGTTAATGAACAGAAATTTGTCACCAACTCGCACTTGGCCATTATTTTATAAATTGTTGCTATAATTTAGAATGTATACTATAATCATGCCAAGTCTAACGCTTGTACGCATGACCGTTCCTACAATAGAGCAAAATATAAAATTAAAGTAAAAAAAGTTTTGTTGTATTAATAGGGAAAATACGAGTACCTGTAGCTTTTTAGTTTGATTTTATTATTATTTCTTAGTTAGGTTTTTTTTAATAATATTCTTTATTTCTTATTAATGGTATACAAAGTGTTAAAAGCTAGTGTACGTAATTAATCCTATTAGTTTACAACAATATGATAATTTTTATTTTGTCAAGTATATAACTTTTATAAAAACTTATACAACTTGTGAATCACTAAATAAATAAACTTGTCTTTACGGCAGTAAGAAAAAGAAAACATTACAAATAAGCAGAAGTAGGTGTTAGTTAGGTATTCCGTCGTAACATTACATATAACTTCAACTTCCTATCTGTTACGGTTCGAAAGATACAGCCGTTAAATGGTAGGACAGACGGACAGACAGACAGCGTAGCCTTAGTAATAGCAAGGATGGATGGTACTAGTTTGTCGATGGTAATAGGGTCCCGTTTACACCCTTTGGGTACGGAACCCTAACAACACATTTTTTTTATGATACTGACGAGACAAGCCAAGTCGCTCGCCTGATGGCTCTTCACGCTTGCCCATAAACAGCTCAACGCCACTCAGAATTTTGAACTTTAACAGTTCAAAACCCTTAATGGCAATGCACTGCGCTCGTCACCCCGAGATATAAGATTTCAAATCTCTGTCTGCCCCGGTGGCTCAGTTGGTAGTGAACCTACTTTCTGCGCTTGGGGGCGTCGGTTCGATTCCCATCTAGGACAAACATTTGTGTTTGTTCTATGTCTGGGGGTTAATATCTATTTAAGTATGTATTTAAAAATATATATGTATGTATATCAGTCTCCAGCTGCCATATTACAAGCTTTGCTTAGTTTGGGGTCAGATGACCATGTGTGCAATAATAATGTCCCAAATATTTATTTATTTTATTTTATTCTGTGTGCCCTGTAATTTCGCTGTAAAGATTGCCCTTCAATCCGGAACACAGGTAGTGTTTACACACTGCTGCTTACTGCTTGGTGGTTAAATAACTGGCAAAGGAGTGGTACTTCCCCAGGCAGACCCCTGCAAAATAGTCCTACCACTACAAAAAGAACCAAATAGGTACTAGTAGGTGGATATGTCTTGTTAAAAGTTCACGTCTCTGTTCTTGTGATAGACACATTCTTCCGCATCGAGACGATCGAAGGCGGCTACGACGGTGCTATTTTCTACGTGGACGAGATAGACCGCGATGCTCTCGAGAAGGAAGTGTTCCAGCTCACCATCATCGCTTACAAATACGTCAATGAATCGTTCGCAACCGCAGCACCAGTCGTCATCATCGTCAACGATGTCAATAACAAGAAGCCAGAACCGCTTCATGATGAATATCATGTTCAAATTGAAGAAGAGACAGCCATGACGCTTGATTTAGAAGAGTTCGGGTTTCACGACCGTGACTTGGTAAGTAATGTACCAAATAGATTCCTTACAGGAATTAGTTCGAGAAGATAATAAATCATTCACAGCTCTTGAATAGGTAGACCGGCGTGCAGCAGGCGATGAGAAGGTAGTGGTCGAAACTTCTCAGTCTAGAACACCACCGTAAAGTAACGAGTCTGTCAATTTTCTCAGCGCAGGCCCTAGTATAAGGGCTAGGGCCGGTCAAGGTAGACTGAGATTCGATCTGATGACGTTTCGATTTCGACGATTCGAGACTGAGATGAAATCGGCCCACTACCGAGTTACTTATTTACCCAACTACAAAGATTAGATAAAATTTCAAGTGACGCAAATGTTTCGCTACATTAAATGCAATGTGAATTTACTGATTTGTAGATATGCGAAACATAAACAAAGCAGTAACATAAGTTTATTTAAAATTATGGATATCGGACCCTGTAAGACTGTGACAAATGTAATATTTCTGACAGGCCTGGGGCATTACGCGCGGGGTCGAAACAGCGTTGAAACCACAGAACAGATAAGTAAATAGAACGGAAATGAGAAGGAAACGCTGTTGCCAGATATTGTGACAGATACTTGATTGAACATTCTTATTTATGTCAACGCGTCGAACTTCGCGTAACAGTTGCTAACACAGTTGCAATCTTCGACCAAAATAAAATGAATGGACGGGCCCTAACCATTGAACTTGATCAGTAAAAACGAGTCAAAACCGTCGGACATATACTTCAACACCTAATTATAAAAATGTACAGTATATTTGTTACAAAAAATAGATATCGGTTTTATTTGTGTATTTACACATCGGTAAAGCATACGAATTCATAATTTTGTCAGATGTTTCGTTATCGCGTAACAACAGACTCGTGTTTCACTTCATACGGCTAGAGACCAACTGACACGAAGTGAGCGCTGGCGCTCATTTTGTAATCTTCAACACGCGCTTCTACTGGGCCTGTCCATTCATTTTATTTTGGTCGAAGGTTGCAATGGGTTTATATGGGTGCAAGTGGCTACAACAAATTTCTTACAAAAATGCCTTGACAGCCGTTCTATTTTAAACAAAAAAATCTTTCTTATCTGGGGTTGAAACAGCGAAGTGCGAAAAATCAAGTTAACGCGCGTCAAGATAATAGGTCGGGGAAAAAGTCTTTTCGTATTTTGTATGTATAAAGTTGTAGTAAAAATCTCATCGATTGTACTGTTTGTATCTGGCTGGTTTTGATACCATTAAAAATATGACATTTTAAAAAAGGAATATAAAAAGTAAAAAGCAATTTCCCGCCATTTTTCAATTGTTTTTTTGTTCGATAAAATGAGTGAATCTAACGAAGAAATTCGATATATTGTGAAATTTTATTACAAAAAACTGAAAAATGCGACACAAGCCGCGAATAAAATTTGTAACATTTATGGACCTAATGCAGTGTCATCAAGAGTAGCACAATGTTGGTTCAAGCATTTTCAGTCCAGGAATTTTGATGTCAAAGATGCAGCTCGCTCTGGTCGCCCTGTTACGGATAAAGTCGATGCCATTTCTGAAAAAGTGGACCAAGATCGGCATATTAGTAGTTACGACGTAGCTGAAGACCTGGGGATTGACCACAAAACAGTTTTGACCCATTTGAAAATAACTGGGTATACAAAAAAAACTCGATATTTGGGTGCCACACCAGCTCACTGAAAGAAACCAAATGAATCGTGTACTCATTTGCGATTCTCTATTGAAACGTAAAGAAACCGAACCGTTTTTTAAAAGATTGATCACTGTTGATGCAAAATGGATCACCTACGACAAGAATGTGCGCAAACGATCATGGTCAAAGGGCAGTGAAGCACCACAGACTGTAGCGAAACCCAGATTAACACGTAATAAGGTGATGCTGTGTGTATGATGGGATTGGAAGGGCATCGTTCATTATGAGCATTTACCGCAGGGCAAAACCATCGATTCGGATCTCTACTGCCAACAGCAGATGAGACTTAAACAAGAAATTGAGAAAAAACGGCCGGAATTGATCAACATAAAGAGTGTGGTCTTTCATCATGATAACGCCAGACCGCACACATCTTTGGCCACTCAGCAAAAATTTAGAGAGCTTGGTTAAGAAGTGTTAATGCATCCACCACATAGCCCTGACCTTGCACCCTCAGATTTCCACCTGTTTCGATCTCTTCAGAATTCTTTGGGTAGTGTTAGATTAACATCAAGAGAGGACTGTCAAAACTACCTGTTGCATTTTATTGATCAGAATTCCCAAAATTTCTACAGCAACGGGGTCATGTCACTACCTAAAAGATGGCAACAAGTTATCGAACAAAATGGTACATATATATTATAATTAAATGTAATTAAACTTGAAAAAAATATGTCTTGAATTTGTTTATAAAATACGAAGAAACTTTTTCCCCGACCTTATAGATACGAGTATATAGATACAGTTTGCGTTCGCGCAACTTTTCGCAATCACCTAAACAAAATCGCTTACAACCGGTAGACGTAAGGCCTGTATTTGTATATCAATGCATAAAGTGCTCTTTATATAGTCTGTGTATAGGTATTAGGTACTGTTAGGAAGCGCGGCAACTTTTGTGATCTTTTTAGTTGGTAAAATAAAATTACTTTGTACTTTTAGCCGACGCTACAAATAAAACATTTGGCCGCTAGTTCAATAGATGTTCCAAGGATAACTGAAAACAATAGCTTTAAAAATTGCTAGAGTAAAACAGTTTGCGAAGGCAGTAAAGCAGTTTTGCGATGGCCTATTGTAGTGTACCATTTCGTGGTACTAAAGTCGGCCTTAGCTTTAAGATGCATTGTAAAAGTTGTAACAATTGTTGTCTAATCATACATTTTGCCGAAACACAGCTGCGTTTTTAAGGCCTCACGACCGTGTGAAATGTACCACGACGCAGGCTTTGACTTGTTATATCGAATGTATTTGATAGAATTTCTGATCGATTATAATAATGTATGTATAAATGTATATGTCACTTTGTGTATCCTGTTAAACGCTATATAGTATGGATAGGGTATATAATTATACTTACGCATGGTTAGATCATAAAGATCTATCGAGCATAACCTTTTGTTTGTATGATTTAGGACATATAGGTAAGAGAAAAATATGCATATTAGGATGTGTTACTTTACTGTGTCATAGGCATTCTAGGCTAGATCTAATGTAGAATAGGTTCTAGTTAAGAATAGATAATATACTTAGTTTAGTTAGGGACTAAGTTTGTAACGCTAGTTTGTTTTAGAGTTACGTAATTTTATGTTTGTATTTGACAATTTGATATTATTATGTAGACTTTAATATTCAGTATTTTGTATAAGATTGTTAGTATCCATAGACCGTGCTGCCCTCTGGAGCGCAAGAGCGAAAACAGATATTGAATTTTGTATATAAGGCCCGCTCCGGGGTAACTCGTCGTAGTCGTCAGTAGTCGCCAGTAGTCGTCAGTAGTCGTCAGTAATCGCCAGTAGTCGCCAGTAGTCGCCGACAGTGGCCAGTAGTTGTCAGTACGCAGTAGTCCACCTTAGTCAGTTGTTACGCGCAAGCGCTGTCGGACCGTTCCTCGGCAGTCAAATTATAGTCTGTAATAGTTATTAGTATTTTTGCGTTTTAATAAAGTGTGTGTGTTCGTGTTCTCAGTCGATCGTTTTAATAGTCGTTCACTTCTGATCAACAAACCCGTGCGCCTAAAGCGTTAGTAGTTTACAACAATATTCCTTCGAGCCGGATCGTGAAGTGAAGCAGTGTTAAAACATGAGTGAGAAAAGCATCATCATCACGCGAAGCAAATCTCGGCAGTTGGCTGAGACGAGTGAACGCCGCGAGGTTATGGAAAAGAGAGCTTCAAATATGGACCTCGCTCCTGAAGCAGTTGGCGGTCCTATCCCAGGTACGCAGGCAACGACGTCGACGTCCCAATCACCATCATCGATAACACCGATACAGCGGGGTGCGGGTGAAGAAACGGTGAAGCGGACACGAAGTCGCAACTCTCGCACTAGTCATATGATTTCACGGAGTAGCAGAATTTCAAGCTATTCGAGAAAGCAGGTGGAATATGAGCAGGAGATTGCCCGAAGGGAAAAGGAAGCCATCGATGAAGACCTGAGGCGCCAAAAGGAACAATTATCCAAACTGATGCGACTAGAAAAGGAAGCCGATGACAAGAAACATAAAATTGATGCAAGAGTTTTGAGATTTAGCATGGGACTAGAAGAAAGTTCCGATGACGGAGAAAACTCACAAGTTACTCAAAATACTCGCACAGAAGAATGGTTAGAAACAGTGTCACGGCACTCATCGCAAGTCGATAATACTGTGTATTGTGAGATGAATGCGCCGAGAGATACGCCCGTTGCGCTAGATCATGCTCGTGTGAATAGTGACACGTCCATGATTCGCGAGTCAGAAACATCCCGAGATGTAGCCGCGTTGCGCGCACCGATTGCGCGAGATTACGCACGTGTGAATAGTGACACGCCCGTAGTTCGCAAATCATACGCATCCCGAGATGTACCCGTGACAAGCGCACCGGTTGTGCTAGACTCTGCGCGTGTGTATAATGAAGAGTTAGTTTGCTGCGAGCCAAGTGTATCCCGAGACGTGCCGATGCGGCGCGTGGATAAGAGCCCGCATGCACACATCGCTCTACTTACACACGGGGAGCCAGCTGTATCAACGTCGGATCCTTCATCGCAACCTGGACATGTACTGGCGGCTACCAGACGTCCCTACAAAGAAGCTGTCGCACGTCTTCCTGCATCAGCTGCTGCAGTGATGTATGAGAAGGAGACAGGACACAAGAAAGATGAAGAGAGGCAAATAGAAGTCTCATCTGAGGTAAGGGACCTAAACATAAGTCAACTGACGCTAGGAGAAGCTCTGAGGAATTTATCTAGACCCGTTCCTCGGCAAGCGTACGAGTTACCACACTTTGACGGAGACCCAGCAGATTGGCTTTCGTTCAAAAATATGTATGAAGAGACTTCCTCGTTATATAAGTTTAAGAAACATGAAAATCTAGCTCGCCTAAGGACGTCCCTAAAAGGAGAGGCAAAAGATGCGGTCGAGGATCTATTACGAACGGCTATAGATCCGACTGATATTATGCACGTACTTGAAAATGATTTCGGTCATCCGACTGCGATTCTACAATGTGCTTTGCGGAAAATCCGGAGCTTACCAAAAATGTCTGAAAGCGGCAGAGAAATCAAAAGGTTTTCTACAGCGGTACGTAACTGTGTGTCCCTTCTAAAACACATACGCGCTGAAGGCTATATAAATAACCCGCAGCTGTTTAGTGAGTTACTTGGGAAACTTACACCAAGCCAACGAGCTCAATACGGTGATTTCGCATTGAAGCTAGACAATAAACCGGAAGTTGACCTGCGCATCTCACCATCTCTGGAGATATTATCTAAGTTCCTGGAGCATCTGTCACAAGCCGCTTCTTACTATGTGCACGCCAATGTAGCCGCGACAACTGGGTTGCCCCTAGCTACTTCCATAGTGCATAAAATACCATCTTCGACACAGGCACGTAGATTCAAGCATGCGCAGCTAGTACATCACGTAAACGTGCAGAGCGATGCGCCATTGTCGATACGTGACGATCGTGGGTGTGATTTATGTGACGAAGTGCATCCAATGAAAAATTGTGTTAAATTTAATAAATTGAGTGTCCCTGCTAGGTATAGTGCGCTAAGAAAATATAGGCGTTGTTTTAATTGTTTGAATAGCGGACATTTTCGTCGCTCGTGTGAATCTAAGGGATGCGCAAAGTGTGGATCTGCACATCACGATTTAATGCACGTGGACAACAAATCGAAAATCGAAAGTGCAACGGAAAGTGTGACAAACGTTAGAGAAACCCGCGCAAAGACTTTATTGAAGGTGATACCGATTACGATAAAGGACGTAAACGGTGCACCAAAGGACGTTTCTTGTTACGCCTTGCTTGACGACGGTGCGACAGTTTCGTTGTTGGACAGTGCCTTAACAGACAATGTGTCGGGAGGTCAGACACTACCACTAGTGATAAAAAGTGCAAGTGGACACGAAACTTCGGACACAAAATCTCGTGTAGTGAATGTGAACATTGTAGGACCAAACGGACAGTGCCATGAAGTGAAGTGTCGTACGCTAAGTGAATTGAACCTGCCATCTCAAACAGTACCCGCTGCAGTGCTGAAGGAGAACTCGCACCTTCGTGACTTGGGTTGCGAGGAGATGAAAGGGGCTAAGCCGCTGCTGTTGCTGGGCCAAGACAACTGGGAGCTTCTTGTTAGCGAGGAAACCCGACGCGGGAAATCCGGTAAGCCAGTTGCTTCGTTGACTAAGCTAGGATGGGTCATTCATGGACCTATGGGTGAGGCGTGCAACGATAGCGAATCGGTAAACTGCATGGCAATGCCACTTCCCGATCTACATGATGTGAAAACGGAGTTTGAATTAGAGGCCATAGGTATAACTGAAGATCCTAAAAAACACTGTGATGTAGAACGAGCCACTGCGATCCTGAGCAACACCAGCAGGCGTACTTTGGACGAGTCTCAATGGGAGGTAGGTTTAATGTGTAAAGCAGAGGCAAACATGTGGTTCAAATGGTTGAACACCCTTCACGCATTACAAGAGGTAAGTATTCAATGCTTGGACGGACCGATGCCTGAAGACTTGAAGCTGCACGTCTTTGGCGATGCTAGTGAGCTGGCCTACGCAGCAGTAGCCTATTTGGTAGGTAAAAATGCAGATAGGGATAGGGAAATTGCCATGGTAGTCGGGAAAGCTAGGGTTGCACCCCAAAAGGTAATTTCAATTCCCAGACTTGAACTGCAAGCTGCTGTTCTTGCCAGCCGACTAGCAAACACTGTCAAGAAGGAGGTAAAACTGCCTATAATAAATACATTTTTATGGACTGACAGCAAGACAGTCCTTAAAAGTATATTTTCCGAGGCGCATGGATTTCAACGTTTTGTGTCTCATAGACTATCTGAAATAGACCTTAAATCAGAACGAAGCAACTGGCACTGGTTTCCATCGGCGGAAAACCCTGCTGACAAAGCAACCAGATTTAACTGGCCTAGCGATTGTGATGAATGGCGCTCTGGTCCCTCTTTTCTTTGCAATTCACAGAAACGTTGGCCAGCGCGTGACGTCATCGAGGCGCCCGAAGAAGAATTAGAGCGTACTCATCAGGTGCATGCGACGTCTACGCCAGTTGTACCTCTCCTGGACCACTCGCGCCTATCATTGTGGACGCGTATCCTACACGTCATGGCACGTGTGTTCGTGTTCATAGACCGGTGCCGCAAGCGCCGATCAAGTCCAGAACTCCGTGTGGAAGACCTGCCAGCTGCAAGATTGAGAGTGAACAGAAGAGCCTTTATTCACTGTAGTGTTGACTACGTTGGGCCAATAGAGGTGACGATAGGAAGACGCCGGGAGCAGAGATGGGGCGTTTTGTTCACGTGTCTCTCTACACGTGCCATGCACCTTGAATTGGCTAGCTCGCTGAACGTTGACTCAGCCATGCTAGTGCTGCGGCGCCCGATTGCACGCCGTGAGCAACCTGCAAATATTTACTCCGATCGAGGAACCAATTTCGTTGGAGCCAACACCGAGCTACGAGCAGCACTGAAGGAGTTGAATCATGAGCATGTGAAGGATACGGCCATGACCAAAGGGATTGAGTGGCAGTTCAATCCTCCTGCATCACCACACATGGGAGGCTGTTGGAAAAGACTTGTAAGATCTGTACAGAATGTTCTAAAAGTCAGTCTGAAAGAGCGCGCACCACATGAGGAGATCCTCTACACTCTCCTTACAGAAGTGGAACTCGTCATCAACAGTCGGCCTCTCACCTATAACGCCAGTGACAGCGACCAACCTGTGGTACTCACTCCCAACCACCTGTTGCTGGGCACAGCATCAGGGAGCACACTGCTTACGCGCCGTAATCCTGACGACGTCGACTCGCGCTGGCATTGGAAGAATATCAACGCCTTGGCCGACGCCTTTTGGAAGCGGTGGCTACGGGAATATCTGCCTACGCTACAGCGACGGGACAAGTGGTGTAAAAGTGTACCAAATGTTAAAGTAGGCGATATAGTTGTGCTGGTGGACGAAACTAAGAACAGAAACGAGTGGTTTAAAGGTGTAATTAAGTCAGTGCATCAAGGTCCAGACTCTATAGTGCGTGTAGTAGATGTAGCTACGGTTAACGGGGTCCTGCGTAGACCTGTAGTAAAGATTGTGGTGCTTCCTAGAGATAATAGTGTAATCGGTTGAACCCTTTTACAGGGGGGAAAGATGTTAGGAAGCGCGGCAACTTTTGTGATCTTTTTAGTTGGTAAAATAAAATTACTTTGTACTTTTAGCCGACGCTACAAATAAAACATTTGGCCGCTAGTTCAATAGATGTTCCAAGGATAACTGAAAACAATAGCTTTAAAAATTGCTAGAGTAAAACAGTTTGCGAAGGCAGTAAAGCAGTTTTGCGATGGCCTATTGTAGTGTACCATTTCGTGGTACTAAAGTCGGCCTTAGCTTTAAGATGCATTGTAAAAGTTGTAACAATTGTTATGTCTAATCATACATTTTGCCGAAACACAGCTGCGTTTTTAAGGCCTCACGACCGTGTGAAATGTACCACGACGCAGGCTTTGACTTGTTATATCGAATGTATTTGATAGAATTTCTGATCGATTATAATAATGTATGTATAAATGTATATGTCACTTTGTGTATCCTGTTAAACGCTATATAGTATGGATAGGGTATATAATTATACTTACGCATGGTTAGATCATAAAGATCTATCGAGCATAACCTTTTGTTTGTATGATTTAGGACATATAGGTAAGAGAAAAATATGCATATTAGGATGTGTTACTTTACTGTGTCATAGGCATTCTAGGCTAGATCTAATGTAGAATAGGTTCTAGTTAAGAATAGATAATATACTTAGTTTAGTTAGGGACTAAGTTTGTAACGCTAGTTTGTTTTAGAGTTACGTAATTTTATGTTTGTATTTGACAATTTGATATTATTATGTAGACTTTAATATTCAGTATTTTGTATAAGATTGTTAGTATCCATAGACCGTGCTGCCCTCTGGAGCGCAAGAGCGAAAACAGATATTGAATTTTGTATATAAGGCCCGCTCCGGGGTAACTCGTCGTAGTCGTCAGTAGTCGCCAGTAGTCGTCAGTAGTCGTCAGTAATCGCCAGTAGTCGCCAGTAGTCGCCGGCAGTGGCCAGTAGTTGTCAGTACGCAGTAGTCCACCTTAGTCAGTTGTTACGCGCAAGCGCTGTCGGACCGTTCCTCGGCAGTCAAATTATAGTCTGTAATAGTTATTAGTATTTTTGCGTTTTAATAAAGTGTGTGTGTTCGTGTTCTCAGTCGATCGTTTTAATAGTCGTTCACTTCTGATCAACAAACCCGTGCGCCTAAAGCGTTAGTAGTTTACAACAGGTACCTCTTATCTATAAATCTTGACTTGATTATCCAGCCATGTTTGAGATCCTCTAGGGAAACGCAGGGTAGTATTAAGAACGTAGACAGTGTGATTGTTAATCATTTGTTAAATCCAGGGTCAAAACGCTCAGTACACGGTCCATCTGGAAGCTGTGAGCCCGCCAGGAGCTGAACAGGCCTTCTACATCGCCCCACAAGTGGGCTACCAGCGGCAAGAGTTCATTATGGGCACTACCAACCATAGCATACTGGACTTTGAGGACACGCCGTTCCAGCATATTGTTTTAAAGGTATTCAGAAAAAAAAGGAGTAGGTACCTACGATTAGTTTCAGATATTCTAGAAGATATTCAACATAAACTTAACGGTTACATCTATCTTCTATCTACGGAATCTAAGTACTTATAAAACTGCTCCGCTGTCCGTCTGTCTGTCTGTTTGTCCATCAGTCTGTCACCAGGCTGTATCTCATGAATCGTGATAGTTAGACAGTTGAAATTTTCACAGATGAGTATTTATGTTGCTGCTATAACAACAAATGCTAAAAAACGGAATAAAATAAATATTTAAGGGGGCTCCCATACAACATACGTTTTTGCTCGATATTGATAACGGCAACAGCTAGACGCTTGAAATATTCACAGAATATTGAGTTATATTAAAATAATTAAATTACTCGCACTTGGCCGGTTATTTATTTTATATTGATAATTATTCGAGACCATAGTAACATTTACTTATTACCCGACTATGGCAAAAGGAGGATTATTTTGTGTTACGAATGTTCCCCTTCTTTTCCCCAGGTAGTGGCTATCGATATGGACAAGCCAGAGTTCATAGGAGTGGCAATGTTATACATCGACCTCATCAACTGGAACGACGAGGAACCGATCTTCCAGAACACTGACCTAACAGTCTATTTCAACGAGACTGAAGGCGAAGGGTTCCACGTGGGGACAATGTTGGCGAAAGATAGAGATATCGGTGATATCGTCGAGTAAGTATACTTTCCAGCAAAATCATCATCAAGGGGGGCAGGTAGGGGCAGCTGCAATCCTAGAGATTAAAAAAATGTAGCCAACTGCAAAGAAACCAGTCCTAAGGCCGTGCAAAAGTCATGCTTTGGCGATAAATCCGGTTCATCAAAACTCGAATAATTCACTATCACTAGGTATAAGTAGGTATAGTACAATACAACTTCCAAGACTACCTACAATTCTTGTTTTTCTCATCCTCCATAATATTAATTTGCTCCTCCCTGTTCCATGGGCTAGCGACGCCCTTGCTTTTCAGTTCAGATAAACAAGTCTATACAGAGTAAAATAATACATTAATAGGTAGGTACTTATAACAACAGCTTATACTCACGATTATATCAGAACCTATGAGACACAGAGTACAAGCAAGACACACAGACACATAACACAGAGTCGATTTTGTACAGAGTTATCGATAATTAAATAGCAATCTCTCGCAGGCAACTTCCCATCATCAAAATTATCAATATAAAAAACCGACTTCATTAAAATGTCAGAACTGGACTAAATTGAAATGTTTTTTTTTATTATTTATATTAATTTTATTTAAATGTTTGTTACCTCAGAACTTTCGACTGGGTGAACTGATTTTGATGAATCTTTTTTTATTTGAAAGCTGGTGCTTTCCGTGTGGTTCCAATTCAATTTGGTCCAGTTCTGTCATTTTCATGAAGTCTGTTTTTTTATATTGGTAATTATTATTTTACCTATGTACTTATATTGTGTTTTTTGTCACAGAATAAATTGTCTATGTTATGCAATATCTTCGCCAATCGTGAACTTATTTTAATTACATGTGATATTATGCTATTTCACGATGGTGGTCCCATTTAAATTCAAGAAAAATATTCCACTAGGCTGGGATGAATCCCGTTTATTCAACATCCCCTGAAATCAGTTGTTATATTTTTACAAAAGTGTATGAATTAATCTACTATTGTATTCTGTATGTGCAAGAGTTTTCACGAGCTCCTACATTCCTTTTCATTTCAAAACACGTAAAATGTATCTGGAGGTAGTTTATTAAGTAATTATCAATAACCCTGTATTTAGGATCCACCACCCATCAATTATTTATTGCACACTTTTACAGGCACTCTCTGATGGGTAACGCAGCTGACTTCCTGCGCATAGACCAAGACACAGGGAATATCTACGTATCGGCTAACGACTCTTTCGACTACCACAGGCAAAATGTTTACTTCGTTCAGGTAATTTTCGATATAATTAAGTAATTAGAGAATTCATTTACGATATTAGTGCTTTGATCTACATTTTAATGCACTCTAGAACAGTGACTGCCAAAATTTTTAGCAAAAAGGCGTATATAGACAGGCAAAATCGACGCATGCGCACGCTACAATTAATTGCCCGTTCGATCCACCACAGAGACCTAAAAATAGAGGTCATATTTCATATCATTATCTTTTACTGGTATACCCACAAATCTTTATTTATATTTATTTCAAGTATATTTTTTTATATTGCCATTTAATTTGAATTTACGCAGCTGTTGAGTAGAGAATTTTTGTTTAAGCTTAATTTAATTTCGTCATTTTTGTATTTTTTGAGTAACGTATATTAATGTGTAACTGCGTAATATTCTCACTATAAATGTTACTTAACCAATTTTTACCCGTGAGCACCTGTAATTAGATTCTGGTTCTACAAAGATTGTTATATTTTTTCCTTCAGTTGGACGTTATTTGAATTTACGTAAATAAACTGCAAAAAACTTTCCAAAAGTGAAGAGAAAATTCACACTACACCTCAAGCGGGACGTCAGTGCAGGACTTATCGCCCCTTCTCGAATAAAAACCTTTCCAAACCAGTTAGCCGTGCGAATGAAGATAGACTACCATTAAATTACACTCGTGACGTTTAATTATCAATATTAAAAAGCCGACTTCATAAAAATGTCAGAACTGGACCAAATTAAAATGGAACCACACGGGAAGCACCAGCTTTCAAATAAAATAAAAAAGAATCATCACAATCGGTTCACCCAGTCGAAAGTTTTGACATAAAAATAAACAGTCGAATTGATAACCTTCTCCTTTTTGGAAGTCTATTAAAAATACGGCACGCCGGTTTTTCATACAGTTTTGAGTTGTTTGCGATATGTAACTTATTCATTGGGTATACTTATTTGTGTTGTATGACATTGTTGCGCTGTTTCCCTGATGATGTAGGTACTCGTTGTTCAGGTGCGAGCCGACGACACCCTGGGCGCGCCGTACCACACCGCCACTTCTCAACTTGTCATCGAACTGCTGGACATCAATAACACTCCGCCGACACTCCGACTAGTAAGCTCTGATTCAAATTTGTTTATTGACGATTCATTACAATAATACTCCTTGACTGGAGGTACTATTGAGTACCTCCTCCTTTTTGGAAGTCACTATGCAACTTAAAATGAAATTTATGGTTTTTTGTCCACTACAAAATACTTAGTAGCGTTATTTTCAAAGTGCTTAATTATAGTAAAACCTTAAAAACCTTAAAACCTTAATAGGTTAGGTTTGGTTTAAAACCTTAGACTTTTCATAATTTCTCCTCACCAGACTAATTGATGATATAAAAAAAAACAATAACACTTTTACCACAAATTAAAATTAATCTGAACAGCCTCGTGGCAGTCCCCAAGTGGATGAGAACGAGCCAGATGGGTTCCCCATCACAGACGAAGACAGCGCCATCACGGCCACAGACCCTGACACCACGGCGGATCTGGTCTTTGAGATAGACTGGGAGACTTCTTGGGCAACAAAACAAGGGAGGGAAGCCGATCCTCTAGAGTATCACAAGTACGCTATACCTATCAGACCATTTGACTTTTTACTATAATAATCATGATAGCCTTACGTGGTCCTTAACTGTTGGCCTTTTAGAAAAACTCAGAGTCACACAACGGGCAATGGAAAGAGCTATGCTCGGAGTTTCTTTGCGCGATAAAATCCGGAACGTAGATATTCGCCAAAGAACCAGAGCCACCGACATAGCTATTAAAATTATAAAGTTGAAATGGCAATGGGCAGGCCACATTGCTCAAAGAACTGATGACCAATGGAGAATAAAGGTTCTTGAGTGGAGACCACGAACCGGAAGACTCAGCGTAGGTAGGCCTCCCACTAGATGTACCAACGACATTGTGAGAATCGCGGGCATTCAGTGGAAGTGGATGCAGATGGCAGGATGTCGTTCAGTGTGGAGGTTAAAGGGGGAGGCCTATGTTCAGCAGTGGACGCCTTCTGGCTGATGATGATGATGATTGGCTTGCGTTTGTCCTCATCATGCCTGATGTTAATCAAAGCTCAAAACACGCTTACCTACAAGGAAACTCTTTCTCTCGACTTGAAGATATCCATGTTAACATATTTATAACATCTTGTATTATAGTCGGTCACCAACCTACATGCCTCAGCGTAGCTACTATGGGCAATACCTCCCAATGACAAGTGCAATATATACACGGCTGGGACCGTCCTGCTATTCCTGACCAAGGCGGCGGTCACGGGAACGGCAGGGCAAGGGGTGCGACCAATCGCCAATCCCCAGGTTACCGCATGCCGCCAAACCCAACTGACTGTGACAAGCCGGCTGTGCTGGAAGATCCGGCTGAGGGGTTCCTTGGGAGAGGACTATATGTATATATGATGATGATATATGGAATATGTAAAAAGAGTTTCCTCCTTTAGAATTTCCTAATAACTAACATAACATATCGTCAACAAAATATCGAATATTGTTACTTAGATATTGTTACTTAGAGACACAGAAACTTCTTCGAAGATCTCGGAAGTATTCAATATGCTCAAAAGCGTCTCATCACCAATTTCTGACCCTTTCTATTCATCTCCTTTCTTTCTTTTCGTTCCATGCTAGCTGTGTGGAAATACTAACGTCATACCCAGATGAGGAGCGCCGAGGCGTAGCGACGGGTCACCTCGTGGTGCGCGAGATTCGGCCCAACGTTACCATCGACTTTGAGATGTTTGAAGTCATGTACCTCACCATCCGAGTAAGGGATCTGAACACATACATCGGGGACGATATTGACGAGTGTAAGTACATTTCAAGCCGGTAAATTGATTTTAAACCATCACGGTTGTTCACTAAAGTTATATGATTATTTACGGGATATTTACCGTGGTAAGGTTGTGGAAGGAGCTCCCGATATTTCGGCGTAGTTACATGCACCATGTTCACGGAAAGACGGACGGATGCATGGAGCTCCTTCCACAACCTTACCACGGTAAAATATGCCGTAAATAATCATGTAACTTTAGGTACATTGATGTTGTAAGAACTTTTAAATTTTTAGAAAGAAACTTGTTTGATGCCTCGAATCTCAAATCAAAGATTAACAACACGTTCACGTAACAGCTCAGAACAGAGGCACTTTTTTAAAATTTAATAATTGTCTTGCTTTTGACCGCCACCTCCATTGATGATTAAGCGATGATGCGATCTACGATGGAGCACGCTTGCCTAGAAGACCGATTCACTGGCGATTTAAAGACCACCAGATACCTAGATTGTAACTATATGGAAACACCGCCCATTAAGGCAGCGCATTTCACAAACTAGCAGTTCGCACAATAAAAGTGGAATAAAAGCGCTACGTACGGGTTTTCAGAATATCAACATGAAGCGGTTTCACCTTTTCTTGGTCACTCTGGCAGTCGGATAGAAAAGTAATCTTCAATATTTTGTTCTGCAGCTACATTCTCCATAACGATAATAGACCGTAACGACAATCCGCCGGTGTGGGACGAGGGTACGCTGGAGCAGAACTTCACTGTGCGAGAAATGGCCAACCAAGGAGTCGTCATCGGCTCCGTGCTTGCCACAGACATTGACGGACCACTCTACAACCAAGTGCGGTACACCATATTGTAAGTATACAAATAACATTATCTACTTCCGATAGAGAACAAAAGTACAAGTGGTGTTCAACACTTAATGATTTATTATTTCAATGTTATAGACAATCAAGTTCAAAAATTTGACGACCGGTAGGATTCGAACCTGCAGTGCCATCGAGTATATGCCTCGAGCGCTCTATCCACTAAGCTACGGCCACCCCTCATGTTGCCAAATTCTTGAGCTACCTTCGCAACCAATCTAAACGTTGGGGACGATTTAAAGATAATATTCTTCTAAAAATATATCCAACCCTTTCTTTCAGCCCTCAAGGAGACACTCCAGAGGACCTGGTAGAGATCAACTTCATCTCAGGTCAGATCACAGTAAACACCAGTCAAGCCATCGATGCAGACTCTCCTCCCCGGGAATACCTCAACTACACGGTGCTGGCGACTGACCGGTGCACTGCCGAGGACCCCGCTGACTGCCCGCCGGACACGCACTACCACGACACCTACGGAGATGTGAGTGCCAATATGTGTGTTTCATCAGTCGCAGCTTATCATAATATGTTCCCCCACACACAGGCCTTCTCTCAGAGAGAAAGGTGGGCCCTGATCCATGAACCATGCTGGCCTAGTGCATTTTTTAAAATTTATTCGTAGGCTTGCTTTCTGGATTATATTGGTAACCCATGATGCGGATTACGATGGAGCACGCTTGCCTAGAAGAAAACGATTCAGTCGTGATTTGAAGACACCTAGATTGTAACATTCGGAATCATACGTTGCATGTTGGTGAATGTGATATAAATATCTTTAAACTTATGAGGTTCTTAGAGATAACCGGTATCCTAGCGAAGTTTTCCTTTACCGTTGTTAAACGATAGCGTCGAAACTACACATAATATAAGCCATTGTAAAACGCATATGCTACCGCTTTGCCACCATCGCTCTGAGTGTGATTCCCAAAATTCTCCTAGAGACTCCTCTTTTGCAGAGTCGACCTAGGGAATACCACACCTTTTCCAGTTATTTAACCACAAAGCAGTAGTGTGCAATTTTTTTATTAATGCGTATAATTAAGAACCTAATAAATTCCGTGAAGTCTGATCTCTTAAAAAACTTTGAGGCTCAAATTTTTCATGAAGGATCTCATCGTATCATGATAGCTTATATTACTTCTGTTTTCAGATCGCTATCTTTATCACAGATATCAACAACAAAGTACCGGAACCTGACTATGACAATTTCGAAACCACAGTATTTATTTACGAAAACGCCACCACCGGAGATCCAGTCACTTTTATATTTGCCACGGACATGGATCGAGATGGTAAGTAGGCCGATCTTGTTGACTAAAATTGTTCTCTAGATGACGTCTCAGACATAGTAAACGATGATGTCTCGGATAAACGCTCAAGGATTCTGCCCACCGGGCCATACGATCGTGCTATCGAGAACGTGCTAAGAACAGACAAAACCTTACAGCCTTACGCCTCACATAATATAGGAATATACATTATACAGAAGACTGAGGAGTATAATCGGCCATTATGTCTAGCGTTTGTGGACTATGAAAAAGCCTTCGATTCAATCGAGACCTGGGCAATATTGCAGTCCCTCCAGCGTTGTCATATCGACTATAGGTATATCGAAGTGCTGAAGTGTTTGTATAGAAACGCCACCATGTCGATCCGATTACAGGACGAGAGCACGGAGCCAATCCAATTGCAGAAAGGCGTGAGACAGGGAGATGTTATGCTGACGAAACGGTCTAGTGCGCGTTCTTTCATAGATATTTATATAAAGTAGGTATATTTTTTCCATGTGTCGTTATGGTTTCGGCCGAGACGAGACCTTCTCAAGTTGTCAGACCTGCCTCCCCTGATGTTTCTCAATTTGGATTCCAGAAATATACCACACAGTCAGATACCAGATCCACTACGCCGTCAACCCTCGCCTGCTGGACTTCTTCAGGGTGGATCTGGACACAGGACTCCTGTACGTCAACTACACCGGAACAGATGTTCTGGATAGAGATGGGGATGAACCAGAGCACCAAATCTTCTTCATCCTTATTGACAACTTCTACGGTGAAGGAGGTTAGTATTATTTTTCTATCTATTACTATTCTATAGACTTGCATTTGACCGCCACCTCGGCTGATGTTAAGCGATGAAGTGGTCTATGAATGAACTGTATAGATAGATCAGTGGCCTTAGTACGAGCACTTACGTAAAAGTTACGTTACGTAAACGATAGCAAAATGTATCAAAAATTGAACAGCGCACCTATCGGACGTGAAAGAAAACTGATTTTTTATACATTTTGCTATCGATTACCAAGGATGATTTTAACTAGAGTCGTTCTTGTATATACCTAATATACCTTTTTTTATTTCCTACTACAAACATCGTGTTTCAGATGGGAACCGTAACCAGAATGACACGGAAATCACTGTGGTTCTTTTGGATGTGAATGACAACGCACCAGAGCTACCCGAACCCGATTACCTCTCGTGGTCCATCTCTGAAGATCTCGATGCGGTAACTTCATATCTTTGATAATATATAGTTTGGATCTACCTTTAAACTCGAGCTAGTACCGAAAAAAGTCTGGCATAAACTGAAGGGGACGAAGTACACATATTGCACACACTGACATATTCTTACTAGTTCACAAACGCACACTTCAATACTGAGCACACACAACTGCAAATGATGTGATCAAATGGACGACCAAGGGGGGGATGTAAATGCCAGAGGGAAAACAGTAGGTATAACGCTTCCTTTTATTTATTTTTCCTGAGCTTCATATATTACTTTCAGCAGTTTTTAACCGACTTCCAAAAAGGAGGAAATTTCTCAATTCGGTCCGTATTTTTAACAGGCTTTTATTAGCTTGGTATGTATGTAACGGAATCTTTGAACTTGATTTTCAACTACTTCAAAATGTTGGTTTTTATTGACACTTAACTTTGCACACTTACCTATCAAGAACCGATGACAATGCAATTAAATAGTCTGTCATCTAGAATCTTTCTCGATCGACCTTCTACCCCTTTTACTCTTGTTATAAACGAAAAGAACAAAAATGACGCGTGAAAACGTCTCTAAATCATGGAAGTAGAATTGGGGAATGTTAAGAATTGTTACGGCGGATCAACGAAGAAAACGTCGCACAAAGTCGCGGGCGACAGCTAGGCGAATGGATATAAATGTCATATGCAGCTGACAAAAAATCCCGTAAATGTGTAGAAATTTTCTATTGTAATGTGCTTATATCAGTTTTTTGCACACTGAACACTGCAGTTTTCAGCGTGGTCACAGGTAGACTAGATGGCATGTCTATAGAAATGTTATGAAAATATTTACCAAGGTAAATTATTTTCAATATTTTCAACACAAATTGATGTATATCGTGCGCTGTAATAGCGCAGTGCACAAAATCACGCGAACGGTTACGGTCGCGCAACCTTTCATATCACCTAAACAGAATCGCCAGCCGTAAGGCCCCTGGAAGACTATTCTTCTAAATGATTATTTAATTACAATGTAAAGAAAAATTTAAAGCCACTTATTCTAATTTCATTTTGCCTGTATTTGATATCGAAATCTGTTGCCTAGAAACCCTATCAAGATGCATAATAAGACAGGCTCACAGGACAGGCAGAATGTGTGAATTGATGTTTTTTATTTATTAATTATATATTAGGCTTGTGTTAGACCGCCACTTCGCCTTGCGGTCTACAATGAAGTACGCTTTGCCTAGAAGAAACCTATTTACTCGTGATTTGAAGACACCCAGATTGTCACTATCGAGGAACACCCATTCAGGCAAAATCAAAAGTCAATGATAAGATAACATAAATGTATTTCATTAAAAAAATCATTTTTTAATGTGACATAGATGTAGAACATAAATAAAATAAGTATCAATTTTTTTTTATTTAAACAGAATGTAGAAAAAAAACAATTATACTTAATGACTTCACTGAAGTCTTTAAAGTTCTATTATTACATATACCTACATAGTCAGGCCTCGCCTAGTTTGGGTCCCATTGGTATATCACTATATACCAATGTAGTAGTGTGTCCCATTGGTATATACCAATGTAGTAGTATGTCCCATTGGTATATCACTATATACCAATGGGCTCGAAACTAGGCGAGGCCTGTATCTTGGTGGCCCGGTTCCATCAGATTAAAAAAAAAAAATACGCGTGACTACGAGTAAATTAATTATTTACATAAATTTTAATGCAAGCAAAGTCAGTAAATGTTATGTGTTTGTCTTGCAGGACATGTCCATTATCCCAGTGATCCACGCCCCGGACCGCGACGAGCCTGGGACGGTGAACTCTCTCGTCGGTTTCGACATCCTCAGCCTGACTCTCACCAACAGAGATATTCAGGCCCCAGACCTATTTGTCATCAGATCCATCGACACTGATAAAGGGGAACTGGTCTCTACCATGCCTCTCAGAGGTTATTGGGGCACTTACAACATTCATATTCATGTAAGCATCATTCAATAAAGCAAGCTGGTAATGCCGCCAGCATGCTGGGAAATGCCGCCAGCGTGCTGGGTACGCTGCCAACAATAGTAATTACACTAATATCATAATAGGTCGGGGAAAAAGTCTTTTCGTATTTTGTATGTATAAAGTTGTAGTAAAAATCTCATCGGTTGTACTGTTTGTATCTGGCTGGTTTTGATACCATTAAAAATATGATATTTTAAAAAAGGAATACAAAAAGTAAAAAGCAATTTCCCGCCATTTTTCAATTGTTTTTTTGTTTGATAAAATGAGTGAATCTAACGAAGAAATTCGATATATTGTGAAATTTTATTACAAAAAAGGGAAAAATGCGACACAAGCCGCGAATAAAATTTGTGACGTTTATGGACCTAATGCAGTGTCATCAAGAGTAGCACAATGTTGGTTCAAGCGTTTTCAGTCCGGGAATTTTGATGTCAAAGATGCAGCTCGCTCTGGTCGCCCTGTTACGGATAAAGTAGATGCTATTTCTGAAAAAGTGGACCAAGATCGGCATATTAGTAGTTACAACGTAGCTGAAGAACTGGGGATTGACCACAAAACAGTTTTGACCCATTTGAAAAAACTGGGTATACAAAAAAACTCGATATTTGGGTGCCACACAAGCTCACTGAAAGAAACCAAATGAATCGTGTACTCATTTGCGACTCTCTATTGAAACGTAACGAAACCGAACCGTTTTTGAAAAGATTGATCACTGGTGATGAAAAATGCATCACCTACGACAAGAATGTGCGCAAACGATCATGGTCAAAGGGCAGTGAAGCACCACAGACTGTAGCGAAACCCGGATTAACACGTAATAAGGTGATGCTGTGTGTATGGTGGGATTGGCAGGGCATCGTTCATTATGAGCTTTTACCGCCGGGCAAAACCATCGATTCGGATCTCTACTGCCAACAGCAGATGAGACTCAAACAAGAAATTGAGAAAAAACGGCCGGAATTGATCAACAGAAAGAGTGTGGTCTTTCATCATGATAACGCCAAACCGCACACATCTTTGGCCACTCAGCAAAAATTTAGAGAGCTTGGTTGGGAAGTGTTAATGCATCCACCATATAGCCCTGACCTTGCACCCTCAGATTTCCACCTGTTTCGATCTCTTCAGAATTCTTTGGGTAGTGTTAGATTAACATCAAGAGAGGACTGTCAAAACTACTTGTTGCATTTTTTTGATCAGAAGTCCCAAAAATTCTACAGCAACGGGATCATGTCACTACCTACAAGATGGCAACAAGTTATCGAACAAAATGGCACATATATATTATAATTAAATGTAATTAAACTTGAAAAAAATATGTCTTGAATTTGTTTAAAAAATACGAAGAAACTTTTTCCCCGACCTTATATATGTGAAAGTTTGGATGGATGGATGTTTGTTACTCAATCACGCAGACACGGCTGGATGGATTTGGATGAAATTTGGAAAGTACATTGCTTATGTCCTGGATTAACACATAGGCTACTTTTCATCATCATCATCATCACCGATTTTCATCATCACGCGGGTGAAACCGCGGGGCGCAGCTAGTGAGATATAATTTCTTTCTTAAAAAAATATCAGGGCGAAAAAGTATCACTTTGAAACTCCTACTCAATATATCACGGGTCTCGTTATTGGCATTACAACCACAGGCTAGTTTTTATCTCGAAAAATCTAAAGACTAAAGACCACTATTTGTACCTAATTCTAAATGATTCATGTTGTACCTAATGTTCTTTTAATGGTGTCAATAAAATGTTATTGTAATTAGCTGTTCCTATATCGAGCGAAATCGTGGGGCTCCATATGACACAATAAGTAAGATCTCGGTACAAGACTTATCACTACATCGAATATATACAGAAGTAAAGTAGGTAGCTCAAATGATTCCTAAATGTTCCAGGCGTTCGACCACGGCCACCCACAGCAGCACTCGAACGAGACGTACACTCTGACTGTCCGTCCATACAATTACCATGCGCCGGTCTTCGTGTTCCCAATAGATGGATCTGCTATACGGTTCGTCAGGGTAAGTGCTTGCTCGCCTTCTCTTGAATTTTACCTGAGGATAAAAGTGTTACTTTAAACGATATTACGATGTCCTGCTGGACATGAGAGTGATAAGTTACCGAAGAAGTTGCCTAGAATAGAGCGAGTGGAGGAGAAAATTAAGGAAGGCTGACCCTACCATGTGGGGTTCATAGTCCGAAAAAGAAATAGTAAAAAGTTAACAATTATGATACCTACGTCTTGAGTCAATTGGAAGGTTTTTTAAGTGGTTCCTGTTTTAAATATTTATTTTTCAATGGTATAAAAGTTGATCGTGATTTATAGGAGCGTGCAGTGCAGAACAGCTTGCTGGTGACTCTGGATATGGAGTTTCTCAGGCTGATCGAAGCTACCGACGAGGATGGCTTAGAAGCTGGTCAGGTCACGTTCTCCGTTACTGGAAATGGTGAGTAGACCTTAACAACTGTCATACATATTATTCAGAATCTTCATATTTTTAGCACTTCAGTAATGAGACGATCAAATCGTGTGACTGATGTTATGTATTAAGACTACCTATGTTTTTAATTCCCTATCGAGGCTACTAATAGGCTACCAGACTGATAATTTTTTAATGTCTCATAAAGCTTACCTTAAATAGTGCCGATCACCGAAAACAAAATTTTAACTAATTTGTAATAATGATATTAATATTTCTTTGCAATTATGTAGTTGTCCATCAAATTTTAATTTGTTATTATGAATTCACTAATATTATGAAAACGAAAGTGTGTGTGATTGTGTAATTAAGTAGGTTTGTTTTCATTAAACTTCGTAGGTAACGGCTTAACGGAATTGGATTAAACTTGGATGAGCTACTTCTTATACTGAAAAAAAAAAGGTTCCCGTAGCAGGTGACACTGTGGGCGCTACTAGTTGTTTATAATATAAAAGTGATTGCCATTTGTCCGTTTCTGTGTTACTTCCTGTTTTGAAGTGCTAGGTGTCGTTAGATTCTCCTTCATCTGGATTGTGAGTGACCTATACATTTTGGAGTCGAGTTTTTTTGTTTCTTTAATTCCTGTCCTATATTCGTCTCCCAAATATGTGTTAAAAAAAACACTTACCAAGCTTATTTCTAACAGATGAAGCAGTCGAATACTTCGAGATTTCCACCAATGCCGCTGAAGAGAACCAAGCGGCTCTGATACTGAGGCAAACGATCACGGATACCATTCGGGAGTTCCAGGTTAGTTTCCATCAGTATTCGAGGCCTAATTACTTTGGATGTAGTATCCAACAGAAGCATGAGCAGAAACGGAAGATTTAAAAATAGCTTATTTACAGATAACAATCCGGGCGACCGACGGTGGCACCGAGCCCGGCCCTCTGTGGACTGAGATCTCGTTCAGGGCGATATTCGTGCCCACCGCTGGAGATCCTGTGTTTGATGACGTCAACACTGCCAGTGTCGCTTTTATTGGTATGTTTTTTGTTTGGTCTCAGTCCGGCGCAGAACTGCAAGACCTCTGGATACCGAGAGCGACGTCTGCGCATATATGGAACGTTTTGAGGTTTCCTAAGCATTGCCATCATTATTGTTCCAGAAAAAGAAGCAGGCATGCTGGAGTGGTATCAACTGCCGCAGGCTGTGGACTTAAAGAATCATCAGTGCACTGACGACTGCCACGACATTTACTACAGGATCATTGGTAAGCTTGCCAAAACACCAACAACTGCAAACTTCCTCATCTTACCTAAGTTTTGTAGTGGTAGGACTCTTTTGCAGGGGTCCGCCTGGGGAAGTACCACACCTTTGCCAGTTATTCAACCGCCAAACAGTAGTGTGCAAACACTACTGTGTTCCGGATTGAAGGGCAAAGCGAAATTACAGGGCACACAGAGATTTGACATCTTATATCTCGGGGTGACGAGCGCAGTGCATTGCCATTCAGGGTTTTGAACTGTTGAAGTTCAAAATTCTGAATGCCGTTGAGCTGTTATGGACAAGCGTGAAGAGCCATCAGGCGAGCGACTACGCTCGTCTCGTCACCCAGTACCATAAAAAAAAAAGTTGACATCACACCATCAAAATCAATTTGGACAAAGTATATCTTTGAGATAAGTCCTCATTGATATGGGTTGACAGTAACATAATCTTAATTTTTCAATCAATTTTAATATTGGAAGATGTCCTACGAGACAAATTTATGGCTAAATGCTATCAAAATTGTAGCAGAATTGTTGATAGAAGAGCTAAGAAACGAAAAATATTGCAAGTTATTTCTTGTATTTACGTCACAATCGCTAATTGCATAAGATACCATAACTGCACTTCAGCTCTATTGCTCACCTTTTTCAGTAATCTAATATTTTGGCAAAACTATAAGGTCGGGGAAAAAGTTTCTTCGTATTTTATAAACAAATTCAAGACATATTTTTTTCAAGCTTAATTACATTTAATTAAAATATATATGTGCCATTTTGTTCGATAACTTGTTGCCATCTTGTCGGTAGTGACATGATCCCGTTGCTGTAGAAATTTTGGGACTTCTGATCAAAAAAATGCAACAAGTAGTTTTGTCAGTCCTCTCTGGATGTTAATCTAACACTACCCAAAGAATTCTGAAGAGACCGAAACAGGTGGAAATCTGAGGGTGCAAGGTCTGGGCTATATGGTGGATGCATTAACACTTCCCAACCAAGCTCTCTCAATTGTTGCCGAGTGGCCAAAGATGTGTGCGGTCTGGCGTTATCATGATGAAAGACCACGCCCTTTCTGTTGATCAATTCCGGCCGTTTTTTCTCAATTTCTTGTTTGAGTCTCATCAGCTGTTGGCAGTAGAGATCCGAATCGATGGTTTTGCCCAGCGGTAAAAGCTCATAATGAACGATGCCCTTCCAATCCCACCATACACACAGCATCACCTTATTACGTGTTAATCCGGGTTTCGCTACAGTCTGTGGTGCTTCACTGCCCTTTGACCATGATCGTTTGCGCACATTCTTGTCGTAGGTGATCCATTTTTCATCACCAGTGATCAATCTTTTCAAAAACGGTTCGGTTTCGTTACGTTTTAACAGAGAATCGCAAATGAGCACACGATTCATTTGGTTTCTTTCAGTGAGCTCGTGTGGCACCCGAATATCGAGGTTTTTTTTATACCCAGACTTTTTCAAATGGGTCAAAACTGTTTTGTGGTCGATCCCCAGTTCTTCAGCTACGTCGTAACTACTAATATGCCGATCTTGCTCCACTTTTTCAGAAATGGCATCGACTTTATCCGTAACAGGGCGACCAGAGCGAGCTGCATCTTTGACATCAAAATTCCCGGACTGAAAACGCTTGAACCAACATTGTGCTACTCTTGATGACACTGCATTAGGTCCATAAACGTCACATATTTTATTCGCGGCTTGTGTCGCATTTTTCCCTTTTTTGCAATAAAACTTCAAAATATATCGAATTTCTTCGTCAGATTCACTCATTTTATCGAACAAAAAAACAATTAAAAATGGCTGGAAATTGCTTTTTTACTTTTTGTATTCCTTTTTTAAAATGTCATATTTTTAATGATATCAAAACCAGCCAGATACGAACAGTACAACCGATGAGATTTTACTACAACTTTATACATACAAAATACGAAAAGACTTTTTCCCCGACCTATTATTATTATCCCAATGCAACCCTCCCACGGCGCATTACGGCGTATATTATTATTGACATAACAAAAAGTGATCCACATTTTTAACGGACTTCCAAAAAAGAGGAGGTTATCAGTTCGACAGTTTTTTTCTGTTTGTTACCTCAGAACTTTTGACTGGGTGTACCGATTTTGATGATCCTTTTGTTTATTTGAAAGCTGGTGCTTCCCGTTTGGTCCAGTTCTGATGAAGTCGGTTTTTTATATTGATAATTATATTTGTTGTCGATCTCTTTCTCTCTTGTGGAGTTTTCACGTGAGTCGCTATATCCCTTTACCACGCTTTGTCGGTGTCTTACGTATATAGCAACATTTTTTTTAGGTCTGTGATTATAACCTAAATATGTATTCTGTAGATCGCTAATGAGAGAGAGGTTAAACAGGTCTCAGAAGTAGAGTGACCAATTTTGCTCCCTAAATCTGCACATTGCCTCCTCTTACGTAGTGAAACTCATAAGTAGACAATGTGCTTATACTGAGATGTTTTCTTTTACTTTTATTATGTTTCAAATTCGCCATATTGCACAGATGACAACAGCGGTGGGCAGTTCATCCTGAACCCCACAACCAACATCCTCACGCTGGCAACGGAACTGGACCGCAGCGTCAGCCCCGAGCACACCCTCGTCATAGCTGCTGGCAACTCCCTCGCGGGCGGCACTCCGCTTACCAGCTCTCTACTCACTGTTACTGTTACTGTAAGTCTCAGGCATCGTAACTAATTTTAATCTCGGAGAGTGTGCATCGGATCTGTGTGATCATTCCCTCCAATTTTTCTATCGGACTGCCAGAATGAGCATGAAAAGGCGACATTGCTTCATATTGTTGTATTAAAATACAAATACAATAAAATACGAAACGCTTGGAATCCACTTTTATAGTGCGAACTGCTACTTTATGGAATTCGCTGCCAGAATGGGTGTTCCTCTATAGTTACAATCTGGGTATCTGAAGGAATTCAAATTGCGAGTGAATTGATTTCTTCTAGGGAAGCATGCTCCTTCGTAGACAGCATCATCGCTTAACATCAGGCGAGGTAGCGGTCAAACAAATCTAAACAAAAAAGTTATGCCTTAGCCTAGCTACACGTTAGGTAGGTATATCAAAGATCTGAATATTAAACACACCTCGTACAGCTTCTACAGTGTACAGTTTTTTTTAATAAGGGAAATCATTATATTGGATTATACCCACTAAAACCCCCCCGGTGACCAGCCTTAGTGCTTGACAAGAGAGCTCTGGGATCTCTAGAAAAACGCACCAGGGCTCCGGTGCTGCGGCTCCAGTACTGTGCTGCGGCTTCTCCCGAGACAACCACGTGTTGTTTTGGTTCCTCCGCCTACAACAACGTCCTCTCCCGGGGCTCGTTTGAGTTGATGGTCAGAATAATAAATTCGACCATTCGGAGTCCAGAGGTAGGGGACCTCTTGTAGCCTCTTACTTCAGGCAGAGGGTAACGGTGCCGTATTCTATAGCCCCGGGACGCCAGGGCTAGCCGTATACAGACCTAGCAAGTGAGTTGGTGTGGACGTACCTATTTGCGAAAGCAAATGCACATGAAAGAAGGATTTAGTAATAACATGACTGAATTGTTTTAACCTTAGATTAAGATATAACTAACTTCCTCTCCCTGTATTGTGTAAAGTAAATTCGTTAAAGTTAACAAAATAGTAGTTAAGTATAACAAAAGTCACGGACAAAGTGTCTGTGGAGTGATATTTTAATTATAAAAAAAGGAGGATTTGCTTGCGTTTGCTAATACAGCAAGAAATGCGAATGAGAAGGTGATCGGCTGTGTAAGGACTTTACAACGATGGTGAACAAACTTGATGTGTCTAACGGGTGTTTAATTTTTTCTACGTTCGCTAGGTCTGTAGTCTGTACACAGCTTTATAAAATAGAACGTGGTTTAGTCAGGTTTGTTATTTGATCAGTTTAGAAAAAATATCATCGTTGCAGGTTCGAGAGGCAGATCCTCGACCGGTCTTCCAGAGGGAATTGTACACAGAAGGCATCTCCACTCAAAACACCATCAACACGGCACTTCTTACGGTTCAGGTAACTTTAACATCAAAACCTTTCGACCATGAACTTGAATTTAAAAACGATTTTACGTAGTATAAATGTTTTCAGTATATTTTGCACTTTGTTATGGAGTCCTTTGGAGTCAAAATACAAAGCTTGAACTCTTTTGAACAAAGACTGACTCCGCGGACTTATTATGGATTTACGTAACGATTCTCTGGTATGTCTTCGAGTAGATTCTAATCGATCTCTCCACGTGACCAGGCTATCCACACAGAACAGAAGCCCATAGAGTACTATATGGACGAGGCGTCCATGGTAGCTGACCCCTCGCTGGATGCCGTCCGCGACTCGGCCTTCGCCCTGGATCGACATACCGGAGTTTTAACCCTGACAATGCAACCCACCGCCTCTATGCATGGCATGTTCGAGTTCAGAGTCCTTGCTATTGACGCAGGTAGATTCTTAACTAGTAACATTTTTGTCGTGTCGTGTCGTGGTGGTATTATCAATTTGTGGGTTTTTTATATCGTTTTTGGTGGTGGGACATATGTATTGTCACGTGTCTTTGAGCAACAATATGCCAAGCCCCTATGTCGTGTCGTCATTTGGTTTATTCCTGCCTACCCCATGTCACCCCATGTATGAAGAATGAGGTCAGGGGCACTATTTTTGAATCGCTCGTAGGACTTATTTCATGCGATGTGATTTACTTGTGAACGAAAGCCTAAAAGTCGTATTTTTGAACAAGTCATATCACTCGTAACTCTACGAGTGATTGATAGAAAGTCTGACAGTACTACGGCAACCCAGAATTCGAGCGATTCAAAAATACCATACCACTCGTATTTGAAATCACCGGTGATTATTTGCATGTGCGAATAGATAAAGTCCTAAGAGTGATTCAAAAATAGAGCCCCTAGTAGGAACTTGTATGTCGGTTCATGTTCTCGTGTTGCTCGTGTTCAATGCTCGAACGGTTTTGGATTCAAAGTTTGTATCTTCAAATCAATACAGATTACATTATTACACACTTAAAAATATTTTTCACACGACGTTTTTTTATCGTTGTAATTCGTCTGCTATGAAGGGCTTTACTGAGTGCCTAATTTTCACACAACTTTGACTTGTTAAACTTGAAAAGTTTTTTTTGCTATTCTACTAGTTTCACATAATCAAAGACATGCCGTAAACTAAATTATAAATAATTATTATTATTTCTCATCTATGCTTTGCCAAAGAACCAGAGTCACCAACATAGCCATTAAAATTTGCAAGTTGAAGCTGTGGTTGAAGTGACAATGGGCAGGCCACATCGCTTGAAGAACCGAAAACTAACCGATGCAAATTTTTTGCTATCGTTTACGTAATGATAACTGTTTCGCAAGTGCTCGTACTAAGGCCGGTGATCAGTCAGTTTCCATACAAATCAAAGACGCTTGCTTACACTCGGCAAACTGCGTCCACATACTATCTTGTATGGCTTGGCTAGATCAAACTTGATCAACATGTAGACAGTAGCACTTCGCCTTGTATTCATTTGTCTACGCTCGCGTTGGTTGAGGCTTGATCATGGTTAGACGAACTACGGTCGACGTGTGTTGCTGGTTTTATAATCATAAACGCTCATTACTTGTCTAAGTCAAGTTTCGTTGTCGCAATCTTCTCACTTGCTTCATCACAAACGCACGTGAACATTTTGGGTAAAATAGTATTGTTTCCAGACGGGGGCTCCGATATTGCCGACGTGCGGATTTACCTCGTGTCATCCGTCAACCGAGTCACGTTCATTTTCGTGAACACGCTTGAAAAGGTCCAAGAGAGTGAAGACTTTGTAAGTATCTAAATCATCGGACTATTGATACTAGGCCTTCGTATCATCTAGTCCCGGATTTATTTATCTGCCGGTGATACACAATATACGCTCAATAACTGAGCTGACAAGACGACCAATCGTTTGATGGCATTCATCACGATTCCCTATAATCCAGCGCCACTATTGCAATAAAAAAGTTTCATTTAGCGGGATTTATCCCTTAATATTTCAGAATTATTTTCTTCGAATTAAAAGGGACCTCGAAACTGGCCCTATTTTAATAAAGAAAATACTTATTCAATAAAAAATAGATATCGTTGCTTTCATTGAATTCTTTCCTTAATCTTCGTTGAGTGTTATATAATTGTGATAAAAATAATATGGCTGTTATTTATTCCTTTTTCTTTGTATTAGTTGTTAGTTTAATATCTCTCTATAAAAAAAATCTAATGTTTGTTTTTCGAATACTATTTAAGTATATCTATCCAGGCCAAAGTTGTCTTGGAAGGCTAATATAGTGTAACTATTTATGTTCTTATTAGGGAAAATATCTTTTTGGCTTTTGTGTAACTATTTTATCTCATACATATAGCAGTTACTTGGTTATAGCAGCTATTTGTATTTCATGTCAAATATATAAAAAAACGGGTCACAATCAGCGGAGACATCGCTTAACATACACACGAAAAAAATAGTCTAATTTAACACCTCTTTACTATGTCTGAATTCAACAGAAAATTTTGAACATAAGTTCAAAACTGTGTGACTGTAGGTAAAAGACTTCTATGTAACTATGTAGGTACCATCTTTTCCCACTTTTGGTCATTCTAGTTTAATTTTGTCCAATAAAAATGGTGTCATATCAAAATTGAATGTTTTAACTAGGGAACTGGGAACACCTGAACAAGATTAAGGATATTTCGCTCTATAGAAAAAAAAAAGTTACGCTAAGTGCTTTTGTCTTTTTGGAATCATTCAATTCAAATACCTATTTACTAATGATGTCTACGATATTAATACAGATATTAATATACAGATTACATAATTATGGAGGGAACTGTGAAGGTACATTTTACATTACAACTATACCATAACTTACATACTACTTAGAAAAATATGAGAAAAAACCAAAAAAATAAAAGTACTGAAACGCACGACTGTGTGTAAGCGTCGTGGTCTTGCTCCACTAAATTTGGGGAAACAGAGACATGGGTGTATATATCGATGTATCGTATACAGATTGCGGACACGTTCAGCGCCGGGTTCCGGATGTTATGCCACATTGACCTGGTGGTGCAGGCGACTGACGCTCAGGGCGTCGCTCTGGAAGACGAGACCGAGGTGCGCGCGCACTTCATCAGAGACAACGAGCCAGTGCTCGCGGATGAAATTGAACAGTGAGTAAGAATACATTATGTATGTATATGTATGAATATAAGTGAATTGCATATGCTATCGGAAAGCTACTTGACCAGGCGCGGATTCAGCCCTCAAAAAAGGTTGTGGTCACAGCCACCCGAAAATCGGGCAAGTGTGAGTCAGCGTATGAACCTTGCTCGTGCATGATCGATATAGTGTAACAAAGGAAATGTTTATAAAAAAATATATGATGGCCTGACCAAGATTTTGTACAGTGTATCATAGTTTCACGCGGGCAAAGCTCTGGGGCGTCACAAGTCACGTATTAAGGTTGTGGGGATGCTCATCGTGCCCACAACGGTGGATCCGCGCCTGTACTTGACACTGGCAAATGCGCAAGAGTGCGACGTCAAAATCTTCACAGAGAGGTTTCTTAAAACGTATTTATGGCACATTCAATTCCAGATTACGAAGTGACACAGTCCTTCTGCAAGAGATACAAAACATTCTTCGCACGGATCTGCTCCTTCTCACTGATTTCTTTACGGGGGCTAGCCCTGTGGTCGGCACTGACCCCAACGAAATCACCATCTACGTGCTGGCTGCTCTTGCTGCTCTGCTGGCGTTTATGTGCTTGGTGCTACTGTTGACCTTCATCATCAGGACTAGAGCGTGAGTAGTTTGAACTGCCGACGAGTTTTTTTACCGGTTTTTAAACTACTGCTGGTTTCATGTTACAACGGGTCCTTATTTAACGGCGAGTTATCCAAGTCACGTAGGTAACAAAACGTTTCCTCAGCCCCCGCCCAGATAGAGCGACGATGTATTTTTAGCTATTCTTCCCATTGCGAACAAATAGCAGGGGGAGCGCAACGACAAAAACAAACACAGGGCCAACCTCGATGACGCCTGGCAGCGGTCTGAGCGCGGTGCGCGCAAATTTTCGCCGCGACCGTTTTACGTTTTTAATTTCATTAAAAAACGAACGAACAAACTATCAAAAAACTATACAGGGTTTTTTTTTAATACATGCACCTTTCAGTACATGCAATTTCCAGGCTGTTACGAGCTTTCATTAGATAATAAAACTGAAAAAAAAACTTACATACTACTGAATCGACTTTGTTTCGTACATTTTATGATCGAGAAAATTTTGCCCTATTGTGTTTTGAACCACGGTTTTATCTCAAACACAGATGTATATATGACATGTATTTTTTTCCGGCTCAAATATTGTGATTTAACGATTTAAAATTAATTGAAAAACTGCCAAATTTGGTATAAACCCCTGTTGAAATGTTGTCAAAATGATATTGTTGCGAAAAATCTGCATGCCTTTGGTGCCCGTATAATATAACAACTGGTGTCCGTTTGATGTTACAACTAGAATTTTTTTTTTTGTTGACGCGGGGGAAATCTTCAAAAGACACCCAGCTGCATTGGGGTGTAGCCGGGCTATGTGAGATTGCACCCACTAAAACCCCCTCCGAGGCCGACTTCTGTGCTAGACGGAGGGCACCGGGATCTCCGTAGGAACACACCGGTACCCTCTTAGCACTTTGCTTGAAGCAACACTTCCTGGAAAATGTTGCATTTCCGTTCCTTTTCGTTTACAACGGCGCGGGCCACACCACGCCGTTGTCTTCCCTGGGCTTAAATGGGAGGTCAGATCCCCAAATCTGGGTCCCCCAAATCCATTTCCAAAATGGGTTTTGTCAGTCACATTTAAAGACTAACTAACTCGTTCTTAAATTGAAACATACTGAACTCTTCAAGTTTTGTAAAACAATAGCAATATACAGCGTGTAAAAAATAGTTTTTGCTATCGTCACCTTCGCTTAAAACTCACTCTCGCGGCCCAACAAATCGCACGACTTTGACGGTATGACTTTTCTACTTATAATTATTTTTCGATATAAAGAGTACCTTCTAATTCATTATGCTCATATATCAGTTTCAGCGATCTTTCAAGCCCACTTTAAAGATAGCCGTAAGGCCTGGTGCCTTATGGCCCACGGACCTATAGCCTCTTAACATAATCAGGAGATTTTACAAGGCATGGTTTTGCATTACCTCTCGTTATACTTTCCTCAACTAAATCAGACTGGATGGTTGGGTAATGATGATGTTGTTTGCGTAGACTGAACCGTCGACTGGAAGCGCTGTCGATGACGAAGTACGGCTCGGTGGACTCAGGGCTGAACCGCGTCGGCATCGCCGCGCCCGGCACCAACAAGCATGCCGTCGAGGGCTCCAACCCCATCTGGAACGAGGTCATCAAGGCACCAGACTTCGATGCTATCAGGTGAGGAACATAGGATCAATGACACTAGTGGAGCAACTGTATCTGCACCCCAGAATATCAAGCAGCTGGGTTTGCTCTGGTCGAAGGAAATGCACAATACTTCCTAAGCGGGACCTCAGTGCGTGACTGATCACCTCGGTGGTGGTCCAGCTTTTCTGGACCACGACCTTTGGTAAGGCTTCGATAATATGATAGTGGTTCAAAGATTATTGAAACTAGATCACCAAAGTAGATCACTATCTCATTCGGGATCACGAATGTCGAGATCCAATTTTGTTTTATTTTGTTATCACGAAGATATTTAGTATCCAAAATCAAATAATGTCAGAAAATAAAAGCATTTTCAGTATGGCGATTTTTTTACAGGATGTCAAAGTGGCAGATTTCATTGTGACAGGTGTCAAACAATATATTATATTCTAATCTATATTTATAGAAGACATCTTAAATTTTTGCAGCGATGCGTCATATGACTCGGATTTGATTGGTATTGAAGACCTGCCTCAATTCAGGAACGACTACTTCCCTCCGGGCGACACCAGCTCGCTGCAGGATATCATGGGCGACGACCACGTAAGTTGATGCAGAGCAGATCGTCAGCTATCTGCCATTGAAAGTGCCTTCAAATTCGGTCCAGCCGTATTGGAGTCCATAGGGAACACACATACCTACATACACACATCGGTTTTTATGAATAACAGAAAAATAAAATCTTCACACTAGTGTGTACTAAATGATTAGATGAAAGAAAGAAAGAAATATTAAGAATTTTATTTTGTAACATCAGTAGCAATTATAAATAATAGGTCGGGGAAAAAGTCTTTTCGTATTTTGTATGTATAAAGTTGTAGTAAAAATCTCATCGGTTGTACTGTTTGTATCTGGCTGGTTTTGATACCATTAAAAATATGATATTTTAAAAAAGGAATACAAAAAGTAAAAAGCATTTTCCCGCCATTTTTCAATTGTTTTTTTGTTTGATAAAATGAGTGAATCTAACGAAGAAATTCGATATATTGTGAAATTTTATTACAAAAAAGGGAAAAATGCGACACAAGCCGCGAATAAAATTTGTGACGTTTATGGACCTAATGCAGTGTCATCAAGAGTAGCACAATGTTGGTTCAAGCGTTTTCAGTCCGGGAATTTTGATGTCAAAGATGCAGCTCGCTCTGGTCGCCCTGTTACGGATAAAGTAGATGCTATTTCTGAAAAAGTGGACCAAGATCGGCATATTAGTAGTTACGACGTAGCTGAAGAACTGGGGATTGACCACAAAACAGTTTTGACCCATTTGAAAAAAACTGGGTATACAAAAAAACTCGATATTTGGGTGCCACACAAGCTCACTGAAAGAAACCAAATGAATCGTGTACTCATTTGCGACTCTCTATTGAAACGTAACGAAACCGAACTGTTTTTGAAAAGATTGATCACTGGTGATGAAAAATGCATCACCTACGACAAGAATGTGCGCAAACGATCATGGTCAAAGGGCAGTGAAGCACCACAGACTGTAGCGAAACCCGGATTAACACGTAATAAGGTGATGCTGTGTGTATGGTGGGATTGGCAGGGCATCGTTCATTATGAGCTTTTACCGCCGGGCAAAACCATCGATTCGGATCTCTACTGCCAACAGCAGATGAGACTCAAACAAGAAATTGAGAAAAAACGGCCGGAATTGATCAACAGAAAGAGTGTGGTCTTTCATCATGATAACGCCAGACCGCACACATCTTTGGCCACTCAGCAAAAATTTAGAGAGCTTGGTTGGGAAGTGTTAATGCATCCACCATATAGCCCTGACCTTGCACCCTCAGATTTCCACCTGTTTCGATCTCTTCAGAATTCTTTGGGTAGTGTTAGATTAACATCAAGAGAGGACTGTCAAAACTACTTGTTGCATTTTTTTGATCAGAAGTCCCAAAAATTCTACAGCAACGGGATCATGTCACTACCTACAAGATGGCAACAAGTTATCGAACAAAATGGCACATATATATTATAATTAAATGTAATTAAACTTGAAAAAAATATGTCTTGAATTTGTTTAAAAAATACGAAGAAACTTTTTCCCCGACCTTATATAAGCAGGTAATAGCTAAGTAATCAATATCACAAAAATGCTCTCAACTCAGCACAATGCTGTTTACCAAACAGCGCTGATAATAATCTGTTGAAGCCTTTCATTGAAGTCACACCCACAGCCTACAATTTCCCTTTTACCACTATTAACAATGTTAAAATTATGTATAAATCGACCCAGGGCTTGTTTTGTCAATTTTTTTATGGAGATGGATGTTATGATCTGTAGGTATCTATTTTATTCATAAGACTTGACTTCCTCTCATTCTGAAATCGGTTGGGCGTACGAATTGGTACAAATATACAGTGCATCGCATTGCGCCACCAACGTCATCGAGTAGACTCCTGCGTGCCGCGTGTATGATCATTGATCCATCTAGCACGTAGTATTATTCAATGAAGTATATCTTGTTTAAACCAGAAATAAAAATAACATACAGATAATAACACTTACGAGCCAGTGCCACAAGTGGCGGCCATATCGCTAAAATCGATCTCTTCCGTGCAACCATTGGATAGTAAGAATTTACGTAATAGGACAGACGGGGGATGCTAAAAGCACTTTAATGATACCATTAGATTGAGATCAGTCTCTCAGGAAACAGTTTTTATTTTATTTTATTATTTTCGGAAAACTAACAGCTACTTAAAAAACGTTATTGATTATATATATAACTTACGGCTAATTAAAAGTTTTCACAGATATGAAGCTGTGTTTTTAAATTTTGTACATGGTAGACGGACGTGCATGCAAAAAGCTAACAATAGAAAAAAGAAAATAACCTAATAACTAACATTGAAGCAACTCATGAACAACTGCCCCATCGACCCGCAATAGACAAACTACCTTCTTAGTTTATTCAATCTATCCACCACGAGTCAAAGAAACAATTGTTCATAAGTCGCTTGAGTCTGAACGCCGATGTATTAAAGAGATCTACATCAATTTCTCTGGCCAATGTATTATAACACCTGCATGCTCTTATTAAATAACTGTTCTGCCTGTAGCTACATTTTACTACGGGAATATGAATTAGATTAGGTTTTCTAATTTAAGTTGCGGGGGTCCTTAGTCCTATTTGTCCGAGCAGCTCGGGACAATCGATCGTGCCATTCGCTATATTGACAAGGTAAGCCACACGTCGCCTCTCCTGTAGTGGTAGTAGATGAAATTTTTTGCAGCGAGAATTATAATTGTTTAAGTAAGTTTTCGAACGGAATTGCAAATAACGGAGAAATCGTTTTTGGATACCTTCAATGCGGTTAATGTAGATATTGTAGCACGGGTTCCAAACTTGAGACGCATACTCAAGATGACTTCTTACATACGCGCAATACAATATTTTTAAGGTTTTTACTGATTGAAACTCAGAAGACATGCGTAGGACAAAGCCTAACGCTTTCGATGACTTTTTAATTATAGTATCAACATGCTTATCAAATAAAAGTTTCGAGTCAAAGACTACTCCTAAATCAGTGACACTAGAGACAATATTTAGGGATGAATTTTTTAACTGATAGTTGCCAACAATAGGTTTAGGCTTGCGTGTAAATGAACAGACATAACATTTTGATATATTTAAGTCTAATTTATTAAGAATACAGTTATTCAGAAAGCGGTATAAATCGTCTTGAAGATGCAATGTGTCTTCAATAGATTGAATGGGGCAAAGAATTTTCATGTCATCTGCGTACAGGAGAATTTTTGAGGATTGAAAGCAGCATGATATATCATAAATAAATAAAATAAAAAGGAGTGGCCCAAGCAATGATCCTTGGGGAATTCCTGAAGGGATGTTCATTGGAACGGATGTGTAACCATTAAGCACCACCGTTTGACATCTATTTTGCACGTATGATGAGAATCACCTGTACAGATTACCTCTAATGCCGATTCGTTGTAGTTTCTGCAACAAAATGACGTGACTATCCTGTCGAAACATTTACTGTAGTCTGTGTAAATTATGTCTACCTGCGAGGGTTCAGACATGTGTTTCGACAGAAATTCACTACATAGGATAAGATTCGACGTAGTCGATCTGGCTTTAAAGAACCCACGCTGTTCAGCGCTAAGCGTATGCTTAAGCGAATAATAGAGTTGTCTATATACAATTTTTTCTAATATTTTGGCAAAAACACACAATTTAGAAATAGGCCTATAATTTTTAATGTCGTCTTTAGGTCCTTTGTGTATAGGAGTTATATATACTGACTTCCATATTGAGGGGACTATTCTTTCATTTAATGAGCGCCTATAGATAATCGTAAGTGGGATCGCTAAGCTTTTTTGCACAATTATAAATCAACACAGGGGGTATGCCATCAGGACCGGCAGTTTTATTAAGATCTAGCGTCTCAAAGAGTTTTAAAACTTCAGTGTCGAATACTTCTGTGGCGGAACTCTTTTTCACCAGTGCGACCTTCGCGGTCGCCTTTATTATTTTATTTCAATAGAGTTGTGTTTTGTTTTAGAAGAGATCTGTCAAGAGGTGAAAAATAGATGTTTTCGATTCCGCAAAATAAATTGTTTTAATAATAGGAGTAATAATATCCTAAATTGGTGACCCCGATACGAACACAACATAAATTAAGACGATTCGAACACAAGAAGAGCAAAGGTACGCAAATAGGTACGAGTACTTTCTTTGGTGGTACGAGTGAAGCGACCACGGTCGTCTGATTGTTCGTCGACGAGAATACGAAAACGTAGAAAAAGAAGTGGTGAATTCGACTACGAGAGCTGTGCTGCTGACTGCTGGCAACAATCGCATGGAGCGCGTCAAGACTAAAGTCGAAGTATCTTTTGGAAGAACCAGTGTGGACTAAAAAGACTAAGTGTGATTTATATTGTTGTGTGTTTTTGTGTGTGTATTTAATTTTATTTTATTTTGGTGAATTTTTGTACATATTTTTAAGTTATTTTTATACCAAAGTTTTTTGTAGGGCATTCGCACACCACACTCCCACGTTTCTTTTGTTTTCAGTTTTTGTTTTTGAATTTTGTTTTTCTCTTAGCATGGTTTTTCATGACAGCACACGTCATGAGTGACAGTGAGCAGGAAGACTTCAAACCAGCTTCCGCGGGTACGGGTGGACGTGAAATGTCAAGCAGTGACAGCAGATCTGGCACAGGCGGTACGGAGAAGGTAATGATTAACAGAGTATCTATACGTACCCCTCCATTTTGTAGAGATCGCCCGGCCCTATGGTTTGCGAGTTTAGAGGCGCAATTTTCCATCAATAATATTAGCCAAGAAATCACGAAGTTTAATTACGCAGTTGCGCACCTCGATACCAATTGTACTCGCGAAGTAGAGGATTTCATAATCCAACCTCCGAGGGAGCAACCCTACACGAAATTGCGCAATGCAATAATATCTAGGTTCTCAGATTCTCGGGAGCAGAAAATACGCCGTCTTCTAGAGAAGGAGCAGATCGGCGATCAAAAGCCGTCGTTTTTTCTGCGTCATCTGAGATCATTAGCCGGTGCAGCATTTCCGGAGGATATTCTGAAGACAATTTGGATGAGCAGGTTGCCACGATATCTTCAAACTGTCTTGGCTGCTCAACGATTAGAATCGTTGGCTGAGCTAAGCGAACTAGCGGACAATTTGGCTGAAATTAACGCTCAATCAACTTCATTGGAGGTATGTACGGTTTCGCCTAACTCGAATACTGATCTTGTACAGGAGCTGACTAAAAAAGTTGATGAATTGACCCGTTTAGTAGCGTCACTTTCCTCTGCTGGTTGCAGCTCGCATGTTGGTACGCGTAGTCGTGACTTCAATCGTAACCGTAATCGTAGCCGCAGCCGATCACGTTCACGTAACTATGATTTGTGCTTTTATCATGACCGTTTTGCGACAAAAGCACGTAAATGTGTGCCTCCATGTAAGTGGTCCGGTTCCCCGCCTAGTGATCAGGGAAACCAAAACAGCAACTGTTAAAGGCGACATCCAGTTGCTCGCCAGCTAGTCGCCGCCTTTTCGTGACCGACCGGAGATCCAACCGGAAATTTTTGGTGGACACTGGTTCGGATATTTGTTGCGTTCCTCGTAGCTTTATAAAAGGACGTACGCTTCAGCCATTATCATATAGTTTAGTTGCAGCTAATGGCAGTAAGATTATCACATATGGACTGGTACAGTTGAACTTAAATTTAGGGCTACGACGGGATTTCACCTGGAACTTTGTCGTGGCGGATGTGGAAAGTGGTATTATTGGCGTAGATTTTTTGTCGCATTACCAGCTTTTACCCGATTGCTCAAAAGGTAAGCTGTGCGATAGTAAAACTGGGCTTATTTCGTCCGCGGACCTTTATACCGCGGAACAGCAAAGTGTGAAGGTAGTATCTCTTCCTGACTCGCCATTCACAGCGATCTTGGAGAAATACCCAAGTATAACGCGACCACCTGGTGCACCTAGAATTATTAAACACAGCACCGTACATTATATAAACACTACCGACGGTCCCCCTGTGACATCTAGACCGCGTCGGTTGGCACCATTAAAACTGGGCATTGCAAAGAAAGAGTTCGAAGATATGGTCCGAGCTGGTACTTGCCGACCATCTGATAGCTCTTGGTCATCGCCTCTGCATCTCGCACCTAAAAAGGACTCAACGTGGCGTCCTTGCGGTGATTATCGTGCATTAAACGCCCGAACGATTCCTGATCGCTACCCTGTCCGATACATAGGTGATTATGCGCACAACTTGTCTGGCTGTACCGTTTTTAGTACTATAGACTTGGTCAAGGCCTATCAACAGATACCGGTGAATCCAGGCGACGTGTGCAAGACAGCGATAACTACTCCATTTGGATTATATGAATTTCTGTATATGACTTTTGGTTTGCGTAATGCTGGGCAGACTTTTCAGAGATTTATCGATGAAGTAGTCCGTGGCTTAGATTTTTGCTATGTCTATGTTGATGACATTTTGGTTTACTCAAAAGACCAAATAGCGCATGCGCAGCATCTGGAAATCTTGTTCCAGCGATTGCACGACTATGGCGTTGTGATTAATACAGCCAAGTCCGTATTTGGTGCCGCAGAAGTATCTTTCCTTGGGCATCGAGTCAATGCTGCGGGCACGCGTCCTCCTGAGGACAGAATTCGTTCTCTGGTGGATTACCCGCCCCCAAAGACAGTTCAGGGTATGCGCAGATTCATAGGCATGGTCAATTACTACCGCCGGTTTTTGCCAAGTACGGCTAAGTACCAAGCGCCGTTAATTGAAGCAATCACTGCTATTCAAGGCAAAGGCAATAAACCCTTTGTGTGGACTCCTGAGCTAGAAAAGTGCTTTGAAGAATGCAAGAAAAGCTTGACGTCCGCTACAATTTTAGCACACCCAAATAACAGTGCTGAGGTTGGGTTGTTTACTGACGCTTCAGGAACGCACGTTGGTTCTTGCCTACAACAACGCGTCGATAATGATGATTGGCAGCCACTAGCCTATTTTAGTAAAAAGCTGACTGCTAAACAGGCTCAGTGGCCGGCGTACTATCGGGAACTCCTTGCGGTGTACGAGAGTGTTCAACACTTCAGGCACCTGTTGGAGGTACAACACGTCACTATCTACACTGACCATAAGCCGCTAATATACGCTTTTGTACAACGACGTGAGAAATTGCCGCCTATCCAATTAAACCAGCTGTCTTTCATCAGCCAGTTTACTACTGATGTAGTGTATATTAAAGGGGTTGATAACATCGTAGCTGATGCCATGTCGCGCGTTGAGTCTATTTCTCTTGAAGAGGATTTTGCTGCACTCGCGTTATCGCAAGAATCGGATGAGGAGCTAGCTAGTATGCGTGGGAATTCGTCTTTGAAGCTCGAACCCATCCTCATCCCTGGCACAAATATCACAGTAATTTGTGATACTTCAACTGAGCGACCACGTCCATACCTGACACCAGCATTCCGTCGAGCTGCATTCGACAGGTGTCACAACCTCAGTCACCCTGGCGCGCGGGCAACCACTCGCTTGGTAACTGAGCGTTATGTATGGCCTCAAGTAAACGCAAATTGCCGTGAATGGGCTCGAACTTGTTTACGCTGTCAACTCAGTAAAGTAACTCGACATATTAATTCGCCACTTGGAGAGTTTAAATTACCGTCAAACAGATTTAGGTCGGTGCATTTAGACATTATTGGACCACTTCCTCACTCGAAAGGGTACAATTATTGCCTGACTGCGATTGATAGATACACACGGTGGCCTGAAGTATGGCCTATGTCATCAATCACAGCAGAAGAGGTAGCAGATACATTCGTAACTGGTTGGGTTTCCCGTTTTGGGGTACCAAACATTTTGACAACCGACCAGGGCCGGCAGTTTGAATCTGTGTTGTTTCGCCGTCTAATGGATGTATGTGGTACCAAACGGGTGCGCACGACTAGTTACCATCCTTGCGCAAATGGTATGGTGGAACGCATGCATCGGCAGCTTAAAGCATCTTTGATGTGTCATAATGACACATGGGTAAGAGCTTTGCCGTTAGTTTTATTAGGGATGCGAACGGCGCTCAAAGAAGATTTGAAGGCATCTTCTGCAGAGCTCGTTTATGGAGAGACTCTTCGCTTGCCTGGAGAACTCGTCATACCTCCAATAACATCGCAGAGCCCAAGTGACGTTGTAGATTTCGTCCGTGAGCTGCGCAAATATATGGAAGCTCTCCGTCCTGTCCTTGCTACACGCCACGCCCAGCCATCGACTTTCATATTTAAAGATTTAGTTAAGGCGTCGCATGCCATGCTACGCGATGATTCAGTGCGAAGGCCGTTGCAGCCGCCTTATTCCGGTCCTCATCGTATCATCGGGCGAAGAGACAAAACGATCACTCTCGATATTAATGGAAGGGAACGTACAGTTAGCATAGATCGCGTTAAGCCTGCCCATTTGGATTCGGCGTTTGGCAATTGTGAACCAATTGTGCCGCCTGCGCCAACTCCAGCTAGCAGTTTCACGCCTGCGTTGGTCCCTGCACCTACACCAGCTCCTGTCATCACCCGGTCCGGGAGGAGGGTGAAGTTTGGAAATATTTTAGATATGTGATTATCTTATTTATTTATAAATTTTTCAGCTTATTCTTCCTTTCTCCGTGGGGGGGTGGTGTGGCGGAACTCTTTTTCACCAGTGCGACCTTCGCGGTCGCCTTTATTATTTTATTTCAATAGAGTTGTGTTTTGTTTTAGAAGAGATCTGTCAAGAGGTGAAAAATAGATGTTTTCGATTCCGCAAAATAAATTGTTTTAATAATAGGAGTAATAATATCCTAAACTTCTATAGCCCCTATGTCAGTGCTGGTATTAGGTAAATCGAAATCACGTGTAGTAGTGCGCAAGCTATGTGAGGAGGAAGACTGCAGGAAAGTGGAATGAAAATACTGGCCAAACATATTACATACCTCTTCTCCTTTATCCGACGATTTTTGTTCAATTTTAAGAACTGAAGGGTTTACTTTGTTTTTTACTTTTTATGTAAGACCAGAAGGCGTTTGGATTTTTTATTATATTGCTTTCAACGCTAGAAATATACTCCTGAAACATATCACTCTCCATTAGTTTGGCTCGTTCCTTTAAAATGATAAATGAATTGAGGTCACTAATATTATTGTATATTTTATATTTTTTACGATGTTTTGTTTTGTCTGCTTGATCTTCTATTTCCTTTACAAGGTCTTGCAGCAATAGTTTTTGTTCCAGCGTAATACAGTACCAAACCACAGCAATAACTTTGGCTTCAACTCGACGCCCTTCAGCCCAGAATTCGCCAACAGCCAGTTCAGGCGTACTTAGGAAAGAAAGCTAGATAATTACAAGTGTGATAATGTAAATATACTTACTTTATTGTTTTTTTATTTTTATTATTCGCCCATCGGGCTATACTTTATTGAATATACTCATATCTACTCAGACAATAAACTTGTTTTTTTTAATATGTATATATTGTTTTTTTTTTACATAACATAGGTATCTTAGATAGATACTTGCGCTGCTAAAACCTTCGACCAAAATAAAATGAATGGACGGGCCCAGTAGACGCGCATTTTTGAAGATTACAAAATGAGCGCCAGTGCTCACTTCGTTTCAGTCGGTCTCTTCTCTAGCCGTAGGAAGTGAAACACGAGTCTATTGTTACGCGATAACGAAACATCTGACAAAATTATGAATTCGTATGCTTTACCGAAGTGTAAATACACAAATAAAACCGTTATCAATTTTTTGTAACAAATATACTGTACATTTTTATAATTAGGTGTTGAAGTATATGTCTGACGGTTTTGACTCGTTTTTACTGATCAAGTTCAATGGTTAGGGCCCGTTCATTCATTTTATTTTGGTCGAAGGCTAAAACTACATAATTCATTATGTTCAAGTTATCTTATTCGAGTCACGTTAGTGGGCGTTAGAGCGATACTTTAGTTTTCTATCGGTGTTAACTAATACCTACTTAGGTCAATGGCCGTTTTTCTCTGTGCCTTTTGAATAGACTATAACCTTGACCGAAGACTATAACGTAAGAATCAGTAATTTCTTGAAATCACAGAACTCGCATTAATTAGCTACATTGAAGGTACAGCTTCAGGCAAGGAGTTTGGTTTACAGAATTTCCAAGAAGGTCCACAAAGATAGGTATTATGTGATAGCAATTAAACTTCAAAGACTAGGTCAAAGAGAATACAAACCAAGGACGTTTGATCATATACAAACGCTGGACTGTATTCTTCTATTGTATTCTCTTTGGACTGTATATATAACCTGTGACTATAACTGACTATAACACAAACTCAAACTGACAGCAGGAGATCTTTATTTCTTGTTTACTTCCTCTGATATTTCTACAAACGTGAGCCATGCCTATTAAAAATCACCGCTGCAGGCTGGGGCTTGGTAAGAGCTACGTTTCTATGTAGTTAGGCACTGCAGTTCCATAAAGCTTACTCCCCTGTACCATTTTTCACCCAGGCTCGGACAGCATGTTGCCCACAGAGGGCGGGCTAATGGCTCGCCTGTGCCGCAGAATCAGAAAGCTGAGCCAGATCTCGCAGCATCACCCGCAGACTAACGACCGGTTTTCCAGCTACCCAATGATGATGGCAGAGCGGCAACGGCATTTGTACGAGGGGGGCAGCTATCTAATCCACCCTTTCAGCCTGAGCAGGTTCTTTATACGGCATTTTCCCCTATAAACTAGTTTTTACTGACGTGCCCTCCATAGTTGAGTGCAGTTTTATTCCTCCTCCTTGTCAGCATTTAGAGCCTGCGCCGATGAACTTTGGTCTGCGGACTTTTCTGTCTCAATCTTGTTCACGGATTTTTTATCTTGTTAAGAAACTTACGCATAGTTTTTACGCAGTGTACGCCACATGCTAAAAAGTATCTCATCTACGCAAACTATTTTTCTCCCACGGCTTACCATAGGCGTCCTATCACTACTCATTGAGAAAGTGTTCCGTAATTACTACCGTACTACTACTATACAATACAGAGTTGGTGACAAATTTCTATTCACGACTGGTTCTCGTACGATCACCGAAGCAACGACGGGCGCGGTCGGTACTTGGATGGGTGACCGCTTGGATCAGTCTTTTTGTACTTTTGTAGTTAACAATTTATCTACGGAACCCTCGGTGCACGAGGCCGCCTCGCACTTGACTGCTTTAATTCAGCAACTTTTTGGTGTTATCGGGTAAATAAATGATTATTAGTCCATACATTTTGTACCCCGCTAGCATCACAATAATTGATGACCAATTTTCAGCCTGATATGGATATCTATAATGACAATCGTGAACCTGGCCCACATGTGCTGCTCTACCTTCCGTCTCAGCTACATCATAGCGCCGGTTACAGCGATGAAGCCTCATTTCGTAGACTGGATCATCTTGGGGCTGAACTTTTTCTGCTGGATTGACATTGTTATGAAATTCAATACGGGATACGTTATTGGGAAGATGAGGGATAGTGTTTTGGATAGAACAATGATTATCTGGTTAGTCTATAGATAAATTTCCTTATTAAAGGAATGGCCTCGCACAATACCAACATTGTTGAAACCGGTAAACGATGTCGCGGCGACCTAGACGTGTGATATCTTGACAACTCCGACGACTATAGATGACGGCTTTAGTAAAAACTATGGTGGTAGCCCAAGAGAATGTAATACTCCTACGGAGAGTGGTAGCCACGATGCGTTGTTAAAAAAGTCCAGCATTTTTACTCCGGCAGCACTTCAAGTAAAATTTTATTTTGCTAAAATATTACCTATGCCCTGCACATTTTTTTATGACATAGGTGGCAAACAAGCTGACGGGCCGCCTGGTGGTAAGCAGTCACTGTCGCCTATGGATACTTGTAACACCAGAGGCATCACAAATACGTTGCCGACCCTTTAAGACTCTATTAACTCGCCTTTTGAAGAACCCGCCATGTTGTAGTTTCTCGGAAACACCGCGGAAGGTAGCGCATTCCACATTTTGCAGGTGTGAGGCAAGAAAGATCGTGTGAATCGCACAGTATGCGATTTCCACTGATCTATGATTTAGTGAATGCACTTTTAAACGGTGGCGGTTAGTGCTATGATAAAACTGCGACGCCGCCATTAGATCGAACAGTTCTTCCGAACACTTCCCATTGTAAATGCGATAAAAGATACAGAGAGAACCAACCTCTCTGCGCATGTTGAGCGGGTCTAGGTGTTCGGTGAGCTTGGGATCATCGACAATTCTTACAGCTCTACGCTGCAACGCATCAAGAGGCTCAAGTTAGCACCTATAACTAAATCAATAACGTTTTTAATGCCCACTGGGGTCCTTCTCACATGTCACTGGCAGGCACTACCTGGTGCGTTGGTTCCTCTTCGACCTGTTATCCAGCCTGCCGATCGCACTGGTCATCTTGCAGTGGTACCCTCGTAAGACGCGGCCCCTGCTAGTGGCACATGTGTTCCCTTTGCTCAGATGCGCCAGGATATACACCGTCATTCTGGACATGAAAATCATCCTTAAAGTAAGTATTTAGACGTTCATACCAGAACACGAAACGATTGCATAATAATCCACCATTTAAGAGCAATGAATCAGTCTCTACTAGACTAATATAAATAGAATAAGTTCAGTCATCATCATCATCATTCATCGTTATCAGCCTATCATGTTCCCACTGCTGGGACACGGGCCTTCTTTTTTATTTTTATTTATTTATAACACGGCACTTCTTACGGTTCAGGTAACTTTAACATCAAAACCTTTCGACCATGAACTTGAATTTAAAAACGATTTTACGTTGTATAAATGTTTTCAGTATATTTTGCACTTTGTTATGGAGTCCTTTGGAGTCAAAATACAAAGCTTGAACTCTTTTGAACAAAGACTGACTCCGCGGACTTATTATGGATTTACGTAATGATTCTCTGGTATGTCTTCGAGTAGATTCTAATCGATCTCTCCACGTGACCAGGCTATCCACACAGAACAGAAGCCCATAGAGTACTATATGGACGAGGCGTCCATGGTAGCTGACCCCTCGCTGGATGCCGTCCGCGACTCGGCCTTCGCCCTGGATCGACATACCGGAGTTTTAACCCTGACAATGCAACCCACAGCCTCTATGCATGGCATGTTCGAGTTCAGAGTCCTTGCTATTGACGCAGGTAGATTCTTAACTAGTAACATTTTTGTCGTGTCGTGTCGTGGTGGTATTATCAATTTGTGGATTTTTTATATCGTTTTTGGTGGTGGGACATATGTATTGTCACGTGTCTTTGAGCAACAATATGCCAAGCCCCTATGTCGTGTCATCGTTGGGTTTATTCCTGCCTACCCCATGTCCCATGTCACCCCATGTATGAAGAATGAGGTCAGGGGCACTATTTTTGAATCGCTCGTAGGACTTATTTCATGCGATGTGATTTACTTGCGAACGAAAGCCGTATTTTTGAACAAGTCATATCACTCGTAACTCTACGAGTGATCGATAGAAAGTCTGACAGTACTACGGAAACCCAGAATTCGAGCGATTCAAAAATACCATACCACTCGTATTTGAAATCACCGGTGATTATTTGCGTGTGCGAATAGATAAAGTCCTACGAGTGATTCAAAAATAGAGCCCCTGGTAGGAACTTGTATGTCGGTTCATGTTCTCGTGTTGCTCGTGTTCAATGCTCGAACGGTTTTGGATTCAAAGTTTGTATCTTCAAATCAATACAGATTACATTATTTCACACTTAAAAATATTTTTCACACGACGTTTTTTTATCGTTGTAATTCGTCTGCTTTGAAGGGCTTTACTGAGTGCCTAATTTTCACACAACTTTGACTTGTTAAACTTGAAAAGTTTTTTTTTGCTATTCTACTAGTTTCACATAATCAAAGACATGCCGTAAACTAAATTATAAATAATTATTATTATTTATCATCTATGCTTTGCCAAAGAACCAGAGTCACCAACATAGCCATTAAAATTTGCAAGTTGAAGCTGTGGTTGAAGTGACAATGGGCAGGCCACATCGCTTGAAGAACCGATAACTAACCGATGCACATTTTTTGCTATCGTTTACGTAACGATAACTGTTTCGCAAGTGCTCGTACTAAGGCCGGTGATCAGTCAGTTTCCATACAAATCAAAGACGCTTTACACTCGGCAAACTGCGTCCACATACTATCTTGTATGGCTTGGCTCGATCAAACTTGATCAACATGTAGACAGTAGCACTTCGCCTTGTATTCATTTGTCTACGCTCGCGTTTGTTGAGGCTTGATCATGGTTAGATGAACTACGGTCGACGTGTGTTGCTGGTTTTATAATCATAAACGCTCATTGCTTGTCTAAGTCAAGTTTCGTTGTCGCAATCTTCTAACTTGCTTTATCACAAACGCACATGAACATTTTGGGTAAAATAGTATTGTTTCCAGACGGGGGCTCCGATATTGCCGACGTGCGGATTTACCTCGTGTCATCCGTCAACCGAGTCACGTTCATTTTCGTGAACACGCTTGAAAAGGTCCAAGAGAGTGAAGACTTTGTAAGTATCTAAATCATCGGACTATTGATACTAGGCCTTCGTATCATCTAGTCCCGGATTTATTTATCTGCCGGTGATACACGATATACGCTCAATAACTGAGCTGACAAGACGACCAATCGTTTGATGGCATTCATCACGATTCCCTATAATCCAGCGCCACTATTGCAATAAAAAAGTTTCATTTAGCGGGATTTATCCCTTAATTTTCCAGAATTATTTTCTTCGAATTAAAAGGACCTCGAAACTGGCCCTATTTTAATAAAGAAAATACTTATTCAATAAAAAAATAGATATCGTTGCTTTCATTGAATTCTTTCCTTAATTTTCGTTGAGTTTTATATAATTGTGATAAAAATAATATGGCTGTTATTTATTCCTTTTTCTTTGTATTAGTTGTTAGTTTAATATCACTCTATAAAAAAAATATAATGTTTGTTTTTCGAATACTATTTAAGTATATCTATCCAGGCCAAAGTTGTCTTGGAAGGCTAATATAGTGTAACTATTTATGTTCTTATTAGGGAAAATATCTTTTTGGCTTTTGTGTAACTATTTTATCTCATACATATAGCAGTTACTTGGTTATAGCAGCTATTTGTATTTCATGTCAAATATATTAAAAAACGGGTCACAATCAGCGGAGACATCGCTTAACATACACATGAAAAAAATAGTCTAATTTAACAGAAAATTTTGAAAATAAGTTCAAAACTGTGTGACTGTAGGTAAAAGACTTCTATGTAACTATGTAGGTACCATCTTTTCCCACTTTTGGTCATTCTAGTTTTATTTTGTCCAATAAAAATGGTGTCATATCAAAATTGAATGTTTTAACTAGGGAACTGTGAACACCTGAACACGATTAAGGATATTTCGCTCTATAGAAAGAAAAAAAAAGTTACGCTAAGTGCTTTTGTCTTTTTGGAATTATTCAATTCAAATACCTATTTACTAATGATGTCTACGATATTAATACAGATATTAATATACAGATTACATAATTATGGAGGGAACTGTGAAGGTACATTTTACATTACAACTATACCATAACTTACATACTACTTCGAAAAATATGAGAAAAAACCACAAAAATAAAAGTACCGAAACGCACGACTGTGTGTAAGCGTCGTGGTCTTGCTCCACTAAATTTGGGGAAACAGAGACATGGGTGTATATATCGATATATCGTATACAGATTGCGGACACGTTCAGCGCCGGGTTCCGGATGTTATGCCACATTGACCTGGTGGTGCAGGCGACTGACGCTCAGGGCGTCGCTCTGGAAGACGAGACCGAGGTGCGCGCGCACTTCATCAGAGACAACGAGCCAGTGCTCGCGGATGAAATTGAACAGTGAGTAAGAATACATTATGTATGTATATGTATGAATATAAGTGAATTGCATATGCTATCGGAAAGCTACTTGACCAGGCGCGGATCCAGCCCTCAAAAAAAGGTTGTGGTCACAGCCACCCGAAAATCGGGCAAGTGCGAATCAGCATATGAACCTTGCTCGTGCATGATCGATATAGTGTAACAAAGGAAATGTTTATAAAAAAATATATGATGGCCTGACCAAGATTTTGTACAGTGTATCATAGTTTCACGCGGGCAAAGCTCTGGGGCGTCACAAGTCACGTATTAAGGTTGTGGGGATGCCCATCGTGCCCACAACGGTGGATCCGCGCCTGTATTTGACACTAGCAAATGCGCAAGAGTGCGACATCAAAATCTTCACAGAGAGGTTTCTTAAAACGTATTTATGGCACATTCAATTCCAGATTACGAAGTGACACAGTCCTTCTGCAAGAGATACAAAACATTCTTCGCACGGATCTGCTCCTTCTCACTGATTTCTTTACGGGGGCTAGCCCTGTGGTCGGCACTGACCCCAACGAAATCACCATCTACGTGCTGGCTGCTCTTGCTGCTCTGCTGGCGTTTATGTGCTTAGTGCTACTGTTGACCTTCATCATCAGGACTAGAGCGTGAGTAGTTTGAACTGGCGACGAGTTTTTTTACTGGTTTTTAAACTACTGCTGGTTTCATGTTCCAACTGGGTCCTTATTTAACTGCGAGTTATCCAAGTCACGTAGGTAACAAAACGCTTCCTCAGCCCCCGCCCAGATAGAGCGACGATGTATTTAGCTATTCTTCCCATTGCGAACAAATAGCGGGGGGAGCGCAACGACAAAAACAAACACAGGGCCAACCTCGATGACGCCTGGCAGCGGTCTGAGCGCGGTGCGCGCAAATTTTCGCAACCTTTTTACGTTTTTAATTTCATTAAAAAACGAACGAACAAACTATCAAAAAACTATACAGGGATTTTTTTTTGAATACAATGACCTTTCAGTACATGCAATTTCCAGGCTGTTACGAGCTTTCATTAGAGAATAAAACTGAAAAAAAAACTTACATACTACTGAATCGACTTTGTTTCGTACATTTTTTGATTGAGAAAATTTTGCCCTATCGTGTTTTGAACCACGGTTTTATCTCAAACACAGATGTATATATGACATGTATTTTTTTCCGGCTCAAATATTGTGATTTAACGATTTAAAATTAATTGAAAAACTGCCAAATTTGGTATAAACCCCTGTTGAAATGTTGTCAAAATGATATTGTTGCGAAAAATCTGCATGCCTTTGGTGCCCGTATAATATAACAACTGGTGTCCGTTTGATGTTAAACTAGGAAACTTTTTTTTTTGTTGACGAGGGGGAAATCTTCAAAAGGCACCCAGCTGCATCGGGGTGTAGCCGGGCTATGTGAGATTGCACCCACTAAAATCCCCTCGGTGGCCGACTTCTGTGCTAGACGGAGGGCACCGGGATCTCCATAGGAACACACCGGTACCCTCTTAGCACTTTGCTTGAAGCAACACTCCCTGGAAAATGTTGCATTTCCGGTTCCTTTTCGTTTACAACGGCGCGGGCCACACCACGCCGTTGTCTTCCCTGGGCTTGAAAGGGAGGTCAGATCCCCAAATCTGGGTCCCCCAAATCCATTTCCAAAATGGGTTTTGTCAGTCACATTTAAAGACTAACTCGTTCTTAAATTGAAACATACTGAACTCTTCAAGTTTTGTAAAACAATAGCAATATACAGCGTGTAAAAAATAGTTTTTAGTAGTTTTTTTGTTATCACCACCTTCGCTTAAAACTCACTCTCGCGGCCCAACGAATCGCACGACTTTGACGGTATTTCTTTTATACTTATAATTATTTTTCGATATAACGAGTACCTTCTAATTTATTATGCTCATATATCAGGTTCAGCGATCTTTCAAGCCCACTTTAAAGATAGCCGTAAGGCCTGGTGCCTTATGGCCCACGACCTATATATAGCCTCTTAACATAATCAGGACATTTTACAAGGCATGGTTTTGCATTACCTCTCGTTATACTTTCCTCAACTAAATCAGACTGGATGGTTGGGTAATGATGATGTTGTTTGCGTAGACTGAACCGTCGACTGGAAGCGCTGTCGATGACGAAGTACGGCTCGGTGGACTCAGGGCTGAACCGCGTCGGCATCGCCGCGCCCGGCACCAACAAGCATGCCGTCGAGGGCTCCAACCCCATCTGGAACGAGGTCATCAAGGCACCAGACTTCGATGCTATCAGGTGAGGAACATAGGATCAATGACACTAGTGGAGCAACTGTATCTGCACCCCAGAATATCAAGCAGCTGGGTTTGCTCTGGTCGAAGGAAATGCACAATACTTCCTAAGCAGGACCTCAGTGCGTGACTGATCACCTCGGTGGTGGTCCAGCTTTTCTGGACCACGACCTTTGGTAAGGCTTCGATAATATCATAGTGGTTCAAAGATTATTGAAACTAGATCACCAAAGTAGATCACTATCTCATTCGGGATCACGAATGTCGAGATCCAATTTTATTTTATTTTGTTATCACGAAGATATTTAGTATTCAAAATCAAATAATGTCAGAAAATTAAAGCATTTTCAGTATGGCAATTTTTTTACAGGATGTCAAAGTGGCAGATTTCATTGTGACAGGTGTCAAACAATATATTATATTCTAATCTATATTTATAGAAGACATCTTACATTTTTGCAGCGATGCGTCATATGACTCGGATTTAATTGGTATTGAAGACCTGCCTCAATTCAGGAACGACTACTTCCCTCCGGGCGACACCAGCTCGCTGCAGGATATCATGGGCGACGACCACGTAAGTTGATGCAGAACAGATCGTCAGCTATCTGCCATTGAAAGTGCCTTCAAAATCGGTCCAGCCGTATTGGAGTCCATAGGGAACACACATACCTACATACACACATCGATTTTTATGAATAACAGAAAAATAAAATCTTCACACTAGTGTGTACTAAATGATTAGATGAAAGAAAGAAAGAAATATTAAGAATTTTATTTTGTAACATCAGTAGCAATTATAAATATAAGCAGGTAATAGCTAAGTAATCAATATCACAAAAATGCTCTCAACTCAGCACAATGCTGTTTACCAAACAGCGCTGATAATAATCTGTTGAAGCCTTTCATTGAAGTCACACCCATAGCCTACAATTTCCCTTTTACCACTATTAACAATCTTAAAATTATGTATAAATCGACCCAGGGCTTGTTTTGTCAATTTTTTTATGGAGATGGATGTTATGATCTGTAGGTATCTATTTTATTCATAAGACTTGACTTCCTCTCATTCTGACATCGGTTGGGCGTACGAATTGGTACAAATATACCTACAGTGCATCGCATTGCGCCACCAACGTCATCGAGTAGACTCCTGCGTGCCGCGTGTATGATCATTGATCCATCTAGCACGTAGTATTATTCAATGAAGTATTTCTTGTTTAAACCAGAAATAAAAATAACATACAGATAAAAAACACTTACGAGCCAGTGCCACAAGTGGCGGCCATATCGCTAAAATCGATCTCTACCGTGCAACCATTGGATAGTAAGAATTTACGTAATAGGACAGACGGGGGATGCTAAAAGCACTTTAATGATACCATTAGATTGAGATCAGTCTCTCAGGAAACAATTTTTATTTTATTTTATTATTTTCGGAAAACTAACAGCTACTTAAAAACATTATTGATTATATATATAACTTACGGCTAATTAAAAGTTTTCACAAATATGAAGCTGTGTTTTTAAATTTTGTACATGGTAGACGGACGTGCATGCAAAAAGCTAACAAAATAACCTAATAACTAACATTGAAGCAACTCATGAACAACTGAACTGCTCCATCGACCCGCAATAGACAAACTACCTACTTAGTTTATTCAATCTATCCATCACGAGTCAAAGAAACAATCGTCCATAAGTCGCTTGAGCCTGAACGCCGATGTATTAAAGAGATCTACATCAATTTCTCTGGCCAATGTATTATAACACCTGCATGCTCTTATTAAATAACTGTTCTGCCTGTAGCTACATTTTACTACGGGAATATGAATTCTGTGTAAATTATGTCTACCTGCGAGGGTTCAGACATGTATTTCGACAGATATTCACTACATAGGATAAGATTCGACGTAGTCGATCTGCCTTTAAGGAACCTATGCTGTTCAGCGCTAAGCGTATGCTTAAGCGAATAATAAAGTTGTCTATATACCTACAATTTTTTCTAATATTTTGGCAAAAACGCACAATTTAGAAATAGGCCTATAATTTTTAATGTCGTCCTTAGGTCCTTTGTGTATAGGAGTTATATATACTGTCTTTCATATTGAGGGGACTATTCCTTCATTTAATGAGCGCCTATAGATAATCGTAAGTGGGACCGCTAAGCTTTTTTGCACAATTATAAATCAACACAGGGGGTATGCCATCAGGACCAGCAGTTTTATTAAGATCTAGTGTCTCAAAGAGTTTTAAAACTTCACTGTCGAATACTTCTATAGCCCCTATGTCAGTGCTGGTATTAGGTAAATCGAAATCACGTGTAGTAGTGCGCAAGCTATGTGAGGAGGAAGACTGCAGGAAAGTTGAATAAAAATACTGGCCAAACATATTACATACCTCTTCTCCTTTATCTGACGATTTTTGTTCAAATTTAAGAACTGAAGGGTAAGCATTACTTTGTTTTTTACTTTTTATGTACGACCAGAAGGCGTTTGGATTTTTTATTATATTGCTTTCAACGCTAGAAATATACTCCTGAAACATATCACTCTCCATTAGTTTGGCTCGTTCCTTTAAAATGATAAATGAATTGAGGTCACTAACATTATTGTATATTTTATATTTTTTACGATATTTAGTTTTTTTTTGAGCAGCTTAATCAATGGTGATTTATACCAGGGAGGATACTTACGCATCTGAAAAACAGTTTTAGAAGGAATAAAATTATTTCGTAGTATATTTAAAGTCTTATAAATAAAATCGAGGGAATTATCTAGGCACTTATTTTGAATTTCTTTTTGCCAGTCAATCTCATCTAAATGCGATGATATTGATGCGTAATCGCCCTTATGGTACCAATATTTTAAGTACGGCTTAGAGTTTAATACACGTGATTGTTCAAATTCAGTGACAATACATAAGGCTTTGTGGTGAGGGTCTTCAGGTACTAACGGGCTACTAGAATGTGACACTGACAGAATATTATTAGAAAATATCAAGTCTAAAATTCTGTTGTTTGTATTCGAGATATTGTTATATTGAGATAAATTGCAAAAAGTAAGATTATCAAACAGTTCGAACTGATACTCACCTTGAATATTATGGGGTTCATACGAAAATCCATCTTCAGATAGTATCCATGTCAGATTTGGTAAGTTAAAATCTCCTAAAACAGCAAATTTATCTAACGGTCGGGTCATCAAAATGTCAGTGAGGGTAGATGAAAATATTTTTGTTTGTAAAGCGAGTGAGTTCCCTAAGTTTTGTCGATACACATATACGACACAGATATGCAATTTATAGTCAACTTTAGAACTAATATGCCGGAGGGTAATTGACACCCACACATCCTCGGCTGTGGAGCACCAGTCATCGTGACCCTCGGCGACGTGTTCATGACGCACTGCGATCAGAACTCCTCCGCCGAGGATCTGCCCGGTCGCGTCATAATTCCTGTCCCGTCTCCAGACAAGATAACGGCTATCAAATAGCTCACTATTATTCACACCATCGATAAGCCACGTCTCTGTAAGACATATAACATCGTAATCGTTTAGGGACATATTTCTATAGAAACCACCTGTTTTTGTGCTTAAATCGCGAACATTTTGGTAAAATATCTTTATGGAATCCATTTTAAATGAGGTAGTTTTATCATCTGAGTAGAAAATGAGGTAAAAGGCAGATTATTTTCAAATAAGCAATTACTGCAATAGTCAATGAAGGCATATTGGAATAACAGTAAATTCTTTATGTTACAATATTTGGTGGCGAAAAAAATAGATAAGATACGATTATAAAAATGCACTAGTAGCGAATGGCAGATCGGTCGTCTTATAGCGATAAAGGAACAAAAGACTGGGCGCGCGGTGCGACCACACGAATGGTGCGCGCGAGCCGAGTGCGAGTCAGACATGCAAGTGATTCTCAAACTTCGCGTGCAGGTCTTATGATACTTACGAATATGAAGAAACAAATATTTTTTTATCCGAGTTGGATTTAAAATAACACTGCGTTTTAATTTGAGAGACTCTTCAGGTCGGCTTCCGACTTGATAAAATGATTAATGTTAGGTGTATGGTCAGACAGATCAAGGATAGTCTTGGTCTGCTTGATCTTCTATTTCCTTTACAAGGTCTTGCAGCAATAGTTTTTGTTCCAGCGTAATACAGTACCAAACCACAGCAATAACTTCGGCTTCAACTCGACGCCCTTCAGCCCAGAATTCGCCAACAGCCAGTTCAGGCGTACTTAGGAAAGAAAGCTAGATAATTACAAGTGTGATAATGTAAATATACTTACTTTATTGTATTTTTTTTTATTATTCGCCCATCGGGCTATACTTTATTAAATATAAGTACTCATATCTACTCAGACAATAAACTTGTTTTTTTAATATGTATATATTGTTTTTTTTTTACATAACATAGGTAGGTATCTTAGATAGATACTTGCGCTGCTAAAACCTTCGACCAAAATAAAATGAATGGACGGGCCCAGTAGACGCGCATTTTTGAAGATTACAAAATGAGCGCCAGTGCTCACTTCGTTTCAGTCGGCCTCTAGCCGTAGCAAAGAGAATATAGCCGTAGGAAGTGAAACACGAGTCTATTGTTACGCGATAACGAAACATCTGACAAAATTATGAATTCGTATGCTTTACCGAAGTGTAAATACACAAATAAAACCGTTATCTATTTTTTGTAACAAATATACTGTACATTTTTATAATTAGGTGTTGAAGTATATGTCGGACGGTTTTGACTCGTTTTTACTGATCAAGTTCAATGGTTAGGGCCCGTCCATTCATTTTATTTTGGTCGAAGGCTAAAACTACATAATTTATTATGTTCAAGTTATCTTATTCGAGTTACGTTAGTGGGCGTTAGAGCGATACTTTAGTTTTCTATCGGTGTTAACTAATACCTACTTAGTTCAACGGCCGTTTTTCTCTGTGCCTTTTGAATAGACTATAACCTTGACCGAAGATTATAACGTAGGAATCAGTAGTTTCTTGAAATCACAGAACTCGCATTATTTAGCTACATTGAAGGTACAGCTTCAGGCAAGGAGTTTGGTTTGCAGAATTTCCAAGAAGGTCCACAAAGATAGGTATTATGTGATAGCAATTAAACTTCAAAGACTAGGTCAAAGAGAATACAAACCAAGGACGTTTGATCATATACAAACGCTGGACTGTATTCTTCTATTGTATTCTCTTTGGACTGTATATATAACCTGTGACTATAACTGACTATAACACAAACTCAAACTGACAGCAGGAGATCTTTATTTCTTGTTTACTTCCTCTGATATTTCTACAAACGTGAGCCATGCCTATTAAAAATCACCGCTGCAGGCTGGGGCTTGGTAAGAGCTACGTATCTATGTAGTTAGGCACTGCAGTTCCATAAAGCTTACTCCCCTGTACCATTTTTCACCCAGGCTCGGACAGCATGTTGCCCACAGAGGGCGGGCTAATGGCTCGCCTGTGCCGCAGAATCAGAAAGCTGAGCCAGATCTCGCAGCATCACCCGCAGACTAACGACCGGTTTTCCAGCTACCCAATGATGATGGCAGAGCGGCAACGGCATTTGTACGAGGGGGGCAGCTATCTAATCCACCCTTTCAGCCTGAGCAGGTTCTTTATACGGCATTTTCCCATATAAACTAGTTTTTACTGACGTGCCTTCCATAGTTGAGTGCAGTTTTATTCCTCTTCCTTGTCAGCATTTAGAGCCTGCGCCGATGAACTTTGGTCTGCGGACTTTTCTGTCTCAATCTTGTTCACGAATTTTTTCTCTTGTTGCATGTGGTATAAAAACTGCGTAATTGAAAGAAACTTACGCATAGTTTTTACGCAGTGTATAACCACATGCTAAAAAGTATCTCATCTACGCAAACTATTTTTCTCCCACGGCTTACCATAGGCGTCCTATCACTACTCATTGAGAAAGTGTTCCGTAATTACTACCGTACTACTACTATACAATACAGAGTTGGTGACAAATTTCTATTCACGACTGGTTCTCGTACGATCACCGAAGCAACGACGGGCGCAGTCGGTACTTGGATGGGTGACCGCTTGGATCAGTCTTTTTGTACTTTTGTAGTTAACAATTTATCTACGGAACCCTCAGTGCGCGAGGCCGCCTTGCACTTGACTGCTTTAATTCAGCAACTTTTTGGTGTTATCGGGTAAATAAATGATTATTAGTCCATACATTTTGTACCCCGCTAGCATCACAATAATTGATGACCAATTTTCAGCCTGATATGGATATCTATAATGACAATCGTGAACCTGGCCCACATGTGCTGCTCTACCTTCCGTCTCAGCTACATCATAGCGCCGGTTACAGCGATGAAGCCTCATTTCGTAGACTGGATCATCTTGGGGCTGAACTTTTTCTGCTGGATTGACATCGTTATGAAATTCAATACGGGATACGTTATTGGGAAGATGAGGGATAGTGTTTTGGATAGAACAATGATTATCTGGTTAGTCTATAGATAAATTTCCTTATTAAAGGAATGGCCTCGCACAATACCAACATTGTTGAAGCCGGTAAACGATGTCGCGGCGACCTAGACGTGTGATATCTTGACAACTCCGACGACTATAGATGACGGCTTTAGTAAAAACTATGGTAGTAGCCCATGCGTTGTTAAAAAAGCCCAGCATTTTTACTCCACAGCACTTTAAGTAAAATTTTATTTTGCTAAAATATTACCTATGTCCTGCACATTTTTTTATGACATAGGTGGCAAACAAGCTGACGGGCCGCCTGGTGGTAAGCAGTCTCTGTCGCCTATGGATACTTGTAACACCAGAGGCATCACAAATACGTTGCCGACCCTTTAAGACTCTATTAACTCGCCTTTTGAAGAACCCGCCATGTTGTAGTTTCTCGGAAACACCGCGGAAGATAGCGCATTCCACATTTTGCAGGTGTGAGGCAAGAAAGATCGTGTGAATCGCACAGTATGCGATTTACACTGATCTATGATTTTGTGAATGCACTTAAACGGTGGCGGCTAGTGCTATGGTAAAACCGCGACGCCGCCATTAGATCGAACAGCAGCTACGCTGCAACGCATCAAGAGGCTCAAGTTAGCACCTATAACTAAATCAATAACATTTTTAATGCTCACTGGGGTCCTTCTCACCTGTCACTGGCAGGCACTACCTGGTGCGTTGGTTCCTCTTCGACCTGTTATCCAGCCTGCCGATCGCACTGGTCATCTTGCAGTGGTACCCTCGTAAGACGCGGCCCCTGCTCGTGGCACATGTGTTCCCTTTGCTCAGATGCGCCAGGATATACACCGTCATTCTGGACATGAAAATCATCCTTAAAGTAAGTATTTAGACGTTCATACCAGAACACGAAACGATTGCATAATAATCCACCATTTAAGAGCAATGAATCAGTCTCTACTAGACTAATCTAAATAGAATAAGTTCAGTCATCATCATTATCATTCATCGTTATCAGCCTATCATGTTCCCACTGCTGGGACACGGGCCTTCTTTTTTATTTTTATTTATTGAGGTACACAAAACAGAATATGGTCATAATAAATCTAAATTGTGTTGACAATTGTGAACTAAACCATATCCCAAAACATGCGTACTCATCATGGTTATTATAAAAGCAGTATGACATTACAAATTATAATAATTAAAATTAGATTATTAACTATAGATTTTACTTTTATTTAGCTACATTCACATGAGCCGTGAATGCAATCTTCTTTATATTCCTCTCGAATCTGGGCAGACATTGATCAAGAATGTCTATAGAGCTATAATGATTTTTGACGATTTCATTGTATTGGCGAAACATTCTGACTACTGGGTTATAGAAGGAAGTATTATTTTTATACACGCGCAGATAGAAAGTTTTCGGTTTTAAATAGTTTCCTTCTATCAAAGAGAGAGAGGATGGGCCCTACTCCAACATGCTGGCCCAGTGTATATTGGTGAATATCAATATATCTTAGAACTTTTGAGGTTCTTGGAGAATGGAGATACTTATTTCCTCACGATGTTTTCCTTCGCCGTTGTTGACCGATGGCATCGAAACTGCACATAATTTATTTAAGTAATAAATATTAAATAAGTCATGTCACGTTCCGCTTGCTGCCGCTTGGCCGTCTTTGCTCAACGAGTAAGTCTAGTGCCATGGCCGAGTCAGCGTCGCTGGATTCCAGCATAATGGATCTATTTAAATCAGCTTTTGATAATAAATATTCAGTGAAGTTCCAGATACGAAATTTGGTAAATAAGAGTAGTGTGCATTATGCGGACATACGTAGGATAATTTAAACCGGATAATCTATGAGTAGTCATCTAATCACACTTTTGCAGAAGGCCTGAATGTGTAACGGCCGCTATGGCTCACTTTACTGCTGTTGCCTTATGCGCCGGAGGATCCGGGTTCGAATCCCGGCTTGGGCAGATGACTGAATGATGTATTTGAATATCTGCTCTGGATATTGTTTTCTTTGTTCTTATTATATCTGCGAACAGTTATGTGTAGTAAGTAGACGTTAAGTGTATAAGCAGACGTCTTGTAAGCAAGGTATATCCTCCAGTAAGGACATCTCCTTTTATGTATTTTCTTGCTGGCCTTTTGGTCAATATAAAACGCGCTTTGTTTTTACCATGGGTTTAGTACCTTTCTGCCAGCAGCCAAACTATTGGGGTGTCCAAGCAGGCGACGCCTATAGTTTTAGCCGGCTCTGGATTAGCGTAAATTTGTCCGTCTACAATTGTGTTCCATGGAATTATCGACAGAGAATGCTGTAATATGTTATTCCCCACAGAATCTCATTCCTATGGCTTTGATTGGTTGCTTTGCAGACAGTGACCAATTCCTACATCTGGCGCGGGTGCGTGCGCCACCTGGTCGTGTTCGGGGTGTCCTGCCACTGGTGCAGCTGCATCATCTATCTGCCGCCCGTCATGGCGCTCTACTGTTAGCTGCCTTATTTTTAACACGCCTATAATGTGTGAAGGGAAGCGCTCCCGAAGCCAAATGCTACTATTATATAATAATACAACAATAAGCATTTGCCTCATACGAGTACGTCTTGTTTTTTAGGGTTTTTTTACTACTCAAGCGTATAAGCTGATATTTTATTTGCATATACATACTACAGGTGGTTACTGAGGGGGGAGGGGGGAAGGTAAAAAAGGGGGTCACATACGGGGTCACATCACGTATGGGTACGTTCCCTTATGGGTTAGTACCCTTCAAACAGATTGAGCTGCGGAGCACCGCCGGGCTATTTTATTGAAAACGATTTCGCTAATTGTTGATTATTCTTTACATTATCATGTAAAGTTATAGATAGGTAGAAACTCTTTATTGTGTACACCAGAAAGGTAGTGGCAAGTAGCGTACAAGCTAGTGACATAAGTGGCGGCCTTATCGCTAAAAGCTATCTCTTAAAGGCAACCATTGGACGGAACAATTTACGTAACAGACGGGGGATGCTAAAACACTTTTAATGATACCATTAAATAAAGTGGTACTACCAAATGATACTGATATGGTATAATATAGATAATATTATACGTAATTATATAATTGTTACATACTATAATATACTACGTACACTCTTTGGAGTACCTTTGCATCATGCCAAATAATGATAATAATAGTTATTTACTTGTCTGTAATTGTGTCTTCTTACTTACGTAATGAGGTGAGTACTATTAAATAGCTTTACATGATAATTCCACTATCCACTAGCTCTTGTGTCCACACTAGCTCCACTAGCCCTAGGGACTCCAGACCTGTATACCTAATGTAACTTTTATTACAGCTGTTGCTATACAATAAAGAGTTTCTATCTATCTATTAAAGTATAACAACTTCTTAAACTGGTCAGGGTACGGTGAAGTTCCTCTCAAGTACACCAGATTCCTGTACGAAAGCGATACCATCAAAAGCATCATGGAATACAGCACCACTACTCGGTACAAGAAAAGCATTTTCATTACGCTCTCCACCTTCTTCGGTAAGCAGGACAGTCAGGTAAAGTCCAAAGTAGAAATTACAGTTTTAGTGCCTACTGCGACTGCTCTATGACTGACTATCCATAACCAGCCTTATATAGGCACCAGTGACGGATTTATACTTTTTACGAGTGTAGGCCACTTTATTTCCGCCGCCCCATGTACCTTTCTAAAATAACAATTCTTGAGCTTTTAGGACGCTGCAGCCCCTAGGCCGCGGCCTTTATGGCTTATTGACAAATCCAGGACTGATAGGTACTTCGATAGCGCAGCGACCCGAAGATGGTCGTGGCCTTCTACATAAGAGAACACCATCGGTCCCGCTTTCACGCTGTCTCTAGCTAGTCGGTGTCGGAGTTCGCGCAATACTCTACGGCATCTTAACATCTTTCCAGTGATATTTAGGCCAGTTGGAATTCCAAGGTATGCCTTCTTGACATCGCAATCCTTCCCCATTTTCAGCAGGAGGCCTGTCCAACGGAGTCTTTATTTTATTTAGAATAAAAAATAAAAAAAATAAAAAATTATAGATTTACGTTTGGCCACTAACTCGCCTGATAGTAAGGGACGGTGTGGCCGAGTATGGAACACGTTGATATAGAAGAAATCTATTCACTCTAGCCTGGAAGATGCCTAGATTGTAGTTCTCAAGAAACAAGGAGGACGGCAGGGAGTTCCATTCTTGGGCAGTACGTATCATAATTGACGACCCAAATCGTTGAGTACGAATCTTTGGAATTTCCACGAGGAAGGGGTCGTAGTGTGCAGTTCTTCTACTTGTCCTGTAGTAAAGGTCATGCCATGTTATCAAGCTCTTGCGCACACTCACCGAAATGTATCAGATAGAAAATAGACAGACAAGCTACTTTACGGCGTTGCTCGAGGCTTTGCAATTTTTGGCGACTAGTTTGCTGTCACCAATCAGCTCTATAGCACACCTCTGGCTCTCTGGGTTTTACTTGGTAGTCTACCTACTATTATTATGCGTCAAAATGTACCTAGGTATTCTGAGTACTATAATGGATACCTTCATAACAATCACACTAGTGGATTGAATCAGGCGTTGCGGAAGTACATCTCGAAACATTTTCTCATATTTTATTTTATAACTAGTATCGCATTATCAAAGTTCTGTAAGTTACAAGTTTAGTATTTTTGTTTTTAATTTACTAGCATTATCGTCGAATTTCTGTAGATTAAAACATAAATATCTAATTGATCCACATTACCTTATTGTAGCGAAAATAAAAAGCCAACCTTCACGATGATACGGATTATTTGGATGAAATTTGGAACGGAGACAGCTTATATACCTACCCCAGCGAAGTTGGATTACCACATGAACATTTTATTCCCAAAAAAAATACAGTTCCTGTGGGATAGCCGGTGAAACTGCGAGGCACAAATAGTTTTACGTGGGTAAACTTATCTACTGTTTTGTAACAGTTTTCTTTATATATTAACCTGCATCGTCCCACAGCTGGGCAGAGGTCTCTCCGAACTCTCCACTAGTAATTACACATTGGATGAAATTAAACACTAAGTTAAGTGTTTTATTTCAACATCCTTCTACTTATCTCTGTCCTGGCCCCAGCACCGACTAATCTTTATTAAACCTCCAGAGGTCGTCACGCCATAGGGTCCAGGGGCGAACTAAATGAGTTTGTTTTTCTCAGGCACGGGTTTTTCAATGTTCCACGCTACGCAACACGACGAGATTCTACTACACTCCATGGTGATTCTATACGCAGCCATGTTCATGGTGTACAACTTTGGTAATAATATTGCATTGAGTAACTTTAGAACCCACTCGTGTAGGCAGGGACGAATTAAATGTGCTTTATTACGGATTAAATGACGAATTAACAGCGCTTCTGCTTCGTCGCCCCTCTGGCTGCCACATTGTGTCACGGAGGGCTGTTTTTTTTGCTGTTTAGGTCCATCCAAGTCCAACATTAGTGCGCTCTTCATTTGATACAAATCATTTTTATAAGGCTGCCTTGCGACTAAGGCGCTTTACTTCCATGCGCGCGCATTTTTTGCTTTTTCGTTCGCCCTCGTATTGTAGGTACTATATGTATTACTAACTAATATTATAAAGAGGAAAGATTTGTACCTATTTTTGTATGTTTGTAATGAATAGGCTCCGAAACTACTGAACCGATTTGAAAAATTCTTTCACTGTTGGGAAGCTACACTATCCCCGGGTGACATAGGCTATATTATATTTTATAGCGAGGCCGAAGGCCGAGCTTACACTCGTGCGAAGCCGGGGCGGACGGCTAGTGTATTATATGCCTGTAGGCACTTGCATAGTCTAAACCCATCAGTGACGCCAATGACGTCACTGCACAACTGACTATATCTGGAAACATAACTTTGACTGCGCAATCGTTAAAGTACCTATGCTGGATCGAAGGGGGTACGAGGGGATTCCGACCGCGCGAGTCTGCCCGAAATGTTGTAGTCTGTGCATGTATTTGTATCGGAACTTGCGTAGGCGCCAACTTTTCAGCCAAACTATATCTGTAGGTAGGTACATACCTATTAAGTGTTAAAATACGGATCAAATTGAGATCCTCCCTCTTTTTAAAATGGGTTCTAACTGCAGTTTATTTTGGTTTTAGTGTTCCTCCTGAAAGTCTATTTCACGACTTACAGCTCGACTATTCGCTACCACGCGTTGACCAATCAGGTCGAGGTAAGTAGTACATTCTCAAGTTTGATTAATCTTCTACTTTAGAAGAAGAAGTTTTACGAATATTATGAACTAAAAATGTTGACCGTCACGGGACGCCCGGCGGTTTTGAAAGAAAGCGTACCTATAAGAGAGTCATGCCGTTGGCCGTCACGGCATTCGAGTCGGTTTTACCAACCAAGGCGCGTCAATAGATGTTTTACATCAAAATTAGCATTGTGAATAATAAAATTATCTGTGAAATAAACGAATTGATCGTGGATATTTTAATAGAATAGATTTAATCGTAAATATAGAACTAAGAATCTGGCAACCCATAATTATTGTTATACCTAATCTACCAGGAGTACATGAGGCACAAGCAGTTCCCCGTCGCGCTCAAGAAGCGTGTCAGAGCTTTTTACTACTACCGCTACCAGGAGAGATACTTCAACGAAGAGACTGTACTATATTCCCTCTCAGGTTTGACAACACAAATACGTCGTTTAATCAGTAGGTCTGGGCTAGTGGTGAGTACTAGAATATAGAGATATCGCCATAACAATAATTATTATCAATATAAAAAACAGACTTGATAAAAATTTCAGAACTGAACCAAATTGAAATGGGACTACACGGGAAGCACTAGCTTTCAATTAAGAAAATAATCATCAAAATCGTTTCACCCAGTCGAAAGTTATGAGGTAACAAACATAATAAAAAATAAAATAAACATTCGAATTCAGAACATCCTTTTTCTATGAAGTCGGTTAAAAAATATAAGAGCCTCTGATCCATGGCATTCAGCATCATCATCACCGTCAGCCATATAAGACGTCCACTAATGAACATAAGCCGCCCCCTTAACAAACCACACTAAACGATAGCCTGTCTGCGTGGCCTTCTGTATGTTAGTAATACTTGTTTTTACTATGGTTTTACGCCTCGCCTGTGAAACGTACCCCAAGTGAAGCTTGGGTTAAATCCTACCTAGCAGTGGGCACTGGGCAGGCGCTTCAAATAAAGAGATTTTAGATTATACTTACACGTTTATTAACAATATTAATAAAAATATAAAGAAAGAGTTTACTTATAACTGAGGGTCGTGAAGTTTCAGAAGGTGGTGGAGAATTGTGGTTGGCCCTGGTTAGGGACTTAGTTTGGGGAACAGAGGTGCTGATCGCCGCTTTGCAGAGAAAGCAGGATCGAAATCAGCTTAGCGACTGGTGTATAGCGTTATGAAATGAAATAGTTTATTGACCAGATTTGCATCCATACCTTATAAAAATTAAAATACGAAAATTATAATACACATTTAAAACAAAATTAAGATTAACACAATAATGAATTGAAAATTATATACATTAAAAATTAAGATTAGTCATTATGATAATGAAGTGATAGGCGTGTGATACACCCTCCACGTGCGATGTATAGGGCTGGAGTGCCACTCTCGTACCGCAGCCACCAGTGCGTTATCTGAGCGGTGCAGGGCGGTGCGCACGGCGGCTGACCGGCTCCGCAGCAGCGCCTGCCAGCAGGGCGCGCGCCCCGCGGCGAACATGCTGCTTGCGCTGCACCACCACGCCAGCCGGACCATCGCGCGCCATGCGTTGTTGTACTGTATCTCGCTCATAGTGGCCTTGGTTATAGTTAACCAGAAATAAAATTCCCCGCCAGAGGGTCTCCGCAACGAGATCACCCTCCACACGTGCAGCAAGCTGGTCGAGACGGTGGCCCTGTTCCAAGACGCGCCCGCCCACGTGATGGGGTCCATCATCGGCTGCCTCAAGCCGGAGGTCTACATGCCCAACGAGTTCGTGGTGCGAGGCGGCGAGATCGGAAACTGCATGTTCTTCATCGCCAATGGAACTGTCGCAGTCTACTCCTTGAAGGGAGCAGAGGTAGTTTTTAACCACCGAATCAAACAGAGGGGTGTTATAAATTAAACGTGTGTAACCATAGATATATGGTCTGTGTATATGTGCGTCAGCCTGTGGCATCGTACCTGGTGCTGTTCCCTGATAGTTACAATCTGGGTTATCTGGGTGTCTTCAAATCTCAAGTGAATCGGTTTCTTCTAGGCAAGCGTGCACCATCGCAGACCGCATCATCGCTTAACTCAGGCGAGTTGGCGGTCAAAAGCAAGCCTATTACTGAATTTTAAAAATACCTTCCAAACAGCTGAACCAATTTTGATTTGGTTTTGTTTTAAAGATGACTTGATTCGAATGTTTAGGCAAAACGTAAAACCTAAACGTTTAGTTTATCAACTACGATAAGCGGTAGTTGTTTGATAGCCGCCAAGCTTTGCTATTTTCACGCACAGCACGCATAGTAAAACGGATTTTTGTTCATTCAAGTTAGACGCTTTTAAACGATGCAGCTTAAATGAGTTGGTTAGTTTTAGGTACCTATCAGGTACCTACTACAAGTTGGCTCGCAAAAGTGAAGCTAGGGGTAAGGCCCCTGTAACTCCGGTAAAACCCTTCAAATTTCTCTGTTCTCTGTTACCACTCTCTATTTTCTATAAGTAACACCGGCCAAGTCGGACACGCGTACCGAGGAATATACAACATTCTTGATTCTACATCGGTGTGCCGGTGCCGGTGTTTATTATTTTGAGCGGTAGTAGATCATGTCAAATTTGACGTTTTATATTATTTCCGTTTTTACACTAGGGCACAGACAAAAATAGGTAGGTAGGTACGTTTTTTTCATACGTATGAGAATCACCTTTATTTTTTACTTTTTGATTACATATTTTGTGAAAATATCAACTGGCTATCCTATTACGGTTCAAAAGACAAACTCTATTGTTAACATCACAAATTTCATACGTACCTACATACGATAAAAAAGCATAAAAACTAGTGCAACAATAGGCGGCCTTATCATTAAGAGCTTTCTCTTCTAGGCAACCTTAGGACAGGCAAGTAAGACAGCATAAGCTTAGTAATAGGGTCAGTTGACACTATTTGTGTATGGAACACAAAAAATTATAAAATTTTCATCATCGCGCTTATTTGTTGTATGTCCCTACCTACAGGTGTGTCACTTGGAAGACGGCGGATATTTTGGCGAAATAGCGCTCCTGATGAAAGATAGCAAACGAGTGGCGACCGTCATTGCCGTCGAGATCACGCTGCTCTACCGACTGGACTCCGAAGATTTCAAGTAAATACCAGCAATTTGCTCTAAACGACGACAAGCTGTGACACACACCATAACCGTCTTGCCATACAAAAGACGGTGAGGGATAAAAAAGTGGCATTCCATGAAAAAGTGACAAGAAATTGATGGTATGAACATGGAGATCCAGCATATGGATCTTGTTTTAAATTTTATAAGTCAGTTTATCTCGATTCATTTGGATTTATGATGTAGTTGCATTGATCTAGAAAAACATGCGTTGTTTGTGTACAGCACCGGCCCTAGAATAGAGCAAGAGGAGCGGTCATTCCGCGCCAGATAGCAAGGGGTGCCGAAACTACAAAAGCAAAAAATAAAACAAAAAATATTATTTCGATGGCGCCTCGCGGGCAGGCAGCGGGCGGTGGGTTAAATTCAATAAATGGTATTTACCCCGTAATTTTCCCAATCGAGGTGGAATATTTTCTACAAATTTAGGCCCACTAACTAATTAAAAAATATATATACATAAAAAAATGGTTCACAAAGGGTGCATACGTCGCGTAACATACGTCTACACTAATTCACACAATGTCTCCAGGCAGTACATAATGAAGAACGAAATGCTGTACGAGCGCGTGGAGGCGCTGGCATCATTGCGGATGCACGAAACCGTCATCCATGACGAGAAATTCGACCCAACGGCCAAGCAAACCAGCTCCAGCTACGAGCTGCCACGTTCTTCAGGACTGCAATCTTAGGAGTTTCTGCTTGTTTGGTTTTGTACATAGAGTTTTATCAAGATAGACATTTCAAGTTTACCTAATTTACCCATTTTTACACGTCTTGGATCAGTGCACCTACTTAATTAAGTTCGATCACCGTCGCCTTAACTAAATTGGTTTTTCAATGCACCTATTCAAAAAACAATCCTCTGCACGAACCAAATTCAAGTTTGTTCCTATGGGAGTTTGAGCTTTCTCTTCTGGATTAGTCTGCGTTCGTACTTCTGATATATTAGCGTAATTAGGTTAGAACCGCTTGTGAGGTAGTGATTAAAAATTGTGTGTATCACACGGGCCAAAATATTTTGTTCTCGGGGGGCGTATATTGAATCCCTCGCTACTCACAGAATTCTACTTCTATAGAATCCTTCGCTTCGCTCTGAATTTAAAATAACACCCTCGACAAACAAAATACTATACTACTCTGTCCCCTTGTAACACAAATAACTATTCTGACATAGGTAAATGTCCCAAATGGCCCAAACTGATGGTTTCCATGCTGTTGTTAGAAAAAAAGATGCTGTCGTTAGAAAAAAAGGTGTCCTCATTAGTGAGCAGACTTTAGGTGGTACTAACATCATCTTAAAAACTATAACAGAGAACCCTTATTCACCTATGTTTAGGAATTTTGTGCTCACAATGGTCAACAATGAGATGACAAAGGAGTTTGAAGTTGTCTGCACAAAATGTTTAAATAAATAAATAATTTCAATAATAGTATAACTTTAAATGTTTGCTTTTATGTGTTTCAGTTTGGTAGTTATAAGTTAAAGATCATGTCCAGAATAAAAACATTTTGAATTTGAAATGTACAAGTACAAAAAAATACGGCATGGTACCCACCATTCTGCATTTTTTATACACATCACAATACCCATTCATAAAACTTAGCGTGCAAGAGGTGTCTATTTTGATAAAGGTCTGTGGGTTGTTACAGATACTTTATTTTTACGTAGTTAGTCTATTTCAATATGTTCTTTATCTTTGTAGGCCTAAGTTTTGCCGTGCCATATTTGCATCCGATGGTCTTCCAGCCCAATCTTATGTCCCTTTCAGCTTTTTTTTCTTGTTTGTGTAAGTTATATTTTAGAGAATAAAGATATAATTTCCTTTTATTATAAAATAATAAGCATGAAAATAGAGTAACTCATATTTATTTTGTTAAATCCTTATAAAGTAGGCAGTAACAGTACTTAATAAATGGTTGTAATAAATGAATTTTCAAATTATGTTGCTGATTTGACTGATAAGGAACTTAAGTGCTGCTTGTTAAATGCTTTTAAATAGGTATGGGTAATTTATAATACGTGTTTACCATGAAACAGGCACCGGGGGCAGATTTTTATGGTTGTCTGTTTGTTATTTGGATTGCGATCTTTTGCCACCATCATCGCTAGGTGAGAATGAGACGGCATGCAATCACAATCAAAATTCTACAATAATCCCACTGGTTCTTGAATTAGAATGTTAAATCCTATAACATCAGGCATGTAAACACATCAACTTTCTATCAAAAGGAGTCAAAGCAGCAAATAAAATATGATAGAGTTGTTTTACATCAATAGGTACATAAATAAAACTGTAACATTCAATATAAAAATATATTACACATTTGGTTTTATCAGCCAACCGAGTCCAACCACACGTTAGGAATGGTGCATAGCTTACGAACTAAGTAAAATAATTGTAGATCATACGTAAATTCCGACCCAGAGCAGCAAGAAGAGAATTCCGAAACCAGAGAAGAGGGCGGCGACTAGAGACAAGAGGAGCTCCTTGAAGAGGTCCCGCGATGACTTAGTGCTGGTGACTTCGTAGACGAAGAACCACGCCGTGAAGAATATACCAATGCCAAGTAACAGCAGCGTGAGGTGTGGGAATATTGCCGGGTTGATAGGCGACGCGTATCGCACCATCGATTCAATCTCCAACTGAAACGATTTATACACCTAATTAGTTTACCGCTCGCGTTTTATTATTGAATATAGAGTCTATAAATAAGTACTTACACTCATTTTGAAAGATTTTAGTGGTTTTTGAAGAATTTACACGATGCAAAATACGCAACCGGTGATTGGTAAACGTCAGCCAATTTTTGACAGTTGGACAGGGAAGTGTTGCCAGTTGCCACAGTGCCACTTGCGGGTCGCAGGTCACAGCAGTCCGAAAATATCCTCATCTCCCTCATAAAATTAGAATATCGATTCGATAATATAGTGCTTACAGACGTGTCGGTTCCCCATATATTACATATGTATGTTATTAAACGTGCTTGAGTGTAGGTAAGTGATATAACGAGGCGAAACGGTATTTTCGTGATGTTTGCAAAACTTCACAGAAGCCTAGAGGCTTCACTAAAGTCTTCACCACTTTACCAGGACATGACTCGGACTTGACCGCGACATACTTTGCTTGACCCTGACTTGTTTGATGTTATGTATTACCATGCAATCCCAATATATTATTCCGACTAAAGGACTTTGTATACATTGTAATAAAAAAAAACTATAAAATGCAAAGCTTCCATAGATAAGCAATTTACTGAGATTATAAATTTATGGAATAGGCCAAACAGTAGCTCTAAAAAATATGAAGCATTGCATAATACCTACTTATTCTCCTTTAGCACTTACACACACCCAACCCACCCTCCTCCCTCTCGGTCGTCCATTCGCTTACATTTTGAGCACATCGTTTGCAGTTGTGTGCCGCTCAATATTTATATGTGCATGAGTGCAATACGTGTGTATCCCTCTTTTTTCGGTAAGGCAGGTCTGACAAACCACATTCAAACTATGTACATACTAGCTGCGCCCCGCGGTTTCACCCGCGTGGTGATGAAAATCGGTGATGATGATGATGAAAAGTAGCCTATGTGTTAATCCAGGACATAAGCAATGTATATTTCAAAACTGTTTTAATGATGAATTTCTAGTGTAATTCCGCTTCTACGTCGCTTCAAGTACAATAAGGAACTTGTGATAAATATTTGTTGATAATGTTAATTTATTGAGTTTAATTTTGCCTAACCTGATATAAAATATTAATTACATAAATTGTAAATTAACGTAACCTGAAACAAAAATTAATTAATTCTGAATTATTTTTAATTAAATTTTTTTTAAAGTAATCTGACTCGTCGAGCGCTTGGCCGAAAAGCCAAGCGCTCGACGAGTCAACACGTCCTGAGGATGCCTCGTGAAGAGGCGAAACACGTGTCGACAAAGTGCACTAAGGAAACGGGTATTATTTATTACTTTTTTAAATTCAATTAAAATACATGTAATTTCAATTAATATATATATTTTATGTTTCAGAATTAATACATTTTTGTTTTCAGATTTATTATTATCATATTTCATGTGACAGAATTAATTAATTTTTGTTTCAGATTACTTTAAAAAAAATTTAATTAAAAATAATTCAGAATTAATTAATTTTTGTTTCAGGTTACGTTAATTTTCAATTTATGTAATTAATATTTTATATCAGGTTAGGCAAAATTAAACTCAATAAATTAACATTATCAACAAATATTTATCACAAGTTCCTTATTGTACTTGAAGCGACGTAGAAGCGGAATTACACTAGAAATTCATCATTAAAACAGTTTTGAAAATGGACTTCCGCAAAGTAACGCCTGATTCAATCAACAATGTATATTTCAAATTTCATCCAAATCCATTCAGTAGTTTTTACGTGAAAGAGTAACAAACATCCATACATCCATACTTACAAACTTTCGCCTTTATAATAGTTATTAGATTACTAAGATCAGTGGTGAATCCTCAGAATAATAATTATATATGCGTTGTGTTGTTTCTTAGCGGTCTTGGCGTTGTTGGTGCTATGGGAGGTTTTTAGCAAAAAGAAAACCATATCTCGTCAGGCCATCTATCGATGGTTGCAGAACTATGTTCCCAGAGCTGTCAGAAAACCTCGCATTGTTCCATGCCTAGCCGTGTTATAAAATGTCTCCTCTTCTTTGTATTGTTGGTTTCATTGAACCTTTGATATATTTATTTTTTCTGAGCATTGAACAATCGCGAAAAAAAACACCATTGACGTGATTCGAAACGCAATCATATAAAAGCTCGATTGTCAGATTTGTAATTGTCTCTCACATGACAGATGACATTGACAACGACAAGTTTAATGGCGCTTGTTGTATAAGTTGTGTTGTATTGTTATAGTTAAATTAAATCAGCTGATTTATTAAAAAATTTACTGTTTCTATGAATTTTTCATTACTTGTGTATCGTATAAGAAAAACAGAAACATGTAGTTCGTGATTTTGTGTATAAAACGTTCGTAGTGTCTAAAATGAATCCCTGTCTAAAGGAAACGAAACATACAATGGGAAAAGAAAAAATGATGTCTTACGAAGAGAAATCCGTAGGGTCTACTGCGTTTTTTAAATGCGAGGCGTGCCCTTACATGGCCCTGGCAGAGGACGACATAAAGTTTCACCTCTTCACCGTTCACCCTGACTTGGCGAGGAGCAACGGGTTAGCCAACAACATACAGATACCTTGCCCGGGCTGTGCCAGCGTGTTCGACGCAGAGGAGACTCTACGGACGCACCTCCGAAACCATCATAAAATGGTCATTAAGGACATCAAGAAAATGGTAAAAAGTCTCGTCCAAATAGCACTTAAAGACGCAAAGTTAAAAAAAGAAGACAAAATTGAAGAGACTCCCCCACCGCCGACTCCCGTTCTACAGGAAGTAGCCGACGTCAAGATCCCGCAAGTTATAGAAATTGTACCTGACATAGTGAACACAAACAATGACCTGCCTAAAGGTGTGGCTTACATTTCAGTTGATGAGTTGAACAAAATGAGTACACCTAATTTTGAAAAGGTTGATCCGAAAGATATTATTCAAGAAGCTAGTATAAATATTGTGTATACAAATGATGTCTCCGCTCAGTACATCAATGTCTCAGATGCTGGTCCCTCAACTACATCTCACAATGTGATACAAATGAGCAGCATCCCTCCTGACCTCATCTCTTCAATTCAACCTCGAGTTGCATCTGTGCTGGACACTAAAGTATCTTCTCCGCCCAACATCAGTGTAGACATGATATCCCCTACCCAGTCCATCCCCCCACATATACTGAAGCCAGAAGAACTGAACCAAGAAGCCGACAAACAGAAGCATGAGCCGGCAAGCCAAGATAAAGGTACAGGCGCCGCTTGCTTAGTCAACAGTTGTTATATTTGTTTAAAAGATGAGACGAACTTGGCTTATCATAGAAAATGCCATCAAAACGGCAAATTGGTGTGTCCAGAATGTTCTAAAGTGATGCCTTCTACAGAAGCACTGCATACTCATTTATGGAAGATCCATGCGGTGGACTTGGAACTGCCGACGTGCGACATCTGCGGGTACAAGACTTACAGGAGATATAGGTTGTTTAACATTCACATGAAATGCCACGGGAAACTCAGACCACAAATATGTATGTTACCTTATTCTTAACCTAGACTTCATTGTTTGAAATAAACCATTACCCCAAAGATGCAAGGGTGTACCCAAGATTTTGTTCAGGGGGCATGACATACTTGACTACACCCTTGTATAGATTTATGAACAAGTGGAAGTGGGCTCTAGTACAAAATTCACAAAAAATCTTAGGTAAACAAATTATCAGATGAGTTCGAAAGCTGCGGTTGATGGTTATGATCTAGCTAGAACATTACACTGTGCCCTAGCTAGAGCCGCTAAAGCCCTAACAGACTTGCTGACAATTTTTTTCTTTTTCTCTCCCATTGGTTTGACGGCGGTCCATCAGCCAAGTTGACATGTCTGTTATGGCTTTCACAGAGATATAGCCAAAATAAATTTTCAGCCTTCAAAGATTAAAAACAAAAAGCCAATACAGTCTAAATACACTATGGCTATAGGGCTTACCATTCCTTAAATATAACCGAAAGGTTTTGGCTAAAAAAAAATGGTCTTTTACGTCTTTGGCCGAGCTAGTAACACATTTAGCCGTTGTTCTCAGCCTTCTGTTCGACCTGAGGCCTTGCTAGTATGACTTATACTCTTAATTTTCAGCCTAATTAATGTGACAGTTATTTTTATTGATTCACTCCAAACTGTCACCATAGAGTATATAAAAATTACTTACCCTTGGAACTCTTTGAAGTGTGAATTCATGTTTTTTTGCAAATGTATTTCTTTCTTGCAGACTCTTTACTAGGTTAAATTCTGTGTATTCTAGGTCCTATATGCTCCAAAGCTTTCAAGACCCACAACCAGCTATCCAAACACAAGTTGATACACAAGAAGGACTCGGCCCCGATACAGTGCACACTCTGCCAGCGAGAGTTCAGCAACGAACGGAGAATGAAGGCTCACGTAGCGGCCATCCATGAGAAGCTGAAGCCGTTCAAATGCTGCCACTGTGACTACACTGCTGCTAGGAAGAATGAGTTGAAACTACATTTACGGTCCCATACAGGTATGTAATTGGACATCATTATTATGTTTGTGTAAAAATTAAGAAATTCAGTCAACTTGCTTTTAGATTTATTGCATAAAGGGTTAATACGAGAAAATGGCATTTTGATGTCATATCTTATAACACTGATATCTGCGAGCTCGTTCCGTATCATTGCCAACCCTAAAAACGATGTCAACAGCACTAATGTAGAACCATCATAGCATGAAGAAAATTTCCTTGGGGCGAATTGGTTCTTATTAGTGCTGTTGGAATCTTTTCGCTCTGTTGACGTGATTCGGAATGCGCCCTCAAATTTTGATAAAGTTATGAAATTCTTTTCAATAATAAGGTGTATGTAAATAAATTTTGTAATGAAACTTATCTTTGAGTATATAATAAAAGGTGTTTTAAATTTAGATTATTACGCTGCCGTTTCACCAAATGTTTCATGATATTGACAAGTTTGTAAAATAGACTTTAAAAAATAATAACAAACAGATGTGTACGTTGTTTTTATCAAAAAAAAATTGCTGGTTTATATATTTTTATTTTATAAATTTGTAAATGTTGTATATTATATATAAACATTACTTATATAATTATATTACGATTGCCTGACCTGTAATCATGATATGTTTATCAATAGATGACTGACTTTTCGGAATACCACACTCTCATTGGCTGACTCGCTTATCACAAAAACAATACTTACAAAGCTGAAATTTGACATATATTTTTTGTAGAGATCCGCTACAAAAGCTTTTTGTTAAAGGAATTTCATGTTCAAGTGAAAATCTGAATGTACAAAGTTGTGAACAACAGCTAGTCTACAGTAAAAAAATTTGTAGCGAACCTAACTCTATGGTCTAAGAGAAAACCTAGTATCTGCTCTACTAATTCCACTTGCAGTAATCAATTTTTTTGGGTTTTTCACTTTTTTGCAGAAATGGTATCCCAAGGGGATAATCTATGCACAAAAAAATAATTCTTGGTCTTAAGATACACTTAAAAAGTTACAAAACATAGACATGTTGTTTAAATATCCAAAAATACGTTTCCCGCGTTTTTCTCGAAACTCATTTTGCAAGTACTGCATTTGTTATAAGGAGGGCAGTTATAGTATTAGATGTTCCCAAGCTATTTGCTAAATTGTAATGATGATGATGAGGTTTTTTTTTATGGTTGGCAGATTAGACGCTTTCATCATGCCCACGCGATGTTACAACACCTGTTCTGTTCCAGGGGACAAACCTTATTCCTGCGACCAGTGCGAGTACCGCTCCGCAGACCACAATGCGATGCGAAGACACAAGAAGACACATTCCAAAGACAGTCTATATAAATGCAAATTCTGCCCTTACAGCACCATACAGTCCACAGTATTCTCCTCTCACATGATCTCCACTCATCCCAATGTAAACTCCACCGACGTCCACCGCTGCCCATACTGCAGATTCAAATCGGTCAGTAAAGAAAAATACGTCCTCCACCTCACAAGCCACACGGACAAGGAAGGCATACAATTGCTCATAGAAATGACTAAAAACAAAACCAACAAGCCCAGCTGGACGATACCGAGCGAAACGGATAAGATTCCCAGTGACAACACAGTTGCAGAAAGTGACGAAAGTAAGGAAGAGACTCCAAAAACGGTCAACGAAATTCCTATAGAAGTATACGATTGCGACAGTCTGTCAGAAAGTCTTCCACAGAATTATTCGAAAAGCTACTGCGTGCCTTCGACAGCTGATGTGCAGCAAACAGAATACAGTGACCAAGTCACAGATTTCAGTAAAGACGATAATAACTCTGATTGTCTCATCTCTGAAAGCTCCACAGATACTCTGATAGACAGACACCAGTTCACATCTCAAATGACGTATGAAAGCAATCAGTCAAATCTTCACGGATTTTTGAATACATCGGTGTCTATGGAACAGAATCTAATGCAGAATAGTAATGTTAATTCTCTAGCGCCGAATCCTTGCGCAATGGTGAGCAGCATCAGCAACAATATCATGAGTAATTTTCCAATTAGACTGCCTCCGGCGCCGCGGATATCTCTGCGCAATAATATCATGCTAAAACCCGTCGACAAAATATCTTTTCCGATGACAAAAGTGACAGGTCCTATAATAACGCCGACGCAAATCTTACCAGTGCCATCATCGAGCAATTCTCCTGTGAACATATCCTTTGAAGAGGGAGCTCCACGGAAGAAGCCGAAGATATCTGTCAAGAGCAACTTGATATTAAAAGGCCCAGATCAGGAGAATATGTTCCATTCGCAGCAAAAGATGGCATTTAGGAGGCTCGACAGTCAGAGGTTTGGGTTGGGCGGGCCGGTGACTTTCAACAATTTGATAACGACACAGTTCATGCAGTTGCCACCTGAGCCGTCCCTTAGCGAGTCTCCTAGCAACATGATGACGTACCCGCAACAGACACTATTAGTAGACTCTGCAACTACCCCTGTGGACAACGAAATGAACAGCAATCCTCAGATATTTACCTTCAATCAGCAGATGAATGTAAACACCATGACAATGCTGCCGCCCCCTGACAAGATACAAACCAACGACCCCAGTTACATCAAACTAGAAGCTACCATCAAACAGAACACTCAATCTCCGAGTCTGGAGCGAATGTGCAATGCAAATTTAATGAATAATCCGAGCATATCAAGGGAATACAAAGCCTCTCCACCGCTAGAAGATATAAACAAAAACATGAGTGAGATAAAGAATGAGCTAAAATCCGATACGTTTTACAACATCGCTTTGAACAATACTGCTACGAATCCTTCGATAATAGATCAGTACCTGATGGATAATATTATTGGCGAACAGTACACGTCACATATGGATTTATCGGGGGTAGTTCTACAAGAAATTCCTGAGCAACAGAATGATGTCATTGAAATCGATGACAACTCTGATGACACGAAGCTTCTGCCTCGTTTCGAAATGAATTTCCCACTGGAATCTCTATATTTGATGCACAATGATTTCCATTTTCTCGAGAATGAAATCCCGCCGAATAACATTCCAAATGAAGCTGTCAATGAGATAAATAGAATGTCCGAAGTACCGATCATAGCGCAGAAGGATAGCGACGAAGCGCCGGTCGAGAACCCCAGTAACGACTTCTTGAACTTTATTCAAGGGAAGAAGGATCCCATGATGAACACTTCTGTAAGACTGACCACAAATAAAATTAACGTTAAGAATATTGAACTGATGAAAAACTGAATTTAATTGATGAAGGGACAAAAATATGAACAGTCAAATTCTCAACACAATGGTTTTAAAACGTAGTTTTTGCACCATGGCATTAGTCACACGCTGACTTCGTGAGCTGTGATTGTTTTGGGTAGCAAACTAAACAAGCTAATACAGAATTGGGTGAAAAAATGTATGTTCGCTACGGACTCCAAAACGGCCGGACCGTTTTTGACGGGACTTTCACTAGCAGATAGCTGATGTTATAAGGAGTGAAACCGGGGGGCGCAGCTAGTGGATTATAAATAGCTGAATGAAAATCCTAATTTATTGAATGGACGTGTCCTTAAAACATCAATAAATCGATGATTTTTTGCACTTTATTTATATGACTGTTATTGTATGTAAAACACAGAATCTTAATTTATTACAGTGGAATGAATGATTAATTTTTATAATAAATAGCTATGAAATCTTTGCTGTCTCTGACTTCTTGCCATTTCAGGAGGTCCCATTCGCTGCTAACGTCACCGAAAGGTTTGGGGTCAGTGTGCACTCCATTACCATCAGGTCCTATTATGATGAGAACTTTTCCTTTGAAATGTCTTAAATATTCTTCAAAAGCCGGTCTGTTGTTGAAGTAACAGAACAGTAAGGCGGAAGAAGTATTATCCAGAGCTTTAATGACGTCTCTGTCTAATTCTGTAGAGGTGAGCAGGAGGGGTATAAAAGTGGGCGGGGCATATTTGCAGTGCCACCATGCGCCGTCCACTTCGACGCCTTTAACTGGGTAACCTGAAATAAGAAAAAAAGTGTTTTAGGGTTCCGTACCCAAAGGGTAAAACGAGACCCTATTAGTAAGACTCCGCTGCCCGTCCGTCTGTCACAAGGCTGTATCACATGAACCTTGATAGACTGTTGAAATTTTCACAGATGATGTATTTCTGTTGTCGCTATGACAACAAATAATAAAAAACAATAAAATAAATATTTAAAGGGGCTCCCATACAACAAACGTGATTTTTTTGCTCGATATTGATAACGGCTATAGGTAGACGCGTAAAATATTCACAGAATATTAAATTATATAAAACTTTAAAAATAAATGTTAAAATAAAATTCATATTTAAGACGGGCTTCCATACAACAAACGTGTTTTTTTTTTGCCGTTTTTATAGATAATGGTACCCTTCGTGCGCGAGTCCGACTCGCACTTGGCCGGTTATTTTGTATGTTAGGATTGGTTCGCTTTCAAACTTGGTAAAGTAATAAAAATAGTTTCTATGCGCGATAAAATCCGGAACGTAGATATTCGAACCAAAGTCACCGGCATAGCTATTAAAATTTGCAAGTTGAAGTGGCAGTGGGCAGGCCACATCGCTCGAAGAACTGATGACCGATGGGGAAGAAAGGTTCTTGAGTGGAGTCTACGAACCGGAAGACGCAGCGAAGGTAGGCCTCCCACTAGATGGACCGACGACATTGTGAGAGTCGCGGGCATCCAGTGGATGCAGATGGCAGGATGTCGTTCAGAGTGGAGGTTAAAGGGGGAGGCCTATGTTCAGCAGTGGACGTTTCATGGCTGATGATGATGAAAGTAATTAAAAGAAAAACTCACCAGTAGCTTCAGTTATCATCCACTCCAGCAAGCCACTGCCGCAACCCAAACTCAGCACTTCACTACACCCCAACTCGTCCAAAATATTCTCTAAAAACTTGAAATTCTCAACACTCGGAAACACCCACAGCAATTTATTCCTATTTGGATGATTGTGGTACTTATCTCCTATCTCTTTCCATTTCTTTGCTCTGTACAAGTCTATAACGGAATTCACCATGTTGTCTTCCATTTTTAATAATTGTTAACTAAGTATTTCTAACACAATAGAAATATGCGGATGTACTTGTGGCATTGAATCTGATTTTGTGTGAAGCCAAGAAATGACGTCACAACTCTTGGGTGATCGATCTGTATGCTAAAAACAGGTAGGTATTTAGGTATGTGACTTTATAAAAGGGAGGAAGAAGAGACATGTCAGATGGTCAATCAATATGGTGATGGTAATGAATCATTATTGCTTGTGGACAGTGGACATCCGCAGTAGAATCCCGAACATCCCTAACGCAACATTAATTAGGCTACAGAACTTTTTTTTTATCGGCTTGCACTTGGCCGCCAACTCGCCTGATGTTAAGCGATGATGCGGTCTACGATAGATCACACTTGCCTAGAAGATACCGATTCACTCTTAACTTGAAGACACCCAGATTGTAACTATCGAGGAACATCCGCGCTTTTTATAAGATAATTTCTTCAATTGAAATAGGGAAGGTTTTATAGATATGAATATCCATTCAAAAAATTTAATGAAAAAATCCTACCTCACACTTATTTCGGCCCTGTATTACCACCATTAGTATTGAGATAAAAATTGGCGTGCATCCAAAAATAATTGTAGCATTCTCTAGTAATTTCTCACAGGTATTCGGCTACCTAGGGAGCAATAACATAAATAATTACTTAAAACTTCATTTAATTCATATTTTACACACAGTTTATTAGATAATACATATAAAATACACAAACCAATAACAGATTACATGTACGTACAAAATAAACGTAAAAAGTATATTGATTTATATGATACCAAACAAAGTAGTGACTACTCTATCAATTGAAATATCTCTAAGCAGTTTTTTAGGATATAAGGTTTATAAAAAGTAAGCACCATTAGTGTATATTTTTTTTAGTGTAATTGGATATCGGACTAATGTTATGTTAAAAGTCTTATAAATAATTATCAATATAAAAAAAACGACTTCATAAAATGTCAGGACTGGACCAAATTGAAATGGGACCACACGGGAAGAACCAGCTTTCAAAAAAAATAATCATCAAAATCGGTTTCTCCAGGAGAAAGTTCTGAGGTAACAAACATTTAAAAAAAAAAAAACAGTCGAATTGAGAACCTTCTCCTTTTTGGAAGTCGGTTAAAAAGCTAACCAAACAGAGCCAACCAAAGAAAACAAAATAAAAAAGTTTTCAAAATTAAGGAAGATAAGAAACATTTTAATGCCTTGCTAGACAGAGAGCGCATAAACTTACGAATGACGTCACATTTCAGTATGCCATACAAACTCCATACTGACACTCACTTTGCGGGAAAGGGGCAGAGCATCCCTTCCTAATCCGAGCAAAAACTTTAAGCACTTACATCTCAGAACTTCTTCAGTATACACGTATTAAATACAATTATATTTTTCAATATGATTGTTTTTTTAAAACAAAACATTTGTCCGACATCCTATTATTGGATATATACATATTATTTTTATTACAAGTTAAGTCAACGCCTATAGAAGCCAATTCTAGGCTCATTTATACTACTGTTATTAGTAAAAGTAATTTACTTGTGTTTCCATTGAATACAACACATACTGGTAAAGTTATGGAGTAAAGGGTCTGTCAAACTACCTATTTAAGAGCATAGTATGAAAGAGAACAGTAAGCATTTTAGTTTTCACAATTTTGTGGGTGTGAGCAAAGAGAAAATTTGGCGAAAAACAGCGTTATTTACTAATGTTACTTGAGCAAGATGCACGACATACACGCAGGGCCGAATTTAGGGGAGAGCAACCAGGGCTACAGCCCCAAAAAAAAAGAGGGCCCCCCACAATAGAGACTTCAGTAAACAAAAACCAATTCAGACTAGTAACCACTAGTAAACCAGGGGGCCTCCACACCTTGTTGCCCCGAGGCCTCTAGACCTCTAAATCCGGCATTGCATACACGTATCAGTACATACGAGTATCTTGCTTAGTTGTACAGCTTTTACTTGCACCGTGTACAATCAGGTTGGTAAAGTGCTAGCATACCTTGTTTGTTATAGGTTTTTATTATTTTTAGAGATATATCAACGTGCCACCTGATGGTACGCGATGCCGTGGTCGAGAATGGAACACGTTGATTTAGAAGAAATCTATTCACTTTAGTCTTGAAGATTATTTAGATTGTGTTTCCCAGGAAACAAGGAAGACGGCAGGGAGTTAATTTTTCGGGCAATACGCGTAATTTTGTCGTAATGACATTTACAAATAAAAAGAAATCCTTACAAAAAAGTTAGAAGCTCATTACTCTACTGCCTAATATATCAACATTAAAAAATTAACGTTTAGTCGCATAATGTTAAAAGTGCAAAGTTACAAAGGCTCGCAAATTGACAAAAAAACAAAGTGCCAAAAGATATTATCGCAGTTTATTTAGAATAATTGAAATTTTCGTCGTTTTGCGCTATGGACGTTTCGCTCTTTAGTCTTTGTGAGCTTTGAACATTTTGCTCCTTGGTACGATTTGGACTTAACACTGTTTGGATATTTTGCTCTTTTGACAAATTGCGACAAGTTGTCATTGTACGAAACCCAAAATTAAACTTGTTACTCGGCATTCGACAACTGGTATCCATAAGAAAATTCGACCAGCAGTGGAATGTTGTACCATGCTTGCTCAGCCCTATTTCATCCACACTCAGTAACAGCGTTCAACAGAGCCTTAAGAAGTCCATTACTCATAAAAACAACATGTCATACATCAACTAATATTACTTGAGATCGAAGTGTGTTCAGAGATCATGATCTTCAGTCGACATTGTTAACTATTACGCGCCGGGCGACGCATGCGGCCCGTACAATCGTTACGAAATTTCAAGTAACTGCGCTATCACAATTATTTTTGGCAAAGCGAAATGTACAAAAAGCTATAAGCGTGTTCTTTGCAGACGATAGAGATTCGTTGGTGGAAGACAAAGTGTAGGGTTGATTTTCTTAGTTGCGTACCGTTAGCGCGCGAACGAATATACCCTGCTCTTATTGCCTTAACAGACGTATCGAACCACGAACCGCCGTCTGACCAACAGGAAAGAAAGAGTGAGGACATTATTTCCCTCTCTTTTTCTCTCGTTGGTTGAGGTGGTTGACGTCAGCCATGCTGGCCCGTCTGTTACGGCTATTAAAGACTTCCCGTGTGCAGTTCTGTCGCTCGCACATTACCACATTATTGAACATATAAAATAGCTGAGTGTGATTTTCCAAAACCTGACTGTACCTTTTGCTGTCTGTCATCACTTCTCTACATAGCTCTAAATGAATAAATAAATGAAAGCGTTATACCTACAGTTACCCTTTTAGCACTTACACCCCACCTCAGTCGTCCTTTCATTTACATTTTGAGCACATCGTTTGCAGTTGTGTGCGCTCAATATTGAAGTGTGCGTTTGTAGAACTAGGAAGGATATATCAGTGTGTGCAATACGTGTTTACCTCGCCCCCTTTCAGTTTTTGGCAGCCTTTTTTCACTACTAGCTAGAGGTTAAGGCAGATCCTAACTATATATGTATTATCAAAGATACATAGGTAGTATAAAATAAAGCAACTTTCTGCGTCTGTCTTCCGCTAACTCCTAAACCACGCAACGGATTATGATGCGGTTTTCACCACCAGTTAGATAATTATTCACGGAAAGTTTATTTATATATGTATATATATACTTGTATGATAAAACTTACACCCGGGCGAAGCCGGGGCGGGTCGCTAGTAACATAATAAATAAATTATCATTTTGATATCTTTTAAGTTCACGAAGTAAAACGGTAGCAACAGAAATATTACATACGTAACTTTATTTTACTTATAAATAGGCTTGCGTTTGACCGCCAACTCGCCTGATGTTAAGCGATGATGCGGTCTACGATGGAGCACGCTTGCCTAGAAGCCGAAAAATTCGTCAAATAAACGGTACGCGACACAGGAAATCAAGCCTAATTTGTTGTGAAGAATGAAATAAAAATTAACGTCTACCGAATTTAACAAGGGACCTAAAAACGAGTATATTTAAGATGGGTAAAACAAAAAAACTTTAGGTCGAGAAATGGTATTAGAAAGTTTGTGAGGCAGTAGGTCATATTATTAATTGTATAACTATATATACATGGTTACGCATATACCGTGTACTATGTCGAAAGGAGGTCATTGTACACATCATTATATATCATCATATATCATAATTCAATGATTTTATGTTTTATATCTGTTTGTCTATCGTTATAATTCTAATATTATTTTGTACAAAATTAATTTAATGTTATTTCATAAGTTGACTTACACTATTGCATTAGGCTATCCTGTAATAATAGTTGTAATTTTGATAAATAAATTAATAAATTATGAACAACTTTGACTATGAGACCAAAACTGATCGCGAAAAAAAAAACTGCTGTTCCATACATTTTGTCATGTGTTAATGACTGTTTTCTATGGAACAGTTTTTTTTTTTTTCGCTTTTACAAAGTTGGTCCCATATTAAAAGTTGTTCATTATAATGAGTACGATGACCTCCTTTCAGCTTAATACAGTCTATATGCGTAACCCTGTATATATTTAATATGAATTATAAAAATTTAATTATTTTAATTAGGTAAATTTTAGGTGATTTTATTGTGCACGCGTTTTTAAATGTATGTGTATGATTTACTTATTATAGTAATCTTTCTTTTTGTATACTAAATCGCATAAAGGCCACCAGATATCAGTTTTACATTCAGTTACCAGGGGCCTTACGCCCAACTTTAAACGCGGGCCCGAATAGCTGCAGTTTGTAAAATCACGCGAACGCGAACCTTAACGCGCCGAGATACGGTTTGCGGTCGCGTAAACCTGCACCTATTCGGGCCCGCGTTTAGAGTTGGGCGTATCTAAGGCCCCTGATCACACTAATGATAGATGCAATAGTAACTGTCCGTCTTGCGATCTGAATATTATTTGGAGATAGTGAGTTTGGTCTCACGAGGACGAACATACCTATAATATTTTCCGCCCCCACCCTCCGGAAAAATTAGGGTAAAGCCACGGAACACGCTTACCCCGACGATTTCCCTGTAAAATTTGGGTAGTTGCACGTTTGACTACTTGGAGGACAAAACCAAAAATCGCTTCTTTCGACAAAAATCTTTCGTCTGCTAGACCTAAAGATATGAGCATTAATTATTATGAAAATCTGGTTAAAAAAACATTGCATCCAAACGTTTATACAGTCTTTTCATTGCACTCTTACTTCGTTTATCGTAGGATATCGAAAGTATATTCTATCCCACTCCATAATCAGTCTAAACATTATCAATCCCTTATTCATTCCAACTTAACGAATAATAATTATATAACATTCATGTTTTTTTATTTGTTTGTAGATAATAATTTGTTTATTTTAAGTCGAATTCGATTATTAAAAGCTGGCTTCTTCACTTATACATGGATGCAGAAACAAAGTTTTTTTTCATTACTCATACTCGGAAAGTAGGTTTGAAGTTGCCTGAGGAGCGGGTTGAAAGTAATACATTTCAGCCCTAGGGAGAATCATTGTCAACTGATAGACACTCAAATTATGATAATAAAAAAAGTTGTTCTATTTTCACATTTTGAACCATGTTCAAACTTTTTTTTTTCCTCAGAGGATTATGGCCCCGCTCTTCTCGTGCATTTGCCAATATACAATAAAATTCACTCGTATTTTCTTTAGTCAGTTCATGTTTTTAGTTTCCTTGTATTCGTAATGAAGAGCATAATGTTTATCTCGGGGTTAAAGAAGTTACTTTCACCCCTAGGCTAACAATGTACTATTATTTCTTGTTTAATTATTCGGTGTAATTTTTTTTATTTATTTTGTTTAATGCAGCTTGGCGTCGTAAACAATATTTTTGATACATTTATTCATCAAAGTCGCGTCTACGAGCGAGCGTTTCTAATGTGGTTTACAAATCTATATATATTTCTATCTGGGACATCTGAAACATTTTTTTGGCACACACGGTCATCTGACCCCAAACAAAACAAAGCTTGTAATATGGCTGCCAGAGACTGGTATACGTACATATATATTTTTAAATACATACTTAAATAGATATTAACAGAAGGTAGGTTCACTACCAACTGAGCCACCGGGGCAGTCAAACTGTGCGAGTATTTTCCGAATAAGATTCACGCCGATTACCGCAAATATTAGAACCAGATTTTAATAATCGATTTGTGATGTTTTTACAGAATTATGGCTATACAGCTATAGTCCATTCTACGATACGATTCGCAGTCTACATTGAGAAGTGAGATCAAAACATTTTGGTACTAAACGCCGGATGTAGTTCGAATTTCACTTAAAATTATCAATTTCCAACATAATATTAAAGTTCTTAAATCAACATAAAATATATACTATCAAATATTAGACATTAAATTAACAGCTAGAACAGTGCAACAAATTTATCTGTACAAAAGGCTAAAGAAGATAACTAAAAAATTCGATGGATAGCTGCCAAGTTTTGATTTAAAAAAATAAGATGGTGGTTCCCATCCACAGAAAAAAAAATACTTTTCATTTCTGTGGTTCCGCCACTCAATTCTGTTAAGTAAGCTGCACTGTTAGTGAGAGTTAGAGCTAAGCGTCTTGGACGCACTTATGAGCTAAGGTTAAAACATTAGTGACTACAAGTAGAGAATAATGTATAAAAAGTTCATTACTTATTTATTTTAAAGCGATTCCTCTCGGCGTTTTTAGCAGCAATATATTAGCCTGATCCGATTCCGTGATCATGCCGGGCTAGCAAGCGCGCCTCGACAAAATTTTGTCGACTCTTTTTATCGTGCCAAAGCGAGACAAGCGTATATGATACCGGAAGTACCTTGTCGCGTTCTCGCTCGACAAAGTGACAACAAGATTTTGTGCGCATGCTATGGCCATGCTGATCACGGAATAGCCCCCCTTCCCTCCGTGCGCCTGATGTAGTTAGCGACATAAGACCTGTCAAATGTCAACAACAGGTTTTTAATTTAAAAAAAAAAAGTTTGACATTTCCACTGAGTTATATGTACTACGTTATGTTTCTGACGTGTGGATGTGAATGCAAATGGCGCTGATGGATTGCCGAATCAGCTGTTTTACAAAACCACTAGCTATTTTACAAAATAGCTTCGTTACGCATAACTTTTTACTGAACAATCTGATTTTAAATATATAGGACATAAGGCAGTCAATATTAACCCACTATTTGTCGTATCGATTTGAAACTTCAATTATGTGTAGTTAGGAGGTCAATACAATAATTTGGTACTATCAAACTCATTTGATGAGCATCATGGGGTGGAAAATATAACTCTTCCATGTTGTGATACATATATACTGACAGAGTCATCTTGTCAGCTGCTAAAAACGCCGTGTAACCGCTCCTTACCGGGTCATATAAAAAAAACATTAGGTAAAGTTAGGGTTGCCATCTCTAAAATTTGGCAACCAGCACAAGCCGCGTGAAAACCCCGGTTTTTAGAGCCCAGAACCCGGACATATCGACAGGTTTTTTAAATATACGTAGTCAGTGAAAAAGTCGCGGCGTGCGGGCACAGTGCAGGTGTCGCGGGCGGCCCAAGACTTGAAATTTATAAACCCGGACTACAAATGAAGCCTCGCTCGGACGCCTCTAAACTAGGACAAATCTGGGGAAACCCGGACGGATGGCAACCCTAGGTAAAGTGCACGTAAGCTACTATATTGGTAGGTTTTCCGAAAAGCAAAAAAAATAGTTCATAAAAATGCGTTAGATGGCGTTGACGAGACATGGATCTGACGATGTTTCAAAACCACACAAAGAAAGGTCTTACTGACCTTTGCTGAAAAACTTGCTTATTCTCATAGACAGACAATACCTATCTTTCTGTCATCATGATTGTTTTTGTGTTATTATGTAGTATTTTGTGGTTATTGTTTGCTAACAAAGTACTCTTTTTTCCACAACACAAATTAGTAGGTACATATGTGTGCCTTGCCTGGCCGTGTTATAAAATGTCTCCTCTTCTTAGTATTGCAGGTGAAAGGTACTCACCTTGAAAAAATGAGAACCATGTCTCCCTCGTCAGTGCCATCTATCGATGGTTGCAGAACTATGTTTCTTCAGCGGTCAGAAAACCACTATTAACACAAGAAAGAAAACTTGTGCGAAAACAAACCGTATTTACACATCGTTATAGTTCCTACAGTACTTAATTATGAAGGTGACATTCCGATATAGGTTGCAACACTGACATTTCTATTCGCTTGCATGCGAATATCCTCTCTAACCATCTGACAATAAAGTAGAATTATAAACCTTTTTGAAGTACCAGTATCGAGTACATGACTTTAAGTTGTAGTCTTGTTATGTTAGTCTGATGGTACTAATGTCAGGTACTTAGGGTAGATATTCGCGTGGGAGCCGATGGCCGCGCGACCTAACATCGGAATGTACATAATAACACCCGATTCCAAGGTAAAAAAGAGAAACATACTTTAGTCGGGTATAAGGTAACCATGATTAAATTTTTAAATTTCTAGCAAAGATGTAAACATAGAAATGTCATCTGTCAATGTCAAAATGAGAATACGGGTGTAATTTTTTTTTTAAATAAATGAGGTGCAGTTCCGAAGACATCACTCAACAACGTTCAACGAAAACATCGTGAGAAAACGTACCAGTACATCCAAGAACCTCAAAATTTCAAGGACATATGACATTCACAATCTCTCTCTGAGAGAAGACATGTGTCCCAGCAGATTTTTTTTAATCTACTATAACGTACCAAATTTTTGCTTTATTAACGCTTTTGTTTACATTTTTGGGAGCAATTTAAAAATTTAATTATAGTTATGTTATCACAAATCTATGCATCTAGCTAGAATATATAATTGTATGTGAATGTATAATATAGTGAAACTTACATATAACGCAGTCCAATACACTGGGCCAGCCCATATCACTCTATCAGCCTTCCGTTACTACCTTCAATCTGAAACAAATCAGTTACAAAAGTGTAAATATTTCCGTCATCATCATCATCATTTTAGCCATAGGACGTCCACTGCTGGACATAGGCCTCCCCCATCGATTTCCAAAAGGGCTGGTTGGAAGCGGCCTGCATCCAGTTTCCTTTTTCCTGCGTCTCTTTTAGGTCGTCTGTCCATCTTGTGTGTGGACCTTGTGGGCAAGTGCTTTTATTTAGTTAAAAGTTCAACAGACATGTGGATTTGGTTGACCTCAACCACTATCTGATCAATAGGAGAGAAAGAGAAGGATGTTATTTACACTCTTTCTCTCTCGTTGTTTGGACGGCGGTCCGTCAACCACAGGTCTGTTAGCTATTTTAGGTTAACGCAGCGAGTTCTATAGAAACCAGCTCTTACCAGTTGCTATTCAGCTTCAATTTCCTCCAATGCACCTGTGGACTGGGCTCCACATGGTGCTCAGACTCTTTCCCCTCATCGTCACACAGGATCTTCTTGAAGATCTTATCATCTTTGGGCGGCTCCTCCACCCTCAACGTGTCCAAATTAGTCTTCCGATCCAGCTCTGCGAACTTGTTCGCGTCAATGGGAGGCAGGGATATGTTATGACAGTTCGCCTTACGAATCTTATGCACGTATTCGCATTCCGGACTCTCCGGTGGCTTTTCCACCAGTTTCTTCGCTACTATAACACTTTGACGGGCGTTGTTCGCTGACATTATGTAGGACGAGTCAATTTTGGGTTCCATTTTAGAGTTTTCCTTGAAGAGGTCCTGCTGTAGGGGCAGAGGTGGTAAAGGGTTGAGTATTTCGAGCTTGATTTTTTGCTCGGTCTCGTATTGGCCGTTGCCGTTGATTTGCTTCAATGCGGTGACGTCACACTCGACGGCGGCAGCAGGCGCGTGTTGCGGGTGCGTGTTACGGATGTGACGTTCTAAGTTATCCTTGCGACGGAAGTTCTTAGCGCACACCTTGCAGCGAAAAGGTTTTGAATCTGTGGAGAATGCAAAAGATCGTGAGTTGGAAATAAGTCTCATAGGCAAGGGGTCGCCAGCCCATGGCAACTTGGAAGTTGTATTGTACTATACCTACTTATACCTAGTAAAGTGAATTTATTCGAGTTTTTACGTACGGGATTTATCAGCAAAGCAAGACAATTGCACGGCTTTAGGACTTTGGTTTATTTGTAGTTGGCTACATTTTTTTAATCTCTGGGGGGGAGCAGCTGCCCCTCCCTGCCCCTCTTGGCGGCGCCCTTGCTCATAGGTATTGGTAATTTCTTTCCACAAATCATACTAATAAAAAAAATACGAAAGTGTGTTTGTTTGAACACAGTAGTGTTTGGACACTAATGCTTGGCGGTAGAATAACTGGCAAAGGTGTGGTACTTCCCCAGGCAGCCTCTGCAAAAGAGTCCTACCACTACAAAAATTGTTGTTATAACAGTTTTAGTTAATACACAATAATTGATTATTGGAAGAAAGGAAGAAAGAAACATTGGGGAAAAAAGGTTCTTGAGTGGAGACAGCGAACCGGAAGACGCAGCGCAGGTAGGCCTCCCACTAGATGGACCGACGACATTGTGAGAGTCGCGGGCATCCAGTGGATGCAGATGGCCGGTTGTCGTTCAGTGTGGAGGTTAAAGGGGGAGGCCTATGTTCAGCAGTTTCACATGCGGTACTTGCTGCAACTTAGCACCAATGTTCTATAGGCCTGAGAGGCCTATGTTCAGCAGTGGACGTCTTCTGGCTCATGATGATGAATTAATTATATAATTATGGTGTTTATAGAGAGTGGTGGTATATTACCGGTGTGCACGGCCGCGTGCCGGCGCAGGTCCTTAGAGGAGTGGAAGGCCTGCGGGCAGCGCGCGCACTGGTGCCGCCGGCGCGCACCGCAGCGCCCCGCGCACCCCGCCCGCCCGCACACGGCGCACAAGCACTTCTCCGCTGGAACAAATAAAAACTAATCAAAATTTTATGTTCAATCATCAATCATCAAGATCAAGAAATTTTATAGCGTACAATTCTCGAGTCTAGCCCGGACATTTGGTAGGCATTGTTGGAGCCGAAGCCAACACCAAGAGGCCCTGTTGAATATAAAAAATACAATTATGGAATGTGTATAAAAAGGAATATGAAACTATTAAAATAAAAAAATTATACTATTATTATATTAGCCTGTATCGTCCCACTGCAGGGCAAAGGCCTCCCTTCCCTCCTTCCATTCGTCTCTGTTTTGAACAATTTGGGTCCAGTCATTGCAGTAGGAGTCCAGTTCATCCCTCCATCTCGATCTTGGCCATCCGGGAGGTGGGAGGTCGTTTGCCATCCTGTGGAAGCCACCGTGTTATAGTTTTTGGCCCAACGATCTTCCGACATTCGATTGACATGACCGGCCCAGTCCCACTTCCCACACGCAAGCATCCTTCTGAGCTACGTCGGCAATCTGAGTCTTGGAGCGCAGTTCTGTGTTTCTTATCTTGTCTGTAAGTTTCACTCCTAAGATACTGCGCTCCATGGCTCGCTGGCATGCTCCAAGACCGAACTTCTTTATTAACGATTAATAAATTATGTACATTTAATATTGACTAGTGCTGTTGCCCGCGACTTCGTACGCGTAAATTTTAATATAAACTTTTAACAATTTTTTCCTCCCTTAATCCGGCTTTTGCGCAAATAACGTAGCCTATACTTCAATCTGGTCATAGCTAATCATATTCGTGAAAACCGCATTTAAATCTGTCCAGTGGTTTAGCAGATGTGCATGGACAAACTGACAAAAATTCCAAAACTGTCTTAACATGTTCAGCTGTTTATTTTAAGACTCACTATGTTTTTTTTTGATATCTCGCAATTTCGTTTTTTTTTATCTCTACGTTTTTATTATATGTATAAATAGATAGATAGCTTGTATGTATTAGGTACTGCTTTTACACTAGATCAAACATACATTAAAAAAACGTTTGTTGTATCCTCTCTTTAGTTTTTACTTTATTATTATTTCTAAGGTAATCTGCCGTTTACATATTCTGTGAAAATTTCAACAGGCTATCTATTACGGTTTAAAAGATACAGCTGTTAAAAAGTAGGACGAACAGACGGACAGATGAACGGATGGACGAACGGACGTACGGACAGACAGACAGACAGCAAAGGCTTAGTAATACGGGACCCTATTTACACCCTTTGAGAAAACACTTAAAACACAATCGCGATGACTTAGTTGATAGTAGTTGCTGCATGTAACTGCGCCGAAATATCAGAAGCTCCATCTGCAACCTTATCACGGTAAATATCCCGTAAATAATCATATAACTGCATTTTTTCTATTGTTTCCACTCTGAATAATGATACTCACGGTTGTGTTTTTTCTTGAGATGCTTGCCCAGGTTGGAGGTGTCCCGGAAGCGGCGCCCGCACACGGGACAGGCGTGCGGTCGTTCCCCAGAGTGCGTCAGCAAGTGCTTGCGGAGTGATGACTCATTGTTGAATGCCTTGTTGCACTCCTTGCACACATGGTCTTTCGCTTCTGGGGATTGGAAGGAAATATCATGACCCATTCGAAGAGTGACCGAATTATCATGATTGTATGAAGTTTTGTTTATTGAGTACTAGCTGCGCCTCGCGGCTTCCCTCGCGTGGTTCACTCCTTATTAAAGGGTAATTTTGAGGCAATTTAAAAACAATTGGTTTTTCACTTTGGCACCATCTATACCAAAAATGTCAAAAGGGGTTAGAACAATGAAGGTGTTTAACCATTTATTTTTAAGCAGGTTAGAATTCTACGTCATCTGTTGTTTTTTTTTTTTGATTCAACATAGGTGAATATTTCAAAATATTAATCTGGAAAAGAATTTAAAACTTACGAGTGTGTTTCAGCTTATGTCTCCTTAGTTTAGACATCTGGAAGAAGCCCTGGCCGCAGTCCTCACAAGAATAAGTCCTCTCGTTCCGATGTACTCGCATGTGGTACTTATAATGGGAGTGAGAGGCAAATGTCTGTAAAAAAATACAGAACTTATTTGTGGGTACAAAAACAGTCCGTGAGGGTAGTAGTGAAAATGAGATAGTTTTTATTTTTAAAGTTAACAAATAATATCATCAGATCATGTGCAACAGATCTGCATGATTTAATTCCCTCCTGCCCTTTTTTCTATCCGACTGCCAGAGTGGTATGAAAAAATCGACACCGCTTTATGGTTGACATTCCAAAAACCCGTACGAAGCACCAGATGCCGCTTCGGTTCAAACGGCTCGCAGCTTTCACGTTTTTGTAAATATAACGAAATACTTAATTACCTTTTTTTCATCACATTGCAAGCATTCGTAAGGTTTGCTCTGTCCATTGCAGTAAGCATGATATGCAACCTGACTTCTTGCACGAAACTTTTTCTTGCATAACATGCATATGTAATTCTTTTTGCCAGACTCATCTGCGAAAAAGTTAAACACAACTGTTAGTACTACCATAACCAACCTGTATTCATTTAGCTTCTTTGTTTTTCAGTGATTCAACTTGACTCCAAAAACTAAATGTTATGATTTGAAACCGGTTGCAGTTTTATACCATCACTTTGTGTGTATGTGTGTGTGTTGTGCGTTATATTAATTCTGGCTGAACAGGATATGATAATATTTTTTTGTCAGGGGGAAAGTATTCTTAGCTATGACACAAGAAAATCTATTCAGCCATTAGAATATTATCAGCTCTTTTCCCAGGGGTTTTAAAAAAGTTGCAATTTATACTTGTTATAATAATAATGATTAGTATCAAAAATATCACCTGAGTCTACCCTAATGTGTGATGTTTCGAGTTTTGTCTTCTTGCTCAAATCTTCTACTTGTGCAGTGTCTTTGCCGTCATACTCGTATTCTACTTCTATATCAGTTTGAACAAGCAAAGTGTCGCCGGCAAATCCATCGTCTGCGTCTGAAGCTTCGGCAGAATCTGATCTAGACTTGTCACTGAGACAGGCAATACAACCGGACTTTTCCTGGAGTAGGCACTCCATGCACTTCACATGACCACAGCTCTCGGTCACCAGCCGATTGTCGGTGCGGTTCGCAGGCTTTTCGTTGCGGCAATTTACACAGACTTGCGAATTCATATTAGCAAAACAAAGCTTTGAGGTTACAATGTTATTGTTATCATTTTTACTTCCATTTCTAATTCTAAATGGTATTTCTTGTTATCACATAAAGCAGCATGCATGTTCATAGTTTCACATTGTAGTTTTATAATAAAATTATAATAGGAAATATGTAATTATTTTTAGAAAAATAATTGACTGACTTTAAAAATATTTGGCATTGCAAATAAATGCGTTCCAAAACTAAGTAGTCTAAGTACGTGCAAAACATGCATCAGAAGGCAATCCGAGCCCGAACAGTAATAATATGCACAGAACACTGTTTACTCAAGGAGGTATCAAGTTTTCATTGATTGTATTTGTTTTATTTTCATTAGTTTGTTTAGGGCAGACAGAAACCGTTAAGTTAATAAAATTAATGCATATCATGGATCAATAAAACTATTAGATAAAACAGTATGTTTTGTCATATTTCGAACGCATTCAACACCGACGCCACTTTTGACTTTGATGTTATTGCTTTAAAATAAATATTTTGACGTCGGTATAAAAAAAAAGTCGTTTTGAGTTTTGGCGCCAACATGAAAAAAACATCGTCTCGTTGCTCGTTGTATTATTTTCCTAAACTTAGCATATATCGAGTGTCAATGTTAATGTATAATAATGGTGGGTTATTATTTATTAGGTGTTTGTGGACGTGCTCGGGTGTGAGAAAGTGATATAAAGCGGAGAAACATGGTGTTTTCATGTTGTTTCCAAAGCTCTATACAAGCCTCTTTTAGAGTCTCCACCACTTTACTAGAGCATGACTTTAAGTTGACCGTGACTTACTTTGCTTGACTTTGACCGTAATTATGACTAGCTTAACGTTATTTTAATATCGTGTAAGCGTGAGGTGTATCTTGCATATTATTATGCCGACAGAAAGACTCTGTATCCATGGTCATGAAATCAACAACAAAAAAAGGAATATAGTTTTTTTTTTTGTCTGTATTTATCTGTCATTTCGTTGATATCATTTTGTACGCCTTGAAGCGTTTTTTCATAAAAATAAATATTAATTTATATATTTAAACGCAAAATGGTAAGTTCAGAGTAATCTTCCGTTTGTGAGAAACGTTTCAAAAGTCTATAGAGATATATATTACAAATTACAACCAAATTACTCATAACATGTAACCTCAAAATGAAATTTGTTTTCAGGACGTCTTTCTAATGATTAGGCGAAAAAAATTAACCATCTTCACGGACGCCAAGGACTCAACCACAGTTTACGAATTAAAGAAAATGATTGAGGGTAAGTGTGATAGTCGCGATCGAAAGAAAGAATCTATTTATAGGCAGGTTGCAATGTCGATCGCCGAGCGCTGATTTTGTTGTTATTTGTGGTGTTTTCATACTTTACTGGCAGCTGAAAAGTACTATTCTTTTCTTTTATTATAAGTATCCATAAATAATTGATACAAAGCATGCATACCCGTAACCTAAAGTATTATCTTAAATGGTTACTATACAGCTTGGTTTACAGATAATCATATTTACAGTAACAATAATTAAGTGCACAGTATGCAGAATAATTAAATAAACTGATTACATTACATTATCCGCCTATTATGTTCCCACTCCTGGGACACAGGCCTCTCGGAGAAAGATGATGGGCCATAACCCACCATGCTGGCCTAGTGAATAGAGTGGCGGCCCTAGGGCGATGCGACCGTACCGTTAGCCATCATGTGATGCGTGCCTGACCACCGCCAGGTGATAAAATGTACCTGGCAATAACAACGGCAGCGTGGGCGACAGGGGAGCAGGTGGCGTGGGGAAACAGGTTTGGAAGTTTGCTTTTGACTTTCGTCTCTTCTCCAAGTTTTGACATCATCTGCAAACTTCTTTGTTACTGCGTTCAAGTCCCTCTTGATCCTTGGACAGCGGGTAAGCTTACACTTTTAGACACGCAGTGCTCTTAGGACTGGAGGGAGTTATTAACGCCAGGCGGTTTGTGGCACTTCATTGGTAGTGGCCTTCTTTGGTGGCCGCTATAGCTTCAGGATGACCATATTAAATAAACCAGCCTAGTGTGAAGAGAACAAGACTAATCTGTACCTAGTTTGCTGAAGGAGCACCATGCCACCACCACTGCAACTTAGAGGATAAGATGTTGCATGGGACATGCGCTACAAAAAAGACCCCACGCTGACAATGGACTGACCACACCCCCACCTGAACAACATTGCGTCACATCATGTATGCCCCCCGACGTACATACCTGGCATACTCTCCCTCGAGATCTCATGCTAGCCAACCCAGAGGAAGAAAAGTAAGAATGTGGCAACCAGAGATGAAAACAGCATAAGAAGAATACATAATGTAATTAGCTGCTTCTAATTCAAAGTGGGGGTGATAATATGACCTGCACTGATATCCCACTTGGGGTGTATTTTACATTTGCCCCTGCCAGCCTACCCAAACCAGCCGAACTCCTTAAAATAACGGAACACTGCTTTGGGTTACTGACTAAACTGTTCTGCCCTTACTTTGCCAGGTGTTGTAGTATTAGAATCTTGTTGTGGAGTTTCTTCAAGGAGTCCCGACTTTAAATCATGTCTTCTGTGGGCTTCCAGTTCAGTAGTCTATGCTCCATGGTCTAGTTTTCCTATGCATAGCCTCCTTTGTACGCTACTATTTTTTACTATTTCAGCTTCCTATAGTAAAAGTGCATTCATGATAAACAAAAACTGTTTGGTTTCCACCTCTACTACCCCAGCATAATTTGGGGACATACAAGTTGAACATGTTGCTTACATATTATTATCTACAAATACGTTCGAGTACAATCACCTCCTTTCGGCTTAGTACCGCAGTTCCGTGTAACCCTATAAGTACCAACTTGGGTGATTTATATGAAAAACTTGTCCATACAAAATACTACATAGGGCATTGTAATTGGTTTCAGGTATCCTAAAAGTCCCTCCTGCGAGTCAGATGCTGTTCAACAAGCCGGATAGGGAGAAGGACATTGAGCTGATGGACAATGATGAGTTAACGCTAGGCGAGTACGGCCTGACCTCCAACACTGCTAAGGCTCAGAGTCCAGCACCTATCGGATTGGCTTTAAGGTTTGTACACTGATTTACACTGAAAATGCTATGTTTTATTAATTATTTCTTTCTAATGTTCGCAATGTAATGCGATAAAATTACAGCTGACGCTAGTGGTTAATGAAGGACCCGCGCCGCGCGCACGTTTGTACGCTTTACATTGCTGGTTTGCAAAATTCTCAACCACAAAAATAACACTGAAACAACAAGTAAAAGGCAAGGTATTCGATTGTGGTTAGTCTAGGTATAATAGTTGCGTTTTGGCCTCAGAAACGTTTCCCTTACACATGATATATGCAAAACCGTTAGAGGGGTTGCAATGGCCGTGAGGTCTCAGTTGAGAGCAATGCTGGCCAACTGGCATATTGTGCGCTTTACAATCTGATGGCACCCGGTTAGATCCACAGCCCTTGACTTTTTTAGTTCCTAAATAAATTATGTGCAGTTCTGATGCTATCGCTCAAAAATAGTGAAAGAAAACATCGTGAAGAAACTGGTATGTTCAAGAACATCAAAAGTTCAAAGACATAAATGACATTCACCAACGTGCACGGGGCCAGCATGGTGGATCCTCTCTCTCTGGAGGAATTACTAGTTTATTGATAGGCAAGCAGCACAAGCTGATGTGCCCATAATCTATATCCCTCAGTCTCGAAATGTAGTATTTGCCTGTTAAGATAATCTTCTCTAATCTCATCAATCAATGCATTTATCGGTTTTGAAGAAACAACATCCTCAGGCAACCAATTGTAAAAAACTCTGTTGCTGAGGATGTGGCATGAAGTGTTGGGCTGTGATGGTACACGCCGTAGTAAGGTCTCCTGAGACCTGCTATCTTACGTAGTTTCTTTATTGTCTACTAACAGACCCGGCAGACGTCGTCCTGCCTGACCGGGTCCAATTGTGTTTTCAACCCATCCAGAAACCCATTGAAATATACATACAATATTTCATCCAAATGCGTCCAGTCGTTTAGGAGGAATAGGTGACCAGCACACGTACAGAAGAATTATATATATGGAGAAGATATGTCAGGGAGGTTGTAGAAACCATTTAGGATTTTAAAAGTTTCGATCAAGTCACCATGTAGTCGGCTTTGTTTCAAAATTAATGAGGTGCAGACCTTTTAATCTGTTGTTGTATGAGTGTAAGGTTTTTTTGGTATGGTTTATTTTTAGATCTTTGGGTTTGTAGGATGATTTATGTTTATTAATAGCCGTAACAGACGGGCCAGCATGGCTGACATCAACCACAACCAACGAGAGAAAAAGAGAAGGAAATAATGTTCGCACTCTCTCCCGTTGGTCAGACGGTTGGTGGTTCGATGCGTCTGTTACGGCATTTACATGATCGATTTTTTACAGTGCAGGACACTAGCTTTTACTGTGTAATATTCATGTAATACCTAAACTCAATGATCCTTTAAATGATTAAGTATACGAAATATCCCTGATAAAACGAAATATCCGTGATAAGATAGAATTAATCCAAGCAGTCATATGAACGTTATCTGAACCGCTGCATGCAACAGTTACCAGGACTTGATTGTTTGCAAAAAGTCGATGTCGGAAAATTGGACTGACAATAATACAGATGAGAAGTTATCACACACATTCCGCCAAGAACAATACCATTATTCGGATAAAAGTATACCGTGACAAACCTATTTTGTAAAAGGCCACAAAAAAAAACTCCTTGTTAGCAAACTTATTTTCTACAAGTTGTTCACTATGATGTTTAGAGCGACCTTAAGAGTCGTTATGTCGTCAGATCAAATCCAAGTTTTGCCCCTGCGCGAAACAGTGACAAAAATATGCTATCTACGCCTACAGGAAGAGATACTCACGAGTCGGCGTCCGCCTCAGAATTAAATAACGGAATCGACAAATGATAAAAACTCCAAATTACTATTTTAATATTAAATAAAACGAATAATATTAAAATTATATCATACAAATAACATCTATTACACAAACAACCATTAGAATATGAAAAAAATAATTGTCAAGAACTTCTAGACTCCGAAAAAAGAAAAAAAAAACGTGTTTTGGAGAAGGCCTTTTTACGTTACACGTACTGTTTTTGTTACATAACGGTGTAAACTTGCATGTTATATTAATAATAAACTTACAGGAAAAATATAGTTTTAATTATAATAGTATTAAAAATATAGTAGAATTATAGTTTAAGAAATTGTTTATTATAATCCTTTAAATGTAGCTTGATTGAAATGACTGCTTACGACATTCCAGGGGATGTCTTTGTAATAACGTCTGGCGAATCGCATTTACTTGTAACACAAAGATCACTGGTTTTCTGTGTGTAAAACTACTATGATATGATTTACAGTTTTTTTTAGATCTTTCTGTTTGATAGAATCAGAACGTCAAAAATCCAGTTTTCGTCAATGCTTTTTTCGTCAAAAATGTAGAGGGCTTTAAGAAAAAATGTAACGGTACTATGTTATTCCACAGAAAGGAAAATGGAGAATTCGAAGCCTTGGACATGACCCCGTACTCTTCGCCACCCGACCTACCAGATGTCATGAAATCCCAGGAAACCAACGGACAGGAACAGGTGAGGTTTTGTTACTAACTGATTGCGCTCTGATTGTGTGATTTGCGATATACTAAAGACAAAACGGGACCCTATTACTGAGCCTACGCTGCCTGTCTGTCTGTCCGTTCTGTTTTTAAACGGCTGTATCTATGGAACTGTAATAGATAGCCAGTTGAAATTTTCACAGAATATGTAATGTTACGCTGGATTAGCTAAAAAATTATAAAAAAAATCAAGAAGTATAAACAAAATGGGGGGGGGGGGGTCCCCATACATGCGTCAAACTTGGCATGATTGTAGTACACACTCTAAAGTATAACAACAAATAATAAATAATGGCTAAGTGTGAGACGATGACATACTTCTGTTCATTACCAAGTTATAACTGGTAATTTCGTTACTTTGACGACCTTATCATTTCTTGCACCGAATCCAAATGATACATATTACTGCGGTCTGTCTTGTGCCTGCATCGACCAATCTGTTTCGAATCTCCCGAGCTCGTCGTGTCCTCGGGTCCGGGGGCGGCCTGGGGCCACTCCATGAAGAACCTTCTCCAACCTGTCTGGGTGCATTTGGCTAAAGTGGCCCGCCCACTTCCATTTGAACTTGCCAGGTTTAATCCATAATGTCTGTGATTAAGAAATATGGTAAAAAATTGTTATTAAATATTTCAGATGGATCAACACTAAACGACACGGCTTGCGGATCGGATTCAATCGATACAAGTACCAGCAATGTATCGGGGCGACATATAACACCGAGTTCACTCGGGGGCTCCGCCGGGCCTTGCCAACGGCCCGCGCGCAACACCTATTATATTTTTGCATATGAACATATTTTGTTAATAATTTATCGATAATTTGTGTTCGATTTTAACAATATTCTGTCCTCATCTACACATTTTCTTTTTAGTATTTATGTGATGCTTTGTGAGAGAAAGTGTAGATCATTTTTGTATCACACTATTCTCCGTGAACAATTTACCTTAGCATTTTTTTGAGATTTGTCTCGATCATAACTCTCGGGCCAATACCGGTATTAAGTCTCGATATTTTGGAAATGTGTGCTTACAAAAATATAGCTTGGTTATTTAACGGTGGTACCACATCTTTTGAGCTTGTTTTGTTTGTAAATGACGTGACGTCACATTAATACACATATACAACTATCTCGTATACCCTGATGTGACAAAGATAAATAGTTTATTGTTACTGCCACAAAACAACTCTTCTGTTAAAAATATAAAGTTAAAATGCCAGTATTGAATAACCGACCTGTACATTTCAGCAATAATATTTTGTACAGTTGTCCCTTCACCAAGCCGTTCATGAAATAATCATTAATGTCGTTTTTGGCGGTTTTAGTTAACATAAATAACTAATAGCTGTCTTTTTTTCATTTTAGTCTATTAGACGAGGACAGCAACAACTTTAATTTATGCTAAAAACTTAAGATTGACAGCATTATCATCGTTCATCGGTTGGCAACCACTGACACTAAAACAACGCATAGACTAATTCCATTACTGGTTGTGCTTTACTTTTCTTTGCGCGTAACTAAATTCATTTAAAACTTACTAATTACGTTTCACAGTCTTTGTGTTAACGAACGAATGTTTTATCATTATCAAAGCTCAATTTATTATTGAGGACCCAGGAGCTGTTAAAAATTTCACGCCCGCAATCCTCAATAGGCGTCAACGGAGAGATTTTGACAACACCTTCAGTGTTTTCAAAATAATTGAGCTGTATATCACCAATGTTTATAGTTCTGAGATGGATCTGCCATCGAGATCATATCTTTTATATCAGACATTTGTAATATTCATACAATCATCTCAAACTCTGCAAGATGTTTGTTATTATACTTGATATTAGTTTTACATTTAAGCCGCGCTTAATCTGGTGTATTTAACCGCCTGTTTTGACAATTCTTTCATAAGTTAAATGACAACAATTGACGGTTAATCATCATGTTAATAAACATGGGCCTCCATTGTCCAAGGTTACATCAGCAATAATACTGTAGATATTATATTCTTATAATTGGATTCGATTCTATTAAAGCATTTTCTAAACTACATTTGACAGCTCTAAAAATTGTTGCCATCTCTTTCTTACATTTTGAAATGAAAAGAGAACTAATTTTAGTGTTGCCATAGTATACTTACAATAGAATCGATTCCATTATTAAATAATACAGAGTAGTTTTAAAAATACGTCAATTTTACTGTATAACTGAAACGAGCAAGCTATAGAAATGTAAAGCTTATAATGTGCCAGTCAACTTAAAAAATACGCCAAAGGACTTTAGGAACAGAAGACAGACATCTGATTTTTGAACTGAGCATCTTGATTTATTAATCATTTGTCAAATCTAATCTATAAGAATGACATTGAAATAAAGTCCGATACCTTTCTGCATATTTTGACAACAACAGAAAATCACAACGGTGTGCGATGCCAAACGGTCTCTAATTTTATCTGAAGTCACTAATACACTAATGATCTTATATTTTAGAAACAAAAAAAATATATTCAACATTACTTCAAAACTCTTAGGCCCTTCGTACACAACGCTACGCAAATCTTCGATACTCGACGATTTTAGTCTCCAAGTGACGGTAGCGCTTGGAAACTAAATCGTCAATCGTCATCGTATTGTCGAATATTTATTGACTGCCTCGGTGGCTCAGTGACTACCTCGGTGGCTCAGTGACTGCCTCGGTGGCTCAGTTGGTAGTGATCCTACTTTCTGTGCTAGGGGGCGTGGGTTCGATTCCCATCTAGGACAAACATTTGTGTGATGAACATTTGTGTTTGTTCTATGTCTGGGTGTTAATATCTATTTAAGTATGTATTTAAAAATATATATGTATGTATATCAGTCTCTGGCAGCCATATTACAAGCTTTGCTTAGTTTGGGGTCAGATGACCATGTGTGCAATAATGTCCCAGATATTTTTCTTGATTATAGTTTATATGAATCTAAAGGATAGAATTATTGTCGAATGGGTCCATCTCGGCATTAATGCTGAAAGTCAAAAACTATCAGCGCTGGCTTTCAGATCTACCCTTGAGTTAACAGTTACCCGTGAGTTTTTAGATATTTCAATAAAGTTGTCAAAACAGTTATGACAAAAATTGTGAAAGATCCCAGATTTTATAAATGATTAAATTGTTTGAGAAAAGTAGCTTTCGAGAAATTGGGTGTTGGTCGTTGTTTTAGATTTAAAGTGGAATCTTGATTGAAGATACCTACCATGACAAGATCTTGGTTAATGATATGAGGTCTGTTTTCTTGTAAAGCTAACAAAGGCTAACCATTGTAAATGTAATATTAATTCAGGTAAATATCAAACATTTTTTGCTGCTTGTAACACTACCCTCATATAATGTAATACAGTTGAGTTGAACACAAATAACAGAATTCTGTCTTATTATCTTTTTTTCGTGTAAAAGAGAGATAGACTTAGTAAATATGATATATGCGGCTAACCACAGAGTAGTAAGCGCTCAGTGGATCGACAGCACGTCATTCAATGTCAAAATATACAAAGGTAAAAAAAGAAATCTACATACAGTGTGAACTCTTTATAACGAAACAAAAGTTCTAGAGCCAATGCAATCCAAATGTAATGGCATAAGTTTTCGAAGCAATTAACAATAATAACAAAAGCAAGGCTCCTGTTTACGACCTCAGGGCCCCTATTCACTAACTAAAACACGCACGTAACGCGCCGCATTAAGTTACCTTTAAAAAAATTGGCCTCTATTGCCTAGGGAATAAAGGCCAACTTTTAGAGGTTGATTTAACGTGCCGCGTTACATGCGTGTTTGTAGTTACAGAATCAGGACCCAGGAGTCTTTGAAATTTAGGCGCCTCAAAGATTTAGTAGGAGCCTATTGTAAACTGATAACATTAACAAAAACACTGACAATATTTCCTGTAAATATTTATTGACGTTTAATTATGAATGTATTTGTTCGTAATAGAGAATGGCTGTTGCGCTATAAAGAGTGTATCAATATAATATTAAGGTAAACCAACTACGAGTAAATTGAATTAATATATATGTTATAGAAAGTGTTTTCGTTACGAACGACGTTATAAAGAGTTTACACTGTATTTGGAAATGCCTTTCATGATCAAAATAACATAAGAAGAAAATTTAGTCACATTGGATTTCGTGTTGCAAGCAGATTTTATCACGTTCATAATGTACAGTTTGGAAACAAAATGTTGATACGGTATTTAAACTGATGATAGCATAGAATGGAATATAGATTAGTAGCTAATTAAATAGGGTAAATAGGGGCTTTTTATAACCATTCGATATAAATGTACTTTTGCAATTAAAAATAATCTTTGTATGTGTACCATAAACATGATTTTAGATGAAATCTCTAGTTCCTCTCTACGAAAGATTGATATATGTTTTCATTTATTTTTTTATTTACCTTTTGCACATTTATAATGTAAAGATGCGTCTACACTAAGTGCATCATCGTATCTCGTAACATACGGGAGCACAGTCATAATGTCTAACGTTTCCCAAAAAGCTAATATTGCTAAAATCTAAGCCTGCATGGCTAGTATGCGCACCGCGACAAAATCTTGTCGTCACTGTGTCGAGCGAGAACGCGACAAGGTTTGACACGATAAAAAGAGACGACAAAATTTTATCGCGGTTACCAAGCAAGGCCGGCTGGTTGTAGCAATATGCCCGTTTTTATCGATTTCTGGATACAATGACACGCTTTATGGACGCTTCGTATGATATTCTGTATATTTTGGTTGTGGTTCGCCTACAAATAAATATACAGTTTAATGCAATTTGGCGTGACAGAAACTTGTATAACGTTTTCTCTACTAATAAGATAATTAATATTTTTAATCGACCGCTTTTGCAAAACATGAGTGTTTTATCTTCTAGAGGTTTGTTTGTAAAGACTGAGATAGACCTGACCATCTGGCAGCTTATATGTTCACATGATGCAATTATAAAATGTCCTATCAATGCCAGAATTGAATACGGTCTAGAAGAGTATAAACGAACCTCGAAAGTAACGCCAAACCATCGGCATAGCTAGCTCTAAAAATTCTCTAAGAGACAAATTGCTACCAAATAATTTTTTTCATATAAAAACAATGAAATCCCAAAAAAGTAGGATAGTTGGGTATTAAATTATATTTGCACTTTGCACTAAAAATAGGATAAATTAATGAACCTTCCTTACAAGATGAATTTGAGGCGCCATTGCATTGGCTCACGTCTATTTATATTTACGTTTTGACAAATTTATTGTTTCCGGTGAGTCGTGGTGCATCGTATTCCACAATCAAGGGGATGCGGAATGGTTAATGTTATTTCTCATAAAGTACATTATTCAGGGTGCGGGCACTTGGCGCATTCACTTGAAGCGTGTCCTAACTTGTAATTAAAACTTCAGTCATATATTTTCTTTTTTATTTAATCTATGTATTCTGCCAGCCCTGTTAACAGTTTTGATACATGGATACGCTTCGTGTGTTTGTACCATTAACTTATAAATCTGATCTCTCGACTCTTTTACTTCTTAACAGAGGTCTTATTTTGTAATGAAGTTCAAACAGCTAATAGTCTAATAGGTACAGTCATGTGAATAAATATTCTGTAATATAAATAAAAGCATCCTTTTAAAAAGCTCTCGAAAATGTACATTGAGCTAATAGATTCTTGTATAATTTAGTGGGTGCTTATTCTTTATGAAATAGGTACTTATTTTACTAAACTAGCGTCTCCATTGTATTTATTCATTAGTTTAAACATGTTTCATCTCAGTAAGATTTTTTATACATTTTCAACTTGCAGTACCTACCACAATATACTAGACAAAGAGTAATCTACCTATCTTATCTAGAGTAGTGATTCATGTGCAAGTATGGGAAATCACAAATAAACCAGCAGGAAATAAAGCTGTTTTGATTTGTATTGTCGTGTTTTAATTTTACTTATTTTATTTACCCCTTTTCAAATATAGGATTCGTAGAATAAAAAGTTTAGTTTTTAAAAGTTCTTTAATGTACGTAGCCTTTTGCTAAATATAATGTTACGTTCATGATTCCGTGATCGTGAGCCATCCCACTCGCACGCATAGTGCCAGCAGGTTGGCGCTATAATATTTTATAGTAGTATTAATCAGATGGTTTGGTTCCGTGGTACTACAAGAAACCCTTATGCTCGTCGTGTTCGTCCACCCCGATCCTTCAGAATCATTCATCATCCGCTTTATGGTTGACATTCCGAAAACCCGTACGAAGCGCTTTGATTCCACTTTTATTGTGCGAACTGCTAGTTTGTGGAATGCACTGCCTGAATGGGTGTTCCCCGATAGTTACAATCTGGGTGTCTTCAAGTCAAGAGTGAATCGGTTTCTTTTAGGCAAGCGTGATCCACCGTAGGCCGCATCATCGCTTAACATCAGGCGAGTTGGCGGCCAAGCGCAAGCCTATTCTACAATTTAAAAAAAAATATACAAATATATTATTACTGTCTTATGTATGGCTGATGATGAATATATTATTATGGGTAGCTCTGGTAATTTTCATAGATCACTTTTTTGTCAAGTGTATCCTATGCGAAATATGAACCGCCAAATTGGCAATAAGAAGTCCATAGAAAAGGGTGATGTAATAAATCTCAGCCATAGAAGCCTCTCGTATAATCTCCACCACTTTTATATATAGGTCATGACTTAGACTTGTCGGTGACTTACTTTGCTGGACTTTGACTATGTATGAAATAAAATAAAAAAAATCTAAATACTTTTTGTTGGCAAATGCACAAGACGTGAGACACCAAAATCTTATCACGAGGAAAAACCTCAGCTGTCAGTGTCAAACTGTCGAATTGAGTTTGTGAGTGAGCGTGTTTTCTTTTCATTTCATAACCTCAAAATTTCAATCGTGAATATCGTGATGTGTTTTTCTCTGAAGAAATTAATTTAGCTGAACTCAAAACAGATCAATACATAAAATAATTTATGCAGATCTAGTCTATTTATTTTATAAGGCCCGTAGCTTTTTAGTTCTTGACTTTCACAATGGGTAAACGCAAAGGAAAAAGTGTGCGCAAAAATCCAATAAATAAAGAAACTTTAGAGCCTGAAAACATTGTGAAGGCTCCACATTCGTTCGTAATTCACCGTGGACAGTGTAGCAAAGAGCTTATGGATTTGACGAAAGATTTCAGAAAGATAATGGAACCCTTCACAGCATCGCAATTGAAGGTTAATAAAAAAGTTATATTTAACTTTCCTCCAGTTTTAAATTTACATGAAGAATGTACAATTCGATAACTGACTAGAATTTTTTATAAATACTTTCTAATTCTCCCCAGGAGCGAAAAAAGAACACAATAAAGGACTTCGTATCAATATCAGGGTATCTCCATGTGTCACATATGATGATATTCACAGAAACAGAGCTTGGCACTTACATGAGGCTAGCAAGATTACCTCGAGGACCTACATTGACTTTCCGTATACACAATGTAAGTATCCTCCTCATCAGTTAGTTCGCTCACTGTTGAGCATTGTGATGCTCCCAATTTTGTAGTAGATCGCTTCCTGCTGGCGACAAATCTGCTTCCACGTCTGGCAGTCTCCAGTCTTGTACACAGCGTCAGATTTATTTGTTTTTTATGAGTCGCTATTATTCGATATTAAAAAAACAGGGAAATGCTAGATGCAAGCCATCACCCGACTTGCACCCGGCCCTTTTCGAGATCTGTGGGAGAGGCCTATGTCCAGCAGTGGATGTCCTATGGCTGAAATGATGATGATTCGATAATTGACTAATATGAAAAAAATTACTAATGGATTTTATTGAATACTAGTCGACCGCCCCGGCTTCGCACGGGTGTAAGCTCGGCCTTCGGCCTCGCTACTATGACCCGCTCCAGGAACACAAAATTTCATTAAAATCGGTCCAGCCGTTTTTAGAGTATCCTATGTCCGTCTCCTGGTTCTAAGCTACCTCCCCACCAATTTTCAGCCAAATCGGTTCAGCCGTTCTTGAGTTATAAATAGTGTAACTAACACGACTTTCTTTTATATATATAAGATATACATTTCAGTAATACCGTCCTTACGTGAGGATTTTGTTCTGGACAAAATTGCGTTAAGCCAAATTCGCATGTATGATCAAAATCACGTGCTAAATATAAAACATATACAATGTGATTTTATTGCAAAAAAAATCACACATTTTTATCATTTGTATTTATCTTTGAAAAATAGTCATCTAATGTTTTTTGTGTTGTATTTTGCTTGCACTCTTGCAAAATTATTTCGTAACAAGCAACACCATTTTGTTTTGATTGCCATATATATAAAGTTCGACTGACAATCCACTTTCAATAAATGAGAAGCTATTGGTTCCTATTATGCCAACCACAACCGTGCAAAAGGAGCAACCAACGCATCCACATAAAGTGGAGCATTTTTGTGCGAATTAAACAAAAACGCGTTATAAGCAGAGTATTACTGTATTTTAATTCCTGATGTTTCAATGATTTGCAGTGTCCATGGTCACAGATAAACTAGATGACGGATGTCTATAGAAATGTTATGAAATTAGTTACATTTTATTCATTTGATGATAGGATCCCAAACAAGATCAAATAAGATTATAAGTCAGCTTTTAAGACCTGTCCAATCCAATATCCTATACAAGAAGCAGGTGTATTAAGCATGTTGTGTTTTTTTTCTTAATGTGTGAATATGCTTAATTTTTTTTTCCAGTACAGCTTGGCCAGAGATGTGATATCCTCGCTCCGCAAACAATATGTGATGATGAAGGCATTCCAAAATGCACCACTGATCGTCCTCAACAGCTTCTCTGGAGAAGGCATGCACATGAAACTCATGGCGACCATGTTTCAAAACATGTTCCCTACTATTAATATTACTACGGTCAGTATTTAATCCTTAACGGAAAGCAAGTGTAGAAAGTATCTAAATTTATTTTCTCAAGCATTGTTGAGAGAAATTAGACTTCCAGCAGGGCTAGCATGCGCACCGCGACTAGATATAGATCTACATTTGGCCACCAACTCGCCTGATGGTAAGCGACGGTGTGGCCGAGGATGGAACACGTTAATCTAGAAGTAATCTATTCACTCTAGCCTTGAAGATGCCTAGATTAAAGGAAAATAAGAGCTATTAATTGTTTTAATCATTGTAGTTATATTTTGTTAATTGCTATTTTATAGGTAAAATTAAAAAACATCAGGCGATGTGTGCTTATGAACTACAATCCTACTACAAAGCTGATTGATCTTAGGCACTTTGTGATCAGAGCTACACCCGTTGGATTGAACAGAGGGACTAAAAAGGTAAACTTCTCTTTTTATATTTTATCGTCTTTTGTAACTGGCAATAAAATTTTGGTATCAAATGTTGGACCACAACAACTTATTTCTGCAGATAAGATGGCCATTAGAATATGAAAAAAATTAATTGTCAAGATTATCTAGATTGGGAGAAAAAACTAAAAACGTGTTTTAGAACACCTATTTGCACCGAATTATTCTATGGAGAAAAGTTCATGAAGAGAAGAGCCAATCATTGATCTAAAATAACATAACTTACGAAATATTTTCAACTGTTAATTAACATCACACCATTGTTAAACTTTCTACAAGTAATACACATACATAGGTAATGTGTGGTTCTTGTGAGAAATACACCCAAACTTAGGCTTGTATAATATTCGTGCAAGTTTCATCTCGTAAATATTTTTGTTTCCAGATGGTACAAGGGAAAATACCAAATTTGAATCGCTGCAAAGATATGTCAGAATTTTTTGACAAGTATGTATTCAGATAACTTACTAATAGAGGATAGTTAATACATTAAAAAAGAATAACTTGATGTTCAATAAATGAGATTAATCCCCTAATTTTCTACCCTAAGGGGTGGATTTTTTTGTTCGAAATTAATCAATCACCTTTGAGAAGATACCTATATAGCTTTTTGGCAGCCAATTGCGCTTTGTCCAGACCCCAGACTACTGTTACCAGAGGCAAAACAAAATCAAACAAGTCTAATTATAATTATCTATAAGTATTTATAAAAATCTATCTGTATGTGTGTATGTTTCCTATGGACTCTGAAACGGCTGGATGGATTTTGAAGGGACTTTCACTGGCAGATAGCTGATATTATTTGGAGAAATCAGTGCAGGTGAAACTGCAGGGCACAGCTAGCTTTTTATAAAAAAGTGAAATGCCTACTGTCCGGAAAGTTATATAAACAGGATTAATTATTTCATACTCAGTCAGCGGATTTGCAGTCTTGGCCGCCCTAGGTCCCAGGCCCTATAGTAAGTACCAGCTGCCCCTTTCTCAGTCATAAGTGAATCTTTGTTACGATTGGCCGCCCTAGGTCCGGGCCTACTGGGGCTTAGGGCAAATCCACCATTGTTCACACTGTAATATTCCATACAATACAATATCACTTTATTACACACCATATCAAAAAACATAAAAACAAAGTAACTTAAAATCCATACCGTAGAGATGGGGAATATATTCTTCAAATTTAAATAATAGGACGAGTCTTGAGGTATAGCCTATTCAAGAAAATAAGAAACATTTAAATGTTCGGCTAACAGATTATATTATTGAGAAACAGTATAATATAGAACCTTCTTTTTTTAAGTTAACAGTACAAAAATAAACAGCGTACACGAGTCAAACCAGCATCCAAAAACTTCAAAAAAATGTAATGTTCACCAACATGCACTGGGCCAGTATGGGGGATTATGACTCAGGCATCCTCGCTCTGGGAAGGTCTGTGTCCCAGCAGTGGGAACATGGAACTGATGATGATGATAAATACACAAATTGACAGTATTTTTTTTTATATTACACGGGAATTACGTAAGATTAGGCCGGACACTCGCGACTATACCGCTTTGCACAGACAGTAAAAGTTTTTTTTTTTATAAAAAATAGGCTTGCGTTTGACCGCCAGCTCGCCTGATGTTAAGCGATGATGCGGTCTACGATGTAGCACGCTTGCCTAGAAGAAACCGATTCGCTTTGATTTGAAGACACCCAGATTGTAACTACCGAGGAACACCCATTCAGGTAGCGCATTCCACAGACTAGCAGTTCGCATAATAAAAGTGGAATCAAAGCGCTTCGTACGAGTTTTCGGAATATCAACCATAAAGCGGTGGCGATTTTTCGTGCCCGCTCTGGCAGTCCGATAGAAAAATGGGCAGGAGAGAATTAGATCATGCAGATCTGATGCACACTCTCCGATAAAAAACTGAACCGAACCGTTTATAATTACAGGGCAGGATTGCTATCAGAGAGCGAGTTCGAGGACGACCCCAGCTCCCAGATCGTGCTGCCGCAGAAGCTGGCGACGCGCGGCGCGGCTGCAGAGTCCAAGTCGGCCATCAGGCTGTTCGAGCTCGGGCCCAGGATATCCATGCAGCTGATCAAGGTTGCATTTACTTTTATGAGATGTTCAGTTAATGTGAAAGCGTAATAGGAGTAGTTATTTTATGATAAGGATGTTTTAAAGAATGTTGCCTAAATCTAAAACTTTGTTAACTAGATCTTGGATTGCTTCGGCGTCCGCGTTGTTTTTTTTTTTTGGGAAAATTTTAATTTAAATATATCAACACTAGCTGTACCCGCGACGTCGTCCGCGATTTGTTCAGAAAAAATAGCCGCCTATGTCCTCATGATACATAACATTGCCTCGCAAAATTTTATTGAGATCGGTTAAGTCGTTTAGCCGTGATTATGCAGCAAACAGACAGACAGAGTTACTTTCGCATATATAATATAAGTGCGATTACCATGAGTATGTAGAGCTCACTCAGCAGATTTTATTTATGAGATTTAAATAAATATACCATAAAATCTACCAGACAATTAATACCAACTTTAAAATCTCATTTTTTATTTTTAGTATGTATTGACAAAATAAAACAAACTAGGTACATTAAAATTCAACATTTTAAAAGAAAACATAAAAAATCGGTACCTTTCAAGCGGTAGTCTGCATCTTTCAAGAATCGTTATTCCAAAGTTGTGTAAAAATTAGTTACTGATTTACCATCTATAGTCTAAAATAAATAAAAACGTAGTTCTGTAATGCAGCTTTTGCAATTTGTTTTCGATGTTACACCCACATAGATTTATATAAATACTTAAAGACATCTCAACATCTGCAATGAATAATATTGTTTTAGGTAGAGGATGGCTTTATGGATGGCGAAGTTTTGTTCCACGAGTTGGTAGAGAAAACAGATGAAGAAAAGGCGTTAATCAAGAAGAAGAGAGAAGAAAAGAAGTATGTATCTAACTAATTATTTATTTTACAAGACTAACAATTCAAACAATTTGCATACTTTGTCTGGCATTGGGCAGCCAAAATTGACTAGTTGACTGGTTTTTCATTTATTACAAATGCTTATAATTAAATACAATTACACATACTGAAAAAAATATTTACATTGGCTGATAAATTTCTGAAATATAAGCGTTTAAAGTTTTTGGTGAGATTGGAGGTATGCTCTGTCCCCTTCCTGCAAAGCGTGTGTTTGTATAGCATTTATAAGGTACGAGTTAAATTTTACCCACCATCTGCGTAATATAATATTTTTAAAATCATTATATTACAAACATTAATATTTGCAATATTAAGGTTTCATGCTAATTGTTACATTTTTACAGACGGCAAAAGGAAAAACGCAAAGCGCAACAAGAAGAGAACATCAAACGAAAAGAGCGCGAGAAAGAAGAACTCAAACAGAAGGCCCTGGAAGGTATCAAGAAGAAGAAAGACTCTACAGAAAGTCAGAGGTACATTTTTACAGTAGTTTTTGTAGAGAAGTATGCATTCTGATTATGCCATAGGTGGCAAACACACAGGCTGCCTGATGGTAAGCAGTCACTGTCGCCTATGGATACTTGTAACACCAGAGGCATCACAACTGTATTGCCGACCCTTTAAGTATCTATTAACTCGCCTGCATGCAGCCGTTTCATATTCATATTTCGTTTATTGCGTATATATGGGTACACACTTTGATCATATATATCTGTAGATGCACAGTTCCGTGCAAAATCAAAAAAAAAATGTCCCGCGTCAATGCGTACTTATATAGTACGCATTGACGCGGGACCACTTCAAGTATTTCGAAAATGTCCTAAAGTGTCATACATTGTAATCTAATTTAAACCTTAAAGCATTGAGATAATTATGGAAACCGAATGAGAGCGAAACAAGCCATATTTCTTGTTTTGCCGGTGCCATTTTTTGGCGGCAACAGTGCATCTACAGAAATATTATGATCGAAGGGTACACATATTTAAGATAGAAAAAATATAGTAAAAGGGCGTCGTAATCGACCTTTTGGCATGCAAACAAATTTAAGAACCTAAGGAAAAACAAAATTAACATTTATAAATTATTATCACATTGCTTATTATCAAATTAACTTAACTCTTATCACCCACCAAAAAATATGAATGAAAAATTATGAATTCGTATGCTTTACCGAAGTGTAAATACACAAATAAAACCGATATCTATTTTTTGTAACAAATATACTGTACATTTTTATAATTAGGTGATGAAGTATTTGTCCGACGGTTTTGACTCGTTTTTACTGATCAAGTTCAATGTTTAGGGCCCGTCCATTCATTTTATTTTGGTCGAAGGTTCATCATGGTGAACATTGTCTAATTTGGGTAACGCTAAATGATAACACCATTATATACTTATTCATACCATAATTTAATAAAGTACAATAATCACAATATTATAGTGAATACATTTAAAGTATAAATAAGCAAATTTTTGCAAAAAAAATATTTTTTTCTTCTATTAACGAACTTTATTTTGCATGAAAATTCTGGAAACAGTTTCGTCCACTTTTGCCTGTTACAAAACTTAACCTTATATTGCATTTGATGCAATAAACAGTCTTCTTTTTCTGGCATAATTTACATCGTCTAATATCTTCCTTAGTTGAAATAAAGTGCCCATTATTATCGTACCTAATTGAGCTTGAAGGCCTGGCTGCTCTCGGTTTCTTTTCACAAGATTCTTTGGTTTTTTCCAAACTTGTTATCAAAATATACAAGTCGACTCAAAATACAATTATAAAATATTTTGACAGAAATAAATGTCAAGTTCAGATATGCAGTAGCGACAACAGATCTTTGTCTCTGAAGTTGGCTGCAAGACGCTGCGCAGTAGCTATAGTCCTTTAAATGTAGCTTGATTGAAACGACAGCTGACGACATTTCAGGGCATGTCTTTGTAATAACGTCTGGCGAATTGCATTTACTTGAATCACAAAGATCAGTGGTTTTCTGCGTCTTAAACTATTATGAACTACAAGTGCTGTACATATAAATAGTAAAAGTATATTTGAATTTTAAAACGGAACTGCATTTTGTGTGGATTATCACAATACAATAGCCATATTTTTCCATTCTGTCATAACAATGTTACGTCAACTTGACAAAAAATTTAGGGACGTGGTAAATCGATAAACGAAAAATCGATCGTTTTATTTTGCTGTGTGAATTAAATAGTATTTTTTTTAAGTTTTTTCAGAATTTCCTCTGCGTACTATCGAAATACAAAACTCGTACAGATAACGTACTATTTTTTTTGTAAACCTAGATTTATTTTGTATATAGTATAATAATATCGAATTACTAGCAACTGTCTTAGTTAATTTTACGGAACGAAGCATCTTTATCCAAAGACTGACTACTAGAATAGCATACTAGACTGACTATTAATTGAATATCATTTATTATTAATCTGCAGGATTTCTCAAGTGACTCTAACGCTGATGATGATGATGACACGGATTTGGAATGTACACCTTTAGATTAAACAATATATTTATTTATATTACAAAAATTTGTACTTGCTTTTTCTGTTTTATTTCATACTACAACAGAAATATAGATTGGTTTAAAAATATTATTCGTGCAAGACACTTCCAGTCGATAGACACACACATTATTCTCGATTTGGTCCGAATTGTCCCAGCACTAATCGAAGATTTTGACATACTTCATTTCAATCAACTTACATTTAATAGACTATAACGTCAAACTTCCTCACAACTGTACTTGCGCAATGGTTCGCAGAGCCTAACTCAGGTTAAGTATACCAAAGAAAATAAAACATTCAAGTACTCGCTCGGAAGTGTTATTGTGTCGTTTAGATATAAGTGTTTATAGTACTGTCGAAATTAAATTAATGTATAATATATTTTTTCTTTATATGGCAGGACTAAAATTATCACCGTCTCTTTTATTTTCAATATATGAGAAAAGGATAGCACTAATTTTAGACCTGTCAATTTAGTTTCAATGTCATTCAACCACAAATCCTTGTCAGGTTGATGGAGCTGGCGGCGGCTGAGTCTCAGAACACGGCTGACATTAACGAGGATGAAGACGACGATGCAGCCTACTACAGACAGGAGGTGGGCGCTGAACCGGAGAAAGGTAACTTTCGTAGCTGAGCCTTAAATTTTAAAGCTGCCCAAAAGGCTTTGAAATATAAATTAATTTTACTATTATTTTTCAGATCTCTTCTCTAAAAACCCACACAGAAAACGGAAATCTGACGATCAAGAACCTCGCGGTTTCAAGAAGATGCGGTTAGATAACAAAATAAAAAAGAAATTCCACAAAAGCCAAGATACATCAGGCAGAGTGCAGAAGAACGCAGACGGGAAAAGAAGGTTCCAGAATAACCAAGATGTAGGCAGAAAGTTCCAGGGTAGAGACGGGGGGAAATTCCAGAATAGGGATGGCGGTAAATTCCAGAATAGGGATGGCGGGAAATTCCAGAATAGAGATGGCGGAAGGAATTTCCAAAAGGATGGAGGGAGAAATTTCAAAGGCAAAGATGGTGGAGGAAAATTCCAAAACAAAGACGGTGCAAGGAAATACCAGAACAAAGATAAAAACAATTTCAAAGGAAAAGGTGGAGGGAAATTCCAGAACAAAGAAGGTGGGAGAGGTAAATTCAACAGGAACTCTGATCAAGACAGAGGGTTTAATAAAGGGAAGAAAGTATTTGGTGGGAAGATAAACAAAGGTGGCAAACCAGGCAAGGGTGGCAAAAGTAAAGGAAAAGGCAGGAAATAATAAATAAATAAAATGTTTATTGTTACTTGTTTTATTTATTATTTATCCAAGAATCAGAATGGTTATTTTTTGTCTAAAGAAAACTTTTATAGGTAACAGACAAGTAGGCACATAATTTAGTAAGAACTTTTTTTAATCTATATATCTACACTAATGTTTTAAAGAGGTAAAGTTTGTAAGTTTAGCATAAACTCAAAAACTACTGACTTAAAAATATCTTATAACAACGGTATTAGTAAAACATGGAGAAAAATAAGCTAATTATCTTCTTTATCGACATACGCTGACCTAACGGTTTCAGATATTTAAGTAAATACAATGTTTAGCAAAAATTAAATTCTAAGAAAAAGTCCGCTGTAGCCCAGTCTATCTAACTTTTATTAAGAAGTAAAAATAACTTATAATCCGCAACTTCATCTGCGATTTTTTCAGAACAAAATAGCCTATGTCCCTCCTCATGATACATACCATTTCTCGCAAAATTTTATCGAGATCGGTTAAGACGTTTAGCCGTGATCATGTAGCAGACAGACGGACATTTTTATAATCTAAAAAATTAGCTTATATTTATAATAAGAGTAAAAACAACAAGTTTAACAGAAGACGTCAGTAGGCTGAAATTATGATGATGAATCTTTTTACAACTAAATAAGGTACACATTCCTAAATCCGGAACACAATATATTTAGCCATCATGACTTGGTTGTCCAGCGTCATTTTATCCAACGCCGCCTGTATCTCTCCGGTGGAGAATGTGGCGTGGGCATATATCTCGTTGACGTGGGAAGTCACGCACGTAGGCGTCAGCGATATGGTGAGTTCGTATAGAAACATTGCTTCCGCCTCGACTTCCTTTTCAACTGTGTCACTCTGGAAATAAAGTAATTTTTTGGAGCTGTCAAGTTACTGTTTCTAATCGGTAATTATAGTGATTGGAATCTTCGACCAAAATAAAATGAATGGACGGGCCCAGTAGAAGAGCATTTTTGAAGATTACAAAATAAGCGCCAGCTCTCATTTCGTTTCAGTCGGTCTCTAGCCGTAGGAAGTGAAACACGAGTCTTATTGTTACGCGATAACGAAACATCTGACAAAATTATGAATTCGTATGCTTTACCGAAGTGTAAATACACAAATAAAACCGATATCTATTTTTTGTAACATATATACTGTACATTTTTATAATTAGGTGTTGAAGTATATGTCCGACGGTTTTGACTCGTTTTTACTGATCAAGTTCAATGGTTAGGGCCCGTCCATTCTTTTATTTTGGTCGAAGATTGGAATATGTACTAATATGTAGCTTAATTACTGAAAATTTTGTAAAACCATCAGGCGAGTTGGCGAGCAAATGCAACCCTATCAATAAATATACGTAAAACCTGTATATAATTTTAGTAATAACGGGGCTATGTAATACAATAATCAATCATATTTGTTCTGATATAAGTGATAGATTTAAAAAAATTACAATACTAAATTGTGTGGATACCGGGTCCTTTCGTATCTACGGCGAATGCTAAAAACGAAGAACAAGTTTATTTTATAGATAAAAGACCTGCATTGCTAGCAGTGCAGGTATGTAACCAAAGGCCCTGGTGCAAAAAAATGGGGCCCTATCTAAACTGGGTTAGGTTTTACCAAGTAAAAATATAAATACTAGGTACAAAGCTACTTTATCATCAGCTCTTTATTGTGCTCTAAGCTACTTACTACATGACTTGTGTGTATGAAGGGTTTTTTTTTCTAAGTTCAGTTTGAGGTATGCTGGTCAGTGTCAGAGGGCCCCGGTGCACGGCACCGCCTAGCCCTCCGATAGCTACGCCACTGATTGCTAGCACTTACTCCATCTAAGCGCAACTTACAAATGTTTTTACTTACATCTTCGGTTGGACGGTATTTTCCCCCGAAGAAGCAGGAGTTACCATTTTACTAGGCTCTGTTCGTTCGGTTTCTGCTTTTCCAACGTTTTGTGACTTTAAAGCTCGTAGCAGCAGTTTCTCTACCGCATCTTGTATTGATATGTCTGAAAGTTTGGTTATGGTTAGAAAATTGTTCTGTTAATCGCAATGACATGCAAACTATCTAGGTATAGTACGCGCAAATCTTTTTGAGGTCTCAGAATTTAGGCGCGAGTCACACCAGGTGCTGTCAAAAGCAAGGGTACTGTCAAATGCACAAATCTTCCATTTTTTTTTACTTAACTAATAATTATTTATATGCGAAAGTTTTTGAGTATGTTTGTTACTTATATGCGCAAAACCGCCTAACAAGCCCAAACACAAATAATAATAGATAACGAGAAACTATAACAGACAGCGAGAAACAAATAACAACTTTTCCACTTGACTGTTCTTTGGGACCGCAATGCCCTTGTGTACAAATGCAGCACTCACACTAGCACGCGGTGTTGGTAGACGCCCGCGGGTGTGCGGTGCGGGGCGAGCGGGCGGTGGCCCCTCGGTCACGAGCTGCGGTCCTTTCGACACCTAAAATATGCGTACTGCGCAGCCATTCGCACTAACTTCTAAGCCCTCAAAAAGATTTGCGCGTACTGTATCATATAACTGCAATGCAGAATAATTAAAGTAAATGTTTGTACGAAATCAGCTTTATTAAAATTATTGTTACAAGTACAAAATACTAATAACAAAATATTATAAAACTACTGGCAATGATCGTGAAATGAAGAAAAAATATATGATGTTTGTTTAACATTTTACTTGTGATAGTGACGATTTGTCTAATTCTAGTTATTCTTATTTAATAGTAAAGTTAGGCCCTTCGTACACAACGCTACGCAAATCTTCGATACTCGACGATTTTAGTCTCCAAGCGCCTACCGCCATACAAATCCATTGCGGATCGTACAAGAGTCGCGTCGCCGACAATTTTGGCGACGCGACTCAATATATGGCGGTAGTCACTTGGAGACTAAAATCGTCGAGTAACGAAGATTTGCGTAGCGTTGTGTACGAAGGGCCTTAGTTTCCCAGTAGATGTTAAGTTTTGCTTATCAAAGCATACACATTTTCATGTTGGTTTCATAGTTTCTCGTAGGCGGCGAAATGTGATATTTTTCAGGTGGGCTGCAATTGTAAAATCTTAAAATTAGCTTATATTTAATAATTGGAAAGTACTTATGTATATTTCTTACGTGTAATCATTAATTTACAATTCAATAAGTTCTCGACGGATTGACGTTTGACAACTGCATTAATAACAATATAAATGAATGAATAAAAAACCCCAACTGATAAGGGCTGATGGTCTGCAAACGGCTGAACAGATTTTCATGGATCTAAAATCATCATTTTATATTAACCCAGACAGAACCAGATGTAAGGTAACTTTTTTTACGTAATGAAGTTGTTAATTAGACTTTTACAAGTTTCCGTGTAAATAGTCAAAAAGTTATTCAAATTATTTATAGTAATTAAAAATAATGTAACTAAGTATAAGAAAAATCTCGATCAAGCCACCTCTCAAAATAAAATAAAACAAATCAAAATCGGTTCAGCCGTTTGGGACTACGCCAGACAGATACACACATTAAACATATAACAACCCTCTGTTTGCGACGAGGGTTATAAAATAGCACAGATCTTGTTATTATAAAAAGAATGACACTTATCTTATTATTCAGTTAAATATTGGCCCTTAACAAATATTATCGACATATTGTAATAATAGTATTTTTCAATATTGACATGAAAAGAGAATTAAAGTTATATGATTATTTACGGGATATTTACCGTGGTAAGGTTGTGGAAGGAGCTCCCGATATTTCGGCTCAGTTACATGAACCATGTTCACGGAAAGACAGAATGACTGATGGTGCATGTAACTGCGCCAAAATATCGGGAGCTCCTTCCACAACCTTACCACGGTAAATATCCCATAAATAATCATATAACTGTAGTGAACAACCGTGATAGTTTAAAACAGTGAAAATATAATTCTAGAGCTGCCAGATTAGTTTAGTTAGATAATAGTGCAATGTTGTGTTGTAGCATTATCTAAACTAAATTTGACAGCCATAAAGTTGTTGCCATGCTTCACACATCATGAAATTAGAAGAGACACAGATAATTTTAGTTCTGTCTGCAGGCCTAGCACGGGCCGTGGACAGATTGTCTTTCCACCGTTTTTATCTAAATGTATCCATATTCTAGCTCTGTCGCGTCTACGCGCGGATAAAAAAAGGTGGAAAGACAATTTTTTCACGGTCCCCGGTAGGCCTGCAGGTTGGTTTAGTTTCGTAAATGGTGTGACAGAATCGAGGCTAATATAAATTTTCGTGGACTCGGCTTGCTATTATTGTGCTTGCGATATTTTTTGTCCCCGTCACACTCATCTCAAACCGAATAAGAGTTACCGAGACAAAACCTTAGAACATGTCTTAGTACAATTTCAAATGTTTCCATGTTTCATTTTTTTTATTATACCGCTGTAGTGCTTAACGCAAGAACTATAAACAAGCTCACTTACAAACTTTTCACGCACACTAAGAAACTTGTAGCGACCACATGTAAAGGGCGGTAAGATTATCTGCTGGGTGAGTACGACTAAAGGTAGAGTTCGCGCAAAACTTTATGAGCCCTCTGAAGTTAGGCCCGAGGCCTCCCCGACGCCCTGTCCCGTCCCTCGGATACCTATAATGCGTACTGCGCAGCCACTAGGGCCTAACTTCAGAGGGCTCATAAAGTTTTGCGCGAACTCTATCAACCCTAATTTAGGCCAGATGCGTTTCGATGCCATGCCACTTTACCATATTTCCCTTATTCTGAGAACAAAACTAATATCGCAAGTCCTCGAATAAACCTACAGATACTCAACGGTTTGTTGACAACTTGTATGAATAAAAAGGCACATCTTATTACAACTAAATAAGGTACACATTCCTAAATCAAGAACACAATATCGTCAGCCATCATGACATGGTTGTCCTGCGTCATTTTATCCAACGCCGCCTGTATCTCTCCGGTGGAGAATGTGGCGTGGGCATATATCTCGTTGACGTGGGAAGTCACGCGCGTGAGCGGCAGCGAGTTAGCGCGTTCGTCTCGGAACAATTGCTGCAGTGCCGACTTGAACTGTGTCAGTCTGGAAATAAAGTCCATTTTTAATGATTTGAAGTCAAGATACTGTTACTAGTTGTTAATAGGGTAGATGACTGATGTTTATTTCGTTGAAACCAATAGCTTTGATCAAGAATTTAATTAAATATAATATGGTTACTGACACAGCGTAACTACAAAAAGCTGTTTTTTGTAGTTTCCCTTACCTGCTGGCTTCGATGGTGGTCCGTGACATTGTGGTCGCGCTAGGCTCGGGCTCCCGGGTGCGCGCGGCGCGGAGCACCGGCGCCGCTTCCTCGTCTGACGAGAACTCGTACGGGTCTTGACGTTCACCGTCTTCCTGCTAGTATTACCAAGTGCAATATTTGTTACATTCATAGTTTTTTTATTATTGTATTAGAGGCTTGCTTTTGATCGCCAACTCGCCTCATATTAAATAAATTATTATCAATATAAAATACCGCCTTCACAAAAGTTTAAGAACTGGACCGAATTGAAATGGGACCAAACTATAAGCACCAACTTCCAAATAAAAAAAGAATCATCAAAATCGGTTCACCCAGTCAAAAGTTCTGAGGTAACAAACATGAAAAAAAAACTATCAGATTGATAACCTCCTCCTTTTTGGAAGTCGGTTAAAAATCAGTTCACCCGTCGAATGTTCATGAGAAACAAACAAAAAAAATTGTCGAATTGAGAACCTCCTCTTATTTGGAAGTTGGTTAATAATTGATTTGAAACAAGCTTACTGTTCTCCTGCTACGTTTGGGTCTGGGCTGCGCTGTGGGCTCGGCGTCCGACGTGGCACCTTCCTCGTCGGAAGAGGCGCGCCGCTTGCGACGTTTCTCTTTCATCAACACCTGGAGCGATTTAGTTCGTTAATGCGACGGCCTTTAGTATGTGGAAAACAAAGGCCGTCGTCTGAGATCCACTACAGATGAACAAAGCTCAAACTTTTTTTTAAATCATATGTGCTTTAAGTGTGTGTGGATTTTTGTTACAAATAAAATATTGTCTATTTAAACAAAGCATTATAAATGAATTCTATATTTTGTGGCATAGAACGTCATGCAACGGGCATCGAGTGTACGACGCGTCAACCACGCGTGAGCCACGCATCGTTCGCCATTTTAAATACTACTATATCATCAACAGCCAGAAGACGAGGCCCCCCTTTAACTCCCCCTTTAACCTCCACACTGAACGACATCCTGCCATGTGCATCCACTGGATGCCCGCGACTCTCACAATGTCATCGGTCCAGTGGGAGGCCTACGTACGCTGCGTCTTCCGGTTCGTGGTCTCCACTCAAGAACCTTTCTTTACAACCGGTTGTCGGTACTTCGAGCGATGTGCTACTATATCTCTCACACTTAATTCTGTATGAGTTTGTAACTATCGGACACCACAAATCTCGGAGAATCTGTTTTCAAATGTAGTAGGTACATACCTTTTTGAAATATGCGAAGTGTACAAGTTGTATAGCGATCATGGCGTCTTGTTCTGTGATGTGAGAGCTGAGACGGCACTTGGCGTGCGCGGTGGACAGACGGATCAGCGTCTCCAGCGTACGCGCCGTCACTGGCTGCGTCTGTTATCATAATAATAATAATTAGTAGGTGGCAAGTCAAATAAGAGCGATGGTGGTCGAGTGGTAGCATGTGCGCTTTAAAATCTAACGGCACCCGGTTTGATCCTCGACACCGCACCAATCACTTATTACTTGAGTAAATTATGTGCAGTTTCGATGCCATCGCTTAAAAACGGTCAAGGAAAACATCGTGAAGAAATCGGTATGTCCAAGAATCTCAAAAGTTCAAATTTTATTATTTATTATTCATTTTTTTCAGGGACTTATAAACCCATAATTAAAAACAAAACATAGGCAATCAAAACATTAACATATCAGGCAATTAAAAATAAATAAAAACATTCAGGTCACATTTCACACACAATAAAGTCATAAAGACATGACATTCACCGACATGCACTGGGGGTCTTTCATAAATTACGTCTCACGTTAATGGAGAGAGAATATCACCGGAATGCGACATAGTGTGACATGGGGCAGGGGGTCAAAAGATTTGTGACGTCACATGTTAAAATTCAAAATCCATAACGCGAAATTTATGTCAATAAGAAACTTAAAAAATTTACAAACTTGATCTATATTTATTAATGGCCTTACTTAAAAACGTTACTCAAGTTGATCTATGTTTTAAAATGCTCTCTCAACTTCTCGCTGACGGCAATCGTCACACGCGAAAACGAGACGGAGCATATTTAAGCGTATTTCAACTTGAGTAACGTTTTTAAGTAAGGCCCTAATAATTTAGCTCTCTCGCTATGAGATTATCTCTCACGCAACAACAGTTAACTTTTAGAGCGGCGTTGTAATGCAAGTGAGACTCTTAAATTATGTTTCCTTTGGATTATTTTTAAATACATGCATAAATTTGAAAAATGTGCAAATGTGTCCCTCCCCCTTGATGTGACGTTCTGAAATGTAACAACCTGTGACAAGGACAAGGAAGGAGGGGTTAAAAAGTCCTAAAATTCGTGTGACGAAATTTATGGATGGCCCCTATTGTGTGTTGTGACACACCAGTCAACTACCACTTTTCTCCAACAGAAAAGAAAAATTTTTTTTGTTTAAATTAGAGCGGCTGTCAAGGCATTTTTGTAAGAAATTTGTTGTAGCCATTTGCACCCATATAAACCCATAGCGACTGTGACGCGGAGTTCGACGCGTTGACATAAATAAGAATGTTCAATCAAGGTTCTGTCACAATACCTGGCGAAGAGTTTCCTTCTCATTTCCGTTCTATTTACTTCTCTTTTCTGTGTTTTCTCCCAACAAGGGCAAGTTCTACTTACTCTGGCAACATCGCTCTCCATCATATCCTGGTTTCGCAGCTTGGCGTATTCATCAGCAATGACGTCAGACGCCTCTTGCGTCAGTTTGGGCTTGATCAGTCGCGCCACGTGGATGTACTTGCGCATGAACTTCGTGTTTAAAATCTGGTCCTTCTTGCTACGGGTGTTGCCGTGGAGAAGGGGGTCGTATTTCTCGTAGATTGACTGGCTTGTGTCCTAGAAGATAAGGTTCATTTTTGAAGAGCATATAACAGAATGATTTGTTTTTTATTGACTTCTTCTTAACCATGACGGAAGAAGGTATGTGCATTTGACATGACTTTTTTACGTTTGGGAAAAGTGTTTGTTTGGACGTCTATTGCCACTTTTCTCCAAAATGGTTCGACTGATTTGATTTCTATATTTTTTATTTGAAAGCAGGTTTCGTTGCGGTGATTTTTAACCATGACTACTAAAAATTATCAATATAAAAAAACGACTTCATAAAAATGTCAGAACTGGACCAAATTAAAATGGGACCTTACGGGAAGCACCAGCTTTAAAATAATTTTATATCACACTAATATTATAAGGGCGAAAGTTTGTGTGTATATTTGTTGCTCCTTCACGCTGAAACGGTTGAACGGATTTGGATGAAATTTGGTATGGAGGTAGCTTATATCCTGGAATAACACATAGGCTACTTTTCATCTTCATCATCACCGATTTTCATCACCACGCGGGTGAAACCACGGGGCGCAGCTAGTATATAATAGATCCATGTTTCGCCACCAACTCTCCTGATGGTAAGCGACGGTGTGGCCGAGGATGAAACACGTTGATCTAGAAAAAATCTATTCACTCTAGCCTTGAAGATGGAAAAAAGGAGGATGGCAGGCAGTATTGATTTATTTATTAGTATGCCTGATTGTACTTGAAGCGACGTAGAAGCGGAATGACACTAGAGATTCGTCAGATAAACAGTTTTGAAGTTTAACTTGTGTTCCCCTCTTTTTACGTCAAGGGTTAAAGAAAGGAATGACATGGAAATAGTTCAAGGGTAAGGGTTATTTAATTTAATGTGAAAACTTACTTCTATTTCGTCATGATCAGGATTTTCTGTGGATAACATTTCAACTGACGAGCCCATGGGTAACACTTCTCCGTCTTGTTCTTTAGGATTTCTGTAAAAAGATGATATCTTGCAACAATTATATGATTATTTACGGAATATTTAACGTGGTAAGGTTGTCAGTCTTCCCGTGTACATGGTGCATGTAACTGCGCCGAAATATCGGGAGCTCCTTCCACAACCTTACCACGGTAAATATCCCGTAAATAATCATATAACTGTAGTGAACAACCGTGATAGTTTAAAACAGTGTTTTATCTTGCAACATGGTACTAATAGTACTAGTAGGTAACTTTAGTCCACTGCTGGACTTAGGCTATCCCCAAAAGAGCGATTGGGCCATATCAGTTGCGGGTTGATGGATTCACATACGTCAATGAATGTCTTCTCCGTACGTATGCAGATTTCCTTACGATGTTTTCCTTCACCGAAAAAACAGCGGTATTAAAATCCGTACATAAACTCCAAAGAGCAGGCCCGGGATTCGAACCCGCGATCTCACGCTTTCAAGTCTAGCGGTCTTTAACCGACTTCCAAAAAGGAGGAGTCTCAATTCGACTTTTTTTTGTTACCTCAGAACTTTCGACTGGGTGAAACGATTTTGATGATTATTTTTTTATTTGAAAGCTGGTGCTGCCCGTGTGGTCACATTTAAATTTGGTCCAGTTCTAACATTTTTATACTGTTTTTTTTACGATTATTTTTGCCATTGAAATCCTATGATTACAGCTTTTGACCACGAGCCTTAGGTCTACCTCTTAACGCGGGTTCCAAACAGCGCTGTGCGACAAATCACGCAAACGTGAACCTTAACGCACCGAGATACGGTTTGCGCTCATCGCATCGCATCGCTTAAAACAGGTAGACGTAAGGCCCCTGAACTATATACAGTTGCTTGCCTATATCTGTGCATCCTGAGCACATGTTCTGATATCATGTTATCATGGTCTGCGTCAGCCAGGTCCAGCATCACAAACAGCAAGTCGAATCTTGAGAGCAGCGAGTCTTGCAGACCAATGTTCTCCATCGGTGTCTTATACTGGTCATACTGTAAGACAAAACTTTATTTGGTCATAATGTAAGACAAAACTTTATTTGGTCATAATGTAAGACAAAACTTTATTTGGTCATAATGTAAGTATGTGTGTGTGCATGTGTGTGTGGGATATCCAGTTTTTCCCATTTATTTTGGTAATTATAAAAAATCGCTCTAAATATTAACCTCGCAAAATGACCAAAGCGCATTTTTTTTAAAGAAGACGTAATTTTGTATCTTAAAATAACATCAAATGCGCGAGCGAGTTCGCTGCGCCCGGCATTCTTACCCTTAACCATCGAGCATTTATCGAAACGTGTATCCTGCATTGGAAATGCATGCAGGTCACATGGTTGTTGTTTGAACTACATATCTACATTGTACTTTTGTACTTTATCAACCTAGATATAACTGACTGCCCCGGTGGCTCTGTTGTTAGTGAACCTGCCTTCTGCGCTTGAAGACGTGGGTTCGATTCCCACTTAGGCGAAACATTCATGTGATAAACATTGTGTTTGTTCTATGTCTGGGTGTTAATATCTAATTAAGTATGAATTTAAAAATATGTATATATATGTATATCAGTCTCTGGCTGCCATATTATAAGCTTTGCTTAGTTTGGGGCCAGATGACCGTGCAAAAATGTCCCAAATATTTAACTGGTAACTCACTCGTCCATAGACAGGGTTAGCGGCGGCCAGAACTGAGCATCGAGCGTTCAATGTGGCGTGTACTCCAGCCTTGGCGATGGTGACGCGCCCTTGTTCCATCACCTCATGTATAGCGGTGCGGTCGATGTCAGACATTTTGTCGAATTCGTCGATACAGACGACGCCGCGGTCGGCTAGCACCATCGCGCCGGCTTCTAACCTAGATAACATGATAAATAAATAAATATCTGAGATATTATTGCACAAACGGTCATCAGCTTTCAAATAAAAAAAGAATCATCAAAATCGGTTTACCCATTCGAAAGTTCTGAGGTAACACACAAATAAAGTCGAACCTCCTCTTTTTTGAAGTCGGTTAAATTAGTAAATTAGTAAAACATAAAATTTGATGACATAATATTAAAACATTAAAAAAACACATCAGTCATAGGACTGCACGTCAGATGTGAAAACGTATTTTATTTTACATGGAAAACAAACAGCTGCTTACAACTTACAACACGGTAGATATATGATGAATAGTTACACAAAAGCCAAAAAGAAGTTTTCACTAATACAAACTAAAATAGTGTAAATGCCCCGTTGCACACCAACTTAGGCCTAGTTAGATGGATAAAATTTGAACGGTAAGTAAGATAGTTGATAAGTAGTAAAAATATATTAAGTTAAATTAACAGAAATAAAAAAAGAACAGATAATACCGAAATTACGATTATAAAGCCTCATACAAATTCACTGGTTATTTTTATTTTTAAGTTTTATTTCTTTTGCTATTTTATTTATAGTTAGTAGTAATTCACCTATTCTACAAGAGATGGCCCTGTTTTAAAATATACAGCGTGACGATGACGCGAGTTACGTGATTTTTATTCACTCAAAAAGTGCTCCACGCGCCTAAAGAAGTTTTTACTTCAAAAAAAGCGAATCTTTGAGTCGGCAGGCTGACTTGGTAATTAATGGGCTATATTTGTTATGTTACCTGCGGTCGCCAGTCTCCGGGTCGGTGGTGACGGCGGCGGTGAGACCGACACCCGAGGAGCCGCGCCCGGTGGTGGTGATGGCTCGCGGAGCCGTCTGCAGCACGTAGCGGAGCAGCTGGGACTTGGCTACTGATGGATCACCAATCAGGAGGACGTTTATATCTCTGTGGGCCAGAAATATGATAATCACTATCGTTAGAGAAGAGAAGGAGTCATATTATATTAAGACTAGTGCTGTTGCCCGCGACTTCGTATGCTTAGGTTTTCATATAAACTTTCAACCCTTTTTTCCTCCCTTAATCCGGCCCTTGCGCAAAATAACATAGCCTATACTTCAATCTGGTCATAGCTAAGCATATTCGTGAAAACCGCATTTAAATCCGTCCAGTGGTTTAGGAGATGTGCATGGACAAAAAAACAAAAATTCTAATAACTGTTTTAATGTGTTTGTCTGCTTATTTTAAGACACCCTGGTTTTTTTTTATATCTCGCATTTAGTTTTTTTTTATTATGTCTTCATATTTATAGATGAAGATAGATATATAGTATACTTGTAATGTATTTGGCTGTATATACTCGTATCTGGTTGAGGTGTAATTCTCTGGCAAAATCAGCAATTACAAGGTTACTGGCAATCTGCTGTGTATAATGCATATTAGAGTATTAGACATAATTATAATATAAACATAATTTATTGTAGGGCAATAATAAATCCATCTGTTTTAGTGTGGTTCTTTTTAATGTCATAGGTGGCAGCAGACGGGCCGCCTGATGGTAAGCGATCACCGTCGACTATGGATACCTGCAACACCAGGGACATCACATATACTCGTATATTGCCAACCCTTAGACTCTGTTAACAGCCCTTTAGCTTTAGCTACTCGGAAATAGCTTAGCTAGCTAGAAGGTGGATAGTGCCAAGACTGTGCAATGATCTACCAGCGGAGTCCGAGGGACAGTTTAGGGCCAGAATTGGATATAAGGTTGCATTGAGGAAGTTGCTGTTGGATAGAATGACTTAGCAGAGAAATTTTAGTAGTTGATATTTGTTCTGTCCAACAGTGACTTTTGTAATTCGATTTTTCTGAATTCAATTTTGGTGTTGAATTGTTGCTCGGATTCTTTCTTTTGTTGCGGCCTCTTGGCACTGTCCATTCCTAGTGTTCCAATGATGACCTGTTTCTGTAGTGTTAGTGTTAGCATGTATTTTGTTCAATTAGTAAAGGCACTTTCCTTAAAAAGAAAATTAAAAAAATGTTCCGACTCAATACTGCAATGTTGTAATGAGAGTAGATATCTGCCTACAAACTGGTACGCAGTTTGGCAGAGTTGTATATACATAGCATGTATTTTATACACTGAGATAAATAATAATAAAAAAAAAAAAAAAAAATGCCGCAGGAGACGCTAATTTCACAAATTGCAGGTGAGAGGCGAAAAAGAACGCGTAAAACTCACTGTATGCGATTTCCACCGATCTATGATACTTATGAGGAAGAACTTTCAGGTGGTGACGGCTGGTGCAATGATAAAACCGCGCCAAATTCTGCCTTTAGCATTAGCTAACTAACTCTCTAAAAAGGGTAAAACGTTCTAGAGGTGTGTTACCTCATTGGCGTAGGTAGGTATGAGATCTACTCGTACAAAGTCGCGTAAACCGCATCATCGCTTAATATCAGGCGAGTTGGCAGTCAAACGTAAGAGTATTCCTAAATTTAAAAAAATTGATTAATTTCACTTTACATACCCTCTCAACCTGGTACCATTGGGCAATATCTTCTCCATACCACCCAGCAGAAGACACAATATCGCTTTCTTGATATAATCATGTCCGTGTATAGACGGGGCTAGAGACTTGCTCAGCACCTCAAATATGTCCTTGTTGGATCTATTCGCTAGCCTCTTGCAAAGCTTTACATCCTCTAATGTAATGTTCATGTTGAACTCTTTGTTGATTTGGGTTACGTTGTTTGCTATCAGGATTGTCCTGCAATTTTATATGTATAAGGATGGGTATGTAATTAGGTAATTTTATAAGATATAGGTGCACCCCAGGGCTTCACCTGCGTGGACAATCCCTCAGGAACTGTAGTTACATAATAATGACAATAACCCATTCGACAATAATTTGTGTTCTTTAGATATAAGGTGGTTTTTATGTATTTAGTGTTGAATAAATTGATTTTCTTTCTTTCTTACATTTTTCCAGTATAAAAAGTATCTTGTGTCACTACAATTATCTATATGCAAAAAAACTTGCAGTTCCGTTGATCTATATTGCTGCGTAAAAGGGAAACAACTAAAGGTAAAAGGGAACTCTTTCAGATCATACCAATATTATCAATGCGAAAGTGTTTGGATTAATATCAATGTTAAAAAGAGCCATGACACAATGCTGGTCCATTATTGCTTTACACAAATGAGGCTCTAATAACAAATCACTTTCTGTACAGATATACTACTAGTATAAACAGCAACAGTCAAAACAGAATTTCTTAAAGAATAGCTAAGAGTACCCTCAATCAAGTCACCTTGCAAACAAACAAAAAAAAAAAAAAACGGTTCAGCCTTTTGGGAACTATGATGCCACAAGCAGACATTGATACACACAGTAAACTTGTTTCGTCCTTTTGCATCTAGGGCCTTACTTAAAAACGTTATTCAAGTTGATCTATGTTTTAAAATGCTCTCTGAACTTCTCGCTGACGGCAATCGTCACACGCGAAAACAAGACGGAGCATATTTAAGCGTATGTCAACTTGAGTAACGTTTTTAAGTAAGACTCCTAGGGTTTAAAAAAATTGCATTATACAGTTTAACTAATGAAAACTATGACAAATATTTTTTTATTAGTTCAATAGGAAAGCTTATATCTATAACTTTACATTGTCTATACCAGCTATTTAAATTGTATTTTTTTTTCTATTTCCTTGGCAGTGTTATATTTTATTGTTGCCAAACCACATACCTGAATGTCCCTGCAGTGAAGCTCCCCTGCTTATTAGGGAGACATCTGTAATTCCCCACAACCTGCACCCTGTCTCCGGGCTTGCATTTGTCCACAAGATCGTCATCACAAATGACGTCCACACTCCGAGGCAGCTGGCCAGCCGGTGCTCGCTCCGGCATCTCTTGCACTGTGATGGTCTGGTGGTCTCGGTAACGGGATAGCCCGAATTCTGTCTCTAGGGCATTGCCTTCATCATCCTGACACAAATAAATATTTTTGTAATCAAGCCTGCATTATCAATATCTATAATGTTGCCATGGTTGGTTGTCCAGCTGCAAAATGGTGTGACAATAGAGAGATAGATATATAACTCTTTATTGTTAACACTAGAAATGACATACATAAGACAAAAAACTAGTGAAACAATTGGCTGCCTTATCGCTTTAAGCGATCTCTTCCAGACAAACTAACAATACAATAACAATATTGACAATATTCAGGATGTCCATTTTCTTGAAAATCAGGGAAGCAAATGTTTGTCGGGGATTGTCAGGGAAAAACGTCAGCTCAGATTACTTCTCCCTGATGTTTTTTTTTCTTCTAAGGATAAGAAATATAAGTGTTAAAAATAAAAAAGGGATCTATCATAATACTGGATATGGAATATGATTGTTTACCTTTGTAGGATACACAGCGTTGGATGGGAAAGCTTCAAAAGAAGTCAGGTCTGTGTACTTCCTTTCCATGACCTTTTTAGTGGCAGGACAGTAGTGGACACTGCGAACTACCTTCGGTCTCACTAAGGACACCCTGGTCACTATGCCTTCAACGCATATTAAGTTGCCCAGGTACCTGAAACAAGCTTGTTATTTTTTTATTCAGGCCTGCGACCATAATGCCACGTTTCTCCCTTATTGGCCTTTCTTTGCACTGTCGAACAATATGAACCCCACATCAGGTATTTTGTGTTTTGAGGTCGGCCGTCAATATTGTCGGCAGCTGGTGGGTGGCAGTAGCTCGGGGGTTGAAGTCTGGCTACGTGACCTTCGTTTGGAAACAAATGGGTAGTCAGCTGGCCAGGAATGCTGGTGTCCAGAACTTCTGCACGTGGGTGCAGTGAATACGGAGTGACGACAGCGCGCGCCGGTCCGCTCCGGTCGCGCGGCAATGATGGTGCTGCTAGGCGGCACTGTTCGCGGAGGTGGGGGGGTCTCAACGCACGAAGCAGAGAATCAACCTTACCACATTTATCTGTATGTTATGAGTTGAAGTAATAAACTCACCTTGATGTCAAACTCCGGGGGGTGACATGCTTATTGCCAAAACTACCAGAGAAAGCGACATAGAACTCCTCTTGCTCTTTAGCATACGTTGGATCTATCGAAGAGACGTATTCTTTTAACGCTTTCTGGAATGCTATTTGTTCTTCAAAGGCCGTTTCGAGCAAGTTCTTAGCACGCTCAGGATTTTTTCGTCTAAGATCATTTACATTTACAACCAATCGCTGTGATTGATCGGCTATCATCTGTTTAACTTTTTCCATGTATATGCCTTGGTCTTCCTAAAAATTATAAATATAATGAAATGGTACTATGTATTATTATAAGTTCGGCGATTATGAATAGGTTATGTTCGATTATAAGTTACCTCGTCGTCCAAAAACTCCAAGTATTCTCTCTGCAGATCTCGGAGGCGTTGATCAAAGTCTCCATCTTCCATTTTAATCAGCTTTTTAGATACTTCTTTTCTTGATTTTACAACTAAAAATAAACTAAAAACACAACCAAACAACTACTTTATCTGACATTAGAATTATTATTTTTAATTTGACAGAAGCCGGTTTTGGCGCCAAATAATGATTGAACTAGTGAAGTGCAACAGTTTGAGTGCGAACGAGGTTTAATTCGATGTTAATTAAACCTCGTTGACGTGGTCGCATGTGGGCAAGTGATTTAACGCGGTGAAACCATGGTGAAACATGTATTGTAGACAACGAGTCAGCCATCAAGCTGGCACTTAAACCACCATACGAATTCCACAACAGGGCTGTCCATTCCTTAGGAAATAAAGGCCAACTTTTTGGAGTTAACGCGCCGCGTTACGAGCGCGTTTGCCCGTGCGGAATAAGGGTCTTGAAAAGCATATCAAATTACGTGATTTCTTTATTCGAGAAGCCTTAGCTGATGGGAACATGGTGATTGCAAAGACCATTGTTTTGACCATCATTGCAAAGTCACTTGACGCATCTGTCTGTCTGTATGTATATCCAATAACTCCTTCTAAATGCTTCTAAACTACGCAACGGATTTTGATGTGGTTTTCACGATCAGTTAGATAATTTTTCACGGAAGGTTTATATAATTATATAATAAAACTTACACCCGTGTGAAGCAGGGGCGGGTTGCTAGTGAATAATAAAATTAAAATCGAACCGAAAGTATCGATTTTTTGTCACTAGGTACTTACGAGGAAAAAGAACTAACCAATAAAAAGATCGCTTTTATCGACACATTTCTGGAAATATACGTTCCAGTAACGTAAAGGATTGCTTTAAATTGTATAGCGTTATTAGTTATCTCCTTCTTTCCAATAAAATATAACTGAACCAACGTGATAGATATTTTTGTTTTATGTTATTAATCTTAAGAATGTCATTATGGTTATTGTTAAAAATTAAGTTATTTCGTTGTGTCTAATCTTCTGTTTTCTTTCATATTATAATTTAATTACAAAATAATTAAACAAATCAGTTTAGTTAAATATACAAATAAGCGTATACTCAATGTTATAAACCGATACAGCTCAAAATTCACGATGTCTGAGACGAATGATAATTCTAACCAAAATGTTCAATCCCCGTCTTCTGAAGCAAAGGAAAACGACAAAGAGAATCGGCCGAAACTGAAATTATTGGCCTTCCACGGATACCGACAGAACGGTACAGTATTCAGGGGAAAAATAGGATCATTCCGTAAGGCTGTGGCGAAGTATGCGCAGCTCACTTTCATATCAGCTCCTCACAAAGTTGTTAGTGAAGATGGCTCGTCTGATGAAGGTAGGAATCATACCGTTCAATACTCCTTTTGCCATAGCTTGCCAAGCGAAGGCGAGTATAATCGTGTAGACAACTAATTTGCCTAGGCCTGCCATTGCTTGTCGCTTGCCTAGCTGGCCGATTGTAGGTAACGCAAACGTGTATATGGTGTATACGACTCGTTGGCGTATCTTGTCAGCTCTTGGGATCGCTCGCCACGGCTCGTCTCATTTCGGATCAGTATATCTGTGCTCAATGAGTTATTATTTATATTATATTAGCCTGTATCGTCCCACTGCAGGGCAAAGGCCTTCCTTCCCTCCTTACACTCGTGGTCTTCCAATTTACTTCCACTTTGCACTTCCAGTGAGTTGTAACAGGTAAAAATATCTTAGCCTGTGCTGATTACATTACACACACACACAGAAGAAACTTAACATAAAACTGGGGTGAGAGGACTCCAATAAAAGGGTAATTCCTGACAAGTATACATACTTATCATGAATTACCCGTTTATTCGTGAAACGTAATACACATTATAGTTAGCGAGTAAGAAATTTAATACTGCCTATCACCTCTGGTAACGATAGCTCATAGGTAAGACGGACAGACAGACAGCGTAGGCTTAGTAATAGGGTCCTGTTTCTATCCTATTTCCATTTGCTTATTTGCTATGGCAACTGCAATGATAATCATGAATTTGATCACTTTTGCTAGGGTTTTGACAGTAAGAATGTAGCTGGTACCTAATATACTTCAGTGTTTTTTTTATTATTCACTTATTACAATGTTATTTTAGTTTTCAGAGCAAATAAATGATTGGGCCAAGTTTAGTGACTTGTTATGTGTAATTTATGTTTGAAATTAGTTTTGACTCAAAAGACGCATCATAAGTACATGGATAAATCTGATTTTTCATGGTTACAGATGCAAGATCTTGGTGGTTTAACGCAGAAGACAATACATTCAGTGGCAAATGCCTGGGTGGGCCGGCGCTAGGGTTCAAAGATACTCTTGAACTGGTAGATAAAATTGTGAAGGAACATGGCCCGTTTGACGGTTTCATGGGCTTCTCACAAGGGGCCTGCCTTGTGGGTCTTTTAGCTGCTATGCAACAAAAAGGATGTGAGTATACCTTGAAAAGTATGAAACTGTGACCTCCTGACCTCTAAAATATTCACTACCACTAGACCATTTTTTTAAATTTTTTATTTATGGACAAAATCGATCCAGCCCTTTACTCTATGTTTTTTTTGTTTTTAGCGAAAACAAAAATTAATTTTATGTAAAAAAAGAAAATAAAACACATAATTCGGGAAATTTAGATAACATCATCATCATTAATTTAATTATTATTTTTTCGGGATTTTTTTACATTGAGTAAATCTGGAGAAAAAAATCGAGATTTCACCATTTTGGACTTGGCATATTGTATAAATCAACAAAAGTATGGACATTACAAAACGGTTCTTCTTCCTATTATTAATATTAACTAGCTGCAGCCCGCGGTTTCATCTGCGTGGATTACTCCTTAATCTATGATCGGCGAAAGTCCCGTCAAAATTGAACCTGCCGTTTTGGAATCCATAAATACACACACCGATTTTTATTATTATTAATTGAGGTTTTTTTACCCTCATACAAAATGACCGATTGTGTGATCCATGTATGTCCATTTCATGAGGACACATTTTTTTCTCTAATTCAGCAAAGTTGTGTTTTACAAGCTGTTCATTTTGATGAATAGATCAATACTTTTAAGTATTACTGCCTCTATGTTGCACATTCCATAAATAATTAATTATAGTTTTGTTTCAGATTTACCATATACATTCAAATTTGCTATAATGGCATCAGGGTTCAAATCAGGAAGTTTGGTACACAAGAGCTTCTATGATGAGGAGATAACATTACCTTCATTACATGTCTATGGTGAAAGTGATTCAATCATACCCAAAGGTCAGAAACCTAAGCATTTGGTGATAGCTGATAACTGAAAAAAAGTGGAAAGTGCTTGTTGGAAAGTAACAAGTCAACCTTTTTTTCACTTATCAAGTCCTTGATTCAAAACTAAGCTGAAAACAGGTCATTGTACTATCATTATAAACATTTACTTATATAATTATTCTGAATGCAGGCCGCTTCCAACCGGCCCTTTTGGAAATCGATGGGGGAGGCCTATGTCCAGCAGTAGACGACCTATGGCTGAAATAATGATGATGGTATAATTATTAATGGAATATATTTACCGTAATATGGTAAAAAAGAGGGTACATTGTCTGCACCTAACTTTTTTTTTTTTTTTCCAACCACCAGCATTCTTCAGTCTTCGTGGGGATAGGTTATAACATAACTTTTACTATGTGACTAACAATGAATTAAAGAAAAAAATCTGCTGTGCCATAGAAAGCTTTTATTCAACCCTAATAAATAATATATGGAACAGCAGATTTTTTTTGTTATTTTACCGTTGGTTCAACAGTAGAAGTTGTTCATAATTATGAGTAGTTACTATGACCTCCTTTTTGGTTCAGTACCACCACTGATCCATGTAACCTTGTGTACACTCACAACTATAAGAAAGGCTCGAAAGACTGAGAGAATAACTCATCATTAGCAGTCTATCATGTTCCCACGGCTGTATCACAACAAGCCTTCTCTCAGGGCAGAGGACCAAGCTGGGTGCCGTCAGATTGTAAAGATTGCCATGCTACCGCACGGCCATCAACGCTCCTGTACACTTGTTTTTATGGTACAAAGACCAAAAGCATGAAATAACTCCTTGTGCTTTGTTGCAGAAATGAGCGAGTCCCTTATAAACTTGTTTATAAAGCCTGTGGTGGCCGAACACACTGGAGGGCATTATGTTGCCTGCTCAGGCACTATTAAGGATGCATACCAAGATTTTCTCCACGACAGATATCAGGACTTTGTTGATGACGGTGTGGCTGAAGATAGGAGTAACTCTGTAGATGAGAGGAGAAACTCATAGTAAATTTATATTTACAAGATAAGTGTAAGACTAAAATAATGTGTATGTTGGAAATTGGACGAGCAAAGAATAAATTACAGTTGTCCAATTTATCTTATCTTTTTTTTTACACCTTAATTATTTACAGGATATTTAATATATCAAATTTTGAATGCATTCACTTTGCTCCCATCCTAATGTTTTGAGGACTTTTGGCGTCAATATGAAAATAATTATTAATATAAAAAACCGTTTTCATCAGAACTGGACCAAATTGATATGGGAAGCGCCATCTTTCAAATAAAAAAAGAATCATCAAAATCGGTTCTTCCAGTCAAAAGTAGTGAGGTAACAAACATTTTAAAAAAACATTCGAATTTGATAACCTCCTCCTTTTTGGAAGTCGGTTAAAAATCATGTCATTTTGTATTTATTATTTTCCCAAACTTGTGCATTTTCGAGTGTTGGATTATTATTTACGTATTCAGTGTTTGTTAACATGCTCAAGTTTAGGCAAGTTAAGTAAATCTAGTATTTTCGTGTTGATTCTAAAACTCCTTAAATCTACACTTCTACATTATTATTATAAAGAGAATAAGAAGGAAAAGGGGAGGGAATAGGATTTTAGTAAAATTTCTATTTTTGGATGTTTGTAACAAATTAACTCAAAAACGAATGAACCGATTTTAAAAATTCTTTCACCATTAGAATCGTATATTATTCCTGAGTAACATAAATTATATTTAAAAAAAAACTCCACCCGTGCCACAGACCCGTGCGAAGCCGGGACGGACCACGGAGGTCCGTCCCGGCTTCGCACGGGTGGAGTTATGCACAATAAAAGTTTATTCTATTCATACACAAGACGGTATGACCTTAATGGCTCTAGCGTAGTCCATAGGACGACTGAAAATATATATATATATATAAATCATATTTTGTAAGTCAATGTCAGATTCAAATTAGCTGTCACTTACCTGTCATAACAAAAGAAACCGGAAAATTCTGAAACCGGAAAATTCTAGGTTATGTTGTTGTACATGCTTCGTTATACTGCATAAACAGTTAATATTTTGTGTTATTTCATGGGGAAATAGATCCAATGATGCGGCGACGTTATTTATTGTGGTTCGCGCACGAACATTTAGACTTTCGCCATGCTGTAAGTACTCAAATACTATATTTTAAGTTCACCTAGTTTTCTGATTTTATTGTCTTTTAACTATATTCCATCGTTAATTTTGCAGGAAATGCAAAGCATTTTATCTCTTTTAAACATTCCAATCAAATATATCGAGAAACCTTGCCTGGACAAGCCGTATTGGATAGTTGAGTTACCCTCTGAAGAATGTGCCAAGAATATTGCATCTAGGTCTGTTTTATTGAAAAACTGTATAGAACTGTGGTCAAAAGCAAAATCAGTAGATCAATTACATAAAAACCTACAGAAATCATTACTAAATAACACTAGCAAGTGGACAGAAGTTCAAGAATCACAACAAATTAATTCAGAAAAGAGCGACTTACAAATTTGTCCGAAAGAGTTAATTGAAAACTGCTGTTCTGCAAAAACAACATTCAAAGTAGAAGTTGAGACTTTCTGCAAGCATTTTTCTATGAAGGAAAAGGTAGAAAAGATTGAGGTAAGTTGTACTTGAAACATTTTAAGTTCATTTGACTTTACTAGGAACTAGTAGCGCCTCACAGTTTCACCTGCTATCCAACAAAGACTTTACAATATTTTAAAATAAATGTGTCCAGAGACTCCATCCCAAATTTAATTGAAATCTGTTCAGCCGTTTGGGAGTTGAGTGGAAACAAACACTAGGAATGTGTCATTTGCGAGCAAACAAATAAAATACATATAACGGGTCATGATCTCTGCGCGATTGATTCGTTCACTGGAACGTTTGAACGTTTTCGTTTGTTCCATCAAACCATTTTCGAAAGATTGACGGCGATGTATGCGTCGCAGTTTGCAGCGAACAGAAAGTGCTGAACGAGCGGCTGCACAGCGTAAAAAATTTTCATCCCGCATTCTTCCTTATTGCGTCCACAACGCGCAAGAGCATACAAAAGCTATAACACATCCTTATTAAAAAACAAAAACCTTTTAATGTATGTATGATTTAATTTGTTTTCAGACATTCAGTTATTTACCTCTAGAAGGAAGGATAAAGCTAAAGAATCCAGATATCATTCTGGCTTATATAGAATTCTATGGAGTGGATCCAAACAATGTTCCTGATGAACCCAATGATGTCTTCTTTGGCAAATGGGTATGATTTATGTATAAATAGGTACCCAATGATGTTATTCTGTAGCTATGAGCATTTCTCTAAGACAGAAACATTGCTGTTTTTCTGTGCGTGTATTGTCCTAGCAGCATAACTCCATTCATCATCATGCCTTTGATAACCTGCTAGACAGAAGCAGGTGTTTGATTATGCTATTTACCTTATTTTTTGTGCCATAGGTGGCAAATAAGCAGGCTGGCTGCCTGATAATAAGCAGTCACCGTCAGCTATGGATACTTGTTACACCAGAGGCATTTCAAATACGTTGCCGACCCTTTATGACTCTATTAACTCACTTTTTGTAGAACCCCATGTTGTGAGTCCTCGGGCCCTTGCCTATCGCCTCCAGTCTAATATCATTGGACCATCTTATATTGGTTAGGCAAGCATTTCGTCAACCTTGTCTGGCCCACCACTCCGTTAAAGTACACCAGCTGCCCTCGACATTTCGGATGCCATTGTAACTGTTTTGTAACCCTTAATGTAAGATTTTTTCTCTTTTCTCGTTACCCCTTACAAACTAATAACCATTAAGAGCCCTCTTACATTTTTAAAAAAGTAATAAAAAACTGAATTTTTGGATATATTTATTTGTCGCCTATTGTTTGTTGTTATTGGCATAGCTATTGAATTATTTTAGTTAAGGCTACTATTTTTCTTATTGTAATTTCTTTCCGTGCATAAAAGACAGAAGTCAGTGTTAAAAGACTAGATATCAGTTTTATTGTAATGTATTTGTTAACCTGTTTTTGTTGTCTTTTAATAAAGAGTTATCTTACTCTTCTAGGTAGCAGATGGCCAGAGAGATCTGATCCATGCCCACTCTCTGAAGAAACGCGGTTTCATTGGGAATACAAGCATGGATGCACAACTTGCTATAGTAATGGCGAACCAGGCACAAGTCAAACAAGCTGACGTAATATTGGATCCTTTTGTAGGGTCGGGGTCTTTGTTCATTCCTGCTGCACATTTTGGTGGTTAGTTGTAGCTTATATCTCATTCTTTTCAGAAATCAGAAAAGTTTATTTTGTGACAATGAAAAAACAATAAAACAAGAAATATTAATGTAGAAGTAGGTAAACAGGTACATTGTCACAAAAACCGACCCCAACTCAGCATGTTTCTGGTTGTACACAACCAGCGCTGGTATTTATATTTTCACTTGAATGTCTTGCTATCCATCAGAATTTCACAATCCTAAATCTGTCAAGGCAACAGCATATATAGCAACCGCTGATAGCAACAATCCCAAATACATAGACCTGAAAAACATTACTCTTCTTTGGCAGTCGGTTAAAACTAGTATTAATAGGCGAATCATTTTAGAAGGGTTACTTCTTACCATTGATTTACATAATAAAATTATTTATAGCATTACAAATAAGAACATTAAAATAATAAAAACAAACAAACATACTCACATAATATAGGTCGGGGAAAAAGTTTCTTCGTATTTTTTAAACAAATTCAAGACATATTTTTTTCAAGTTTAATTACATTTAATTATAAAATATATGTGCCATTTTGTTCGATAACTTGTTGCCATCTTGTAGGTAGTGACATGATCCCGTTGCTGTAGAATTTTTGGGACTTCTTATCAAAAAAATGCAACAAGTAGTTTTGACAGTCCTCTCTTGATGTTAATCTAACACTACCCAAAGAATTCTGAAGAGATCGAAACAGGTGGAAATCTGAGGGTGCAAGGTCAGGGCTATATGGTGGATGCATTAACACTTCCCAACCAAGCTCTCTAAATTTTTGCTGAGTGGCCAAAGATGTGTGCGGTCTGGCGTTATCATGATGAAAGACCACACTCTTTCTGTTGATCAATTCCGGCCGTTTTTTCTCAATTTCTTGTTTGAGTCTCATCTGCTGTTGGCAGTAGAGATCCGAATCGATGGTTTTGCCCGGCGGTAAAAGCTCATAATGAACGATGCCCTGCCAATCCCACCATACACACAGCATCACCTTATTACGTGTTAATCCGGGTTTCGCTACAGTCTGTGGTGCTTCACTGCCCTTTGACCATGATCGTTTGCGCACATTCTTGTCGTAGGTGATCCATTTTTCATCACCAGTGATCAATCTTTTCAAAAACGGTTCGGTTTCGTTACGTTTCAATAGAGAGTCGCAAATGAGTACACGATTCATTTGGTTTCTTTCAGTGAGCTTGTGTGGCACCCAAATATCGAGTTTTTTTGTATACCCAGTTTTTTTCAAATGGGTCAAAACTGTTTTGTGGTCAATCCCCAGTTCTTCAGCTACGTCGTAACTATTAATATGCCGATCTTGGTCCACTTTTTCAGAAATGGCATCTACTTTATCCGTAACAGGGCGACCAGAGCGAGCTGCATCTTTGACATCAAAATTCCCGGACTGAAAACGCTTGAACCAACATTGTGCTACTCTTGATGACACTGCATTAGGTCCATAAACGTCACAAATTTTTTTCGCGGCTTGTGTCGCAGTTTTCCCTTTTTTGTAATAAAATTTCACAATATATCGAATTTCTTCGTTAGATTCACTCATTTTATCAAACAAAAAAACAATTGAAAAATGGCGGGAAATTGCTTTTTACTTTTTGTATTCCTTTTTTAAAATGTCATATTTTTAATGGTATCAAAACCAGCCAGATACAAACAGTACAACGGATGAGATTTTTACTACAACCTTATACATACAAAATACGAAAAGACTTTTTCCCCGACCTATTATAATACATATATCCAAAAGAACTTACCCTACTTCTTGGGCAGGCAGTCAGGGAAAAAGTGTCCTGACTTTACCTATTAATTTAGACAGTTTATAAATACTGATAAACAAATTAAAATCTATAACAATGTCTTAATTAGCTTGCTACGAATCGTACTAGTATTATAAATACAGACAAGCGAAACGGATAGGGTTTTTTATTTTTATCCCAGAAAAATGTACGGTTACTGAGAAAATAGCAGCGTTTTACCTGAAATAAAACGCATATTAAAATACTTACCTAACTGGAAGCTTTATATTGAGAGAGAGCATTACTATTTCCGTCGGTTTACCAGCGTTTGACGTCCTTTTTATCCTATTCTAACCGGAACTCGGCAGGTGGCGCCACCGTAGCAGCTGCGCGCCATTTTATTTTCTTGAAATACTGCGCGCTCTTTGGAATCATTGGCTCAGTTTCCACCAGGCAGAAATTAAAGTGTAAGCTTCCAGTTAGGTAAGTATTTTAATATGCGTTTTATTTCAGGTAAAACGCTGCTATTAAATAACTTGACCGTAACTGGAAGCTTTATATTGAGAGCCTGTTTGTTTTCGCCTGGTGGCGCCACCTATAGTAGGGATTTTTTATTATAATGTTAAATTTTAATCATAAAATCTAACGCCAATGTGAGTCTTGTTAATAAATATATATACTTGAGGTCCTCAAGCAATTGCTTTATTGTATGATTACGATAAGTGAATTAATAATGATTAATAATTAATTAGTGAATAAACGAATAAATAGTAACGGCATTACTATAAATGTAAATGTTTTCCCAGTACAGGGGCCTTACGACTAACTCTTAACGCGGACTTGAATTAGCCCTGAAACAGCGCAGTTCGCAAAATCACGTAAACATGAACCTTAAAGCGCCGAGATATGGTTTGCGAGCGCGCAACATTTCTAATCACTTAACCAGAATCTCTTAAATCAGGTAGTCGTAAGACCACCCACAGATTTGATTTAAGTAACTGTATCGAGAAATAACACCGTTATTAATCTTGGGCATAAAGCAAGTTATCGTGGTTATTCGGATAGAAAAGCAAAAGTTATCGACGTTGGTAAAAACATACACATCAATATTTTAGTTATTAAGTAATAAAACTAGAAACAATGCAATTGTTTTCCCTGATCAACTGACTGTAAAAATTGTTAGTCACATAATGTTTTTATACATCAATACACATACACGTCACATTGCATGACATGTTGACATTTGACATAATTATGTCATTAGGTTATTCTTCACATAATTTATGAAACATTTTTTCTGATTAACAGATATCTCATAGCAAGATGTTGTCTACCGAAACAGTTTCGTTGTTGACTCATAGGTATGACCAATCATTTATAGGAAAAAACTGAAGCCAGCTTCTTTCCTAATAGTTTTTACCTAACATGCTATCACTGTGCTGAGGTAGCAAATTCTCTGACTTGACCGTTTGTTGTATACAACGTTATCGATCATGTGGATTAGTCACATTTCCGACAACACTGAATCTTAATCTTTTTATCATTATCTGAACAGAGTTGAGTTATAAATATATCGGTCTATTCTTAATTCATTATCTTAGCTACAACATTTTTATTCAGCGAGAGTCTTTTCAGTTGGTACAAAAAGAATTTGTTTGATATAAGTAATAGGTAACTATTAGAATATAGATAAAGAAATTATACATTGCGAGGTTAACTGACTTGATGTTTCAGACTTGCAATGAAATGAGATGAGAGCGCTCATTCTTCTTGTAATATCATAATAATTAATGAATGCGCTAAGGACCAGTACAATTTATGGTTATTTTAGCGAGTAAAATCCATTATTCGTAATTTTAGAAAAACTTACGGCAATGTTTATGTTCACTTATTTGGTTTACCCTTACGTTGCTAAACTTCGAGAATTATGTTCTTGACTTTCGGATTTGTGTCCGGGCGACGTGTGAACATGACGTATGACAGTTTATTATGTGGTTAAAGATATTTACTATTCTCATAAGGAAATACATTTCACTTACAACTTAAATATAAAATAAATATTGTTGTCGTCGTACATTAGAGGGTAGGTAAAACTATATTTTCAATATCGGGCGGTCTGTTCGCTAAACACGGCCAGCACGGCGTGGGCGGCGACCAGTCACACACGGGCTTGCTAAATGTAAACATGATGTGGATCGAGCGTGCCTGGAAGTGGCTGAGCGTACTTTGCACATGGTTTAGAATGAACGGAGCATAATGCGTCACGAAATACTGAGTGCGCGTGCAATAGTGCTTGACAATCTTTTATTTCATCATAGTAAATCACTACATAGTATAAAACAAAGTCGCTTCCCTCTGTCTGTCCCTACGTATGCTTAGATCCTTAAAACTACGCAACGGATTTTGATGCCATTTTCACTGTCAGGTAGATAATTTTTCACGGAAAGTTTATATATATAATAAAAAATATACCCGTGTGAAGCCGGGGCGTGTCGCTAGTATATACATGAACTGTATATACTGTATATTACATGAACTGTAGTGAACAATGCTACCACTGTGATTACCCATTTTGCAACTAACCACTATTTTCTAACTAAGCCAGCAGCTAGTGCAATGTAGATATTGTGCCAGAGACCATTGCAACAAATAAGCTAAGTTTGATCCCCGTCTGCTCGGAAGTTCTTCGGTGGTAATAAAAAGGTTTTGAGTCAATTACCGTTTCAGCAGCTAGACTCGTTAAGAATTTTGTGTTTCCATTACAGTGCAAAAACATTCTCATTGTGGAACAACAAATATAACAATATTTAGGAGCCCTACTAATCTTTGTAACTTTGTCTTTATTCTAGGCTGGAGTATATTTCAAAATTTAAGGTTTACCCTATTTTCACATTGCATTGTATGCGTTCATCGTGAACGTACGATTTATTGTATTAAATGTGGCGGCGGGCACACAATATATATCAGCGGGTGCAACAGCGACTGGGCCACACACCCACTTTTTAAATTTAAATTATTCTAGACTTCACTCACGCAATTGAGCTGAATATTTTAGTTTATATATTCAACCACACTTGGTAGATTTTATCAAGGAGTGAACATGCGTATGCGGCTTCTCCTTGAATTGAATAAAATATACCTACAGTTTAGAAATATAATATAAACATTTTCGAACTGTAGAAATACACATTCGATAGTATAATTAACAATAAGTACATTGAGCGGCTTAATTGCCTAAGCTAATCTCTTTTAGCTTGCCGTGGCTGTCAACGTTTTTATTACATTTGGGCTACCCAATTTGTAAGAATTGAATTGGTTTTTGGGGCTCTGTTTAACTGAGTAACAGATACATTGTCTTGGCTATAAATGAGAAAAAACAATAAATGATTTACCTTTTAAGCTAGTACGCTCCTTGAGAACGCATTATTGGACATCAAACAGTCCAAGTAGGGGTAAAAATAGCTTGAAAATTCCTTTCATAATAATATTCTTGATATTACAAGAAGATTAATTATAATGGCACTTAAATTTACTGGTGCTCCCATTGCCTTCCATTGTTGGATAGCAAAACCTATCTCAGTTTTTAGCTGACCTTAATGCCCACACCTTGGGGTGGCGATTACGAGTATTTGTGCCAATGAGCGACAAAATGACAATACGAAAAGGTCTTGCCTGTAGTAACATAATTATTTTCTATGTATATGAATACTATTCATACTAGGCGGTACATACGCTTCGCGGAGATTGAGAATCTTCGTTGTGCGTCCTAAAATTCACTTTATTTCATAATTTTGTTGTGAAAGTACCATTTTCCATTAGTCTCTGAAATGAATTGTGTTCAAAAAGACAGGCACATAATGAAATGGCGGCTTCTTACTAGCATGCGCGTACATGCTGTATTTATTGCTGAATTCAATACAATAGAAGTGAAACAGAATTAACGATTGACAGGCTTCAGAGAAACCTAAAATACTTATAACATGGTCGCGAGCCGCTGTTGTGAAACTACCCTTTCCATTACAATAGTGAAATGAATGTTGCATCGATTGCTCGATTCAATAAAAGATGGTAGTTTACAACACAATATACACCCCGCGAGGGTAGTTTGTTAACAACACACGAGTGCATGTGTATCAATTTCCTAATTCAATGTAAGGTTGCAGTTTACAGCAGGACATTCACCCCGCGAGGGTGGTTTCATGGTTTGCTATAAGCTCATAAATGCAAATGTATCGATTGCTTGCTTCATGCAAGATGGTAGTGAGCAATTTGTCATTTACCCCATCAAGGTGCGATTGCCTTGTGCAACGTAAGATTATTGTTTGCAAAATAATTTGAGTTTACAACACAATAGACACCCCGCGAGGGTGGTTTGTTAACATCACATGAGTGCATGTGTATCAGTTTCCTAATTCAATGTAAGATTGCAGTCTACAACATGACATTCACCCCGTGAGAGTGATATTGCATGGTTCAACGTAAGATTGACGTTGCAAAATAATTTTCACACTGTGTGGGGTGGTTTATTACAAGCATGCAAGTGCATGTTGTTACGATTGTATTACTAAATCGATTAAAAACTGAAAATACTTGTAATATCATTGCTTGTGTAAAGATTTTCACAAAAAGAAGCAAGTTAGCACGTAAAGGAACCGTTGGCTTTGAACATCTCTTTGCACCACGCGAGAGGCGTTGGTTAGTATAGTTTTTATTGTAATAATACGTATCTTACAAAATGTTTGTCATGACAACAGCAGTTACGAATGTCTTTATAACAAAAACGTTTTACTTAAGTATTCGAAAATGCCACAGTAGCATACGATTTTTCAGCGTACTTGCTAGGTGATAAGGTCTCATGTTTTTCCCTTATCGTTTGTTTGTAGTCTGTGAAACGGAGTATATTATATCTCACGTCAGACTAAGAGTTACACCTAGACGCTGAACACAAGTATGGTCTTAAACTTTTCTGAAATAAAACTTAAATTAACTTATAGTAGGTGTATCAAATAAATTTTTCATTTTTCAATGTTCATACTCGAGTTATTTGTATGACTCGTAGTCTTAAATGATTGATACACTGTTACCATACATTATCAAAATGGTTCGAGTAAAAATGTTTGCAGAACTCACCCATTTCCTCCAATAGTTTCGCCATCCATGTTTGGCTGGCAACAGCACGTCTTGAGGTCGAGACGTTCTTACTAATTACTGGAAAGAAAGCCATGTTAGATGGGAAATATACTTATTTAAAAATTCTTCGACGTTATTAACACTGGTATAAGGCTTGATAGCCTTTTAGCTAAATTTCAAATATAAATCGAACGGCAAAAGCCGTTAAAAAGAAATATTACAATTTTACACAAAATAAATTTTTAAGTGGGTACAGCATAAAATTCAATTTATACTTATTATATTATTAGTTAGATAATACTACACCACTTTTTATTGTAATATTGCGTATCACTTGCAACACGAGTAGAGCCCAGCTAGGGCTGCTACGGAGATGTTGCTTCGACGAAAATTGAAACGCCAATGATTCCAAAGAGCGCGCATTATTTCAAGAAAATAAAATGGCGCGCAGCTGCTACGGTGGCGCCACCTGCCGAGTTCCGGTTACAATAGGATAAAAAGGACGTCAAACGCTGGTAAACCGACGGAAATAGTAATGCTCTCTCTCAATATAAAGCTTCCAGTTACGGTCAAGTTATTTAATGTACATGTGAGTGAAACTTAGGGGCGTAGCTAGTGTGGACTAAATGCACAGATTACCTTCATTTAGTTAAGTTTTGATTTGGTCATTTTTGAGGGTTGACCCGATAATCACAGCCCAATATATTAGCTTAGTACCATAGTCATGAAAACAACATGTAATGTTAAATATGTATCCTATTTTACTATTATTTTAAATATAAAGAAGCTCATTTTCATTTGCAGCATATGTTTGGGGCTCTGATATAGATTTCATGATGCTACACGCCAGAACAAGGCCCACTCGAGTTGGACAAAAGGTAACAATGTATGTATTGTACGTGACTTCGTACTATGCCATGCATTACAAATTATTATTATTGAATGGCAAAAAAAATTACACTGCTGAATGATATTAATGGACAATTTTCATAAATAATTATCAATTTACAAAAACCGACCTCAAAATGAGTAAATACGCAATTTTGTTGACCTGCAGGGCTAACATGCGCACTGCGACAAAATTCTGTCGACTTTTTTTATCGCCAAAGCGAGACAGAAGTATATGAAACCGTAGGCACCTTGTTGCGTTCTCGCTCAACACTGTAACGACAAAATGTTGTCGCGGTGCGCATGCTAGCCATGCTGGATGTCATATTTATTTCCAGTTATTTTGATTAAAAACCAAATTGGATCTGGGTATTTCCTAAAACTGCGACCAGAACCACCGGAGGATGGGCAGCAGCGTCCTATTAGTTTAGTGCACAGTGAACGTATTGCGATCCACAAGCCGCCTATCCAGCGTGGGGATTATGGCAACACTCCTCTCCAAGAGGAAGTTCTTTGTTCAGCAGTGGACTTTTAATGGCTGATGATGTGTAAACCAAATTACGGAACCGGTTTTGATGGAATTTATATGGGGCCTATCTTAAAGTCCTTTACAATATTTTTTTCCATATCGGTTTATAAATGACGGAGTTCTGACTAGTTCGGAGGAAACAAACATTGAAAAAAAAAAAAATTGGACCCAATTGAGAACCTTCTCCTTTTTTTAAGTCGGTTAAAAACTCTATTTTTTTACAGACTTCCAAAAAGGAGGTTCTCAATTCGACTATTTTTTTCTACCCCAGAACTTTCGCCTGGGTGAACCGATTTTGATGATTCTTTTTTTATTTGAAAGCTGATGCTTCCCGTGTGGTCCCATTTCAATTGGGTCCAGTTCTGACATTTTGATAATTATTGTGCGTAGGTTCGAACTGCAGAAGAGAGCATACGCAGCAATATGAAGCAGTATGGCTCCGAGAGCAGGTATCTGGATGTGATAGTCGGCGACTTCTCTCTGCCCAACTGGAGAGAGGGGATCAAGTTCGATGCTATAGTTACTGACCGTGAGTCTATTTTGCAATCTTCTTGTAGCATTTCCATGAATATAATCTACCTACCTATACAGTCCAACCACCGGCATCTGGTTGATTAATTTCCGCATCTAGACATTTGCTGTCGTGCACGTTTGTTAATACTATTTGGGCCATACTTAAAAACGTTACTCAAGTTGATCTATGTTTTAAAATGCTCTCTCAACTTCTCGCTGACGGCAATCGTCACCGCGAAAACAAGACTGAGCATATTTAAGCGTATGTCAACTCGAGTAACGTTTTTAAGTAAGGCCCTTACAGTGTAAACTCTATATAGCGACACTGGATTTAACGATAAACTCTCTAAACCGTCGAAATTACTTTATTGGTTTACTTTGTTGTTCATACAACGATTCACTTTATGTAGCATCACGCTCACTCTCATTAACGACAATAATTAAGTCATTTTCACTACATAGTATAAAACAAAGGCGCTTCCCGCTATTTGTCCCTATATATGCTTAGATCTTTAAAACTAAGCAACGGATTTTGATGCGGTTCTTTTTAATAGATAGAGTGATTCAAGTGGAAGGTTTATATGTATAATACATACATAATATAGCAAAGAAACACTGTAAATTTTAGAGGTTTTTAACGTGATGTCGTAAACAGCATTGCACCCGTGCGAAGCCGGGGTGGGTCGCTAGTTAAACAATTAACAGTACTTTCGAACACCTCGATTCAGTATTTACCTCGGCTTAGCCTATATTATGCATTGTCTATATGTTATCATATTCTTTCAAACTAACTACTAGTAATTACATTATAATAGTAAAATAATATTGATTTTTCTTCTCTCCATTTAATGACAACACTCAATAACGTCATAAAATGCACAGTCTCTTAAGTATCGCTATATAGAGTTGACACTATATGTAATATGTATCTATAATCAACATACGTAGAGAATGCATGGCATAAGCCTATATAGCGACCTGTAGAATAGGCAAGGCTGCACAACAATGGAAGGACATGGAACATGCTCTACTTAATCTATCAAAATACTTTTCAGCCCCATATGGAGTTCGCGAGCCAACAGAAAAGATCGGAATAGAGAAAGAGAACTACATGTTAGCAGAAAAGCACCTCTCGACCCATGTGCCTTCGAAAGTGGAGTATAGTCTTACGCACCTTTACAGCGATCTACTGAACTTCGCAGCTAGGCATCTGGAGCTGGGAAGGCGGTTGGTCTGCTGGTATCCTCTAATCAGGTGAGCGTAGAGCCTGTGACAATGTTTAATAGCCGTATCAGACGGCGGTCCGTGGTACATAAATCTGTTACGGCTTTTAGATCTCTTCTAATTCTAAGTAAGGGGATATGATCTGCACTGACGTCCCGCTTGGAGTATTTTCTGCATGTTCCCCTACCAGCATACTCATACCAATCTAGTTCCTTAAAAAAACGAAACATGGCCTTGGGTCGCTACATTACAGTACCACTCTTATTTTGTTGGATTTTAGATTTCTTGCATGTGTGAGGTATGCTAAAATGTATACTTTACATGTCGAAATGTTCTTTTAGTAATATAGGGTACTTAGGTAAATAAACAGTTGTGTCACCGACTTGGTCTTTCATTGCGTCGCTCCGCCACATAATTCTTAATATTTAACAGCGTGAAGATGGCAAAGTTTACAATATCAGATTATGTTGAACTCGAATCATCAGATTGCTTTGGTAGAGCTCCCACAAAAACTATACAATGTATTTTAAAAACGTGCTGTTCTTTATCAATTTACAGCTTTACTAACCACAATGGATCGGTGACCGTGTATGAGTTTTGTGTAAGGTTATGTTTTTTGTATGTATGTTACAGTTTTACATCAAAATGGTGAACCTAAGGAACTACTGTTACTTTTTAGGGTTCCGTACCCAAAGGGTGTAAAGGGGACCCTATTACTAAGCCTACGCTGTCCGTCTGTCTGTCCTATCTTTTAACTGCTGTAATCTTTTGAACCATAATTAACTAAGAAATGAAAAAGTCAGAAAGTAATAATTAATGGATTAAAAATACACGTAACAAATGTATTTTGGTTTTCGCTCTAGTGTAAAAATGGTAATACGTACGTCAAACTTGGTTTCTTATTTAATCTGCTGTAACATTACATATTCTGTGAAAATTTCAACTGGCTATCTATTACGGTTCGAAAGATACAGCTATTAAAAGGTAGGACGGATAGACAGATAGCATATTTTCACGTTCTGATCGTTTCCAGGGCAGAATACCGCGAAGACCACCTGCCTTCCCACCCGTGCCTAAAGCTGATCGCCAACTCAGAGCAAGTACTGTCCAAGCTGACGTCACGGAGACTGCTGACCTACGAGAAGGTCCACAATGAAGTGCCTAACATGCCTGTGAATCCTAACGCTAGCACACATAACTTTAGGTAGGAACACAGCATCAACACTGGACACTTTCTTTTTTAAATCATCATCAGCCAGAAGACGTCCACTGCTGAACATAGGCCTACGCCTTTATCCTCCACACTGACCGAGAGCCTGCCATCTGCATCCACTGGATGCCTGTGACTGTCACGATGTCGTCGGTCCATCTAGCTAGTGTGAGGCCTACCTACGCTGCGTCTTCCGGTTCGTGGTCTCCACCCAAGAACTTTTCTTCCCCATCAGTCATCAGTTCTTCAAGCGATGTGGCCTGCCCATTGCCACTTGCAAATTTTAATAGCTATGTCGGTGACTACTCGGCTACTCTGGTTCTTTGGCGAATATCCACGTTCCGGGTTCTATCGCGAAAAGAAACTCCGAGCATAGCTCTCTCCATTGCCCGTTGTGTGACTCTGAGTTTCTCCAAAAGGCCCACAGTTAAGGACCACGTAAAGGCCGGGGCGTTTAAAAAAAAATATCAAGATTATTTTCATTTTTATGACGGTATTAATTCTATTCAGGGTTTATTTGCATGTTCCTATTTTAAATGTTATATTATCCTAATATATATTTTGTTTCCTTTTAGGGAGAAATATTTTGCGGGTGAAATGCCACGCCAAGAAAGGAAGGAGAAGAAAGCAGAGGAAAAAGCGGCAAATTTAGCAATGAAGGCTAAGATTTACGGTGTCACATTATGAATATCTTGTAAATAATTATGTAAATAAAATTAAACATTTTGGAATTAAACATTAACGGATTTCATCCTGTGGAAACATTATGTTTCGATTTGTTTCCTTTTATTGAAGTTGCCCACTTAAAATTCATAAAATAACCGGACGCATGTTATTGAAGTAAACATAACTAATTTATTATAAATAAATACCTTATCGCTTTAAAATAACAACTTGGAATAATATACTTAAAAATAATACAGTTTCTTCCATTCCATATATAAAGATATGCCTAAAATTGGGCATCAGAATAACTCTTCACTCTTGTTTGACATAACAACCCCTTAGCGACTACAATACGAATTTGTCTATTGGTTTCGTTCAAAGCTATTTAGTCAGATATAGCAAGAGCTAGCATCATCTGCGACAAAGGAGCTGTACCCTCATCCTTTTGCCGCTTAGTAGCGCGTGTCTGGGCCCACTGGCTCAGTTTCCACACATCCTTCCGCTTGTTCGCGTTTCCACTTGACTTGTAGTGGTTAAGCAAACTGTTTGTTGTCTGGAATTAAATATTTTAGAAACATATTAGACCTGTGTGAATATTTCGCTACCTAGTATCGGGTATAAATATGTATAAAAATAATACAATGTCACCCTGGCTGATCCCGGTGACATAATCTGGACAAGTATCGAAGGCGTACGCCGCACTAAAAAGCATGGTGCCGCACGCCTTCGCAGATTGCCCGAACTATATACAATGTCGGACTATTCCGGGTCAGGTTATTTTTATAATCAAAAACTTACCAAAAATAAGCCGAGAAGCGCACGCATATTGTCCGGGTTGAGTTTCAATGCTTGGCAGTAGTATGACTTGGCAAGCTCCAAGTTCTCCACACCTCCCTGGAATTAAAACATGAAATTTGAAAGGAAATAAATTCATTGAATTTATTAAATGTCCCAGATATTTAATAAATTCAATGAAACTACTTCTGGGATTTAAAAAAAAGCACGTTGTACTAGTGGTAATAATCTAGGTATGTGATGGTAATAATACTATGTTACCGTATAGAAATGCGCAAGTAAATTTGTGTTGTTTAATTTCTGATAACACTAGTCACGCTGTCACACAAAACACGGGCACTGTATGGGTATAGACGCGCCATACGTGAAGCTTCATGTATGTATGTCAACCAGTTATCTGCACAAGTACTTAAGTACTACTTTATATTTAGCTCTCACAGTACTAGTCATGCTGCCACACCTGATGCAGTTAAAAATTTAGCCAACAAAGAACCTAGCATGTTTCCAGATCAGCTGCTTGCACATACCATGGTGTACCGTATGTCGGCCAGTCTCTGCTGCAGCAAGTGGTTATGAGGCTGGTGAAGGAGTAACTCTTCAGCGCAAAAGGCAGCGCGTGTGTACTCCTGGCTCTGTAGGTATAGTTCACACAGTTCCTGCCACGCTTCCACATCTGACATGAACCTGGAATGATGGGATTATATTTAATTAGTTTTTTTTACCTATACTATCACAAGTGTCACACTCCTGGGCAAAGGTCTCCCCCATTTCCTTCCAGACAGTGTGAACACCTGCCAGATTTGACTATTCTATTTGGAACGCGTCGAGGTCATCGCGCCTTCGTCAGGCACCTACTGCTTGATCCTCTGGGCCCATCTATCAGTGTACTTAGTATAGATTTATGATTGTTCATTAACATGCAAACAGCAGTTTCAAAAGAAGAACGTCTGCATCTTCTTATGAGAATATTACACCAGTCGCCAAGAGGAGAAAAACAATGCTAGACCGAGATTGATGCGCTCTTTGGTTATTGAAGACAATTTTATTACCATTTGTAATATTTCTATCAGGCGAGTTGGAGGAAACTCGCCTGAACGTAGACCTACTTTAAATTAAAAAAACAGACACTTTGGGTTGCTGCACAGAGAAATAAATCTATTACGATACGACATGCAGATGGATGTTTTATAATGAAAAAAATATGCGCCATATGTTTAAATCCCAACTACGCAAATTGAATAGATTTAAAAGCTAAAGCAGTAAGTTGATTTTAAAATCGAATCGAGTGACGTATCAAACGAGCGCCCCTTCCCCCACTTGCTACAATACTTCACGGTGCGCTCAAAGCGAGTTGCGCCGTATGATTGATACAAGGTACCACTGAGTTGGTACCATTGGAAAAGTTCATTCGCCCCATCTTTACTACATAGTTCAATGAATAAAGCTTACTTTTTGAGATAGTCAACTAGCTCTCTAATAGCTTCAGCAGTTTGTCCTTGCGCCTTCAGTATGGCTACGCGACGTTTCCGAGCCGCCGAGTTGGTCTCGTCGGCCTTGATTATACTATCCAGCACTTGCAGAGCTTCGTCGTATCTGAAATAAGATTAAGTAATACAGGGTTATTGATAAATTACAGTCCAGTCGCTGGGAGAAAGAGCTTCTGACAGCTGCAGTAGCATTGTAAAAATATGAATGATAACATTTTCTTTTAACCGACTCAAAAAATTTAGAGTTTCGTTATTAGTTTTTTTATGTTTCACATCATACACATCAACAGCCAATTAACGTCCACTGTTGGACAAGGCCTCCCTCATAGAGAGGGGGGGTGTTGCCATAATCCCCACGCTTGTTGCCTTGTTTGTTACCTCAGAACTCCGTCATAAAAATATTTGAAAGGATACACTTTCACTTTTAACAGTATGGCAGGCACACCGACGAAATTCTAAATGCCGCGGGTGTAAGCGAAACACTCCCTAAGCTTAGTATTATACTATTTAAACACATTTGCAGTGCCATAACTATCTATATACACTATAGCTTCTGCGCCCTTGAAAACAAAAATTGGCCCTGGTCTGGTCATTTCCCTTAAACTTGTTGTTTTTGTTTTTTAGAATTTAACAAACCAGCAATGTAAACCATACCCTGCATGTACGCCGCGTAGGCCATTCCTTCACCTCTAGAACCAGCTGATATTTTATTTGTAATACGTTGCGAACTTTTTTTTTATAATGACTATTTTTTGTGGTATCATAATTATCAGCAACATCACCAGTCTTTGTTTTCAAGACTGTTCCCCTTACACCCTATGTATAAACTTTAAATTAGCTATGACTGACTTTTCCTCTGCCTCCAGCAGTGCCGCCTTGTATCGCATCACTCTGAGACTGCCAGGGAACTCCTTGGACAGAATAGAGATGCACGCATATGCCACACCGTATGTGTGGCAGTCTAATGCTGCATAAATTATTTGTTCCAGCACCAAATGCTCTGAAATAATACGGGAAATGTTTAATTGTACACCTTTAATAATTACAGCACATCAAAATGTCTTCACCAATTAAAAATAGAGTACGCTTACTCTAGCCTCCTTACTCGTATTAGTATTTTATGGAGTGGAGACGAGATGTGGATTTCCACCAATGTTATTGGTTGATTACATCTGCACCCCATCGTGTGGAAAACGCACCCTAAGGCAGAAGCACAGCAAACGGTACTGTCTTGTTTTCCAGCAGTGTTTTTATTTCGAAATACTTTTTGTATGTGTAAACACTACAATGAACACTAATTTGGTTTAGACGTACCTACTTCATAGTCATAAAAGCCTGCTGTACTTGGGTAATGGGTAGCGTAAATGCTATAGTAGCATGTTAGATTACTATGCTAGTTCACTCAACTGTTTACTGTACCTGTGTACTATAGACTATAGGCATTTAATGGTTATACCCATCTATTTAGAAAAAAAAATAGTCTTGGTTACTCACTCTCATTGCCCAGTTTATCGAGGTCCTCACTCAGCACTGCAGCCCACAGTTCCATTATATCGTCGCTTCTTCTTTCATTGCTCTCTCTCCACTGACGAAGCCGGTCTTTTGCTTCTGCATCCATAAAAATTATTACTTTCATGGGGTGCTTCTAGTTAATGTGTGCAAGAACCAAGAACTGCAAGATTTGAAGACGAACTTACCGCTATAGCTTATTTCTTCGTAATTAAATGACATGGTTGTATTCTGGACTATTGGTTGTTTTCTCTTTTCAAGCTTAGTGTAAACAGTAATGGATTGTAAGTTTAAATTTTGGAAAAACACAAACAGAAATCAAAAATCTAAATCAAAGTTCTTTATTCTCGAAGCCACACCACACCACACAGATTACAAATACCTATTTAAATATTATGACATTGACATATGATAAGTGATAAAAATTGACAATGTCAAAATACTTTGACTGGCACAGAGTAATAATTTAAAACTTTCTATAGCCTGTGGAAGTATAGCACGCGCAAGTTCGTTCTACGCATAAATTGTTCTATACAGTTAGCTCGTGCAATAAAAAATGTACAGAAACTATAGTCAGAAAATCGTTATTGACGTGTGTAATGGAACACAAAAGTTTTGTGTGTGAACGTGAGCGAGACGTCTGCAATATGTCTGACTATTTGGAAATATTTTTAGAAGTAGAATAACGTAGAATACCTTTAATTATCGGACCAGAATTCTCATTATGCCATGGACTATACATAACTTAACTAAAATAAGAATTGGTAAGTCCCGTTGTAACCATTGTGGTTATTATATTTAGTTCCTACCATTCTTCATTGTACATAATGCTCGACTTTTTTATGTCTCAATGGCCTTTATCCGAGGGTTTTGTTTTCTTTTGTCCTCTGTTTGCGAGTTGAACAAGTTTACAGAATTCGATGTTCGCATACTGTTACTGTATATTTAATTTTATATGTTTTGTCCTACAGATCGATAAGAAGGCGACTTACAACGAAGATTGTGTTGTTGTGGGTCAACAGAGAGGCTTTCGTGTGAATAGTAAATATGCGCGTCACGGACATTGTTCGGACAGGCACTTCTCACTAAGTGCGAGCTCCGTGACGAGCCTTTTCTGATATAATCGGAGAGGAAGGTCACCCAACCAGTGTAAAAGACCTCGCGGGTGTAGTGACGTGAACATGGATCAGCTGGTGCAGTGCCCCGTGTGCACGCTGTTTCTCCACAATGGCATGTCTCTCGAGTCCCATCTGGACACGCACCCCAAAGACCAAGTCATAAAAGCGCTATGCAGTATAGCAAACAAAAACAACAGCTGTGGTAGCAGTAGAACGTCAACCCCAGCTAACTCTGAAAGATCTTACAGGAGTAGGTCTCAGACCCCCGCCGCCGAGGATAATGGACCCTGGAATGGTGCTCATAGAAATCCGGACCATGACCGCTACTGGACCAGAACACCAAGCGGGGCATCAAGCAGGCCACCAAGCACCGTTAGAACACCGAGTAGAACCCCGAGCCGGACCCTGAGCAGGACTCCAAAATCCACTTCATCAGCTAACATTTCCCGAAATTGCACGCCGGACATCAGGATGGTAGATAATATAACTTATGAAACCACGACGGTTAGCAGTTTATCTCAGCACTCGAACAACTCCCGCACAAATCTTGTCAATCCATCCCCTTCGTCCTTGAAAGCCGACAAAATGCAGCAAACATACCCACCAATATCAGACTATGAACAGAAGTACATGTTCTACCCAGAACAGCAAGAAGACAGGGAAATCAAATATTCTCGCAGTGCTGAGTACAATTCCATGGATCTTAATAATGAGTTTTCTAACAATGTGCCAATAGTGGGAGGTCCCGGTGTCAAGTTACAACCCAATGTGATGCCAAACGTGACGAGAAAAAGAAATGAGCCCGTGAAACTGATGCCGAAACCAAGTAATTTATTGAATATAGTCAAAAACAACGTCGGTGGTATGCAATACATGGCCCAAGGAGTGAAGCCTATGCACGTCATGGTAGGTCCCTCTGCACCCACTTTTGTTCAGAAGAATGTGCAAAACAGTATGATGGTGAGTGGTGCATTGCCAAGCTCCCAAGTCCACCGAGATGGCAAGGTCACTCCTTTAGTTCAAAATCACTTCAACCAGCTAAGTTCCAGTACATTCACTCCAGGGACTACGGTAGTTACTCAGAACTCCCAATATTTCTATCAGGAAATGGTGCAGAACATCCATGATCCAAAGAGTTTTATTCCCAGCATACCAGCAGTGTTTACAAGTCAAGAGAATGTCACAAATGTCGCTCAAACTAGCTCGATATACCAGAATGTGATGCTTGTGGATCAGTATGGCAACACTTCGTGCATGTACACTCCGCCACAACAGATGATACCCAAACAGACTGTCCCTCAACTGTTCACTGATGTGAGTGTGCTTCCATCTAATGCACAGAAACAAGGTCTTTCTATGGCTGATCCGAGCAAAACTTTGGTTATTGAAGTGGGTCCCATTGTTCCTACTGCAAGAGTCAGTTCCTGTAATAATACAGGTAATAACATGCTGTCACGGCCACCTCGACAAACTTCAGCAATTGTTTCTAATTTCACTCTACCAAAAGCTGAGGCTCCAAATATTACAATTACTGAAAAGTTCGACAGCCAGAGTGAAGCCCCAGGTATCATTAGGGGTCTTAAAATTCTAAGCAATATAAAGGTTGAAGTTCCAGTACAACATAACAAAAATATGATAAACACTGTGATGGACCTGACGGGGTCTAGTGATCGAGATTACCCGGTCAGGTCAGCGACGCCAGAGAAGATCTTGCCTGATATAGAAAACCATGAACAGAAGTCTTCCCACGATTTCTCGCAGCCCTCGACGAGTCGAGGTGAAAGTTCAAGAGATAGCTCTCTCTCCTTTGCAGAGCTGAAAAAGATTGCAAGTCCTACCTCAAACAAAGACTCTAGCAAAAATAATAGTGTAGATAATAAAATAGATATGGAATTCAGCGACAGCTGTCCAGTGCCAGATCTAATATGTAACGAGAAGCCTTCCATATCACCGATCAGCGAGCTGTCGGAGAGTGGAGACAACTCCACCGATCGCACTGCGATGTCTCCAAAGCCTGAAAATAGTAAAATTAGTAATGAATTAGATAGTAAAGAAAAGAAAATCCAATCACCAATAAAGCCATTTAGGAGTACTCCACTAAGACTGAATAACATTTTCGTGAAGAAAAGTAAGAAAATTTTGCAGATAAAAAGTTTAAAACCTATATCTGATAGTGGATCGAGCAGACAGGACAACGAGCCGATGCCATGCTCTTCCACAGGGCCAGTCAGCTTCACCAATCAAGTTCAAAAGACAGAAAATAAAAAGTCTATTTTGAAAACAATTTCAATAGAAGAAATCAAAGGAAAAGATGAAGTGGTGAGATTTGACACAAATCAAGTCGAGGACGCTGCTCAGTTCCCGAGTCCAGAAAAGTCTAATTCACCTCCGGAAGTTATTCACGTGAAAGAAGAATTTTCCTCAAGTAATGAGGGAACATTCAGCAACCAGGATCATCACGAAATGACTCCCTTAGATCCATTGCGGCCCTCTATCAATGTCGTTAGCTATGAGAACATGTCACCGAGAGACTTTGATGAGGAATCCAGCCACAGAGAACTTTTAGACTTGGAAGGTGCGAGTAAGACCAAACAGTTTGTCAATATGATAAACGAAAACTACTTTGGGGATAACATTTACGAGCACTATTTTACGCCGGATCGGGTAGAAGCTTTCGACGATAAAGGACCGACGGTGTTCAAAGACAATGCAAAAGAAGCATTTTCATGTAACATTTGGGGGGAGCCATCTACGAAAGAGAACGAGTTTGTGTTGCCCAATTTTATCCATGAAAGCTATAAGATTGCAGAGAGTGGAATGGATTATACAGAGGGGGAAAGAGACGAAGCACGTAGGGATGAGGAGAGGGAGCGGGATAGCAAGGCGGATTTGTTAAGCGAGAGTCGCAGTGATGGAGAGCCAACGTTAAACATTTGTGCTGACGAGCGCATGCCACCGCGCGGCGAGCTCAGCGGCCAGGAGAGCAACGGTGATATGGACTCCTCCTGGAATGGGGTAAGGCTTTATAAATATCGTTATTTGTTATTCTTTTTTGACTTCGTGGGACTTACGGCTTAACGCGGGCTCGATTTAGCGCTAAAACAGCGCAGTTCGGAAAATCACGCAAATCTTAACGCGCCGAGATACAGTTATCGGTCATGCAACTTTTCTCATCTAAACAGAATCGCTTAAAACAGGTAAGAATGGTAATAAGAAACCCGTGTGGTCCTGTGTTTGTCAGAATGTCAGCCTAGTTACTCAGAAACCATAAAATAAATTAGGCAGAAATATAGATAATGTTTAACCACACAATATAATGCTGCAAATATTATTATAAGTAAAAAATATTTAGTCCCATTCAGAAAATAAGGAGCTTCGATTTTAAAGCTGTACAATGTGATCAAATGGGTTGTTATACTAAAATTATTGATAGTGTTGCTTTATGCAATAAAAAGATTCAATGTATCAACTCTACCTTTTTTTAAATATTTTTTGAATAAAAAAAATAAGTCCTTTGTTGTTTTGCGTCATCTATACTTCTATAATAATATTATAAAGAGGAAAGATTTGTATTTTTGCATGTTTGTAACGAAATAACTCAAAAACTACTGAACCGATTTTAAAAATTCATTCACTGTTGGGAAGCTACGCTATCCCCGGGTGTCATAGGCTATATTATATTTTGTAGCGAGGCCGAAGGCTGAGCTTACGCCCGTGCGAAGCCAGGGCGGGCGGCTAGTCGTGAATAAATTTACTACAAACTCAAATGTCGGCTAATTTTTACGTTCCCACTCTGGCAGTCCGATAGAAAAATAGGAAGGAGGGAATTAAAAGGATTATAATGGGAATAATGCAGATCCGATTTCTTCATCATTTCAGCCATAGGACGTCTACTGCTGGACATAGGTCTCCCCATCGATTTCCAAAAGGGCCGGTTCGAAGCGGCCTGAATCCAGCTAGATCCGATTTACTCTCTCTGAAATTTATCTGATAAAAAACCGATAGACTTTGCCCCGATGCTTATGACTAAACTCTCATTATATTACTTTGATTTTAACCAGGTTGCCTTACCACCAGTAGTGGATCACCATATGGGAGGTACATTAAGTTGATATCTTGTAATTCGCAGGTGTATTCGGAAGCGACGCCGGCTGAGCCGTACGACCTGATGGCGCGCGAGAGTTGGGTCTCCGACGGATCTGAACTCGACGTCACCGACAAACGGGATAACTTGTGAGTTAACGTTATTTCTACCTTCTGTACTGCTTATTAGGGGTCCCATCTGATGCCACAGAAATCTGTTATGCTAGCTTTTGCACTGTTTTCCGCATTTTGAGCTTCGATCAAAAAAATACAAAGATGCCACAATGACGCGCTAATCGCAGCAAAACACAATCTGGCTGGACTCAATACGCAGCCAGATTGGATCCACAGTCACGCGATAATTGCACAAGCCGTAACAAACCGAAAAAGACGTCAAGTTGGCTGACGAACCACCGTCTGACCAGCGGGAGAGAAAGAGAAAATTGACTCTTTTTTTCTCGAAAGTTCCCACTTGCGATTTAGGCATAATCGCCGTCTCGCTTGCTCAACGTCGGTTCACGAGTTTTGAGGATGTTGTGCAAATCGAACAGACATTAGAGAACTAAGCCGTATATGTATAAATTTACGGTTGGTTTTGGTAAAATAGTTTTGTTTTCGAAGATTTTGAGGAACAATAAATAATACATTTTATACTAATTAGTAACAACCAACTTCACAGACATTTCAATAAATGGGAAAATCTCCTTAATTGTGAACTCTTGGAGGTGAAGTATTTTCTTCAAAATTAAATAGAACCACCCTTGCGATATTCAATAAAACAAAGCTTTTATGAAATTATTGATCTGGATGGTGCGACGATCAAAAAAACGCCAAACGCTGACAGTCTACTATTATCCATGGAGGAGTGCCGTTGTCCACCATCACCATCATCAAATCAGCTCGCTGTCACCACAATATTGTATTGTCATCGGAACTTGACAAGTGTGCCAAATTTCAGCTCAATCAAACACCAGAAAGTGGGTCAAATTTAACTTGCAAGATTTGATTACAGACAGACACCGGGACAGGTGAAACTAAAAAGCTTGTACAAAGTATGCAATTAAATCCAGTGGTTATTATCCCGTTAATGATCATATATCTGTGCGCGATTACAATGAGCAGTTTAAGCATATTGCTGCCTGCTTAGGGACTATTTTACCTTAGGGCTCTTATCCATTGATGTAAGGAAATAGTGGGAAGATACGGGACGAACTCTTTGACATGGACCGCAAAAATTAGGCTCACGGGCCTAATCGACATCAGTCACAATCGAACTGGCGTTTGAGATACACGTGAAGTACTTGTCAAAATGTTGTTTGTTTTGTTTGAACCGTACCAGGCCATATTTAATGGGTACAAAGGTTGGATGTCACGCGTCTTCCCCCTTATTGAAACAGTAATTGCTCTTACCCCTTTTATTGCAGAGACTATTCATAACTCATAATGTTTTCAGAGAGGAGATGGCAGTGTTCCCGCCTGCGCGTCACTACGCGTGCGGCTCCTGTGCCGCTACGTACCCTTCGATGAAGGAGCTGCGAGCGCATGGGAATCTGGCGCATGCGCCGTCCGCGCTTCCCTGCTCCTCCTACACACGGCTAACGACCGCCAACATCAAGAAAGAAGAGAAGATCGATGACAGCGGTCTGTCTTGTGCCAGTAAGTATGCTTGTTTAAGGCTGTATGTTTCCTCTCATACGTTAAGGTCCAGGATATAGTACGCCGCTAACGCGGTCTCGCGTTTGGTTGTTATTTTTAACCGACTTCCAAAATAGAGGAGGTTCACAATTCGGTTGTTTTTTTAAATGTTTGTTACCTCATTACTTTCGACTGGGTGAACTGATTTTGATGATCCTTTTTTATTTGAAAGCTGGTGCTTCCCGTGTGAATTTTTATGAAGTCGGTTTTTTAATATTGATAATGATTTTAGTGATTACTTGGAATGCTTGCTTTCCTAGAAGCCGCATTAAGGACTTTACAGCATCTAATCTTTTACTATGAAATTCCAGCAACCCTGATGAGTCTGGACTCCAAAGCTACCATCACGTCCACTATACTGCAAGTGTATGACACACTGGAGGAAAGCAAGCCTCGGCTGGACCTGCGAAGGCTGCTCAAGCAGGAGAAGCGCAAGCGCAGGTCGCGCAGGGACTTCGTCTGTCCCACTTGTAAAGTGGACCAGGTAATAAATCACTCATTATCGAAACTATAAAATAATAATATATAACGTTACATATTGACTGCCCCGGTGGCTCAGTTGGTAGTGACTAGTGAACCTACCTTCTGCGCTTGGGGGCGTGGGTTCAATTCCCAGGTAGGACAAACATTCATGTGATGAACATATTTGTCTTTGTTCTATGTCTCGGTGTTAATATCTATTTAAGTATGTATTTAAAAATATATATGTATGTATATCAGTCTCTGGCAGCCATATTACAAGCTTTGCTTAGTTTGGGGTCAGATGACCGTTTATGCAAAAATGTCCAAAATATTTGTTTATTTATGTAAGAAAATAACGAAAATATGATTTTAATAAATTGGGGAGCATTGGAAAAATTGCCAAATTGATAAGAGCAGTATGTACAGTATTCAGTAGCAGTATTTTATTTTACTTGGAAAACATACAGTGATAAATAACAAGATTACTTATGTTATATGATTATTTACGGGATATTTACCGTGGTAAGGTTGTGGAAGGAGGGTCTTCCCGTGAACATGGTGCATGTAACTGCGCCGAAATATCGGGAGCTCCTGCCACAACCTTACCACGGTAAATATCCCGTAAATAAACATATAACTTTAGTGAACAACCGTGATAGTTTAAAACAGTGTTTAGATTACTTATATATTAAATAATTAAACACCAAATTGTGTTTCAGTATGTACAGAACCTTAACTTTTACAGCTACAGGAAAACGATTTTAGAAGGTCACCTAAGAATTCGATATTTTGATTGGCTTAACAAATAAAATAGAATGTAATATATTTTTTAAACTAGATTTTAGATTTAGTAAAAAAAAAAACATAATCCGCCATCTTTGAGCGGCGGCCATGTTTAATTTTGTGTGATGTTACTCATTTGTAACCGACTTCCAAAAAGGAGGAGATATCAATTCGACTGTTTTTTTTTAATGATTGTTACCTCGTATCTTTTGACTGGGTAACCGATTTAGATGATTCCTTTTTTATTTGAAAGCTGGTGCTTCCCATGTGGTCCCATTACAATTTGGTTCTGTCATTTTTATGAAGTCTGTTTTTTTGTATTGATATATATTATAACGTTTTCTACTCTTCAAGCCATTTGATTAATATTAATTTGATACCTATATTAAGGACTTGGACAAAAATAGCCGCCATCTTATGTTGAATAGCGGGTGAAACCGCGGTGCGCTGTTAGTATGACGTAACTTATGTGATTGTCTCCACTTGCAGGTGACGGACGCTGCATTCAACTTGCACTTACGAACGCACCCGCTGGAGTGTCTCAAGTGCGGCAAGTGTTTCCACCGGCGCGCCAACCTCAACCTGCATCTGAAGACGCACCTCGGCATCAAGAATTACAAGTATGTTAATACCGCACAAACCCGCTACAAATAGGTTCATATTCATATTTTAAAAGACCAAAAAAAAACAAGAAAAACATACATTATTACAATGAAAATATTAACCCTGAAGGCTGACTTTATTGAATATTAATGATTGATTGAATGTATCGTTATTAGGGTCATTTGGAGGTCAAAATAAATAAAGACGTCGCCCTGCGTGTTTTTAAACCATCCAGGAACCCATTGCAATATTCACACAAAATTTCATCCAAATCGGTCCAGCCGTTTAAGAGGAGTTAGGTGGCAAACACACGTACAGAACATGATGAATGCCATGATGAACAATCCCATTGTCACGTAATCACAGTAATATTATAAATGCGAAAGTAACTCTGTCTGTCTGTTTGCTACATAATCACGGCTAAACGGCTTGACTGATCTCGATAAAATTTTGCGAGGCAGTGGTATGTATCATGAGGACAGACATAGGCAATTTTTTTCTGAAGAAATCGCGGACGAAGTCGCGGGTACAGCCAGTATCATATATGTGAAAGTTTGGATGGATGGATGTTTGTTACTCAATCACGCAGAAACGGCTGGATGGATTTGGATGAAATTTGGAATATACATTGCTTATGTCCTGGATTAACACAACTATTTTTCATCATCATCACCGATTTTCATCACCACGGGCCGCAGCTAGTAAGATATATAATTTTCTACATTGTATACAAATATAATTATCCAGATGCGAGATCTGCGAGAAACGGTTCCTGACCCGGCAGAAGTTATCGGAGCACCACAACATTCACACCGGCCGGGCGCCTGTCAAGTGTACCCTTTGTGACGATACCTTCCGACGGTACTCCAATATGGTGCAACACAGGTAATGTACTTCACATCCCCACAACTAATGTAACATGATCTTCGAAAATGTATACATAGAAGTCACAACGCGTAGAAAATTATAGTCAATAAACGTCCGCAGTGTCACATATAAACATAGCTGTATACAATTTATATCGAAACAAAATTATTTTACCAAAACCAACCGTATATTTATACATTTACGGCTCAGTTCTCTAATGTCTGTTCGATTTGCACAACATCGTCAAAACTCGTGAACCCTCGTTGAGCGAGCGAGACGGCGATTATGTCTGAATCGCAAGTGGGAACTTCTCTCCCGAGAGAAAGAGACAATTTTCTCTTTCTCTCCCGTTGGTCAGACGGTTGTTCGTCAGCCAAGTTGACGTGTCTGTTACGGCTCTTACGGAGTGTTACGGCTTGTGCAACTATCGCGTGACTGTGGATCCGATCTGGCTGCGTATTGAGTCCAGCCAGATTGAGTATTGCCGCGATTAGCGCGTCACAATGACGCACCTTTGTATATTTTTGATCGAAAGACATGATAAAGAAAAAGAAAGCAAATAAAATGATAGAAAAAACCTAAAACAATGTCTTACAAGTAAACGAAATTGTTTATTTAAAAAATTTGAACTCGGTTTTTTAAATTGATAATGATTGTGAATCTATATCAAAGTATGTAGGTATGTATGTATTGTATGTGTGTGTTGTGCGTTAGGAACCGTCACCACTACCACAAGCGCGCCGCGGTCCGCGACTACGTGTGCCAGTGCGGGCTGGTGCTCCACTCGCGCGCCAAGCTCGCCTGGCACCGCGAGACGCACGACCCGCGTCCGAAGGCCTGCATGCACTGTCCCGACAAGTTCGTGCACGCCGCCTCGCTCACCCGGCACATCCGCCGCAAGCACAACACCCTGTACATGACGGCGCCGTCTGTGTCGCGAGCTGAGAACGTACCCTGTCCCATTTGTAAACAGGTCAGTCAGCACTACTTATACACTACTTATTATCTATACATATAAATATACGTATAATAAAAGCGTAGAAATAAAAAACTGTAATTGCGAGATATCAAAAAAAATCATAATATATACACAGAGCGTCTTAAAATAAGCAGCTGAACACGTTAAGACAGTTTTCAGAATTTTGGTCTGTTTGTTTCTCCACGCACATCTAAACCACTGAAAGGATTTAAATGCTGCTCTCACGAATATGCTTAGTTATGACCAGATTGAAGTATAGGTTACTTGGTTATGTTATTTTGCGCAAGGGCCGGATTAAGGGGGGCAAATGGAAGTTGAAAGTTTTTGTAAAATCTGCGCGTACGAAGTTGCGGGCAACAGCTCGTTATTTATAAAAAGAGTGGCCAACAAGCATAGTTATTCAAATAATAATCCATATTTATAATGTATTTAATTATATATTTCACTAAGTATGTTCATTATTAAAATGGTTCTGGCTGTTTAAAAAACAAAAAACACGCTTTTAAATCGCTAATCCTGAAGATCCTGGTATTGCATTATTGCGTCCGTGATAAGTGCGTTCAATTTCAATTTAATTCGACATTTTGAAGTAGTTGGAAATCAAATTCAAAGATTTCGTTACATACATACATACCAAGCTAGTTAAAGTGTATTAATAAAACACCAGTCAACTAGCTTATTGTCCCTGACTCGATCTCTATTTCAGATCTACCTCCGCACGAACCTGCGCGCGCACCTCCTCACCCACAGCGGCAAGCGACCCTACTCCTGCGTCATATGCAACAAAGCCTTCACCACCAAATGGAACCTGAAACTCCACCGCTGGACCCACGTGTCCCGCTCCGCCAAACCGTTCAAATGTGCGCTCTGCAAAGGAGCTTTCATACGACGAACCGAGTACATCTCCCACATGAACTCTCACAAGTCCGTCCGTCCGTACACGTGCAACTACTGCGGCTGTCAGTTTATAAGGAAATACAACTGTCAACGTCACGTGAAGGAACACGAAACGGCGAAGAAGTACGTCTGTGAAGTAGCAGAGTGCGGTAAGTCGTTCCATAGGAGCTATTACTTGTCGGAGCATATGAAGGTGCACAGTGGAGCGCGCCCGTTCTCTTGTAATATTTGCGGGAAAACTTCAAGCAATAAGTCTAATCACAATAAACATGTAAAGATACACCACGCGAGAGAACCGGTCGCTACTGAAGCGTAGGGTATTTGGAGGGAAGTCATTTGCTCTTCGCTGATAGGAGATACACGTTACGAAGCAGATTCTAATTTACATTGTTTCATGTATTTTTTGTAAAAGTATCTGTTCTTATAGCCGTAAAGCCGGGTCCGCTGCGGCATGTTTTCGTGTTAGCTAACACACTAACATGTTACTGACACGAAAAGTGGATGTAGCTTTGGTGTTAGCTAACAGTTAGTGTGTTAGCTAACACGAAAACATGCTGCAGCGGACCCGGCTTAACAGACGTGTCGGACTTGGCTGACGAACCGCCGTCTGACCAAGTGCTCTCACTTGGTCAGACGGCGGTTCGTAAGAGTGAGATTATAATTTCCCTCTCTTTTTCTCTCGTTGGTTAAAGTGGTTGACGTCAGCCAAGTTGACGTGTCTGTTACGGCTCTTACATTGCATTTATTCAGTAATTCAAAGATTCAAACTATCTTATAACATAGTTCATTTAAAATCAAATTTTAGTGCATCTTCATGGACTCAGGAGTTCGTGCCTTTTGTCAACTACAACTAATCTTGTATATACATATTTACATAAAATCAATTGCTGTTCGTTAGTCTCGCTATGAAATAACGGATTGACCGTTTTAAATTAAAAACAAAATGTTTTGTTCGCCTCAATATAGCGAGTGGTTTAGAAGAAAAATACAATAGAAAATTCGGGAAAACTGAAAGTGCTTTTTTCTATCAAAATCGGAAATGTCAATGTTCCTCGGGTCAGTTAGTATAACAAATTACATCGAAACTTACAAACTGCAAACTCTATACCTCATATTAGTCTATTTGTTTGTTCTATTATTGTCTATGTATCTTTTGTTTCTGTCATAAAGAAATATTTTTCTTTCTTTCTTATTTCACTGCACTTGATTAACTACGTTAAATTCAACAACACTTTATTGACACCAAAAACAGGACATTACAAGAAAAATACCTTAGAAACAGTACAAAAGACGATCTTATCGCTAAAAGGAATCTCTTCCTGACAACCTTTAGATAAGTAAATAAAGAAAAATTATTGTGGTAAAAATGTCCACACAACTCCATAATTGTCCAATACAATGGTTTGATCTGATTAGCTAGTTGTCAATGGCTGCCAAATTGACATTGTTGTTGGATTCCTAAAATAAAAACTGACTACTTATATAAAATATATCGTGACAAAACTTGTATGGATTGTCAATTCATACACACTAAAGTTAGATTCTGCATCTTAATACCTTTTTACTCTAACTCCAGTATAGATGAGCTTGACTTCCCCGATATGTGATACTGTTGAACGATAATGCCATTGGTTTATCTGTGGCTTGGGCTCGAGGGTTCTTGTCTAAAAGTGCAATTTAAGACTTAGACATATCTACATTTGCAATGGAAGGCATAGTTCTTCGACTCGGGAGTGGATCGTGTCGACCGCTCCTTGTAAATACTTAGTTAAATTTCAAATTCTAACTAATTTGTAAATAATGAAATATGTGACGGAGTGTCTGAATGGGGTTGTTGTAGGTAACAGTTCAGTTGTGATCATAATTTTATGTGGCTACATATGTTATTTGTGAAAATATGTCACATAGCTAGAAACACATGGAATCAAACAGGATAAATTGATCACTGATTGGCTGATTGGCTTCTGCTCGTCATTGGTTGGCAGGTGGTCGTAATTGGCTGTTACCAACACTGATTGGCCAGTGGCCATTACTGATTAATCTGTTGCCGTCACTGATTGGCCAGTGGCCATCACTAATTAGTCTGTTGCCGTCATGATTGGCTTTCGGTAGTCATTGGGTAGTCAGTAGCCATCACTGATTGGTATATGGTTGTTAAAATTTGGTCTGTTCCCGTCACCCATTGGTCTGTGGTCGCATTATGATCTGTTCATGTCAGTAATTGGTTTATTGTCTTATTGGTCTGATTGTTACGTGTTTCTAGCAATAGGCGAGCAAATAAGTGTGTAGTCAAAACGAAAGTCACCGGTGAAGTTTAGAGTAACTTTCTTGGTATAGATTGATTCCTAACTTTAATAAATAGAAACTAATTGTTAAGTTCTAGGTGTACTTAAGTTCTTGAGTAAATGAGAAATTATTTTAATGCATTTTTTTGTGTAGAATACAAATTTATAGAGCATTTTATACAAATAAAAACAAAATAACTTCGTTTGTTTGTTCCTTCACCAGTGTGACTTATCGTTGTATGATATAGGTAGCAATATAAACTCTGAAACGTAAAAATAGCCTTTACTAAGGCCAATATTTTGACTGCTGCGGACGAAGGTAAGGCTGTTTTTACGCTGATCGGACTATAATACTGCCTAAAATTAGTCAAATTCGATGAAGGGCATTTCAGATGGAATCCCACTTACATAAGGTTATTTAATAATTTTCCACTTTAATGCTTCCGTTAAGGCTCATGTAGTAAAAAAGATATTATATCCTTTATAGATTCACTAATAAAATAAATAAAGGCCTATTCAGATAGACGCTGTGTTCGCTGTCGCCATGGGTAGTGGAAACCGAGTAGGTATTAATTTCAGTTATATTATTATCAATGGGATATTTGCCTTAATAAGAATGTGAATGGAGCTCCTAATATTTCGGCGCAGTTACATGCACCATGTTCACGGGAAGACTGAAGAATGCGGGTGGTTGGTCGAAAAGTTCAAATTTAGGTGCAGACAAAACGATCTACCCTTTTTCTTAGTCCTTTGCTACAGTTTCCACAACCTTATCACGGTAAATATGCCGTTAATAATCATATAGTTGTAGTGAACAACCGTGATAGTTTGTATCAGTGTTTAGGTCATCGTCGGTCACTTATCGTATGGCGCTTGTAATTGGAGAAAACAAAAGTCATTCATTCAATTTGCGCCTATGATAGGCCCGCTCGAAAAAGAACCTGTTTCTCAAAATTCTGTTCCTTTTTAACCGACTTCCAAAAACAAAGAGGTTCTCAATTCGACTGTTTTTTTTAAATGTTTGTTACCTCAGAACTTTTTGAACTGATGAACTTGATGCTTCCCGTGTGGTCCCATTTCAATTTGGTCTAGTACCGCCATTTTTATGAAGTCGGTCTTTTATATTGATAATTATCATCACATGTGGTAAAGGATGAGCTGTCAAGTGGTTAAATAGTCATTGGTCCTGCACCAATGACTTTTAGTAGTTAAATAAATTATGTGCAGTTTCGACGCCGTTCAGGCCGTCGCTCAATAGCGGTGAAGAAACCTGAGGAAACCGATATGTCCAAGAACCTCAAAATTCAAAGCATGATATTCACCAACGTGGAGTGGAAGAGGGCCCATCCTCTCTCTCTGAGAGAGAGAGATTATCTCACTTATAAATAATTATCAATATAAAAAACCGACTTCATAAAAATGTCAGAAAAAGAAACAAATTTCGATAGAATAGATTTCGAAGAAACAAGTTTCGATAATGAGTAATTTATTACCTGGTCCACTTTACATGTGGGACAGACGAAGTCCCTGCGCGACCTGCGCTTGCGCTTCTCCTGCTTGAGCAGCCTTCGCAGGTCCAGCCGAGGCTTGCTTTCCTCCAGTGTGTCATACACTTGCAGTATAGTGGACGTGATGGTAGCTTTGGAGTCCAGACTCAACAGGGTTGCTGGAATTTCATAGTAAAAGATTAGATGCTGTAAAGTCCTTAATGCGGCTTCTAGGAAAGCAAGCATTCCAAGTAATCACTAAAATCATTATCAATATTAAAAAACCGACTTCATAAAAATTCACACGGGAAGCACCAGCTTTCAAATAAAAAAATAATCATCAAAATCGGTTCACCCAGTTGAAAGTACTGAGGTAACAAACATTTAGAAAAAAAGTCGAATTGATTACCTCTTCCTGTTTGGAAGTCGGTTATAAAGTGTTTTTTTAAGAGGCCTCTATTTCGCTGCAGCTTTCTCGCTTGCACATTTTTACATTATTGACCATATAAAATTACTGAGTGTGAATTTACAAAAAGTGACACACCCAAGTTTTGCTGACTATCATAATATTATAAACAAAAAATGTTTGGTTTCGATATCTTTTAATTTGACGGAGTAACATGGTAACAAGAAAAAAAAAAACACTTGTTACCATTTCACTCCGTCAAATTAAAAGATATCGAAACGAAACATTTTTTGTTTATAATGTTATGATAGTCGGCATAACTTGAGTGTGTCAATTTTTGCAAATTCACACTCAGTAATTTTATATCGTCAATAATGTAAAAATGTGCTAGCGAGAAAGCTGCAGACGAATAGAGGCCCCTTAATGATATTTGAGCTGTCAGAGAAAAAGAAACTTCATCTTAGTACTATTAGCACTGGTATTGACGTAGATTATATAAATTTCCATTTATAAAAATTTATGCATGAGCCTTTTTATTTAGTAAGATTATCTACCCACATGAAGTGTTTACTATTTTTTTTTACAAACTGACTAAAAGTATTTTTTTTATTTACTTGAAACACATCTGTTATGTAAATATTATTTAGAATTTAGATACTTTATTTATTACCTCTTATATATTGTTTACTTATAAAAAAAACAATGAAGTTTTTAGAGAAAATAATAATATGTACGGACTTAAATTTTGACAAATGTTAAGTTATTAATTTAAATGAAATCAGTAAACAATGTGAAGATTATTTATTTCCTATGGCAATATAATGAAGTGCCTATTAATAAATCTACGTATGAACCAAATGTTTAAAACTATAATTATATCAACAATTATTATATTATTATTATTAAATATTCATAATCGTGTCACGTACAGCAGATTCACAAATGACAGACGCGTTCCGTATCACGCCAACGATGCAAACATCGCTATTGGTAACCACGGCGCAAAGAATTATTTTTCGTACCGTGTCGGTCTTCTGTTGGCGTTGAATCGGAACGCGCTCTCGGTATGTAAGTTGCATTTGTCATTTGTTTCACATGGTCACGCCAAAGTTTGTCATTGGAAATGCTGCTGTACACTACACGATATAAAGCTTACGACGCCAGGCTTGGTGTAATACGGAATCTTTAATGTTTCAAGGGGTCTTATGGCTACCTGTTTTAAGCGATTCAGTTTATGTGATTGCGAAAAGTTGCGCGAGCGCAAACCTTATCTCGGCGCGTTAAGGTTCACGTTCGCGTGATTTACGCACTGCGCTGTTTTGAGCCCGCGTTAAGGGGTAGCCGTAAGGATAACGATTTGTTTAGTGTTGAACCCAGTGTCACTAATGAAGATAATGTTAAGGTGGTAACTCAGCGCTTAACTTACATAACATTTTTGGAAAGAAAATTTATTTGCGATTTTACAAAAACACAAAAATATTGAACAAAATATAACACCAAAAATATATATTTAAAATACCCGATAAATGGTCTGAAGACTTTCAAAAGGCTGAACAGTTTTTTTAAAGCATAGTCAAGCATATTAGGGCCTTCATTCCATAATTAAAACTCGCACGTAACACGGCGTGTTAAGCTCTAAAAATTTGGACTCTATTCCTTAGGAAATAAAGGCCAACTTTTTGTCGTTAACGCGCCGCGTTACGAGCGTGTTTGTAGTTATGGAATCGGGGCGCTGTGTTTTTACCCATCTATGTTAATTATTCTATTAGAACCACATAATCCATGACTTAAATAAAAATAAATGCAAAAATCGAAACAAAAAAAGGCTTTTTTATGTGTTGGTTCTAAAAAATTTGTCAAATTTAGCGCTGCTTTACCACCTTAACAAACAACAAGCTATATTGATTAGAAGCTTATTACCGTCGATTTTTTGTACCACTGTCTTAGCTTAGCTTGACAGCATTGAAATCAATTGCCTCTTTCATTTCAGTCTATTAAACAAAGACAACTTTACTTCATCTTTAATCTACTGTTTAAAAGGCTAAAAATAACTTGACACTGGGTGAAACAAAGCCTCAGACCTTTATCAGGAGAGACACCGTGAGCTCACCTACTTTGTCTCTCTTAAGTTGGATCAATGCTCCTACTAGCACGTCGCATATTTCAATTCAATCTCTTTCTTGGCCAGTAGCAAGTCGTCATGTCAACAAAAAATTGCAAATCACGTCATAATAAACTGCACAAGGAGCGATGGCGACCGGGTGGTAGCATGTTTGCTTTACAATCTGACAGCACTCGGTTCGATCCTCAGTCCTGCACTAATGAATAATAAAATTACCATGCACCAATCACTTAGTACTTTGGAAAAATATGTGCAGTTTCGATGACACCGCTTAACAACGGTGAAGCAAAACATCGTGAGAAAACCGGTATGTCCAAGAACATCAAAAATTCAAAGACATGACATTCATCAACATGCACTGGGCCAGCATGGTGGATTAGGTCCCATCCTCTCTCTCTCTCTCTCTGAGGGAAGGCCTGTGTCCTAGCAGTGGGAACATGATAGGCTGATAGTGATGAAACTATACAAACTGTGTAGCCGTGCGAATGGAGTTCTACCACTAAATTGCTCTTGAACATAGGTACAAAATGACGTGAAGGTGTTATAATACAGCAACGCGCTTGCAGGGTCTATCGCAATAAAGGTCTGTATAAGTTCTTAAACAAATGTTTTATAATAGCCGTAACAGACACGACAACTTGGCTGACGTCAAACACCTCAACCAACGAGAGAAAAAGAGGGAAATTATGGTGTCACTCTTTTTCTCCCGTTGGTCAGACGGCGGTTCGTGGTTCGATGCGTCTGTTACGGCTTTTATAGTATTGTATAATGTTTCGTTGTATATGTAATATGTATGTGTTTTGTTGCTATATCTTATTGAATCACACCAGCTGTGTTCATGCGAGATATTTATGTATTTGTACACGTATATAAAACAATGATCTCGTATTATATTAACGCGAAACGTCAGCGTGGCTGTGCGACGAGAGTATGGAGGCTGAAACAGAGCACAAATAACTATAGGGGCACTATGTGCTGCAAATATTGAAACATAAAAACTGTTTTCTGATGAATTTCTAGTGTAATTTCGCTTCTACAAGAAGTTCTTTCTTGTAGAAGCGGAATAACAATTATCTGATGAATTTCTAGTGTAATTCCGCTTCTACAAGAAGTTCATCAGAAAACAGTTTTGAAGATGGACTTCCGCAAAGTAACGCCTGATTCAATCAAATATTGAAATATAAATTACGTAGTTGAATCTGACTTTTTAACCGACTTCCGAAAAGGAGGAGGTTCTCAATTCGACTGTTTTTTTTTTAAAACGTTTGTTACCTCAGAACTTTCGACAGGGTTAACCGATTTTGATGATTCTTTTTTTATATGAAAGCTGGTGCTTTCCGTGTGGTCCCATTTCAATTTGGTCCAGTTCTGACATTTTTATGCACAAAACTCATAAATAACTATCTATATCTATCTATCTATACATATAATAAAAACGTAAGAGATAAAAAATCTGTAATTGCGAGATAGGTATAAAAAAAACACACCGGGTTAAGATAGTTTTTAGAATTTTTGTCTGTTTGTTTGTTTGTCCACGCACATCTCCTAAACCACTGGACGAATTTAAATGCGGTTTTCACGAATATGCTTAGCTATGGCCAGATTGAAGTATAGGCTACAATATTTTGCGAAAGGGCCGGATTATTATGAAAACACTAGTTTCATAATACAACAATCGACATCCTCTTGTATTCTTTGAATAAATGGGAATAAAATATCCCATTTTTAATGGTCATGATAAAAAATATTAAAACAAAAATTTGTTACAAATATTTAGACATATTAATTTCGCAAAATGACCGGAGCAATTGTTTTATTAAGTAGACAATCGTTTTATAAATTAAAAAACATCAAATGCGCGAGTCAGATAACGACGCGCTATATTCTGGACCCTAGTTGTTCTGTGCCTTTACAAAAGAATACAAATGGTGTATTAACCAGTGCCGGATTTATATTTTTTACGAGTGTAGGCCACTTGATTTCCGCCGCACCATGTACCTTTCTAAAATTATATTTTTTGAACTTCCTCTAAAATCTGCCGCCCTTAGGACGCGGCCTTTATGGCCTATTGACAAATACAGAACTGGTATTAACTAAAATACACTTTGGTATAATAATTAAGTTTTCAGTATATTGTGTTCTTCGTCTGTTTCAGCGCTCATGCTTGCGATAGTATCGCGTGATATGGTGTAAAAAGTTTAATTGAACTGTCATATTTCACAGAGCAAGCTATAGTTTTTTTTTCAATTTATTTAATTGATTTAATTTAAACGAACCAACCAACCTACATACTCGTATGTATAAGCCATTTTGTATCTTTCAGTAGTGCACCATTCCAGCGTCCGTCCACTTGCCACGCGACGTTAGCTGTAATTCGCTCTGTACTCTGTTATTAGACGAAATTTGGTTATTTATTTTATGTTAAGTCCTAAGCGTACGTGTAAATATTATCTTGGTATATTTTGTAACAAATGTAAGTTGGGTGATCGCTCTGTTCGGATGGGTCTCGGGACGGACAGCGTGTCTGCAATAAATTAAACTAAGAATTGTTATTTGCAATGTTTTATTTCAAACACCTGCAGGTTAACAGCGACGTGACAAAATTAGTCATTCCTTTTTATAGTGCCAAACACAGAAATCTAAACGAAAAAAATTCTCACTTCAGTGGTGCCAAAACGAAAAAGTAGGCGCCTTGTCACGTTCTTGCTTGACAAAGTGACGTCAAGATATTGTCGCTGTGTGCATGTTAGCCCTGCTGATTAGGTACAGGCAGACTTTCTATAGAACTAGACATTTAATGCAGGGCGAACAGTGAACATCGCCGTCTGTGAGCGCGGGCCCTTAGGATACTATGTACCTCAGATCAGACAAGCAAGGGAGATCTGGTAAGATGGCGTGGCGGGTGCGAACGCTTAACTCGGACTTAATGACTTTTTTTGAAGTCACCCTGAAGATGACCTTGCTGGCATTTTTTTTCATGTAAACTATTAGTTCATTAGTGTCAGGCATTATTGTGCGTGTACAATGAGTTAGAGTACAGTAACTTAATTTTTTAGTTTAGTATAGCGATTTACCGGTATAGTAAAAAAAGTAGGTGAAACATTTGAACACGAACGAATGTTGTATCTTAAGGCCCATCTCGTTTGTTTTTCTCATCTGAGGTATTTACTTAGACTGCACTCGTTTTAGAAAAAGATGATCTGCAGAACTCTTAGATAATATTACCCTCTTTTTGGGGTAGTTGGGCAAAATACTTCGCTTCTACCTTGCCAAGATCCTCAGGAACCAAAAAAGAGTTATCTCAAATGTGTGTGCTTATATAAAACTTATCTGTCTGTGGGCAGACCACATCACTTGAAGAAGCGATAACCGATGGGGAAGAAGAAAGGGTCTTGAGTGAAGACCACGAACCGGAAGACGTAGCGTAGGTAGGCCTCCCACTAGATGGACCGACGACATCGTGAGAGTCGCGGACATCCAGTGGATGGAACTTACGAATATTCTCTATCTATCAACTGTCAAAAACGGACATGTCATGACTAAATTTGTAAATATGGGGGCCCTGGGTTTTCAGTTTCATCATGACGCAGACGCAAGCTTCAATGCGTACCAACCACTGACGCAATCCGCAGTACGTATTGTTGACCGCAGTTAAAAATAACATTCGTTATTAATGGAAAATAACTTCAACTGTTTATACACATTGGCAACGATCCGTTACTACACAACCCCGATAACGGTAGGGTAACTTAATCCATCAATTGAATTCTTGCAATCCGAGAACTTGGTAAAATTCACGTAATCTCTCGATGACGCACGACTTAATTGATTATTATCTACAGATGGACAGTACGTCAAGATTTGCTGTAACAAACAATATCGGCTTGAGAGCTCAAGCTTAGACTCACACATGCAAATATACTGATTCCCGACTGTGTTCCCGATTCCATTGATTGAGGCCTGTCATGTTTTTTTTTTAAACTTAGTTAGGTTTGCGTTTGATCGCCAACTCGCTTGATGTTAAGCAACGATGCGGCCTACGGTGGATCACGCTTGCCTAGAAGAAACAGATTCAATTTTGACTTGAAGACACCCAGATTGTAACTATCGGGGAACACCCATTCAGGCAGTCATTCCGGTGTCGATTTTTCGTGCCCGCTCTGGCAGTCCGATAGAAAAAGGGCAGGAGGGAATTAAATCATGCAGATCTGTTGCACACTCTCCAAAATGTATCGGATAAAAAACCGATAGACTAGCAACTTTGCGCCGATGCTCAAGACTAAGAAGCTTAGTCTGAACTAGGGCTTCGTTGCTGATGAGCTTCTTGGCACGCTTCTCAATTGACTCCAACGCCCCGAGCTGGTAATTAATTGATCCATCCCAAAAGTGAGAGCAGTACTCCATATTATCGCAGAACCTAATCACAGTTATCATTATCTGGTAGGTATAGGGTGACTGACCTTTAGAGCTCATGAATGAACGGAAAGACGAAGAAATCATGTCATCTAACTACAGCGATAACCTCTTGTTTCATGTGATTTATCTTACATACGTTTTTAACTCTCATTAAGCATTACGATAAAAATGTAAAACGCAAATTTGTGGATGCTATAATTGGGAACGAATGAGCCAAAGGTTATTGATATTGGCTCATACATTTGCACTTAATCCTTGCCCCCTGACTATTATTTTAGAGTACCTAGGTACAACACTTCAGAGATCGAGGCAAGGAGATGTGGAAGGAGCACCTTGATGAGTGTTCAGTCGCAAAAGGAGTTTGGTATAAGACGATTCAACCTGGGCTTACCCGTTCGCCATGGTTCGCCGGCGCTGATGAGTAGGGCGGACATTGTAACGGCCATGAGGATTCAGTCCGGTCACATTCCACACACCGCAAATCTGGTAGATTTCTACATTTGATAAGCAAATCAGACTCACCAAACTGCGCCGAGTGTGGGGTAGTCGAAGACGTGTGTCATGTTGTGATGGAGTGTGTCCGGACAGAGGCTGTAAAATTCGATTTCCACCAGTATACCGACCTTAACTTAAAAGATGTTGGGTTGTGAAGAACAGTGTGCTAGCTGATCCGTTATCAGAGGAGTGCAGAATACTATGCAAGATAGGTAAACTTTGTATTAAGAGAAGAACATAGATTTAAGAATGGGCCAATGAGGGGTGTAAAGACACGTCTAACCATACCCTCTTTAAAAATAAAAAAACTTTCCCGACACAACAACAGTATTGTACGTACCTAGTTAGCATGTAGGTATGCATTTTGCTATGTTCTCACTTACAGCCTAAACACATCAACCGATTTTGATACATAAGGTGTTGATAGATCCCTCTAAGTTTAGGAATGGTCCAATTGTGGTCACTGGGTAGGTGACGTCATCTTAAGTAGGTACTTAATAACTTACTTATAAGAATAACTTAAAAAAAAACAAAATCGGCAAACAAATATACTTAATGTTTTTTTGTGTTAAGTACAACTTTGTTCCTGTAGAAAAATCGTGTATTTACTCAGACTAAGAGATATTTGCCTATTATTTCTATATTTTTGACTCCAAACTCAAAAAACCTCCATATTTATTGGAGCGTATGAAACAAACAATCAAAAGGTAAAGTCCTACCAATCACGGAATTCACACCTAGACTTCACTGTGGCAGTCATCATCATCAGCCAGAAGACGTCCACTGCTGAACATAGGCCTTCTCCTCTGAACGACAGTCTGCCATCTGCATCCACTGGATGCCGCGACTCTCACAATGTCGTCGGTCCATCTAGTGGGAGGCCTACATACGCTGCGTCTTTCGGTTCGTGGTCTCCACTAAAGAACCTTTCTTCCCCATCGGTTATCAGTTCTTCGAGCGATGTGGCCTGCCTATTGCCAATTCAACTAGCAAATTTTAATAGCTATTTCGGTGACTCTGGGTCTTTGGCGAATATCCACGTTCCAGAACGCGCAAAGAAACTCCAGAAAGCATAGCTCTCTCCATTGCCCGTTGTGTTACTCTGTTTTTCCAAAAGGCCATCCGTCTCAGTACCATATATTATATCATCACTGTAGCAGTACTTACTATTATATTTATTCTGTGAGCGTAGTGATTACCTACCTCCTTCACTATGCCTGCTTGTAGATGATCGAAGTCTCCATTGGTATCCATATAAATATAACTGATATTTTGTTTTGAGATAAGAAAACAATAGCAAGTGACTGACAAATACTGATAAGTAAGTGATAACCCCCGCAAATCTGGTATATTCTGGTGGTAGGCACATTCGAGTAGGTACAGTCAGCGTCAACCTAATTATAGCGCTTAGGCTAAGTATTTAATAATAATAAAAAACGAAACAAAATGCGCCGTGAGTAAAGACACTGATTTATTTCCTTGGTGAGTAATGTGTTAATATGTCACTTCGATTATTTCTAAAATCAATTTGATGACTGTATCTATAATATCCAATATCATGGTTCCTTGGGCAATTTAATCACTTCTAAAATAATAAGCCTGTTGGTGCCTTACCGGCTACCTGTTTTTAGCGATTCAGTTTAGGTGATTGCGAAAAGTTGCGCGAGCACAAACCGTATCTCGGCACGGCACTGCGCTGTTTCAGCTCTGTTTGTAGCCGTAAGGCCCCTGCAATAAGTGTTGATAATGATGCTTTTGTTTGCGATTATTTACAAAACATCACGCCACTACGAAGTCACTACGGGACTAGTTCTACTTAATCTCGAGAAAATGTTATCACTTTCGTTTTCGTTGGCTGGGTGGTCTGATACAAGTTACACATCTGTTTTATACCTACTTAATTATTACTGTCAAAATAGTTATTTTGGGTTTTTTTCACAATGTTTGTTGCAATTAATTTAAATATCTATGTTAATTTTTATGTTTTTGATGTCAGACATCTATTGGCGCCTTCCATTAAAAAAAAATACAAAGAGACCATAATGACGCTCTAATTGTAGCAATAATCAATCTGGCTGGACTCAATACGCAGCCAGATTGGATACACAGTCACGCGATAGTTGCACAAGCCGTAACACACCGTAAGAGCCGTCAACTTCGATGACGAACCATCGTCTGACCAGCGGGAGAGAAAGAGAAAATTGTCTTTTTCTCTTGGGAGAGATCTTCCCACTTGCGATTCAGACATAATCGCCGTCTCGTTTTGCTCAACGATGCGTCGTTGAACCGTCGCGACGTTTCACGAGTTTTGATGGTGTTGTGCAAATCGAACAGGCCGTAAATGTATAAAGATACGGTTGGTTTTGGTAAAATAGTTTTGTTTCGATATACATTGTATACAGCTATGTTTATATAAATATGAAACTGCGGACGTTTATTGACTATCATTTTCTAGACGTTGTGACTCCTATGTATAATTTTTCGAAGAGTGGCGCGCCTTGGCAGTAATGCCGACTCTTACGCCGTGATGGCAAACGACAAGACTCTTCTCTTACGTCGTCATTTATCACATCTGCCGGTCGTCCCGTGGCGGCCAACCTTTTTTTCGGCATATCCGCGACTATGTGAAACTAATACATTCAAGTTCAACATTCAAGTTTATATTGGCCAAAGTTATTTGATAATTAGGTACTGCGTTATTCTTTTAAGGTCATTAGGGCCTAACTACTGACAGATACTCGGTCTAGATTAAAAGATAAGTTTGCAAAGTTATAAAAAAAGTAACTATGGAATATGCAGGCCCCTCATTCCCACTGGGCACTCTGGACACTTGCCCAGGGCCCCGCGATTGATAAGGTAGGGGCCCCTAGTTCCTGCCAGATCACCAAACGATAACCGATATTTATTACCGAAAAACATATAAAAAAATCAAAGGATAATGACTGACTACAATATCTACTTGCTTATTAGCTTTTGCATGCGCGAAGCTACTCTGCTCTCGCCCGAAAATCAGCTTATCTACTTTCTTTGTCTATTCTAACAAAATAGCGCTCTGTCAGGGCTATATAACTAGACAATAGACTTACATACCTACCTTTTTAAAATAAATGAAAAAAAATAGATCTTCCTTTTTAAAAGTACCCTCCAGACATAAATATTTAATTTCTCGTTGATTGAAATATTGAATGTATATCCATTTAATGTTTTGAAGTGTCTAGAGACTGACTCGAGTCTATTGCAGGGTTTCTCAAACATATAGCTCTACGTAGATACCCCTATTTAGTTTCCGAGATGACAGCATACCCTTAAAAAATTAAATTGGTTTACTTTTTGGTCCAGCGGGGGTATTATGGATCTTTGATCGGGATCAGTCAGTGTCCTCAGAATTGACAGAATTTTGACACTTGAACGTTATGACGCAAAAAAAAAAAACAGCGTTGTCTATTTCAAATTTCATATTACGAAATTGGAAATAGACAACGCTTTTTTTTTTTACATAATTTTGACAAGTCGCGATCCCGATCAAAGATTCATAATACCCCTGCATGTCGAACAGCATGCGTATTATGAAACTTTGATCGGGATCGCGACTTGTCAAAATTATGTAAAAAAAAAAAAGCGTTGTCTATTTCCAATTTCGTAGTATGAAATTGGAAATAGACAACGCTGTTTTTTTTTTTTTGCGTCATAACCCCTTTCAAGTGTCAAAGTTCTGTCAATTCTGACACTGACTGACCCCGATCAAAGTTTCATAATACGCCTGCAGATTATTTATTCCAGAACGGGTCGTGGACAAAGCACTCATTTTACTCATTTTAGTGAGGCACAATCCCGAAAATTATGATCTTTGTACAATGTAGTTTGGTTTTTAGTATAATAATGTGTCAAGTTGACACGGACATGATAGCTATCCCAGTAATACGTGTCGTACGCGCGTGCCAGCAACTTACTAACCAGCCACCATAACGTAAATCTGGTCGTGAACAACTGCCTAACCCCACTTTGAGAAACCCTGGTCTAGATATGAATCTAGAGTACCTATTTTAGACTACAACATTGTAATTTGTAGGTTAGAGGCTAGCTACCAATTACTGTCCTCTACCTAACTGGTACCTAACGTAGGTAACATAATATGTGTATTTGCGTTATCAGGCCCCGGGACGTCAAGGCGACATTGGAGAGAGATTACACGACGCACGCGCAATATACGCTTGCGCGGGTGAAGGCACGTGTAAGGCACTTAAGGGGTGTGTCTCGGTGACCCGGGACGTGACCACAGACGTGACATATTCGATATCGGTGTTGTGGTTCTCCCTTCCTATTCCGTGGTTGCGGAAAACTGCTTAGTGCGTCTCGATAAATAACTGCTGCCTAAGCTGTGCCCTCGACAACTTTATAAATAATAGTTACTAAGTTACTAGTGCTGTTTCCCGCGACTTTGTACGCGTAGATTTTCATATAAACTTTGAGCCCTGTTTTCCTACGTTAATCCGGCCCTTTCGCAAAATAACATAGCCTATACTTCCGCATTTACTTTAGCATTTAAATCCGTCCAGTGGTTTAGGAGATGTGCGTGGACAAACAAACAAACAGACAAAAATTCTAAAAACTGTCTTAACGTGTTCAGGGGCTTATTTTAAGACGCGCTGTGTGATATTTTTTTATATCTTGTAATTACAGATTTTTTATCTCTATGTTTTTATTATATGTATAGATTCATCCCTTGATGATTATGTCAGCTATCTTAGAATAATAATGGATGGAAGGCGATTAAGAGCGAGAATGCACCGGGAGCTGTGTGGAGTTTTATGGGCAGGGTCCTTATTTGTCCGTATTTGTAGTAACAAGGGTTGAAATATCTAATTTTTAAGAAACAAAATTATTTTTATGAACTATATTATATGAACGAATTAATTTCTTTGAAATATTTACTCAATTCAAACCAGCCTAGCTAGGTTTTTAGTACATATACTAAACATATATTATGTAGGTATATAGCTTGTATCATCCGTAAGCTTTACACAGCTTCAGTGGATCCGCTTAATCTGTCATTTGTGAGGTTTCAATCAAGGACGTTATAAAACCTAATGGTTTTAAAACGTTGATTTTTTGTGATTTAGGCAGGTATTGAAATAATACCTATTTAGTTAGGGAGATAAGGTACCCATAAGTACCTATCTATGTTATGTGAGACTGCTTTTTTTTACAAAAGAAAATTCAAATTAAACTCTCTGCTGGTATAGGTATTTGTTTTATTTCTATGTATGTACCTATGCCTGAACCTACCAACCTAGTTAGGTACATACCAAAACAAATGTAGACAATAATACCTAGGAAGGTAGGTTACCTAATGATATTGTTTTTATGGAAATATTCGGTTACAAGAATCTGTTTTGTTAGTACAGGAAAACTATCAATTTTATTGGGTTTCCCAAGTTAGCATTTGTTATTAATGTCTTGAAAAAAATATTCCAATGTTATTCTTCCGCAATAACATCAACATTGCGTTTCCTAGATAATTCATTTCCAAATGATTCCATCAATTAAGTAGGTGTATCATCGACTGATCGAAAAAACTTTTCCATATTTTTACGAGTTTTACTAGGGGTCGTTTCAGACAACTTTTTTTGTATTAGATATAAGTTTTTTTTAATCGGACGAACTCTACACCTCAAAAACGATTATTTGGTTACTAACGATTTATCAGTCGAGCTATTTTAAAACAAGGTCAAAGAAAAAGAAAATAGTTATCTACCGAAGTTAAGACTTTGTAAGAGCTAAAGAAATTGTAGGTATAGGTGTAACACTTAACTGCACCTATTAGGGCTCGCGTTTAGAGTTATTCGTAAGGCATCATTCACGAAAATTCAAAGGCAAAGGTTCATGAAATTCCTGGAAATTACCAGTTTCGAAATTAACATTGTCGGAGATATAATTATAGATAGGTACGAGTAGGTGTAATAGTTGAGGTAGGATATGAATCATAACCACCCAATATCGGTATTAAAATAAAACAATTTTTTTTATTTTTTGCCTCATGCAACAATTTTCATCAAATATTTCGTCATGTTCTGGTTTTAGCGCAACAAATGGTCTCTTTTACAAGTTAATTAAAACTAAAAATCAGAATCGCACCACTGATTACGAGTTTTTTTATTACAAGCTAATTAATTTTATCTCTTTCGTGACTAATGAATGATTCTGGATGTCGAATACATTTGTACCTACACAATTTTGTGTTTAATTTTATTTATACGAGTACGTCTGAGTGAAGCGTGCCATAGATATTATTAATTGATTATGTAACTTTATACTTATTTATAGTATTGGTAGTAAATAATTGTAGTAGGTGGCGGTTACGTTTATTATTTAAAAGTAGTACCCTAAAGGTTGTCATAATAACCAAAACAATGAGTACAACTCTTACCCTGAGATACCCTAGACCAGTGTTTTTCAAACTTTTTCACGACGCGACTATACTAAGGTGTAGTATGAAAAAAAAACCCTACCCTCCACAGTTTATAAAATCTGTATTTTATTATATTACAAATATCAAATACTTACAACCTTTTTTATTATTATAATTACTCATAAATATTTTTTTCTTATTAAAAATATATTATTAACTATTTTTCTTTTACCGAGGCTTCACGACCCCCGCGTTCCCCTTATAGAGGCTTGGCGACCCCTCTGGGGTCGCGACCCACAGGTTGAAAAACACTGCCCTAGACAAAACCCAGCGGGGATATCCTGGAGAACATATAACCTGCTTGTCAAAATGGCAGTTAGATTTAAGAACTCTAAAATCATAAGAAATCTCGATTCTAAAAACCCGGCTCTAAAAGGTGTTTGAATTTCTAAATACTTACCTATATACATAGATAAGACTAACGTTAAAAATTTGCTATTATATTGAATCCATGTATCTGACAGTTTTTTTCAAAGTTCATCCAAAGGACTTATTCTGCATTTCCTGCACTGCGTCCTCGGTAGAGCACTAGCAGAGCTCTGTGACCTGATCACTGTAGAGCACTCGGTAGCCGAATGATTTACTTGTCCTGAAGTCTAAATTTCCATTATGGTTTCATATTGTTAAAGATTGCATCATCATGTCAATATAATTATAGGTAACAAGTAATCGTTATCATAAGTTTCGTCAGTGGAAATTCAAATTTTAATTGCGTCTATATTTCGTTCTCGTTTAAGGTTTTTGAATTTTTATTGTAGACTGATGAGGTCAATGCCTATTTAAGCTGTATAGTATAGTAGTTAGCTACCTATTCTTTACTTGAGTATCATTCATCATCATCAGCCAGAAGACGTTCACTGCTGAACATAGGCCTCCCCCTTTAACCTCCATACTGAACGACATCCTGCCATCTGCATCCACTGGATGCCCGCGACTCTCACAATGTCGTCGGTCCATCTAGTGGGAGGCCTACCTACGCTGCATCTTCCGGTTTGCGGCCTCCACTCAAGAACCTTTCTTCCCCATCGGTTAACAGTTCTTCGAGCGATGTGGCCTGCCCATTGCCACTTCAACTTGCAAATTTTAATAGCTATATCGGTGACTCTGGTTCTTTGGCGAATATCTACGTTTCGGATTTTATCGCGCAAAGAAACTCCGAGCATAGCTCTCTCCATTGCCCGTTGTGTGACTCTGAGTTTTTCCAAAAGGCCAACAGTTAAGGACCACGTCTCAGGATTCGCTTTTCAGATCGGGAACAAATTTCAATAACATTTGTTCCCAACCGGAAAAATTGTCGACCCCAATGAGATCACCGAACTAGATAATTACTTCTAAAGAGTTATTTAACCCAGATAGATAAATAATGAAGATACAGGGGTCTGCACCACTGTACTCTGTGTTCGGTCACGTTATTTACTGTAAACGTTCCAAGGTTTATAGTATCTTTGACCTAAATAGTAGCGGTGCGAGGCGAGGTGTGATATCGTTGAGATGTTATCAGGTTCACTAGTTCTTAATTCTCCGAAGAGGGATCTCATTAGACTCAATGAAAAATAATTACTAACTTACCTAATATTTATCTGTAGGTATATATCTGTAGTTATTAAAATTTTCAAGTTGAAGTGGCAATGATAACCGATGGGGAAGAAAGGTTCTTGAGTAGAGATCACGAACTGGAAGACGCAGCGTAGGTAGGCGTCCCACTAGTTGGCCGACGACATTGTGAGAGTCGCGGGCATGCAGTGGATGCTGATGGCAGGATGTCGTTCAGTGTGGAGGTTAAAGGGGGAGGCCTATGTTCAGCAGTGGACGTCTTCTGGCTGAAGATGATATATAAAAGCGATATACCGACTGCCGAAGCTATACTGGCTGACTCTCTGACAATACGAAATCTCGAAAGCTTGGTGAAAGCTTGCATCAATCACTTAGTTTTTAGTTTAGTACCTACTTAAATAAATTATGTGCAGTTTTGATGCCATCGGTCAAAAACAGTGAAGGAAAACATCGTGAAGAAACCGGTATGTCCAAAAACCTTAAAAGTTCAAAGACATATGACATTCACCCAACATGCACTGGGCCAGCATGGTGGATTAGGGCCCATGCTCTACCTCTGAGAGAAAGCCTGTGTCCCAGCAGTGAGAACATGATCTAATAAGATCTGAATCAAGCAGTGGAATCATGATAGACTGATATTGATGATGACTCATGATGTGCACCAGATTTTTTTTCTAAAATTTATCAAGTTAAGATTCCTTGATATAAATCGCGCCTTTTCATAAAAACATAATTATTGATAATTTGTCTGTGATAGGTAATCATGGTTTGCGGGAATTATCTTCTCACACGCAATTTGATAACAGATAACGTCATACATCGCCTATTCAGAAATGTGAGTAAAAAAAAATCAAGTTCAACTGCGCAATAAGCTAAGATATCGTCAACCAGTTGTGGTATTAAAGTTTCAACTATACTTCAAACAATGACTGTTTCCAAAAACATCGACAACTACAAAAAGTCGAATTAAATTAAACTTTTGCCTACTTATCAAGGATATGGTAAGGATAATGCCTTACGCCTAACTCTAACCGCGGGCTTGAACACGCGCAGTTTGCAAAATCACGCGAACGCGAATCTTAACTTTTGACATCATTTTTGTAATTTATTCTCTTTTATTCTAATTGTTGTCTTAGTAATAGGGTCCCGTTTTACCCTTTGGGTACGGAACTCTAAAAAAACTACCGAATAAAAATGAATGAAACCCCCCTCCTCCCTTCCTCCCTACAGTTACAGCATCCTTCCAAAGCTGGGTATGCCGCTCTCTTACATCTGCCTCACTCCTGCGGTAATCGCTCCGTACGTAATTATCAAGTCTTTGTATTCGACCCACAATGCCGATATGGTCAATACCTACATCTCGTTTTAATGACATTATAGTTTTTATAATAATATTTATGATAACATATTTATCTGTTCCATTTTATTGTTTCATTTATCTTTGCTGTCGAACTTTAATGTTATGATTGAAGTATTAATGTCAGTTTTATCTTTATGTAATCTTAGTTCATAATATGCTATGTTGCATATTCCTACCAGTAGGGATACCTTGGTAGGGATGATATTCTTGGTAGGTGCACCAGCCGATTCAAAACATCCATAATTCCTTCTTAATACGAACTGCACAGGAGTGGAATGCGCTGCTTGCCTCGGTGTTCCCTATAAATTACATAATTAAAAACCTGGGTCTCTTCAAGACAATGGTGAATAGGCACCTCATGGGCAAGCGTGCCCCATCCTAGACCGCACCATCTGGTGAGTTGTGGTCAAAAGCTAGTCCATTTTATCACAAAAAAGCTTCAAAACAGGTACATAAAAAAAGTTCACAAAAATTCACTGACCACGGAATCATCGGAAAAAAATACTTGACCTACGAAGCTGACATTTTTGTGGGGTGCAGACATCCGCTAAGAAAAACTTATTTTATTATTATTACTAGCTTTTTTGCCCGCGACTTCGTACGCGTAGATTTTCATATAAACCTTCAATTCTTTTTTCTTCCCTTAACCCGGCCTTGCGCAAAATAACATAGCATATACTTCAATCTGGTCATAGCTAAGCATATTCGTGAAAACCGCATTTAAATCCGTCCGCATTTTCTTCCAGGGGTGTAGGAGATGTGCGTGAACAAACAAACAAAAATTCTAAAAACTGCCTTAACATGTTCAGCTGCTTATTTTAAGTCGCCCTGTATGAAGTATTGATAGAATCATAAAAGTAATAAATAACACCGTCAACAGTTTTCAAATCAAAAAGATAATGTGACCACAGTGCAGAGCATGTTTTGAAATTTTCTTTTTGTCTAAACCATTAAAAGTATATTTCCGGCCAGTTTCGCTGGCCACGGAACCCTGACATAATGCTTGTCTTAACACGCTTTTAGCTAGTTATTTCTTATTTCGCGTGCATTTGTATGTATACCTTGATTAAAAAGCCATGAAATGGAACTACTCTATTTATCTGTTAAAATATCACAGTAAAATAAAATTATTTCTATATTCTTATTCTTACTGCAAATAATATACACTGTATTCTTCTAAAAGCTAAGTTTATATACCTTGCATAAAGGGTGCAGCAATGACTTATGTAGTGGCTGTTCACAAAACCAGACCACAGACATAAACATATAAATTTAAGTATAGTTAAATCTATTACATAAATATTATATATACTATTCAAACTTAACCTAGGGTGAAGTAATTTTACAAAACAAAAAAAAAAAAACATACCTAGTGTGATAGGGTACTTAATTATATATGAGATGATACAAAACTTATGACGCTACTTTCTTAACTATTTATATATCGATATTTATTTTCTAATTATAATTTTCTAAAATGTATCGTCGAAAAAATCTTTTATCTCGTAATAACATTTTTGGGTTAGAAACTTACGAAGTTGATTCTGGAAAAATGTTAATATTTATTTCTTTCTTTATTGCGTCCGGAATTTTGTTGTATAGGTTTATTTTCATGTACAAAGGGCCTTTTTTGAATATTTATATTCGCGGGACTGTATTAAAATAGGATGCGCTATATTTTGTGTTTTAAATGCTAACATAGAATAAAACCATGAGAATGTAATATGGAGCTTGGAGCTTCCCGGTGTGGTACTGGATGTAGATGCGACCCAGGGACAACGTCATGTATGCGGTCGGCTAGGTCTGCCAGCACATCGAGTGATGACGTCATCTGCTGCGAAGCAATGATGGTCTGCGTGCTGTTCGGTAGGCGGCTGGTCCAAATCATGCGTAAAAAGTCTTCTGGAACTCCGGGGCCTGCTAGGTGTCGTATATGACGTAAGAATTGAGAAGGCTTACGATCACCTAGCTCCTCGTGTGTTAAAAGTTGCTGTACCTTTTTTCTCTTGATGCGGACAAACGTTTAATTAGCTCCAGCTTGAGTTTTTCGTACTTCTCGGTCACAGGCGGGTTGACGATGATGTCTTCGACTTCAGCTGCCTATTGCGGGTCAAGTTGTCCAATCACATAGTGTAGAATTCAAAACCATTTCTAATAATTATGGTTTTATTCAACAAAATACAGCTAATATAGCGTAATGAAAATTAGGAATGATACATCGAATATTGACAGATTATGTCAGTAATATAAGAGCTAAAATAAGGTTGCATATCATCACATTCTCCCCCAGTTAAGAAGTATCATAGTCCCGGAGATAGGCAGGAGGATGTCGTTCCCTTGATGATCGACGGGATGTGTGCGGGGATTGATCTGGAGTATCATATTGCTCTTCGTTATCTGAATCTTCGATATCTGGATCCTCAGTATCAGAATGCTCATTCCCAGTGGGAGCTAGATGCCGGTTTGAGACCACTAGCTCTCTGCCGTTTTGCAGTCTTACATGTGAATGTAGAGGGTTGGTCTCGACAAGTTCGACTTCCTCTACTATTGGATCATATTTGCTTTTCTTTATGTTGTTCTTTAAAAGTGCCTTCTCTGCCTCTGTAAGCCACGTTGGCATTGACTCTCCGCTCGCTGATCTGCGCGGGTGAGTAAACATGCGCTCATGAGGAGTGCAACCAGTTGCTGTGCATAGTAATGATCTAATTGAATGTAATGACTGTGCGAGAACTGTTTCCCAGCGAGTGATAGGGAGATCTGATGTTTTTAATGAAAGTTGCACAGTCTTCCAAATAATGCCATTGTATCGCTCGGTTTGGCCGTTGCCCTGTGGATTGTATGGTGTCGTATAGCTTGTGGCTACTCCCATCCCGTGCAGAAAATCTTTCAGATCAGCTGATACAAATGCTGTTCCTCTGTCTGAATGTACATAGTTTGGTATACCAAATACAGAAAATAGCTCTGTTAGTTTCATTTTCACAGTTTCTGAACTTAGGTCCGAGCAGGGGAACGCAAAAGGAAATCTGGAGTATTCGTCTATTATAGTGAGTATATAGCGATTTTCATTGCCAGTATGGCATGGTAGTGGACCCTTAAAATCAATTGAAATCCTTTCAAATGGAGCGGTTGCTTTGATCAAAGTGCCCTTTGTCTTAAGGAATCTAGGCTTTATTTCAGCACAGACCTGGCATGACCCTGTGATTCGCCTAACATCTTCGACTGAATATGGCAAATTTTTCGATCTAACCCAGTGAACCATGCGCGTTATACCGGGATGACATAGATTCTTATGCAGTTGAGAGAGTTTGTCGTTATTTGATTGAGTCGTTGCCGTTATATTTGCTCGAGAGAGAGCGTCAGCTACAATGTTATCCTTGCCTGGACGATATATTATATCGAAATTATAGCTTGAGAGTTCCAATCGCCATCTTTGAATTTTATCATTTTTGATCTTGGAACTATGTTTTTGATCAAACATGAATGCTACTGATTTTTGATCGGTAATGAGTTGAAATGACAACCCATAAGGAATTGTCTCCACTTTCTTACGCTTTCTACAATAGCCGCAGCTTCTTTTTCAATCGCTGAATGATTGCGTTCAGGTGCACTCAACGTTCTTGAAAAAAATGCCACTGGTCTGCCTTTTTGGGTTAAAGTAGCAGCTAAAGCGTGATCAGATGCATCCGTTTCTACAGTTAGTAGAATGTTGGGGTCGATGATGTTGATTGCTGATTTTGCAATTTCTGCTTTTAACGATTGAAATGCTTGTATTGCTTCAGACGACAGCGGGATTCTGTCCGATTTTGTAAGGAATTTTATCTTGTCTGAGAATTTTGGGATCCATTTTGAATAATGAGCAAAGACGCCCATGGTCCTTCGGAGTGAGGATAGATTATCGGGTATTGGCATTTCCAAAAGAGGGCGAAGACGCTCTGGATCCGGTTTGATTACGTTATTGCAGATGTTGTAGCCTAGTAAGTTTATTTCTTTTTTTGAAAATTCACTTTTCTGTAAGTTCAATGTTAGATTGTATCGAGATGCAATCTCTTGAAAGGAGCGTAATCTTTCATCATGCTCATCCTGATTATGACCACAGATCGTGATATCATCTAAGTAAGCATATACTCCTTGTAGGTGTTCTTTTTCAATGATTGTATTGATAGCTCGTTGAAAAGCTGCTACTCCGTTGGTTACACCAAACGGTATTCGTCGAAATTGATATAGATTTCCGCAAGCTTCAAAAGCTGTATATGGTCTCTCGCTCTCTAAAATTGGAATCTGATGGTAAGCGCTGCGTAAATCTATTTTGCTAAATATTTTATATTTACCAACCTTTGCAATAAGTCCATCTACTGACGGTAAAGGATAAGCATCGAGTTCCGTGAATCTATTTATTGTCCTTGAGTAGTCGATGACCATTCTCTTCTTGTGATGCTCGCTTGACGTTACGAGAACTTGAGCTCTCCACGGTGATAGACTTGGTTCGATAATCTTGTCTTCTAGAAGTTTTTTTGTTTCAGCTTTAATAAATGTAGCATCTGAATCGGAGTATTTTCTGGACTTTATAGCCATTGGCTTCTCGAACGGTAGTAGATTAGTAAACAAGCTGACAGGTTCGATATTTGCTTCAGATAGAACGCATAGCTTGATTGTTGGTTGAGAACCACCGAATTTCATTTCTAAAGCTTTATGATTCTGTAAAACATCATGTCCAAGTATGATATCTGAGCAAAGTCCATCCATAATCATGAGATTAACTTCGATAATTTGATTTTGTAAATTTAGTTTAAGTTTGCATGATCCCTTCACTTGCGCGCATAGATTTGTTGTAGCCATTGTAATTCTTTGCTCGCAGGGATTGATACTCAGATTGCAGTAGTTAACAACACGTTGATCGATAAAACTGGCTGTGCTACCGGTGTCTATGAGTGCCCTCGCTGTTGTTTTGCCGTTTATGATTACCGGCACAGTTGCTTTATTGAGATCCGTTGATGACAATATGCAAGAGAGATATGATGAGGTGGGCAATGCATGATTGTCGTGTTCTTCTTCTATTGTCTCACTTGCTGCTACCCGGGGACCTTTGCTAAGACACACTTTCGAGAAGTGTCCCCTTTTACCGCATTTCGTACAGGTCGTATCGGAAGCTGGGCATGCACTGCGAGGATGACGTGGATTTCCACAGAAGTAGCATAAATCACGTCTTTTTGTGTTATTGGTAGCACAATTTATAGTGGACGTTGGTTCTCGATGGTAATTATCGTTTTGTATTTGTGCCATTTCTAGAGATCGTGCTTGTTCATACGCTTTGTCCAAAGTAAGAGTACTATTTTCTAAGAGTCGTTGACGTATAGCCGATGACGATAGCCCTGAGATAAAGGCGTCTCGAACGTATTCACTTTCATTTTGTTCGGCGTTTACTAATTTAAAATTGCAGTCCTTAGATAGGAGTTTCAGCGTTTGAATGTACTGATCAATTGATTCTCCAGGCTGTTGTTGCCTTTTGGCTAGTCGGTGACGAGCATATATTTCGTTTGCTGGTTTCAAAAATAATGCATCTAGTTTTTGTATAGCTTTGTCATATTCTTTGGAATCTTTGATGTGTTTATATAGAACTGGTGATAAGTAATTGACTAATAATTGATACTTGCAGTCGTTACTTACTTTTTCTTTGTTTTGTATTGCTTGAACGAAATTATTGAAAGTTTCCTTCCAATGAGTCCATAGATTCGATTGGTCCGAACCGAACTAGCTGAGGGATCGGCTTCGAATCTTTCAGGCCTCAGATATTTGTCCATTTTATTTTATTTTGTTGAATAAATTGTAGAATTCAAAACCATTTCTAATAATTATGGTTTTATTCAACAAAATACAGCTAATATAGCGTAATGAAAATTAGGAATGATACATCGAATATTGACAGATTATGTCAGTAATATAAGAGCTAAAATAAGGTTGCATATCATCACACATAGTAGAACTTGGTGCTATCTGCAGTGATGTTGGAAATCGCGAATTGGCCTTCGATCTGGGCGAACCAAATCGCCGGCTTCTCGGGCCAAAACGGTGGAATTCGCACGCCAACTCGGAATACATTGTCATCATCTTTATTCTTCGTGTCAGCCGCAGTGCTATCAGTACGATCTAGCGGCATTCTGACCTTTGTTGGTGGTGTACGGTCCATTCAGTGGTCACCAATTATAGTGGATTTGTACTATTTATATAGAAGGAGAGGGTTAAGCTACCGACAATGGAAGAAAATAGCTGAGTCCGAAAGAAATTATAAACTTTAATGCAAAGAAAAATCTTAGACAAATCTTAGAAAAAGCAAATGACAATTCCATTTGAAAATCGGTGTTTTTTTATTTTTTTATTTTCGCGCCCCAGCGCCACACGTCGTGGAAAATTGGAAAGAAATTCACGAAGGTTGGCGCAAGGAGTACGAGTACGCCACACTCCTACTCCATGCACTGGAATGAATCACCAAAGAGGTTGTAAGGCCTATAACATGCTTGATCTACACGTTCATTCATCTAAGAAGGTTAAGGAACCTTCTTTAAATTTAAACTGATTAACCCGTAGACGGAGGAACCAATGGACACAAGTACGCTGTAACCGGTTAAGAGATAGCAATATTTTCTAAGAGTGTTGCCACTTTATTATGGCTCCATAGAAGATAGGGAAGTTAGGGTGGGTTTTATTACTATTGTAATAAAATAAAAAAACAGTAAATCTTCAGGTTATGTTTTAATGTTTTATTGATTTTTAAATAAAATCAGTTTACTATATATATTTCTTATTTTTTCATTAGGTTCTGATACTCGCTTAGCTACATAATGTAGTCTCACTTTTAAGTACTCCCATATGATCGCTTTTGTGAGCAGAAGCTCGTGATTATCTAAAGGTGAACAATCAAATATATCGCCATGACATTTAAAGAAGTGTTTACAGCTACATATTTTAAAACTTTCGTGTAGTAAATATTGTCTCGCATTCTTACGTGTGATCATATTAGTCATATTTCTCTTAAGAACCTTATTTCTTAGTTTTCTTAATTTATTTCTTAATTTAAGTATATTATGGTAAATTCTGTGATTACAGATAACATAGATTCCGACTCTACTATTAGTTTAGTACCAACAAAAAATCATTTTTCGTTAAAAAAACGCTGCTAAGTATACAAAACCGATAATACAGTAATGGCATCTAATTTGAGCGCATAAAATAAATCTGTCAAATTCAATACATCGTCGGTAAACATTTAGAAAACTAAGGAAAAATTGAAAGCTACATTATGGCAGCCCTAACTCAATATCTTTGAGGTTACGTTCTTCTTTGCTTTTGTATAATTTGTAATTTTGCAGTAAAACTTCACATCTAAATATGTTAAATAAATAATAAATAAATAAATATCTGGGACATTATTGCACACATGGTCATCTGACCCCAAACTAAGCAAAGCTTGTAATATGGCTGCCAGAGACTGATATACATACATATATATTTTTAAATACATACTTAAATAGATATTAACACCCAGACATAGAACAAACACAAATGTTCATCACACAAATGTTTGTCCTAGATGGGAATCGAACCCACGCCCCCAAGCACAGAAAGTAGGATCACTACCAACTGAGCCACCGAGGCAGTCGAGGTGTTGCCCCTGCATCAATACATCATATTTATTATTTTTATTGATTTTAGACGATATATTGTAAATAAAAACGGCCATTACAAACCTGTGAAATGTAACATCAGATAAACCTTGTTCTGTTCTGTTCGGACAACCCAAAACACAACACTGCACCATTGTGACGAAATCCAATACTCTTGACCACGCGAGGATAATAATTTAAGGATAACGAATTGAATTTAGATGATTTATTTCCGAAAAAACACAAAAATCTCTCAATGTTTGACACCACACTGTCAATTAAAGCTTGGAGTCAACCGGTTACAACGACAAAGAGAAAAAAAGCATAGATCTTTCTTTTTCACGCATGCTATTTTTTCATATCGCTGTTTCGCTGCGGAGTAAAAGAGTAGGAACTGTGATTGCGTCTATTGTTTTCTCTGTCTACGGATTAACCGAATGACCATGTTGACAGTTGACATAGTTGACAGTTTCAAAATTTTAATGGCTATGTCAATAACATTCTCTTTACTTTGGATCTCCTTGCTTGAGGCTATGTGACGATCCTCATATTACGTTTCGGGTAACGAAGAAATAAATCATTGATTTTTATTTTCGTTTATGTAAAAATAAAGAATTAAAATAAATGATATAAGATAGCCTATGTTTTAATCTGGTAATTTCTAAGCATATTCGTGAAAACCGCATTAAAATCCGTCCAGTGGTTTAGGAGATGTTCGCGGACAAACAAACAAACAAACAAACAGACAAAAATTCTAAAAACTGTCCTATCGTGTTCAGCTGCTTATTTTAAGACGACCTGTGTGATTTTTTTTTTGTTATCTCGCAATTACAGATTTTTTTATCTCTACGTTTTTATTATATGTATATATAGATAGATAGATATAGATAGATATAGTTATGTGACTAAACCAAATTTTCTTACTAAAATAAAATAAGTAAAACTCGAAAGTACCTATCCTCGTTATCAGTCTATCATGTTCCCACTGCTGGGACACAGGTCTTCTCCTAATCCACCATGCTGGCCCAGTGAATAGCCCATGTTGGCGAATGTCATTTATATTTGAACTGTTGAGGTTCTTGGACATACCGCTTTCTTCAGGATGTTTCCCATGGAAACTGCACATAATTTATTTCAGTACTAAATAAGTGATTAGTGCAGGACTAAGGATCGAACCGGGTGCCGTCAGATTGTAAAACGCAGATGCTACCGCTCGACCACCATTTCTCCATCGTACTAAGCATTGTACCTACCTAATAGAGCTCAAATAAGTTACATGCAATCGTATCTCATAATTATAAATGAATAGTTTTGCCCGTGCTAATTGGCTACCGCTCCAAAGCCACGTCTCCTGATAATTTTACTACGGTACCTACGACACGGCGCGGCGCTGTACTCCGCGAGTGACATTGAGCCGCAGTCATCGAACCTGTATCTCGATTGAGCAGCCTTATCGCCGGCCACGCGCGCGATAACCTCGCCTCTATATAACTCGAGCGTCTTAGAGTAATCTTCAGTACACAGCCACACGCCAAACGATAACGAACAACTTTCAGCACTAAGCTTTTCCGAAACGATATCGAAGCTTCTCGCGTTTGTGTACAAACAGAAAAATATCATCAAGAGACTTTTGTATCGCAAAACACTAACAATAGTTAACAAGACTTTGGCTGCAATCAAGTGATCAATCAAAACAAGACCATCAAGATGCGTCTGCTCCACGTTATTCTGTCCATCTTGGTGGCGGTTCTTCTGCTGTCTTCGGGCGCCGAGGGTCGTCCACGTCATCACAAAAGAATCCACAAACGGGGCTTTTTCTGTATGCTCAAAATCTGTAGTTTCAACCCCGAGCCCCTACACAAAGTCCAGAAACAACGGTAGCAAGAAAACTCCAGGCTTACAGAGTAAAACTTTTGGAAAAGAGAAGCGCCATGGAAAGGACGTGTCCAATATGGACACAAAAGTCAACATCATCGGTAATATTAGATGCGCTTCAGCGTACAAGAAGGAAGCCACGTTAGAAAGTCTTCGTCTTCACTGCAAAGAAGCGAAAAGAAAGATCAAGAAGATTAGTCGAGTATTTAGATAGTCGCTCTTTTAGCCTACATTAGGCTACCGCCTATACAACGAAATAACTAGCCTAGCAGAAATTATATCTGTACTTAATATTTCACTGTTAGTATTTTAGAGGCCCGTTTATTGTAGAGAATATATATATAACTGTAGTACCTAGGTGTATTTAGAGTTTCATATGGAGTCTTTTAGATGATTTGTACTTTTGTTTTTAGATTTTGTACAATCTGGAATAAGGTTAAGGCTTATACAAGTAGTAATTTTTCATTGACGAGGCCTCAGTCGTTAATTTAATTGAGTTACGTAAAATAGTATTGTTTTGATAAGTTACTTTATTTATTGTTTAGTTAATGATAACATTATTGTAAGTAATAAAAGTGGATTAATAAAGAAGTTTTTACACTATCTTTTTTGTTTATCATTAACTCATTAATTAGTAGGTAAACTTTAAGAGAAAGATAAAAAGATTTATGATGATCTACTTTTCGAATCGGGACATTTATATCTGCAGCAGTCAGGGTGGGAAAGAAGCGCCATGTCTGATGATAGTTGAAAATAAACTGACTCGCGAGGTATCCCGAAATCACCACCACGTTCCCCTCATCGGTGAGGAATCAGAGATAATTCCCACTCCGAAATAGTTAAGTACCATGGCAGTGTGCAGTATGATACAAGAGGATCACATTTAAAAACCGACTTCAAAAATATATAAAAAACGTAATAGGTGCGTATAAAATTTGAGGGTTGCTCTCGATTTCCCTGAGATCCCATCATTAGATCCTGACTTGGTGACAATAGGACTAAAATGGAAGTACCGATAACAAACAAAATTTTTGAAATCGGTCTACTGTTGGCAAAGTTTTTTTTTTTATTTGGTTATTTATTTGCCATTATACACGATACACGAGGTCCTTAAAACTTCATGATAAAGACCCTGTTAGGGCGTAGCAATCAGTAAACGTACGTAAAAAAAACTGTGGAAAATAGAACCGTCCTCCTTTTTCGTCGGTTAAAAATATACATCCTAATATTTATAATGTTTTTTTTTGTTACACTTTAAGCGCGATAATTTGTTGCTAAACGAACTTAACAAATTAAGTTTGACCGTTCCATGCAATTATCACATCTAGCAATATTTAGAGTCAAAAATGAGAGTTCTGAAACATACTCGTAATAATAAAATGTAACCATATTCATAACTTTAGCTAATAAGAACTTAGTTTAGATCAGGTTTCTATGGTTCCATTTCTCCCTTCTCTACGTAGTATCAGAATCTACGTCACACATCATACGATGCTTACGTATTAAAAAACGAATTGGTTCTACAGGGTCGGATTTAGAGGTCTGTAGGCCCTGGGGCAACAAAAGAGTGTAGGACCCTAATAAAAAAAACTTTTAAACTTTCGCGATTTAAATTTAAGCTTTAAATGTTTATCGGGACTCAAAATAAATACATTTTTTTTAAATCTATCTACGAGTACATGTACCACCGAAACCAACCCAGCCTAACTAATTTACGTAAATAAAATAATGTGTGATAATTTTAATCCAGATAAACATTTAACTAAAACATATTTGTAGTGGTAGGACTCTTTTGCAGGGGTCCGTCTGGGGAAGTACACCCACACCTTTTCCAGTTATTCAACTCCAAGCAGTAGAGTGCAAACACTACTGTGTTCTAGATTGAAGGGCAATGTTTCCAGCGAAATTACAGGGCACACAGAGATTTGACTTCTTATATCTGGGAGACGAGGGCAGTGCATTGCCATCCAGGGTTTTGATTCGAACTGTTAAAGTTCAAAATTCTGAGTGGTAAATTCTGGTGGAGCTGTTATGGGCAAGCGTGAAGAGCCATCAGGCGAGCAACTGCGCTCGTCTCGTCACATAGTATCATAAAAAAAAAAATCTGAAATAGCTTTATACAATCTGTGGCAATCAAGTGTTACAAAAATTTATTGCAAGACAAATCAAAATATTTCGAAAAACTATATGCTTTTTTTAAATATACATATATGGAAAAGATGTTCTCTTATCCGAACTTGGATGTTTTTTTTCTATTATAATTTTGCATATTATTCTATTAGATTTTACCTTGAAATTTCTATTGTTCAGCCCATCTCTTGTGGAGGCCCCGAGGCTGTAACCCCGGTAGCACTGTCTTAAATACGTCCCTGGGTATTTACCTACAAAAATGAGTACCTAAAGTCATGAATCTTAACTGTAAGGGTATAGGGTTGAGAATAGCTATCTTGCTTATCCAGCCTCCTGATCTATGGCCTGGCGGCTCGTCTCTGAAGATACGCGACTTGGGTGGCGCGTAGATAACAGGAGCAAGCAAAATCCAGAGAAGAAATTCGCGGCAGCAGATAGTAGAAACAAACTATGCCATAGGGTGACATCGAACGGTGGTACTACGCCTTTGTGTACAGATACATTTTCTCTGGAAATAATTTTGTAAGGTGTCCAGATGTTCGTGGGAAATCCCGAATTTCAAAGGTCTGTTGGAGACGTCCAGATTTACTCTTAATCAGGAATTAAGGAGGCTATATGTCCCAATTTTGGATGAAATGGTCATCCTATGAAATTATCCATCATTTACACCCAGTGCCACTAAAATCAAAACAGAGTTAGCTTAAATATTTCGCGCTCAATTCGCTCTTGTATTTCTACTTCTTCCGCCTTTTGGTATGTGTACTTCTATGAACCGCCACGTAATTTTATCTATATTGTAAAAAAAGTTAAAACTGTCGCACCTTTTTAAATATTACGATAAAAAAGTTCTCTTCCTATCTGGCTATTCTTATTTGATCTAAAAAAATCGATTTGAAAAATTGTTTTTTATTTGAAAGAACATACTCTCAGATTGGTCCCATTTTTTTTAAATCAAATCGGTTTAGTAGTTTTGTTTTAAATCAAAATAACAGAAAAATAGATAACATTCAAGTAACTGAAATTGCGTATTTACTAATTTTGAAGTCAGTTTTTTTAAATTGATAATTATTACTGATAACCTGATCTCCTCCGCAACAAATGGACTCCAAAAATCATGCAATTCGTGTGACGTAATTTATGGATGGCCCCTAACTGGTAGATATATTTTGCCACACACGGTATTAGAGTGCACTAGCACTCAGCCAGTGCATGCGTACTTTAGATCAACCTAGTAACTGGTAGATATATTTTGCCATACACGGTACCAGAGTGCACTAGCACTCAGCCAAGGCATGCATACTTTAGATCAACCTAGTAACTGGTAGATATATTTTGCCATACACGGTACTAGAGTGCACTAGCACTCAGTCAGTGCATGCATACTTTAGATCAACCTAGTAACTGGTAGATATATTTTGCCATACACGGTATTAGAGTGCCCTAGCATTCAGTCAGTGCATGCGTACTTTAGATCAACCTAGTAACTGGTAGATATATTTTGCCATACACGGTACTAGAGTGCACTAGCACTCAGTCAGTGCATGCGCACTTTAGATCAACCTAGTAACTGGTAGATATATTTTGCCATACACGGTATTAGAGTGCACTAGCATTCAGTCAGTGCATGCGTACTTTACATCAACCTAGTAACTGGTAGATATATTTTGCCATACGCGGTATTAGAATACACTAGCACGTCAGCCAGTGCATGCGCACTCGAGGTTGACCCACGTTGACCTATGTAATAGTAGATAGATAAACTCTTTATTATTCACACAGGAAATTGCATACAGAAAACTAGTGCAATCACAGACCTCTACCAGGATATACCTACCCCGCGTTAATTCCAGTCGCACGTCCAACTGTTTTTGGAGAGTTTCAGTTTACTATGACAAAATTTGACATTTGTGATTTGGGACATTAGCCGAACGGCAGAACTTGCAACTCGCGAGTTAGTAGCTAACTTGACAGTTCGGTCATAGTGAAACTGCCACGGTGGCTCAGTTGGTAGTGAACCTACTTCCTGCGCTTGGGGGTGTGGGTTCGATTCCCATCTAGGACAAACATTTGTGTGATGAACATTTGTGTTTGTTCTATGTCTGGGTGTTAATATCTATTTAAGTATGTATTTAAAAATATATATGTATGTATATCAGTTTCTGGCTGCCATATTACAAGCTTTGCTTAGTTTGGGGTCAGATGACCATGTGTGCAATAATGTCCCAGATATTTATTTATTTATTTACTGTCAAATTTGCGACTAAATCGCAAGTTACATAATCAGAGGGACGTTCGGCTAATGTCACAGGCACCAGGTTTTTTTTTGCAACAGTCTACATCACAAAAAAGTATTGATCGGATGGATCCAACTTAAAGGCGGCGCTCTGGCCAGAGCTATTTCTCGCGTAAACTTCAACATCTTTGTAGAAAAACTAGATACAGATATACGACAGATACAGACTATAAGCTATATAGTCTTCATCTTTTTGTTACAATCGATATTTTTAGTAAGGTGCATGAGTTATCCGCGTGATGTCGACACCCAACGGGACGGCAGATAACAATGACAATTTAATAATTATGTTTTCATACGCACAATGAGATACTGTACTTGTGGGTTACCATAATCTCATAAACATTCTTATAATAACCTTAAATTGAATTTTGTCTCGCTATGTCGGCCTCCTCATTATAAAACATGCAAGTCGTGATTTAGTCGCAAATTTGACAGTTTCACTATGACCGAACGGTCAAACGTGAGTTGCAAGTTACATAATCCAGGGGGCGGTCGGCTTATGTCACTGACTGCCCCGGTGGCTCAGTTGGTAGTGAACCTACTTTCTGCGCTTGGGGGCGTGGGTTCGATTCCCATCTAGAACAAACATTTGTGTGATGAACACAAATATTGTGTGTGTGTATTTGTGTTTGTTCTATGTCTGGATGTTAATATCTATTTAAGTATGTATTTAAAAATATATATGTGTCTGGCTGCCATATTACAAGCTTTACTTAGTTTGGGGTCAGATAACCGTGTGTGCAAAAATGTCCCAGATATTTATATAGTTTAGTGATTGACAATACGCTTCTCCGCTCGCCTGAGCATCGGTGGCAAAAGCGCCATCTATTGAACCTTTACCACAACCTACCAATAAACATTAAAATCCCTATAATAAACAATAAAACCCAGAATAATTTGCATATTTTATTAAACTGTTGTAAGTGAAAAATGCAACAAACTTAAATACAAGTTGCGATATGACAAAGCAGACACTAACGGATGCGTGTTTACATAATGATAACGCAAAATAATTAAAGCATTACAAAAAAAATGCAACAGATAACACATTTTGTTTGTAAATGGGAGTAGTGTGGATAACTTATGGTGCCAGTATAAAAAGTGAACTTCGTAAAATAATTAGAATTAGATATTTTGCTTGCTAAGGGCAGTGAGGGCCAAATCAGTAGAGGTAATTTAACTTAAGTACTTAAATAGCCCACATAGGCGAATGTAGTACTTTCTTCAATGAATCAAATATAACAATTTTTTTTTAATTGTAAAATAGGCTTGCGCTTGGCCGCCAACTCGCCTGATGTTAAGCGATGATGCGGCTTACGATACATCACGCTTACCTAGAAGAAACCGATTCACTTTTGACTTGAAAACACCCAGATTCATAGGAACATTTTGAAGGAAGTACTTGTATCAAATGCGAGCATGTTTCCATGAGATTTAATAATGAAGTATTCAGCGGTTGGTACTGATTTTAACAAGAGTTTATACGTCAGAAAAGCACTAAAAGATTCAAAATACACATATTTTTGATTAAAGTTCAAAATTAGTACGATCTAGGTACATTATTTACCAATTCGTTATGACAAGAGGAAAAAACGCATTTAATGATAATATTACGTTAAAGATTTCAAGTGATAAATAACATAGAATAATTTTAATTATATTTTTATGGACTCTTCTCATTCCGGAGAGGTTGGTAGGAGGTGGCGGAGGACCGAAAATAATAAAATATGGGTGAGAGATCTTTGCCCAGCAGTAGGCAGCATTATATTAAAAAAATTACCTCCTAATTAAATCCATTCCAATTACAAACAATATTTTTCTACTCCTCGAAAAAAAATACCCATAAATGGGATATAAATAAATATACATTAACAAAGAAAAAAAAATTAACATTATTTGTCTATACTTGCCTTAGAACGTACGTTTTTACGTTAAATTATGCAGAAAAATCATTCAAGAACATAAATTAGGTGTTATTTAAATAAGAACTTAGACTCTGTGTAAATTCAATCTTTTTTACGGTAAAAATATTTAATTCTTTGCTCGACTAAGTCGAAATAAAAGTTAGTAGGTAGCTGAAGGTATCCATCAAATGAAATACTATAAAACAGCGGCCTCGTTTTAGTATCAATATCCTCACAGACGCTCTTAAATAGATCTAAGCCCATATCTATGGTCTTGAGCACAATGTGTTAAATAACTGAAAAAAAAACTCTGCTTGTATACAGTTCAGACACAGGTATTCAGCACAGTCTACCGTCACAATGACTGTTTTTTTAAAAAGAAATGGTGCTATTTTAGCCTCCTAGCGCCCAGAGCTTTTGAGACTCGAAACTAGCATACCGGTAAACGTCTCTATAATTGCGTTCAAAATCGTAAACAAACCATTTCGAAAGATCGCGGAATAAAAAAAAATCTGTAGCGGTTTTTCAAAAATGTCTTTTTAAAGGTCCTTGGACGGTAATTCAATCTCAGTCTAGAAGTGCTTTGGACCGTAAAGACCATGTCAAATATGGGTTTTGAGAAGACGCGTAGACGCTACGAGAAAGAAAATAGGAATAGGGAATATATTATATACACAAAAAAAATGTAAAGCCCCGTGACTACTGTTCTATAGTATTTGCCTCCGTTATCCGAACTTAAGCTCCAAGTTCCTACAGACAGAGTATGAAATATCTCTTTACATGGTAGTAGGCAAGTCACCTGCCGTCCCTAGCGTGCGTGGGTGCGTTGCGCAGGCTACGATCGTATTTCTTCATCTGTCGGCTCGCTCGCTCCACTTCCACGTCCGTTAAGTAGTAAGCTTCGAAGTTTGGAAGAGGGCGCAACATCGCGTATAGACGCTCCGCGTATCGTCTGTGAGGACCAAAATATTGCATGAAAATCATCGTTATTAGATCATGTTCTCACTGCTGGGACACAGGCTTTCTCTCAGAGGTAGAGCATGGGCCCTAATCCACCATGCTGGCCCAGTGCATGTTGGTGAATGTCATGTCTTTAATCTTTTGAGGTTCTTGGACATACCGGCTACCTAGCGATATTTTCCTTCACAGTTTTTAAGCGATGCCATCGAAACTGCACATAATTTATTCATCACTTTAGCTATAGGACATCCACTGCTAGATATAGTCACCCCCCATAGATTACCAAAAGTGCCGGTTGGTAGCGGCCTGCATCCAGCGTTTTCCTGTGGTCTCTTAGGTCGTCTGTCCATGTTGTGGCACGTAATATATTTAACTACTAAATAAGTCAATGGTACAGGGCCGAGAATCGAATCGGATGCCGTCAGATTGTAAAGCGCACTTGCTTCATTCTCGAGTCGTCGAGTGTTTGTAACATTAAAGGCCTGTTCAGGTCTAAGCGGAATTCGCTACCGCTGTAGGTAGCGAAATATACCGCATGCTATTCCGCTGGGTATTTTTATGAACTTCCAGCGGAATAGCGTGCGGTATTCTTCGCTGCTTCCTACAGCGGTAGCGAATTCCGCTTAGATCTGAACAGACCTTTATAACAAAGCATGTGCGGAAAGTAGTAACTGACCTGGCGTCAGTGTTCTTATCATCGAGCAGGGCGGCGAGCGCGCGCAGCGTGGCGCGGCGCGCGGTCACGGCGGTGGGCGGGCGCGTGCGCAGCAGGTCCCGCCCGCCCCCCGCCAGCGCACACGACACGACCAACAGCCGCGCCGCCGCGCACCGCACCAGCGGGGACTTGTGGCTGATGACGGAAACCGACTTGGTAAGTCTTAAATTGAACTAATTAATATAGGATATATGATTATCGTTTAATAAAACATTTGATTTGCATTAAACAGTTCAATTAATTATTGTTGAAATAATGTTATTAATTTCCAACAACTTTTTTAAAATAATTAAAAAAAAAAATGCAATAGATTGAATTAAGTATCTATTTATTTATTATAAATATTTTTTATATTTTTTTAAAATTTTCGAGAGTAACAAAACCTCAGCAGGCCTAGCAGGGACAGTTGAAAAATTGTCTTTCCATCATTTTATCCGATGCAGATGGCAGGATATCGTTCAGTGTGGAGGTTAAAGACTGAGGCCTATATTCAGCTGTGGACGTCTTCTAGCTGATGATGATGAAAGAGCAAGTGATTGAGTAGGGTGCGACTGACTCGACCCCGTGCACGCAGAGCGCGGCGGTGGCGTGGCTGAGCTCCACGCCGCACACTACGGTGTCGAGCGCGACGTTGGCCGCGCGCCGCACCGGCCGGCTGAAGCTGCCCGTCTTAGTCAGCAGGAGGGTTACCGCTTCGTTGAAATCCTGCACATCAGAAAAACACACAAGAGCTGTTAAAGCTGAACCTATTTCCGCCATAGACCATTGAGGCAGTCATTACATCCTTACGTCGTGAACTTTGCTAAAGTTCGCACGCAGTTTCCAAAATAACTGCAAAGGAATGGAATGCACTCTTTGCTTTGGTGTTCCCTATAAAGTACAACCTGGGTCTTTTCAAGAATAGAGGGAATAGGAACCTCATGGGCAAATGTGTCCCATCTTAGACCGCATCATCACTTACCATCAGGTAAGTTGTGGTCTAGCGCTAGCCCATATCATCATAAAACATTGCATTCTAAGAGCCTGGGACCGTATCGTTAGCTCTTAAACGCGATTTAGTTTGGGAGACTGCGGGAAATTACGTGAACGTAAACATTAAACACGCCGAGATACAGTTTGAGGTCGCGTGACTTTTCGCAGGCACCTAAATTAAATCGTTCTATACGGGCCCAGTGCAGTTGAGTATGCTGATAATACAGTCTGCAGGTGGCCAAAATTCTACGTAAATCTGAAAGAAAATGCCATAGATGGCAAACAAGCAGACGGGCCGCCTGATGGTAAGCAGTCACCGTCGCCTATGGATACTTGTAACACCAGAGACATCACAAATAGGTACGTTGCTGACCCTTTACGACTCTATTAACTCGCCTTTTGAAGAACCCAATGTTATAGCTTCTTGGAAACTCCGCGGAAGCACAGAATGCATATAAGTACAAGTAAAGAAGATTCACTCCGCAAAATAATTTAAATAAGTAGCGACTCTTGCTACTACACAATAAAGTGCAAATCAGGACGTGCGAGCGCTAACTACCTACAGCTATATTAACATACAATACAATATCACTTTTTATACACCATATCAAAAAACATAAAAACAAAGTAACTTAAAATTAATACAAGAACCGGCAATATAATAGGCGGCCTAGAACACAACAACATAGCAGTTGCTTCTCTGTCTATCGCGTAACTCTTGTCGCGTTATCTCTGTGTATCGCGCGGCAGCGAGCACGGCAAGTCCGACAAGACGACTACTTGTACCTTCATACCTGAAGTGCGGAGTGCGCCAGGCCTGGCGGAAGGTAGGTCGTTCCACATTTTGCAGGTGTGTGGCAAGAAAGATACTCACAGGCTTCTTGGTATAGTTGGTATTCCTCAATATGCAGGCCAGCGTGTTGCAAGCGGCGCGCGCCACGCGTGTCCGGGGCGACTCTAGTTGAGCGCTAACCTGACAAACATTTGGACACTTGAGTCAGCTCATTCTGTGACGGTCACCATCTTGGTATCAGATTAACATGGCAGCTGTTACTGCTGAAGTTCACTAAAGTTGGAGTGGTCAAATGTCAAGTTTTTCTAAGAAAATATACAACATATCTTATTAATATACGAACATAACAAATTCCTGTGCCCTCATTGAAAATTTATTTGCCACGCATAAATTAGGGTTCCATTATATGTATTATAATAGATAGTAAGTTTTCATACAGCATATTTTTTTGTTAGTTAAATGATAGGCTTGCGCTTGAAAGAAAGAAAGAAAATAAATGTATTCGACATACATAAAAAAAACACCTTATAACTGAAAAACACAAATTATTGGCCTGGTCGCCAGCTTGCCTGATATTAAGCGATGATGCGGTCTACGATGAACCACGCTTGCCTAGAAGAAGCCGAATCACACTTGATTTGAAGACAACCAGATTGTAACTATCGGGGAACAACAATTTATGCAGCGCCTTCCATAGATTAGCACATCTATCAAGGCTTCAATGCATAAAACCAAACAGGAATCTTACTTGTCTTATCAGGTCAGCGATCCGATTCTCGGAGATGACGGACCAGAACTTCTCCAGTGCCGTGGGGATATCCCCTAAAGTGTCCGAAACTTCGTACCTAAAAACCAAAATGGATTATACATTATAGAAGCTATTCTATCATAGACGAAATGCGTTAACTGCAATAAAGGATCGAAGTATCTTAGTACGAGAACTTGCGAAAAAGTTGTCATTACGTAAACGATAGCAAATGTATGAAAAATTCAGTTTCCTTTCACGTCCGATAGAGGCGCTGTTCAATTTTTCATACATTTTGCTATCGTTTACGTACCTATAACTTTTTCGCAAGTGCTCGTACTAAGGCCACTGTATCTTATCAATCAACCGCGGTTTTACCCGCTATCCTAAAACATATTTCTTTTCCGGATATATATCTGTAATTAATAATATATCAATAGTATATCTGTTAATCCAGGTTAATCTACCTCCATATACCATTACGGAGTTGTGTGCGGGCAAACATACACATTTATATACAAACTTTCGTATATATATCTATCTATACATATAATAAAAACGTAGAGATAAAAAAACCTGTAATTGCGAGATAACAAAAAAAAAATCACACAGGTCGTCTTAAAATAAGCAGCTGAACACGATAGGACAGTTTTTAGAATTTTTGTCTGTTTGTTTGTTTGTTTGTTTGTCCGCGCACATCTCCTAAACCACTGGACGGATTTAAATGCGGTTTTCACGAATATGCTTAGAAATTACCAGATTAAAACATAGGCTATCTTATATCATTTATTTTAATTCTTTATTTTTACATAAACGAAAATAAAAATCAATGATTTATTTCTTCGTTACCCGAAACGTAATATGAGGATCGTCACATAGCCTCAAGCAAGGAGATCCAAAGTAAAGAGAATGTTATTGACATAGCCATTAAAATTTTGAAACTGTCAACTGTCATTCGGTTAATCAGTTTAAATTTAAAGAAGGTTCCTTAACCTTCTTAGATGAATGAACGTGTAGATCAAGCATATTATAGGCCTTACAACCTCTTTGGTGATTCATTCCAGTGCATGGAGTAGGAGTATTACATTCTCTTGGTTTTATTCTATGTTAGCATTTTAAACACAAAATATACCGCATTAATTCAGTCCCGCGAATAGAAATATTCAAAAAAGGCCCTTTGTACATGAAAATAAACCTATACAACAAAATTACGGACGCAATAAAGAAAGAAAGAAATAATAACATTTTTCCAAAACCAACTTCGTGAGTTTCTAACCCAAAAAGGTTATTACGAGATAAAAGATTTATTCGACGATAAATTTTAGAAAATTATAATTAGAAAATAAATATCTATATATAAATAGTTAAGAAAGTAGCGTCATAAGTTTTGTATCATCTCATATATAATTAAGTAACCTATCACACTAAGTATGTTTTTTTATGTTTTGTAAAATTACTTCACCCTAGGTAAAGTTTGAATAGTATATATAATATTTATGTAATAGATTTAACTATACTTAAATTTATATGTTTATGTCTGTGGTCTGGTTTTGTGAACAGCCACTACATAAGTCATTGCTGCACCCTTTATGCAGGGTATATAAACTTAGCTTTTAGAAGAATACAGTGTATATTTGCAATAAGAATAAGAAAATAGAAATAATTTTATTTTACTGTGATATTTTAACAGATAAATAGAGTAGTTCCATTTCAGGGCTTTTTAATCAAGGTATACATACAAATGCACGCGAAATAAGAAATAACTAGCCAAGAGCGTGTTAAGACAAGCATTATGTCAGGGTTCCGTGGCCAGCGAAACTGGACAGTCAAATTTCAGAGATGTATATCATCCCGACATGACATGATATACTTTTAATGGTTTAGACAAAAAGAAAATTTCAAAACATGCTCTGCACTGTGGTCACATTATCTTTTTGATTTGAAAACTGTTGACGGTGTTATTTATTACTTTTATGCTTCTATCAATACTTCACATAGAGCGACTTAAAATAAGCAGCTGAACATGTTAAGGCAGTTTTTTGAATTATTGTTTGTTTGTTCACGCACATCTCTTACACCCCTGGAAGAAAATGCGGACGGATTTAAATGCGGTTTTCACGAATATCCTTAGCTATGACCAGATTGAAGTATAGGCTATGTTATTTTACGCAAGGCCGGATTAAGGGAAGAAAAAAGGATTGAAGGTTTATATGAAAATCTACGCGTACGAAGTCGCGGGCAAAAAAACTAGTTCATAATAATAATGTTGCCCCTCCGGCGTCAATATACGGTAGCCCATTTACCGCCCATTTGAGACAAGCCTACGTCATCGACGTTGTGTGACCAGTAGCAATGAAATCATAACTCCCCCAATGTGCGTTTAATACCTGTGGGAATCCGATAAAACTATGTGGTTTTGATTTAAATAATTTTTTTAAATACATATATTTCATTCGTTTTTTACTTGAATTGCTTCTCTTGAGCGGACAAACAAAATGACAATTGAAATGCTGTTTGAGTTTTATAAAAAAAAAAATTGTTTCCCAATTTCTGTTAGCTTTTTTTATGCCATAGGTGGCAAACAAGCCGACGGGTCACATGATGGTAAGCAGTCACCTTCGCCTATGGATACTTGTAACACCAGAGACATCACAAATACGTTGCCGACCCTTTAAGACTCTATTAACTCGCCTTTTGTAGAACCCCATGTTGTAGCTTCTCGGAAACACCGCGGAAGGTAGCTCATTCCACATTTTGCAGGTGTGAGGCAAAAAAGATCGTGTGAATCGCCCAGTATGCTATTTCTACCAAATTGTTGCAATGAAGTGGCAATGACGCAGGCATGTGTCAACTCCCGGAAACCCAACTCCCGGAATAGCAGAGCTTGTTTTATTGGATCACTACGTGCACCCCGCGGTTTCGCCCGCGTGGTGTTGAAAATTGGTGATGATGATGATGATGAAAAGTAGCCAATGTGTTAATCCAGGACATAAGCAATGTATATTTCAAATTTCATTCCAAATCCATCCAGCCATTTCTGCGTGATTGAGTAACAAACATCCATCCATACATCTATCCAAGCTTTCACATATACGAGTACATATACTAGCGATCCGCCCCGGCTACGCACGAGTGTTAGCTCGGCCTTCGGCCTCGCTACTATGATCGCTCCAGGGCCACAAAATTTCATCCAAATCGGTTCAGCCGTTTTTAAAGTAGCGTTGTGCTATTCCAGACTATAATCTATCACTGTGCCAAATTTCATCCAGATCCGTTCAAGCCGTTCTGGCGTGATTGAGTAATAAACATCCATCCATCCAAACTTTCACATTTATAATATTAGTGGGATTAGTGTGATGGTTAGTACCAGATGGAAGAGCGCAGCCTCCGCAGCAGCTCGATGCAGAGCGCGTCACATCCCCGCTCGGCCGCGTCACATAGCTTGCCGCCCAGCGACTCGCCGCTGCTCGGGGAGCAGCTCCTGCTGACATAACTCAAACCAAATTATTTGTCAGAACATGATAGGTACACACAGTGGCGGATTTACACATTTGCCGCCAGTAGGCTATTCAAATTTTGCCGCAATGAAATCGAAACTATGATTTGTGCACTATCGTCCTACTTAAACCACCTTTTTGAAACTAGGGGATCGATGTGTAAGTTATTAGATTATTTTTAAAACCCAAACGAAAGCACAAAAGTAGTTTTAGGGTAATTACATAATAGGTATATAACTAATGAACTAAATTCTGTAAAACAAAAAAATCCTCAAATTTGCCGCCCTAGGCTCTAGCCTACTCAGCCTGCACTGTAAATCCGGCACTGGGTATACATTAGTGTTCTAACTGAGGATATTTAGCGGAGACGGAGGTTGACAAAAAACATTAACCATTCATTAATCTCTGTTTTAATTCATCACAGTTGTTCACTACAGTTATATGATTATTTACAGGATATTTACCGTGGTAAGGTTGTGGAAGGAGCTCCCGATATTTCGGCGCAGTTACATGCACCATGTTCATGGGAAGACTGAAGAAACCAGACTCAGACTCTTCAGTCTTGCCGTGAACATGGTGCATGTCACTGCGCCGAAATAGTGGGAGACCTACCTACGTTGCGTCTTCCGGTTCGTGATCTCCACTCAAGAACCTTACTTCCCCATCGGATAATGATGATCATGATTAATTGCACACAATAAACATCTAACGGTCCATATTCCCAAAATTTTAACAAGACAATTTCAACAACCGTTTCTGTAATTTTTCGCGAAGAAAAACACCAAAAGCTAACGGGTTTTGTGAACTTTGAAAATGAACAGAAGTATATATAGCAGGTAAATATTTTGTTTTCTCACGTTACCTAGACTCCACACGCAGCGCCCTCGCCTTGCTACTTTTAGTCATTTTAAGCTCCTTAATCTTATCCTTGATACTGATAGGATCACGCGGTTGCTCCAGCATGCGGTCACTGTCCTCTTCATCAGGCCTAATAGCCATTTGAGGCTCGGCCTTGCTGATCTTGCTTTCCACCACGTAGCCTTCTATGTGTATCGGCGGCAAGTGGATACTGCCATTGGTTTTTATGGGATCTGTTAGAACAGCGAATAGAAATTTTTTCAATTCTAAGAGAGGAAAATTAGCGGATGAATCCAGCTTATTGAACTTCCCCGAAAGTCGGATATTTGTTAAAAAAAAAATATATCTCAGGTGAAAATCGTCCACAAAAAAATATCGGTAGCCTGCTATTTTTTTTATCTTGATGTTTTGAATTAAAAACAATCCACCTTTTCTAAGGATGCGTGAGTGCGATTTATCAAATTTTTGGTATCAACGTGCTTAATTTTTTAGAGGCTGTGGCAGTTTTTTTTAACGGTTGCTCATCTAAAGGTCTTCTATTTATAATAATGTTCAAACTTCTCCAGTTCTCCAGTCTATATCTACATAACATACGGAATCAATCGTACATCCGAACGTTTCTAGTACATTTGATTCTGTGACCGAATACCAGATTACGACTCGTTGGATTCTAGGCGCTGCAAGCCACTTGCCTGTGTGGTTTTGTGCACAAACGACATTATAGACCACGCTGACACAACATAATAGCTGAGATTTTCTCGCCTCTATATTTCAGTTGTTGATATCAAAGGTTTGGAGTCTGTCTACCAATCTATGAGTCAGATATAAGAAAAGAAAGAACGAAATGTGAAAAATTACTTACCATTCCTACCATTAACAAAAGCGCTTTCGCCAGAAGCCAGATCTTTCGTATCAATCTCCCATCTATCGAGACCACCTCTCTCTGCAGCCTCGTACACGCACGGCAACGTGCCTCCTTTCAACAAGTTGTTCGACGGATGCACCGAGAAGAGGAAGTTCAGTTGCGGGCTGTTGGGGCACGAACGGTTCGTTATGGCTGGCAATTTGAACTCTCTTCTCTCCTCTTTAGGTAGCATTTTAACTTTTCCACCAGCAAAATTAGCAAACACAACGTCATTGTCAGTTTCCTCTGCAGAGTTTTCGATATTTTTGCTGTCGGAAGTAAAGTCTAACAAACTTTCTCTTACTATGACAGACTCTTCTGTTAGAGGCGTCAACGCCCTGTGTCGTATCTCTGGTTCGCCTCTGTCTCTCGCATGCATATCTCTGCTCTCAGTCAGCTTGTGATAAAGATCTTCTATTTCGTCATCGATTGATTTCGGCAAGTCACTGACTTCGCTCGCGCTTCCATTCTCGATTTCATCGCCATCTTTTGTTTCCATCAAGCATTCTCGATCGATGGAATTGTCTGATCGGTTCGATCCCCCGTACTCACTCGTGTTTTCATATTGCGTCTCATGAATGTCGTCGCTTAGAACGTTTTCCTTCGACTCCGCATCAAGAATGTTTATAATTCTGTCGTCTGAACTGCTGCTGTTTTCGGATTTAAATGTATCCGAGTCCGATGGTTGGAATTTCGAGGACTGGTCTTCTAAGGCACTCGTCAGCACAGTCTCGTAACTGTTTCCTATTTGTTTTCTCGTCTTTATTGTGTACTGTAACGTTCTGTTGTCCGTGATCGACACATACGAGGTTTGCGTTTCTAGCGTTTCTCTCTTTGCTTCAGCTTGGGCGAGTTCAAATATGGTTTTACTGGTTTGTGTGAAGATTTCTTGAGCTACAGAGCCATTGAGACTAGTGGAAGCGGCTCTGGAGATAGTTTTAGTGACTTGGCACTGAATGTTGGCATCTTTGTTCTTCTTGCTTTTGAGATCGATGACGGTGATGTCTTTGTGAATGGGGTAAGAGTCGGAGTCGCTGCTGTCGCTGTCGTACTGTTCTATGACGTATGTATCTTTTCCAGAAGAGTTGTTTTTATCTGAGCTACTGTCCGTGAAATCCATGGAGTACACGTTAGATGTGGCTACACTTTTTTGAGAGTCTGTGAGTTTGACGTCACCGACAATGTCTTCGATTTCTTCTTCCTGCAAGAGGAACTGTGATAGAACTACCTAATGGTATAAGTTAAGCAAATACCTGCAATGAGTCTTGGTATCCGATACAATCCTGTCCTGTGTAATTGATGATATGATAGGATGCGAGTGTGGATATGTACATGGAAAAAAAAATCTGAAGAAACTCTTTATATAACTATGAAATGATTATTTTATCCCATACAGATGATCTTTGACGAGTATTGCTCTTTATACATTTGCTGATTTCCTTCCTTTTTATTCCTAGCTACTACAGCTTACTAAAAGATCACATGATTTTGGTGCGACATGAAAACTTGCTCAGCTTACTGGAAGGTTAATACTCACCATAATTTAATAATTTAGAACACAAAATAACACGAAATAGAATGTACTAGATCAGTTTAACCACCTAAACGCTCTTATGTATTTACAAATATTTCAGTGCAATTCTGACGGGCCATGACAACTTTGAAATAAGAAAATTGACAGTTTAATATTTTTTATTGTTTCTTACTTGTAAGAAACAATAAAAAATACAAAACAAATGAGGTTGTATGACCTTCAACTAAGTTTTTTTAGTTTTTCTTGCTTCTATCGTAAGAATCTCTACTTTGTGGAATGCGCTGCCGGAATGTGTGTTCTCCGATAGTTACAATCTTGGTTTCAATTCAATAAGTCACGAGTGAATCATACCTAAATAAAGTGAACAGAAATAGGCTACTTTGCGTACCGAAAAAAAAACAGACCCTGTAGGGTACCGAGCGTAATGGCGGGGTGCTGCTAGTTTCATGATAAAAATTAAATATACACTGGCCAAGTGTAAGTTGGACTCGCGCACCAAGGGTTCGCAGGTTCACAGTTTCCGCACCAAAAATAAATGGTTTCTTTGATTCAGTTCGGGATCTTTAGCACGCATCCATCGCGCACTTGACCGTTTCTTTATTTGTTGTTTTACTTTAAAGTTTGTACTACAATCATGCCAGGTTTGACATTTCTACGTATTACCGTTTTTATACTAGAGCAAAGACAAGAAAACGTTAAAAAAATACGCTTGTGTGTGATGGGGTTATTTTTTAATTTTTGATTTTATTATTATTCTCAGTTAATCCGTAACATTACATATTTTGTGAAAATTTCAACGGGCTATGCAAAGACAACACAAAACCACCCTGGCGGTTCACATAACATCTAAACACAACTACATCTAAACTGAACACCCTACGGGTACGGAATCCTAAAATTATCGGCACATTATTAAAATACTTTTTTATTTTGTTTTGTAGAACAAAGGCCTAATTCATTTTCTAACCCCCCGGTCTTGTATAATAAGACTGTCAAGTTAGGCCCGCTATCCCTTTCTAGTTCGACCTACATAACAAAAATATAAAAAGCATGACCTATTACAATCATACGAGCTTAAATCAACTCTGCTATTGATTAATTAATTACGCAATCATAGCTTAAAATAACTCTGCTTAATTAATTACGCACGAAAATTCACGCAGTTAAGGGACAGTACATCGGGTGCAGCGTTCACGCTCGCGCATTAAATGTTTTTAATTTTTTGAGAACAAATGAGAAAAACTGTTAATCCCATTTTTGCAGTCATAAGAAAAAAAAAGTGTTCTAAGTATTTAAAAATATATTAATTTTTTATTTAATTTTCAACGCAGGAATGCAGCCAGCTGCTTAGTACTTTTACAACACGGACAACTTCTTTATTTTTAGTTTAAGTTTATTATTTAAGGCTTTTTTGTGTTTTTTTTTTTCATTTAATGATCTAAGTATTTTGTATAAATAAAAACTTCGCAAAATAACCAAATCACATTAATCGAAAAAAAACAGCAATTTTATATAAAAAAAAAACATTAAATGTGGGTGTTGGATAGTAGCGCACCTTAAGGGTGACTATACACCGAAGCTGCCAGCAACCTTTAAAGGTTCCAAAATAAAACAACAGCTAAGTACATTAAAATATGACAAACTATTTAATCCACATGTAATAAGTCCCCCTATACTACAGAGTCAATAGATATACAAATATCACAACGATAGGTACCACGTCACGTCCGTTACAAACACTACGACACACGTAGAAACAGGCACGACAGTTATATGGAAGAGTTTGGATAACAAAACTTACTAAAGTAAGTAACCTTACTTATGACGAATACATTATGTACTTATTTTATATTAAAAGTTATTATGTAATGGCTTTATGATGTGGGGTCGCAAGGAATTTACACATGAAACTATTTTAGGAAATTGATATTCACGCCATCTGTCGGTAACAATTGTGAATTACTTTAGCATTAGGTTCTGATTGGTTTTTGTAGATGGCGACTAGAGCGACAATGTTATTGTTAAATTTTGAACAAGTGGGCTATCACAACCTCAAAAAAACTTATAATAACCGTACATTGAATTTTGTCTTGCTTTCCCATTAGCCGAGAGAGCGTAAGTAATAATGTAAGATTATTATAAGAATGTTTTTGAGATTGTGTTAGCATAATATAGCCGTAACAAACGTGTCGAACTTGGCTGACGAACCGCCGTCTGACCAACGGGAAAGAAAGAGTGAGAATATAATTCCCCTCTCTTTTTCTCTCAACAGTTGACGTGGTTAACGTCAGCCATGTTGCGTGTCTGTTACGGGTCTTATGTTGATTTTATTAAGTACGTGACACTGTGTTTTCTGTAAAAGCCCCTTGAAGTTTTAATAATCATTTGTATATTCCGTATTTGCACCCTTACATTTCATAGGTATTTTGTATCAACTGAGTAGCAATTCTGGCGCACTCGACATTTTTTCTGCCCTCGTAATATTAAAATCTAAATGAAATAGTGACAGACAAAATATCTTTTGCCCCAGAATAATAATCATGATATCTAACTCGATATTAATATAAGTATGTACATAGATAATTAAACATTTCAAGTACAAAATTAAGTAACAAGTCAATTTAGTAAAATTTAGTATCCAACTCCCATTTTTATTAAATATCATAAACACTTTAACACGACATAGTATTTGATACACATTCACATTTAAAACAGTCTAACTAGCAATATGCGCCAAATAACTATATGGTTACTAGCGACGCGCCCCGGCTTCACACGGGTGTAGCTCGGCCTTCGGCCTCGCTACTATGACCCGTTCCAGGAACACAAAATTTCATCAAAATCGCTTAAGCCGTTTACTCACCGTTTAAACCTTCCCTGGACTACGACAAACATTTCAAAACCAAAATCAGCTAAATCGGCCCAGCCGTTCTCGAGTTTTAGCGAGACTAACGAACAGCAATAAATTGATTAATTGAAAACAGCAAATTGATTTATATATATATAGATATTGAAGAAGAAAAAAACGTGCAAGAAAGATAGCGATACGACTCATTTAATATGTTAGAGCGAGAGGCATCCGTAAAGTTATTTAGCGCGTATTGTACCAGAGATATTTGTGTGCAAAATGAAATGTTTTGTGGTTCAGTCTTTTATAGCTCAATTTGGCAAAGGATATACTACAATCTGGCACCATTGTTAGTCAACGGCAATATTATGTGGTATGCCCACAGAAAAAATATGTTTAAATTAGAACGGCTGTCAAGGCATTTTTGTAAGATATTTGTTGTAGCCAGTTGCACCCATATAAACGAAACGTCAGTCATTCCAAATCAGTAAGCAACTGTGACGCGGAGTTCGACGCGTTGATCTAAATAAGAATGTTCAATCAAGGTTCTGTCATAATACCTGGCGACAGATTTTCCTTCTCATTTCCGTTTTATTAACTTCTCTTTTCTGTGGGTATGCCCCTAACGATTTTACTTTGAAACGTTAATTAAGGATGTGTTGACCAAAATATGCCGTCTCATTTTCGCGCGTGTCAATATCCGGCAATAAGCAGTTTTAATCATAGATTAACTCTTTACGTTTCTAAGTATAGCAGTAATTTAACTTGTCTAAGTAAACAGATGGTGTCACAGAATAATATAATACTTAGTATTAAACGGCGATTTAGATTTTGTGACGGCTATTAATAACACAAAGCAAAAATAATAAACTTAATAAAATTAAAGTAAATAAAATATAAAAATTGAAATAAAAAAAAAAAAGTTAACAAAAAAAATATGTATACATCAGCATGAGCTGCTCGCCTATCAATAAAAAAATCTGCACACAAATATGCAATATCCCCTAATACTCCATACCTTAACACTTGATATTAAAATACAATTCGTAACCCTTCTTAGTTTAAATACAACATCACCCATCAATTAATACCTTTAAGCTTGCCCAACTAAATAAATAAACTTAATTTAACTTGTTTCATGTAAATTAGTTATTATAGAATCTAGATAAAACTAGAAAAAGAAAAAACTTTTATTTAAACATTTTTTTAAACAAACTTTTATTTAATTACTAGTTAAAACCTGCTACATCGCACGCGTAGACCTCGGCCTTCGGCTTCGCTACTATGACCCGTTCCAGGAACACAAAATTTCATTCAAATCGGTCCAGCCGTTTAAACCTTCCCTGAACTTCCACAAATATTACAAGATCAAAATTAGCCAAATCGGTCCAGCCATTCTCGAGTTTTAGCGAGACAAACTATATCAATAAATTTTTATAAATATTGATTAAAAAAAGGTTTACAAATTTTCTGTTTCCTTTATTTAAGAAATAATTTCATTGGGCAAATATTTACCGCTGTTTAAGGTAAAAGATAACCTTGTATATCTACCACAATATGTTTTATTTATCTTAAAAAAAAAAATTCGTTCTAAATTGTAATGGATATGTACAATTTTAAAGTGAAATTAACAAAATATATATTTTAAGGTGCTATTATTGGTCAAAATGACGGCAATTTCGATAAAAATTTCTATAATATCAACAAATCAAATGTAATATTTTTTTACAGTAAAGCTATGATAATATAGATAGATAGTGTCTCGTGAAAACGGTAACAGTAACAAAATATTATTTATATTTCGATTTTGTACCCATTTCAAAACTTATTCGAGTTTATTTTTATAAAGTCCCAATATAAACATCAAGTATATAATACAAATCGAATATATATATATATAATAGGTCGGGGAAAAAGTCTTTTCGTATTTTGTATGTATAAAGTTGTAGTAAAAATCTTATCCGTTGTACTGTTTGTACTGGCTGGTTTTGATACCATTAAAAATATGACATTTTAAAAAAGGAATACAAAACGTAAAAAGCAATTTCCCGCCATTTTTCAATTGTTTTTTTGTTCGATAAAATGAGTGAATCTAACGAACAAATTCGATATATTGTGAAATTTTATAACAAAAAAGGGAAAAATGCGACACACGCCGCGAATAAAATTTGTGACGTTTATGGACCTAATGCAGTGTCATCAAGAGTAGCACAATGTTGGTTCAAGCGTTTTCAGTCCGGGAATTTTGATGTCAAAGATGCAGCTCGCTCTGGTCGCCCTGTTACGGATAAAGTCGATGCCATTTCTGAAAAAGTGGACCAAGATCGGCATATTAGTAGTTACGACGTAGCTGAAGAACTGGGGATTGACCACAAAACAGTTTTGACCCATTTGAAAAAAACTGGGTATACAAAAAACTCGATATTTGGGTGCCACACGAGCTCACTGAAAGAAACCAAATGAATCGTGTACTCATTTGCGATTCTCTATTGAAACGTAACGAAACCGAACCGTTTTTGAAAAGATTGATCACTGGTGATGAAAAATGGATCACCTACGACAAGAATGTGCGCAAAAGATCATGGTCAAAGGGCAGTGAAGCACCACAGACTGTAGCGAAACCCGGATTAACACGTAATAAGGTGATGCTGTGTGTATGGTGGGATTGGCAGGGCATCGTTCATTATGAGCTTTTACCGCCGGGCAAAACCATCGATTCGGATCTCTACTGCCAACAGCAGATGAGACTCAAACAAGAAATTGAGAAAAAACGGCCGGAATTGATCAACAGAAAGAGTGTGGTCTTTCATCATGATAACGCCAGACCGCACACATCTTTGGCCACTCAGCAAAAATTTAGAGAGCTTGGTTGGGAAGTGTTAATGCATCCACCATATAGCCCAGACCTTGCACCCTCAGATTTCCACCTGTTTCGATCTCTTCAGAATTCTTTGGGTAGTGTTAGATTAACATCAAGAGAGGACTGTCAAAACTACTTGTTGCATTTTTTTGATCAGAAGTCCCAAAAATTCTACAGCAATGGGATCATGTCACTACCTACAAGATGGCAACAAGTTATCGAACAAAATGGCACATATATATTATAATTAAATGTAATTAAACTTGAAAAAAATATGTCTTGAATTTGTTTAAAAAATACGAAGAAACTTTTTCCCCGACCTTATATATATCATAATTAACATACCCTTAATCAATATAATATGTATACATTATAAGTTTTCCAGATACATTACCAAACAATATTTAAACACTGTTTTAGACTATCACGGTTGTTCACTAAAGTTAAATGATTATTTACGGGATATTTACCGTGGTAAGGTTGTGGAAGGAGCTCTTCCCGTGAACATGGAGCATGTAACTGCGCCGAAATATCGGGAGCTCCTTCTACAACCTTACCACGGTAAATATTCATTTAACTTTAGCAAACAATATTTACCATTGGAAGTTTGTTTGATAGAATGTTTGATCATTTTTGATTATATTTACACATATAAGACTCTAAAAGATTATATAAATGTATTTTACATAAGTATATAATATTCGTTCAAAGACATAAAAAATCTACATATTTATATAATATAAATCTAATGGGGCACAATGATGATATAAGTCTAAAATAATTTATATTATAAAATAATTAGTATCGGTTTGCTATTCTGTATAACATGACAGCACTATTCTTATCTGCGTCTCTCTTCATTTCGATATGTGAGAAAGGAATACTGATAATATTAAAACAGGCAAATATTACTAGAAAGTTGTACAACAGGTTGATACCGACAACCTATATCTTAGAAAATAAGTAATTCGAAATTGATATTTAAAACAATTTTAAATAGTTTTCTGTGAATTGGACAGCATGTCATCATACAGGGCGACTCAAGTTTCAAAAAGAAAATTGAAAAGGTAACTGGGTGAAATTTAATAAACGGGATTAAAAGTGGAATATTTTGTTCATATTTAAATGAGACCACCTATTCAATAAAGAAAGAATCATTAAAATAGCTTCACAATCGGCAAAGATACAATACAATATCTCTTTATTACACACCGAAAAATACAAAAGAAACTTAAACTAACATAAAAATAAATATACGGCAGTATAATGGGCGGCCTTATCGCCTAGAGCGATTTTGAACTTTGACTTATGCCCGCATTTTTCTTAGGCAAGTCTGAATGAAACCTGATAAAATTCTTGCAAAAAGACCTATATTAGATGTAATACTCATGTAATGCATGAAATAATAAATAAAACCCACAATAAAGAGTTTTTTACTATAGTCAATTGAATTTATTCCAGTATTACAAAAAATTAATACAAGAAAACCATTCTACAAAAAGTTAGTCCCAAAATGTTTTCGGGATTATTACTCATTGAAATTAAAGACGTTTAATGGATTTTATCACATGCATTATTTTAATTCCTGATGTTTTGAACATTTTGCAGTGTCCATGGTTGCAGGTAGAATGGATGACGGATGTCTATAGTTGTGTAATATAAAAGCAATAAAATACATTAAAAGTGTTTAATTTTAGTTAGTTCCCAAAATTAGCGACTTCTTTTGTGAGAATAAGATAGATTATAGGTACTCTCTATCAAATCCAGTTTTCAAGTCAATACAGATCACAAACACTTACGCACAGGTCCGGGTAATGTGTTCGTAGAGATAAAGGTGCGTTCCCACTGATGGCGGGTAGTCCGCTGCGGCCGCTACTCGGCGGTGAGGTAGAGGCGGCGGCGGACACGCGAGCATCAGCGCGGCGAGCGCGGCCAGCCGCCGGCCGCCGCCGCGCCCGCCACCGCGCCGGTCTCGCCGGACGCTGCGCAATATGTGCTGTGGAGGGTCACGATCTCCGCTACTATGTACGATTCTATATCCACACCTGGAAATAAGAAAACACACTGATGTTCAAATCTAAAAAATCACATTGAAATTGTTTATTAATCAGATACAAGATCCGTTAAGTGGGTTACTGTGAATAGTTGTGCCTAGGATTAACATTATAGATTATTGATTTATATCTGGGAAATATACTGTTCTTTTAGAATAGCCGTAGACGGAGGAACCAATGGACACAAGTACGCTGTAACCGGATAAGAGATAGCGATATTTTCTAAGAGTGTTGCCACTTTATTATGGCTCCATAGAAGATAGGGAAGTTAGGGTGGGTTTTATTACTATTGTAATAAAATAAAAAACAGTAAAACTTCAGGTTATATTTTAATGTTTTATTGATTTTTAAATAAAATCAGTTTACTATATATATTTCTTATTTTTTCATTAGGTTCTGATACTCGCTTAGCTACATATTGTAGTCTCACTTTTAAGTACTCCCATATGATCGCTTTTGTGAGCAGAAGCTCGTGATTATCTAAAGGTGAACAATCAAATATATCGCCATGACATTTAAAGATGTGTTTACAGCTACATATTTTAAAACTTTCGTGTAGTAAATATTGTCTCGCATTCTTACGTGTGATTAAATTAGTCATATTTCTCTTAAGAACCTTATTTCTTAATTTATTTCTTAATTTAAGTATATAGTAAATTCTGTGATTACAGATAACATAGATTCCGACTCTACTATTAGTTTAGTACAAACAAAAAATAATTTTTCGTTAAAAAAAACGCTGCTATACAAAACCGATAATACAGTAATGGCATCTAATTTGAGCGTATAAAATAAATCTGCCAAATTCAATACATCGTCGGTAAACATTTAGAAAACTAGGGAAAAATTGAAAGCACATTGCAAACATTATGGCACCCCTAACTCAATATCTTTGAGGTTACGTTCTTCTTTGCTTTTGTATAATTTGTAATTTTGCAGTAAAACTTCACATCTAAATATGTTGCCCCTGCATCAATACATCATATTTATTATTTTTATTGATTTTAGACGATGTATTGTAAATAAAAACGGCCATTACAAACCAGTGAAATGTAACATCAGATAAACTTTGTTCTGTTCTGTTCGGACAACCCAAAACACAACACTGCACCATTGTGGCGAAATCCAATACTCTTGACCACGCGAGGATAATAATTTAAGGATAACGAATTGAATTTAGATGATTTATTTCCGAAAAAACACAAAAATCTCTCAATGTTTGACACCACACTGTCAATTAGAGCTTGGAGTCAACCGGTTACAACGACAAAGAGAAAAAAAGCATAGATCTTTCTTATTCACGCATGCTATTTTTTCATATGGCTGTTTCGCTGCGGAGTAAAAGAGTAGGAAATGTGATTGCGTCTATTGTTTTCTCTGTCTACGAGAATAGCAGATAAAATCACGAAGCGCCAGCTAGATTTTAAACAATTATGAAACTTGTACCGATTTCTGATATGCATATGGTATGACCAAATCTGCAGCAGTTATAACATTGAATTGTGGTTGTACCTGCATGCACCTCTTCTCTTGAGAGAGTGATATCCTGGCTGGAGTCAGGCGAGACGAGCGTCACACGATGGTGTCGCGTCTGCATTAGATTAGCTATCACCATCTGTGGACGAAGACAGTGAGATCGATTATCAACTAAATATGGTACTGAGGATTACACTGAGATGAAATTGTGCGGCATGTTCTATGTATTCAGACGAAAAAATATGAGATCTCCACTGCTACAAATAAAATGATATCCAAATTCCTTTACAATTGCGATCTTATTTATTGATATATAATTATTTTAGCATAACGCAATGTTACCTCAGTGTTATTGATAGTGCATACAATGTTAGGGAATTACTTAGATACTCGTAATCTATCTGATTAATTACTTAGATGTTCTATAACAATAAAAAATAATATAATGTGTAGTTCCACAGAAGATATAATAGGTATAATTTTTTTACTATACTTCCTAGTTTAATATAATACAAATGACCTGTAATTGATGTTACCAATAAAATGATTATGATTATAACTTTAAAGCTTTACAAATTTGGCTATTCAATGTTTTTATTTCACTTGTAATCAAAATTCTTAATATTTTGCTAATATTGTCGCTTCACAAACTGATCTAAATTATATTTTAATGACATACTGTTCAGTTTGATTAACAACGAAATTTTGTCATTTTGCGTAGTGTTCACTTTAGTGCTCTGGCTATGCCATTTGATGTTTGATGGTGAAGCGAGTATTCACTACAAACAAGGCCTTAGGTGCGTTTCGACTGAATCATTGTGGTTGAAATCCACATCTCATCTTTGCTCTGTTTCAATGGTAACAGTCATAGTAGTCAAAATACGAATTCACTAACCTTATGTTTATATTTCTCGAGCGCGGATCTCGCCTTAGTGACCAGTATGCTCTCATCGGTCTCCAGTTTGAAAGAGACGACGTATGCTGACGGGACCCACAGACTGACGAGCGGCGCGAGCATCTTGGGCACTAAGTGTAGCTGGATCACCGGCGCTCCGCTATCTGACTGCATTTTGTGAGTTGGCTGGAAGGAAAGATTGGTCTATTTCAGAATAGATATATTGTATGTGGAAGGGGTTCCGAGCGAGCTAATGTTATTGCTAAGAATTCATAAGTCATTTTGGGCATCACTAGATGAGTGGCACTCTGCTGTCTGACTGCATGGGTTCATTGGCATTTCGTATACGAGTACACTACACTACTTGTGTGCTTTGACTTTGTTTGATAATTTTGATTAAAAATTATGAACTGCGCTGCTTGTCGAAACATTGTCGTCGAGGACGAAGACTGTTTACAATCAGCATGAACAATTGCTTGTGAATCCACTACAACATTCACCTTTAGTGCGGACAGCTGCTCAATGTCGGCCCTTGGATGCAACTCATGAAATGCAATCAATAGTAGAGATCCAAGCACCGCAGCCAGCTGCGATTGAAACTTCACCACCAACAGTGACGCAAAACCAGCATCTAGCGGCGAAACAAACCCCACAGTCAGCTTTGACGAACTCCACGCAGCCAACACTGGCGCTGCAGTCAAACCAGCCTCTGCCAGTACGTGCAGCAGCATCTTCTCCTGTGCATAAAGAAAAACCACTTCCGAAAGGAAAAGCTGCTGGGCGAACTCTTGCAAGTGCGAAAGTGACAAAACAAGGAGAATCTGCTGTGTCCCCTACCAACGAGCAACAATTAGACAACGAATCCGAAAAATGGACTGAAGTTGTGAAAAAGGGTCACCCGCAAGTTTCAAGACGCGGTACTGCAGATTCTACGGTCACTGCTCTAAAAGCTGTTGAGCCAAGAAAACATATTCACCTATGGAACATGGAGTCGGGAGTTGAAGAGATTCGTGGGTATCTTCGGCAGCTTTGTCCTTCCGGAACGTGCACCGTGCAAGAGCTCACACCCAAAGGCAGCTACAAATCTTTCCAACTGGGAATCCCGTTCGCTCATTATGAGAAATGTCTATCGCCTGATTTCTGGCCTATAAATGCCAGAATAAAGACTTGGGTCAATTTAAAGTATCCTAATAATCCAAGGCGCTCGCAGGATCGTGAAGAAGATTCAGTGTTTAACCAATTTTCCCGTAAGTCACCAAGCATAGCTTCTAGAGATGTTCTATCTCCAAACCTGAAGCCCTTTCGTAACTCAGGATTCAGACGTGATGTCTGAGAGGCTACTCCAAACTAACAATACACCCAAAGTGGGGAAAATACGTAGCACATTTCTCAACGTTTTCTACCAAAACGTGCGGGGTTTGAAAACCAAACTAAAGACCTGGAGAAATAACCTGGCTCTGACAGAACATAACTTAGTTGCAGTTACGGAGAGTTTTCTTGATACATCAGTGGAAGACTCGGAGCTTCTCAGTGAGGAGTGGACCATACTACGTCGCGATAGGAGGACCCCTTGCGGCGGTGTTCTGCTTGCTGCACGCGCACCCGTTGTACTGCGCCGGCTAACTGCGCTTGAGACTAATTGTGGTGAAGACCTGTGAGCGAGTTTTGATTGGCATGGCCGAAATATCTATGTTGGTGTCATTTACATACATCCCCGAGCTGGAGAGAGTGACTACATGCGGTGGTTCTGCAAGGTGGAAAGTTTTATTAATAATATTAAAGGAACTGTTATTATTCTAGGCGATCTTAACCTTAACTGTGCTTCCCACACTATTTGTAATTATTATTGTTACTTCATGTCGTATTGTAATCTGTTTGAGAAGAATGATGTGGTGAATTCGTATGGAGGAATACTAGATGTCGCCTTGGTTCAGGAGATGATGGGATTGCGTGAGGTGCGCGTCCAGTCTGCTGAAGGTGTTGTAAAGCCCGATCTATATCACCCTCCTCTTGACATTGGATTTTGGATTTAGAATAGATTAGGTTTGCTATTCTAATCAAATCGAACCTAGCAAAATAGATTGTAGCAGAGACTGGAATTTCAGTATGTGATTTAAATTTTCTTTTTGAATTGCTTTCGAAAACTTTTTGGGACAATTTACTACTTTCTGACGACGTGCAATCAAGCACTGATGAATTTTATGACATTATTTATAATCTATTTGACATGACTACTCCTAAAAAACACCGCAAAAAATTTTTGAGCAGGTGTTATCCTGTCTGGTTTACTAATGTATATCATTAGTAATCAGCCTTAATTTACCTTATTTAATATGACAATTATTTTTGAATTGATTTTGTTTATAGTCTGTAAGTATTATTACTTATTAATCTTGACATTGTGTATATTTTAATTCTTTTATTTTGACAATTATGTGACATTTTAAATTTCTATAATTTAACTAATGTAATTGGTTATAACCATTTTAGTTAATAAAGAAAATAAAATAATAATTGGCAAGTTAGGTCGGTCTGAATAGACAAAATTATTGTGCATGGAAGTATTAAATTTAAGCTAGTATTATTGCTAAGAAAGAGTACATAAAACTAGGCTTTAAATGAGTCACGTCAATCGTCATCAATGTTTGGAAGATGACTGGCGGGTCAGTTGTGACTAGGCAGACTTAGCAGGGTATACGTAAGTATGGGCTTGTGCAAAATGAATTATCTGTGAAATATCAACCTGAAACCAGTCTGTGTCTATGAACTATTTGCCCGATATTATCACATTATGAGAGAACGTGTTTTGAGGTAAATTGTTAATGAACCTTTTTATTTTTATATTTAGGTTTTTAATATCTGACAGCGACAAGACGAACGAGTGCCACATAGAATTAGGAATTGAAACAGTTCAGTGGGGCTAGTACGAGAACTTGCGAAAAAGTATTCGTTCCGTGAATAGCAAATGTAGAGAAAATTCAGTTTCCCTTTACGTCCGATAGAGGCGCTGTTAAATTTTTCATACATTTTGCTATCGTTACGGAACGAATACTTTTTCGCAAGTGCACGTACTAGGGCCACTGAACCTGTACGGCAATGCACTGTGCTCGTCACACTAGCTCTGTTCAACAATGTTTCCGGTCTTTCATTTTTGACAACCGAAAAATTGACCACTGCTTCAACCAAAGGGTGAATAACGTCCTCAAAGGTTGGCAACTCACCATTAGTGTTCCAGGTATTGTAGCTGTCCGTAGGCGGTGGTGAGCACTTACCATCAGGTGGCCCATCGCTTGTTTGTCCTACTATTATATTGAAAAAAGAGTATTTTACTGAGTTCTAAAAAACTTACCACGAATCGATATATGTTACAATCACATCCACTAACCGCACCTTTCTGTCTTTCCATAACCTTTGTGCATTCACCATTTAATTATGAGTTCCACTTACTATCCTCTCCTTAGGTACGTAGAAGTCCGATACAGCCGCAGCTAGGTACAGCAAGGCTCGAGGGCCCAGGTTCGCGAGACACTCGCAAGCCGCGCGGAGCAGCCAAAAGTATTCAGAGACTGTTGTGAAGGACACATGTAAGATGGCGCCCGCTGCGTGCGCCGCTTTGTACCGGAGCAGGATCGGTGCGAGTACGTCTACACTATCTGGTTTAACTGAAATGAGTGAATTTTATTATTATCTCAGGCTTCTACCATCTCAGTTATATAATAAAGCTGTTATATGCACAGTGTAAGAACAAGACGTTACAGAGTAAAAACATCAAGCAATCAACTCGCCTTACCCGAGATGGTAGTATTGGGTCCCCGCTCCTGTATATCCAACATATCCAGCAGCTTCTGTCCGTTGAAGTGTCTCGTGAAAGGCTCCAGTGACTTCTGTCGGTGCATGAAGATGACAGCATATCCTTGCTCGAGGAAATATTCAGTTGAGGCAGCACCTCGGTTGCCAGCGCTGAAGTTGTCCACAAACCGAACCGTGTTGTGCTCTAAAGGGACTGTCGTGCCACCTGACTGAAGACAAAAGAGAGAAAAGTAAGAACTATGCGGCTAAAGACAGTCCTTCTGAGTTTAGTTAAGTAAGAACTATGCGGCTAAAGACAGTCCTTCTGAGTTTAGTTAAGACCGCTCGCGGAGTCAGATAGGGCCGTCGGAAACCACAGATAAAGTGACAGCTACTTTGAAAAACTTGATAGTAATAATATAAATAATGTGCGGCGCGAATTACATCGCTATTTTGAGGTATGTTAAGATACAAATGTATTGTAGAAAGTACTTTGTGTGGTTTTACCCATTTGAACAGACATATATCTCTGATAAGGTGAGCTAGTTCTAACTATGTCACAACACGGAGTAACCAGGACTGCTACCTCCTTTTGTGGAAGATATAGTTGGATCCATTCTGTCTTGCCATAGTAAAGAATAAACTATATATAAAACAAACATACATTTGTAATCTAAAAATCAATTGCTGTTCGTTAGTCTCACTAAAACTCGAGAACGGCTGGGCCGATTTTGGCTGATTTTGGTATTTAAATGTTTGTCGTAGTCCAGGAAAGGTTTAAACGGTGAGTAAACGGCTGGACCGATTTTGATGAAATTTTGTGTTCCTGGAACGGGTCTTAGTAGCCAGGCCAAATTCCGAGCTTACACCCGTGCGAAGCCGGGGCGCGTCGCTAGTTAGGATATAAAAAATTCATAGCTACACTGTTGCCTGCAACTCGGTACACATATACTTTTGTATAAATTTTGAACCTCCAGCCCCTTTTAATTCAACCCTTTTGAATAATCTTTTCATAGCTGCTCCTGTACTTAGATTTATAATGGGGTGTACCTCATAAGGAATTTAACTGAAAAATTATAGCTTCTTAGATCAAGTGGTTTAAAAAATATCGTAATGAGTTACTTAGTCAGTCAGTGAGTTAGTGGTATTTCATTGTTACTTGTATAAATAGATAGTGCATTTACAGTAACAAGCACAATCTTGTTTCCATAGCTGTCATGCCGCTCGCAGAACTCCTTCAGCAGAGAGCGGTTGTCCTCGAAATCAGGCGGTGGAAGGTGGACTGCAAAGAACTCCTCCCAGGAACTGCTCGCCATAATGCCGGCTGGTTACGTCAGCTTGGAGCCTGAACCAAAAATAAATAACTGATATAAATTGTTTTTCTTAACCATACCAGTCAAAATCCTAGCAAATATACAACCTTATTTTCTAAATCGATACCCTTTGTACTACAAGACAAGTAGGAAGTCAGTCCAATACATTGTGGAATTTTCTCAGATATGTACCAAATATTTTGATGATACAGCCAAGAAATTGAACAACCTGCTCCTTCCTTGTTTCCTGAGAGATATAATCTGGGCCTTTCAAAGGCACAAGTGAATAGTTATCTTCTAAATCTGTGTACTTTATCTACGACATCATCACTATCAACAGGCAAGTTAGAGGTCAAACGCGGACTAAATCGCGATTAATAAAAACCAATATATTTCATTGTAGGTGTAACATACACCTAGTTTTAGCTTTGTAAGAATCCCAAGACATTATTGTCGTAAGATAGTGAGCTGTTAAGTAACTAAATACAAAACATTAAGTAACTCAATACATTTCCAGTAATAGGATTACAAAGGAGATCAGTAGTTATTTGATACTTTACATCGGAGATTTAACCATTGTGATACTTGTAAGAGTTCACAATACCTGATCTACTAGAAGCATACAATCTAAAGTTTGTGAAAGGATTTGTTGTAAACTCCGATGGTGATTCATGTAAACTATGTCAATATATGTTTGGCTCTGACAGCTGCAATGAAAAAAATCTTTGGATATTTTAATGTAGTTTATTGGCTATCAGCTACCTAATGTTTAAAACTTAGAAGTGTGACCAGAATTTATAAGTTTTCTTATAGCGTTATACAACATACTGCAGATGTTGCTCCTAATAAAAACTTGGACTGAGTATAAAGGGTTATACAGAATGGTGGTACAATGCCAAAAGGAGGTTGTTGTACTAATCTCTTTATTCTCTACACAGTATAAAATAAATCTCTTCATAGTATAAAATAATGTCACTTTCCTTGTCTGCCTGTATATCCGTTAACTCCTCCTGAACCATGCAACGGATTTGTATGCGGTGTTCTCCACCAGTTAAATTCATTTTTCATGGAATGTTTATATGCATACAGGTAGGATTATATAATAGAACTTACACCAGTAAAAGTAAAGAAATTTATAAAAGTAAATCCTTTAAAAACAATTTAGGTATAAATAGTAACTTATACCTAAATAAATACATTAAAAATATTGTTTAATATACATTTGTTCCTCAAAATTAATTTCGAATTTTGTCCTATAAACAGCTACGGCGAGGTGGTGTTGTGAGTAAGAAAAGCAGTGGTGCAGCTATGCTCAATTTTATTTTCTTGAATTCAATTTTCATTTTTATTGTAGGTAGCTCCCGCGCCTGACAAAATGCACCATAAGAATTATATTTTCAATCGAAATTCTTTTTTAATACATTTGGCATTTTGGCGCCTCTTGCTACCTGGCTCCTATAGTACCGCGCTCTACCCCAGGGCCGCCTCTGCCCTGTAGAAATGGGCAGATGCTGGGTTGAATCCATCTATGACCTACGTAGGGATAGATCCTAGAATAATGCAATAAGTATACTATAAAACTATGGCCAGTCCAAGGATCTGTATGTACTACGTACTACAGTACATTGAATTCATTGGGTCAGGCTCATAAACAATGACAGGATTATACACTTTTTATATTTTTTCAAGATCATCACAATGTCACTTAGTCAAGCCAGTAAGGACAAGGCCAATAGTTTTTGATATACCTACAAACAATCAAACATAATTTTATACATATATTTTTCTGAAATACTTACTGTGAAAGCAAAAATACTAAACTTATAAGCAGTTATTTCACGTCAAAAATAAACAGACAGTAAACATCTATGAATTCAAATACTGTTACCGACTGTAACAGCGAGACACACCTGTTAGCTTAGCCAACAGCAAGTTACTCACAAGACACTTTCTACACTATTTTCACGACTCCACCTTAGCACTGCCGTGTGACAACACCGTTCATAACGCTATTCAGGGGTTAACGAGCGCAAGCCTATGTTTACTCAGTAGGTTTATAGAAAAATCAATGCGAACCGAGCGAAGAGGGCTCAGAGGACGTCGCCGAACGCCGCGCCGCGCACCGTATCGATAGGAGTCGCAACAAACGACTAAACATAGAGAACATTATAAAAGAAAATCAAGTGGAGTGGCATTACCTCAAGACAGTGGCGTCCTTGGACGTTGGTCAGGAGACCTCGTCCAGCGACAGAGTCGATAATTTTAATTTAGAAATTTCAGCAGATCGTATTATCGAGATGAAGCGACCGACGTTATCACTTATCATGTCATGTCAAATGTCATACATGTCGCGACAGTCGCGATTGAAAATCGATTGATGGATGGTGGAATTGGTGGATGGATGATATGACATTGACAATTTGACTTGATTCCATACTGATCTGACAATGACAGCGACAATATGTTTTTTTTTTTAATTATTCCATGACCATGAATACCCATGGCTGAAAATGGAAAATAATGAGGTTTACAAGGTATTAGATAACGTCAAACAAGACTGAGTCATAGTTAGAGTCAGCTGTCAGAGTCAAACAAAGTAAGTCAAAGTCAAGTCAAAGTCATGTCCTAGTAAAAAATGTAACCTAGAAAATTTTCAAATTTGTGTTGGAGCTGGAGACTTTATTAAAGGCATCTGTGGAATTTTGGAAACATCATGAAAATACATCTTTCACCTCATTATATCACTTGCTTATACTCGAGCACGTTCAAGACTTCGAAATAACACAAGTTTAGGATTGTAATACTCGTACAATGACATGTTTTTTGTCACGTTGGTGCCAAAACTCTTTTTGACACGAACTCCTGCACTCCTACACTAGTGCTGCCTGCCAGTACTTTCGTCATTGGCCAGGGATGCGTTTACGGCACTTATCCAGACTAAAACTTATACTAGATGAACGTTAAAACACCCGTTTTGGGACTCCACGAGGTGAAAAATTATACCGGCGAAAATTTAAACTGCCCGTTTACGGGCGTCCGCTGGTATAAGTTTTCGCCTGACTAGAATAAATTTTATCTACCTTTTGAGGTCGCTAAATTTTCGCCTGCTGTCAGATTGACAGCTGTTGAGGAGGTTAAGCCGTTTTTGATATTATTTTGTTCGAATCTTTTTGTTGTAGATGTTTTTATTTAAAATAAAATTTTATATCTATATAATGATAGATTGATATTTGATATTTTACTATTATATACCATTTTATTTTACTATATTTTACTTGACATTTATTTATTATTGAATTTGACAGCTAGTATTGACATATATGACGTAAAGCTATGACGCCGTTCAGCGAACCTCCGTTAGTTTAATTTTTCACCGGTGAAAAATTCGCCGAGTCCGTAAACGCTCCCCTGTACAACAAACTGTACAAACGGAGTTTTGGCGCCAAAATGTATTTTCGTGTTGTTTCCAAAGCTCCATAGAAGCTTCTTAACCAGTTTTGACTTAACCGTGACTTTACTTGACTCTGGCCGTATCTATACCTACTTGTATTCTCTTTGTACTATATGACTTGTTTGACTATTTTTAATTTAACTTAAAAATATTTCAATACAAAGATGACAATATTATGTCATCCAAGAAACATAAATTGCGTATTTTTAACGGACTTCAAGAAAGGAAGTTCTCAATTCAGTTGAAATGTTTGTTACCTCAGAGCTCTGTCATTTATGAACCGATATATAATTATATATTTTTTTAATTGAAAGGATAATTATTATACTTTCAGATTGGTCCCATAGAAATTTCATCAACTTTTAAATCAAAATTACTGGAAAATTTTGTTATCTGGATGATAGTGTGATCATCCAAGTAACCGATTATGGTCATTTTATCCTAATCCTATGAAGTTTTTTTTTTAACGTATTAAAAGGCTTGCGTTTGACTGCCAGCTCGCCTGATGTACGCCTGATTAGCGTTAGGGAAAGCAAAAGAAGGCATAAAATAAGTAATATTTTATTTACAACTGCGACACATTCCGATAAAGTGGTCTGTGTTTGTTTTCTGTGATGTCAAGCGGCGGCGCTGGCGCAGGTGTCGGCGGCTTCAACCGTCGGTCGTCGGGCAGGAATGCAGCTACAATCGCTGATGCTGGAAGGGAATAAAAGTCGGGCTGCTTTACTGTACTATTGCTGATTTTAGACAAGTTTTTGTAGTGGTAGGACTCTTTTACAGGGGTCCGCCTGGGGTACCACACGTTTGCAAGTTATTCAACCGCCAAGCAGTAGTGTGCAAACACCACTGTGTTCCGGATTGAAGGGCAATGTTTCCAGTGAAATTACAGGGCACACAGAGATTGGACATCTTATATCTCGGGGTGACGAGTGCAGTGCATTGCCATCCAGGGTTTTGAACTGTTGAAGTTCAAAATTCTGAGTGGCGTTGAGCTGTTATGGACAAGCGTGAAGAGCCATGAGGCGAGCGGACTCGCTCGTCTAGTCAATCAGTATCATTAAAAAAAAACGTTTTCTTTAAACACCTCAATAAAAGAGCCGATATTTTCCAAAAACCTGAACAGATTTTCATGAATCATAGCTAACTCTCGATCAAGTAACCTTAAATAAAATAGAATAGACAGATGAGTTTTTTAAAAGTTAGTTTTGCTCCTAAAATACTTACAGGCGTATATGGAAGCGAACAAGTAGAAGCCAGCCTCGCAGCTATTGATTAGCATAATGTTGAGGATCTGGATGGTCGCGAAGGTCACCATCCTGCCACCCATCAGTGGGATCGCGATGGCCAATGCTCTGAAAACAAGCAGAATCACACTGAAAGTTTGGATGGATGTATGTCTGGATGGATGTATGTATGGATAGATGGATGGATGTTTGTTACTCAATAACGCAGACCGTTTCTGCGTTATTGAGTAACAAACATCCATCCATCCATGGTGGATGGATTTGGATGAAATTTGGAATATACATTGCTTATGTCCTGGATTAACACATAGGCTACTTATAATAATCATCATTATCACCGATTTTCATCACCACACAGGTGAAACCGCGGGCGCAGTTAGTATTATATGTGCAAAAGTTTGTGAGTGTGTGTGTAAGTATATAAGTTTGTTACTCTTTCACGCAGACACGGCTGGATAGATTTGGACGAAATTAGAAATATAGATAGCTTATACTACGATCTGTGTTGTGTAGCTTCGAACTCGCTCTTTTGTGATGACGATGCTTGATCTATTCGGTACATGCGCACGAAGCATGAAGACAAAAACGCATTGACTGCTGGCATTTTTTGGAAAATAGCATATAGACGCACAGCGGACTATAGAGAGGGCTATGCTCGGAGTTACTTTGCACCGACATAGCTATTAAAATTTGCAAGTTGAAGTGGCAATGGGCAGGCCACATTGCTCGAAGAACTGATAACCAATAGGGTAGAAAGGTTATTGAGTGGAGATCGCACGCACCAGAAGACGCAGCGTATACCTATAGTTAGGCCTCCCACTAAATGGACCGACAACATCGTGATGGTCGCGGCCATCTTGTGGATGCAGATGGCATAGGCTGTCATTCAGTGTGGATATCCAAGGGGGAAACCTTTGTTTAGCAATGGTCTTCTTCGATGATAATTGATAATTATGATGATATACGAGTAAATCTATCAGAGAACCTGGCTCATGTTACACGTGACCTAAATGCTGGCATTTGTCGAGGCAGTGAGTGCCGCCAGCATGCATGCCAACTGGTGTCTCTAGACCTTCAACAGTCTATGGGCATTCCGACTGTTATTTGTATAATGCTAAGTACTTTATATATTTAGTGTTAGTTAGCTTGTATTTTGTGTAGTAAGCTACAAATATGTTTATTTCCTGAAAAACTAATTACATGAAACCTTATATAAGCATTACAAGATACTTGTAGATATTAGGGTTATTCAGAGTGCTTGTGGACCCTGCATTAGGTGAGACCTCAATCACAGGGGCCATGCCGGTTTCGATTACTGTTTTAGATAATAAAATGGACTAGGCAATGGATGATATAGCTGCCTATAAAGAGTATATTTAAATTGCTATGTATGGAATGAATGGAACTTACCGTAACTGCGTGGGAAAGATAGCCACGATGATAGCTGTGTACATGCCGAGCACTATGATGCCCTGCAACATCAAGGCGAACATGACGGCGCTGCCGATGGCGTTGGGCACCAGGTTCACCAGGATACCAGCGACGCCGCAGATTGACGCCAAAGCAAACACTATGTTGCGACGACCCGTGTAGTTCACGATCTGAGAAAGTAAAACATCCAAAGATGTTTAGAAAGTAAAACAAAGAAAGTAAAACAAAACATTAGGTATAGATAGGATTTTTTTTAGGACCTTGGAAAATAGGTGGTTGTTGGTCCGTCCATAAAGCCTGGCGGGAAAACTTTTGTTGTTAGTGAGCAGGTATCTGAAGGATAAGGAAGTAAAGTATTCGCCAGAGAACTGAAGTCACCGAGATAGCTCAGCGTATATTAGCAAGCTGAAGTGGCAGTGGACTGGTCAAGTGGTCATATCTATCGCAGAACCGATAATTGTTGGGGTAGAGGAATTCTAGAGTGGAAGATAAAGATGTCCTGAGACTCGATGGAGTGACGATATTAAACATAAGGCCGCTGGCAGTGGTTAGAAACGAAAAGATTGGGCTAAATGGCGAGCTTTGGGCCTAAGTCCAGCTGTAGACTATGATGGCTAGTTATTATGATGATGATGAACAGCTCTAGGAATCTTGTCCATACCGTCAGGCTTGTCGCTTGAGTTTTATCTGAACCCAAAACAAATTAAATTCGTTTTGTTGTAGTTAGTTGCAAAGTTTGAGTATACATCTACACTAATATTATAAAGAGGAAAGATTTGTACATATTTTTGTATGTTTGTATGTTTGTAATGAATAGGCTCCGAAACTACTGAACCGATTTGAAAAATTCTTTCACTGTTGGGAAGCTACACTATCCCCGGGTGACATAGGCTATATTATATTTTGTAGCGAGGCCGAAGGCCGAGCTTACACTCGTGCGAAGCCGGGGCGGACGGCTAGTTTCTTATATAGGGAATGTATACTCAAAATATGCAAGATTTTAATTTGTCGTAATGGGTCTCATGGCAAAAGTAAGATCCTTACCAAGCTGAGGCATAGATTGAAGAATGATTGCAACGCTCCAACGCCCAACACCATCAACATGGCGATGAGGTTCAGAGAACACGGAACCACGTCAGGCTGAAAACAAACATAATATAGTAAAGTATTGGAGTAGCATAGATAATAGGGCATATGGAGAACACTAACCTCTACGACAAAGCTTTTTAGCCTTACAAGTTTTCCTAATCATGTGTACCAAGTTTATTGTTTCTTAACATAAAATCATACTTATGGAAGGTCGCTATACGGATCATAATATGCCTATCTCATCGCCATCGCTGCTGGCATCGTCGGTAGAGTTGGTGACCGACGGTAGGAATTTAATACAAGGACACGTCCGAGTCAAACTACTGCTTTAGCTTAGTTATATATCTAATGTGCCATCACCGCCTGCAGTAGTTACGGGTCAGACACCTCACCAAACTCTAGTTTACACGCCTAGTTAACAGTATCCTTGGCTCTTTAGAAACCAGAAGACATGAGAGTCTTTTAAGTTATTTTTTTAATTATGAGCTCGCTTTCAAAGTTTACTGCTCAACTCACATCCACCGGTGCGTCGAGGCTGAGACGGATGATGTTGCAAAGGGACAGGTCGCTTCCATCTCCAGTTTGGACGATATTCACAAACTGGTTCGCCACGGTCGGCAGCCATACGAGGAACGCTCCCACCCTGAAAGCAAAACCAACGTTTTGCCTAGTTGGTAGTGTCTGTGCAATAAGTCCTGGAATCTGTTCCCGGCCAGCCAGATGTTGTATCCGTGCGAATGGCATGGACAGACAAAGTTTTTTTTAACCCGTACCGCGCAAGGGGCTGAGTAGCCTCTGTTGCCAGAAATGCGAGAGTCCAACCGAATTTCCGACTGTAAAATGAAATATACATATATATTTTCCTATCAATTTGACATTGTATGTTGATATACATATTATATATAATATTCATCGTCTTGAATTGCTGTATGATATTATGCTTTGGAACGTTCATTCGAGCGAGAATAAATTGACGAATAAACGGCGATTTCCTTACGCATCGCCGCCTCGAGCACTTTTCGCTTACGGCCGACATGCGGTGCGTAACACATTCGACGGCTTAAATGAGAAGCTTAGCGTACATGTGATTAGTCTTAGTTAAAATCATCCTTGGTCTTATGTACGCTTAGTTGAGATGGTCTGAACATTAATCAAAAGCTGGACGTGGAGTTGCTGATGCGATTAGTCAAAAGGGTGAAGGCATTTTTGGCATCTCTTATCCAAAATACAAATCACTTTATATTTCAGAACACGATCGCATTCATGGCGCGATTTTTTTTTCGAGTTACAAAGCGAATCCGAATTATTAAATACATTGTTATGTCGCCACACATATTATTTCCGCTAACATATTTGTCTGGGGAGGTATTCTAAACAACAAGCGAGTGTATGAGAATTTCGAGGCCATGCATCTAGACCTTTGACACGGGCAATCAGCAAACTACATGACGAAGTATACTCAACTGTTGGAACATCAGCAGTAGAGTCATGATGATGGTGTACTTCAGGTGTGGTCTCGAGAACAGCTGCTTGATGGGGCTCTGCTGCGTCTCCACCTTGCCTTCCTCCGTCATCTTCACTTCTTCCTTGAGGATGCTGTTTACCTGGAGAGTAGTAGTAAACCAGTATAGATACGTCACAATATTTCAACAATAGCCGTCATCGTAATTTTTTGTGTGTTCTGTTTTTTTTTTTTACTATATTATATGTACTATAAGCAAATGTCTTGATTGCAGGGTATTCTATGTCGTGTAAGTGTCCTCAAGTGAGGGCATCTCCTTTTATGTATTTTCTTGATACTCTTTGATCAATCGCTGGAGATAACGCACTTTCTTTTTAGTCTGGGCTTGTATCTTTGTTCTGTAATATTTTAGCAGTTCATGCTAAATTGCATCAAATAATTCTGAGCCATTCATATTATTGAAACCACATACGAAATTCTCATGTAGCGTTATATCTTCGCTTGTGATAAAATAAAGAAGTGTTTCTTAGAGTCACTAGGTATTTCGTATCTAGAGCTCTTATAACACATACTTACACAGTTACATCACCTCGGTATGAGCATCTTCAATACTAGGACCATAGATGCGGTCACATTTCCGGCAAATAACATAGGTTTGAAATAAGGGTAATAGTTATTTATTACCCTTATTTCAAACCCATATTATTAGTGCATGTTATCATGCACTCAATAATGTATTTACCTATCGATTACATTGAATTATTACACCTGCTACGTAGAGTATACTTATCAGCTTCAATTATTGGGGGTAGGCACATCTAATCTGCAAACTCTGTGCTATATCATGATAACAAACCTGTTTTTTGAAAAACTACCTTTCATTATGCTGCAACATATTACGCTGGTTGAAAAGCAATGTGAATTGTAGAGATCTATGATTAAAATAAGAACTAAGAAATGCACTTGATCCAGTGATGCCCTACATCAAAAATCGTTTCACAAAAATTCGTAACTAAGAAGGCAAAGTTCTCACCTCAAGCTGTTGTACAGACGAACAACAGTTGTTGACCTTATAAATAGTTTTCAAGATCTCCAGCGCTTCCTCCTCTTTGCCCTGCGAGAAGACGAACTTGGGGCTCTCCTTCATGAAGAACAGCCATACCGCCGTGACGAACCCGGGCAGCGAGTACACTAAGACCAGGGTTCGCCACGAGTTCCAGTAAATGCCCAGCGCGGGGACATAGATAGAGAAGCTGAGAGGGATGACGGGAATCGCTAGCACTGCAAGAGGAAAAAAGAGTTTTTAGATAACTCATTGTATCCCTATTAAAAATTCATTGCTGATGAGACAATTAAAAAACTTACTGGTGGTAATCTACGAAGAAATTGCTGAATCGTTCTTGATGTAATTTCATACGAATTTTGATAAAGACTGTCATTATAACAAATAACATTATAAAACCTGGGTGTTCCCTCAAACAGTTATGGTTATACTTCCACGATAGAAAAGAATGGACAAACAATCTAATCATTCTGCAGTTCATTATGATGATACATATTGGTAGCGGGATCCCTCTTACAATAACGATGCATTACCTGCCATGAGACCCTGAGAGAGTAAGAAGATGCTGGTAACGAGCAGCACCACGAGATTCCTCCGCGCCATCGGCACGCTCTCACTCATCAGCGACATGGACATCGAGTACAGACCTGACGCGCTAGGAATGTAATTATATCATTATTAGAACAGAAGATAATGGTATACTCTCAGTGGAGTAAAAGAAGTCGAGGAATACTAGCCATACACATAGCATGGCTGCTTTCTTAGGAGTAGATTTTTATGTAAGGAACATTTTTATATACTTAAATCAGCTTCGTATATAACTATGTAAACACATCTTCGTTAACGTCGACTTCGTCAACGTCGGGCGCGGTCTGTACTTGGATGGGTGACCGCCTGGGCGTAATGTTAGCTTTTTGCACTACTTTTTGTATTTTTTGGTGGTATAGAACCATCGATCAAAAATATACAAGAACCCTACCCTACCTTACGATATACGATCGTAAGTAATGTATAAAATACAATACATTATTTGGAACTATCAAACTGATCAATTTGTGGAGCCAGGAAGTGGATATAAAGTGAAACACTTCAATAGCTAAGCGTCTAAATAATAACCGGCCAAGTGCAAGTCGGACTCGCGCACGAAGGGTTCCGGACCGTTATCTATAAAAAATTGCAACAAAATCACGTTTGTTGTATGGGAGCCACCTTAAATATTTATTTTATTCTGTTTTTTAGTATTTGTTGCTACAGCGGTAACAGAAATACATCATCTGTGAAAATTTCAACTGTCTTACTACCACGGTTCATGAGATACAGCCTGGTGACAGACGAACAGACAGACAGACGGACAGCGGAGTCTTAGTAATAGCATGTCCCGTTTTACCCTTTGGGTACAGAACCTTAAAAAGGAGGGGTTTTCAATTTGAATGTTTTATTTTTTATGTTTGTTTCCTCAGAACTCGTATTACAACCTTATAACTGTTTGAATGAATTTAAACATACTTTGTGTTTATATGTAATGTATGTAATGTTTCAGAACTTCAGATTGTGAATGAGAAAAAATGTTTATTACAAAACAAATATGTTTGGGAATTTATTTATGGTTTATTATTTTTACTTTAACATTTATCTTTATTGATTTATTAGTAGCGATAAGTAACGTGGCGTGGGTTTGTCTTGGAGTTTATCTTTGGTTATTATGGATTAGTATTAGTAGATATTACGTATTTTATGCAATTAAATGGAGCAAAGTGCAAAAGTAATTTACATTACGACATAATTTTATACTTACTGACAATTTTTTGCTTCCAATGCCTGATAAAACATATTTGGGTAACAAATTATGTGTATGGTTTTATCTTTTATCTTGTGATTAATATAGATCTGAATAACGTAACGTGTATTAGGAGAGGCCTATGTCCAGCTGTGAACGAATAAAGGCTTATTATGATGATGATATCTAGTGAACTAATTATAGAAAATAAAAAATACTAGTTAATAAGCGCAAAGATTACCTCAGTTTTGTAAATTTAATTTGTAAATTAAAACTTAGAAGCACCTCGTGTGCTTTTATTGTGTTACTAGATTTTTTGCCCGCGTCTTCGTACGCGTAGATTTTCATATAAACCTTCAATCCTTTTTTCTTCCCTTAATCCGGCCCTTGCGCAAAATAACATAGCCTATAATTCAATCTGGTCATAGATAAACATATTCGTGAAAACAGCATTTAAATCCGTTTGCATTTTCTTCCAGGGGTTTAGGAGATGTGCGTGACAAACAAACAAAAATTCTAAAAACTGCCTTAACATGTTCAGCTGCTTATTTTATGTGGCCCTGTGTGAAGTATTGATAGAAGCATAAAAGTAAAAACACCGTCAACAGTTTTCAAATCAAAAAGATAATGTAAACACAGTGCAGAGCATGTTTTGAAGTATTATTTTTGTCTAAACCATAAAAAGTATATCATGTCAAAAGGATTAAACGAGACTGGCACATAACGCCCGGCCCTAGCCTTTTGATCAGGGTAGAGCAAGATTATAACTATCTGAAAACTATCGAACAAGAATCGATTCCAGGATTAAAAGTATTCCATGTGCTAATCAAGGATAATAAATGTTTCTAAATCAGAATTTTATGCTGTCTACAAACAACACAAGTGTGCCCCGCCGCTTGCCACACCGCGCCCTCGCCCTGAGGCACGAGGCGCCATCAAAATATTACTTTTTGCTTGTTTTTTTCGCTTTTGGCATTTTGGCGCTCCTTGGTATCTGACGTCTAGAGCGACCGCTCCTCGCGCCGTCAAAACCGGCGTTGCTGGCATTGGATCAAAGCGAACGTATTTGGCGCAAAGTTGCTAGTCTATCGGTTTTTTATCGGATACATTTTGGAGAGTGTGCTTCAGCTCTGCATGATTTAATTCCCTCCTGCCCATTTTTCTATTGGACTGCTGGCTGCGGATTTTTCGTGACACGAGAAATCGACACGTTGTTCGAAATCGTTGAAATTCCGAAAATCCGTAATAAGCGCTTTGATTCCACTTTTATTGCACGAACTCCTAGTCTGTGGAATGCGCTGCCTGAATGGGTGTTCCCCGATAGTTACAATGTGGGTGTCTTCAAGTCAAGAGTGAAACGGTTTCTTCTAGGCAAGCGTCATCCATCGTAGGCCGCATCATCGCTTAACATCAGCCGAGTTGGCGGCCAAGCGCAATTCTATAATTTAAAAAATATATACAGTTCAGTTGCAGGTGTAAAACTGTGGGTTACTGGCTATATAGAGTGCAAACTTACAAGAGAGAAGCACAGAACTGCAGGACCATCAGCATGATCCAGTTGACGGATATGCTGGCGATGCTGTTTATGATCGAGCCGCCGAGCAGCGCGACAAGCAGCATGCTGCGCCGTCCGCGCGTGTCGGCCAGGTAGCCCCATATCACCACGCCTAAGATGGACCCTGGAACATTCATCATTTTTTGGGTTCCATACCCAAAGGGTGTAAATGGAACCCTATTACTAAGTCCACGTTATCTGTCTGTCTGTCCGTCTGTCCGTCTGTCCGTCTGTCCGTCTGTCCGTCCGTCCATCCTATCTTTTAACGGCTGCTATCTTTCGAACCGTAAATACGGTAATAGATCCGTACAAGCGTCAAACTTGGCATGATTGTAGTACACACTCTAAAGTAAAACAACAAATAATAAATACTGGCCAAGTGCGTTTCAGTGTCAAATTTCTATTCACCACCGGTTCTCGTACGATCACCGAAGTTAAACAACAACGTGGCGCGGTCGGTACTTAAATTGGATGGGTGACCGCCTGGGCATGATGTCTTTTTGCACTACTTTCTTGTACTGTTAACAATTTATGTTGGGGTACGGAATCCTTAGTGCACTAGCCCTACTCGCACTTGACTACTTTAGAAAAGTGTTTTTTTTTCCATTGAGCTGATTTTATGGGTATCAAGTTTTTTTAAATCCATGTGTCAGTTTTATCCATTACTGTGGGTATCTACTGGCTGGTTCCGGGGTTACGCGCAAATGTTAAGAGTTGCGTTTGAATTCTATGCGTAATCTACTATCATAATAGACAAGGATTCTTCATTGCGAAACAATCATGTCAAGGGCAAGGAAATATTATGTAAGACTTCCACCGGTCTATTTAATTAGTGCGATTTGCGATCGCGTGAACGGTAAAACAAACGAGAACCACGGTTTCATGTTATTAGATTCGATTTTTGCATATTAGACATTATTAGATTTTTGCTGACCGAGGGGGGTTGAAAAGTGCACGACGAACGCGTCTTTTCCGAGGAATATGGTTGATATTTTCCTTCAAATACTTAATCATAGTCAGCTTCCCCCATATGTCAAAGTTGAGCTGTGAAAGCTGTGAAGATCTAACGGTTCGTTTTCCTCGCAATCTTACGTTCATCTGGAGTCAATTTTTTGTAGTGCCAACTAAATAACACGCTCAGTTAATAAATTATAGTATAGTCACTAGCGACCCCACAAAACTGATTTGCCTCCCACTATAACGTTTTACACTCATAGCTCCCCACTAAGATTCTCAATGTCGGAGAAGCCATGCAATGCACGAAGACACAGACAGAACAACTAACACTCACACCCAGAGCATCTGCATCAGATTCATCATTAAAATACCTGCCCGGCCGAGAATTGAACCCAGGACCGCTCTTGAAGCAGAAGTGGTAGATACCACTGACAACTATTATCATATTCTTCAATAACCTTACCGACAACTGGTCCTGCAGCTAGCAAGCCCTGCTGCGCCGCCGTGGTCTCCAGCTCACAGGCGCTGGCAGGCACCAAGATAGTGCTTCCATACCCGATGCAGGCGAATGAGATTATGGCTATTCCAGCCAGGCATATCATCAGGTAGCTGTAGAGCCCGAACCCTGGAACACAATATTTTTTTCCACATTGTGAAGATTAAGTTGTTTTTCTCGTTTGTGGAGTTTTTTTCTCGCGGTCCCTTCTAAATCCAGCGATAGACCAGGCCAGTAGGCCTAGCGCGTGCCGTGTATTTTTTTTATTGTCCTTCCACTGATTTTATCAGTGCGTAGATGCGACAAAGCTAGAATATGTTAGCCAGAATACGCGACAAAATTTGAATACGTTTGTCTCTTTTACGCGGGATAAAAACGGTGGATAGACAATTTGTCCATGGCCCTTGCCGTTATGGTACCCGTTCTAGGCATACGGTGAGTTTGAAAACGAGTAGCACAGAAAATATCTCACTTCTTTGGATTAAAATGATTACATAATATAGATAGATAGAAACTCTTGTGTACACCAGAAATAAAAATTACAAACAGATAGAAAACACTTACGAGCTAGTGCCACAAGTGGCAGCCTTATCGCTAAAAGCGATCTCTTCCAGGCCTACGAGACTACGACTACGTTGTACGAGATGTTTTTGGTATCCTGCTTGGCGATGCTGAAGCTAGAAGATGTAATATGAGGGCTACGGTTAAGCTGAGGCACACATAACGTTAGTCAATGATTGTTCTCCGCAAAGGGTTGTTCAACACACTTTTCGACCATAGTGAGGATATTCATGAAAATACTACGGCAATAATGCCTAATGCCAATTGTTTCACTAGTTTTTTTAAGTTGTTTTTATGTACGTGTATAATTTTTGGTGTGAACAATAAAGAGTTTTCTATCTATCTAATGCACGAATATCTGATAATTTTTGACAAAAATGTCCAGTTTCACCACAGAAAAGAGAAGGGTAAAAAAAGATTATTAAAAAAAAACTTACTTCAGTGAGTTTCACTAACTTCTGGATGTACTTATATGTATTCTGTAGTTCTGACCTGCTCTATTGATGGCTTCTTCGATGGGCACATTTTCTTTATCCATTATGCACTTTTTGCGATGTTTCCAAACAAATTACGAACGAATTAACGGATCGGTATCGGCACAAATTATTTACTGATTTCTTAACGTTGATTTTTCAACTTTTATGTGAATTCATTTTTTTTATATTTATATATTTAATAATACATAGCGTGCATAACGTTCGACCCGACCAACTCTCTATCTCGTTTTAATTAATATATTTCAGTACAAAGTTTCTCTACATTCATCATTTGTGGGATTAATATTCATCTGATTTGCGTGTTTGTATGTTTGTTTCATCTAATTAACTATTTTTATATGAACAAGGTAGCTATTACATTCTTATTTTTGTATGTATTATTATACTTGCTTATAGGTGGAATTTTTTAACCGTACCCGGAAGGAACGTACTCTAAATAATGGAGATAGTAAATTATACTCAAAGGAAACCTTTATTTTTGAAAAGAAACAAATATGCATACAAAGACTTTCGAAAACACGGTACACACACTTACCACACTCGGTAACAAAAAAAAATTACATAAATTGATAGGGTCAATCATAAGGGTCAAATCTCTCTAATAAATATGGTAAATCTTTTTTCGTATTTTAGCCGGTTTGATTACCGAGCGTGGTAATAGAGTTTTCGAAAATGTTTGAATGCAGATTTGTTTCTTGTTATCAAAATCCATTCTGTATAGCATCATTGACTGACAAAAAAACATAGTGGGGATCGAGCGAGTGAGACGTTTTCCATTTATAATAGTAGCAAATAGCAGCAGATAGATGATCAGAGTTCTTACAGTTGAAATAAAATAAGTAAAAAAAATGTGATTTAAGCAAGCATGTTCGCGTAAAATAACTAGTTGTCCGAACCTAGGAACCAATCTTAGCGATAAAATGATAAAAATATGATTAATTCGCATTTTGCTAAATACGTAATACCTAATAGGATAGGACTTGCCACGATTACTTTATCGTGTTTACAATAAACTAGCTATGTCCGCGGTTTCATCCGCGTTATATCCGGGATAAAAGTAGCCTAAGTAAGCTATAGCAGATAGCTATGTTATAAGGCTAACCTTATAACATAGCTATCTGCCAGTGAAAGATAAAAAATGCAACCTCTTTGAAGCAACCTTCTTGGTAGCGATAGCAACCTCCTTTGATTTAGATGATGATTTCTTTTTTCTATGATGTAATAATATGACGTAATAGGTAAAACCACAGACTAGGTATAGCTACTACGTAGCCCAGACTTGTAGCTACGATTATTTTCAATGGAAACAATTCAGTCAAATACCTGAGGGACGGGGTGAGGGGTTACTAAATGCTAATTGGTCCATTCAATGTCAGTTCAAAATGTAAACAAAGCATAATGATGGCGTACCTACGGTATTGGTCGGAAATGACGTGAGGTTCCGTGGAATCAGTGGGCGTGCTTTTTATATCAGTAGTAATGTCAACTGATGAAGTGTCTGAATATGTTCGCCCTGCATTAAATGTCTAGTTATAGAAAGTCGTTGGGTAAAACCCTGTTACATCCATGGTTAATGTAAAAGTTTCAATTCGTGTTCTTGTTTTTTGTAGGGAAAATATTTAAACACAAAAAAAATGGCTGCCGCATGCCATACGACCTCTTGGAAGGCCCAGTTAAAGATGGCGGGACGAGCTTGACTCCCTCTCTGAGGAGTGGAAGAAAAGAAGGGAGGCTTTTGCCCTGGTTCTTCAAAAGGGCTGTTAATAGAGTCTTTGAGGGTTGCCAACATATCTGTGATGCCCCTGGTGTTGTAGGTATCCATAGGCGACGATGATCGCTTACCATTAGGCAGCCCGTCTGCTTGTTTGCCACCTGTGGCATAAAAAGCGCGATCCGTGGCTCTGTTGCTGCGTGAAAGAGGAACAAGCAAGCAAACACACTTTCACATTCATTGTTAGTATGAATATAAGTATAAGTGAATATTTATAAGTACAGGGTTACGCAAAAAGAGTGTATTAACTCTGTTAATTTAATTTTTAAATGTTGTAGGGATGTAAGGGGATGACGATTTTTTTAAATTTAAATCGATGGGTTTGTTTGTGATGATATGAGCAAAATGCTATCTATATAGATAAAGACTTAATAAAAACATCTGGCATTTTCATCAATCTAGTAAATAGTTTATTCATTTTATTACTACTTCATTTATATTGCAACTGTTTGCAATGTTTGTAATATTTAAGTAGGTAAGGTACCTTAGTTAACATTTTCTCACCAAAGTGAGTTATTATTTAATCTTTGAGGAAAAAAAAACTTAACCATATAATCACTAATTTGATATCAGACTAGCAAAATCAGGACAAATAATTTTATTTGTAATACGTAATAAAATTATATGAATTTTTTACAATAAATATAGTGGTTATATATAGTTACTTTAAAATAATATCTACCTACTGCATCATATAAGTATTCTTATAGTTGTATTATTCAGTATAATGAATAAAGTTTACGGTATGTAGTACGTACAGTAAGTATTACGTACAGCTGATTTATAGTAGGTCTAGGCAAATTTAAATTAAGCCGGTCACTCCGACTATAGTTGCAATATGTATACAATGGTCGCGAAGCGAAAAACAGTCGCGTACGCACGCGGCTTTTTTTTCGCCTTGAAAAAGAAACTATATAGTCGGAGTAACCGGCTTAATCTTACGCAAGTAAAAATACAATGGTTTTTTATTTTGTATAATGTTAGGTTAAGTTAAGTACATATCGCATGTCTTAGGCCTAGAAGTTGACTACAAAAAACTTTTTTACTTTCGCCTCGGTTCACTTCAGCAGCATTTTTTTATTCATCCAGTTTCAGCATCCCTTCATCACCCTATACACCATTACGTCAACCTTTAGTTATTAGAGTTATTTTTACACGAAAACTGTTTACGTAATTGCTAATAATACTTTATCATGTTATTATATATTAATGATAACATTACATTAATTAATTAATGAGATTGTTGATAACATAGTTTCATTCCTGTCTTATAGGTTAGACAGGGGTTCCCAAAGTCTTTTTCGTCACACCTCCCTACTGAAATAAGAAATAAAATAACCCACCCCCCTCGGTGCAACTAAAAGGAAGCCAGTGGGCACGCCATGTATTTACTACTGCAAGGTAGAGTAAAAAAATGCACATTCAATAATATTCATAAAAATAAAACAATAAGAAAAAGAATAACAATGTGATGGATAAGCTTGTTATATTTTTGACAAGATTTCCAGTTCTGGGTTGAATAGCAGAAAGTGCACAACATAGATCACCAACAATATTGAGTTTGATTTAATTTTCATAGCTATAACTGCTGAAAATGCTCTTTCGTACAAATAATTACCTAAAATGGGTAAATAAAATTTAAATGTTTCGGACGGACGGAACACTTTCCGCTCGCATCGCGCACCCTTCACATATTGCCGCGCCTTCCGAGTGGGGCGCGCCCACAGTTTGAAAACCACTGGGTTAGAAAGTCTAAGGTCTTGATTACGGGAGTTTTATAGGGCAAAGGAGGTGTATCTATAGATACTAGGCAACTGGCATTGTCATGTACAAAGGTAGAGCCTGACCAATTTTCTGTAAAGTTGAGTGGCAGCGCTATCAGCTTATTTTTGGAACAAAAATGACAGGCATCCATTGAACATTTTTGTTTTTCCATTTGGCCAGCTCGACAGATACTGGTTTTTTTGATCGTACTCGTATACTGTTTAGCCAGTTTAAATCTCTTGGTTGAATTGAGATGAGACATTGCCTTAATAGAGATGACTCTATCGATAACTTTTTCTATGTTTCGAGAAGTACTATGAATAAAGGTTCATTGACAACAATTAAATCTAGATTCCTAGGCATCAAAACTAATAAGTACAAACCATGTGATTATGACGAATAAATGAGGAACAAATATTGTGATTTAAAAATACGGATTAAATAAATAATCACTCAAAGCACTTGCTTAGATACAGATAAAAATTATCATCTTGATATGAACAGATTTTCTATTCTACAGATAAATATAATACATACATAAACCCTAATTAGTATACTTACCTATAGATACACGCTTTATATCTCAGATCAGACATACAAGGGAGATAAGCCTTGGTAGAGTTATCATTCGTCTCCAAATGTTTCCGTGATTCTTCACCACTTTTTTCACTATACCGAAAAAAACGCACACTAAGACATAGCAACATTAATGAACTAACTAATACTCCACATACAAAAAAGACGACAGGGTCGTCTACTGCGTGAGTTCTGACTAAAGGCATCGAGCCTTATTTAAACCAGATGTGTTCGTACCTGCCACGTTACCTTACTGTAATCTCACTTGTTTGTCTGATCTAAGCCTTATAGTATCAGCCTATTATGATTCCAGTGCTGGGATACTGGCCGTCACTCAGAGAGAGAAGTTGGCTCGATGGCATCGAAACTGCACAGTAATTTAAGAACTAAATAATTGATTGCTGTATGGCCGAGGCTCGAACCAGAGCATTCTGACTGTAAAGCGCACATTCTACCACTCAGCCACCATCCCTCCATACCTAAGGTTTGCTATAATTTATAAGTCTACGAAACACAAATATTGGATCAGTCTTCATGATGAGTACTAGCATAATACTTATAGTCTATTATGCAAACAAGTAATCTTATTCTTATTTTATAAACAATATACACATATGCTTCCGCTCTAATCTCTACTCACATCTGTATTTTTTTGGCATAAAGCCTATGTGTTATTCCAAGTTATAGCTATCCTACACCAAAATTCCCAACGTCCCCACAGACTGCACTAGTGGGGGACGTACGCCACTGAGCTCAATGTTCAACTCTCTGCATCTAACATATCGCCACTATACACAGGTAGGTTATGTTGGCTATACACAAGTGCCTAAGAAGACAATTAACGGTTTGCGTTGGTGCTCAAACACTAATCGAATAAGCATCCATCATTTCTCTCTCTATTTCCTGGGGAGAAAAAGGGCAATGTTTTTCGTCAACAGATGCTGTCGACCTCTGAGCAATGATTGATGTTTCACATGTTTCTATCCCGGAGAATTTAAGGCCTCTCTTTCTTCAGTGGAGTCGAATACCCGTGGTCCCGGGGCAGTAGCCAGGCGAAAACTATACCACCTGGAAAAATATATTATATACTTGAATTACTGAGATAAAAGTCACACGACGGGACCTAGCTCTAGTTATTTTCATTGCCAATATTATAATATATTGCTACTTCTGGCTGATTTATATATGTACTTGCCAAGTTTTACCATAAACGGACGAGCAGTTCCCGCAAAAATGTTACTAATACGTTTGTATGAAAAGTATGAATACGGCCAAAGCTCCGGTCCCGCACGGGACGAATGCTCGAATTTTACCCTACTGTCCATGAAGGACGGTAATGTTTCTCGGGCTTATGATTGTGTGTATTTTAAGGTGTGTGGTGTCGTTAGATGCCCAGTGTGTCATAAGCTACACCATTATCACACTTTCATTAGCTTGGTATGTATGTATGTAACGGAATCTTTGAACTTGATTTTCAACTACATACTTCGAAACGTCGAAATAAATTGAAATTTTGCACACTTATCATGGACCGATGACAATGCTATAATTTAAATAGTTTGTCCCATTATAGCGTGTTTTTAGTATTTTTTTAATAGTGTTATTTTGATGTATTACTTGCAGTTGGGTTTTTTGCAGTTTATTTTACTTGATACGACAATAAATCATAAATACATTAGAGATTCGTCAAAGAAACAGTTATGAAGATAAACTACCGCAAAGTCATGCCTGATTCAGTCAACTTAAAAAATAACTGCACCCATATGTTTAACAATAAAATATTTTGCATTTGTACCCAATTTAAAATATGGTATCACTCAAGTTTGGTAGGTACTTACTGAGTAACAGAAGAGACCAGACGTAGAAGGTAGCTTCGCAGTTGGCAGTGATGAGAGCGCCGATGGCGTTAACTCCAAGGAATGCACTGAACCTTCCTAGCATCACGGATAAGCAGGATGCCATGCCTCTGTAGAAAGATGGTTTTAATCAGCAAAAGATAAAACTAGCAAGGATAGGCATTGGCCATCATCCGTCATTCCATGCGGTTTTATATCATGTACTACGTTTTTCAACCATCCTCCGCAATTCCCGAGTTAGTATTTTGTGTTATGTGTATTGCTAGGACGAATGCAGGCCGTTATATTTTGGAACTATACGCTGGATATTGACCCTAGGTTTCTTACGTAGTAGACTTTAGTTTAATGTATGCTTACTTTATTGTTTGTTAATTTTATTTGACAGATAGTTTTACAATAAACATGACAATATTTGAACATCGGATACATTTTGGAGAGTGTGCATCAGATCTGCATGATTTAATTCCCTCCTGCCCTTTTTTCTATCGGACTGCCAGAGCGGGCACGAAAAATCGACACCGCTTTATGGTTGACATTCCGAAAACCCGTACGAAGCGCTTTGATTCCACTTTTATTGTGCGAACTACTAGTTTGTGGAATAAACTGCCTGAATGAGTGTTCCCCGATAGTTACAATCTGGGTGTCTTCAAGTCAAGAGCGAATCGGTTTCTTCTAGGCAAGCGTGATCCACCGTAGGCCGCATCATCGCTTAACATCAGGCGAGTTGGCGGCCATGCGCAAGCCTATTCTACGATTTAAAAAAAAAACTTATTTTTCAATTATTTTTTTTCTCACTTTTTGTACGCTGCTTCAGGCAACGACATGAGGAGATGTACGACCTCAAAACAGACAAACAAGGCAGATATGATATATATCTATATATCTTTCGTGTTCAAATGTCTTATTTATTTTTTTCGTTTATTTTTTTAACTATATCGCGAAAAAACTGTAATTGTACGGCTCATTCGCTCACACTAAGAAACTTCTAGCGACACCAATTAACTAACTAATAGTCTACAAGCAAAAAGAGGATGACAAGATAGTCCGCTGAGTAAATTTCACTAAAGGCATAAAGCCTGATTTAGGCCAGATACGTTCGCAACCTCCACGCCACCTTACCATATCTCCCTTGTTTGTCTGATCTGAGTGTACGATCCTCTATGCTACGTTGTTTGTATGTTTACCTACTACCATGTACTAATAAATAAATAATTTTAAATTTGAAAAACACTAACCTCAATGTCGTTGGATACAGCTCCACAAAATACACGCTCAATATTCCCATACTGAGCGCACAAAGTAGAAAGAAGAAGAAGAAGATCCCTCCAGCGATCGGAATAGCTACCACATTCAGTAGTACTGCCGAGGTGGCCGACACAGCAATGATGCACATCATGGCGAGCCGTTTGTGGGTGCCGCAGGTTAGGGAGAGCACCAGATTTGAAAAGCTGGCTAGAGCTCCGTAAGTCATTGCAGAGAAAAGGGTGGTTTCTTGAATGGTGTCATCGCATACTTCTTCGATGGCCTGGAAGTTGATAAATGTCTATGAAAAGATAGGAAAGCTTGTTTTTGAGCTTACCAAAATGAGAAGAAATATATGTGTTTGCCCTCTGCCTCGACGTAAGGCCGCAAGATGACAGAAAAAGTTGCCTGAGTGCCAAGAAAACAATTAATAACATTTTCGGGTGCTTAGTTACGTATGGATTGACATTTTGGGTGTTGGACATAATGATCTAGTTATGATCATCATCTTCATCGTCAATGCCAGCCTATATAAATATATTCCTAATGCTCGGCATAGGTCTGTCTTCTCCATAGATTTATTGCGTAGCAATTTTTTTTTTAGATGTTTGGTCTTCTCTCTCTTGTGCCATTGATTCCGAGATAGGAATACTCATCACAAATCAATCTCATCCACTCATGAACCGTGTTAATTATTGTTCATAATCTTTCCACAATGATGAATAAACATAAATGAGTAGGCTACTGAATGGTTTAGTGCCTTACCGTGCCATTGGAGATAAAGTTATCCTGGCTGGAGAGTCTGATGATGGTGCAGAGGTTCATGCCCTCGCCGCCGCCTTCTTCCAGCACCGAGAACAGGCTATTCATGATGTAAGGAAGCCACATGATAAACCCACTGCCACTGCAACGCGGAAAACAATCAGATAAACTTTCTTGAACGATATGTTCAAAATCAAAAAGACGACCAGATGTTTAACGATAGGTTTTGCTCCACCCTTTATAATACAGTGAATTGGGTATTTCCCAACAGATCACAATATAAGATGCCATAGTTGGTATGTACGTACTGTTAGGTATTATAGTTATTTATCTTGTGAATGTGGTACCAAAAAAATTTTGGCCTAATCTATCTACTAATCAAGCTTCTTCTGAAAAGCTACACAAACTCTAATGATAAGTCGATAGTGCAATATGGCAGCAAGATCTCGAGACATGATGATCAGGCGATGTTGATGGCTTGATAGTACTTACGTCATGTAAATGATGGTAACAAGGTAGAACAGCTTGAGGGTGTCTTTGAGCAGTGGAGGCCTGAACAGCGGTGCTGTCTGCTGCCAGAGCGATCTAAAGAACGAGCCGTCTGACAAAGACTTGCTGTCTTCTTCTTCTACTAGCTTTTTTATCTGTAACATAATCCATAATTTAGGTCACTTAGTAAGTAAATAAGTATATTATGTACAAATCTAAAAAGATCTTCAGAATTTTAATGTAATTAAGTAACTATCTACAGCAAATCTGCGGCTCCTGGGTAAAGTAACCAGATTTACAGTAATAAAGGATTAACATATTTAAAGAAAATAGAACCAGAAAAACAAAATTAGTATGAAATGGACGAATTCTTGGATGATCATATTGTCATCCAAGTTATTTTAAATACTAAACCGATTTTGATAAAATTTCTATGGGACCAAATTGGAAATATACCCTACCGAAAAAATTTTTTTTTTGAAATCTGTGAACAGTTGGCGGAGAATCGGTGAACATACATTAAAAAAAAGCAGTGGAACATAGGACCTCCACCTTTTTTTAAGTCGGTTAAAAAGTAAACTGGCCATGTAATAAGTGGCATTTTAAGAAGAAAAAAAATAAGAAGACGAAGACAAATAAAATGTGTGCAAATAACTTACTGGAAAACTCTCAGCATCATCTCCTGTATTCCACTTGTAAATGTTCTTCAGGACGTTCAAAGCTTCCACGTATCTCCCTCTAGACGCTAAGAACTTGGGGCTTTCGTAGAACATCTGCAGTAGACCAGCAGTGACGGCGCAAGGGACGGCCATAATTAGAGCCAGAAGCCGCCAGGAACGGTACATGATGCCCAGGAACGGGATGGGGAAGGCGATCTCTAGAGGAAGGATTGGGTAAGCTAACGCTGGAAGGCAGAACATTTCAAGAATAAGATTTCGTTATTGAATGTAATGAAAGATAGTTGAAAGAACTTCAGTTATTGAAGGCATTGAAACTGGTTTCATTTACTGAACTAGACCAGACCGTACTAGGTAAGTAGTGATAATATTAGTTCAATTTACACCCGGACTATAGTTGATAACTAGCAGTTAATAGGGCCCAAAAAGTTATTCAGGTAGTCACCGAGTTAATCTTATTTCACCGGACGATCTATGGCTAAGTGGTAGTGCGTCTGCCTTTTGAGTGGGTTCGACTTCCGACCAAGAAGATTTTTGAATGATGAATTTGAATACATATTAATCCCGACACAGGGAATACTAGCGGGGAGCGAAAGTTCAAGCTGACCGGCTGATATATGAAAATTGTATTAGCACCCTAGTGTATAGGTACTCACCAGCGACGGTGGCTTGTGAGCACATTAGCGCGCAGGTGCAGAGGAGCATGGCGCGACCACGCGCGCGCGCCGAGCAGCTCTCGCCGAGCAGGGTGTATGCGCCCGAGTTACTCGCTGAAGTGCTGCCAAATAAATAAAGTACATATAACAAGGCTAAATCTGAAACAACAATGGTCTTCTCACTTATATATACTACACAGATATCCTAAACAAAATTGTGAGCGAAATAAGCTCTTATATTGGCACAGAGTCGCGTATTCGTGATATCAGACAACATGCCAGTTATCGTTCGTGTTCAAATGTCTCCGTGTTTCGTCCACTTTTTTCACATACCGTTTAGCGGTATAAAAGTGGCTTCGCATAAACTGTAACGGCACAGAGACACAAATGACCTAACTAATAGTATGTAAAAATACAGCGGCAAGGTCGTTTCGGTGAATTGACTAAAGGCATCAAGCCTGATTTAGGTCAGATGCGTCCGCGCCTGTCTCGTTACCATATCTGTCTAGTTTGTCTGATCTGAGAGTTACTCGATCTCCGCTTATCGACAACGAGGCAGTGCGAGAGCGGAGCCATGATCCATAGTCCATACAATCGATTTAGGACGTAATTTGTGTTCATGTTGATGGTTGACACGCATTTAAATGTATTTATTTGTATAGAACCGTTCGCAACGAGAGCTATGAGTGCTTTATGGCCGTGCCCTTACAGATGCTTCAGTCGAGTAAGCGATTTGATTTTGTAGTTACTGTATATAAGACGAATCTCTAGTATATTTTCGCTGTGTGTACTTCCGTCTTAAAAACCGTTTTGAAGATGAACTTCCCGCAAAAGAACACCTGATTCAATCAACTAGATATCGTATTTCCCTGACAACCTTTTTATAGTGCACAGCGGCATGGAAGAATATAGCTAGCATCTAGCATATATCACCCGCATGGTTCCTAACATGTCCACAGACAAGGTAAAGCTGTCAAGTCGAATCGTCGAGTTGAGATCATAACATCAAAGGTAAGGATGTAAAATTTTATTTAGCTGGCTCATTACTCATTACCAATTTCCCACCAGAAAAACTTAAAAAAAACCCTATCTCCCACAATTTCCAACGTTTGGCTTCGTCTACGGCATAGACTCTACGCTATTACTACATTAGTAATCAAGGCTTCTATTGTACTCCCAGCGCTTCTAAAAATAACATTTTATCATATTTGCAGATTTTTGCGGTATCTGCCTTGCCTGGGGGGTAACATCGAGTGATCTATTAGGTAATCTGTGAGGTTTGTTTTACGATAACAGTGATAGCAGTGGCGTCTCGTCTATTCCATGACGTCATTCATTCGAGGTTGCCACGGCATACTGTTATTGTTGGCCTTAATTAATTGTATGGAAAACTGAGTCGTATTGTAATGTTTAGCATAATGTGTTAAATTGACAGTATTTAAGGAAACCTTGTACAGTAAACAAATGTATCTACTTTTTTTACCATAATGTTGCCAACATTTGAATAACAATAATTATAAACATGAGAAACTGACTACAAAATTGTAAATGCTCAAACAAAATTATTGATAATGTCAAATCAACAGTCGCCTTAAGAAAATTAATCTTATTATTGGAGCTGTTAAAAATCTATGAACCAAAGTTACCAAAATTTATTTCGAGGGTCTCTATATCAAAATATAAAAATAATCACATAAATCAGGTGCACAGATTTCGGCTAGGTTACATACAAATAAAATAAGAATACGGACCGAATTGAGAATCAACATGATATAACATGGGCTTTTACATTAGTTTTTAGTTTAGTTTAGGGTATTTTTATGTGTTGAGTAGTTTTATTGTTTGTTTCTTTTGTTTTATTTTTGTTGCCTTTTAAATATAGATAAAATGTAAAGATGCTACGAGACGTAACAAAACGGGTGACGTCACGGAAAGTTTCGAACTTCTTCTGTTAGCTCTATTATCGTAGCACCGTAGCACATCCGTAGCACTGACCACTGTCGTAGCCAGTTGCACCTAGTACTGTAGAGATCAAGAACATTTGATTTTGGTTTGTTTGAATTGTTTTTCATTACCAACGTTGCTATTCAGTTTCTAATGATAAAGTGGAAAAGACGACTTTGTTTAAAACAAATTATGATCAAATAAAGCTTCATGGGTCAATCTCCTGCGGCGAGTTTAGGAATCACCCGAAGAGCTATTTTCACTGTACACTTGTACAGATACATAAAGTGTACTCATAAAATGAATGAGACCTGCTTAATCCACTGCCATGGGCCTGCAGACATCTAATCTTCTGCTGCAAATGTGAAATAGTGGACTCTTAACACTACAGGGTGTTCGGTTAGACGACGGACGTAAAAATCAGCTGTTGGATAGAAAAGTTAAATCGAAATAAAAGAAAATGCGATTTCAGTGTTGGCCCTATATATTTTGTTTATACTCTAAGATCAGACAATAAAGGTGATCTGAGGGTACAGTAGAAATCCCATACTGTGCGATTCACGCGATCTTTCTTGCCGCACAGTTGCAAAATGTGGAATGAGCTACCTTCCGCGGTGTTTCCGAGAAGCTACAACATGGGGATCTTCAAAAGGGGAGTTAATAGAGTCTTGAAGGGCCTGCAACGTATTTGTAATGCCTCTGGTGTTACAAGTAACCATAGGCGACGGTGACTGCTAACCATCAGATAGCCTGTCAGCTTGTTTGCCACCTATGGCATAAAAAATAACAAAAATAATAATGATATCCTTGAATATATTCGTAGTCTAACCGAACGGCTACTTACAACGTGGAAGAGACGAGCTTCAGTACAGCCATGGTCTTCCAATCAGGTGCGAGGCTGCTCAGCGCTGCGAACACGAACCCGATGGACATAGATAGCACCAGCGTGAGCCTCCTGCCTCGAGTGTCGGCCACGTAGCCCCACAGCTGGGCTCCTAGCACTACACCTGGGTACGAAAATATACAACTTTTTCATTTTTAACCGACTTCCAAAAAGGAAGAGGTTATCAATTCGACTGTATTTTATTTTATTTTTTGTTTGTTACCTCAGAACTTTCGACTGTTGAAGCGATTTTGATGATTCTTTTATTATCTGAAAGCTGGTGCTTCCCGTTTGGTCCCATTTCAATTTGGTCAGTTCTACTATGTTTTATTTTTTTACAATGTTACAATTAATTGTGTCATTTCTACACAAAAAAATATATAATAAGAGACATCTGTAGGAACACCTCAGTACTAAATCAGGCATGCGCTCTCTAAAACCGATAGTGCCTAATTAATGCATGCGTTATGGTATAGAGGACGCATATTTGGTCCAGTTCTGGCATTTTTATGAAGTCGCTTTTTATATTGATAATTATTTATGAAGAAAAAATTAACCACGATAAAATGATCGCGCACTGAGGCTTCCGTACCACATAAATTGTAATTTATTTAATTGTTAATAAAACATTATTGCAAAAAGACAACATCACGCCCAGGTGGTCACCCATCCAAGTCCGAGCGTACCCGACGTTGCTTAACTTTGGTGAACAGAAATTTGTCACCCACTCGCACTTGGCCTTTATTTATAATTTGTTGTTTTAATTTAGAGTGTGTACTATAATCATGCCAAGATTGACGCTACGCTTATTTACACATCTGGAACACTGTTGTTGAGCTGATTGTTATACGGTATCGCGATCCAAACTTAGTACCATATAATCTAGCACTATTAGTCGGAGGCCTTAAGTTTGCCATTTTTTTGGATTTCTACTTTTAATCCTCATTTTTCTTACCGCAAAGTGGCATGGCTGTGAGCAGCGCTCGCTGCTGCATGGAGAGCTGCAGGTCGCACACGGCGGCCGCTACCACAAAGCTGGTTCCAAACAGGTCCATACCCATCGCTTGCAGCGTCCAACTGCACACCAGAAGCAGGCTGAAGTTGTATTTTCCGAAACCTAGACGATGACAACCACACAAACTCAGCATCAGCCAAAAACCCTTAGGTAAGTTTTTATCCTGGGTAGCCAGGATTCAGAGTTACGCGAAAAGAATGAACTATACATTACTATTAATACATTTTACAATAGGACCAACCCTGAAATCGCGAAAAAAATATCAGATGTTCTATAGAAAAAAGGGCTTTTCACACTCGACAAAATGTATGGAACGGCTGATATTTTTTTTTGCGGTATGGTCCCAACCGTGATAACCCATAGTAAAAGTTGTTCATAACGATGATAATAACGGACCCATCTCGGTTAAGTACAATACAACAAGTACAATAAGTAGTACAAGTATCTATAGATAAATGATTATTTACGGGATATTTACCGTGGTAAGGTTGTGGAAGGAGCTCCCGCGAGCGCGAGCGGAGCTAAATATCCCGTAAATAATCATTTAACTTTAGTGAACAACCGTGATAGTTTAAAACAGTGTTTAAGTATCTATAGATCCTATAGATACAGAGATATAAGTACATTGGATATAATTTCAGTTCTGCTTTTGAGAGAGCCAGAGCAACCTATAATTATGGACGGTAAATCAATTTAGATTATTGGTAGGTAAACAACAGACAGCTCAGCAGTTGAAAAGTATGATGCTTTCTGTTACTTTTTCTATGGGTTCCGATCTATTAGACGATCTATCCTAACACAAACATTCACAAAACATGTGTTCAAATCGCGAAAGTTTAAACATTACTATGATCTATCCTATAAGATAGCATGCAATGCTGATTCTCTAAATTAAACTTCTCTAAACTACCACTTTGAAGAGCAAGATATATATTTATAGAACGAAAACAGGTGCAGGTTTTTCTGCAAGCTACTATCGGGTTGTAAACTGGGAATGCCTCGGTGGCTCAGTTGGTAGTGATCCTACTTTCTGTGCTTGGGGGCGTGGGTTCGATTCCCATCTAGGACAAACATTTGTGTGATGAACATTTGTGTTTGTTCTATGTCTGGGTGTTAATATCTATTTAAGTATGTATTTAAAAATATATATGTATGTATATCAGTCTCTGGCAGCCATATTACAAGCTTTGCTTAGTTTGGGGTCAGATGACCATGTGTGCAATAATGTCCCAGATATTTATTTATTTATTTTAATGTATACGCCGTTGTCTTTACACATAAATTGGGTGAGTGACTTTAGGTAGACAAATGGTGGAAAATGAACAACAGTTAGTGTACACTAGTGTGTGTAATGTACAGCTTACAGTAGACCTACCAGTGATAGCGAGTGCATCTTCAACGGTGACGGCGTAGTCCTTGCTCGTATTCTTTTCAAGGATATCAATGTCTTTGATTTCTTTGATCACCTTGCACATCTTGTGGCTGAAGATACTAAAACAATAATATACATTGGTTTTCCCTTCTAATTTGTATATGGTCAACGTAAACCCCGATGCAGTATTCTATGAGATTTTGAGTCCACCATGAAACTCCAAGCTCAGCGGGAATAATCTCATATAACCCGGCAGTTGAGTATCTTGTGAAGATCTCCCTGGTCAACAAAACAAAAGGCTAGTAAAGAAAAAAAAAAGAAAAAAAAAAATAAGTAGTACAGAAAATCCTAGAGATGTAACACTTTGTATTTTTTTTTATATGTACTTGGCTACTGCGGCCCCGGTTGTTGGGGCAATTTTACCATCAACACACCTTGTACGTAGTCAAACTGGTTATCCACACATTGAAAAATCAAATCAAGTCATTTATTTGTCAGAACATGGTAGGCACTTGCCTGTGGTTAGTTCATTGGTACTTGTACAATTTAGTTAGGCGCTTCAATGGACCACTCGTAAGTCAAAGAAAAAAAAATAGGTTATTAAATAAAAATTGCGTTTATTAAAGTTATATGATTATTTACGGGATATTTACCGTGGTAAGGTTGTGGAAGGAGCTCCCGATATTTCGGCGCAGTTACATGCACCATGTTCACGGGAAGACAGAAAGACTGATGGTGCATGTAACTGCGCCGAAATATCGGGAGCTCCTTCCACAACCTTACCACGGTAAATATCCCGTAAATAATCATATAACTTTAGTGAACAACCGTGATAGTTTAAAACATTGCGTTTACCTCTTAGGAATCCTAATTGAAATTGTATTATAACAAGTGGATCACATTAAAATCCGCCTTAACAGAGAACCTCCGCCTTTTTTGAAGTTGGTTCTAATAGCCTGAAAGAATACAACTATCGGTAGAAGTACGTATAATTTTGAAAGAATTTTCTTTTAACTCCTAACCGTTGAAGAGTTGTATACCCTTCATCATCAGCTCATGCATATGAGATGATGATTATCAGATGCAAATACATGAACAGCTTTAGGAAATATATGAAAAACGTAATGAGTGCCAATAAAATTTGAGAGTTGCCCTCGATTTCCCTGAGATCCCATCATCAGATCCAAATGATCAGGATGGGACCAAATTAGAAGTATACCCCTACCGAACAAAAGTTTTTTTTTAAATAGGTCAACAGTTGGTGGACATACCGGTGAACATACACAAAAAAAATATTAACATAGAACCTCCGCCTTTTTTGAAGTCAGTTAAAAACGAAGATGCTATTCAGATTCTACCTATATCTGCACGTAGGAACAAAATAATTCCATACATCATCGACGAGGAAAATTATCATTGTCGCCGAGTAGAATGTTAGTTTCTTTTCTTATCTAGGCACTACCCAATATTAAAATATATTTCACGAACATCTTATTAATTTTATTTATGTAGACTACATTTTATTTGTTTATATAATACAGCCTTTGACTCAACATCGCCTGATGGTAAGCGAAGATGAAGCCAAAGATGGAACACGATTGCCTAGAAGATATGTGTCGACTTTTTTTAAACACCAGCGTTATATAGGTCCCAAGGGAAACCGACGACGGAAGATAGTTCCACTCTCTTTATTATAAACAGTAATTTTTCTTATAAACATGTTCACCTTACCAATATATTTAATTTCAAAAGAAGTAACTACACCAAACAAGCCAGCGAAAGAACTGTGGAGAATTCTCCTGTCCTTACTTCCAGCTGTAACGGCTGCAGATATCTTAACAACTAATGGGCGGCTTCTTCTGCCTTATATATCGCTCTAAAGCACGTCACAAGTGTGTCTGAGATAGTCAGATATGCTACCGTCACCGTTACTAGTTTATGCTATACGCACCACAACTTTAGTTAGACTCATATTTGTTCTGGATTCTTCTAAATATAGTCTGAAGTGTTTTCCCCGGCGCCTCTGTTTGCAGTTGTTATGATTGTTTTAGTTTTGTCGTGATCGTGCATTGATCATTAAATAGTTTAACGCTGTACACTCATTGTTCCCATTAGAATTCCCTGTGTGGGGGATGCCATGGAACCTACACTAAGACACGGACAACTAAGCATCCAAACACAGCACATATTCTAAAAACATTATATGTACATACATCACATATAAAGGTATACATTCATACTCACTCACTCTTTAACTCACTGACTCTTCACGAAATCTCGAAAACTACTTTATTGTGCGAACTGCTAGTCTGTGGAATGCGCTGCCTGAATGGGTGTTCCCCGATAGTTACAATCTGGTGGTCTTCAAGTCACGAGTGAATCGGTTTCTTCTAGGCAAGCGTGCTCCATCGTAGATTGCATCATCGCTTAACATCAGGCGAGTTGGCGATCAAACGCTAGCCTTTTATCTACCCTAGTCTACACTTATATTATAAAGAGGAAAGATTTGTATTTTAGGATGTTTGTAACGAATTAACTCATAAAATACAGGACCGATAAAAAAAAACATTATAATGCTACATTATCCCTGAGTAACATAGGCTAAATTTATTACTAGAACGTTGTGCGGCTGATAAAAGTAATACACAAAAAATAAAAAACTACTGAACCTACGAAGCTGAAATGGCAGCTAGATTTCTTATGGGTTTTATTATTGGTGTAGTGGTCCGTTATGATATATTTGACCACGAGGAAAATTATTCCTGATGGACAAACCAGTTAGACTATCCAGTTTGACCATGAGGAAGAACCTGATATTTTGCGAAAGAGGGCAAAAGGAGGTCTACGCGTACGAAGTCGCGGGCTACAGCTAGCTGACGTTTCGACTTGATTTTTTTGAATGGACATATTCCAACTTATTCCTAAAGGAATTCTTACGTGAAGCCGCGGGGCGCAGCTATAGTTCGTATGTCTTCTATCTCTATGCGAGAGGATAAAGCAACGAAAGTCTTCATCGTCATCATCAACAGACAGAAGACATCCACATGATGGACAGAAGACATTAACAGACAGAAGACATCCACGCCTGAACATAGGCCTCCCCCTTTAACCTCAACACTGAACGACATCATGCCATCTGCATCCACTGGATGCCTGCGACTCTCGTCGTCGGCGGTCCATCTAGTGGAAGGCCTACCTACGCTCCCACCCGGGTGTATCCTTAACTTAACGTAACTGCGACCAGAACGACCAGAGAGAGAGGATGGGCAGTAGCAGCATGGGAGCGTGGGGCAACACCTCCCCCCCCCCCCCCCCAATGACGAAAGTCTTCAAATCTAAGATATTACTAGCTACATCAAATGAAAGAGTAAGGATAGGTGTACCAGCCGAAAATGAAACAGATTCTGTCCGTCTTGTAATATCGTATTATCTTGTTGTATTCAAGGGGATTTTTTTACCTAGCAATATATATTTTTTATCAGGCGTTTTATAAACAATGGTTAAACATTACCAATGGTTTTGGTAGACAAAACAATCCGTTGTTTGAATAATATGAACTAGAAAATATTCTGCCTTTCTTCTTCCCGTCCACAGTTTGTGAATTTCCAAACAGAGAAAAACTATTTGCTGTAGATTAAAAATGTATATTCAAGTAAATTTATTTCCCCTTTTATATCTTTTAGAAACGAAAAAGGGATGAAGCGCTTCATTGATCTACTTTTGTATGCAATTATTTCCATTACTCTTGGCCAAAGACCTGTTTAAAAAATTCCTACTCCATCGATCATCATACTGACGGCTAACGGCTGTGTCAACTAACATGGTCGAACTGGTCCACCTTCGCTAGGGAATGGATTGCCTTGCCACCGTCCGTATTTCTTGAGAACAATAACCCTGGATATTTTCAAAGCCAGAGTGAATAAGTAGATTCTGGGTCTACGACATCTTCGGCCACAACATTGGTTCCCATCAGTTGTGTTAGTGGCCAAAAGTAGAACAATTTTATTACATAAAATTATTTATTATTTAATTTTTTATTATTTAAAATTTTATTATATTTTTAAATAAAAGTAGAACAGCTCATCCTCGGTTGGCCAGGCTCGAGGTGTGGTGGCCGAAATCTACGCGGAACACTACTTACTAATATTTTCTACTTCTATAGGACATATATAATCAAATTTCTTTAGAAATCGCAGGAAATCATAAAAATCTCGCCACTTCGCACTTGTTGATAACGGTAAGTACCTACTTTGTGTTCGCACGTCCTATTTACCCAAAGCATCGACAACAGTTTGTTTTGCTAATATACAATACGTAGCGATGGTTACACAGGGATCAAAACGTCCGGGGGGTCTATTGTAAACATGACAATCTGCCTGACGGTTGATATAACCAGATAACACTGGATACGTTATGTCACTGAACTTTTCCATAAATAGGTCTTAATGTCACTTTTAGGCCTGCATCACAAACCAAAACAGATTGACTTGAAATAATATTTAAAGTTACCTCTCCTTTCTCCGTATCTCTTCTTAGATAGAGAGATAGATAGATAACTCTTTATTGTTCACACCAAAAACTACATAGGTACATATGAGAAAAACAACTTAAAACTAGTGAAACAATTAGCGGCCTTATCCCTATGAGCGATCTCTTCTAGGCAACCTTAGTATGGAGAGGACATACAGAAGAGGTAAAGGACGGGGTGTGATGTAATAATGGAATAACTTGTATATAAAGCATAGATATATATTATAATAATACACTAATACTGAAACAATATATACAATAATAATAACAATCATCATCATCAGCCATAAGACGTCCACTGCTGAACATAGGCCTCCCCCTTTAACCTCCACACTGAATGGCAACCTGCCATCTGCATCCACTGGATGCCCGCGACTCTCACAATGTCGTCGGTCCATCTAGTGGGAGGCCTACCTACGCTGCTAATTCCGGTTCGTGGTCACGCTTTAGGGAATTTTGTTTTAGAGAACTTTAAGAAGGATTTAAGGTGGTCAACTTCTCGGTGCATCACCCCGCACTATCGAAGCTGGCTTTCGTGGAATTTGTAGAAGGTGCAACTTTAAATCAGCCAGTAACATTTTCATTGATATTATCCAGTTTGAGCATATATATTTTTAACTAACTTATCTATGACCTTCAAGTACATGGCCATTCACAGAGCAGAGTAAGCCTTCTACCTATAAACGGCCTGTCTCTACATTTATTGTTCTCTTAATTATGGTTCGATATCACCAAGTTGAGGGCATTCACCAGGCGAACTAAGTTCATAATAAAGCCAATTGCGCACTTGATAGCGCCTGGCGGATTTTTTTTACTACTCGATTAAAAGACGAGCATATATTTTTCCCCGATGTCCAGTGCGAGACAAAAGTGGTGGAAACGGGAATGGACGATTGAAGGGTGATGGTTAGCACCACATTTGCCGTTAATAGTTTCAGTACGTACGTCCAGTAGTACTCAGACGGACTACTGATACTAGAATAATGAACTATATCCATCTGCGTGGCACTGCTCTGCGCTCATTAACCTAGATCTCATTATGCACTATAATTTCACTTAAAACTTACACTGAATCCAAGCTTGAAGTCACATGAGCTTGGAAGAGGCTACAAAGAAGCGCCTGATTTATATCAGTGTCTGTGAAATTCTACTGTTCTAACACATAGAGTTAACATTTCAAATTTTTTTTTGCTTACTTCATCTTCAATCACAAAATAAATAGGCAATAGTAAAACTACATGTGGCCCGACTAATCTTATTCTGTTCTAAGGTTTTACGATGACTATCTTCAGTGAGCTCGTTGTGCAGTTTGGGAAAAGCTATCATTATTTAAAAGCAGTTGACGCACGCCGCTCTTGTCTGCCGCTTTCTCGGCTGGCCAGTAAGGTTAAAAACGTGGTATAAACAACAAAATCGTGTAAAAGACACTGTTTACTTGTAGTTGTGGCCCAGAGCGGAAAGATACTATCATTTCGATTGTTTTCTTTTGAACTTGTTATTTGAAAGGCCTTGTCTGTATCCTAGTGTGCAAGAGCCCATTAAACTGCAATTGCTCTCGTATATTGTTTATATTATCTTCTTTTGTTTATTGACTATTGACAGCTCTTCCGACACATTCCGATACGCAATAGTCAGGGAGCTGTCCACCAGTCTACGTAAGAAGAGTTCCGAATATACTAGGGCTCGTTCATTTGTTACGTACTATACTAGCGCTCCGTCTTCGCACGGGTGTAAGTTTTATTAACCTTCCGTGAAAAATGCTCTAGCTGATGGTGAAAACCGCAACAAAATCCGTTGCGTGATTTAGGACTTAGCAGATATACAGAGAGACAGACGCGGAAAGTGACTTTGTTTTATTACTATGTAGAGAAGATTGTAATTATCTCTTTTTAACCTCTCTTATGCGTTATATATAAATGTAACCTTCAGTTCATTTAAAATTGAGGCAAAAAAAATTCAAAAGTCAAAGTGTTAATATGATTGCTAATATATACAAGGACTTAAATTAAATTAGTAATTTCCATCCATTAATAGCGCTTATAGGCGTGCAAAATTATATTAAAAATATATATATATATTAAAATAATAATGGCTACATTTGCCAAACGATTGCCTAATACCTAGTTTTTATATATAACACAATAACGTATAATTTACCAGGCAACGTGGCCGCTGAGCGACAAAGTCCAAAACTTTAAGAGCTGTTTCGTGCCCCTGGTGTTTCACGTATCAATAGGAGACGGTGATCGGTTACCATCAGGCGGCACGTTAGCTTCTTTGCCACCTATGGCATATAAAAAAAGAAAATTATGAATCTCCTAAATATGTAACCATTACTCGACTACTATGATAATAAGTAGAAAGCTGAGAAGTGCAAACGTATGACGATTATATCTTTATCGATAAATTAATGTTACTACTGTGAAGTAAACACATACTTAGTTATTATTTGTTTGTTTTTCCCACAAGACGGATTCCTAACCATTTATTTGAGAACTTAGAAACAAAATTATAGTATTTTTTTTACTTGAGAAGAAGAATATTTAAAGTGACGTGATTGATTAAGGGTGATTTAAATATTAAGTGTAATGTCACTAAGTTTTTTACAAAGGAATTTGATGAGATCGGAAAAACTAGCGTAAGTAACTTTTATACCTATTCTATTCATATAAATAAATATTTATAGAAAAATATTATTTTTTATGATACTTGGTGACGAGACGAGCGAAGTCGCTCGCCTGATGGCTCTTCATGCTTGCCCATAACAGCTTAACGCCACTCAGAATTTTGGACTTCATCAGTTCAAAACCCTGGATGGCAATGCACTGCGCTCGTCACCTCGAGATATAAAGATGTCAAATCTCTGTGTGCCCTGTAATTTCGCTGGAAACATTGCCCTTCAATCCGGAACACAGTAGTGTTTGCACACTACTGCTTGGCGGTTGAATAACTGACAAAGGTGTGGTACTTCCCCAGGCGGACCTCTGCAAAAGAGTCCTATCATTACAAAACTGTTTATAGTTATTTGAAAATAATCATAGTATTTTATTTGTTGTTTCGCTTATTTTTTGTTTCAGGAGAAAAATTACGATCTACACTGTTCCCATTTTTTTTTCTTTGGCATCTGCAATAACATTGTAAAAGGCTGAATTAAAACTTCTTATAATTTTTCACTGAATACCTGAACTGAATACCCGACATACATCGGGTACCTACAGTATTTTTTTAATGCATTAACATGCCCGATAGTTACAATCTAGGTGTCTTCAAATCTCGAGTGAATCGGTTTCTTATAGGCAAGCGTGCTCCATCGTAGACCGCATCATCGCTTAAAATCATACGAGTTGGCGGTCAAACGCAAGCCTATTACTAAATTTAAAAAAAGTGTTTACGAGTTCTTATATATTATAAACCAATACCGCCAAATGCCATTGAAACTGAACTATAATCGGAGTATCTAACATAATTCCCGTAAAAATATGGACGTCACGGGACGCCTGGCAAATGTGAAACATGACATCACGTCCGTCACGGCATACCTGTCAGTTTTACTGCCAAGGCGCGTCAATGCGTGTTTCTAACTGATTACCAGCAACCCTGTTTAAATATAGTATAGTTATTTATAGTATAGTTGTTTATATGGTGAAAATTTAATGCTACGTTAAGCCCTTATAATTTACCAAGTAAATTCCAAAAAATCGTTTAAAAATCCAATAATAACTTTCAATGTTCATAATTATTACTCTATTTTTGCCTTTTATAATATTGTTTTGACATTCAGTAGAAATAATGTAGGTTCTTGCTATAAATTGAGTATTATCGTTATTATTTATTAGCTTTAAAAATAAAAAAGCTTTAAAGATTCTGCTGATGTTTTCTGCAGTTACTTTTCACTCACACGCACATAAAATGGAGAGCAAAATATATGTGTGTGTTGTAACAGGGCGACTCCTTGACTATAAAAGACTGTTCGTAAAGGGTTGTTGCTGGGTATGAACGGTAGAGTATGTAGACGTATGTATCATATTAATATTATAAATGCGAAAGTGTTTGTATGTTGTGTGTTAGTATATGTTTGTTCCTACTTAACCTTACGGTTAAACGGATTTGGGATAAATTTTGGTGTGGGTGTAGATATATGTACTCCCTTTGCACTGGATACTTTTTATACTGGGAAAAGCATTTGTACAATTTCAGTATTACAATATTTATTCCACATATTGTATACACATCGTATATTTGTATATGCGGATCTTGAGGATACCGGGTGAAACTGCGGGCCGCTGTTAGTTGTAAATACAATATTAGAGGTCTTTCATTCTATATGGTGCACGCCCCTCCAAAATACTACAAAAATACTATTTCTATGCAAGAAATTACGTAATTTCTCGGAGCGGATCTACTTAGATCCGCTCTGTATTTCGTAAAAAACAACGAATAAACAAACAAACACTTTCAAATTTTTATTTTTTATTTTGCGGAAACATGGGTAATGAAGATGTATTTACATACATAAAGATGCCATGCCATAGCACAATGGAATGCAAATTTTATAGCATTATTTATTTTATATTAATTTAACATCAAAATAATTAATTTCACAAATTATTTTAATAATTTGTCATAAAAAAACTCATCTATGTCTTGTCAATAAGCTAACTTTTAACAGCCGTACCTATTACATAATGCAATCGTTAAATTGTAGGTACTTTGGATTTTCGGGCATAAGACAAAAATAAAGCTGTAATTGTAATAAAACAAGTAAAACATATCATTACAATTGTTTATTATATGTCAGTAATTAAACGAATTTCACACTCAAACTTTACCTGCTAGAATTTAAAAAATCTACTTTTATAAATTGAAAGTAATTAAGTTGATATGTTGTATGATGCTCCAAATTTTGAAGCCACTATTTTCAATAAAAAATACAGATCTTAATTGTTACAGAAATTTAATTTGCTATAGATTTGCTATTTGATAGAATCAGTACGCCAAAAATCCAGTTTTCGTTGCTTTGTAACACGCTTTTATTAGCTTGGTATGTATCTATGGAACGTAATCGTTGAACGTGATTTTCACCTCTTTCAAAACGTCGGATTGATTTGAAACTTCGCACACTTATCAAGGACCGATGACAATGCAATAATTTGTATAGTTTGAGTTTGTCACATTTTCTTAACCATGATCTACAGGATTTTAAAGAGTGTTTTAGTTTTTTAAACTGCGAGAGTTATTTCGTCAAAAAATGTGTAAGGGCTCATAAGTCTGAATTTGAAAATGTTATCTCTTCCAACGTGGATATTCACCAAAAAACCAGTGTCACCGACATAGCTGTTACAATTTGCAAGTTTAAGTGGCAATGGGCAGGCCACATCGCCTGAAGAACCGATAAATGAGGAAGAAAGGTTCTTGAGTGGAGACCACGAAACGGAAGACGCAGTGTAGGAAGGCCTGTCACAAGATGGACCGACTACATCATGAGAGGTGCAGATGGCAGGATGTCCTTTAGAGTGGAGGTTAAAGGCGGAGGCCTATGTTCAGCAATGGACGTCTTCTTGCTGATGATAATGATATCTTCCAAAGTTTTGCGATAGTTTATTATAAACAGTCAGTCTCATTAAACATGTTGTTACTAAATTTTCATTTATAATATTAGTTTATTTGATCGTAACTCGTGAATTAAGACCACTTATCGTTCAACTGATACAAGATAACAGTTAAGTACTACGACTATCCATTGACGAAATCCAAACGTTAACCAATTATCAGTTGTGAGCTGGTCTCAAAATATTTGTTCTTACAAACGTATAATCAATTATTTCAAAATACCTTGTACAGTGTACACGTTTACGGTATTCAGGTAAATCCAACCTCCTTAAACGATATTCTCTGTAGCAAGTACTTCCAGTTTTTGCCTCGGTGTGGTCAGTAGTGGACATGAGTAAAAATATTATAATACATACATTTATATGTATCAATATGTATTCCTCAGAATAATAATAATACGAGTATATTTTCTAACTAGTCTCTAGTTGTGAGTTTTCAACAACATACATAATATATGTGTCACAAGTAATCTAACCTTCTCTTAGACTAATTCTACGTATTGATAGTGCATTATCTATTTTGAAATACCTAGTTAGTAAGTGGACACTGAAAGTGGGGACTACATTTAATTTAAATGTGTATTATTTTAATGAAATAAAGTAAATAATGAATTTGATGCAACTGCAGTGCTTTTTAAGTTCTTCCACTTTCTAACAGGTAGGTACAGGTAAAGTTCTTTAAAAGTAAAGAATAATATATGATCGATGAAATAAGATCTTTAGCTATTCTATTACTTGCTGTATTTTCATTGAGTAAGTAAATTGATCATAATGAAATAATCATCATTATCAGTCATAAAACGTCCACTGTTGAACATAGGCCCTTAGAACGGCAGCCTGCCATCTGCATCCACTGGATGCCTGCGACTCTCACAATGTCGTCGGTCCATCTAGTGCATCTACGCTGCGTCTTCCGGTTCCTGGTCTCCACTCAAGAACCTTTCTTCCCCAACTGTTATCGATTCCTTATTTCTGATTCTGATCGGTTAATCAGATAGTTAATTAAATAATATCAAACTTGTACCCGGTCCAAGCATTTATTTATTCTGACAGCTGCAATAAAATTTAAAAAACCTGAATAATAAGTTTCTTTTGATATTTTACTGAAGTATATAGGGTAATGCTATAGTCTAACGTTCAAAAACCCAGCGAAAGTGATCAGAATTCGTGGTTTTTGTTAAGCTTTTTACCTTTACTTGACCTTTTATTTGACACATGCAAACTTTCCAATTTATAATATTAGTTAGTGTGATAGAGTGATCAGAGTGATTAGTTGATAACCTTTGGTCATTGCTGGTTCACTGGATTCAAAAAGGTCGCAAGTCCGCACAATAAGTGCTAGTTAGTAATGACAAGTGTTTGCAGTGAGGGGAGGATGAAGGAGCGAGTGATACTGGCGGAGCTCAAGCCGACCAGACACGTCGCTGCCATGCCTGAGAGGCAGATGGAGGTCGACTTGGAAGACGCGCTCGACATGGCTGGTAAGAACTACAACCAATAACAATAAAAAAAAATAAGTACATGTAAAATACACTGTACAGGTTGAGTCCGTCGCCAGCGACAATGTCGCCGTACCTACCGGAATGTATCTTCATACAAATACAATAATAGATTATGCACTAAAGATTATGCGTTGTCTTATGTTAGCGAGGGAGTTATATAGAGTCCTGTTCACTCAGGGCTTCAGCGAGGGGTTCAAGCTGCCCAAGACGAAGACAGGCTTTATTCCAGAAGAGCATACTCTACTTTCATACCTTCTGCGAGACAATAAAAAGCCAGGTTACACTGAAAATCACAGCACCAAACACCGTCTTTTGTTTCACATACTTTGTAAACGCGCATTTTTATTTATTTTTTAGTTCTGCTTATGGTGGCCAGTTCTATTTTCGAACAAACCTCTTTACAATGCCATATGGGCATTTTTTTACTTAGAGTTTTCCACGAGTTTCCACACGAATTTAACGTTCCAAATTCAAACACACTTTATTCCCTAGGGAATTTCATACAACTTAATATCCCTTAAAATATAATGCTTTATTTTAATAATAATAAATAATAATAAAAACGCTGCTGCTGGTTCCTATACATTTTCTTTGAATTTGTATGAATATAAATCCCGATAGATACGACCACACTGTCGTCGGCGACGGACTCATACCAAGTCCAGGCACCACAACCTCAAAAACATAACCTTACATTTGGCTTACTAAACAGACATAACTCATTGTATGGTAGGTACTTCGTCACAACTTCGCGAGTTGGTGAGAATTAGGAAAACCATCTAATAACAAAATATAAATAGTGGTAAACCCGCTTTGTCCGATCTGTTTGCATACAAAACCTCAACTTAGAAGAACCGTGAATCAGTAATTTTGTTTAAAACTAGTTAAGTAATAATATTTGTAGAATATCACAATGTAAATACCACACACATGACAGTAACAATAGTTACATTTTTCCAACTCAATGGACACCAAGGGTCCGTGACTCTTCTGACCGCACAGGCCTCTCCCTTAAAACTCCACACTGAACGAGAGCCTGCCATCTGCATCGACCGGATGTCCGCGACTGATGTCGTCGGTTCGCCTACGCTGTGTCTGTCTGTATTCATCAAACATTCAAATTCTATTAACAGAAAAGTTGATTTTGACTACATACCTATTTTAAGTTGTCCAAAAATACCCTTACACTGGGCAGATTCTGAATTTAGGTGGGAGTAACTTTGCTGCTGTGGGGCGGCTGGGCTGGGCAGCATTTGGCAAACTTCGATACGCGTCTTCTTGTCGTCCATTCCACAGTGCCTGAAGACACAAGTCTTCGATCTGAGCAACCTACCAGTATTAACCCTAGGAAACATGGACACTGGCAGTGGTAAAGCTAAGCGAGCTATCAAACAAACTATGCTCGACGTTAAGTTAGAATCATAAATGAGATTATCCGACATAAAGATAAAGTAATCGCCTCAGATCAAAGAATTAGCAAGATGAAGTGGCAATGGACTGCATCATATGCTATTTGTAGAAGAATGGACAACCGTTGGGGTAGACGAGTTCTAGAGTGGAGGCTGCGTTTCGGCAAGCTTGCGTTCGTTTCGGTTTTTTTAGGCAAGCGTGCTCCATCACAAACCACATTATCACATCATCATCACATCACATATTTAGTGTTATTTCTAAGTAAGTAGTTACTTAAACTAGTAACATTTTATTATAAATAAATAAATCACTTAACATCAGGCAAGATACCAATCAAACGCAAACCTATTCCTAAAAAGCGTAGGTGCCAGGTTGAGAAACGATTTGCGAAAGGCGGCTGATGGCAAGTGAATACGTAAAGCAGAAGACCGTTGTGGCTTTCATAAGGAAAGGCTTACGTCCAGCAAGGGGCTGAATATTAAATTGGCTGATGATGATGAATCACAGAAATGGATCGCAAATCCATTATTTACGCCTCATGTTTTCTACTGGCATTTTCTCAGACGGTTTCTTATTTGCCAATGTAATTTTAACAGGCGCAACCTGATAATGTGAGTGTGGGTATTATTTGGGCTCTCTTCAAATTATTTGTTACAATTCCTTGATAATGTGCTGTTAACAATGGCCAGCCTAGTTGTTTGAAAACATGCTGATTTTGTAAATACTCCTGAAAAATAGCGTAAGATACGTTGACGGTAGAGGATGTTGGACACAGGCTCGCACTTTTATGTTTTTATCGTAAAGGTCGAAATTTAAGGAGGCACCCACGTCTTGCGCTTTATTTTATGAGTTGCATCATGACACCCATATTTCTTCTTTGCACCTGCCGCGCTTGAGAGTTCTTAAATTAACTCATTTCTTTATTTAATTGACTGCAAACGGCAGATATAAAAAAGCTTGAACCAACAATCGGGATTGTATCTGGCAATAATGATCAATATCATTATTCTCAGGCACTGGCCGCTACCAGGTGTTCCACTGCGCGCTGATGCTGGCGATACTCCTGGCTGCCATGCTGGAGATGATAGGGATTGCCTTCGTGCTACCAGCAGCTGCTTGCGACCTGGACCTGCCGGACAGTATGAGGGGAATCATTACTTCTATACCTAATATAGGTAACCACTTCTACTTTTTCATCTGGTTATTGCGATGAGTGAACAAAATGCTGATGTTTATCTGGCTCGAAGTATTAGAATTTTCATTCAGCGTGATGATGCCACGAGCATGCTGGGTAGACTGCCAACTGATAGTAGACTTCTGCATTTGGATTGTCTCCACACCTTCAACGGTGTTTTGGTAATCCAACTTTTTTTGTAAAACATGTCACGTATGTTTTAGCTTGTATTTTAAAAGTTAATTAAAGGCACTTGCCTGATGGAAAACTATACACTACGAGGAAGTAATAATTAAAGTATGTATTTTGATTCCTTAAAGACAGTAAAATTCAAACCATGATAATTAATTGTACAAAGAAACAAATCACAGGAAACAGGTAGTTCGTACAAAAAAAAACATCGTTAAATCATCGTTTTTTTTAAACAAGCGATCAAGCAGACGGGCCGCCTGATGGTTAACGATCACGATCGCTTATGGATACCTGCAACACCAGGGGTATCACAGATACGTTTATTTACGTTATAATTAAACAGGAAAGAATAACAATTTCAACAAAAGCTTCCATAATTTTAACCTCTAGGCTAGTCTAGAATCTAAATAAATAGGTTACTACATATAGCAGAGGTTCCCAAAGTGGTCCAGGTGGGCCCCCAGGGGTCCACAAGAGACTCGATGGGGGTCTAGGTTTTTGTCGAGTTTTGGGAATATGGCAGAAATGTAGCTGCAGGGGGTCCACCGGAACCAGCTAAATTTTGAAAGTGGTCTATGAGAAAAAAAAGTCTGGGAACCTCTGACATATAGTTGACTAGACTAGAGTATCATCAGAAGTCTTTACTGGGCGGTCGCAACCAATATTTCTGAAAGTTTTGGATAGATAAATTGTAACTTAGTGTGCTCATTTGTTTTTGTGACTAACGATTAATTCCATACATATTTCAGGCGTGATCCTGACGGCGCCTTTCTGGGGGAGAGCAGCGGATCGTTTGGGCCGAAAGCCAGTGCTGCTGGTGTCTTCATCACTGGCGGGAATACTGGCGCTATCAGCCGCCCTGATGCCGGACCTGCTCAGCTTTGCGCTTTGCAAACTCGCTGCTTCGCTGTTGTAAGTTATAAACTCTATTGAAGTCATTATAGAGTTTATTAACCACAGACCAAGCTGGCACTGCCAGTCTATTCTGCAAGCTAAGTGAACGCGTAAGTGAAGTGATAAGTTGAGTGAATGTGATTTCTTCTTGCCTATTTCTACAGATAAATGTCAAAATATCGAATTATAAGGGTAAGGGTAAGGCTACAGTCAAGGGTAATCACTTGAAATTTTTACATTTCTTTATAGTAATCGACAAGAAAACTACACTTTCACCTAGCTTATCATCTCACTTGCGCGTTCACTTACCTTGCAGAATAGACCTGCTGCTCTCTGATGCTATAATTTCTTTTTTGTGCTTGGTGCTTTAATGGTTTAAAGGCTAAGCGTTGACCACAGTTCATCTGCTATTGATTAACCGTGCGGTCGAAGATGGTAAGTACCCCCAACCTGGAACGGGAACTGGTTCTCAAGTTATGCTACCGTAATGCAGCGTTAAGTGCTTGGTGACAGATTTTTAACTTAAGTTTGGTAGCTAGCCAGCCGGGCATTAGAATATGCCACCACCCACCATGTTATGGTTTCATCACGATGTTTCCCTTGACCGGCAACTTAAGCTCATTGTTGGGATATGAACCCACACCGCACTTGAGCCAACCACTGAGCTATCATTGTTACAAAGTCATTGCCGCAGCTGCTTGTCTTCACACTCTGCAAGCTCGTTGTAAGACTTGTAAGAATATTCCATCTCTGACAGTCCTTATTTATTATCTATGTAATAGCGTCAGAAATCTATATTATGTCTAGCTACTTCCACTCCCATTAGGTTAGAGAATATGTATGTAGTTCAAAGTAAACTGAGTTATCGCCTGATGAAATACAAGTAATAATGTAACCAAGACCTTAGGAGTGTGTAGCGACTTAAATTCCATCGTAATAATATTATAAGGCGTGTTTGTTGGTTGGTTTCTTCCTCTTTAACGCAGCGACAGGGAAACAGATCAGTTATTTTTTTCATTAGATAGATTGAGGGACGGAGAAAATAAAAAAGATACTTTTATCCTTAGAAAATTAAAGGGTTCCTGAAGGATTATCCATGTGGAAGTGTATAAAACCACGGATCGCAGCTAATTGACTATAATTACAATCCTATCAGTGCTGTCGTGAATTACAGCCTATCATGTCCGTCGTCGCTGACGTTCGCATACCAGTGCGAGCTGATGCCGCGACGGAATCGCGACCGCGCTGTGCTGCTCTGCAATGGGCTGCTGATGCTGCTCTCCACCCTCAACCCCGGTAACTATACCTTACATTTACAGTAACTATAAGGCAGAAAATTATCAGCAATCAAAATAAACGTTGTTATTAAAACGAATTGATACATTTCTACAATAAAAAGAACAATCGTCTTCACAGGAAGTTCACGGATTCATCCCCTAATTTACCACTCTCAGAGTAGAAATATTTTCTTCAAATTTAAATGGAACTACGCCTACTCAACTCAATAAAACTTAATTATTAAAATAAACTATTCATATTCGTAGGACATATCGTTGGAATTAAAAATACAGTCGAATTGAAGGCCTGATGAAAATAAAACTGTTGCGGTACACGAGGCAATAAGTACCGTCAAGTAAAACGTATTCATGTCAAAGTATAGAATTCTGATGAAATTTGTATGAAAAGCGACACGATACATTTGTACTATGATGATAGATATCAAAGAGTTTCGTGTTAGATACTATTATTCTTATAATTTATACCTTGTAAGTTAACGAGAAGCAGAATAAACACAGAAGTTATTGTAAGGTATATTTGCTGGTACCGATAGATAATGGAATTTCGGTAATATTTATTTTGTTAACCAAAATACAGTGGCAAAGCAATAAAAAGTTTGGTGCTTTCAACTGCACCCATATACCGGTTTAGACATATTGGTTTCTTAACGATGTTTTCCTACACCGTTTTTGAGTGATGGCATCGAAAACGCAGATAATTTATTTAATTTATGTACTAAATAAGTGATTGGTGCATGGTCGATGATCGAACCAGGTGCCGTCAAATTGTAAAGTGCACTTGCTACCGCTCAGTTACCATCGCTCAATCAATCATTATAAATTATTTATTTTGTAACTATTTGATAATGAAGCCTCTGGCTCCCGAACTAGTTTGACCCTGTATTTCAGGAACCAGTGTCGTCCCCTTGTATGAGCTTGAGCTAATATTACAAATTACTAGACAAACATTAATGTCATAATGTAATTATTCCAGTATTCGCGTGGGCAGTGCTCTCAACTGAGTGGCGGTTCGCGCTGGGTTCATTAGTGCTTCGCCCCTGGCGGCTCCTAACCGCCGTGTACGCGGCTCCGCTGCTGCTCACCGCGCTATGGCTCACCGCCGCCGAGGAAAGCCCCAAGTTCCTCATGACCAAGGGCAGGGACCAAGACGCGCTGGATGTTTTGAGACGCGTGTATGAAGTGAATACTAGACTGTCGGGAGACACCTTCGTTGTGAGTAGATTTACATTATTTATCCTTCGAGCCATTTAAAGATGACTTTCAAAAATTGGCACCAGTTTAGACGGTTATATTCCCATATCTCTACTTTTAAGTACTTTTAAGTATTCTTTTTATCCACTGTTCATTTAATAAAAATTTAAGACATTAGGAATGTCCTATCCGTGCTTTCTAAAAATGATATCCGCCCAGGCAAGCCGTGGGCGTACGAACCGAGACAAAACGCGGTTATTTCGTAAGGAGCCGTAGCGCTGTGTACTTTCCTCTGGAGATCACGGAGCCCTCTTGTCAAGCACTAAGGCGAGTCACCAGGAGGTGTTCTGGTGGGTATAGTCCCATAGCCTGGCTGCATCCGAATGCAGCCGGATCTTTAGAAGATTTCCGCCTTAAAAAAGGGTTGGCCACTCGACCTGTGTGAAGTTACTTACTACTTATTAAAATACAGCTGCTGCATGTCAACTTTCAGGTGAAATCTTTAAAGCTGACAGCCGAGAAGGCGTCCTCGACAGGTGGCTCAGACTGCCAGCTGGCTCCGGAACAGATGAGCGAGTCTGCGTGTGTGCTGCTGCGGCCGCCGCATCTCAAGTGGCTGGCTCTCACTGGCTTCCTCATGTTTGGGCTGTTCTCACAGTAAGAACTACTCTCTCATATAAGGTTTATTATTAAGACGCTTTTATTAGCTTCACTTGTAACTAACTATGTAAACAAATCTTGGAAGTCGATTTTAAGCTTCTTCTAAATGTATCAAATTGTAAATTAGCAAGTATCCGGATGACAATCCAATTGGTTTCACCGAACTGATCTAATGATGAAGCCAGGAGGTAGAAAATTGAACTCTACAGTGGCTACTAGTAAACCCTCGAGCATGGGATCACTTGGTTTGTTTCAACGAGTCCATTAATTACTAAGAGTTCTCTCTCCTACATTGAAAATCTAATTAAATTAATTTTATTTGTATGTTTAATTGAAATTTAATTTATGATGACATAACTATTTAATAAATTAATTTTTATTTGTGACTTTATTGTGTGTGAAATGTGACCTGAATGTTTTTTTACATGCCTATGTGTTGTTTTGATTATGGGTTTATAAGTAAAAAAAGAAAAAAATGAATAATATTATTATAAACATTTATACATTGAATTAGTTTAATCTGTTTCTTTGTTTCAGGTTGAACGGTTTATTTCTCCTAGCGCCTGACACAATAAATAAGGTGATGAACGGAGCAGACGACACAAAAGGCACCATTTGTACACTCATCAACCAGCCGGAAAGCAATGCGGTAACTGAATGCTTATGATAACTCAACATCATGGTTAGATTTACCATTGTACTGTACAGTACATACAATGGTTACCGACAACTTGATATGAAGTTGTCGGTAACCATTGAGATCTCGATAACCGGTGAATCTCAGTTACTAGTCACCGTAATGGTCATCGTTGGTAATAATTATAAAAGTTAAAAATAAAACTGGCCAGAAGCATGTCAAGACATGCACATGGTTACATGGGTACATGGCACTAGCCTTTTATGCACCCTGTGCGAGCTTCTATAACTGCGCCCTTGAAAACAAAACTTGGTCCTGGTGTGGTCATTTCTGCGCCCCTCCAGATTCTGCGCCCCTCCAGATTCTGTGCCCTTTTTTTTATTGTAAGAAAGGCTTGCGTTTGACCGCCAACTCGCCTGATGTTAAGCGATGATGCGGCCTACGATGGATCACGCTTACCGAGAAGAAACCGATTCACTTTTGACTTGAAAACACCCAGATTGTAACTATCGGGGAACACCCATTCAGGCAGCGCATTCCATATACTAGCAGTTCGCACAATAAAAGTGGAATCAAAGCGCTTAGTACGGGTTTTTGGGATGTCAACCATGAAGCGGTGTCAACAAAACGTTATACCTACTTTTAATTAATTAGTAAAAATAAAACTTCTACAGAAACATTATTTGATATGATTTTTACGAAAAGGAGAATGACCTTTGAGCTAGCTAGAACTTCTTGAATGTATTGCAGTTTTATCGCTATAATTCAAAAAGTTATAATCAGAATATGTTCGAAATAATTTTGAATGAAGGTTTTAAATATGACCTATCCATATTGTAAGTTACAAGTTTCTATGTATTATAGTTTAGAAATGCAGGGGGGACCAACTTTTTGCCACTTTGGCGGATCATAATTCACAATGGATTCACTTGATAAAAAAGTGATGTATCAAACCTTACCTTCATTTTAAAAGACCTTTTCAACACGACCATGTGGAGTGAAAAAAATTCATCTCCATTTCTAATACATCATCACCAACATGTACCAGAGCTACCCCTAAAATGCATTTTTTTTTTTTTTTTTATACTTTTAAAATTGAGATCTATATTACAATTGTCATTTTTCATGCACTTATCTTAATTGTAGAAGTTAGAAGGTTCTAAAAAATTCGGACGGACGGGCAGACACACATACAGACAGACGGAACGAATTTATAAAGGTTCCTTGTCGGGCTACGGAACTCTTAAAAGTGTGCTCCGTAATTTGGCTTGTATATTCAGCTAGTTAGTGATACGTTGTTACCTTGTAACATGTACCTTGTCTACTAACCTTGTTCGTCTTAACAATGTATCTACTAGATAGTCTAGATACCACCCTAAGATATAAATAATAAAATATCTGGGACATTTTTGCACACACGGTCATCTGACCCCAAACTGAGCAAAGCTTGTAATATGGCTGCCAGAGACTGATATACGTACATATATATTTTTAAATACATGCTTAAATAGATATTAACACCTAGACATAGAACAAACACAAATTTTCATTACACAAATGTTTGTCCTAGATGGGAATCGAACCCACGCCCCCAAGCATAGAAGTTAGGTTCACTACCAACTGAGCCACCGAGGCAGTCAGATAGATTAATAATCAGTCATTACAATCCAGGGAATTAGGATAAGTTTAGAAATACGCTACGGCGTAGCAACTGTCCTTGGTGCTACGAAAAACTAATTTTCGTAGCGCTTTCGTTCTACCATATATCTATTATGGCGCTAAACCAGCGGCAAATTCGCTGATAGGTATAATATACCAACGAATTGCAAATTTATCAATTTGATTTCCTTTCAGACTAGCACCGACATATGCGTGGACACAATATCCCACGACACTTTCTTCATCATGGCGGTGTCCACGCTGGTGTACGGCGTGATAGTGACCGCTGGCAGTGTGAGTCCGCTCTCCAAGAAGTCTCTACTCGTCGTCATGTACTCGCTGGTCAGCGTCGCTTGTCTCGTCACTGGACTCACTACCAACATGTATGTTATATAACTTAACCAGCATAACAAAACCATCCCCTTGTCAGAAATAGACAAAAAATACCTCATCAGATCGGAAAAAAATTCTTTATCGTTCCATATTATATTACATTTCTTATTACTTACATTTAAAAATTTCCTACTTTATCATGAAAAATAAACGAAAAAAAAAGTTACCGATTATAACCTGTTTTGATATTGTAATTTTATTTTTTTATGGAAACATCCCAACTCTGAATAGAATCTAAAAAGTTTGATCCAAAGAGTTTTCTATCTTATCATAAAAGAAATACAATATTGTGCCTGACGAAAAGTGGAGCCATCTGATATTCTGTGAATGACACATGCCTACTTCATTATCCAGTTGCTACAAACTCATTGCAACAAACACAAAATGAAATAAAATTTAATACAAAAATCACTTCAATGGTCATTTTGTTTGTCCGCTCAAGCGAAGCAATTCAACTTATAAACACGAATTTAATATATTATAAACATCGATGACGTAGGCTTGTGTCACCCACATGACCCTTGCGTCTCAGAATAACATACCTGGCGGAGTATACCATTATACCATAAATGGAGTATTCCAATCGGTTTAAAAAATCTATACTTATTGTACGTCACTTATGCCACTGGTTCATCCCTGAATCGTTTCATTTCGGCAGGTTAGTGGCCGGAGTAGCGATGTCAGCTCTGCAGCTGACGTCGCTGGGCATAGGACCTCTCACGGCATACGCAGTCCACTTATTCCCCACGAGTCTGCGGTAAGTGCTATAGTATACTGGTATATGGTAGTTTTTCTGTTTTGTTTTTTAAAGTATGTAGTAAATGCAATGACGAAGAAATATTCCTAAACTCATTGAGTAAATGTAGGTACACGCCTGTGTAGGCGCTCTGTAGGTATACGTCGTTATGGGCTTATTCCTAAAATTAATTAACTTAGACAATCCCCTCCGAAGGGAACTTTTGAATATTTTTGTCCAGAAATCCCTTATGCTATCACACCAATTCTTTTTTGTTAATATTCATCAAGAAATCAAATCAAATTGTTTATTTGCCTCTTATTTATTCGTAAGGTTTGATTTTTGCCGTAATCGTGTAATACCAAGGACGATCAAATCATCCTTGGTAATACCTAAGGCATGAAACATAAAGAGATAAAGATCAAGTTAATATTTTCGCATTTGTGATGGTATGCAGTGTGATCATGTTTAACCCCCGACGCAAAAAGAGGGGTGTTTAGAGGTGATAAGTTTAACGTATGTATCTGTGTGTCTGTCTGTAGCGTCGTAGATCCTAAACGGCTGGACCGATTAGTTTTTTTGTTTTTAAGGTGATTTGATCGAGTGTGTTTTAGCTATTCAATAGATTCAATAAAATTTGAAGATAAGATAATAAGATTGAAGATTATCAGTTTATTTATTTAATGTAAACTTGTTTGCATTAAATAAATAAACCCTCAACTTCTGGCTGATCACAACTTCGGTAAATACGAGTGATAATACTCTCTTTGAAATCTCATCAGGGCCCTAATACTGTATGAAACCATAGAACATGCCAATTACACGCTGTAAACGTGTTAGAATTATGTTACAATGGTTACAAATAACACGGTAAACATTCTTTTACCGCTTTTTCCTATTGGAAACTCTACATACCCTTGACAAACGTGCTATCAAGCTAGCCTGCTCCACGAAACGTGCGTTTTACGCACTTCATCCCGTTAGCAAACTTGACATTGCTAATTCCACGTACTTAGATAACGTAATGAGGCCGCATTACATTACGTTATAGTTTAATGTGGTCGTAGAAACCAAGAACACAGAGTCAATTTTCCAATTAATTTCTTTTTAAACAAGCTAACGAGCCGCCTGATGGTTAGTGGCCACCGTCGCCTATAGATGATAGGTAGCTGTAAGAATCTACCCCCACCCCTACACATACATTCATTCTTGTTTTTTATTGATTACATTTTCATAGATAAAAAATAACGGCTCTGGTAAACTTTCACTGGCCGTACGCGTTTAACCACAGGTCAATAACGATTCCGTTTAGGTGCTTGCGAAAAGTTGCTCAACTGCAAACCGTATCTCAGCGCGTTAAGGATCTCGTTCACGTGTATATCCGACAGAAACCGTAACCGTTAGCCGTAAGGCCCCAGGCCTTAGAAACGTCATTATCTTGCACAATATAAAATTTTGTACATTTTATATCTAAACCGCAATAAATCTGATTTTATTATCATTCATAATATGTTATTTTACATGTCAAATTATAAATATATGTATCTACTAATTAATTCTAATTTAAAATAATATTATATAAAAAATATAATGTATTTTTCCTCTATTTCGCTCACCATAAAAGTCTAGCTTTATCTTTACAATGCGGATTTACAGTAGGTAATGTAAATGACAGTCAACAAGTAATTCATCGTAGGAGGTTGATTACAACAGGTACGTATTTAGATAAGACTTTGAATAGATAACAATTTACAAGTTGTTGTCGAGAGAATTTTCAAAGAGAGCGAAATATTCTACAATCCGTCTATGTTCTACGCATCTTCATTATTAGGACAGTTTTTACCTACCAAATATTAAGACTGCTCTGCTTTTGGTTTGATCGGGCCGGACAGATTTATCTGAACACTGGAACAAAATCTAACTGAACTACCGAATTATAAAACTGTTTGTGATGAATATATAATTTATATTCAGGCCTGGGGCCTTACGGATACTTACCTCTTAACGCAGGCTCAAAAAAGCGCTGAAATAGCGCAGTGCGGAAAACCGTCCGTATACCGTTGGTATTATCGTATTATATGTTTTAGCCAACAAATAATAATAACAACCGAATAACAACAAATAATACCAACGTTTGTATCGGTGTTTCTGTCTGTTGCGTCCAAATCGTAGCTCCCAAACTGCTGAATCAATTTTGATTTATTAGTTTTTAATATATTTTGTTTGAAATGTGACTGGTGGTGATCTATAGGGTGCTTAGCTAATACGATTGAAGAAAATCTGATTCGTGGTGTTGATGTTGAATTAAACCCTGGTTTGTTGAGCAGGGGCACAGCGGTGGGGGCAGTGATGATGCTTGGCCGCGTTGGGTCCGCGATGGGTGCCAACGCAGCCGGCTACTTCCTAGCTGAAGCCTGTATGCCCACCTTCTACGGGTTCACGGCACTTAGTCTTTGTAAGTATAATTTTTTCTTATGCAAGGGAAGTGAGTGTAGTGATTATATATTTATGGATTTGCGATTCTTACTCATATTTTACTTACTTATATTTAGAATAGTAACACAGAATACATATAAGTACAAGTAATAGTAAGTACGCATATTACTTTAGCGACAGGCAACAGTGGCATTTCTAGACGAAGTAAAATAGTATAAAGTTAAAACAGCTGTTATTACCATTTTATTACGTCAACTTAAAAGATATTGAAATTAAATATTTGTAACTCAGAAAAAGACTAAATCATAAAAGTAGTGCTAATTTAGCATAAACGAATTAAACATGTTACATTATTTACTCATAAGGCATGTTTTTTCGAAACAGATATTTTTGACAGGGCGGCAAACTGCAGGGTTGTACACTATTTTAATGTACTAGGGACCTAAGTAAAAGGATCCAAAGCCTACATACTATTTGACAGACGGCCCTGGGGCCTTACCCCTAGCTTCACTTTTGCGAGCCAACTTTTAGTAGGTACCTGATAGGTACCTAAAATTAACCAACTCATTTAAGCCGCATCGTTTAAAAGCGTCTAACTTGAATGAACGAAAATTCGTTTTACTATGCGTGTGTGCGTGAAAATAACAAAGCTTGGCGGATATCAAATAAATACCACTTATCGTAGTTGATGGTACCGTTTAGACAAATAACACCTATGCGGGTCAACTTTTGAGCTAGGGGTAAGGCCCCTATACGCTTTATAAATCACGTGACGGATTCTATGCTTTTTATTATTCTGTGATTTGTAACGGACTTTATCGCGTCTAATTTCTTTCTTTCTCGTTTTTTTATAATCGCGAAATCTCTAATAAATCATTACCGTAAAAGATATTAAATTACCGATTACCTAAAACCTAAGAATCATCATCATCAATCTATCATGTTCCCACTGTTGGGGCACAGGCTTTCTCTTAGGGAGAGGGTGGGCCCTAATCCACCGCTTGCCCACTTGCCTGTTGGCGAATGTCATATGTCTTTTGAGGTTCTTGGACATTCCCGGTTTCCTCACGATGTTTTTCTTTAACGTTTTTGGGGCGGTGGTATGTACTATGTCATTGGTGTAGGTAGGGTCGAGGATCGAACCGGGTGCTATCAGATTGTAAAGCGCACATACTACCGCTCGGCCACCATCGATTTAAAATAACCTAAGATACGATTAGCGTAAAACCTAAAAAAAAATATATTTAAAAGATAATACAGGGTAGGATCTATGGTGAGTTAGCGATCACACGCAAGCTTATAATCCTTCAAAATATGGTTTTGTGACTGTTTGAATGACAAAAAAGAGATCTAAACAAAAAAAAAACTCTTCTGTTGTCTTAATGATTTTTATATCTTCAATAGGGTTATAATGTGCGAGAGAGAGAGAAATGCAGGTGAGCAGAAGTCCTTAAAAAAACTAGTGAAAAAACTACGCGGCGTGGCCTGCTCTTCGATACTAAATACTACTTCCTTAGATACTTGTTTTGCTATATATAGTTCTAGGTAGAAGGTTTTATCTAGATGACTATCGTGATCCAAGTTCGTATTTACACGGTACATAGCATGATTAATGTACTTATCAAGTGTACGTGTAACATCTGTGAATGTTATTATGAACACCTTTATCTAACAACAAGATTACAACAGATTACTTTTATTTAATTTTCTAATTCTATTCTATCTGCGATGTAATTTACAATCTGTTATCACTCAACTAAGTAGTTAGGTTTTTAATTTACTTTTGCGTCAGTTCGAGTTGTTTGTTTTAGTATCTTTGAAATTATCGTTGTTAGTGGCACGTTTTTTCTGTTTACAATAGCTTCTAGTTGAAGAGCTTCGGTACTCTGTTTTATTAATTGCGATATCTATCTTTAGTGCCATCTTGTTGGTAATCTACCCTGAATCTACCTGATAATTAATTATATAGACCATGAGGATTTATTTCGTGCGGGAGATGGCCGAACAATTTTTATCACACTTGGTACTAAAAGGTATTAGATTAATACATCCTCAATTAGTCTAAAGTTTAATATAAGAGTAAAATGCATTCCATGCCTCGATGTTCCCAATCTTTATTAAGTTAGAAGCAGCAATCAAGTCAAATAAGTATAAGTAATAGTGTAAAACCCAGCTTGCCCCATTTTTGTACGCACAGCACAGAAAAGATTTTTTTGAACGGCTGTCAAGGCATTTTTGTAAAAAAATTGTTGTAGCCATTTGCAACCATATAAACCCATAGCAACTGTGTTAGCAACTGTGACGCGAAGTTCGGCGCGTTGATATAAATAAGAATGTTCAATCAAGTATCTGTCACAATACCTGACGACAGAGTTTCCTTCTTATTTCCGTTCTATTTACTTCTCTTTTCTGTGTCGCGAGAGCAATGAGTAATGATGTGCTTGCTTCTAATTTCATAAATATTTGTGAATCTATCTATCTACCTTTCATTTTACGGTTAAAGAAGGTCTTAATAAAAAACTAGACCAAGGATAACTTTATACCAGTCAAACAAAGTAAATTCCTGTTGCATATTTCATGAAAAGAATCAGCATTGCGATTCTGTCAAAAGTCCTCTCCCCCAAGCGAGCTCTACTATCCCTTCGCATTTGATGAATCGAACGCCAGAATTAAAATGAAGTCGAATGACGTCACTTGTCTCGTTCGTAGCACTTTCCGTTTCGTAGCGTTTTTGGCCTAGTGCTTTCCAAGTTGTAAAATTTCCTGCAATGCAAATTACCGATTTTTGAACACGACCATTTTACTGAAAATCATAGCTTAAAAATACATTTGACGTTTAAAAAAAACTTGAGAGGTGTCAAGGGACACCCTGATGGAACGAAGTTAGAGAAAGAGAGAGACAGACAGAGAAACACGCACACGCCCATAGACATAAATTTTTTTTGCGTAGCAAAAAAAATTACATCCTAAGTCTATGCGCACGCCGCACGGCTTACAACTATAGCAAAAAGTATCGTTACAACTTTTGGTCTTAATTTTTTCTGTCTTTCCGCCCCCTTTCGCAACGTGCGATAAGGGACTTCGTTCCAACATTATTTTCAACATTTTGAAGTTGTATAATAATCAATATAATAGGGAATAAACCCTCGAAAAAGGAGACAATTTTTTCAAGCCCATGGACGGTATCGTTTATTGATGGGTACTAAGCAACTAAATTTGTAGTTTTTTTGTAGTATTCGGACGAAAGATAAGGTACAAATGCTACCGGAATCATATATATTTAAGTATAATATGCGTTGTTTTGATTATTTGCCACGATTCATCATATTTCTTATAAAGTCCCTTGACCGGAACTTTGTTTATACGAAAAACAATAAATGCATGCTTAGGAACTTCTTAGACGTTTTTAAGAAAATAAATAGACCCTATTTTAATGCTGAATCTTGATATAAATCTTTATTTGAACACCTCGTTCAGCTTCCTCTGAATCGAGCTATGGAAGAACACACAATAACATGCACAAACAATTTCAGGAAGAAAACAATATTGAAGACGTCGCTCAGCCAGTGGAGGTTCATGCTATAAAAATTACACACAAAATATCTCGTCACTTAACCTTTGACTCTAAATGTGGGTTTCGTTTTAAAATAGTAAAACCATCAAGCAGTGAAAAGCTAGATATTTTATTTATTACCAATATCAATAATTTGATGCATTCCTTCTTATCATCTAACTCAAGACGAACACAGTTCATGTCAGTCAATGTGCGCTAACTTTATTGCACTGAATGTTAAAATAATTTCTTACTTCCCACTATCCGAAGCATAATAAAGTAATAATCCTATTTAATTATCAAATACAATCCATATTTTAAATCCTGGCCCTTTTATCTAGCAAAATTTTCTTTTCATTTCATTTTCTTTTTCCTTTTTGGCTTCGTGCGATGTATGCATTTGGCAAGTACAAGTCAATATATTTTATAGGAATGCACTTATTAGTGGTAAGCAAAACAAGAACTAATTCTCTTTATCAGATTCTGTGATAAGGTCATGGCCACCAAAAAATTTAATATAATATCTAAGTATATTATGGTGCATATTATTATTTTGTATATTTGATTAAATTTCTTTTCATGTTACATGTTAATACATTGCAATTGATAGTAACTATACTAAGTGGTTGAGTCAACTTGCTTAGAATCCTTTGCTGATAATACCTAAACACTTATCAGCTGTACATTTCTAGCATGATTTCCTTTGTGGCAGTAATATCTTTCTTCGTGTTCTTTCGGTCTTAACATGGCCACAAAGGTTCCTTCGATACAACCAATAACCCCAGGAATTATTTTTTTCATAAAATCTGAAATATGATAATAATTTTGAAAAAATCCAGGATAGGCACTACCTAGATGAGTAATAATAGCTAGGTACCTATTAGATTTATATACCTACGCTGTAATGTTTTAGTTAGGTTAGGTAGGTACCTTTCTTTCAAAACCTGTCTCTCAGCTGCATTCTGTGGAAATTTAATGTACTATTTGACGATTGATGGATGGTTTACGGGAAGTCGACGATTGTGATAAAAATGCATGTACAATTTTACCAATGTTTTTTTGATAAATACCATTAGCTAAAAATGATAGAGTGCACAAAATCTGAAATCGCAAAAAATAGTTATGATTAGGTATAAATCTTTATTTATTCATTCACAAATACTTAGGTATACTTTCAATGTGTCTCAACATTTACTTACCTTAGTTCCTATTGTTTTTCCACTTTTACCCCATGATCTTCTCAATAAAGGTTTGAGATCTTGCTTCAAACTATCAATTAAACCTTGTGAAAGCCTATACATAGCCACATAATTCAGGTTGCAGAGTAGTAAATACTGTATTCTTATACGAGTATATTTTGAGCTTGAAGACGACATTCATAATCCAAGAGAATGTAATACTCCTACTTCATAATTATCTAATGAGTTCGCGTCTTCTAACAATATTGCCAACACAAAAATTCGCGCCAGACCGTCGTATTATCCTTAAAAACCACAGATATACACAAAGTAGATCTGTGTTAAAACAGTATATTATTAAATATATTATTTGGTATTTGTATAAAAAAACACTATCCTATTTTTTTATACATATAATTTCCACAGCCGATATATATACTCTGATCTATGTTCCCAAGAGAATGTAATACTCCTACGGACTTATGTTCCACAGTCTCCATCTTTTCCACAGTCCACATAGGTTTTTAGAGTTCACCAAAGAGAATACAACAGAAAGAGTTTACGCCCAAAGAGAATCTAGACGCGCGGCAGCGCGTCAAAACCAAATCTCAACCGGTACCGTGTGTTACACGAACCATTTGGAGCCACTTTTGTCCCCCTCATCACTCAAAAACTATTTCACATAAACATGTCAAATTTGGCATATATATTAAGACTTGCGAGATACATTTGTGCACCAAATTTCATAAACACACCTCAAACGGTGTATTAACGTCCAAAATCGACATTTTTATCACTGACCGTCCTATAGATCAAAACTCTAACCAAATTCCTATGAAGTGGGTTATGATGACCTAGAACCTAGAAAGGGAGTTGGGTGATTAGACAGGAATAAATCAGAAACTGGTAAATTTGTATTATTTTATCATAATTTTTCATTTTAATTGATTCTATTAGGAACACCTTCTTATAGCGCCTGTAATATAAGAATTAGCAATCAAAATTGCTGCCATCTGGTCTTTATGTGGATTTTAAGGTCTTCATTTGAATATATAATCACGTGAATATATAACGAGTAGAATACCACCCTCAATTTTTTTGTAATCCAAACATATCAGTGTTACTATGTACATGTAACTGCGCCAAAATATTGGGAGCTCCTTTCACAACCTTACCACGGTAAATATCCTGTAAATAATCATATAACTGTAGTGAACAACCGTGATAGTTTAAAACAATATGAGTTTTAGTACTTATACCAAGAGTATTATAGTTGTACAGGCGTCAGACACCAACCGAACCCACGGTCGACTAACGCCTGACAGAATTTTAAGAGCACCGGCTCACCCTATAGGTTGCGTGAACTTGCGTGAGACTCTAGTAGAGTTTGTATGTCGTATCTGGGAACATTTAAGTGTCTACAGCAGCACGTATTAATTTTATTATGAATCATCGTCATCATCAGCCATAAGACGTCCACTGCTGAACATAGGCCTCCCCCTTTAACCTCCACACTGAACGACAACCTGCCATCTGCATCCACTGGATACCCGCGGCTCTCACGATTTCGTCGGTCCGTCTAGTGGGAGGCCTAGCTACGCTGCGTATTCCGGTTCGTGGTCTCCACTCAAGAACTTTTCTACCCCATCGGTTATCGGTCCTTCCAGCGATTTGGCCTGCCCATTGCCACTTCAACTTGCAAATTTTAATAGCTATATCGATGACTCTGGTTCTTTGTCGAATATCCACGTTTCGGATTCTATCACGCAAAGCAACTCCGAGCATAGCTCTCTCCATTGCCCGTTGTGTGACTTATTATGAATAAGTACCTACTAATAATTTCTGTACAAAAAGTAATGATATCCCATCAAAAACATAAATGTGAAATGAGAGCCAAGTCAATATCATGATACATAATATCATATATGCCTTGGTTGTTGACTTCAACGACAAAAGAAATGAGATCTAAATGTGAGATCTAACTTAGGATAATATATTGAAGCCTAAGGTATAAAGCCTAAGCCTTGGCTAGTTCGAATATACGAATTATTATTAAGTACCTACTAAAACAGTCATGGAAGAACCCATGTTCGATGGCTAGTTTCTACCAGCAAGCCAAATTTTCGCGAGAATAAATGAGAACTTTCTGTTTTAGAACTTTCGAAGGCTATAATATAATTCATATATGAAAACTAGCCAAGTCAGACCTTAGGCTTCAATATATTATCCTTAGTTAGATCTCACATTTAGATCTTCTTTTGTCGTTGAAGTCAACAACCAAGGCATAGATGTATCATAACACAATATTGAATTTGCTCTCATTTCACATTTGTTTTTGTTGTACTACGTTATATTCACGTCTTGCTAATTTAGTAGCGAAAATATTATCAAAGAGCGAAACAGTCACTTTTGATTTCACAGCTCAAATTCGACCAATCGAGCCCAAGGTCAAGCCAAAAGCGACGAATACAACGCTGTTAAAGTTTTCTTCTACAAAATGACATCTCACCCAAGCGTACTCGCTTCTACCGTTCACTTACGGCAAATCGAGTTTTTGATTTGGTATTCAGGTTTGCAAAAACTCCCAGGTGATGTGATATCGAGGGCTACGAAATTTACGTCACTGTCGCGTTCGTAGCTCTTTGGCCTAGTGCTTACCAAGACGTAAAAATGATTATCGGCAATTATCGGTTTTTACATTCGGCCACATTACTGAAAATTTAAGCTTAAAAAATAATTTTTTTGTTTATTACGTTATTTTTAACAATTTTTCAGCATTAAAAAATGGTTTAATAACCAATAAACCCTTGTTATTTTTTACATTAGATTTAAAATATGCCATTGATATAATATGACAAGTGATGTTAGCTTTGACGCTTGATCAAGTGTTGCAATGAAAAATATTTTACTCATGAAAGTGGTAAAAAAAAGAAAGTGTTTTTTAAAATTCCTTTTCTATTTCTTGTTACTATTTATATCAGAAAAATGGGTGGTCTAAATGCTTAGAGCATTATCGACCAATCTGGCGTCTGCCTTTTATTTAAAACTAGTGTTTTTGCCCGCGACTTCGTACGCGTAGGTTTTCATATAAACTTTCAACCCTTTTTTCTTCCCTTAATCCGGCCCTTGCGCACAATAACATAGCCTATACTTCAATCTGGTCATAGCTATGCATATTCGTGAAAATCGCATTTAAATCCGTCCAGTGGTTTAGGCGATGTGCGTGGACAAACAAACAAACTGACAAAAATACTAAAATACTTCTGAACGTGTGAGCTGCTTATTTTAAGACGCATTGTGTGCTTTTTTATACATCGCAATATTTTTTTTATCTTTACGTTTTTATATTTATAGATATAGATAGATGTATTGTATAGAATAGAAAGAAGATTTTACAATCAATAGGTGGTTTCCTTTGATCCTGACTATTATATCACCTGAAGTTATGTGATGATGAGGTTGACGATGGTCACGTTTAACTAGGAGTATTCCCACGGGACTTGAAATATGTTAGGATAAATCAATCGGGAAATACAGATTACCAAAGAGTTCCACTCTTTAGCGGTATATCGGCATGATAAATGTGGAAGCAAATTGCTTCGTGGGTATAGGTAGTAATATCTTAGGTTTTATTAATTCTTAGATAATAATCATATAAAATACGAGTGAGTACAGAATGAAAGTAATGATGGTGGACTATTTTTGGGTTACTTATACAGTCATGAAATTATTATCTGTGTTGCGGAAATATTCGACGTTATATATTGGCAAGAACGATCATATGAATCCTTGATATTGGTTACAAGGTAAACTTTTTTAATATTACGACCGAAGGACTTTGTATCCATGGTCATGAAAAACCTAACAACAACATATTGGCATACAATTTTGAATTTGTTTGCACAAACAATACAAGTGTAAAGTCGATGTTGTGTAGGCGCGAATTGCAGAGGAATAATGCAGTAAGTTAATGTATACCTTTATTCTAATGTAGGTTCCTTTTCTATGAGTAAACAAACTTATCTAATATATGAAATTATTTAGGGAAAACTAAAGAAAAATCCAAAAGATAACTTTCATAATAGTAATTATGTAGGCTCAGACAAATAAAGAAGTTCTTTATTTTTCTGACTAAGTATATAAGCATCTCTTATATAACAGGACGATCATCATACATAAACATCATAATTAACGCATTGTTTTTGTGTGATGATGGTCCGACAAAAGTGAATGTCATAACATGCCCTCTCTATTTTCAGCCCAATTGAACGCTCAATGAATCCCTCATCTGCACAAGCAGATGATCTTGTGGAGTTCTTCAAGCTTCTCCATCTCCTCAACGTCGAACGCATTTAAGTAGCCTGTCCGAAATGGTTTTGAGGGTGGAGGAACAGCCGCTGGCGTTAGACAGACGCATTGCCCGTGAGACGTGGAACCATGAGTGTGACCAACAAATGATAGAAGCAGCGCTTTCGTAGATAAGAGACAATCTAAGAAAATCTCTATAATTGTTGGCAGAAGTAATAAAATAATAATAACTTTAATTGATTTTTATTTTTAACAGTAAAAATGAACGATAAGTAATTTAATTATTATTACATAAAAGTACAAGTAAAATCTGATATTACTTATGGGTCTTCATAAGTATGAGGATCATTTACAATAAATGGTAATTAAATCCTTAAAACAATATCTTAAGAAACAAATAGTAATTTAATGAAACAGATAACAGAAATTTTATTTAATTAACGTGGCGAGCCCTTCAACTATTGATTGGATGGAGCGATTGGACCAACTATTGACGATGTATGCACCATAATACAGTATTATCGTCCTGAGTGTTCCTTCCTATTCTGCCGAAATTAGCCTCATGTTGTGCATCAGTATCGCTCATAAGATGGTGCTGGTAACCCGGCTTTATTACAAATGTTGTGGAGGATACATCATGCAATAGTAATTTTAGCTCCATGTCAGGATATTAGTACCTATAGGAAGCGGTGCAGTAATAGGCATCTAATTCGACCTTTAAGTATAAGCCAATACTCCTCTCCACTGTTTTTCGGGCAGTAGCATAAATCTTATTGTAATGGTCCTCCGGTGTACTTTTAGAAGCATTAGACACAGGTGACATCAGGTTTTATACAAATACCTTAAAAACAAATCACAAAAAAATATTTTCCAGTATCCTTAAAAGTTTTTTGAGTTCACGTCTTGCTAATTCCGCCGTGAAAGAGTAACTTTTGATTTGACAGCTCAAATTCCTTCAATCGAAGGCATGATCGAGAGAATCGTGTTTCTTGAATACCTATTTAACTGTCGATCCCATACAAAAGTGTCAGTGAGTGCTACGAACAATATATCAAACTCGACATCAAACTTTACAACCAACTCAACTGTCTTCTGAATACCAATTTCGCGAACTCTATATCAAACTCGACAACAAACTAACCTTAGTTCTGAATGCCTATTTAACTGTCATCCCATACAAAAAATGTCAGTGAGTGCTACGAACCCGATATCAAAACTCGATTAAGTGATCACCTGTCTTTACTGAATACCAATGTCAACGACAATGCTGAATCCGCGCTGTGATTTGACGTAAGTATATATCAGAATCGCAATGCAGCACAGTAAACAATAACAGATCGATTAACGAAGTGACATTGTACGCAATCCGGTAATACCTTCAATATTGTACAGCATCTACAGTATTTTTAATAATTCTTGAACATTTCCTCTTGTGAATCTACAATGTCTAGTCTCATCTCTTGGTGCCTAGTAAAATGTTAACTGGTAGAGGCCGGGGAAGTAACCCTACTTCCCCGGTTTCCCCAGTACTGGTTTAAAGTTTCCTGGTAAATGAGTTCACAATTGATGCTGTTAATACTTATGATATAGCAAATCCGATTGACTAAACTCTTACTTAAATTTACAATCTGCATTGCATCATTGTCAACATCAGCCAGAAGACGTCCATTGCTGAACATTGACCCCAGATCTGAAATATTGTGACATAATATAGCTATTAAAATTTGCAAGTTGAAGTGGCTATGGGCAAACCACATCACTCGAAGAACCTATAACCGATGGGGAAGAATGAGCTCATGAACCGGAAGACGCAACGTAGGTAGGCCTCACGCCTACTTACGCTGCGTCTTCCGGTTTGTGGTTATTGAATCCACTCAAGAACCTTTCTTCCCCATCGCTTATCGGTTCTTCGAGTGATATGGCCTGCCCATTGTCACTTTAAGTTGCACATTTTAATAGATATGTTATATGACTCTGACTGGCGGTGTAATTATAGTTAGTAGGCTAATATTAAGATTTTTATGTCATTTTTCTGCAATAAAACTGATTATAGTTTCAGATATACCGGCAAACTAATTTGAATCCTGGCGTTATAACAATTTCCAATTTTGCTTGCAAAAAAATGAAGACTAATTGCACAGATGATGTAAACAGATAGTACGGCTTGAGTCTACTTTCGTTTTAGAAATTTTTGAGCATCAACCCGATATCCATTATTTTAGATATCTTTGAATATTACTATGGTATTACCTAATATCGTAAATGTTTGCTTAAGCGTCTGATTATGATTATGTTATTATATTAGCAACAAATCTAATCTTGATCTAACCTGTAATGAAGGTGGAACTCTACCATATATCTGAAAGAGATATGACCTTAAATAATCTTCACGTCTTGCTTAATTAAAAAATATAGTTTGTCATAGCCATAATTAAGGGGGTTTACAGCCATTTGTAAGCTCCCGTTGAATGACGGCCATCATTATATCTCACACTAGCTGCACCCCGCGGTTTCACCCGCGTGGTGATGAAAATCGGTGATGATGATAAAAAGTATCCTATGTGTTAATCCAGGACATAAGCAATGATGTTCCAAAATTCATCCAAATCCATCCATCCGTTTCTGCGTGATTGAATAACAAACAGCCATCCATCCATATATCCATCCAAACTTTCAGATATATGATATTAGTGTGATTAATTTGCTCTATTGTTCCAGTATGCGCAGGACTGTGTTTCCTTCTGCCCTGCGACCAGCCTGCATCTAGTACAAGCAGCTCTACTTTAGAAGCCGACAGTAGATGAGATCCACAGAATCATGAGGTTTACATTTTAGTACATATATGAGGTGGAAAATTTCAATTTTGTTTAGGATTCGTTTGAAAAAACTTTGTATAAGCACTTTGCAATTATATCGTACGCCCCGCTAAAACCTATACTCATAACCCCTTATTAATAAACGTAGAGTAGTCTTGGACTAGGTACGCCGTTTTTGCCTTCTTCTCTCTTTCAAATGTTGAACTCGATCGAAAAAGACACAATACTGAGTAACTATTCCAAGTTGATTTCAAGCCTACGTTTCTTAAATAAATTTTGGTTCTCGTAATACCAAGACGCAATATACGACTGTGTTTATAAAGTTTAAAAAGGACTTTACCCTTTCTGCATTGAACTTAAAATAAATAAAATGGTTTCCTAATATTATCGCCAAATTAGGCACAAGCCTGTACTATTTTTGTAATCACACTGTGGGGCTAGTACGAGAACTTGCGAAAAAGTATTCGTTCCGTAAACAATAGCAAATGTATGAAAAATTCAGTTTCCCTTTACGTCCGATAGAGGCGCTGTTCATATTTTCATATATATTGCTAACGTTTACGGAACGAATATTTTTTCGCAAGTGCTCGTACAAGGGCCACTGCTCGCTTCCGTAACATGTCAAGCGGCCTCGTTTTTTCTGACTGAAAATGACTGAAAATCACGATTTTTATCTGCATTTTGAACTATAAGAAGATTAACTTGTACTTTTACTATAAATATATTAACTCAACTTATTATAAGTACGCCATACAAACTCCATACTCAGTTACTGACACTTTCTATGCGGAACAGAGATAGAGCATCCCTTCCCAATCCGACCAAAAACACGTTCATATCTCAAAACTTTACGATTTAAATAATATCTTCAGTATATGTATTACATTTATATATATTATTCACTGAGCCTGTTATTTTTAACAAATCAAATATCTGCCCTATCTGGCATATTGTGGGCAACATTTTTAAACCTTACCTAAAAATTAGGTTAGTATAATTCGTCTGATGATTAAAAATTACATTAACACATGAGTAAGAATGATATAAACAATGTTTGTAAGATTGTTGGAATTTTTCATCACCTATCGACAATTTGTTTATAGTAAAAAATTGTAAATATTGTTTAAGTAATTTTAAGTTTAATGACCTAGATGATGTGAATTTTATGTAATTAAATATAATAAGTATCGAATAAATAATCCTATAAGTTTCTTATGTAACTTGTTTTTATTAATACGAGTTGGAACCGTATATATCACGGGTATAGGTACATTACATAATTAAAATAGGTATTGTATTTATAGCAGTGATTCTATGTGATTCTGTCGCAGGCAACTTCTCTACCACAAAACAACTTTTAATTCATGACTTCTAAATATTCCCCTGTTTTTCTTCCATTCAAAACCAAAATATTAAAATGAAAGTTCTAAATGAAAATAAAATTACTCTTGTCAAACTGGTCTCTAATATAAAATAACTCCGTCAAGCGAAGCTTGGGTATCTTTTGGATTTACAATATAAATTTAAGTTAGTTTTTTTTCTTGAATTAATTATTTTTTTTAAATAAGTCATGGTACAAATATTGTTAAGGGTATTGTTATTATGTAGGGAGGCTGTCTTCGAGGTGGTACGGAACCCTCGACACGCGAGCCGGACTCGAACTTGGCCGGTTTATGTAAGATAGGTATCAGATAAGTAATTATGGAAGGAACACATTTGTTTATTCGTATTTTTTATTGTCTGACTAGTTACACGCCTTGGCATAGATGTAAGTGACGAGTATTTGTCTATAAATAAATAAATAAATTGTAACGTCTCATCGAATTTCTGTCTAGTAAGATACCTTTTGTGATTTGCAATTTTTGTGTTCTTACATGAATTAGATTCATACTGGTTTAATAGCTATTTAATACGTTTAGGCGTATTGATATTTAAGAATCAAATGTACTGATCTACATACCTATCTAGTCTAGCTATACATATTAGAAGCAACTAAAAACAGCGAACGATCGTGGACGAGCGGTAGCATGTGCGCTTTACAATATAACGGCACCTGGTTCAATCCTCGGCCATGCACCGATGACTTATTTAGTACTTTGCGTTTCGATGCCATCGCTAAAAAACGGTAAAGGAAAACATTGTGAGGAAATCTATCCAGACATTATGACATTCACCAACATGGTGGTTTAGGGCCCATCATTTCTCTCAGAGAGAAGGCCTCTGTCCCAGCAGTGGGAACATGATAGGCTGATAATGAGAGTGATGTGATAAATTTCAATCACGGAATCTCTGAACGGAAGACAGAGAGTCAAAGATTAAAGACCAAGAGAGACAGACATAGCAACCCTAAGATTATAAAGATGCGCAAAAAGTGTCAGTTGACCCGCGAACCACGAGCAGATCTCCCGCGGACCGCTATCAGTCGGTACAATAAACAGTGATAACGACCATTATAACTACTGAAGAGAGCGCACACTATCACTTAGTTACATCGTTACAGGCCGTCCTGCGAACTGGCCGCGCAAACGCACTTTGGAACGAAAAAAGTAAGTACTAATTAGTATCTATAATTATCAATTAAAAACTGACTTCAAAATTAGTAAGCGCTCGAGCAATTATTTTTTTAATTTTCCTCCAGTTGGAGCTGGTTAAAAAACTACTTAGCCAATGTTAAGGCGAGGTTTTCCCCCTTTTAAGCAACGCTTATTACTGCAGATGACCATAAGGCTTAATTTATTGTATTAAAGTCGCATTTAGTTGAGCAAAAAAATGGCGCTTACACACAGTCGTGCGTTTCGTACGATTTTTGAGGTTTTTCTCATATTTTTTAAAAATTATACCTATACGTTCACAGTTCCCTCCATAATTATGAAATCTGTATATTATTATGTCGTAGACATCATTTAGCAAATAGCAATAAATCATAATATAATAGCAAATTAGCATATTTGAATGATTAAAAAAAAAAACAGGGATACAAGCTCAAATCAGTGTTACTTTCATATAATTATGTATTTTTTATATCGAGCGTATTCGGTCTTTGCTGTTTCCTAGATAAAAGAGAACCACCTCGAGAGATTCCTTTAGATAAAGAAATAAGAATCATGTAAATTGATCCACACATATCATAGTATTAGGTACATACATACATTTAAAAATACGAAATTAAATTAGAACCTAAAGTTAAATGATTATTTACGGGATATTTACCGTGGTAAGGTTGTGGAAGGATCATTTAACTTTAGTGAACAACCGTGATAGTTTAAAACAGTGTTTAAATTAGAACCTCCTGAAGTCGGTAATTTTTTTACCGACTTCCAAAAAGGAGAAGGTTCTCAATTCGACTGTTTTTTTGTTCCCTCAAATCTTTCGACTAGGTGAATCGATGTTGATGATTCTTTTTTTATTTCAAAGCTAGTGCTTCCCGTATCCGGTCCCACTTCAATTTGTTCCAGTTCTGATATTTTTATGAAGTCGATTTTCTATTGATAATTATTTTTTTTAAATACTGGCACTACACGTTAAACGTGACGTCATATAGCCCTTATGCATCAACTGGACCTACCCCAAACTGGACCCGCGGAATGATTTGCCAAAAATAAATTTTATTATTTTTATTTTGTGTAATAGACTGCTTTTAAATTGCGATAAAACCCAATCGTATAATTTCAAATCTATATAAACGCCTGAATAAAAATAATACACCATGACTTAATGATTTTAATGTTTCTAATAATATTTCCTTATACTTATAATTATTGAAAGTAACACTAAAGAATCCAAAAATCACAGTCGTTATTTATTTACCTACCATAAAAATAAACAACAAAATCAAAAATGATTCAGGATCAAAATATATAATTGACCAAATTATACCTAGGTACTACTCATTGAAAAGTTTATGTATGATTCATAAATTGATTCATTTGGAAATAATTTATTTTCAACAACAAAAAAGTATGATGTACATAGGAAATATTAACATTATATATTTAAAGTTCTCGAAAAGTTTCTTCTGATGTTCACGAAATTAAAAATGGTCAAAATGGCAAAACATATGAGAGATTCTGATAGTATTGAAGTAACAGAAGATAACCTACCTAAAAGTAACTTCGTTAAAAAAACAACAAAATTTAACATAACACAAATAATTGTTATTTTACCTCAATTAAGTATATTTTCTTTCCAAGCATTGCATGAAAATATATAGTGTAGGTTAGGTATTCGCTGATTTAAAAATTTACAACAAAAAAAACACATACTTATACGGGATTAAGCAGAAAGACTAAGATTATACTCATCATTATGAACAAAATTATCATTATGGGACCAACCCTGAAACTATCAGCTGCTCCCAGATTATACTCATCATTATGAACAAAATTATCATTATGGGACCAACCCTGAAACTATCAGCTGCTCCCAGATTATACTCATCATTATGAACAAAATTATCATTATGGGACCAACCCTGAAACTATCAGCTGCTCCCAGATTATACTCATCATTATGAACAAAATTATTATTATGGGACCAACCCTGAAACTATCAGCTGCTCCATATTTTTTTTCCTTTTTCAGTTTTCCGAACAGCAGATATTTGTAATTTTAGGGTTGGTCCCATTGTAAAGTTGTTCTTAATTATGGGTATTGTGGACCCCTTTCAGCTTAACACACCCTTTCCACGTAACCCTGTATTTATTTATCATTGTGTTTACATCTTTAGGTAAATAAATATACATCTAATGACGTGTGATCTCGGTAGGTAGATACAATGAAATTAAAACACAAAATAATAATTTCGGATGTTTTTTTCAACTCCTATGAATAATTTTAATTGTGTTTATTACCTGACTGACTAAAACGTGAGAAAGTCTACTCACATGAATGAAGTATATTTTAAATATAATGATAAATTATATTTTTAAACTAGTCTTTTAATAACACTTTTATAATTTTATGTGTGAAGTATTATTTTTTTGTCAATTTGTAGCAGTTTTTGGTGAAAACAATAGAGTACCAAGGATCTTAAGGTTCTGACGCATTTTCAAAACTAAAAATTAAAATAAAATACCATTAATGGAGAGAAAGGTCCCCAGAATGGTGGCGGCGTCGCCACGTTGAATGACAAAGCTAAGTTTCTGTGCTAAACAAAAGCAAGAATGCTGGAAATTTAGTTGGAAATAAAGTATTATTTTAACAAGACCATGTATATAATTGTCTTGATTAAATAAATCCCGTGTTGTAGTAAATAGTTTATTATATAGACATTCTCCAGCTCTACATTTGTAGAGAAATCGAATCCATCAAAGATAACCAGAGAGCAGAGATAGAGAGACCGCAAAACTAATTAGGTAATCATGAAGTGCTAGATGCCCTAGTACACTTACTTAAATGTGCACAGTGACCCCACAGTACAGTTTATATTTACCGACCTATAGATCTCGTATACTTGCTGAGGAGTTAGTCGAACCAGTTCTAATTAAATGGCCTGTGGTCGTCGAAACAAATCAAGAAACGTTATTATTATAAACCCCTATTCCAATAGGGCAGAATAAAAATTTAAAGGATTCATTTTTAAGACCAAATTTTTGGTACATGAATGGCGATGACGCATCTCTAGTCTGGTTTTGGCCAAGATACTTTTGGTTCGATAACTGTTTTTAAATTCAGTTGCAAGTTTTGATCAAAACTATAAAAGCTTGTAAAAATGGAGACATTTGGACACGAACGATAGTTGAATATATGAAGTTGATATAATCTTGAATATTGCACTGTTCAGACTAGCGACTTGCTCCTCTTTTGAACCGACTTCCAAAATGGGGGATGTTATTAATTCGACTGTATTTTTTTAAATGTTTGTTACCGCAGAACTTTTGACTGGATGAACCGATTTTGATCATTATTTTTTTATTTAAAACTGCTTCCCATTTGGTTCCATTTCTATTTGGTCCAGTTCCGATGAATTCAGTTTTTTATATTGAGTATTAATTTGTCTGTAAATATTTATAAAAAAACTTAAGTAGAGAAATTAATAAATATCTATATATATATCTAACTTGAGGAGTTAGAGGATGGCTCAATCGAAGCTGTTGTTACAGCGAGGATTGAGCAGTTTCATTGAGGCAGCCACACTGATAGATATGCTACTGATATAACAAATGCTGATAAAGCAGAGTTCAGAGGGCAATATACAATGACGCCCAATTGACGACAGAGTTTTGTTTTGATTTTGACGAAATTCTTTTAATCTATACTCTGTCTTTTTTTTCTACATCTCTGACAACTGCGACAACAAAGTTGTGGCCTTAGTACGAGCACTTGCGAAAAAGTTATCGTTACGTAAACGATAGCAAAATGTATGAAAAATTGAACAGTACCCCTATTGGACGTGAAAGAAACTGAATTTTTCATACATTTGCAATACTACTAACCCCACTGAATATTAAAATTTTCAAGTTCGGGGTATGTCAATGCGATTGTTTATATATTTTAAAAATTTATAATTTTTTATTTGTTAAAAATAGGTACCTTTCGTTCGACGTTTTGACCATGTTATATAGATATAGCTCAACAACGGTGAAGGGAAACGTCGTGAGGAAACATCTGATAAAACTATAATATCTTAGCCTATCAGCAAGAGATTGAAATTTTTGGCGTTCAACTGGGCCTTCACTGGGCGTAGATTTCTTAGCGTTTTTTATAGAGTCGATGTTTCGAAGTTTTTTACGCGCATTCGGCCATCCCAATGACACTCGTTGACATAAATGTTTGTTGTGTTGTACCCTCTTTTGTTTTTACTTTTTGACTTTTTTATTGTTGCTTAGTTAATCCGCCGTAACATTACATATTCTGTGAAAATTTCAACTGGCTATCTATTACGGTTCCAATGATACATCCGTTTAAAGGTAGGACGGACGGACGGACAGACAGCGCAGGCTCAGTAGTAGGGGGCCCCCTTTGTGTATGGAACCCTAATGATTGTACAATAACGTCTCCTTTGTCCTTTGTCGGAGAATAAAAATGATGATAAAAAAAAAACTTAGCACACAAAAGTCAGATAATGACTAACGCTCATCAAAATGTAGAGCAAGCGTAGATGAGTATAAAACAGATAAAAATCGACTGCATTTCCTAGTGACTTTTGTATACTTATGTACCTTTATATAGACAAGAAATAGAACGACAAGGAATGCAACTGACCTATACACGAGTCACAGCCTTTAACGGATATTCACTAAGCAAGTTCAGTGTCAAGGCGAGCCTAGTACATTGCGCTCTTCTTTGACACACTCAAGAAAAAGAAGGCTGTACACACGTACTAATATTACTACACGATCTCTTGGGCGGGTAACACGCGAAAATAAATTTCCTCTGTTTTTTATGTAATGAACATTAGGCCTATATTAGTTTTTAATGGACTTGTGAAGATCATTATATGGAGAATGTACCTAATTAATAGAGTGAGAAGAATCTTATCCAACCATTGTTCGTTTATATGTAAGCTTTTTTTATTACCACTAGTATATTAGTAATTGCTACCACAGTTTTGCTTGCACAAATAAAATAAAAAATCTTTAACTTATCAAAAGTGACGTGATGGATTTCTGAATAATTTAAACAGAAGCTTGCCCTTGATTTGACGGGATGATGTATTAATAAATAATAGCAGCTTGCCCTTGATTTGACGGGACTGTGTATCATAGCAGCTCGGGCTTAATTTGACGGGGTTATGTATCATAGCAGCTTCTCCTTGATTTGATGGGGTTATTCAAATTCAAATGTATTTATTGTTTTCAAACAAGGATGGAGAAAAATAGGTAACCCTGCCTGCTGCTTTAGCGTTAGCTGTGATGCAGCAGACAGTGTCTTCCCAAAAATAGGATCATTTACAATAAGTATGGTAATTAATAATATACATAGTAAATTTATGAAGAACTAAATACAAAATAAAGGTAAGTAAACAATACACAAGGTTTAGATAAGTGAAAAGAAAGAATAAAAATAAGTAATAAATACTATCTATTTTATGGAAGTTGCCGTTTGTTTTTTGATTACTAATCCACTCGTACCAGTATGTCTTCAGTTGATTTATAATCGAATTGCTTTAAACAGTCATTTATAGATCTTTTAAGTTTAAACCTTACTCAAGTTACTTAAATTTACTCCCGCTCTGGCTCGTTCCTGGTGCAAAGATTGGCCATTGCAATTCAGCGTGGGAATGCTGCCAGCGTTATGGGCACTTTTGCACCAGGCACGGTCCGGGGCGGGCTGTTTGATTAGGCTAGTTTTTATTTATTTATTTTAAATTAGAATTAATTAGTAGATATAATTATAATTTGACATGTAAAATAACATTTTATGACTGTGGAAAATAAATACCCATTTATAATAAAAAAAGTTTAAACCTATTCTCTTTTTTACAAGTTTTGTTTAAATTATGTATCATAGAGCTTTTCGTTGATTTGACGGGATTATGTATCATAGCAGCTTCTTCTTGATTTATGACGGGATGATGTATCATAGAGCTTCTTCTTGATTTGACAAGATGATGTTTCATAACAGCTTCTCGATGATATGACGGGATTATGTATCATAGAGCTTCTCCTTGATTTTAATGGATTTATGATTGAGAGTATCTATGGAAGTATAATTGACGAGATACTTGTTACAAGTGTAGGCATATATGTATGGTATAATGATGTACTAGGTAGGTTCTTCTATGAGGTTCTCCTTTGAAGTATAGGTAGGAACCTAATTAGGAACTGGATTTTTACTTTAGAACATACCTATTACATTACCATTTGTTAATATGAAAAAAAAAATTGTAGGTAGTAAATATGACTAAATTTCGGTTGCAATTTACAATTGTCATGAAATCTATGCGAATCTCTTATCATTAATGCCTATTTACACTGCGACATTTTATAATTTTCCTGTATTATCTTATCGCGCTTAATTTCCATGATCAGCTCATCGAATCATCGGTATCTAAGTCATAGTCATACGTTATTGCCCGGTAACAGATTATATTTATACCTTTGATTATTGTAATAATTCTTTTGATTATTTTGTCATTGTAAGTATTTTAGGAATAATTTCAAGGGCAAATCACGGACAGTTTAAATTACTGTCGTAATATCTATAAATAGATATGGATGTGGGTACTTAATACTATATATTTTTAACCGACTTCCAAAAAGGAGGGTGTTCTCAATTCGACGGTTTTGTATGTTTGTTGCCTTAGAACTTTCGACTGAGTGAACCGATTTTGATCATTGTTTTATTATTTGTAAGCTGGTGCTTCCCGTGTGCACCCGTGTGGTCCCATTTCATTTTGGTGCAGTTCTGACATTTTTATGATGTCAATTTTTTATATTGATAATTATTTCTGGAAAGTGTCATTATTAACTAACAAAACACAGGCTAACGAAGACTACACTAAATGCGGTGAGCCAGAAACACGCCAGCATTTTAGTAAAATAAATTTGAGAATCATTAAATATCTCACAATAAATTTCAATGCTAGCTAGCTTTTTATTATAAAGAAAAAGTTAAATTATACAGTAGTATCGTAAAAACATGTTGTACAAACAAATATATTAAAAAAAGAAGAATATAAACAAAATTTGCGAAATGCTACAATATAACTTTTAGTTCTATACTTATTTCGAACCAATCACAGACATTTAATAGTATATGTCTGTGGCTGTGGTCAGTGGAACCAAGGACATTTTAAAACCTAATGACATTTTAAAACGTTCTTGTTTCGAACCTAGATGATCAACGTCTAACCTAAAAAAGGTCCCTGCTTATGGCAGGGGGGACCTTTTTATCTATATACCTATAGGAGGAGAACGGATAAAAAAATTACCGTCCTTCTTTTCGAATGTTACACAGCATCTTTTTTTTAAATATAGAATAGATCTACGTTGTCCACCAACTCACCTGATGGTAAACGACGGTGTGGCCGATGATGGAACACGTTGATCTAGAAGAAATCTATTCACTCTAGCCTTGACATATCTTAGATATACATTTTCGAATGTTAAAAAAAAACAATGTCCTGCGAAACTGTGTTCATGTGTTTGGTTCTACAGAGCAACGGACCAACGTGATTTTTCGCATAGAGATAGTCCAATATAATTAATAATTATGTGTTATCTTATCATTTTTATAAACTCAGCATGCAAAGTGCAGATGTGCAATGCCAGCGCATAGTGCCTAGATAAAGTGCGACCAAGTTATAAGTGCAGTTGAGTGGTGGCGCTGCCATCATATTCTCTGAATCAAGCCACGGAGAGTGCCATTGGAGAGGCAAAATTTTGGTCCAAAAACTTAATTTAAAAATAAAATTAAAAACGAAACATCGATTCGAAAGAAGATCATATTCGCTAGCTTTCTATCAATCAGTTTTAGTTCATTCATTTTGCCACCTGTACCGATCTTGTTTATTGCACACGACACGTGGTTACTGGTTACGTATATGACTCCCCGGACAAGAAAGGGCATCAGATCAAGTTTTTGTCGCTTCATATTACTTTGATTGACGTTGTAAATATTTTAAGTTTAAAATAATAGGTACAGACAAAGAAATAACAGCATGAATTAGTTATATCATTTAGGAGGTACCTAACTAAAAGAACGAGGAAGGTGACCTGAACGTAAGCATTACGATTGTCAACAATACACTTGTTGTACATAATATCAAATATGTATTTACTAAGATAATAATAATGCACATTATGGGGGGCCCATTTAGTGGATGCGGCAAGTCATCACCTGCCTAACTAATTTTGAGATGAGACAGGATAAGGCAGGTGCCGTTTCTCATCCAATGGATCTCTTATCCCAGCCACAAATTGTTCACCTAATGCACATTATAACTACACACATTATTCAATAGCGGACATTTCATCTTCATCATTGTTAGCGTATAATCTGAGAGACGGCCTGTGACCCAGAAGTGGGGGAACCACTGCTGGGACACAGGCCTTCTGTCAGAGAGAGGTTCGCCCTAATCCACCATGCTGTTGTTGTATGTGCATGTTGGTAAATGTCATGTCTTTGAACTATTGAGGTTCTTGGACATACCAGTTTCCTTACGATGTTTTCCTTCACCGTTGTTAAGCGATGGCATCGAAACTGAACATAATTTGAAGTTCTAAAAGAAACTAGCTAAAATAACCGGCCAAGAGCGATTCGGACTCGCGCACGAAGGGTTCCGTACCATTATCTATAAAAACGGCAAAAAAACACGTTTGTTGTATGGGAGCCTCCCTTAAATATAAATTTTATTTTAATTTAACATTTTATTTTTAAAGTGGATATATAACTAAATATTCTGTGATTATTTCAAGCGTCTAGCTGTTGCCGTTATCAATATCGAGCAAAAAAATCACGTTTGCTGTATGGGAGCCCCCTTAAATATTTATTTTATTCTGTTTTTTTTTTTTTGTATTTGTTGTTATAGCGGCAACAGAAATACATCATCTGTAAAAATTTCAACTGTCTAATTATCACGGTTCATGAGATACAGCCTAGTAACAGACGGCCAGACGGACAGACCAACAGCAGAGCCTTAGTAATAGGGTCCCGTTTTACCCTTTGGGTACGGAACCCTAAAAATCAGCCCCTACTTATTTTGCTCGCATTATTTTGTATGTGAGTAACCAAATTTAATCATGATTTTTTGTTTCAGCTATAAACAATGACGTTCACCAAAGGAGAGCAGGAGAAAAAATGCGAGATAACCTTAGCGACACTGGACGAAGCAATGATGCTTACCGGTCAGTACCTAGGCAGATATCATGACTAAGACTATGACATAGAAAAATATACCTAGCATATAGAGGCCTATTCAAATTACAATATTATTAGGTCGTGCATACATACAGCTTCGTGTCTTGCGCATAATGGTTATATGGTGCCGATACATGGACGCTCAGCAAAAAAAAACTTTTCACACGCTGTAAATCGCACAATGCTCATGGAGCGTGCCAGACAGAGTTCGAAATACGGAGATCCGAAGGGAAACCAAACTGGAAGACATCGGATCCCGCATAATTAATCTCAAGTGACGCCGGGCTGTGGTAATGCCAAATGGAGCAAGTATCTGACAAAGATAGCCCTGAAAAAACAAGGATGAAAGCTTATCCATATGCTGCCGATGATGATAGCTTATTAGCTTTATTACTTACATTTGGCAATAAACCGTTTGAAACAGCAAACATTTGTTTATTGACAAATGTATGTAATAATGTGCATTGGAGATAAATAACTTTACGCGAGTTTGTAAAGAATAATAATCAATTTGCGCAAACATCATGATCGTTTACAATAATTACTCGGCCTAGCTACAAGAACAAAAAAACTGTTTGAAATTTGAATTTCCTGCCAAAGTGAAACCTTTCACCTTAAGTATTATATTTCTGTCTCAAGATCTGTAATGTAAACATCTTGTTTTTATAAGTTAAAACCTTAGGTGAAAACTTTGTATGGCTTTTGACTACCATAATTTGTAATTTTCAGCTGTTTGTTTTCCGAATAGAGTAAAATAAAATAGAACCGAGGCAGATGGCATAGGGAGAGAGAAATCTATACCCTGTGCTTGGGTAAGGACGCCGAGGATGATGCTGAAAATAACTTGATTTATAGTTGTAAACAGCTACTTAGTTCACCGCTAGGTAATATAAAACAGCGCAATTTTTTATCACATTGACGTGGTCTGCAACGGCCAATTCTAACCCCACAAATTGAATTAGTAGGTACGAGTATGTACCTACCTACTGTCGTTTTGTAAAGAGAGCTCCTAAAGCAACTGATTGTTTTTCTAGATAAAAAAAACTGTACAAACTTAGGTAGGTACTTGTTGTGTCTATTCGATTCTATTCTCGTTCATCATCAGTGCAATTTTTTCTTGAGTTTAATCAAAATGACCTCAGTCAAGTGCTCGTTACAAAATAATTTTAACAAATAGGTTCGCGGCAATTAACTTCCCTAATTTAAGATGGTACAAATAACAATTTTAAACTTCAAATGTATTTTTCCACTTTATAATGATCACAATATACCTACCTACCTTTTTTTTCTTCGGAGTAAACAGGAACGTCTTATCTACGAGTATCTAGTAAATTCCTACAAATTTTGAAATTGAATTTTGTACGGAATTCGAATAATTTTTTTCGTATCTAATAATCGTATTTCCCACAGGCATGATGTGGACAAACAAGCCCAAATAAATAATAATAAAACTATCTATTAAAAATAGGGCCCGCAAACAAATGATCACGATTGCATAATATCTGCAATAGGGCTCAGCTGCGGCCCACAAAACAAAGATAATTTTCAATGTTACCAGAAAATGTACACAAAAACATAGTCATAAAGATAACTCGGCCTAGACTATAGACTACTAGAGTGTCATAAATAGGTTCCTAAAAAATAATAAGTTTTTTTATTCTAATATTATTATGTATTAATAGGCTTGCGTTTGACCGCTAACTCGCCTGATGTAAAGCGAAGATGCGGTCTACGTTGGATTACGCTTGCCTGGATGAAACCGATTCACTCGTGATTTGAAGACACCTAGATTGTAACTATCGGGGAACACCCATTCAGGCAGCGCGTTCCATAGACTAGCAGTTCGCACAATAAAAGTGGAATCGAAGCGCTTCGTATGGTTTTTCGGAATATCAACCATAAAGCGGTGTAGATTTTTCGTGACTGCTCTGGCAGTCCGATAGAAATAAGTGTACATATGTAGTTGAAAGACTTATATCCTTAGTAGGTACCTATAATAAGTAGACCAATAAACAGCAGTCCTCGTCGCTACTCCAACATAATTGCAAAAAAAATGATCTCTTCGGTTTTTTATGTTGCTACCCTTGCACGTGTTTTACGCTTAAAACCACTGAGTTTATTTATTTCCTTTATTGGCACACAATAACTAAAATCTGGTCAAAATAGTTTTAAAAGCTAGGAGAGTAACCATTTTGAACCAAATTATATTTCTGTGTATGTGCACAAACCTTGCACGTGTACTTGAGTTTATTTTGTTCTGGACTTTATATCAATAGTTAGAAAGTTTCCGGCAGTCATACTAGAGATAAAGTTTCCATTCCAAAATCTGTCTACGACCACATCTTCACTTAATTTCAGGTGAGAACTGATGTTCAAACTCCTAGCCCTTAAAACGAAATACTTACGATAGATGACAATTCCAAGCAAATTCAGTACATATAAAGGATCAAATTAATATAGCTAAAATGAACGCAATGAAATCTGCATTATTAAAGAATATTAAAATAAATTAAATATAATAGCGCGTTTTTTTATGTAAATATAAGCAGTTGAGCCGTTTTGAACAATATGGCAAAAGACATACACACAACATCTTACCCCAAAGTTAGGGGTTGCGTTTGGATCCCAAATACCTTATCCGTTCTGTAATGGGTAAATGTTCTAATGTTCTCAAAGACAATCGAACAATACCTTTGTATACTTAAAGTTTACTTGGAAGCATTTCCCAATTACTACGTACTTTTTTTACTGGCAAGTGCCTTTACTAACTAAACAAAATACAAATTAACTAACACTACAAACACAGTTAAACTTCCCATAGACCGTTAAAGTTTTAAAGATAATTCGAATTCTCACGCCCACTGTACCATTTGGCAGCGTACCCAGCCAGCATGCTGGCGGCATTACCACGCTGAATGGCATAATGCTTATGCGTTGTGCCAGAAACACGACAATATTTTCACGCGTCGCATTAACCAGGCGCTCTGAAGAATTTTTGAAAATGAGGTGTGCTCTTGGTTCCGAAAGGCCCAATATCTCGACCCCAAACGGCTAAAATATCTATAACCACTGCAGAGGTTAGCATATTTGCGCCGTACGTATTTGCTTTTATGAAACGTGATTGTAATAGGAAATTCCACTGAAGTGAGAATTTTTTTCCTTTTCTGTGGGAAATTCCATTGCATCGTCAGCTCACGCTGAAATAAAACACACCACAAACAATATCACGCGTCACGCATATCACGCGTTAGGGAAACCCCATCACAATGATGTTTTGATACGATGTGATGCGATAAGACAACCCATCGTTTACTCAAGGATGAGTTTATTAACGCTCTCATTGTTTAAGAATTAAAGGATTTTGAGTAGCTGAAGAATAAGCTCTGTAATAATTTAGCTGCAGCAATATATTTATTATATACGTAATTTATAATTATGCGTTGACGTAACAGAAGACGTTACGAAAGACGCTTCGGACAAATTGATCAATAAGATTTTTTACGAAAATTATACTGAGTTACGACCGTTGATACAAATCTGAAAGGTATTTGATTCCATAACAACCTACTTCATTTCCTGGTGAATTTTCCATCTGCAATGTAATGAAATAAATGACGGGTACCTAAGCAATAATTTTCCACGTCCCAAATTGCAAACCTTCTTAAATCAGCGACTTTCAAGGTAAAATAATTAAAAACCTTTCTCTGTTTAGAAGTTTGCCGAGACTATTCTCAAGCTTATTAAAAATTGAGCTTACAAAAACAATTTGACAGTGAAGCCGTCGCTGATTTTGGTTCTATCCGATTGGGGCCTTTTCTCAGTTTTATTTTGCCCCAGCCCCAACAAGTATTCTTCTTTTTACTTGCGAAGTCGTTCTTGTGATATACCCTGATTTGGTACTGTTACTTTTGGCTTGGGGTTTCATGCTTTTTGTTTTTATATCTAAGGGAAACTTGTGTATGTGCGGAATATACGGCGCGGTCAATTATGTAGAAAGGTTTTGTACTTACCTGCTCTACCATTAAACGCTTCTTTTTTACGTCTAGGCTATTTTGATGCCACATCAAGATTGGAAAATTTCCTCTTCAATTACTGACAGAAAGAACCGTATACTTATATGACGCGACAGATTCTCGAATCAAGAGACGAGCGCTGGACCACCATACTTCACGATGTTTACCTTCAGCCTTTGGTATTTATTTCAGGTTTCGGGTTATACAACATTCTGCACATGCTGATGAGTGGCATTATCCTAATGGGTATGATAATGCAAAGCTTGGCGCTGGGGTACGTGCTGCCAGCGGCACAGTGTGACCTGAACCTCACGCTGAAGCAGCGCGGCTGGCTCTCTGCTATACCCTTCGCTGGTAAGATACAGGCATCAATCTAGGACGTTATTGTGTCACCTCTCTACTTCTCCTAAAATCCCAGCTAGCGGCGGCACCAGGTGATCGATTCTATTGGCGGGTAGTAAAATAAAGAAAACCACGACTTGGCCTCGACAGTTATTTATTGCGTCCTTTAGATTGCTATCTACCAGCATACGTTTACAAACTTACACGTTCTAGTAGCAGATACACACAAAGTCACATGGGAATCTCCTTTCCCAAAATACAAGTATCACCTTATGGTTGTTACTTCGAGAGTAAAACAAAGTACATAGATCATAAGTCGATTAGATGATTAGATTCTTAATTAATGTTTTATAATCATGACTCACAAGGTACCGGTACTCGATCCTTATTTATCATGAATATGGTTACAATGGTTTATTCTTTTACATTTTCGTGTCTCCTCTAGAATGAGGGTAACACCACTCCGTTAACATCCACTAGACATTCTCTTAGCCTATAAAATATCGTTTCTGCAATCTGTTACAAAGTTGATCCGATTTCAGAACACGATCTTGTGAATTATTATTTAAAAGGGTAGTTTCTCACAGTGACGGGCACAACTTTTGAATATAACATAATTATTTTCTCAGACACTGTTAAGTGTCACTGTCCGCACTCACAGAAAATGCCTGGCAACTGGACAGTTCTGATGAACTGGCTGATTCCACAACACTCGGAAGTATAAACTGAATAGAACCCACCTCCTTGGTTCACTAAACCTTTGTCCCGATGTTCCGCTGCCACCGCGGACCTCCGTTCATCGCCGCGGACCTCCGCTCGACGCGGGCCTCCGCTCGTCGCGGACCCCCGCTCGTCGCGGCACAGAGAAGACCGCCGAAGAAGCAGCCGCGCCACCAGCGAGATGAGAGCCGGTCGATCTGCGCTTTCTCGAACTGGGACACGACCAACAGCAAGTTTTCTCGACACTCCTCAAACACGAGTCGAGATCGTGGGTTTACCACAAATGATGAATCCTCTGAAATTAATGATTCAAAATCAGAAAATCACTATCCAGATGATCACTAGCACTTCTTCCTCGCTCTTTTCGTCTTTCCCTTCCAAACTCACCTGCACCGCGACAAAACAATTCGTGCACTTAAAATTCGTCTGCTGCGACCGGCTCCTGAGTGAGAAGTGACTGCCACGATGGCCTTTCCGGACCTCTATTTACCATTTCCTTGACTTCAATTTTGCCCTTTTCGTAAAAAGGTAAAAATAGATAAAAACCCAGACGCTACTCGCCTTTTCATTCATGCCAAACTGCAACCTTGAACTATAGGAATAGAGGCCATTATTCTTCCACCAGACCCCGTTATTCTAGAAGCCATTACCATTTCCGGTCATTGTCGCTTGATTATGTTCCGCACCTCATGCCTAGGCGGCGCTAGTGTCGTAATGCAAAGATCCACCTTCCACAAGTGAAACCTCTAGGTCACAGACTAAAATTTAGGTCACGACCAATAACTAGATTTCATAATAGCCCTGAAAGCTAGTCGTTTTTCGTTGGATGAGAAAAGCTGTTTTGAGTCACTTTACCGGCTTTGCGCTCTCTAGCGGAATTGGTCAAAACGCCGTGAATGTCACACTCACCAAACAAGTTCTCAACTTCAACCGCCCGGCACGAGAGGTCGGCACGGTGCTATCGATCGATTAGCTAAATCTTTCTATTTTCGATTCATCTCGTATCGGGCTGCAATCAGCCAAAACGACGTTGTGACACACGAACGCTGTTTGTCACTCCTACAGCTGAAAGATTATTTAAATGTTCCCTAACAAAATATTATCTGCGCCCTCTGTCCACAGTAGCGAGAACTAAATTTTAAATCCGCTACTCTTCAATAGATGTCAAATTTGCTTGTTTTATTCTTTTGTATAAATTCTGGTTTATCACCCGTTACAATTGCACACAAGGTCATCTGACCCAAACATATGATCGTCCTTGCCCAAACTAAGCAAAACTTGTAATATGGCTGTCAGAGACTGATATACGTACATGTATATTTTTAAATACATACTTAAATAGATATTAACACCCAGACATAGAACAAATTTCATCACACAAAATGTTTGTCTTAGCTCGGGAGAGTATGGTACGGTCAAAATACACCACAAAAAAAAACATTAAAAAAAGATAAGTTACAAATAGGTAAAAAGTTGATCAAATCGCTAAAAGCGATCTTTTTCACCTTTACATTTATGTGGAAGTTGAAAAGCTTTTTCCTGCTCTGTAATTCCTCTTATAATATTTACACAATTTGATATTTTTTACCTTTCACCAACTTAGTCCGGTCAAGCTGTAAAGGTCGCAAGGCTAAAAGTAAAAAGTCAAATTAGAAAAATTTTTTTTTTTTAAATCATATTGTTGTCCTATTTATTTATTTTTCAAAGAACAACCTTAGCTACAGTTATATGATTACTAACGGTATTTTTGATAAGTGTAAATGACATTGCTGATGCTGATGATATTTAAAATGGAATTTTAAGGAATGAATTATTTTTTCTTTTACTTTAGCTTTTGATAATCAGATTTTTGAAGGGCTGCAGCCGAAAAAATGTTTAATTTCCAGCTATAATCCTAACATCGTTCTTCTGGGGCTGGCTGGCTGACACGCAGGGTCGACGCCCCATCATGCTGGTTTCCATGCTGTTATCGGCCATCCTGTCGGTGTTCGCGAGCTTCGCACCTGAGCTCATATCCTTCGCCATTCTGCAGTTCCTGGCGGCAGTATTGTAAGTTTTTCTCTAGTAGTTCAATAGTTTTTCATTATGTCAAAAAAGCGAGGCCGAAGGCCGAGCTTACACCCGTGCGAAGCCGGGGCGGGTGGCTAGTAATATTATAAAGAGGTATAATTTGTATGTTTGTAACGAATTAACTCAAAAACTAATGGACCGATTTAAAAAATACTTTCACACATTTTCCCTGAGTAACATAGGCTATTTATTACTAGAATGTTTAAAAAAATATCTCCACCCGTGCGAAGCCAAGACGGGCGGCTAGTATTTTATATATGTAAAAATCACTGAAGTGAGAATATTTGTGGGTAAAAATCATAGACCTAAAATTTTTTTGCTTGACATCCTAAATCTATGGTAAAAATGGTACCGTTCGCTCGACGTTTCGACCATGTTACAATGGCCATGGTCACGAGCTGACATTTGACATTTTTTACCTATATAAAATATTTCGCGATAAGTCCCGATAAACATTAAAATATTTAAGACTCATGTTGCCAAAAAATCTGTAATTTCAGTACATCAGGCTCCTCAGCGGTGGTTTACACATACCTAGGAGAGTTCAACAGCTTGCGTCACCGGGACAAGATGGTAGCCTTCGGGTCCTCGTTCGTCGGGATTGGAACTGTGGTCCTGCCTTGTGAGTACTTCTAGTGTTTGCTTACCTGCAAATACTGCCTCGGTGGCTCAGTTGGTAGTGATCCTACTTTCTGTGCTTGGGGGCGTGGGTTCGATTCCCACCTAGGACAAACATTTGTGTGATGAACATTTGTGTTTGTTATATGTCTGGGTGTTTAATATCTATTTAAGTAAGTATGTATTTAAAAATATATATGTATGTATATCAGTCTCTGGCAGCCATATTACAAGCTTTGCTTAGTTCGGGGTCAGATGACCATGTGTGCAATAATGTCCCAGATATTTATTTATTATTTAAATTTATTTATGGTGGAACCACAATGTCATGTATGACACTTTGCTTTTAGTTTGTAGCGCGTTCCCTACCTACGGACGAAACCACTGGCGAATGATATTCCGGCAATCCGTACGAAGCGCTTTGATTCCACTGCGGAATGTTCACACGCGGAATGCAAAAAACGATTATTCATTCAAGAAATTTACAAACGCTGAGTTAGCAAATGATGAATTAATTAGGTACCAAAAGAAACAAACAATGTTCCGAGTGCGTGCACTGAATCCCACACTAGAGTGGCCTACATGTGCCGTGGGCTCCACACTAGGCTTTGCAAATTTGATTCCGCTATAATTAGGTACAAACGTGTACCAAATGTCACCCATATAATCTTATAGCTTCTGAATAAATTGAACGGGACGCCGACGGACAGCAGGACATAGAAAAACTTCTATAAGGGTTCCGTTTTGTTACAAACACAAGAAAATATGAAAAATAACAACCTCAGAATATAATAAGTAAATAATCTTAAGCGTCACTTTTTCATGTCCAATACCGAAACAAAGAAGTTATTTTCTTAAGTTCAAGTTGGTTATCTCATAATTAACCAAGTTTTATGTTACCATGAAAATCGCAATAAACAATTCCAGATATTATTTTATACCTGTAATTAGTCCGTACTACAATTGAAACCAATGATTTTCAGATCATATTATTTCCTCAAGCAAGATTGCAATTAAAATACAACATCGAGGAAATAAGTCTCCTTGAACGAGATTAATACTTGATAGAAAAACAGCAGTAATTACAATAATAGACGGTGTCATCACACAATTAAAAAGAAAAAACTTTGTGAACTTGCCAGTTCCAACTCCAAGGCGTAATAAAAAAAAAATGCATAAATAGGTTTGCCTTTGACCGCCAACTCGCTTGATGTTAAGCAATGATGAGGTCTACGATGGAGCACGCTTGCCTAGAAGAAGCCGATTCACTCGTGATTTGCAGACAACTAGACGCAAACGACGCTTTGAAGGCGTAATAATCTATTGGAACTAAAGTATCTAGGTAACTTATAATCGCTACCAACATCAATAACCTAGTAGCTTTAATTCGAATCATTCGTTAACCATTTAAAAGCTTAGCTAATTCCTCGGAATTCAAATAAATCGAACGCTACGATTTCGTTTGACACTTGTCGTATAATGCATACTGTCCAAGAATAAAAACATCTGCCATCCTCCTTGTTTCCTGAGAATTACAACAACTTTTACAACGTGACCATCGCTGAAATTGCGAATAAAAAAATCGCGATTTGTAGGGTTAGTCCTATAGTAAAATTTGCTCATAATGATGACTGACAATGACCTCCTTTCGGCTTTGTATACAGGGTATATGCCTAAACCTGTAGAGTCATCATCTTCAAAGCTAGAGTGAATAGATTTCTGCATTGAATTCAAACACTATTAATGGATTTTATCGTGTGTATTCTACATTACGAGTATTGTAAATCCTCATGTTTTGCATACTTCCAAAACTAGTGTATTAACTTAGACTAGTACGTCAGTTTATCTCACAAAATCTAACATATATAATATTTTAATTTCAGGCATATCCTGGCTAATCCTACCTCTCGACTTCGCTCTTCCCATCGACTTCCTCGGCATCGAGTACCGTCCATGGCGCCTCCTCGTCGTGGCCTGCGCGATTCCTTTCACCGTTGGAACAGTTCTGCTATTCTTCGCACCAGAGAGTCCAAAGTTTCTTAACGCTACGGGACAGCCTGAGAAGGCCCTGGAGGTGGTCAAACTGATATACGGTGCGAATAATCGGACCTCGAGGGATGACTTTGAAGTAAGTATATCTAGGGTTTTTTGTTTTTCTGATTATCTCTTTTGATATTCTAAATGATGCGTTTAACTGTTTTTTTACAAGAGGAAAATTGGCTATTCTTTCGTATAATATCGCAATAGCAAAACTTCGAAAGAAAATTTCAGAAAAAAACTTTTTACCCGACTGCCCATAGGGAGGGTCATACTTTTCAAACGTATAATTATATACTATACAATATGTATGTTTGTATTTTGTTAATGTTTATATATTATCACATACAGCCTAAACTGCTTGATCCATTTTATGTGTGAGTTGCCGTTAGATTCGTCTTTATGCCGAGAGTGTTATAGGTTTCATTTTGTACTCGTTTTTTTTATTCTTCAGTAGTAAATAAGAAAATACTAAAACTATTATCTTGGATAAATTCATGCAAGGATATTCTCGGCTCTGCCTAAAACCATCCCAAGAAATAGACTTAAAATTTAATAAACTTGTCAATAAAATGAGCTAGTTAAAGAAATCTAGAGCAAACAAAATCTTATATTCGTAATTGTACACTGGAAGTCTCCTAAAACCATTATGTCATCTTTTACTAGGTGAAGACCCTCGTAGTAGAGAACCAGAGCTCCAAGTCTACCAGCACGGGCCTGCGCGCCATCTTCGTATCCATGAAGGAGCAGACCCTGCCGCTTTTCAAAATGCCCTTCCTGCCGTGGATCTGTCTTGTCTGCTTCGTGCAGTTCGGGATATTTGCTGCGTGAGTTACATAAAAATTTTCATCATCTACGCTACCAGGGCTAGTTGCTCAACGTTGAATAACATTAACAACATAAGCACAATCCATCCCAGTTTATGGCGCAAGCATATAGCTGTGATGGTTCGAATAGACCCAGCAGAACATAGATAATTAACATACCGACGTCATTACAGGACTCATTGTCCCCAAATCAAAACACCTCCTGGCTTCCAAAATTAACAGAATTTAAGGCAATCTGGACGGTTAAAAGCGTTCTTGAGTTATTAAAGTTATAAGTACTCTTATTTCAGCACCAATGGTTTCTATGTGTGGTTCCCGACCATTCTCAACTCTCTCGCGAATCACGATGGAGCCGAGACCAAGATTTGCGACGTGCTGGACGCGAGCAAACAGCTAACAGATAATGGCACTGTTGTAAGTAAACTTTAATAACTTCGGTCACGTTAGCTCAATTTGTCAAGAAACTTAATTTTAAAGTTACCAAAGCGACATTGAACTTTAGAAAATCTGATGCTAAATACACTCTTAATTATTTAGTGACAAAACTTGTAACACTGTATAGACTCAGGTACATATTCTGTGTCCAGGAGAACGCAGTGAAGTGCTCCGTCCTGGACTTTGATATCCCCCACCATAGACACCAGCATAAACACCTAGTGCATAGACACCAGGTGATAGTTATACGATATGGCACTCTATCCACTGAACTTTTAACTTATATTCTGTGCAGGTATGATAAGGTCTGCACTGGCTAAAGTAGTGGACTATTGTGTGCCTATTTACTCCATATCCCTTACCAGCATGCAACAAGAGCCATGCGAAATACGTGGTCTCTGGTCGCTGAAACAACTGTTCTATTAATTTCAAGGGAAGGTTGTAACGTAATGAAGGTATAACTACCTTCACTAAGCAACCGAGATGGTCAACCCTACCCTACCCGCATCTTTTACTTGCTTTAAACTTCCTCGATGATAGTGAAGAAGCGATAGGTGCGGAGTGCCTGCTTAACGTTTTCTGTCTTCTCCTGGAGCTTATCAACACACAAAAATTTCCTCAGATTGTGTGTGACGACACTATGAACACAGCCACCTTCGAGAGGTCCATTTACATCGGGCTGCTCTTCTGCTCCATGTACATCATCGTGGGCTTCCTCGTAGACTTCGTGGGCAAGAAGCTCATCCTCGTTACCGTGCTCGCTATCACAGGTAAACTGATTTTTGACATAACGTTAACTTTCTTTATCTAGTTTGGATGCTCACCACCACAGCTCATCAGCCGGTACTGGGTTATATCCTATGAGTGCCAGATTACGGTTTTTGTGAAGATAAATTCACACGGTCACAATTTGCTATAGATACAAACAAGTTTTTTTAGGTTTAACACTCATTATCAGCATATCTCACTGCTGGGGCGCAGTCCTTCTCTGAGAGAAAGAGGATTTACCCTCTTACCGTTGACCATGCTGGCCCCGTGGATGTTTATGAATGCCATATAATGACCATACCAGTTTCCTCACTATGTTTTCCTTCACCGTTGTTGAGTAATGGCATCGATATTGCATGAAATTTAGTAATTACTAAATAAGTCATTGGTGCAGGGCCGATGATCAAACTGGGTTCCGTTAGATTCTGAAGTACACATGTGCTACTGCTTGGCCAACATTGCTCTTTTCGCCAGGTTTACCACACCTAGGGTCTTTATAAAATACTACGATGGTATGCATTCCGAAGTTCATTGGATATAATCCTTCTGGTTGGCGAATTTTAATTGTCCATCACAACTTTGAACTTACGTTATTTATTATTATCTGATACTACAGGTTTGTGCGGTATCGGTGCTCACCTGGCGTACAACCAACAGCTGGCCGTGGTGCTGTTTGCCATCTTCCAGATGTCTGGCGCCTGTATCGGACTCATGAATGCTGTGGCTGTTGAACTGTTCCCTACCAAATTTAGGTAAGATAAGCCTCTGTTATTATTCCCACTCGGAGAAAGATTCTTAGCTTTATTGCTAAAGATGTAAAGCAGTTGTTAGCATGATATACAAGCTGCTGAGAAGAAAATAGTATTAGATTATGAAGGATGAACTCGGGAAGTTTACTTGAATGCCATCCTTCGTTTGTATGATCACAGATCAATGAATATGGAGAATATATAAGCGAAGAGTTCATTTTAAGTTTTAAGTGGAATTTATCTACAAGGAGATTTATAGATATTTTTTTCTGTGTCTCCAGGGCCATGGCAATATGCTTGGGCATGATGATGGGGCGCACAGGATCCATGGTGGGCTCCAACCTGATCGGCGTGTTCCTCGAGGTCAACTGCGGCGCTGGCTTCTACCTCTTTGGGAGCATACTTATTGGTGAGTGGACATTTCTTCGACCAGAATCTTTTGAACGATTTTATAGCAACTGGGGTACTTACTCAGATGTAGTGAGTTCAAGTTCAGTCACAAGGCGTGATTGTGGCTTGTGTTAAGCCCTTTTTTGGTGAAGAGTGGGAAATTTTCGAAAGATACCTAGCAGCTAGGTATCTTTCGAAGATCGCATGTGGCTCGCGGGCCGCAGGTTGCCGACCCCTGACCTAGCTGCATTGGTAGCCGGGTTATGTGAGATAGCACCCACTAAAAGTACTAAAATCCCCTCGGTGGGCGATCTTTGTACCAGACGGAAAACACCAGGATTTTATAGGAACGGTACCTTCCTAGCACGCTGCCTGGGACAACAGTCCCGGGAAATGCTCAGAGCATTTTCGCTCCTTTCCTTTACAACGACGCGGGCGCTCCGTTGTCTTCCCTGGACTCGTTTGAATGGGAGGTGTTAGGTCTAGCCTGGCCGTTAGTCAAAAATTTGTCGCCAAATACGTCAAAGTATTCTATCAGTCTCCAAGATCCAGCTTAGTTGTAATACTTCGCTTTGAAACACAATGAAAGTTCATAGTTATATATCAATTCCAGGTAATGCGATCTTCTGCGTCACTCTACCCAACAAGAAGAAGGAGCCCAAATCGCCCAAAAAGGTTGCGGTGGAAACATTCCAAAGCCAAACCCATGAGCCTGTATGAACTGGCTCCGTCCAGAACCAAAGGAAACTAGTCATATTGCTTTTTATGTAAGGAGGCTAAGGAAGATTGCCAAACTATGAATAAGTAACAAGATTGTGATTTATAGATTTTCAATCGAACTGAGAGGATGTGATAAATAAAAGTATTTATTGATAAAATACATGGAAACGTTTCAGTACACCTTACACTACACTACCTTCGAACTTGCCTCCACATGCTAACTGCTAGGGACTGGAATGTCTAGGATGGTAGGTCTTTGTTTCCTGTCATTTGTAGGCCTAGCACGGACTACGTAGACAAATTGTATCGTATTTTCACCGTTTTTACCCCGCAAGAAAAAGACAAACGTATCCATATTTTAAGCTTTTCGCGTCTACACGCGTATTAAAAACGATGGAAAATCAATTTGTCCCCGGCGCGTGCTGGGCCTGCTGGGTATATTCAAGGTTAGAGTGAATAAGTACCTTCTGGGTCTACGTGCTCCATCTTCGCCCACATCATCGCCTTTCATCACGTGAGTTAGTGGCCAAGCGTTGACGTAGTCTATATAATAATAATAATACAACTGACTAAACTTATAATGCTGGCTGTACGTGCACCACAGAAAAGAGAAGTAAATAGAACGGAAATGAGAAGGAAAATCTGTCGCCAGGTATTGTGACAGATATGTGATTGAACATTCTTATTTATTTCAACGCGTCGAACTCCGCGTAACATTTGCTAACACAGTTGCTATGGGTTTATATGGGTGCAAGTGGCTACAACAAATTTCTTACAAAAATGCCTTGACAGCCGTTCTAGATTAAACAAAAAAAAAAAACTGTGACGTGCATTGTTAAATCTCTCACCCAAGAGCCTAACGCCTGAGAGCCTCACTCCCCGAGAGCTATTTTGTAGGTATTTGTTGTCTATTGTGTGTTTTTCTGTCAGAAATATACGATGTCTATGGGTATTTATATGTCTCTCGGGTTGGTCGAAGTTCGAGGTGGAGCAAGCAAGTTGAGAAAAGAGCGCCTTTCCAACTCTTTTAAAGAAACTTTAATAAGTAAATTAAAATTTTAGGTTTTTTTTACTTCATTCCAATACACTTTTTATCCAATGGTTGCCTGGAAGAGATCGCTTTTAGCGATAAGGCCGCCACTTGTGGCACTAGCTCGTACGAAACGAACTATATGTACTACGTACATTAAACTTATTGTTCGTAAGTATTTTTTCTTTGTATTATTTTTTTCTGGTGTACCTACAGAATAAAGAGTTTCAATCTATCTATATGCTCTTTGAATTAAAAGTTTCCTACTAGAAAATTAACGAAAAATGCGCACGTTTTGTAGATACGTACCTATTTTGCATAAAGTATAAACCTGTCAGCTTTATTAATATGTGAGTAGGTACAATTTGTGTATAAATATACGAGTATACACAATTTTAATGTTTTTTTTTTTTACTGTATGTACATACCCACGTAATAAGTTGTTACGTCCTTGCCATTATCACACAGAACAGAATGATTCTGAAACTGGCCAATTGTAATAAAAAAAAAAAAACGGTCTTTCGAAAATGGAAATCTAGAAACTTTTTTAAGGTGGCGTCTCTCCGTAGGAGTATTATATTCTCTTGGGTGGCGTCATCGTTTTAAAATTGTGTGGCAGTATTACAATAATTCTTTTTTTCTCTTCTTTTCACTAAGGTTTGCTTGTAAGATGCGCTATATTCCCCTCTAATATGGTAATTGGATCAACGCGTCGAACTCCGCGTTACATTTGCTAACTGATTTCGAATGACTGACGTTTCGTTTAGGTATATGGGTGCAACTGGCTACAACAAATTTCGTACAAAAACGCCTTGTTCTAATTTAAATATACATATATTTTTCTGTGTTTGCTACCATATTACTCCGTCAAATTTAAATATATCAAATTGTAAATTTCTTTGTTTTGAATTTTACGATAGACACAGATAGAGACCAAGATGTGATTTTGACACATATTGGAAATTCAAACTCACTGATTTTATATCGTCAACAATGTGAAAATGTACAAACGAGAGAGCTGCAGACTGGGGCCTTAATTACAATCTAGCCTAATGTAAGGCTAATAAAAAATAAATTTTAACTCTAACTTTACGTAAAGATAATTCCCAATCGGTTTTATTAATTCTCAGTCAGTGATCCTTTATTTTCAAAACATTTGAAAACCTGTGAATGATATTGTTTTGGCCGGTAAGCGCGGCCTTAAACCCGACCTATAGATATTCTGTGCCAATAGAAATAACATAGTCATCTATAGGTAAGTATGTACATTACAACTGTAGGTACTTTGTTTTACAAAAGCAACGTGAATTTTATCAATCAATGCCATGTGGTTTGGTACACATCTACACTAATATTATAAAGAGGAAAGATTTGTACCTATTTTTGTATGTTTGTATGTTTGTAATGAATAGGCTCCGAAACTACTGAACCGATTTGAAAAATTCTTTCACTGTTGGGAAGCTACACTATCCCCGGGTGACATAGGCTATATTATATTTTGTAGCGAGGCCGAAGGCCGAGCTTACACTCGTGCGAAGCCGGGGCGGACGGCTAGTCATTTATATGTAGATGTACCTTTGTGTCTGTAGTCACAATGAAAAAGAAACGGACGGAGTCATGACGAAAACAACTTGTTGCAGTGCGCAGAAAGGATGCGCAGTAAACATAACCTCATTTTCCTGACTACCAAAATTTCTGGTGAAATTCATGTTTTTCAGTATCATTTCACAGAAATAAGCGCTGGAGTGAGTCGGGACTTGCAGACCGCCCTAAACAGCGGAAGTGGAAGGTTTTCACTTCCGTGAAACCTGGTGGAGGGCAGGAAAATTTCAGATTTGTGGGCGGCGGTACCAGGGGCACAGGACATCATAGAAGTTGATTTCACGCCATAGCTTGCTTCCATAGGTCATAGAGCGCATGCGTGAACCACGCGACGTCATTGCAATCTCTCCACCCATTTATTGATCTTTGCGGGTAGTCTGCGCGGAACGCAAAACTTAGTTATTTGGATACGGTATCTATAGATAAGTATTAACGTTATGTTTCAAGAATTTTTTTGGTGGTTGCTACAAATTAATCATCCAAATATACACAGTTGACGAATGTTTGGAAGAAATCTAAACATAGACGATCTCATTTAAAATAATTGAAATAATATTTATGAGAACATCATCATCATCAGCCAGAAGACGTCCACTGCTGAACATAGGCCTCCCTTAACCCTTCCCTTTAACCTCCACACTGAACGACATCCTGCCATCTGCATCCACTGGATGCCGCGACTCTCACAATGTCGTCGGTCCATCTAGTGGGAGGCCTACCTACGCTGCGTCTTCCGGTTCGCGGTCTCCACTCAAGAACCTTTCTTCCCCATCGGTTACCAGTACTTCGAGCGATGTGGCCTGCCCATTGCCACTTCAACTTGCAGATTTTATTAGCTATGTCGGTGACCCTGGTTCTTTGGCGAATATCTATGTTCCGAATTTTATCGCGTACCTAAAGAAACTCCGAGCATAGCTCTCTCCATTGCCCGTTGTGTGACTCTGAGTTTTCCCAAAAGACCAACAGTTAAGAACCACGTCTCAGTACCATATGTCATCACTGGCAACACACACTGGTCAAAGACCTTTGTCTTTAGGCACTGTGGTATCTTGGACGAGAAGATTTCACGCAATTTCCCGAACGCTGCCCATACGAGTTGGATTCTTCGGGCGACCTCTTTGCCTAAGTTGGACTTACCTAACTGAACAATCTGTCCAAGATAGGTGTAATGATCAACAACTTCGAGAGTATCGTTCCCAACATTGACCGGCACGGGTACAACATGGACATTGTACATGATTTTTGTCTTATCCATGTTCATTGTAAGACCCACCTGTTGGGAAAGGCTACTGAGGTCGCTGAGCATTATATTGAGGTCCTCCAGCGACTCTGCCATGATAACTATATCATCGGCAAAACGAAGGTGAGTGATGTATTCGCCATTAATGTTGTTGATGCCCAATCCGTTCCAGTCCAAAAGCTTGAAAACGTCCTCCAATGCGTTCGTGAACAGTTTTGGAGAGATAACATCTCCCTGTCTCATGCCTTTCTGCAATTGGATTGGCTCCGTGCCCTTTTGCCTAAATAGACCTTTCCGCGCAACCCTTCATAAACGTGGTAAAAACAAAAAGGTTCTGAATATCTAGACAAATCTTATTCACTATTCAATGTAAAGGAATTTATTTACAGTTCGGGCAACATGATATCCTGGTATTTCGGATGTCAGGAAAACGTGCCTGAAAAGGCTTCAAACGGTATCTCGAGTGGAAAATGAAAACCATTTGCCACTTGAGTTATGATGCTTCCATTTGTCCAATCATTGAGGGGTTAGTCCCTGACTATAACTCCTCTGTCGCTAAAACTTATTACGAAAGAACTCTTTAGTAACTTTAGGATTTCTCCCACAAATAAACTTCATGAGCAAATGAAAATTCTCATAATAATTTTCCGTTACAAACTGGTAAGTAAGCAGTAAGAAATAGGTATAAATTTAAAAACTGACTTTATAACTAGTACGTGCTCAAGCACGATTCGTATTGGTGGCAAAAACTACCAAGCCAACATCAATGAAACACCTATGTGGTACCATCCTTCAGAGCTTCGTCTACATAATAAAAAAAGAATCGCGTTAATTGGCCGAGTAATCATTTTTCTTAAAGCAGAGTTCGTTGATAATTTAATTCAAAAGTACGTTAGATGCAGTCATCAAACAGAGTTCATCATCATGTGAATGTCGAGGCCATCCATCTTCTCGACCACATAAACATTGTTAGAAGATTAAAAGAACAAATCCGTTTGGAGTTCGTGTAGTAAAAAACAAGTAAGGGGCGCCCTTTACCAGCGCTCTTTGACAAAGAGGGAAAAAATCATCTTATACTTACTAAATCGTTGGTTGATTAATTCGTAGGAGACAGGCAATTGCCAAAAAACTGTAGTGGGTAATCAATCTTTGTGCCAGTAGGTACCTACCTAATAAGAACGAAACCCTACTTCAAGGATTATCACGTAAGTGACTGGAGTCCGGAAGCCCCAAGCTCGGAAAACGAGAATTTGAGGAAGTAAAGAGATAGATAATGCAATTTAACCCCTATAACTGCGGTCACAAGACTCAAAATCCAGGGCAGTTTCATTTAACAGTATATTACCCATCCACGCTTGAAATAGTTCCCGTGGCCTATAATTCCCATCGGATGGAATCGGCACGATCCCAAACCTCGTCTTAAGATCCGCCATTTTACCCATTACCACTAGGAGAGCAGAAAGCTGAAGGAGGTCATCGATTTTCCGAGCGCGCGGGAGAAAAAGACAAATATATAGGTCTATGAGTTTTCTTTCACCCTCGGAGCAACTCTTCGCCGCGCTCATTTAACAACCCTCAAAGATGCGCGCGCATCCTACCCATTTTTGTGACGGGGACATATACCGTTACATACGCGTTAAAAACCGCTTCGTAGGTATAAGATAAAGATGCCTAATAGCCCTTTTTAAACAATTAAACTACCAGAAGAGAACCAGAACAGCTGGGTCAATGAGGATTAGTAACGTTTTTAGTGGAGAATGCAGATTTATAGAGCTAAGAAATTCTTAACATACAGTGCAAAAAATATTGTTCTACGAACTATCAAATTACTAGCGAAGTTTAGCGACAGGAACGGCATAATGTTTATTACTTAATAGCTTCGTAAGTAATGGTCTGATTTGGATAATTCAAAAAGATATATTATTCTTATGTCATGAAGAATAAAGTGAGTACTAGTTCTATTGAATTTGCTATTACTTTACTGTTCCTTAATATTTGTATTTCGAATTTGAAACTATATGGAATTCGATAGTAGGTACCTACGTATTTTACGCAAATATTCATACTTAGGCCACTATGGGGCTAGTACGAGAACTTGCGAAAAAGTATTCGTTCCGTAAACGATAGCAAAGGTATGAAAAATTCAGTTTCCCTTTACGTCCGATAGAGGCGCTGTTCAATTTTTCATACATTTTGCTATCGTTTACGGAACGAATACTTACTTTTTCGCAAGTGCTCGTACTAGGGCCACAGAATAGATCTCTAAGGACAGAATAATAGAATGATATACACGCACACATCATGACATCACAGCGTAGTATTATTAATATATACAACCCTCGAATCAAACACATTTTATGTATAGGTAATTTATGACATGGGTATCTGTCTATGCCTCCGTAGCTCCCAAAGGGGTGAACTGATTTTGATTTAGGTAGTATTTTTGTTTTGTTTGGAAGGCGACTTGATTGAGAGTGTTCTTATCTATCAACACCAGCTATTAAACGTCCACTGACTGCTGTACAAAGGCCTTCCCTCATAGAGAGGGCGTTCTAAGCTATGATTCAACAAAATTTGTTCAGTTTCAGTTTGAAGATCGTCGGTGCTTTTGTAATGGGTAAAAAATAAATAACCTTTGTTTTACAATGGCTAAATACACAAACCGCGCCGAGTAACAAAAAAAGTCAAGTTGTTAATTTTTTCATGACCATGGATACAAAGTCCTTCAAGGTATTATTCAACAAGTTTATATAATCTTAAATAGCATCAAACAAGCCATAGTCAAGTAAGTCACGGTCAAGTCAAACTCATACCCCAGTAAAGTGATGTATGGAGCTACTACGGAGTTTTGGAAACAACATGAAATGACATATTTCACCTCGTTATATCAATTTCCACACTTGACCACGTTGATGAGCACTTAGTAAATAATAATACACCTTATTAACACTTGAAAATACACCATTTTAGGAAAATATTATAACGAGCCGACATAAGATAAGATAACAAACCTATTTTACCATTGAGATAATATAATCTTAGCTCATTAATACTTACCAAAATTATTCATTCATATCTTTTAATTTATGGAGAAGATGACAATAATTAAATTTTCTCAGATTTTACATTATCAAAATCATTAACGTTATCAATTTAATCTTGGCGATGTCGCAGGGGACACTAACATCAGCACCGACGTTGCCTTCTTCCGTAAAGGAACCAAACTGCACCATTGTTCAAACCTGCACTCCTCAAAAATTCTTTAATGCTCTACTATCTTCCACCGCGCCTACGTATACAAAAATACGGTGGAGGGGCGTGCACATTTAGAATGAAATATCTCTACTTAATATGGTAAGCAGAATTGGACAATTTCGAGAATATTATTTACATTATTTCCACAAAAATTTGTAATGGGGCCATTGCTAGCAACACTATCTACTGTTTCTCTACGTCTGTCTGTCAAAGTCAGATTTGCTTAATTTGTTGTCATTCGTATTTTTGTAAAACGGCCAGCGATATGTCCGAATCTGCCGGTGATATTTCAAAACCACGAGTATTGGTTTTAGGAGGTAATATAGTGCTTTCTCATCAACAAAATTCTCTATCGTTTACCTAAAATACTATACTTTCATCAGTAACAGTGTCTGTAACCATGTGATAGTTTTTTTCCGTAACGGTCTATCGAAGGTGTTAGTCATCATTCGATTAAAGTTCTCGGTTGTTCTTGATTGTGTGGTGGTATGTCTCAGGGTGCGGTTTCATCGGCCGGAACTTGGTCGAGTACCTGATCACCAATGATTTGGTGAGCGGACTGCGGGTGGTAGACAAAACACCGCCGCAGCTAGCTTTCCTCAACCCCGCTCACTCTAAGGTTTTCGAAGACCCCCGCGTTGAGTACAAGAGCGCTAACCTCATTAATCAGGGTAAGTAACCTTTTCTGCATAGTAATTAAGTTAACTACGAACCAATTAGACTGTATACCATTATTTGATGGTTTGATGGATAACAAAAAAAAATTACAACTCAATGAAATACATGTCTTCTATTTAAGTAGGTAAAATACAGACCACATCGCGTTGACCGTACCATTAACTAGCCTAGCCTCCATTACAATATCTAAGAATAATTAAACACAGTAAAATAGCATCAGGAAACAAGGCTTGTGGAACTTGACTTTAATGAGGTAGAATAAAACCTCAATCCTTACCATGTAACACACCCGTGGAGATCTTTAACCCCCTTATTGATAAACGTGTAGTATTCGAATAGTTATACCATGTTTTTTTTTATTAATAAACATGGAGTATGAGTCTTGAAATAGTTCATGTATTGTCTTTTTTTCTCTTTCTAAAGCTGAACTCAAAAATGACAAGACGGAGTAACTATTGAAGGCTACTCTATGTTTATTTATAGGGTTAAATATGTTAAAACCAGCATTAACAAAAAAAAAACTTACTAGCAGGTAACTAATTTAAACTCTGTCCATTTATTTGATCTGATAACTAAAAGCTGAATAAAACCCACAAATTTAGATCACTTTTGCTAAGGTTTTAAAAGTAACTATAGCAGGTTGTACTTCAGTGAAATATTAAAAGAAAATGTTTTAGTCAACTTTTTACAATGTTAAGTAGGGTGAATCGGCCCATTCACCGATCACCTCCTGCTCTCGATCACTTTTGAAAAAACTTCCAAAAATAGCCGTATTAATGCAAAGTAAGCGTTAATTTTGCTTGAAAATGCTTGCATTGCCTATCCCTTTTTTTTGGATCACCTATTTCACCAACCAAATACGTTAGTTTTCGATCAGTAAGCCGATGACTACGAGCTAGTGTGCGTGCGCGGATTTTGAAGCAAAAACTTACGAAAAAAATAGTGAGAGACAATCATCGAATCGTAAGTAAAACATGTTTTAGTACAGTTTACGCATTGATGTTGTGTTTGTAGTATAAAAATATAATCATAATATCTTCTAATCTAACATTTAACGGAGAGAAATGATTAATTCATTAAAATATAAGGTGATCGCCATGGGCGGTGTAAAACTAAGGAACTTTCTTTTCACGATCACCTGATCGTAAACGGGTGGTTTTGGTCAAATCTTTGTTGAGCTTTTCTAGTATATTGCATGTTGTTGGCGGGAACATTATCATTTGTTTAGATCTTTAATAACGTGTTTTATTTATGTGTCAGTTGGCGATCAGCCTAATATGAACAATTACCAGTAATGTAAAAGCGTTTTAGTGATAAAAATTAAGGTGATCGGCAAACAGCCTGTTGTCGATTTTTACTTCTTTTCCATACAAAAGCATCAGTTTTATGTGATCGTTTACTGACTAGTTAGCGATCATGTAAAAAAATTGTCCGTCGATTTTAATTTAGGTGATCGAGAATTGAATATTTTACGACCACGATGAGATGTGGTAAGCAAAGTATGATCGTAAACCAACTCGTTCACGTAACATTAAAAAAAGTGTTCGCAAAGAATTCGTCTATTGGAAAAAGCTAAATGACGAAGCTGAAGATCGAGGATGGCAGTACCATTTCGTCAAAGCCGGAGATTCTGAGAGAGCTCGAGAGGTTTTACGGACAGTTGGACACCTCGACACGACAGCCTATTGTCAGTACAGCTCAGGACAAGAAAGCTAAACTGACCCGACAGCGACATTACACTGAGGACATCCCAGATATCAGCTTGTGCGAGATTAGAATGGCTCTGAAACAGCTTAACAACAAGGCGCCGGGTGAGGACGGAACCACGACAGAACTACTGAGAGCAGGTGGAAAACCAGTACTTTTAGTCCTCTAGAAGTTGTTTAATTCCGTCATACTCGAAGGTACTACGCCTGAAGCATGGCACAAGAGTGTGGTGCTGCTCTTCTTCAAAAAAGGTGACAACACCTTATTGAATAATTATAGACCTATCTCACTCCTGGGCCATGTGTACAAGTTGTTCTCCAGGATCATTACGAACCGTCTCGAAAAAGGTTTGATGACTTCCAGCCTCCCGAACAAGCCGGTTTCCGTATAGGCTGGAGCACCATAGACCACATACACACGCTCCGCCAGATTATACAGAAGACTAAGGAGTATAATCGGCCATTATGTCTAGCGTTTGTGGACTATGAAAAAACCTTCGATTCAATCGTGACCTGGGCAGTATTGCAGTCCCTCCAGCGTTGTCATATCGACTATAGGTATATCGAAATACTGAAGTGTTTGTATAGAAACGCCACCATGTCGATCTGATTACAGGACGAGAGCACGGAACCAATCCAATTGCAGAAAGGCATGAGACAGTGAGATGTTATCTCTCCAAAACTGTTCACGAACGCATTGGAGGACGTTTCCAAGCTTTTGGACTGGAACGGATTGGGCATCAACATTAATGGCGAATACATCACTCACCTTCGTTTTGCTGATGGCAGAGTCGCTGGAGGACCTCAATACGATGCTCAGCGACCTCGGTAGCCTTTCTCAACAGGTGGGTCCTAAAATGAACATAGATAAGACAAAAATCACGTCCAATGTCCATGTTGTACCCATACCGGTAGTTGTTGGGAACGATACTCTCGAATTTGTTGACCATTACACCTATCTTGGACAGATTGTTCAGTTAGGAAAGCCCAACTTAGGCAAAGAGGTTGCCGAAGGATCCAACTCGGATGGGCAGCGTTCGGGAAATTGCGTGAAATCTTCTTGTCCAAGATACCACAGTGCCTAAAGACAAGGGTCTTTAACCAATGTGTGTTGCCAGTGATGACATATGGTACTGAGACGTGGTCCTTAACTGTTGGCTTTTTGGAGAAACTCGGAGAGTCACACAACGGGCAATGGAGAGACCTATGCTTGGAGTTTCTTTGCGCGATAGAACCAGAAACGTGGATATTCGAGAAAGAACCAGAGTCATCGACATAGCTATTAAAATCTGCAAGTTGAAGTGGCAATGGGCAGGCCACATCGCTCGAGGAACCGATAACCGATGGGGAAGAAAGGTTCTTGAGTGGAGACCACGAACCGGAACACGCAGCGTAAGTAGGCCTTCCACTAGATGGACCGACGACATCGTGAGAGTCGCGGGCATCCAGTGGATGCAGATGGCAGGTTATCGTTCAGTGTGGAGGTTAAAGGGGGAGGCCTATGTGCAGCAGTGGACGTCTTGTGGCTGATGATGAACAAAATACAGACACAAACATTACAACAGCAAAAAAATTAACAACAACTTAACATACCAGAACATAACATAATAATTTGATTTTAATGAATATTAGAATTATTATAGTAGCTTAGTCCTATCTCTATACTTGGTTGTTTTTTTTTTTTTGATGAATAAAGTACTTCAACACTATTTCGACTTTAATTTCATAGCATAAAGTTTTTTTTCAGTGGTTTTCAATGATCGTAAACTGGCAAAAACTTGTGAACGTAAAATGACGTAAGGTGATCGTGAACTAAAAAAAACGTACTTTTCGATAATTCATGATTAAATAGCATAAGATACATAAAGACACTGAAAAAAATACGCTTATTAGATTAATTGAAGGTTTTTTTATCTGTGTAAGCCGCTGCCTACTCTACAATGCGTTGATTTTATAACTTACGTTACTTTAAAGGCGACATATTGACTAACTGATCGTAAACCGGCCGATTCACCCTATTGCAGTTGTCAAGCAAATAAATACTTACAAAAACTTGAATATAACATTGTTAAATAAATGCTTGGACCGAGTATAGGAGGCTAGTATTTACTAGGAAATACATATTTGTTTTCGAAGAATACGCCTACTGGTGGTGAAAAATATCCATAAAAGTGTCATTGTCCTTTACTTGCAATGCAATTGCGGTTGATAATTTTATCTAAATGGATGATTCATTTCCTTTTATTGTACCTACATGACTGTAGCCAACTCAATTATTGTTAACAGTTCTTATATCTCACAAGGTGGGTTCCCTTATCAAACAACAACCAAAGAGTAGTTTCTCAATTCAACTGGTTTTTTTTTGTATGTACCTACACACAAACACATTAGAGATGAAACGGACATCTGGTAACTATCTGGTATCTGGGCTATCTGGAATAAATTTACGATTCAGCCAGATACCGGATAGTAAGCAAGGTCAGAAACGAATAAAAAAAAAATTGGTAGGTACTTTATTTATTGCACGTAACAATTACAATCACCATGTTTTAATTTTACAACACAAATACTTTTTTAATATTCTCAAACTATAATAGAACGTTTTTACCCATACCTATTTATGTTTGCATGATTAATTGTCTCTACTCTGCAGCGTTGAATCTGAACTGACTGACTGACTTGGGGCCAAGTAAAAAAATATTCGTCCACCCAATTTTCTCGGCCTAGTATAATTTTGCTGTCTTGCTCATCTAATCGGTAAGTATGTCAAATAAAAAAGTTTGAGTCAGAGTTATTAAAAAGAATAAGGGTCGGCAATGTACTGGTGATGCTTCTGGTGTTACAGGTATCCATAGGTAACCAATACCTGTCATATGACTGATGTGTTTTTTAAAATACTAAATAAGACAACGGTGCAGGGCCGAGGATCGAACTGGGTACTGTCAGATTGTAGAGCATGTGCTGTACTACCCTGTCACCATAGTTCACATTACTCTTTCACTTTATATATATATATATACTAGCCGCCCGCCCCGGCTTCGCATTGCATTGCATTGCATGGATCGTAATGCGTAATATTAAGTTTGTTATATAAGCAATTAATTAGCACTGCTCTTAATTCCAACTTATTAAGTCGAAAAGATATTTTCTTGTTGCGTTATGTATAATAGGCTGTTTGTATTAAAATAACAGTGAGATGGAGTGTTGGCTTCATTTGTCAACTGGGCCCACAGGCCCTGCCATACTCCATACTCAGCCTGTGGGCATGCCACATTGCGATTGATTAAAAACACACACTCTGGACTACCCACCTGATGTTAAAACGGATATTCATTCTAGGCACAAATTGGATAGAATGATTGTGCTTACCTGCTATCACCCATATCAACCTATCTGCACGCCATGATTTTACCCATTATCCTAGAGGAAGCATGTATATATTTTTGCAGTATAAAAGTAGCTAATCTAGGTTAATCCAGGGGATTTTATTCTTTAATTAAAATAAAGGCTACAGACAGTTATATAGTCTTTTAGTGAATAATGTGGGTGGTTGGCAAGAAAGAAAAACAAATATTGTATTACTCCTTTCACAACCTTACCCCGGTAAATATCCCTTTAATAATCATACAACTAGACAACCCTGAAAGTTTAAAACAAAATAAAAGCTGTTTAATATTTCCTTTAATTTACTTCCCCCTATGTGACTCATTGGGAATAACATAAAATTTTGTTTCCATCTAGTAACACAGAGTTATTAGAGAATTTTCAAACAAAAAAAGTTGAGTAACAATATGACAGTTGAGGGTATTACTAGTTGGGAACAAATGGTGAAAAGTAGGCCAATTCCTTTAATTATAACTACAATACTAAGAACCATCTATATAATATATATATATATATATATATATATATATATATATATAAGAGCCGTAACAGACACGTCAACATAGCGAATGTCAACCACCTCAACCAACAAGAGAAAAATTATATTCACTCTTTCTCTCCCATTGGTCAGACGGCAGTCTGCAGCCAAGTTCGATACGTCTGTTACGGCTATTAAAATAAACCCCTATTTCTCTTTGTCACACTATAACTCATAATGAAATAAAATTAATCCAATCACTGTCATTCATACAGCAAATAATGCTGAATACAGACAGGGCAAGGAGCCATCCAGGCCATTGTTTTGTTATCGCGCGCTGAATACCAAACAATTAACAATAACGCAGAAGTTTCCTCAACGGGTTCATGTGACACACTAATGAAGGCATGAGTCGTGGAAATTATGCTAATTAATGTGTTTTGTTGATAATAATGAGAGTTTAACAGCATTAACGTTGTACATACATTAAAGAAAAAACAACAAAAGTAATAACTACTTAGTACAAGTAGTTGCATTATCAGGGGCCTTTCGGCTACCTCGTAACGCGGGCTCGAATCAGCGCAGAACGTGGACCTTAACGCGCCGAGATACGCACAACCAGAATCGCTTAAAACAGGTGGCCGTAAGGTCCCTGGCCTTATTTATTTAAAGTCGCCATTAAGCTCCAAATTCCACCAAAATAGGTCAAATGTTAACACCACCTCCATTTGATTTTGGTCCAAATTTGTAATTTTTATGAAGTCGGTTTTTTGTATTGATTAGCTTAGTGGTAGGTACTATGATTGTACCTACAAACTTATGATTTTATTGGGGTTTTTTCTATGACATGTAGCCAATTTGTTATCAATAAAATACTATATATCTTCCAGCATCATGCGCCACCGCCCTAGATCCCGGCGACGGCGCCCCATGGTCGCTGATAGCGAACTGCGCGGGCGAAACCCGTGTAGGACAGACGGAGGCGGTGTACGCTGAAGGCATACTGACTCTCAGCACGAACGTGGCCAACCAGTGCGCCAAGCAACGCGTACCGAGACTTGTAGAGCTCTCTAGTGGCCAAGTGTATAGCACTGACAAGGTAAGTGTATAGTGACATGACATGAACATATCCTATTAAAGGATAATGATATAAAAGACTCAGCCCAACTGGTCTGAGTCTGATTAGGTGTGATGGAATAGTTATTTAGACTATTCCATTCTCAACATAAGGTTGCCTGGAAGAGATCGCTTATAGCGATAAGGCTGCCAATTGTTTCACTAGTTTTAAGCAGTTTATGTCATTGTACCCATGTTATTTTTGGTGTAAATAATAAAGAGTTATCTATCTATCTAATCATCCATTCTTGATAGTGCGAGGTAAAAGTATGTATCATGAGGACGGACATAGGCTATTTTTTCATGAAAAAATCACGGTCGAAGTCGCGGTTACAGCTAGTAAACTATATAGTATACTATAACTATATAGTAAACTATAAAATCGACCAATACAAGAAGAGAATACATAATAGGAACCTTCAATGTCCAATGCCTGCCACAAACTGAAAAAAAGTCCTTAATTATTACTACAATAAAATCAATAGACAAAGACATAATATGAGGCATGGTTATTACCAATATGATTTAATACATAATAGCTAATTTTAATAAAATTAACTTTGTTTGATCTTATATCGTATCTTTGATTTGATTGATCTGAAACTATGAACTATTTCCATGTAAAAAGCTTAGCTCCACAAAAATTTTGATTATATTAGTTTCTTAACAGCTCTCTCAGAATTGTAAAATACCCATAAAATTGCCCCTCAGCCTCACAAAGAAGACGGTCCGATCGAGCCGTGGACGGTCGAAGGGCGAATGAAGAGCAAGGTCGAGCAAGAGCTGAAGAACTTGAAGTCAGAGCTCAACTACACCATCATCAGGCCTGCTATTGTGTATGGGATTGGAGATAGGAGGAGTTTGAGTATGCTGCCTTACATCTATTCATAATTATAATTATCAATATAAAAAACCAACTTCAATCAAACGTCAGAACTGTACCAAATTGAAATAGGACTACACGGGAAGCAACATCTTTCAAATAAAAAAAGAATCATCAAAATCGGTTCACCCAGGGTAAGGCGAAAGTTCTGAGGTAACAAACATAAAAAAGAATAAAAAAATACAGTCGAATTGAGAACCTCCTCCTTTTTGGAAGTCGGTTAAATAATAATGTCACACCTAAAATAAAAATAAAATACTTTTAAATTAATATATACGCAATTTCGTTTACTTGGATGACAAATTTTTTGCAGTTATTTTGAACTTCTATAATTGTTTTCGATGAAATTGAACCAATCTGAAAGTATATCCTTTCAGATAAAAATCGGTATATAATATATTAACTGATTTTTACTCTTCAAGGTAACTTGAAGACTAGAAAGTGGACTGGAATAATTAGACTAGTGGTTTAAACCACATAACTGCTGCGGCAGAACTTATCTTTATAAGGGTCCATCTGAAAACCGGCGCTGATAGTTTTGGACTTTCAGCATTAATGCCGAGATGGACCCATTCGACAATAATTTGTGTTCTTTAGATATAAGGTGTTTTATTTAATGTCGAATAAATTGATTTTCTTTATTTTTTTAATTCTTATCAATATTAAAAACTGTGCAGCGCCTCGCCTCCTCTACGGCGGCATCTACAAACACCTCGGTGAAACCATGAAGTTGCTCTGGACGGCGGATCTCAAGATGAACACGGTGCACGTGCGAGACTTGGTGCGAGCCATCTGGACGCTTGGCACCAAGCCCGAAGCCAACCACCAGGTGATATTAAGGGCTACATTAGATATAAACCACTAAAATACCATATGCTCTTCGTCGCAAGTTCTATGAAGAAGCCTTACGGCTTACTAATCTGGAAGAAAGACGGTCGCGCGGTGACCTGATTGAAACCTTTAAAATTCTTAATGGGTTCTACAACCTTCCTGACATACACGGCATCTACTCACTAAAAGATTACAGAAGAGAAAGCAAACGTCACAAATCCCTACTGTGGCCTGCGCCGTCACAAACCACCACTGCACACCACATCCTCAACAACAGAGTCGTTTCAACTGGAACAGGTTGCCCGAGGATGTGGTCGCATAGAAATACATAAATGCGCTTAAAAACAAACTGGACCGATGGATAAGAATGTAGAATATAATCTTACCAGATAAATATAAATTTTGACACTGTGTGATATAAATGTAGGCACATCAGCTTATGCTGCTCGCCTATAATAAATAAATAATTATCAATGTAAAAAACCGACTTCATAAAAATGTCACAACTGTACCCTTAGTACAAGATTTGATAGTTTTAGAAAACTTTTTTCGTTTTCGTTTTGATGCATACATTGCTGGGCTGAAAGCTATTCGAAACTATTTTTCGTATTTGAGTGAAGCTACCTATACTGCCGATTACTACCGATTTTAGTTCATCCGCGTTTCCGCTAGAGGCGCTTTTCTAAAATGTATAAGACAATACGGAAACGAAAAAAGTTTTCGAAAACTGTCAAATCTTGTACTAAGGGTACTGGACCAATATAAAATGGGACCAAATGGGAAGCACTAGCTTTCAAATAAAAAAAGAATAATCAAAATCGGTTCACCCAGTCAAATCGGTCAAGTTCGGCGGTAAGAAACATAAAAAAAGAATTAGAACCTCCTTTTTGGAAGTCAGTATAAAAATACAGATCCACTTATCACAGAAATTGACAATTTGTTAGAATCAGAATGCCAGAAATGTAGGTTTCATTGTTTTTTTCGTCAAAAAATTTGAGTGGGCTTTTAATATTAAAATAATATAATAAATCTTATATTTTAATGTTCTACAGACATACAACTTGGTGGACACTGCCAACTCCACGCAAGGAAGCTTGGCCGAGATGGTGGCGCAGATATTTAATATTAATCATGATTATTATGGTACCGCAATATCTACTATTGCTAAGGTAAGTCCGAAACAACCAAGTTATTATTCTTTTTTTTTTATTGTGTACAGGCTCGCGCTGGGCCGCCAACTCGCCTGATGTTAAGTGATGATGCGGCCTACGATGGATCACGCTTGCCTAGAAGAAACCGATTCACTCTCGACTTCTTTCTTATTCTTCTTCTTTCGAGTCGTTGTTTCGTAAAATAGGGTAGATGGCTGATGTTTATATCGTTGAAACCAATAGCTTTGATGAAGAATTTAAGTAAATATATGTTTATTGAAAAAAATATTTAAATCGTTATTAATGTTCTGATATATAAGCGTATAGTGGATTGGTACTATTGATATAGAAGGAGAGGTTTAAGCTACCGACAATGGAAGAAAATAGCAGAGTCCAAAAGAAATTATAAATTTAATGCAAAGAAAAATCTTAGACAAATCTTAGAAAACGCGAATGACAATTCTATTTGAAAATCGGTGTTCTTTTATTTTTTTCTTTTCGCGCCCCAGCGCCACACGTCGTGGAAAATTTGAATGAAATTCACGAAGGTTGGCGCAAGGAGTACGAGTACGCCACAAGCTTTTAAAGTTTTTGATAGAGACAAGTCTGTCCCTTTTCCATAAAACAAAAAATAACGTCACGTCTCTGTGCGCCATACTTGTCAGAATATAATTTATATGGCGTACAGAGAAGTGACGTACCTATTTGGTGTTTCGCTCTCTCTGTCTAGCATGCTTATTTTTGATCAGATTTTCATTTTGTTTTCATTAATCAGCTATATTTATGGGCTACATTTTAATAGGATAATCGTTAAGAGTCGTCTAGCCTATTTATTAATTTGTTTTTATTAATTTTTGTACCAAAATATGCCCACCCCAATGGCACTCCGTGGCTTCATTCAAGTCGTCTAGTGTGCAGGTTGTAGAGGACACTGCACACTCCATCAAGTGTGACATTGTTTGAGGGTTCACACAAAGACATTCGGTATCAGAGCCCTTTATATAACCAAGTTATTTGCCTGGTCTACAAGGTCCATACATTTTGACGAGAGTGAATGGCCGTTTTCTAAGGAACAGCTGATATTTAGATTTCAGGGTTGGTCCCGTAGTAAAAGTTGTTCGTAATGATGGGTTACTACTACCCATCATTATAAAAAAAAACACAACTGAATTGAGAACCCCTCCTTTTTTTAAGTCTGTTAAAAATTACCCCAAACTATTCATATATACTTTTACGTGAATGTCAAACCAATGTTTCAAAAAAGTAGTACACAAGTCTTGGCGACTGAGCACTTAGATATGGAATCACTTGTGTTGCTAGTCGCTGCACTAATATACTATGTACCTACATAATATTATATTATTTTTTCTTTAGATAATTTTTTATCATGAAACAAAATTTCTATATGCAAAAAGAGATAGTGGCCCATGAGGGGATCGAACCCGCGACCTTCGCGTTATTAGCACGACGCTCTAACCAACTGAGCTAATGGGCCGTTGGAGACACGCTCCAAACTCTCCTACCATTTACAAGCGGCAATTTGACAAGCCATTCTAATTCTATGTGAGGGTGAATTGACCTGCAAATATCCGATTTCACTAAACATGTGGTGTTACAAACTAATCAAACCTAACCTTTTTTATGTTTGGAACTGATAGCCGTAACAAAAGTGTCAAACTTGCCTGACGAACCGGCGTCTGACCAACGGGAGAGAAAGAGAAAAAATTCCGTTTCTCTCCCGTTGGTCAGACGGCGGTTCGTCAGCCAAGTTGACGTGTCTGTTACGGCACTAAGACAAAATTTATATTTAAAAAAAACATGTGAAAACCCATATCAGCGAGACTGTAGATAATTAATAAAAAACACAATAATTCAAGTATGTCATCAGAAATAAAATGTCGTTAAGAATATAATATTAAGGTGTTTATATCTATCTAAGTATGTATTTAAAAATATATATGTATGTATATCAGTCTCTGGCAGCCATATTACAAGCTTTGCTTAGTTTGGGGTCAGATGACCATGTGTGCAATAATGTCCCAGATATTTATTTATTTATATTCTGGGTTATGCGGAAAGGGTGTACTAAGCCTAAAGGGTTCCTAGTACCCTTCATATTAGACAACTTTTACTGTGAAAGCATCTCTGAAATCGTGGTAACAATATCAGCTGTTCCATAGAAAACGGACAGTGAAACTCAACAAAATGTATGAAACTGCAGATTTTTTCGCGATTCCAGGATTGGTCCAACGGTATAAATGTTGTTCAAAATGATGGGTATTAGGTACCCCTTTGGGCTTAGCACACCCTTTCCGCGTAACCCAATATAAAATAAAATTTATTTATTGTTTCAGCATACAACGCCATTTACATTAGTCAAGTAAAATATAAAAATGATCAAAAATAAAACAATGCTAAAAGTAATCAATAAATTAATGATTGTTTTTAATTAACTGTAATTTAATTAATTAATAACAAATGTCAACACAAAATAAAATCAACACTGTGTCGTGGCTGCATGAAGGAGAAAGAAACTGTAGAGCATGTGCTGTGGCATTGTGAAGCCACAGAGGAAACTAGAATCGCTACCGGGTTGCATGAGGCTTCGCTACCTTCATCATCCACGCTACCACATCAGCTTGACTGCTTTTCATCGTCAATACGCACAATTCCATCTACGCCACTGGAGCAACTATGCCAGCGCCCCAGAGTCTCACTCCGATATTTCAAGGAGTTGGGTTGGCTCGGGTAGGTTCTGGTAGGGGGAAATGCACAATACACCCCAAGCGGGACGTCAGTGCAGGACTTATCGCCCCCATCTCGAATAAGAATAAGAAAATAAAATCAACTTAGTCTATAAAAAATAAGATAAAAACATAGCATGTACATTAAAATAAAATTCAAGTTAAGTCAAAATTAATATAAAAGTATTACGTAAAAAATATGCTATAAAGCTTAGTTGTTTGTGCATATTCGTTCCAGCAAGACATAGCATCGGTAGCGGAAGAAGCGAACGACAAGCACCTGACAGCGTGGGCTGAGATCTGTCGCAAGTATTCCCTGGGCCACACCCCGCTGGAGCCCAGCGCGGGGGTGGAACTGCTGCTGAACAAGCAGCTCTGTCTGGACGGCAGTAAGGCACAGGATCTGGTGCCGCTCGATGTGCCTAAACCTACAGTCGACAAGTTCAGAGAGGTGAGTTCCACCGCTCTACCTTTTGAACTCTATAGTTTATAGTTTCATAAAACCACATACTTTACTCTTTGATATTCTTGAGTTTTAGTTTTATGGTACCTGAAAGGTAAAGGAAATAATTAGGTAAAGTTATATGATTATTTACGGGATATTTACCGTGGTAAGGTTGTGGAAGGAGCTCCTTCCATAACCTTACTACGGTAAATATCCCGTAAATAATCATATAACTTTAGTGAACAACCGTGATAGTTTAAAACAATAATTAGGTAATTAAAAAAAAACAACTAAAAACACGCTTTAATGGGACATACTATTTAAAATATTGCATTGTCATCGGTCCTTGATAAGTGTGCATAATTGCAATTTAATTCGACGTTTTCGTCCAGACTTTGGGCCCTTGGGGACCGGGAGGTCACTTCAGTTTCAAAAAACTTTCCGAGTGCTGGTTAATGCGATGCGTGACCAGAATGCTGGCGTGTTTCTGGCTCAACGCATCTGCATTGCCATTCAGCGTGGTAATGGCGCTAGCATGCTGGGTAAGCTGCTAACTGATAGTGGACTTGACGACATGTTTAGATACATTTGGAATGTTTCTAAACCTTGAACGGTCTACGGGCAGTCTAACTGTTTTTGTAGTGTTAGCTTGTATTTTGTTCAGTTAATAAAGACACTTGCCGCTTTTAAATTAGTTTATTGAAAATATAAGTAATATAAGGTTACCAATAATTAATGTAAAGAATAATCATCGATTAACACAAACTGATTATTTACGATAATTACACGGCCTAGCTACAAGGACAAAAAACTTTGAAATTTATATTTTCCGTTCACCGTTCCGTAAAATAACACACATATGACATATGGTACTGAGACGTAGTCCTTAACTTTTGTTTTGTTTGTTTCTAGGTGCTCGAGGACTATGCTTCCATGAATCTCTTCCCGAAGGAGCTGCTTCTATGACTGCTTCCTACATTACCCCACTAACGAGTCATTTACACCATTACACATTCACCCAGTCAAGGGAGCAATACCGCTTTAATTGACTTTAAAAAAAAGGAGGTTCTCTATTTGTTCCATATTTTTTAATTTTTTGCCTATCACTCCGGTTTTTGTGAAACGATTTAGGTTTTATTAATGTTGAAATAGGTCTGGAGGTGGTCCTATATAAATTTCATTCATTTTAGCTTAGAAGCCAGCGTCAGTAATAATAGGAATACATAACTTCTTTTTCGAGATGGGGGGATAAGTACCACAACCTTAAAAACTTTCTTATTTTAAACTTGCATTGAATTTTGTCTCTTTTTCGAGATGGGGGATAAGTACTACCTACCACAAACTTAAAAACTTTCTTATTTTAATCTTACATTGAATTTTGTCTCTTTTTCGAGATGGGGGATAAGTACTTCCTACCACAAACTTAAAAACTTTCTTATTTTAATCTTACATTGAATTTTGTCTCACTCTCTCATTAGCCGAGACAAACCAAACAAAAACAAAGCTCAATGCAAGATGAATATAAGAACACTTTTAAAATTAGCAAATTCTGCTTACACTTGAATGGCCCCCTTATTTTGAAGTTGGATTGAAATGAAGATAATTGTGAACGATATTGTTCCTCATCCCTTACTCTATAGGGTCTATATTAGAGTGTATAGAACGTAATAATCAATGTACTAAATGGTGTATAATATATGGATGGCTATACGCTTGCTAGTTATACGGTTTTTGATAAAAAACATTTATTCATTCTCATCCCAGTAATTGTTGCAACAACATGTGATATCTAGTAAGATACAATACTTTTGATATATAAAACCTTCGAAAAATTATACATAGAAGTCACAACGCGTAGAAAATTATAGTCAATAAACGTCCGCAGTTTCATATATAAACATAGCTGTTTACAATTTATATCGAAATAAAACTATTTTACCAAAACCAACCGTATATCTATACATTTACGGCTCAGTTCTCTAATGTCTGTTCGATTTGCACAACATCATCAAATCTCGTGAACCGTCGTTGAGCAAGCGAGACGGCGATTATGTCTGAATCGCAAGTGGGAACTTCTCTCCCGAGAGAAAGAGACAATTTTCTCTTTCTCTCCCGTTGGTCAGACGTTGGTCCATCAGCCATGTTGACGTGTCTGTTACGGCTCTTACGGTGTGTTACGGATTGTGCAAATAGCGCGTGACTGTGGATCCAAACTGGCTGCGTATTGAGTCCAGCCAGATTAAGTTTTGCCGCGATTAGCGCGTCATTGTGGCATCTTTGTATTTTTTTGATTGAAGTATAAAACTAAAAAAACATACACCGAAAGTATTTTTCGAATGAATGTATTGTAGACAATAAGATTCTTAAAAAAAAAACAAATATAATCCTAAAAAGACAATTAACTTAGCTTTTATTTTGTAAGTAATCTAAGACTGTGAATACCAAAAAGCAAAGTAACACTCTTGCTTTTCAACTAAATTGTCTAAACTTGTTTTGCATCCATTAGTTATGGGGGCAAGTCTCTGCGAGACAATAAAAATATGTACTGCTAGAAAGAAAGTATATATATTATAATTTTAGAAGTTGATCAATTTTTATTGAACTAAAAAGTGCATGAATCAGAATTCATGAATCACAGAATATGAATCAATATTCTGTCTTCACGTCTTTTGTAGTGTTCCATCCGCAGAAATTGTCGTAGGCGTTCATGTCTTTGACTTTGCTGGGAACAGATTGCTAACAATGCCTACGGCTTCGGAATGAATTTTTAATTAAAAAGAAAAACAGCTCATGTAATTAATGGATGCTCGCATTAGTCCATCTGTCCATCCATTAAAGTTTTAACTGAGATTATAACAAAGTGTGATTTAGAGTTTCTATGTGTACTTAGTGCGTACTTAAGGAATTATTGTCTATTTCAAGTGATATTTTAGTAATTAACTGAGTTTTCGCCACGTACTTACATTTTATGAGGTTTTTTTTAGCGAAAATATTTGAAAAATCAACGACACCTTTGGTGTGACTCGTCCCAGTCACTCTTATTTTGCTTGTATTCCAAAACTCTGGTACAAATTGACCCAAATGATGGTCTAAATGTTAACAGATTTTCAAATCTGTTTATATTTATTGCGAAATACGAATATGCGATACGTTAAAACCACAGGCCTAAAAAAAAATGCCATGCAAAAGACCTACAAAGCGTGGGAAAGGGATATCTCGATCCACATGAAAACTCCACAAGAGAGAAAGAGATGAACAACAAATAAAATGTGGATCACTTTTTGTTATGTCAGTAATGACAATTCATCCCAATGCGCCCCGGGTTGCATTGTGATGATATTTTTATCAAAATAATTATATATTACTGAAAACGGGGGCAATAGTGCTCAAGTGCAGTTATGGTTTCTTGTGCATTTAGCGATTGTGACGTAAATACAAGAAATAACCTGCAGAATTTAACGTTTCACCGGTAAATATGATCTTTCCATTGATTAATCGAAATTTTGACCAAATAACATAAATTGATTCCTGTAACCAATTTTACATCGTATATTTTTATCTTTTCTTCGTTATGTGTGTAATTCATAAGTAGAATTGATGATAAAATTAACCAAAAAATCAATAATTTGTTTACGTGTTTTCATATTTATCGGGGCTTATCGCGCACTATTAAATATAGGTAAAAATAGATACCTTTCGCTCGACGTTTCGACGCTCGACGTTAATTTGTTTACGCTTTGTTATCACTAGAGATGGCTAAAATGATGACGACATTATTATCGATAACGAGTCGATAGTTTTTAGCAACTTTTTTTTCATTAGTCAACGGGTGCATTTTATTATACATTTACATAAAATGTTGTTGTTATTACATTTATTGCGAGTAGGACTCGAGCACGACGGTTAAATTATTTAATTATTTTAATGCACCTTTGATAAAATATAGTTTGGGTCTGCTTACTCGAGGTAGAACCGAAAAAGTATGTCAAAAACCGTCCCGTTCAGGGCGAGGTAAACACGTATTGCACATACTGACATATTCTTCCTAGATCTAGAAACGCACATTTCAATATTGAGCGCACACAACTGCAAATGATGTGATCAAAATGTATACGATTGGACGACCGAGGGGGGGGGGGGGAGTGTAAATGCTAAAGGGGAAACAGGTATAACGCTTTCATTAATTTATTTTTTCTAAGACGCTCACCAATATTATAAATGCAATAGGTTATTATGAATCTAATAAGTATGATTATTACTCCTTACTCTTCTTTTCTTAATACTCCATACAAATTTTTGTTTTCAAAATCGAAATTTGTATGGAATGCGATACGTACTTTATCGTATCGCATATTCGTATTTCGCTCACTAGTCTGGGCGAGGCACACTAATTATCAATAAGACTATTATGAGTATTTCATCAGTGGCCTTAGTACGAGCACTTGCGAAAAAGTTATCGTTACGTAAACGATAGCAAAATCTATGAAAAATTCAGTTTCCTTTCACGTCCGATAGAGGCGTTGTTCAGTGTCTCGTACTAAGGCCACAGGTCGTGGCGTATACCGTATTTGAAATAATCGCTGTGGCCCAGTCATTAGTCTCGAACTCCACTACGTATGCTAGAGACGTATATAATGCTCCTTATTGCCGAAACCTAGTTTCGTTTATGTATATTGTGCTAAATGTTTTAGAATAAGGCATACATGTCAGAAAGTGACTAATAAGGCTGCGCTTTTGGAGAAGCGCGAGCGTTTTAAGCGTGTTCATTCGATGATTTCCGTGCGTGTTCTCAATGTTCTTTTTTATTGAATATTAGCTGTGCCCGCGGTTTCACCCGCGCGGATTACTCCTTATAGCATCGGCTATCTGCCAGTGAAAGTCCCGTCAAAATCGGTCCAGCCGTTTCGGAGCTCATGCGGACATAGATCGATTTTTTTATAAGCATAGATGTAACAGAAATATGTAATTTTTAATTTAGTGGGATAGTTAAAACGTGTCATAATACACGGTACATAAAAATCTACGCTCATCGTCCCGCGCCTCCAAATTCGCAGCCTAATATACCTATATATAAATGCTCAAGGGAAGATAGTTACCGTCTCAGCGTTGCTTTGATTCCATTAATAATTTAGTGTATAAGTTGATGTATATGTAAAACTTCTTCCAAATTTTGCTTTAGCAAATAAATGTGTTAATTGTGCTTGGAATATGTTCATATTTTTATGTAAATCTTGTGTATGTTGTTCTGTATCGATCATTTATTGAATAAAATTTATTTGCGTATTTTGGTATTTTACTTTAATATCTTTTTTTTATGATACAGAGTGACGAGACGAGCGAAGTCGCTCGCCTGATGGCTCTTCACGCTTGCCCATAACAGCACAACGCCACTCAGAATTTTGAACTTCAACAGTTCAAAACCCTAGATGGCAATGCACTGCGCTCGTTACCCCGAGATATAAGATATCTGTGTGCCCTGTAATTTCGCTGGAAACATTGCCCTTCAATCCGGAACACAGTAGTGTTTGCACACTACTGCTTGGCGGTTGAATAACTAGCAAAGGTTTGGTACTTCCCCAGGCGGACTCTGCAGAAGTCCTACCACTACAAAAATATCTACACTGAAGGATACATAGTAGTTTTACATAGTCACATAGTTGGTGGGAGTTATATTTTTTTCATGACCATGGATACAAAGTCCGTCGGTCGTAATATTAATAAAGTTTACATTGTTTTAAATAACGTCAGAGTCAAGCAAAGTAAGTCACGGTCAAGTCAAACTCATGCCCCTGTAAAGTGGTGGAGGCCTCTAGCTTCTATGGAGTTTAGAAACTACACGAAAAGACATGTTTCACCTCTATGATACATATTCGCAGGAGGGTTGCCACCTGTCCCGATTCTGCCGGAACAGTCCCGTTTTTGATAATTGTCCCGCGTCCCGATAACCTATAATTTTGTCCCGATTTTATAGAAGTTGGTAGTGAACCTGCCTTCTGCGCTTGGGGGCGTGGGTTCGATTCCCACCTAGGGCAAACATTAATGTGATGAACATTTGCATTTGTTCTATATCTGGGTGTTAATATATATTTAAGTATGTGTAAAAAAAAGTATATCAGTCTGGCAGCCATAATACAAGCTTTGCTTATTTTGGGGTCAGATGATCGTGTGTGCAAAAATGTCCCTTTTTTGCGCCTATCATGTGACTTTCGCACATTTCAGACAAATAAATAATGAATAACAATGGTGGACTTTAATGAAAGGCAATATAAAGCTAACTTATTTATTAAAATTCAAAATACAACAAGTTGGCAAACAGTCCAAAACTGTAAGAACACAGTGGTACAATCTCGCTTCAGAAAGTATCTTTTGAAAATTAATAATAACTTTTTACAAGGTTTTAGTACACAGATCGCGACAGTGAAGAGCGAAAACGCTGACCTTCGCTGTTCCATAACAAAAAGCACTAACAATTTCCGGCGAATTCAGCTCAGAAACAGCGGAGCTATTACCTCTAGATTCTCTAGTATTGTCTCGCTCGCACGAACTTGTTCGCACCGGTGCGAACGGGACAGCACGATAGCGAATGACAGCCAAGTAATAACTCCGGAGCGATCCGTACCACAACCTCAAAAACATTCTTATTTTTTTAAAGTGAAAACTTTGGGCGCGTTAAGCACTTTTTGGGTAAACAAAAAGCATGGAACTCGCGTCATCGTCACGTTACACCGTGTATTTTATAACAACGCCATCTCTTGTAGAATAGGTGAATTACTACTTGAGTTTTCACTTCTGACGTGCAGTCCTATGACTGATGATTATCATGTTATTAATTTAATTAATTAACAGATAGACATTTATATATTTGTAAAAAAAAAAACCCGAGAGAGCGAGAATAAGCTCAAAGTAAGAATGTTGTCGAGATTGTATACTTGGTTCCATTAAGTGTGGTCTATGCACTGCATACCTTTACAAAAAATATTATAACAGTCTATCATTGCACTTGATAAAAACAACTCAACTAAGTAATTAATATGTATGTAACAAATATTCGGTTAAACATAAATAAAGCTTTTTTTGACACTTCTAATAACTAAATTATGCGCAGACGCAGGCGTTTTTATTTACAACAATTTCAACCTTAGTATACTTTTAATGATACAATACAACTAACGCCGGTGCCTCACGGCATCTGCCGTCGTGCGACGTTTCTTCGTTTCATCGTATTAAAATGACAATAAGGCTCAACGCCCACTGAAAATTAAGCAAGTAACAAGCGGTCGTCGAAAAATTGTCTCTTCTTGGTTAACCATCGCGCGACGTGGAGAATAGGGTAGATGACTGATGTTTATATCGATGAAACCAATAGCTTTAATGAAGAGTTTAAGGAAATATAATTGGCCTTACATCAAAACGTTACTGAAGTCGATCTATAGTTAAAATTGCGCTGTCTCGTTTTCGCGTGTGACGTTTGCCGTCAGCGAGAAGTTGAGAGAACATTTTTTAACATAGATCAACTTGAGTAACGTTTTTAGGTAAGGTCCCTTATGTTTATTGTTAAAATAATTTAAATCGGTTATTAATGTTCTGATATATAAGCGTTTTTAGTAGAGAAAAAAAAAAAAATTACGTCACGTCTCTGTGCGCCATACTTGTCAGAATAGAATTTATATGGCGTACAGAGAAGTGACGTCATAAGTTTCGCGCTCTGTCTAGCATGATATTAAAATACTTATATAGGTTGCTTATTTTTGATCAGATTTTCATTTTGTTTTCATTAATCAATCATTTCATTCAGCTATATTTATGGGCTACATTTTAATAGGATAATAAAAAACCAGTCATCTGGCCTATTGCCGCGTCTCTACTGTAAACATTTTCACAAAGTTGTACCCATTATTCTAGTTTAGAACATATTCATATCTCGTATAATTAAGGTACAAATAGGAATCAAACCAAATTGTACCTCATTACAACTAACCCCAAAAAAGCGAATCCTTTCGATCATATTACTATATTTACGTAGATGCACTGTTGCCGCTTAAAAAAATGGCACCGGCAAAACAAGGCATAATCTCATTTGACTGCCCCTGTGGCTCAGTTGGTAGTCAACCTACCTTCTGCGCTTGGGGGCGTGGGTTCGATTCTCACCTAGGGCAAACATTTACGTGATGAACATTATTTTGTGATTGTTCTATGTCTGAGTGTAAATATCTATTTAAGTATGTATTTAAAAATATATATACACATATGTATATCAGTCTCTGGCAGCCATATTACAAGCTTTGCTTAGTTTGGGGTCAGCTGACCGTGTGTGCAAAATGTCCCAGATATTTATTTTTATTGGCTCTAAACGAATTTGTGCTTTATTGTAATTCATTAGGTTTCATTTTTCAATGCACTTTTTCTCAACATGTGTTGTTTCATTTCAGATAATTCTAAAAGTCGTAAAAATTTTACTGGGGCCAATTTTTGTTCGATTTTGCATGGAACTGTGCATATACAGAAATATATGATCGAAGTCAGTTCCATAAAAAACGGTCATTGACACTCGACAGGATGGAACAGCTGTTTTTTTTCGCGATTTCGAGTTGGTCCCATAGTAAAAGGTGTTCATAGTGGTGAGTAAAATGGGCCCCTTTCGACTTCACCTTTTCCGCGTAACCCTGTATAAGGTACAACTTTGAACGAAACCAAACTGTACCATAGAACATGTTCAAAACTCGAATGAATAAAGTAAAATTTTGAAGTTACAGTAAACCTAGAATAGTTGACTTTTCAGCAGTAGCTTGTACACCGCGAAGTCATCTCGACTCTCCTTGCGAATCTTTGCTTACAAAACGTAAGACTCAAGATTGTCTTGATACAATACTCAAACAAAAACACTAACAAAAACATTAATCATAGATTTCTCTCAAACATGCTCAGATACATAAAAGTTGTATTATTTCCGTGAATATCTTCGTTATGTTTGATAAAAGTAATATACAAGCCTATTTAGATGGATTTACATTATATTTACATTATATGTGCCTAGGCAACGGCCCACATTTTACACGCTTGCCCGTCTAAACCTTTTTTTGCCTGCAATAGATTATGTACATAAACTTCACAACGCTTTTATTAAATGAAACACCGAGATATTTATGACTAGCTTCTCCCCGCGGCTTCACCCGCGTTGTTAACAAAACATAGCCAATGTCACTCGGGAAAAGTGTGGCTACGTATGAGTAAAACACTGTTCAGAATCGATTCAGCAGTTCCAGAGGTTTGCAATCTTTCCCTCTATAATATAAGTGTAGATAAAATCTTACCAACAATGAAATATACACATGTTACATTTAAAAATAATAACAACACCGCTACTGGCGGCCAGGGGCCAACTCGCCTGATGTTAAGCGATGATGCGGTCTACGATGCATCACGCTTGCCTAGAAGAAACCGATTCACGCTTTATTAAATAAATTTAATACAGAAAAATTTCCTTCTTACTCTCTTTATTAAATAAATTTAATTAGAAATTTAATATTTAAGAAAGAAAGATTTTTACTTAATAGACTAGTGTTGTTGCCCGCGACTTCGTACGCTTAGTTTTTCATATAAACTTTGTACCCTTTTTTCCTCCCTTAATCCGTCCCTTGCGCAAAATAACATAGCCTATACTTCAATCTGGTCATAGCTAAGCAAATTCGTAAAAATCGCATTTGAATCCGTCCAGTGGTTTAGAAGATGTGCGTAGACAAACAAACAAACAGACAAAAATTCTAAAAACTGTCTTAACGTGTTCAGCTGCATATTTTAAGACGCCCTGTGTGATTTCATTTTTTATATCTCGCAATTTCAGATTTTTTATCTCTTATTTTTATTATATGTATACTTCGAAAAATTATACATAGAAGTCACAACGCGTAGAAAATGATAGTCAATAAACGTCCGCAGTTTCACATATAGCTGTATACAATTTATATCGAAACAAAACTATTTTGCTAAATCAACCATATATTTATACATTTACAGCTCAGTTCTCTAATGTCTGTTCGATTTGCACAATATCGTCAAAACTCGTGAACCATCGTTGAGCAAGATGACGATTATGTCTGAATCGCAAGTTAACTTCTCTCACGAGAGACAATTTTCACTGTCGTTGGTTCGTCAGCCAAGTTGACGTGTCTGTTACGGCTCTTACGGTGTGTTACGGCTTGTGCAAATATAGCGTGACTGTGGATCCAATCTGGCTGCGTATTGAGTCCAGCCAGATTGAGTATTGCCACGATTAGCGCGTCATTGTGGCATCTTTGTATTTTTTTTATGGAATTTGTATAGATATAGATTATTCACAAATTTGTTTCCCAATTTCTGTATTCGTTTCAATGACGTAGGCATATGTCCCTCCCGGAATGCTAGACCTTGTTTTGCCCCGTCCCACAACCTGAGGCATATTTGGGGAACCATTCTCGGCGCAGGCCTGCGATGTCTGGATGCACCGCACCTTAGGGCTCAGTTAGTTTGAAAAGGGCGCAGTCCTAGCAGGAGTAGGGGGCAGCTGCGAGCCGACTGGATAATGTTCAGTATATTGTGGAGAGGTCACGATCAAGACTCCGAGGAGCCCACCACGCAGTAATCAGTCAGTGGAACAATTACTACTTGTATCTGAAATAATCACACTTAATGTCATATATGTGAAACTTTAGATGGATGGATGGATGTTTGTTCCTCTATCACACCAGAACGGCTGAACGGATCTGGATGAGATTTGGCACAGAGATAGATTATAGTCTGGTGGCTAATATTATAAATGTGAAAGTTTGGATAAATGGATGGATGTTTGTAACTCAATCACGCCAGAACGGATGAACGGATCTGGATGAAATTTGGCACAGAGAGAGATTATAACCTGGAATAGCACATAGGCCACTTTAAAAACGGTTAGACCGATTTGGATGAAATTTTGTGTACCCGAAGTGGGTCATAGTAGCAAGGCCGAGCTAACACCCGAAGCCGGGGCGGGCGCTAGTATATATATATATATCACACTAATCACACTTTCCACTTAATATTATAAATGTGAAAGTTTGGATGTAAGGATGGTTGGATGAAAGGATGTTTGTTACTCAATCACGCAGAAACGGCTGCATTTGGATGAAATTTAGAGTATACATTGCTTATGTCCTGGATTAACACAGGCTACTTTTCATCATCATCATCACCAATTTTAGTTTTAAATAAATTTCCAACAGTATTTTTAATAAATTTTCGACTGCCTCGGTGGCTGCGCTTGTAGGCACGGTGGTATGGGTTCGATTCCCACCTAGGACAAACATTCATGTGATGAACATTTGTGTTTGTTCTATGTCTGGATGTTCATATCTATTTAAGTACTAGCTGCGCACCGCGGTTACACCCACGTGTTGATGAAAATCGGTGATGATGATGAAAAGTAGCGTATGTGTTAATTTGCGGAACCCTACATATGCGTGTCTCGACACGCTTTTGGCTAGTTTTTTTTATGTCCGATTTCTCCGCCAAATGTTGATCGATTTTAAAAACAATCTTTATACTTCCAATTTAGTCCCATTGTCACCAAATCAGGATCTGATGATGGGATCTCAGGGAAATCGAGGGCAACCCTCAAATTATTATTTTTTAACTTTCTGTTTGCAAAAAAAAAAAAAAACAAGAAGGGGAGGGGGGGATATACTACGGGAAGGTTAAAAATGGGTCACGTAGTAGTACGTTCTCTAACCCTGAGTTGGTCTCGGTTCGGCCCCAGAAGATGACACGGGCCGATAAACTCTCCACTGTCCGTACACTTCTGGCAGCGTCTGAAATAAAATATATTATTAATAAAAAAAATACCGAAAGAAACCCTGGTTGGTTCGGGTAGATTCAGGTAGAGGGAAATGCACAATACACCCCATCCGGGACTTCAGTTCAGGACTTATCACTCCCATCTCGAATAAGAATAATATTGAGATTAAAGATACTAACTTGTGTTGTATGCCGGGGGTGGGTGAGGTGGTGTCGAGAGGGGGGGAGTACAGCGGGGTGTTCAGCTCATCGAAGTCCAACGCGCCGTCTATATTCAGCACCCTGGTAATATCGATAATTACATACATAGAAAAGAGAAGTAAATAGAATGGAAATGAGAAAGGAAATCTGTCGCCAGGCATTGTGACAGAACCTTGATTGAACATTCTTATTTATGTCAACGTGTCGAACTCCGCGTCACAGTTGCTAACACACTTGCTATGGGTTTATATGGGTGCAAGTGGCTACAACAAATTTCTTACAAAAATGCCTTGACAGCCGTTCTAATTTAAACAAAAAAAAACTCTTTTCTGTGATTACATACATTAAGTCAAGGTAAGGTCAACATTACCTTGTAAATAGGGATTAGTTAAACGGCTCTCATAAACAACAAAATATATCTGGGTCTTAAAAACGTTACTCAAGTTGATCTATGTTTAAAATTGCTGTCTCGTTTTCGCGTGTGACGATTGCCGTCAGCGAGAAGTTGAGAGAGCAATTTGAAGCATAGATAAACTTAAATTTCTTTTTTATAGCCCAATCAAGGATAATAATAACCACTTGATAGCGCATCAGTCATAATTTGATATATTTTTATAATATAATAGGCTTGTGCTCGCCTGGCGGGCAACTCGCTATGTTAAGCGATGATGCAGCCTACGATGGATCACGCTTGCCTAAAAGAAACCGATTCACTCTTGACTTGAAGACACCCAGATTGTAACTATCGGGGAACACCCATTCAGGCAGTGCATTCCACAGACTAGCAGGTCGCACAATAAAAGTGTAATCAAAGTACTTCGTACGGGTTTTCGGAATATCAACCGCTAGCTGCTCCCTGCGGTTTCACTCGCGTGGTGATGAAAATCGGTGATTGTGATGAAAAGCAGCCTATGTGTTAATCCAGGACATAAGCAATGTACGAGTATACCTATTTCAAATTACATCCAAATTCATCCAGCCGTTTCTGCGTGATTGAGTAACAAACATCCATCCATCCAAACTTTCACATAATATAATGATATTAGTGTGATAAAGCGGTACCGGTGTTTACTCGAGTCGCCGAGTGTTCGATAGTTTGGTCGGTTCTTTAGTGTACGAACTGCCTGCATACCTATTGTGTTGGGAGAAGCGATGCACGCGCTCAACGACCGCCGCTACATGCTCCACGTCCTTCTGCACGCCCCACACCAGGATACCGATCTGTTATTCATTAGATACTAATTAACACATCTCTGATGTACCCTAAAATTAGATAAATAAAAAAAAAAAATGTGTGGGACATTATTGCACACATGGTCATCTGACCCCAAACTAAGCAGAGCTTGTAATATGGCTGCCAGAGACTGATATACAAAAATTAAATAGAAAAAATAGAAAAAAAATTTAAAAAAAAAAAAAAAAAAAATAGAATTCACGAGGAAATAAGTTTTTATCAGAACAATTATTATTCTCGGAAATATTTGACTTTATGGTCTCGACCTTAAGGAAATTGGTAAGTATGATTGTCTCTTCCAATATCTTGTATGATTAAAGTATAAGTCTAATTAAACTATTTCGTGACTTCTTATTTCCTGTATGATTAAAATATGTCTAATTTAAAGTATTATTGTCTCTTCCAATTTCTTGTATCATCATCATCAGCCACTTCTGAACATAGGCCTCCCCTTTAACCTCCATACTGAACGACATCCTGCCATCTGCATCCACTGGATGCCCGCGACTCTCACAATGTCGTCGGTCCATCTAGTGGGAGACCTACCTACGCTACGTTTTCCGGTTCGCGGTCTCCACTTAAGAACCTTTCTTCCCCATCGGTTATCAGTTCTCCGAGCGATTTGGCCTGCCCATTGCCACTTCAACTTGCAAATTTTAATAGCTATGTCTCTCACTAGACGGACCGACGACGTCGTGAGAGTCGCGGGCATCCAGTGGATGCAGATGGCAGGATGTCGTTCAGTGTGGAGGTAAAAGGGGGAAGCCTATATTCAGCGTTGGACGTCTTCTGGCTGATGTGTGTGAGTTGTAAGAAAGAGTTAACGTTCAATATTTAGGTTGCAGATGATACCTTGACCCTGACATCATCAGTGAGAAGGTCGTAGTCGCCGTACTCGTCGCGCGCCATCTCGGGACAGTTCTGACAAGTGATCGCGATTCGCACCGTACGGAGCACCACCTCGGGGACCTGAAAGGGAACAGGTGTTAGGATGAAAGATAGTGTTTTAGAAGCACGCAAGTGCTTGGCTACTACTTGTATTGGAATTCTATTGTGACCTACTTCTAATTGTCGTATCGATTTGAAACTACATGTATATGTAATTAGGACGACAATACAATATTTTGGTACCATCGAATTGATCTGATGATGGAGCCGGGAGGTGGATGGTACAACTCCTCAATTAAACCTCTCGTGTTTTTTTTTATCGTGAATAAGTCCGCCTTTGACTACTAACTCGCCTGTTGGTATGCGACGATATGGTCGAAGATGAGATCGACGATGAGTGACAGTGAGTGACGATGCTATCTATTACGGTTCAAGACACAGTAATTAAAAGGCAGGACAGACAGCGTAGCCTTAGTAATAAGGTCCCTTGACACCGTTTCGGTACAGGACCTTAAAAAGACCATGTTTCATCGAAATCAAACAAGTTATGTTTCTAATAGTAGATTAATAGCCAAGGGCTGTAAGGCATCAATTGCAGCGAGGGCGCCTATAGTTCGAGGGTGCAATTGATGGTTACACCCGAGCTAACTACTCTGCTTTACATCTCGATTGTGAGGTAAGTAGAAAAAAACCGGCATTACAAGAATAAAACATTTTATTAGTTAAAACTTATAGTGAAATGAGAACAATTTTCAAATTTTAGGGACAGATGTTTTTTGGGTATGTTAATAGTTTGAGATTGTAATATTTGTTGGTCATGGACAAAATCTGACGGGATGAAGCTTTCTTCAGCAGAAGTTGATGGTTGCGGATCATCTCTTGAGAAAGATGTTTCATTTTTTTAAAGCTGAATAGTTTCCGTTATTTATCATGCAGCCCAATGACAAAAGAGGTCGCTTCGCTATTCCTGCCTTTTTTCATCTTTTTATAAATTATTTTTTTCAAAAACGAAATTGGGCTTCGCCGTTCGATATTTAAAATTGATGACTGACTGAGTATAATACTCATACAAGGCTGAATAGCGAAGCGACCTCTTTTGTCATTGGGCTGAATGCATGATGTCTATTGCCAGTATGATGGTTAGATGTACGCGAACGTTTTTAAAGAGTGTTTTTTTTTTTATTATTTACCGCCCTAGGGCTTTTCTAGCTACATTATTACCCTAGAGCGCTAATTGGTCACCTACAAGCCCCATTTGGGGGTAATAAGGACCTACTTACCGAATATGAGAGATGTAAAAGAATATTAATGTTAAGTACATACAGTTTTCGTCTATGTAAGTGAATAAAAATGTCAGAAGTTAGGCCTTCTTAACCCGTACCGCGCAAGGGGCTGAGTAGCCTCTGTTGCCAGAAATGCGAGAGCCCAACCGAATTTCCGACTGTAAAATGAAATATATATTTTTTCCTAGCAATTTGACATTGTATGTTCATATATTATAATAATATTCATCGTCTTGAATTGCTGTATGATATTATGCTTTGGAACGTTCGTTCGAGCGGGAATAAATTGTCGAATAGCGGCGATTTCCTTACGCACCGCCGCCGGTGCCTGACGCGCGTCGAGCACTTTTCGCTTACGCCGACATGCGGTGCGAACACATTCGACGGGTTAAGAGATTGTGGTATGTGAGAAATAGCATTGCTTACGTCATAGTTGCCGGTCCAGTTAATGAGCAAGCTCTTCTTGAACCAGACGCCTTTTGGGTAGAGGTCCACCGTCCACTCCAGCTGCCTTTCTGCACTGCCCACGTCTGCTATCGACGATCTGGAATACAAACGAGAATAATGTTTAATTGAACTAGTTTAGTTTACAAGTATGTATATATGAAGTATTTACCGAGAATTATTCCGGTCTGCTGTAAAAAATTATGCTGAAAATTTAGTTCCGTTTTAATCGTGGCGGGATAAAGGATGGGCAGTCAAGTGGTCATATCCTCATTGACATCCACCAATCACTTATTTAGTATTTCATCATCATCATCAGCCATAAGACGTCCACTGGTGAACATAGGCCTCCCCCTTTAACCTCCACACTGAACGACAACCTGCGATCTGCATCCACTGGATGCCCGCGACTCACGATGCCGTCCGTCCATCTAGTGGGAGGCCTACCTACGCTGCGTCTTCCGTGATCTCCACTCAAGAACCTTTCTTCCCCATCGGTTATTGGTTCTTCGAGCGATGTGGCCTGCCCATTGCCACTTCAACTTGGAAAATTTAATAGCTATGTCGGTGACTCTGGTTTTTGGTCTGGTCTGGTCAGAATATATCCACGTTTCGCATTATATCGCGCAAAGAAACTCCGACCATAGCCCTCTCTATTGCCCGTTGTGTGACTCTGAGTTTCTCCAAAGGCCAACAGTTAAGGACCACGTCTCTTTATTTAGTACTAGCCGTCCGCCCCGGCTTCGCACGAGTGTAAATATGATATAGCCTATGTCACCCGGGGAGAGTGTAGCTTCCCAACAGTGAAAGAATTTTTCAAATCGGTTCAGTAGTTTCGGAGCCTATTCATTACAAACATACAAAAATAGGTACAAATCTTTCCTCTTTATAATATTAGTGTAGATTTAAATAAGCATATCCACTCAAAACTGTGAAGGAAAGCATCTTGACGAAATCGGTATATGCAAGAAACTCAACATTTCAAAGACATGCTTTGGGCCAGCATGGTGGAGGGACCCACGCCCTGTCTGTCTCTCTCCCTCTCTGAGCTGACAGGTCTTCTGCCTGCGTCCTAGCAGTGGGAACATGAAAGGCCGATAATGATGAAGTAGTTAATTCCAATACAATTATTAATTTCTAATATGAGTCAAATAAGTCCAGGAATTGTTGAGATATAAGGGTTGCGAGGTCACAATTTGGGGTGAACAACTAGCTCTGAACCTACCTGGAGGAGAATATGAAGGTCCGGGTGTGGTAGCTGGGCAGCGAGTTGAAGTTATCCACTGCCAGGATGGAGCCCCACGTGTCCTCAGTGTAGAGCCGGGGAGTGAACTGAGCCCGACCGGCCTCTGTCGCTTGCACTTCGGAGACACGCTCGTACTGGCCTGCCACGGGATAATTATCAATACAAAAACCGACTTCACCAGAACTGGACCAAATGGGACCAAACGGGAAGCACCAGCTGTCAAATAAAAAAAGAATCATTAAAACCGGTTTACCCAGTCAAAAGTACTAAGTCAAAAGGTTAAAAATACAATACAGTTATAATAAATTATTATTTACGGGATATTTACCGTGGTAAGGTTGTGGTAAGAGCTCCCGATATTTCGGCGCAGTTACATGCTCCATGTTCACGGGAAGAAAATAAAATTGTATTATGTGAAGAACATTACCTGACTGGTAGCTCATGGCGATTGCCATTCGCTCCATGAAGAAGTCCTTGTGCTCCTGCGCCAGCGGACACAGCAGTAACTTGGCCAGCTGGTTCGGACACATCATTGGAAACCTGCATACAACAATCAATGGGAGGTTTTCTGACAACACTAGGAACATAGTTCTGCAACCATCGACAGATGGCGCTAACAAAACTTGATTCTCATTTTTTCTTATTTGTTCACAAAACCCTATAAGGAAGGGGAGACATTTTATAACACGGCTAGACAAGGCACACTTATGTACCTACAAATTTTGGTTGTGTTGTGATTAAATAAGTACTTTGTTAGCAAACAATAATCACAAAATATACGAAGAAAAAACGAAATAAAATAACAGTAGAAATAACAGTAGTTGGTAGTGGTAGGACTCTTTTGCAGGGGTCCCCCTGGGGTAGTACCACACCTTTGCCAGTTATTCAACCGCCAAGCAGTAGTGTGCAAACACTACTGTGTTCCGGATTGAAGGGCAATGTTTCCAGCGAAATTACAGGGCACACAGAGATTTGACATCTTACATCACGGGGTGACGAGCGCAGTGCATTGCCATCCAGGGTTTTGATCTGTTGAAGTTCAAAATTCTGAGTGGCGTTGAGCTGTTATGGGCAAGCGTGAAGAGCCATCAGGCGAGCCACTTCGCTCGCCTCGTCACTCAGTATAATAAAAAAATAACTCAAAAACAAGCATGACAGTGTCAGACAGACAGATAGATATTGTCTGTCTATATGAGAATAAGAAAGTTATTTTTATTGACCTTTCTTTGTCTGTGGTTTTGCAAAATCTTAATAACCCAAGAGTATGTAATACTCCTCTACCATCTCTTCTCAACGGCATCTATCGCATTTTTATGCACTTTTTTTTAAGTTTCCTGTAACCTCCCATTAGTAATAGCACTTGTCTATGGTAATCCTCCTCCTATGGTAGTCTGTGGTTCTTTTCAATGTGAACTTTTTCTGACAAATTTTTGAAAGATTAATCTTAATAAAATAGATTTAAACTGCTACTATTATACATAAGGAATTGTGATATTTATTTTTCTCATATTATGTTACTGAACACTTGTTCAACAGAAGACAAAAACTGTTTATAATTACTGTTATTTAAAAAGTAATAAAATTAATAATTTAGGTAATCTTAAGATACGTACACCTAATTGCATGTTAATTTATGTAACTGAGGTAGTTAGTGGACATAAATTAATAATAAGATCACAATGTAAATAAATGTAAATTGTTTGACCCACTCTTGCAAGAAATAACTGAATGATTAACTATTAAGTTTAAATATGAGCAAAATCGTTGCGTGCGAGTTGCGAAGATATAGAGGTCGTATATCACAGTTCAGAGAAACAAAAGTAAACATAAATAAACAAGTTGTCGGTTAAGTTGAATGTTTAGTGCATCTGTACCTAACATGTGCGAAGACAGCGGGGACTAGGGACTCCCAGTGCACCCGTTTCTCCGCATCGTTCAGGTCCTCACTGTTCACCAGCCGATCGCGCTGCTTATACAGCCATCGCACTACAAATCTGAAATAAATATGCCTTTATTATTAGTTCATTAACAGCGAAATAATTATTCACCGAGCAGAGCAACTGCCTGAGGGTCTATACTATAGGAATGCAAAACTGTAGTAAGTACTTTATTTACTCAGAAATAAACTTAGGGGTCTTTCCGTATAGCGTAGAATCCATTCCAAAACTGGAGTAAATAACGAATAAAAATAACTTATTATAGTTAAAATAACTTTCAATTTTTTTTGAGGGGGTGTAAGAGCTAAAGTGAAATAGTAGGTATAACATTTCCATCTCTATTTTAACCGACTTTAAAAAAAAGGAGAGCTAGGGTTCGCAATTTGCTTGTATTTTTTTTAAATATATTTATTACCTCAAAACTCCGTCATTTATGAACCGATTTGTTTTTTTATTTATTTAAAACTATTTCAGATTGGTCCTATAGAAATTTCATCAAAATAGTTTTTTTTATAATTTGATGTCAATATGGTCATCCAAGCGACCGAAATTGCGTATTGTACTAATTTTGTGAAGTCGGATTTTTTAAATTAATATTAATTATTCTGCGACAATGAAGTATGTGAATGCTATTGGTCAAGGGGCAGTAAAGACATAGCGGTCAAAATGTACAAGGTACAGGTTTTTAGTGGTAGGACTCTTTTGCAGGGGTCCGACTGGGGAAATACCACACCTTTGCCAGTTATTCAACCGCCAAGCAGTAGTGTGCAAACACTACTGTGTTTCGGATTGAAGGGCAATGTTTCCAGCGAAATTACAGGGCACACAGAGATTTGACATCTTATATCTCGCGGTGACGAGCGCAGTGCATTGCCATCCAGGGTTTTGAACTGTTGAAGTTCAGAATTCTGAGTGGCGTAGAGCTGTTATGGGCAAGCGTGAAGAGCCATCAGGCGAGCGACTTCGCTAGTCTCGTCACACAGTATCATAAAAAAAAAGTACATATTGGGGAGAACTAGTGTAAAGTGTGTTGTACTGACTGGTAGAGTGTCATCTCATTATGCAGCACGAGGTCACTCTGCTGAAGAAGCTGCACCAGCGTCTCTCCCTCCAGCTCGCACAGCTCCCAGTCGGACCACACCCACTCCAGATTCCATTTGACGAAGTTCTGGCATGCCTAGTTACAGGAAACGTACATACATTAAGGCTGACACTCTCAAATCAGACAAACAATGCAGATATACCTTACTACAATAGGCTAGATGACTGTTAAATTGTCCTATTAAAATGTAGCCCATAAATATAGCTGATTAATGAAAACAAAATGAAAAAATGTTTAAAAATTAGCAACCTATAAGCATTTTAATATCATGCTAGACAGAGAGCGCAAAATAGCAAATTATAATATCACTTCTCTGTACGCCATATAAATTCTATTCAGACCAGTATGGCGCACAGAGGCGTCACATCATTTCTTGTTTTGTGGGAAAGGGACAGTTTTCTCTACCAAAAACTTTAAACGCTTATATTGATTTAATTTTTTTTCAATAAATATATTAAATTTACTTAAATTCTTTATCAAAGCGATTGGTTTCAACGATATATACATCAGTCATCTACCCTATTATCGATAGTGTTCTAATGTCTCAGTAATTATTCTCTCTATACTGTTTTTTTATTATAAAAAGAGCGGTAAGTGAACATGCGGTCCGCCTGATGGTAAGCAAACCGCCGCGTATGGACACCTGTAACACTAGCGGTGTTGATTTTGATGCTTCTTTTTTTATTTGAAAGCTGGTAATACTCGTGTGGTCCCATTTCAATTTGGTCCAATTCTGGCATTTTTAAGAAATCGGCTTTTAAATTGATAATTATTTTAAAATGAGCAAACAAAGGGCATGGACGATTTTGTCCATGGTGTAAATGTATGTTTAAAGAAAACCTTTATAGCACTTGAAATTTGAAATAAACACCTTGGCGACGTCATTATGTCCGCAAGCCATTGTATACTGCATCCAGGATATGAGCTGGCCACGCTTGGCGGCGTGCGCGATGTGAACAGACATGTAGCTCAGGCATAGTATCACCAAGTCCTGGAACATTGTAACCATGTTATAGTACATTGTTATCCTAGGGACTTTTTTGCACACACCGTCACCTGACCCCAAACTAAGCAAAGCTTGCTTGTAATTTGGCTGCTAGAATGATATACGTACATATATATATTTTTAAATACATACTTAAATAGATATTAACACCCAGACATAGAACAAACACAAATGTTTGCCCTAGGTGGGAACCGAACCCACGCCCCCAAGCGCCGAATGCAGGTTCACTACCAACTGAACCACCGGGGCAGTCAAATTTCAAGTCATTTACCAGGAACATACCTTGACATTATATTTATCTGCTAGCGAGAGCACTGGAAGCACAGTCTGATGTGATATTCTAATTTGGCCAGTGTAGAAATATCTGCAAAAGAATTTTTTTATTAATACGTTGAAACATGTTATTTCCAAAACTCCATACAATCTTCTACCACTTTACTGGGTCTACTTTGACTTGACCGTGACTAACTCTGCTTGACTCTGACTGTGACTATGACTTTTTTGTTGATTTTTAATAAAACTTGACAATATTTTAATACTTGACACTGGCAAATGACGCAAACATACTCAAAGTTTTTTTATTTTTTTTAGGCTTGCGCTTTGCCGCCAACTCGCCTGATGTTAAGCGATGATGCGGCCTACGATGGATCACGCTTGCCTAGAAGAAACCGATTCACTTTTGACTTGAAAACACCCAGATTGTAACTTTAGGGAACACCCATTCTGGCAGCGCATTCTACATACTAGCAAATCGCACAATGAAAGTGGAATCAAAGCGCTTCGTACGGGTTTTCGGAATGTCAACCATAAAGCGGTGTCGATTTTTCGTGCCCGCTCTGGCAGTCTGATAGAAAAAAGAATTAAAAAAAATAAAGGATTTGAAGCTTACTTAAGGAAAAGTGGGAAGACAACAGCAGCATTTGGCGTCTCTTGCAGAACTACACGGCTTTCTCTCCATTCACTCCATTCTCTGTTCATTAACATAACCTGAAAACATGTTACAAAGTTCTATAAACTCACTTCTAATGGCCACGCATACCACCAAACGGGACGAAATCGATTTTAAATATATGATAATGAATCTTTAATTGGCCCGCTCGCTGTGTGCTTGCCTTAATTCTTATTTTCAAGTGGATTGAATATAGATTTTAGGCCACATGAAGGGCTGGTATTGGTAAATCAAATCAACAATTAGAATCAAAATGTTTTTCATTTCCTAACAATATGATCCAAAGAAAAATATGAAATGAAATAATAATTTTATCACCTAATAATATAATATAAAAACTAGAAGTAAAAGTTGTTCATAATGATGAGTACAATGTCCTTTCGGCTTAGTACAGGGATATGCATAGCCCTGTATAAATATATTTTTTAATGTTTGCAATGTAATGTGAATAAAATATCATCTGATGCCAGAGGTCAACGACCGACCTGCGCCGCGCGCCGCTTGTATCTTTACATTGCTGGTTTGAAATATTCTAAACCACAAAAATTACACTTTTTTATGCTATAGGTGGCACACTAGCTGATGGGCCGCCTGACGGTTAGCGATCACCGTCGCCTATGGATACCTGCAACACCAGGGGCATCACAGATACATTGTCGACCCTTAAACAATCGTTTTGAAGAACCCCTAAAACAACAGGCAACAAGTATAAAGCAAAACATTATCAGATTTTTATTGTTTAGATACTATAATAATGGAGTTTTGGCTTCAGGGGCATTTACCTGTACACCTGGTGTAGGGACTGAGCTAAGATTTACTTTTTCAGGAACTGTGTATTGGACAATGCGAAGGCATATCAAAGTGTGCTGCTGAGCTCAGCTGAATTTCGCAGATATTGCCTTATGGAAATTAGTTTTTGTATGCATGTGTATCAGTAAGATTTGTTACCTGGAAGACCTCACTGCTAGCGCAAAGTATGAGCCGGTGAGCTGGATAGCTGACCCCTCCCACTTCCAGCACCAAGTCACTCATCAGCTGCTCCGCGTACAGTGTTGCTATCTTGAGCAGAACACTCACGGAATTGTCCACCTGGCAACAAATGTAAGTAGTAATTATGTGAAAAAATCCATTTAACCATTTATAGAAGATGGCAAATGCGCCAATCCCGCAAAGCCAAAATCTCCAATGCCTATTTTGACTGTTTGGAAAAACAAAATAAAAAAAGAAAAGATAGGGTAGCTAAGCTGACACTTAATATCAGTTGAGCTGTGGTCAAAAGCCTCGCTTATCAACTATAAGAAAACATTTTACAAGTTGTAGGTGTAATGTCTCATTATTATTATGATAATATCAAAATATAATTAATATATTTATTTCTCTTCACGGGTCTAGCCCGAATATTTGGTGGGCATTGGTGGAGCTAAAGCCAAAATATGAGGCCCTTTTGAATATAAAAATACAATAAAATTATGGAATGTGTATAAAATTGAATATGAAACTATTGTACAGTATAGGATTAAAAAAGTCTGGGCTATTGAGGTGAACAACTTGTGGATAGGAGAAGAATAATATAATAATAATATTAGATAGGAGATAATTAATATTTAATTCATTTAAGATAATTAATGAACGTTAAAATTGTTATTACGATTGTTGTAGTTGTATAGACTAGCAGTTTATGGGCAATCCAACTGTATACTTTTCCGTAACACATTTTAAACAACACATTTTGAACTTGAGGGTGGCAGTTAGCCAGCTGAGCATTAAAAAGTACCCCACCATCATGCTATGGTTTCTTTCACCAGCAGCTCAAACTTAACGTTGGGAATTGAACCCACACCTTCGGTTAGGAATTCTACGAAGCCTACCACTGAGCTATCATCGCTACAAACCCGGTTTTAGCAGACTCCTTTTAAAAGTGACCGTTTTTGAACTTAAATGGATATTATCAACTTGCTATGTTATATTGTCTTTATGGCATTGGTAGCCGTCCTACTGGGCTGAATATAGATCAATGAATACAATGTGTCAAGGTTTTCCGTAATTTTTTTGACGAAACTTGTGCTTACTAAAATGGAAAACCTATGCTATATATATAAAGCTCACGAATTTCAACCGATTAAAACTTATGTAAATAAGTGATTTGTTTGTTTATATGTACTAAGGTAGAGACTAAAAAATCCTTAAAGAATACCTCAAGATCTTCGTTATTTTCCTGGGCACCCTCATTTTCTTCGGAAGTTGCAGCCTGGTGATCAACTGTAAGGTAACTCATGATTGCACATTTGAATTAAAAGCGCTATCCCATTGATAATCTTGAAAACACACAGTTTTGAAATAAACTTTTGGAAATTTTATTATTTCTCAAACGCCATATCAACAACGAATGAGACCGTGAGAGAATTAAAGAAAGATGTCAAATATGTCAATTGTGAAAGATGGCAAATATGGCAACTTGCATTGCAAGTCAACGTCAAATTGAGCAAGTTTTTTTTCCTCCATTACTGGATATGATAAATTCATTAATACCATACCACCCTTTCTTACAAATTATCCTGATTTTAAGTTGTAGAATACGCTCCAGTAAATTAGTGCTTTTTTACTAGATAGACGCTTTGACGGAGTTTTGGAAACAACATGAAAATAGATGTTTCAATCAGCATATAAATGTACACTAACACAAAATTATGCCCCAAACTCACACATACTCTGTTTCGACGTGCGTAGGTGGGTGAAAAATACAGATAACAACAAATCTTTATTATGTTGATTTTAGTACTACAGTTAGCTAGGGTTACAGCTCACTCATCTACTCATCACTGGTCTACTAGAGTCTGTGCGGAAAGAGAACCGTCGTGGCGAAAAATGGAACTACAAAACAATATGATTTTGATTATTATATTAATAGGTTGTATTATTTAGACAGAATTTTGTATCAATTTATTTGACAAAGTGTAGAAATATCAAGAATCATAGTCGCGCTATAATGACGTAACAGTGTTGTCACCATAGCAAATACGTTAAAAAAACACAGTTGCGCCCTCAAATTTTATGACGGTTCTCTTTCCGCACAGACTTTACCAATTTGTTTTTTGTATTAAATACGGATGACGAGGCGGTATGGCCTTAAAGACTTTAGCCCGCCCAATAGGCGAAAAAAAAACTACCCTACCAAAAGAAACAAAAGCAAAACATTAAAGATTACCAAATCAAAGATTATTTATTTTGTTTAGATCAAAGAGAATGCAATAAAGAGTTTAAATATACGAAATAATTAGAGCAGTGATACTGAAGTTACAACTAGAAATATCGTGTGATATTACAATAACTATAAATATGGGTTTAAAGAAGAAGAAAAACGTTATCATTCTCACAGTGTGCATGGTTGTGTGTTTTATTTTGTATCAGCTGTATTTCTTTTTAACCATAACATCTGAACCATCTATTCGCAGTAGGGTCGTACCGGTGTTCGACCATGAAAAAGTAAACGATAATTATTTACGCTCAGAAGATGACAAGTTCATAAATATTGAAGGCATAATAAAAGGGGTGTTCTCTTCACAAATGCTAAAGTACCGGCCGGATTCTAATAACGAGTTTAAATGTTTAAAATCAGAACAGAGAATCTCATTTGAAAATTTAAATGATGATTTTTGTGACTGTGAAGATGGAACCGACGAGCCCAGTACCAATGCATGTGTAGATGGAACCTTCTACTGTGATACTCAGCACCACAAAGCCGCTGTAAACCAAGTGCCATCCGGTAAAGTTAATGATGGCATCTGCGACTGCTGCGATGGATCCGATGAATGGCTTCATGATCCAAACACAAAACTATTATCCCAAAGTAATGATAAACATTATAGATTTTATGTAACTAAATGCCCTAATAATTGTAAATTGAAGTAAAGTAATTATAACTATGGACAAACTCTTTCTGATTGTATAAATTCATATACATGCTGTAAATTTGTAGATAACAATACATGTTTTGTAGTGAGTACATAGCAAAGTAAGTGATAAAAGGTACATTAACATTGAGGTTGTTAAGTTTATCCAAGACTGAAACTGTAGCTAAAACCTGTAAATATAAAAACATTATGTCTGCAACATGTGATTTATTTATTTGTGTAGCAAACTGCATTTTTTAAATTAATTATTAATTTATAGTTATGAAATTTGTACCAAATCTCGACAAACTTATCCTTAGATCTAAGATAGAGTCAAGTCAAGATGAAAGATCATGAAACTCATAAGCCCTCCAAGTGAAAAAGAAAATCCTATATTTTTTCTTTCTTGACCAGCTCAACAGATAATAATTTGCTGTTTAATCATATTTAGAATACCTTATAGTCCTAGTTTACCATAAAACATTATGAACTAGGATTTCATGGTATCAAAGATGTTGTGGACTATATTGAAAGATGTTAGCTAGCTCGGCGTCCATAACAAAATATAATTATTCTTATAATAGCTTGCACGGTCCCACTTTTGTTGTGGGCGAGCTTAGAACTTCTATCCATTCCTCCCTGCTTCTTAAGAATAGTGTTCAGTCATTGATAACATTTTTTTTATACTAGAATTTTGAAGATAGGTATTTTTTCTAGGGCTAATAAGGCCCGTCTTATCCTAGACCCCAAGGGCATATACAGAGTTCACCTGATAAGTATAGGTGTAACCACAAAAAAGCTGGGAGCAGAGGGCCCAGTGCGAGTTTTTCTAGTTGCGTTTACTTTATTCGATCATGTTAACATTATCCACGATTGACATCAAATACTTCATAGATATCGAATTGGTAATCGCAATAGGAAAACCCTGCACTGGGCATTCTGGCAAAAAGTGAAGCTATTTTGTCTCAGAGTAGTTCAACTACTATGCCTGAGACTGAGTTCAGCTCCAATCTATACTTACTTATTCAAAAGATTTTAAGGAAATTATTACAATGCGCAAGTAACACTTTATGACGTTGGCGCCAAAAAAAGTCTTTGTATCCATATTCCTCACCAACAATGCGTAAAGTGAAACGTAAAGAAAAGTATGACAACGAAACGTAAAGAATGAATGTATGACAAGAATGTTAAATGTCTGCTTGTTATTTTTTCTGTGGCCCCGCGTTTCTTCCATCGGTTTTCTCTTTCTATCTTACCATTAGAATAGGACACAACGAAACAACAATAGAAGCTGAGTCATTGTCTAGAATTTTCTATTTTCTGTAGCACAACGTGCTTGATTTTGGTTTTTTAGTCTATTGTTCATTCAATTCAAAACTGACCGGTGCGGTGCAATGCGCTAGAAATTTCAGTTTTCGATATATTAATATAGAAAAAACGTCAATTTCAGTTCACTACTTGTAGCGAAAAGGCGCAACTTAACGTGCTTCTAAATTTCTAGGATACAAACCAAAGCAATGACCGTCGACGAAGGTGTTGATATCACGAAGGTGGGCGATCGCGGAGTGCTGAAGAGAATCATTACAGAAGGCGAAGGCACCGATACACCCACCCCAGGATGTCAGGTCACCGTCCACTACACTGGCACGCTCCTCGACGGCACCAAGTTTGATTCCAGCAAGGACAGAAACGAACCCTTTGAATTCAGTTTAGGAAAAGGTACCTACTTAATTTTATTAATTCTTAAGGTTTGAAGATTTAGACATGTGTTGTAAAATAACTACTTTTTATTTTTATAATATTAGACGAACAACTACTCTTTTCATGCATGATTCTTCCTCTGTAGGCTAGCATAAACAGGCACCAATTATTCTGGAAAGGTCAAGTTCATCAACCTCGTACACAATACCTAATCAATTCAAATAGACTCAATTTTCTGTAACAATTTTGTTTGAATGCCTTGACTAAATAATTTTATGACGTATTTAAAATATTTTCATTGTTGACTATTCCCACCCTGGGTATCATCAACCTACAATGTGGTTGAGGGAGTGGCAGTTACTGCCGCTGTACACTTGGGTATGATTAAAATTTAGTGGTAATTTTTAATAGTCCACTGCTGGACATAGGTCCACCCCCAAAAGGGCGATTGGGCCATATCCACCACACTGCCCCAGCATCACATACGCCATTGAATTTATTCTCCATATGTATGAACGTTTCCTCACAATCTTTGCCTTCACCGAAAAGCCTGTTGTATTTAAATCCGTACATAAACTACAAAGAGCTTCTTGGTATAGGCAAGGGATTTGAACCCGCAACCTCACACTTTCAAGTCTAGTGTCTAGGCTACCTTGTCTTTGCTCCAAAGCAAGTTCCAATCATAATATGCTGCACTTTTCTTGTACCTAGGATCAGTAATCAAAGCATGGGACATTGGTGTGGCCACGATGAAGAAGGGCGAGGTGTGCGTTCTCACGTGTGCTTCAGAATATGCATACGGTGCTGCTGGCAGCCCCCCTAAAATACCACCCAATTCAGTTCTGCAGTTTGAGGTATGTCTAAAGCCAAGTTTTTAAAATGTAATAGTAGACAAACAAGCTACGGGCTACCTGATGGTAAGAATTCACCACCGCCTAAGGACACCTACAATACCCTGAGCATTGGCGGTGCATTGCCTACATTTAATTCTATTCACTAGGAAGTAAACACTTAATGTATCCATTATGTGTTTAATTTCATAGATATTGCATGTATTTTACATTATTTTAAGAGCTGTGTAATAAAATGCATCATTTATTGCATTTGTTTTAGGTATCTCGATTTTTGAGCATAAAACTAAAAAATAAACCCATGATTGTAGCTTGGTATGTATGTATGTATCGAAATCTTTGAACTTGATTTTCAACTACTTCAAAACGTCAAATTAAATTGAAATGTTGCACACTTATCAAGGACCAATGACAATGCAATAATTTAAATAGTTTGTCCCATTAAAGTGTGTTTCTTAAGTTTTTTTAATTTTATGTCAGTAATCTAAGGAAATCCACTCTCAAACTTTTAACTTAGGAAATTAAACTGCTGGACCGATTTGGATGAAATTTTCTTTGTATATTGCAATGGGTTCCTGGATAGTTTGAAAACACAATAGGCATGATGACAAATATTTTTTTAGAAACCCATAAAGAAGCTGATCATCAATAGAGCCTATCAACGAAAACAAAATTTAAATTAGTTCAAAAATAAATAAGTTATAGGCATTTTAATTTCATGCTAGACAGAGAGCGCACTATAATGAGCTATGACGTCAAGCCTCAGGCGCGGTATACAAATGCTATACTAACACATACTTTGCGAGAAAGGGATGGAGCATCCCCTCTCTATCCCCACTTAAAACTTGAAGGGCTCATATCTCAGAGATTAATCAGCCTATTCAATATATTTTTTCAGTATGTGTAATGTCTTTAGTTATATTCATCGCTAAGCCTCTTATTTGTAATAAATTTAACATTAGGCCACATGCCTATTGGACCCGGTAGCAGGCAGGACGATGTCTGCCGGGTCCTCTAGTTGTTACATAAAATTCTGATAAAACTATATTTTTAGCTAGACCTGTTACTTTTAATAAATCAAACACCAGTCCACTACCCTATTATCATGGTCACTGCATAAACCACTTCCTGTTATCTCGGTCATACATTTTGTTTGTGATAAATGTGAATATCATGGTGTGTGGTATTTAGCTTCTGAACTTTTTGCTTTGGTACTTAATGTCCGATATTACCAAGTACATTAACAAATGCAATAACAATACCAAAGTGCATTGGGCCAGCATGGTGGATTACAGCCCATCCTCTCTCAGAGAAGGTTTGTGTCTCAGCAGTGGGATGGGAACATCAGGGCTGGATTAACCCCATCGGGGCCCCTAGACAATGCAATTCTCGGGGCCCCTTTTCGATAAGTTTTGATAGAATTACTTCCACATTCGACTAAATACCTTTAGATGGCGCTTTTTACACTAAGTAACATAATTTTTTCCATGGCAACATTACTGGATGTAAATAATGGGGAATGTCACAAATGAAACGTTTTTTTTTCTTGGTGCGTGGCCCGCATTGACTAGGCCCCCGTGGGCCCCTAGGCAGTTGCCTAATCCGCCTTATGGATAATCCGGCCCTGGGGAACATGATAGGCTGAACTAAAATCATGATGATGAAATGTGCTGGTAAAGACCGCATCATGGGCCATGACCGCCACTTCGCCATGATTCATGGCGAAGTGGCGGTCCAAATGCAAGCTTACACATAAATAAATAATATATTTCTTATAAGTTAGTTCATTCCTTATAAGTTACTTCTTAGCCTAACATTGTAATTAAATTAAAGGGTGCTTTTTACAAGTGCAACGTAATGAAACAAATTTTGAAGTGAAAACTTGTTTACTTTTTGGCACTTCTGTTTATTTTTATGGGGATAAAAGCACTAAAATCGCGTAAACGTCATATGTATCCGTAATTTTCGAATATCAAGGTTTTGTTTCTTCATACCTTACTCATACAATGAAAGGCCTCATATCGGATTACAGTATTTATTCTTTCACAATGATATATTTGGTTTATGAATTGCGTACACAGGAGATCAACAAGTAGCCAATTTTGCATTATTTGCATTACAGAAAAATATATCGTCTATAGGGTGTCACCCCATTAAAAGTGTGATGTGACTAGGTGCAGGAATAAAGCGGACGATAGGTAACAATCGCCACAAATACAGCGCCATCTCTAGTGGCATAGGTGAATTACTACTTAAGTTTTCACGTCTGACGTGCAGTCCTACCACTTTTTTTTCCTAATGCCAAATGATATATTTTCAGATCGAAATGATCAAATGGGAGGTGGAAGACCTGAGCCCTTTGAAGAACAAGGGCATCCTGCGCTACATCATCGAGCCGGGCACCGGTTATGACACCCCTAACGATGGAGCTCTCGTCACCAGTATGTACTATAACTGTTTTTATATCTGAAACCCACATCCTTACTGAAAAGGCATACTATTGGTTATAATAACCTTTGATATGCATAGTACCTGGGCGACCGAACTTCGCTCGGTATATACAAGAATTACTAGTTCAATGTTATCTATACAAATAATAAAAACGTAAAGAAAAAAAACGGCGAAAACTAATTGCAATATATAAAAAAAAAAAAAAAAAACGGCCGTCTCAAAATAAGCAGCTGAACACGTTAAGACAGTTTTTAGAATTTTTGTCTGTTTCTTTGTGCACGCACATCTAAACCACTAGACGGATTTAAATGCGGTTTTCACGAATATGCTTAGCCATAACCAGATTGAAGTACAGGCTATGTTATTTTGCGAAAGGGCCGGATTAAGGAGGGCAAATCGAGGTTGAAAATTTATATGAAAGTCCTTTGTTTTTGATGTTAGGGACATGGAATTTGGTATGTAGAGGTTTAATTTGTTTTTTTTTTTTCAATACTTAACTAAATGTTATTGTTTTTTCTGTCGATATTGTGAATTGACGTTCAATTCATTTGTACCTGCTTGAATAACATTACTATGACTATAAGTCCTAGGTTATAAAAAGTTTAAAAAAATGTGACCCTTTCTAAAAAATGTTCATTATGGATCAAGTTGACTAAGACAATAGGGGAACTCGGGCATGAACATCACTTTAAAACTATTATTTACAGTACTGGGAATTGTCCAGCTTGGAAACATGATATGCCTTTCTCTCATTTAAGAAGTACCTTCGCGCGTGAGCTGGTAGATTGTTATATTTTCCATGTGAAATTTTATCCACTGCCCATTGTGTGATATCAACAGGGCACAAAGTACTATAATACTATAAGGTCGGGGAAAAAGTTTCTTCGTATTTTTTAAACAAATTCAAGACATATTTTTTTCAAGTTTAATTACATTTAATTATAATATATATGTGCCATTTTGTTCGATAACTTGTTGCCATCTTGTAGGTAGTGACATGATCCCGTTGCTGTAGAATTTTTGGGACTTCTGATCAAAAAAATGCAACAAGTAGTTTTGACAGTCCTCTCTTGATGTTAATCTAACACTACCCAAAGAATTCTGAAGAGATCGAAACAGGTGGAAATCTGAGGGTGCAAGGTCTGGGCTATATGGTGGATGCATTAACACTTCCCAACCAAGCTCTCTAAATTTTTGCTGAGTGGCCAAAGATGTGTGCGGTCTGGCGTTATCATGATGAAAGACCACACTCTTTCTGTTGATCAATTCCGGCCGTTTTTTCTCAATTTCTTGTTTGAGTCTCATCTGCTGTTGGCAGTAGAGATCCGAATCGATGGTTTTGCCCGGCGGTAAAAGCTCATAATGAACGATGCCCTGCCAATCCCACCATACACACAACATCACCTTATTACGTGTTAATCCGGGTTTCGCTACAGTCTGTGGTGCTTCACTGCCCTTTGACCATGATCTTTTGCGCACATTCTTGTCGTAGGTGATCCATTTTTCATCACCAGTGATCAATCTTTTCAAAAACGGTTCGGTTTCGTTACGTTTCAATAGAGAATCGCAAATGAGTACACGATTCATTTGGTTTCTTTCAGTGAGCTCGTGTGGCACCCAAATATCGAGTTTTTTGTATACCCAGTTTTTTTCAAATGGGTCAAAACTGTTTTGTGGTCAATCCCCAGTTCTTCAGCTACGTCGTAACTACTAATATGCCGATCTTGGTCCACTTTTTCAGAAATGGCATCGACTTTATCCGTAACAGGGCGACCAGAGCGAGCTGCATCTTTGACATCAAAATTCCCGGACTGAAAACGCTTGAACCAACATTGTGCTACTCTTGATGACACTGCATTAGGTCCATAAACGTCACAAATTTTATTCGCGGCTTGTGTCGCATTTTTCCCTTTTTTGTTATAAAATTTCACAATATATCGAATTTGTTCGTTAGATTCACTCATTTTATCGAACAAAAAAACAATTGAAAAATGGCGGGAAATTGCTTTTTACGTTTTGTATTCCTTTTTTAAAATGTCATCTTTTTAATGGTATCAAAACCAGCCAGATACAAAAAGTACAACGGATAAGATTTTTACTACAACTTTATACATACAAAATACGAAAAGACTTTTTCCCCGACCGATTATAATAATCTTCTGTCTAGTTTGTCTAACAATACCTACTATCATTTTGTTCAATTTCAGTTTACATTTGCAATCTAACCATGTTATACATAAAAGGTCGATATATAAAAGATAATTTATCACATCATCAGCCAATTAACGTCCACTGTTGGACAAAGGCGGGCACTGTTGTCATAGAGAGGGGTGTTGCCATAATCCCCACGCTTGGCAGGCGGCTAGGGGATCGCAGTACGTTCACCGTGTACTAATAGGACGCTGCTGCCCATCCTCCGGTCCATTCTGGTCGCAGTTTTAGGACATACCCGGGTCCGGGTAAAAGATAATCTATGGTTTAAAATAAATATTAAAATAAAAAACAACTTAAAAAATAGTCAGCACTCGAACAAAAGGCTTCATATGTTGTATGGGGACCCCCCTTTTGTTTTTACTTTTAGACTCTTAGTTAATCCGCCGTAACATTACATATTCTGTGAAAATTTCAACTGGCTATCTATTAAGGTGAAACGTTTCACTTTGGCGAGAAATTCAAATTTCATACAGTTTTTTTGTTCTTGTAGCTAAGCCGAGTAACTTTGGAAACGATAATGACGTTCGCGAAAATCGATTATTGTTCTTTACAAACTCGCGTAAAGTTTTTTATCTCCAATGCACATTATTACATACATTTGTCAATAAACAAATTTATGCTGTTTCAAACGGTTTATTGCCAAATGTAAGTAATATGGTGAGTAACTGATTAATGGCTGTACATGATAATGTAAAGAACGACCAACAATTTTCGCGAACACTATGCCATTTCGCAATAATTACCCGGCCTAGCTACAAGGACAAAAAAACTGTTTGAAATTTGATTTTCCCGCCAAAGTGAAACATTTCACCTTAAGGTATCATAGATACAGTCGTTAAAAGGTAGGACGGACAGACAGTAAAGGCTCAGTAATAGAGTCCCATTTTTACCCTTTGGGTACGGAACTCTAAAAACGACATGCCATTTTCTTTAGAAATTCTTCGACTTCATAGAAGCACTCCTTTACCAACCACTTCTTTTAATATGCTGCTGTTTTTATTTCAAGATATTAATAAAGATTTTAAAATCATTATTACAGTTGAGATCGAAGGCAAACTCCTCGCCGACGGCAAAATATTCGACCAACGAACAGTCACATTCCCACTAGGAGAAGGCAGCGAGCGTAACATTTGCGAAGGCGTCGAAAGAGCCCTAGAAAAGTTCCTCAAGGAAGAAAAATCTCGCATCACCGTCCAACCAAAATACGCCTTTAGAGCCGAAGGCAATAAGGAACTCGGTGTACCGGCAAACTCGGCGCTAGAGTATACAATAAAGCTGGTGAACTTCGAAAAGGCTAAAGAGACTTGGTCGATGGATGGAGCCGAGAAGTTGGAGCAGGCTAAGATATATAAGGAGAAGGGAACGGATTACTTCAAAACTAACAAATATCTGTTGTCAATCAAGATGTACAAGAGAGTCAGCACTTTGTTGGATGGTAAGATACTCTACAATAATTATTACTTAGGTTTTCGCGATTATTATAAATAAAAAAATAAAAAACCACTTCAAAAAAGGCGGGGGGTCTATGTTCCAGTTTTTTAATTATTTTTTTGATATATGTTCACTGATTTCTCCGCCAATTATGAATTAATTTTGATGATTCCTTTCTTGTTTGGCCATACTTTAGAGGTGGTCCCATATAAATTTCATTAAAGACGGTTGAGTTGTTTATTTTATTTATTTTTTTATTGCTAAATAGGCTTGAGCTTGGCCGCCAACTCGCCTGATGTTAAGCGATACGTGATCCATCGTAGGCCGTATGCCTAAGATGGATCACGTATAGTTTGGTTTTTAAATCAAAATAACCGAAAAAATATGCCATCCAAGTGAACGAAATTGCGTATTTACTCATTTTGAATTCGTTTATTTAAAATATTTTTTTATAACACAAACAATTGAAATTAAAGAGACACATCAGAATCCGTATTAAAGAATATATAGCTGACATAAAAATTAGACGCTCGTCCCAGTCTGCAGTTTGCATGCCAAATTTCTGTACAGAAAAATATAAATAATTGAATTAATAAATAAATATCTTGGGACGTTTTTGCACACACACTTATCTGACCCCAAACTAAGCAAAGCTTGTAATATGGCAGCCAGAGACTGATATACATACATATATATTTTTAAATACATACCTAATAAATAGATAATAACACAGACATAGAACAAACACAAATGTTCACCACATGAATGTTTGTTCTAGGTGGGAATCGAACCCACGCCCCCAAGCACAGAAGGTAGGTTTACTCTCTAACTGAGCCACCGGGGAGTCAATTGATCCCTAATGCTGAATGGTGTGCATTGGGACAGGCCTGTGACAGTGGACTAATAAGGGCTGATTATGATCATGAATAATTCTTTTTCATTACTCATACTCGGAAAGTAGGTATGAAGTTGCCTTAGGAGCGGGTTAAAAGTAATACATTTCAGCCCTAGGGAAAATCACTTTCAACTGATAGTGACAGTTAACAACTGACTGACACTACAATTATTAAAAATAAGTTCTATTTACACATTTGTATTGTACCATGTTCTAACTTTTTTTTTTCTCCTCTGAGGATTATGATCCCGTACTTCTCGTGCATTTGCCAGTGTAAAATAAAATTCACTCATATTTTCTTTAGTCAGTTCATGTTTTTATTTTTAGTTTCCTTGTATTCGTAATGAAAAGCACAGTGTTTACCTCGGGGTTAAATACTTATTTAGTCCCTCGAACTATTAGCACATCATCAGCCAATTATCGTCCACTGTTGGACAAGGCCTCCCTCATAAAAAGGAGTGTTGCCTTATGGCAACACTCCATGGCGCTAATAATTAAGCGTGGGGATTATTCCCCACGCTTAACTATTACCGCCCGAGCGTAACTTTCACCCCTAGGCTAACAATGTACTATTTTGTACTCGATACAACGTTAAAGGAGAAATACACTAGAGATTCGTCAAAGAAACACTTCAATGAACCCAATTTTTGCAGACATGCCAAACGACACGACAGAAACTGAAGAGAACAAGACCCTAGCGAAAGACCTGCTGCTCTCCATCTATCTCAACCTGGCTCTGGTCTACCTGAAGGTGACGCCGGCACACAACTTTGAAGCCAAAGACCACGCCAACAAAGTAATTATCAAATTAATTTGAAATGTTTACTCGAAGGACAAATAATTATCAATAAAAAAACTGACTTCTTAAAAAGTTAGAACTGGACCAAATTTAAATGGGACCACACGGGAAGCACCACCTTTCAAATAAAAAAAGAATCATAAAAATCAGTTCATCCAGTCAAAAGTTCTGAGGTAACAAACATTAAAAATAATATTAAAAAAATATGGTTGAATTTAGAACCTCCTCTTTTTTGGAAGTCGATTAAAACAGTTTTACCCGCCGATAATTAAATTTTTAAAATATCTGCTGTATGGAAATTAAACCCAAGGTCCCAGAATCAGATCAGTTAAACATGGGAGATATGGTAGTGCCTGGCGTGGTAGTGGCGGACGCATCTGGCCTAAATCAGGCTTGAAGCCATTACTAGAACTCGCCCAGCGGACATGGCATTTTTTTTTTTTTTAGGTGCATGTTATTATTATTATTTATTTATTTATTTCATATGTATACATAATAGGGTTTAGATAATAAGTATCGAAAAACTAAGATGTTTGTATCGAATCCGATAATACCATTACAGTACTATATTGTATTCGTAGGCGCTGAACCTGGACCCCAGCAATGTGAAGGGTCTGTTCCGGAGAGGAGTAGCGTTGCTCGGTCTGGGTGAGGCTGACCAGGCGATCAAGGACTTCGAGAAAGTGGTGGAAACAGAGCCTCAAAACAAGGTATGTAGTCTCGTTTCTTTGTATCCTATACCACTATCTATACCATGTATTTATTTTTATTTATTTATTAAAAAACACTTATAACACCATTACAGATAGGTAATAGGCCTGTGTCCTTATTTTTTTTATACCTCATTAAAAAGCTGATAATAAAGAGCAAAGAATGATTCTATGCTCTTTATGACGTAGAATCCGTCACGTGATTTACAAAGCCTACAAGGCCATCTGTCAAATAGTATCTAGCCTTTGGAGCCTATAAACCTAGCACAAAGCCTAGTACATTAAAATAGTGTACAATTTTGCCATCCTGTCAAAAATATATCTGTTTCGTTCAGGTATCAACAATTTTGGTAAATGAGTAAAGAATGTAATATGTCTACTTCGTTTATGCTAAATTGTCACTACTTCTATGCTTTAGACCCTTTTCTGAGCCTTCAATGAAAACAAAATATAAACTTATCAAAAATAAATAAGTTATAAGTAGTATAATTTCATGCTAGACAGAGAACGCACTATAATAGCACGTTATGACGTCTAGTCGCATGCGCACCATACTAACGCACGCTTTGCGGGAAAGCGGGCATCCGCTCTCTATCCACACCAAAAAACTTTAAACGGTTATGCATCAGAAATGTATCAGCCTATTCAAATTATTTTTTCAGTATATGTAATGTATTTATTTAATTATATCTTTCGTTAAGCCTGTGGTTTATAGTAAATTATAGATGGAGACAAAGGCGTATTATTGTTTAAATATTGTTTCGTTTGTAACCCGCAGGCGGCCGCTAATCAGATAATAGTGTGCAAGGCAGCTCTAGCGAAGCAGAAGCAGCGCGAGAAGCAGATGTACGCGAACATGTTCGACAAGTTCGCCAAACACGACACGGAGGTAACAGGTGTGCGCGAACTTATACTATCGCGCTGACACACATACACTCAGAGCCGTGTTACAACAAGTCATCGTCATCAGCCAGAAGACGTCCACTGCTGAATATAAGCCTCCTTCTTTAACCTCCACACTGAACGACAGACTGCCATCTGCATCCACTGGATGCCCGCGACTCTCACAATGTCGTCGGTCCATCTAGTGGGAGGCCTACCTACGCTGCGTCTTCCGGTTCGAGGTCTCCACTCAAGAACCTTTCTTCCCCATTTATCGGTTTTTCGAGCGATGTGACCTGCCCATTGCCACTTCAACTTGCAGATTTTAATAGCTATGTCGGTGACTCTGGTCGTATTACAACAAGTGCATCACATTAAAAACCGACTTCAAAATTAGTAAATAAGTTTATTCGGCTTTTGACGTTTTTGTAGGTAATGGTACGGAACCCTTTGTGCTCGAGTCCGACTCGCCCTTGGCCGGTTTTATTTAGTATCTGTTATAGCGGCAACAGAAATACATCTGTGAAAATTTCAACTGTCTAACTATCATGGTTCATGAAATACAACCACAGACAGACGGACAGCGGAGCCTTAGTAATAGGGTCTCGTTCTACCCTTTGGGTACAGAACCCTAAAAATACACCATTGAAAACACTACTTTTTTATGTCGGTTAAAAATACACAAACATCTTTCACTAACACCATTATCTTCCCCAGTTGGAGAAAATCCGAGCTAGAAGCGTAATAGACGTGATCGGAGACAAGGTGGGCGAGTGGGGCGCTGGCGCAGGCGAGGGCGAGTGGACCGACCAACAGCGAGACAGGAAACCTACAGAGTTCGAGAAGGAAAACCCTAACATTCTCATGTTAGACAAGGACGGACAGTTCCAGAATATGTGAACAAGAATGATACACTCCAATTTGTTATGAAGTTTATCGGACACAGTAAATGGTTGAATCAGACTATTTACTTCGGCTGTACACTTAACGAGACTCTAGGGCTTCGAGATAGTTACAAAAACGAGCACCATTAATGCCTGATTTACACTTTGTTAAGTGCAAGTGCGAGAAATAAGTTAAATAACAGGTTTTGTTAATGACAAGTGTTGAGTGTATTCAGAACGTTTACAGTGTTAAGATGGTTTTGCAGGTTCAAAGTAACTAGTCAGGACAATCAGCGGTGGGAAGAACGCGGGTAGCTGACAGTAAAAATAGACACGGGTTCTTATTACTTGACTTTACACCTGGGGCCTTACCCCTAGCGCGAAAAGTTGACCCGCATAGGTGTTATTTGTCTAAACGGTACCATCAACTACGATAAGCGGTAGTTATTTGATAGCCGCCAAGCTTTGCTATTTTCACGCACACACGCATAGTAAAACGGATTTTCGTTCATTCAAGTTGGACGCTTTTAAACGATGCAGCTTAAATGAGTTGGTTAATTTTAGGTACCTATCAGGTACCTACTAAAAGTTGGCTCGCAAAAGTGAAGCTAGGGGCCCTGCACTTGTAAATTGTGCTTATCAATTAATAGCGTCCGTTTACACGCTGATTTTACTAATTACTTAACACTTGTCACTCACGATTGATAACAAAGTGTAAATCAGGCATCATTATCATCACCAGCCAGATATCCACAACTGAACATGCATGCAATGCGTTCCAGTGTAAAGGCCGTCTAAAGCGAATATCGCTCGTCTTCGTAAATTTCTTGAACAACACAGTCGAACTGTCTTGCTAAGTGTAAAGCCGGGGTCACATACCAAATAGATTCCATTAAATAAAATGTCTAGATCATAATTAAATGTTCCATAAGGGCCGACACATAAGCAAGCAGGGTGTTGCGACGACGGCGTCGAATATTACTGCGACGTGCAGCTTTTGTGTGTGTCGCCCTAATTTAATCTTGTCATGATCAAGTTTATAGGTTGTCGCTTGAACAACTCCTGCGCAAACCACTTTGACCATGACAAAGTTAACTAATTATTTTAAACATAAGATTGAATTCTCAATAATTGCAGCTTTAATTTTTGGACACTCGATCCTCACGCCTACTTTTCGCCTACACTTACAGTTGGGCGATTTCTTTTTTTAATGAGTTGTATTGTTGAATTTAGTACAAAATATCTGGGGAATTTAAACAGGGAGGATTTCTAGGACAACAGCCAACAATTTTGAATTACAACCTTACACCTACGGCTCTGCCAATGGCCGAGCCACTGACAACCAGCTATTGGACTATGTTTTAATCAAGCAGTTGTGATTGGTTGTTAAATCTGTGTAAGAAAAACAACAGCTACGATTGGCCGCTTGGTAGCTACCTTGATTGGTTATTTGAAATGTGTTCGAGCTGGCTGTCAAATCAACAGTCCAGTGAATATAGTAAATGCATGTTTCTGTAGCTAATTTCCCATGATAATTTTATTCTTAGATAAGGTTTTAATTAATTATGTACTTAGTTCTAACGTACATTCAATTGTCCTATAATTCTTTTAATAAAATTGGCATTGTATTGCTATGCTATATGGATAGAATTGTTTTTTTTTTTAACTTAGTGATGTATGAATTGTACAGATTGGTTATAAAGGCAACCGGATCGCTACTCGATCTTTAAATTTCTAAATTGAAATTCATATGGAATTCTATAAGTATTTTGAATCGACTTTAGAAAAGGAGGATGCTGAATTTTTTAATTTTTTTTAATATTTGTTTCCTAAGAAGTCCGTCATTTATGAGCCGATTTTGAACTGTAAAACTATTTGCGGTGTAGCATGGTGCCTGTGATATTAGCCGAAAGGCCCCCTCATCAGGGCCCCCTTTCCCACTGGGCACTCTGAGCACTTGTCCAGGGCCCCGCGATCGATTGGGGCCGCTGCCAGATCACCAAACGATAACCGATATTTATTAATGAAAAACATATTTATTTCTTTAAAAGCACAAGAATAATAACTGACTACAATATACTACCTACTTGCTTATTAGCTTTTGCATGCGCGAAGCTACTCCACTCTCGCCCGAAAATAGTGCTCTGTCAAGATAATTGGGGCCCCATTATCCTAATGTGCCTAGGGCCTCCAATAGGTTAAAGACAGCCCTGCCCCTCATTATGTAACTTGCAACTCAAATTTGACAGTTTCAATATGACCGAACTGTCAAATTTTTTCGAGTTGCAAGTTATCAAGGTTCGTCTAATGTCACAGGCACCATCCCACACCGCACATAGTATAGTGTTCGCCGTAAAAGACAAATATGGCTGTGTTCCTTTTGTGGCATGATTGAATTCACGTTAGAAGTTAGCATAATATTGTTCACTAGCCTTTAGGACATGGTTTAATTCTTATTGTAAAAGTGAATGAATTTAAATATATTATGGAGTTAATCAAGTTGATTTTGTTTTATTTGAATTCACGTTTTCAAAACTAATTATCAACGAATTTTCAAGCTTTGGTTTAGCAAAAACCTCAGAAAAAATGGGGCCATGACCCGTCCACCCAACAGCTTCGCCCACTAGTGGGTGCACAGGTACCTAATATAAACATCTGGGACATTATTGCACACACGGTCATCTGACCCCAAACTAAGCACAGCTTGTAATATGTATACCAGAGACTGATATACGTACATATATATTTTTGAATACATACTTAAATAGATATTAACACCCAGACATAGAACAAACACAAATGTTCATCACATGAATGTTTGACCTAGGTGGAAATCGAACCCACGCCCTCAAGCGTAGAAGGTAGGTTCACTACCAATTCATTACAAACTGGGGCGCATAATACTCCTCCGTAATTCGCATTTACCTTTAAACCCAGTTACTTAGTTTCCCCCTTTAGCACTTACACCCAGTCCTGGCTTTGTCAATAGGCCATAAAGGCCGCGGCCTAGGGGCGGCAGATTTTAGAGGAAGCTCAAAAAATATTATTTTAGAAAGGTACATGGGACGGCGGAAAAGGCATATTATACCATTGACAAGTATCTCAAAGATAAATTATAACATGTAATGCAGAATTAATAGACATTAATAATTTGACTGTAATTGTAGTATGATGATAATTATGTTAACTTTATATACCTATTGTAATTTGCACGCCTTAAAGGTTGGATATAGAGCACCTATTTACACTTAAGACCGATCCTGTACCTATATTCTAGCAAATAAATAATTTGAATTTGAAATAAAGTGGCCTACACTCGTAAAAAATATAAATCCGGCAATGCTTATACCTCCACCCATAGGTCGGTTGTGCCGCTCAGTATTGAAGTGTTTGTTTGTAGAACTAGTAAGGTACTAGTAGATATAACATTATCGCATTGTCTGGAGATGAAATTTATTTTTATTCAGTAAAATTGGGACTTTATTTGATCACTATCTACTTTTGATTGTGCTGAATGCGTATCGTGTTATAACGGCAAATAGAATACTGAAATATAGCAGCAGTGGCGTAGCTATCGGAAGGCTAGGCGGTGCCCAGGGCCCCCAAGCTTAGGGGCCCTTGGGCCTTGATCAGCAAACCTCAAACTGAACTTGCAAAATTTTTGCCCTTCATACACATACATGTAGTAAGTAGCTTTGAGCACAATAAAGAGCTGATGATAATGTAGCTTTGTACCTTTATATCTACACTAATATTATAAAGAGGAAAGATTTGTACCTATTTTTGTATGTTTGTAATGAATAGGCTCCGAAACTACTGAACCGATTTGAAAAATTCTTTCACTGTTGGGAAGCTACACTATCCCCGGGTGACATAGGCTATATTATATTTTGTAGCGAGGCCGAAGGCCGAGCTTACACTCGTGCGAAGCCGGGGCGGACGGCTAGTTCTATATATAAAAAATAAAAATGGCACCAGCAAAACAAGGCATTTACCTTGTTTCGCTCTCATCCGCTCTAACAAATTTGTTCTTTATTTTATTTCTTTTAGGCTTCATTTTTCAATACGCTTTTTTCGACATTTGTTGTTTCATTTCTAATTTATCTTAAAGTCGTAACATTATATTACAGACAATTTTTTGTTCGATTTTGCAAGGAACTCTGCATCTACAGAAATATTTATGATTGAATTGTTCCATACATTTTTCGAGTGTCAATGACCGTTTTCTATGGAACAACTGATTTTTTCCCGCGATTTCAGTTTTGGTCCCATAGTAAAGTTGTTTACAATGATGAGTACGTATGTGTGTATTTCAGTATTACCACAGAATACATAACTACAATTACAGAAGATTCACTCCGCAAAATAATTTAAATAAGTAGCGACTCTTGCTTCTACACAATAAAGTGCAATTCAGGACGTGCGAGCGCTAACTACCTACAGCTATATTAACCTAGAAGTTGCCTCTCTGTCTATCGCGCGGCAGCGGGCACGGCAAGTCCGACAAGACGACTACTTGTAGCTTCATACCTAAAGTGCTGAGTGCGCCAGGCCTGGTATTACCACACTTTTTTGTTACACATTGTATATATTAAAAGTATATTTGGTTCCAAACCATCTGACATTATTTTTTCTATCGTTAGTTATGAAGCATAACGCAGTGTGAAAGGTATTTTAAACAAAAATTGCACTTTATTGCCTACCTACAATTAAAATTGATTAAGTAAAAATAATTATGTTCATATTTAAAATACTATTGAGTCAAATTGCTAATTTCACTTTTTATACGTAACAAATAATATTCTACTACAGCATCCCTACCATATTATAAATGTGTAGATCAAATACCTTCACACATGACTTCTAACTAAGTAGAAGCAATACCTGATATCGGTTTAACTTGCAAAAAAAATCCCGTTTGCGTGATTCAAGTAAAGTGTCGTATTTACCTATAATAGACGCACTTTTCATATTTGTGAAACTACGATCCATTTACACTCATTATTTTAGGAATTATTGAATACCTTATTACGTTTTTAATAATATTATTCGTAAAGTTTAAGCAAATTTACAATTTTTTCGCAAAACATCGTTTTAGTACGCAATCTATTTTCAAACTATGGAACTACAAATCTGACGGCTGTCAGTTTGTTTGTTTGTCCGAGCACATCTTTTAAACTACTAGAAGGATTTCAAAGCAGTTTCCATGAATATGCTTATAAAATACCTGATTGAAACATAGGCTATATTAATTTATGATAATAAATAGTAAAAAAAATTTTTTTAATAATTATTTATAACGCCATCTAGCTTATTTTATAGTAATGACAGACTTCTACTCGCAGACATGGTAGGTAGGAAGACTGGAGCGGCTGTTGCCATATAATCTATATGTAAATAAAAATATAGATATTCGCCAAGAACCAGAGTCACCGACATAGCTATTAAAATCTGCAAGTTGAAGTGGCAATGGGCAGGACACATCACTCGAAGAACTGATAACCGATGGGGAAGAAAGGTTCCTGAGTGGAGACCACGAACCGGAAGACGCAGCGTAGGTAGGCCTCCCACTAGATGAACCGACGACATTGTGAGAGTCGCGGGCATCCAGTGGATGCAGATGGCAGGATGTCGTTCAGTGTGGAGGTTAAAGGGAGAGGTCTATGTTCAGCAGTGGACGTCTTCTGGCTGATGATGATGATGAAATAAAAACGAATCGCCGAAATGTATGTACCCGCATAACTTCCGATAGACTGCACCAAATAGTTTTTTTGTTTTTGTTATTTTCAGGACAGCCAACTGCTTTTGAAGAGGTTTTACAGTTTATTATGGCGTAATTTAAAGTACGTTTATTTTTGTATTGACTTCTGACGTGCTAATATACCAAGTCGACGGAGATTAAAATGAATTTTTTTTTTGCCAGGATCAAACTTAAGACCAATAACAGACACGCAAAGTAGGTGAACTCGCGGCATCTAATCTGTTACTGATCTATGATTAGCAGCTATTTTGGATGTTATGGTGGTGAACGAAAGCGGTTTAGTTGTTGGAAGGGTAGGGGCGCAGAGGGCGGGCAAAAATTATTTAGTCATCATTGATTGGCAATCTTTACGCGGAGTAATGTTAAATAACAGCGATTAATTATAGATACCGCTCCATGCTTCCTACTTACTATTTACTAATAATTCAATAATAACGTTTGTCATGCATGACATTTCGCTTGACTTATACCAATTTTTTTTCCTTATTGGCTCCATGGCTCCACACTTCCAACGTATTTAACCAGTGAAAGTAATATATTATTTGCTTGAAATATATTTGAAACTATGGACATGTCGGGATACCTGTATCGAGTCAGATTAAAACTAGACTAAAATCATACTATGACGATAGTATGACTATCCGCATTAAAATGGAGAGCAATAAATCTACAATCATGTCATATGTGTAGGTATTATCTATAAAATATTCAGTATAAATAATCCGATGGATTTGTGCCTATTTAAAGTTCCGTTCGTGTTCGTTAGTGTAACATTTATATTTGGATATGTCAGTCTAATCGTCCACCCACTAATTACTTTGCGCTACGCGTACGAAGTCGCGGGCATTAGCTAGTAACATAATAAAACAAGTTTCTTTATGTCTAAATATATCTTAAGTAAACAGCTTTATAAGCGTCTAACACATATTTAAGGCTTACTTTTGTGCCCACTTTAATTATAACTGTACTCGTTAAGGTGAAACGTTTCATGTTTGGCGGGAAATTCAAATTTCAATCAGTTTTTTTGTTCTTGTAGCTAGGCCGAGTAATTATTGTAAAATGGCACAGTGTTCGCGAAAATTGTTGGTCGTTCTTTACATTATCATGTACAACTATTAATCAGTTACTCACCATATTACTTACATTTGGCAATAAACCTTTTGAAACAGCATAAATTTGTTTATTGACAAATGTATGTAATAATGTGCATTAAAGGTAATTAGCTTTACGCGTGTTTGTAAAGAATAATAATAAATTTTCGCTAACATCAAGATAGTTTAGAATAATTACCCGGCCTAGCTACAAGGACAAAAAACTGTTTGAAATTTGAATTTCTCGCCAAACATGAAACTTATCACCTTAAGCCAACTGCACCAAAAATCTAACAAAGCATGTTTAGCTAACATCGGCTTGTTATGGATGTCCGTTCGTGATTTGAATTGTGATCACAATTCCATGCCATTTGGCACACGCGCGTGGTGTCGCGAACTCTCACGGTACTACAGGAAACCCTGAGTTGCAATTTAGACTTAGATTTTATCTCTGACTGCCCCTGTGGCTTAGTTGGTTGTGGGTTCGATTCTCACCTAGGGCAAACATTCATGTGATGAACATTTGTGTTGGTTATATGTCTGGGTGTTAATATCTATTTAAGTATGTATTTAAAAATATATATGTACGTCACGTCTCTGGCTGCCATATTACAAGCTTTGCTTAGTTTGGGGACAGATGACCGTGTGTGCAATAACGTCCCAGATATTTGTTTATTTATTTTATTATTTACCTCGCAGGTCTCGCACCCAAAGTAGCACCCCATATTCCTGCACTTATACACCTTCAAAGTCACTTCGCTACACTGAACACATTCCTTCTCTTTCTATCCTCTAAACTGAGCTACACGGGTCTGAGTTATGAAAAATTGTAGGTAGTCTTTTGGCTTTTTTTTTCTGGACATTTTTGCACCCTCGGTCATCTGGATCTGGTCATCTGGATATACGTACATTTTTTTTTTAACATACATACATACTTAAATAGATATTAACACCCAGACAGAACAAACCGAAGTGAAGGAATAACCCCGATGTTAGCTAAACATGATTTGTTAGATTTTAGACGCAGCATACCTGGCTTAATATCATGCTTTACTTATAATAATTTGAACATAACAACTGTATTAGCAGATTTAAATATATTTATCAGTATACATTTAAATATAACAATCAACTATTAAAAATATACTTTTCACTCTTTTTATTACTTTTAACAAATCAAACGCCTGTCACCACCATTTGAGTTATTTCATACAATAACTCGGATAGTTCACAAGAACATTTTAGTCATAGCCAAAGTACCCTTAGTACAAGATTTGACAGTTTTCGAAAACTTTTTTCGTTTTCGTATTGTTCCATACATTGCTGGACAGTGGGGCTAGTACGAGAACTTGCGAAAAAGTATTCGTTCCGTAAACGATAGCAAATGTATAAAAAATTCAGTTTCCCTTTACGTCCGATAGAGGCGCTGTTCAATTTTTCATACATTTTGCTATCGTTTACGGAACGAATACTTTTTCGCAAGTGCTCGTACTAGGGCCACTGAAAGCTATTCGAAACCTTTTTTGCGTATTTGAGTGAACCAACCTATACTGCCGATTATTACAGATTTTAATTCCTCCGCGTTTCCGCTGGAGGCGCTTTACTAAAATGTATGGAATAAAATGAAAACGAAAAGTTTTCGAAAACTATCAAACTATCATCCGTTCTATTTACTTCTCTTTCCTGTGAGCTGATCCATCACAAAGGTGCAAGCTGTACTGTAAGAAACAGTCGAGTTATCACGTGCGCTACTCCAGTTTCTCCAGTGGCGGACCCTGCTGATGATGAGACTTATCGTCCGCGGATGCAGGGGCCGCAGGCGCGGAGTCTTGCACTCGTTTAAAGTTCAACAGCACGTCGAAGTGAGTGTGAAGGGAATATGGCGCACTGCCTTCGTGCAGATAACGGGACACCTGCAACATTTTTTTAACATGTACTGGAGTTTGTTGGAAGAGATCGCTTTCAGCGATAAGACCGCTCTTTGTAATTATTTCGATGAGACGAAGATCAGATTCATTCATTCCTGTGGCATTCCCGAGTAGCTATAATATGGGGTTCTTCAAAAGGGCTGTTAATAGTCTTTAAGGGTCGCCAACGTATCTGTGATGCCCCTGGTGTTGCAGGTATAGGCGACTGTGATCGCTTACCATCATGCAGCCCGTCTGCTTGTTTGCCGCCTATGGCATAAAAAAAAGATTCGAGTTGTAGCCTCGTTTCCTACTAAGTAAAACTTGTTCATAATGATGAGTACAGTGACCTCCTTTCAGCTTAGTACAGGGTATATGCGTAACCCTGTATACTACATCTGTAATTGTGCAAAGATTCATGCAATTATCATAATAATTATAGAAATTAGAGGGTTCCAAAAATTAGGACGAACGGACAGAACGAACGAACTTATAAGGGGAACCTTACTTACTTGTTACTTGTTTACAAGTTTCCTACCTTACTTACCTTAGCTCCCAGTTTCTTGAGCAGCGACGTGAAGGTCTTCTCCTCACGTCCGATCCAGGGTCGCGCCTCGTCCTGCACCTGGTAAGGACTCACGTGGATGTAGATGTTCACGCCTGACAACACAGAAGAAATATCTTTTTACACTCTTATACTTCGAAAAACTACGATAAAAATAACAAAGCGTTGAAAATTATACTCAATAAACGTCCGCAGTTTCATCATAATTATATAAACATAGCTGTATAAAATTTTTATCGAAACAAAACTATTTTACCAAAACCAACCGTATTTTTATACATTTACGGCTCAGTTCTCTAATGTCTGTTCGATTTGCACAACATCGTCAAAACTCGTGAACTGTCGTTGAGCAAGCGAGACGGCGATTATGTCTGAATCGCAAGTGGGAACTTCTCTCCCGAGAGAAAGAGACTATTTTCTCTTTCTCTCCCGTTGGTCAGACGGTGGTTCGTCAGCCAAGTTGACGGCTCTTACGGTGTGTTAAGGCTTGTGCAATTATCGCGTGACTGTGGATCCATTCTGGCTGCGTATAGAGTCCAGCCAGATTGAGTATTGCCGCGATTAGCGTGTCATTGTGGCATCTTTGTATTTTTTTTGATCGAAGCTCTTATACCTTGGCTGAATTATGTGGTACGAACATGTTTAGTACTTTTTTCTCCAAATTTGTATCTACGAGTATATGCTTTCCAGGAACGCAACTTAGCATGACGAAACAATCCAAACAAACCACCGACCAATCTATACTACCGTGTCGTTTTACTACATTACAAGTCGTATACCACATTCATGTCTCAATATTTATTTAAGTACTAGTTATTTGTTATACAAGAGTGTAAAGTTACTTTTTATCCACGTGCACGTACAAAAACGTAGACCCTCGTCGAGTCTACTGTGGACCCCTGGGGGTCCACCTGGACCACTTTGGGAACCTCTGGTTTAGACAAAGGTTGGCTGTTTAGCTAGTTAGCCTCTGATTTAGGGTGCGTACCAATGAAACTAACTGTCTGCCACCATCAATCTATCTCAATTAAAAATGCAATAGTATTTATAAAATTGAATGGTGCACGCAAAGCAGATAGCTGATGGTGTCGAAAGGTTCTCGAATGGAAACGACGGATCGTAAGGGCAGCGTAGGGCCACCCACAAGATGGACTGACGACCTAAAACTAAAAGAGACTGCAGGGAAACGCTGGATGCAGCTTCCAACCTGCCGTTTTGAAGGTCGATAGGGGAGGCCTTTGTCCAGCAGTGGCTGGAATGATGATGCTGATGAATGGTGACGTACCGAGTGTTGCGAGTGTTTCGAGCAGGCTGCGTGCCGTGAGCCACGTGTTCTTGCCGCCCGCGTGTCCGCCGTCCAGCCAGTACATGCTCGACACGCGCTCTATGAATCTGGGGGACATTATAATAGTATTAGTAAGTAGTTATCATCACTACCAGACACTGCTGAGCATAGGCCTCCGCTTTAGACCTCCACACTGAACGACATCCTGCCATATTATGTATAACAATCTCCAACCAAGTCACTGAAACATAAAACACGGCTTATTATCCCATTTCAGCCGAGGTGGGTCGCTAGTTTGAATACAAACCTCACCTCATGGTATGCAGGTCTCCAGGAGTCAAGGTCTTGGTGTAGTGGAACTCGTATATGAGCTGGTTTAACACCACGCAGCCCTTACTGAACCCGACGAGGGTCAGTCGCGACTGGTCGAGGGACAGCTGTTCCCGCCACCACAGCGGGTCAGTCTCTCTGGAGAAAGAAGCAGGATAGTTCTTCAGACTGTGATTTTGTAAATCACGAGATAAATACAATAATTTGGTACCATCGAACGGATTTGAAGATGGACCCAGAAGATGGATAGTGGGAAATTTTTAACCGACTTCCAAAAAGGAGGAGGTTATCAATTCGAATAATTTTTTTTTGGTTTGTTACCGCATAACTTTCGACTATGTAAACCGATTTTGATGATTATTTTTTTATTTGAAAGCTGGTGCTTCCCGTGTGGTCATATTTCAATTTGGTCCAGTTCTGACATTTTTATGAAGTCGGTTTTTTAATATTTACATTCATTTCTATCCAACCAAACTTTTCATTCAGACCTGTCATAAAAAAACGAATGAACGAAGTTTGTCTGTCATATCACGTCATTGGAAAGTTTTAATAGAAGTGGAAAACTAAGCATTACTGTTACCAAAACTGTAGCCAACGCCATCTAGCGAGAAATAAATAATGCTAAATTGACATTTTGGAAACCGCTCATTGTACTAAAAAAAATCTTCCTTGTTGATTTGAGGGTAGTATGAAAACGGCCAAATCTCATGCGGTTAAGGTGTCGCGCGATGCGCGAGTCGCCATAACACGTTTGGTAAGTGTCACTGTCATTTTCATATGTAATGTCAATCTATATTTGCACTATGGCAACTATGCTGAGTGCTGGTTTTGACAGTATGAAAATTATGTGGGTAGGGGCGGACAAGATATGACGAGCGGCAGACGCACAGCGCACAGCGCAGAGGGTAAGCACAGGAGAGGTTCAGGCGTTCACCTCACAGGTGAATCACCAGCAGAATCCAACTTGGTAAGTGCTTAAAACATAATTCCTAGTTCTATTAAGAGCCATGGGATGGAATAATGGGAAGACCGTATCAATGTGTGGATAACGGCTAAGCCGTTATCCAGGGTCCAATCATTGCGTACAAAGTACACGAGTCAATGAAATTGGACATAGCCTGCATGATGCAGGCTCACCCCAGAGAGTGTGCCCGGGGTACACTCACAACTGGGAGCTAGACGATCGGCTATGTAGTTGGAGAACGGGCAGGACTAGAGGGGAAGGTGGAGGTCCTCGTGGGGCAAAAGCCCCATGTCCAGCGGGTGCCGATAAAGGGACAAACTGTACCGGCCAGGCGTCCCTGCACGGAGATGATCACGTGTAAAGGGGGCACCCGGGCGCAGTCGCTGCGCTTTGACTGGAGCCATAGTCGATCGTGGGGTAACTCTGAACTGATCAGGCCCCAGGTTAAGGCAAAGCCTACGGTAGTAAAATCAAAAGCGAAGCATAACCAGCAATGATACGGTCGACTCATCGTCCCCCATGTAGCGTTTATGTCGCGTATCAGATAATGCATGATAATGTACTTACATATATTTAGTACTGAACCTTGGCATAGAACGCGCGACAAAATGGTGGAGATGAGCTGGGATTAATTAAGGAAAGCCAGATTCGTTCCGGCTATTCCGTTAGAAAACAAATAATTATTTTAAAAAAAAATACTAGTCATTTCCCACCCCTATACAGTGCACGGTATAGTGGTGGTCGGTGACGGTATTTAACTACACTTGACGGCTACGTACTTAGTTCGTGTAAACAGTACTTTAGTTATTTAATCTACATATAAAAGTAAAAAAAACAAAAAAAAACTGCATAAATTCCTAAACGAAAAAATTTATAGTGCGGTTCCAGGATGCGATGCATTTTTACTCGATTTGGTCGATTAACGGAAATTACCGGTTAGCCGGACAGTCGATTAACGGTTATCAGTTTTACTTGTTTTCGCTAATATTTATGTGGTATTATTATGAATTATTGCTAATTCTATTGGAAAATACCTACATTTGTACACATAATGATAATAGTAAGTCAGCGGCAGGAGTTTCGAAGAAATTAACGGTATTAGAATTTGAAATTACCGCCATGCGGTATGAAGCGTTCTTCCGGACTTACAATGTCTGTGATTGGTTATAGATTATATTATTGCATCATCTATGCGCGTATTTTTTTCGTGGCGATTTTTTGTGTGCATTTCTTCGCGGAAAGTGAGAAAATAAGTGAGAAAGTGTTTGTGTTGTAAATTTAAAAGTGACGATAAGTTTGCTGTTCCAAGCTACAATAAACTATACTTATCACGCATTGAATTGTGTCTGGAGCAACTGGAGACGAGATATCCATCGCGGATCGTTGAAAAAAAATTAAGGTAAGGTTAAACAAGCCGGCCGGCGTTTACTTTCGCCTAATTTATTGTGAAATATCGCATTGTTGCAATGTAAATAGAATACATACTATGAGAGATTTTGTTCGTCTTTCAGTCAACGCCAAAAAGGATAAAGAAGAATGGCGCAGAGACTGAACTTTCGCCATCAAAGGCTGTTACAGGCTACCTCCGAAATTAATGAGAGACTTACCGCACAGAGTGGCACTCAAATAAGTATCAGCGAAGACGACCTCATTGCCTCTCGGGTACAGCTGCAGTTTCTAATCGAGGCATTTGACAAGGAATTTCGGTCTTACTCCGACCTGGAACCTCAGGAATTCACAAAATACATGGAAGACCAGATGGAGGCTGAAGAGCTCCTCATGAGACTGAACTCCATGTATGAGATTTATAAAACCCAATCTCAAGGCTCAACTTCAGCAAAACTACCCAAGCTCGAATGGGAAAAATACAAGGGCGATATTCTCAAGTTCAGTGAGTTCTGGGATAAATTTGAAGCCAACATTGATTCGAGGAAACTTCGTGACGTAGAGAAGCTTTCGTACTTGTTTAGCTCTCTGGAAGGACAAGCGTTGGAGACAGTTAGCGGCTTAGCAACTACAAATGCTAATTATGCTATTGCTGTCGACACGCTGAAAAAGAAGTACGGATCTAAAGACCGAGTCATAGACGCGCACCATAATGCTGTCAATAGCATCAAGAGAGCAACAGAGGACCACTACGACTGCAGACAGACTCTGGACAGTATTGAGAAACACCTTAGGGTACTGCAGACACTGGGAGAAAATATGGAAAGCAATCACCTGAGAGTCACTATTGCAAGTAAGTTCCCAGAACGTATTATGTACCAGGTGAATCTGCTCTCTCCGGATGAGCAATCTGTCCCCGCCCTCAGGTCAAATCTAGCCAGAGTCATCACAGCAATGGAACGATCTGGAGCCTCTGCAGCACAATGCTCTTCCGATGCTGTGCAGTCGTCGGCAACTACGGAAGCACTACAGGTTAGAACGGAGACAGTCCCGAAGATGAAAAACAAGCGGAAACTTGATGATACCTCGACACCACCACCCAACAAAAGGGCCAAGCTTCCTTGTCTCTTCTGCAATATGAAAAATCACAGTAGTGCAGACTGCAGAAGAGTCAAATCGATTGAAGATCGAAAAGAAAAGCTCAAGGGCAGGTGCCTTATGTGTCTGAGAAGGAACCACTCTACGAATGAATGTAGAAGGAAGGTGTCATGTTTCCGCTGCAAAGGGAGTCACCTAAAAATGTTGTGCCCTAAGAAGCAAGGTGGTAAGGAAACAAAATTTAAAAATTCAAAGGACAACATTACTGTATGTGGTACCGCTAATGAAGTTACCTTCTTGCAGACCGCCGTGGCGACAATGCAAAACCCTCTCAACAATAATCGAAAGAGGTGCAGACTTCTTCTAGACTGCGGGAGCCAGCGCAGCTATATAACAGTCAAAGCAGCGAATATACTTGGACTGTCCTCCGCTGAAGAAGATCTACTGTTGATATATACCTTTGGAGCTGAATCTCCGGTAGAAATGTCTAGCCCAACCACGGAATTGATAATTGAGACGAAACGGGGTGTTAAGAAGGAAATATTGGTGAACATTGTACCTCGCATAACGGACCGTGTACCTGTAGCAAAATGGCAACATAAAAGGATCGACATACTTGCAGACGATGACACTGTTGGTAGGGGTATTGACATACTAATCGGAAACGACCTTTACTGTTCATTCTTACGAGACGATAAGATCCAGGTTAATAAAGGCTTATACCTTATTGACACAGATTTCGGCTGGATACTATCCGGTAACATAGCACAGAAGAACACTGATGTCTTGTCTGTCACAACTTACTGTCAGTGCCATACCCAAGACTGTCCATACTTTACCGAACCAGATCTACCTTTGAGGAGTATTGACATAAAGTTCCTATGGTCACTAGAAAGTATTGGCATAACAGACTCGCCAAAGGCAACAAGACAAGAGCAGGCAGTTAGTCATTTCAATGAAACAGCGCAATATCAGGACGGGCGTTATGAAGTCAAGTGGCCTTGGATCCAATACCCACCGGATTTAATATCAAACTTTGGACTTGCATTGGGAAGGCTAAGAAGTTTGATCAAAAGACTGGACACAGACTCTCTCAGCGAATACAGTGACATTCTGAAAGAGCAACTGGATCTGGGAATCATAGAGATTGTGGAACCATATTCAAATAGAGAAGATCACCCAGTACACTATCTTCCCCACCATATCGTCAAACAAAAGGGTAAGCGTGGAAGAATTGTCTACGATGCTTCAGCGAAGGTGACAGGACAGAAAAGCCTCAATGAATGTCTGTATAGCGGTCCCTCAATGTTAGAAGACCTGACTGGACTTCTTCTCAAATTCCGGACAAAGAGAGTTGGTATAATAGCTGATGTCGAGAAAGCGTTCCTACAAGTGGGATTACAGACGGAGGACCGAGACGTGACGAGGTTCCTGTGGCTGAAGGACCCAGCCCGAGAAGCTACAGAGGAGAACCTGCTACACCTCCGGTTCTGTAGAGTTCCGTTCGGGGTAATTTCCAGTCCCTTCTTGCTGACCGCCACTATAAGACATCATATGTCACAGTCGGAAGATGATATGCTGAAGACTGTAGCTGACAAATGCTACGTTGACAACCTAGTGACCGGAGCAGACACTGTGCAAGAAGCTGCCCATCTGTACAATCAGGCAAAGTCATCCTTCGAACAATTGTCTATGAACATCAGAGACTGGGTATCCAATGACAAGGAATTCGTGGAAACAATTCCACAGCCATACAAGGCAGCTGATTCTACAGAAGTAAAGGTCCTAGGATTAAAATGGAACACACAAGAGGACACATTGAGATTGAAAATTTCCAAAGAGAATTTCAATCTTACAACTCCGTTCCAAACTAAGAGAGATGTTCTTCGTACCTTAGCTCGAGTATACGACCCATGTGGATTTGTGTGCCCATTGACTCTTCCAATAAAACTTCTCTTTCAACGGATATGTCAAGAGAAAGTGAAATGGGATCAGCCGTTGCCAGATCACTTGACGCAGTTACTGAGTTCCATACTGGAAAATCTGAAGGATGTAACAGAAGTGAAAATTCCTAGATATATGGGACTTCATATAAGCGACAAGACAACACATGAGCTGCACTGCTTCACAGATGCCTCAGGTAACTCCTATGCAACAGTTGTATTCTTGAGAAGCCAGGACATGAAAGGACGGCAAGAAACAACGGTATCATTTGTGATGGCAAAATCGCGTGTTGCACAAATTCAAGACAAGGACGACTTGAAAATACCGAAACTGGAACTACTGGGGTTTCTAATTGGCAGCAGGCTACTAAGGTACGTCATGGCTAACTTGGGTTTATCTATACAGAAACAATATCTGTGGACAGACAGCTTAGTAGTACTCGGGTGGATGAACTCGAACAAACTTTTGCCACCATTTGTGGCAAACAGAGTCAACGAGATCAAGCTCAATCACCAAGGGACGGAGATGTACTATATTAACACTAAGTCGAATCCTGCAGACATTGCTACTAGACATGAACCAAATACCTGGGACCAAAGGAAAGAACTCTGGTATGAAGGGCCTGCCTTCTTAAAAGAAGATGTAGTCAGTTGGCCTGACAGCCGTCACTATGTGACACACAGGACGCTTTTTTCTTCTGGGAAGGCCCTGGAAGGGAGTCCAAGAGAAGCACAGTCATGCGAGTGGTCACAACTAGACAAAATCAACGACATACCAATGGAAATAGACGACCCAAACCCAACAGAAGACATCCTTGACACTATTACATATGATAGTGCAGAAAGCGAGACTACGGAAATTAAGAAGTTACAATGTCAACACTTCCCTGACGAACAAGCTGGCAAAAGGACACATCTGACAAGAAACTTGAACTTGTTCTTGGATAAAGACGGACTACTGCGGTGTGGAGGTCGGATGGCTAACACAATGTGGAGTTACGATATGAAATATCCGATACTACTGCCAAGGGACTGTGAGTTTACAAATAAACTCATCATGAAAATCCACGAGAGCAACTACCACGTGGGGGCATCTCACACACTAAATATCATAAGAGAAAGATACTGGATACCACAAGGGAAAGCTAAAGTGACAAAGGTACTGAAGACATGTAAACCATGTGTAAAGTATGGAGGGGGCCCTTACAAGCTTCCAAACGCACCACCTCTACCTCCAGAAAGAGTCAACTACTATGAACCATACTCGTTCTGCGGCTTGGACTACTTTGGACCCGTGTTTATAAACACACCAAGCGGAAAACAGAAGAGATGGGTGGCTCTTTACACATGCTTGACTGTCCGAGCAATTTCCCTGGAGATAGTAAAAAATCTATCAGCAGAAGAATGCCTTCTTGCATTACGTCGGTTCGCTGCAACAAGAGGTGTACCAAGACGGATTTATTCCGACAACGCTGCATGTTTCAAGTTGACCTCTGAAGTAATGACAAAGCCATACTGTATTGATAACAAAATCGGTTGGAAATTCATCCCGGAATTAGCACCATGGCATGGCGGGTACTACGAACGTTTAATTGGACTGGTCAAACATTGTCTAAAGCGAACCTTGGGGAAACATCTACTTAATGACAGCCAGCTACTAACTGTGATGAAAGAAGTAGAAGCGGTAGTCAATACAAGGCCATTGACTCGAGTTGGGACAGAAGTAGAGCATATCTTGCGACCTGCAGATTTTCTGACCCTGGGGAAGTGCCTTATAACAAATGAAACATCGGTAGAGATGCCAGGCTCGGGATCTCAATTGAAAGCAAATCTAATCGACAGCTGGAAGAGGGGGCTGAAGATTCTTGAAGAGTTTAAGAAAATGTTTGCAGGACAGTACCTCACAAGTTTGAGGGAAAGAACTAAACATTCTCCTAAAGAGCCTAGGATCAGGTCAGACCGAGAACCAAAGTTGGGCGATCTAGTTCAGATCAAGGCAGATTCCAAGAGGCAAAACTGGAATGTTGGCAAAATAATAACCCTGATAAAAGGAGCAGATGGAGAATGCAGAGTGGCAAGAGTCAAGGTAAATGACTCTATATATACACGCTCTATAGGACATCTATATCCACTAGAGGAAGATATTGATGAAACTCCAGCTTCTGATCAGGGTCAAGTTTTGGCAATAGAGCCAGAAGGAAACCAAGTGCAGACGGACCCACCCATAAAAGAGATTCATCAAATTCAAGATGACGAAATGCAATCACAAGACACGACTATTAACCGTGAAACAGTTGCTCCAACGGAGACACAGCCTGTTCATGAAACAGAAGAGGCCGGTAATCGTGCTAGTGACAGCGAAGTGATAGCATCAGAACAAGATGTACCGGTGGATATTACAGCGGAACTCGAAATGGGTAATTCGAGCAATGTTGTTGAAATTCAAGACTCTACAAGAGTCAAGAGAGATGCTGCCATCAGAGCCAAGGAAAAAATCCGGGAATGGACGCGTCACTTGCTGGCCCTCCTGAAGTAGACGCTTCTCCGCTGTTTTGAGTGTCGCGCGATGCGCGAGTCGCCATAACACGTTTGGTAAGTGTCACTGTCATTTTCATATGTAATGTCAATCTATATTTGCACTATGGCAACTATGCTGAGTGCTGGTTTTGACAGTATGAAAATTATGTGGGTAGGGGCGGACAAGATATGACGAGCGGCAGACGCACAGCGCACAGCGCAGAGGGTAAGCACAGGAGAGGTTCAGGCGTTCACCTCACAGGTGAATCACCAGCAGAATCCAACTTGGTAAGTGCTTAAAACATAATTCCTAGTTCTATTAAGAGCCATGGGATGGAATAATGGGAAGACCGTATCAATGTGTGGATAACGGCTAAGCCGTTATCCAGGGTCCAATCATTGCGTACAAAGTACACGAGTCAATGAAATTGGACAGAGCCTGCATGATGCAGGCTCACCCCAGAGAGTGTGCCCGGGGTACACTCACAACTGGGAGCTAGACGATCGGCTATGTAGTTGGAGAACGGGCAGGACTAGAGGGGAAGGTGGAGGTCCTCGTGGGGCAAAAGCCCCATGTCCAGCGGGTGCCGATAAAGGGACAAACTGTACCGGCCAGGCGTCCCTGCACGGAGATGATCACGTGTAAAGGGGGCACCCGGGCGCAGTCGCTGCGCTTTGACTGGAGCCATAGTCGATCGTGGGGTAACTCTGAACTGATCAGGCCCCAGGTTAAGGCAAAGCCTACGGTAGTAAAATCAAAAGCGAAGCATAACCAGCAATGATACGGTCGACTCATCGTCCCCCATGTAGCGTTTATGTCGCGTATCAGATAATGCATGATAATGTACTTACATATATTTAGTACTGAACCTTGGCATAGAACGCGCGACATAAGGTACGGGAGAGTATAGCATAACATCCATTGGAACTAAACCTACTCACGGCTCGACAGCCGCGGGGCCGGCGGCGGAGCTTCGCGCGCCGTTGGCGGAGCCCTGCGCGACTTTGGCAGCGCTCGGCGCGCCTTGGAACGAGCTCTGTAAAGAAGGTACGCCGTAAATTACATCACACCAATATCATGCATCATGAAGTAGCTGACGCTACAGGCGTTGTCCTGTCCAAATTTCAATAAATTTGTTCCAGTTTATTGAAAAATCCCGTAGAAAAAAAGGACGTTCAGTTTTAACGTTTTGTTACGGAACATTTAAATAAAGAATTTTCCAAATTGGTATTCGTAATAAGTCCAAATAAGGTTTTAAAAGAAGTAAAAATTTGAAACTTTCGGAAAATTTGGGGAAAAAATAAGTGATAGTCTATGGTCCGGCGCCGCCATCTTTTGACGAAAATGTTGTCGCAATCAGTGGCCCTAGTACGAGCACTTGCGATAAGTATTCGTTCCGTAAATGATAGCATAATGTATGAAAAATTGAACAACGCCTCTATCGGACGTAAAAGGAAACTGAATTTTTCATACATTTGCTATCGTTTACGTATCGATAACTTTTTCGCAAGTTCTCGTACTAACCCCACTGAAATCTGTGTACGTCGATAAAGGGTAACTAGGTATCAAAATGTATAAATACAATTTTTTCCGTAACATTTATCTCATAAAAAATCGGGCTCCAGTTTTGTTTTTCGTCCGTTATATTATGGATGCAGATCTATCAGCCACATTTAAGTGTTTTATTTTTATATATCGCACCTTTAATAATAAACCGAATTAACTCAAAAATCACGATTTTTGGGAAATTGCATTCAAAGTTTTACAAGTTTGGTGCCACCTATGTTTTGGATAAAATAAAAATGTGGGCACTCTACATAAATGTAAATGTATTTAGAGTATTGTCAGTAGAAAATCCTTTCATAAAACATTTATAAATAACAAATATTATTTACCCTTTTTAAAATACAAAGGTTTAAAAAAAAAAAAACGACTTACACCTTTTCTTGATAAAAAAATACAGGCTAGTATTTGACTTGCTACATGACACAAAACCTATTAATACAAAATATTATTGAAAAAAATCTGTTTTATTTTTTACTTTCAGATTTAATGCAGTTTATTACAAAAAATATGTATCAAAATCTTGTACTATAAGAGATAATGCAGTTTATTACTAAAAATAAATATCAAAACATTAACACTATCAGAGATAGTGCAGTTCATTATTAATTAATCATTGCATGTACCGTTTCCGCAAACCTAAACAAACGCTCCTATTTCTGGGTACTGCACTCTTTACTACGTATTCATCAATTTATAAGAGAAACCAGATTTTGGGCATTAGCGAAGCGCAGTGACTTCAACTGTCATGCACCACGCACTCGTCCAATGGGAGCGTAAGGCTTGCCAAGTATGAAAACAATCCATCTTGAATCGAACGCGTGCGCTGAACGGACACGGCATAACGAAGATAAAAACAAATACATATATCGGGTGTGAACTGGTGCCGCGTTGCTGTAAAAGAAACCTAATCATCATCAGACTTTAATTTTGTGCTCGTGATATTCGAACATATCGAAGATTGCAGGTGGAAACATCATCGGAGGTCCGGAGCAGTCCCAGGTACGTGAGTGCATGTGTATTTGCTCTGCCTCAGATCTGAACTCTCGTCATAAATGCGGTTTAAAGTTTTAAGCAGTCCCAGAATGTAACTGAAAGCCACCGAGCTATTTTATATAGGTGCAAGCGACGTTACATTGCATGTTATGCATTTAGGTTTAATTTTATTTCTATTAGCGAACACTCGTCTCACTCAGATCACTGCCGGCGTAACACTGATTCGTCTCGTTTAGTGAATTTTGATTGGACCGACGGGTTAATCAAAAAGAGACGGTCGGTACTCTATCTCGCTTGTATGGCTCCGAATGGAACGCCTGTTGGACTGTTCCTGTTCTTTTCACGTAATTAATTTGTTTTATGATAAAATCTCCTCAAACCCATTTTTTTAGTTAATTCAGTTTATTATTAAAGGTGCGATGCGATATATGTTTCTACATTAAAATATTAGTGAAATTAAAAAAGCGTGCTCCATCGTAGACCGCATACCCGCTTAATATCGGACGAGTTAGTAGTCAAACGTAAGTATATATGTATATACTAACTGCGCCCCGCGGTTTCACCCGCGTGGTGATGAAAATCGGTTATGATGATGAAAATTAGCCTATGTGTTAATCCAGGACATAAAAATAGCCTATGTCGGTCCTCATGATACATAGTATTACCTCGATTTTTTTTATCGAGATCGGTTAAGCCGTTTAGCCGTGATTATGTAGCAAACAGACAGAGTTACTTTCGCATTTATAATATTAGTATGGATATGTTTTCTGTTTTGGGTTTGTGGCTGAACGCATAACCATTGCCATTCAGCGTGGTAATGCTGCCAGCATGCTGGGTACGCTGCTAACTGATAGTGGGCTTGATCATTTGGAATATCTTTAGACCTTCAACGGTCTATGGGCAGTCTGTTTTTGTAATGTTAGCTTGCATTTTGTTAAGTTAATAAAGACAATTGTCACAACAAATAAAAGTTTTGGACGTAATAGACCTCTTGACTGGCCCTTATGGGAATCGATGGGGGAGGCCTATCCAGCAGTGGTCATCCTATGGCTGAAATGGTGATGATGATGAGACCTCTTGAGCATAAATAGGTCAATATGATATCACCAGCATTTTTTTTATCGCGAATAAGTCCGCGTTTGACCACCAACTCGCCTGTTGGTAAGCGACGATATGGTCGAAGATGAAGCACGCAGACTAAGAAGAAAAGCTTTACTTACGTAAAGCTGTGTCTTACATGTAACTCTTCAATATCAATCTCCTCGGGCAGCGAGATGGACGAAACAGCCTCCATCAGCTCTGAGGCAGGCATCTGCTTCAACCTGGCGCTGACGCTTTGGAGCAGCCTGGATGTCAGAAAATATAACGTACTAACAACCCTAAATCATCTGGCACTTGACACAAACAAGCTCTGCTAAGCTGTGTATGTATTAGTCTTTGGTACAAACACAAAACAACCGGCCAAGTGTGAGTCGTGTTCGCGCACTGAATTTTCTGTACCACCACAAAATACAGCAATTATCATTTAAAAAATCAACTTCTCAAAATTTGTATATAAAATGGGCAAATTCGGTAAAGTAAAGTAAATTTTTATTGCGTAAATTACGGTTATTTGGATAACCATATTGTCATCCAAATAACAGAAAAATCCACTTGTTTTGTTTAAAAAAACCAAAATACTCAACCGATTTTAATGAAATTTCTATGGGAGCAATCTATAAATATGTCGCACTGGGTCATCCATAAATTATACGTTAACGGGGAAGGATGACATCGTGTGATGGGGGAGGGGAGAGAGTCTAGCTTCGACATTCCCGGTGGTTCAGTTGGTAGTGAACCTACCTTCTGCGCTCGAGGGCGTGGGTTCCATTCCCACCTAGGGCAATCATGTGATGAACATTTGTGTTTGTTCTGGTGTCAATATTTATTTAAGTATTTTAAAATATATATGTAAGTAATAGGTCGGGGAAAAAGTCTTTTCGTATTTTGTATGTATAAGGTTGTAGTAAAAATCTCATCCGTTGTACTGTTTGTATCTGGCTGGTTTTGATACCATTAAAAATATGACATTTTAAAAAAGGAATACAAAAAGTAAAAAAGCAATTTCCCGCCATTTTTCAATTGTTTTTTTGTTTGATAAAATGAGTGAATCTAACGAAGAAATTCGATATATTGTGAAATTTTATTACAAAAAAGGGAAAACTGCGACACAAGCCGCGAAAAAAATTTGTGACGTTTATGGACCTAATGCAGTGTCATCAAGAGTAGCACAATGTTGGTTCAAGCGTTTTCAGTCCGGGAATTTTGATGTCAAAGATGCAGCTCGCTCTGGTCGCCCTGTTACGGATAAAGTAGATGCCATTTCTGAAAAAGTGGACCAAGATCGGCATATTAATAGTTACGACGTAGCTGAAGAACTGGGGATTGACCACAAAACAGTTTTGACCCATTTGAAAAAAACTGGGTATACAAAAAAACTCGATATTTGGGTGCCACACAAGCTCACTGAAAGAAACCAAATGAATCGTGTACTCATTTGCGACTCTCTATTGAAACGTAAAGAAACCGAACCGTTTTTGAAAAGATTGATCACTGGTGATGAAAAATGGATCACCTACGACAAGAATGTGCGCAAACGATCATGGTCAAAGGGCAGTGAAGCACCACAGACTGTAGCGAAACCCGGATTAACACGTAATAAGGTGATGCTGTGTGTATGGTGGGATTGGCAGGGCATCGTTCATTATGAGCTTTTACCGCCGGGCAAAACCATCGATTCGGATCTCTACTGCCAACAGCAGATGAGACTCAAACAAGAAATTGAGAAAAAACGGCCGGAATTGATCAACAGAAAGAGTGTGGTCTTTCATCATGATAACGCCAGACCGCACACATCTTTGGCCACTCAGCAAAAATTTAGAGAGCTTGGTTGGGAAGTGTTAATGCATCCACCATATAGCCCTGACCTTGCACCCTCAGATTTCCACCTGTTTCGATCTCTTCAGAATTCTTTGGGTAGTGTTAGATTAACATCAAGAGAGGACTGTCAAAACTACTTGTTGCATTTTTTTGATCAGAAGTCCCAAAAATTCTACAGCAACGGGATCATGTCACTACCTACAAGATGGCAACAAGTTATCGAACAAAATGGCACATATATATTATAATTAAATGTAATTAAACTTGAAAAAAATATGTCTTGAATTTGTTTAAAAAATACGAAGAAACTTTTTCCCCGACCTTATATATCAGTCTCTGGCAGCCATATTACAAGCTTTGCTTAGTTTGCATGCTGTGCAAAATTTCTCAGATATTTATACTTAACTAGTGATCCGCCCCGGCTTCACACTGTTGTTAGCTCGGCCTTCGGCCTCGCTACTATGACCCGCTCCAGAAGCGCAAAATTTCATCCAAATCGGTCCAGCCGTTTTTAAAGTAGCGCATGTGCTACTCTAGATTATAATCAATCTCTGTGCTATATTTCATCCAGATCCATTCAGCCGTTCTGGCGTGATTGAGTAACATACATCCATCCATCCATCCATCCAAACTTACACATTTATAATATTAGTGGGAAGTCAACTTTCTGTGAAAAATTATCTAACTGGTGGTGAAAACCGCATCAAAATCCGGTGCGTGGTTTAGGAAGAGTTAGCGGATATACAGAGAGAGAGACGCGAAAAGCGACTTCATTTTATACTATGTAGGGATAGAGATGTAGGACAATGATAGTATCAGATGATAGTGTCAGAGGGGCACAAGTTACCTCTCTAGATGTCGCAGCGACTGGTGAGTAGGAGTGTGATCCGGAACACCTGCGTTGTTGCTTGGCACGAAGTTGTCGTAGCAACTGAACGACTTGAACTCTATCCTGGGAAAACCATTATCATTTTGAATTATCCAAAACGGAACATTCCTTACGAAGATATTAAGTATGTTTGACTGCCTCGGTGGCTCAGTTGGTAGTGATCCTACTTTCTGTGCTTGGGGGCGTGGGTTCGATTCCCATCTAGGACAAACATTTGTGTGATGAACATTTGTGTTTGTTCTATGTCTGGGTGTTAATATCTATTTAAGTATGTATTTAATAATATATATGTATGTATATCAGTCTCTGGCAGCCATATTACAAGCTCTGCTTAGTTTGGGGTCAGATGACCATGTGTGCAATAATGTCCCACATATTAAGTAATAAACATTACGCCGTTCCTGCCGCTAAAAGTACGCGTCTAAAAGTACGCGGGTGCGTGTGACGTCACTGAGACTTATATTTTAATGTTCCATCATGATATGGGTATCAAATGAAAGGGTTTGCTGAAAATAATACAAAACGCTTGTTTTTAAAAGTATTTTTCCAATTAATTAAGTTTATTACGCTCTTGGAGGAGTTGGAGGATGCCAGCGAGCCATGGAGCGCAGTATCTTAGGAGTGAAACTTATAGACAAGACAAGAAACACAGAACTGCGCTCCAAGACTCAGATTGCCTACGTAGCTCAGAAGGACGCTTGCCTAAGTGGGACTGGGCCGGTCATGAAGATGAAGATGATGGAGGGACGAACTGGACTCCTACTTGAAGAAATGGACTCAAGTTTCTCAAAACAGAGAGGAATGGAAAGAGGGAAGGGAGGCCGTTGCACTGCACTGGGACGATGCAGGCTAATATATATAATATTATGTGAGTAGTTTACCTAGACGGTCTGACAACCAGAATGTGTAGATGTGGGAAGCTCTGCCCGAGCAGGCGCGCCGTACGCTCAAGGTTCCAGAGCTGGTAGTTCCGGTTGTCCCGGTGTGCCGCCATCACTTCAGGGTAGTCCTGCCGGTGATACACTCATTAGAAGGTGCACATCCGCCCTTACAGTTCAGAAGCTATACGAGTTTAAATATGGTTCTCTCATGAGCTTGCTTCGTCTGCCCTCAGTGCTTGTCGGTGGTAGGTTATTTATTACAAGCTTTATAAGCACACATCTCGACCACACGTGGCCGCGTCGAGTGGCCTAGCCGAGCCTCTCGACGCGGCTACCGGATGCTTGATCGCGACCACTGCACGCGTCCACTTGGTGCATGATTCGTGGACGTATCCACATTTTCGCTCAGCGAGAAAACGTCGCCGAATGCAAATCAATTACGACGTACAATAGGGTAGATGACAGTTTGTTTTAAATTATCCTATTAAAATGTAGCCCATAAATATAGCTGATTAATGAAATAAAATGAAAATCTGATCAAAACTAAGCAACTTATAAGCATTTTAATATCATGCTAGACAGGAAGCGGGAAACAGCGAATTATGACGTCACTTCTCTGTACGCCATATAAATTCTATTCTGACAAGTTTAGTATGGTGCACAGAGGCGTGGCGTAATTTTATGATTTATGGGAAAGGGACAGAGTTTTCTCTACCAAAAACATTTAACGCTTATATATCAGAACATTAACCGTTTTTTTTTTTTACATATTATATTTACTTAAATTCATTAAAGCTATTGGTTTCAACGATATAAACATCAGTCATCTACCCTATAGAATAGAATAGAATATCATTTATTATCATAAAGTCACATTTGTAATAATTTTTAAAATAAAAATATGTACTACGAATGCTTCTATTATGGACTCGTCAATTTGGTACACAATTAAATATTTTGAATGTAAGTAAGACCCATTGAGTCTCACTCAGCAAACGACAATTTATAATAATTAAAAAATGAGGGTAGATCTATGCGCTTAAGCGATAATTAAGTCGGCTGTATAAGGGCCTCGTCAGACTCGTACACTTATACAACAGTGAAATAAATTTAAAAAAATCTAATATTAATTCAGCTGTATAGGGGCTTTGTCAGACAATAACATTAAGTAATTAAAAGTAAATAATAATAACATAATAATAAAACGCGCAGTATTACGCGCCTGTGGTCGTGTGTGCGCCAGCGGGCGATAAAACGCGACCACAAGAAACGAGGGTCGCGCATCGCGCTTGTGGCTCCGACGCGGCCTCGTCGCAAACGCTCCGTGTGCGCCGGTCGGTTGCCAATACCATACAAAATATATGAAAAGTTTCGTTCAGCACTTGTGGCGAGTTACAATAAATTTGGTTAATTTTCTTGTGGATTAAGGCTAAGAAAATGCATGGCCCCAAACTAGGCAACAAAGCCTGTGTCTTGGGTGCCTAGTGGTACCAGTTAAACATAGTATTTGGCACAGCTCGTACATGTTTAAAAGACATAAAGACTGTATTAATAGGTGATCTTGCTTCAGTATTTTACAGTACAACATCGAGTTTCTGTGGAAAGTCAACATATGCTTGAGGCTATGGGAGGGAGGGGGGTAGATATGGTTATGGACGAAGCATCATACTGCTTGTATGGAAAAAAAGTGCATAAGGCTGAGTATCAGTGAGAGTTTGATGCTTTTGAAAAATTGATTTGGGATGGCTGTTGCTATAGTTCTATACCAAGGACAACTGCGGAATTACAGATCTCCACTCTGGGTAGTTAGCCTTGTGTGAAGGCCTGAAAATCACTTTTTCCTAATTATGCCATCTTCTTAATTTTGATTTTGCTTCTGCGAAAGTACACTTTTGGAGGTCAAGTAATTTACATACTTCGTTGTATGCATAAATGTGAACATATTTTGGTAGTCTCCGGGCAAATACAGTTCTGGCTTTTGGAAGTGTGTGACTAAAACTTGACATGTATATGTAATTTGGATGACAACACATAATCTGGTACCATCAAACTGATCTGATGATAGAGCCAGTATCATAGTGTAGTAGCATAGTGAAACTCTTCAATGGTGTGAATAACACTGACAGAGCCATCTAGCGGGAAAGACGACAACTATCAAACCGCATGAGCCGAGCGGCGCGGTGTCGATCCCTCTCTCCCGTCTGCTTACCGCGCGCGCATCAGTAAATTTTTGAGTTAGTCACTGATGTATGACGTCACTGGGTGTATAGTACTGTATACCTGCACATCTCCTGGGAAGAACACCAACGTCTGGTGGTCGTGGGCCCGCGAGGCCACCCGCGCCGGCTGGAACAGCGTGTCGTTGAGTCGGCCGTCGTGCCCCGCCACGCGCCGCAGACGCAGAGGCAGCATCGCGGCGCGCTTCACTCGACTGGCCACGCTGAAAACTAACAATATACACTAGTTAAGGACACTTAACACTTTAACATTTTGATGACATGTGGTACTGAGACATGGTTCTTAACTGCTGGCCTTTTAGAAAAACTCAGTCACACAACGGGCAATGGAAAGGGCCATGCTCGGAGATACTATGCGCGATACTATCCGCAACGAGGATATTAACCGAAGAAACAGGGCCATAGACATAGCTATTAAAATTTGTAAGTTGAAGTAGCAACGGGTAGGTCACATCGCTTGAAGAACCGATAACCGATGGGCAAGAAGAGAGAGACTACGAACCGGACGACGCAGTGTAGGTAGGCTTCCCACTAGATACCGTGAGAGTCGTGGATATCCAGTGGATGCAGGTGGCAGGATGTCGTTCAGTGTGGAGTTATAATGGGGAAGGTCGTCGGCATACAAGAGACATTTGGCAGAAGTCAGCACTTTAGGTAGGTCGTGCACCATCATTTTAAATAATAACGTACCAGTGATGGAACCCTGGCTTACACCAGATCTTGTGTGATATGGTCCCGAAACGTGGATACCATGATTAACATACTGCCGCCGGTCTCTCATAAAGTCCGCAAAGAAATTTAGGAGGCTGGGAGAAAAGCCGAGGTCACATAGCTTTTTTAACAATATATCGTTATCAATTTTATCAAAAGCTTTTTGAAAATCAAAATATATGACGTCGACCTGAGAACCACGATCCATGGCATCGGATATATAATCAACTAAGCCTAACAAGTTCGTATTTACGGAGCGACCCAGTCTGAAACCGTGCTGCTCTTCACCTATTTGTTGTTTCACCTGTCTATATATTTCCTTATGTAGGATGTACTCGAAAACTTTAGCGGGCGCACTTAGAATGGCTAGTGGACGGTATTCTTCAACCGCAGTTCTATCACGACTCTTAGAAATTGGGGTCACCCTGGATAACTTCCACTGGTCACTGGACTGGACTGGCCACTGGTAAAAGGTGGACGTATTTAAATGATGTTTTTATTGTAGTGGTTTTTATCTGTTTAAAATTATGCACTCCACAGATTTTTTTTCTCTTCTGTGATAAACTTTTTAAAAAAATATTAAAATAACCGTTTTTTTTGCACGGCTTTGACAAAATAAAATAACCCCTGAACTCAACTATATCTATGTACTACATAGTTTATGTACTACGTCTTGGAAGGCACTAGCACAGCACTCACCAGTTATTGGTACATCTATATCTTGTTCTTATATATAAAACCACACACCACAATGTCTCTTAGTGTTTGCACATGTTTAACTTCCTATCTAATTTATATATATTCGGGAGAACCTGTTTGGCTTTCTATAGTTTTTTAATTGTATATTTTAGTGTAAAAAGCTGTTGGTTTTCCTATAAATAAATAAATAAAAATCAATTGTTGTCCATTAGTCTCGCTAAAACTCAAAAACCGTTTGACTAATTTGAATAACTTTTTTTTGTTTTGTTGGGTCTCAATACAGGGATGTAGTAAAAGAAAAAAAAAATAGTTTTCCCGGATAATTGGAAAATTCGGAAACGTTTTTCTATAAAATTTGGACAGGACAATGTTTGTCGGATCAGCTAGTATTTATATATATTTATTTTTAGAATGTCATTTATTAAATTACATTCTCGGGTCTATCCCAGATATTTGGTGGGCATTGGTAGGGCCGAAGCCAACATGAAGAGGCCTTTTTAAATTTAAAAAATACAATTATGGAATGCGTATAAAATTAAATATGAAACTATTGTATAGTATAGGATAAAAAAACTGGGCTATTGAGGTGAACAATTTGTGGATCCAGATCTATTGGATGAGAAACGGCACCTGCATAATCCTGTCTCATCTCAAAATATTATATACTAGCCGTCCGCCCCGGCTTCGCACGAGTGTAAGCTCGGCCTTCGGCCTCGCTACAAAATATAATACAGCCTATGTCACCCGGGGATAGTGTAGCTTCCCAACAGTGAAAGAATTTTTCAAATCGGTTCAGTAGTTTAGGTACAAATCTTTCCTCTTTATAATATTAGTGTAGATGTAGATATCTATATAATAGGTCGGGGAAAAAGTCTTTTCGTATTTTGTATGTATAAAGTTGTAGTAAAAATCTCATTGATTGTACTGTTTGTATCTGGCTGGTTTTGATACCATTAAAATTATGACATTTTAAAAAAGGAATACAAAAAGTAAAAAGCAATTTCCCGCCATTTTTCAATTGTTTTTTTGTTCGATAATTTGAGTGAATCTAACGAAGAAATTCGATATATTGTGAAATTTTATTACAAAAAAGGGAAAAATGCGACACAAGCCGCGAATAAAATTTGTGACGTTTATGGACCTAATACAGTGTCATCAAGAGTAGCACAATGTTGGTTCAAGCGTTTTCAGTCCGGGAATTTTGATGTCAAAGATGCAGCTCGCTCTGGTCGCCCTGTTACGGATAAAGTAGATGCCATTTCTGAAAAAATGGACCAAGATCGGCATATTAGTAGTTACGACGTAGCGGAAGAACTGGGGATTGACCACAAAACAATTTTGACCCATTTGAAAAAAACTGGGTAAACAAAAAACTCGATATTTGGGTGCCACACGAGCTCACTGAAAGAAACCGAATGAATCGTGTACTCATTTGCGATTTTCTATTGAAACGTAACGAAACCGAACCGTTTTTGAAAAGATTGATCACTGGTGATGAAAAACGAATCACCTACGACAAGAATGTGCGCAAACGATCATGGTCAAAGGGCAGTGAAGCACCACAGACTGTAGCGAAATCCGGATTAACATGTAATAAGGTGATGCTGTGTGTATGGTGGGATTGGCAGGGCATCGTTCATTATGAGCTTTTACCGCCAGACAAAACCATCGATTCGGATCTCTACTGCCAACAGCAGATGAGACTCAAACAAGAAATTGAGAAAAAACGGCCGGAATTGATCAACAGAAAGAGTGTGGTCTTTCATCATGATAACGCCAGACCACACACATCTTTGGCCACTCAGCAAAAATTTAGAGAGCTTGGTTGGGAAGTGTTAATGCATCCACCATATAGCCCTGACCTTGCACCCTCAGATTTCTACATGTTTCGATCTCTTCAGAATTCTTTGGGTAGTGTTAGATTAACATCAAGAGAGGACTGTCAAAACTACTTGTTGCATTTTTTTGATCAGAAGTCCCAAAATTTCTACAGCAACGGGATCATGTCACTACCTACAAGATGGCAACAAGTTATCGAACAAAATGGCAGATATATATTATAATTAAATGTAATTAAACTTGAAAAAAATATGTCTTGAATTTGTTTATAAAATACGAAGAAACTTTTTCCCCGACTATATAAATGAAAGTCGTGTTAGTTACACTATTTATAACTCAAGAACGGCTGAACCGATTTGGCTGAAAATTGGTGGGGAGGTAGCTTAGAACCAGGAGACGGACATAGGATACTCTAAAAACGGCTGGACCGATTTTGATGAAATTTTGTGTTCCTGGAGCGGGTCATAGTAGCGAGGCCGAAGGCCGAGCTTACACCCGTGCGAAGCCGGGGCGGTCGACTAGTGATTTAATAAAATATTCTCGGTGAGTATCAGATCTTTGAAGTTTTAGTAATAATAAAGTAAAATACATACACAGTAAATGCATTTATTTCTCAACTGTAATGGCAGTCAATCTATTAATTGTACACTTATTGGTTTAGATACAAACAACAGTTATAATATATACCTTAAACATTACTTAATCAAAATATTTTATGTGTAATTTTCGTATTTTAATCTTCCAATTAATATAATTTGTATTTTAATAAGTAAGATGCAAATCTGAATTGTAAAGTTTCATTTCATTTCATTACAACATAGAGCACAGAATTCTAATCACTTTATATGCCGATTTTGTTTTTGGTGATAGTACTTGGTATCATTCATGCAAACTGTAATCTTCAAGGTTATATCATCGAGGCAATTTTTGAGGTCTTGTCGCAGCTCCCGGACTTTCACTCTTACATCCTCACACATGAGATTGTAGCACATAGCGACCAGTCCCATGCCCAGTAGGACATATATGAAGTTTATGACTAGCTTTAAATGTGACCCTCCCGCAGAATCGGATATGTTTGCTCCGGGAACAAAGTCTCCAAAACCAATCTTACACAAACTTATTACACAAAAATATGTAGAGTCCAGATAGTTCCATTTCTCCCAGGCACCAAACATGATTGTTCCAGTCAAAATGTAGAATGAGATGACCCAAAGGCAGGCTGTTGACGGTACAGTGACCTTTTTCCTTACCGGTGGGACTTCTCCATCTTCAAGTATAGTATCATCCCGTCTGCTACATTCGTGCGCGGTTATGTACAGCCACTTGAATGTTTTAGCTAGGACTTTGCCCATGTTGCAAAAATAGAGTACGTAGATAGGAATCCCGAAGCAGGCATAAGCTATTGTAACCAGCTTGCCCCACACTGTTTTAGGGACAATGTTCCCATAACCAATCATAGTGAACACAGATAGCGAGTACATTAAAGCAGCTGGGAATGACCAGATATCTTCGGCTGATCTGCCGCTGTAACCGGTGTGTACGGCTGCAGTGATGTTGTTCTGGAAAACTTTCAGCACCTTGTCCACGCTGACCACCCAGGCGGTTTCATTGAAAGTGTTAACAGATATGGTAATGTTCCACAGTTCTTCAGCACAGTTCTGTCTCCATCGCTTCACGTCATGTAGTTGTTCATCGGGACTGTCTTTTTCAATATGCATAAAGCTAGCGGCTCCAAGAATGGCGTAACAAACAACTAGAGCACCCACACCCACTTGTGTGAACATGAATGCTATGAATTTCCTACAGCAATCTTTGATTTTCTCTCTGGCATCGCTGCCGGCGGTGGAGGACGATTCGCGGCTCCGCATTGAGCCATGGAAACTCGCGTTCAATGGGTGGAGCCTCTCCATGAAGGAACACAGTGTTGTTTTACACTTTATGGAAAATGGAGCACGTAAACGTTTCTAACGTCAATCGAATCCACTCTGCTATTTCAGGAGACTATCTGGCACAGTGCCAATACGTTGTTTGACATTCATTTCTAAACATAATGATACATCTAACTTCAAAAGGTCTTATAGCTAAAGAAACTCTGTGAGGGTTACAGAATAAATGCTAATGTAGCTAATTTCCATTTAAAATTTAAAGGTGTTGATTTTATGCAGTCAGAATCACTATTTGTTTCTTGTACGTCGATGTTTTTATCTAAATCCGTGGTAATAGTTTCATACTTACATCTACATTTATGTTTCAAACAAATAGATCAAGAAAAATGCACACATCATCATATTTTCGTAAATATTTGCAAATATTACAACAATTCTAGTTTTAAGAATATTTATTTTCTACAGAAAAACACGAATATTTGAAAACAAAAATCAGCCGGCAGCACATTATTTCAGATTGACACTGACGTAAAAAAAATGAATGACATTGATTTTGATTTGATGGTTCAAATCGAGTGACAATGAATTTAGGTTGACTGTCTAAAGGTTTCACGAAACGGTACACTAAAATTTTCGAGCAAGCACGCGACAAAGTGCTACACCTGTCTCGCTTTGCGCGATAAAATGAGTCGACAACATTACAGTGCGCACGCTAGCCCCGCAAGAAAATAAAAAAAACCCACCAACTGTGCGAGTCAGACTCCCGCACGAACGGTTCCGTACCATTATCTATAAAAACGGCACAAAAAATACGGTTGTTTTATGGGAGCCCCCCTCAAATATTTGTTTTCCTGTCTCATCATGCTCATGTTGTGTCCTACAAACTCAGTTCAAACTGGCCAAGAGCGTGTCAAGACGCGCATATGGTAAGGTTCCGTAATTAAAACTATATAATTTTGGTCACGTCATAGATTTAATGCTCAGAAATTAGTGGATAAAGAAAAAAATCAAACGAAAGAAGCTCCGTGTAATTTGCCTTTCAAAGATCATACAACTTCTTGCTACTTTTGTGCGCTATATTTATCTTTTGTAAAGTTCTTTACATAACTTTAATTTCAAAAGACTCAGCGATACGATGGGATAACGAATATGATTATAACGATGGGAGTACAGCGAAAAATATTTCATTACCATTTGGCAAGACTGTGTTCACAAGTGTTAAAATATATAGGTACTAAACTGTGATTCTGAAGTTTCATGCACTCATAAATAACTAGCCGTCCGCTTCGGCTTCGCATTGGTGTAAGCTCGGCCTTCGGCCTCGCTGCAAAGTATAATATAGTCCGTGTCACCCGGGGATAGTGTAGCTTTCTTACAGTGAAATAATTTTTCAAATCGGTTCAGTAGTTACGGAGCTCAATGCAAACAAACAATCAAATATTTCCTCCTTATAATATTAGTATAAATAACTTAATAACTTTAGAAGTTAGAAGGTTCTAATTCTAAGGGATTGGTATGGACGACAGATGGACAAACGGACAGTACCAATTTATAAGGCTTTCTTGTAGCACTACGGAACCCTAAAAACATGATTGATCTTTATTAATGGTTTGCTATTTTAATGACCGTGTCTGGCGTACTGACTTTCGATAAATTCACTATTGTTATCTATGGTCTATGGGTGGCTCAATCTCAAAAATCATTAAAAATTAAGATAAAAAAAAAACTCACGCACGTTTTCTTGGCGTTGTTTGTTATCCGGCGGTAGTTTTTGTTAAAATTTCATATTTTTCCCAGTTGTTGTAATGTAAAATGTAGTGTGCGATTTTTTGCTGATATTTTTTTATTATTTTGTAAAAGAATTTGTGAGTATTCATTGTGTTTAGCTTGAGAATACTGAAGTTAAAATAAATTCGTGCCTGACAATGGCCGAACAACCTCGAATTTATAAAAGCCGAGAAGTCGAGAAGTCTCGGCGAGGGCTAGCCGAAACTGCAAGCAAGATATATTGAATGAAAAAATGTAACATGTTACAAAAAGTGTCATTATCACCGGTCGTAATATTACACAAAGCGTATTATTTGCATTAATACTGATAAAAGTAATTCATCTGCCAAGGTCAGCAGCTGCCGTCCGTCGCCCCTGACACTACGTGTATTAGGCATTTTACCGTTTACATAAACATGTAGCTGCAAACTCAGAGCAAATAAAAATGCAAATTAAGTTACAAAACAATGTACCTATGGAGCTGCATTCACAACTATTTGACACAGATGTAATAAAAACTCAGTAACTAGATGGATCATACATAAAACTTGGGAAATCGCACGTCATGGCTTCATCCATAGCTTCACCCATAAATCTCGGCGACGGCGACAGCCTTGAAGAACACGGCTTTACAAAGCAAAGTATTATCGACAAAACTGGGGGCATATTTTGCCACATTTGTAATTCAATATTTGGAAACAAGAAAGATTTTGACGGTCACTATGCTTGGCATAATACTGGAGGAACAGATATTTTATACACATGTGTGGTATGCAAGTTGCAGTTAAATAATTACCTGAGGTTCAACAAGCACTGCTACCTCCACCATGTGATGAAGAACAAAATCCAGTAAGTATATTTTAAAACAATATTTTTTACAATGAAAACTGCACTGTGGTCCATTAGGCATAAATGTTTACCTAAATTTAACATAATGACTATAATATAATAATAATAATAATCATATTCCTTTTTATACATATTCCATAATTGTATTTTTTATATTCAAAAGGGCCTCTTGGTCAAACGGCTTAACCGTTTTTCATTGTTTTCAGGGTTCCCTACCCAAAGGGTAAAAACGGAACCCTATTACTGAGCCTGTGCTGTCTGTTTGTCCGTCGGTCCGTCCTACCTTTCACCAGATCCAAATGACACATGTTACTAATTTTGAAGTTGGTTTTTTATTGATAATAATTGTATTTTATGGTGGTCTGGAACCCTCAGTGCCTGACTCGCACTTGGCCGGTTTTTATGTTTTTTGTTTTAAAGGTTGACTTGTTGAATGTGATTGAGAGTGTTCTGAACTAAGATTAATGAAAATCTGTTTAACAGTTTAAAGATTATCAGCTCTTTTATAAAAAAGAATAATCTAAATAATAAATAAATAAATAATAAATATCTGGGACATTTTGCACACACGGTCACCTGACCCCTAACTTAGCAAAGCTTGTAATATGGCAGCCAGAGACTGATATACGTACATATATATTTTTAAATACATACTTAAATAGATATTAACACCGAGACATAGAACAAAAGACAAATATTTGCACTAGGTGGGTATTGAACACACGTCCCCAAGAGCAGATGGTAGGTTCACTACCAACTGCGCCACCGGGGGAGTCGTTAATTTATACTAATTGTTTCAGATGCAAACACTGCAGCATAAAGTTTATGAAACAAAGTGTTCTCGATTCTCATGTTTCTGCTGTACATAACTACAAATGCCTCTCCTGCAATGAAACGTAAGTACTAAGTAGTCATTTTCATCATCATCACGAGCCTATCATGTTTCCACAGGCCTTCTCTCAGAGAGACGATATGGGCCTTAATCCAGCTTGCTGGCTCAGCACATGTCGGTGAAATCTTGGACATACCAGCTTCCTCATGATGTTTTCCTTCACCGTTTTTGAGCGATAGCATCGAAACTGCACATAATTTATTTAGATACTTAATAAGTGATTAGTGCATGGCTGAGGATTAAACCAGATGCTACCAGATTGTAAAGCGCACATGCTACTGCTCGGTCACAATCGCTCTCAGCCAACATCGACAATCACTTTATCTACACTTATATTATAAAGAGGAAAGATTTGGATTTTTGTATGTTTGTAACAAACTCAAAAACTACGGAATCGATTTTAAAAATTCTTTCACCATTAGAATGGTACATTATCGCTGAGTAACATAGGCTATATTTATTACTAGAATGTAAAAAAAAACTGCGAGCCATAACGGTGGAAATCCGGGACGGTCTGCTATTTTATAATAAAAATAAATAAAACACCCTGAATTTCTCGCATCTTGTTATTTTTTTTTACTTTTCGTAAGTACAAAAAGATTTACTGGCACATGCATTTATTGATTTACATACAGGGTGTCCCAGAAACCAACGATAAGCCGGTAACGGGCGATAGGCTAAGTCATTATATATCGTCTCACTCTCGCATAAAAGTAGCGTCACTATCTATCTCGCTCACACTTAGCGTCACCATCTGTCTCACTCTTACTGGCAAAATAACGTCACTCTCCGTCTACCGTTTAAATCAAACTTTACTTGTAAATTGTGGACTTAAAGATGCCTAGGCTCCATTTCCAATAATTAAACAGAATTAGCCTGTAATCCGGTTCCATTTAAAAAAACATTATTATTTTCCGCAACTAAGAAATAATCTAGCAAGTATCATACATTTTGGAATCCAGACTAAATGCGCCATCTTTTGATGTTACTTGCCAAAATAGTGTAGTACATTTTTTTTACAGTACAGTCCGTTAAAGTTGGATGATGTAATTATTTTGAATTTAATGTTGGGCAAAAATCCAACATTTTATTTAAAGCTGAGGCAGTTATGTTTTAATTTTAAACTGTAATTTACACAAGGGTTATTCATGATTACATTACAGAAAAAAGACTGCCGAAAAATTAATATTTGTAGACACAGGGACTTGAAAGATCATCACAGGATGTCATTTTTTCCTTTTTTTTTCTAATACCTATAATTTGAAAAGTACATGACAAAGATTTTTGTTATATTTTTCTGATAACTGTTATGACTTGGCCTATCGCCCGTTACCGGCTTATCGTTGATTTCTGGGACACCCTGTATAAAGCAAACATGTTATTTTAACTGACAAGTGCTTTTATCAATTAAACAGAATACAAGAAAATAACCGCTACCTAGACAGTTGCTACCTATTCAAAACAGAACGAATAAAAAAGCAGTTGGATCAGACAGACACAGAAAAGAGAAGGGTATAGAACGGAAAATAGAAGGAACATTTGTTACAAGGCATATGAGTGAACATTATTATGTACGACAACGCGTCAACCTCCGTATCGCAGTTGCTAACTGATTTCGAATTCGTATGCTGCTCCATCGGATTTATTCACAATGCCGTCTTGCGCTGTAATTACGTGTCGTCGAGCTAGTAAAGATTGTAATTTAAAAAAAGGAGGATTTTCCTATCACGGGCAAATTCTAAATTGTTGATAATTTTGTGAATTCACCATGTTTTAATTATAAGCCCTTGATAAGCTGTTGACAATAATAGTGGTTAAACCATAAATTTATCGATATCGATAATTTTTGATTTTTCTTACAACATTTCCTATAATACCTACTTTAGGAGTATTTTTTGAAGATTAAACTTTATTGTGTTATTATTCATTTGTCTTATTATGTAGATGTAGACAATAACATTATCACACTATTATTATAAATAAGAAAGTCTGCGTATTAATATGTTTGTTTTCACTGAATTCTGTAATAAGTGAATGGATTAAAATATAATTTGGTATGGAGGTAGCTTATATTCTGGATTGACTCATAGTGAAACCACGGGGCGCTGCAAGTCGTCAATAAATTTATGAATTACTAGCCGTCCGCCCCGGCTTCGCACGGGTGTAAGCTCGGCCTTCGGCCTCGCTACAAAATATAATATAGCCTATGTCACCCGGGGATAGTGTAGCTTCCCAACAGTGAAAGAATTTTTCAAATCGGTTCAGTAGTTTCGGAGCCTATTCATTACAAACATACAAAAATAGGTACAAATCTTTCCTCTTTATAATATTAGTGTAGATTAGACAGACAAAAAGTATTGTCTTTGTCTTTTTGGTCTATAGTCCTTATCAAAATGAATTCGACGAGTCCAAACACGACGGAGTAATAAGTACATGTAATAGAGAGGTTACTATGGCCTATCTTTCTGGCTCCATCATCTGGCCAGATAAATGTATGAAAAATTGAACAGCGCCTCTATCGGACGTAAAAGGAAACTGAATTTGTTATACATTTGCTATCGTTTACGTAACAATAACTTTTTCGCAAGTTCTCGTACTAGCCCCACACAATACTCAAGTCCAAATACATCATTTTTGATTTGATATATTTCAGATTTACTCACATCAAAAAATTAGAAAGACACAATAATGTGATCCACCCCAAGGAGAATAGCTTTGAGGTACATGATACTCCCTTAAAACAAACTGCAATCGATAAAATTGGCGGCATTTTGTGCCACATTTGTGAATCAATATTTAAGAACAAGAAAGATTATGACAGTCACTATGCTCAACACAACACTGGAGATGCGGAGATTGTATACACATGTGTGGTATGCAGGAAGAATGTGTCCAGCTACCCTAGCTTCCGCGGACACTGCTACAGCAACCATGTGGCGAAGAACACATTCCAGTATGTATTATGATCATCACCAACCATTTTCCACCCACTGCTGGGTATAAGTCTCCTTCAGCACGTCATTTTTTCAGTTCTGTGCCATTGCAGTCTCGTCCACTGCTTTCCTGCCGCCTTAGCGTTGTTGTTCTCAGTTCTGTGTATACATAGTGTTTTATAACTAAAATACCAAAATATATATATCTGTTGACCACTTTCTAGCTAAAGAAGATTGCTAGTTTAAATAAGCCCTATCCTACTTGAGTAGTTTCTACTGGCCCGAAATATACATAATATAAATAATGATATATGTATTATCATTATTTGTATCCTAGTGTAGTGATCTTTTTTTTTTTCAGATGTGAATACTGCCTCAAAACATTTTGTAAACAGTCTATTCTCAATAGTCATATTACTTCTGTACATGACTACAATTGCCTGTCCTGCAATGACAAGTAAGTTTATAATATGCGATATATGCTAACCATTCATTTAAAAAAAAAAAAAATCTTTTGAATACATACTTTATTCTAATACAAAAAAACTACAATTATACATGATTATTAAAAAGCAATAATTATTGATTTTATAGGGTTACGCATATAGACAGTACTAAGCCGAAAGGGACCTTTCAGCTAAGTACAGTCTATATGCGTAAAATAGTATTTAACAATTGAAATAATATTTCTGTCTTTATTATTTTATCTTTTTATGTATAAATAATATCAGCATTCCAACCGTATTTATCATTTCTATTAATGGAAACTAATAATTGGCTCTTTTACGATATATAACTATCTGTTTCTGTTACGTAAAGCTGTTAGTTTCTATAAAATTTAATAAATATTTCAGATTCTCTACGAAACGAGATTTAGAAACACACAAAACAATGGTCCATGCCAGCTTGAAGGGAAAGGATGAGCCTCCATACGACTGTCTCTTATGTGGCATTGTCATTGAAACAGTAGACGTATGTGAGGGTCATATCGACGATCACTGCGAGATGCTGTACCCATGTCCCATTTGTAAAGAAGTGCTGCCTAACAAGCTGGCAGCTATAAAGCATTTGACGAAACATTTCGAGGAACAGTTACCAAATAACATAACCGCAGAGCCGAGCTTTGGTGAAGACAGTTCAATAGATATCTTAGGAGGCATCCTCTGCCGCCATTGTGACTTGCTGTGCCGTAATAGAGCCGAATTAGTTACGCATTTCAAGGATAAGCATCATGACGAACCATTAGTTTATACATGCAATATTTGCAGCAAACATTTTGAGAAATATGACTTGTTTGGGGGTCACTGCTATGACCACTTCGCCAAAGGAAAATTCCAGTACGTTTGATTTAATCTTATTTATTAGTATCATCAACATAATTTCAATAATTACTTGAAGACGCAAAGCCAAAATGTAGAGTTTGTGTATAATTAATCCTACTCACAGTCTAAAAGCCTCCACCAATTTTGATAATTGTGATGTCAATTAATTTCTCTGAGACTTAGAGTCTAAGTTAAGAGATCTCCATAAGTATAGAAATAGACAGGCGACCACATCATCGCTTACCGTCAGGTGAGAACGTGGTCAAAAGCATGCCTAGTCTGCATTGTTGTTTCAACGGTAATGCTTGCACACTTTTGCTTGGGCGGTTGTATAACTAAGGTGAGATGGTTGTGGACTCTGCTGAATAGATTAACCTCCAGAACAATTTTTTTTATGATACTGAGTGACGAGACGAGCGAAGTCGCTCGCCTGATGGCTCTTCACGCTTGCCAATAACAGCTCAACGCCACTCAGAATTTTGAATTTCGACAGTTCAAAACCCTGGATGGCAATGCACTGCACTCGTTACCCCGAGATATAAGATGTCCCCCTATATGCCCATATATATATATATATATATATATGCTATATGGGGTATGCCCTGTAGTTTTGCTGGAAACATTGCCCTTCAATCCGGAACACAGTAGTGTTTGCACACTACTGCTTTGCGGTTGAATAACTGGCAAAGGTGTGGTACTTCCCCAGGCCGACTCTGCAAAAGAGTCCTACCACTATGACAATATATTTATTGTTAAATATTTCCCATTTAAATTTCAGATGTGATCAATGCAACAGGGCGTTCTGCCGGCTATCCAGGCTAGTGATCCATATGGAGGCATTCCACACAGACTGTTCGCCTGACAAGCCGTATGGGTGCGAGCAATGCGGGCACGGCTACATGACCAAAGGACGACTGCAGGAGCACTTGCGGATCGTGCATGACGAGGAAGCCTCCCGGAGCCGGTGTATTAAACCCGGCTGCTCTGCAATGTAAGCCTACTACTTAAACTATTGTAACCTCAGATCACTCAAACAAGGGAGTTAAGGCTTCGTACAAAATTATCGTTCATGTTCATATATCTCAATTTTTCATACTTTTTTTACCACACCGCTTAATGCAAAAACTGTAAGTACGGCTCACTTACTCACGCACACTAAGAAACTTGTAGTGGCACCAATGAATTAACTAATAGTCCATATGGAAAAAAGGGAGCGATAAGGTCGTCTGCAGGGAGTTTGACTAAAGACATGAAGCATGATTTAGGTCAGATGCGTTCGCACCCGCCACGTTACCTGGTTTATCTTAGATTGTAAATGTTATGCTGCATGGTGTTACCGTGACATTCTCTAAGGAACCAGCAGATCAGGAACAGTTCGCTTACCGGCAAGCTGAAATGGCAGTGGGCACTTCTGTACTGTCTGTAAGGCGCAGAATGGATAACTGTAGAGAAATCGGCAATAGGGTTAGGGTTAGAAATCGACTTGATGTTTATATTGTTGAAACTAATAGCTTTGATGAACAATGTAATTGAATATAATATGTAAATTTGAAAAAAAAAAAAACTCTGATTAATGCGTTTAAAGTTTTTGGTAGAGAAAACTTTTTCTGGGAAAGGCTGTCCCTTTCCCACAGGAAGGAAGAGGAAGAGAACAAAACAATTAAGATAACAAAACATAATATTGCTTTAATCATTCCGTAATTGAACATTTAAAAATCTATAAAATTTAATTTTATGAGGAAATTATAATGAATTTAATTTTCACACTACATACCATAAATATTGGCACAATGAATGTAAAGCGATCTAGTGCGTTAACTGTGAGAAATCTGGTGAGTTCAATGTTAAAATCCATTGCGTTCATTGTGGGCAATCTGGTGCGTTCACTGTTACAATCTAGTGCATTCATTTTGGGAGACCTAGTGTTTTCATTGTTACAATTTAGTGTGTTCATTGAAGGCAATCTTCTGTGTTCATTGTGGGTAATCTGGCGTGTTCATTGTTAAACTATCTAGTGCAGTCATTGTGGGTAATCTGGCGCGTTCATTGTTGAACTATCTAGTGCAGTCATTGTGGGTTATCTGATGCGTTCATTGTTAAACTACCTAGTGCAGTTATTGTGGGTAATCTGGCGCGTTCATTGTTAAACTATCTACTGCAGTCATTGTGGGTAATCTGGCGCGTTAATTGTTAAACTATCTAGTGCAGTCATTGTGGGTAATCTGGCGCGTTCATTGTTAAACTATTTAGTGCAGTCATTGTGGGTAATCTAGCGCGTTCATTGTTAAACTATCTAATGCAGTCATTGTGGGTAATCTGGCGTGTTCATTGTTAAACTATCTAGTGCAGTCATTGTGGGTTGTCTGATGCGTTCATTGTTAAACTACCTAGTGCAGTCATTGTGGGTAATCTGGCGCGTTCATTGTTAAACTATCTACTGCAGTCATTGTGGGTAATCTGGCGTGTTCATTGTTAAACTATCTAGTGCAGTCATTGTGGGTAATCTGGCGCGTTAATTGTTAAACTATCTAGTGCAGTCATTGTGGGTAATCTGGCGTGTTCATTGTTAAACTATTTAGTGCAGTCATTGTGGGTAATCTGGCGCGTTCATTGTTAAACTATCTAATGCAGTCATTGTGGGTAATCTGGCGTGTTCATTGTTAAACTATCTAGTGCAGTCATTGTGGGTTGTCTGATGCGTTCATTGTTAAACTACCTAGTGCAGTCATTGTGGGTAATCTGGCGCGTTCATTGTTAAAATCTTGTGCATTCATAGTGGGCAATCTAGTGCCTTCATTATGGGCAATCTGATACGTTCATTGTGGCTTAACTAAATTCATAGTGGCTACGCAATTCAAGGGAACTGATGATTTGCCTCTATGCAAATTGTTTTATGCTTTTGGGAATTGATTTTTTACTATCTACGAATTTCATCATCCTCATCATCAGCCAGAAGACGTCCACTGCTGAACATAGGCCCCTCCCCTTTTAACCTCCACACTGAAAGACATCCTGCCATCTGCATCTACTGGATGCCCGCGACTCTCACAATGTCGTCGGTCCTACCTATGCTGCGTCTTCGTCTACGAATTTATTAAAGTTTTATTGCTTTATATCTCTAAATATATGTAATATACCTAAATTACGTATGGAACTAAATAATTTCGAGATACATATAAAACCTATCTTGTTGCTAATCCCAAAAGATAATAAAAGGAAATTCAAGTATAAACCCTGTAAGTTTCATCGGCAGTTTTCGATTTTACAGAATAGTGCAGATCAATTTCCACCACCGAATGTATACAGTTATTGGACACACTAAACCAATTTTGATTAGCTAAGATTCAGTCTGTTCAACCGTTCATCAGCTCTTTTATGGGGATTTTTTCAATTTGTACGACGTACGTGTTATTCCAACAGATTCGACAAGCCTCGAGACCTTATACAGCATTTGAAAAACCACAACCCGATGTTAGACAACTGGTGCAAGCAATGCGGCCTACAGTTAACTACACTCTCTTCAGCCGAGAAGCATCTGGACGTTCACCGCCACACACAGTACTCTTGCCCGATATGCAAACGCGCCTACGGCGAGAAATATTTAATGCAGAAACACGTGCCGTCGCATTTCGAGTCCGTGCTTCACATCTGTAAGACCTGCGGGAAGGGGTACAACCTACGGTGCCGTCTCATTCAGCACTTGAAAACGCATACTATTAATCGCAGTCACAAGTGTACATACTGCAGCAAGACGTTCTGTAAACCGCACCAGTTAGAACAGCACATGAACGTCCACACTGGCCTCAAGCCCTACGCTTGCACGCTCTGCCCGAAAAGGTTCGCCAACTACCCAAACTGGAGCAAGCATCTCAACCGCATACACTCTGTGGACAGGGTGAAGATAAAGCAGCTTCATGTGGAGCTAAAAGCGGAGACTACGGAAACGCAGATAATTAAAACATCGCCGACAAAGACTGAGTCTGGCATCGAGTCTGCCGGCTCGGAGATCTCCGACATTAACACTTTCATGGACTCAGACGACAGCTTTGATGACATCTCAGAACGCGGCAGAGACTGGACAGTAGATAACTTTGGTCGCAACGTCTATATGCGCGAGATTGACCCCGTCAACGGACAGAGCATGTCCATCGCCGATACTGTGTGCGCTGCGATCAGCACACTTGATTCTTTGGATGAAAATCTCGATTGGATGACTAGTAAAAACGAAAATACCACATCTACCCTTCAATACCCGAGGCATTCAGAAGTTACTAAAGAAAATATCTCACAACAAAATATGGACGATATGAACGATATTCAGGCAATAGTGGAGGACATTGAAGCTATGAGTGCGGGAATGGAAACTATGAATCACGTGGAAACGACGGATAGTTTTTCCGAGCTAGAAGACGCTAATCCTGAAATGCTACAATATGCAGATATGATGCCATTAGATAATGCCGTGATCAACCCTAGTAAGTATTAGTAATTTCATAAATAAAGTATTCAAAGCCCAGCCCAGCAATTTTTAGGTTCCATACTACAAGTTAACTATAAGTTTGTTCTGTCCGTCCGTCCGTCCGTCTGTCTGTCCTTCTGTCTTAATTCTTTAGGATCTTGTGCACCCCTTTGTGTGGGGTATGAATGTATAAAAGCTTCGTTTGTTCGATTTATTTCTATAATCACAAATTTCTGAACTATGAATGTGATAAAAATTATATGGCTTTGGCTATATAATCATATTATGCTTGTCTCAACACTCTTGGGCAGTTATTTCATTTCCTATGATTACTGTTCATCATCATCATTTCAGCCATAGGACGTCCACTGCTGGACATAGGCCTCCCACCACACCACACTAATTACTGTTAGTCAAAGAAAATGTTTGCAGTTTCAGGAGATATGGAAACCACCCTGCCCGAGGCATCCTACCAGAGTGGCTGCCTGCCCGAGTACGGGCCCGACTTCACTAGCGACAGCCTCACCAGCGTCGACGACCACATCCTGCCTCACATCGACCCGCTGCTCACTATCAAAGCCGATAACAACGCCAAAATGTACGTCCCAAATTTAAATAACTTTAATTTCGACAGCGTAACCGCTCCAATCGATTATGGAGCCCAAGACGGGTGGGCGCCCCCTATCATAACGAAAGTATACAAGTACGAAGATAATAAAGATGTCAACAATATGTACATAATATATTAAAACTACTATTAATACAATATTTCAGGAGAAATTGACCATTAAAATAATCATGTTTTGGTTTAAATTTACTAAATTTTGTTGTGTAGTTCTTGAATTCACATTAAACATGCGTTGCCAATCAACAAATGCATTTTGTAGAAATAGTTTACTATAATACTACATTTATTTGATACCATCGCACAACACCAAGCTTGTGAGCAGGCGTATTATTTGAACCACAGTCTGGCGCGTTCTCTGAGCCACAGGCTGGCGCCTTCTCTGTGCTACATCCCGGCGCTTTCTCCGAGCCAGAGCTTGGCGCGTTCTCTAAGCTACAGTCTAGCACGTTCTCTGAGCCACAGTCTGCTGAGTTATCTAAGCTACATCCTGGCGCGTTCTCTGAGCCACAGTCTGGTGCGTTCTCTGAGCCACAGTCTGGCGAGTTATCTGAGGTACATCCTGGCGCTTTCTCTGAGCCACATCCTGGCACCTTCTCTGAACCACAGTCTGGCGCGTTCTCTGAGCCACAGTCTGGCGAGTTATCTGAGCTACATCCTGGCGCTTTCTCTGAGCCACATCCTGGCGCTTTCTCTGAGCCACAGCCCGCCGCGTTCTCTGAGCCACAGTCTGGCGAGTTATCTGAGCTACATCCTGGCGCTTTTTCTGAGCTACAGCCTGGCGCGTTCTCTGAGCCACATTCGGCGACACACTGCATTAATTACATCCGTTAAGCGACTAATGTAATTTCACCCGTGACATAAGGTAAATTTTTGCTAATAACAATGTAAAATGAGAATTCAAGAACTTAATATTTCAACGTTTTATGTATCGTACACAAATAGCCTTTTTAGCGGCGAATTTAAATTTTACTGCATACACTTAATTGTACAGGAAACCCGTTTTGCATAGTATATTTTTTAATAGTTTAATAGTATTTGTATCGGTCAGACGGTATTTGCAAAGGAATATTTTAATATCGAATGTTGAAGTTATATTTTTCGCAAATGTTCTAAATGTTGACCGTCTGGCCGCAGACAGCTACCTCACTCTAACTAATATTACCTCAAGTATCCATAGGAACTCTATTTTAATCTACTCTTGTTATTTGATTACATTTATATAACGTATATAAATCCCACCAAACATTAGATTAACGTTAATCATATATTCATAATAATGCTACCTCATGTAATAGTATGTAAGTATTGCTTTAGTATGTTGCAAAAAAAAAACTAAAAAGAAAAAAAAAAGTGCCATTTCTCATATGAAATAGATTTATTAACATCATTTATTTCGATAATTTTGCTAGAAAGCGTAATTATATTTGTCACTCTTTTGTAACGAGAGTTATTTTAGATGATATGACAATCGACGAAAGCGAGAAAAATAGAATAACTGAAAAAAAAAAACATACATTGTACTTTTCTGTACATTGTAAAACGATAATTTAGATCCAAAGTTAGGCTAAGACGTTTTGGTGAACAAACTTATTGCTTTGTAAATAATTGGTATTTGATTTGCGGCACTCGTAATGACATTTGAATATTACGCTTCGTGAGGACACTGATGGAAAGTTATTCTAAAAACTCTCAAATATCGATTCCGTGTATTTTAGTATTGACATTATTTTTTTTGTATTTCTTTAATATTATGACGCTGACTCAACATAATACAAAGTAAGTTATAGTTCCAAATGATTCCCAAAGCGTTTGCGTTATAATTTCTAAAAGTTATTCCATCGTAAGAATGGCGGACTCATTGCATTTCTATTTCGATTCCTTTTTTTATTATTTATATATTATTTGAAAATTACGACGCCAAGCGTCGCGATTTTAGCGTAAGTGAATCGATAGTGCTGTGATATTTTTATTGTATATTTAGTGATAAGCGTTGGCGGATGTGTAATGTAAGGTATGAGTACAAACAAACGATGTTATTTATCGAGACACAAGTAAATGCAAGGAGCGCCTCGAACAAGCTTCGAGCCGCTCCCAGAGTGACGCACCGATTCATGTACATATATAGTAAGGTAACGTTGGTACAAATCGAGATGGACCCACGAGGGTCTCCCGTCAGAACAGAACCGGACCGGCGCTGGCGCATCGCGCCGTGCACATACATACATGACACTATGATGTTTACTTAAGCAGAATTGAGCTGCGACTTAAATTGTTGATGTAAATGTTAAAAGAGAATGAAAATATTTACCTCCGAAATATATTTTGGAGAGAATTATTTACAAGTGACGAGAGGAGGGGTCTTAGTGATAAAAGTATCCAAAGACTGTTAGGTATTATGAGTTCTTTGAACTCGAATTTGACTTATAAGTCGGGGATATATGCGGAAAACAGTCAGATGAGCGAAAGCAAAATAATAAGGTAACAGATCAAGGTGTAGCTATTGTGAATCATAAGGCTTCGACACGAACATTGACTAAACTGATACAAAACGCAAGATTGGCGCCTCAACCACCGACTATGGTATGTAGCAGGCAGACGTGCAAACTGTTAATTCGATCAGATACCAACTGTAGACAAGGACGGCACGGCATGCGCGGGTCTCATTGACGCCATGCTTCTAAATTACAATTTAAATTATGTTTATTTGCACTATCCGGACATGTCGCTCGCACGAGACGAACCTTCGCGCTGAGCGTATGCCTTCGTACCAATTAATGAAATAAAGAATCATTCTGTATACAATCCGGGTAGTGCAAGTGCACGCTGAACAATCACGCTAGATTGGTTCCATTAAAACTGTGCGGTAGTTGACCTTTCATATAAATTCTAAATTTCTTTGTGTGATGCATGTGGTTATATTTACAGAGTTAGGTTAAATAGTCGCTAAATTATCGCAAGTGTTATTGTTGTGTGTCTATAAAATAAAACGAAAAAAAAAAAATGTTTAGGATTTAGGGATGTCTTCACTGTGTATATTATAGGAAAGCGGCTAACGCTGCGTCTCAAATACGCGTAAGGGTCGCTACCGCGCAGTGCACCACGCTGTCAGTTCATTGCGAGCTTGACGCCGGTATATAGTACATAAAATATTACATAGCGTAACTCACCTACAATATAAGTATGTTCCTCAAAAAGAGGCTTTCATTATTCAATATAAATAATTATTCAAAACTTCTGTAATCATGAAAATATTTTACCGTTTCGATGTAATTTTCGTTGCAAAGAGAACAATTGCATGTTTTCATAAGTACCCATTCCATTATAAAATATGAATGAAAACATCCCACAAGAATGGAATTCTCTAATAAGAGAACACAGCTCATGCTAGATAAACTAATAAGACGTACCATCGGAAAATGTCACCGTTGTGCTCTTTGCGACCGTATTTGTCCCTAGCTTTTAGGTGTTAGAGTATAGTCGAACACAGGGTATTGTGGTCCTATTTTATCGGAAGCGTTATATGATAACTCGATTGTAAGCGATAAACATCACACAGATGGCATAATACTACCCCAATACCCGACAATGTGTAAAGTATAGTTCCGGCAAAATCTGTCTGTAAATGTAACATTACTGTGGCCGGGTGTTTATCTCTCTATATCTAAACTCTTCGGCAATCATTTTAAAACTTTTGCTGTAAACTGACTGCCGGAGAGTTTTAATATTTTGTACATGGATTTTAATGTCTTACGATATTATTATGCCCAAGTCGTCCAAAGCGCCAGTAATATATTTTGTGTCGAAATGGCATCAAAAATGTCAAATATTTTCTACAAGGTAAAAATTTATATTGGTTATGAGGGCGAGTGACAGATATGTCTAGTATAGTCATTTTCGTTAATTTGAGGAGAGGCAATGTAAAGAAAACAGCTATGCTGCTAGTTCCCACAAATTATAAATTTGTACTTTTGATATAAAAGTCCCCAACTTGCCTCTCTTTGTCACACTGGTATTATAATTGTGCTATGAAAGATTAGTCTATATGATACTGATTTCATAAAACTGACCCAATAAAACCTACACCCGGCTATAGGCATTAACCTTATATGAGAGTATATGGTAAAATTTCGTTCATTTCAAACGTTTCTTCATTAAACCTAGAGGTCTCTAAAATTCATACATAATAAGTATAAATAAATAGATTTAACAGTTTAATAAAGAAAAGAAACTTCGTAATTGGTATTTGTGGAAAATTATTTGTACATAACTCTGTAAGCTTTATCCTGGACACTGAACTGGCAACAAACCTACGTTCGACACCTTACGTACGTACATTCTTGTATTTCGCTGACAAGATAAACATTCGCACATCCAAATATAAAGATATTTAAGAATATTATCTTGGTATAACATATTAGATATAAAATTGCCTTGCAATGGCGCGCAATTTTTTGCATCTCACATTGGTGCATTCATTGTGGCGCGTGTTCTTTGTGGCTCAAACTGGCGCGTTCATGTGGCGCAAATTGGCCCACGTTCATTATGGCACAGACTGGCGCGTTCATTGCGCCAATGCTACGACTCATTGTGTCTCAGTGACGTAGACTAGCAAGGCTATTCTTAAAATCATTTGAGCAGAATTTATGCGTGTAATGCCCGTTTTCACTAACTACGAACAAGGCACCGCCGAATCGGTGTCGTAGCTTTAGTTATCACCTAAGTTTGGTGAAAGGTTTTTTTTTGCCCTAGGTAACTCCTAAATATTTAGGTCATCTGATTTAGGCAACTCATAGGGCTAGTGAAAACGGGCATAAACCTGGGAAGGTTTGTGTGCATTCTTGTTTTAGTTTTTGCAGTCTTGTCGGCAAACGAAATGTCGATTGCCTCGCGACGATTCACGGTTCCATTCGGCTATGAATATAAATCTATGAGAACTATTTAATTTAAGAAACTGCTTTATTTGAATTTCCTTGCGTATATCATAAGGTGTTTTGCAGTTTTGCTTCTATAAAAAAAAAAAAGTCGTTTGGAACCGCTGTTCTTATTTGCTTCTCTTCGTGGAAAGGATAAAATCACTTGGCTTTATTCGCTTTGATGTTTAAAAATTATGAATATATTCTAAGGCAATGTGTTTTGTGCGTCCAGCTTCAATTGTAAATAGATATTATGACGAAACATACGGCGTCTATTCTGACTTAACATTCTAGAAACTAAACTAGCTTTCATAGGTCCCCAATTATTGTCATCACGTATCGAAATGAACAGAGAAGAGGATAACATTAGTGCTGTCAAATTAGTGACAGCAAGATGACGGGATATATATTAGTTTAGTTTAGAGATTGGTAAATCAGAATTGACGCATATCAAATAATGGCATTTGTTTTTTCGATAGTAAGCTCACGTTGTTAGAAATCTTCATAACATTAGAAGCGATACTGGGAAAATGTAAGTTTACTAAAATTATCAACACACCAAGTATTTAAACCAAGCATGCATTGAATTTAAAAAGTATGCACTTACGTGGCGATGCCGGTGTTAATCTAACTAGGCATTCAAGTAGTGAAGATAAAGTTGAAACTGCCGTGGCAGCGTCTAGAAAATTACAAGTTTTTCATGAAAAAAAAAACTAAGTTATATTACTGCCGTGCGCAAACTAGAAAGCAGCTAATAAACATTATGGACCCCAGTAAGTTAGCCCCCGGTGGGCTACCACAATCTCAAAAATATTCTTATAAATCCCCCTGGCTTTTTTACGCAGTAAGCTAGAAAGCGGTCACCTTATATTTAATCATCACGTCTTTTAGCTGTTTTCAGCAAACATACGGTAAATTAGTGCTGCCGCCCTGTTGTGATTTGACCCTAAGTTTGAACAGAGGCGGTGAAAAAAAAGGTTACTATCTTCAAGTGTCTTGTAGTATTTGTAAACTTATATTTTTCTAGTATTAATCTGTTATAAGTATGTACCGAACTACCTCTGCATGCCTCCATGGTTGACATTTATTTTGATATGTACCTACATTTATAAAGTTATACAAATAGTAATTTACACATCTTTAATATACCTAATGCTATTTTATACATTACAAATTTAATTATAGGGATCTAGGTAACATATGTACTGCGCAGACAACATGCTTTGGTTCATAGTTAATTTCCGTGTAAATGGAGCAACCACCCACAAGATGGACATCCTACGCTGCGCTTACCCGTCCGTGGTCCTATTACATACACGATTACACGTATATTGACAAATTAATAAATTTAGCTCGTAATAGTGCTTTTAAACTGTGGCAGGCCTTTTCAGAGACAAACGATTACCCGAAAATCTCGCATCTTCGTACTTTACTTGAACTACAAGACGATATCGATGTTTGTTATCGCTGAAGTATAAGATGGTGCGACCCATCCTTAGTAGTTTGAACTCCTAAATCATATCAAATACTTACAACGCTTACCTATACGTCCACAAGTCATTTTGAGCGCCCATAGATAGCCTAAACCAATGTTTTTCAACCTTCTTGAATACACTGGCCTGAACTAACAGTTCTGGCCATCAAAGTGTGTTATGTGCTTCAAATCTGCAATCATAGGAACTAGAAGGTGCTCTATGCATGCCGAAACAGCTCTAAAACAACGCGCCTCTTTCCAGCAAAGGTAAAGGCTGGTTACCATGGTGCCTCCCATCACTAGGCACGTTCTAGTTGCACGTAGTACTTATGATTCTATGGCGATAAGTCTCAAGCAGCCCCGCGGGCCAAAGCATGTAGTCTGCACATTATTATACACAGCTAATTATTGAAATTATTGCGAATTAATACGATGTATGCATGTTTTAAGTTTTATCGTAGTATGCTGTTCAAATCTGAATTTTTAATGTAATAAACACTGACTAGTTCATTACGTGGTTTAATTTTTCTCCTTGCCCAAATTTGATCTTCCTAATTGTTAGAGCATTGCTGTTCACATCACATCATCAGCCAATTAACGTCCACTGTTGGACAAGGCCTCCCTCATAGAGAGGGGTGTTGCCATAATCCCCACGCTTGGCAGGCGGCTTGGGGATCGCAGTACGTTCACCGTGTACTTTTAGGACGCTGCTGCCCATCCTTCGGTGGTTCTGGTCGTAGTTTTAGGACGTACCCGGGTCCATTGCTGTTTGCTTGCGGTCAATCGTTCATGATAGGTCTACATATGAACACTATGTAGCGGCTTTTGTCATTCCTATTCCAATATAAAAGCTGTAACAGACGTACGTACCATGAACCACGGACCGCCGTCTGACCAACAGCCCTCTTGTTGGTCAGACGGCGGTTCTTGGTACTTGGTCCGTACGTCTGTTACGTCAATAATGATTCGTAATCCACGCCGTGGTGAGCGATGGTGGCTAAACGGTAGCATGTCCGCTTTACAATTGACTGCACACGGTTCAATCCTTCGGCTTTGTACCAATGACTTAGTACCTAAATAAATTAGTTTCGATATGCCATCGCTCAAAACGGTGAAGGAAAACATCGTGAGGAAACAGGTATGTCCAAGAGCCGCAAAGTTCAAAGACATGATACTCACCAACATGCACTGGGCCAGCATGGTGGATTAGGGCCAATACTAGCGCGGGTAGCGGGCGTGCTAAAATTACTCAGAATAAGGACTAAAGCATAAAATTATTCCTATAGTCCGTGCAAAAAGAGAAGCATATATATCTACTATCAAGTAGATCAGTGACTATCATTGAATACGTAGTACATATAGATCGTTGTCTTACTAGGTAAATTTATTGATAATCATCATCATAAGACGTCCACTGCTGAACATAGGCCTCCCCCTTTAACCTCCACACTGAACGACATCCTGCCATCTGCATCCACTGGATGCCCGCGACTCTCACAATGTCGTCGGTCCATCTAGTGGGAGGCCTACCTATATATATTTAATATATAACACTAATCAGAAGAGAAGGGTTAGTTTCTTGTTTTTGCCCATTGCTGAGCAGACTAAAGCCATTAAGGCCATACCGCCTCGTCTTCTGTATTTTACTGTCATAAGTAGTATTGCAATTCTCTTTTTAACAAACTTCCAAAAAAAGGAGTAGTTTTCACAATACGACTATTTTTTTATATTAACTCAGAACTTGCGACTGGGTGAACCGATTTTGATGATAGTTTTTTTTATTTGAAAGCTGGTGCTTCCTGTGTGGTCCCATTTCAATTTCCAGTTCTGAAAATTTTATCAATTCGTTTTTTTTTTATAATTATTGCACAGACTATAAATAAGTTGTCGTTGTAGAGGAAATACCAAAATTAAAGTAATATTTTTACGGTAATGTTTATTTATTTTACCATCAAGTTTACGAATCTTAAAACTAGAATTACCTAAACTGGCTTTTACAATGAGAATGATGGCGATTCACTACATTGATGATTATAACGAAACAATTTATCTAATTTACTAATAGCTATTAATCAGTATATACTAATAACATCCAAGTAAGAGATAAACTGTACTGGAAATACTAGTTGAGGATAATTTTGTTAATGTTGGGTTTCTTTTAATTTTAGTTATCTTTATAAGGCCTCTCAGAGGTCGTCGCTAGGGCCAAATACTGCGAGAAATATATATTTTTTTGGCTCGAGAAGTTATCGCATCAAATTATTTAAACACTACGCAGCATTACAATGTTGCTTGGTCTATAACAAACTGAAATTAAAATGTATTCAGCTCGACGATACTTTCTATTAAGCCCGTTGCAGACTGCGCACTAGCTTGCGCAAGTACTCGCGGCGGCGATCAAAAGTAAATAGCCACTCGCGTGCGAGTACATACTCTCGCGCAGGTGTTCGAGCGAGACGAACCATGCGCAGTGGCCGGCGGAGAAACGAAGCTTCACTTGCGCAAGCACCAATACTTATACCTAACATCAACAAAAATAACCTGCCAGTCCATGATTTCTATATTATTGACAAAAGTTTAAAATCAACAAATCTTCTCTAGTTAAATGATCTATAAAATAAAAGGATATTGCAATTACTAACTACAGGAAGCCAGATAGTCTAATGGTAGGATTAGTGTAGTTCCCATTCTACTCAAAAACGTAAGACAAGCGCTACTGTGACGTTTTTAGAGCATACAATTTAATTTAATTTCGAAGTAATATTGTTTCCAATCAATGGTGCTTGTAAATATAAATAATGCTGAATTAAATTTTGTTGTCTAAAGTAAATTTCATAGCTCTAATGCTATCCTTCTCATTTATTATTGTTTTATATTGTATCAAAAGAGACTCAGATAGTTCTTGCACTGATATTTTTTTTAAAGTATAATAGATATGACGCCAATGGCGTTCAGTAGTAGTAATTTTCTCTTGTTTTCAAACAGTCACGGTATCGTTGAATTTTCGTTAAAAATGACGCCCTTACGCCAAAACTACAAGTCCCGACATCTAAATAACTGACTAGACGTAAAAATTTAAGGCTTACATGAATTTAATCTCTTAAGTACTTGTCTGAGATATTCAGAAAACTAGCACATTTGACAATCAAATGGCGCCGCATTTCAGTGTACTAAGAAAACATCCGTTTGCCCACATTCTTACTCCGAAGCAACCTTGTATTTTAAGTATAATAGCGATATATGAAAATATACAAATTGCGTTATGGTAAACTTACGTACTAGAATTTAGCGTGGTATATTTACAGTGATGTCTCGCTTACTTCATTAATAAATTTTCATCCTGAAGCTCATGTTTCAGGTCAAAAATTTAACGAAGTGTTCAGTAAAAGTACAAAATAACTGAATTTTAAGTGAATAGTAAAAATAATCTTAAATCTGGCCTATAAGCTGAGTGCATTACGGACTATATATTTTTTTATTATCGTATTTTTGTAGGAATTGACGATTGTGCGCAGATAACTACAGAGTTTTCGAAAAACGGACAATTCATCAACAATATGAATTAACATTACATTTATTAAGGTAATCCCTTCTCTACTTATTGTATTACAAAAATATTATGCCAGTTTATAATAATTGTGACATTTGTGTTTCAATACATCCTAAAAACTAAAATTGCGGTAGAAAATTAATAGCTTTATATAATTTAGAATCTAAATGAATAAATGCAACAAATATACATAAAATAAACTTATAAAACGTGTAAGTCATTAACCACTAACACTTTTCACTCAAATAAACTCAACCATAAATCAACGGTATTCTAAATATTGGTAAATCTTAAAAAACCGAATTTGTCATGTAACAGAGTATCATGCGCTCGGACAGAACATAGAAATAAGAAAAAATCTAAAGTAAATTATTTATCACTCTCAACTTCTGATATTATCCGGTCAAATCAAAATTATCATTTGACTTATTCATACTTCATCAAGCATTGGTCTCACTCGAACCAGCCAGGTTCAATCCTTCCATCAATAAAACATTGAATACATTCGTATCAACTTTTAATACATTTCTTCATAATTGAAGTGCAAAAATCAACTTTTCCGTCATATAAAGTTAGTTAAACCTACGTCGTGACTTGACTTACCGGCTTTCTTGTGAATACACGAGAATTTGCTGGTTTTTTGGCAGCCGCTTGAGTCGGCTTGTTTGGAATAGATTTCGGTCTCAGACTAGGAATCTGGGAGACTCGAATGCCTATCGCGGATTTTTGTTTCATCGCAGTTGATACTAGGGCCTTCGGTTGACCTTCGAAAGTCGAGCTTCGGATGAGCCGAGGCGGTTCCGTCTTATCACTCTCTATCCAAACTCTCCTATCAACTTTAGCCGGTTGTTTCTTCGCTTGCTCCACTTTCTTCCACAAGCTCGATATTTTACTTTCAACGTCTTTCGCGGACGCTTTAGACGTCGACTGAATTGAGTTAACGCTAGAAGTGCTGCCTTGTCGGGAACTTCTCGACGCTATCGTGATAGTTTTCCCGCTCTCGTTACTTTGCAAGCTGTGATTGGATGGAGAGTTTCTAATGGGCGTTTCCACTTTTCGCGCCACTTTAGTAGGAGACTTGTTCAGAGCTTTTGTCGTAGGCGGGCGGCTGTATCGGTTGAATTGTGGTAATCTAGAAGGAGACGTGTTTGCTTTCGTCTGCGGTGCAGATTTCGTCAGTCTTGGAGTTGTGTTCTTATCCGGCACGGGCAAGTCCTTTGCTGGCACCGAACTCTCTTCTTTCGTAAATGTCCCCTGCCGTTCTAAAGGCAAGGGCTTTGTGGCAACTGGAGGAATGCTTATAGGTTTCTGTTGAGCTACTTTGGTTGGCGACCGATTCGGCAATGACTTCTTTGGCGAAGTGTTTGCGCTTGACGGTCTCTGAACCAGTGGCGTTTTGCTTAGAGCTTTGGCACTCGTTTGAGCTTTATAGGAAGTCGACGGTTTTGGTGCAGGAGCGCTTTTGGGCGCAGGTTTGGCAACAGGCGCTGTTGCTTTCTTCGGAGCGGGGGCGGTTCTTCTGTAAGGCGAAACGTACATCGGTTTCTTGCGCCCTCTGATAGCTTTAGGTGCTTCCGGTTCTTTATCGAGAGAGTCATTAGAGTCTAGACTCTCGTCCCTTCTCAGCGGCTTGATTATTTTTGGTTTCGGCCGCGGGGATTCCGTGTCCGATTCGGAGTGCGCTTTATCTTCAGAGTTACTATCGCCTTCGTATCCAAAGTCGCTGCTACTCGGGTTCTGGACCCTATCCGCTTGCAAGGACCGTCTATACGACGCCGTCATTTCAATATTCTTCAAATTGTTTACAACGCACATGTCTACAGCGGCCGGGCTCTCTATCACCGGCAAGTAGTTCCTGAAGCTTTTCGTGTAAGTTTGCATCTGTGTGGAGTTCAGCTCGAAATCATCTTCATTGTGGCCGCTGTCTATGTCTCTCGAGAAGACATCGTCCTCTTGTCTTTCGTACATCTGAACATCTAACAGCTGATGGTTCGGCTCATTGGATGACAAACTATCGTAACCTGTGGTAGTCTCGACGTTTTCGAAATTGGCGTCTCTTGTGACGAAGGTCGGTGAAGGTGGAATGTCCTCACTCAACGTTCGAGTTCTGAACCTCTCGGCGTCTTCTAATCGCTTTTGTTTGACAGTTTTTTTGGCCGCGAGCCTTTGTTTAAGGCTCTCTATCGCGGGATCGGGTTTGGCGTCGCATCCTTGAGGCATGATTGTGTGGATGTCAACAGTTTGAGTTTGGTATCTAGCTCTGTCTTCCAATCGCCTCTGCTTGGCGCTCACTTTCCTCCTTGACTTAACTTCGGAGGTAGCAGTCACGTATTCCGATCTCCCGCTGTCAGATTTGGTCCACGTCAGAAATTCTTCATCGACCTCTAACACAACATCGTTCTCCGTCAATGTGTCCGTTATTGTGTACGTTTGGTACCGATCCTTGGACACATTCCTCTTCTCTTTGGGTGTCAAATAGTTGGGGTCGCGTTGTTTCTTCGGCGTGGATTCTACGCTGCTTATATCTGAAGGCAGAGGCGTGCAGTTTTCCGAGCCGGACGGAATATCTGTGACCACGTTGAGGGTATTAGAGACGCAATCGTCAACTTGTTGCGCCGTAGTCTGTTCTAGTTCTAACGTCGACTCGACCATTTCATCGAACAAAGACGGTGGGTTCACTTTATCCAAATCGTGGAATACATGCGTGAATGTATTACAGAGCGGGAAATCTTGTATCGGCTGCTTGAAATCGAATACAACCGGAATTTTATCTCTAACTTCCGCGACTTCAGACACTATACTCGAAACAGATATCATACTGCTTTCCATATCTAAATGCTCCATCTCTGAAGGAGGTTTCACGTTGTCGAGGAAACTGACAGGATTGCTGTCAAGGTGTTCCGAGCTGCCTTGATGCATGGAATTGCTTAACGCTCGCTTGACCATCGATGCGACTGGAAGAGACTTCTTGCGACTCCTTTGCGACTTCTTAGACATTTGCGAGGCCTCGTCCCATTGGCCTGAAGCACTCAGTGACAGTAAACTGCCGAGGTTCGAAGGCGGTTTGACGTAATCCAAGTCTAACGAAGTCAGGGAGGTGACGCTTGTTTCCATAGTATTGTACTGGGAACTCTTTAACTGAGCGGCTAATCTCGCCGCTTCTTTCTCTATTTCCTCTGATAAAATTGAATCAAACTTCTGATCATCGATAAGTGAAGTAAAACTCGGCTCGGGAATACTGTCCAGCATTATTCTATCGGTACTCTCTATGATTTGTAGATTCTGTGACAATATATCGCTCTCAAGTTTGTTGGTCAAGTCAGGTCGGGAGAAGGACATTGTAGGCGCCTCGCTTTTTTCCAGCAAATCTGGAAGCGCCATTCCGGGGTCGAAGACTTCACTTCTAATGGACGAAACCATGTGCACGGAACAGCTGATGGTGGGAAACGTGACGTCATCAGGACACGTGTTATCGTTCCACGTGCTGTCTTCTTTCTTAGAAGCATCTACAGGCGGCTTCTCCGTGCATTTGATATCTGTCCATTCGAGTTTCGTATTTTTACGTGTCAATGTTCCCGCGTCGTAGTTCCTAGGCGGGGATCCAACGTCGCTCCAAGAGCCATCGAAAACGTCTGCGTAAGATTCATTCGATCTATTCAATTCGTCTTTCTCTGATTCGATGGTTGTGTTAGCGGACTTGGGCGCGAGACACTCGTTCGAGCGCTCCATTTCGATCTCTTCGTTGGATTCTAGAGTCGTGTTTAAAGAATCGACAGTTGGGAGTTCGTTGGTGCAGGGGAAGATGTCACTTGGCTCGGTGAGGTGTATAGTGACGTCACAGCCAGTGTCTTGTGGCGCGGTGTGAGCGAGCGCGCCTGCGGCCGCGGGCTCCGCAGGCGGCTCCGGAACGTTTTTTGACTGTTTATGTTCGCCCGCGCCTCGAGCGATCACCTCCTCCAATATCGCTCTATCCTTAGAATCCTCTCCGACCATTTTGTCCAACGCACCTTTGCCCTCGCGCCGTCTACGACGATGCTCCCTTACTTCGAGTCTGTCGTCGCTTCGAACTCGGACCTTATCCTCCTTCTTTTTAGGTTGAGGTTTCGACATGCCCATTCTGACGCAGCGCTCGAACACTTCTTTATCGGTGGAGCCGAAGGAATCATTGCTCAGGGAACTCAGCGAGTTGCTCCGATCGAGTCTTCGTTCCTCGATCCGTGCCGGTAGACTCGGCGGTCCATCGTCGTAGAACCGAGAGCTTCGGAACCTCGAATGATGGGTCATGGATCCTGAACCATCACCGTGATACGAAAATGGGGACCGAGTCATGTTGGAACCGGCCAACTCTTCCAATCTCTTCATTTTATTGTTAGATTTCAAGTTATACGCTCCGGAGGCCAAATTCTTCTCGAACTCGGGGTCTCGTGTTTTCGATTTCTGGTGTGAGATGTTATCGCTACGATCGAGCGATCTGTGATGGCGGCTGTGCCGGTTGAACTCGGACGGTCGCTCCACTGAATGTGCTTTACCTTTGGTGCTTTCTAGGGTGTATTTAGCTCGAGGGTTGACGCTGGAGAGGCCTGCCTTGACGGTCTCTTCGAAGATTTCTCTGTCCGTCGATCCGAAAGACTCGACGCTGAGGGAGCTAAGCGAGTCGTTGCGGGCTAGTTGTTTTTCGCGCGATGGACGTTGCGTTTTGACAGGCAGACGGCTCTCATGCTTGCGACCTACGGAAGTGAAAAAGCTGAGATTAGTTGAAATCCTTTATACAGTTTATGTTATGGGCACACCGGTCAAAGATGGTAACACCTACAATGAAGTAAATAAAATAAAAAAAATGTAGTGAAATATTTATACTGAACACGGATTTTGAAATTAATTTTTGATTTTTTCAGATTAGGTTAAATTAGAATCATTAAAATGTTTTACATATTTAATAAATTTTTGTTATTAGCATAATCGACAAAATTCTGTAGGGTGAAACAAATAATAGACCCCTAATTCCTTGCTGTACTTGGTACGACGTTAAAGCGGAAATACACTACACATTTAAAACTCCGCTTGATTGAAGTGATTCCGCTTCTACGTCGCTTCAAGTACAATAAGGAATTTGGGATAAGTTTTACTCGGTAGATATTTGTTAATGAAGTTAATTTATTACACTAGAAATTCATCAGAAAACCAGTTGTAGTGGTAGGACTCTTTTGCAGGGGTCCACCTGGGGAAGTACCACACCTTTGCCAGTTATTCAACCGCAAAGCAGTAGTGCGCAAACAATACTGTGTTCCGGATTGAAGGGCAATCTTTCTAGCGAAATTACAGGGCACACAGAGATTTGACATCTTATATCTCGGGGTGACGAGCGCAGTGCATTGCCATCCAGGGTTTTAAACTGCTGAAGTTCAAAACTCTGAGTGGCGTTGAGTTGTTATGGGCAATCGTGAAGAGCCATCAGGCGAGCGACTTCGCTCGTCTCGTCACCATAAAAAATAAAGTTCTGAAGATGGACTTCCGCAAAGTAACGCCTGATTCAATCAACTACACTAGGGATTCGTCAAAGAAACAGTTATTTTAAATTTCATCAAGTCTAAGAACAAACATTTCAACAAAACTTCGTTTCCATTCATTACAAATGCACGAACCTGCGGAAACAAGGGCCGACTATAGCGCAGTACGGCTTGCGTGTTTGTATCATAATCTAATTCACAAGGGAGCATCGCCGACGGCGGTACGAAGGCCGAACTATAAAAACGATGTAATATAAAAAGAACCGCGATACGTGAGTTCGCCCACTGAACTCAGAGTGAACTGTGACGCATCGAGGTTGATCGGATAGATTAAAGGGAATTCGAAAAGGAAAATTATTTGGCTTGATATCAAGTAGATAAATATAGATAAAAATTAGTACTTCCAATATAAGAGTACAATAAATAATTATCTGCATAAAAAACTGACTTCATACAAAAGTCAGAACTGGACCACACATTGAAACCACACGGGAAGCACCAGCTTTCAATCATCAACAAAGAATCATCAAAACCGGTTCACCCCGTCGAAAGTTATGAGGTAACAAACATAAAAAAATACATAGGTACTCCTTCTTTTTGGAAGACGGTTAAAAATATTATAAATGCACAACAAATTCTCTATTCTTAAATTCTCAAACTCCTGGCTCCATCACCAGATCAGATTGATGGTACCAAATTCATCAATAATCCTAATTACATATTTTCAAATCGATACGACAAACAGAAGTAGGTTAAAACCGAATTGAGCGATGGTGGCCAGGCGGTGGCATGTGCACTTTACAATCTGATGGCACCCGATTCCATCCTCACCCCTGTACCAATCACCCTGTATTAATTAGCACATGGAGTACTTCTTATCCTGGAATCGATTCCGTAAGATACTTTACAGAAAGGAAACGCGCCGAACGACAATCCTGTTCTACCCCAAAGAAACACGCGGGGCGGCGCTGTAAGTAAAACTAATAAAAGCATGTTCATCATCATTATCATGGTCAGTCATAAGACGTCCACTGCTAAACATATGCCTCCCCCTTTAACCTCCACACTGAATGACAGCCTGCCATCTTCATCCACTCACGATGTCGTCGGTCCATCTAGTAGGAGGCCTACCTACGCAGCGTCTTTCGGTTCACGGTCTCCACTCAAGAACCTTTCTTCCCATCGGTTATCAGTTCTTCGAGCGATGTGGCCTGCCCATTGCCACTTCAACTTGCAAATTTTAATAAAAGCATGTTGGTAACGAGAAAACATACCTTCGATGTAGTGTAGTTCGGAGGCGGGCGGGCGCGGCGGTGCTGCGAGCGGTGCGGGCCGCGGGGGCAGCGGCGGCGCAGGCGACCCGCGCGAGCTGCCACTGTCGCTGGAACACGGCGCGGTGGTACACAATACAATACATATCTATACTAATATTATAAACAGGAAAGATTTGTATTTTTGGATTTTACTTAACCGATTTTAAAAATCATTTCACTGTTAGGTAGCTACACTATCTCCGGGTGACATTCAAATTATTTCAAATTCAAATTATTTATTGAGAATAAAAACGGACAAATTCCACTAACATTTATCTCACATACTGTTAAACTAAAATAGATTTCCTAGTAAAAATAGGAATAATATTATAAAATTACTAATATAACAAATACAACAAATTGCTGTAAAAATATGTCAACATAAAATTAGTATGTCATACAAATTGTCATTATAGTCATCGGCTTTTTTGCCCCTGTCCCATTGATCAGTTAATACATAGGGTATTATGTTTTGTAGCGAGGCCGAAGGCGGAGCTTACACTCGTGCGAAGCCGGGGCGGGCGGCTAGTCTATACATATAATAAATTCTGTAATTGTTACATAGTTTTTAAAAAAAACACATCAGTCATAGGACTGCAAGTCAGAAGTGAAAACTTAAGTAGTAATTCACCTATTCTGCAAGAGATGGCACTGTTTAAAAATATACTGTATTATGTATTCTGTAACAGCGTGACGATGACGCGAGTTCCATGATTTTTGCTCACCCAATAATTATCAATATTTAAAACCGACTTGAACTAGGCCAAATTGAAATGCGACCACACAGGAAACACCAGCTTTCAAATAAAAAAAGAATCATCAAAATAGAGGTAACAAACATTAAAAAAATAACAGTAGAATTGAGAACCTCCTTTTTGGACGTCAGTTAAAAAGTGCTCAACGCGCCTAAAGTTTTCAATTCAAAAACACCCAGGGCGTTTTAAAATAAATTGTTTGTTTGGCCGCGCACATCTCATAAACCACTGGACGGATTTAAATGCGGTTTTCACGAAAATGCTTAGTTATGACTAGATTGAAGGCTACGTTATATTGTGAAAGGGCCGGAATGAGGAAAAGAGGGTTGAATGTTTATATGAAAATCTACGCGTACGAAGTCGCGGGCAAGTTAAGAAACACTATTTACTTAAAGTTATCTCCACAGGGAGTAAACATTAAAATAAACAATCTAACTACACGAGTGACGAGCGTTGTCCCTGATACAATACATATGGCGGATTATAACTGGCCGTATAAGTGTTCCGTCTGTGCTCGAGCGGTTAAGTTTGATGGTCCCTAACAAATATTTGGCTGCTCGACAGCGCAACTTGTTCCGGGTTCCCTGGTGCCGAACGGAGTACGGTAGGTTGGCGCCGGTGCCGAGAGCGCTGAGCATGCTCGATGCCCTGCTGGCCCAGACCTTGGAACTAGATTTGTTTCAGTGTACGGAGGCAGAGGTTCACAGAGTGACAAGGGATTTTTATAATAATATTAAGGAACGAATTCAGAAATAAAGGCTGTAAATGTAATATAGTATTTATTTTTGATTGATTTTTTATATTTTGTTTGTTTTTATTTTATTTTTTATTGTGTTTTTTTTTCTTTCTTTTTAAGGTTTATTTAAGTAAAAGTTAAGGTAGTTAAATATTATTAAAAACTGTATGCTTATATCCATGGGTGTGTGAATTGGGGTCCCCTGTAACTGCCCACCTAATTGTATGTTAAAATAAATAAATAAACTATTTCGGAAAGAACCGAGCAAGTGCCGAGTGCAATTGAGAGCGTACCCGTCGGTCGCTTCGGATGGCTTCGGCTTGCTACGTACAGTAATTGAGTATGGATAAGTTATTGTAATATTTGTTTGTCTATTTACCTGTCGCGAACGTTTCTCTGGTAGTCGTGCGACATCTTGACAGTTTCAGTCGACGAGCGCAAGTACGGAGGCAGCGACCTCTGTACGAACAGAAACACAACTTTACATCAGTTCTAAAATAATAATTTTATTCACATTTTAAATAAATGACTTCAAAAAACGCCACGAAATGGACATTGGCAGAATTGTGACACTATAGTCGCAGAGGCCATAAATCCAAGAAGTGAAGTAGTATTTTTTTGAGCTGTCAGTAAATCACCCAATGTGTTTACCCATACCCATTATAAGTAGGTAAGAGCAGTACCATCTAGATGGCACTAGACGCGCTGCTCTTATTTCATACAAATCGTAGTTAACGTTAATGCGATCGAACAGTTAAACGTAATTGGAAAAACTCTAACTATAGGGACTCAGATAGCGTACGGACTATAATAAATGAGTTAATGTTAAGGTAAGCACAGCGTTGATCGTCCACGGGCCTTACGCCCAACTCTAAACGCGGATCCGAATAGGTGCAGTTTGCAAAGTCACGCGAACGCGAACCTTAACGCGCCGAGATACGGTTTGCGGTCGAGTGATTTTGCAAACTGCACCTATTCGGGCCCGCGTTTAGAGTTGGGCGTAAGGCCCCAGGGTCGAACTTGGCCTGATTACCGCAGGACCGAGGCAGATGGCTCTGCAAGGGAACAGTGGAATAAGGAACGATGTTATAAGTGAATGATACCACTTACATAAACATCGTCTCGGTAATGGTTGACGGAAGAGGTGTCCGATGTTGCTGCCTTGTTTTTCACAACCTGCGACCAAATTAAAAAAACTCAACTTAATAATAATTTCTTAAATAATAAATAAATAAATATCTGGGACATTTTTGCACACATGGTCATCTGACCCCAAACTAAGCAAAGCTTGGTTAGGTTTATGCAATTACACATTGCAATAATACACTTTTATCCATCACAGATACACAATACCTATAGTCACAAACGTGCTAAAAAATTGTCCGAACCAAAACTCGGCGCACGCTACGCATTGCGGCGACTTTTTGGTTAGTTGTAAGGCAACCGCGATCCGAATACAACGCCGCGCGATGCCAGTGCTGCGATGACAGCGGAGAAGCGACGTTGAACACTATGCAAGCGACATAACGTCTGAATTGTAGTAAATATGACATTGTGAACTATATAATTGATCACTGTTTTAAACTATCACGGTTGTTCACTAAAGTTAAATGATTATTTACGGGATATTTACCGTGGTAAGGTTGTGGAAGGAGCTCCCGATATTTCGGCGCAGTTACATGCACCATGTTCACGGGAAGACTCCCGTAAATAATCATTTAACTATATAATTGATGTTTAGGTATGTACACGACGCTCAGACGTTTTTAGGGTTCCATACCCAAAGGGTAAAATGGGACCCTATTACTAAGACTCCGCTGTCCGGTTGTGTGTCTGTCTGTCCGCCTGTCACTAGGATGTATCTTAGGAACCATGATAGTTAAACAGTTGAAATTTTCACAGATGATGTATTTCTGTTGCCGCTATAACAACAAATACAAAAAAAACATAATAAAATAAATATTTAAGGGGGCTCCCATACAACAAACGTGATTATTTTGCTCGTTTTTGCTCGATATTGTTAACGGCAACAAGTAACCGCTTGAAATATTCATAGAATATAAAGTTATTTTATTCACTTTAATAATAAATAATTAAAATCAAATACTTATTTAAGGGTCCCATACAACTAACGTGATTTTTTTGCCGTTTTTATAGATAATGATACGGAACCATTCGTGCGCGAGTCCACTTCCGACTCGCACTTGGCCGTTTTCACTTAGAGATTCTGACTCTATAGATATTGTATTTCGATGACCTTAATTTATAAATTCTTAAATTTAGGTTATTTAAGATCCATGGTAAATATCAACAGACAAAATCTAACCTTAGCAATTCCCTTCTGAATGCACTCTTCGAGCAAATCACCCGCGTCGCTTAGATTCGAGCTGTCTGAAGTATCGTGAGTTTCAACCGCAGCGGGAGCAGGCGCCGAGTCGATGGAGAGCGCCGACAAATTGGAGTTGGAGCCCGCTTTGGATAGGATTGCGGGCGTGTCTTCTGTAAAGTATACTTTGCACTCTTCTGATGGGGTTTGGGGCTCTGTAATTAAAAAAATAACTAAAGGTAAGGGGTCATCCATAAATTACGTCACACGTTAATGGGGAGAGAGGGTATCACCAGAATGTGACATAGTGTGACAAGAGGCAGGGAGGTCAAAAGCTTTGTGACGTCACATATTAAAATTCAAAATCTATAACGCGAAATTTATATGTGAATAAAAAACTAAAAAAAAATTACAAACTTGATCTATATTTTATTATGGAAACTGACGTGGTTTTCACACATTTTATTTATATTATTCGGCCTAATCTTACGTGAGTAATTCCTGTGTAATATAAATAACATGTTGATCTATATTTATTAATAATTTACCACTCTTGCTATTAAATTACATTACTCAACAAATAACAAACTTTTTATTTTATCTGATTTCCTACTATGTGATTATAATTCCTTGTTATTGACCTAATACATATATGTAAATAGAATTTTTGTATAACATCATATTTTTTTGCAGAATGGTCTTGAGCTTGGCCGCTAACTCGCCTGATGTTAAGCGATGATGCGGCCTACGGCCTATTTATTTTATCTGAGTTCCTACTATGTGATTATAATTCCTTGTTATTGACCTTAATACAAATATGTAAATAGGATTTTTATATAACTGCTAATTTTTTTTCGATTTTCAAAATACCCGCAATATAAAAATCAAACTTACATCAAAACTTAAAATTCATATATCTCAGTTTCTAGATGAAAAAAAAAAATGCCTACATATATTTATTATTAGTCAACCTCGATATGAAACAATATGAACCAAATCAGATATTTTTTTAGTGTTGAGTAGTGTTATCTCTCACGCAACAATAGTTAACTACTAGATTTTATTTTACGAGTGTGATTATTACCTTTGATAGGTTCACGCCGCATGGGCGTCGATATACCCATAGGCCGCACCGGCCCTCTGAAAAATAACAATAATAAAGTACAAAAACGTCAACAAAGACCAACAAGAGAAAATAACAATGACAAGAAATGGAACAGCCAACATTTCTACAGTAAATTAACTTTGTAGTGGTAGGGCTCTTTCGCAGAGTTCGTCTGGGAAGGATCTTGCCTTATATCAGAGAAACAAGGGAGATATGCCTTAGAACCTTGCCTTACAAATATCATGTGGTAAATGTGCTTTAAACAATACTAGCTGCGCCCCGCGATTTCACCCGCGTGGTGATGAAAATCAATAAAGATGATGAAAGTAGCCTATGTGTTAATCCAGGATATAAACAATGTATATTCCAAATTTCATCCAACCGTTTCTGCGTGATTGAGTAACAAACCTCCATCCATCCATCCAAACTTTCACATATATGATACCCCGCACCCCGCGGTTTCACCCGCGCGGTGATGATGATGAAAAGTAGCCTATGTGTTAATCCAGAACATAAGCAATGTATATTCCAAATTTCATTCAAATCCATCCAGCCGTTTCAGCGTTATTAAGTAATCCATCCATCCAAACCATCCATCCAAACTTTCACATTTATGGTATTAGTGTGATTATATTATAGTGTGATGTGATTTCCCTATACAGCTTAACGCAAATTTTTTAAGTACGGTTCATTTACTAATTTTTCATGGACACATGATCATGATCAGCCATAAGACGTCCACTGCTGAATATAGGCCTCCCCCTTTATAGCACACATGATACTTGCAGCGAAAACAATGAACTAATAAAAGGTCATCCTGCATAAAAAACAGCAAGGTCGTCTGCAGCTCTCACCTTGCTCGTCTAAAGCCTGATATAGGCCAGATGCGTTCGCACCCGCCAAGCCATCTTGCTATATCTCCCTTGTTAACCGACTTCACAAAAAGGAGGCCCTCAATTCGGCTGTTTTTTTTTGTTATCTCAGCACTTTCGACTGGGTGAACCGATTTTGGCGATTTTTTTTTATTTGGTAGCTGGTGCTTCCCGTGTGGTCCCATTTTAATGAAGTTGGTTTTTTATATTGATCATAATTTTACCTGTTTTCTAATTTGTGTGTATTAAGCAGCTCGGTGGAGATCGGAGCGAGGGTTGGCTCTTCTCGCTGTACTCTCGGCAGCTTTGGAAGAGATTCCTGCCAGATGAACATGCCTGTTAATTAACTACATTAAACCATACTATGTACATTAACCAAATATAAATAAATAAATTTATCTATAGTTTTGGATAGTTCAGGATAGGTATTCAGTTTAATTTAGATTTAATTTAGTTAGGTATTTATTTAGCTACTTTAGTATATTTGGATATTATTATTTTAAATAAAAATTAGATAAATTATATAAAATAAATATCTGGGACATTATTGCACACACGGTCATTTGCAAAGCTTGTAATATGGCTGCCAGAGACTGATATACGTACATATATATTTTTAATACATACTTAAATAGATATTAATACCCAGACAGAGCAAACACAAATGTTCATCACGCAAATGTTTGTCCTAGGTGGGCATCGAACCCACGCCCCCAAGCGCAGAAGCAGGTTCACTACCAATTAAGCTGACGGGGCTGAAAGGGTATTTCCTGACGGGCGAAGAGACATCGACTGTCATTCTGCGCGAGCCAAACTGTGCTTTATTGCGTTACAATAAAGCATGTTCATGTTGATTATAGTTTAATTTCAATGTTTCCTAAATGGTAGAAAAGTATTTTAGTTACAATTGACACCGTCAGGCACAGCTAAATGGTATCGGAGAGAGAAGGACAGCAGTAAACACTAAATATGTTATCTGTGAAGCAATGTTTTTTTTAATTTTTTTTATTGCTAAATAGTCTTGCGCTTGGCCACCAACTCGCCTGATGTTAAGCGATGATGCGGCCTACGATGGATCACGCTTGCCTAGAAGAAACCCAGATTGAAACTATCGGGGAACACCCATTCAGGCAGCGCATTCCACAGACTAGCAGTTCGCACAATAAAAGTGGAATCAAAGCGCTTCATACAACTTCGTATTTAAGGCAACATTAGTTCCAAAATGCTTTTCTGTGAGTTGGAAATACTAATACTGTCCCAGATTTCAATTACAAAAAATATTATATTGTTATTCAGATCTTCATCATAGGTTCGCTCGGAGTCGAAACACGATTTGTTATATTTCGCTCGATCCAAAATATCTAAAAATGAGTCTTTGTTAATTTTATTCATCGATCAAAAAAATTGCTTTAGTAACAAATATAACAGAAGTCACGAAGCCAGGAGTCTGTGGAGATGCATATAATAAAAAAATAACTAATATACCTTGTTCATTTTGGGTTCGTTGTCGATGGTGAGGCTGGAGAGACTGGTGGCGGCCGAGAACTGCGCCGGCGTGTGCTCCACCACGAACCGGGACACGCGCTCTGAGAATACTGACCCCGTACTTTCTGCAACCAACACATCGCTGGTTCAATGGATTTCAATCGTTACGCTTCGATCAAGAAAATACAAAGATGCCACAATGACACGCTAATCGCGGCAATACTCAATCTGGCTGGACTCAATACGCAGCCAGAATGGATCCACAGTCACGCGATAGTTGCACAAGCCGTAACACACCGTAAGAGCCGTTCGAATCAGATGAATACAGAGAGTCGTGTCGAGTCAGAGATATACAAGAGCATGTTAAGTGTCGATGTTCTAAGGAAGTTGTTACCTTGCGGTGGTGTGGAGGGCGCGGTGAAGGCGCGGTCGGGAGGGGCGCGGGGGGAGGCGGGCCCGCCTGGTGAGTCCGGGATTTCACTCGGTGATATACAACCAGATGTTAGCCGACTGTGGAATATAAAACACAGATCACAGACTAGGTATAGCTACTACGTAGCCCAGACTTGTAGTTACGATTATTTCCAATGGAAACAATTCAGTCAAATACCTGAGGGGCGGGGTGAGGGGGTCACTGAATGCTAATTGGCCCATTCAATATCACTTCAAAACGACGAATCGTAGGCTTGGTCAGTACTGACGTGACATTCAATGTCTTCAGTGGGCGTGTCTTTACATCAGACGTTTTCATCTAATGTAGTGCCTGAACATGTTCGCCCTGCATTAAATGTCTGGTTTTAGAAAATCTTTGACACAGATAGATAATTCTTTATTGTGCACACCAGAAAATACATACATAAGACAAAAACAACTTCATTATCAGCCTTTAACAGTCCACTGCTGGACATAGGCCTTTACGAATGCACGCCACTGAACTCGGTCGGTATTGGGTGACCGACTGCTTTAGGCGTAACCAACCTGACTTCAGATAGAACGGATCCCTGGTCGTCATGATGGTCGCAGTCAGGCAACGAGCCCAGCGAGCTGGAGCGAGAGAACATGAGTGGCGTCTCCTGCACGTAGCGGGCGCCGCCGCCGGGGGTGGCACCGCCGCTGCCCGGCGCTGATGCTGCTTGAAGCAGCCCCGTACCAACAGCCGGGGCTGGCTCTGTCGCGAATGTCACGGCTTTTGAACCTGACGGTTACAAAATACAACCTAATTATAATTATCAATTTAAAAAACCGACTTCATAAAATTGATAGAACTGGACCAAATATGCGCCCTCTAGCGCGTGCATTAGTGCTTTTAGAGAGCGCATGCCTGATTTAGTACTGAGGTGTTCCGACAGATGTCTCTTATAATAATTTTTGTGTGGAAATTACTTTTTAATTGTTAAATTGTAAAAAAAACATAGTAGAACTGTACCAAATTGAAATGGGACCAAACGGGAAGCACGAGCCTTCAAGGAAAAAAAGAATCATCAAAATCGGTTCACCCAGTCGATCACCAGCTTTGATTACTCCTTATATCATTATATGTGACTAGCTACTATTTATTATTCTTTTCTATTATTATTTGGTGATTTGTATGAGTCTAATGTTACTTGAAATAAATGATTATTAATTACCAGTAAAAGTCCCGTCAAAATCGGTCCAGCCATTTTGGAGTCCTTAGAACTTACATACACACATCGATTTTTATATAGAAGATCATATATTGATGCATAATTGTTGCAAGTCCCGTTAAAAATTGTAAGCTTCACTCACCTTCCTTATCCTTAGCGATGCTGGTGCTCTGCTCAGGAGGTGAAGGATCCACGTTGATGGTCGCCATCGCATTCCTCTTGGCCAAGCAATCTTCCTCTGTCGGCTCGCCTAGGCTGCTCAGCGAACTGACTCTAGAAAAGTATCCTGGGGTACCCTCGTCGCAGTAGTTCACTGGCTTCTCAGGACTGATCATCCCTGAGCTAAACTTCGTGTCGAACATACCACGCTTTTCTTGAACTGGTTCAGATACAGAGGTGCTTTGAGGTGTGGTAGCTGCCAAATCATTGTCATGTTTTGGCGGATCTTCGATAGAACAAGTGTCTTTCTCATCCGAATGCGTCATCAATTCCGGGTTCTCTTTCACGCTGGACACGGTCTTCGGTTTCCCTTCTTTTCCAATCACACGAAGGTCGGACATGGATGTCGCTGTAGAGAATATGATAGGAGTTTCGTATGGGGTTCCTTCAGTAGCGAAGTGTTTGATGGTGTCTTCATGGACCGATGGACCGGGAGGTTCCGAATCTGAGCCAGTCTCTGACTGGTGCTCCGCATATCGCAACGAGTAATCTGTCGGCTGATCAAGGTCAGTTTCCTGGTAATCCCCATACGTGGTCGAACTTTCCTTCTTTCCATACTTCTTGGTTTCCGGTTTAGGTTTCTGAACTTCGGTTTCCGCAGCTTTAGTCTCCGAATACTTTCGACTGTAGTCGATGGGCTGGTCGCAAGAATCCTGGTCGACGTCAAAACCGGATTCTGTATAGTTGGTTCTTAGTTCTGTAGTCCTCGGAGGCGGAATCGGCGGTTGAACCGGATATCGAAGGTAAGTGCCGTCTTTTGACATCTGCTTTGAGGTTTTAAACGCTTCGCTGCCCGTTTCGATCTTCATCAAGTCTTTGCTTCTGGGTGTCGGGACGGGAACTTTGCCTGTGCGCATGACTCTTTCAAAGACGGAGTCTGAATGGGTACTAGTGACAGAGTCCTTGCTGTCGGATCTGTTCACGTTTCCGGCACTGCCGCCGGTGGACGAACGAGACACTAGCGCGCCTTTCAATAATGTGTTACTGCAGCTCAAGTAGCTCGCTAGATGAGCGCTGTGACTGAGCGATATCTGAGACGTCAGTGTGCCCATGAGCGGAGAGCTCGACGTCATTCGATGCCTCTCGAGATTCATCGCGATCTGTCTCTCCGTTGCTGTGAACAAATTCTTCTCTTCTCTGTTACTCGTCGTGGGAGAGGTCGCCGGTTCGATATTGTCGCAAGTTTCAGCCAAGTTTTGATCCAACTCTTGCTCTAACGCCTTTTGCTTTCGTACTCCCAAGGTCGGCAGAGCTGGGAGGTTCATACTCCTAGCAGTCGTATCTAGCGAAATGATGTGAGTCTTTCCTGGTTTTGAATTGAGTAGGTTTTTGAGCGCGGCTCCCGAGCCCATCGCTATCATCTTGTGCTTGGAATGGATGAGGCTTCTGAGCATGGGTACCGCGCCATGGTCCCATAGAAATTGTTGATCTTGCGGACACCGTGCTGATAAATTCCACAGGGTGCCACAAGAGTTACTGACTACCGTGAGGCTCGGAGACTTAAGGTGCTGAAGCAAGACACTCAAGCAATTTCTCTCCCGGAGAATTTGCCTGTAATCTTCGCGAACGGCGATGTGGCTGGACACATTCCTCATGATACCACCTGCGTTCTCCACAATCGCAAGCGTCTTAGTCGGTGAATTATAACTGAGCATATCCACTAGGAAACCGAGAGCTCCGTCGACGGAACACAAGGCTACCTTATTCATTGAACAGTGTGCTGTTAGATTCCATAGAGCTGATAGAACTGATTTCAGAGTAGCTTCTTTCTGACAAGTCATCGCAGCTTTTGTAAGGCCCTTTACGGCTCCCACTTCTCTTAAGACTAGCTTGCTGTTGGTGTCCGCTCTCCACGAGAGATTCCTTAAGACTGCTGCTGTAACCTGGAATAGACATAAAACCAGCCTTTAGAACAACTGATAATGTATATATAAAAAAGTGAAATACCACTTATGGACTGACTCATCAAGAAATCTTAAAGAAACTACTTGATCTACGAAGCATGGTACGGTATACTCTATAAAGAATTTATCTGAGGTCAGTTAATAAGAATTTTGCGAAAAGGCCGATATATGAAAGACTACGCGTACGAAGTCGCGGGTAACACCTATTTCCAAAATTATCACACACAGTTACGTGGTATAATATGATGTATGGTTCTTACCTGTCTCATGTCGTCGTTAGGCGATTCCAATTGCTCAACTAGTGCCATCATAAAATCTTTGAAGGAGCACAGTAGAGATTTATTATTGCCATCACCAAACGTGAGATTCGTCAACGTCATGCCGGCGTACTTCCTCATCGTCAAGCACGTATTATCGTCAGTTCTGCTGCCGTGCGCCGCCTGGTCGCCACTCACAAGAGCAGCTAAAGCTTGTAATCCACCTAATTGACATACAACATGCCTATGCTCTTCATCAAAAGACAACTTCATTAGAGCTGCGACACTCTGGCTCGGATGCTTCGTAGCATCGTCTTCTATTACCTCCTTCCCGTCCTTTCTCGAATCAACTAAGTCTTCTAATACATAACAATATTCTCTAACTTGCTCTAACAGTCTCCATACTCTTGCCTCCCTTCTACCGGCTTTGTCATCAGTCTGCGTGTGGATGATGTTCCGTAACGCTTTGGCTGCTCGATCTCGAGTCTCTCTAGGCACCTTCGAGTGGATCAACTGCACCAGTAGAGGTATGCACCCGGCCTGTCTCATCGCGATGCAGCTTTCGACCGATCGACTCATATCTAGCAGAGGACCGCTGAGATCGGCGTTGTTTTCCGGTGACAAACTTAGAAGGGAAATTAAAGAGCACACACACTCCATTTTGTTTTCTAAGTTGGAAGACGGTCTCTGTCCGTCGGCGGATCCGTTGCTGGAGAAGCTCCGGACGCTGGCGGAGTCGTGGCCCGTCCAAACGTCGCGTTCCCCGGGCCACGTCCCTCGATACAGTTGGGAAGCACGTTTATCGCGCTCGCTCGATCTAGCGGCGCTTTCCAGTCCATAGTGCAAAGTTGTCCGGTAATTTGTCCGGTGCGGACGATCTTCGTGTGGGGAATACGTGGAGGTAGATGGCTTTTGTGGCCTCTTAGGAAGGGCGCCGGCTTTTTTTTGGGATTGGCCATCGTCGCCATCGACCTCGTCATCTAAAAAGTTGGGATTGGTGATGTCGCTCCGTTCGTCAAACTCATCCGGCGACGGCGAATGGTCCAAAAAGTGCGGTTTGGGTATTCGGCATTCGATGTTCGATTTAGAAGACGATTGAAAGTCATCGTCGAGGAAATGTGGCCGGGGTGAGGCCTCTAGGGTCTCCAATTCCAGAGTCAGGTCTCGCGAGCGCGCCTTGTCTGTCTTTGGAGAAACATATTTTGAAGGTTTGGCGTCTTTCGGGTTTGGCACGCGGCGCGCGTCCGACGAGAGAGGGGACGACGCGTCTAGAGGTCCACGCGGAGGTTCGCTGGAGGTAGAGGGGGTGCAGTCTTCACTGGCGGACGGTCCTGAATCGGTTAGCGGTGAGTTCGATGAGTCCATGCTGCTCCAAGGATCTACCATAACTTCGTTCTCCAACTGCAACAATGCGAGAGAAAGCTAGTAAGGCTAAATCCATTTATGGCATATGGGTCAAAGCAAAGGTCTTCAAGTGTCCAGAGGTAATCGGCTTAAGGCGCATGGTGGCCGAAACGAGCGATTAAAACGTCTGGTCAAGGCCGTAGTCGGGCGTAGCGTACGTAAGGCTGTGTATTTGTGGATGCAGTAAAAATACCGGTCGGACGAGCCACTAAAAAAGAGCGATACACGCACACGATGCCGCGCGCCGAGGATATCATGTGTATAGCAATTTTTAATTACGAACAACGAATTACCGCAGAGCGGCCCAATATTGTGCCAATTATTGAGCAAACCTTGGACCGTTACTTGAATTTGCAAGCTAGGCACGGCAGAATAGCGGCATTTCAAATACGTAATGTGATGCATTTTAATTTGATACGATAACTGAAAAATGAGTCGTAATATAGCGTCGCCATGGAATCTGGTTATTACTGACGGAATTATACTAAAAGCCCCGACAAATTACGCGGAGCCACTGAGAGGGGAACAAAGTCACTTTGTACAATTTGTATACTTATGTATATGTATGTCACGTCTCCACTGCCCACCCGTATGGGGTTATGCTCGCTTCATATGGCGCATAAGTCCATGAGTCACAGGCTACAATAATCTACAATGTGTTGATTGCGTCACCCTCTTGTCCTATAAACTAACGAGTTCCCTTTGGATTCTAACTCTTAAATTAATTTACGAGTATGACGAAACACAATACTCAGACATATTGCTCAAATTGTAATGATACACACATACAACCAGGTTAAGTGTCTGGGAGACATTGTTACTGCACTATGAAATCACTAATTAGCTGTTTTTTTTCTACTAATCTGAACCAGTTGTAGCTTCAGATTAGTAGGAAAAAAAAACAGGAAAAGTCTTGAACCACTTTAAAATTTCGAAAAGTTGGCACAGAAAAGGGCAAAGCGATCGTTTCACTCCGTAAAAATGACAGATAAGAATCTCGCTTGACCTACCTGACTTGCATTCAAAATACAGCCAATATCCTGTTACCTTACAAAGGACAGTTAAATTAGTCTTGGTGTGTTTTAAAACAATGTATCCATGTCTTGAGACCTGGTAAACAGCGATGTATACAAGGTTTGTACCTAGAATCAGGCCTTGAAATCCTGACCATATTTTTGAGAACAAGGGTATTTTATAAAGGCTAGCATTGTTAAAGCTAGTAGTTTACTGTCGGACAATAGTCTCCGTTGCGGCATACAAAAGGGGGTGCCGGCGTCGCACAAATTACACGATTGGATCCGGTCGCTGTCTGTCGCCAGCGATGGATAGTTCGTCCCCGGAGATCCATCGGACATTAATTTTTGATTGACAAAGGTGCACCGGTTTAAAAAAAGGACGCGATCGAAGTTTTGTGGATTTGAAGATGCTGTAAGTATTTAACAACGTCTTAATTTTGGTTTTAGAGTTTTGAATCTCTCAATTAACGCTGAACTTAATAATGGGCAGATAAAAGATAAAGCTATGGCGAGTAAATTGAAATCCATTAGTTAGATAAACATGTTCTGATTCTGATAGGTCGATAGACATCTCAATATGCAACGCACGCACGCGTAAATCGTGAGCCAATTATATAAGGAAACCACAGCTTTATGCTAAAGAGAAAAATTTGCCTTATCACGCACGAAGAGAAAACAAACACCATATAAATATAAAACGAATATAGAACATAATGGTAAGGCTGAGCGAAGAGTTCCGTCTTTCTACCACTTACCAGATCAACATCATTGGATATGGTAATATCATCGAGAGGATTCCCATTCTCCATATCGACCCCAGAATCGTTCGGGTCACCAGCACGCCGCCTGTTGTCGATCCTGGTGATCCCATGGTAGTTGTTCCTCATGGGATTGTAGCTGATACGGAGGTCCGTGGTGAAGTCATCGAATAACTTGAACTGGTTGGCGTTAAATTCAGTCTCGTTGTCAAGGATCTCGTGGCTACCCATCGTGGTGGCCTTTGAGTCATTTCTGCTGCTGTACGACACTTTATAATAGTCTCGGGAGTCCATTTTGATATCACTTACGTTTGGTTTTATTTCAATAATTCAATAACTCATTGTCAAAAATGGAAGCACCTATAAATTTTATTGTTGTGACAATTTGACTCTTGATATGGGATTGCGTCATATGACAGTGTATTGGATACCGTTCTGCACCTAATAATATCTGCACAATATCTTTTCGTAAGCACCACTATTCATAACGCGTTAAAATGGGTCATAAAGCGAACACTGGTCTAATTTATCCCGATATTTATCTGAAACTTGGTCCAGATTCTCGATAGGAAATCGGGTCAGCAATTACTGTAGCAACAGATTTAGATTCTAAAGGGCTCTCACTGGGAGGTTCTAAATTTTATTATCGCCATCTCAGAATAGTTGGAACGTCGCCAGATGATGGACGACGCTTCTCAAGACGCCGATATTTTCGAGTATGTTTTTCAGCAACAAAATGAGAAAACAAACCTGATGATGAAACTGTGAATGAAAATGGTACGTCCAAACATATGAAGTTTGAGATGAAATGTTTACTAACAACACAAATTAACGCATCGTTAGACAGAATCTAATAGCGAATCGTTACACAACATTGGAAATGGACGTACATAACCAGGCAAACCATATGTTAAACACATCATCTACAGCATTAAGATGGCCACGGTCGGAACACATCGTAAACGAGTAATGAAAATAGCGTGTCTGTTTACATTGGACATATTCAAGGTTAGATAAAAACGGTTAAATACTTTCATTGGGTCTAAACGCAAAATAGGAAGAGATTTTACTGTTGCGGAGCTAATAGAAAACTTTAACTACCGTGGATTGGGTAAATATATACCGCTGCTTGATAATTTCAATTGTACAAAAACCTAAAAAAAATATTTTCGAGGCTCTGTGTGTTCAACAACGTAGCCAGTTTTTGTCTGAAGCTTTCTTAGTAATTTCACTAGCCTTAAGAAAATCATTCGTAACCAATTTTGAAAAGAACAAAAGATCTCAAAAGTTTATGTTAGCGCGGAAACCACTCGACCTGATTCTGTCGGGTGCTTTGAACAAGTTCCGATGGCTCTTCGCTTTTCCGCTCCATCATCGAGGTCTATTATTTGGAGAACCTTTCAGACCCTTGACTTTGACTCTTGGGATACCTATCTGACCGTTGAAGTGCTGACGGCTAAAGGCACGCGTGATAGTTTTGCGAAAGTCCTGGATAGAGATAACTAGTAAAAATGTGACAAGGATAACCACAAACAATAAATTTACAAAATCTACAATCAACGATGCAGATTGCAGATGACACTACACTAAAATATTTGAATTTGATTCGAAGATTATACCTTATAGTACTGATTTAACTTCCTCATAGAGGCAATACTGATGACCTTTGATCCAACATAATTGCAAGATTGTACCACAAAAGGTAAATACGGCTGCAGTGCGGTCAAAGACCTGCGTTGCGTAAATTGTGATTAGCGAAAAGGTCGATGTTCCGACCGGTTACGTATCTTGAAGCCTCTTGATTTGTAGTGCACTTGTAAACATGTAGGGCAAAATGAATATTGGCGCAACTTTATTGCAGACAGTTTAAAGGTGTTGAAAGTTAGTTATTGTAGTAGTAAGTATGAGGTAGTTATTGAAGGTGTTGAAAGTTATGTTATAAAAGTAATGTTTCCGTAAAATTTTATTTAAATATGTTGCCATAAAGCAGACCATGTAGATGGAAACATTTTGTATTAACAGTGGGATGTATACAAGCATATTAAGCATGCATCAGATTATGTCATAATAAAGCTCTACATTAACCTCAGTCCAAGCATTTATTTGCTCTGACAACTTGACAACTGATAGCTGCAATAATATTGTAAAAAGTTGTATTATATACATTTTCTTTTAATATTACACTGAAGTATATCAGGTACCTGCTACCATAGATTTAGGATGTGTCTCTTCCTCTCTTGTGGAGTTTTCATGTGGATAGCGACATTTCTTTCCTACGCTTTTTCGGTTTTTTGCGTAGCGAATTTTTTTTGGTCTCTGCCTCTCTAGTGTTACGCTCAAAAACCAATCGTAAGTGATCACAATGTTATTGCAGCTATCAAAGCAAATAAATGCTTGGAGTTTAGTTTTATTATTGGTTTTTTTTTTCACACATTTAGGTTTTGTTTCCTGAATTAGAATATATTACCTCCATATAAACTTTATCTAATATTGTTCAAACACTGAGGTTCGGAACAACACGGGCCTAGAGTCTTGAGCCTAGTGTGGGGCCACGGCATAATCGAAACCTGATATAATCTTGTATATGAATAAAGAGTTTAAACTAGAGGTAAAATAAGAATCAAATTAGAGGTAGTGACGTGAATTTTTAAATTATTAATCATTACATTCCATAAAGCCTGTTTCTCAAATCTTTTGTTCATCACTTGAGGTTTTACTCGAGTTAATTGACTTTTCAATCTCTTCAATTTCGAAGAACCCAAGATTACGCCCGTAGACTTGCGACATACAAATTACAATAGACGCTTGAGCGGTGCTATACTGTTCACTGCACGGTCTAAATATAGGGCACGGTGCAGGGGCTTCGGCTGCGGAAACGAGCAATTCACTCTAGAAACACTTAATTGGCTGGAGCAATTTTCGCGCAAGTCCTACCAATCGTAAGTGAGGCTATTAAAGATGACAATGTACTTTATTATCAAGTTTATCGATATACCATATTTCTCAACCTTATAGTGGAAATGAGAACATTGCTCGCAATAGTAACAGTTAGAACTACAAATTGTAAAAAAGGCAAATTTTCTATCTGCTAAGTTGCAAAGTTACTACAGTTATAATTGGACTGCTAAGACTTTTAAACATCCGTGTAAGTGCTAGCTGTCCAATTGATGTAGGGTCCCACTCCCGCCTAAATCAGTTCAGTGAAAACAAATCACCTTTAAAAATGGTTTCATAATCAAGCTCATACTATACAGAATCAAGAAGATGGATGAAGTAGCTTATACTCAATCTCCGTCGTCGTGGTTTCACAGCACGGAAACTAGCTTTGTACGCGTTAATAAGCAAGTGCCGACTGTACCAGGTGGCGTTATGTGCGTTAGTGGGCAGGCAGCCGCTGATTACGTTAATGAAGCGTTCGTTCATGAAACACGGGAGATTGCTTTCCAAATCGCATGCCTATCTAACAATAGTGTCTTTGTGAAAGTATTTTTTAAACATTGAAACGATTTTGATTACGTTTTCTATCATTATTATGAAGATGAATTACCACCCTGAAGAATTTACCGTACTGATTTTACAAGACTAGAAATCACCTTGTTGGAGGTAGCGCTGCTGCGAAAATAATTTATGAGAAAAGTTTTAATGGCTAGGGAAACTAAATTGATTGAACTTAAACTACTTGCTCCAAGGCGAACGATCCAACGTTGAAACAATTAATCAAGACCATAGTAAAATAAATCAAGGTAATTATTTGTAAAGCCACCCGAGTAATGTTACGGAAGACTTCTGAAATAAACGTTTCCTTAAGCGGGCGATATTATTCAAAGTAAAGCTTCTACTAAAATAGACAAAAATAACTTTAAAATGAATAATATAGGTTTATTTTCGACTCTATCCGTTAGAACAGAAGCTCGACAAATTGCCGCAGCACATTTTAGTGTATCGTAGGGCGTAAAAAATATTTTGACAGAGGGAAACGACGTAGGAACAGCGACAGATTTGGACGATTGACAGAACGATCGCGTTGCAGGAAGCAGCAAACAAAAATAGAGTATCTTTTTGAACTGCTCGTTAAAATTAAAGACGTGAACTCTATAATAACTTTTAGGGATCAGAGGTTAATGATATTGCTGTTACAAATATGCGACTACAACTTAAAATTAATGTTGAGTTCCAGTTACAAAATTAACGTAACGTTAGCAAAAAAACTTAAGATTAATCACTACAGTAAAGTTACAAAAAAGCTGGCAAGGCGTATACTCTCCAACCATCAGGCACATGAAAGCAAAGCGGGCACTTACACCGGTGAAAGTGTTGTCATGGAATTTCGCGATGCACCCAACCATTATAATAATTGGAGTGAGACGCCAAGTCTAGACCGACACTGCCATGCCGGCTGATAGATAGGGTGCTAACCGAAGTCGTGACTCCATGAGGGCATTCACAGCGATCTTTACGATGATGTTCTAATGGTAAGATTATGTTGGAAGCGGCACAATAGGTATTACGCGAGTTGAGCTGGCGTCTGGTTAAAGTCGAGTGGACGATTTTAGATATTACCGACTCGAGTTACGTATTTTAAACCTGAACACTTTATCACTGACACATACGGTGTTTAACAACTGACTGATGAATAGCATTTCTTGCTCGTTTGCGATTCAGAGCTTCTATTGAGAAACCACACACTTGATTTGGCGATAGACAAGGTTTAGGACCACACAAGCAGCAATAAAATCAAAACGTCCAAGCACGCATAAGCAAACAATCAAGAATGTGACCAAATCAACAGATTATCTATTCAGTATTACAGTTATCCAAAAGCCATGGCAATGTGTGAAAGTTAACATAAGACGTATAAATAAGCTGGTTGGTGTAACAAAAGATGTTATAACAGCTAAAGCATGGGCGTGACGAAGCGATTCGACAGAAGATGGGAAATAAACTGCGAAGATGTGGTCGTAATGAAGTTATTATAGACCTGATAGGGAAACAGCTGCGTTTACTGCTATTTATAAACTGGGATAAACTAATAAAAGTACCGCTAGTTGAAGAATAATAAACGGAAACTTCTGTTTCTGAAGTATAATTAAAAGATCATGCAGGAAACGATTTCTGAAAGTAAACTTTCATGATGCTATTTTCAAATTAGGTTTATCTGCCCATGATGTTATTATAATTTTAATGATTTATAATGTGAGGTGAGGTGCTAAGGCTAACAAAACATTTGGCTTGTTTATTTTTGATGAAACAATTTCAGCGTATATTTCCATCAATCTCAAAATATTCCCTTGCAGATCTCTAGACAAAAGAAACTAACTTGAATTTTTGTACGTGAGACCAACAGACGCTACTTTAATAACAGTTCCCGACATAGTATACATATTTGTCTGCGATGCATTGACTGCAATGCGGCACTAGGTAACTTGTTGGAAGGCTAGTCGAGTCTGCATCATCCGACCTTCGCAGCTAATGTGGAAATTCATCTGCCGGCGTCGGAAAACGGACGTTACGACATCGATCGGGCTGCATCCTTTTGTTATGCCGGTTGTAAAATTAATGATATATTATGTAAATCTTTATGGCCGATTAACCAATTGTATCGCCGTGTTACATGAATTTTATCTCAAAATTGTGATTACAATATAAGTGCTGAGCTTAAGAACCAAATGATTCCACATGATCTAAAAAAGACATTAAGCCTTTAGTACTTCTAATATGTGTATTTTTTCTACAAGTAATTTTGATCCATTGTGGTTTGCCACGCATCGTCAGTAGCAAAAAGTCTTGTTTAATTTTTAGTTTACTGTCTTTTATGTTATAAATATTCTGCAATATATTTTCGAAGGCATTTTTCAATTGAAAGCAAAATTTCAAGATCGTTATCAAACTACTATATTTTCTTTTGAGACATATTTTTCAATATCGATTCAAGCCAGATTTTTTTTGAAATTTTTAAATTATTCGTGTTACGATACCGATGTTCATCCACATGGAAAACTCAGATTCAGATTCTTTATTAGCCAGTATGACAAGTTCGTCATATGAGGTAAGTCAGTTTACATGAGTGCTTATTTCTAGTGTTATTATTAGTGTAAGAAAGTATAACAATTATGTCTTATAAATTACTATTACAATTCACACGCAGCTAGCATGCACTCGATAGAAATGTCGACGTCTTGTAACCACGATGGTGTATTTCTAATCATGAAATTGATTTTACGTTTATTGCAGCGGAGAGCTAACTGAGGAAAAGAGACTAAACTGAATCAATTTTTGTTGAATGTAATAAAGTGAGTAGGAAATGAGAAGGGTCAATAGTCAATACAGATATCAATAAATTTTTAGAGATTTAAAATGTTAATCAAGAGACACCTGGTGTCACAAATATTAAGACAAGGGCAACGGGACAAAAATACGGAGGAAATCTAAAACTTTTTTCGAAATCAACTAATTCATATAAAAACTCTAGGTATAAAAAAACATAGACACGAATACTACATAAGAAAAGTATTATTACACAACCACTATTAAAAGTAATTAGCACTTAATTATGGAGATGACACGCAGTTGAATAACTTGAATTAAGTAGCAAACGTAATACATTCATGAGCGACTGAGAGACATTCTACATTTACAGATTGAATTTCGGAAAGAATTATATTTTCGGATGTAACTAAAATTATGTAAATATAGTTACGATGATACTTACTTAATACGGCGACGGTCTTTAGTCATTTAAGTATGTGATAAAGTAGAAAATGGAAATTCTAATAGCCATCACAATATTCAAATGCTTAGTGAGGCGGTGTGTAAGTAATTTAGTTGGATGTGCAGGAACTCGAATAGAAAACTGGTTTCTATAAATATTACGTATCTGAATTTGTTCATTCATATTTTACTATTCAATGAAATATAATGGAATAATGAGAGTCACAGCCTTGCCTCAAGCTAAGACTCACCCAGTCATTGACCTATCACAAATAGACAATGCAAGTTATATGTTTACACCGGAACAGAACCTCGACACGAGATAAATATTATAGGAAACGATAATAAATCTTACCCAATAAAACGTAAGAACGGTTACGAAATATCTAGATGAAGGAACGGTTCATACAATAAGAAACATGACATGAAAATTTAAACAATGATGCCATGCAACCATGTGTGAACAGCTTGATTACAATGAGGAACCATTACGCTCGGAATGGATGACAGGCTGTAATCATTCGACATGAGATTTTTGCAGATTAAAATCAAGAAGAAGATCAAGCACGTAGCCACGTACACATAAAAGTACAAAGGTTAGAAAGAGGCACTGTATTCTGAACAGTAATAAATTACAAAAAGTTAATAAAGCTCTCAAAAGAACTGCTCACGAGAGTCTAGCAAAAAATTAATTAGATGAAAATGAAATCAGTCTGTCTCGAGATGAATTATGATTTGCCGACGTGAAACGAAAGCGAGAGTTTGATGACCTTTCTCACCACTTACATTTCTAAGAGAGATAATTCGGAAACGTGCCTCAGTGTAATTTAAATGTAAACATTACAATGGGGATTGATTTCACGGATTACAATGGAACTATCTGCACAAAAGAATTGAAATTGTAGATATAATAGATTAGCCTACCGATACTTTCGACATTTTGAAATTATGTTATACGAAGAAGCATTATTTTGAGATTCAAGTCTAAAATCATGCCAAACATACTAATTACGCTTACCAGTTAGAACTGCCAAGCAAACCTTCGTAGTTTGGCATTGAGCTTGATTAACAATTTGCGATACGTACAGCGAATCAATTATCGTTGGTCTACGCTACGTCAATTTTCCAATAGAAAACTTATTAAAATCTATTGCTACGAGCTCAGTTAGATATGAAACTATTGAGAGCTAGGTTTCTTACTTTTAGACTATACGAGAATAACAACAAGTTACAGGAGCCACATCTATTAAGGCTACCATTAATAACCATGAAAATCCTTTGATAAATGACTGTGCAGTTCCCAAAGGAAGCACTCGGCAATTTCCTATCGGAAGGGGTCAAGAACGCACTAAGCCGTAGCGTATTGACGCGAAGATTGGAAGGAAGTGGATATCCGACTAGACGATGCAGACTGCGTCAGAATTGACGTAAACGAGAACCAATGTATATTACTTCAAAACATATTTTTCAATTTCTTTACTTCACATTCTTCTACATTTGAATATTGATTGTCTGATGGAAAGCGACGTTGTGACCGAAGATGAAGCACGTAGACCTAGATTATTCACTCTGGATACTCAGATTATAGTTTATAGGAAACAAGGGTGGTGGCAAGGAATTCTAGTTCCTTGTGGTTAGCATTAACGAGATGGAGGCGGACCGGTTAGTTCAAGCCGGTGGTGGCAAGTTTCAGGTTGATATGAAGACATAAAAAAACAAACAAAAACAACGCCAGTGTGTTTGCCCAGTCATTAGCCGTATTGGGCAGCTGAAAAACTTAATCCGACCATCTGTTATTCGCCAATAGATATCTATGCAAATGACTACAGGTGACCAATCGATTTCAACGAACGTACTTAATAAGGCAGCTGAAGGTTTGAATATTGCATATCAAACATAAGCGTGGGCTGCACAGGACAATGTTTTGCCGCCTGAGGTTATTCCAGTCAGAGACGAAATTGATAACATGGCGTGGGCGATGCAGAGAAAAGAGGAAGACTAGCTATTACATTTAAATAGATCGCAATCAAAACAAAGCTACTCCAATGATAAAGGCCTAATCGTTTTCTGAATCGACAACGGTTATGAAATCAAGCTAGATATAAAATATCTCAATTCAGACAGAATAGTCACGAATATTCGTTCCGATATTTTCGAGAAATTAATTGCGTCCAGTGAAAGTAAGGTTATAAAAAATTGTAGTAGTCAATTTGAAATCACTAAGATAAAATCAATAGAAGTTGGACAATATCTTAGAGCAACATTTATTTCGGCGATATAAAATGCAAAAAATAATACTTCGTTTTGTTTAACTTGGTTAATGGAATCTGATTTTACTACTATACAACTGAAGTGAACAGACGTGATTGTTCAAAACAGTGGTATCTGAATTTTGTTACTGTTTCACATATTTATTGCATTTTAGACAGTTATATTATGAAGCCCAAGCCAAGCACATCGTTAGTGACAATTCACAACGTTATTAGTTTATCATTCGGTTAAGTTTACATGGGAGTTTAAAAATTGCACGTTCCCAGGCGAAGTGCATTAAAAACTCGAAGTACACAGACCGGCGGGCGGCACGGCGCCTACGACTGAGTCATCCAACGCCATGTGATGTAACGCAAAGGTCGATGCAGATGGCTATGTGTAGGAGGCATGACGAAGCCTTACAGGTAGGCTGTTAGATGTTATTAAACTATCTAAGTACCAACGTAATGTTGACGTCTGCAGTGGGATGATATTGAAAAGATTGTGTCAATTAAAGTGATCATTACCTTGATCCATATAAGCGGAACATTAGACAACTGAGTGCGAGCGTTAAACGTCATCTGAAGCTAAACTTGAAAACAGAGATGTAAGACTCATCGTGAGACAACTATATAAATGTATAAGAAAAGTAAACCGAGCTCTGCCACATATCCACAAGAAAAATATGCATATAGATGCAGTTATTAAGATAGGCCGGGACATGAATAGTGCATTGTTCTACCGAGTTAGCTGGAATTATGAATATATGTTTTGGAGTGCAAACAATGGCCCACATAGTTTTCCCATGATGACGATGGAACAGTAAAGCATTGAGCATGAAATATTTGAAGTTCTTTGGTGTTCACAAAACACATTTCTCTTATAAGCTTTGGAGACGCCATGAATAACGTCAGAACAAACAAGAAGTAACATAAATATGAAGCGTTGAACACAAATCAGTATAACAGTAAACCGTGTATTTTTGTTTGAGCTAAAGTTCTCGGTTGATATATAGTATAAGTAGATAGGTGTTCGGAAATAGTTTCGCCAACTGAAACAGGTAAATGTGGCTTGTAAATCAAATGAGCTTACAGATACCAGCTTGTGGCTGGTCTATTATGCCTGCGCTTGCGCTATTCGAGTTAACCAGTTTGGCAAGCGATACAGTCTGAGGGTGCTTCCGTTGATGTATTAACGATATTACGACTTCAGACATGACGCAGACAGACACAGAACTAGATGTATACCTATAAGCTGACACAGTTAACAGATAGATATTTGATACGATGTCGAATGTAGGAATATCGGTTTACTAGAACAGTGCAGCATTGAATGCAGTCGGTACAGTTATTTGTGAGAAACGCGTTTACAGAGTAATAATGTCTTGTGCAGAATGAGAGAATACGATGTCACTATGCAACAAATGTGTGACAATATGATTGAGAAAACGCGTGTGTAATCAAGATATTCCTACGGTAAGTAATGTAGAATTCTACACAATGTTCTACCATAAACATCATATAATATTATTATGGAAACTGACGTGGTTTTCAAACATTTTATTTATATTACACGGGAATTACTCACGTAAGATTAGGCCGGATACTCCGACTATAGTTCACCTTGATAAAGACCGCCGTATGCGGTTGAAACTATAGTCGGAGTATCCGGCCTAATCTTACGTGAGTAATTCCCGTGTAATATAAATAAAATCATATAACATGTGATGTTATCGGTGTTTATTTCAAGTGTAACTTTATCTACAGAAGCTTCAGGTTCACTGTGATTTGTATTTGTGTTCCTAAATTTTAAAACATACTGGTAGGCGGGTGGTAGCAGGATCGCTATGCAATCTGACGGCGCCTGGTTCGATCTTCGGCCCTGCACCAATGACTTATTCAGTGCTTAAATAAAATATGTGCCGTTTTGATGTCATCGCTCAAAAACGGTTAAAAAAATGTCCAAGAAACCAAACCTGTATGTCCAGGAACCTTAAAAGTTCAAAGATATATGACAATGATGATGATGGCTGAGTTACCTAAATGTCAAATTTCCCGAACGACCAGTTCTCGAATGTTTGCTTCCCTGAACGTCCGTGAATCAAGATACTAACTCAAACAAACTAATTCAGAAAACAAAAAGTCAATTCGTACAAAAAGACCGGTAAAAAGAGCACCGGATCGGAAGCAATTAGAAAAAGGAAAAGTGTTCTGCCAAACAATGATCTATGGATTGTAGATGTCGATCGAGATCACGACAGACGCGCGGACGCCACTCGATTGAGTGCGCATCACCTGCGCATGAGTCACCGAGCGAAACGCGACCGAAAGCTTTTGTTCTAAATGTCGGACGTACCTATGTGCTTTCTGCGGCTGGTGCCAATTTCTTTGTTATGAGATCAGAAGGTTTGCTGGGTTCCGATGAAATACTATTCGATATGAATTTCAACCGACTTTAAATAAAGATGTTTTCAATTCGAGTGTATTTTTTGTGTTACGTGATATGCTATTTGATTATGAACAGTTTTTTTAAATTGAAATAGCAATACCAAGAACGATAATATAGAGCTTTTGTCTATGGCAATACTCGATCTTTCAAATAGTGCGACCACCCATTTAAATTTGAAGATAAGTATAAAATAAAATCCCCTATAAAAAAGCTAACAATCTTCAAACGGAAGAACAAATTTTCTTGAATCATAGCTAAAAACACTTTCGATAAGCCTGATAGAAATTTATCAATTTTTTTAGATACAATTAGGATCTACATTTTAAAGCTCAGTCATAAATGGTGGATTGCTTTTACACCACAATGCGCAAGCGAGCGACGTCACTGGTGCGGCGCGTGCGGAGGAGCCACAACAGCATGCTGGTCGCGATAGGGCTAGATTGCCCTTACATCAATCATTGTTGCAGCCTACACATTATATTATTATTATAAATGCCTAATAGAAAAAAAAAACAAGACAACAGGAAACAAACATGCAAAAGAACTGAGCGTAACTGATACTAGAGTTACTGTTATAACCATTCGAAGGAACATCGATGTCTCACTTTCTACTAATTAGAAAACAAGTTCTCTACTCGATATTTATGATCTTCATAATTTCGCGATTCGAATCGATTCACTTATTATCTATGGATGTAATAACTCAAGTAGCACAACAAATTACAATTAAGTATATCAAATTCAGTGCAATTTCGGTTCTATTTTTAGAAACATGAATACTACAATGTTTGCTAAGTAAACGGCTTAAGCAAGCCACAAATAAAAAAAAAGCTCAAACATGTACACCGTTTCATGGTTGGTATTCCGAAAACCCGTACGAAGCACTATAATTCCAATTTTATGTGTGAACCGTTTAGACAGGAATGCGCTGCCTGAATGGGTGTTCCCCGATAGTTATAATCTAGGTGTCTTCAAATCGCAAGTGAATTGGTTTCTTCTAGGCAAGAGTGCTCCATCGCAGACCGCATCATCGCTTAACATCAAACGAGTTGGCAGTCAAACGCAAGCCCTTCATACAATTAAAAATTTTTTTTATTCTAATGCTATATAGGTGGCAAGCAAGCAGACGGGCCGCTGGATGGTAAGCAGTCACCATTGCCTATGGATACTTGTAACACCAGAGGCTACATGCCGACCCTTTAAGAGTCTATTAACTCGCCTTTTGAAGAACCCCATGTTGTAGCTTCTCGGAAACACGCTCCATGTTGTAGCTTAAACGTATGGTTAGAACCCTTTAGCAGAGTCAAAAACACTGAGGGCGATTTACACGCCATGCAGTTACGAAAGCTTTCAACAAATCTGGACCGGAGACGCACCCCTGCAAGATGTCAAGAGCACGCAAGTCTTCACCACCAGAGTACTATAAGGTTTAATTTTAACCTGCAGTGTTATAACGTTGACCCCTTTATTCTTACTAGCGCCACGCTTCCACTCTAAAGTATGAATCATTGGCATTTATAAATAAATGGCTCTCTCCTTGCCCGGTGGTCGTACACTGGTAAATAGTATTGGGTAATAGGTATTTTTAAAACCAACTGAGGTCAAGATCGCAATCTGTGTGATGGAGTTTGCTGTTACAAGGATTAGTATTCAGGATATAAATAGCTCTTAGCAGCTATTAAGCTGAACAAATATTGCTTGAGCTGAACTTTACAAAAGGAAAAATATTTAGGCTATTGATTTGAAATGTGAACAAACTCGCTGGCGGAGTGATATAAAAAAAAAAAACTCAAACACTGTGTATCCATTACATAATAGAGGGTATTGTATATAGACTGTCCAAAGCCAAAAGGCCGTCATTTTACTCATCATTATGAACTTTTTATTATCGGACTAACCCTGAAATAGCGAAAATCAGCTGTTCCATACATTTTGTCGAGGGTCAATGACCGTTTTCTAAGGAACAGCTGTTTTTTTCGGGATTTCAGGGTTGGTCACATAGTAAAAGTTGTTCACAATGATGAGTACAATGACCTTCTTTCGGCTTAGTACCGTCTTATGCGTAATCCTGTATTTTGTCTTATTTGATGATTTTATTAGAATGCTTTTCACTGCGAAGAAAGCAGACAAAAAATCAATAAGACAGATGATTCAGAGCGCAACCATCTGTGATGTAAGTAGGCTCCATGGTCCAATGGTGTAGTATCCGATGTAAAACGAACAAATGAACCATGGATAACTTTTATATAGCAAGAAGAAATTGTATAAAAACCCGGAAGGAGGAAATAACGAGGTGAATCTTTAACATACTTTAAATAAGAAGGTTTAAATTAGACTGTATTTTTAGGATTCCGTACCCACCCTTTTGGTACGGCCCTATTACTAAAACTACGTTGTCTGTCCGTCCGTCTGTGTGTACTACACAACTACTAAAAATTGGCTCCCAATCACACGGGCCTATATTTCGACTCCAAAAGGATAAAAAATGTACCCACTGTCCAGGGTATTATTATACTTGCGCCTCTTGACGTTTGCAGATTCAGCCGCCGCACCAGCTCTACTCTGCGTTCTGGAAAGAAGTTACAGCGCAAAGGTGTCAACGAATGTCGTGTTCCACACTAAGGGCCGGCCCCATCTTTTACGGAATTAAAGTCATCCCGTCCGTTCTTTTGCCGTTGCTTCGATACTTTACCAGCTACAATCATTCGATTACAAAAGCTAGTAAAACTGATCAGAATTTACTGTTTTCGTACATCTATTACAATGTTATGGCAGCTGTTAGACACATTCTTTCAGCGGCCGCACCTTTAAACGTTATAAATTTCAAAGTTGATATAACAGATAACGTGCCTTAATTTAATAAAGGTTGATTGATATCATAACTGCCGGATGGTGTTATGAAATTCTTTAATGGTATTATGAATGTCGCACATTCATAATGATCGGACGACCTGTATGTGCAATATTTTCAAAATAAGTTCTTTGACAATTTGGTCAGTATACCGCTGAATGGAGTTACTTGGCCGAGTTACTCTATTGCGCCACACGCAAAACACGCCTTTTATTATCAATTCAAAAAACTGATTTCACAAAATTCGTATAAAATGGCCTAATTCGGGTACTTGGATGATCACATCATTTAGGTAACAAAATTTTCCAGTTACTTTGACAGTTGTCAGTTATTTTCGATTCAATCATATTTAACGTAATCATAAAATAGCAAAATAAACCTATAAATACAAATAATCTGTAACTTTGTAAGAGGCTTTATAATCGTAATTTGGCTATTATGTATTCCTTTTATTCTTATTTATGTTAATTTAACTTAATATATCTTTATGTAAATACTAATTTATCAACTATCTTACCTACTGTCTAAATTCTACCTATCTATGCAGGCCTATGTTGGTGTTGCAACGAGGCATTTACACAATTTTAGTTTATATCAGTGAAAACTTTTTTCTGGCTTTTGTGTAACTATTCATTGTATATCTACCGTGTTTGTTAGCAGCTGTTTATTTTCCATATAAAATAAAATAATAAAATAAAAGCCAAAATATTGAGCCGATTTTGATGGTATCACAGATCAGCCAAACAAGGGCGATGCGGTAAGGTGGCGTGGCGGTTGCGAACTTAGTCTAACTGACTTTAGTCTAATTAACTTACGCGCAGATGACCTTTGTCGCCCTTTTTTACATGTAATTGTGAATTATTCGTTTATTGGTGTTGTTACAATTTTCAGTGTTTATAAAAAAATCGTAGTCAGCGTATTTACAGTCTTTGCCTTTAGCGGTTTAGCGCGGTATAGTGAAAAATATGTATAAAAATTTAGACATTTGAACACTGACGATAATTACTGGGAGAGGCCTATGTCCAGCAGTGGAACTGGACAGCTACAGGCTGATGATAATGATGATAATTATTGTACTAAAACATATCTCCTTTGATTATCTGATCTGAGGTTTTAAACTATCCCCGTGAACATGGTGCATGTAACTGCATCAAAATATGGAAAGGTTCATCCACAACTTTATAACGGTAAATATCCCGTTAATAATCATTATGTTCAACGAGGGGTTCTATCTCCGTCTCATCACAATTTCGTCACCAGCTCCATTTATCATAATCCAACTATTCCCAGTTAAGCCTATTTGCTAGTCTGGTTGCCATTACCGTAGATAAATGATTCAACGCCCACATCTTCAGGCTGAGGTTTATAGCAACCACCCACACAACGCCATACATTAACACTCCCAAACATCACATAAATTTAGAACTAACAAAACCACCATTGAAGTTCTGAAACGTATAATATAGATCGACCAGAATCACTCGTCATCACACCAATGTCAACCCTAAAGTTAACTCGATAAAGTTGAAGAGATGTGTGGGGTAGGTGGAACTGCATTGCACCCTACATAAACAAAACATCCGGTAGTAAAATTTCTTCATTCCACAGAGTGCCTTTTCTTGTTAAAAAAATTGTCTTTTAAAACGAACGCATTTCCGCCTCGTGTGAACTTAAAGCGAGATTGTTTAGAATGACTTCGTGAAGAAAATGTTGTAATGAAAGTTTACAGAACAATAGAAATATATTGGACTACATAAAAAAAAATACATGGCAATAGTAGTTATATGTGATTTGAATGTAGAAAAAAGAAAGGCCAAAGAAAACGTTACTGAAACAAAAGTCGTAAAAGTGAATGTGAAAAGCAATAACCTAAAACAACTAGCCGGCTACAGTGCTCGTGAAAAGTAATAAAAGAAAATTACCTACAAATTGTCTTAACTGTACAGTACGGCATCCGACGCAACCGCCATGGAACAAGAGCCAACAGTGCCTGAAATTGTTAAAGGTACCCAAGTACCCACTGCACCACGGCTAACCCTCCGTGGTGTATCGGTCCGCTCGTGCGAATCGATTTCTACGCATACCGCCGATAACACTTCAAAAGCCACGATCGTAATTCAACTCCCCAATAATGTTTCTATTTGGTGTTTCATCACAGAAGTCAACACTTTTAAATCGCACTGTCCATGTTCACAAAAAAAAATCGAGATCGCGAGTTTCGAATTTGAATAATCGTGTTTGAAATTCGAACGGTGTGAAACGGCGGGCGGCAGTGTGCGCGCAGTCCGCATAGAGCGGCGACTGAGCGCAGGCGCACGCAACATGCGTGCAGACAGCCGCTCGGAGGCGTCGTGGTGGGATTTTGTTCCTCGTATGTTTACCAGAGATTCGAGTTCATTTACCACTGCATCTGGCTAGTGTTAAATCGAAATAGAAGCGTCATTATCGTTACGGAAGTGTGAATTTACAGGCATCTTCATTATTTGTGCCTGACTAAAACTGAAAGTAGCCAGCATCAGTGAAAATGATTAACATCGAATTAATGTTGATTACTAATTCTATGTCGCATCACGTAAGAAAGCGCGAACGGAGTAGGTTCAACGCCATCGATTACATGCACTGGACGATCATTCGTCAGGCGTCATCAATAAATCAAGCAGACAAGTGATTTGTTCGACGGTGACTTGTAGACTGAAGATTGGCAATTTGTAGTGCATTAACCTAAATTTCCCCGCATGAGTAGATATCGAATGTTGCTCTCGTATTGCAGAGTTGGCTAATGTGTGATTTAATAACAGATGTGAAACTGGATAGCTGTTGCAATAGACGCAGACATCGATAATATATAGCGTACTTACGTGACACAGATAGAATCTAAGCAAGCGAGAGAAGTCTAATTGTTTGGAAGATTTGCGTTTATGACTGTTAATTGAAATCATGAACCTACGAACCAAAAAGGACGGTGCGCTGTGAACGGAAAAAACGAGCAGAGCGAATGAAATACAGCTGTGTAAAATAAAACTATTGAATGAATTGAGAGTATGAACGTAATTGTAGTTTCATCTAGATGTCAGCGAAGTATTCACTAAAACAATGGGGAAACCAATCTACATAATTGAAGACTCAAGGCAAGGCGATCGCACAAGTAGGAGACATTTGAGACGCCATGCTCTGAATCATTTTAAGTAAACAATACCAAAATCATAATGCAAGAAGGAAATGCCCAAGTGGTGAGACACGATTCTCTTTGATTTGTACAGATATAAAGAAGTGCAAACTTGTGGACAATGAATCAGACTGACAGGTTAGATATGGAAGAACGTAACGCGAAAAGAAGAAATCATTCATACAATTTGGGACTGTTTCAAGAAATATAACCAATAAAAAAAAAATGCGAACGAAGTACTCATTACCATAGGGAGAATTCCATGTATGTTAGAGTTCTCTATATTAGTCGTTCGATATAGTACCAGAAGAATGTATTTTGCGTTAAGTCAATAAGGAATATAACGGGTGTCTCAGTAAGAGTGCACTTTTTTAATTTGGAATAAAAAAAATTCCGTGTAAGTGGCAACTCTGAAACGTGACAGCTGTCACCTATGATTATTCCGATTATTAAAAAATGCAGCAGGACGGCGCCACCTGCCACCAAAGCCTGCCACAACGTGCATGAAACAGTCGACTTATTCCAGCAACGATTTTTAGAACACATTATCTCACGAAATTCTGATGTTAACTGGCCACCAGGATCGTGCGATTTACGCCGTGCGATTTTTTTCTTTGGGGTATTGTGAAATCTCAGGTTTATGCGTAAACCAGAAACAATTTCCGAGTTCAAATCAGAGATCCAACGCATCATCGGTGAGATACAGTCACATTTCTGTGTAAAATTCATGGAAATTTTCATGAAAAGAGTAATGGCCTGTCATCAGAGCCGTGGGGGCCATTTGCTGGATATTTTATTCCATACTTAATCGGGACATGTCTTCTTTACAATCCAATAAAAATATCACAACTCTCTCATAATATACGTGGATTTATTTTAAAATGGAAAAGTGCACTCTTACTGAGACACCCTATATAATCATACTATAGTTGAGATAAAATAAATCTACAAGACCTTGAATGATAAAGATGATAAAAATACGAATGATGCAGTTGAACTACAACAGATTTTGCAAAGACTTCTCTCTAACAAGGTTAAGATAACGCATGATCATACAGATAAGAATAAGACTTATCAAAAACATATACAGTAGGACTGATAGTTAGCTGTATAAATCTTTGTTTCCGGGACACATAAACATGATCATTCCAAGAAGAAGTGTATCTTCGTAAAAATTTAAAAACTGTTATTAGATGAATGGACATGATTCATGATATTCACAAAAACTTGTTAATTGTAAAACATGCCGTAACAATTATTCACGAAACCGACCATTCCGTTTTTAGGGTTCCGTACCCAAAGGGTGTAAACAGGACTCTATTAGTAATTTTTAAACTTTCGCGATTCGAACACACGTTTGTGTTTTCTATTTTTACCTATATTTAATAGTGCGCGATAAGTCCCGATAAATATGAAGGACTCTATTACTTAGCATACGCTGTCTGTCTGTCCGTCCTACCTTTTTATGGCTGTATCTTTCCAACCGTAATAGATAGCCTGTTGTTTTTTTACAGAAAATTTAATGTTACGGCGGATTACCTAGTATTTTTGTATTTGCTTTGGTGTAAAAATGGTAATACGTACAAGCATCAAACTTGGCATGATTATGGTACACACTCTAAAGTAAGTATAACAATAAATAATGGCCAAGTGCGAGTTGGTGACAATTTTCTGTTTATTACCAATTTAAGCAACGTATTCGGTTACTTGGACCACCTTATATCTTTCACCAATCGAAATTGCATATTTTACTAATTTTGAAGTCTTATATTGATAATTATTGTATTTTGTGGTGGTACGGAACCCTCAGTGCGCGAGCCCGACTCGCACTTAGTCAGTTTTATTCATATTTATGAAGCTACAAAATTCAAAGGACAAAACATAAATGTTTCAAAGTAATCAGCAGCGACACGGCCGCGCCCGCGGACAATGAACTAATGGATATTACACATTGCTGCCATAAAACAAGACTAAAACATTTTACGGTACACTCTTGCAAAAGAAATTAAATGGCAAAACAGGTTTATGGTGAAGACTGAACGTTCTTAACACGTGAATCCAAGGAACGGACCTCCCCGCCAATGTCAGTTTTATATCCTACAAACTTGCCCCCAGCAGGCCTAGAACGGTCCGTGGACAGATTGTCTTTCCACCGTTTTTATGCCGCTAGAAAGAAACGAACGTATGCATATTATTTGTATTGCGTCTACGCGCGGATAAAAACGGTGGAAAGACAATTTTTCCACAGCCCGTGCCAGGCCTGCTGAATTAAAAAAAAACATCATTGACAGTGCATGTATATTTGCTTGCTCCATCTTTGGCTTTTTCTATGCTTAAAATTAGGCGAGCTGAAAGAGCAAATGTGGACGTTTTTGCAACAAAAATTTGAGTAAACATTCAAGTGAACTTTTTACTTTGAATGAAACGATTTTGTTTGAAAATAATTTAAAATACAGGCGATAAAGGCGATAAACTTGTTATATTTTATTGTTAAAATGAACTAGTCCGGATGAAGTAACAACATTTAGCTATATAGAGAAGTGCACACACTAATATGGTTATAGGAACACGTAACTGTCGGAAGTGCACGCATACACTGATTTGCTAGACGCTGGTGTTTGGTAAAAAAAGCTTATGCAAGCGTAAAAAGCATTAGATGCTTTCTACAACACTGGATAAGATAGAAATTACAAGGAAGGTAAAAAAAAGACAAGAAACTATAAAATATACAATAGAATATATTATGCTCTAAGATCATACGAACCATGTATTGGACATAAGAAGAAATTGGTTACTATTTACGCAATTTGAAGGATACTGGAAGTGCAATGGAAGTGAAAACGTATTGTTAAAACTAATCAAAGCCCAGCCATGATTGATGTTGCTTGATGCCTCAAATACTGCTGTACTTTGGCAGATTAAACAGCTAAGGAGGTTGAACTACATTTAGTCCGGCGCTAAGCTGTTGGCAACAATGCTAAGCAGTCCGTCAAAGCTTCACTTTAAATCGATACTCGGTAAAGATCATTAAAATGCCTACGAAGTCTGCGCCGTTAAGCATGGAAAACCATTCAAATCAGCTGATATTCTGGCATAGAGCCAGGCTCTAGTCGCCAAGTATATGCTTAAAGATTTGCGCAGTGGTATTGTGTACAACACTGAACAAGTAAATTATAGGTTTTTCAATTAATTTGTAATACAGAAACTGCTTTTGCCCTTAATACTTAAGTCGGTAGCAAAAATATTCTGAAAAGTTGGCGTCAGATTGTTTAAACTTAATAGTGATGGGTTCAAATCAGGTGATACATTGGCTTCAAGCCAGATTTGTAGACCCGACAGTTCGGTGACAGACTTGCGCAGTGCGATCGTAAACATGGTAGAATCAGCAACGGACGAAGATGACACAACTTAAGTCTTGAAAACAATTTTATGCTGCAAATAAGTTAAAATTTTCTTTTGCTCTGACGTCAACTAACCGGTAGACTTTTGTAATACAGTATTTTGATTGTAAAAACAATTAAATATTTAGTTAAATGAAATGTAATATGAAGATAAATTCAAATTAGTCGATAGTTTGACGTCATGGTACCAGTATTACGCCAATGGTCTCACGAGATGCGTTCTGCTACAGTAAACATGGCTTTATCGACGACCCACAAGTTTCTTACTAAGTTATCGTCCCACCTCCAGTAAATTTAACCATGTCTGTCACACGAAATTTAACCATTTATGCTAATGCCTAGGCAATAAGTTCTATTTTTGGAATAAGTTTTACGTCTATGTTACTATTTAGGAAAGACGACAAGGTAGCGTTTTAGCGATCGATATGGATAATGAACAATGCAAAATAAAAGTCTATTATTGTTAATGTCTTCTTCCAGCACTATGTGGTGAATTTTAATTAGAAGTAATCGCTATGACGCCACCGAGGCGTTCAATTTACTATCGGAGTTGACAGGGGTTGCGTCAGTATGAATAACGATGCCAACAATCTATGGCAAAACTTTATGTTAGTCATCAATCAAGCATGTATGACTATCCTCGCCTCTTTCTTGCTTTACATTACATATTTCTATTAGGGAATCGTCAAATATGACAACATAGAATATAAGCAGTTGCAAATTTCAGAAAGGGTTCCCTCAAGATCAATGCTGAGGCCACATACATTTTCTCTTATACAACAATCGATGGAATGCATTCGATTGACTTCATACCGTCGCTCTCACTAAGCTCATAATATTTGTCACAGACAAAGCGTTGCTGTCACATCTGCAATCCTAACTACAAGCGGGCACAGGACGATATCCAATACATCAAACCAAACAGTACCTCTGAATTAAAAACTCCTGCTTTAAAAAATAATACTGTAGAGAGAACTAAGCCTGTTAAACTAAGCTCGATGAACTGCGGAAAATCGCGAATCAACACATCACTGGACAAGCACTTGTCACTTCACACCCTCTGGCACTGTTGAGTTGGGCAGCATCCAAACAGAAATTTGCCCAATTTTGTAAAGAAGCACTCGTAAATTATATCTCAACGAAATTAACAGCAAAAGTTAAAAACGCGAAACAATTTTTATTTGAAGCTCCGACAATTTTCCTTACAGGGGTAAGGAGAATGTGGATTTGTTTTGTGTGGGTTGGGGATTTTTTTGTGAATCGATCCGACCGGGAAGTTGTTCGAGCCACGCCGGCGAGGCGACTGGAAGGATCGACCGCGCACACTCTAGGGGAGGCTGCCTATGTGCGCATGACTCAAAATGCAATCCCAACCTTAACAATCGAAACATACGGCATAAATTCACTTGCCGCGATACGGTTCCACTAAACAAAGTGACTAACATCCGCAGCGGCTTAAAACCAAATTACGTTCACATAAAATAGGGCCCTGTTTTGTCTCAGGAAGGTACAAATCAGTATGAAATTTATTTTAGGGAGATTCGGAGGGTGACGTTTTCGGAGTGAACATGAATGGGTGTTTTGAGGGAGGAAGAGCTGTTACCGGGCACTTTCATTAAACTCTGTTATCGTGGCAATATAGTCATCTCTGTATCGCCTCGATGCGCCTGCCGGGGCCACTTGTTCTTTTAACAAGCAGTTTGGGAAACTATAGCAAGCTTTATTCATAGAAGTATGTTATATATGCTACTACATATGCAAATATGTATAGCGTGCCTGGCGTTGAAGAAATTTCTTGTAAAGTATTGCATACTAATGGTTGCCGTTTACCGTCATACATGTCATCCACACACAATGAGATAAAATGCAACTCCTGTATCATAAAAATAAAACCTATTTTGTGATATTTAGAAAACTATTTCGTACAGGAGACGGTTGAAATTTTCTATACATTTACAACGATGTGGCTTTTATAAATCCGATAGAAGCAAAGTTTTTGCACGTTTCCAGTGTAGACAGGAACTCTCTGGAAAGTCAACCGCATCAAACTATCAACAAACTGCATGCTATACCGGGTTCAGTAAAGCTATACAAACGCGAAACGATGCAGTATAAACCGACCAACTTACCTCTGAGTTGGCCAAATAGCGGGACTAACCATTTTCATTGGAAAACTATCAGTTTTGTTCAGAAGTAACAATGGTGGCTCCATTCGACTTTACAGATAAGTACGGGCCTGAGCTTGTGGGAGTATCCGATCGATAGTCCAAGGCGGACTGGATTATCCTTGCATTCGTATTGAGGACACGCAGTCACTTGAGGAATTTAAGGTTTCTATACCATTCCATACATTGAAATATTTTGAAGGTCGTTTTAACTCTAATGCCCAACCTTCAATAGCGTGAACAGTTTTACAAGGCTATTTCTATTCAAGTTCATAACATTTCAAGGACTCGTTAGGCCTTCAACGCCTTCATTGTTGTTTAGGTAAACTTGGTAAATTACAAATCTGATGGTTTCGTAAACACCAAATCAATTTCCAAACCCGTATTCTATTGTTGGATGTTCCAAAACTTCAAAGGACAGTTGTCTAACTGGCCTGTGAAATTTTGAACCACAGACCTTAAAAAAAATTGGCTTTGAACCATCTTAATTAGTAAAGCAACAGAGAAGTATACCAGGAAAGTAATGCAGGTGTTTAACACCTGATTGATGAATTTTTTGAAATTGTGTTCTCAGCGCTTTCGACTGGGTGAACCGATTTTGTTGTTTTTTTTATTATTTGAAAGCTGGTACTTCCCGTGTGGTCCAGTTCTGACATTTTTATGATGTCGGATTTTTAAATTGATAATTATGAAAACTGCGCTAATTCGAGCCCACGGTTAGAGCGAGTAAGGCCCCAGGTTGAGATTTCATCACTTATTTTAACATCATGTGTAAAGTTTGGTTACATCGGTATTTCAAATGGAATTCCTTTTATGCCATCAAGGTACAAAGCAGCCGAGCTGCGAGGCCCTTACAGGTCCGAGCGAGTACCTGTAAGGGCGTTGTCCTGCCTATTAGGGCGGTTCTGCCCTAATTCAGGCCAACCTCATATTTCCCTGTCTATGCTCCACTGGACAGAAAATATATTGCCTTGGAGTTTATTGTTAGCCTATTTTGAAGTCAAAAAATTCAAGACACAGTGGCGAGATTGAATGCGTTTTATACCAGGCTAGTTGCGCCCCGCGGTTTCACTCGTGCGGATACTCTCGATAAAAGTAGCCTTACTTACTGCTTATAACATCAGATACCTGCCAGTGAAAGTCCCGTCAAAATCGGCTGTTTTGGAGTCCGTAGGGAACATACGACTGCCCCGGTGGCTCAGTTGGTAGTGAACCTAACATCTGTGCTTGGGGGCGTGGGTTCGATTCCCACCTAGGACAAACATTTGTGTGATGAACATTTGTGTTTGTTCTATGTCTGGATATTAATATCTATTTAAGTATGTATTTAAAAATATATATGTACTTATATCAGTCTCTGGCAGCCATATTACAAGCTTTGCTTAGTTTGGGGTCAGTTGACCGTGTGTGCAAAAAATGACCCAGATACATCGATTTTATATACATATATAGATTTAGTACCTAGGTACTTCACACCATGACACAGTCACACTAATATTATAAATGTGAAAGTTTGCGTATGTGTGTATGCGACGGGTGAACGGATTTTGATGAAATTTGGTGTGGAGGTAGTTTATATCCTGGATTTACACATAATCTGGAGAGGATAAAACCGCGGGCGTTGCTAGTATTTTATGAACTTTTTTTTTTTTAACGCAAATAAGTCTGCGTTTGACCACCAACTCGCCTGTTGGTAAGCGACGATGTGGTCGAAGATGAAGCACGCAGACTTAGAAGTTATTTATTCACTCTGGCCTTGAAAAGGCCCGGATTATATCTCTCAGGAAACAAGGAAGCCGGCTGGTTGTTCCAATCCTTGGCCGCATGGATTAGAAACGTAGAATAGAAATGTTTGATACGTATCCAAGGAAGGTCTACAATGTATAGATGGTAGTGGGCCGATTTCCTACTTGTCCTGTAGTAGAAAGAGGATGGTAGAATAAGGTCGTTTTGTAAAGGAAACAGTTTTATCTATCAGTTAATACATAATTATCAATATAAAAAACGACTTTATCAGAACTGGACCAAATTGAAATGGGACCAAATGGGAAGCACCAGCTTTCAAATAAAAAAAGAATCATCAAAATCGGTTCAACCAATCAAAAGTTCTGAGGTTACAAATAAAAATCAAATAAAAAAACAGTTGAATTGATAACCTCCTCTTTTTTGGAAGTCGGTTAAAAACATAGAATGTGTTACACAGACAAGTGCCCAATCATAACAGACCAGCAACACGCATACACCAATCATGAATTAATATATTCATATCGCGTAGTTTCGAAGGAAACGGTCACCCTCGAATACAAATGCAAGAAAAATATTAGGAACGGAAACAATGAAAATTGCACATTGTTTGAAGCACGCAGGCTTTTACTCAATGTTGCGTTCGTTGACCCAGTCTGAACTTGACAATAATAAACTGTTTTTTGGCTTTTGTGTAACTATTTATCTCATATCTATGATTCTCATATCTGTTTATTAATTAATTAATATATATGTATGTATATCAGTCTCTGGCAGCCATATTACAAGCTTAGCTTAGTTTGGGGTCAGATGACCGTGTGTGCAATAATGTCCCAGATATTTATTTAATTAGCTTTTTCTGTGTTTTCCATGTAAAATTCAATATACAAAAAATCAACTTAGTAAGATTATGCGACCCGCCCCGGCTTCGCACGGGTATTAGCTCGGTCTTCGGCCTCGCTACTATGACCCGCTCCAGGAACACAAAATTTCATCCAAATCGGTCCATCCGTTTTTAAAGTAGCCTATGTGCTATTCCAGACTATGAGCTAATCTGAGCCAAATTTCATCCAGATCCGCTCAGCCGCTCTGGCGTGATTTAGTAACAAAAATCCATCCATCCATCCAAACTTACACATTTATAAAAAAAACAGATAAGACTAGCAACTTTGCTCTGATGCTCAAGACTAAGAAGCTTAGTCTGAACTAGGGATTCGTTGCTGATTAACCTCTTGGCACGTCTCTCAATAGACTACAACGCCCCGAGCTGGTACTTAACTGATACATCCCAAAGTGCGAGCATCGCTCGGTTTAGAGAGCCCATTTTGAGTTGCTTAAGTTGAAGCCATTTCTCAAAGGCATCTACTGGAACAGCTCAATAGAAACAGGCTATAGCAAACACGTGTCTATCCCGACGACCCAATTACACATAATATTCGACAAGGAACACAGAGTGAAGCCGCATCAATGTGGCACGTGGGAGTTACACGTGGGGTATCGATCGTTAATGGAGCACTAGATTGTATTACACATTGCTAACGTGTTCTTGGGTGAAATCGAAGGAAAACGACGCGCTGGAAGAAGCAAGTATTTATAAAGACATCTGCGAGACCAGCATTGCCAGGGTAGAACAGCTATTTCTCAAAGACCCGGAGAAATTCGCCGAGGGCTGTCCAGAAGTGGAGAGAAAAGATTTATTCTTGAATCAATCGAAAGATAGAAGAAAAACGGCGCGCTGGAAGTAGCAAGTATTTATAACATCTGCGAGACCAGCATTGCCAGCGTAGAACAGCCATTTCGCTAATATATCTGGAGAAATTCGCAGAGGCTCTCCAGAAGTTGAGAGAAAAAAGATGATTTATTCTTGAATCAATCGAAAGACTAGTGACTAAGTTTGGACATCTTAGGCTGGCTGGAAGAGAAGAAATTGAGAAAAACATACTGTAACCTTTGTTATTCCGTGGTAAGAAAGAAAGAAGTGACGAGTTTTAATACGGACAGTCTGATTTGTCTAACTTTGCGGATTTAGATGTCCGAATAACACTAAATACTGTTTAATATAAACTTTAAAATAATCATATTAAACGATAACTGCCTTACAAATTTGAGAATCATTACTTATGAGAAATAAAAACATGTTTCAGAAAAAAAAAACGTGCTTTTTTAAGTCAGAAATAAATACCATTTTTTTACAATATTATGCTGAAGTAACTGCGTTGCTGTCTGTCTTACATTTTGCAAAGAAAGACATTGGCAAAGAAGTATGCTTCCAGCTAGCCTACGATGGGCCGTGGACAATTGTCTTTGCATCGTTTTTATCCTCGCGTAGATGCGAGAAAGTTAGTATATGGATAAGTTTATCTCTTTTTCGCGGGATAAAAACGGCGGAGAGAATTTGTCCATGACCCGTGGTAGGCCAGCCGGAAGTGTACTTCTTTGCCTAATTAAGATCGCAAAATGTAAGACAGCGACGCCGTTACTTCCGCATTGATAATCTTGGAAGCAGTTTTTAGGGTTCCGTACCCAAAGGGTGTCAACGGGACCCTATCACTAAGCCTCCGCTATCTGTCTGTTAACGGCTGTATAATTTGAACCGTAATAGATAGCCAGTTAAAACGTTCCCATAATATGTAGATATGCGGAGGATGTGAGCGCCATCTCAAACCAACTGTGGATTTTTGGTGCAACACAAAATTTGAAATTGGATTGTTATGTATTAAGAAAATAAACAAAACAAAAAAAAAGTTATACAGCGAATTAAGAAATAATAATAAATTCTAAAAGTAAAGCGCCCGCTAACGACCCCGACCAGAATGAAAGAAAACTCGGTTTTTTTTTTGCGTGCCGAACCCCCGGAGCGCGATTCCGACTCGCACTTGGCCGGTTTTTTTTTTTAAATATTAATGTCACGTCATATTATGATAACTCTGTTACTCTCATCTTGATATGGTGCTGGTATTAATATAATAGAGGGGAGTCTATGAACGATGAAAATGTAATGAATAATGAAGGCAAGGGGATGATATTAATTCATCCTGACACGTTTTGGATTACAATTTGTTTTGATTTAAAGAGAAGAATTTTGTAAGCCGCATTATAGAGGGTTACACGGACCGGTGGAACTAAGACGAAAGAAGGCAATTATATCTACAATTTTTGAACGAGCGAAGATCCATCCATTACATCAGGCGGCCCGTCTTAAAAATTCTAAAAACTGTCTAAACGTTCACCTGCTTATTTTAAGACGAACTGTGTGATTATTTTTATGATATCTCGCAATTACAGTTTTTTTTATCCCTACGTTTTTATTATATGTATAGATAAAAGAGAATATAAAATTATTGTACAATATAGGATTAAATATGTCAGGGCTATGGTGAGTTCTTGATGTTGTGTTGAGGTGTTGTATGGTATGTATGAGGTAAGGAAACCGGCAATTATGCCTCAAGTCAAAACAATGTATCCAACTCAATAATATAGGCATGTCGCCTTATGTTTAATTTATTACAAATAACGCTTAGCGATGAATATAAATAAATACATTACACATACCGAAAAAATAAATTGAATTGGCTTAGTAATCTCTGAGACATGAGCGTTTAAAGTTTTAGGTGGGGATGATGGGGGATGAGGTGGTGGGGGGATACTCCATCCCTTTCTCGCAAAGTGTGTGTTAGTATAGCATTTGTATACCGCGCCTGAGGCATGACGTCATAGCTCAGTATAGTGCACTCTCTGTCTAGCATGAAATTAATATACTTATAACTTATTTATTTTTGAACTAATTTACTTTGTTTTCGTTGATAGGCTCTATTGATGAGCTTTTTTATGAGATAATAAAAAATATTGGGCATCATGTCTATTATTGATTCTCAATTATATTGCCTTGATATAGGTATACTAATACGATCTTCGTTTATTCCTTCTCCCGTCACAAATGTAGCGAGAAATCTCCTTGAACCCCTGAACTTGTTCTCGTGTCAACAGGCGAGGGTGAGGGTTTGATGACGGACGATTGGTTTGCGAAGCGGTATTGATCCCTCATTAGCAGCCGATTCCCCTCGCAGTGATATATTGGGAACTATCAACTATATGCAAGGCGGGACTACCACAAAAAGAGGCGCGTTTTTGAGACGTGACAGTGTAGTGGGCAGATTTTCGTTTACTTTATGTTTTTCGCGAATAAGTCCGTATTTGGCCATCAGCTCGCCTGTTGATAAGCAACGATGAGATAAAGTACGCAGATTTTCGCGATTCCAGGGTTGGTCCCAAAGTAAAAGTTATATAGGTACCTACTATAAGTACTAAATACACAAAATGTAAACCGAACTGAACCGAAAGAGGTCCATAGTACCAATTATTATGAACAACTTATGGTTTAAGATTTTATTTTCTCAAAAAATTACAATAATTCACTTAGGTGAGAAAGTACATGCTTACATTGCAAACATTACAAACAATTTTATAGTAATTATCATAACAGTATTTTTTTCTTTAGTATCTGACAGCGTAAAAATTGGGTTCTATTGCGTATCGCAAATCGCCCAAAGCGTGTTAGCAATATCGGTAATTACTTTCGGTTCAGTACGTACACTCTTTCCGCGTTACCCTGTAGATATATATTGAACTCGTCTAGCCCATGTTAGACGTACCTTTTATTCCATAATACATCACATAATGGGCTGTCGAAAGCAGCCGTTTCCCTAGTCGTTTTGATATATCGGAACTATCAAACGCGTGTCACCGGACAACGTGATAGGTAGCTCTAAACCTGAACTGTATCACGTGGATCTTGCTTTTGTTTTTTCATACGTAAAAATAATCAAAGTTACTAAAGCAAAGATGTTCAAGAAAAAAAAAATGCTCATAAATAAAATATCATAAATAAATATACGGGTCATTTTTGAACACACGGTCATCTGACCCCAAACTCATTTTGTTACAACTTCTTGTAATTAAACCCATCTTCCTTTGAAGATACGACCGCTTTGGAGTAAAAGAGGTATAGCGTGATGATCGAGGGTTGGATTTGACACTTCGCCGCGATGGTATGTCTTGGTTAGGGCAGCGGTGGGTATTAACCTTTGAAAATGATGTAATGCTTTAAGGGGAAAGATACACTAAATTTTATAATGGAAACTGACGTGGTTTTCACACATTTTATTTATATTACACGAGAATTACTCACGTAAGATTAGGCCGCTTACTCCGACTATAGTTTCCTAAAGATAGTTATATAGTCGCTATAGTTTTTTTGTCCTAATCTTACGTGAGTAATTCCCGCGTGTAATATGTATAAATAAAATACACTAAATTGTTACTACATATTTGGGACTGTTTAGAGAGTGAAAATACACTCATGATGGATTATCATGTTGGTAAATGAATGTTTTGGACAGTGGACCTGACGTAAAATGCAAAATATTATATAAGTTGCACACAGACACCCTGACTCGGCTTATGATAATCGACGGTGTGGCCAAGGATAGAGCATTCCGATCAAGAAGAAATCTTCATTGCAAACAGTGGCGGATTTACACATTTGCCGCCAGTAGGCTATTCAAATTTTGCCGCCTCTACCAACATCAATTATTCATTAGTAAAAAATAAACAATGAAATCGAAACTATGATTTGTGCACTATCGTCCTAATTAAACCACCTTTTTGAAACTAGGAGATCGATGTGTAAGTTATTAGATTATTTTTAAAACCCAAACGATTGCACAAAAGTAGTTTTAGGGTAATTACATAATAGGTATATAAATAATGAATAAATTCTGTAAAAATGCCGCCCCTAAAATTTGCCGCCCTAGGCTCTAGCCTACTCAGCCTGCTGGTAAATCCGGCACTGATTGCAAACAATGTTAAAACAAATAATGTAGCGTTAACTTTTCCAGTGTACCAAGATGCTTTTCTAGAAAAATAGTTTTGCTAATATGTAAAAACCTACCACTTAGCATCCAACTAGCTATTTTTATGCTTTGGAATGCAAATGACTATTTCCACAAAACTGCTGCAATTTTCGCAGTAAATTAACTTTTATGCACGCCAGACGGTCTAAATTGTGGACTCGGGTGTCAAATTTTCATTGATATCTTAATTAATATGCAAATATTATATTGTATCGATAGGTACTAAAAGAGATGTCGCTACACTTCGGTACTAGTCTTACCTTTTGGTGCAAGCCGTCGCGTGGTCCATCGGAGGTCCTTGAAATAAGTTGTGTGGAAGACACTGCACCTCCTCACTCGTTTCTGTGAACAGTAGTCTATTTTTAGCAATGTAAAAAAAAACGGACACTATTGCACACATGGTCATCTGACCCCAAACTAAGCAAAGCTCATAATATGGCTGCCAGAGACTGATATACATAAGTACATATATATTTTTAAATACATACTTAAATAGATATTAACACCCAGACATAGAACAAACACAAATGTTCATCACACAAATGTTTGTCCTAGGTGGGAATCGAATCCACGCCCCCAAGGGCAGAAGGCAGATACACTACCAACTGAGCTAGTAGCTAGCAGTTGCATAGTAGACTAAAATACAGGGTTGGGCGGAAATCAGCTGCTCCATACATTTTGTTGAGTGTGAATGACTGTTTGTTTTGGAACAGATGATATAATTTCACGATTTCTGGGTTGGCTATTTGAACCTTTTCTATGTAACCCTGCATACGAGATTCCTTCTCAATTTTATTTATTTATCAGAACGTGTATTTTCGTCTGATCAACGCTTGAATAAATAGTTTGTTGTATGTACACAAGTATAACAATACATAATAAATAATGGCCAAGTGCGAGTCGGTGACAAATTTCTGTTCATTACCACACTTGGTAATGAACAGAAATTTGTCACCGACTCGAAGCAACATAGGGTGCGGTTGGTACTTGGATGGGTGATCGCCTGAACGTGATGTTGTCTTTTTGGACTACTTTTTGTATTTTGTGGTGGTACGGAACTATCAGTGCGCGAGCCCTACTCGCACTTGGCCGGTTTTATTTCTATGCACACCGCTTAGCTAGCTCACACATCTCTGGTGGACACGCAGCCTTATGTTGGTAACGTGTTTGTTATCTTCAAGGCTAGAGTGAATAGATTCTACTAGATCAACGTCTTCCATCCTCAGCCACACCATCGCTTACCATCAGGCGAGTTGGTGGTCAAACGTAGATCTATTCCATATTGAAAATAATTAGCAATATTTAAAAAAAAAACGACTTCATAAAAATGTTAGAACTGGACCAAATTGAAATGAGACTACACGGGAAGTACTAGCTTTCAAATAAAAATAGAATCATCAAAATCGCTTCACCCAATCGAAAGTTCTGAGGTAACAAACATAAAAAAAAAACAGTCGAATTGAGAACCTCCTCCTTTTTGGAGGTCGGTTAAAAAAGTTCCAATGCTGGGCAAGTCTCCCTTCGATTTTTCAAATATTATAATGGTCTTGTGCCAACTCCTATCAGACTTTGAAAAGCGTCCAGTTCATCTCCAGAAAGTTTTCTCGTCATTATGCTTACCGAGAGCGCTGTGGGCGCGGGAGGGGGCGGGGAGCGAGGCGCGCTTACTGCGCACCGACGCCATCTGCCCCCGCCTGAAAACAACATCACAAGTTAAAAAACTTACCAGTAATAATTCGCGCAGTACAATAAACTAAAAAAAAAACACTTTAAAATCGCTAATCGATAATGGGACAAACTATTTAAAATAAACTGTCTGTCCTTCTTTTTAATGGCTGAATCTTTCGAACTTTAATAGATAGCCAGTTGAAACTTTCACAGAATATGACATGATTACATGTTACGGCGGATTAACTAAGAAATAACAATAAAGTAAAAACTGAAGTACAAAATTTATTTTTAGTATCAAGTTAAGCATCGTCGGGCGCGGCCGGTACTTCGTTGGACCGCCTGAGCGTGATATTGTCTTTTTGTGGTACGGAACCCTCAGTACGCGAACCCGACTCGCACTTGGTCGGTTTATTTATAGCTTGTATGCATGTCCATAGTCCATAGCAGGGATTTCTACGGAATGGCCACTATAGCCTGAATTACACTTGCCTACTTATTTTGAGGAAAGTTCACACTTATCTCAATTTAAGAAAAAAATAGTTTCAAATAAGTAATTATTATTACTATCCCAGTTTGTAATTGCAAAAGTTTAAAAGGCTTGATTAAAAATAAATAAGAGACAGAAGTCTGTATTCATTCTCACTGTTTATCCAAAATCTGTTTCATCTCAAAAAGCCGACATCCGTTGGTAATAATTAACCACCGTCATCTCGATGAAATCTGTCATTAATCACAATTCTAAATTTGTTGACAGCCACTAGACCTGCGACGATGTTATTTTGATAGCAGTGGGACGTCGCTCACGGATTTACTTTATAATTGGCCCTCGATGCCCTGTTTACCTGACTCCAAAAAAGGAAGGGGTTATGAACCGATTTGAGTAGTTTTTTTTTTAATTAAAAGGATATATACTTTAACATTGGGATCATAGAAATTGGTTCAGTAGTTTAACTTTTAAATCAAAATGACTCTGAAATTCCGTTACTTGGATGACATTTTGTTATGACATGTCATCTAAGTTACAAAAACTGTGTATTAGTAAAGTACGTTACTTTTGTGAAGTAATTTTTTTTTATTGATAAATTCACAAACGAAATAAGTCGTGTAGTTAAACTTTCTTAAGCTTCGTAGGTGTCTCTGTAGTACTGTACTTTTAAACTTTCATAAAAAAATTAACTGCAATTTGTGGCCAGTATGGACATGGCTCGGGTGCCTTGGGCGCTCGATGCCTCGACTCTAAAACCTGGTGTCAGTACGGGGTCTGTGCTCAAAGGCTCCTCAGCCTGAGCTGCTTGCTCGGTGTGGACGGTTGTGTTGTGACGTTGCGAGGTGAGTGCGCCAAAATGTACAAGGAAACCCGTATTTACTTGATACAACTTTATGGCAGTTTTTAAAATGTTGTGGGACTCAAAAGATACAGAACATTTGAATAAAACCAACCGCGAAGATTATAATTTTTTAACTCAGATTTTCCGTTTTTGTTTTTTAATCAAACAACTAGACAATATTAAAGCCATATCTGCTACAAATACGTGATTCGCCATCTTGTTTATAGACTGATGGCTCGGCTTGCTTCCTGAGACCCGCTTCATAACTCTTTTAGATTGCCTCCGCAGATACGGCTCACAAGGCAGAGGTTCGCAAGAGATGCTCGACGCGCATTTTGGCATTTGCTTGAGGGCAGCGTTCCGGATTTCACCGTAACCGTTCCGGCATCTTCTTCAACAACTCCTCATGGCACTGAAGACTCATTGCTCCATTGGGGCAATGAACTCTCCTCCCAAAGGTGGAGTACAAGGTCTGCAGGGATTCTAACACGTCTTTGTTAGTCGGCGCCCGGTGCAGTCGCACCGTTTGCACCGCCCTAGGGCCATCGCTGCTGTTTTAAAATAAGCGAGATGGCACACAATCACGATCACTATCTGAATCACAAACCGACATCCATACTAATCCTGCTGTTCATGTGGTGGTGGGCTATACACAGTCAAGCAGCTTCTTTATAAAATTATTGGTATTATATTACTTTGAGAGATGGTGATAGTGACATACGTACATGGGAAAACCTAATATGAAAAAAAAAAAACATTTTATATTCATCTTTAGGTTCTGGTAATATCTATTTGCTTAAGCTGTGTGCTGAATGCAACAGAGAAAGCAGCAGAGAATGGAATCCTAGCAGCAAAAAAGAAGCGGTTAGCATTAGCGGCAGAAAAAATATGCACAAGAATAGCAAATAGCCAGCTTTTCTTGTGCATATTTTTTCTGCCCCCTTATTTAAGCCAATCTGAATGTCTGAACTAAAATTGCAGATCTTGAATTAACCCTTTAAACGCGTGGACGGATTACGCGTCGTCGCTATCTCACTCACAGTCAGCATTTTTATATACAATAAATTATTGTGGTGATATTGAAAAAAGTTGCATAAATATCAAACTGGCCAGTCGTGCCAACATACATATGGCTTATTCCTCAGGTAGGCTAGGGTTCTTATCAAGTATTGGAACAACCTGCCGGCTTCCTTGTTTCCTGAGAGATATAATCTGGGCCTTTTCAAGGCAAGAGTGAATAGGTATCTTCTAAGTCTGCGTGCTTCATCTTCGACCACATCGTCGCTTACCAACAGACTATCCCCGTAAAAAAAAATATACCTACAATTGAATTCATGAAGGCAACATATAAAGAAAACCTGATTGAAACTAGTGTATATTTGTGAGTCAAGGTTCAATGTAGACACCAGAAACTGCGAGAAATGCAACTGCGTTTTAACTATGCAAAACGATAAGATACTATTCCTTACTTTGTCCTGACGACTGGATGTATGTAACAAGAGCAAGAGGGCAAATATGATAAGAAAAAGGCGGTAGTTAGACGTTACATTAATCAACTGGAGGTTGAAGGTAGACAAACTTACCTACAAAGATTAAGGAGCTCGTTCTTTAGATTTTCACTTTTTAATTTAACAACGATAGAAATAAAAACATGTCAAACACTGAAACGACCCTTGGCATTTAAATTATATGATAAATTTAAGCATATGAACTAAAAGTCGTTGAAATTGATTCGACGTCCTTAATGACTTGATTTTTTACGTTGTTTTCTAGATGTTCTACTAAATCCATGAAGACCTTTGGTCTAAAAAGAATAGGGCTTACCATTTTAATACTCTTCAATTCCGGTTATACTGTCTCTTGCGGAATATCAACAAAATATCACAACAAACCATCCACTAACGAAGCTACGAACGCCGTTTTTGCAATTTTACAAATAGGGATGGGAATATGGGATGTAAAAAATAAATTGTATGGTTGAAAGAAGGATACACACACCGAATCGAATAATAGACAGCTGTAGATGTTTATCAACTAATATATTATGTTTGGGTGCCATGCCATGCAGTTAAATATTTCCTCATTATAACACAACGCACATGAAAGACAAAACAGGCATCAAACCAACGTAGTGAGATGGGGCGAAACGACATCCAGTGAGTATAAACTCGATTGCGGAGTCCGCCATCGGGTTAACATCTCCGGACCTTTTTAATTTCTACTTATATGACCTGATTGAGAAGCTGAGAAGCACCAAAATGCCTAATCGGAGATTTGTGTTTGCCTTATTGGAGATTTGTGTGTTAACCTCAGTTAGCGGATGACATGATGCTTCTCAGTCCCTCGATATATGGGTACGGAAGTTACTGACTGTATGAGAACGATATGCTGCTAAGTATGGACTGAGATATAATATAATCCACACAAAATCATACAACTCGGGAAAAAAAATCGTTAGCAGTGACGTAACTCATACGCACACCTTATAATTACGTACGAACAACGAACAGAAATTACAGAATCGACGACGAATTTTTCCAATTATAGAATCGAATAATTGGAAAAAATAAGTACTTATGTACATCACTAGCCAATGAATAATACAGAGTACCACACAAGTTTGCCATTTGTCTATTTCTTCTTCTTTCCTCTTGAAATATTTTTTTTGCGTCTAACGTCTTATTCATTTGCCAATCTCAGGTATTGCAATATTTTTCAAGTTCTTCTAAATATCGTTCAGCAAAATAAGTCACTATCAAATCAAAGTAATACCCTTGTAAAGTGGTGGGAGTTGTGGATACTGCAGACTTTATAACATCTAGGGTTGTTATGAAGTTTTTGTATAATAAAGAACACGAAAATACATGTTTTACCTCGTCCACATTACTTGTTCACATTTAAGCATGTTCACGAACACGCAATATATCAATACTATACCTAAACAATCAAAAATACACAAGTTTAGGAAAATAATACAATGTGGCAACATGTTTTTTTCGCGCTAGGCCAAAACTCAAGGTTCTGTCATTATTTATTCGTCACGGTTTGAATTTGATGTATGTAGGTATAATGACGTAGGTAAACTATATATCTACCTATAATTTTTTTTATTCGAGCAACACAGTCGATCTTATGTCCAAAAGTTTCAAAAACGTCAGAAAGATAAATAATTCCAAGTTTTCTAAATGGTATAAAAACAGCTTTTTTAAAAGTAAAAGGCTAGTTTAATCTTTCGAAAGGTACAATATTTGGTTGTTTATATGCTTGATAATTAACCATTCTTTCTTTTCATTACTTTCCTGTACCGTATTAGTCGTGATGTAAGACATATAAATTTTGTAATTTTCTTTTAGTATTCCCGTTTTTAATGCATATATTCTTATGAATCTCTTGTATTAAAAATGTGCATGTAATGTGGGATACTTCTTAATGGTATATTTCTTGTAGATGTTGAAATTCAGCGGTTCAATAATTTGGAGGTTAGGTACAAGTGCGACAATACGAAAATACAGCACCCCTGGAGCTACCGTAGTAAAGAATGAGAAGCTGGAACTGACTCGAAACGTAGCAGCCAAGAGCCCTAAAACCACTACAGAAAGCAATGACACTGCAGGTAATATAATTATATCAATAGGTAGCATGTACCTAGTCGGCGGAACTGACTCGAAATGTAGCAGCCAATACCCCTAAAACCATTACTGAAGGCAATGACAGGTAATATAATAATATCATAGGTAGCATGTACCTAGTCGGCCTTGGCTTGTTGTTGATCAATTCGATAAATAATTGAAGTGATAAGTATGTATAAAACTGGCAATATACGATGACCATAGCTCGCGATTACCTGGGTCCAGAGTGACTGAGGTGGGTCGAACATCATTTGGGCATTTGCCTCACAAGCCCTATCTGCCGAGGCAATCAGAAGAAGTTACGGAGCGGGCTATGCGAGGCAAGTAGAACCATTGGAAACAAGATAGAGAATCATGTATTTGTAGAGGCCACGGCTTAATTATAATACATTTTTCTCCCTTGATCTAACCTAATGAACCTGTCAATGTCTCAAGCTTTGTTATCAAACCCGGGACAGGCTTTTTTAATTCCTGAGACATCTCCAACAATCTTGCCTTCGTTTCAGGCTTAGTTGCAGCAGCATTTGCGTCTCTGAATTCTCCAGATGAAGAGCAGAAGAAGCCGAGTCCAAAGTCATCAAAACTAAACCGGATGCAGATGATCGATGCTCAGATCCTGAAGGCATCAGATGTTAACAGTCTGTTGGTTGTCGCTGAGAACTCTATTGTGTCAAGAAGACATGCTTTGAAAGTGAGAAATATTTCTAACTCCATGGCTATACACTTATCACAAATACCATGGTTATACGTTGAAGTGGAAATACATAAGAGATTCGTCTAAGATACACAGCAAATTCCGAAATGTTTCTAGTGGTGCTGGCGCTGTGAGCGCATTAAAAACTTTTAATAAGTATAGTATAGTGAAGTTTATGAATCAAAACAATGTATTCAGGCAATTCTTCTTGTTCCACTCAGTCACAATATTTTGTAAACCATAAATAACTTAAACTATAAAAGATGAACTTTAGCACCTTCGACCACATCGTTGCTTACTAACGGGCGAGTTGGTGGTCCAACGTGTACTTATTCCCAATAGCAAAAAAATATAAATAAGTAACCATGTCTACATTAATCGTGATTACATTTGCAGCATAAACTTTTATCTTTCCTCTGTGAGGATTTTGGCGTCGCACATCTTGTGCATTTGACAGGGTCAAGTATTAAAATATTATCAAGTTTGATGAAATGTCGTCAAACAAGTCACAGTTAGAGTTAGGCCAAGTCACGGTCAAGTCAAAGTCATACCCTACCAAAGTGGTGGAGACAATACAAGAGGCTTCTATGGAGCTTTGGAAAAAACACGAAAATATGTTTTTTAACGTTTGCGCCAAAACTCCGGTATAAACCTTCCAGATGGTGTCAATCCTGTCAGATTGGTCGAGCAACAACAAAGTGAAGCTAGCTGACTTCGAGAAGGATTCTCGTTTCCTCAAACTTTGCCGGATCCTTGCCAGGACTCCGTCAGCACAGGCCATGAGTTCACTGACTGTGGCTGAGGATCTCAGCACAGTTCTGGGCATCACGGGGGATGATGAGGCAGCCAGGCTAATCACAAATCTGACGCTCCAGCAGATGATTAAGGTTAGCTTAAATAATATTGCTAATAAATTAAATAATATCAGTACTGCCCCGGTGGCTCAGTTGGTAGTGAACCTGCCTTCTGCGCTTGGGGGCGTGGCTTCCAAAACATTCATGTGATGAACATTTGTGTTTGGGTGTTATCAATTATATGTATTTAATAAATAAAATATGTGTACGTATATCAGTCTCTGGCAGCCATATTACAAGCTTTGCTTAGTTTGGGGTCAGATCACAGTGTGTGCAAAAATGTCCCAGATATTTATTTATTTATATAATATTATTTTTCTGAGGTAAAAGATAAACATTGTGAGGAATCCGGTACGTCCAAGAACCTCAAACAGTTCAAAGACATATGACATTCACCAACATGGTGGATAACGGACCAGCATCTCTGAGAGAAAACCTGTGTCTCAGCAGTGGGAATGTTAATAGTTGATAATGATGAGCTAAAAGAATCTGGGTGTCAATCTGGGTGACCCCAAGTCACAACTTAATTGGGATTTTTCTAAGCTAGCATGTTCCATCGTAGACGGCATCATCTCTTAACATTTGGCGAGATGGCAGTCAATGGCAAGCCCATTAGGCAATACTAAAAAAATAACCTGGCTAGTTCACCAATAATTTCTCCTTAAAAAGTTGTTTGAGTATGCTGGTTAAACGCTAAACAAATAATAAAATTCTGGTACGCTACTCGTTGTTCTCAGATTGATTGAATCTGTAAGATAGTGGGATTATCACAGCAATGCGATATACTGAAAGAGGCACGAAAAAAACTATCATAAATAAAAACATTTGATAATATAATTATTAGTATTTTAACCAAATTCATAAATGTATTGTCCTAAAATTTCGTTTATAAACAATGTCCATTTTCCACTGTGCAGGTAATGAAAGCCTTAAACCAGAAAGGGCGCCGCAGCACACCGCTACTCCGCGCACTGTCTCACAGTATAACGAAACAGCCGGAGGTCATCGACCTCAAGAAATCAGCTGACTTGCTGTTTTCTATGGCATCACTCAATTTTCCTGATCCCGTGCTGTTAGACAGAATATGCAAGTATGTACAATCTTGTGTTATATATATTTTCAATAACTCTTGAAGTGTGGGTGAAACATTGGGTTCACATTTTCTTCTATACAAGTGGTACTGAGTCCAGATGTCATTGTACTCATAATTATCTGCAAGTTTTACTATGGGCACAACTCTGGAATCGCAGAAAATAGCAGCTTTCCATAAAAATTATCAATATTAAAAACTGACTTCATAAAAATGTCAGAACTGAACCAAATTGAAATGGGACCACACGGGAAGCACCAGCTTTCAAACAAAAAAAGAATTATCTAAATCGGTTCTCCCAGTCGAAAGTTCTGAGGTAACAAACATGAAATAATAATTAAAAAAAACATTCGAATTCACTACCTCCTCCTTTTTGGTCAAAAATAATTGTTATTCACACTCAAAAACATTTATGGAATGGCTGATATTCAACAAGCCTACTTTCGGCATAGTAGTATTTTTCCGTTTAACTCTGTATAAGCACAACAAAGTTTAAAACATTGCAACAAAAACAGCATTATAATGTGAACAAATATGTCTGTAAAAGTTACCTCTAAGGTTGGAAATCTACCGTCACCTTGAGAGCATCAACCCTCTGGAGAGTTACCATCAACCACCACTTAGGGACATCATCCTAAAACAATCTTTCTTCCAGTGACGTAATAGAATGCCTACCTTCCAACGATGACAAACCAGCAGTCGTGAACTCTATCCTCGTATCACTTGGCTTGCTCAAGTACCGCCACGAGCCAGCTATTACAGCTATAGCCGACTGGCTGCAGAGAAATAAAGATATATGCCGCGCGGGGGACGTGGCTTCGGCTGTAGTTACATTGGCTACTATTGACTTTGTACCCAGCGGGACTGAGGACCTATTCCAGGTAAGAAAATCTTATCAACTATAACTAAGAATACGACTACAATGTTCACGACGGATAGATCTGTGAAAGTCTCACACTGTGCGTTTTACGCGATCTGTTTTGCCTTACACCTGCAATATGCGGAAACGCCGCAAGAGGGAGCATTTTCGAATAATTATAACATTGTACTTTTTAATTTTTCTCATCTGTTGGTTAGCGACGATGTGGTCAAAGATGAAGCACGCAGACCTAGAAGATATCTATTCACTCTTGCCTTGAAAAGGTCCAGATTATATTTATCAGGAAACAAGGAGGCCAGCAGGTTGTTTTTCTTCCTTGGTATTCTTCAAAAGGGCTGTGGAGTCTTCAAAGGCCGGCATCGTATCTGTAATGCACCTGGTGTTACAAGTATCCATAGGCGACGGGGTTCGCTTAGCATCAGGCAAGCTTTTTTGTCAACTTTGGCAAAAAAATGACATTTTAGAAATGCCGACAAACTAAACTAGAATCAATTAATTTTGTAATTAATGTCTAATTTAGCTAGCAACAAAAATGTTGACTAAAAGCACAGATCATCTTAATAGCTACTGTGGATAAGTCTACTCTTGGTTCAGACATTTGTGAGAGCTAACCCGATGTATACAATTTTAAATATTTAATTTGATAATAGCAGAGAATGATCAAATCCTAATTGTTGTTTTATATCTTCCCCAGACAGCGCTGTCCTTGAAAGAGGACGAGATGTCCAAGCCGTCTTCGTGGCTGGACCTGGTATTCTCCCTCGTGACGCTTGATAAAGCAAAGCCGCATCACCTAGCGTCCGTGCTGCGGCCAGAGTTTATTGAGAAACTTCTTTCATCTGGAGGTAAGAATGCCTTTGTTAAAAAACTAAAAAATATGCATATAAGCTCGATAAAACCACCAAGAGAACCCAAACTCAAGGGGTACAAAAAAAAAAGATATGAAAACCGACTTCAAAATTAGTAAATACATTATTTTGTACTTACTTGGATGACATAATATTATATCCATTCATTTTGATTTAAAAACCAGACTAATGAACAGATTTTAATGAAATTTCAATGGGCCAATCTGAAACTATATAATAAAAAAAAAAGAAGTTCTTAAAAAATACACTGAAATTAAATTTAAAAAGAGTTTAAAAAGAGAAAAAAATTTGTCAATAATGAGTTTCTATCTATATTTACAGAAATCCCAATCCCGTCCCGCCGCAAGTTAATGATGCTGGATGCGTTTACCGCCCTCACCTCGCCGCAGTCCCCGCGGCTGCCCGATGACGTCACGGTGGGCGTGCCCGTCGTCTACACCAAGGAAAAGCAACTCTATGTGCAGAGCATTATGGACACCTTCAAGAGTCTAGTCTCGGCTGACGCATTTCTAAAGAAAGAGTGTAATTCTGGAATGGGGTTCTTGTATGGTGAGATAGCTTTTTAACACGCTTTTATTAGCTTGGTATGTATCTATGTGTGTGTGTGTGTGTGTGTATGGAATCTTTAATTGAATTGAAGGTAGGCGTAAGCCTACAGGTACTTTCATACCCCTACAGCCCCTTTAGCTCAGTTGGTAGTGTACCTGCCTTCTACGCTTGGGGCGTGGGTTCGATTCCCACCTAGGACAAACATTTGTGTGATGAACATTTGTGTTTGTTCTATGTCTGGGTGTTAATATCTATTTAAGTATGTATTTAAAAATATATATGTATGCATGTCAGTCTCTGGCAGCCATATTACAAGCTTTGCTTAGTTTGGGGTCAGATGATTGTGTGTGCAATAATGTCCCAGATATTTATTTATTACCAAATTTCATTCAGATCCGTTCAGCTTTTACTAAGTCAAGTAATTTTTTTTTAATATAGTAATATCTACGTTTATGCATTGGTCACCAACTTGCCTGATTGTTAGTGAGTGATTGCTGACAAACCTACAGACTTTACGTATTCTTCTATTCTCAGATGCTGAGTTCGCGCTGGATTCAAAATGCCACCCTGTTCCACTAGAAAAAGCCGCTAAAGATAAAAGGTACCTTATATTTATTCATATTTTAAAATTGTACTACACAAGCTAGGTGTTCAAAAACATAAAACGCGGGCTAAATGCCTTCGACTTTATATGCGCAGCGTTCAACGTTCGTCTTCTTAAACAAATATATTTTTCAAAAATCCTTTCTTAAAAAAAAAATTAGGTTGGATGCGTCAATCAACGCATTCCCTCATAAGAAAGCTCAAAATAAAGGTTATTATCTTCAAAAGACAGGTTTATACGAGGTTACGCGGAAAGGGTGTGGAAGCCGAAACGGGCTCGTTATCACCACTATGAATAATGTTTATTAAGGAACCAACCTCGAAATCTACCTGCTAAGTTTCAGCTCCGTAGTCACAAAGCTGTCAACACAATATTCAAACTCCAATTTCATCTCAATCCATCATGAATTTTAAAATATCACCACGAAATTTATTTATTTTAAACCTTTAACTTGAATACAAAATTTCATATCACTAACATCAAAAACATCGGACTTTCATATAGATTCGACATCATTTTGCCTTCTTTAATTCGGCCTTTCTTAGTGGATACAGCAAAATCCTTTCTTAACAATCCTTGACACCCCATAAATAATGTACCTGCTAAATTTCAGCTTTGTAGGTCAAGTAGTTTCTGAGATTTTCTGATAAGTCAGTCAGTGAGTATTTCGCTATTATGTTTATAAATTAGCCATAACTGTCTAGCAGCAATGTGTGTGCAGGGCAAAGGCCTATTCCCTCGTGCCATTCCTCGGGGTCGAATGCTTTTATAGTCAAGCTGCTGCAGTGGAAGTCAACCTCGACCTACCTATCTCTTTTTGGGCATGCCCAGTATAATACGATACATTTATTTCCAAAAAACATAAAAAACACTATATTTTGTAACCTATGTTATATACTAACTAATAATAATTATATTTATACGAGAATGTTATGAGATAAAAGAATAATAAAAAATTTAAAATTTCAGAAATCTCATTTGAGTCTAGTAGGTAGATCAAAAGCAGTTGTGCTAGGTAAAACCTATGTTACAGCTGCTATAATTCGAACCTCCGGGTATCACATTCAGTGTTCACATTGTGGTGAATTTTGGCCTTAGATCTTCGAATCCGTATGTTATTGTAAGTTATTTCTGTGTTGTATTCCAGTATACACCGGATAGCAGTGCTGGGTCTGGACTACCATGACATGTCACGTAAGGTGGCTGCGCCGCTCGGGGTCTACCGGCTATACACCCAACTGTTGGAGCTAAAAGTAAGATATCATTGCTAAGTCATTTGTTGCTTAAACTCAAAAACTTGAACGATGTGGAAAGTATCAAATGTTGACTTATTGAGTCGAAATTTTGAAAATTTGAGTGAGTGAGTTGTTGAGTGGCTTGTGTTATCGACTTTTATTTTGCGAACTTGCTAGTCTGCGGAATGCGCTGCCTGAATGGGTGTTCCCCGATAGCTACAATCTGAATCACCTCTATATCAGATTTCACCCAAATCCGATAAGCCGGTACTGGGTTGAGTGCGAACAGTGGTTACAATCTGGGTGTCATCAAGTCAAGAGTGAATCCATTTCTTCTAGGCAAGCGTGCTCTATCGTAGGCTGCATCATCACTTAACATCAGGCGAGATGGCGGCCAAGCGCAAGCAACAATATTTAAAAAAAAAAACAGACGTATATATTCATATATATTTATTAAATGTTATTTTACATGTCAAATTATTAATCATAATTATATAAGCGAAGTCTTGTCACGTTCTCGCTCAACAATAATTATCAATGTAAAAAACCGACTCCATCAAAACTGGACCTAATTGAAATGGGACCAAATGGGAAGCACCTTATAAATAATTTAAAAAAAAAAAAACGTTTCACCCAGTCAAAAGTTCTGAGGTAACAAACGTTTAAAAAAAAGCAGTCGAATTCATAACCTCCTTTTTGGAAGTTGGTTAAAAAGTGACACTGAGTGAAGACAAAAAGTCTTATAACCTCACTGAGGATCGCTGTTTATTCAAGTGTTACGAAGTGTACGAAGAAATTCTTCGGTATACTACTAAATTACTCTGTGCTTATGTTTTGCAATAATTTCCAGGGTTACAAAGTCCTCCAGATCCCATACACGGAGTACAACCCTAAAGACAAGCTGGTCACCCGAGTGCAGTACGTAGAGAAACGACTTAAGGAGATTGTCAGTGATAACTCTTCATAGGACTATAGACTTTTTGGCCACCGTACGTAAGTTACAAATTGGTTTAGTTTTCTGTGATCAAATGAATGATTAATTTTTGTAGAAATATAAACCATGAGTCGTTAGCGTAATTATCGTAAGCAAGGAAAGTTTTACTAAAACTTAGAAATTGTATACCGTTAATATATATAATGTTCAGTTTCCTATGAGTTATGGAATTAATGCGTGACTTCATTTTCGTCATAGCTTCTGGATCCGTTGATCCCATTCTCATTAGCGCTGGGGTCTTTGACACGTCGCTGCACGAAGAATTTCTGAGTGCTGTGTCTGTTTTCATTAGCGCTGGTGTGTCCTTGGCACTGTTAAAATCGTCGCGGCACGAAGAAATTCTTTGTGCTGTGTCAGGTCTCAATAGCGCTGCTGTGTCCTTGGCACTGTTAGAATCGTCGCGGCACGAAGAAATTCTTTGTGCTGTGTCTGTTCTCAAAAGCGCTGGCGTGTCCTTGGCACTATTAGAATCGTCGCGGCACGAAGAAGTTCTTTGTGCTGTGTCAGTTCTCAATAGCGCTGGTGTGTCCTTGGCACTGTTAGAGTCGTCGCGGCACGAAGAAATTCTTTGTGCTGTGTCAGGTCTCAATAGCGCTGCTGTGTCCTTGGCACTGTTAGAATCGTCGCGGCACGAAGAAATTATTTGTGCTGTGTCTGTTCTCAATAGCGCTGGCGTGTCCTTGGCACTAATAGAATCGTCGCGGCACGAAGAAATTCTTTGTGCTGTGTCTGTTCTCAAAAGCGCTGGCGTGTCCTTGGCACTATTAGAATCGTCGCGGCACGAAGAAGTTCTTTGTGCTGTGTCAGTTCTCAATAGCGCTGGTGTGTCCTTGGCACTGTTAGAGTCGTCGCGGCACGAAGAAATTCTTTGTGCTGTGTCAGTTCTCAATAGCGCTAGTGTATCCTTGGCACTATTAGAATCGTCGCGGCACGAAGAAATTCTTTGTGCTGTGTCAGTTCTCAATTGCGCTGGCGTGTCCTTGGCACTGTCAGAATCGTCGCGGCACGAAGAAATTCTTTGTGCTGTGTCAGTTCTCAATAGCGCTGGTGTGTCCTTGGCACTGTTAGAATCGTCGCGGCACGAAGAAATTCTTTGTGCTGTATCAGTTCTCAATAGCGCTGGTGTGTCCTTGGCACTGTTAGAGTCGTCGCGGCACGAAGAAATTCTTTGTGCTGTGTCAGTTCTCAATAACGCTAGTGTATCCTTGGCACTATTAGAATCGTCGCGGCACGAAGAAATTCTTTGTGCTGTGTCAGTTCTCAATAGCGCTGGTGTGTCCTTGGCACTGTTAGAATCGTCGCGGCACGAAGAAATTCTTTGTGCTGTGTCTGTTCTCAATAGCGCTGGCGTGTCCTTGGCACTATTAGAATCGTCGCGGCACGAAGAAATTCTTTGTGCTGTATCAGTTCTCAATAGCGCTGGTGTGTCCTTGGCACTAATAGAATCGTCGCGACACGAAGAAATTCTTTGTGCTGTGTCAGTTCTCAATATTCTATACATAATATTGTCATTTCACGATTCGGGATACGCATAGATATCATACAGTTTTATGACCTAGCTTTATTTATTTAATCCCTTCTAAATTATAGCTCTGATCCAGGTTAAACTGAATAAAACTTTAGTTTTGATTTTACGTATGGTGGCCGCCATACTAACCATCTAATGGACCATTTACACGCGGTTATTTGACAAGCCATTTTACTAAGCCAAGTCATTCTAATAAGCAAAGTCATTATTGGCGTGTATAGATACAATACATTACACAGCTGGCTGTTAATTACGGCGATCTACTGGCTCAGTAGAATTACTCGTTAAATGGCATGGTGTAAATGGTCTATAAGTATCTTACCTAATGTATAGTTGTACAAAATGTTTTTTTTTGTATGTATTTGTTGAGTAAAGTTATTTTTGTTATGTATTGTAGGAAATGTATGGTGATTTCGAATTTTGTCAAATTGTGTTGACAGTAAACTTAATAATGTATTATTTTAAGGAAGTTTGGGGTCATCCATAAATTACGTCACACTTTAATTTATCACCGGAATGTGACATAATGTGGGAGGTGTTCAGGAGTTAAAAACTTTGTGACGTCACATGTTAAAATTCAAAATCTGTAACGCGAAATGCATATTTGAAAAGTCCTAAAATTCGAGTGACGTAATTTATTGATGGCCCCTTATTAGCGAAATGTTGAATGACGATTCAATCAATAATTTGATGAAACTGGAGGCCTGTGTGAAATTTTATTTATTATTTGTTACATAGTGTAAACAAAAAAGGAAAGCTTAAAAAACGAAAGGAAGTCGCTATGCGTAAAATCGCCTAAAACTGTAAATACGGGCTCGGCAGCAGGCGGCTGCGAGTGTCGCTCGAACGTGCAGCGACTAAATTTGAGTAAAAAAAAAAAAACGTTATTTTTTAATTTATTTCGTGACCTTGGACAGGCGTTCCTTCACTTGGAATAATAAAAAGGTTTACAGCTTGGCAAAAAAGTCTTAAACGTAAACTTTTTTTAACCGACGTACAAAAAGGAGGTTTCTTTTTTTTATGTTTGTCACCTCAGGTATTTGGACTGGGTGAACCGATTTTGTTGATTATTTATTTATTTGAAAGCTGGTGCTTCCCGTGTGGTCAATTTGGTGGCCAGTTCTGATATTTTCATGAAGTCGGTTTTTTAAATTGGTAATTATTCTTCTGACAATACTCTGGAATACACGTCAGTGGAAGAATTTCATCCAGTCGTCTGCCTCAGATGTACTACAGAGTTGCTAGTATTAATAACTATTTGCGATTGCGGCGTCCCCAATAATTTCTACCCTTTTTTGCCAAGCTGTACAAGGAAATTTAAATAAAAAAACAATTCATAGTCACAGTTAGAGTCAAGCAAAGTAAGTCACGGTCAAGTCAAACTCATGCCCTAATAAAGTGGTGGAAAATTTACTAGAGACTTCTGTGGAGTTTTGGAAACGAATTTTGACAAGAATGGCAAAGTTGTGAAAATCCGTCATGACGATATTTCTAAACAAAGCCTTGTACCCTTAGTACAAGATTTGATAGTTTTCGAAAACTTTTTTCGTTTTCATTTTGTTCCATACATTGCTGGGCTGAAAGCTATTCGAAACCTTTTTTTCGTATTTTAGTGAACCAACCTATACTGCCGACTACTACCGATTTTAGTTCCTCCGCGTTTCCGCTGGAGGCGCTTTACTAAAATGTACGGAATAATTCAAAAACGAACAAAGTTTTCGAAAATGTCAAATCTTGTACTAAGGGTCTTGGTGTTAACAACGTATAATTTGGAATAAAGCGAATAAATATGTAGTTTAAAAATCGTATAAACACTAGCAAAGTGTTGCACTAGTTTTCGCATAAATTTAACTATTCTGTTCACACATCACACAAACAAGAGTGATATGGTGTGGCGGGTGTGAACGCATCTGGCCTAAATCGGGCTTGATGTCTTTAGTCGAATTCACCGCCCTAGGCACCCTTTTGCATGTGGACTATTAGTTCATATAAGTGTCGCTACAAGTTTCTTAGTGTGCGTGAAAAATGTGTAATTGAACTATACTTGCAGTTTTTGTGTTAAGCGGTTTAGCAGTGTAGTGATTTTTTAACCGACTTCCAAAAAGGAGGAGGTTCTCAATTCGACTGTTTAAAAAAATATGTTTTTTACCTCAGAACTTTTGACTGGGTGAACTGATTTTGATGATTCTTTATCTATTTGAAAGCTGGTGCTTCCCGTGTGGTCCATTTAAATTCGGTCCAGTTCTGTCATTTTTATGAAGTCGGTTTTTTTTAATGTATAATTATTTATGAAACACGAGACATTTGAACACAAACTATAACTGAGGCATATCTCTCTTGCTTGTCTGATCTAAGGAGTTGTTAGTGTAAATGAATGGTGTACTTGACATGTGTGAGTGTGTGTAGATATGACTGTTAATATTAAACAAATGATGTCTAACAAAACAAATTTTATTCAATTATTTAAATAAGTTACTTAACAGTTTCAAAACTTAAAAGGTAACTTCACAAGATAACTTTATACTTAACTCGAGTTACAATATCTATAGAGTCACAATCATGCCCAAAAAATGACCGAACTGAAACTCGGCGCACGCTACGCACTTGCAACGACTTTTTGGTAAGTTGTAAGGCAATCGCGATCCGACTACAACGCCGCGTGATGCCAGTGCTACGATAACATAGCGGACAAGCGACGTTAAACACTATGCAAGCGACATATAGTCTAAATTGAAGGAAATCTGGCATTTATGTCTAGGTACAACGACGCTCGGACGTTTTTTGACTGTTTTCACTTAGATATTGTGACTCTATAGGTGATGTATCTCGATGACTTAAATATAGTTTTTTTTACATTCGATCTGACTTGTACAGTACTACAGTCCTGAAGGTGGATGTTAAAAACGCCTTCAACTCCGTGGATAGAGGTGCCCTGTTGACGGAGGTCAAAAGCAACATCCCAGATCTGTATCCATTTCTTTGGCAATGTTATGGCAAACATTCAAAATTAGTGTATCGAAACGACCTCCTATCATCAGAAGTGGGTTGTCAGCAGGGTGATCCTCTGGGACCGGCTATTTTCAGTCTCGCGATTCATCCCATCATTAAACGTCTGGAGTCTAAATTTAACGTATGGTATTTAGACGATGGAACTTTGGGAGGCGACGCTGATACTGTTTTTAAAGATTTAGAAACCTTAATTGCAGAATTTCAAACTATTGGCCTGGAATTAAATTTCTCAAAATGTGAATTATACATCTCGACAAAGTGTACATCAAAACATGATATTATCAAACAATTTAGTTCCTTGGCTCCAAACATCAAAATCATTGATAACACTTCACTTCGCCTCCTGGGTTCACCAGTCCTCAATGAGTCTATACCTGATTTTGTAGAGGAAAAAATTCAAAATTTCAATGCTGTTTCGGATAGGCTTTCAAAAATTAATATGCACATGGCTTTTGTTATTATTAAATATTGCTTATTTGTACCAAAATTTACGTATTCCTTGCGATGTTGCCAGCTTTGGAATCACTCTGAGCTTTTACAAAAACTGGACAACATTATTAAGGGTACGCTCACTACCATTTTAAACATGTCTTTGGAAGATCGCAGCTGGTGCCAGGCGTCGCTACCAATTCGGTATGGAGGCATAGGTGTCAGAAAAATTTCGAGTGTATCATTACCCGCATTCTTGTCCTCAGTCAAAAGTACGGAAAAATTAGTAAATTTGATTCTATCATCCAGTTTAGGAACTGTGGAAATTTCCTTTTTGACTGAGGCTATGAATGCTTGGAAAATAGCCTGCCCAAATACAACCCTGCCCAGGAACCCGTCCTCCCAAAAGCAGTGGGATATGCCGCTCTGTGAGTTGGAACGGAATTCTTTACTTCAAACGTCCAGCACTCCTTCAGAGCGAGCACGTCTCCTAGCTGTTTGTCGCTGGGAATCGGGTCTTTGGCTGCAGGTACTTCCTTCGTATAATTTGGGAAATTTACTCGATAATAACACTTTCCGGGTAGCCATTTCGTTGCGCATCGGTGCACCTTGTGTCGTTCCTCACCGATGTGCATGCGGTGACAAAGTTGATAGCCTCGGTCACCACGGTTTATCTTGCAATAGGAGTGCCGGTCGGATAGCGCGCCACAGCAACTTGAATGATGTCATCCGTCGGGCTTTTGGAAGCGCCGGTGTTGCAGCCGTTCTGGAACCGAATGGCCTACTTCGCGACGACGGTAAGAGACCCGACGGAATGACTCTCATTCCCTGGAAGATGGGACGGCCTTTAGTGTGGGACGCTACATGTGTTGATACACTGGCACCGTCTCACCTTCCAGAGACTTCAAAGCAGGCAGGTGGCGCGGCTATCGCGGCTGAATGCCTCAAGCGGCGCAAATATTCCAGCCTTGACCGAGGTTACTTATTTGTGCCGTTTGGGGTAGAAACACTTGGACCGTGGGGGCCAAGTGCTTTCGAAATTTTCAAGGATTTGTCGGGGAGACTAAAAGTTTCTTTGCGTGACCAAAATGCTGGCCTATATTTGGGTCAGAAAGTTAGCCTCGCTATCCAGCGAGGCAACGCGGCCAGCATTTTGGGCACTCTACCTGAAATTAATTTTCATTTAGGACTACTTAATTAACTCGTGTGCACTAAGTTTCAGACAATGCCAATAAATCTGACTTAGCAACAAAGTACGAAAACTATTTAAAAAAGTCGTGACTTAACGGATTAGTATAAAAAAATATATTAGTGCCTTCCGTACCAAAGACACAAAAACGGAAACACAGAAAGCAGTGATGAATACGGACCTACTAATTCCACTTGCAGTAATCGACATTTTTGGGTCACTTTTTTTCAGATATGGTATCCCAATAATCTATGCTAAAAAAAATGATCTAGTTCTTTAGATACACTTAAAAAGTTATAAAACAGACATGTTGTTTAGTATATCCAAAAATACGTTTCCCACATTTTTCTCGAAACCGCCATTTTGCAAGTACTGCATTTGTTATAAGGAGGGCAGAATAGTTTTCTCATCCCAGCTATTCGAAAATTTACGGTTTGTTCGTCAATAAGTACGAGGTCGTTAGCCAATGACGATATAATGGGCGGTTTTCTGATAGCTGAAAAAACATAGTTCAGCAACCATCCATAGATGGCGCTGACGAACCATGGTTAATATTTTTTTCTCATTTGTTCAATGAAACTTGAATTACAAGGAACCGGAGACATCTTATAACACGGCTAGGCAAGGCACACTTATGTATCTACTAATTTGTGTTGTGATGTGGAAAAACAAGTACTTTGTTAGCAAAAAAATTACCACAAATTACTATAATATGAAATAAAATAAACCAAAAACAAGCATAAATAGTACAAGACATACAAGAGTATACAAGACAGCATACAAGAGTAAATCAAGGATCAATTTTTGGACCTACGCTTTTTGACCTTATGATCAATGATCTTCCTAAAGTTGTCAAGCACTCGCAATGTCTTTTGTATGCAGACGACTTGAAACTATTTCTTGAAATAAAAACGGTGGAAGACTGCTTAAGGTTGCAGCAGGACATTGACGCTATTTATCAGTGGAGCTTAGACAACAAAATGGAATTTAACGTTTCAAAATGTTTCGAGATGACGTTCGGCCGAATGCGACATCCAATCGAGTTTAATTACAAATTAAATAATACTGTAATATCACGGTCTACTACTATTAAAGATTTGGGGGTCACATTCGACCGGACTCTTACTTTCAATGATCACATCACGGTAGTCGCTAAAGAATCTTTCAGACGACTAGGCTTTGTGTTACGGAACTCTAGAGACTTTCATAATACTGACGTTATCAAGCTCATTTTTAGTGCCCTTGTCCGGAGTAAGCTTGAAGCAAGCTCTTGTGTGTGGCACCCGCATGAGCATAAATACACCCTCATGTTGGAGAAGGTTCAAAAAGCCTTCCTCAGATACCTGTACAAACGGAGGTATGGGTACTACCCGTTTATGTATCCTACTGAATTTCTGCTCGGTTCCCTAGGGTACAACTCTTTACAAGTGAGAAGATCCCATGACCAGCTAATGATGATGTGCAAGGTTATACGCGGTAAAGTTGATGCGCCAGATCTCAGTGAGCAGCTCTGTCGTCTATACATTCCCGACAACTACTTTCGGTGCCGGAAACATAAGCTGTTTGCTGTACCGTGGTGTAGGACGGTAGCTCATGAGATGTCTCCGATACCGCGATCCCTTGCCACACTCAATGCGCTCGTTGACACCACTCCAGAATGTGATGTATTTGACGGCGCTTGGAGAGACATTGTTGCACAGTGTTTGAGCTATTGTGAGATGACGTCGAAAAGCATTGCGAAGTCGCTGTCACATAATGTATAATATTTTATTATTATTATTATTTTTTTTGACATTTAATTAATTGTTTGTATTAGTTAATTTTTAATTTAATTTTAATTAATTGTATTCTTATTTGGGCTTGATAATGTGTAATTAGTGTAATTGGTTTTAAGCCGTACTAATGACAATAAATAAATAAATAAATAATCCATGACAGGAAGTGTCAGTATACATTATAGCGAAAAGTCAAAGAAGAGAAAAGAACAAGAATAAGACCAATTGTTAATGGTATGAGATTGTTTTTAGTTAGTCAAAAACAGAAAAAAAAAACAATAATACCGGAGATCTTTGAACAAATAAGGTCAATATGTAGCGCCGACATAAAAGTAATATACCTAATTATATATATTATGGTACCTAGTACTAGCGTTTCTTGCGATGCGTGACCAAAATGCTGGCGTGTTTCTAGCTCAACGCATACCTAAGCGTTGCCATTCAGCGTGGTAATGCCATCACGGTGGCTAACGAACGAGGACCTTAAGGTAGCTGACGCGATAACGCGTACCTTGCACATGTTCTTTCTTTTGACAACGAATCTCAGAGCAAAGGTCGGTAAAAATTGCAACTGCGGGCTGCGTTCGGGAAGCCAGAAGACATTCTCCGATCGAAAGAGATACCACAGTGCCTGAAGACTTGTGTCTATAATAAATGTGTCCTGTCCATCTGACTTATGGTACTGAGACATGGACTCTCACAGAGAAGACTGCACAAGATGAGAAGCAGTCGCACAGAGAGCCATGGAGCGAGCCATGCTTGGCATCAAATTGCAAGACCGTATCCGAAACACTGAGATACGACGTCGCACCAAGGTTGCAGACGTCGTAAAAAGGGTGACGGAACTTAAGCGGAACTGGGCAGGACACATGGCCAGACGTAATGATGGGAGGTGGCGTACAGCAGTAACCGCGTGGTGGCCGAAACTAAGTCGGCGGAATCTGGGCCCACTGAGGATGAGGTGGACTGAAGACATCAAGAGTACTGTCGGGAACGAGTGGATGCGACTGGCGAGAGACCGGGGAGAGTGGCATCGACAAAGGGAGGACTATACCTAGCAGCGGGTCAGTGCTGATGATGATGGGTACGCTGCCAAATGGTTGTCGGCTTGAACATTTGGATTGACCTTCAACGCTCTATGGGCAATCAAAGTGTTTATGGAATAAGTACACTATTTCCATTCATTTATTTGTTCTTACAGAAGCAACAAGGTTGTAAAAACTTTAATATTTTATTTTAATATTCACCGAAGTATATCGGTTACCTGCTACAGCTTTACGTTCAAAAACCTAGCGCAAGTGATTAGAATTTGTGGTTTTCATTAAATTTTTTAATGTTGTATTGCCGCTGTCAGATCAAATAAATACTTGGACGAAGTTTAGTTTTACTTATCTTATCTATTGTTAGTTATTTTAGCATTTAAAAAACAGTTAAAGTTTATGACTTCACGCTTGCAACTAAGTTCTTTAACGAACATATATTTGAAACGTTCATTATGTCCCAACGAACTAAATAACACTGTTAACATCTAGTTTCAATTAGCTATGGCTTGGTTCGCTACCGGTTCCTGAATCCGTTTGAAATGAAGCTGAAACAAACAATTTACAGATACAGATAATAATTATTTATATTTCATAAAAAAAATAAAAGATAAATGACCTCGCAGCAAAAAACTTTTTACGTCTATGCCAGTCTATGCCCTGCTTGTGCTTGTACTATACTGACAAATTTTCACAGTAAAGTTTAGAGACGTATTGTACTCTTTTTGCCTATTGCATGATTCCTGCACATTTCAAACTATTTGCCATTACAAATGAAGTTTTTCGGTTATTTTACAGACACTTATAATAATAATTTCACGGGTTTATTTCTGTCAAATATCGGAAACTCAAAACTCCACAAAATCGTTATAAATATCCCGTGAGTACTAATCAAAATACCTATCCGTCCGGTTCGGTTCCTTATACTCATCAGTTTGAACAATTTTGAACTGCAACCCTGAAACCAACCCTGAAACCGAAAAAACCCAGTTTTTCCATAGATTTTGTGAATGACCGGTTTCTATGGAACAGCTGATTATTTTTTCGCGATTTCAGGGTTGGTTCCATAGTAAAAGTTTTTCATAATGATGGGTATATTAAGAACCATTCATCCTGTATTGACACAAGTCCAAAAAGACGAGCTCGACTACCACTGCAGGGATTAGACGACAAAAGCTCTCGACTGCCAGAAATGGAAGGAAGAAATGAAGGAATCTGTTACCTGGCAGTGGGACAACCATGGCTAAAATATAGACACACTCCATGATCTAATTGATCCCCACCTTGTAACGTTCCTAAAGAAGTCTGCCACGATCTTGACCATCCGCTCGAGGAATATGACCATCTGCGGCGTGTGGACGGCGGTGTACGGCGGCTGGAACACCTGGTGCTTGTTCAGGTGCTGGAGCGAGCGGAAGTTGTGTCTGCCCACGCCTATCTTGCCGAACAGACGATACTACCACACGGCAAACAAACATTACTGCAAATATACTTTAGAATGCACAAGTTATAGAACAGAAACTGAAAACTCAAAATACTAACTAAAACTTAAAATAACTATATAAATAATTAAACTAAAAGAACATTAGTGGAATGGCAATGCTCAATTTCTGTCCGAAATAGAAGCCAGCATTCTGAACACCCGACGCCTCCACTCGCCTGGCCAAGATTGTTGCCTAATTTAATTAGGTTAGACAATAATTTGCAAGCACATTCTAACCACAGGCATTTAAAAGGATAGACCCCGCGGGTTCACCTAATTTGCATCTGTGGCATATCTTATGTAGCACGCCACTAACTATTGCTAAGTTTTGACGCTTTTTCGTCTCTATTAGCCCAAAATCTATAAGTACAGGGCTTGGCCCAATCTAGCACTTTAAAAATATTCTTAATCAAAATATCCATGAGTAAGGGCTATTTGCTAGCCGCTGGGGAGAACAAGCATTAAGAGCCGTAAAAACCATTTTGGCATATCAATTTTTATAAAATTTTACGTTTTTTTTCGTGACTTGATTTTTTCAAAAACTCGTTTTCGCAAACTCAAATATTATTTTTTTTTTTCAAAAGAGTATCAAAAGACTATTTGTAATTTATAATCTAAACTGTATTAGCTATCTAACCAAACCAGAATTATTTGAATCTAACAAGTAGGACACGAGTTATCACGCCAGGGGCCTTACCCCTAGCTCGAAAAGTTGACCCGCATAGGTGTTATTTGTCTAAACGGTACCATCAACTACGATAAGCGGTAGTTATTTGATAGCCGCCAAGCTTTGTTATTTTCACGCACACACGCATAGTAAAACGGATTTTCGTTCATTCAAGTTAGACGCTTTTAAACGATGCAGCTTAAATGAGTTGGTTAATTTTAGGTACCTATCAGGTACCTACTAAAAGTTGGCTCGCAAAAGTGAAGCTAGGGGTAAGGCCCCTGTAGTAACACGCTACATAGAATATCAGTACGTTTACTACGTTTCAAATATTGTGAAAAAGAATGATGATTAGTGAAAATTTGGATTTTATTCATTAAACAGTCAGTTACCTGAGCATCTGACATGACAATGGGCGTAGTGAATATGATCCAGATGACTGCCTCGTTGCATTGCGGAGAAGTGAGGGACCCCGCGTACGTATAGTAGTCCGTAGTGGAGCTCAACAGTTTCCTATAAAGAAACGCACAAAATTACTTTCCTTTATTTATTTTATTAAACCTATTAATTTGTAAAAACACAGTGTACAGCGTAGGTAGGCCTCACTCTAGATGGACCGACGACATTGTGAGAGTCGCGGGCATCTAGTGGATGCAAATGGCAGGATGTCGTTCAGTGTGGAGGTTATAGGGGGAGCCTATGTTCAGCAGTGGACTTCTTCTGGCTGATGATGATGATTTATTTGTAGCTAAGCTTAGGTATACACAATTAGAGAAGGATCTACGCATCACATAATATGCATCCTCCTCTAAGTTGAGCGGATTACTTAAACCGCGTGCAAGGTTCGAATCATTATTAAAAAGGTAAAATAGGCGTCAAAAACGCAGTGTTTTTAATAACTTCAACGTGCCATCTTTTCCGGGGGCCTGCGTTACTGCTGCCAGCGATGTCGTCCGACTAGCGAAGTCGTCCGACCAGTGAACTGCTGGTCTAAAATGGTTCATAAATGTCATAATGATAGAAAATTTCAGTTTTTAATTTGGTAAGGAAGCGGCTCATCAAGCACTCGTGATAACTGAATGATGGCTCCGGACTTCCCCTTTCGTTACTTTTCGGCAATTAGGATTTGGGACGGAGGAAGTTGTCATTTGGTAAGCTGGTATAAATATTTTCGTTTCTATGAAGCGAAAGTAACGTAATAGATTTTGTGAAGCGCCTAACAATAGGAACGGGAAATCTTGCAGAAATGTCGGTCGCACATAAAAAAACACTGTGAGAATTAAAAAAAAAAAACCAATCGGCATAGTAATTTTCATGTTAGTAATATTTTGTATTTTGGCAGAAGAGATTAATAAAACTCGATTTAAAAAAAAACTTCTAGTCAGGTAGCTTTGGCGGGAAACCTACAAATGTCAGTTCCATCGTAGGTAGCACCCACAGAAAAGAGAAGTAAAAAAAAAAACTATGGTAGAACTATAGATTTAGGTTGCGTAGAAAACATTTTTTTAGGTCTATGTCTTCTATTGTATTCTCTTTGGGTCTATGGGTAGCACCCTCCGCGAGTAATAGTGTTCCGTGGTAGCACCCATAGAAGATAATAGAGATGGATGAATAATATGTGTAGTGTAATGTGATGTGACGTCTAATGCTGGCTGTACTCTCGCGACACCTGGAGACGAGTCGACCCAGTGACACTCTCGTTAAGTTTTTTTATACAACTGAGTCTCTTTCGTCCTCCTTGTTTCCTGAGAACTACAATATAGGCATCTTCAAGACCAGAGTAAATAGAATTCGTCTAGATCAACGTTTTACCCGGCCACACCGTCGCACATGGTGAGTGTACCGCTTGCCAGTTAACAGTTCAACGCCTCCTAAAATTTGGAACTTCAACAATTCAAAACTCTGCGTGACAATGCACTGCTCGTCACCCTGAGATATTAAATGTTAAATATCTTTATGCCCAGTGGAAATAATGCCCTTTAATCTTTAATCTAAAACACTGTGTATACACACTACTGCTGGTTGAATGATCGGCAAAGGATGGTTTACGGTCGCGTGATTTTGCAAACTGCACCTATTCGAGCCCGCCTTTAGAGATGGGCGTAAGGCCTCTGGTAGGGCTACGAACACTAGCTCCCTTCACTCGGTCTCTCTATCTCTTCGTACCTTACCTTATGCAATTTTAGGCCAGTTACCTAAGACTACAGCCATATGAAAATTAGTGTTTTCTTGCAGTAAAGTATCTACTCTTCCACATAATTCATATACTTACGTCATGTCCAGTATGATCCCGCTCATTCTATCTCCAGTTTCCATAAGCTCCGGTATCTGTTGCATGATTTCTTCCGTTACTTCCAGCTGGTAATCTTCCAGGTCTACTAGCACCTTGAATTTTAGATAATAGGAAACATTTAATCGGCAAAAAGCAAGTTTAGATCCTGATAGTAAAGAATCCAATCAATTCGACCATATATCACCAAGACAGATGTTAAGTGACGATGTGGTCGCAAAAGGTAAAAACGCTTAGCTTTGAATTCTGGCTCTAATGAGCACAGTAGTGCTTGGCGACTGGTTTTCAACTTGAGGGTGGTAGCTAGCCAGCCGAGCACTAGAGAGTGCTCTATCACCATGCTATGGTTTATTGACGATATTTTCCTTCACCAGCTCAAGCTCATTGTACGAATTTGAACCCAAACATTGCGGTTTGAAATACGGACGCATCAACCACTGAACTATCAATCGTTACAAAATTAAGCCTTTAAGATACGACTAGGTATATTTAGCCTACACCATAGATTTAGGATGTATTTTTTTTATGTCTATGGCCTACACTAAGCCTATACCAAATTAATTTTACCTACTTACCAGACAATTTACAAAACGGTTTAAAAATAACTAGCGTGATAGTAATCCCCTCGTACCCCATTCGGCCGCCAAAGTGACCTAAAACCGATTTTTGCTCTAGGCAATTTTTCAAGATACCTGTACTCACATTACAGAATACAGAAACTATCGCCAGTCCGTCTCTCTTCTTCAAAGCTTCGTGAACTGGAAGGTCAGATCGCACGTGTACAAAGTGGATCTCCATTGGGAACCTGGGATTGGGATTATTTTCAATTAAAAATAATAAATTGCACACAAGGCCATCTGACCCCAAACTAAGCAAAGCTTGTAATATGTCTGCCAGAGATATACATACCTACATATATATATTTTAAATACATACTTAAATAGATATGAACACCCAGACATAGAACAAACACAAAAGTTCATCACACAAATGTTTGTCCTAGGTGGGCATCGAACCCACGCCCCCAAGCGCAGAAGGCAGATACACTACCAACTGAGCTAACGCTAACGAGCTTTAATTGAGCTAAATACAGTACTATTAGTTACAGAAGTTGAATTTCCTATAGCTCTCTCAGTTTGATAGAATCAGAACGCCAAAAATCCATATTTCGTTACTTTTTTCGTAAAAAAATGTGAGAGAAAGTAATCCTTTTAGTTCTAACCATGTGTTGACTTTCCTTTCCAAAATCTAAGTTACATCACATTTTAAGTCCATAAATTTGAAGGATAAAAAATCTAGAGGAGCCAACATTACAAAAACAATGTGTTTTTTTTAGCTATAATCATATTAATTATTACGTACTTGTTTCCATTGACGGAGTGCTCTGAGAGCCAGTGGAAGTGCAGCTGCTCGAGCCGGTATTTCTGCTTGAGAGGGCCTCCTGTCAGCGTGGGGTGCATTTCCGGGGAACCCTCCGTGCTGAATTGTACTGGATAACACCAAATTACTGAATGGCACCTTTACGGGCTTTTCAACCGATGAAAAAAAGGAGAACAGTACGTGTAACCACGCATAACTCTTTACTGAGCAATCAGATTTAGATAATTATTTTTTAGGTAAATTTTCACGCATTTCCTCATTAAAGTGAGTGAGTGTGAATGAGTTTGTGTGGGTGTGAGGGAGTGTGAAAGAATGTGAGTGTGTGTGGTGTTTAAATTACTTGCATTGTTTGAGTAAAGCCTTGGTCCGCAACGACTGTGCTGCTAAGCGCTGCAATGCTGACCGCGCTGTAATGGCCTAGAGCTGCGCTTTCGGCCATCATCATGGCTGCCAGCAACGCACTCATTACAGACCACGACACTAAAGTACTATAACTATATACGTATTTATCTAATGTGCTGGGACAGTGCTGCGTTAAATGTTTTCTCAAAGTGAACCGCGATCTTCACATTCTAAATAACAAGGAATTCTATGGCCCCGAAAATAGTGCAACTAAGTAACACAAGTAAGTTTTAAAATAGATGTGGTAAGTTTCAGAGCCCCTTACCTGTATGACCATTATTGATTCCTGTAACCAATACCTGCTGGTACCCCACAAACTTTAGAGGTCCGTATTTGATGAAGTCCTTCTTAAAATCTTTGATGACATCTGATACTTTGATGTCAATGGGTGACTGCCTCTTGCCGCCTTCTCTACACTTGTTGCCAGGCCAACTGGCCTCGTCTGAAAATGTACTAATCTTTCAAATCAATGAATATAATGGAGGTGAAGATGAATGTATGTACAGGGTCGGTCATGGCGCACAGATGGAAGAAATTGAAGAGCACTTGAGACATCATTCTTTCACTCTCGAGATTAACTCGATTACTGTCTATCTTGTTAGAAAAGTCGTTAGAGTGAGAATGATTCAAATTATATCGAAAAATCCAGGATAGCACTAGACATCGCCCGTCAGGTCGTCCCAAGCGCCAAGAAACGCCAAGAAGAAGGAATTGCGTGAACACCAGTTCCTTGATTGGGATAAGGTCCTACAGTGCCATTAGTTAAGGTTAAGGTATGAGTTATGTTGTAGGAGCGATGGTGGTCGAGCGGTAGCAAATGCACTTTACAATCTGACGGCACCCGGTTCGAACCTAGGCCCTGCACCAATGACTTATTTTGTACCTAAGTAAATTATGTGCAGTTTTGATTCCATCGCTCAATAACGGCGAAAGAAAACGTAAGGAAACCGGTATGTCCAAGAATCTCAATAGTACAAAGACACGACATTCACAAACAAGCACTGGGTTTTAACATGGTGGGTTAGAGCCCATCTTTGAGAGAGCTTAAGAGAAGGTATGTGCTCCAGTTGTGGGAATATGATAGGTTGCCTTTAAGGATATTGTGTGAAGGCTAATATCTACTTTGGGTTTATCGTGTTGCCCTAGTGCGCAATAAATTATTACTCAGGGGCTATCTGATGACTCAGCTAAAAAGGAATAAAACTTGGTTTAGCCATTTTGACGAAATCTGGCAGAGATTGCCGGAAATGGTGGAATATCGTGATAGGTATATTGGAAAAATGGGAGAGATCTTTGCTGCTTTGAGTCAGTGTAAAAAATTTGCAAAAATAGAGCAACCTATCTAATATCGTTATTTCTTAAAGTAAGGTAAAGTTAAATACCATCGTAACTCCATACTGGTCCATAATGGTCATTTTCATTATCGTTATTTGAGTTTGATACTGGTGACATTTCTGGAATCGAGGAAACACTTCTTAAAATATTATCCACTGATGAAGATTTAACAGAAGTTTTTCAGAAAGGATTTGGAGCTGCTACCAATTTGTGTATGGATATAAACAAAAGGGTTTGTGATTCTTTTGATTAAACCCACTAATTGTATTTAATAGACACCAGATACAGTACAGATGAATGACTTTTAAGGTAGGCTTCCACTTATTGGAACCGTACGCATTGGATGGATAGGATCGCACTGAATTCAAACTAATTTATAGCTTAGTAGTTTAGTATAGGTGATTGTTGGTATTGGTATAATTTCAGTAGAATCCCATCCCATCGTGCCTTTAGTCAGTGAACTTATTCTTGCTCATCATCATCATTGTCAGCCAGAAGACGTCCACTGCTGAACATAGGCCTCCCCCTTTAACCTTCACACTGATCGACATCCTGCCATCTGCATCCACTGGATGCCCTCACAATGTCGTCGGTCCATTTAGTGGGAGGCCTACCTACGCTATTGCTCACTCACGTAGAATTTCCCCATGCTCCTCTGATTCTAACAAAGTAGGTATTCATGCACCCCTCAACTAAAAGTCGAAAAGTATAAAGAATATAATTAAAAAAAAAACATCGGTCATTGGACTGCACGTCAGAAGTGAAAACTTAAGTAGTAACTCACCTATTCTACAAGAGATGGCACTGTTTTAAAATACATGGTACAGCATGACGATGACGCGAGTTCTGTGATTTTTGTTAACTCAAAAAGTGCTCAACGCGCCTAAAGAAGTTTTCAATTCACAAAAACTTTCAGAAGAAAATCGACTTCTGGGTGTTTATTAACAAATTGACACTTCATGAAGAAGAATGAAGACAGTAACAAAGGTTTCCATACCCCAAACCAGCACCACGAGCAGGATCAGCCGAGCCATATTCGACCACCACACTCTCTCATCTCCGAACCAAGACTACCGGAACAGAATTACTCCCGAATTCCAATATATCTGGCGTTAAACATAATATACCGTGTTTAGTAAACATTGCATTGTCACCTGATGATGGTGTCATTCATTGTGACGAGATATTAATTACTTCACGTCGAAATTTTGGGAGGATGTCTGATGATTTAATTGTAAATGCCTTTTGTGTGGTAATTCATGTTGTTCAAATATGGGTTTGTTTTGATTAATGCTGTTAAATCATAAGCAACGCGATGCATTATCAATGCATCGCGCGCAAAAATAATAATAATTATATACTCATCTGAAATTAAAAATGAGTTTCAGATATAACGAATTTTTGTTTTAGGTTAAATTAACATCATTGACAAATTTCTGTTGACTAAAACATAAATAATTGATCCCTAATTCCTTATTTCACTTAATACGACATTAAATCGGAAATACACTAGAGATTCGCCAAAGAAACAGTTTTATATTAGTTAGTAGAAACAGTAGAAAGAAACATAACAGCTGATCCATGATTAGTCGAAGATTTGTAATACGGTCAAGTTCAAATCCTAGTACCGTAACAAACTCGGACTTTTTAGTCCTGTTATAAATCAGGACCAAAATAGTTTTTTGTAATAATACGGTTAGAGTTATTCGGGAATTCGTGTTTTTGTATGTAGCTGGTTTTACAATAATTTTGTGACCCATATTTGTTAGCCTGGTTTGGCCTCTTCTCTAACAGATTGAATCAGTGCCCACGACGTGCTATATCAGGATCGGCAACTAGATAATAGCTTCTATGTAGGTGATGTCGTCTGTCCACTCCACTCGTCTCTAATACTAATACGTACATAACAATCTGTGCTGGAATCTGCACTGTATTCATGAATTTCATTCATGGTGACATAATCTAGGAACTACTTGCGACACGTCGGCTATCTTTCTATACCTGCAAAGTACGTCATTATCTGTCAAACACAATAAACATCCCTACTGTGGGGTAAGTACGAGAATTTGCGAAAAAGGTATCGATACGTAAACGATAGCAAATGTATGAAAAATTCAGTTTCCTTTTACGTCCGATAGAGGCGCTGTTCAATTTTTTATACATTTTGCTATCGTTTACGGAACGAATACCTTTTCGCAAGTGCTCGTACTAGGGCCACAGTACATCGTTGTCGATGTCTAAAAGCCGCAACAGACGAACTGACCACGTACCACGCACCGCCGTCTGACCAACAGGAGGGAAAGAGAAAATTTTCTCTTTTGTAATTTTCCCTCCTGTTGGTCAGACGGCGGTCCGTGGTAAGTACGTGGAATGTACGTCTGTTACGGCTATAATAAAACTTGAAAATATTTCAACACATTAATTTTTTATTTATTTATTTTAAGTTTTAGTTTTTAGTTAGTATTTTAAGTTTTCTTTAATTTTCTGTTTTTTAAGTTGTGCATAATAAATTATTATATTTCAACACTTGACACTAGCAAATGCACAAGATGTAGAACGCCAATTTTTTTTAAGGAGGTGAGTATAAACACCGTCCTTTTGAATTTACGTGCCGGACACAAACAAGGAAACGAGGTCAAGTGACGTGACCTTGTTTCCCATCCCTATAATAGAAAATCCCTTACAAGTGCTTTTCATGAAAGTTGTGCCCAGACGCGGCGCTGTCATCGAAAATCAATCACTAGCAGATTCATTTCTCGAGCAGCACTTTTTACACGACTCTAATGGCAAATTAATAAAAATGTTACTATAGTCCAAACACAGTAACATGGGACAATTGCAACATGGAAATTTAGTAGGTACCGCTGTTTGCCGTGGGACTTCTTTCATGAAAAGCACTCCGTACGCGATCAATGTACCTATTTTTAACCGACTTCCAAAATAGTGGAAGTTCTCAATTCGACTGTTTAAAAAAAATTGTTACCTCAGATCTTTCGACTGGGTCTGGGACTTTCGAGCCGATTTTGATAATTCTTTTTTTATTTGAAAGCTGGGGCCTTACCCCTAGCTCGAAAAGTTGACCCACATAGGTGTTATTTGTCTAAACGGTACCATCAAATACGAAAAGCTGTAGTTCTTTGATAGCCGCCAAGTTTTGCTATTTTCACGCACACACGCATAGTAAAACGAATTTTCGTTCATTCAAGTTAGACGCTTTTAAACGATGCAGCTTAAATGAGTTGGTTAATTTTAGGTACTTATCAGGTACCTACTAAAAGTTGGCTCGCAAAAGTGAAGCTAGGGATAAGGCCCCTGGGTCTTCCCAGGTGGTTCTATTTTAATTTGGTCCAGTTCTGACATTTTTATAAGTCAGTTTTTTGTATTGATAATTATAAAACCTACATATTATGGAATGAGCTCTCCACTGCGGCATTTCCGAGTAACTAAAACATGTGGTTCTTCAAAATGGTTGGTAAGAAACGTTTCTTCGAGCCCCTGTTATTAGTTGACGGTGATCGCTTACCATAAGGCGGTCCGTTATTTTGCTTGCTACCTAAAAAACCAACAGAGTTCTGCCAATTACTACCCACAGATACAATGTTGATGTTCTTTGGATAAATCATACTAATCACACTAATATTATAAAAGTGAAAGTTTGTGTGCGAGAGTGTATATTTGTTTTTCCTTCACGCTGAAACAGCTGGACAGATTTAGATGAAAAGCGATAAGGCCGCCAGTTATGGCACTACCTCGTACGCAAGTGTTTTCTATCTGTTTGTAAGTTTTATTTCTAGTGTAGGTACACAATAAAGAGTTTCTATGTATCTATAAATAAATAAATTAATATCTGGGACATTTTTTGCACACACGGTCACCTGACTCCAAACTAAGCAAAGCTTGTAATATGGCTGCCAGAGACTGATATACGTACATATATATTTTTAAATACATACTTAAATAGATATTAACACCCAGACATAGAACAAACACAAATGTTTGTCCTAGATGGGAATCAAACCCACGCCCCCAAGCACAGAAGTTAGGTTCACAACCAACTGAGCCACCGGGGCAGTCAAAATCTATCTAACACTTCTACATTTATCTTGAATAAGAGGTGACTTTGCGGAATCTCCGTATGTAATACGGTCCTTTCTAAATTCCATCTACATCGCTGAAACACAACGGAGTTCAGAAGAAAATTAACGAACAAATAACACGCACAGATGTAACAAACTTTCTCATATCATTGCATGATTTCATCGAAACATATCGAATGAAGCTCAAGTTTTTCAGCTTAGCAACATGGTTTCATATATAACTAATCAAGTAATCCGCGGCTAGACATGCTTCTATTTAATTAGTTTATTATGTCACCAGAAAGTTATTGCTCAGTTTATCAATAAATGACGATGATTTTCGACTGATTGCATGTAGAATGATGCAGCAATTTAATTTCCGGTACCTATCACCGCAACAAATCGGAGTAAAAACATAATTAGTGGCTTTGTATGTACATACATGTAGGACTAGCGCCTACGACTTAAGCGTACGCGCAGATTTTCATATAAACTTCCAACCCTTTTTTCCTCCCTTAATCCGGTCCTTCCGCAAAATAACATAGCCTATACCTCGATCTGGACATAAGCATATTCGTGAAAACCGCATTTAAATCCGTCCAGTGATTTAGGAGATGTGCGCGGACAAACAAACAGACAAAAATCCAAAAACTGTCTTATCGTTTTCAGCTGCTAATTTAAAGACGCTCTGTGTATTTTTTTTATATTTGGTAATTACAGTTTTTTTTCTCTACGTTTTTATTATATGTACTAGCTTTTTTGCCCGCGACTTCGTACGCGTAGATTTTCATATAAACCTTCAATTCTTTTTTCTTCCCTTAATCCGGCCTTGCGCAAAATAACATAGCATATACTTCAATCTGGTCATAGCTAAGCATATTCGTGAAAACCGCATTTAAATCCGTCCGCATTTTTCTTCCAGGGGTGTAGGAGATGTGCGTGAACAAACAAACAAAAATTCTAAAAACTGTTCTTTACATGTTCAGCTGCTTATTTTAAGTCGCCCTGTGTGAAGTATTGATAGAATCATAAAAGTAATAAATAACACCGTCAACAGTTTTCAAATCAAAAAGATAATGTGACCACAGTGCAGAGCATGTTTTGAAATTTTCTTTTTGTCTAAACCATTAAAAGTATATTTCCGGCCAGTTTCGCTGGCCACGGAACCCTGACATAATGCTTGTCTTAACACGCTCTTGGCTAGTTATTTCTTATTTCGCGTGCATTTGTATGTATACCTTGATTAAAAAGCCATGAAATGGAACTACTCTATTTATCTGTTAAAATATCACAGTAAAATAAAATTATTTCTATATTCTTATTCTTATTGCAAATATACACTGTATTCTTCTAAAAGCTAAGTTTATATACCCTGCACAAAGGGTGCAGCAATGAATTATGTAGTGGCTGTTCACAAAACCAGACCACAGACATAAACATATAAATTTAAGTATAGTTAAATCTATTACATAGATATTATATATACTATTCAAACTTAACCTAGGGTGAAGTAATTTTACAAAACAAAAAAAACATACTTAGTGTGATAGGTTACTTAATTATATATGAGATGATACAAAACTTATGACGCTACTTTCTTAACTATTTATATATCGATATTTATTTTCTAATTATAATTTTCTAAAATGTATCGTCGAAAAAATCTTTTATCTCGTAATAACATTTTTGGGTTAGAAACTTACGAAGTTGGTTCTGCAAAAATGTTATTATTTATTTCTTTCTTTATTGCGTCCGGAATTTTGTTGTATAGGTTTATTTTCATGTACAAAGGGCCTTTTTTGAATACTTCTATTCGCGGGACTGTATTAAAATAGGATGCGGTATATTTTGTGTTTTAAATGCTAACATAGAATAAAACCATGAGAATGTAATATGGAGCTTGGAGCTTCCCGGTGTGGTACTGGATGTAGATGCGACCTGGGCTATAGGGACAACGTCATGTATGCGGTCGGCTAGGTCTGCCAGCACATCGAGTGATGACGTCATCTGCTGCGAAGCAATGATGGTCTGCGTGCTGTTCGGTAGGCGGCTGGTCCAAATCATGCTTAAAAAGTCTTCTGGAACTCCGGGGCCTGCTAGGTGTCGTAGATGACGTCAGAATTGAGAAGGCTTACGATCACCTAGCTCCTCGTGTGTTAAAAGTTGCTGTACCTTTTTTCTCTTGATGCGGACAAACGTTTAATTAGCTCCAGCTTGAGTTTTTCGTACTTCTCGCTCACAGGCGGATTGACGATGATGTCTTCGACTTCAGCTGCGTATTGCGGGTCAAGTTGTCCAATGACATAGTAGAACTTGGTGCTATCTGCAGTGATGTTGGAAATCGCGCATTGGCCTTCGATCTGGGCGAACCAAATCGCCGGCTTCTCGGGCCAAAACGGTGGAATTCGCACGCCAACTCGGAATACATTGTCATCATCTTTATTCTTCGTGTCAGCCGCAGTGCTATCAGTACGATCTAGCGGCATTCTGACCTTTGTCTGTGGTGTACGGTCCATTCAGTGGTCACCAATTATAGTGGATTTGTACTATTTATATAGAAGGAGAGGGTTAAGCTACCGACAATGGAAGAAAATAGCTGAGTCCGAAAGAAATTATAAATTTAATGCAAAGAAAAATCTTAGACAAATCGTAGAAAAAGCGAATGACAATTCCATTTGAAAATCGGTGTTCTTTTTTCTTTTTTTTTCTTTTCGCGCCCCAGCGCCACACGTCGTGGAAAATTGGAATGAAATTCACGAAGGTTGGCGCAAGGAGTATGAGTACGCCACACTCCTACTCCATGCACTGGAATGAATCACCAAAGAGGTTGTAAGGCCTATAACATGCTTGATCTACACGTTCATTCATCTAAGAAGGTTAAGGAACCTTCTTTAAATTTAAACTGATTAACCGAATGACAGTTGACAGTTTCAAAATTTTAATGGCTATGTCAATAACATTCTCTTTACTTTGGATCTCTTTGCTTGAGGCTATGTGACGATCCTCATATTACGTTTCGGGTAACGAAGAAATAAATCATTGATTTTTATTTTCGTTTATGTAAAAATAAAGAATTAAAATAAATGATATAAGATAGCCTATGTTTTAATCTGGTAATTTCTAAGCATATTCGTGAAAACCGCATTTAAATCCGTCCAGTGGTTTAGGAGATGTGCGCGGACAAACAAACAAACAAACAAACAAACAAACAAACAAACAAACAGACAAAAATTCTAAAAACTGTCCTATCGTGTTCAGCTGCTTATTTTAAGACGACCTGTGTGATTTTTTTTTTGTTATCTCGCAATTACAGATTTTTTTATCTCTACGTTTTTATTATATGTATAGATATAGATATAGATAGATAGATATATAGATAGAGAACACTGCAACTAACAACAGCTTGGTTAGGTAGGTATCAGTCCGTACCGGAAACCTCTCAATCTGTCCGAATCTCTAACAAGCCAATTTGAGCAGTTCTCCGTGTCGCTGACTCTAGGATGTTGGGCTCTATTTATAACATGAGAACTGGCACTACTCGTAGGTAGCAGCCATAGTTCCCTATAGCGTTTATTTGGAATTGACCATTAAAAACCCACTCATACATCATCAGCCAATTAACGTCCACTGTTGGACAAGGCCTCCCTCATAGAGAGGGGTGTTGCCATAATCCCCACGCTTGGCAGGCGGCTTGATGATCGCAGTACGTTCACCGTGTACTATTAAGACGCTGCTGCCCAGCCTCCGGTGGTTCTGGTCACAGTTTTAGGACATACCCGGGTCCCACACACCAAACACACTCATTCGTTATTAATTGAAAAAAAGCAGAGCCACATTATTTTGTTGCCACCCAGATAAATTCAGTTTATTTTAAAAGATGAGGCGTAGACGCGGGGTACCTCTTTCGAAGTGGACGATATTTTATTTTAAAAACCAAGTGAATGAATTTTTTTCCATTAATTAACAATAATTTAATTAAAAATACTAGCGGCTACATTTTGATTGTCAACCCTGGTTGATATATATTCTCCTAATCATAAATATGCTTAAAAATTTGGTTTTAAGCAAAAACTCGATGACCGCACTAATTCTGCAGCCGGATCTTAGACTAATATATGAATTACAGCAACCACTTTGTTTGTCAGGTTGTCTTTCAACATAGTTCCCCTAGTTCTTTCCACACTTTTTTGTCGCGAGTTAATCTTCTACATCCCATTGGCAAATCATCTTCCCATCTCTTTATCTGGCGTCCTCTTTGTCTTTTATCATTTCTAGGGCACCATTTTATAATGTCTTTCGTCAATAATCAGTAATCAATACCTAATCACCTGCACTCGCACTAATCAAGGTGCAAACGGGACAATAACCGCACGCACTCAGAAACCTTATAGTACGAGATCCGACCGCGTGATTTATACGTTCATATGTTTGATTAATAAAATATAATTTTTATCGATATTTATAACTAAACCAATGCAGATCCGCAAAGGTGGCCATCCAAATTTGGCCGCAATTAATTTTAATTAAAATGTAATTAATTATTTATTTTTGAACAATTACGTTCACTTGTAATTGTTAAAAAATATATTTCATTAGAAAGAAATATACCTGAGATACCGAGAAAGTTCAAGGTGCCATCCCTCACTTGGCCGCAACCTAATGTCAGCCAGGTGTAAACAGGTATAATTTCGTTAAATATATACGTTCATAATGTATTATCATGTTATACATACCAAATTGAAGATTAATTCTTTCCCTACATTATGAGATATAGGTGCCTATGCAAAAATGCCCGCAAATAGTGACTGCCAACGATTAAAGATAAATAAAAGCGAGAGAAACTTAAGATAAACACCCCATGTCGAATAAAGATAGAGCATCCCAGCTGCTTGTCGTTTTTATGCTACTGCGCATGCGTCCATAGATAAGGTGCTCAACTAGTAGCTCGCGTATTTGCTTGGAGTTTAAAATACTCCAAAAATTGAGCAGTAAAAATAATATGTCATAATAATTAATCTACCAAACTAGTGTTTTCAATATTTTTTTAATTATATTCAACTAAAACAATATTTTTTAACTGTGAAACGTCATTTTAAATATAAAATTTATCAATAATATTTATATTTAGTAGCTATAAAACTATTCATTTGTCCTGTGTGATTAAAAATTGTACTTACATTTTGGGTTTTACAAAATTCTTCAAATTCTTCCTTGTATTTACTTTTTACAGTAATAACTTTTTTTAAACAATTCATGTGATAACCAAATTCATTTGTTGATTCCACATTAACTTTTAGGTTATGATACATAAAATTTTTGTGACGTCGAAACAATATCATTAAAAAACACTTTTTAAATGATACATCACTAAAGTTAAGCACTTCTTGCTTTTCATTACACAACAAAAAACACTTCTTCATTTTATTCTTACGTTTTAATAACGTTAAGAATGAAATATATCAATATTAATATTAACAAAGTTTTATAATTTTGGACTTGAAAAAAAACAACGTGGCGCATAAGACTGTCAAAAACATATGATTGCAATATTCAGTACGGTATTTAGTTGAGCACCTTGCCTATGGACGCATGCGCAGTAGCATAAAAACGACAAGCAGCTGGGATGCTCTATCTTTATTCGACATGGGGTGTTTATCTTAAGTTTCTCTCGCTTTTATTTATCTTTAATCGTTGGCAGTCACTATTTGCGGGCATTTTTGCATAGGCACCTATATCTCATCATGTAGGGAAAGAATTAATCTTCAATTTGGTATGTATAACATGATAATACATTATGAACGTATATATTTAACGAAATTATACCTGTTTACACCTGGCTGACATTAGGTTGCGGCCAAGTGAGGGATGGCACCTTGAACTTTCTCGGTATCTCAGGTATATTTCTTTCTAATGAAATATATTTTTTAACAATTACAAGTGAACGTAATTGTTCAAAAATAAATAATTAATTACATTTTATTTAAAATTAATTGCGGCCAAATTTGGATGGCCACCTTTGCGGATCTGCATTGGTTTAGTTATAAATATCGATAAAAATTATATTTTATTAATCAAACATATGAACGTATAAATCACGCGGTCGGATCTTAGACTATTACATTTGTTCGCGATAAAGTGTCCCTCGCAAAAGTAAAGTTGGGGTCACACAAGTTCTCCATCTATGTCTATAAAATAATCAAGTCGATCCGTTCCTCTGTTGCTGCGTGAAAAAGAAACAAGCTTCCGGATTTTACTATGCAGTGCCAAGCATTTATATACAAACATATTTCAGACTTCCAATTATGTAAAAGAATGATACCTACCCAATCAACTATCTTTTGACGCTTCTTACTCCCAATACCTTAAATAATTGCCATTTTCTTTTAAACTGAAACATTTCCTTATCATTAAATGCATGTAAAAGAATGATACCTACCTAATCAACTATCTTTAGATGTTTGTTACTCCCATTAACTTAAATAATTGCCGTTTTCTTTAACATTAAAATATTTTCTTATCATTAAAAAACATAAATTAAAACCTTGCATTTTTACCTAATTATTTACTGAACGGTAAAAATATTGCTCATAATCAGCGATCTATATGTACTACATTTGTTGGTCATAACAAATAAGTAGGTACATTCTTTTGTGATCGAATCGGAATTCCTTTTATTTTGTGTTTTTTTTATGATTATACCTACAATACAAACCTACATAGATTGGACCTTCTTGTGGAGATTATGATTTTTCAACAGATTCCAGTAATGATTCTCAACTTGACTATACCTCTGCAAGCAATGTAAATATGGAAAGTTTCACCTATGATGGCAAATGACTGTTTCACATAAGGGGAAGACGCGTGACATCCAAACATTGTACCCATTAAATATGGGTCGGTTCAAACAAAATTTTGACAAATACTTCACGTGCTATCACAAACGCCAGTTCGATTGTGACTGAAGTCGATTAGACCCGTGGGCCTAATTTGTGCGGACCACGTCAAGGAGTTCGTCACGTATCTTCCCACTATTTCCTTACATCAATGCCTATGGCGGAAAATTTAATTTCCAACAGTATTTTGGTCCTTGTAGCTAGTCCGGTCACGTTGCGTTTGCGAAAATCTATGACATTTTCTTTGTGTTTCGTTGCTATCTGCAATCAGTCCCCGGACTTTTAGCAGGTTTGGTGTAGTGGGATGTGTTGTGCAGAATTGGTATCCCATTGGAAATCTCTCTTCTGTCGTCTTTGTTATATGTGGAGATTGTCATCTAAAGATGTTTCTTTTATTTAAATTCTTTTTAGGGGTATGCTGTCTGAACTAGTACTGCCAAGTCATTTAGATGGTTTTCAAGTCTTCCCTTATGTCTTTGAATGTTGCTTTATATCTTCTGCATCTGTTTTAATTTGTAGGATATTATAAATTTTGTGTTTTTAAGAAACCATGGTGTATGCGATATGTTCTTAATATGATGACATTTACAGTTTTCCTTTGATAGACACTGAGAGTACGCACACTAACTTTGCAATCACTACTAGTAAACCTTTCGAGTTAGGGTTCATTTGGTTTGTTTCAATGATTCCTATACATTACACTGTGTGACGAGAGCCTGATGATGGAGCCAGGAGGCGGATAGCGGAACTCTTCAATAGGCACTAGTAAATCTCACGAATGTCCTTATATTATTTTATCGAGTAACATAAAGTTGTTTAAGTATTAGTTTCTCAAACAATAAGTAGTTTTATTATTTAACAGGTTTTATATCTGTTAACCTCCCAAGTGCCTTAAGTTCTAATCTGAATTTAAGCATCACAGGCCCGACGAGCCATAAGTTCTAATCTGTCGCCCCACGGGTTAAATAACTATAGAATTTATTTATCCAAATCTGACCATAAGTTACGATAGCTCCACGTTGGTGTAATGTAAAAACACTTAGGAACAAGACACGTCAACAATAAGGCGATTGTAGTTGCACTAATTTTAGTGCGAAATTATATAATAAATAAAAAATAAAAATTCAAAAAAATTGCATTACAATACAGTTTTACTTAGTTTTTATATATTTCATTGATATCATAATCTGCATCACACGTGCATAAGATCCCGTAAAACTAGTGGCTCTGTAATTCATACCTAGACAGGGTTTCACCTTACTTCTTAATAAGTATTTTATATTTGCAGGTTGTTTTTTCTTTTTCTTTTTTTCGTTGATATAGGAAGAGGATATACGAGGTGTTTGAAGGGTTAAATGATGAACATGATATTAAGAATGATTTCATTTTATTTGTAACAAGCTACTTTAAATATAACCTAATAAGTAAATTTTTAGGTAGGTAGGTAACATAATTGTTTTATGCTCACTAATAAAATAATCGTTTTCAAAATTACTTAGAAACGTTAGTTAAGTTAATCTATGGTTAAAACTTGATGTTTAAATGTAATAAAAAAACAAGCATATTAACCAATATAGTAGATACTATATTGGTTAATATATACTTTTTACAGTTCTGTGTCAACTTGACTAACGGAAGTTGTGAACTGTTTTTGCAAAAACGAGACATAGCAAATGTTATTTAGCAAACGCTTAATTGACGTTTCTAAGTAAGATCTTACGAAAACAACTGAAAATTTGACACGTTATTTCACAGCCGATGAAGTTATAGTTTTATTTAACCTACTTAACAATTGATACACTAATAAATATCTTTTATAATTTTTTATGAAGTTTGCACAACAAAGTTATTTAACATGTATTGTTTTGTTTTAAACAGTTCACCAACATGCATTGGACCAGCATAATAGATAGATAAATAGATAAACTCTTTATTGTTCACACCAGAAATTACGTAAACACGATAAAACAGCTAAAAAACTATAGCAACGATCGGTGGCCGTATCGGCAGGCCTGGCGCACTCCGCACTTTAGGTATGAAGCTACAAGTAGTCGACTGGTCGGACTTGCCGTGCCCGCTGCCGCGCGATTGACAGAGATAACGCGATAGACAGAGGAAACTTGTAGGTTAATATAGCAGTAAGTAGTTAGAGCTCGCATGTCCTGAATTGGAACTTATTGTGTAGTAGCAAGAGTCGCTATTTATTTAAATGCTTTTGCGGAGTGAACCTTCTGTACTAGTACTTTATGTATTATGTGGTATCGGTAAGATCGATATCTTCCATGATCAACCTTAGGATTGGGCCCATCCTCTCTCTCTGAGAGAAGGCTTGTGTCCCAGCAGTGGGATCCCCATAGACTGATAAGAATGACGATTTAAATAAAATGTCAGATTACTTCTAATCTATAATTATTGACTTTTAGACAGAAAGTTCAACATACGACATACATGACGTCACAAAACATGTGCAACAGAAACGTGTGCGATTAAATCTTAATCAATGATTATTTTTATGTACATTTATCGGCCGATAATAATTTTATTGCGTCAATTATGACTAGACGACGCGATAACGCATCTTATCCCATTGGAGAGCTTAATTTATTTTAGATTGCTTATCTTATATGTAATGCAAATTGTCTGGCGGTAGATTAAATTAGTATATAATCCAAATTTATGAAATCCGGGTAATTAACTTGGCATGACACTTGATTTTTCCAGCTCAAATTATAATCAGGTTAATTATTATCTTCAGGTGCACAACTTTACGTAACGTACTTTTGTGTAGTAAAGCTGTCAAAATTTGTTCTTACAAAAATGTGAAAAGGGCCTTTTATAAAGTGATAACTGAAAAAAGTAAGATCACTGCATTCGTATTTAGTGCTAATAACTATTCCTAATGAATAGTTATTCCTAACTAACGAAAAACCAGTTTCACAACGTCTGAATAAAATTAAAATGCAGTAGGTACAGGCAAGTGTAAAGGCGGCACAGTAAAGTTATTAAAGTTATCAGATGAATGTCCTTGCTATATTTAAATGGCGGTCAAATAACTGACAGTTAAATTTATTCAGACTTTGAAAAAAAAGCTAACTTAATAAGTTAATATTTACAAACTTAGGTACGATTTATTCAATGTACGAATAGGAATGTAACTAACACACAATATTAATATTTTAGAAATACTAAAACACAAATAAAAGCTAATTATAGTAGGAATAATTATACAAATTCATGTTTTTTTTAATAATAACATACATTTACAAACACATCTACATTTAACATTTACATTTATACTTATACGCACATTTATTTTTGAGCAGTTTAAATTTCTTCTACTTCACATCTCTTTTATAAATACCAAGGTAAAAGGGTGTAGCCAGGATTTTCTAGATTCAGGCGCATTTGGGGCAAATGCAATGTCATTAAAAATATTTACTCTTAGGTTGGGAAGGTCTTTGAACGAGCGCTTACCATCACTCCTAATCACCTGGCGATGCCCTTGCCTAGGTAAGTATACTACCTACATAAATAATTCCTATAAGAGAAATTTTATAGATTAGGCAATATATTGGAAGTCAAGAATAGCCTAGGAAAGCCACGTTGGTAAAAAGAAGGTTATGTTGGCGGCAAGATCGTTATAAAACCAATGAGTTTAGATTTCTTCATTGTATAAAATCTAATCGTTTTATAACCTCCTTGGTTGGCAGATACCCAGATAGACTGTCACCACTGGTGTGTATATACTCTGTTATATACATAGACAGATATAATAAAAACAAGTAATCACCGTGACTTTCAAGTGTATACAAAAGTACCTAAATCTTTCTTTCGGCTGTTCCTGTACTATCATACACATTAACACAATTCAACAATTCCGCAGAATACTGGCAAACTTTAAAGCCTACATCTTCTCTTTGCTGAAGAATTATTGCCGTAGCCTATTATCATTTCATTCCTTTGAAGCACAAATGAATCAACATTTTGATAGTCCACATTTTCTTCTTTTTGCCGATTCACTGGCATAATATATTATGTTCTAAAAATGTTCTTTTAAAGAACTTAAGTCCTAATTAATCTTATCACATTGCGCGTCTTTCCTTCCGAAGAACCTTCTCTTTATGTTCCCTAGGACACAGATCCCTTTAGCTATCCCCTTGCCGACAGTAGCAGAGAGGCAGCCGAAGAGACCAGCAAAGGTACCGAGAACTGACGGCAGTGCGATAGAAGAACAAGAAGCTGCTGAACGGTACACCACGCGGTTCACCGGCTGGAGGCTGCGGTAGTTGTCTATGCCACCTATGTTGACTTTGCTGAATTGTTTGTACTGGGGGATGGAGAACAGAACATGAAAATTTATAAATAGTAATATTTCGAAGTAGTAATACTGTAAAGGCTGGTGTAATACCAAGACCATTTCAAGTTTTTTAAATGATTCACATTAAAAGCACGCTAAGCATTTGACCACAAACCATTTGATGTGAAGTGACGGTGTGGTCAAAGATAATAAACTTGCTTGCGGTGGAAACTGGCTCACAAGTAAAGCTGCTTGAACACGCTTTTAGATGCTTGGCAATAGATTTTGAGTATAGTAGAGTGGGTAAAATAATTCAACATAACCTGGCTGCACCCCAATGCAGCGGGGTATCTTTGGATGTATTAACCTCGAAAACAAAGAGACATCATCTATATGCAGCTTCTTTATCCAACTACCAGACCTAAAGGCCTTGTGATATCAATATGATTGCAAGATTAAAATAAAATGTCATCATTTCATCGATGGGTGCACTGAAGTGAGAATTTTTTTCGTTTAGATTAGAAGGGATGTCAAGGCATTTTTGTAAGAATTCCGTTGTAGCCAGTTGAACACATGCAAACGATACGTCAAAATATAACTACGTAGGAAGGACTGCAGTAATTCGTCAAGATTAGTATTATTTCAAAAGGTTATGAACGCCATTTTAATAAAGTTTAAAATTGACCTTCTCGAGGTGCAATACGGTTCAGTTCCCCTTGAATTTTGTGCAATTATTTTGGTAAATGTTGCTAGTGCAAAAAAACTGCACGATTATTGTGCGGTTTATAATACTAGTAGAGAAATATAGACCGTATCGTAAATTAACGTACCTCATTATTAAAACAGTTCTACCTTAAACTGCACGAAAAGTGGTTGGTAAAAAATTTGAGTTAAAGAGTTTTTCAACAATTTTGTTTATTTTAATTAACAAAAGTTGTGTATTAACGCATGTGATTGTGTTATACTAGTGAATTATTATCCTTTAAATACTATTAAGGTAAGTTCGTAGGTTTGCATGAGTGTGGGCAAACAATAGGAAGTAAAAAAAAATATTTTCGGTTTTGCCCCAAAACTCCGCACAAACTTAGTTTGACAACTAGATAAGTTTTCATGGCCTTAATAGGTCATGCTTTGACCATGATATCGATTTAGGCTATGTTTAGAGCTCGTTTTATGTGACTTTAAATAGGTAGAAAAATAAATATTATTTGATAAGGTTAAATGCAATATCCATGCGAAGCCATTGAAAATAAAATGATATTATAAAATTTAGAATGTGGTATCACAGCTAGTGATGGGACAGTTTTGTGTGCAGTTTTGATTTTATCGATAACCTGTTATTGTATACCTTATAAAATATTTTATGGTAAAACTTGCCCTAGTCGTTTAAAAAAAATTACAAACTCTTATTTAACTTGCATCGTTGGTATGTCTGTCAGCTTCCCGATTCAAAATTTGTAATCCATTTTTCTAAGCACGTTTCAGTTGCACTAAGTAAATTTGATGTTTGTAAAATAATATGGTGGTACTTAACTGGCCTGATGATGGAGCCAGAAAAGTAGGCCATAGTAACCTCTCTACTACATACTTTTACTTATTACTCCGTCGTGTTTGGACTCGTTGAATTCATTTTGATAAGGACTATTAGACCAAAAAGACAAAAACAATATTTCACATCACATCATCAGCCAATTAACGTCCACTGTTGGACAAGGCCTCCCTCATAGAGAGGGGTGTTGCCATAATCCCCACGCTTGGCAGGCGGCTTGGGGTCGCAGTACGTTCACCGTGTACTATTAGGACGCTGCTGCCCATCCTCCGGTGGTTCTGGTCGCAGTTTTAGGACATACCCGGGTCCAAAACAATATTTATTGTCTGTCTAATAATTCATAGATTTACTGACGACTTGCAGCGCCCCGTGGTTTCACCCGCTATCCTATAGGAACTGCTATTTTTTCAGGGTAAAAACTATGAGTCAATCCAGAATACAACCTACCTCCATACCAAATTTTATTTCAATCCATTCACTTATTACAGAATTCAGTGAAAACAAACATATTAATACGCAGACTTTCTTATTTATAATAATAGTGTGATAATGTTGTTGTCTACATCTACATAATAAGACAAATGAATAATAACACAATAAAGTTTAATCTTCAAAAAATACTCCTAAAGTAGGTATTGTAGGAAATGTTGTAAGAAAAATAAAAAAATATCGATATCGATAAAATTATGGTAACCACTATTATTGTCAACGGTTTGTCAAAGGCTTATAATTAAAACACGGTGAAATCACAAAATTATCAACAATTTAGACTTTACCGGAGATAGGAAATTCCTCCTTTTTTTTTAAATTAAAATCCATTCTAGCTCTACCACACGTAATTACAGCGCAAGACGGCATTGTGGATAAACCCGATGGAGCAGCATACGAATTCGAATTCAGTTAGCAACTGCGATGCGGAGTTTGACGCGTTGACGTGCATACTAATGTTCACTCGTATGCCTCGTAACAAATGTTCCATCTCTCTTTCGTTCTATACCCTTCTCTTTTCTGTGGATGGGTGACACACGCTAACTGACAAGCAAGGCGTTTGAACACACTAGAAACTTTGAAACTAGCTTTTAAGTGAAGTTGTCGGGAGGCGCCTGGCGGCAAACTTTCTTCTCTGTTCCTATTTGTCTAAAAGAAATTCGCTTAGAGTCTGTGCGGAAAGAGAACCGTCATAAAATTTGAGGGCGCAACTGTGTTTTTTTAACGTATTTGCTATGGTGACAACACTGTTACGTCATTATAGCGCGACTATGATTCTTGATATTTCTACACTTTGTCAAATAAATTGATACAAAATTCTGTCTAAATAATACAACCTATTAATATAATAATCAAAATCATATTGTTTTGTAGTTCCATTTTTCGCCACGACGGTTCTCTTTCCGCACAGACTCTATCCATGTAGTGCAACTGACCTGGGTATCATCTATGTTCAGCAACTTGTCCATCACGATCCATGTGACGACCTCCTGGCACATCGGCGTAGTCAGGGAACCGTGGTACGTGTAGTACGACTGGGGGAATGGACTGAGGAGACGTCTGCAGGAATAAACATGGTATTAGTAAAGATTTGTGAAAATATGAGCTGCTACTCTCGCTGCTTGTTACCCTGAAGTTTCACTAACTTCGGGTAGACCACATCTGATGCAAGTCATGAATGGATGAAAAACTAGACAAAGGCAGAAAATCGCGTGTCATAGAAGAGATTGGGAGTGTATTAGGTCCATTAATGGATGCAGAAGGGCAGAAGAAAAGTAAGGGCAGGGTCAGATGGGATAACAGAAACTGGCGGCGGATTTTTTTTAAATAATATAGCAATTAAACTATAGGATACTAGCCGTCCACCCCGGCTTCGCACGAGTGTAAGCTCGGCCTTCGGCCTCGCTACAAAATATAATATAGCCTATGTCACCCGGGGATAGTGTAGCTTCCCAACAGTGAAAGAATTTTTCAAATCGGTTCAGTAGTTTCGAAGCCTATTCATTACAAACATACAAAAATAGGTACAAATCTTTCCTCTTTATAATATTAGTGTAGATAACACCATGGTCTCCCAAGACGATAAACAGGTAATAAAGAAAGCTTGAACCGAGTCAATGACCTAGTGTTAAATTATATAGTTTATTGACTACGGCTTCCAGTTCCTCTTTCCCCGGCGCGGCGTTACCCTAAACAATGCATTTATCCGTTTACAATGGTAGGTGGAAAATATGTTATTATACCTTGAAGCCGATGTCGATGTCGTGCCGATGTCGATGCCGATGCCGTGGCGATGTCGTTCAGTGAGGCAGATCAAGTATAATTTTGTCTCTACCCACGCTTTCACAGTATTTCTGACTATTAATGATATATCAATCTTTTCCCGTTCCGTATTTAGTTGATCGTCCAAGGTTAACTTTCTTTTCCTTGGTTCTTTGCAAGGTTCGAGTTTAACCTTGTAAAGGTTTTGGATTTCGAGTATATTTATTACTAAGTTTACTAGAACTATTACTAGGTTACCAAAGAAATTATTTGATGTTATTATATTATAAAAGCTTGTGATGTTGACATTTGCCTAGAAATTTACCAACTAAGTATGAAGTAACGTAAAAGCTGACGGCTCTAAGAACATGCAATATGTCTATAGAGTGAATAAATTTTTGAATTTGAATTTAGAATGTATAAAAATAAATCTCCACCTGTGCTAAGCCGGGACGTGCGGCTAGTTTAATTATAATGTGAGATAAATGTCACTGTGGAAATTATTTTTTGTCTCTATAAATGAATTTAATTGTATTTTTTTTTATTACATGGCATAATCTCCACAAAGACAGGAAGTTTTATATGCGTGAATGATAATCAAGGTGCTGCCGAATTAGGCGATTAGTAGGGCTTCCGGTCAAGGCTTGGGGTTTGTCAATAAGTAGAAAGATTCCCGGTCACCATCAAGCTGATTTAAAGAATGTTACCAGTGCGAATGTCGTAAATTAATAAAACCATAAAATCGGAATAGTTAACTTTGTGAAAATAAAATATAAAACAAGAAATTTTAAACACATGAAACCAAGAAGCCATCACATTATCAGTAAAACCGGCCCAAACTCAGAAATACATTTTTTTAATGAAATTTACATAATTATTATGCGTGTAAATTAGGCCCTGGAACACATTATTAATACTTTTTATTTTGAGAATCATCATCATCATCATCAGCCAGAAGACGTCCACTACTGAACATAGGCCTCTCCCTTTATCCTCCTATTTTCAGAATAGTCCTGGGAGAATTCATACAGATAGATAATCACATGTCTAAATGCGGGGTGCTACTATTATACGACTCACAACGTGAAGTCAAATTTTTTTGGATGCTACTCGTAGTAATAGTACTTTGTTATCCTAGGGGTGAAAGTAAGGGGTGAGGGCGCTAATTGTTCGTGGGACTAAATAAGTTTTTAACCCGTGATAAACGCTGTGCTTTTCATTACGAATACAAGGAAACTAAAAATAAAAACATGAACTGACACTGGCAAGTGCACGAGAAGTGCAGGACCATAATACTCTGAGGAGAAAAAAAATTTGGAACATGGTTCAATATAAAATATTGTGAAAATCGAACTAGTTTTTTTTATTTGAGTGTCTGTCAGGTATCAACTGTCACTGTTAGTTGAAAGTGATTCTCCCTAGGGCTGAAATATGTAATTTCAAGCCGCTCCTCAGGCAACTTCAGACCTACTTTCCGAGTATGAGTAATGAAAAATAATAACCAGAATTTCGAGCGCTGCTGTAATTTTAAAGCTGGTTTTTAGCGACATTCATAGCTTTATTCAAAAGTTTTGACCCACGGGAAATTAGTTCTGCAAAAGTTAAATAAGAACTCGCTTATCGTTTAAATTATTCATAGCTTTGTCTAATTCTCTACTGCAAAATATACTTTAAATTATTCTAAAATAGGGTAGCCGGTGTTGATTTATCAAAATTATGAAATTTCTCACGATTGTGCCCCGGAAAAACTCAAAATGTTTTAGTTTTTAGCCTATTAATTTCCCATTATTGATTGGATTAACGGAATGCCCCCGTTAATCCAAAATAAATAAAAAATCGCAAAAAATGCAATAAACATATTTTTCTTTATATTTTAATTTAACAGTATGCCTTTATAGACTATCGGACAGGGGCCTTACTGCTACTCGTACCTGTTTAAAGCGATTCTATTTAGGTGATGCGAAAAGTTGCGCAGCCGCAAATCGTAACGTTCGCGTGATTTGCCGCACTGCGCTGTTTCGAGCTCGTGTTAAGAGGTAGCCATAAAGCCCGTTTGCTATGTTAAAATTGAAGTGTCACCATCAATATCATCATCAGCCAGAAGACGTCCACTGTTGAACATAGGCCTCCCCCTTTAACCTCCACACTGAACGACATCCTGCCATCTGCATCCACTGGATGCCCGCGACTCTCACAATGTCGTCGGTCCATCTAGTGGGAGGCCTACCTACGCTGCGTCTTCCGGTTCGTAGTATCCACTCAAGAATCTTTCTCCCCCATCGGTTATTGGTTCTTGAAGTGTATTTTTTGACAAATCAAACACTTGTCCGTTATTCTATTGCGATCATATTTTTAGCTCAGGAATTAGTGATTATAGAACAATTCGAACGAACGAAGTCATCACTGCCAAACCAAACACCAAATCCAAATCAACCCCATTATCACCTGAGATCAATATTCTTGGCATTAGAGGCTATTGTACTCTTGTCCACCAGGTCCGAGACGACAGGCATGATTTCTTCAAGCGCAAACTGGCTCTCTTCGTCGCTTCTCACCTAGAGACAAATTTTTACATAAATAATAACAATAAAAGTAACTAAGTTGGTCTAAATGGCTTGTCCTAGTTGTCCTACAGCTCTAGACTAAAGGCTTTGAACGTTTCTGTACAATACAATACAATATCTCTTTATTACACACCGAAAAATACAAATGAAACTTAAACTAACATAAAAAATAAATATATGGCAGTATACTGGGCGGCCTTATCGCCTAGAGTGATTTCTTCCAGGCAACCTTTCTGTACAGGGTTACTGGTAATCAAAGCTTCAATACGTCAAAACAAACAACTTTTGTTCTACGACTTATCAAATTTTGCGGAAAAAATCAGCTGTTTCATACATTTTGTCAGGAATGAATACTTTTTTATTTTGTATGGAACGGCATTTTGTTTTTCACGAATTTCGAAAGTCGCAGTGGCGCTTAATATTAGGCATACGGCCAAACCTTTTCGTTACTCATTCGTAATACATGTTTGGAATAATAAAAAACATACCTACATTAAAATCAAAATATTAAAGTACTCTATCTAATAAACCATAAGCAAATTGTGTTACGGGATGCTTCGACCAGACGTGTAGATAATTCTTTAAAAATATTTTTAGCGCTTGGCCTCATTGTCTTTAAATTAATCGTAAAGAAATGTTCTTCTACCTAAATTTTCAGGAGACCACGAGTGGATGCAAAGATGCATATGTACCAGCTCTTACAAAGTCTAATACAAAATGCAGCATCCAATTTCCACGGCCTACTTCCAAAGCAAAGTGTTCCTACTCCGCATACATGTCATCTCTATTATGTATTTGCCACTGGAATTGAAATCAGACTGGAGCTCTCCCGTGCTCTCTTTTATTCATGAACGACTGCATTCGAGTGCTTCTTCGTTTGAAGTCGCTATTACTAGTAGCTGTAGATAGTAGGTAAGTAGTGGATACAAGATACCAAGTTCGCTAATAAAATAAAGTTACAGAAATAAAGTTATATAGTTTATTCAGCTGAGAATTTTGAATTTGTGATATTCATTGGCATGTGTGTAGAAAACAAAATTATTAAAGCCCTCATTCTTAATTTTTATTCACAATGTTCAATATAATATATATAAATTACCTATTTTTCAAATTACTCTTCATCATCACATCATCAGGCAATTAACGTCCACTGTTGGACAAGGCCTCCCTCATAGAGGGGTGTTGCCATAATTCCCACGCTTGGCAGGCGGCTTGGGGACCGCAGTACGTTCACCGTGTATTATTAGGACGCTGCTGCCCATCCTCCGGTGGTTCTGGTCGCAGTTTTAGGACATACCCGGGTCCAATTACTCTTGAATTGTAACAATTTTGTCACCCATACAGATAGAATAAGTTAACTATATCTGTCTATCCAATGAGGTTTTGTTAATTCTAATTGTACCTAGTGAGGAAATCAAAAGAAAGTGTTGTATAATAACTCTCATAAATTTATATTAATTTACGTAAATGTTCTGTTGTTTTTGCAGTTTTTTTTCCTTCTATTTATTTAATTTTCTTTTCCAACTTTTATCAATTTTTGTCGTTATAGTTTAAGTTTGTCTACTTCCATGGTTAGATTAAAATTATAAAAACAGTTTCATATCAATATCGAATGTTTTATCTAGGAAACCTCAATGACCGGAAAACTATTAAGGATATTTCGCTCGATATATTTGTATTAATTCAAATACCTATTTATTAAATGATGTCTACGATATCTTAATATATAGGTTTCATAATTATGGAGAGAATCGCAAAGGTACATATGAGAAAAACCTCAAAAATAGAAGTAGCGAAACACACGACTGTATGTAAGCGCCATAATTTTGCTCCAGTAATTGCGACTTTAGTATTAATTTACTACAACGCTTAAAAGTGGGAAAACCTCGCCTTAAATAAATAAGAGAATCAGTGAGATACCAATCTGTCCTAGCCCCATTTACGACTTATCTAAGTACTAATATTAAAAAAAATACAGCTTGTTTTTTTTTACAAAATACAAATATAGCACTAGCTTTACGATCGCACTAGCCGCCACCGCCTGAAAGCTCATCCACATATCATAGATCAGTGGAAATCGCACATTGTGCTATTCACTTGATCATTCTTGCCTCACACCTGCAAAATGTGGAATGAGCTAACTTCCGCGGTGTTTCCGAGAAGCTACATCATGTGGTCCTAAAAAGGCGACTCAATAGATTCTTACAGGGTCGGCAACGTAGTTGAGATGCCTCTGGTGTTACAGGTATCCATAGACGACGGTGACTGCTTACCATCAGGCAGCCCATCTGCTTGCCACCTTTGGCATAAAAAAAGATTGTAAATTACCTGGGCAAGTACTCCGAGGACTGCCAGGCCGTCGGGCCTCCCCGTGGCCTCTTCCACCGTGAGCCCCGTCTTCACGTGCACCATGTGGATTTCCAACGGGTACCTTGGATTTAAACATTACAATTTAGAACTATACAATTAATGAACCAATAAAATTTTACATAGCCTGGTCACTTGTAGAGAAGGAATATTATTCCCGTGATCTGGCCATCCGTTTTTTTTTTTACCATAAAAAGTAAAAAAGAAACGGAAATACAGTCACCAGTGCCACCGTAAAAAAATACCATGGTCCAGTCAGCCGGACTACGCAACTGGACCACGGGTAAATTAGTAATTAAAATAATGCAGAGGCCAAATCAGAGGTTCCCAAAGTCATTTTCGTCACGCCTCCCTACTGCCTAAAATGATATTATCCTCGCGCTCCTCGGCGCAAGCAAGAGCATTTTTATACAACTACTGAAAATGCTCTTTCGCACAAATAAGTATTTGAACAGGGTAAATACAAGTACAATGTTTCTAACGGATGGAACACTATCCGGTGGCCCGCGCGCCCGCGCCCACATTCACATATTGCCGCGTCTCCGCGTATTGAGGCGCACCCCACAGTTTGAAAACCAATGGTCTAAAGCCTGGGAGCGAGTAGCCGATTTTGCTACCTGTGTACATATTGGATGAAACTGCATGCAACACTATATCGATCTGATTAGGTATTCATCTCATCCCCGCGAAATAAAGAGGTAAGCAGTTAGTGATCCACGAACAAAAATCTGCTAAAAAGATTTCGCACGGTAATGCTTCATCAATGGTCACAAACGTGTGTTTTCTGTAATATTTAAGTCTTGTTACAATATTTACGCATTCAGTGAGATGTCAAGCGCCGTAACGTTTAGACGAGTTCCTTATCAAATCTGTTTATCGCACAAATAGGCGAGCCTAATGTCATGACAATGTCCGACTTGTACACGGATATTTGGTTCTTTCCACACTTGGTCATTTAGGCTAGGTTGAAAGGCGATTGTGAAGGTTTTTGGGTGCTTTATGTTTTAAAAGAAGCCTGGACATTACTGTTTGTAAAATATGGACCATCAAAAATGTTACATGGTAAATGAAAAGTCTATACACGAATTGGACTAAAAAAGCCCAGTTTAGTGCCTTAGAGAAAAATCTTAAAGAACTCTATACAGATGTTTTCGGTATTTATGCAGTATTGTATCATGTCTTTCGAAGCATAGACACTACGGACTTCGAGATAGGTAATAATTATTATTTTAAGACCACGCTTAACAGTCACAGCTTTCTCAACCGAACGTTTTCGACATTTTTGAGCAAAAAAATTACTGAGTAATAAAAACCTATTGGGCCAGCCCTATTTTAAGAGGCTTATAGCTAGCTTTTTTCTAGATGGTATTAGCATGTACTGAGGAAGTGTTACATACTACCTCCTATTAATGTAGAAGTACTTCCGAGTAAATAGAACTTCCGTAAGCTATGATGTCGTGTAGCTGAAAGTGATTAGCTAGAACCTAGGAATACACAGAGTTAATTTTGCCGAGGATCTCTCTGGGATGCTTCCCAGGATGGTTCCCTATAAAATATTTTTGTCTAATCAGTTTTAATAATCGCCTATTTTTTTTCTTTTATGCAAAAACTAAATTACTCAAATAAGGGATCTAAATTGCAATAACTTTACGCGGTCTTTAATGGAAAATAACGCAAGGGCTCGGGCAAACCTCAGGACTCTTGCACCTCTTGTACCAAAATACGAGCCTAAAAATTTGAATACAAACTTTTTTTTTTGTAAATTTATTTATTAAGTTTTGTGAAAGATTTTAGAAATTTACAAACCGAACGGCGACGTCTTATATAGCCTACAAAATACATTGCTAAAAAAAAACTTTTTTTTGTGAATATATTTTGAGAAATAAGGAAAAAAAGTTGTTACGCATGATGCAGGGAGACTGTCTGCGAGAAGTCTCCGGTATATTAAAAATAACCCTGTATAAATGAGGCGTGACGTGACAATGACATTGTCCCTTGGCCCTGGCCGTGGTACAGTACGTATTAATCAGGTATCGGTCAATCGGCTGTTACTCTGGCCTTAGGCATATGTGGCGTCCACTACACCTGGTTCATAAACATACGAGTATCTACCTTGGGCCTTAATTATGGCTACCTCTCAACGCGGGATCAAAACAGCGCTGAAACATTGTAGTGCGGAAAAATACGGTATGCAGTCGTGCAACTTTTCGCATCACCTACACAGAATCGTATATTTCTTGCAATTTTGAGGTTGCATTCAATTTAACACCTGTAGGCATCTATTCCACTTAAAGAAAAAGAAATTTGTGAAATAATTATTCTGAAATGATTAAGAATAAAAATGAGTATTTTCCTGTTTTCATATTTCGATCCGTTGCGCGATAAATATTGATTACCAAATAATAATGAGATCATCATCAAATCATTTAATACTTTTAGGTATTTTCCTTAATAATTAGAATACATATCTTATTATAAACCATTACTCATTATAAATTGGATACAATACAATATCTCTTTATCACACACCGAAAACTACAAAAGAAACTTAAACTAACATAAAAAATAAATAATATGGCAGTATAATGGGCGGCCTTATCGCCTAGAGCGATTTCTTCCAGGCAACCTTTGGCTGGATAGGACTAAAGAATTGGATCTGATTGATTATATTGGTGTTTTAAAACTTTCCCTGATACACCTAGGTATTATATAACATTACATGTCGGAAATACTTCCGCCACAACGATTTTGAAATCATGTTTCTGGCTTGTTTACTTCGAAAAACTATACCTTTTGAAGCTTGTTTACAAAAAGGTGTCGGACTTACTTCATCCCATCGATGGCGTGTTCCGAGAGCCAGTGCAGATGGAACTGCAGGAAGGAGTAGTTCCCTCGGAGGGGACCTCCGGAGACGGTTGGTGCTGGAGTTCCATCAACTCTGGTCCATTTTACTGGGGACAACATAACTTGGGTCAGATTTATGATATAAGATGCTACGCCCTGGTAGATAGTACCTATACTATAAATAGGGTTAAGCGTAAATACACCCAGCACCCTGTACAGGGTCCATAGTACCCACCATTATGAAAGAAATTTACCTCCTACCATCCCCTTTCCACTACAGGACAAGTAGGAAATCGGCCCACTACCACCCATACCTTGTGGACTTTCCTTGGATACGTACCAAACGTTTCGATTCTACGTTTCTAATCCGTACGGCCATGGATAAGAACAACCTGCTGGCTTCCTTGTTTCCTGAGAGATATAGTCTGGGCGTTTTTAAGGCCAGAATGGCCATCTTCTAGGTCTGCGTGCTTCATCTTTGACCACCTCGTCGCTTACCAACAGGCGAGTTGGTAGTTAAACGCGGATATTTGCGTAAAAAAGGGGACTAACCCTGGAATAACCGAGTGTAAGCGACCGTTTTATATTGAACAGCTGATTTGTTTTTGCGATTTTTGTTGCTCCCATAGTAAAATGTTGTTTTTATTGATGAATAAAACGGACCCCTTTCGGATTAGTACACCCTTTCCGCGTAACCATACTGAACGTATAAAGAATAAGGGTAGATACACAGCCAAATGATAAGGGTCGATCCCTTGCCGTATCCCATTTTATCGCATACAAATTGAAAGATTCAATAAGTAAAGGGATTCGAGAAAAGTGGTCTCGGGAAAGGTAGCATGTGTGTAGATTTTTCACAAAGTAGCAAACTTCTGTTGGAGGTATTAGGTACTTTTTATAAGTCATTTGTGAGGTTTTATGTACATTTTTGTAAAAGGACAGTAGAGAAATTTAAAATAAGTTAAATGTTTTATTCAATGTACTTTATGTTCCTAGAAATAATAAAAACACAAGTACCTACATTAAGTATTGTGTTAAGTATATTCTGTTATCAGTAAAAATATATATAGAAAAACGATTTAATTATATGCATAGCTATGTAGATTGTAAGTAAAGTTTTTTAATTGCATACGTGAATATGTACTTTGGTTTTGTAGCATTGTTTAAATGTTTCTGATATGTATTGTGTAGTAAAATGTTTTTACAATATTTGCGATATTCTTTAGTTTTTAAACCAAAGAATTCGAGTAATCACGAATGATTTATTACCGTAGATAAATTATTTTTTTAAACGTAGAGGTGGGTAGGTACGTTAAAATTCTTTATAGATTTTAACTTACGAATGAATACGGTAATGTTATTTATGTTTCGAAATCAATAATAAGACTTCTCTTTTTTATTATATTTTTTTTTGCACTATTTTAAATGAAATATTTAACATTGTAATTCTGGCATGTAGGGATTAACTGCAATGTTTTTATCAATTTAACTATCTACTGTTGAAGAAAATTAGGCAGCATGATATAGATTCTGATTTTGACCTACGGCAGAAGCGAAGCGAATCCGTCCTACAGGGCGGAAAATCGAAGAAAATCTACCGAAGGGACGTGAAGTTAGGCTGGCCTGAAATGCGTAGTGTCTTCAAAGAAATTAGGTTATGCTTTGTTCCTGGTTTGTTTATCCGAATTTCTTTCAAATGTATTTTTAACCCAGCCTATATTTCCACACAGCCTAGCTTCGATGGATTCAGACCCATAGCCTGTAGAAGCCTAAGGGCGAGACAGGACGGTGATATTTTTATACTAAGCCGTAAGGATACTGTCATTATACGAATAACTTTTATGACTATAAGATTAACCCCGAAATGGTGAAAAAAACATGTAATGTAATTTTTTATTTGAATTTTAATCCTATTCTGGGTTAGGAACCACATAAGATCAGTCCGACTCTACTATACCCTACCTACTACCCTACTTTCACATTTATGTACTCTTTTTTGGAGTGAATAGTATTTTTTGTTTCGAGATTAAAGAAAGTCTATTTCTTTATTTTAGTTTAGGTTAGTTTATTGTTTCCAAATATGTTTCGAGATTATATATTGAGAGATTATGTTAAAAGTGGGGTTTAATTTTCTGACTTCAAAACCTGAAGGAATTTCGGATAGTGCAAGGCCCCTTCAAATAACCATAACTATCTATTTTATTAATGCGTATCCTCACATTTTTACGACCAACGAAAAGACCGTAAAACCACATTTAAACTGTTAAAGTTGGTGGTACCAGTCGCGATAAACCGAAGTCGTGCAAATGGAATCCGGACAGTTTGTAGGATTTACTATCACGATTTACGGTTAAATACTATTCAAAACTGACGGAGCGCGTCGAAACGCATTGACAGGACGGAAACCTATAGTTCCCGCGACTCATTGTCAGTTTATCCGCATTTTATTGAGTTTTAAGACAAAGAACAGTCTTCTTATTCGACTTGAGGGCGATGAGTCCAGTACTGATGTCCCGTTTGGTGTGTATTATGGATTTTCCTTTCCAGCATCTTCTCTAGCCAACTCTACTGGAGGTAGCTTTGGATCGAACAAAGAACAGTATTATTGCTCTAAAAATTCCCGTTATTCACGCGTTATAATCGAAAGGTCATTGATAAATGAAGCAGATCTAGCTGATACATATATGGCTTCGAAGATACCTGCTCGTTGCTGGTCGTTCCACTTGGGCTGGTGGATACATACGTCCATTATTATCAGCATTGAGGTTGACTTTTCCGTACCTTTCGAAGACGAGTGGACCGCAGATGTGAGCCTCATGCTTGTCAAGCAAGACTGACTAGTGTCATGATGTTGATGGGGAACTGTATCTGGACTTCATCATGTAGATCTCTAGTGTTAGGTTCTCCTGCTAGCGTGCATGAGGGCATGCATGCATGAGGCCATGCATGCATGAAACCAGGACAGACGAGTGTTAGATTTTAAATATGGTTATTGAATTCGCGAGTACATAATTTGACTTTCCTTGTCTAGTACTTTATTTGAATTTCATCGTTCCAACTGTCGCTATAACGAAAAGGAGAAAGGGAAACGTCATGGCGGGTTGTAGGCAAGAGCGAGGCTGGGTATTCTGGTCTGAGCGGCGGTGGAGTAAGCACCTTCAATACTGTACATTGTACCTAGATTTGTAAGTGCAAGTAAATAAATATAAGTGTGAAATAAAATCGGTGTCTACCAACAGAAAACAGTTTGATTACACTATGATACTTACATGTGTGTCCATTGTTCTCAGCGGTGACTGCCACGTCTCCGTACCCCCTGAACACCAGCGGGCCTCTGATGTGCGCCTCGTGCTTGTCGAGCAAGGCTGACCGGGACATGATGTTGATGGGAGACTGCAGCTGTCCCGTGCGGCACTGGCCCGGCCATTGGGTCTCGTCTGTCGAGGTCCACAAGATTTAAAGCAATTAAAGACATAGCTACTTTAGAATAATTATCAATATAAAAAAACCGATTTCATATAAATGTCAGAACTGGACCAATTTAAAATGGGACAACACGGAAAGCACGAGCTTTCACATAAAAAAGAATCATCACAATAGGTTTACCCAGTCAATAGTTCTGAGGTAACAAACATAAATAAAATACAGTCGTATTAAGAACTTCCTCCTTTTCTGCAAGTCGGTTAAAATAATTTTGATAAGGTCCCCATAATGAAAGGTTGCGTATTTAAAATTATAACTAATACAAGCAGCACCTCGCGGCTTCACCCGTTATCCTAATGCAACAATTTTTCTGCGAAATTAAGGGTATTGGAATGAAATTTGGTGTGGAGGTAGCTTATGGCTTTCTCCACAGTTCCATACCAAATTTAATTCCCTCAAATTCTCTTAGCTTTTACAATATTAGTGTGATCTCGGTTTTTAACGAGTTGCTATGTATTTTAAATGCTCAATTAGACCTACTAAGGCTTTGATACCTATTCTTGGGTTGTCCCTGACCCCTTAACTATCTATTGAGTAAATTAACTCGAAATAATTCAATGTACTTTAGACTATATAATAACTCATATCGCCCCGCGGTTTCACCCGCTATCCATTAGACACCATGAACTTTTCCGGGATAAAAAATAACACTATAACTGAATTAATCCAGGGTATAATAACCTACGCCCATACAAAATTTCATTCAAATCCGTTCAGGTGTTGATTCGAGTGCGGACATACATTATGCACAAACTTTCGCATTTATAGCATACTAGCTGTTGCCCGTGACTTCGTACTCGTAAGCATCCATGAATTATAATAATTAAACACTAGCTGACAAAGCAGACGTAGTCCTGTCCAAATTTTTAAATATATTTGTTTGTGATCGTTCTGTGAAGTTGGAAAATAGTAGATAAAAATAAGAAAAAACAAAAACACATCAGTCATAGGACTGCACGTCAGAAGTGAAAACTTATGTAGTAATTCACCTATTCTAAAAGAGATGGCGCTGTTTTAAAATACACGATACAGCGCTCGGTGACGATGACGCGAGTAACATGATTTTTGTTCACACAAAAAGGGCTCAACGCGCCTAAAGAAGTTTTCACTTCAAAAATGCATATTTTCTGACCATCGAGTTATGCTCCCGAGATGGTAATAACTCATATTAATTCAAACCTCGTTGCTTCTTTTTACTTTTTTATTCGCAATCTTCAGTTGTTTATTGTCAGTCAAAATCGTGAGTTGTGGTCTTGAGTTTATACAAAAATAACATGGAAAAAAGACGTTCATTTTTTCCCGAATTTGAAAATTTTCCGGGAAACTTTTCTAACTTTTCTTTCATAAACACCTATGAACATTTAAAAACAAGAATTTGACAAATCGGTTCAGCCTTTCTCGTTTACCAACGAACAGAATTTAATTTTTATTTATAACTAGGCGCCTGCCCCGTCTTCGCACGGGTGTAAGCTCGGCCCTCGGCCACGCTAAAAAATATAATATAGCCGATGTCACCCAGGGATAGTGTAGCTTCCCAACAGTGAAATAGTTTTTTAAATTGGTTCAGTAGTTTTTGAGTTATTTCGTTACAAACATCCAAAAATACAAATCTTTCCTCTTTATAATATTAGTACCTATAGAAGTATAGATATAGAAAAACTTTTAACCTTCATTTGCCCTCTTAATTCAGCTCTTTCGCAAAATCCTTTCTTAACGGACCTCTGCAACCCATAAGGAATCTACCTGCCAAATTTGAGTAGGTCAAGTAGTTTGTGAGATTTCTTGATGAGTCAACGAGTGGGTGGTAAATCGCTTATGTATTCAACGTGTTTCATAAACGCGTTAAGCGATTCTTTAGGACGTTGATCTACCCATTAAAGTAAACAACTTGTAGGAAACAAGGTAGCTAAAAAAAAAAAACTTCATACAAACTTACCGATCACGTGATCCAATTTGTATGATGACGCTTTTTTTCTCGAATTTTGACTTTGATGGGTACATTTACCACCTAAGATTTACTTCACCTTTATGAAATATGTTGTATACAGAGTTACTGGTAATAAGTTAGCATCCTCAGGGGCAGCCAATTTTCGATATTCGCAAAACAAAATAACTGTCAATATTAAAAAACCGACTTCATCAGAACTCGACCAAATTGAAATGGGACCAAATGGGAAGCACCAGCTTTTTAATAAAAAAAGAATCATCAAAATTGGTTCACCCAGTCAAAAGTTCTGAGATAACAAACATTTAAAAAAAACAGTCGATTTGGTAACCTCCTTCTTTTTGGAAGTCGGTTAAAAAAAGTGTTCCTTAAAAAAAAACATTGATTTCCGACAAAATGTATATTATATGAAACAGCTGATTTTAATTCCAAAAATTTAATTATTTTTTAAACAAAAGATGCTGATTTTACGTATTGTAGCCGCCCTAACTAGAAACTTTTGTTTTACGATTATTAGATTTTCTCGAAAATAAAAAAAACAGTCGTTCCATCTAAAAATATCATTAATGCCCGACAATATCATTATCATCAACCAGAAGACGTCCACTGCTGAACATAGGCCCTTTAACCTCCACACTAAACGACATCCTGCCAACTGCATCCACTGGATGCCCGTGACTCTCACAATGTCATCGTTCCATCTAGTGGGAGACCTATGCGACCGACAAAATATATGAAACAGAAAAAAATATACGCGAATTTTGGTAAGTTTTAGAACAAAAGAAGTTCAATTTGACGTATTGTAGTCGCCCTTAAGAAGATGCTAACAAATGACAGGTAACCCTGTATAAATAAGTATGTCATGTTTATATTATATACCTAATAGAATGAATAAATTCTTATGGTCAATATAACCTTGATACTGGCACCACTCTTGCCAATATTGTAGGTGTCCTTATGATCAAAATTCGTTGGTGTATTAGAGGTCAAAATTAATTAAATAGTTTAATTAAGCTATTGTGAAATATTTTAATTATTATGAAACTAATTAAAAGTAAACATATTGATGACTATTAAATGCAGCAGATAGGTTGTTTTCTAATTATGACTTTTATTATGTGCATAAGTAGATCATGGTATGTTGTGCTAAGACTAAATAATGTTTAGGTACAGATAGGTACCATAATGTCCTTAGATAAGTAAAGATTGGTTTCCAACTCATAGCGTTAGAATTACACAGGGTTACACATATACCCTGTACTAAGCTAAAAGGAGGTCATTTTACTCATCATTATGAACAACTTTTCCTATGGGACCAACCCTAAAATCGCGAAAAAAATCAGCTGTTCCATACATTTTGTCAATGTGTATCAATGACCGCTTTCTAAGGAACAGCTGATTTATTTTCGCGATTTCAGGGTTGGTCCCATAGGAAAAGTTGTTCAATGATGAGTATAATGACCTCCTTTCGGCAGGTATAAACGACATGTTTTTTTTCAGACACTTGAAATTTATTGAAATTAAGCATTGACGGATTTTATCGCGTCTATTTGACATTATTTTAATTTCTGACGTTTCGAATACTTTGCATTCACAACCAGACGTCAGGATAAAGATTTTGTCAAATAGACGATATCAAATAAAATCTGTTAATGTCACAGACCTACTTCTGTGGTTAATGTTTAATTTCAATGTGGCGTTTATCAAAACAAAACAAATAAATAATAAGTAATTTCAAGTTCTGTGAATCAAAGTTGTATGGAAAAAAGGTTTTAAGTTTAGTTTAAAACTACAATTAAGCGTCCTCTAAGTCCCCAGAGAATAAATGGGAAAAAGTTTAAGGCATTTTTATGATCATTTAAAATATATTAAAACAAAAAAAAAAGAAATATTTTGAAATATGAACCTAGCAAAATGACCGAAACACGTTCTTTAAAAGTAGACTGTCATTTAATGTCAAAGAAAAACAGTGAGATAGCAATGTGGCTAAATTGCAGCCCCTATGTAGCGGCATCGACTACACAGTAAAGTTTAAGAAGTCCAAATAAAGACCATAACTAATTCCATACTAAGTATACTCTATATGAAAAAATAAGAATAGAGCATAATTTTATTACAGATGAAAACTATGGCTGCGCTAGTGTTGCAGGTGTCCAAAGGCGGTGGTTTTGCTTACCATCAGGCGGACCGCAAGCTTGTTTGCCGCACTTTTTTTTAAATGGATAGTTAAAAGAAAATACTTACAGTCATACGACCACTCCGCTTGATAACTTAAACCTGAAAATAATAATAGATAATTTACAACTAAACACGGAATCTTGGAGATAACATGGCTTTTCTGTTTTTTTTGCTATTTTGTGGTATATATACTCGTAGCTATAATATATAACATGTGTATTCCACAAGGCGATAACGCCATGTATTACAAATAGTACCTAAGTTAACGCCATAAAAATTTATAATCACCTAACTGTCGAATTAAAATGTTAAATGGCAATAAATTCAAACAGAGCTTAAAATATTAGTAACGGAATAAAGTTTTCTACAATATAAATAAATAAATAAATATCTGGGACATTATTGCACACATGGTCATCTGACCCCAAACTAAGCAAAGCTTGTAATATGACAGCCAGAGACTGATGTACACACATTATGAAAAAGTATTTCAATAATTAGGTAAATGTTATGATTAAAAACAAATTTAACTGCTTGCTTAGTCTACTATTTTGTGCTTTGTTTTTAGTCTTAGTCTACTATATTCTGTTAAGTCAGTAATTTTTAAATTATTGTATGTTAAATATGAACAAAACTATTGCTATTTCAAATCTTAACACACACATCTTCGTACACAGTTTCACAATAAAAATATTCTATTCTATTCTATAGGTAATTTGTTCACAAAAATAAATGTAAATAAAGCAACGATAGCGGTAAACCAATATATTGTTTTCTTTTGATAAGATTTTGGAATGTTTAGTTATGTGAAATCGGAAAATTCCTCGTTCGTCACTTTTTCGCTGTAACTAAGATAAACGTCTGTGATCGCATAGATTTCATTGAAGATTTTTTGTAATGGTGCGCGTTTCAAAATTGTTTAATTTTTGTTTATTTAAAATATTAATACTTAATTTAAAATATCATAGAAGTACACCGACACACCAACATAGAAAATTCCATATATAATTTGAATTTAGAATTTTGTTAGATTTACGAAAAAAAATTAGGTCTGTGGTTATCATAGGCACAAGTCGAACAATTTCCCGCCATTTTCATTGGCTTCTTAAATCTTACCTATGAGACTAGCCAGCACTATCACAAACATCTTTAATTATTTGGTTTCGTAATTGAACAATTTATAATGTTATATTTTTATTTGTTAAACACGACTCTATGATGTTATTTACTTTTGCATTTTATTTTAAAGGGTAGTGTACCAACACAAACACAGGTAACGACTAACAAAAGTAGCGTGCACTGTTGACTTTTTATACATTTTTATAAAAACAAAGTTTTCTTTTTTCTTTTTCGTCTGGGTGCAATGCACGGCTTCGGTTCTGCCACTGACGGGAGTTGATACACACTGCGAAATGATAAATAGGTAAGGCTTGGCACACTGGCCACTAAAATAACGAACAAAAGAGTATGGGCGTAGCGAATACTTATTTGTTAGGCATTGTGGCCGCGTTGCGATACTTATGTTTTAAATATTACAAAAATAGCTTGTTTATTTAAATAACTTAACTTATGAGTTTAATACGATCTTAAATAGTTGTTTACAATTAAATTACAAAATCAACTCCACGCCTTTAAAAATATTTTGCAAAACTTGTCACATTGCATTATTTGATCATGTATGTTTGTACGACTTTATTTTGCTGTAATATTTTTATAATGGCATTCCTGCAAGCAGTTATCATGATTTTTACATTAATAAGACTAATATATTAATTCTTATGCCTTGTCTACGCCACATGCAATGACGTACATCATATGTTGGTGTCCATAAAATAGAATAAAATATATATTGTAAATGCTAAAGTTTGTTTTGAGTGTGTATGTTTGCAATCAACTTAGTAATAGCAGAGTGGATTCGTAACATTTGGTATGGCGGTAGCTTATACCATAGGCTACTTTGTATTTCGAAAATAAATAATTATATTATAATAATAAGGCACAAATAAAAAAGAATGAAGTTGAGAGTGAATCGGTTTCTTCTAGGCAAGCGTGATCCATTGTAGATCACATTAACGCAAAAAATCAGGTGAGGTGGCGGTCAAACGCAAACCTCTTATATAAATAAATTGTATGATTGATTAAAAACCTAACGAACACGAAGTAACAATATTATTGGCTGCTTTGATTGATATTACTAACTTTGTATTACTATCCTGTGAAGGATGCATGACGCACGTATCTTTGTTTACGTGCATCCTGCATTCGCACGCATATCCTTGTTCTAAGTTACACAGGTTACTTGCACCGTCTTACAATAATTCATTTTTAATTCAGAAATAATATTGTCTGCTAAAATAATTAGTTGTACCTAAATCACTTACTAACATTTAGATATTTATTTAATTGAAATTAAAATATTAGTATCTTTAGTAATTAAACATTTGCTTCTCAAATTCTTAAGCCGTGTGTCACAACAAAGGTATGAACTCTTCCAGTGGACCGTCGTGCGCAGGTCAGGCTCAATTTGCTAATAAAAATCACACTAGGGAAGTTGTAATACTGGTAATAATGTTGACAATTTAAACAGACAGAGTTTTGGCACCAACGTGGAATAAACCACACAGTGAGAATTAAAAAAAAAAACTATTGGGCATTCATTATCTTTAGAATGACATTGCAATTAGTAAAAAGCAAATGTCGCATTGATATTTTATGGGATGGCGGATGAGAAACTTTAATTGTTTCGAAAATAATCAGCGTTTTGAAAACATGCGAAAGAGTTGTGGCTTTTAAGCCCGATACAGACGTAGATATAATATATATTAATGTGAATCATAGCTAAGCATATTACGATATATTTTCAATACTTTCTTTGTACACAAAGAGGAAAATATACACGCAGTTATAGTATATATTATAGCTGCGCATAGTAATTTGATTTATATCTATTATAGCCACGTGTGTGATGGGCTTTAAGCGCAGCCTTTATGTTGGTGGCACGCCTCTGTGCCCGACGTAGGGCATTTTGACAGTAATACATCTCAGTAAAATCCAACCAAGCGCGCTGTCACAACTTATAGATTTGAATAAATACCAATTTGCGTAAAAACATTATATCGATGGGTCTCTTAATGTAAATTTATTTATTCATTTTTACGTCAGTTTTGTGAACTCAGAAAATTATCCATTATCACAGTCACGATCAAATATAATGATACAATAAATAAAATTTACGGTTTCAAGTGCTGGGCAGTAAGTTAATAAATTATTTTGTCATTTTACAAGTACTGTAGATTAACCCTTATTGGGTATTATAATAATAAAATATTCGTATTTTTTATCAACGAGCGCGCGTGAAGTTTAATTAAAGTATTGGTGTTTGCACGCGTGAAATTTTAATAGCTGTACTATTTTTATTATTGAATTGTAAGGTTGCGCGATTTATTGCATTATAAAAAAAATTACATTATAAGTTTTGGCTGATCATTTTATAAAAATCAGGTGCTAAAATTTGCCATCTTAAATTAAATATGTAAAGAGATAACATTTCAATTAAGTCATCATAAATACCTAGTATAAGCTAACTTGAGCTGTAATTTTATGCCACACTTTCGCACGCTTAGGTACTTAATAAACCGACTTAAAAAAGGAGGGGGGGTTCTCAATTCGGTTGTATTTTTTATGTTTTGTTACCTCAGAACTCTGTCATTTATGAAACGATTTGATTATTTTTTTCAAATCGTTTCATACTTACTCGTACTCGGAAAGAAGGTCTGAAGTTGCCTGAGGGGCGGGTTGAAAGTAATAATTACATTTCAGCCCTAGGGAGAATCACTTTCAACTGACAGTGACATTTGACAACTGACAGTCACTCAAATTATATATAAACAATTTGTATTGAATTGTTCCAATTTCTTTATTTTTTTTCTCCCCAGAGGACTATGGTCCCGCACTTCTCGTGCATTTGCCAGTGTAAAATAAAATTCATATTTTCTTGAGTCAGTTAATGTTTTTATTTTTAGTTTCCTTGTATTCGTAATGAAAAGCACAGTGTTTACCTCGGGGTTAAAGACTTATTTAGTCCCTCGAACTATTAGCCAAACCCCATCTCGGGCCTAAATAAGTTACTTTCACCCCTAGGATAACAATGTATTATATTTTAGTTGATTGAATCAGGCGTTACTTTGCGGAAGTCCATTTTCAAAACTGTTTTTCTTATGAATTTCTAGTGTTATTCCGCTTCTACGTCGCTCTACCCTCAATTGAACTTGAAAAAATTCAGGGTTGTCACTACCACTGAAGTGAGATTTTTTTTCGTTTTTCTCTTTTCTGTGGTCACTACGACACACAACACTGACTGTCTCGGTAAACGTCCTAGTCTCTACACCGCGGTTTGTACACGATAAGTCCCGATAAACATTAAAACATGAAAGGATATACTTTCAAATTTGTCCCATAGAAATTTCATCAAAATTGGTACAGAAATTTGGTTTTTAAATCAATATATATCTGAAAAATTCAATAACTCTGATGACAATATTATGTCATCCAAATAACCCCGATATAATATCCTTATCTGATCTATACAAATAACCGAAATTGCAATAATTTACTAAGTAGTTTTTATTTATAGGTAATTATTTTATAGAAGTACTTAATCAATTTCCTGATTTGAAAGTAGGTAGGTAAGCAAAGTTACCCAAGTATTAATTTCATATATTTCCTATAATTCGATGATTTGTATCCAATTTCTTATATCAACGCAAATCAATAGATAAAGTAGGTATGATTTATTTATTACAATCTAATCTTAATTTTATATTTATCTGTTATTTTATATCGATTACGTCATAATAATATATATATATTATCAGGTCATCTAGAAATTGTAATATTTATTAATAATTTTATTGAACTTAGTTAATTTTCTATAGGAAGGAAAATTAAAAAAGGGAAATAGCTTTTTTGTAGTCTTGCTTTATAAATTAGGTTTACACGGAACGTTGTACTCATAGCTTTTCGGTGTAACCCTTGTACATCTAAAAGCTTAAAATGATCATAATCTAATATTCATAATCATCATCACTCAGAAGACGTCTATTGCTAAACATAGGCCTCCCTCCATTAACCTCCACATTGAACGACAGCCTGCCATCTGCATCCACTGCATGCCCGCGACTCTCACATTGTCGTCGGTTCATTTAGTGGGAGGCCTACCTACGCTGCGTCTTCCGGTTCGTGGTCTCCACTCAAGAACCTTTCTTCGCCATTGGTTATGGCATTATGGTTTGAGCAATAACTTTATGTTATACGAGATTATTTTATAACCTAGATGTATTCAAGTTGTGAAAAATTTATAGACCGTTTGACCTACAGGGGTACAGAATAAAGCTGGATTCATTCATGCTAACATGCATATCAATTATTAATTACGAAAGTAACATATGTCTAGCACGAATTATAATCGAAAAAGTATTCCTATCATCATCATAATCAGCCTATACTAGTCCACTGCTGGACATAGGCCTCTCCCAAGGCACGCCACTCAGCCCAATCCTCGGCTTTTTGCTTCCAGCTACTGCCAGCTGGTTTACGTATATCGTCACTCTATCTAGTCTCAGGGTCTACGCTACGTTTGCCGACTCGTGGTCTCCACTCTAGAACACGTCTACTCCAAGTGCGTTTTCTTTCTGGGTCTTTTAGACTTCTTTATCAAGTCTACGTCAGCCCTATTGGACTTTTAGATGCAATTATAACATTTAAAAAATTAACATATTAAACCTAGATAAAAACCAACCAACACCACCCAACCAACCAACTAGGCAAGTTTGTGGAGTCTGAATCACTAGAAATGAGGTCAGCAGTTTGTAAATCATGTTGGTTTAGTAGCGAATATAGGTTACATAGGCAGCAAATAACTGGTGCCAATTATGTATTAAGCTCAAGAAGAAATTCCTGATAATATCTCGAGGTGACGACCGCAGTGCATTGCCATCCAGGGTTATGAACTGTTGAAGTTCAAAATTCTGAGTGGCGTTGAGCTGTTATAGGCAAGCGTGAAGAGCCATCAGGCGAGCGACTTCACTCGGCTCGGCACAGTATCGTAAAAAAATATATAGTACAGCGCTTTTATATAAAAGACAACAATAATGTTTCTGTATTCTACGACCTTTTCAAGTACCATGCGTATAATAAATTGACTTGATTTTTATCTCAAGGTTGTATGTACTACAATCGTCCTGTTCCTTTTATGTAATTTTAATGTTAATCAACTGTTTTGCTGGTAGGTATTCAAAAATAAAATAAAAAATACCTTCAAGTATTTAGTTTTTTTTTTTTTTTTTTTTTTAGTACCTAGGTGGCAACCTTGTCTGGATCATATTTTTACCTGACCCCGCAAAGTTAAAAGAAGGATCATCATCATCAGCCAGAAGATGTCCACTACTGAACAAAGGCCTCCCCCTTACACCTCCACACTGAACGACATCCTGCCATCTGCATCCACTGGATGACCGCGACTCTCACAATGTCGTCGGTCCATTTAGTGGGAGGCCTATTTACGCTGCGTCTTCCGGTTCGCGATCTCCACTCAAGAACCTTTCTTCCCCATCGGTCATCAGTTCTTCGAGCGATGTGGCCTGCCCATTGCCACTTCAACTTGCAAATTTTAATAACTATGTCGGTGACTCTGGTTTTTTGGCAAATATCTACGAGTACATTCCGGATTTACGTGCATTAGGAGAGGCCAATTCGATAAAATTAGAAACTAAAATAAACTACGTACCATTTCATTATTCAGGAGCACCATTTTAAGAAATATGATTTGCCAATACAATATTGTCGGATATTATTAAGAAAAAAAAGAGTCTCGTACTATTACTCATTTTCCAAAAAAGCTTCCTATATTTAACGACCAAACGACTGCTCTCTATCGTGATTAAATTTGCCAAATAAGATAAATCATATACTTATCATATTATTATGAAACCTGCCTGTAAGTCTGTGTTTACGTATATCATTATAAGTTTGTTTAATACAGAAGAGTAAAAAAATTACTAAAACTGAGGCTATTAGTTCACAATGCAGAATAATCAAGATAAACCAAACATAAACCAAGACTCAGAACTATAGCAACATGTCAGTACTAGACATCCTGTCTAGTGTTCCTATTAACCTGTTAATCCCATTAATGTCAGTGAGCGAGTGTGAATACACACTTTAAGTGGATTAAGGGGTTTAATTACAGCCACAAAATGCTGATATGAACCCGTTGTATCTAGATATTGAGAAAAGGTATCAGTTATGCTCTATGAGGGACACCCCTCTCTATGAGGGAGGCCTTGTCCAACAGTGGACGTTAATTGACTGATGATGATGATGCTCTATCATCTAACAATTGTAATCTGTCAGCTACCACCCATTATTTGGAAAGTAATTTAATGAAGTACATAATTTTGTCATCAGTCTTGCCTGTAGTATTTTTTGTATGCGACTAATGAGACGAGCAAGCCGTTATCCTGATGGTAAGTGGCACCCATGCGACATCAAAACCTTACGCGGCAATGCACTCTTCTTGTCACCCTGAGATATATAATATTTTTCACACCACGAGCTCACATCACATCATCGCCAATTAACGTCCACTGTTGGACAAGGCCTCCCTCATAGTCCAGTGGTGTTGCCATAATCCCCACGCTTGGCAGGCGGCTTGGGGATTGCAGTACGTTCACCGTGTACTATAAGGACGCTGCTGCCCATCCTCCGGTGGTTCTGCTCGCAGTTTTAGGACATACCCGGGCCACTTCCAGGCATCTCTTCCAGGCAACCATTGAAATGTTGTTACCATACCATTACCATTGTTGATGATGATGATTAAAAAGTTATCCTTACAACTAAATTTTCCATATAATAATAATGTAAATTTTACTACCGCCTGGAGTCAATTATTCTATAGCTAACAGCTGTAAAACAGTTCCATTAGGTAACTTAATACACATTTATTGTTATTAGAAGTAGGTATGTATATATTGAAAAAACCAATGGGGAAGAAAGGCTCTTGAGTGGAGACCACGAACCAGAAGACGCAGCGTAGGTAGGCCTCCCACTAGATGAACCGACGACATTATGATAGTCACGGGCATCCAGCGGATGCAGATGGCAGTCTATCGTTCAGTGTGGAGGTTAAAGAGGGAGGCCTATGGTCAGCAGTGGACGTCTTCTGGCTTATGATGATGTATATTATATTACGAAATTATGTATTACAATTAAAAATGTTACCAAAGAATCCAAGTTCGCCGTAAATGCTGCAACCCCGTATTTTATTTTGGTGGCCTGGTACCGAGTCACGACCTACCAAATGGGAAACGTTGTCCTCGAATATCTGCTAACGAGATATCTACAGAAAGGTATACCATTAAGGAAAAAATATTATAGTTGCCTATATTTAGTAGTACAAAGTCAGGTTGACTTGAATTTTTGGATTTGTGGCTTCTGCGACTAAACTGTCACAATACTGCCAATGTCCGTTTCATGATAGCTTCACAAACGGTATTATACGATTACATTACTGATTGACTGATTATATTACTAGCGATAGTAATAATAATGAAAACGCAGGGGCAGCTTTGTGGCGAGCCGTCGGTTAGTGGCGACAACGTGTATCCCGATTCCATGGGGCTAAAACTCCGAGACCCCGACTCCTGGTTGACATTAACTGGCCGTCTGGCCGTGAAACCGCAAGAGCTAAGAACCTAAGCTTCAGGGCGGAAATGTAAAATAACATAACACCGCGAGAAATATTTAGTGTAAGTGCAGTACAACACCTCTCTACACCCTAAACCTACTCCAATGTTCCAATGCCCCTCTGGAGCCAATACACGGCAGCTTTTATAGGGGACCCATTTAGTGGGTGGCAAGTCATCACCCGCCACAATATCTTGAAATGAAACATAATTGGCGGGTGCCGTACCTCATACCATAGACCAGCTCAACACCATCAAGAATTCATCACAATAACCCAGATTTTTAACCATATGTAACACTTGCTAATTTCACTATCAAAATCTGAACTCTTTACCCTAATTACAACGAGACAAAATAAATCTAAAATCACTTTTCTGTTAGGTATTATAGCGATTATTGCTGATTAATTTATATATTCATACGATTATATCAGTTCAGTTATTTTTCTAAATTACACGAATGTGTTGCTGATATTTTTATTTAGTTAGCTGGACAAAAACAATGTAATGATTTATAATTTGAATTCCGTTTTAATTCCAAAGCCGACTAGATTTACGAAGGCCAATCGGGAACATCGGCCAATCAGAGCTCGTTGTGTTGACTAGTGACTACAGCTAGTGACGAATTGATGGTTGGTGGAGAGCGGAGAGCTTGAGGGGTGACGCATCACGGCATCGAGACTTCGACAAATATAAAGTAAATGGACATGCCATAACCATTAAACTTTCACAGTAAAAACAAGTCAAAACCGTCGGACATATACTGCAATACCTAATTGTAACCATGTACAGTAAATTTGTTGCAAAAAATAGATAGCTAATATAATAACTACGTGAGTAAAAGAGAACACCTGTGTTTGTCTATTGCTCTTGAACCGTTTGACATTGACAGGCACCAGGCGGCTAGACATGTTGAGTAGCGTTAGCAAAACCGATCGCTTATTCACTGCGTCTTGCCGTGGATGGACGTGACTGGTCACGTGACTAATAAATCAGTGTTTACTTCGCTACTTGAAAAACATCTTTTACTAAAGAAGGTGTAATAAGCGTAGGGGGGAAAGACATGTTGGTAAATAAGTTGGTAATATTATTATTATTCTGTTATTTTAGAGGGATGGGTACAGGGGTAAGCACAAAAAAAATTGTTTTAAAATCTACCGGCTGTGCCTATTAGGGCATGCAAAACTCGGGTAATTGAAAAAACCCGGTTTTTTCGAGTTTTCAATTTCAAAAACCGTTTTTTTCGAGTTTTTCGGGTTTTTCGAGTTTTCTTTATTTAAACCTTAAAAATATTGTATTAGTGTGTGCAAGTAAAGAAAATGCTGAAATTTAGTTATATATGTATTTGCACTTGCGTATTTTTATTGTTTAGCTTTAACAAGAGATTAATCAAGTAACATTTGGTATAATTTTGAGACTTCCAGCGTCCTGAACAAGCCAGTTTCCTTAAAGGCTGGAGCACCATAAACCACATACACACGCTCCGCCACATTATACAGATGACTGAGGAATGTAATCGGCCATTATGCCTAGCGTTCGTGGACTATGAAAAAGCCTTTGATTCAATCGACACCTGGGTAGTATTGCAGTCCCTCCAGCGTTGTCGTATCGACTATAGATATATCGAAGTGCTGAAGTGTTTGTATAGAAACGCCACCATGTCGATCAGATAAAAGGAGAGCACGGAACCAATCCAATTGCAGAAAGGCGTGAGACAGGGAGATGTTATCTCTCCAAAACTGTTCACGAACGCGTTGGAGGAAGTTTTCAAGCTTAGACTGGAACAGATTCAGCATCAACATCAATGGCGAATACATCACTCACCTTCGTTTTGCCGATGATATAGTTATCATGACAGAGTCACTGGAGAACCTCAATACAATGCTCAGCGACCTCAATAGCCTTTCCCAACAGGTGGGTCTTAAAATGAAAATGGACAAGACAAAAATCATGTTCAATGTCAATGTTGTACCCGTGCCGGTAATTATAGGGAGCGATACTCTCGAAGTTGTTGACTATTACATTACATGTATCTTGGTCAGATTGTTCAGTTAGGTAAGTCCAACTTAGGCAAAGAGGTCACCCAAAAAATCCAACTCGAATGGGCAGCGTTCGAGAAATTGCGTGAAATCTTCTCGTCAAAGATACCACAGTGCATAAAAACAAGGGTCTTTGATCAATGTGTGTTGCCGGTGATGACATATGGTACTGAGACGTGGTCCTTAATTGTTGGCCTTTTGTAGAAACTCTGAGTCACACAACAGGCAATGGAGAGAGCTGTGCTCGGAGTTTCTTTGGGCGATAGAATCCTGAACGTGGATATTCGCCAAAGAACCAGAGCCACCGACATAGGTATTAAAATTTGCAAGTTGAAGACGCAGCCTAGGTAGGCCCCTACTAGATGGAACGACGACATCGTGAGAGTCGTGGGCATCCAGTGGATGCAGATGGCAGGGTGTCGTACAGGGTGGAGGTTAAAGGGGGAGGCCTATTTTAAGCAGTGGACATCTTCCGGCTAATGATGATGACGATAGACAACGGGAGTCACAAATTAGTCTATGTTGGGGCATGTTAAACTCCTTAGTGTGAAAAGCCGCGACGGAATCTTCAATAGAACTGCCTGACATATTCAGCATTTTATTACATTCTTTACCCTTGGAGCTGTTTCCATCCGTGGCATGCAATGATTAAAACCATGCTGATAATTTATCGCAAGCAGATTTTTTATATTCTATATATTTTAATGTTGCTGAATCGGCACTGGCAGTCCTCCTATTTTTTTTCTCTCTGTTGATATGAATAATAAATAAATAAATAATAAATAAATATCTGGGACATTATTGCACACATGGTCATCTGACCCCAAACTAAGCAAAGCTTGTAATATGGCTGCCAGAGACTGATATACATACATATATATTTTTAAATACATACTTAAATAGATATTAACACCCAGACATAGAACAAACACAAATGTTCATCAAACAAATGTTTGTCCTAGATGGGAATCGAACCCACGCCCCCAAGCACATAAAGTAGGATCACTACCAACTGAGCCACCGAGGCAGTCAATGTCAATGAAGAACTAGTATAGCGTACGTTTATCAAAATATTGAAAATAATAATATGGGATGATGATGGTTATTGATTTAGCTATGTTAACACAAAAACATGAAAATTGAGAAACAAAAAGACTATACATTAAAATACGTAGTAGTAGAAATATTGTCAAAAAATCCTAGAGATATCATACCTAAACGTGCCAAAAAATATATATGTCTGAACCAAAACTTGGCGCACGCTACACATTGCGCCAACTTTATGGTTAGTTGTAAGGCAATCGCGTTCCGACTACAATGCCCCGCGATGCCAGTGCTGTAATTCCATAGCTGACAAGGACGTTGAACACTATGCAAGCGACATAACGTCTAAATTAGAAAGTGTCATTGTGATGTCTAGGTATTTACATCGACGCTCGGACGTTTTTTACTACTTTTACTTGGTGATTGTGAGTCTATAGGTATTGTATCTCGATAGAAAGAGTAAGTTTTTATGAAGTTTCATTGTTTATTAATGTTCTGGTGGTAGTATTTTACATAAACCATCGTGAATAAAAAAACTCGAAAAACCCGAAAAACCCGGTTTTTCAATCCTAAAAACCCGGTTTTCAAATCAGTCGGTTAATCGGGTTTTTCGGGTACTCGGGTACCCGGTTTGCATGCCCTAGTGCCTATACATGTCAGCTGAGGATTAATTTACGCAAAACTTATTATAACTTAACCCTCCAAGTGTGTTACGGACCGCTTGTCGGCGTAAGAGAAAAGTGCCCGACGCGCGTTAGGCATGCGGTGCGTATGGGAATTGCTGCTATTCGTCAATTTATTTTCGATCGAATCAACGTTCCAACGACAACTTAAGTTCACTGATCTGTAGCTTATTTCAATCAGTACAGAATAAATACATCTTTGCTGGTTATGAAACTTATGAAGCTAAGTTTGTCTTTAAATATTTCAACTTCAGTTAGTTGTTTTTTTGGACTCGCGCTCTGAGGGTTCCTTCCAACGGAACCCTCAGAGCACGAGTCCTACTCCTACTCGTCCGGTTTTTTGTATTCGTAGTGTCTTATAAAACGGGTCAGACAAATAGACAGACCTGGCGAAACTATAAGATTTCTTTGTTGGACTACAGAATCAAGAACAAAAGAATATTTATCATAACTATTACCTGATGAGGTATAGCAGTTTTATTTAAGTATTTTTCGTCTTCCTTTTTTCGTCGTGTACATTTCATCGGGTGTAAAGTGGTTAGAACATACACGGGTGTATTTATTTGAAGTCCACTCTTCATCTCGTCTCACTGCCCGTATTTTTTCCAACCATTTCTTGTGCATGGCAACATCACTAGGAAATCTACAATAAATAATATTAAAAGTAAAAATAAAACAGTTTGAAAATAACATTTAACCGAAGTATAATTTGATAATTTACGAAATTAGTTTGCTGTCGGTACATTCGCCTCAAGTTCGGCATGATGTGCGGTGAAGATTGTCGAACATAGTGATGCTTTCCTTGTCTCACTAAGTATATGCGTATATTTCTATCCCGCAACGATGGAATAAAACAAAATGGGGACTAATTAGCGATGATTGATGAAATTAATTTACATTTTATGACAAAATAGAATGATCAATAAATACTCACGAGTGAAAAGTGACACCTGAACTTTTATTTTGTGTTTTTGTTGTGTTTTTACACTTCCGGAAAACACACGAAGGCATATTTTTGTCAGATGTTTCGTTATCATGTAACAATAATCTTGTGTTGCACTTCCCACGGCTAGAGACCGACTGAAACCAAATGAGAGCTAGCTCTCATTTTGTGATCTTCAAAAATGTTCTTCTTCTGGGCATGTCCATTTACTTTATTTTTGTCGAAGCATCGAGACGTAAAACTTAAATAATAATTATTATCAGGTTACATGAACAACAGCAAAAGAGTGTATTAGAAAATATAGTTAATATTAAATAATCTGATGTAACGTTGGAGTATAATAGAATAAATGTGAAGCTGCTGAAAATTATTGTGGAATTCACTATCTTCTGACCTACCCTTTCATTTCAATATTTTCTTTATTTCACCGAATGCAGCCATACTAATAAAAATTTAAAATAAAAATGTCCGGTGACAAAAGTGCCCTGACGTTGTCATATTCAATCACATACACAAACGTCAGTGTCACTTGCACCGTCAATCAAAGTTCAATCGAGACTCGAGATTCGAAGTTAGAAACTTTAAACAAAAGACATTCTAGGTCTGCGGTATAAAAGCCCACGTTGGGCGCCACTGAAACCAAGAGAAGGTTGTGTTACAGTCACTCTGACTGGATTTTCGAGTCACGTGACACATAGATAAAAATCGTGAATTTTAGGATTCCGTAGCCCGACAAGGAACCCTTATAAATTCGTTCTATCCGTCCGTCCGAATTTTTTAGAACCTTCTTACTTCTATAATTATTAAGATAAGTGCATGAAACTTTGCATAATGACATTTGTTATATAGATCTCAATTTTAAGAGTATAAAAAAATAAAATAATATTGCATTTTAGGGGTGGCTCTGGTACATGTGAAATGGGGATGAAAATATTTTTAGTTTTTAATAATCGTGCTACTAAATTATCGGATACTAGTCTGAATCAAAATCACGTAATTTCAGTCAACTAAATAAATAAATAAATTTTCGGGACATTTTTGCACACACGGTCACCTGACCCCAAACTAAGCAAAGCTTGCAATATGGCTGCCAGAGACTGATATACATACATGTATGTTTTTAAATACATACCTAAATAGATATTAACACTAATAGATAAACACAAATGTTCATCACATAAATGTTGCCATAGGTAGAACTAAATCGCGTTTAAGAGACCACAGTAAGTCCTCAGATATAGTCATGGTAACGACCTCTTTTTAGGATCAGGGAACCAATTTTTTAGTAACGAAATTTGATAGATTCATAATCTGTTATGACAGAAATTGCGAATAAGGACGAATTACGAGGATTCCTAGTTTAAAAAAAATAAGAAACGTAAGAATCCTCAAAATTATAAAAAAAAAAATATCTTAATCTCTATAAATGAGGCATAATGACGTCGATTCTACCGTTTTCTACACTAAATTTGACATCTCAGGGAGATTTTCTATTTAGATTTGGTACTGTTGTTAGCCTGACTCGATATACTTCAGTAAAATGTTAACAGAAAATGTTTTATTTTGCTTTTTAGAATGCTATTGCAGCTGTCAAAGCAAACTTAATGCTTAGTCCAAGTTTGGCTACTATTGTTACCCTTCAACGTTACGTTTTCTGTTTGTTACCTCTAAACGCCTGACGGAATTCTTGACGAAATTTGGCTAAGAAATAGAATGCATCTTGAGGAAGGATTGTTTTAACCTTACATCTTAATCTAAGGTTGATTAATATTGATTAGATTAAAAAACACTTGAGTAATAGGACTGCACAACAGAAGTGAAAACTTAAGTAGAAGTTCACCTAATCTACAAGAGATGGCGCTGTTTTAAAATACAGATGGCAATAAAATTAGTACAGCGTGACGATGTCGCGAGTACCATGATTTTTGTTCACCTAAAAAGTGGTCAACGCGGCTAAAAAGTTTTCACTTCAAAATTGTTCATAATGATGCCTTTCGGCTTAGTAGCTACACACTACGAGTATCCACGTAACCCTGTTTATGATAACTTCCCTCATTTTAAACCTCCAATATATCATACTAGCTAACCGCCCCGGCTTCACACGGGTATATGTTTTATTATATAATAAGAAGCTGCCGTGAAAAATTATCTAACTGATATTGAAAACCACATCAAAATCCATTGCGTAGTTTTAAAGATCTAAGCATATATAGGAATAGACATAGGGAAGCGACTTTGTTTTATACTATGATGAGTGATGATTTCATCGAATCACGTTTCGAAGGTTCTTATGACATAAGCCTTGAAAGACGAGAAAGCACTCAACGAGTGTATATCTATTTCTCGTATCATGTTCCAGATCACGTAATAAGTAATAATAACTTGTTAATACAGATCTAGATTGCCTAGGGACACACAAACAGTGTTCGCGATCGGCCATTCAGGATTGAACAATGTTTTAAATGTCAATGGCCGTCTGTTTTTTAAACACACAATAAAAACAATCGAATTCAAGATGTTATCGGTGAAGAATTCATTAATATACTTTTGCCGAAATTAAATGACAAGTGCCATGAAAAGGACTCGCAAAAGTAAAGCTAGGGGTAAGGCCCCTTATCATACTAACTCCACACGGGAAAAAAAACCAGGCCAAGTGCGAGTCGGGCTCGCGCACTGAGGGTTCCATACCACCTCAAAATACAATAATTATACAATAATATAACCGACTTCAAAATTTGTAAAATGTGGCATTTCGATTTGGTGAAAGAAATGATAAGTAACGTCCAAGTAAAGAAATTACCAGACAGACGGACGGAAATTGCTCCGACTATAGTGCAAAATGAGACGAAAACGCGCTCGCTCATTTTCCTTGCAAATGACAGCCGTATGCGGTTGAAACTATAGTTGGAGTAACCGGCTTAATCATACGCGAGTAATTCCCGTGTCATATAAATAAAAATACCTAAAAATATGTACTAAGAGTAAAAAAAACTTTTCGCTAAATCTACTAAGTTTCACTGCAACGTAGACCAATGTATCCAACTGTTTACGATAAGATAACACTCATCTAAAACTATTAGTCTAGTATACACTAGACTAATATTTTACTAAGATATAATTAAGACAAAACACACATGAACCGAGAATTCCTCTCAATAGTTTGTAAATGAAGTAGCTGTACTGAAAACTAACGCATAACAATTTTAAAGCTTGCTAACAAAGTACGTCTTAAGACTGTTTAAAAATTTACTGAAACATATGAAAATACACTATAGTGTGATTGGAATACTTAAATAAAAATTACTTTAGACTCAAGTGTTCAGAATCTGTGGGGCTAGTACGAGAACTTGCGAAAAAGTATTCGTTCCGTAAACGATAGCAAAAGTATGAAAAATTCAGTTTCCCTTTACGTCCGATAGAGGCGCTGTTCAATTTTTCATACATTTTGCTATCGTTTACGGAACGAATACTTTTTCGCAAGTGCTCGTACTAGGGCCACAGATAATTTTTCTTAATAACTGTAATCATTCTAAGCTTGACTGTAAAATATACATTTGAGTTAATGAAGACAGACACTAAAGTTGTACTGTTTAATTATTATTTTTTGGAGTTGGTTGTAAAGTATTAATGAAGTAAATCTCAAAGATATTAGAAAGAGGTGCCAAGAGTGCAAAGTAGAGCATTAATATGCGTACTTTCAGCAAGCAGGAAGAATGTAAAAGTGCAACAGACGGGAAGGCGTATACGTACGATGACGCTGTGGAGTTGACAGGTATTGCACGTCTATTTTTTTCATGCAACTGTATAACAAACAAGTGGATCACATTTAAAACCGACTTCAAAAATATATGAAAAACGTAATAATTGCCTAATAAATTTGAGGGTTGCCTTCGATTTCCCTGGGATCCCATCATCAGTTTCTGACTTGTTGACAATGGCACCAAATTGGAAGTATACCCTAACGAACAAAAGCAAATTTTTTGAAATCGGTCGACAGCTGTTTGCGGAGAAATCGGTGAACATACATAAAAAAAATATACAGTGGAACATAGAACCATCCTCCTTTTTTTAAAGTCGGTTTAAAACCACAATATAATTAATTTCGTAGATATACAATAACAAAGTTTTTGAAAAATTATAACAACGTACTTGAAATTAGCGAGTGGTCAACATGAAAAATATGGTTCGAGATAAAGCTGCACTCATCGTGACGGACTGTACCCTTAGTACAAGATTTGACAGTTTTCGAAAACTTTTTTCGTTTCCGTATTGTCCCATACATTTTAGTAAAGCGCCTCTAGCGGAAACGCGGATGAACTAAAATCGGTAGTAATCGGCAGTATAGGTTGCTTCACTCAAATACGAAAAATAGTTTCGAATGGCTTTCAGCCCAGCAATGTATGCATCAAAACGAAAACGAAAAAAGTTTTCGAAAACTATCAAATCTTGTACTAAGGGTACTGTATAGTACTTTTATAGAGGAAATGTACGGAAATACTACTGCAGAGCGGGACTGAATGTGTTATATTTTATCACCGAACTTTTGAAAGCTCCTTTGGTTCGATCTTTTGTCACTATTAAATAGTTCTAATTCTAATTCCCACTAATAGCGGTTTAATAGATTAATTCGTTTTTATTTTACGAATATGGAATGTTATTTAAGTTACTGAAATAAAAAAATATTATTATTCTAATGATTCCAGCCACCTTCTCTGTGTTGTCTACTTAGCGACCAACACAGTGAAATGGTGGACGCTTTTCATCACGTGGCTATAATTCTTCGACTACTTACTTCGACCAAAATAAAAGAATGGACGGGCCCTGAACTTGATCAGTAAAAACGAGTCAAAACCGTCGGACATATACTTCAACACCTAATTATAAAAATGTACAGTATATATGTTACAAAAAATAGATATCGGTTTTATTTGTGTATTTACACTTCGGTAAAGCATACGAATTCATAATTTTGTCAGATGTTTCGTTATCGCGTAACAATAGACTCGTGTTTCACTTCCTACGGCTAGAGACAGACTGAAACGAAATGAGAGCTGGCGCTCATTTTGTAATCTTCAAAAATGCTCTTCTACTGGGCCCGTCCATTCATTTTATTTTGGTCGAAGACTACTTAGGTATAATATGGTAGCATCAACAGATTAAAAAACCATTTATTTTTATTTATTTATTCATTCATCATAAATGTTACCTGGATTTATTCTATCCATAGCTAATTTATTGCAGGCCATGGCCGCTACAATTATTTGCTCCTCGCTGCATGTAGCATCATCACCAACGCGGTTGCCCTGGACTTGTTTGGGTTCAGCATCATCGTAGCCGCTGCCAACTGCGATCTAGAACTGGGGCTTACTGAGACCGGCGTGCTGGCATCGGCCCCTTTCGCAGGTAATTCCAGGACTAGAAACATTCGAAAGGTTTGTAGTCTCCTGGTTCCAATTGAACTTTTACAGGTCCTAACCTAACTGCCCATCATATGGAAGACTAGTCTAGACACTTGATAGTAGTACTAGGGCAGTTTTACCTTGCGATAAATTAGGGCTGCTTCATTATGAGACAAAATGTTCTGCTCTTTTTATGCTCTTTATGTCTGAGGGTCTTCATCTTCACCTCTATGAAGTATTTTTTTCTTAAATTTATTGCAAATATGTAGTCCATAAGATAACCAGAAATGTTTTCTCTCAGGCGCCCTATTTGCGTACCCGTGGGGATATTATGCAGATACACGCGGGCGCCGCCGCGCACTGCTTTTCTCCACCATCATCGGGTTCATGTTCGCAGCCATCAGTAGCCTCTCACCTAACTGGCAACTCATGATGGTCTGCAAAGTCATAGCTTGCAGCTTGTAAGTAATATTTCTAATAACAATTTTGCGACGTTTTTTATAAAGTCACATAAACCGCGACCGATATATATTTTGGTTTCATTCCAAAAAATAACGAGTGAGTTAAATTTAGTAAGCATTTCATCTTACGGTTGTGAAATGAAGATAAATATTACAAGCTTTGTAATGCATTAAAGGCATAAAAAAATTAAATGGGTGCAATAAGGAAAACCAATAAGAAAAGTTGCACATAGCAAATATGACTAACAAAGGTTTACTAAAAACATTCGAAATTAGATAAATAAACTAGTTTGGACACTATTTACGACATTCGATAATAACATAAAAGCTATAGTATTAGAATAAAAGTTTGAAAGAAAAGAAGGCGAGAAAACCAAGATAACTATAAATAATTAAATAATTCAAGAAGAAAAGGTGCAAGGGATAAACGCCGCTAAGGAGGAGAGGAAGAGCCAGGATAGAAACTCCTCCATAGACAAGGGCTTAGCTAAATTTAAGAAGAAGGAAAAAATATCGTGGGTCATGGTCATATCGAAATGCTTTTTTGGAATAGTTGTAGATTGCGCGTGTAATTCTTTCTTCGTATTGTACATTCGTAGGTATGTAACATTTTGCTAATCAGAACGATGGTGTTAATGTTGATATTTTACTGTCAAATTGGATGTAACACTGAAGTGAGAATTTTTTTCGTTTAGATTAGAAGGGCTGTCAAGGCATTTTTGTAAGAATTCCGTTGTAGCCAGTTGAACACATGCAAACGATACGTCAAAATATAACTACATAGGAAGGAATGCAGTAATTCGTCAAGATTAGTATTATTTCAAAAGGTTATGAACGCCATTTTGATAAAGTTTAAAATTGACCTTCTCGTGGTGCAATACGGTTCAGTTCCCCTTGAATTTTGTGCAATTATTTTGGTAAATGTTGCTAGTGCAAAAAAACTGCACGATTATTGTGCGGTTTATAATACTAGTAGAGAAATATAGACCGTATCGTAAATTAACGTACGTCATTATTAAAACAGTTCTACCTTAAACTGCACGAAAAGTGGTTGGTAAAAAATTTGAGTTAAAGAGTTTTTCAACAATTTTGTTTATTTTAATTAACAAAAGTTGTGTATTAACGCATGTGATTGTGTTATACTAGTGAATTATTATCCTTTAAATACTATTAAGGTAAAACCGAAAAATATTTTCGGTTTTGCCCCAAAACTCCGCACAAACTTAGCTAGATAAGTTTCCATGACCTTAATAAGTCATGCTTTGACCATGATATCGATTTAGGCTATGTTTAGAGCTCGTTTTATGTGACTTTAAATGGGTAGAAAAATAAATATTATTTGATAAGGTTAAATGCAATTTCCATGCGAAGCCATTGAAAAAAAAAAAAAATATAAAATTTAGAATGTGGTATCACAGCTAGTGATGGGACAGTTTTGTGTGCAGTTTTGATTTTATCGATAACCTGTTTATTGTATACCTTATAAAATATTTTAGGGTAAAACTTGCCCTAGTCGTTTAAAAAAATTACAAACTCTTATTTAACTTGCATCGTTGGTATGTCTGTCAGCTTCCCGATTCAAAATTTGTATTCCTTTTTTCTGAGCACGTTTCAGTTGCACTAAGTAAATTTGATGTTTGTAAAATAATATGGTGGTACTTAACTGGCCTGATGATGGAGCCAGAAAGGTAGGCCATAGTAACCTCTCTACTACATACTTTTACTTATTACTCCGTCGTGTTTGGACTCGTTGAATTCATTTTGATAAGGACTATTAGACCAAAAAGACAAAAACAATATTTATTGTCTGTCTAATAATTCATAGATTTACTGACGACTTGGCTGCGGGGCAGCGCCCCGCTATCCTATAGGAACTGCTATTTTTTCAGGGTAAAAACTATGAGTCAATCCAGAATATAAGCTACCTCCATACCAAATTTTATTTTAATCCATTCACTTATTACAGAATTCAGTGAAAACAAAGATATTAATACGCAGACTTTCTTATTTATAACTAGCTAATGCCCGCGACTTCGTACGCGTAGCGCAAAGTAATTAGTGGGTGGATGATTAGACTGACATATCCAAATATAAATGTTACGCTAACGAACTCGAACGGAACTTTAAATAGGCACAAATCCATCGGATTATTTATACTGAATATTTTATAGATAATACCTACACATATGACATGATTGTAGATTTATTGCTCTCCATTTTAATGCGGATTGTCATACTATCGTCATAGTATGATTTTAGTCTAGTTTTAATCTGACTCGATACAGGTATCCCGACATGTCCATAGTTTCAAATATATTTCAAGCAAATCATATATTACTTTCACTGGTTAAATACGTTGGAAGTGTGGAGCCATGGAGCCAATAAGGAAAAAAAATTGGTATAAGTCAAGCGAAATGTCATGCATGACAAACGTTATTATTGAATTATTAGTAAATAGTAAGTAGGAAGCATGGAGCGGTATCTATAATTAATCGCTGTTATTTAACATTACTCCGCGTAAAGACTGCCAATCAATGATGTCTAAATAATTTTTGCCCGCCTTCTGCGCCTCGACCTTCCAACAACTAAACCGCTTTCGTTCACCACCATAACATCCAAAATAGCTGCTAATCATAGATCAGTATCAGATTAGATGCCGCGAGTTCACCTACTTTGCGTGTCTGTTATTGGTCTTAAGTTTGATCCTGGCAAAAAATGTATTCATTTTAATCTCCGTCGACTTGGTATATTAGCACGTCAGAAGTCAATACAAAATCAACGTACTTTAAATTACGCCATAATAAACTGTAAAACCTCTTCAAAACAACCTCCTCCTCAACCTCCTGACAATAACAAACACAAAAAAAAAACTATTTGGTGCAGTCGATCGGAAGTTATGCGGGTACATACATTTCGGCGATTCGTTTTTATTTCATCATCATCATCAGCCAGAAGACGTCCACTGCTGAACATAGACCTCTCCCTTTAACCTCCACACTGAACGACATCCTGCCATCTGCATCCACTGGATGCCCGCGACTCTCACAATGTCGTCGGTCCATCTAGTGGGAGGCCTACCTACGCTGCGTCTTCCGGTTCGCGGTCTCCACTCAAGAACCTTACCTACTTCCCCATCGGTTAACAGTTCTTCGAGCGATGTGTCCTGCCCATTGCCACTTCAACTTGCAGATTTTAATAGCTATGTTGGTGACTCTGGTTCTTTGGCGAATATCTATATTTTTATTTACATATAGATAGATTATATAGCAACAGCCGCTTCAGTCTTCCTACCTACCATGTCTGCGAGTAGAAGTCTGTCATTACGACAACATTACTATAAAATAAGCTAGATGGCGTTATAAATAATTATTAAAAAAAATTTTTTTACTATTTATTATCATAAATTAATATAGCCTATGTTTCAATCAGGTATTTTATAAGCATATTCATGGAAACTGCTTTGAAATCCTTCTTGTAGTTTAAAAGATAATAGTGTGATAATGTTGTTGTCTACATCTACATAATAAGAGAAATGAATAATAACACAATAAAGTTTAATCTTCAAAAAATACTCCTAAAGTAGGTATTGTAGGAAATGTTGAAAGAAAAATCAAAAATTATCGATATCGATAAAATTATGGTAACCACTATTATTGTCAACGGCTTGTCAAGGGCTTATAATTAAAACACGGTGAAATCACAAAATTATCAACAATTTAGACTTTACGGGTGATAGAAAATTCCTCCTTTAAAAAAAATTAAAATCCATTCTAGCTCTATCACACGTAATTACAGCGCAAGACGGCATTGTGGATAAATCCGATGGAGCAGCATACGAATTCGAATTCAGTTAGCAACTGCGATGCGGAGTTTGACGCGTTGACGTGCATACTAATGTTCACTCGTATGCCTCGTAACAAATGTTCCATCTCTCTTCCGTTCTATACCCTTCTCTTTTCTGTGGGATGTAACGTGATATTTATGATGAGCATCTTGTAAATAGTCGGCTCTGTGGTATTTCCGTGTGATATTTTAAGCAAAAACCGTTGCATATAAAACAAAAAAATCGATTAAACATTGTATATCTCACGTGCAAATGATGATAAGAAACTCTAAGAAATCATGTTTTTAATATTTCGAACAAAATGCATAGCTTATCGAACTTTTAATATATTCACGATAAAAATACAAAATGAAAAAAAGATACTGATTGGTAATAAAAAGTTAATCTCCATTAATGATAACTTCAAGATTAAATTGATAATTTTTAATCGGTGTCTAAATATAGGACTTATCTTATATACTTTGGAATTCAAACTAACCGGTTATCGAATGTATTTTTAATTTTTTTTGTAAAACTCAGCATCTTGTTGCTTTTGCAATAAATATTTTTTTATTTTTCTGCTACTTCTGTATTTTGATTGATTATTTCAGAAGAAGCGTCGAAGATCTTGATTAATTCCTAAAAGAGTTTTGTTGACATTCTAAATCAGAAATTGCTCTTGTATACTGTTAATAGAATTAATGCAGTGAAGTGTTAATTATTCTTGTTTATTGAAGGACTATAAAAGTTTTGGGTTATCGAAAAATAGCAGATAAAACTACTTACAACGAACGAACTATAAGCATATCTGAAACAGTTAAAACATTTAAAATATTAATTATATTACAGTTCCAACGCAAGCTTCACCTTGACCATGACCATATTGGGAGAGTGCACGGGATCCAGCCATCGCAGCAAGTACCTCTTCATAATGCACAGCATCAATTTGCTAGCAGAGTGCTTCTCTTTCGGTAAAAACTCATTTAAATCGACCCTTTTCTTTTGCACCTTCTTCTCCTTTGTCTTTTTCTCTTCTTGTTTGACTTGTTATTCATAGTTTCATTATTATTATCAGCCTATCATGTTCCCACTGCTGGGGCACAGGATTTCTCTCAGAGAGAAATAGAGTGAGAGGGACACACAGAGAGAGAAGATGGTTCTTAAGAGCGGGCCTAATGGCAGGATAAATTCTGATTTCCCCCGCGCATCTCGCCACACCCAGCGCATGTACGGATAACAAACACGGGCGGCGCGATGACGCGCGGAACCAAGCTTGCGTACTCGACGTCTGAACTGACATGGACTACCCGTCTCAACAGAGCGATGGTAACTGATCGGTGCAACAAACCGATGCCTCAAGCTTGTGTCACGCGAGACGAAAGACAGCGTATTGCGCGGATTAAAAATGTTGTAAGCGCCAAGTGCTACTCTCATAGCTTATAGAATAGACAATATTTTTAAAAATTGCTAGGGTCAGCTCTAGGTTATACATGAGTGATAATATTTACATAATTTATTGTTCAATAATATGTACCAAAACAGAATGCAAACCAAAAATATTGAAAATTAGAGGTAACTTTGTGATGGTTTTCTATCGAGAAAATTTTATCCTACCATGTTTTCGTCAGGGTCGACCTTTACTTATATATTGAAGTTTTCTAACGTATTTTTTTTTTTGATTTTGGACATGATTTACTACTGTGAAAATCTAATCAAAGATTGAAGATTTTGCTTTAGGCCCAATCTTAACACAGACCTAAAAAAAAATTACATCCTAAATCTATGGTTCTTAATCTACCATGCCGGCCCAGTGAATGTTGGTAAATGTCATATTTCTTTGAACTTTTAAGGTTCTTAAACATACTGATTTCCTTCAGGGCTGAGGTTAATCACTGAGTGCTATCAGATTGTAAAGCGCACATACTACCGCTCGGCCTCCATAGCATTCATCATTTGATCGACTTTATTTTGGGTTTATTTTATCTAGACAATTCTACTTGTCATTCAGTCAGGGGCTAAGGATTCCGAACCCTTGTCAAGCATATTAGTTCCTTGGTGTAATGTATAAATGGGGGTAGTTGTCAAATTGACAACTACCCCCATTTATACATTACATTTGGTAATAGCTAAACTTTAGTATTTTTATCCAGGACTAGCATATTATTTAAGGTTACATGGAAAGGTGACTCTGAGCTTAAAATCGGTACAATGGTATGAAACTGTCTTTTACGGGAAAAAAATGAAGTTTATAACGTAATGGGAAAAGCTGATATTTGTTTGGTGATTTCGAGTTCCTAAAGTGAAAATTGTTTATAATGATAATTTCAACGACCTTCTTTCGGTTTAGTAGCACCGTACTATGGCACCCTGTTTATGGCTTCTAAGGTTACATTACCTAGCGGTATTGCCTTGTTAGATATAAACAAAATATGTAATTCATTTTGACATTTATTTTGTGGTAATATAACTAAACAAAATGCAAGCTAACACTAACTCTACACAAACAGTTAGACTGTCCATAGACCGTTGAAGGTCTAAAGACAATCCAAATGCTCAAGCCCACTATCAGTTGACAGCGTACCCAGCATGCTGGCGGCATTAACACGTTGAATGGCAATTCTTAAACGTTAAGCCAGATACGCGCCAGCATTTTGGTCACGCGTCGAGTTAACCAGGCGCTCTGAAAGATTTTTGAAATAATTAATAGTAATTGTAGTAATTAATAGATAGAAGCAGTAATTGGTCTACTCTAGGTAGAGCAAGTCTTCTTTTGTCTAAAATATTGCAAAATGAACTTTCCTCGTACCATTGAATGTCATTTACATGCAATTATCTGATTATCATAAGTAGGTACCTGTGACATATAATAACAAAATTATTAAATACTTAAATACTTGTTGATTATTTTTGATAATTTACTTCCTAAACTATGATTGATTGTTACTGCAACCAAACTGAAACCATTCTAGGGTTTCGTACCAAATGGTAAAAAGAAACCTTTACAGTAGGATTACAGCTTATCTGCCCGTGTGTGTGTATATGACGGCCGATTTTCTCAAGAACAATTAAAGCTATCGACTTTAATTTAGACACAGATTTAGAAGGCGTTGGGTTATAACATAATGCTACATTTTTTAAATGTTATTTGGCTTTTGCTCAAAATAGTAGGTATCTGAAATGGAGGGCAAAATTGTAATGTTTCGGTTTGTGATCAACTAAATAGGTTGTCACTATGAAAGGTCTTATTGAATAATAATTTGTTTCGTTATACTTGTATATAAGCGACCAGATGTCTGTCGTGGAGAATAAGATCATCAAAATTTAAGAGCGAAAAAAATCTGAATTAATTTAAGTTACAAAAAATTGGGCAAACTCATAAAAATATTATATTTCAAAACTTAATTTGTTTTAACTTAATTAATTTATATTTAAATAAAATATAAAAAAATATATTTTTTTTAGCAAGTAGGTACTTATGGAATTCTAGATTAGTGAGTATGCTCGCGTAATGCAGAATTAATTATATTAAAAAAAGCTTAAATCAATGCACCAATTAATTAGTGATATGTCACTAAAACGTGTCTCTTATCAAATACACGTGAAAAGCTCGTGCAAAATGAAATAATCTTAAGGTATTATTTACTTCGATAGCTAGTCTAAATATTTTACGAAACGTGAGAAAGAGAAGACACGTGCTGAATGAAGTAGAGAGAAAAGTGTTCCTGTTTACACAATGTTTGCGTTTGCCAATGTTGTCAATTACATATGCAATCTTCTGCATCATTTTTATATTACGTTTCTGTAAATCTATTGTGTTTGAAATTCGAAGAACACTTCGAAAATTTAACTATAAAGGCAGCGAAATGATATTTAGCTATTTAAGCCGATATACCATGGCCAAGAAATTTGATGAATAGGTATTTAGCAACTCTATTGCTGTCTCGCTGCGCCCTGACGAGCGAGCTATATACGTGTGCGTGACGAACAGACTGTGCGTGTGTGCGTGCCCGCCCGTGCTCCCGCACTGAATGCCTAGTTGCCTACAAATTCATTTCGCCTCGCAGTCTACTCGGCTAGTTGATATCGGCGTTTGCCGAATGTCGAGTGATTTTTGTTATTTTGCGATCTGCTCATATTTTACTAACCGACTACGCCAAATAGACCAGGGTCGATAATTTTTGAAAAAAAAAAAAAACACAGTAGTATGAAACCCATTATTATGATAAAAATGAAAGGAAAAATAAATTACGGGCGATCTGAGTTCGGGAAGTTGGTGGGTTTAAGGGTAAAAAATGGTTCAACTCGATTTCCAGCAAAACTATAAATCCTATGGATTTATAGTTTTGCAATATAGTTTTTGAAAAGTTTAATGGCAAAGTTGTAGGTAATAAAAATATCTACAACTTTGGTCCCAATAATTTTTTCACATAACCTCAAAATTTATGTGAAAAATTCAAATAACCAAGTTTTTAGTTAAAATAATATACATACATAAATAAAAATATTAAATTCATACATACTTATAAACTTAAAGCGAGATAATAACGATACAGTAGCTACTCCAAGAAATAGTACAGTTTCACACGACGCTTGAAAACTTCCTGTGAGGGTGCTGGTCTATAATGTGATGATAGTTACGGAAAGGATTACCATGTACAATTCCTGTGATAACTTTAACTATAATCTAATAATCTAAAGTAGAGGTGTTGTATGAGGACTTGAGGAGATATCCGAGACCATAGATACCTCCGTAACATACTTCACCGTTGTTATGGGTGACTTCAACGCAAAGATGGAACGCGGAATGTTGATGAGTTAAGAGTCGGGTCATATGGGTATGGACAGCGGAATTCGAGGGGCCAGTGGCTGGTTGACTTCATGGAGAAGGAGGAACTCTATTTGATGAACTCCTTCTTTCAGAAGTGACCATGCAGGAAGTAGACGTGGATGAGCCCCGATGGTTCGACCAAAAATGAGATCAACTTCATCATGACGACCAAGAAGCGAATATTCAATGTCTCCGTGAAAACCGGTAGCGATCACCGTTTTGTCAGAGGCACATTGAATATCAACAAGCTTGAGAGGTCGCGTTTGGTGAAGTCCACGCTCCATTCTGGTCATACTCAAATCCAAAACTCCAAAGACTTCCAACTCGAATTGCATAATCGCTTCCAGAGCCGAAAGCGGAACTGTTCGTACTAAACAATGGGCTGGTGGAAACTGTCCAAGCAGTGTGGTCCAAGTTCTTTAAGACCCCACGCCGGAAAAGACCTCAGAAGCTCTCAGATGAAACCATTAAGCTAATGAAAGACCTGACTGAGATGAGACTGCAAACATCAGCTGATATGTCTCAATATGGCCAACTTAACAGACGAATCTCAAAATCGGTGCGACACGATCTGCGTTCCTATAATAAAAAATGTATTAGGGACGCAATCGAGTGGAACCAGGGCTGGATAGTGTTCGCAAAGAATTCGTCTATTGGGAAGAGCCAAGTGATGAAGCTGAAGATCGAGGATGGTAGTATCATTTCATCAAAGCCGAAGATTCTGAGAGAACTCGAGAGGTTTTACGGACAGTTGTACACATTGACGCGACAGCCTAATTATCGGTACAGCTCTGGACAAGAGAGCTAAACTGACCCAACACTACACCGAGGACATCCTAGACATCAGCTTGTACGAGATAAGAATGGCTCTATAAGAAGGTCGCCCGAAGAATCCAACTCGGATGGGCAGCGTTTGGGAAATTGCGTGACATCTCGTCCAAGATACTACAGTGCTTAAAGACAAGAGTCTTTGACCAGTGTGTTTTGCCAGTGATAACATATGGTACTGAGACGTGGTCCTTAACTGTTGGCCTTTTGGAAATACTCAGAGTCACACAATGGGCAATGGAGAGAGCTATGCTCGGAGTTTCTTTGCGCGATAAAATCCGAAACGTGAATATCCGCCAAAGAGCCAGAGTCATCGACATAGATATTCAAATTTGCAAGTTGAAGTGGCAATTGGGCAGGCCACATCGCTCGAAGTACCGATAACCGATGGGGAAGAAAGGTCCTTGAGTGGAGACCACGAACCGGAAGACGCAGCGTAGGTAGGCCTCCCACTAGATGGACCGACGACATTGTGAGAGTCGCGGGCATCCAGTGGATGCAGATGACAGGATGTCGATCACTATCAGTATAGAGGTTAAAGGGGGAGGCCCATGTTCAGCAGTGGACGTCTTCTGGCTGATGATGATAAGCTATAATCTAATCACTTAGCAACGTAATAACCTAATGTATTTGAATAAAATTTTGAAAAAATAGTTCAACAAAATTAACTAATATTAAGAGAATTATTTATTTATAAATTTTTCCACTTGTTACGATCCTGATATTCCTGATACACAAGTTACAATATTTTTTTAAATTCTTTCTTTTCGTACTTAAATGTGTTATGTGCGAAAACCACGTCAGTTTCCATAGTAAAAATAAATCATGTTGTGCGTCAACAATTTTGTCCAAATCCTAACTTGCCGACCGTTGCAGTAATGTGCTAAATTCACTTCACGCACAAAACACTGACTAAAGACGAGAACCGTTACATATCGATATCGATGGACAGCACTAATGTGTCGATACAATTATCGACTACATGTCTCTTCTCTAACTGTATACGTATTAGACCGACCCTCCCCTGACCTCGAGCCTCTGCCCGCAGAGCACAATAAGGACAACTGCAGCTCGGATCGATTTATACCTACGAAAAGTAGACAAAATTATCGTCTCGGATTCTTCTGTTTCCTCATTCAAAAATAGGCCGATTTCATTATTTTTTTCAATTAATTGTTTAAAAAGGTTTGCTCTCGGCTTCTGTCATTTATTTTTGTTTTACAAACTCATAAATTTTGTTTGAGAGACGTCTGAACACGGAGGTAAAAATTTGATATTTTTTGGGATTTTTAAAGGCTCATATTTCTTATAGTACTTAACTTACGAGAAAAAATAAATGACACAAGCCTGGCCATAAAGGAGATAAATTTTATAAAAAAAAAATATGGCTCAAGCGGTATTATCCAGGGAGGAAACAGGAGAATAAGTTTGTATGGACTAAACGCTGCCCAAATTGAGCCTTAAGGTGATACGTTTCATGTTTGGCGGGAAATCCAAATTTCAAACAGTTTTTTGTCCTTGTAGCTAGGCCGGGTAATTATTGTGAAATGGCACAGTGTTTGCGAAAATTGTTGGTCGTTCTTTACATTATCATGTACAGCTATTAATCAGTTACCATATTACTTAAATTTGGCAATAAACCGTTTGAAACAGAAAAAAATTGTTTATTGACAAATGTGTGTAATAATGTGCATTGGAGATAAAAAACTTTATGCGAGTTTGTAAAGAATAATAATCAATTTTCGCAAACATCATGATTGCTTACAATAATTACTCGGCTTAGCTACAAGAACATAAAAACTGTTTGAAATTTGAATTTCGCGTCAAACGTGAAAGGTTTCACCTTAAAGGCCTCAACCATAGCTTAGCAAATTGCAAGTAGACAAACTTAAACTACAATGACCTAAATTGCTAAAAGTAGTAAAAGAAGGTGGTTAAATGTTATTATTTCCTCTGTTTATCTTGTACGTGCGTGCGTCTATGATTACTTCTGGCTTTTGTGAGACGTTTTGCGTAATATTTACATTTCATTGAAAAGTTGCCTAGCAATAAAACTAGGAAAAAAAGTTAAATAAAAGTTATAAGTAATTTAGTAATGTAACACGCAGAACGGATGGTCGATGGGGCCGAAAAGTTTTCGAATGGAGACTTGGACCGCTGAGCGGAGCGTAGGACGTTCAAACGCAAGATGGAAATAGACCGCAAGAGACGCTGGATGCAGGCTTCCAACTGGCCCTTTTGGAGATCGATGGGGGAGGCCTTGTTTAGCAGTGGACGTCCTATGGCTGAAATGGTGATGATGATGATTGTATTGTACTAGTTCGATAGTATAAATAATAGCAAATAAGTACTTGTACACACAACAACTTTTTATCATATTTCCAGGTCTTGCCTACTTCCTCCTCCCACTGCAGTTCTCTCTGCCGATCCCATTTCTGGGCATTAACTACAGACCTTGGCGCCTCTTCACTTTCGCCTTGGCACTTCCTCTTGGGATTGGAGGGCTTATGATGGCCTACCTCCACGAGAGCCCTAAGTTTCTGGCCAGCAGAGGTGATAACAAGAAGGCACTGGAAGTCTTGAGGAGTATCCATGAGTGGAATGGTGGTAAAAAGGGTGAATATCAGGTGAGTGAGGATAAATTGCAACTACAATATAACGTTGGTTTGGTTTTACATTTGATAGATATCATTATGATTATCAGCTTTTTCATGTTCCCACTGCTACCTATACAAAAGCTACTGAGGTAAAATTACTTTATATAATTATAATATAATTATTAATTATTTTATAATTTTTATTTTTTTTATACGCTGTGTATGGATGCAAATCTGGACAATAAATTATTTCATTTCATTTCATTACTAAAAGCGCCTGATAAAAGAAGGTAAGAATTTTACTTACTAATGTGTATGTACACCGTATTTTAAAATAATGGTTTTAGTTTTGTGTTTATAGCAGAATGCGACAAAAGTTTATCGCTACTGATCATTACTGCTTCTGTCCAGTGTTTGTAGCATGTGCGAAAATTGGACCAAACACATCGCTAGATAGTAGATAACTTGGGATGGTCAAAGCAGTGTTACCTGGTAGGACATTGCAAATGCCGCTAAATTCTAACTTCAGAAAGAACTATATGGAAGCTTCAGCAGCGACCCAATTGTGGCGTAAACTTGCAAAGTGCCACTATGAATTGCGCATTTTATTGTCAGAGGCCAAGAGGCTTGGACTCCAAGATCTACTTGAGGTTACCTTGTACTTAAAGTAAAGAGTATTAATTATTATCTAAAAATATATTTTACCAGGTAGAGCACCTTCTAACCACAGAGGATATCGCAGCGGAACATAAGATGTCATTCTGGGATTCGGTGGTGAAGCAAACAGTTCCAATCTTCCAGCCACCACTGCTGTGGAGGACTCTGCAGCTGTTCTACCTGATGGCTATCTGCAGTGCCACGTAAGGTTAAAGCCATCATTATTATATATTTAGTTTGTGTTGATAAAAGAGCACATTGTTTCGAAATACACAGTACTTGAACTCTGAATCTTCTTAGGCAGGTGCAACACTCAGTGTCAATAAACCTATCTATTTAATGCATTTGCTAGGTTTCGGTGTTTCTTGATTTTGATGCGTTGTTTGCGCGATGCGATGGGAGGGTTCTGAGGAAATGAAAGGAGGGAAGGGGGGGGGGGGGGGAGAGGTTAGTCTTCGTGCTCTCAAGATATTTTTTTCTGAACGTAAGTTCCAAGATCACCATCACTTTTGAAGTGATTTTATTTTTCATTCACGCTGCTGCTGCGCTTATGCTGATTACAGTAATAACGCGTTCGCGATGTGGTATCCTACGATTGTGAACATATTCTTCAACTCGTTCTCCGGGGGGTGGAACACGGAGAAGACCTTCTGCACCAGGGTCTTCGGAGACAACAGCACCGCCATGACTCATGAGCTCTCTGAAAATACTAGTGTAAGTGTATTTACTAGCTGTCCATCGTTTCATCCACGTTGACAACGTCAGCTTTTTTATGTTGTTTTTTTTCAATTTCCAGTATTTATGCAACGACACTATATCACCCTACACCATAATCTCCGGCATCCTGTACGGGCTGTTCTTCTGTGTGGTGACTCTGCTAGTCGCGCAGGTAGCGTCTCGCCGGCGTCTGGTTCTCATCTCCTCGCTGTTGATCTCTGGAGTCAGCGGCACGCTGGTGGACCTGTACCATCCGGCTGCAAGTTTGGCGTTCTTCGTGCTCTTCCAGACTTCAACGATCGGTGTGCCGAGTTTGGCGGCGTATTGTGTGGACCTCTATCCAGCGGCTTATAGGTGAGACTCTAAATAGGAAATAAAGCTGAAAGAAACTGATCCTACCAAAGAAAGAATTACACAGCACATTTTTTTGTTGTCTAAAGTCTAAAGCTGATAAGAGATAAATAGAGCCAATCACCGAAAACGAAAAATGTGTTCAAAATTAAGGAAGTTATAAGCACTTTGTTGTCTAGCCAGACAGAGAGCGCACGTTACTTACATTTATCGTCACTGATAAGTACACCATACAAACCCCATTCTGAAACTTACTATAGGAGAAAGAGGCAGAGCATCCCTTTTCACACATCCGATCACAATCTCGGAACTATATAAGCAGATTAAAATAATTTGTTCAGTAACTTAATATTTTATAATAAATTACATAGCATTTTTTTTAAGTCAAATATTTTGTTTAATCAAACATCTGTCCTAGCCTATTGTGCGTAATGTGCGTAAGTTGTGCGTACATATAAATATATCTATATACTAGCCGTCCGCCCCGGCTTCGCACGGGTGTAAGCTCGCCCTTCGGCCTCGCTACAAAGTATAGTATTATAGCCTATGTCACCCGGGGATAGTGAAGCTTCCCAACAGTGAAAGAGTTTTTTAAATAGGTTCAGTAGTTTTTGAGTTATTTCGTTACAAAGATCCAAAAATACAAATCTTTCCTCTTTTTCTTTCTCTTAAGCTTTTCTCGATATACTTTAGGTCTTAGGCCCTATCAGATAATAGGTATGTAGACTTTCGTTTTAAATGTGCACGCCACTCCACTGTATTTTTGTAGTATTTTGTATGCGTAGTGTGGGGAGGGGCGTGCACATTTAGAATGCAAGCTCTCTGCCGAAGATGAATATGATGATGTAAGAACGAAGTCAGTTGTTTTTTTTTAATGTTTATATGAAAAACAGAAGAATTGACTGCGCGGGGCATAACACGGGATTCAAAATTCAGTTCAGTTTTTTTTAGCTTTTTTTTATTATGTGGTGTGGTTTGAATAATAAATAATTTATGTATCAATCTTAAAAAATTCTACCCTTAGAAGTTGTAGAACCTCCCTCGAGTTTATAGTCGTATTATAGACTATTTCAGCGATCAGCGAAGATCTATATATTCACTGAAAAACAGACCTTTTTATTTGAAGTCGGTTGAAAATACGAAAGGGTTCCCGAACCAATCGCACAGATATTGGTAGTTGGTCTACCAAAGACCTCATTTTTTTTGTAGATATGTGATTTCTACGCTGGTTATGACGTAAAACTAGTGGCACCATCTAGTGAACATCTGAGGAAATGGCAAAATTAAAATACAGCCTGTGAGGCTGTGTTGCTGTACTTTTTATGAAAACCTTACTGTCTGACTAACTCCGTATAATTGCAAGAGATGGCGTGATAAGCAAAAACCTGAGATCAGAAAACATTGTTTGTAACACCATCGTCGTCCATTAATTACGTGAGGTGGTTTTGGTGTTTTTTCGATCCCCTCTCCCCCCTTGGTGAGATGTCGTGAGATTTGGCTCGACATCTCACCCCCACACCCTAATCTCACGTGAGATTTTAAAAAAAAAGTGTATTTTCTTGTATTTTGTATATAACGTATTAGTATGTAATAAGTTGTAAGTAAAGGATTTAATAATATTGTAGTGGAGAAACTTTAGCATATTTTATTTATATCATTTATTTATTTATATACATGTTTTACCTAATTTAGTCCAGTTTAGTTTTTTTGCAATTTTACAGTATTTCTTGCAGGATTTTTTTTTACGTGATATTTGCCGAGACCCCCTCACGTGAGATTGAGTGAGATTCGGCTTGACTCCCTCCCCCCCTAACCGCCTCACGTAATTAGTGGATGCCCCCGAATAGGGAAGGGGATATTCTGTGGTTTATAAGTAGGTTTTGATCTCAGATCACAGAAACAAAGGAGATATAATTATGGTAAGGAGGCTGGTGGGTGTGATCTGGCCCAAACCAGGCTTGGTGCCTTTAGTCGAACTTAAACTGCGGACGACCTTCACGCCTTTTTAACATGTTGACTAAGTATTAGTTAGTTCATTGATGTCGCTGCTAGTTTCTTAGTGTGAGTAGAAAATAGTAAGTAAGACAAACTTAAATTTTTTGCGTTAAACGATTCAGCGATTTTTTTTTATGAAAACCGAGACATTTTGAACACGTATGGTACTTCTTTTAACTAAGGCATATCCCTATCCATATTCCTTGTTTCTCTGATCTAAGGTCTTGATCATCGGTATTGTTGATCTTATATGTATTTTTCTCGTTATTTCCAGGGGTATGGTAACGAGCCTGGGCATGATGGTGGCCCGGATGTGTTCACTGGCCGGAGTGAACCTGGTCGGCGCCGTCATCACCACCGACTGCGCGCTAACCTTCTACGTGTGGGCCGTGTTCGTGTTCAGTGAGTAGCTCCAGCGTCTGCAGTAGCGAGCTCCTTCATCAGCGTATGGTGACGAGCCTGGGCATGATGGTGGCTCGGATATATGACTTAATAGTCAACGAATTTGCTGGCCTTTTCGAAAAACTCATAGTCGCACAGTGGGCAATGGAGAGAGATTATACTCGGAGTTGCGATAAAGTCCGGAACGAGGATATTCACAGAAGAACAAGACACCGACATACCTGCAAAGATTTTTGCAAGTTGATGAGGCAACGGGCATGCCACATCACTTGATGAACCGATAAGAAAGGTTCTTGAGTGGAGACCACGAACCGGAAGACGCAGCGTAGGTAGGCCTCCCACTAGATGAACCGACGACATTTTGAGAGTCGCGGGCATCCAGGGGATGCAGATGGCAGCATGTCGTTCAGTGTGGAGTTCTAAGAGGAACGCCTATGTTCAGCAGTGGACGTTTTTTGGCTGCTGCTGATGATGATTTTGCTGCGGCACTCAAAAGTAAGCGTGGTGCGTCTTCGCTGTGACGTGGTGATACTGCCCGTTAAGACTGATGGGTTTTACATTTGGATGTGGACTACTTTCGTCGCAGGCGAGCACCCTTCACTTCTCCACTTGATTTAGAGAGAGCGTGTGTGCCCCTCATCTCAACCGCTACGAATGTGAAACCATACTAACCATCATGATCTTATCCTTCTTCTATCATCTTTAAAGCATACAAAAATAAAATAGTATCTATATCCTGAATTGTGGTTTAATGTTGCAGGTGGCATCGGTGTATCCTTGCTTCTTCCCTCCGATAAGAAAATGAACAGCAAACTATAAAATTGTTTATCAATTTAAAAAAGATTCGAATTTGGAAGAATCTCTATTTTTAAGTACTTAGCTTGTATTTTTTTTAGATTGTTAGGAATAAACTTTTTTTGCAAATAAAATGTATGTTTTTTATTTGAACCTTGTTAGTCAATCGTCATTGTTTCTATCCACCTCACAGACTAGTTATAGCTACGTCCACCTCAATTAGTGGGACAATTCGGTATGCTAAAAAAAATTTACCTATGCCAATTCCGAAACCATTTCGAGATTTTATGTTACAAACCCTTATTTTTCTACTCTGACCTTTTAAAATGATAAGATGCCATTTATTTTAACAAAAAACTATGAAATCATTTGACTTTCATTGACCTCTAAATGACGTCACGTTTTTGCATTTTATTATCTGTGCTTTTTAAGAATAAAAAAATATAATACATTTGACACACTGTTCGTCACACAGAAAATATTTTTCTTTCATATCTGTGGTTTTACAGTCTAGTTCTTTTCAGAGTTGCCAATATGGGGTGTTTTTCCCTAAGCGTAGGGAAAAATCATGAGGAAGGTTTTTTTCGGGGAAATAAATATCTGATTTAGAACGTTTTTACTGGAAGCACCTAGTTAATAGAATTAATTTTCACCACGTCAGATTAATTTGTTTTTATTATGGGTGCTACTCACAACGATATATAATGTTAAACATATTTTAATATGCCATTTGATGTATGATTAATAATTTATATTCAAACATGATGTCTCAACCTAAGATTAAAAAACACAGAACCTTAATAATCGAACAAATAAAATATTTAAATAAACGACATTTTAAGCTATCTGGTTACGTCACAATATCTCAATTTTCAAAAAAATATTTTAAAATAACTACTGAATAGAAAACAAAAATAATGAAATTAGTTTCTTAAAATAGCCTTATCTACGAAATAAAATATAAAAAAAAACTTTACATACCGAAGCTGTTGTCCGTAAGGCCCCAGTTCTGCATTCGCCCCGTAATCCTCTCTACTCCCGGACTCAGGAATAGTGAAGCTTTCTATCAGTGACAGGTTTTTTTTTAAATCGGTCAAGTAGTTTCGGAGTGTATCTTCTATAAACAAACTTAATAATCTCCTCGTTTTTTTTTAATATAAGTGTAGATTATTATTAAATAAGGTAATGTTACTATGAGGCCTTATAATGGGATAATAATTTGACTAAATTAAAAGCCTGACATGGGGTATTTTTTTTAGTAGATGGCAACTCTAGATGGACTTTTGTTTTGATTGAATAGAGACTTACGAATTAGTAGGTGTCACTGTCAAGTGTCAAAGTAAATTCTAGTGTCTTTTTTTTGACTCGCGTGCTTTTCTTGGCTCCTCAACGCAACTACATATTTGTGCAAAAAAGTGACGTCATAGGTTTCAAATTTTCAAAAAAATATTATAAAATAACTACTGAATATAAAACAAAAATATTGAAATTAGTTTCTTATAATGACCTAATCTACGAAATAAAAATATAAAAAAAATATCAAAAAAAAACTTTACATACCGAATTAGGCGACAGGAATAATTAAAATCTACTTGTATGTCCACTTGGTCATTTTATTTGCTCTGATAGCTGCAATAACAATGCAAAACAAAATTAATCGTATTATTGGAGCTGTTTACAAAACAACTAAGTTGATTTCTGAATTTTTTGCGGAACTACCTCGCGAGTTTCTAAAAATAAAAAAATAAAAATACAAAAAGAATAACGTAAGCCACTATTTAATTACGTCAATGCCTAAATTCAAATGTATTGGAGTAATAAGTGCACATACCTCAGCAAAATAATAACTACCTGATGTACCTACATTAAAAATTATGAACAGTAATATAGGCGTAGTTGAAGAAAGTAGGAACATTATTTTTATAGTAAATAGGCTTGCGTTTGACCGCCAGCTCGCCTGATGTTAAGCGATGATTCGGTCTACGATGGAGCACGCTTGCCTAGAAGAAACAGATTCACTCGTAATTTGAAGACACCCAGATTGTACACCCATTCAGGTAGCGCATTCCACAGACTAGCAGTTCGCATAATAAAAGTGGAATCAAAGCGCTTCATACGGGTTTTCGGAATATCAACCATAAAGCGGTGTCGATTTTTCGTGCCCGCTCTGGCAGTCCGATAGAAAAATGGGCAGGAGGGAATTACTCATGCAGATCCGATGCACTCTCCCCGAATTTACTGTCTGAAGTTGAGGCCTCACTTGAGCAGGTCTCTGATTGGGGTGAACAACTCAATGAAGACGCAAGTTTGCGCGTTCACCGCTAAAAATCCCCATTTATTGCAGCTCCTCACTTTCAGAGCACTCCCTTGAAGGTTTCGGAAGCATTGGAATCTTAGGAGTCGATATTTCTACGAATGTACAGTTTCACGGTAACATTGTGAGTAATTTCAAGCTCGCCTCTAAGTAACTTGGTGTGCTCAACAAGGCGAAGCAAGACTTCGTTCGTCGAGACTAAGTTAGGTTAGAGAAAGGTACTACATCAGAGCTGGGGCCTTACCCCTAGCTTCACTTTTGCGAGCCAACTTTTAGTAGGTACCTGATAGGTACCTAAAATTAACCAACTCATATAAGCTGCATCGTTTAAAAGCGTCTAACTTGAATGAACGATAATCACAATCACACGCATAGTAAAACGGATTTTAGTTCATTCAAGTTAGACGCTTTTAAACGATGCAGCTTAAATGAGTTGGTTAATTTTAGGTACCTATCAGGTACCTACTAAAAGTTGGCTCGCAAAAGTTAAGCTAGGGGTAAGGCCCCTGGCTCTCTAATATGAATGCAAAATCAAAAGATAGATTCTGATATTTCAAATAATTTCATACAACCTAAAAAAGACCGCAGGAAATCGCTGGATGCAGGCCGCTTCCTTTGAGGTACGTGCACTTATTACTCCAATACCATACAGATAGGATTTAGGCATTGATATAAGTAAATAGTGGGTTTATTCTTTTTGTATAATTTATATCTTTTATATTTAGAAGCTCGCAGGTGGTTACGCAAAAAAAAAATTGTAACCATCGCAGTTGTTTTGTAAACAGCTCCAATAATACGATTAATTTTGTTTTACAATGTTATTGCACCTATCAGAGCCGCTTCCAACAGGCTCTTTTGGAAAACGATGAGGGAGGCCTATGTCCAGCAGTGAACGCCCTATGGCTGAAATTATGATGATGATGATATTGTTGATGAATTATTCCATAAGTTAGCAAGAATTTTCTCTAATTTTTGAGCTAGTCATGTGTGTTGTGCGGCTTAATTGCCTACCGAGTGCTATTTACATTGGAATACGGAGATTATAGATGTCACAGTAGTCAGACTAAACTCTTCGTTAAATATACGTAACTACTATCTTATCTTTTATTTAAATAAATATGAAGTAAGCTGATTATTTAAGTTAGGTCCCTGCTATTAAGATCTGCGTCGTTTCTACGCGTCTGGATGAAGCGCAGATTACAGGGTTCGTAGTCTCCGGGTCGAAGCATTTCTTGACCAAAATTCAGATATTTGGTTGAATTCAACGTAGCAATGCGGCCAACATTTTGGAAATGTTGTCCGCTGGCAGCGGTTTTAGATTCAAGCAAAACATTAATGTGAGGAAGTGGCCAATCTATGAAAAAAAATAAGAAAAACTTGTCAAGAGCATGTCCATGTGCTCCAGAACATATGCAGTCCAGATGCAAGGGCAGGCAGATACCGTAGACAAAACCATATAATTGTGGTCACATTCTACTACTAGGGAAACATTCTTTGTTCATACATTTGTTTTGAACAGGTCCCAGAAAACTTTGAGGCCTTGAATTTTGTACAATTTTATCGCTTTATCTCAAAAAGTCATAATCAGAAAATGTTCGAAATAATTTTAAAAATTAGTTTTGACTTTGTGGATTTTACTACATTAAAATTGAGATCTATACCAAAACTGTAATAGTGCGGAGTTTCATCTTAATAAATATAGAAGATAGTATTCAATTAAGGCAGATGGAAAGACGGACAGACGGACATTACAGTTCTTTGTAGTACTACGAAACTCTAAAATATTTTTTTAAACTAACCTAAGGGTATTTTATTTATACCTATTACACGGGAATTACTCACGTAAGATCACATGCAAAGCGAGACGCAGCCGCGCGCGCGCATTCACCTTGATAAAGACCGCCGTATGCGGTTGAAACTATTGTCGGAGTATCCGGCCTTAATTCCAGCCGGGAATTACTCACGTAAGATTTTACGTAATTCCCGTGTTATATAAATAAAATGTGTCAAGACCACGTCAGTTTCCATAATATAACCTAAGGGTATTTAGTCTTACTAAAATTAATTACCAAAGTACCTAAATTCTTCGTTTGTTTTTATAGTTTTTTTTTGTTTATTATAACTAAACTATACACATGGGCAAGTTGTCATTGATACACAATAACTAAACTAGCATGTGTGAAAACTTGACAAGTATAACAATTTAGTTCCAATAACCAAGAAATTTTCTTCAAAATCCTACGAAGAAACTCGGGAATTTTTGTAAGTATAATTTATTTACGAAAACAAACAGCTTTAGCAACGTAAAACATAGCAAAAACAAGTAAATCACATTAAAACTCGACTTCAAAAATATATGACTAAAGTAATAAGTGCCTATAAAATTATAGCATTGCCCTCGATTTCCCTGGGATACCATCATCAGATCCTGACTTGGTGACAATGGGACCAAATTGGAAGTATACACTACCGAACAAAAGCTTTTTTTATTCGCTTAACATGAGATTTGACATCTTATATATCGCGGTGACGAGCGCAGTGCATTGCCATCAAGGGTTTTGAACTGTTGAAGTTCAAAATTCTGAGTGGCGTTGAGCTGTTATGGGCAATCGTGAAGAGCCATCAGGCGAGCGACTTCGCTCGTCTCGTAACACAGTATAATAATTAATAAATAAAAACAGTTGGCGGAGATATCAATGAACATATAAAAATATATACCTAACAGTGGAACATAGAAACGTCCTTTTTCATCGGTTAAAATATGAACAAACAATCCTTAAAAGTTATCACAAGTAAAAGAGAGATACAGTCCACTTCCGTGAATATTGAAATAACAATTAAAACTTTAGACTTTAAAATATAATAGAGTTAAGCTTGTATATATAACATTCTAAACAAATTATTTTTCTACATAGAACCTGATAAAATTTCTTATTTACTTACGTATGATTTACGCTATGTTAGTTATTGCTATGCTTACACTAGAAAAAATACTGTGTGTAAGAGAAACGCCAAAGCCAAAACGTTATCATTATACTATCTAAATCACAACTAATACCACCAACCATTTGCCCTAAACTTGCTGTTTTTGTGGTTTAGAATTTTGCAAACCAGCAATGTAAAGCGAGTCTCGCGGCGCAGCGCGGCACTGGTCGTTCGTTGATTTCTAACGTCAGCTGATATTTTATTTGCATAACATTCATTTTTTTATGACGTATATCATGTTGGTGTTCATTAAATAAATAAATAGGGCTCCGTACCCAAACGGGACGTTATTACTAACTTCAGCTGTACGTCCGTCTGTCACCAGGCTGTATCTCATGTACGTGATAGACAGTTGAAATTTTCACAGATGATGTATTTTTGTTGCCGCTATTACAACAAATGCTAAAAAACAGAATAAAATAAATATTGAAGGGGGCTCCCATACAACATACGTGATATATTTTTTGTTCGTATTACTCGAAATTGATAACGGCAACAGGTATAAACTTGAAATATTCACGGAATATTAAGTTATATATTTATTTAAAAAATAAACAATTGCATTAAAATAAAATAAATATTTAAGGGGTACAACAGACATGATTGTTTTGCCGTTTTTATACATAATGAATGGTACGGAGCCCTTCGTGCGCACTCGTACTTGGCCAATTTTATTTACTAGATCATAGCATTTTTCGTGGTATTGTGTCAGTAATCGTCTGCATTATCACCAGTCTTCTTTTTCTTTTTGATGATGAGAAGTTAGTAGCTAAGAAACTCGCCTGGAACACTGCCGGAGCGAGTTTGTCAATTTTGTACAATATAAATTATGGAAATGTGCTTCTAGGTTCACAACCTTATCCTACCATCTTCTTTCTACTACAGGACAAGTAGACAGATGGCCTACTACTTTATATTCTACTATACACACATCATCGGCCAATTAACGTCCACTGTTGGACAAGGCCTCCCTCATAGAGAGGGGTGTTGCCATAATCCCCACGCTTGGCAGGCGGCTTGGGGATCGCAGTACGTTCACCGTGTACTATCAGGACGCTGCTGCCCATCCTCCGGTTGTTCTGGTCGCAGTTTGAGGACATACCCGGGTCCATTCTATACACTACATATTTATTACGTGAATTTCAACGCCATGTTTCAGTAGCAGACTTACGTATGACCTTAGCTACGCCTCAGCCCACATTAACGTCTATAAATGCTTCTGTTGCCTGTTCAGATCAGATAAACAAGGGAGATATGGTATCTAAGGTGGCGGGTGCAAACGTATCTGGCCTGATTCGAACTCACCCAGAAGATGACCTTGTTGCCTATTTTTGCATGTAAACTATTAGTTACCTAGTTCTGGTGGTTTTGGTATTAGTTAGTGTCGCTACAAGTTTCTTAGTGTGCGCAAAAAAAACACATCAGTCATAGGACTGCACGTCAGAAGTGAAAACTTAAGTAGTTACCTATTCTATAAGAGATGGCGCTGTTTTAAAATATACTACGGTACAGCGTTTGGTGACGATGACGTGAGTTCCATGATTTTTGTCCACCCAAAAAGTGCTAAACGCGCTTAAGAAGTTTTCACTTCAAAAATTTGTAAGTGAGCCGTACAAACTAATAGTTATTAGAGCCGTATAACAGACATAAATTTGTGTCACTATACTGCCACAACGGACTAACGGGAGAACGAACGTTTTTCTAACGGGAGAAAGAGAAAATTTCCCTTTCTCTCCCTTTGGTCAGACAGCGGTTCGTCAGCCAAGTTGACTTGTCTGTTACAGCTCTAACGTTAAGCAGTATAGTGACACAAATTTATGAAGTTTGGAGACATTTGTACACGAACGATAATTATACTAAGGCATATCTCCGTTGTTTATCTGATCTGAGGTTGCCTGCCACCCTATACCTACTATCAAAATTAATTTACACTTTTTTGACACGTACATGATTATGACATTTTGGTTATGAATATTATTATAACATCATAGTTATAAGCGAATAACATACTGTTTGTACATGACGTATAAATTACTGATAGTGAGAAGGAACATTAAATTTGGTCTCCAGTGCAAGCTATGTCTTGTAATAGTGTATAACCCTTATTCTAAAATATAACCCCCTTTTATCAGCCACTAGTTGACCTTTCAGACGTTATCCTGTCTTACATCGCCGATATGTTTCTGAAAATTTTCAGTTTTCTTAATATTTCTTTCTGTAAGAACCTTCTGCAAAGGATTAGAAACCTTCAAAAAAATATGAATGAAATCTCTAAAGTCTTTCTCAATTTATGGCGTGACCAAGGTAAATAGGGATTCATTTTTTAGGGTTCCGTACTCAAAAGGTAAAACGGGACCCTATTACTAAGGCTCCGCTGTCCGTCTGTCCGTCTGTCACCAGGCTGTATCTCATGAAACGTGATAGTTAGACAGTTGAAATTTTCACAGACGATGTATTTTGGTTGCCGCTTTTACAAAAAATACTAAAAAACAGATTAAAATCAATATATAAGGGGGATCCCATACAACAAACGTGATTTTTATGTTCGTTTTTGCTCGATATTGATAACGGCAACAGGTAGACGCTTGAAATATTCACAGAATATTTAGTTATATATTCACTTTAAAAATATATAATTAAATTAAAATAAAATTAATATTTAAGGGGGACTACCATACAACAAACGTGTTTTTTTTGCCGTTTTTTATAGATAATGGTACGGAACCCTTCATGCGTGAGTCCGACTCGCACGGCTGGTTTTATATTTAAATAGATTATCCCGCGCCCCCACGCGATATCTAAAGAGATCTTAGATGTAGGATAATAGAGTGCATGGTGGGTGAAAATTTCCACTTCGAATATGGTCGTTTCTCCTCTAATACTCAGGGCTGACTCCTCAACCTATATGCATTTACTTTGGTACTTCTATAGCTGATGCCCGCGACTTCGTACACGTGGCGCAAAGTGAGTAGCCGGCGGACGGCTAGACAGAAATAAGTATAAATTCATAACTCCCGATAAACAGAAAATAAAGCTCGTAGGAATATATATGATATAGATATATGAATTAAAAATTTAGGACGGTAACAAGTTTAAGAAAGCGTTAACTGAGTGGCTACTTGAGCATTGTTTTTATAGTGTTAAGGAACTTGTGGAATTTTCAATATAATATAAATTAATAAGATAATATAAATATATAATATATATAATTTGTCTACAACATTTGCACGTCTGCTTGCAGACTGAATACAGTGTACCTAAAATAATTTAAAGACCTCAATGTAATGTATTCTAGCATATAAATGATTTGATTTGATAGGGTATTCATACAGTTTGACCTGCTTGCGGGTCCTAACCTGATATCATCATCATCATTTCAGCCATAGGCCTCCCCCATGGATCATCCCCGTTTTCATGCGGTTTTTAGATCGTCTGTCCATCTAACCTGATAATCTGATAATCTGATAACATCCTAACATGATATAGATCTATGCAATTTATAATATGAAGAAATAGTCACCCTTGACAGCTGTCGAAGCTTTAAAAGGTATATTATCAATGGCAACAGCTTATCAAATCAAAATTATCAAAATATCTAAGCTAGAAGGCGTCATCACTAATAATAAAAAACACTGTTTTAATTTATTCTTCACAAATTTCATCATTATCATCATCAGCCAGAAGACGTCCACTGCTGAACATAGGCCTCTCCCATTAACCTCCACACTGAACGACATCCTACCATCTGCATCCACTGAATGCCCGCGACTCTCACAATGTCGTCGGTCCATCTAGTGGGAGGCCTACCTACGCTGCGTCTTACGCTTACATAGTGCTAATCAAGCATTATTCACGGTTCGTAGTTCCACAAATATCAAAAGTGTTTCTATTTCAGGTAAATACGGCACTTTATCTAACACGCATATAACATTTTTTTTTCAACTGAAACCAATATCAAATATTATCTACTTTTGTTTTGGTTGAAGTCATGTACGACAGTAATTGATTTACAAATTTATATTATATTTAAGTAGTATTAAGTAATCATAATTCATCATTCATTTACTCATTGCAAAATAGGTGTAATCAATAAATTGTGAACTTAAATAATGTCAAATAAGTACTCTATTTTCGCTGTTAAAGCATGCAATCAGTTTTCACCGTATCAATAATAATTTAATCGCAAAACAAACAAAAAAACTTATATGTCAAATATTATGTCATGTTAGATTATTAATAGTATAAATGTAAAAAAAAACAATTATGTAATATTATGTCAATGTATATAGATTTTTGGTATTGATTTCACCAACCTCACGATACATCAGATACTTCCATCTAGGATACAAATCTCCATGCAAAGCACGTTTAATTCTATTTGTTTATGTAATGTTTCTAATAGGATATTTTCTTTATTTAATGTACTGATGTGTTTTGCAGTAATAAAAGTATTTTCATTTTCATTTTTTTCATTTCATTTATCATATTTAATTTTTTTTGCCGTTTATACTTACTCAGGACTTATTATGTTTATGGATATTGGTACGCCCACTGGTGTCGTTGGTGCTGTTGGCGTGTTTCGGAACGCATCCATTATCATCGCATCGCCATGCTAATTATGTCTTTAACTGCAAACCCACCTTAGAGTTGCAAATAAAATGTCGGAGACAATATAGCTGGTACAGTACTACCTTCTTGATACAAGCTTCCACTCGTGGCTTCTGAGCCTGGAGCAATCTTTAAGTAGATATAATACATGTCAAATATTTAGTTCAAATTAGTATAGAAATTAAACTAATGAAAAAACTTTTCTCACTGGAATAATTAACAATTTTTGGTACTGCATTTTTAGTCTTTCTAGCTAGTTTAAAAGAGTGTCATAATGGTGGTAAAACAAGACAAAGTTCCTTTTGAAGATGCTTTGAGGATGGCAGGTGAGGCAGAGGTTTTTAGTTTGTTTTTTATAATATTAGGCGTCATAATAATGTAACAAAATTGATTGTCGGAGATCGGATCTAAGAAGCAAGTAAGTTTTGTATACTTTGTTTACCATAAGAAGTAACAGTTACAGTAAAAAAAAAACAACTGATTTTGCCGAAAATTCAAACAACTGTTTTTTGTCTCATATTTTTTTTCTAAATATATATAGTCTTTATAGCCCACGAGTTATAAAGCCTATTCAATTAAAAAGAATTATTAAAGTAGGCTTACCATCTGCGAATATATCGCGTGTAACATCACATACCTCCATTCGTAGGCGTGGGTTCGATTCCCACCTAGGGCAAACATTCATGTGATGAACATCTGTGTTTGTTCTATATCTGGGTGTTCATATCTATTTAAGTATGTATTTAAATATATATATATATATATATATATATGTATTTATATAAGCCCCTGGAAGCCATAGAACAAGCTTTGTTTGGGGTCAGATGAATGTGTGTACAAAAATGTCCCGAACATAAAAACAGTTTTTTGAAGTCGAATGAAAGATATTTTGACCGAGCAAGTGGTCTCAGATTCTAATGGCACAAGTCACGTTTCTGTTTATGTTTGTTTATTGTTTGATGCGATCTTCATGAATGTAGGTAGACAAATAGTTCATTTCAATAAAACATTTTATATCAAATACGGGCACAAACGATCGAGGGGCTGCAAAGATATTGAGGTCGCGAGGTCTCAATACGGGATGTACAACTTAACTGTACCTACTCGGTTGATCTCCGAGGGCAAAATATCGGGGAAAAGGTGCCCAAATTTACTGGACAACATCAAAGACATCAAACATCAAAGACTGTTCTTTATTATTTAATATAAAATATACAAAAGCCTTACACCCAACTCTAAACGCGAGCCCGAATAGGTGCACTTTGCAAAATGACGCGACCAACTGTATCTCCGTTCGCGTTCTCTTGATTTTGCAAACTGCACCTAATTGGGCCCGCGTTTAGAGTAGGGCGTAAGGCTTTTGTATATTTTATATTAAATAATAAAGAACAGTCTAGATAAATAACGAAACTATCAAAACAAATGTTCAATAAGAAGTTTTAGACAATAACGAAACGTTATGCTCAAAAATCCTCTTTCGTTATTTGTGTTACTGGCGGAAATTGTCACTTACGAAAACGAGATACAGTCACTAAAAGCATTGATTAACTTGCTAAAGTAGTCTGAATTTCATACCTACTTTATGCTATGAAAGTACATGTCTTAATTTCAATCAAGTTTAAACAATCAAAACTGGAAAAGCAGGTATTTCTTTTTTTTACATGCATGCATAACAGAAATTGGTTCTGATTTTTATCACAACAATTTTTACGCGCGTCCGATTTTCACTTGGCCGGTTATTCTTGAGTACATACGAGTAAGTAACATAAAAAGAGTAATTAAGGGCCGATTTTTCAATACAGTTAAACGGTCAGATAGTTATCTTATTAATCAATTTATCTGTCCAATAAATTTACATGTTTTATTCCGCAGATAACCTCTAACTGACCATTGAAAAATTCGAAATCATGCTAATGGAATCTTATCTGATTCTTTAGCTGAGGATTTCTTTAATTTAGGATTGAAAAATCGGCCCTAAACCTCCATAAATTAGTGACACTACTTGTTTTATGATAATTTTGTTTTGGAGTTCCTAATCATTAAATAGTAAGTTTTCATTATTTCTTAGTACTTGGGTGATTGTTTACTTAATTTGAAATTGTCACGGTTACTGCACTGATGCACAGCAAACAAATAAACCGTCCAAGTGCGTGTCGGGCTCGCACACTGAGTGTTCCGTATCATCACATAAAATACTAAACTATAAAACAAAATTGTTCTTTTTAATTAAAGCTGATTTATCAAAAAAAAAAACATGATTTCAAATAAGACCCTAATCTACTTAAATTGTTAACTACGTAAGTTCAAAAAAGTAGTGCAAAAAGACATCATCACGCGCACAGGCGGTCATCCATCCAAGTATTGTATTGTCGTCTGGATTAGGTACATATAAATAGGTACACACTTGCAGTTTCAAATCGAAACATTTTAGAAATGATTTAAAATCTACATTCAAGATTTGTTCACACTATTAGCTACAACTGTAGTTAATAAAACCTTGTCAAAAATGTATGTCTATGTCCACAGGTTTTGGCAAGTATAACCTGCTTGCCTTCATCCTCTGCAGCAGCGTCATCGTGGGTATGGCCTTCGAGATCTTCTCCGTGTCTTACCTGGTACCGGGCAGTGCTTGCGAGCTTGGTACCACCAGTGCCCAGCAGGGTCTGATGGCAGGAGTTCCGCTCATTGGTCAGTACTTTATGCACAGACGAATTACTAATTTATAACCTGGAGAGATCTGGTTCACACACAGTCACTTTTTTCTTGAATGTATAATGATAAGTTCTACAACCTCCTTTCGACTTAGCACCACCATTCCGTGTAATCCTACAATGGCGGTGTTCCAGACTAAGAAGTTTCTTAGGCATTATAACATGTCATCAACTATAAATTGAGCAGTACACCTGTCTACTGATTCAAAAACTTTACATTCAATAAATTTATTTCAGTTAATTTAACTAGGTATGAAAATAGGGATAAAAATATTTGTTGTGAAACCTCTACCGGGCCTTGGCAGTAAAACAAACTCGCAAGCCGTGACGGCAAACGGCATGACTCTCTCTCTTATGTCGTCATGTTTCACATCAGCCGAGCGTCCCGTGATGACAATCTCTTTCTTAAATTTCTTAAAAGTTCTATAGATCTGTAGCTGTTCTAGGAAGACTTGTGTTAAAGCACTTGTTGACGCTAACTTAATCCTCCAGGTATAATTCTGACGTCTCATGTGTGGGGTTATTTGGCTGACTCGAAGGGTCGGCGCAAGATCCTCACTATCTGCATGAGCCTGGCCTTCATCGCCGGTTCCTTAGCAGCTCTATCTCCCAACTGGATCGTACTGAGTGTACTGAAGCTATGCTCTGCTGCTTCGTAAGTAATCATTTCTGTTATCACTAATGTTATGAGTTCTGTAGCAAATGTTCATGTTTATACGTTTCCTAAGAATGTTTCTGTAGTCGTAGGGCTCTTTGGCAGAGTCCGCCTGTAGAAGTATCACACCTTTGGCATTTATTCAACTGCCTAACTGTATTGTGCAAACATTTCTGTGTTTCGGATGGAAAGGCAATGTTTCCAGTGAAATTACTAGGCATAAGGGGATTTAACATCTCAGGGTAATGATCGCAGTGTATTGCCACAGGGTTATTTAACTGTGCAAGTTCTAAATTCTCAGCAGCACTGAACTGTTATGGGGAAGCATGTCGATTGACTACCAGGCGAGTGACTCGTTCGTCGTATCACTTAGTTGCATAAAAAGTTGCTTGTGACTTCGTACGCGTAGATTTTAATAAGGAACGTTCAACCTCCTTTTGCTTCCCTTAATTCTGCCCTTTTGCCAAAATCTGTTCTAAGCAGACCTCTACACCCTATAAGGAATATACCTGCCAAATTTCAGCAGATTGAGTAGGTTAAGTTGTTTTCGAGATGTCGTAATAAGTCAGTCAGTTACTGGTATTTTGCTTTTAGTATGTAATGTAACTATTGTCACAGTGTTTCCGGTGCATTCGCGCTGGGCCTCACGTTGATGAGCGAATGCACCTTGGCGGAGAGACGCAGCACGCTCGTGCTGCTCACCACCAGCATCTTCATGCTTTCCAATGGTATCATGGCAGGTAACCTCAATCAAGAACGATAATATTTAGTAATTTTGTATATGCCTCAATTCACCGACTCATTTTCACACATTTAACTTTTCGATACAGTTCATAGTATTTATCGCGTTCCTCGAGGTTGAAAATTTGATCTAATTTAATTTAACTCTGTTTTTCTGTATGTTATCAAGACCGGAGCTCAATGTCCCCGGTAGCTGTTAGTACTATTCATTTTTACTTGCATAAAAGTCCATTGCAGACAATGCGCAGTAAGTTAGCGAGAATATTAAAATACTTGCGTGAGTACTGAGTACTGCGCATGGTCTGCTAAGGGTTAAAGAATGATATTTTTTGAGTAGCCTGATTAACCAGGCTAACTGCTGAATTTTTAGGTCACAATGCCATTGAAAGGCTTTGTGATTGCAAGTTGAAGTGGCAATGGGCAGGCCACATCGCTCGAAGAACCGATAATCGATGGGGAAGAAAGGTTCTTGAGTGGAGACTACGAACCGGAAGACGCAGCGTAGGTAAGCCTCCCACTAGATGGACCGTCAACATTGTGAGAGACGCGGGCACCCAGTGGATGACAGGATGTCGTTCAGTGTGGAGGTTAAAGGGGGAGGCCTATGTTCAGCAGTGGACGTCTTCTGGCTGATGATAATGATGATGCCTTTGAAAGGCCATGAAGTACACAATAAAATTTACGATTCGGATGTTTTGGAAATTGAGCACATTCGTACTCGAGTAAAATTACCCGAGAGTCTTGTTTTATAAAAGTTAACTGCACAGGATTTGAGATATATGATTATTGGATATACAATTTTTGTGAAGCGATTTGATTCCACTTTCATTATGCGAAACGCTTGAATGTGGAATGAGCCGCTTGAATGGGTGTTTTGATTCCCGTTATAATTACAATCTGGCTGTCTGATCGATTTCTTCTAAGCAAGCGTGTTTCGTAGACCACATCATCACTTAACATCCGGTGAAATGGTGAACAAGTCTATTTCACAATAAAAAAAGCTCTGTAATATTATTTTGTAAATCTTTCAGTACTCTCAATCCCGATTCTATCCTTGAGATTCTCTTTCTACATCCCATTCCTGGGCATCCACTTCAACGCCTGGCGACTTCTGGATCTGTTATTTGCTCTACCCTGCGCTGTTGGAGCTCTGGGCGTGTATTACTCGTACGAGAGTCCCAAGTACCTGCTCAGCGTGGGGAAGCATGACGAAGCCTTGGAAGTGCTGAGAGGGATATTCGAAAAGAATAGTGGGAAGAGTAAAGATTTGTACCGGGTAAGCTATTTAAAAAGTAATGTTATTATTTAGTGTTAATTTGCTTTAACATTCTTAGGCAATGTTTTTTTATAATCATCATCATCATCATCATCACTATATATATAAAATTTCCATGTCACAATGTTAGTTACCGTACTCCTCCGAAACGGCTTTACCGATTTTTACCAAATTTTATATACGTAATCAGTAGGTCTGAGAATCGGCTACTATCAATTTAATTTTTTTATTTTTTGACGAATTTTTTTTTTTTAATTTTTTTATTCATTTATAAGGCAAAACAACGTTTGCCGGGTCAGCTAGTAGGCTATAAATTTTGGTATTTTGTGTTATAGTTAGCTTGCAATTTGATTAGTTAATAAAAGGGCTATTACTAGAGTTTTAACGGGTTGGCAACGCATCTGTGATGCCCTTGGTGTTACAGGTATACATAGTTGACGGTGATTGCTTATCATCAGGCGGCCCGTTTGCTTGTTTTCCAACCAAGCATAATACCTTAGGTTAGTTTTAAATCGCCTTCAGCACCTTATAATTTGTGATGCACTGCACTGCAAAAAAACAGGTTTTCTACAGAAAAATATGAACAAAGGAGATGTCACGAAAACAAAAACCTTATTTCACATGTACCAAAGCCAATTCAATACAAAATTTGTCTTTTGTATAATTGTAACTGTATATATTAGTTGTTTGCATTTCCTATAATATACATAATTATTATGGAAGTTTTTAAAGGAATAGAACGGATGGTCAGACGGATGAAAAGAATGAACTTGTAAGAACTCTTATAAGTTTGTTTTGATGTAGTACTCATAATTTCAGCCATAGGACGTCCACTGCTGCACATAGGCTTCCCCCATCGATCTCCAAAAAGGCCAGGTGGAAGCGGCCTGCATCCAGCGTTTTCGTTAGCTTTTTTTCTGTTATAGTACTATAGAAACTCTATAAAACCAAGATTATTTTATCAGCTCTTTACTATGTGTATTCATATTGTTAACAAATAGGCACGTCATATTTACATTAACCATTATTATTAACCAGGACTATAGATATAAATAACAAGATAATATAACTAAACATCATCGTGATATGCTTTGATGAATATATTTAAATTTTATCGCCGAACCGGAGAATTCATGGCGTGTTATTTTTGGCAAGTACAATGTCCTTTATGTTTTGCAGAAGTTGACTTTGTTCTATATATTTGTATGGGTATATTATAGGAGCACACGGAATGGTGGAGCTAAGTCGAAAGGAGGTTGTTGATTTCATAATTATAAAAGTTTACTATTCCCATATTAAAGTTTGTAATGATGAATTACCAAAAATCAACTGTTTATAGACAAATTTCACGCACGAAATGTTTAGAAAAGCCTTTTTTTTGATTTCAGGGTCTATCCCTTTGCAATAATCGTTCATAATTATGAGAACAAAACCTTCTTTCGGCTAAGAACCATCGTTCCTTGTAGCCTTGTGTTGAAACTAGTTTGTACCATCGTGACGTGTTAAGTTCAGAGCAGCTGGGATATATACCTACTTGATTAACATGATTATTCTTTTAATAATATTTACTTGCTTTACTAAAAGCCTCGGATCAGAAAAACTCGAGGGGTTATTAAACTTGGTGACGAGGGTTTGATGATGTCGCTGAGAGGTGGATAGTGGAACTTTTGCTATAGAGCTCGTTAAAACAAATGAAACGATCTCAAACTTGAGAAATCTACTAGCAGCCATTGAAGAGTTCCACTACTTACCTCTAGACTTCATCGTCAGATCAGTACGATGGTACCAAATAATTGTATTGTCATCAGGGCCCGTACCATGAGCTTGTCAATTTAAGTGACTGTGACATCAAGTTATGCGATCGCAAACCGTATCTCGGCGCGTTAAGGTTCACGTTCACCTAATTTCCTGCAGTCACCTAAATTGAATCGCTGTTAATAAGTCACGGTACGGGCCCTGGATTATTTATTTTCAAAGTTTCAAATCGATACGACAATTAGAAGTAGATTTTTTTGCTTAGCCTGCCTCGTCCGACTATTTGGCAAACGCCTCCCCCATTTTCTTCCACGCATCTTTAGAGCTCAGCCATTTCGGGTAAAAGGCGCGAAGATCGTTACGCAACATCGTTCGAAGCAGACCAGGGGGTCGTCGGTCATAATTAGGCTCCCGAGTGACAATCTTCGCCCATCTTGCAGGATGCTTGTGGATCACGTGGTCTCCTCAATACAATTTGAGATTGGCTGTCTGGCTCCCTACCATTCACAGATAGAAGTAGGATAAGATCAATTTTAAGATGTTTACATAGTTACAAGTAGAGGTATAATAGAAGCGTCAGAAAAGTTATCGCCTTTCAAATATTTCTTAGCAACAGTTGTCAAGGTCCCCATTCAGCATTCAGCCTCTATCCCGTTTCAGGTGAACTCCGTAGTCCTGGACGAGCAAAGTAGGACGGAGGCCGTCGGGTTCTGGGCCTCCATGAAGGCGCAGACCCTTCCGCTGCTGAAACAGCCACTCTTGAAAGACACGATACTACTATCACTGCTGATGTTCATCGTTTATGTTTGGTAGGTTTGGTACATCTAGTTCAGAATTTTCTTATATTATGTCTATGGCAACGTAGCTCCCAAATGGCTGAACTGATTTTGATTTAGTTTTATTTGTTTGAAAGGTGACGTAATCGCGAGTGTTCATAGCTCTGATTTAAGAAAATCTGTACAGTCGTTTCAAGATTATCAGCTCTTTTATTAGGATTAAAAAAAAAACAATGTATACTTGTGTTTCGTTAATAAGGCACTTGCCTTTACAAGTAATTTTCAGACACTTTTTTTTGAACATTATATTTCTGCTTTTGTTAATGTTTAAACTAGATCTTTTTTAGTCTAAAATTATTCTTTATCGTTTTCTAGCATCAACCCGTTCCAAGTATGGCTGCCGTTTATAGTGAACGCTGCCATGACATCCGTGGAGAAGGGAAGCGTCGACCTGACTCTCTGCCAGATGATCCGGCTGTCCCGGAATTCCACCTCTGTTGAGGAGGTAAGACTTATTCAAACATAGGCGAATGAAAGAAAAAACATTACCCTCTTTTTTTAACTGACTTCAAAAAAGGAAAAGGTTCTCAATTCGATCCGTGTTTTTATAACTTTTACGACTGACAGCAGCGTTCACGGTGTTCTTATTTTCATTTCGGGGAGGCTTTGAACCCCTAGGACCCCGGGGTTATCGTTTTACTCTCGTTGTGCAAAACGATAACCCCGGGGTCCTAGGGGTTCAACGCAACCGCTCACGCGCAATCACCTTGAAAAAGACCACCAAATGCGGTTGAAACTATAGTCAGAGTAACCGGCGTACGTGAGTAATTCCCGCGTAATAACACAGTATCACATTTCTATTATCGGAATAGATGCGATTGTAGAATGCGTCTTAAACCTAATCGGAGGGGAAAAACAGATTTTCACCTATCTTTATTTCAGTCCACAGATTGTTCTATGAATCAGTTCGCCATGACGGTGGTGTTTTCCATCAGTTTTGTGCTCGCTGCTCTAAACCTGATCACCAGCGGCATCACACACTACATCGGCAGAAAGGCTGTATTTATAGGTCTTCAGGTAGATATATTTCACACTTTTATAATAAGGCAGTTATTTGTCGACTGCCTCAGTGGCTCAGTTGGTAGTGATCCTAGTTTCTGTGCTTGGGGGCGTGGGTTCGATTCCCATCTAGGACAAACATTTGTGTGATGAACATTTGTGTTTGTTCTATGTCTGGGTGTTAATATCTATTTAAGTATGTATTTAAAAATATATATGTATGTATGTATATCAGTCTCTGGCTGCCATATTACAAGCTTTGCTTAGTTTGGGGTCAGATGACCATGTGTGCAATAATGTCCCAGAAATATTATATATTGTATGTTAAAGAGTATACGTAATACCAGGGTAATACGTAAAAGTGATTATAAGCCGAAAAGGTATCGTTTTTTTCATCATTATTAACAATTTTTTGAACGAGATCAACCCTGAAATCGCCAAAATAATGAGGTGATCCATCGTCATCAGCCGGTAAACGTGCACTGCTAAACAAAGGCCTTCTTCTTAAAGAGGCGTGTTGCCATAATCCCCACGCTTGTCAGGCGGCTTGTGGATCGCAGTACGTTCACCGTGTACTAATAGGACACTGCTGTCCATCCTCCGGTGGTTCTGGTTGCAGTTTTAGGACATACTCGGGTATATATTATGGTCCATACTCTTATGCTAATATACCTTTTGGATGAAAGCTCTGTACAACTGACGACGTACGAGTACGATTATGTTGCTTTCAATTACCCTTCATACTATTTGTTTTTGTTGTTATGAAAGAGACACGGAATATTGACTATTTTGTTATTTATTTACAAATTCGGAATTGATGTAGTTTGTTTGATGATTCCATGTAGAAGTAATAATTTATATTTTTAATCGACTTCCAAAAAGGAAGAGGTTCTCAATTTGCCTGTATTTTTTAATTTTAATGTTTGTTACCATCAAACTTTCGACTGGGTAAATCGATTTTTAAAGATTTTTTATTTGAAGCTGGTGCTTTCCGTGTGGTTCCATTTTAATTTGGTACAGTTCTGTAATTTTTATAAAGTCGGTTTTTTATATTGAAAGTTATGAAAATTATTATAATGTATGGATCAGCTTATATTTTTCGTGATTTCAGTGTTGGGCCTTTAGTAAAAGTTGTTCACAATGATGGTTATAAGTAAATAGAACGGAAATGAGAAGGAAACTGTCGCCAGGTATTGTGACAGATACTTGATTGAACATTCTTATTTATGTCAACACGTCGAACTCCGCGTCACAGTTGCTAACACAATTGCTATGTGTTTATATGGGTGCAAGTGGCTACAACAAATTTCTTACAAAAATGCATTGACAGCCGTTCTAATGTAAACAATTTTTTTAAGCTATTGCATAGCTTCTATCGCGGGCCTTGAGCGTGGAGACCGAATCCAGAAATTCAATAACGAAAATAACCTAACACCCCCCACTCCGACCTCTCACCGCTAGATGGCGTTGTAAAATATGTTTGATAAAAGAACGACATACATAGAATTGTAAAACCTACATAATTTTATTTGTTACAAGTAAATAAATAATTATAATTGCATAAGTTGATAAAAAATGCTATGCACTACCGCGGCAGTCCCCGAGTGCCACGTCTTTTTTCCCCCTGTGATCATAACTGACCCCTTTTTGCTTAGTTTCTGCGTAACCCCATATAGCATATTTATAACAGACTCTGGTATTAAAAATAATAAAAAAATTAAATTTTAATATTTTCAAATGTAATAGATGATTGGCGGTGCGGCAGCGATTTACATCAACTTCAGCTACAACTGGATAGTGAGCTCCGTCTGCTTCATGGTCTACCTCACTGGCATCATCAACTTCGCTAGTCTGACTTCATACTGCGTCGAAGTGTACCCGACTTATGTCAAGTACGTATATGATCATCTAGTATTATGTTTATCCCACTTCCCACTAATATTATAAATGTGAAAGTATGGATGGATGGATTGATGGATGGATGTTTGTTACTCAATCACGCCAGAACGGCTGAACAGATCTGGATGAAATTGGGCACAAAGATATATTATAGTTCTGAATAGCACACTTGGATCGATTTGGATGAAGTTTTATGTTCTTGAAGCGGGTCATAGTAGCGGGACTAGCGGGGCCGAAGGGCGATCTGACACCCGTGCGAAGCCGGAGCGGGCCGCTAGTAGTTTCCATTTATATGAATATATGTTTTAAGGAAACCGTAGGACCACAAGGAGATCGTTCTTATTTCATTATTCTTTGTAAGAACTCATTATATTATAGTATTGAGACGTGGTTCTTAACTGCTGGCCTTTTGGAAAAACTCAGTCGCACAGCGGGCAATGGAGAGAGCTACGCTCAGAGTTTCTTTGCGCGATCGAATCCGGAATGAGAATGCTCACAAAAGAACCACAGTCATCGACATAGCTGTTCAGATTTGCAAGCTGAAGTGGCAATGGGCAGTCCACATCGCTTGAAGAACCGATATCCGATGGGGAAGAGAGGTTCTTGAATAGAGACCGCGAATCGGCAGACGCGGGGCATACAGTGGATACAGATAACAGGCTGTCGTTCAGTGTGGAGTTCTATGGGTGAGGCTTGTGTTCAGTAGTGGACATCTTTGGACTAATGATGATGATTTATACATTCCGTAATGTATTCTCAAAGGTTCTTACTGTCCATCTGTTCGTTTCACTCCCAGTCGGAAACAACATTATAGCTTCTACATTTTTGTAGTCATTTCGTCACTGATCTTCTGATGGTAATTGACATAAATAAATACAGGACAAGGAAAGATAATACTTAGCAGAAAGAAGGTTACTGTATACATAATTTTAAATTTTTAAACGGACCAACCCGCACATAATGGAAAAAACTGCTGTTCCATACAAAACTGTCATTCCCATTCAACAAAATGTATATCAATGCGGATTGGATATCAAATGGGACTGCCATTCCAGGAATGATTAAGCATTTGGACAGAAATGATAGAAATGAGAGTTAATAATATTTTCTTTGCTTTCAGAGCGATGGCTGTTTGTATAACGTTGATGATCGGGCGTGGCAGTGCTATTATTGGTATCAATATAGTCAAGAGGCTGCTGGATGACAACTGCGAATCTGGCTTCTACATCTTTGGATCTATTTTTATTGGTAAGAGCTACAGATGTTTACCTAATTGCACACAAATATCACAACAATCTGCTTAGATATTTACTTTTATCCTTGCTCCAATTCAAAACACTTAATTGGCCGCGTTTCTGTAGCTTTTATCTATTTTTGTGGCGATTGCAATAGATGTGCTCATTGTACATGCTTCTAAATAAGGATAAGCAAACTTTACTATAATTTAGTCATATTGTAAAACATTCGGCAGTTCACGGTCTGGACCACTTGCTATACTGACGATTTGCTTACTGTTAATTATGTCAGCCTGCGAAATAAACGATGAGGTATGACAAATAAAATATTTTAGGTCTATGAGTATGCCACCAAATTAGCGTACGTACCATTGATTTATCGGTACCATCGATGTTTAATGTTTTGATTTTTGTTGTCATGATATGGTTTGAATAAGAACTGCAAGCAGCCTTTTTGTCTACTTGGTGGTAACCACCGCCTGGACACTTGCAATCGATTCTTTGCCAACTTGGAAAAGAGTTTGTAGACACCCTTTTTTAACGCTTCATGTTGAAGCTTGTCACAAAGACCTTCGGGAGAAAATATTGTGAACGTTGCAGATCCACGGAAGAAAGGAACAGATCGGACGATAGTGTAGTATTTCGATCGAAGATCTTGAGATTGGCTTTTCGACGCTGCTGGGATGTACTGTAGTAGAATTCTGACGCATGGAAGAGATCGAAAAGCTCTGATCAAAAACGTATAACTTAATTTCTATAAGTACTACACGACAGAGTTTCACTTCTAATCTTTACACTTCTTACTTCTAGTTGGCGGCTTCATTGCTTTGATGCTACCCACTGACAAGCAGATTCTACAGCGCAAACAAGATCCAAAGATCAAGCTAACAAACATGACTTAAACTGTACAAGTTCAAAGAAACAATATGCCACCGCCAGACCGCTGGTCTGAGTGACCAAGCGAAGGTAGCCGGAATGGAAGCGTCTAGCGCAAGATTGGAACAGGTGGCTAGAGGAAGAAGTCTACTACACCATAGAAAAAAATGGAGAAAAGCTGACTTATAATATAAATAAAAATACGAACTAAGACTGGCTTTAAGTTTTACTATCCTACGATTCATGTATTGTGTTGAGACGCAAATTACTGAGAACATTTTATTATTTAAAGCTGTTTTTGTAAAATTTAGTATAATTATCATCATCATATTCCATTTTCATATTGAAGTTTGGAAGTCAATAGACAAAATGTAATTAAATATGGAACGGGTGATTAGTTTTTTAATAATAGCGTACCTCAATTTAATAGGTATATAGGCTTTATAAATTCGTAGTAAGTAGATTTTGCGAAATAAAAGTCAAATGATTTCAACTGTTTATTCGTGCTTGGTGTGTCATTGATTTGTCTTTGAATACTTAGAAGGGGTCTGCAAACGGAAATGTCAAAATGGCGAGAATTGACTTTAGGAATAAGTTTGAACTAGCTATATGGCGATATTATATTTGAGACAGCTGTACACCTCAACACGACAGCCAATTGTCAGTGCAGCTCAGGACAAGAGAGTTTAAACTGACCCGACACTACACTGAGGACATCCCAGACTTCAACTTTTACGAGATTAGAATGGCTCTGAAACAGCTTGAGAACAACAAGGCGCCGGGTGATGACGGAATCACGACAGAACTTCTGAGAGCGGGTGGAAAACCGGTACTTTTATTCCTCCAGAAGTTATTTAATTCCGTCATACTCCCACTAGATGGACCGACGACATTGTGAGAGTCGCGGGCAAAAGGTAAAAACTATACTAGCCGTCTGTAAAGAGTTTCCAATTCATTATGCTTAGTTTGGGGTCAGATGACCGTGTGTGCAAAAATGTCCCAGATATTTATTTATTTATTTATTATCGGTTCTGGCTGCTTGACCTAGCACGGCAACCTTTCAGCCTTGTCAGAGGCCTTCAGGCGGTCTAATAACTCTCACACTAGGGCACAGGGCTAACTACTCAGCCTGTTCGAACGTATCTTTGTTGTATTAAAATCTAAAAGTTATATAATACGTTTTGTATGCTAGTACAAATTCTAAGATCTAAGCTGGTCATTATTGAACACGAAAATGTCAAAATGACTACAATTTACTTGCTAAATGAAGAGGAGACAAACACGGAAGAATGGAGTTTATTTTCGTTTAAGTAATTGGATTAAAATCATAATGTGCAAGAGTGGTGAAGAACTAAATACACGATGTCGTATATACCTACTTAACTTAACTAATTTTAATGAAATTCAAGATTTAGTATGTCCCTTCTAGCCAGCGAATTTACTCGTATTTATCCGATTCGCTGCTCCTAGTAGTGTCGGGTCAGTTTAGGCTCTCTTGTCCTGAGCTGCACTGACAATAGGCTGTCGTGTTGAGGTGTACAGCTGTCCGTAAGACCTCTCGAGCTCTCTCAGAATCTTTTCAGAGGCTTTGATGAAATGATACTGCCATCCTCAATCTTCAGCTTCAAAATTTGGCTTTTCCCAATTTGCCTTTGATTATGTTTATCATAATCTAAGGTACATGCATAATTAAAGATACAGTTATATGATTATTTACGTGTGGTAAGGTGAACATGTGCATGTAACTGCGCCGAAATATTGGGAACCTCCACACTGAACGACATCCTGCCATCTGCATCCACTGGATGCCCGTGACTCTCACAATTGCAAACACTGGCCTGCCCATTGCCACTTCAACTTACAGATTTTAATTGCTATGTCGGTGACTCTGGTTCTTTGGCAAATATCTACGTTTCGGATTTTATCACGCAAAGAAACTCCGAGCATAGCTCTCTCCATTGCCCGTTGTGTGACTCTAAGTTTTTCCAAAAGGCCAACAGTTAAGGACCATGTCTCAGTACCATATGTCATCACTGGCAACACACACTGGTCTTTGTCTTTAGGCACTGTGGTATATTTCACAATCTTACCACGGTAAATATCCTGTAAATAATCATATAACTGTAGTGAACAACCATGGTAGTTTAAAACAGTATAATAAAAGGTTGCTGCGTGGAGGAATAACAAACAAACACATATTTATTATATAATATTACGTATTTATAATATTAGTATATTGCAAAGGGTTAATGATATAAAAACACGTATTTTTTTAAATAAGTTCGTTTATTAATTAAATAATTTATATCACATGACAAAATCGTCACTATATTTTGCTAATTATTAATACCTACTTATCTAGAAGCTTTTTTCATCGTTTTCAAGGTAGGTCCACAAATAAATTCGTACAGTAAGTAATTTGGTAAAAACACCAAAGTCTATCTACAGTACCCTTAGTACAAGATTTGACAGTTTTCGAAAACTTTTTTCGTTTCCGTATTGTCCCATTCATTTTAGTAAAGCGCCTCTAGCGGAAACGCGGATGAACTAAAATCGGTAGTAATCGGCAGTATAGGTTGCTTCACTCAAATACGAAAAATAGTTTCGAATAGCTTTCAGCCCAGCAATGTATGCATCAAAACGAAAACGAAAAAAGTTTTCGAAAACTATCAAATCTTGTACTAAGGGTACAGTCGGGTTGTTTCTTGCGCTTGTTTTACCGACACATTACACAACACGCACATAAAACATTGTTCGCTACACTTTGTGAAAACACGCGCAGGACCAGCAAAAATGTGTAGCGAATAGCGAAACAATGTTTATTATCTAACATTTTGAGCACCTAGCTTAATTTAACAGCGTCCGTCTAGCTATATGCACGTGTTTCATTTAGTATCTATCATATCGCTGCACTGATATTGTTTCGACTGGTTCCGTCAGCTTTGATTCTTTCTTCTTGAATAGGCTCTTGTCAGGCGGCAGCAGTAATCCAATAAATCCTGCCCCTGTAATATTTTATATCTTGGTTATAATTATATATCTCATATTACCTTCACCAACATCCTTCTCATCATTACTGACAACAGTACCATCTTCCAGTTCACCATGATTCATAACTTTTTTGTACTATTGAAGGGTAGGCTGGCGTTTAACCACCATCATTCCTGATGTGAAGTGATAATGCGGTCTACGATTGAGGACGCTTGTAGGTATAGAAGGAAACAGAAACTTTTACCATACGCAATATCGTATCATATGGCAAAGCACAATGAAAACCAATATTAGTTTATCACGCTGTTCATCATCATTATCATCATCAGCCAGAAGAAATCCACTGCTGAACATAGGGCTTCACACTGAACGACATCCTGCCATCTGCATCCACTGAATGCCCGCGACTCTCACAATGTCGTCGGTCCATCTAGTGAGAGGCCTACCTACGCTGCGTCTTTCGGTTCGCGGTCCCCATTCAAGAAGCTTTCTTCCCCATTAGTTGTTTGTTTTTCATCACTGGTCGGTTGGTTAGTTGGATATGAATAATAATGATTGTTCCAATGAAGGTTAAGACCATAGCAGCCTGCCCTAATGCCAGCTCACCACGGTTCGTAGAATATAGAATATACTCACCGATAGTGAGAACGCCGAACAGGTAGAAAGCAGCCTCGCAGCGATGCTCGAGGAGCTGTTTCAGCACGTTGATGCCGAGGATGGTGCTCCCGCGCCCCAGCATTATCACCAGGCACACCGCCTTCGCTCTACAATACAACACTTTATGCTAAACTCATAGACCATTTTTAACCGTCTTCCAAAAAAGGAGGAGGTTATCGATTCGACATTTTTTTTTTACGTTTGTTACCTCCGTACTTTCGACTGGGTGAACCGATTTTGATGATTCTTCTTTTATTTGAAAGCTGGTGACGGGACCCGGCCCATTGCGGCCAGCTAATAGATCCATCGTTTGCGCCGAGTCTCAGACTTACTTAACATAAGTAGGGAAGAGATCGACAGTGAAAGAAGAGAGGAAGCCAAAGTTGAGGACGTCCGTCATCAGCGTGAGGAGCAGCACCGCGCTGACAACCCAGTACGAGCTAAAGCTGATGCAGAGGGCGGCCGCACCAGATAACATCTGAAATATTACTTTATTTTAGACACTAAAAAATTATAAACTTTAGAAGACACAGACATAACTGATATAAAATAAATATATTAAACTACACAAATCTAATGAACCACTGCCTGTAAGCAACGTTCCCAAAATGCTAGCCGCATTGCCGCGTTGGATTGCAATAATAATACGATGCGCAAGATATACTGACCAGCATTTTGTTCATGAGATACTTCAAAGTTTAGATAAATTAATATTACTTATATTGAAAACTAGCTTTTGCCCACAGTTTCGCCTGCATTGTGAACAAAAGATAGCCAAGGCCACTCAAAGATAATGTTGCTTTCCACCAATGAAACCATTTTTAGAATCAGTTCGCTAGTTCTAGAGTATCTAGATATTAAAAACCCAACTTTAAAATTTATATTACTATGTTTTACTTTCTAGTAAATTATGTAGGTTATTTAATAATGATGGCCAGGAGTGATAGTACCGAGCGGTAGAATGTGTGCTTTACAATCTGACGGCACCCGGTTCGATCCTCCCCTGCACTAACGACTTATTTGGTACCTAAATAAATTATACGCAGTTTCGATGCCATTGCTAAAAAACGGTGAGGATGTCCAGTGTCCAAGAACCTCAAATGTTCAAAGACATGACATTCACCACCATGCACTGGCAGCATGGTGGATTAGTGGGCCCATCCTCTCTCTGTGAGAGAATGCCTGAGTCCCAGCAGTGGGAACATGATAGGCTAATATGATGATGATGATTTAGTAATAAATGATGTAGGTTATTTATTAGTAAATTATGTAGCTTATTTAATAATAAATTATGTATGTACTTCAGTTATTAAAAACTGTATGAAAGCATTTTTTGCGATGCGACCCAGCCCACTGCGGCCCGACCCGCTGCGGCCCGGCCCGCTGCGGCCAGCTAATAGGTCCGTCGTTTGCGCCGAGTCTCAGACTTACTTAAAATAAGTATGGAAGAGATCGACAGTAGTAACGAATAATAATGTAGTTATCATGTCCTTGAAAAACAAAGTAATGAGAACTTTACAATGAAGAACTGGATAGCACTGAAGTTTATATATCACGCTTATAATCACAAGTGCTTGGCTTGAACACGTTGAGTGTAGCCAGCTGGTTGCAGACTGAAAACCATCATCATCTTCATCGTTCATCACCTGTATGCCGATGAAGAGTCTCCGTTTGCCGATGTAGTTGAGCACTAGACCTCCGACTACGTTGAGCGCGGCCAGTAGGACGCAAATACTAAACACCATTGTCATCGCTGTGTCGTTCATTGAACAGCTTTTCGGCTGAAATAAGTTTAGAAATAAAGGTAGATGGTATTTTATAAAGTAGGTTGGCTACGGGGCAATGTTTACTTTCGAGTTATAATTACTATATTTTAATATGAGACCACAAAAAAGAGAAGTAAATAGAACGGAAATGAGAAGGAAATTCTGTCGCCATGTATTGTGACAGATACTTGATTGAACATTCTTATTTATGTCAACGCGTCGAACTCCGCGTCACAGTTGCTAACACAGTTGCTATGGGTTTATGTGGGTGCAACTCTCTACAAGAAATTTCTCACAAAAATGCATAAACGTCCGTTCTAGTTTAAACAAAAAAAACATGTATGAGACCAATCCTGAAATCGAGATAAAAATCTGCCGTTCCATGTAAAAATTACATTCACGTTCACAAAATGTATGTAACAGAGTTATTTTTTTCGCCGTTTTTGTGTTGGTCCCATACAAAAGTCGTTCGTCGAAGACTAGGAAAATAAGTTTATGGATCCTTGGATTCCTTGGTGAAGATGAGAACTTGACTTAGTACCATATAAGTACTTTTTTGACTTTATTTGGTGAGTAAACAGCTAAAGTCATCAATAGACGAGACATCGATTACTATAAATAAATGTAGTTATCAATTTTACTTGGTTCATAAACTGTCTCAGACAGGACTGCGATATATTGCAGTGTCTATGAACTTTGGACTGCATTTATCCAGACTTTAGTAGGTGCATATATTATATGGTATGTTTACCGGGTGAAAGATGGATCAGAAAATAAAACACGTAATTTTTTTACATTTGGACCGATTTAATAAAAGGAGTAAGGTTCTCAATTCGACCCATATTTTTAACCGACTTCCAAAAAGGAGGAGGTTATCAATTCGACTGTTTTTTTTTAATGTTTGTTATCTTACCTCAGAACTTTCGACTGGGTGAACCTATTTGTTGTTTCTTTTTTATATGAAAGCTGGTGCTTCCGTGTAGTCCCATTTCAATTTGGTCCAGTTCTGACGTTTTTATGAAGTTGGTTTTTATATTGATAATTATTTACAAAAAATATTGCATTTGTTGTCCAACACTAGCGTTTGGAGAGTAAATACAACTGTTACTACAAAAATATTTATTTTGTTTTAAAGTTTGCAATGTAATGCAAATTACAAGTTAACGAACGACCTCCGCACGCACACAGTCAGTGCTGCGCGCACGCTCGCGTGCTGTTGTACCGACGCGGTGCATTGACACCGAGACCGAGTTTTGTACGATTGACATTGCTGGTTCGCAAAATAATGAACCACTTAAACTACAATTATAATGCAAATAGTTATAGGTATTCGATTGTGTTTACAATGTAAAATAATAAATAGCATTTCAGCTTCGATTCCCTTATTGGCAGCTTGTTCACAACATGAACTATGTTTGTGTATTGGCTCCTTGGCATTTCAGAGCTCTGTGCCGCTGGCACGTAACAAAATCACCAGAGTCAAAAATTACAAAGGAGATTGAATATATCAAAGAAGTTCAAAGGCAACTTCGTAGCTTCAACAAAAAGTATCTATGTGAACCACAATGTGAACATACTGTCATCAACAGCCCAAATCTTTCAATACCACCGATATTACTATCAAACTATGTTCGTGTCTCTAATAACTATTTTAAATGTATAGATTGACATAGTTTTATAAACAGACACGACACAAAACAACAGAGTTTTTCTTTAATCGCAGTGAAACATAGATAATATAGTTATGAAAAAAATTTAAATAGATATCAAAACCAACACTATACGAACAACCGAAATAATGCACGGTATCAGAGTTGTACATTCAAAAAAAAAGTGTACAGGGGCCTTACCCCTAGCTCGAAAAGTTGACCCGCATAGGTGTTATTTGTCTAAACGGTACCATCAACTACGATAAGCGGTAGTTATTTGATAGCCACCAAGCTTTGCTATTTTCACGCACACACGCATAGTAAAACGGATTTTCGTTTATTCAAGTTAGACGCTTTTAAACGATGCAGCTTAAATGAGTTGGTTAATTTTAGGTACCTATCAGGTACCTACTAAAAGTTGGCTCGCAAAAGTGAAGCTAGGGGTAAGGCCCCAGGAAATTTGGAAATCACAGAATTACATAATATAAAATCATAACTAATATTATAAAAGGAATATAAACTCTCGGTGTTGTTTGATTTTCACGACTAAACGGCTAAGCTGATCTTAACGAAATTTGGCAGGATGATAGTGAACATCATAAGGACGGACATAAGGCACTTTCCTTCCCAGAAAATGCGGATAAACTGGAAAGTCATGGGTAACACCGCGGGACTCAGCTAGTCTCCTATATAAGTACATGCAAATATGGGTGTATATTATGGGTCACCATCACAACACGGGGCAACAAAGGAATGGAGGCCCCCCGGTTTACTAGCGTTTACTAGTCTGTTTTTTTTTTTTCAAAATCTCTATTGTGAGGCCCTTTTTTGGAGGCCCGGTTCACATCACACATCACATCATCAGCCAATTAACGTCCACTGTTGGATAAAGGCCTCCCTCATAGGGGTGTTGCCATAATCCCCACGCTTGGAGGCCCGGTTGCCCTTCCCTAAATCCAGACCTAAACACAACACTCACACCATAATATGAAATAATACGAAATATCTCTTGGGTAATCTCGACCACTCTGTCAGAAGTCCGACTAAGAAGATAAATCTCTTGGGTAGTCTCCAGAAACTTACCTCGTCAACTACAGTAACATTTTTGGACAATCTGATCATTTCGCATATTGTGAGTCCAGTGGCTCCCTTCTCTACAGATGACATGAATGCGTCCACTATGTATGGCAGCCAAACTATGAACGAGTTGACGCTGAAAAAACATTAAGGTCAAATTTACAAAAATATCGTAAATATCTTGTCATGTCATCTTATTTTGGTAATTCTATGAACATTTAGACACATCTTACAGACATTACACTTACGGTGTGGTTGGAAACAATTAACTCAAACAGGAATAATAAATGATGAAATCAAGTAAGTTTTTTTGTCCCGGTACCCACGACCGAGCGCTAACAAGTGTTTTTTTATTTTTTTATTACTGAGTGACGAGACGAGCGAAGTCGCTCGCCTGATGGCTTTTCACGCTTGCCTATAACAGCTCAACGCCACTCAGAATTTTGAACTTCAACAGTTCAAAACCCTGGATGGCAATGCACTGCGCTCGTCACCCCGAGATATAAGATGTCAAATCTCTGTGTGCCCTCTAATTTCGCTGGAAACATTGCCCTTCGATCTGGAACACAGTAGTGTTTGCACAGTACTGCTTGGTGGTTGAATAACTGGCAATGGCGTGGTACTTCCCCAGGCGGACCCCTGCAAAAGAGTCCTACCACTAAAAACTATTTTATTACTAGTTTGTTTATATTTGATGTTGTACATAGTTTTAGGTATTCATTAGTTTTTCAAGAGCATGTTATGATTTTTTCTCGCCAATTAATTTACTACCTCAAATGAAATAAGCGGCATTTCCGAGTAACTATAACGGGAGGTTCTTCTAAAGGACTGTTAATAGAGTCTTTAAAGGTTGACAACATCTTTGATGCCACTGGTGTTAAAGATATCCATCCATAGGCGACTGTGGTCTCTTACCATCATCGGGCGGTCTTAGTATTGACAGAAAAAATCTTACTTACCAAATGAAAACTAATATAAACAGCAGTCCCAGCAACAGTGTTGGCCTCAGTAGCGGCGGCCTGAACATTGGTACTGTCTGTTCCACGATGGAAGCCCAGAAACCCTTACCCCTGCTCGTTGCATTGTCTTCATCGAATACTATTGACTTCACCTGAGAAGAATTTTGCATTGAGTTGATTTTTTAATTATCCTGATCTTATTATTATCTAAAGGTATATATTTAAAAATCGATTTGGTATGTCTGTATATGTGTAACATACCTATGGACTCCGAAACGGTTGGACCGATTTTGACGGTATTTTCACTGGCAGATCGCTGATGTTATAAGGAGTAATCCACGCGGGTGAAATCGCGGGACGCAGCTAGTACGTTATAAAAACAAACAAGGCAAATTACCAATACACAACGATAATCCCATAACGAATGGAAATTTGAATTATAGTCGTAATTTAAGCACACTGTTTTGCTATTGTGAAGTCGTATTTGTTTTCCATATTTGCATAAAAATATTTTGTAATGCATATTTAAATATTGAAACGTGTTAATATTTTTCGCTAATAAGAACCTTATAATGCTATGTATTTATGTGTGTGTGATATGTGTTCGTGCGCAGTCAGCTCTAACACCATCCTGAAAATTATTTAGACTGTGCTTTCCTCCGGCATTTGCTGTGCTTGCCACATGTACCAGCACCAATGCCGGAGAGAAGGCACCTACTAGCCCTGATAGTACCTGATTAATAATATATGGATGTATTTTTATTTCATTTGTTTTATATATTTATTAGTTATTGTCAAATTTTGTATAATTATGATTTGGGTGTTATATAACCTGAAAAAAAAAACTATTTGAATTTAATTCTTCACATGTATTCAATATTGATAATCACACTAATATCATATATGTGAAAGTTTGGATGGATGGGTGTATGGATGGATTTATGTTTGTTACTCAATCACGAAGAAACGGCTGGATGGATTTCGATGAAATTTGGAATATACATTGTTTATGTCCTGGATTAACACATAGGTTACTTTTAATCATCGTCGCCGATTTTCATCACTACGCGTGTGAAACCGCGGGGCGCAGTTAGTATTAAAATACATAAGTAATCTAGTTATTTATCACTGTATGTTTTCCAAATAAAATAAAATAAAACAAAATGAATAAATAAATAATTCTTAAATACCTGATATGAATCTTCGCTCTTCCCACTGTTCTCCGCAAAAATCCTTTTCAAAATATCCAAAGACTGCTGTTCCTCCCCAACACTGAGGAGATACTTGGGACTTTCACAGGAGCATATAGACCAAACAGCGGTGAGCAAGCAAGGGAAACTGAAGATCAGATTGAGGAGGCGCCAAGAGTTAAACTGGATGTCCAGCAACGGTATGTGGTAAGAGAATGTCAGCGGGAGAACTGGTAATGCTAGTACTGAAACAAAAAACACATCAGTCATAGGACGTCAGAAGTGAAAACTTAAGTAGTAATGCACCTATGCTACAAGAGATGGCGCTGTTTTAAAATACACGGTACAGCGTTCGGTGACAATGTAGCGAGGTCCATGATTTTTGTTCACCCAAAAGTGCTCAACGCGCCTAAAGAAGTTTTCACTTCAATTATACTTTTCTGTAGTGATAGGGCTCTTCTGCAGAGTCAGCCTCGGAAGTACCTCTAGGCTCGCTCGGTCGGCTTTGCTAGTTATTCAACCGATAATCAGTTTCTTGAGTGGAAATCCAGAACAGTAGGACGCGGCGTCGTTAGGTCCACTAGACGGGCCGAGAACATCGTGAGAGTGGTGGGCATCTAGTGGATGCAGATGGCAGACTGGCGTTCAGTGTGGAGGTCAAAGGGGGTGATGATGATTATGATGATGAAACAGTATTGAGCAAACATTGCTTTCGGATTGATTGGCAATGTTTCCAGTGAAATGACAGTGAAAGGTATAAAGCGATTTAACACCTAATATTACTGGGCGACGCGCGCAGTACACTGCCGGGGTTTTGAAATAAGTTCAAAATTTTGGATGGCACTGATATATGTTATGGGCAAACTTAACGCTTACCACCAGGCGAGCAACGTTCTCGTTTCGTTTTTAACCGACTTCTTAAAAGACTCAATTCTCAGTTAACATTGGAATCATCACTTAAAATTAGACGAGGCGGTAGTCACACAAGTAACGAACAAAAAAATCTCCGAGAAATTAAAATCTCATAAAATTCCCAAGCCCCCCACTGATGGTATAGTCAGTGGGGAAGTTTTGAATAATTAATTAAGGTACTTCCATACCTGCCATAATTCCCGTACAGGCCAGTAAAGCACTGGTGGTTAGCAACAGAAGTAAGCTCCTCTGCTTTGCTGGAGTCGACTCCCCGAGTAAAGCAAGAGCTAACGCAGATGCACCTGACACTCTGAAAACAACATTGTTGTAATAATTACATTAATTATGTTATACTAATAACCTTTGCTTTAATCTTTAGAGTAATTTGATATTTTTTTGCATAATTTCTTTAAGCATAGAATTTACCACATTCGGCTACCAATTCCAAGCCGTTAATCGGGACTTTGGTTGCAAGCCATGCCCTCTTTTAATACCGGTAGCATTTTAGACCCAACCGCATTTCGTCTAGCTGTCAGCTTACGCTTGGGTGCAAGGTGCTGTGAGGCTCACCTCTGTCAGTGTGGTACTGCAGTTGACCAGCTCGGTCACCATGGTCTCTCTTGCTCGAGAAGCACTGGTCGTATTGGCCGACACGCCAGCCTGAACGACATCATACGCAGGGCTTTTTCCACCGTCAATGCCGCAGCTGTGCTCGAACCGAATGCCGTCTTGCGCGTGACGATGGAAGGAGGCCTGATGGTATGACACTTGTTCCCTGGAAGTTGGGGCGGCCCCTTGTATGGGACGCGACTTGTGTCGATACTTTGGCACCGTCACATCTTCCTGAGACACAGGGTAGGGCTGGTGCAGCTGCCAATTCGGCAGAGCAGCACAAGCGGCGCAAATATGCTAACCTCGGCAATGGTTACATATTTGAGGCATTTGGGGTCGAGACATTGGGCCCTTGGGGACCGGGAGCTCACCTCATTTTCAAAAATCTTTTAGAGCGTCTGGTTAACGCGACGCGTGACCAAAATGCTGGCGTGTATCTGGCTCAACGTATAAGCATTGCCATTCAACGTGGTAATGCCGCCAGCATGCTGGGTACGCTGCCAGCTGATAGTGGGCTTGAGCATTTGGATTGTCTTTAGACCTTCAACAGTCTATGGACAGTCTAACTGTTTATTTAGTGTTAGTTTTAGCTAGTATTTTGTTTAGTTAATAAAGGCACTTGCCCCCTATATACTATTTTATGATTCAGCTGTTAATTGTTTATTTATGTCGTTCACTTTCTCTTCCTGACTATAAATTCCACACGGTGGTGGGGTCAGCCTTTCCTTACATATTACGCTCTATTTTCGGCATCGTCAAGTGATCAAGTCAATTTATTTCGTTCGATTATAGTAAAACTTTGATAGTATTATAGTAAATTAGGGTGATTGTAAATTAGCTATGAGTACTTTTTGTATTATTATGATGTTGTTTTTATTTAATTTTAAGAAACGTAAATGGTAAAAGTACTGTTGTACCTACGCATTTTCAATGATATGGGTTTAGAGATAAAACATAATAAAAACAAGAGCGTCATTTTACTTGTCAATAAGGACAACTTTTAGTATAAGACCAACCCTGAAATCACGACAAACCAGTTTTTTGCTATTTGAGCTCATTATAGTTGGTATAGTAGAATTTGTGATGTGTTGTGATAATATATAAGATAAAGCCTCTTTTGAATGTAAATAAATATCCTGTCAAAGTAAAAAAAATAACTCTACCTTAATTATAGAATCAGAGAATACTTAATTTTACTAGTCTAAATTTATTTTTGGGCAACGTGACGTGGTTTTGATACACGTGACGTGAGTAGCTGACTTCTGATAACTTTGTTTACTTACGGTTTACAGACATCGTGGTGTGATTGATTACATCACAGAGTTGCGCAAAATGTTGTTTATATAAACTTATCATAAAGCTACTGGCAAATATATGTGTCGTACCATCTCAAATTGCATCAAAACTAATGCCAAGGTGACAGAGGTTGATATGTTTTGCTATGGTGATAATGAATATAGCGCATCAACGTGTTTTCGTGTGTTTTTTTTGCCTTACACCTGCTATAATTATGTGCAATTAGCTCCTCCTGCTCTCATGAATAACTATAACATGAGCTACTTCAAAATGGCTGTTAATAGAGTCTTTAAAGGTTGGCAACGTATCTGTTTTTACAGGTGTCCATAGGCGACGGTAATCGGTTACCATCAGGCGTGATTACTTTTACTTCAGGCAAATAACTGTATCATTGTATTTCTAAGTATAAGTTATTATGGTTTATAGATAAGTGACGTGACAAATTTTCTCTATCAAGATATGTATGTGAAATTTAAATTGAAATAAACGATCATGCAATTACTTATTTTATCAATAAGTCAATTAAATATCTATTAACTGAGATGATACAAGGTACAAACTATTAATGTTCATAATTATGTTTAGATACAAATTATAAAGAGAGAAATGGAGAGAGCTATGCTCGGAGATTCTTTGCGTGATAAAATCCGAAACGTAGATATTCGCCAAAGAACCAGAGTCACCGACATAGCTATTAAAATCTGCAAGTTGAAGTGGCAATGGGCAGGCCACATTGCTCGAAGAACTGTTAACCGATGGAGAAGAAAGGTTCATGAGTGAAGACCGCAAACCGGAAGATGCAGCGTAGGTAGGCCTCCCACTAGATGGACCGACGACATTGTGAGAGTCGCGGGCATCCAGTGGATGCAGATGGCAGGATGTCGTTCAGTGTGGAGGTTAAAGGGGGAGGCCTATGTTCAGCAGCGGACGTCTTCTGGCTTTCACGTTTGACGTTTCAGTCATATTTGATAATATAAATGGAACTGCCTAGCCCAGGGAAAATTTTCAAAAGAATCCCATAAAGTGGGATGGTCTCCATGTGGATTTGTTGTACACATGGTTTCCCCAAGGAATCCGTTTAACGGTGCACTTTATCAGCTTACTGAATTCCTTACAATACCCTGAGATGGCGAAAGCAATGCAAGTGGGTATGGTATTGAACTGTAGTTTGATAATCTGGGTGGTATTAAAACGAATAGAAGCAATCGTGGCAATTACCTTCGGCAAGTACAATCTCGTCACTCAAATATGAATACCATAAATAATATAATTAAAAAACCCCCGCTAAAAAGCTGATAATCTTTAAACGGCTTAACAAATTTTCTTGAATCGTAGCTAAAACACTCTTGATTTAGTCACAACATTTCAAACAAAACAGCTAAATAAAAATTTAATTAGGCTGTTCGGGACCTACGATGCTACAAACAAATACGCAGATATATAGAAACTTATTAAACCACTATTTTTGCGTCGGAAGTTAAAAAAAAACTTACGCAGCAGAAGACATAAACTTCAGGACACTCAGTACAATCCAGTTCGGGGAGAAAGCGGCTAAAGATCCGGCCACGTAGCCTATTGTCATAGAAAAGCAGAGCATCTTCCGTCGGCCGTGCGTGTCAGCGAGGTAGCCCCATAGGTGAGACGTGGCTATCACACCTGTAAGAAAGGAATGTTATTATGTGGAATGAGCGCATTCCTCCTTCTCTCCCGAATAACAATAACATGAGGTTCTTCAAAAGGGTTGTTAAAAGAGACTAAAGGACAACGTATCTGTTGTTACAGGTATCCACAAGCGATGGTGATCCCTTACCACCAGGCGGCCCTCAGCTTATTTGCCAGTTATGGCATAGGAAGCGTATATTATCCTTATTGAGAAACAGCTATAAGCACTTAATTTGGTTTGTGGAATTATGTACTTAGTTAAGTAATTTTACTTCGGGTAAATAACTGTGTCATTGTATTTATTAGTTGTTTTTTTTTTGTTTTGTTTGCTTAGATGTTCTACTTATTACTGCTTTTTCCTACCTGACCCAATAGACGCTGTCCAAAGTTTATACAAAAATTCCATAGAAAAATTGGACGAGAAATTATTGCCGAATTTCAAAACATTTCGGATTTCTTTCCCAATTTTTATTATCAGACTAACCTAATTTGGAAACATTTTAAAACAAAAATAGCCAATCTAATCTAGTCGTTCTCATGTGACGCGCTTGCTAACGATCAGCATTTCATTTTTATTTACATATATTATACCCATCGGTATTTTGATGTAACATTCTAACAAGTTTTAACAGCACCAAAATTATATTAAGTATTCAGTTTCTTGAATGATTGTGAATCACAGTGTGAATGATTATTTTCTAATTAAATGTTTGTGATTCTGTTTGTCTCTGTCTTTGGATCCTCCGCTTTTAAATCTTCGTTTCTTTGTCTGTTTATTTACTTTTCACGGTCAAATAAATAACTTAATATACCGTGGTTCAGTAATGTCAGTCTGTCACGTGCAATTCTTGTTATAACCCACAGATTAAGGACTGATTGACATATATATACTCGTATAAAAAAAAAACGGTTTTATAATGGGGAAAACAGGAACACCAAATTATGATTTTATATTTTGTAATTGATACATGTGGAGTGGAGGAAGATGCATACTACCTATTGGTTAAATGTGTCCGCCTCCAGCATGAGAGAAGGAAACTCCATGTGTCTTACCATCTTAACAGGCTAGATGTGGGTCTGTTTAACAGACTACTGTCTGAACCCAACTCGGAAGCAGCCAGGGATCTGTTCGGATATGTGAGTCACCTCAAGTGACTTTTGACCCCGTGTTTGTTTGTTGTCTGTGTCTGTGTTTGAGTCCTCTAGATTAGAATGCTATACTAACAAGTAAAAAAAAAAAAAATGGAATAGAAATAACCCAAATATTAAACACTCATAATAATAAAATTTGACAAGAAAGTAGACGGACGGACATCTGTAAAATTGCGATGTTTCCCAAATAGTTTAATGGAAGCTACAATATTCATGATTATAAATAATGCATCTGAGCATGGCCATAAACGTAATCGAGGCGACTTTTTCGAAGTTTCTTATATTTCAAGACATGCGTGCTTAGGCTTAAAATAACATGAGCAAACAGGTTTCACCGTTCAACGACCGTCCTTTCATTCTTATTCCTAGTCAGCTGACCATTAGATAAATACTGACGCATTGCAAAATGTTACACGCGTAAAAATAGCATATTTTTGACAAGAATTAGATTCGTTAAAAAACTAGCTTTTTACTCGTATAATAAACTAAATAATTAATATAATGCACAAAGTTAAAGATATATTTTTATTTATCGCGTAATCAGGTATTCGTATACAATTTATTTATTTATCGACAAATCCAGGATGTTCGACATAGTTCGTTCGAGTAGTCATTAAACACCGCAATCCTTCTCATTCATATATATATAATACAGAATTTTACGGAATTTATTATGTTTTACAAAAACTTAAAACTGAACTTAATTTGTTATCATTAAAAAAACTATATTTTTTAGCCTGTACAAAGACAATGCTGAGAACAGCTATGAGTCCTTGACTGCTGGTGTGTCACAAATATTGGCTGTCATAACGTAGGGAACGGAGTCAAACACCATGGCTGCTCTGTTAGGACACTGCAGTTAATTTCTTTATACCCCTACTAGAGGTAGTCCAGATGAAACCCTGTTACCTGCTAATGGTGTTCAGGTCACTAGTACTGGCTGTCATGTAGGTCATGGAGTACGGGTCAAACGTCATAGCTGCTAGGACACTGCAGCTCATTGCTTTACATACCCACTAAAGGCAGTCCAGCCATGAGCCCCTGCTGACTGCTGGTGGTGTTCAGCTCACAAGCGCTGGCAGGTACTACGTAGGATACGGAGTACAACTCGAGTACCATGGCTGCTATGATGCTGCAGCACAAGCTGAAAATTTGGATGTTGAACCTGCCCCATCCTGAAACAGTTTTATAAGAATAAAATATTTCACAAATACAAGTATGCTCCTAGACTGCGTTTTTGGGAAAAAAATCTCACTTCAGTGATTTTTGCCGTCCACAGTCGGCGAAGCAAGAGCAGCGACGGGACGGCAACGAAAGAGTTCTAATGATAATACGCATTCATTAGTATGAAATCTCTTTTCTCACCGGTCTCTGAAGAAAGAAACGCGGCTTTACGATGAATAGAAAATTACTGCAGGATACGCAACCGATTCTCAACATTTTGGTCTTGAATGAAGTTTCGTAAGGTCGAATCCATTTCACCATACTCATACCACTCACAACAGTCAAATGGTCGCGTGGTCAAAATTTGGGCGCTTTCTTGAACAGTTGTTAATAAGAAAGAAAAGTGCCCAAAATAGGTATTATGTTTAGGGTGACTTAATGGCAACATAAATTCGAGCAAAGAAATACCAATTACAATCATAAGGATAAAAATGCAGGCCCGAGTCAGAATAGTTAACAGTAGTGGCCCTTGAGAAGGACATTAACAAGGCAGTGTTTTTCGAAACCGATGCACGTTGCTGTTACATCATTTCGTCTTTTACGTAGGCTGGCCACTTTATGCAGTAGCTGCTCAATGTCCTTAATTTCTTTAAAATATGTTGTTGCCTTGCGGAGAGTTTTTTCCTGACCTGGTTTTCTTTTGACGGTAATGTTTTTCGGGTAAATGGCTTGACAGTTATGCAAATTAAGAGTTGTTAGATTCGTCTTTACCAGTGCCATAAGGGCTTCATTTTACAGTATTTTTGTTTTTACAAGCTTTATTTTTTTTACTTGGTTTGTTAGTATGGGTCAAGTTATGCCCAACTGATTGAGCTGAAATTTGGTATAATTACACGTTTAGTTTTAATGAAAGGCCATGGTTAGCTAAATGACGTCAATTTATATGTATCTCTAAATTAGTTCCGCGATTTCCAGGGATTTCACAATATTTCTGTATATTAAAACGACTTTAAAAAATATACTTTCAAGATTCATTAATATATGTCTCTTTATTTGTCATAATTTAGAAGATCTGATCGGATTTTTAGAAGTAAGAGGTTACATTATTCCGCATGAATTTATCCGTGTTGAGACATTCATCATCAACAGCATCATCCACAACCTTCCTTATCTGGCTATAGGCCTCTCTCTTGCTATGCCACTTGCCTCGATCCAGCCGGTCTATTCTGCAAGCTAAGTGAACGCGCAAGTGAAGTGATAAGCTAAGTGAATGTGATTTTTTCTTGCCTATTTCTGCAGATAAATATCAAAATATCGAATTATAAAGGGAAGCGACTACAGTCAAGGGTGACTACTAACATTTTGACATTTCTCTATAGTAATCGACTAGTAAAATACACGTTCACTTAGCTTATCACTTCACTTGCGCTTTCACTTAGCTTGAAGAATAGACCGGCTATGCTTGACGAGCTTCAACCAGCGATCGTGACAATATCATCAAGCCATCTTGCAACTGGACGACCAACGCTCGCTCTTACTTTGCCTGTCACACCATACCGCACCAGGGATATATTCCTAACATCTCCAATGACTTCGCAATCAGGTCAGTATTGACGATGGGAATTTAATTCCTAGAAAATTGTTCATTACGGATTAAACTTTCAAACGTGATACTATTGTTTGATTTTCTCAAGTTATTTGCTCTTCGAGGGCCTCTAATCATGGTAGGTAGGAATATGATGTAGTGGTTGTTGCCATTAAATTTGCATAGGTTTGATTGGTGTCAAGAGTGGACATTTTACCATTGTATTCGAGCTATTTTGGATGTTGGGCGGATGATGGCCGGTCAAAAATTATTCGGACATCAATGGCATTTGTTTTTATGACTAAATTCACATGCCGAGTAACGGCAAAATAGTGGAATTAAATATAAAATACCAGTGTATAACTCTATTTAAATAAAATATTTTATTTAGGAATAAAATACAACTAAACCTAATTATTTAGACAATATTCTAACAAAAATTTTAAATTACAAACAAAAAAAAATAAAATTAACTCTATTTTATGTGAATAAATTTCATTTAATTTAAAATTTCATTTCACGGCAGTCATGTTTAGTACGGAAATTGTACACCAAAATTAGCGCTCTAGTCTTCCTCTAAAGACGCTTTATAGTCTTTCTTACGTACCATTCTATTAATACCTAATTTTATCCAAACTGTTAATTTTTTGTCAATGTCAGAGCCGTGATGGTAACAACAAACATTCAGTCTTTAAAAAAAAACTGTTATATAATATGTAAGAAATACTGGTTTATGTATAAGATAGGGTTGTCATTGATCATGGACACGACAAAATCTACAATGTGCACGAAAACACGAATGTGCAAATTAAAATCAGGAATTTTCGATTTTGCAACGATTATATTTCCAGTAAACTGTATAATGTATAAATGAAAACATTGTGCCTGCCTCGGTGGTTCAGTTGGTAGTGATCCTACTTTCTGTGCTTGGGGGCGTGGGTTCGATTCCCATCTAGGACAAACATTTGTGTGATGAACATTTGTGTTTGTTCTATGTCTGGGTGTTAATATCTATTTAAGTATGTATTTAAAAATATATATGTATGTATATCAGTCTCTGGCAGCCATATTACAAGCTTTGCTTAGTTTGGGGTCAGATGACCATGTGTGCAATAATGTCCCAGATATTTATTTATTTATTGTTATAAAATTTTTGAATCAGTTCAACGAGTTTTAGATGATGGTAATACATTAAGTCGGTTATAAAGACAAGTCCGGTTTTATTTATGTCTCATAGTCGTAATGTGTTATTTTGAAGAAGAAAAAAGGAAGAGGTGCTGTAGCCTACACAAACAATGTACAATACTAGCCGCCAGTCCAGGCTTCGCACAGTTGGAGTTAAAAAAAACAAAGATTTTTGTAATATATATAAATTATGTTACTCAGGGATAATGTAGCATTGTAATGGTGAAAGATTTTTTTAAATCGGTTCAGTAGTTTTTGAGTTAATTCGTTACAAACATCCAAAATACAAATCATTCCTATTTATAATATTAGTGTAGACTATAGGTATTGCTTTTGAATATGACCACGCATAACTTTTTACTGAGCACTCTGATAATGAAGTTTTTTTAATTTGATTTGTGTCACTCGGGATAATGCAAGGGATCTGAAATATTTTTGCGATCAAGCGTTTTTTTGTATTATACAGAGTGACGAGACGAGCGAAGTCGCTCATCTGATGGCTCTTCACGCTTGCCCATAACAGCTCAACGCCACTCAGAATTTTGAACTTCAACAGTTCAAAACCCTGGATGTCAATGCACTACGCTCGTCACCCCGAGATATAAGATGTCAAATCTCTGTGTGCCCTGTAATTTCGCTGGAAACATTGCCCTTCAATCCGGAACACAGTAGTGTTTGCACCACTGAAGTGAGATTTCTTTTCTGTGATTTGCACACTACTGCTTGGCGGTTGAATAACTGGCAAAGGTGTGGTACTTCCCCAGGCGGACCCCTGCAAAAGAGTCCTACTACTACAAGAAATAATTATTATAAATATATTTCAATAGAGTGTCAGATCAAAGTCTAAATAACAATAATACATTTTTGAATTAAAACAAGCTGCAATAAGGAGTGTAATAGTATTTCTAAATAACAGAAAAATTATTTATTAATTCAAAGGAAATGTGCAATTTAATGAATGGGTGGCAATATGTTCTTTACTTAAATAAAAACATATTAAAACAGAAAAACATCACCCTGGGTGTCTTCCAGACAAGAGTGAATAGGTAGGCATCAAGCGTGCCCCATTATAGATCGCAACGTCGCTTACCATCAGGTGAGTAGTGGTCAAACAGATCATTATTTTTATTTAAAAACACATTTCATTATTTTTATCTAAAAAAACTAATTCTAAACAAGTCCTAATAACTCTTTGAACTTTTGAGATTGTTGTACATACCGGTTTCTTAACGATGTTTTCCTTCACCGAAAAGCCAGTGCTATAAAATACCGTACATAAAATCCAAAGAGCTCATCGATACCTGCCTTCAAGTCTAGCGATCTCCCAAATACGCTACCACGGCTATCTAAATAATTATAAATACCTAAAATATATATGTAACTATATTTAAATCCACTTTCACTGGTTTGGTAAAAGTGTAGTAGACTTCGAGTACGACTTTTATGATTTATAATATCCTACGGCAGAACTTCTAATGAGTTATTCTGGCTATTATAGTAAAAAACAAGATGACATAGTTTTACCAAAACTATTTTTACAGGATAACAAAAACATATGAACAACCTAATACCCAGGCATAAACATAAGCGACTGCGTAGATAGTGAATTTTCGTAGTTTGTGTTTATTATAAATTTTTGTCATCTGGAAACTACCCATGAACTACATGACAAGTACATCTGTTTTACAATTTTACATTACTTTACAATAACAATTAAGTTCAACAAATAAATTACATGCATACAGATGTTTACACAGTATACACTTAGTATATAAATTTTAATACTACTTTAATAATTATAAATAAAAAAAACAGACTTCATAAAAATGACAGAACGGAATCAAATTGAAATGGGACCACGCGGGACGCACCAACTTTCAAATAAAAAAATATCATTAATATCGGTTCACCCAGTCAAAAGTACCGAGGTAAAACACATAAAAAAAATAAAAATATAGTTGAATTAAGAACCTCCTTCTTTTTGGAAGTCGGTAATATTTTTATTTTTTTAAAGTTAAAAATAGATCCAATAGATCTCGCGTATATTTGCTAAAATTTAATAAATGGAATACAAAGCTCTATTTTTCCACCTTTTTAATAGAGGTAGTTTTTTTGTATTTCATTTATCAGACCATTTATCCATTTATCGGGACCACTCTAGAGAATATAGACTGCCCAATAAAAAAAATGTATGTCATATATGACAAAAAACATTCACGTAACATTTAGACATAGAAAAAAAAACAATGTTTACAGAAAACGGTAGAAAAAGCTATCAAAAATTATTCTGGACAGTCCGAACAGTTCTCACACACATACTAACTAGCTACGTACATACCTGTCAAGTTCAAGGCTTCTTCAAACGGCACTTTAAACATCTTCTCCATGACTGTCCACTTTTTATTAGAATTTTTAATATGCCTTTTGGTTTGTAAAAGCGTGCATTGCCCGTCACTAGCGAGGGTACAGTATTATTCTGTGGTACAAAAGTGTGGCTCAGAGCGTTCAGCCGCAACTGTCTTCTGCTACAGTTTTCCGTTAGTGAGTTTTTAAGTTGACTTTATTTTAATTTGTATAAAAACTTATCATATTGATACTAAACTTTTAATAGCTAAGTACTCATAGCGTAGACGTATCTGTTACCGACAAAATATTGTATAATCTTGACGTAGCTAGTTATAAGGGGCTCGACCCAGTTATAAACAAATCAAATAAAATGTACACTTTGAGCATTTGTACGCGCCCGCGCATTTGCATGTTATTCCAGTTATTTTTAAATAATTACACAATAAAAAAGTATTTATGTCCAAATTATTATTATTATATTAAGTTGTTCCTATGGTATGTATGACCGGATTCAAATCTACACTAATATTATAAAGAGGAAAGATTTATATTTTTGTATGTTTGTAACGAATTAACCCAAAAAGTACGCGACCGATTTTAAAAATTCTTTCACCTTTAGAATGCTACATTATCCATGAGTAACATAGACTATATTTATTACTAGAATGTTTAAAAAAATAATCTCCATATTGAAAACCGTGACGGGCGGCTAGTATAAAATATTATGGTAACTTACATCGATGTAACGTTACATAATACGACGTTTGCATACTAGGTTACAAGGAAAGGGTGTCTAAGTCGAAAGTGATCCATTATACTCAAAATAAATAACCACTTTTCTATCGGAGCAAATCTGAAATCGGGAAAAAATATATCAGCTGTTCCATAGAAAACGGTCATTGACACTGGACAAAATACCTAAGAACAGTAGATATTTTTTTCGCGATTTCAGGATTGGTTGATAATTAGGAGTATAAAGGACCCCTTTCGGCTTACTACAAAGTTTATGCGTAACCCTGCATATAGATTAGGGCTCATCTAATTTGAAAGTGTTGTTACCTTTGCTAGTGTTGTTATCATTGCTAACTGATAACAAAAGAACTTACTAAGGGAATTTAAACATATATAAATTGTAATGAAGATATAACAGGGTTCGATTGAGGTCAAAGAACCTGTTAACGCTCATATCATACACTCGTGTGTCCATGAATAAACTGCTTAAGCATGGAATAAGTTTAACTTATGATGCACTTTAACTTATTTTTAACCGACTTCCAAAAAAGAGGAGATGACCGCGTGAACGGATTTTAATGATTATTTTTTTATTTGAAAGCTGGTGCTTCCTGTGTTGTTCCATTTCAATTTGGTCTAGTTCTGTCATTTTTATGAAGTCAGTTTTTTATATCTTCTATTTTCTATCTATATATATAAAAATCAATTGCTGTTCGTTAGTCTCGCTAAAACTCGAGAACGGCTGGGCCGATTTAGCTGATTTTGGTTTTAATGTGTTTTGATTAAAATAATGTTTGTCGTAGTCCAGGGAAGGTTTAAACGGTGAGTAAACGGCTGGACCGATTTTGATGAAATTTTGTGCTCCTGGAACGGGTCATAGAAGCAAGGCCGAAGGCCGAGCTTACACCCATGCGAAGCCGGGGCGCGTCACTAGTTGATAATAATTATTTATATTGGGTGATATGTTATTTTTTTAAATTAAATAAATGGCTTGCGCTTGGCCGCCAATTTGCCTGATGTTAAGCGATGATGCGGTCTACGATGGATCACATTTGCCTAGAAGAAACCGATTCACTCCTGACTTGAAGAGTTTAAAGACACCCAGATTGTAACTTTCGGGCAACACCCATTCAGGCAGCGCATTCCACAGACTTGCTAGTCTGTTCGCAATATAAAAATGGAATCAAAGCGCTTCGTACAGGTTCGGAATGGTGATAAAAAGCCGAAAGGAGGTTCATCATCACCATCATTTCAGCACAAGACGTCTACTGCTGGACATAGGTCTTCCCCATCGATTTCCAACAGTGCCGGTTGGAAGCGACCTGCATTCCTGCGTTTTCTTGCGGTCTCTTAGGTCGTCTGTCTATCTTGTGGGTGAATATCATACGCTGCGCTGCGGAAACAGCAAAGACTGAAACACGATTAAAGACTTTTCGCTCGATAGAAAATAAAAATAAACACTGATTCGCGATTTTCTTTCAGTATTTTTGGACTCGTTCAAATACTTATTTATTAAATGATGTCTACGAAGATTTTATAATTATGGAGGGAACTGAAAACATTTTACATTACAGCTATACTTTTCGAAAAATATGAAAAAACACCAAAAAACCATGTCGCGAAACGCATGGTTTTGCTCTATTAAATGCGACTTTAATACATTAAATTAAGCCTTATGGTCATCTGTAGTAATAAGCGTTGCTTAAAAGTTGGAAAACCTCGCATTAACACGAGTTTCATTTAGCGTGTACCATTTATGTAGTAAGAATACACATGAACAAAAATATTTATTAAAACAAACAATTAAATTATGTACTTAGAGCTACTGGAAAGATAACGGACTTATCGTCATTACGTAATTATACATTTTTAGTAATGACAAATATTTAAGCTGGCAATTTAGTGCCTAATTTTAACGCAAATTTGATTGGCCATTGCAAAACACAACTTGTTTACCCTGTTTAACCTGTTGTAACACAAATTTAATCCACCATTGCAAAACGCCTAGTTTTAATACAACTTTGATCCAACATTGCAAAACGCCTAGTTTTAATACAACTTTGATCAACATTGCAAAACGCCTAGTTTTAATACAACTTTGATTCGACAATGCAATACGCCTAGTTTAAATACAACTTTGATCTGACATTGCAATACGCCTAGTTTTAATACAACTTTGATCCCACATTGCAAAACGCCTAGTTTTAATACAACTTTGATGCGACATTGCAATACGCCTAGTTTTAATACAACATTAATCCACTATTGCAAAACGTCTAGTTTTAATACAACTTTGATCCGACATTGCAAAACTTGAAATTAACCTCTTTTATAATTATTGTTTACGAAATTATGGTTACGAAAGCAGCCGAAGCGGTACTATTAAGGACATGCCGTAAACTTACTAATTATAACATTTTTTACAAATAAATAACAACTAATTTAACGGGAAGTTAAAAAACGGGATTTACTCCTTAATGGCATCACCCTTGCGATGTACTTAGGCTATTATATGAAAATAAAACATTAAAATCGGTACACAACTGGCGAACACATTGTGTAAAAAAACATATCACAAATAAAGTCGAATAATTGAGAACCTCCTCTTTTGAAGTCGGTTAAAAAGAATAATATTTTCCCAAACAAATGTTGTGACTTTTTAATTATTTCAAGTTTCAAAAGAAGATACTTCAAGTTGTGTTAAAAATAATTTAGTTTAAGCATTGTCTCTTATTTAAATTTAACTAGCGACCCGCCCCGGCTTCGCACGGGGTTTTATTATAATTATATATATTGTTCCGTGATTTTTTTCTAACTGACGGTGAAAACTGCATCAAAATCCATTGTGTGATTTGGGAGGAGTAAGCAGATATACAGACAGACGCGGATAGCGACTTTATTTTATACTATAGAGCAGATAGAGATATTAAACTTGCATTATGTTTTGTGTAGCCTATACAAATTGCAAGGGCAATTTCGCTCTAGTGTATTGCTCTAAAATGTTAGAGTATCTAATTAATATTCTGTGCTAATAGGTACATCTAAAATCACAGGCCATTTTTTTTATCTATGTTTAAACTCTTCAATATCAAATTGGGTTGCGGTAGATATTGCAACGTAGATAAATAAAGAACTTACGACGATTTAAAGAAAAATTTATCAAACTAGAAAAAGAGTTTAAAAAAAATAATTCATTTAAACATTATACCTTTTCTCGTGGAAAGGAAGTCCAAGTCTAAAATGGATAAATTATATAAAAATAAATAAATAAATATCTGGGACATTATTGCACACATGGTCATCCGACCCCAAACTAAGCAAAGCTTGCAATATGGCTGCCAGAGACTGATATACATACATATATATAGAAAAAACACAAATGTTCATCATTATACTTATAACATTTAAAAATTGGGATAATTATTTAGCACTATTTACACGTTTTCGGATATCATTACATAAAATAAAATTATTCATATTTTGGTATTGTTAGAATCTTGCACTACAATAAGTATGATTAATAATAGTACCTAAGATAAATACCTACCTGTTATCAAGTGTCATAATTATCACTAAATAATAAAATAACCAAAACAAAAGTCACTACCTACCTTTTATAGCAGCTTTTAATTATTTTTTTTCATACCTACCCGCATTATCTATTCGGACATTTGTAAAAATAATTTGACATTTTCGTTCATTTCTACGACCAACCGAAGCCGGTGTGAGTGTGTGCGGTGTGATAAAAAAATATTTATAAAAAAGTTATCAAAATGAATGGTTGGAAAGTAGCTCGGTATATTTTCGTGTGCTTGGTTGTAGTTTGTCCGATAAAAGAGGTTTTGAGCCATGGTTTCGCGAAAACAGCGGGAGGCTTTGAAGCCCCATACCGCGAGGCAGGTAAGGTTATGATTTTATAATAATCTCTAACCTCGTTGCTTTTTATTAAATTTATTTGTGTGTTTGTTCCCTAACATCAGTAGATTATAATGTAGCTAAAGTTAATGTCAATACTATTACTTATGAAAATGACACAGTGTTGAAAATTGGTTGAAAATGATAGCAGGTACACTAAATTGATTTAGAAAATCTAGTTAACTAAGCATGATTGACATTACGTGATATTTTAGGTACCTTTTAGTTAAAGTTTGAGCTATTGTCATAGTGGTTTTAGTAATAATAATTAAATTAAACAGGTAAAGTGACCGGCATGGCCGGCATAGCCGGCAAGCAAACGGCATACTTAGTTCATTCAAATTCTATGTGGATAGATTTTTTGTTTGTGACATTCACGAAGATTGTCTACGTTTACTTGATGTTACGATGATTGAAAATTTCGTTATCGGACGTCCAGACACAGCGTCAGCGTCACCCTAAGAGCGTTTTCACATTATCCGATCCGATATCGATGTTGGACGCCGATCCGATATCGGGGTAAGTAAAATGTATGAAATATGTAATACCTGTCTTTCATATTGTCCGGCCCGATATCGAATATCGGAGCCGACACAGATATGCTGGCGGCCCCATCGGACGCCCGTGAGCCGTCGGGCGATAATGTTTGTATGTGTGCTATACGTCTATCTAAATTGTCTCTGTGTGCGTAGAGCCCGATGCGCGGCGGCCATTTTGAGCTTGATTCTTGATACTGTTTGTGAGATGAATTAGCAAATAATTGAATATGGATTCACTCATACGAAAGTAATTAAAAAACTTTCTAGGTGCGTTTTGTAGCTTGCTAAAAAGAGTATAAAATGCTCCCTCTGAATATCTAGCTTCCACAATGGGATGTATCCAATACTGTCTGTGGACAGATTTTTTTTGCGTCTCAAATATAATAGATACAGCAAATAATGTTGTCTATTATAGTCTGCCAAGATGACCTGATGATGATTTTGTCGGAAATATGTGAAAATAGCACATGGTGTTGGATGCTATCGGATGTCGGATATCGTCGTCCGACACCGATATCGGATCGGATAATGTGAAAACGCCTGTCATTCGCACCAAGAGTTTTGCTTTCTCTTCCTTCCTCCTTCTTTCTTAATTAGAGCGGAGCATTACGGAGGACCCGGGTAAGTCCTAAAACTGCGACCAGAACCACCGGAGGATGGGCAGCAGCGTCCTATTAGTACACGGTGAACGTACTGCGATCCCCAAGCCGCCTGTCAAGCGTAGGGATTATGGCAACACCCCTCTGAGAGGGAGGCCTTTGTTCAGCAGTGGACATTGATGGCTGATAATGTGTAATGTGATTACGGAGGAACCACAGCATTACAATCTTGGCATGTTCATCTCTAGGGTTAATTCGTTATTACCTACTAGGCAAAGGTGCTCCATCTTTGTCCGCATCATCGCTTCCCATCAGGCGAGATCGCGGTCAAACGATAGCCTAGTACAGAGTATTAAAATAATGTGCGTTCTGGATCACGCCAAAAGCACTGACAACCAGTGTGCAAACACTACTATGTTCCGGATTGAAGGGCAATGTTTCCAGCGAAATTAGAGGGCGAAATTGGAGAAATTTGACATCTTATATCTTGGGGGTGACGAGTGCAGTGCATTGCCATCCAGGGTTTAGAACTGTTGAAGTTCAAAATTCTGAGTGGCGTTGTTCTGTTATGGGCAAGCGTGAAGAGCCATCAGGCGAGCGATTTCGCTCGTCTCGTCACCCAGTACCATAATAAAAACAACATGTCAGGAAAAAAAATTGTGCTGGACTGTGCCAGACCAACAGTTCTAATTACATTTGATGACGTTGTGAAAGACGCAGGCATCCAGTGAATGCAGATGGCAGGATGTCGTTCTGTGTGAAGGTTAAAGGGGAAGGCCTATGTTTAGCAGTGGACGTCTTCTGGCAGATTATGATGATGATGAACAGTTCTCATATACGGCATTGGAATAGCTGGCGCTTCTTATTCAGTCCACGTTCCAGAACATGTCCACCAACGGAAACCGTGTGAGACGTGCCCTCGTCAAGGCCAGTGTGTACCGAAAGTTAGCTGTCCAGCGCACCTGAGGCCTGGCTCGTTCAATCCTGAGTGCCACCTGAAGGACACAGGGCAAATAGGGGTCTGCTGCTTCACTGGACCAAGGCATGCTGGTGAGAAACACAATCTAAATACAGATAACATAGGTACTATTACGGAAGTTTCTTCTTGTTTGAAAGGTGAGTTACCTCAGAACTCTGGTATTTATTAACAGATTTGAAAAATTGATATCTTAATTGAAAGGATATACTTTCAGATTGGTCCCATAGAAATTACATCAAACTCTGAACCGATTGGTTTTACTCAATACAATTTGTTTATTGCGACATATTATGTATGCATTCAGACCTTAACTAAGTAGTAACATTTTGAATGAAAGAACATTTTGAGAACATTAATGAAGTGTTATCTTTGTCTTTTATTTTATTTGGCAGGTTATTATATATTTTTACGGCCATTGATTTAGAGCCAGAACTATGAATTACTAGATTAGATTTTGGTTCGATAAGTTTATGTCTAAATTGTGATCTGATTTTACGCGGCTTGTCGATTGCTCTTTTAAAGAAGTCGGGGTATTTTTTTTATAAATTTGCTAATTTCTAGTAATATGGAGGGCTTATGTAAATTAGTAATATCTATATCAGGGGATTTTATATTGGCTAGAATACGGATACACTTTTTATGAGCAATGAAGAGATCTTCTGCGTTTACGCTGTTTCCCTATAATATAATGCCGTACCTGAGCCATGAGTAGGCGTATATGCAGTAATGGTTGTTTCCTGATCCATAACCCGTAGTTAGCGCATAAGTCGTGAATGCGCATCAGATCTGCATGATTGAATTCCCTCCTGCCCTCTTTTCTATCGGACTGCCAGAGCGGGCACGAAAAATCGACACCGCTTTATGGTTGACATTCCGAAAACCGGTAAAAAAGCGCTTTGATTCCACTTTTATTATGCGAACTGCTAGTAGATATGTGGAATGCGCTGCCTGAATGGGTGTTCCCCGATAGTTACAATCTGGGTGTTTTCAAGTCAAATGTGAATCGCCTGGGTATGTCCTAAAACTGCGATTATTGCAGAACCACCGGAGGATGGGCAGCAGCGTCCTAATAGTACACGGTGAACATACTGCGATCCCCAAGCCGCCTGCCAAACGTGGGGATTATGGCAACACCCCTCTCTATGAGGGAGGCCTTGTTCAACAGTGGACGTTAATTGGCTGATGACGATGATGATGTTAATTGGACGTTGATGATGTGTGAATCGCTTTCTTCTAGGCAAGCGTAATCCATCGTAAGCCGCATCATTGCTTAACATCAGGCTAGTTGGCGGCCAAGCGCACGCCTATTATACATAAAAAAAAAGTGCAAATGCTCTTAATCAAAATAACTGGAAATTTTGGTAACTGAATGACAACATGATCATCCAAGTAACCGAATTTGCCAATGCTAATTTTTGGAAGTCGGTTTTTTAAATTGATAATTTCTATTGTAGCGGAGTTCGAAAGGTTGGCACAACAAAGAGCTTCAATACACGTGGAAGATGTGAAATCTGTGCACAACTTCTCCCGTAACATGGTTGAGGAGATGTACCGCAAGGCTGAAAAGCTGCTAGAACATTCTAGAAACACAGTTGTCACTAAGGGAACGCCTGATTTCGGACTACATTTGGTAAGATATCTTTGGTTATTTATTTTGTTAGTAAGGTAGGTCGTGTTTTTTTACTTTAACGAGGGAGAGAGGGTGACATTTTAAAAGCTAAAAGAGCCTGCCATGTAATTTGAAAATGAAGGCTGATGCGATGCCAAGGCACACATAATATTGTATACTTTCACCGAAAAACTACGATTTATACTATTAAAAGAACAACTATGGCTGCGATATTTGAATTTGATAAAAAAATATTTTGTTCTAGTCATTATCATCAAAGGACGAGCAAACAGCCAAGCTGGGCCGAGGTGGGCTGCTGAACCTGCTGGCGGCCCAGGAGCTCAGGAACCGCCAGGCAATATCCGACCTGGACCTCATGCTGGACTTCACTCAACATACTGATGGTGAGTGATGCTGACTAGCAGACTCCGCGACGCTGGAGTTTTAATCCTAAAATAAGCGTAAAGGTGCGTATCCACTATGTTCGAGCTCCAGCTGTGCCACGCTGCATCTGCCCGAGTAGTGGATGCGTCCGCGCTCCTGGACCGTGCAACACCAATACAACGTTGCGCGCTCCACGAGCGCTCTGCGTGGCGGAATGGAAACCTTAAGAAAAGATGGCGTTTCCATTTTGCATTCAAACTACAGTAAATGGTATGGGATGATATCAGCTTGGATTGTATGACTATCATCATCTCATTCCAGGTCCATACTGTCCACCTCTACCGTCGTGCCCCGATCCCCCTAGTCGCTACAGGAGTATCACGGGGGAATGTAGCAATGCTCTAAACCCTGCCTGGGGAGCTGCCAACACAGGCTACGAGAGGCTTCTACCACCTGATTACAGTGATGGTAAGTATACCTACTCACCGTTATTATAATCAATCATGTCGACTCGACGGTCAGCCTTAGAGGCTCGCGCTATATGTTTGGGTCAAGGGTCATTCTGATAGTGATCATCTGGGATTCGGTGCGTATTTTGTGATGGATATGAACTTACTGATACTGATTTTTCTAGCGCTATGCTAGATAAACTTGATACTGGCTCCTGATCACCAAAACTTATACAAAAACGCCATCTAAAAATGAGATGCCGTAGCGGAAGTTTTATCATAACAATCTAGTAATTTTTTTTTCATTACTGAGTACAGACCTCTCTCTTGCTGTGGTACGAGTATCTGCCTCATCGCTGGATTTAGCTGGCCCAACCTGCAATTTTAACAATATCGTTGACCTTTTTACAGCTAGATGAGCAATGTGCAACGCTCTAACTGTGTGTGTCCAAAGTAAAAGCTTATTCTATTTTACCCTATGGAAAAGGAGTGAAAATTAGAATATTGAGGATAAAACAGCAGTTTTAGGAGTCGAAGACCGTTGAACAGCCTAAAGACTAATACTAAGGCTGACCACTAAGTAAATTAACTTATTTTTCTCCAGCAATCTGGTCCATCCGTGTCTCAGTCACCGGTCTACCTCTGCCCAGTGCTCGCGCCGTCAGCGTCGCCATGCTCCCTGATGCTTATTTTCCGAGTTCCATTCACAATATGCTGTTCATGCAGACTTCGCAGTTCATTGCGCATGACATCAGTGCTGCAGTTGTCTATAGTACTGGTAAGGATAAAATATTGGCAGGATAAGGGCCGGTTTTTATCGAAACTGTACTGACAGGAGTTGTGCAAATTATTATATTATAACTTTTCAAAGAACAAGTGGAACACATTAAAAACCGACTTCAAAAATATATGAAAATCGTAATAAGTGCCTATAAAATTTGATTGTTGCCCTCGATTTCCCTGGGATCCAATCATCAGATCCTGACTTGGTGACAATGGGAACAAATTGGAAGTATACCCCGACCAAACAAAAGAACAAATAAATAATCGGTCAACAGTTGGCGCAGAACATACAAAAAAATTACTAATATACAGTGGAACATAGAACCGTCCTCCTTTTTTGAAGTTGGTTAAAAAATGTATAATATATTTACAAATTATGAAATAGTTGTTTGTTTGTTCGTCTTGTCATTCCGTTAGTTCCCAGTATGCAGTCTGTTGTGCGTAATTTTTAAATAATTTAAAATTCTAGGTAACAGCAGCGCCATATCTTGCTGCACCAGCGAGGGTCTGCCTCTCCCGCCAGAACTGCTCCACTTTGCGTGTGCGCCCATCGCCGTAGATTCATCAGACGAGTTCTACGGGCAGTTCGGCAGGACCTGCCTCAGCACCGTCAGGGCTCAGCTGGCTCCGTCCTCTGACTGCACTGTGGGATATGCCAAACCGGTAATCATCACTTTTTATGGCTATTATTGGCCATTCCTATATTATTTGCCATTAGGTTGCTCTGTAAATTATAAATTGTTACCGATTTTTTTGCCTTATTGCTTTTTTTATGATACGTACTGACGAGACGAGCGATGTCGCTCGCCTAATGGCTATAGGCGAGCGACATCGAGAAGCAAGCGTGAAGAGCTCTTCATGCTTGCCCATAACAGCTCAACAACTCTCAGAATTTTGAACTTCAACAGTTCAAAACCCTGGATGGCAATGCACTGCGCTCGTCACCCCGAGATATAAGATGTCAAATCTCTGTGTGCCCTGTAATTTCGCTGGAAACATTACCCTTCAATCCAGAACGCAGTAGTGTTTGCACACTACTGCTTGCTAATATTATAATGTGAAAGTGTATTTTGTGTTTGTTTCTCTATCACGCAGTAACAATTTTTTTGCATATATGGCATAAAACCGCAGAGTTAAATGACAGCAGACCCCATTCAGTTATTGCGCCGTGAGATATACCAAACCAGTTAACATTAGAATATAATATTTAGAAATTGTATCTTTTACGAAACTAAAAATATCAAATATGCACAACACTATCTTTTCAATATATTTTTTGTGCCCTCTGAATTGTCACAGGCCATCTAATCTAAAACATATATTTTTATCCATCACCAGATGAACGGTGCAACCCACTTCTTAGACCTGTCCCAGCTTTACGGCAAGACTTCCGAAAAGTTTGGGTTCTTACGTTCAGGAGAAATGTTGAAGACCTTCAACGACTATGGACGAGAGCTTCCACCTCTCACACAGCGACAGGAGTGCATGTCTACTAAAGAGCATGTAGCTTGTTTTGAATCTGGTAAGATATTTATCTAACCCAGGTCCACTTATTTTGCTCTGACAGCCTTCGACCAAAATGAAATGAATGGACGGGCCCAGTAGAAGCGCAATTTTGAAGATTACAAAATGAGCGCCAGCGCTCACTTCGTTTCAGTCGGTGTCTAGCCGTAGGAAGTGTAACACGAGTCTATTGTTACGCGATAACGAAACATCTGACGAAATTATGAATTCGTATGCTCTACCGAAGTGTAAATACACAAATAAAACCGATATTTATTTTTTGTAACAAATATACTGTACATTTTTATAATTAGGTGATGAAGTATATGTCCGACGGTTTTGACTCGTTTTTACTGATCAAGTTCAATGGTTAGGGCCCGTCTATTCATTTTATTTTGGTCGAAACTGACAGCTGCAAAAAGCTAAATGAAAACCGTTAATTTAAACAAGTATGGAAACCCCTGATAAAAGAGCCCATAGTTTTCAAACAGCTGAACAGATTGTTTTTGTATCATAGCTAAGAACAATCTCGATCAAGTAACCTTTCATACAAAAAACTAAATCAAAATCGGTTCAGCGGTTTGGGAGCTACGATGCCATACACACCACACACATAATATACACGGACATACGAACACACGGATACATAGACACTCTTCTTTTTGCGTTGGGTATAAGTAAATATTTTAATAACATTGTAGATATTAGCTAATATACTACAGAATCAGAATAGCTTTAAAACTGATGCATAAAATGTACAAGTAAGTATTACGTTGAAATAGAAAAGGAGTGTAGAAGAAAGTTTCTCATTAAAACTTTTTACAATGCAGCTTTCAGAACTAAAATATCCTTGACCAAGTATAAATATATCTGCTATAGAAACAAAACATATCTGGATCCGAGACCCTCCAGGAGCAAGAATAATGAAGTATTTGCTCTCGTTTTAATAAATGACTTCTTTCTTTTCTTCTTATTTCTTCTTTCCGTCTTAAAATCTTCAAGGAATATTATAATCACAATTTCGATTGACTATATGATGTTAGTTAAGTCATGAAAGTATCATTCTTCATTATCTTGAACCATTTGTCTCCAGTATAATGTACTACTTCTTTATCACACACAATCATCAGCCAATTAACGTCCACTGTTGGTCTGCGACCAGAACCACCGGAGGATGGGCAGCAGCGTTCTAATAGTACACGGTGAACGTACTGCGATCCACAAGCCGCCTGCCAAGCGTGGGGATTATGGCAACACCCCTCTCTATGAGGGAGGCCCTGTCCAACAGTGGACGTTAATTGGCTGATGATGTGTGATGTGTGTGTGTGTATTGGACAAAGGCCTCCCTCATCGAGAAGGGTGTTGTCATAATCGTACTTCTTTATACTTTTCTCATATTATTTCTCTATTTTCTTTTAAAGGTGATAACCACGGCAACCAAGTGATATCCCTCACAGCCCTCCACACCATATTCACCCGCGAACACAACCGCCTCGCCCGTGCTCTATCACGCTTCAACACACAGTGGGATGAGGACACGGTATTCTTTGAGTCTAGAAGAATACTTGAGGCGATGTACCAGCATATTGTGTATGGCGAATTGTTGCCGTTGATAGTAGGTAAGTTGGTAAACAGCAAAAATTAAATTGAACCATCCCCTTTCTACAACAGGACAAGTAGGAAAACGGCCTATTACCACCCATACATTGTGGACTTTGCTTGGATACGTACCAAACGTTTCGATTCTACGTTTCTAATCCGTACGGCCAAGGATTGGAACAACCTTTCGGCTTCCTTCCTGAGAGATATAATTTGGGCCTTTTCAAGGCGAGAGTGAATAGGTATCTTCTAAGTCTGCGTGCTTCATCTTCGACCACATCGTCGCTTACCAACAGGCGAGTTGGTGGTCAAACGCGGACTTATTCGCGTTAAAAAAAAATAAAAAAATATTCATATGACCAGGAGATTTTTTAACGTAATTACTGTGTTATGTTTTAATTCATCAAAATCATAAAACACGAATAAATAAAATTGATAGATGGTGATAGGCTTGTAACTACATAGTTCTACTAAATTTTATTTTATTATTAGGCACAAATTGACAAACAGATCGCAAGAGATCGACAGGTAAAGTAATTTCGATCTCATCCATAATCAAATTCCAAACAGTGCTAGCAAGCAGTTGCAACTACTTTTTCATCATCATCATCAGCCAGAAGACGTCCACTGCTGAACATAGGCCTCCCCCTTTAACCTCCGCACTGAACGACATCCTGCCATCTGCATCCACTGGATGCCCGCGACTCTCACAATGTCGTCGGTCCATCTAGTGGGAGGCCTACCTACGCTGCGTCTTCCGGTTCGCGGTCTCCACTCAAGAACCTTTCTTCCCCATCGGTTAACAGTTCTTCGAGCGATGTGGCCTGCCCATTGCCACTTCAACTTGCAGATTTTAATAGCTATGTCGGTGACTCTGGTTCTTTGGCGAATATCTACGTTTCGGATTTTATCGCGCAAAGAAACTCCGAGCATGGCTCTCTCCATTGCCCGTTGTGTGACTCTGAGTTTTTCCAAAAGGCCAACAGTTAAGGACCACGTCTCAGTACCATATGTCATCACTGGCAACACACACTGGTACATACCAGTGTACCATTACACCTATCTTGGACAGATTGTTCAGTTAGGTAAGTCCAACTTAGGCGAAGAGGTCGCCCGAAGAATCCAACTCGGATGAGCAGCGTTCGGGAAATTTCGTGACATCTTCTCGTCCAAGATACCACAGTGCCTGAAGACTACTTTTTATAGTACAATAATTGTTAAATAAGTTTACGTTAGAGCACTACGAAATCAATTGAAATGCGAGTAAATAAATAAGTCAAAGATCAGTTCTAATGTACATAACATAATTATTTCATCACAATGGAAGGATATAGTTCAATCGCTGCAACACAGAACATTTTGATAATATGTGCTTCTATAAAACAGATAAGTGTAGGTAATATCCTAATTTATTTCGATTTTATAGGTCCACACATAATGAAGGCATTTAATTTATATCCTTCTCCTGGTTACTCAACTTCATACGACGCCAACACCAACCCTACATTACTGACGGAGTTCTCTGCAGCCGCGATGAGGTTCGGACATTCTACTGTTGATGGAAAGATTATGTGAGTATCTTTTAATCTTTCATATACGTACATACCTGAAATAAAGCTTTGTTTGATTGATAGTCAAAATTTATATGACTAGACTAGAATAATGTTATTAGACTTCATCAAGAAATAATTATGATCCTTTATAACAAAAATTATAGAAATTATAAAAACCAATAAAAAAAATAAAGCCAATTAAAATCAATGATGGATAGAGAAACGCACTACCATTGCTAGTAAGCGAACTTTGAAGGAAGTACAACATTGTTGGCAGGAGCTAATAAAATACAATAAGCGTTTTTTACCATCTTCGATCACACCGCCACTTAGCTGTTTAATTGTTTTTTGGTCAACCATACCAAACAATATAATATACAGCATGTCAAAATCATAACCCTACTGTTGCCATAGACAGATAAAAATAACGATAAATCACAGACCCCTAAGACAGAATCAAATTGTATATTTTGTTGTCTTGCAGGATCCCATACCTCAAAACAGGGTCGCTATATGAAGCCATCTCTCTCCCGGAAGTGATGTTTGATCCGTCTCGCGTGCGCCTGCGTCCGTTCCTGGACCGTCTACTGGCCGGCCTGGCTGCCCAGCCCATGCAGAACGTCGACCCTTTCCTTACTGAGGCTGTGAGTATAACGCAAAGACCTCTGAAACAAACATGTGAAGTTTATCCTTTTAGTATTTCTTTTTTATCTTTAGTCCGAAGCTATCACAAGTAATTTTTTCGAGTCGCTGGTATCATAAAAAATGCGCGGAGTCTTAAGAAAATGGGAGTAAAGGAAACGTAGCAGAAGATAGTTTTTAAGCCTACCATCTCAAAGATCTGGCAAACGTCAGCAAACTCAGATAATAGTAATTAAAGATACCTACTCAGATAATCATTTATAAAATTGTTTGCACCCAGTTGACCCGCTACATGTTCCATGGTGGACAACCACATGGGCTGGACCTAGCGTCTCTGAACATCCAACGCGGGCGCGATTTCGGCGTTCGCAGCTACAACCATTACCGCCGCCTCGTTGGACTGCAGCCTTACACGGACTTTCAGCAGTTCCCTCCTAGCGTGAGTTATTTTACAATATACGGGGCTTTATGTATATATATGCTTTATTGTAAAAAATGTATAATATTCCCACCGGAAAACAAGAACATCGATAGCTGATGACGTGTGCAAATTTAACGTGGACGACTAAACAAGATTAGATTAGAAGGAACTAAATAAGAAGACTGAAATGTTATGCCCCAATGTGCTGATATAACTACAATAGGAATCTATTGATTTTGATCTGACATTTAATATTTTATGCCTTATTTTCTTTAGCTCTTTTGCATTTAATTCTGTCTGGGTAGGTACCTAATATCGTTCTTGGCTTAGCGAATATTACGTATCTGAATAATTATGTATGTTATCACCTAATCTCTGATGATATTGTTTTTGTTCAAATCAGAAGGGCCTGTTAGAAAGTGACGATGTGAAATACGAAGGTCGAGCTCAACTAACCTTGATAATTTTCAGGCTGTGCTTATGAAGTTTCTCCGCTAGATTCAAATTTAGATATCTACGTATAGGCCAAAATAGAATGTTCGTATATGTTAATTTCAGGCCAGCAAACGTCTATCATTAGTATACTCGTCTCCAGAAGACATAGATCTCTATATAGGCGGTCTACTAGAAGTCCCGGTAGAAGGAGGTATCGTGGGACTGACCTTCGCTCACATCATAGCAGAACAGTTCGCCAGACTGAAGCGTGGAGACCGATACTACTATGAAAATCAACCTGATGTCAACCCTGGCGCTTTCACACCAAGTAAGGTGGTTTATTAATAAATTGCCGTATTATGTACATAGTTAAATGATTATTTACGGGATATTTACCGTGGTAAGGTTGTGGAAGGAGCTCCCAATATTTCGGCGCAGTTACATGCACCATGTTCACGGGAAGACTTCCTGGTAAGGTTGTGGAAGGAGCTCCCGATATTTCGGCGCAGTTACATGCACCATGTTCACGGGAAGGAAGACTTCCCGTGAACATGGTGCATGTAACTGCGCCGAAATATCGGGAGCTCCTTCCACAACCTTACCCTTCCCGTGAACATGGTGCATGTAACTGCGCCGAAATATCGGGAGCTCCTTCCACAACCTTACCACGGTAAATATCCCGTAAATAATCATTTAACTTTAGTGAACAACCGTGATAGTTTAAAACAGTGTTTATGTACATAGTTATATGAATTCTGTTAGATGTTGGAGTTAATTCCTGAATCTTAAGAAACGGCATTGGATATGTTACGCAAAAACGAGAAAAGACAACCAAAGGCATGCAGGGGACAAGGCATGGACCCTATCCTTAAGGTTTTATTTTTTGTTGGTGCCTGATGTACTCGTTCTTGCACATTTGAAAATATGGAATTATGCAATGTCAAATTTTCACACAGGCACTTATTTATAAATTTTGTCATGACTGTTTTTGACATCTTTACAATCGCTCAAACCATCGTTACGAAAAATGTAAATGTGTTACCAAAACTTACAAAACATACAATTACATAATTTTTTTTGTGAACACAATTTTTCAGCCATTTATTTTCCCTATATTTAAATTCATTTTTATTTGTAGCCTTGATTATATGAAAATATAAGCATCGCAAAATAAAACAACAAAGTATACTATACAAATTGGTACTCCAAAATTTGGTAACAAAGACACTGCATTGGTACTTTAAATAAAACATACGTTACATATTCTTCTAATGGTAAATGTGAATTTATCATCCACAAAAAAAATTTAAACAATGTATTTTATTCAGGTCAACTAGCGGAAATAAAGAAGGTTACACTATCGCGTGTCATATGCGACAACAGAGATGGAATAGAGCTCACGTCGATGCCACCACAAGCCTTCCTTAGGTCTGATCTGCCTGAGTAAGTAGAATTTATAAATTACTAGCTGCACCCCGCAGTTTCAATCGTGTTGTATACCTCCTTGCAGCTACTTCCTTTGTAGCTACAGCAACCTCCTTTGACTTACATGATTTTTTTTAAAAATATTATGTAATAATAGGTCGGGGAAAAAGTCTTTTCGTATTTTGTATGTATAAAGTTGTAGTAAAAATCTCATCGGTTGTACTGTTTGTATCTGGCTGGTTTTGATACCATTAAAAATATGACATTTTAAAAAAGGAATATAAAAAGTAAAAAGCAATTTCCCGCCATTTTTCAATTGTTTTTTTGTTCGATAAAATGAGTGAATCTAACGAAGAAATTCGATATATTGTGAAATTTTATTACAAAAAACTGAAAAATGCGACACAAGCCGCGAATAAAATTTGTGACATTTATGGACCTAATGCAGTGTCATCAAGAGTAGCACAATGTTGGTTCAAGCATTTTCAGTCCAGGAATTTTGATGTCAAAGATGCAGCTCGCTCTGGTCGCCCTGTTACGGATAAAGTCGATGCCATTTCTGAAAAAGTGGACCAAGATCGGCATATTAGTAGTTACGACGTAGCTGAAGACCTGGGGATTGACCACAAAATAGTTTTGACCCATTTTAAAATAACTGGGTATACAAAAAAACTCGATATTTGGGTGCCACACCAGCTCACTGAAAGAAACCAAATGAATCGTGTACTCATTTGCGATTCTCTATTGAAACGTAAAGAAACCGAACCGTTTTTTAAAAGATTGATCACTGGTGATGCAAAATGGATCACCTACGACAAGAATGTGCGCAAACAATCATGGTCAAAGGGCAGTGAAGCACCACAGACTGTAGCGAAACCCAGATTAACACGTAATAAGGTGATGCTGTGTGTATGATGGGATTGGAAGGGCATCGTTCATTATGAGCATTTACCGCCGGGCAAGACCATCGATTCGGATCTCTACTGCCAACAGCAGATGAGACTCAAACAAGAAATTGAGAAAAAACGGCCGGAATTGATCAACATAAAGAGTGTGGTCTTTCATCATGATAACGCCAGACCGCACACATCTTTGGCCACTCAGCAAAAATTTAGAGAGCTTGGTTAGGAAGTGTTAATGCATCCACCACATAGCCCTGACCTTGCACCCTCAGATTTCCACCTGTTTCGATCTCTTCAGAATTCTTTGGGTAGTGTTAGATTAACATCAAGAGAGGACTGTCAAAACTACTTGTTGCATTTTATTGATCAGAATTCCCAAAATTTCTACAGCAACGGGGTCATGTCACTACCTAAAAGATGGCAACAAGTTATCGAACAAAATGGTACATATATATTATAATTAAATGTAATTAAACTTGAAAAAAATATGTCTTGAATTTGTTTATAAAATACGAAGAAACTTTTTCCCCGACCTTATATGTCAATGTATAGTGATAATATAGTGATCTATATAGACTTTAATTTTTGCCGTTCATTACAAAATGTATGGGAAAGTTAATTTTCTTTGATTTTTTTCCTATATTTTAATACTTATTCTGCTATTCGGGGCGGAGAGGAGAGGTATCCAACAAATCAAAGATCATGAAAATTGGTCCAGCTGTTCTTAAGTTATAAATGGTGCAGCTAACATGACTTTGTTTTTTTTTTTTTAATAATATAAATTAAATCTTATGTAATTCTCATAAAATATAGTTCAAAGTTTCTAATAATTTAAAATTATTTTTATTTTATTTTCAGAAATTCGCCAGTTTCTTGCGACAGCACTGTCATACCATCCATGGATTTGACCAGATTCAGAATTATTTAAAGCTACTAGACATACCAAAAAAATCAGATGTTCTGTGATCGGTTGTTGTTGTTGATGATCTTTATCGCTTTATTAAGTTAATTTGTAAGTCAGAAGCGAATATTGTTAATTATAGTCAAGAATTTAAAATGTTAGTAGAATACACTTCGTGAATTGGCACTCTTAATTTATATCGTTCTACATTTGAACTAATTTCTCTGTAACCACATTTATGGTTTGTTTGTTTTATGTTAATTCGTTGGTAACCAAAATTAAATTATTCTGTCGACTCTTTTCTTATATTACTTTCTATGATATTTCATCTCTGAAAAATTAAGCATGGTCAACATGAAACGGTTTTTCTTAAATTAATATTATACATATAGTTAATACCCGAAATTGCAAACTAAAAGCTTATTAATTCGTATGGGTTTTAATCTCTACCTACAATGCAGTCTCAATTTCAATATCATCTTGTTTGATTGCTTACAATTATTTGATTTTGTTGCAACAGCGATTGTATTATAAATTCTACCAAATTATGCATGTATTTTACCTTTTGCTACAAAATCAACTGATGTAAATATGATGTACATTTTTTTACCACCATTCTTATTGATTGAGTAAAACATAATTTTGTAGACGTAACAGTGATCATCGTTTGATTTTATTTAAATTCTTGGTTCATTGGATCCCCTTGGTGCCCGAACGATGGGACCCAAAGATTCAGTCGTTGGCGTCTCATAAATTGTGTTTTAATGATGATTATTTTTGGAACAAATTATTTAAATAGAATAATCTTGAAATGATAGAGGAATTGATTCTTAGTTGGACACGAAAATTATAAAAAAAAAAACAATTAGTGTACCTAATCTTATGATTGTTTTTTTTTTCTCTTTCTAAATACATTAATTTTGGTTTTGGTTTCGTATAGAAAAGTACCTGATTCAATGATTTTTTTTCCCATAAAAAATCCAGGAATCGGGGGTATTTCGTTTTGAAATGTGGTTTTAGAGAAAACAAATTCATATGTAAACATAATACCTATTAGAAAAGTTATGTTGATAATTGGGATATTACAAGTTTATAATGGTCGATGGTTTTATCTGATTTTAAATTAAAAGAACTTAAGTATGGGAAGGAAATAGTCATAACCCATTCTCCTGCAAAATGAATAGTTATTAATTTGTAAACGTGATTTTATTATTTGATTTGTGAGTAATCTATCATAATTAATGTACGTAATGTTTTATTAAGTCTTCTGACGGAAAACAAAGAAGAGATAACATAAAGCTAGGGTACTATCTACAGAATACTATTTGTCACAGATGAAAAATGGTATTTAAATTTTATGTCTATTAGTTTCGATTTAAGTTCATTTTATTGGCAGGACAGGCGGTGAAAGCAAGGCAGTCTATGGAAAAAATAAATTGTGTAATATATTATAGCTTTTTAGTATTAATTGAGGTTTCAATGAATTTACTAGACATAGATGAATTTGTTGTAAAATTTAAGAAGGAATTTTTCGTTTAGTCTTAATTATTTAGAACTTTACTTCTTATGTATGGCATGTTTATTTTCATTTTAAATATTTTGTTTTTCGCAAAGAAACAAAACGGGTATGTTCCCATCTGTATTGCCGTTTTACTCTATTTAATTGAAACAATGTTTATTTAATACATATTTAAGATCTTAAATATTTTTTTAAATACAAATTATCATAGGAATTGGAGCTCCAAAATTGCATGTATGTTTGTCAATGCCTATTTTGTAATAATTTTGTATGTTTTTGAGAACAATTATACTGATAATTCAAATTCAATTGTAACTAGTATTGTTTCATTTCTTTTAACGTTCATACCATACCTAATTAATTATACTGGCTAATAATAGGACCAATTTAGTTGAAAGTCTTTAGGTTTTGTCTTGAATTCGTAGCCTGAATTTGAAAAGACAATAATATTTTTGTTATTTAAAAACTAAATAAATTTAGTTGACAAACTAAATCTTCAAAATCGACCCCATTGTCTAATTAGAGACCATTGTAAGAATGTCTTGAATCCAAAAGCAATATAAAACCAGCATGTCTATTCTACAAGCTAAGTGAACGCGAAAGTGAAGTGATAAACTAAGTGAAATTTCTTGCCTTTTTCTGCAGATAAATGTCAAAATATCGAATTATAAGGGTAAGGGACTACAGTCAAGGGTGATCACTCGACATTTTGAAATTTCTCTATAGTATTCGACAAGAAAATACACGTTCTCTTAGCTTATCACCTCACTTACGCGTTCACATAGCTTACAGAATAGACCAGCAGCAGCAAGTATACTCATAGTGTTTACGTTGCCATCGTTTATTTTCTAATTGCCTTCAAGCTCTTATCATTCAGTGTAAAGTGATATGACGTTACACGCGCTTCTTTCCACGTGTTTCCACAGTTTTGCACGGAGTGATCTTTCTATCAAGTCCTTGAAAATGTTATTGTCAACTATCCGCCAACCTACAGGAATCTTCTATTGACAGATCAACCTTCATGTCAATATATTTTTTAAAGGCGGAAGAAATAGTCAAAACTTGAAATAATTGTATTTTTACTTCAACTCCGCATTAAATTATTTGCAATGTTATTCTAAAGATATTGCATAGTCGCTTATTTAATTTCTCATTAATTTTTTATTGATTTATATTTATTTTTTCAGTGATTTTTTATCTTTAATATTGGCCAAGACATGTTGAGACAAATTGTAGGGTTACATAGCCAAGGGCATATTATTTTGGTCTCTTTCATAGTTCAGGAATTGTGGTTAGGAATAAAAAAACATAACGAATGAAGTTCGGTAGACTTAGCGAAATTTAAGACACGTATTATCTCGACATATCATATCACATCATCAGCCAATTAACGTCCACTGTTGGACAAGGCCCTCATAGAGAGGGGTGTTGCCATAATCCCCACGCTTGGCAGGTGGCTTGGGAATCGCAGTACGTTCACCGTGTAATATTAGGATGCTGCTGCCCATCCTCCGGTGATTCTGGTCGCAGTTTTAGGACATACCCGGGTCCACATATCATATAGTTTTTATGAATTATTCTCAATGACCTTTGAATTAGAACGTTTTGAACTTATTACAGTTTTATTGCTTTGCCTTTACCTGCATTTTTAAATAATTATTCATCAATTATGAGAGATATATGAGGGGAAACAACGTAATAAAAAACCACCCTCATTTCACATGTACCAGAGTCACCCCTAAAATGCAAATTTTTATTTATACTTGTATAATTGAGACCAATACTAAAACTACAGTTTTATGATTATTTACTGGATATTTACCGTGGTAAGGTTGTGAAAGGAGCTCCCGATATTTCGGCGCGATCAGCGGGAAGACTTTCCGCGGGATGTCTTCCCGTCGAAAAATCGGGTGCTTCTTCCACAATCTTACCACGGTAAATATCCAGTAAATAATCATATAAATGTAGTGAAAAACCGTGATAGTTTAAAAGTGTTATACTAAAACTGATTCATGCACTTATCTTAATAACTATAAAAGTTATGACGGACAGAACGAACTTATAAGGGTTTATTGTAGTACTTCGGAACCCTAAAAACGTTGACAACGTGAGAAAGAGATAGTTGTGCCTGGTGAGTGCAGTCTTAATCACTTCCACGTAAACTAAACGTCGTATAGCAGGTAATAGCAACTGCAGGATAACGAGTAAAATTTCTCAAAGGGGTTATTAATAATAATAATAATGCAGGGGCGGCTTTATGGCGAGCCGTCGGTGAGTGGTGACACCGCGTACCCCGATTCCATGGGGCTAAATGAGACCCCTGACCCCTGGCTTGCCTTAACCGGCCGTCCAGGGGTGGAAACCGCAAGAGCTAAGAACCTAAGCTCCAGGGTGGAAGTGTTAAAGGGCATAACGCCGCGAGTAGCTCTTAGTGAAAGTGCAGCACACCTCTCTACACCCTAAGCCACATACGCCGATGTTGCCCCTCCGGTGCCAAGATACGGCAGCCTTTATGGGGGGCCCATTCAGTGGGTGGCAAGTCATCACCTGCCTAAATATATTTTGAGATGAGACAGGATAAGGCAGGTGCCGTTTCTCATTCTATAGATCTGTTATTCCATTCACAAGTTGTTCACCTCAATAGCCCAGTCTTTTTTAATCCTATACTGTACAACAATAGTTTCATATTCCTTTTTATACATATTTCATAGTTGCATGTATTTTATATTCAAAAGGGCCTCTTGGTGTTGGCTTCGGCTCCACCAATGCCCACCAAATGTCCGGGCTAGACCCGAGAATTTCATTAAATAAAAAAATAATAATAATAATATATCACTTTATTATATACCGAAATAAATACAAAAGTCACTTAAAAAATAATACAAGACCGGCAGTATAATAGGCGGCCTTATCGCCTTAAGCGATTTCTTCCAGGCAACCTTTGGATGGACATAACAGAGACAGGAGTAGGGTAGAGTATTAAGTATTGCTTTCTCGTGATATAATGACGCTGGTTCACTGGAGATGTGTTACACAATACGTAGTGACCGTATTGCTTGGGATTCGTCATAATTTTAACTACTTGTTTACTTTACATTTATGGGCGCGATATGATTTGCTATTCACGATTTGCTCTGGTTGTATTGACGTGCATCTACGTAAATTATTATTTGTAGACGTATATTCGATGATAAATTTGTTCAGCTTCAATTAGACATAGACATAGACATAGACATCATTTATTTGTGGCAAAAAAATACAATAGTAATGGTAAAGAGACATTTAAATTTAAACTAATCTTAACTAAAGCTTATTATATTTTTTTGTCACAAACCGGCTCCAACTCAGCAAGATGCCGGTCGTAAACAACCAGCGCTGGTCTTCCGTTGGCACCGGCTGGTGACTTAAGTTTATCGTTGCAGAATCGAGCTGTTATTTTTGGATTTCTGGGACAGCTAACCCGTGCAGCTAACAGATGTGACGGATTTGTCAGACGGCGGTCCGTCAGCTAAGTTGAAACGTCTATTAGAAATTTACAATGACGAAGAAATACCAAACTCATTGGGAATTTAGTATAGCCCCTCAGTTTCATCGAAATCTTAAAAGCAACGTATATCTTTCCGGGATAAAAAGTAGCCTTTGTGTTAATCCAGGATAAAAACTACTTTCATACCAATGAGGTTTTACCAATAGACGTCAATAAGAAAGCACTCAAAACTTGGCGATATTTTATTAAAGCTACCTACATAGGACCCATAGAACTTTACAGCTTTACAGCCGTCCCAGCTCACTATAAGTATTTAATTTTCTAAACAGACAACATGGTATTTTTGATTATTCATTATAATCCAAAATCCACAGATACTACGGAGAGAATGCAAACATACATAGTAGGTACACACTTAACATTCGCAATTTTGAAATTAGTGTGTTGTTATTATTATGAAGGGGTATTAGATCTAAGTTTAGCCAACTATTTGCCACAATTAGTTACCTACCATACGTAAGAAATTTAGAGGAGAAAACGATTTTTTTATTTCAGCTTAGATTAAAAATCATCATTACAATTTTTCATCACCATGCTGGTGAAACCACGGGGTGCAGCTAGTCAGTTTATAAATGACGGAGTTCTGAGGTAACAAACATAAAAAATACAACCGAATTGAGAGATCCCTCCTTTTTTGAAGTAGGTTAAAAACTGTCTGCGGGTGACATGAAACTGACGAAACAAACTAAGTGGGTAATTAGCTAATGCAGGAGAGGCCAACAACCCTGTGAGGTCAATGAAAGGCACACAAAATAAACTACGTTTGATACTACGAAGTAAACGCACCGAGCTCTCAGGAAAATATGATTAACTAAGTTTGCTTCGCTGTCAATGCTAGAATATTACTACTTTGTTTGTATGCAGACGCCTGTTCAAATGTAATAATACAAAGATAAACGAATTTTCGGACGACGTTTTTGGCTTGAATTTTAAGTCTCCTTGTCCCATCCTTTATTCCATTTTTTATTATATCATAAGCCAGAACTCTGAAATTCTTGATACTCACAGCAGCAATAAGCTAGGAAATTTCGATGTATTCAGTGAAATCGTAGGAGTTGCTAAGGGCTTTAAACTTTACAGTATTTTCTGAAAGCCACGGTTCTATTTTCGTCTAGGCTCCACTATCTATTTTCACCGTAAACTGCAGTTTATGCGCCTTTTAAGTAGCTATTTATAAACTGTGGATAATCGGGGCCTGCTCCTGGCGTCTCTATGGCGAGACCTCAAGATTTATAGACCTTATCGAGGTTTGCAGAGACTTGCATACACGATAAAAAACGGATCATCATCATTTCAGCCGTAAGATGTCCACTGCTGGACATAAGCCTCCTAAATTAATTTCCAAAAGGGCCGGTCGGAAGCGGCCTGGATCCAGCGTTTTCTTGCGGTCTCTTATAGGTCATCTGAAATCTGTCCCTCTTGTGTGTGGACATCCTACGCTGCGCTTACTGGTCCGTGGTCTCCATTCGAGAACTTTTCAGCCCTATCGGCCATCTATGCTGCGTGCTATGTGCCCTGCCCACTGCCACTTCAAATTGCTTATCCGGGGGGATGTGTCGGTAACTTTCGTTCGTCTACGAATCAACACATTTCTGATCTGAAATTACGGCTAGTCTTGCAAATTAATTAATTGAGCACTTTTGTAGCTGTCATGTATTTTGGAGAGTGTATCTGCATGATCTAATTCCCTCCTGTAAATTTTTCTATCGGACTGCTAGAGTGGGGATGGAAAGGCGAATGGTTGATACATAGAAAACTTTCAAAAACCCGTATGAAGCGATTTAATTCCACTTTTATTCTACAAACTGCTGGTCTGTGAAATGCGCTGCCTGGATGGGTGTTCCCCGATAGTTTAAATCTGGGTATTTTCAAATCACAAGAGAATCGATTTTTTAAAGCAAGCGTGCTCCACCGTAGACCGCATCAGGCAAGTTGGCGGTCAAATGCAAGCCCGTGGGGTACCGTTTATATCTTTAATTTTAAACATATTTCAATTTGGTTTTTGGTGTGTGGTTCTATTTATGATCAGCTATTTTAAAAGGCAATAAAAAACCAGTGCAAGAGCCTATTTTATATCAGGTCTGTACTCAGCTTTACCAGGTTCTTACAGGTCGTCATAATTAAAATTACACAGTACTCCATTAGCTGTAAACCAGCTTGTAGCCAACTTTCCCTAATAGCTATAAAACCTATGTCATTACCACTCCGCTCAGCACTGGCGCCAGCAAATCTTCCTGTGGTCATTATAACGATGCAGAATATAATGCGTTGGTAATCCGTCCGTTCCGTCTCGTCACTTACTTGGAATAAAAAAACTGTGCACGCGACACTCATGACTGTTCTCATGATTGGACGATAATAGTTGTGCCTTGGTTTCCCCTCAAACCACTTTTTTTAACGTTAAAACCATCAAACCATCAAACGTCTCTTTTGATTGTTAACAATAATATACTGAATATAATGCGACTTAGTGTCGATGTAGCGTCCGTGGTAATCAGAATTTGCTGGTGGTAATAGATAGATTGAAACTGTTTTTCACTTGATAAGAAAATTACAGATACAGAAACATAAGCTAGTGCCAAAAGTGGCGGTCTCATCACTAAAATAGTTTTTTTTTAGGCAACCAATGGATGGATGGATAAATGGGACCTTGAACTTTACTGTGGCTCCCAAATAGGAGTATTTACTTATCTAGCCATTAGCGCAGTTGTATTTCGCATGGCACAAATATCTCATGTAAATAGATATAGGTCAAAGATGATAGGAACATAGAAAATGGGAAAAATGTGTAAAAGTTTGAGAAGAAAGTAACAGAGTCAAACGCGGCATATCTAAATGGGCCGTAAAAGTAATATAAAATTAGCAAACTGGAAGAAATTGCGATATTAACTCCATCGTCTGGAAAGTTTGATGGTCTTTGACAGAGGAAGTTACTATTGATGCCCCTAAACATATCTCAAGCTAAGATTAGTGCGATGGATTAGTAACGCCTGAATGAATTTTAATACAAACTGTAGACTGCATCAGAAACTAGACCGTGGTTATGCTCGTGGCTGATTTATTATAATAGGTCGGGGAAAAAGTCTTTTCGTATTTTGTATGTATAAAGTTGTAGTAAAAATCTCATCGGTTGTACTGTTTGTATCTGGCTGGTTTTGATATCATTAAAAATATGACATTTTAAAAAAGGAATTCAAAAAGTAAAAAGCAATTTCCCGCCATTTTTCAATTGTTTTTTGTTCGATAAAATGAGTGAATCTGACGAAGAAAATTCTATATATTTTGAAGTTTTATTACAAAAAAGGGAAAAATGCGACACAAGCCGCGAATAAAATTTGTGACGTTTATGGACCTAATGCAGTGTCATCAAGAGAAGCACAATGTTGGTTCAAGCGTTTTCAGTCCGGGAATTTTGATGTCAAAGATGCAGCTCGCTCTGGTCGCCCTGTTACGGATAAAGTCGATGCCATTTCTGAAAAAGGGGACCAAGATCGGCATATTAGTAGTTAAAACGTAGCTGAAGAACTGGGGATCGGCCACAAAACAGTTTTGACCCATTTGAAAAAGACTGGGCATACAAAAAAACTCGATATTTGGGTGCCACACGAGCTCACTGAAAGAAACCAAATGAATCTTGTACTCATTTACGATTCTCTATTGAAACGTAACGAAACCGAACCGTTTTTGAAAATATTGATCACTGTTGATGAAAAATGGATCACCTACGACAAGAATGTGCGCAAACGATCATGGTCAAAGGGCAGTGAAGCACCACAGACTGTAGCGAAACCTGGATTAACACGTAATAAGGTGATGCTGTGTGTATGGTGGGATTGGAAGGGCATCGTTCATTATGAGCTTTTACCGCCGGGCAAAACCATCGATTCGGATCTCTACTGCCAACAGCTGATGAGACTCAAACAAGAAATTGAGAAAAAACGGCCGGAATTGATCAACAGAGAGGGTGTGGTCTTTCATCATGATAATGCCAGACCGCACACATATTTGGTCACTCAGCAAAAATTTAGAGAGCTTGGTTGGGAAGTGTTAATGCATCCACCATATAGCCCTGACCTTACACCCTCAGATTTCTACCTGTTTCGGTCTCTTTAGAATTCTTTGGGTAGTGTTAGATTAACATCCAGAGAGGACTGTCAAAACTACTTGTTGCATTTTTTTGATCAGAAGTCCCAAAATTTCTACACCAACGGGATCATGTCACTACCTACAAGATGGCAACAAGTTATCGAACAAACAGCACATATATATTATAATTAAATGTAATTAAACTTGAAAAAAATTTGTCTTGAATTTGTTTATAAAATACGAAGAAACTTTTTCCCCGACCTTATATTTTAGGGAGAAGTTCTTGGACATACCGGTTTCCTAACGATGTTTTCGATCACCGTTATTGAGCGATGCCATCAAAACTGCACATAATTTATTTAGGTACTAAATAAGTCTTGGTGAACGGCCGAGGATAGGAGAACCTGGCTTCATTCAAAGGAAAATTGTTAACTTCTTGATAAGGGTTAGGTACTATATAGTAGATGAGTTCGTGAAAATAATGTGTAATAAAAAAAAATTACTAAATTTGAATATAATATGTATTTGTTTATACTAATAGAAATTTAATTGGTTATGTATACTAATATTATAAAGAGGAAAGATATTTATTTTTGGATGTTTGTAACGAAATAACTAAAAAACTATTAAACCGATTTCAAAAATTCATTCACTGTTAGGAAGCTACACTATCCCCGGGTGACATAGGCTATATTATATAGTGTAGCGAGGCCGAAGACCGAGCTTACACCCGTGCGAAGCCGGGGCGTGTGGCTAGTTATTGTATGAAGTTATTATAATTAGTATTGTCTCCGTTAAGAACGAAGCTGTTGAGGCTGAACCTATTTTAAGAACTTACATAATTATACTTGCACAGTTTAGTGATAAATTATTTCTGATTCTAATTCTGGAAGTAATGGCGTGCTTCCCATCTATGTAAGACCTGCATTTCGTTGTCGTATTTGGCATGTCAATACAATACGTATACACCGAAAATACAAACAAAAACACGTTTATTACATACTAGTCGCTCGTATCTATACTACTAGTATCCTATGTCCATCTCCTGGTTCTAAGCTACCTCCCCACCAATTTTCAGCCAAATCGGCTCAGCCGTTCTTGAGTTATAAATAATGTAACTAACACGACTTTCTTTTATATATATAGATTCTGTAGTATAATGGGCGACCCTATCACCTAAATCTTCGCTCTTAGCGATAAGGCCGCCGTATATTGCACAAGTTTTAAGCTGTTTTATCGTGTCTTGTGTATGTAATGTGTAGTGTGAACAATAAAACGTTTATCTATCTATCTAAATAGTTTTCTTTCAAGCAACCTTTGGATAGAGAGAATTGAAAAAAAAATCGTTGAGTATACATTTATATGTAGTACCTACTAAAAATAATTTATTTGACTGCACAGTGTGCATTACGTAAAATTACCAGTAGTATAGCTGCTTATCATTTTTGGAGTCGGGAATGCAAACAGGCGAGTCAACAATTGGTTTGCTCTTACTTTTATTTCTGCGAACGCGGTACAGTTGCTTTGAAAATATTAGTAGAAGAATAATGATTTTCCTTATATGAATCCCAACAATATCACAAAGTTGACTTGTCAGAACGCCTTGGTAGTTAAACCTATGAAACAATAAAAAAATAACGTACTGAATTTAAAAACGACTGGATTTAAATTGTCTGAAAATCGTTTTTGGCGCAAGCAAGAGAATGTCAGTGGACTTGCCATCATCATCAGCCAGAAGTCGTCCACTGCTGAACATAGGCCTCCCTCTTTAACCTCCACACTGAACGACATCCTACCATCTGCATCCACTGGATGCCCGCGACTCTCACAATGTCGTTGGTCCATCTAGTGGGAGGCCTACCTACGCTGCGTCTTCCGGTTCGTGGTCTCCACTCAAGAACCTTTCTTCCCCATCAGTCATCTGCTAAAAATGCTCTTTCACACAAATAAGTACTTGAAAAGGGTAAATTATACAGTTTCTAATCCACTCGAACCGTGCGCCCGCACACATATTCCGCGCCTCCCTAGTGGGGCGCGCCCCACAGTTTGAAAACATATGATCTATCCCTCCTTTTGGCTTTGCGTCGTCGAGATATAATGTCTACATTGTACACGGTACGAAAGTATAAGGAAACAGAGCACAGCATGGCAGCATAATTTAATTTCGATTCGATGATTTAAGATTATAACGGTTCCTGTCCAGAATCAATATTTTATCAAAATCGCATGCTATCTTATGGTAAATCCTCAGAGAAAGGGCACAACGAGAGAGGTCATATTTCATTATGCAGTTTACATTACAAAAAATAAAGAGGGACAATTTGAAATGCTTATCAATTTGTGTCTCTACTGAGCGCTTGATCTGGTCGTTGATACCAGGAGGTCATATTATGCCTGGTAAGCTCATTTGAAGTTTCATTTAAGGTACAACTTGGTTTACCTATAGGTATATATATATGATTTATTAGGCCTAGTACACTACTTATTTTATGGTTGGCAGGCGTCTGACCACAGCTAACTTCCCTTTTCAGATCCACGCAGGCGATAACACACTTATGTTTGGATGTAGATAGAGTGCCACCAAACAATAGGCACACATTTTCGCAAAATAATTTCTGAAGGGGTTTGCAACTTACGGTCGGTTTTCTTTTTTCGCTATTAATGAAACCTAGGTAAATATTTCTGATGATGAAAAAAAGAAATAACTTTACTTTTGAATTTTCATACAATAAGCATGTGTACAAATTATTTTTTTATACATAGGTATTTATGTTGGGCTTGTCAATAAGTTATAAGTATTTTAATATCATGCTAGACAGAGAGCGACCTATAGCAAGTTATGACGTGAAACCTGTAATGAAGCAGACGACTCCGGCTGCGCCGACCACCAGGCCAGACCTACCTAGCCGAAAGCACGTCTGCCACACCCAGTTACTAGGGAGAGGAGCAGTCAAGGACTACCTATCCTGAATACGACTAAAACACACTTCACAGACCACAAGTTTTAATATGTCTAAAAATCTTAACAAGACGAGCACTCTCGAGAGCTACAGTTCACCCACATAAGCATGAAATTTAAAAAAGGATAAAGAACACTTCCCGAATTGCGCAGATGCGAGTTGCAAACAACACGAACACTCTTGAAGATGGACCCCGCAGGAGGTCAATGAGCGTAGAAGAAGACTCGTTCCCGGGGCAAGACTTCGAGTATAAGTGCCGACTTCTTCAAGTATTCAAGTCCGACTTCTTCAAGTCAAAAGATTTAAGAAGAACCTTTCAAGGTTTTTTATCAAGTTATCAGCACGACCGCTCCGTTCGAGAGCCTCCCATGTAATCCCAGTCTAGGTGTTCTTTTTTTGTTTCTTTCAAATTTTAAAATTATGGAAATAAAATCAAGTCGTAGTAGTGGCCTGAAAAGGTTAAAAAAGGTTTAAATGTAAATTAAACTAAGGTGGAATGAGAGATGAGGATGATGATGAGAAAAGATATACTACAAACCTTGTGCGTGCCATACAAATGCTATACTAACACACGCTTTGCAGGAAAGGGACAGAACATCCTCTTTCAATCCCCACCAAAAACTTTAAACGCCTATATTTCAAAAAATTATGTGCCAATTTATGTACATATTTTTTCAGTATGGTTAATGTATTTAATTATATCCTTCCCTAAGCCTGATATTTGTAATAAATCAAACACCACGTAGATCTATTCTACATAAAAATAAATCAGTCAACTATTGTTATAACGCCTGAAAAAAACTTTCAACTTATAATACCACGGTTAGGTTGCAATTCGGTAGTTTTTTTGTATGCACAGAAATATGACATATCTAGGTTTTATTTCCGGCGAGAAAAACCTGCCTGGAATCCGTACATAGCCTTTTGTTCCCTATAACCTGGGTGAAAATATATATTATCAAGATAAAAAGTACCTAAAATGAAATGTGGATAACACACACAGATATGCTTTGAGAATCACATAACTATTAAGCATTATTACAAAAGAAAAAGTCAACATAGCAGTAGTATATTTATTACGTCAGGATTTTATATGGTAAATTACACTTGCGTCACACCAATCTAGTAATACATACTTATCAAATTTCCCAACGAATTTCTTTCTGTTTCAACGAATTAATTTCGTAACATGATGCGCGATCGTTGTTTCGATCTTCTGATTCGATATTATGCACATAAAAAGAATATATCATCAATTACGAATCTTATTTCTGACTACAATCTAGGACAACGTTCAGCTCAGAACACAGACAGAAAAATATTTACACAGACTCAGTGATTTTTCGCGAGGGTTCGAGTCCCACCTAGGGCAAGCATTTATGTGATGAACATTTGTGTTTGTTCTATGTCTGGGTGTTAATATCTATATAAGTATATATATAAAAATATATTATGTACGTATATCAGTCTCTGGCAGCTATATTACAAGCTTTGCTTAGTTTGCGGTCAGATGACCTAGTGTAAAAAAAAAGTTTTTTTCTACGATCTAGAGTTGAAGTACAGAATATATTTTTTTACTAAAGTCTACATTAGGTTTTTTTTCATGGATTTTTTTAAAATAAAAAGAGCGGCAAACAAGCATGCGGTCCGCCTGATGGTAAGCAAAACTTGACTTTGCAAGATGTGGGGATGAGCTTTTTGACGGTGTCGGGATGTGCGGTAGTGGAAGTCCGACGCAGGAATAAGATCCAAAAGCTCTTCAGAGAACTTCTCGAAAAACAAGCGATAAAAAATGCAGTCATCCACGTCTCTGGAGTCCTTAGGTGCAATTTTCCGTATTTATCGAAAAAAAAAATTTGGTTGTATTATATCAAACTAAATGTGTTTATTTGTGTTATTATTCAGCAAATATGATTTAAATTTTTTATTAACTCACTCTATTTATTAACAACCGATGTGTTAAGTCAGGGTATCTTGGCGAGTTATCGCGTGATTTTCCGCAATCACCGCAATTTTGGGCATTCTATTTTAAGTTTGTCTACTTCGTTAGCTTTAAATTATAAAATTGTCATTTCCAAATTAAATGTATTATCTAGGAATCCGCAAAGGTCGTTAAAAATAATGAAGTACCTAACACTGATTTGCGCTTTCCATTCAATTACCTATTTATTAAATGATGACCAGGAGACCCACGCAAAACCATATTTCAAGAGCTTAGGAATTTTTACGCTGCCATCAATAATTATATTGCAGGTGGCAACATATGTAAGAATAAACCTAGGCTCTTACGAATTGCGTGGTAAGTACCAGAACCGCCCCACACGCACAGCGGGTCATCTCGTCAGCATCAAGCGAACGCTGACCAAGTCGGCCAAACTTACTCATGTCATGGGCCCCGACGTGTACAACCACCTCCCAGAAATAGTCACTGCAGCTCCTAGCCTGCCATGTTTTAAATCACGCTTACAACGTTGGCTTGTTGAGCAAGCATTCTACAGTTACGATGAATTCCATAAATTTGTATGCTAATTTTACCTACTTAGTACTATTTTTTAGAATGATTTATTATTTATTATTATTAATTTGACATGTAAATTGGCTTTATGAATAAAATGACTATGACTATGATGTCTACCATATCTTAATATACAGATTTCATAATTATGGAGGGAACCGCAAAGGTACATTTTACATTTTCAGATATAGGCACTTTTAGAAAAACATAAATACCTCAAAAACAGAAGTACCTAGCGAAACGCACGACTGTGTGTAAACGGTTTTATATAAGTATTATATAACTATGGTTTTGTTCCACTAAATGCGATTTTAATACAATACATTAAGCCTTATGATTATCTGTAGTAATAAGCGTTGCTTAAAAGTGGGTAAACCTCGCCTGAAAACAGGCGATGGTAAGGCCCCTAAACACCACCCAGAACAAACGACATACGAAATTTTGCGTTTGTATCTAATACTAGCCGCCCGCCCCGGCTTCGCACGGGTGTAAGCTCGGTCTCCGGCCTCGCTACAAAATATAATATAGCCTATGCCACCCGGGGATAGTATAGCTTTCCACAATGAAAGAATTTTTAAAATCGGTTCAGTAGCTTTTGAGTTATTTCGTTACAAACATCCATAAATCCAAAAATACAAATCTTTCCTCTTTATAATATTTGTATAAATTGTATTCATAAGACTTACCTTGCATTATTACCGTCTTACATAACAGTTTTGCAACCGACTGTGCAAGTTCAAAGTCAAGGCGCGGCCACACGTCCAAAGGTTGATTTACGAGGGTGTACTCACCTTTACCTTGTACACAGACCATGTAGGCTTGCCAATTGTCGGCAGTTTTGCGGACACACGTCCGTTTTAAGGCGTGGAGTCGTAAATAAGCATAACCTTGATAGAACAATTGATTGAAGCCTGTAACATGAAAAAATATAATGTGGAAAAACATGGATGTCAGTATTAACAGTAGGTATACCTAATGAATGTTTGTAAAAATGTAGGCAAGTATTATGTTTTTTACGCCATAGGTAGCAAACAAGCAAACATCAAAGACGAGGTAGACATCTTTCATTCTAAATGTGCACGCCCCACACTACGTATACAAAATGCTACAAAAATACGGTGGAGGGGCATAATATTTAGAATGCAAGATCTCTACGAATATTTTGATACGTGAAATAATTATAGAATTCCATACAAATTTCAAATTAAAAAAAAAATACACACCCCTCATACGACTGCACGTCAGAACTGAAAACTTAAGTAGGTACCTAGTAGTTCACTTATTCTACAAGAGATGGCGCTGTTTTAAAATACACGGTAAAGCGTGACGAGTTCCATGTCTTTTGTTTACCCAAATAGTGCTCAACGCGCCTAAAAAAGTTTTTACTTCAAAAACGACATTTGTATGGAATATAATACGTGTTTTACGTAGATATCGAGTTTTTATACTTCGCTTAATAAGCCGCCTGATGGTAAGTAGTCACCGTCGCCTATACAACCTGTAGCACCAGGGATCTCTGGAGACTCTTTTCACTGCTTCCTTTAACCCTCGAAGCAAACAGAGGGATGTTATAAGTTTAACGTGTGTATCTGTGGGTCTGACGTCTGTAGCATCTTAGCTCTCAAACAGCTGAACCAGGTTTGATTTAGTTTTTTTGAAAGGTGACTTAATCAAGAGTGTTGTTAGCTGCAATTCAAGAAAATCTTTTTAGCCCTTTGAACTTTATCAGCTATTTAATCGGGAGTAAAATAGTACATTGCTATCCTAGGGATGAAAGGGGTCATTAACCCCGAGGTAAACACTGTGCTTTTTATTACCAACACAAGGAAACTAAAAATAAAAACATGAACTGACTAAAGAAAATATGCGGCAAATGCACGAGAAGTGCGGGACCATAATCCTCTGAAGAGAAAAAAACAGTTGGAACATGGTTCAACACAAATGTGAAAATAGAACTATTTTTTTAATAATTTTAGTGTCTGTCAGTTGTAAACTGTCACTGTCAGTTGAAAGTGATTCTCCCCAGGGCTGAAATGTATTACTTTCAACCCGCTACTCGGGCACTTTAGACCTACTTTCCGAGTATTAGTAATGAAAAATATATTTATACTTGCGTTTATGTGCGTATAATATGTGAAAGTCGAAAGTCAAAGTTCTATTTTTTTTGTGGCATTATAATATATGAACCCTACTACAAACTCTTGACAATCAAGGCATTCCACGGGACCACATCCAGAGAAATTACGGAGAAATGCCCTCTAAGTACAATTATTGCTATGCTAAAAATAACTCGGTGGTTTTCGAATTTTTGATCGAACTAATTATTATTTATTTAGAATAAATAGAATAGTATGAGTGTATGTGAGTTCGAAGGTTTCGAAAGACAAAAAGTAGATTTTAAATCGTATGATGCAAGGATAAACATCTAAATAATGGTTACTTTTCGGGATTAACTTATAAAAAAACATAGGCTTTTCCACAGAAAAGAAAAAATAAAAGGTTCTGTTTTCTGTGGGCTTTTCGACTCATGTAAACAATATAATATGTATGAGTTACGCCCACAGAAAAGAGAAGTAACGTAAGAACGGAAATGAGAAGGAAACTCTGTCGCCAGATATTGTGACAGATATGTGATTAAACATTCTTATATATATGTCAACACGTCGAACTCCGCGTCACAGTTGCTATGGGTTTATATGGGTGGAAGTGGCTACAACAATTTTCGTACAAAATGCCTTGACAGCCGTTCTATTTTAAACAAAAAAAAAAACTTTTCTGTGCGTTACGGCTCATACGTACCTAATCGAAGTTAACGCTAACACGATTTAATAGGCAAACGCAATTAGATAAAACTTGAACTCTGAGGGCCTATAGAGTGAGTTTTACCAGTGGCGTTTACTTATTCGATCGCGGTAAAGTTTGACGATTGAGCGTATCTGCTAGTGTGAACGTGGTCTATTAAATAATAATAAAACATTCGCCGCATTTCCCATTCGATGCACAAGAAAATAAAATAAACAGTAACAATAATAGACTAATGTTGATTAATAGACCGCCTGCTGACCCATAGCAGATTCACTTTCGGAAGCGCCTTCCGTTCAATCCTATTAAAACCACCACCAGAATCAAAAGCAACCTTACGTCTTCAATTTAGAGTATCTTTAACAACGGCAAAGATTAGTTCTTCTAATTACTTACAGCAAAAAAGGTGTAAGTAGAGATTCCGCACTTGACCTGGAAGTTAGTTTGCGCGGAAGAAAAAACGTAGGTTCTATTCTAGCAGGTTCTTATTACAAGTGTCGGCTCATTGCAGAAAATATAAGTAGATATCTTTAACCTTGACCTGAGAGCCGCTAGGGTCTTAGCATCCCTTGCCTATTTATAGAATCCCTTCCCTTCATCCCTTGCATATTTTAGGTCATGGGTAATTTTTGGGCAATCTGTCCTCAGAGCGATCGAGCTTCAGGGAAGACGACGCGTTGCAGAATCCTCTCCAATGGTGGAAAGGAGGCAGGGAAAATGCTACGGGCATTTCCCCTTCCTTTCCTCTCTTTTGTTACCTCAAACAAGGTGCCGGTGCCCTCTATCAGGCCACTGAGGAGATTTTAGTACATGTAATTAAACATGACCTAGCTGAACTTACAAAAAAAAAAAACTTTACCCATGTTTTAATGCAAGGATCAGAGAAACCTTTTCCATGAATTCGTTACGGGGCTGAACAAAAGTAAGTTTTTTAAATAATTCTTTTCTACTAGGCAAATGTAGTGCATCATAAAGCATCATCATCAGGTGATATGGCGTTCAATGCAAAAAAATATATACTCCGGCCGTATGCAAGTGAAATGAGAATGATGAAATCTGACGGCAGATTATCGAAGATAATGCTAGATTTAGCTTACGACGCCCTCTAAAGAATTCTGACTTTAGTTATACCTTGCCTTTGCTCACGTTCTCTCACCTGTCGATAGAATGAGAGAAAAGCCAAGAAAGACGGGGAAAAAAAACGCCTGTGAGAATGTGGTAGGCCCCAATCATTGTTCTGAAGTTCTGAGTATCAGGCGCCATGCTGTGGCGTTGATTTGTAAGACGCCGTGTCAAGTTTTGGATGGACTTTGCAAAAAGATAATTGACATGGAAGAGGCTGGGCTGATGCAACCCGAGTCACTGTTGCTATGGCATCTCCTTTTAGCTAACACCAGGCATGATATGAATGAACGAAAGCCTATCACAAATAAAAATTCAGTAAAAATCTGTCAATTGCATTTTTTTACCGATTTCCAAAGAGGAGAAGGTTCTCAATTGTTTTATGGACCATGTTCACCGTGATGGTGCAACTACCTGCTGACTGATCGTGCTTACAATATACGTGGGCATTGTCCAAATCTAAAAATATACAATAACAATAGATATAAAATTGTGCCTTATTATCTCCTTGTTGGCTAAAAATAGATTTAATTTAGCTAGCAATTTTATTTTAGCCAAAATTTGCCTAATTTGACAATCACTATTAACATCTTCACGATTTTTTCTTCGTTTGATATTTTTAAATTATTACGGCAGTTTCACAATTTGTTCCAATAGGTATACGAGAATATGTATGGTAAGTTGTTCACAAAGTCCTCTATTCCTTTGTTCAAAAGGATAATTATTCCATACATTAATTCACAAACTACTCCAAAGAATTAAATTTATTATTTTCTTAACGCATTCAATTTGGTCCTGCCGTGTCGAAGAAAAATATTTACATTTACACACATACATACTAACAAACCTGGGTATGTCCTAAAACTGCGACCAGAACTACCGGTGGATGGGCAGCAGCGTCCTAATAGTACACGGTGAACGTACTGCGATCCCCAAGCCGTGGGGATTATGGCAACACCCCTCTCTATGAGGGGGAGGCCTGGTCCAACAGTGGACGTTAGTTGGCTGATGATATGATGTGATACTAACAAACAACTTTTTACCCCAACCGCGTGTAGTTTCCTTCTCTATTCCGTCGTGAAAATAATTTAAAAGTATACTCAAAATAAAAATACTGTGACTTATAAAAGTAAGAGAAATTGTTCATCTATCATCGCAGACGGGAAGTGAAAGCTATCGACCGAGATATATGATTATAGGAAAGTCACTAAGCTGCACTTTTTATAGCACTAAGTAATTAGACTCAAGCACCTATGATGCTATAGATACCTACATAAGTACAGACATGTAGGTAGACATGTCTATTCTGCAAGGTAAGTGAACGCGCAAGGTGAGGTGATAAGCTAAGTGAACGCGTATTTTTCTTGTCGATTGCTATAGAAAGAAAGAAAGAAAGAAAGAAAGAAAGAAAGAAAGAAAGAAAATATTTTTCTTCGACATACATAAAAAAAAAACACCTTATAACTGAAAAACACAAATTATTGTCGAATGGGTCCATCTCGGCATTAATGCTGAAAGTCCAAAACTATCAGCGCTGGCTTTCAGATGGACCCTTGAATATTACAGAGAAATGTCAAAATGTTAGTGATCACCCTTGACTACACAGGAAGGGACTACTTACCCTTATGTTTTGACATTTATCTGTAGAAATAGGCAAGAAAAAAACACATTCACTTAGCTTATCACTTCACTTGCGCGTTCACTTGGCTTGCAGAATTAAGACGATGGTCTTCGGTGACGCAGCCGATGCTCGACGCACGAATCGACTGATGGCATCGCCTTCGTTGTCGTCGCATTCGTTTCTTGAATTTATTTTTTCAATTTTTGTTTCAAATTAGCATTCATTATCGAATATCTGTGGAGTAAAAAATACTATACATAACTGATCCCTAATTCCTTATTGTTTAGAGCGGAAATACACTCACATTTTGTTCCTCGAACGTAACTTCTGGATATTAACTAAACCGAGCCCCATGCGATACGACAGCTCCCAGAGTAAAGTTGTTCATAATGACTATGATAATGATGTACAACTTTTACCATGGGAGCATCTCTGAACCACAAAAAAAAATCAGCAGTCCCACAGGAAATGGTCATTCACTCTCGATCAAATGTATGGAACAGCCGAAAGTTTTCGCGATTTCAGGATTGGCCCCGTAGTCAAACTTATTCATATTGATGAGTACTATGGACTCCTTTCGGCCTAGTGTACTCTTTCCGCGTATCCCTGTATATTATTCACCTGTCTTTATTCTAGCAAAATGAGGCTTAGACCAAATATAGTAACTTAAACTAGGGCTAATTTAATAGATTGACACATTTGACACTTCATCAAAATTTAACACAATAATATTGTAAACATATTATTTATTTTTTCAATGTAAGATTAACTTTTTTCAGTTAAAATATTCTTACATTCTTTTTTTTTGTAATAATTACAAAAGAAGGTAATTTTACGATTTACTTTGACTAATAAACAATAGACTGACATATGTCAAATGTTATCTATTAAATTTTCCAACGTTGTTTTGTCATAGGTAAATCTAAGCCAAGTAGGTGAACTAGTAAAAACTATTTGACATCTGAAATGCTGTTTAAAATAGTTGAAGTTCGCTTCAAAAAAAAAACTGAACATACATTATCTGAAAGTTACCACATCCATCAGCTTTTATCGCCGGATCTAACCCTCAGCCCTCACCTGGCCACAATGCCACGGCCACCGGTCAGTCGACGCGACGTCCTCCTCTGACACACTCCGCTCGTCGAACCAAGAGAGCAAGTGTGCAAAATATCTTCGGGCCTAACAGTACAAACGAACAAAGTTATTTTAAATTTCGACTATAAAAATAAGAATTTTTTTATTTGAAAACGGAAAATATTTTCAAAGAATGAAATTGGACCTGTTTTAGTTTAGAAAGGAGAATAAGTATTATTGTTTAATTTCGGAGATAGTGGTAGAGCCTAGTTTTAATTTTTGAAGATTGTATTATATTCTAAATATAGTGAAGACATTTGAATTCCATTTGAACTTTTGAAGATAGTAGCACGACACTGCTTAAAAAGCGATTGAGTCCAGTGTCAAATTGGCATTTAAAGTTGGCTCAAGTTTGTCAGAACAAAAAAGACTCTGTTAAAGTTTGGAAGATAGGAAGTGAAGCCCGATTAAATTTGCAAGATTTTAAGCGAAGAAAATTTATTATAGCATCTTTATTGAAGACATTTTAAGCTAACTATTAGGTGTGCGAGTGCGTGAGATAATTGTCTCGATCGTGCTTGAATGCTGATGGTGCAGAGATAGTGATCATGGTGTGCAAGGTTGTGCCGAAGTTTTGCAGTCGTAAGCATTTTGCATTTTTTCGATATTTAGTTACTATTCTATGTATAAATTTTATTATCTATTATTTTTTATTTTGTGCATTCATGTGATGAACATTTGTGTTTGTTCTATGTCTGGGTGTTAATATCAATTTAAGTATGTATTAAAAATATACATGTACTTACGTATATCAGTCTCTGGCAGCCATATTACAAGCTTTGATGGGTTCAGATGACCGTGTGTGCGAAAATGTCCCATATATTATTATAATTAATTATATTTTTTAACTAACTGAGGCAACAGATATTGTTCTGTCAAAATTTCAATTGTTTGAGTTATGGTCTTCAGTTCATAAAATAAAATTGCATGGGAAAAAATAAGTGCGTTTACCCGACATTGAAAATGTTCGATAGCTTAATATTGATAACAAACAAACAGCATTTCATTGTTATTTACATAGATTAGTCCCTAGACGGGGTTACGCGGAAAGAGTAACTAAGGTGTGCTGTATATTAATTGTGTCAACTTATACTATGAGAGATATTTGCATGGTGGTGGCACTTTCTAGGTGGTTGGCTATCTACCACCCTCAAGTTTAAAATCTGTCACCGCACCTAACGGTTAGTTCCAGGAGCATCAATTGAGAGCCAGGTCCCATTCCAGGCTCGACGAGTTTCCATATCGTCTCTTAACATCAAGTGAGACGTGCCTAGACAACGAACCTTAAAAAAAAAACCTGAAATCGCGAAAAAAAATGTTCCATACTTGTCGAGTTTGAATGACCGCGTTACATGGAACAGCTGATATTTTATTGCGATTTCAGGGTTATTCTTATGGTAAAAGTTATTCTTAATTATTATCCACCCCGGGACCCGTTTTCAGCCCGTTTCGGATTAGTACAACCCTCTCCGCGTAACCTCGTAGAATGAAAAAATTATTACAAGTAATTTATTTATATGCGTGTTATATCATATAATTAAAATAATCTTAGTTTAATTTATATAACACGGGAATTACTCACGTACGATTAGGCCGGTTACTCCGACTATAGTTTCAACCGCATTCGGCGGTCTTTACAAGTATTTCTAAAAACAGAATTTTTTATTGAATTTTAAAAACTTTTTCTTTTGAAATGGTTTATGTATGGTTTATGTTTGATAGAGAAGTCAAAATACTTAGTCTACACTAATATTAGAAGAATATAATATAAGACTTGTATTTTTGTGTGTTTGTAACGAAATAACTAAAAGTTATTTCACCATTAGAATGCTACATTATCATAACATATATAAGTAACATAGGCTACATTAATAACTAGGATGTTAAAAAAAACTCCACCCGTGCGAAGCCGAGACGGGCGGCTAGTACAAAATATAAGGCACTTTTCCTACTGTCTTAATACCTACATTCTGCTCAGCCATCAAGGGCTACCTTTCATTCGATCTCTGTCGTTTTAAGACTTTTTTTTCGGAGGCATTTCGGAGCACAGACCTAAAAAACTGTTTTGCTACTAAATCTATGTTTCGGAGAGTGTGCATCAGATTTGCATTCGAACTAATTCGCTCCTGCCCAATTTTCTATCAGACTGCCAGAGCTGGCATGAAAAATCGACACCGCTTTTTGGTTGATATTCCGAAAACCCGGAAAAAGCGCTTTGATTCCACCTTTATTGTGCAAACTGATAGTCTGTGGAACGCGCTGCCTGAATGGGTGTTCCCCGATAGTTACAATCTATTTGTCTTCAAATCACGTGGTTTCTTCTCGGTAAGTGTGCTCCATCGTAGACCGCATCATCGCTTAACATCAGGCGAGGTGGCGGTCAAACGCAAGCCTAAATAAAAAGCCTATTCCTGAAACTCTCTCTCTTTCTATCTCTTCGATTTCCGCGTCTGTCTGTGTATTAGCTGACTCCTCCTAAACCACGCAACGGATTTTGATGCGGTTTTCACTATCAGTTAAATAATTTCTCACGGAAGTATTATGAAATTTCTCATCAGCTAAATGTTATGAGATACAAAGAATAGATAAATATAATAAATATAAGTAGAACTAGATTTCCCTTTAAACCTGGTTGTTGATGTATCCGATCATTTTATTATGTACCTTATAATAATCTCATATCTATAGAACAATAGCCTGCCTTTATTATTAAAAAGTAATAGCAATATAGAAAAATCTGTATTCAAACATAATAGGCTAATGACTGATATTTTTTATCTGAATACATATTTGTATAAAAGGCATGTATGTCTTCAAATTAGCTCAGTAAGTGATCCTGTGAAGTTTAGTAGCGATCATAAAGACAGTTTCTTCTTCTTTTTTTTTTAAATATTTTCTCTACAAACAAGAAATTGAAGGTCCATACATTTACGACTGCCCCGGTGGCTCAGTTGGTAGTGAACCTAACTTCTGTGCTTGGGGGCATGGGTTCGATTCCCATCTAGGACAAACATTTGTGTGATGTACATTTGTGTTTGTTCTATGTCTGGGTGTTAATATCTATTTAAGTATGTATTTAAAAATTTACATGTACGTATATCAGTCTCTGGCAGCCATATTACAAGCTTTGCTTAGTTTGGGGTCAGATGACCGTGTGGGCAAAAATGTCCCAGATATTTATTATTATTTAATTTTATTTACATAATATTTACCTCATAGAAAAAATAATAATTGTCATCTAAGTCAAAAGAGGTTGCTTCAAGGAGTTTGCATTGTTTTTTCTTTCACTGGCAGATAGCTTAGCTGATGTAAATGAGGCAATTTTTCATCATCTTATTAATTTTTTATCGCCACGCGTGTGAAACCGCGGGAAGCAGCTGGTTCTGTTATATAATTATCAATATAAAAAACCGACTTCATAAAAATTACAGAAATGAACCAAATTGAAATGAGACCACACGGAAAGCACCAGCTTTGAAATAAAAAAAAGAATCATCAAAATCGGGTCACCCAGTCAAAAGTTCTGAGGTAACAAACATTAAAAAAAACAGTCGAATTGAGAACCTCCTCTTTTTGGAAGTCGGTTAATAATCAAAATTAACAGTTTTACAATTTAATGACAAAAGATAGTTTCAATATCACCCATGGTTTCCAGGAAAGCAAATAATTCGAATTTCAAATCAATTCTAAACAGAAAAAACAATTGGTCTGTGGATAATATATTCACAGTTTCCAAATTTGTAATACCTACTTACATTGTAAACTGTTTCTACTTCAGATCAGACGAACAATGAGATATGGTAATATTACTATATTACCATATCTCATTGTTTGTCAGGTGGCGTGATGGGTGCGAATACATTGAGCCAAAATCAGGCTCAGTGCCTCTAATCGAACTCACCTCCTGCAAACTGTTTTGCCACCCTCTTGTTTTGCATGTGGATAATTAGTTTATTAGTGTTACTTTAAGTTTCTTAATATGCGTGAAAAATGAGTAAGTGTGCCGTACGATCGATGGCTTCGAAACTGCACGTAATTTATTTAAATACTAAATAAGTCAGTGTTAGGTTAAGGGCGTGTTAGGCAGTGTTAGGGGCGGTTCTCGTATGGAGAACACAAGCGCAAGCGCAGCGTAGGACGTCCACCCACAAGATGGACAGACGACCTAAAAGAGACCGCAGGGAAATACTGGATGCAGGCCGCTACCAACCGGCACTTTTGGAAATCGATGGCTAAAATGATAATGATGTTTTTTTTATGATACTGAGTGACGACACGAGCGAAGTCGCTCGCCACTCAAAATTTTGAACTTCAACAGTTCGAAACCCTGGATGGCAATGCACTGCGCTCGTCACCCTGAGATATAAGATGTCAAATCTCTATGTGCCCTGTAATTTCGCTGGAAACATTGCCCTAAACTGACCTAAGATGACTAAATAATTCATTTGGTCGAGGATATAACTGGGTGCCGTCAGATTGTAAAGCGCACATGCTACCGCCCGGCCACCAGCATGCACTTAAGTAGATAAAATTGGGCCAACGAAAAGGAAATTGCACTAAGACTCTATTAGCACTTCCACTGAATTAAGATTAGAAGATCTTGCAGTTATGGACTAAATTGAAAGATGACTTCAATTAGACCCACTATACCACTTGTTGCGCCATTAGTACGGAAACAATTGAACTGTACAAAACAATTGTTATCGGTTCGTTTTGGCTACTACCAAGGATGATTTCTATATGATCGTCCTTGCTACTACCTACAGCGCCGCAATATTCGATAAAATGGTCATAAAACGTAACAGATGAATAGCTGATGCCTCATTTTTGGTGGGATTTACAACAAATTGAAGTGATTCTTTGCGAATCATGTGCAAGATTCTCCAAGTCTTGATTTATATTGTTTATTTTATTGATATTATAGTTTAGACAGCCCGTTAGCTTAGTTGGTAGTGATCCTGCTAACTGTGCCTGGGGGCGTGGGTTCGATTCCCACCTAGGACAAACATTTGTGTGATGAAAATTTGTGTTTGTTCTATGTCTGGGTGTTAATATCTATTTAAGTATGTATTTAAAAATATATATGTATATCAGTCTCTGGCAGCCAAGCTCTGCTTAGTTTGGGGTCAGATGAACATGTGTGCAATAATGTCCCAGATATTTATTTATTTATATAAATCCTTATATCTCCAAATCAAATTCCTTTATTTGCATGAATACAGGTCTTAAATTTAAATAATTGTAGCACTATATTCAGCCCTTATTGAGCGTGCAATCTCACCTCCACCTCCATCCACCTCCTCCAGTCACCTCCATGTATTTCGTTGAGTGTGAATGACGTTTCTAACCCCCGATGCAAAAAGAGGTGTTATAAGTTTAACGTATCTGTGATCGTGGGTATAACCACAGAAAAGAGAAGTAAATACAATGGAAAAGAGAAGGAAAATTTGTCGCCAGGTATTTTGACAAAACTTTGATTGAACATTCTTATTTAGATCATTACGTCGAACTCCGCGTCATAGTTGCTAACTGATTTCGAATGACTGACGTTTCGTTTATATGGGCGCAACCATAGACCTAATTTTTTTTGTGACATCCTAAATCTATGGTTGCAACTGGCTACTACAAATTTCTTACAAAAATGCCTTGACAGCCGTTTTAAAGTAAACAAGAAAAAAACTGTGGGTGTTAACCTTACTTAGAATTTTGTCTCGCTTTTTTTTACCCATGTCTTTTATATGCCACGGGTGGCAAACAAGCAGACGGGCTGCCTGATGGTAAGCAGTCACCGTCACCTATGGATAACGATGGTTATGATTAGGTACTTGATCATCTATGTGATGGTTAGCAAGGTACTTTAATAGCATATTCTGAAACAAACCCTAATAATGATATTCTTTCGATTAGTATTAGCTTGTACTATTCAAAATGTTTTCTTTTTCAAGCAACACGAAGAAATGGTGACAAAAAAGCTGAAGATGGCACGCTCGAGGTTGCTGACTATGAAACTGCACTCGACATCGCTGGTAAGTCAACAATTAAATGAAAACTCATATCCTAACTAGTATTATAAAAGAGAAAGTAACTTTGTCTGTTTGTTTGCTTTTCACGTCTAAAAGGCTAATCTGATCTCACGAACTTTGTCAGTAGGTATAATAGTGTAATCCAAAGTAATGAAATACTTTTCCTTTCCTAAAATCGCTAGTAACCCTGTGGTATTCGTCTATAGTTTCACATGAATTGATAATTAATAATGGTAATTGTAGAAATGTATTTACTTTAAAAAATACTCTATTAACTCTATTTTTAAAAAAAAGTTCCAATATCCTATAATATATAATCACGTTTTTTTTTTTTTTTTATAAAAATCAAACACGGTTTTTTTTTTCTAAAATATCAACACTTAGATAATTTTCTTATAAATAGTAGGTATCTTTATAATGCACAAATGTTTTTTTAAATTCCTTTAAATTAAAAGTTTTTTTTTTTACCTCGACACAAAAAAGGGTTGTTATAAGTTTAACGTGTGTATTTTTTAACCAGAACGGCTAAACCAATTTTGATTTAAATCTCTTTTGTTTGAAAGATGACTTGATCGAGTTTTCGTACCCATGATTCATGGAAATCTATTCATTTGTTTAAAGATTACCAGCTCTTTTATCGAGTGTTTTTTTTTTCAATTTAGGCTTGCTGTTTTTTTTGTTCATTAAATTATGCTTGCGCTTGATCGCTTTACTGGCCTGATGTTAAGCGATGATGCGTCTACGATGGATCACGCTTGCCTAGAATAGACCGATTCACTCTAGACTTGAATACATCCAGATTGTAACTATCGGTGAATACTCATTCAGGCAGCGCATTCCTTAGACTCCAGTTAGCACAATAGAAGTGGAATCAAAGCCCTTCGTATGAGTTTTCGGGGGAAAAAAATTAGTGTATGATAGAGCTAGTGATGATAGGAAGTGGGCTCTGACCATCAGTTTAAATGAGACATAATCAGTGAAATAATTGAAGCAGCTTGGACATAAGTCGAGCATGTGTCAGGCACGAACTCAGAGAAATGTTTATAGTTATCCGCAGAAACGTTTCATAACAAATCAATTCAATAGATAATGTAGGTAACGTACATCGAGGACTACCGATACATTCTTTGCTTGTCGTACTTAATTTTCGATAGTACCTATATAATTGTTTTTTTAGTCAACTTTGGCCAATCAGACCTTGAACTTGAAAATTTGGTACTTAAACATTTAAAAAAAACATTTATTCACTCTTCACTTTCGGAAGTATGCCAGAGATCAATGGAGAGAAAAGAAATCAGATAGAATCAGTCACATAGCACACTCATCAGAAAGAAGACAAAAATAGAAAACTGTACACTCGTGATACGGAAAAACAAATGCAGATGGACAGGACACACTATAAGGGAAATCGGAAAGTGGAGTAAAACATTAATCAATTGGTATCCAACCAACGGAAAGCGAGGAGGTCAATTTAATAGGTGGGAAGACGATATCAAAGCTATCGCTGGGAAGGTATGGTCAAGAACAGCCAGAGACAGAGAGGAATAGAAGAAACTGAAGATAATGTTAAACTAGGACAAACAGATTTAAGAGTAAAAGAGTGAAATCAATTGTTACTTTAAGAATTTTTATTGTTGAATCCGAATAAAGCTAATGTTATTATTTCAATTATGTGTTACACGTAATTCACCATCATCTAAATTGTTACTTCAGAGTTAGTTTATTGGTAAAAGTTGTTCGTAATGAGGAGTACAAAGACCTGCTTTCGTCTTTATGACACAGTTCCGCGTAACCTTTTATTTCACAATTCGCGAACAAAAAAATATATAGTCGCATTCGACCTCCTTATTTGAAGGCTGTTGAAAAAAATATACTAAATACAAGTTATTATTACTAAGAGGCTTTGTGTTTTTTTTATATCTCGCAATTGAAGTTTTTTTTTTCTACGATTTTATTATAGTTATGTATAGATGCCGAAACTCTCTCTTGTTTTATTAGACTGCTGAAACCGACAAACATTATGAATGAACCTCCTGGCACTCACAACATAATGCAACAGAATGTCAACATCATCTCTCATTAGAGACATTAGATAACATTACTGCATTACTGCGTCTATCGTTATACAATCTTCTGTTACAGGGTCCCGTTTTACCCTTTAGGTATGGAACCATAAAAATACCGTAACGCCTACCAAGGGTCCACGATTGTTCCTATCATAAGTTTTAACAACGAAGCCACATTGAAAAAGATGAAAGTGATTTAAAAATGAATGAATAGTTACTTCCTCCAGGTATTTTTATTTGTCCCAAAGATTAAAAAAAATGTTTTTGAAAAGTTTTCAAATCTCTCGCCAATACTTTCGATACATTTTCATTTGTTCTCCACAGGATATGGGTCATTCAGCCGCAGCGTGCTGGGCGCATGCGCATGCGCTTTCTTTGCGTCAGGCGTCGAGAACTGCTTGCTGTCATACGTGCTGCCGGCAGCTCGGTGCGAGCTGCAGCTCTCCACCTACCAGGCTGGACTCATCAACATGGCTTTTATGAGTGGTAATGGATTTCACCAAGTAATTCACCATCACCTAAAATCCAGACGTAGACCTATAACAATTAAAGCTTTGGACTCTTCATGAACGCACAACGCCGTAGCAAGCAATTCCCACGCAGCGTCAAGCTTTTCTTCTTACCATTGACGAATGTGTTGACGGAATAACAGATCAGACGTTTTCCATACAATGAAGAATTCGACACCGCATAATGCTAATAATAGCAGCATTATACTTTCCGATCAAGAGAACTAAGCTTAAGGATGATGTAGTGCTATCTTATGACGATGTTGAGAATAGAGTGAAATGGAGAAGAAGGGTAAATAAGTTTGCACTCAACACCGTTGGGACAAACATGGATGAGAGAAAAGGAAAGATCATCACCTTTCTATGTTTGTCTAGTTCTGGATTCCTATTCAGTTCTATTCTATTGTTTGTTGTGGCTTGACGCAGTTCAAAGTACCATGACCGAGCCACCTGTGAATTATACTAATTCTTATGGTTGAATGCTATTGGCCATAATCTTAACGTTATATGCCTGTCCATTGTCACAGCCATACCAAGACAAATTAGTGCTATTATTTATTATCTCCTTACGTTTTAATCCTAGACACATTTATAAGAATCACTATATCATTATCTTGTCTCTTGTTCTATTGATCTCTTTCTGTCTATATTTCCAGAACTAATGCATGAAAAAACGTATTTTATATATGCCTTGACAACAATTTTACGGAAGACCGCTGTTTCACCAATTCGTTCTTAGACATTTTATGCAAACACTCCTTAACTAGAGATATAAACTTACCCTGACATGCTAACTTAACTGATTTACTAAGAACAAATTGTGAACTTGGTGTAAAGTGTAAATAGACGCAGGATTCGTTGTAACCGCGGAATTTTGTTGCAAATTTTAAGGAAACACGTCAATATTGGTAGACACACCTCTTGACACAAAACTGCGAAATTATATCAATGGTTTACTAAAAATGATGACGTCGCTTTGCAATTGCGTCGTCACCTAGTATCATAAAAAACAGTAATGTTTGTAACCTTTTTATCATCATCATCATAATTTCAGGCATAGGACGTCCACTGCTGGAAATAGGCCTCCCCCATCGATCTCCAAAAGCGCCGGTCGGAAACGGCCAGCATCCAGCCTTTCCCTGCGGTCTCTTTTAGTTCATCTGTCCATCTTGTGGGTGAATGTCCTACGCTGCGCTTACCTGTCCGTGGTCTTCATTCCAGAACCCCATCGGCCTTCTGTTCTGCGTGCTATGTGATCTGCCCACTGCCACATCAACTTGAACTTAAGCCCCTAATCATTAAATTTATATTTGGCGTATCGTCACCCAACCTTATACAGAGCAGCACCTACTAGTTAAAATTAACTAGATTCGATAAGGCGCTGTTAGCACATAGTTGTTAATCATAAGGAGAATGGCGCCTTAGCATTTAACGAAATATTGACCACTCACTGATAGTCATCACCGTCATCATCAGATATCATCATCAACTCTAAGTAAGGAGTAATGGCTTAGATGAAATAAATTTTTAGTTATATAAGTTCAGATAGGCTGACTGGCCAGCCTTAATGTCGTAGTTGTTTAGCCGCCCGAGGGCCTCTGATTATAGCTAGGAGGTTATATTTTAATTTATTTTTATGTATTTTAACTCAGTACTGTGTCATTTGTAAAGCTATTTGGAAACTAATTTGATTGGATATTTATACTTTCACATTGATCCCATAGAAATTTCATCAAAATCGATTAGTTGTTTGGTTTTTAAATCAAAATAACTGGAAAAATATGCCATCCAATTAAACGAAATTTCGTAGGTGTTTAATAATTTTGAAGATGTTTTTTTCATTGATAATTATTTACAGTTTATCATTTTGTGATTATTGTAATGATAACGACAGTTATTTGAAAAAGACGACATTTTTTTTTGTCTCTATCATTAAACACCAAGATGAACAGAGTAGAGAGTACAGAGAAACAAATGACAATGCCACATGCCTATTTTTATGACATTTGCGACAAAGAAGAAGGTGGGCTGCCTGATGGTAAGCAGTCACCGTTGTCTATGGATAACTGGACCACCAGAGGCATCATAAATACTTTGCTGACCATTTAAGACTCTAATTAACATGCCTCTTGAAAACCCCAATGTTGTTGTTTTTTAAACCCCTTCTAATGCACACGATTTAAATTATCATGATATAAGTACCTACTCATGATAACTTAAACTATTTATACAATATTTTATTTTTATAAAAACATTATAATACTTTCAGTGAAGCGAGCCTCTAGAGTTAAACCATGTATCATAATTAGTTTTACTGCTTATATTTTGACTTGTTTCTCAGGTAAGGATTCCTTTACAGGTGGAGTAGCAAGCGCGTTTTTCTGGGGTATAGTAGGAGATGTGTTTGGCAGACGAAACACCCTCAGTTTGACTCTGCTTCTTGATGCTGCCATCACTCTAGCTCAGAGCTTCGTGCCAGATTACAGGCTCCTACTGGCTGCAAGGACGATCAACGGATTTGTTATAGGTGAGAAACAGCAGCGGCCCGAGTAGCCTGCCTTGCGAGATGTCTTTTGTTATACGTTGCTAAAGACATGTATATTAATAATGTTTAGTGATTGATTTTCTAACAACACGAACAAAGCGCGTAGATTCTACTTTTATTGAATAAACCACTGTACAGAGGAATGCACTGCTTAAATAGATGTTCCCCTGTAGTAACAATCTGGGTGATACAAGTCGCGAGTTAATCAGTTTCTTCTAGGAAAACTTGCTTCATCGTAGAACTGCATCATCGCTTAACATCTGGCAAAGTGGTGGTCAAGAGTAAGCCTATTATTTTAAAATTGCCTTATGACATAACATATTACTATATACTTAAAAAAGGGGGAGGCCTATGTTCAGCAGTAGACGTCTTCTGGCTGATGATGATGATGATGATTACTATACTTACATATAACATTTCTATGCCAATTGCCATGTTGCCAGCGAAGTGTTTTTTAACCGACTTCGACCGAAAGGAGAAGGTTCTCAATTCCATTTTTTTTTTTAAATATTTGTTTCCTTAGAACATTCGACTGGGTGAACTGATTTTGATCATTCTTTTTTTATTTGAAAGCTGGTGCTTCCCGCGCCCGCGTGGTCCCATTTCAATTTGGTCCAATTCTGTCATTTTTATGAAGTCGGTTTTTTATATTGATAATGATTATCTAATGATTAAAAGAAATAATGGACACTAAAGTTATATGATTATTTACGGGATATTTACCGTGGTAAGGTTGTGGAAGGAGCTCCCGATATTAACTTTAGTGAACAACCGTGATAGTTTAAAACAGTGTTTAATAATGGACACTGATTGAAAAACTGTGTGTCAAAACGGTACAATGAACTATGAGGAGTACCTATTAGATCTGGAATGGGCAGGTTCTACTTCACGAGGGAGTAAGATGTTTCAAAAGTATAAAAAACATATCCAGTGGATCCAGATCCACCACTGGTGGTCTATCCAGTGGAAGCAGATAGCAGGCTGTCGTTCAGTTTGGTGTACTATGTTCTGCAGTGGATGTATTTTGGCTGATGATGACGATAGTTTTTTTTTTTTTTGAAAACCTCAGAGTACAGATTTTACTATAATCATGCACAGATTTATTTTTCCACTGCTGGGTATAGGCCTAGGCTCTTTGTTGCTGGACCATCTTCCTGGATCCAGTACTTTATGGTACAGGTTTGATCCAAAATATTAACAATATTGTCGATCCATCTCGCTACCAGATGATCAATGGATAGACAGAGAGATAACTCTTTATTATTCACAGCAGTAATGGCATACCTACATAAGACAAAAATAATTTAAAGCTAATGAAACTATTTGCTGTGCAATTGGAAACTTTATTGCAATTGGCAATTGCATATTTACTGGTGTTTTATGTTGATATATGTCAAGTTACCCTCTGGTAATCGTCTGGTGGTTTCCTTTTCAGGTGGACCAGCGACTCTAGTTTTCTCATACCTGTCAGATCTAGTCGGGGAAAAGAAGCGGCAACTTTACCTCAGCATGGTTGGCATGAGCTTCGTCGTGGCCTGGCTCATTCTACCTGGTAACTACTATTTATGGAATAAATTACGATATAACGATTAACAGCTGTATCTTATACGGATCTCTAAATGTGCGAGCCCAACTTGCACATAGCCGGTTTTTGGTTTTGGCTCATCATTTACATGGATAATTACTGCTATATAATATACCTACCAAGTTCATATTAAGGGGCCGAAAGGTTCTCAAATGGAGACCAGCAAGCGCAGTGTAGGACGTCCACCCACAAGATGAACAGACGATCTAAAAGAGACCGCAGGGAAACGCTGATGCAGACCGCTTCCATCCAGCCCTTCTAGAGATTGATGGGGAAGGCCTATGGCTGAAGAGATGATAATTGGATATGCCGTATGTATTGGGCGCAACTTATTTAAAGGTTAAAGACGTTTACGAATAAATTATTTTTTTCATCATAATTTCAGCCATAAGACGTCCTCTGCTGGCAATAGGCGTCCCTCATCGATTTCCAAAGGAGCTGGTTGGAAGTGGCATGCGACTAGCGTTTCTTTGCGGTCTCTTTTAGGTCGTAATTTTTTGGTGATTTATTTAGGAGTAATTTGTAACACAAAATAAACGAAGAAGCGTGGGTGAAACACGGAGACATTTAAACACATTCTAATCATTAGTATGTGTTTAAATGTCTCCGTGTTTGTTGTCTCATTAGTAATGCATATCGCCCTTGTTTCTCCGATTCAATGTTTCAACAAATCAACACTTAGAATCAAATATTTACAAGTATTTATTTGACCTACAAGGAAAGGAGGCGTGACTATGCTTTATTTTGCTAACCGCATTAGTTACTTTTGTAGCTAGTGTCATTAGTGACATTGCTAGAAACCTAATTTGTTTTGCTAAACGGATGAGGCTCTATTAACTGTGCTTGTGCTGTTATTTGTAAGTTAAATTGGATAAAAGCGCACGCGGAGAATAATTTGCTTGCTGTTGATTTGAATACACGTAGATTATTGTTTTAAACCATCACGGTTGTTCACTACAGTTATATGATTATATCGGGAGCTCCTTCTACAACCTTACCACAGTAAATATCCCGTAAATAATCATATTATTGTACGTATATTATTGTTACGAACAATCCGTCAATTTATAAATATGTCCTACAACTCGAACTGTAAAATGTAGAATACGCCTACTTAGTAAAAACCTCTTTGGATACTAGACCTACTCGTATAATAGTTGACCACAAAGACTTGCTACGTGGTAGCTATACCTAGTCTGTGGTTCTCCAACACTTTTTTTTTCTATTTATTTTTTCCTATTATTCAGCATTCTGGCCGCTTCACTAAGAGGCTTTTAAATTAGTTTTTTCCGTTTTATTCAGATAAAGTATATTCATTGTAATTTTTAGTTCAGTAATGATTAATTTTGTTATAATTGCAAATAAATGTTGTTTTTTCTATCTCCTTCGCCATCCTGGAACATAGCAACACGAAAATTGCTCCATGATATTTGCTATGTTATTCTAAAGTTTTTTTTTTTTCATTATGAAAACGTGCGAATAAAGTGGCTGACTCATCCAATGAAAAATGTGGAAATGCATTTTTTTTAAGATGTAAGGATTGCTTCTTTTGATTATATGAGACTGCCCCGGTGGCTCAGTTGGTGTGTAGTGAACCTACTTTCTGTGCTTGGGGGCGTGGGTTCGATTCCCATCTAGGACAAACATTTGTGTGATGAACATTTGTGTTTGTTCTATGTCTGGGTGTTTCTATGTATTTAAAATATATATGTATGTATATCAGTCTCTGGCTGCCATATTAAAAGCTCTGCTTAGTTTGGGGTCAGATGACCATGTGTGCAATAATGTCCCGGATATTTATTTTATATATTACAATCTAATGGTCAAAGATTGGTTCCTTAGTAAAAGTTGTTTATACTTATTGATAAGTACAAATAAGTCGATGGCCTCCTTTTCGATATGTCACCGATATGTGTAACCATATGTAGAGAAGTCTTAACTCATTCAAATGAAAGAACAATAATGCTTTTGGAAAAAAAATAAGGCTCTATTCAGAAACGCGAGATCCATTACCCACTCCAGTACAAAATAAACTCAATTGATTTCACATTGAGTCACTGATAGATTATCCAATGAAACAGTATTTTTAGCTAGCAATTATTCTCTTGTGCCAAATAAAATGCACACGATGTTAATTTAGCAATGAGTGTAATTTACTCTGACTATAGTTTCAACCGCATTCTTTTTCACCTTGAAAAAGACCGCCAATTGCAGTTGAAAGTAAATATAGTTGGAGTAACCGGTTTAGTAACTCCATCAGAAGACAGAACCATCTAGCGATAAAGACGCGAACTATCATGCCGTATGTCATGAGCCGAGTGATAATTGGTGCTCTCCTATCTCTCCTTATCTTTCCATGTGTGCTCACGTGGATATTATTAAAGTCACATAATGCGTGTTTTTAACCTATAATAATAGATAGATAGAAACTCTTAATTGTGTACACCAGAAATAAAAATTACAAACAGATAGAAAACACTTACGAGCTAGTGCCACAAGTGGCGGCCTTATCGCTAAAAGCGATCTCTTCCAGGCAACCATTGGAAATAATTTACTTACCAGGATCGACGGGAGATGCTAAAACACTTTTAGTTATACCATTAAATAAATATAAATACTACCAAATGATATATTATACATAATATATATAAATATATATATAGGTACATATATTATAAATGCCATAATATTTTTATTTAAACTTTTCCAGCTTTAGCATGGATAGTAATTCCGTTCAAGATTGGCTACCACACCGTCCTGCCTATCTACTCCTGGCGCCTGTTCCTGGCTCTGGGCTCGTTGCCAGGGTTCCTGGCTGGTGTGTGGATGCTCTACCTGCCTGAGAGCCCTCGGCTACTGGCGGATACTAACAGGGGAGACAAAGCAATAAAAGTGCTGGCTTCCATCTATAAGGCTAACCATGGAAAGGGGGCAGACTTTAAGGTACATCTATGAAATACCTATGAACACTGAAAATTGGCAATCAGCCAAACACGTAGTATGGATTTTTCATTGATCTGAAATTTTTAGCGCACCTTCTTTTTAAGCTCTGATGCAATAGTGTAAAATTTGTAAATTGAAGTGGCAATGAGCAAGCTCCATCACTCGAAGAACCGATAACCGATGGGGAAGAATATATATTGTTTCTTCCTATATTGAAAACAAGGCTCAATTGGCTGCCAAAAAGCTTGGTATCCTATCGAAGGTGCGACGGTACTTCACGTCGGAACAGTTGCTTACACTGTACCAAGCACAAGTTCGGTCGTGCATGAAGTACTGCTCTCACCTTTGGAATGGATCAGCTAAGTACCAGCTCGGGGCGTTGGAGTCAATTGAGAAGCGTGCCAAGAGGCTCATCAGCAACAAAGCCCTAGTTCAGACTAAGCTTCTTAGTCTTGAGCATCGGCGCAAAGTTGCTAGTCTATCGGTATTTTTCGGATACATTTTGGAGAGTGTGCATCAGATCTGCATGATTTAATTCCCTTCTGCCCTTTTTTCTATCGGACTGCCAGAGCGGGCACGAAAAATCGACACCGCTTTATGGTTGACATTCCATAAACCCATACGACCATCGACATACGACCCGTACGTGCGCTTTGATTCCACTTTTATTGTGCAAACTACTAGCATGTGGAATGCGCTGCCTGAATGGGTGCTCCCCGATAGTTACAATCTGGGTGTTTTCAAGTCAAAAGTGAATCGGTTTCTTCTAGGCAAGCGTGATCCATCGTAGGCCGCATCATCGCTTAACATCAGGTGGGTTGGCGGCCAAGCGCAAGCCTATTTTACAATAAAAAAAAGGTTCTTGAGTGGAGACCGCGAACCGGAAGACGCAGCGTAGGTAGGCCTCCCACTAGATGAACCGACGACATCGTGAGAGTCGCGGGCATTCAGTGGATGCAGATGGCAGGTTGTCGTTCAGTGTGGAGGTTAAAGGGGGAGGCCTATGTTCAGCAGTGGACGTCTTCTGGCTGATGATGATGGATACAACAACACCATTAGCTCTTTTATGGGGGATTTTTATTTTATACTTGTTTATTCTGTACTGCCGTGGGAAGATAGCTGAACTGTTTGAAGTTTACTCAGCCGGTCTATTCTGCAAGCTAAGTGAACGCGCAAGTGAAGTGATACAGCTAAGTGAACGTGTGTTTTTCTTGTCGATTACTATAAAGAAATGTCAAAATGTCGAGTGATCACCCTTGACTGTGGTCCCTTACCCTTATAATTCGATAATATGACATTTATCTGTAGAAATAGGCGAGAATAAATCACATTCACTTAGCTTATCACTTCATTTGCGCGTTCACTTAGCTTGCAGCATAGACACCCAGGTATTCTTTTTGTCTCAACTTTTAATCAGATAGATTAAACCAGGAAAACCTATACGCTCATTGTACTTTGATTTCGTAGAAGATCTTTATATTGTATTATAGTTACCGTATAAGCTTATATTTGATCACCAACTAACTACAGATACTAACACACATATTTTCAGATTAAGAAATTAATCCAAGAAGACATCTATGCTCCGAAATCTTTGAATGGAGATGACAACAGAACTAAAGACTTGTTCATGGGAGTCCTACAGGACCTGAAAATGTTCGTCTCCAAGGCTTATGCTATGAAATCTAGTCTCATCCTCTTCGTGTTCTTCGCAAATATGGCAGCGTAAGTAACCTGCACTAATTATTGCTCTTACATTAATCTATTGAGAGACTAATAGTTTGGGATCAACATACTACCTCGGTGGCTCAGTTGGTAGTGATCCTACTTTCTGTGCTTGGGGGCGTGGGTTCGATTCCCATATAGGACAAACATTTGTGTGATGAACATTTGTGTTTGTTCTATGTCTGGGTGTTAATATCTATTTAAGTATGTATTTAAAATATATATGTATGTATATCAGTCTCTGGCAGCCATATTACAAGCTTTGCTTAGTTTGGGGTCAGATGACCATGTGTGCAATAATGTCCCAGATATTTATTTATTTATACCTGATACTCAAAATATAATAAAATTATACAGTTGAATTGAAATCACTCCCCATAAATACTCCAGTTCTATATATGATGATGGCAATATAATTTGGTTAAATACCGACTTACGGTGCCTGAAAATAAGAAGCCCATATAACTAAAAACATGCTACTGAAGCCTGTTTTTAAGGTCCTTATAAGTACACAGTCAGCATTGATTCGTTTCAATAAGATTTATGTGAAGCACATTCGTGTTTTGCTAGAGTAATCAATCAGGCTTTTTGTTAATCAGTCCACCGTAAAGCATTATATCCAACTCCTTGCCCCTGCTGTTTTAACGAATCACATACCAAGAACTCCACTATCCACCTCCTTGCCCCTGCTATTTTAACGAGTCACATACCAATCATTCTACTATCCACCTCCTTGCTCCTGCTGTTTTAAAGAATCACATACCAAGAACTCCACTATCCACATCCTTGCCCCTGGTATTTTAACGAGTCACATACCAATCATTCTACTATCCACCTCCTTGCTCCTGCTGTTTTAACGAATCTCATACCAAGAACTCCACTATCCACATCCTTGCCCCTGCTATTTTAACGAGTCACATACCAATCATTCTACTATCCACCTCCTTGCTCCTGCTGTTTTAAAGAATCACATACCAAGAACTCCACTATCCACATCCTTGCCCCTGGTATTTTAACGAGTCACATACCAATCATTCTACTATCCACCTCCTTGCCCCTGCTGTTTTAACGAATCACATACCAAGAACTCCACTATCCACATCCTTGCCCCTGCTATTTTAACGAGTCACATACCAATCATTCTACTATCCACCTCCTTGCTCCTGCTGTTTTAAAGAATCACATACCAAGAACTCCACTATCCACATCCTTGCCCCTGGTATTTTAACGAGTCACATACCAATCATTCTACTATCCACCTCCTTGCTCCTGCTGTTTTAACGAATCTCATACCAAGAACTCCACTATCCACATCCTTGCCCCTGCTATTTTAACGAGTCACATACCAATCATTCTACTATCCACCTCCGCCCCTGCTGTTTTAACGAATCACATACCAAGAACTCCACTATCCACATCCTTGCCCCTGCTATTTTAACGAGTCACATACCAATCATTCTACTATCCACCTCCTTGCTCCTGCTGTTTTATCGAATCACATACCAAGAACTCCACTATCCACATCCTTGCCCCTGCTATTTTAACGAGTCACATACCAATCATTCTACTATCCACCTCCTTGCTGCTGCTGTTTTAACGAGTCACATACCAAGAATTCAACTATCCACCTCCTTGCCCCTGCTGTTTTAACGAGTTACATACCAAGAATTCAACTATCCACCTCCTTGCCCCTGCTGTTTTAACGAGTCGTATACCAAGAATTCAACTATCCACCTCCTTGCCCCTGCTGTTTTAACGAGTCGTATACCAAGAATTCAACTATCCACCTCCTTGCCCCTGCTGTTTTAACGAGTCGTATACCAAGAATTCAACTATCCACCTCCTTGCCCCTGCTGTTGTAACGAGTCACATACCAAGAATTCCACTATCCACCTCCTTGCTCCTGCTGTTTTAACGAGTCACTTACCAAGAACTCAACTATCCATATCCTTGCCCCTGCTGTTTTAAATAGTCACATACCAAACATTCTACCCATCCACTTCTCTGCTCTCTGCTGTTGTAACGAGTCCCATTCCAAGAATTCCACTTTCCACCTTCTTGCTCCCTGCTGTTTTGACGAGTTACATACCAAGAATTCCATTATCCACATCCCGGATCCATCATCAAAACCTCGTCACCAAATGACCCCTTGAGTTGGAGCACCTTTGGTTTGTTTTAACAAGCCAACTACGGGTATTTTTTACTACTCTATAATAATTATTGGTATTCTTTCCAGAGGGTTTGGCCTGAACATGTGGATCCCGGAACTTCTCCTGCGCATGCAAGGCCGCGAGTGTCGCGCCGCTGCCACTCCCGAGCACGCGCAGATGTTCAACGCCACCCAGGTGGCGTGGAAGCAGCTCACCAAGCTGTATGACTCGTATGCCAAGCCAGAGCCCATTGCTGGTTTCAACGCAACCAGTGAAGAGAAGTGCAATGATAATATGGATCAAGAGGTCAGGGCCATTTTACTTTGAAACTTTTTAACCTATATAAAGTTATTTACATTTGGATTCCATACACAATCGAATATCCAGCCTATAAGATAAACTAAATTAAAATAGAAAAAAAAACAAGCTATTGGAGATACTATTGACTATGTGCAATAATATTATATGTCATTTAAAAAACTGTACTAGAATATATTTTTTTGTAAGTTAATATATTAATCTATATGAAAAAAATTACTAAACATTTGTAATGTTATTTTCTTTATTCATTCTGCTTACATATCATATTAGAACATTCACTTATTTTAAATTTTCAATAATGTTCAAATGCGCGAGCGAGATAGAGAATGTACGAAGCATAGACTCTATATATTTTTTAAAATAGTACCGGTTTCACGGAATGTACAATAAACGGGATTCGTCTCCCATAATTTCCCACTCTTAGAGGTAGAATATTTTCTTCAACCACCACTCCTAAGGTTGCCTGCAAGAGATCGCTTATAGCGATGAGGACGCCAATTATTTCACTAGTGTTTAAGTTTTTTTTTATGTTACCTACTATGTACGTATGTAACTTTTGGTGTGAACAATAAAGAGTTTTCTATTCTATTCCACTTACCAATTTAAGATACAGCCTAAAGCCATAATATGTTAGGCCCGATTAAAAAAATATAAAATAGGTTCATGAAGATATCTCGGAATATACATTTAAAAAAAAAAACTAGAATTGTGATCATCTTATTTTGAAGTCAGCTCAAACTATTATATGCCAATATGAATTATTTTTTTCCAGGTGTTCACATCTGGTCTCATAGTAGGCGCTTGTTGCGTGATCGGTAACGCTGCTTGTGCACTGCTCTGTGCCCGCGGCGGCGCACGCGGCGTACGGCGTGCAGCGTCAGCGTGCGCTGCGGCGTGCGCGCTGGCATGCGCTTGTCTCGCTGCAAGCGCTTGCGGCTGCTCCTCGTCTAACAAGATGGCCGTAGCAGCCGCTGCAGCACTGAATGCAGCTTCTCTAAACGGCAATGTACTGTTAATACGACTGTTGCTGCACGCTTTACCCCCAAAGCTGAGGTCAGTTTGAAATCTTACTAATTTCATAAACGTTAATATTTACGTTATAAACGTGGCAATAGAATAATGTGGAATCAAACTGTTCCAAATAGCCCATGACATAGATGGATTTTTTTCCGCCTAGATCTCCTGGTAAAGAAATTTAGTCGATTGTAGACTGCGGAGAATATCAATTCAGCGTCGTTTAAATGGGGACAAAAATTACCAGCAGCGAACATCATTATTAGTGTATCATTTCAGTGGCATAGGCGTTTGCTGGGGTGCGTGGTGGGGCCGCGCCGGGGGAGTAGCCTCCAACCTGGCCGTGGGAGCCCTACTCGACTTCTCGTGTCCGGCGCCGTTCATCGCCGTGGCCGCCTTATTAGCTTGTGAGTATTTTTAATTTTCTTTCGGAATCTTCGAAAACAGTTTGTTGCCTGACGGTAATAGTCATTCCTTTCTTTACATTAAGAATTTTGATGGAACACATTGATCTAAATGGGGTTTAACAATATTTCTTGGGTTTGCCAATCACGAATAAAATGCTCATTTCAATTCATTGATGATAATAATCTAGGCAAGTGTGCTCCATCATAGCCTGCTCATTATATGGACTAGGGTTTCCGGAACCGGTACTGATTTTGAGAACCGGGAATTTCGGTACTCGACGTCATGAGAACCGGAATTTCCCGGTTTTTTCGGTACTTTCGGTACTACCTTAATTTTTTAACTAATTGTGCAGTAATAAGTGAAACAAGAAGTAGTAATGAGTAAATGAACTATTTAAATAAGTTAAAGTTCATGGTTCATGGTTCATGGTTCATGGTTAAAAAGTTCATGGTTCTTGCTAGTTTGGAGTACTGTTCTTCTTTCTATCACAATAATATTCACCTACTTCTAAGAGGTTTGGTGTTCGGATGTTAATGTTGGTAGTATGGTTTATAGTGGATACGTTTAAGCAGTGTGTCTATTTCGTTGCACAGTTACGGTGCATCGCACGTTGGACGATAAAAATCAGTTACACAGCCAAACTATTATTACAATTCTATTACATTAAACAATTATTCTGAACTTTACTTCAAAGTTGTGTATATTTTTTTCAACGTGCATAACAATTCATTGCCGATATTCCTGGTGACCCGGGTATGTCCTAAAACTGCGACCGGAACCACCGGAGGATAGGCAGCAGCGTCCTAATAGTACACAGTGAACGTACTGTGATCCCCAAGCCGCCTGCCAAGCGTGGGGATTATGGCAACACCCCTCTCTATGAGGGAGGCCTTGTCCAACAGTGGACGTAAATTGGCTGATGATGTGATGTGTGTGTTGCTGGTGAGCTTCTTGTCACGTTTCTCAATGGACTCCAGAGTCCCAAGCTGCTACTTGGCTGATTAATCCCAAAGGTGCGAGCAAGAGGCACTCCATGCACTTATGAACTAGTGCTTGGTACAGAAAAAACAACTGTTTGGACGTACTGTCGCATCTTTGGAAGAATACCCAGCTTTTTGGCAGCTAATGAGCCTTATTCTCAATATAGGAGCCAAAGTTGAGGGTTGATGTCAAAGAAACGCCCAAAAGCTCAAGCCGGTTAGTTATATCTACATCCCGGAAAGTAGGAGCTAGTTGGAATAATGTGCGTGGGCCTTAGCTACATTGGTCTTGACCAGGTTGGTTGGTGTCGCCCCAATCGGAAACTGCCTTACGGGACAAGTTCATGCGTTCAACCATGGCCTCTCTTAGAGACTGAATTTGTGGTCAACCAGTTCGTGCATTGAATATGTAGCTCTGTGCTATCGACTGCATACCCAAGTACCGAGCTTGAGGAGACCCATGATTTGCAGCAGGAAAAGCGTTGTTGACAGTACTGATCCCTGTTACCAACATTAATTGCCAATCGATCGGACGAGCAGCATCAACTACCACTCGAATCTATCTATTGTTTAGGAAGTCCGATATAAAACGAACAATCTGATAGATAAACCAAATGATGAGAGCTTGCTAATAAGTTCATAATGCCAAACTGTAAAAAGTCTTGGAGATGTCGAGGGAAACGGCAAATATATAAATAATTTAATTTTATTTGAACACCGACTATTTTCCAGTATTCAAGTATTTCCTGATGATCTCACTCCAGATGTGCACTCACATCTACGCGCGTACGCTAGAAGATCGCCAGTAGACCAGTTTCAACGGAATTCGTATTACCGACTGGAAGCTAATGATTTCCTCAGTCATTTGTTTCCAGGTACACCAGAGGCCTGTTGTAGAGAGAGAACACGTTCCATAGTCTTACCGAGAATGGACATGATCGAGATTGGCCTATATTTAGCAAGGTTGGCTCAACTTTTTTGAGCTCTGGTTGCACATTTATTTATTTATCAAAATTACAACTATTATTACAGGATATGCAAGCACATATGCAAGCTTCCATTATTTTCGGCCTCACTGGTCACTAGACCAGTCCCAAGAGAGACGAAAAAGGCGTGTCAATATGTGTCAATACAGGCACACATGTCCACAAAACTATGGCTATGATTTGTTCATGTTAAGATTGCGGAGTGTTTTGCGAACCTCTATTTGGCCAATGTGAACTTCAGACATAAATGTTGTTGGAGGTATCACACTACTGGTAAGTAGACGTGAAGACTCCGCAAACTGAGAAGTAAATAAGTGCCTTCTCTTCAGCGGTGTGAACCAGTGTCCTATCAGGTTTCAGCAGTGAAGGTAGTAGACGCGGCATTAATTTTCTTCTACTGATTTTTTATTATTATCAGCAGAGTGTAGTGTAGTGTAGTTTGGTACAAAGGCAGTTTGTTTCCATATCACCTAATCTAGTTAAAGCGAGCTCTCTGTAGAAACTTTTTGCAGGACGTGCCAGCCTGGTTAAACGTTTTTTTCTTCTGACGCAAATCCTTTGCTTTGCGGTGTTGATCATCGGCCCAATCTCGGTAATATGTATCATGTGTACGTGTTTTATCATGGCTACATTGAGACCTAAACTATAAGCGGGCTTTGCTTCAGTGGTACATTGGAGAAAGAAATGTCTCTATATGCTGAAGCTAAGCATTTGTCCTATTTGTGCAGGTCGAAGTATCATCAGAAGAAAATCGCACTTACCGTCAGTGATAAGACGCAAGATCGCATCTCATTCGAATCCCCTAACTTGTATTGTCACACCAGCCAAGGTTAGGTTTGATATCGGGTAGGATGTAAACAGATACAGATTTCACCAGAATGGTCAGAATTACCAAAGTTGAAGAAACCGCCACTGAGGAGCGGGATGGATCATTTGTCATCAGAAAGCAATAATCTGCATCGTTATTTTCATCATCATCGTCTCATCAAGTGTTTGTCTGCGTAAGGGCGCAAGCTTGCATATGTACAACCTGTGCCCAAAAGAGGTTGTTATGACGACCCTGATAACTACGGGCCAATCTCAGTCACGTATAGAACGTGTTCTAAACAAACCCTTGGCGTATGTGGAAGCGTTCGCCGATTCCCTCGACATCTCAAATGCTTTCGCAGGGGTTTAGCATGATGACCTTAGTAGCAAACTCTCCTCATTTGGGTTGTCCAGCGGTTTCGTTGCGTGGATATCGGACTTCCTGAAGGATAGATTGATTCGAGTTATCATTGATGGCTTCTCGTCCAATCGATTGGCAAGTAATGCCGGTGTCGTACAAGGGCCGGTGCTATTAGCAACGCCCTACCTGCTGCACATCAAGTCAATACTGCATTCACCTTTGGGATGTGGTTCGTACAGAACCACTTTTCTATATTTCATTTCAAATTTTGAGATTCGCGCGTAATGGACATCTACTATCACGTGACCACGCATAGAGTAACATTAGTTTCCAAGTATTATGGTGATGGTAGAATGGCTACGAGCCGTGCGTTTTCGTTGTGTTGGTACTCCGACCTTCGGGAACCTTCTTATTACGTAAAATACCTACTTCGATACGCAAACGTTTTGAATTGTCGTTGAAAAAACCTTCCGAGATACCAAGTGTTGAGTCATTGATTCATTTCCTAGAAAAAGATTTAATTGCAAGCGAAATTGTTGATTCCGGCGATAAAAAATCTCAAAATGTGGGTAGTCCAAAAATTCCTCAGTCGAGTGGCAGAGGCAACTCGCCATCTGCTAAACGCCAATCTTTCCGAGCGTTGAGTGCAAATGCCTCGAATACAAATAAAAAGTCGAGTTCAAGCGAGTCTCGACCTTCATGGTCTGAGAATAAAGATGGCAAGTGCGTTTGTTGTGACGGTCAACATTCGTTGACTAGATGTAGCAAATTTATGAGTTGGTCACCGCAGGTGCGTTACGAGTTTATTAAACAGCGAGATGTATGCTTCAATTGTCTAGGCAGGTCTCACACCGTATCACAGTGTACGTCGAAGTATCTATGCCGATCGTGTTCGAAAAATCACCACAGTTCGATTTGTTTCAAAAATAAAGGCGAACTTCCGAGTACTGATAAGAATGCGTCCTTATCTTTTTCTGAGAAATGCATTGAGTTTGAGACATCACCGCCATCTAATGCAGTTACATCGAGTGCGGCGACACAAGTAGATTGCGCGTCATCAAGTACTTGTTCTGTTCCGACAGTGCTGCTTGCGACCGTACTAGTAGATGTATATGTTGGTGGTGAGAAATGCTCGACCGTTCGTGGTATGGTCGACACTGGCGCACAGATTTCTTTTCTTTCAGAAGCGTGTGCAAACAAATTGGGTCTCAAGCGTCGTTATTCGAAAACTCCCATATATGGCATAGGAGATAGCGCGCCTATTCGTTCGAAAGGAGTAGTATCATTTAACATCACCCCGAGAAATGAGTCACAGCCGTCAATACCGATTGATGCGCTGGTTCTGCCGAAACTTACGCATGCGTGCATGCCAAGTGTCAAATTACCTACTTCCGGTTGGCCACATATAAATAATTTAAAACTTGCGGATCCTTCGTATCACTTACCACAACCGATCGAGATGATGACATACTTTTGACTGGTCCAAAACTTCACCAGGATATTGTAGACATCCTTTTGAAATTTCGAATGCATAGTGTCGCGATTTTAGCTGATATTCGGCAAATGTATTTGAAAATAAAGGTTTGTGAATCAGATCGTGACCTTCAAAGGATCTTGTGGCGTACTTCGCCGAGCGAGCCTATACGCGATTATCGTTTGAGTACGGTGACATTTGGAGTTGCTTCGTCACCGTACTTGGCGCTTCGTACTATGCGGCAGTTGGCCCAAGACGAAGCAGAGTCATTCCCACGTGCGTCCAAGGTTTTATTGGACCAAATGTTTGTCGATGATGTGTGTTGTACTGTGAGTGATGAGGAAAACGCACTTTTATTGCAACAGGAGTTGATAGGTATTTGCAAATCAGCTGGTTTCGAGTTACACAAGTGGCATAGCAACTCGCCAGCATTACTTGCTGCAGTTCAGGCGCCAGTTGTTCATGGTGAGCGGCAGGATGAGGTGTCCTTCGCTTCCATGGAGAAAGACAACCAAACTAAGGTCTTAGGTCTTCAATGGAAACCTCAGAGTGACCATTTTACATTCAGTGTGCAATGTACCTCGAATGTCGCTACGAAGAGGGCCATTCTGTCGCAGATTGCGAAGATCTATGATCCGATGGGTTGGATTTCACCAGTCACAATTTTTGCAAAGCACCTGATACAGCTTTTGTGGGTCCGAGGCGTCCAGTGGGACGACCGACCTCCAATTGACATTATAAATGCGTGGACAGCTTTCGTCCAAGAGTTACCTCTTTTATCGCGAGTGTCAATACCGCGTCAGGTATTTTTTCCATCTAGCAGTGTTCAGCTCCATGGTTTCTGTGACGCTAGTGAGCGTGCCATGGCAGCGTGCGTGTACGTCCGTCTTACTGACGACGACACGAAACAGGTTCGGACGTTTCTTATTCTCGCGAAAACGCGTGTCGCCCCGATATCATCGTGCCTGTCCATACCTCGCCTCGAGCTTATGGCAGTCGTGATGTTATCTAAACTAATCGAGAAGGTGCAAAATACCTACCGCGATCGCGTCAACATTACTGAGACATACGCGTGGTCGGATTCGTCCGTAGTGCTTGCGTGGCTCCGATCACCGCCGTATGAGTGGAAAACTTTCGTTTCGAATCGCACAAGTGAGATTCTCACTAGACTACCAAAATGTCGCTTCCAGCACGTTCCGTCAGCCCAGAATCCGAGTGATGCACCTTCTAGAGGTCAATTACCTTCGACATTCTTACAAAATGATATGTGGTTTCACGGCCCGAAGTGGCTTCATGAGGAACCCGCTGCTTGGCCAAGGTCGAAGCACATCCCGAGTACGAGCGAGGAGAAACGCAACGTACCAGTTGCGGCACTACCTTCCATTCAGATTGAGGAGATTGAGATTGTAGACAAATACTCGACTTTAGGTAAATTAGTTCGAGTCACATCTTATGTGTTTCGTTTTTACAACATTTTAAAGTCGAGAGTTAAAAAGGAGAAAATTTCCCATCCAAATTTCATTACAGTCCATGAGTATAATTTTTCCCTAAATAGATTGATCTATTTAGTGCAACATCAAGTCTTCGACGAGGATTTTAAAAACATTTCAAAAGGTCAACGACCTTCGAATCAGCTGAGACGGCTTGATCCGTTCATTGATGAGTCACAGTTCTTACGTGTCGGGGGACGCTTGCACAAGTCGTTGCTTCCCTACGAATCAAAACATCAATTGATTTTGCCTAAAAAACATCGGCTTACGAGTTTGATTATTGACGATGCCCATATTTCGCATCTGCATGCGGGCACTCAAACTGTTCAATACCTACTTTTACGTAAGTATTGGATTTTATCGAGTCGAGACGCAATACGTAAACATATTTTCCTGTGTGTGCGCTGCTTTCGTGCGCGGCCGGTACCGTCGCGACCAGCTATGGCGCCACTGCCTGCCGCTCGAGTACAGCCGCAACGTATCTTTAGTCGATCTTCTGTAGATTATGCAGGCCCATTCTATGTCCGGGCTAATAAAGTGAGAAATGCAAAGGTCATTAAATCATGGATGGCAATTTTCGTAGATTTAAGTGTGAAATGTTGCCATTTTGAATTAGTGAGCGATTGTTCGACAGAGGGTTTTTTGGCAGCATTGCGGCGATTTACGTCCCGCAGAGGCATGATAACCGATCTATATTCTGATTGCGGGAGAAATTTTGTAGGGTGTGACAATTATTTAAGAGAATTGTACGAGTTTTTGAGAAACGATTCAGTTCAAGCTGTTTTGAATTCTCATACCTTGCAACAGGGAATTACCTGGCATTTCCAGCCACCGAATTCTCCTCACCTAGGAGCTTTACACGAGACGTGGGTGAAGGGAGCCAAGAGACATCTCTGTCGAGTTGTAGGTACGCGAGTACAGACCTACGATGAAATGCATACCTTATTGTGTCAAGTTGAAGCCGTGATCAACTCGCGGCCGCTTTGTGTTCTGAGTTCTGACGCAGCTGATCCGCTACCCCTTACTCCGGCCCATTTCCTCATCGGCGGCCCTCTGACGGCCCTTCCGGATGTTTCCCTGACCGAGTCAAACCCCGATCGCCTACCTAGGTGGCGTTGGGTACAACAATGTGTTCAACATTTTTGGAAGCGATGGAGCCGAGAGTACTTACATGAGATACAACAACGTAGCAAATGGTATACGGATATTGGATCCCCCATCTGTGAAGGTGACATTGTTGTTATGTGCGATGACAATTTGCCTCCACTCAAGTGGAAGTTGGCTCGTGTACATGCCCTTCATCCTGGTACTGATAATAAGATTCGAGTTGTAACTTTGCAGAGTGGCCGCAGCTTTTACAAGCGAGCAGTTGCAAAGGTTTGCAAGCTTCCTATAGAGTAATTAAACGAGGAGGGTTAGGTACCTTTCCTTCAGAAGTACCTACCACTTAGCTTAGTGATTAGAGTTAGAGTAGACTTAGTGATCATAGAATAGTTTCATATAGATGAGTATGAGTAATTACGTTGAAAGAAATTACGTTCTTTCAAGGTGAGCGGTATGGTTCGTACAGAACCACTTTTCTATATTTCATTTCAAATTTTGAGATTCGCGCGTAATGGACATCTACTATCACGTGACCACGCATAGAGTAACATTAGTTTCCAAGTATTATGGTGATGGTAGAATGGCTACGAGCCGTGCGTTTTCGTTGTGTTGGTACTCCGACCTTCGGGAACCTTCGGGACCCGACCTCGAGCAGTTGGAGATAAACCGTCGTGCGTGATATACGTCTCCACCTCACGAGTGCGCAACCTCGGACCATACGAGGTGCGCGAGCGCGTCTAACGCCACCCCATCTTCTGCATCAATTACAAAAGAAAAACTGTAAAGCGAGCGTAACCGCACACCCCGAGTGCCACCTTCGGATCCTCACAGGTCAGTGGCTTTTCTTCCTCACCAGGATGGATCAAGCAAGCTTGGGGTGTTTGGGTCTATTGAGAAACGTGCCAAGATCCACTCATCAACAACGAATCCCTAATTCAGACTTAGCTTCTTAGTCTTGAACATCGGCGCAAAGTTGCTAGTCTATTTCCCTCCTGCCCATTTTTCTATCAACCTGCCAGAGTGAGCACAAAAATCGAAACAGCTTTATGGTTAATATTCCGAATTGCTTTGATTCCACGTTTATTGTGCGAACTGCTAGTCTCTGGAATACGCTTCCTGAATACGATAGTTACATTTCAATCTGGGTGTCTTAAAATCACGAGTGAATCTGTTTCTGCTAGGCAATATTGGTTCATCGTAGACCGCATCATCGCCTAACATCAGACGAGTTGGTGATCAAATGCAAGCTGATTATAAAATTAAATGAAAATCTAGTTAAAGGTATACAGTCTAAATCGTCTTCATCTCCCATCGCAAAAACAGAAGATTTTCAGCGTTTTGCTTTCACACGCGTTTTATTTTTCTTGTAGAAAATGCCGATAATTCTAAATTACAGTGCATGTTCGATACAAAGATACAAACAGACGGTCCGACAGTACAATTTGTGCTATAAAAACGAGATTTTATGATGTCAATACCGAGTCCCGAAAGTACCGAAAAAACCGGGAATCGGTTTTGAATCCCGGTTCTTAAATTACGTTATAAAAAACCGGGAAATCCCGGTATTTTCGGTTCCGGGATTTCCCGGTTCTGAACCCTAATATGGACCAACGTTAAGCCAATACCTACTGAACTGATCTGATGGTCAGTTATGCATCAAAATTATATTATTATATACTTATTTACACATTCATTTTATCTTTTTCCAGTATCAATCGGTGCCATAATGGTAATTAAACTAGAAGAACCCAAAGACGAGACTCTACAGGAAGAAGAAATCGTAACTGAAGCAGAACAGAAGAACACAGACTTGGATAGATATATATCTACATATATGTAGCTAAAGCTCGGGCTATCCACTTGGTGTCTACTTATACATAGGTAGATAATATTGTAAAGAAAATTTGAAAATAAAATCCGGTTATAGTGACGACTTTTGGTACATCGTACTAATTAGATGGAGGTCGTTATATCAAGATTTAACTGTAGCTAGGAATAAAAATAAGGCATTAGTTGCTTTGTTGGAGTATAAATTGTACCTAAACCCACCTCAAGCATTTATTAGCTCTAACAGCTGCAATAAATTTGTAAAATGCTGATTAAAAACATATTTTTTAATTTTTTACTGAAGTATATCGGGTACCTGCTATAGTCTTACGTTCAAAAACCTAGTGATATTGATGAAAATTTGTGGTTTTCTATCAGCTTTTATTACTATGATATTGCAGCTGTCAGAACAAATCAATGCTGGGACCGAGTTTAACTACTAAATAGGAACTAAAGACTATCAAAATAGATAATTGCAAATTGATTTATTTCTAAAGAAAAACTTTGCTCTTCAAAAGATTAAGAAAATGAAGATAAATAATTTTATAATTATAGATGATTCGGCTTGCTTTTTTGGTAGGTATAATGAAATTTTGAGGAAAAAAATATTTATTATATATTTATATTTACCTGTGGCGCTTTAACTGCTAGTACAGTTTTAAAAGGTTTTATGTTTTTTTTTGGAAAATGTCATATGACAAAATAAAGTTACAAAAGGGGAAAAATACTAAAACTTTACTGTTTTTGGTAAAGTTTTCACCACTTTGCTGAGACGAGACTTAGACTTGACTGTGATTTATTTTGCTAGACTTCTTTAATCGTATAATTGGCTTGCGTTTAACTGCAACCTCGGTGTGGTCACGATGGACTACGCCTGTCGGAAGAAACCGATTCACCCCAGCAGGCCTAGCACGGGCTGTAGACAAATTGTCTTTCCGCCGTTTTTATCCCGCTAGAAAGAGAGAAACGTATCCATATTCTACCTCTGTCGCGTCTACGCGCGGATAAAAACGGTGGAAAGACAATTTTTCCACGGCCCGTGCTAGGCCTGCTGCTTGAAGACATCTCACTCTCTCTCTCTCTCTACTCATACTCACTAGGTCACTTTGGTGTGACTATGACTTGAAGTACACTTCTAAATCTTGAACTTAACGACTGCTTTTACCGGATATAATTTTTAGATGACGGTCATATTCACGGATATCATGGTACTCATTTTTATAAGCAACCTTTACATTGGGACCAACTGATATCGCAAAAAAAAAAAACAGTTGTACATTTGTACGGAATAGCGACACAACGAAGTGTATGGAACAGATGATTTTTTCATGGCAACTAAGTGATACTACCAGTAGTGCCATGGGGAACTGTTGTTCTCTTAATCACTACCTGTTGTGCTAAATATATTATCCTAATGACACAACCAAATGATGCCAGTAGTGCCAAGGGGAATTGATACTCCCTTAAGCACTACCGGTTTCCTCCCGATGACACAACTGGGAAAAACATGATAATTTTCGAGATATCATGGTACCAATTATGTGTAGTACATAATATTGTCTTTGGTTAATTAGTAATGTAAATTTTTGGTAATGTTTAGTCACTTTTCAGAAAAGAGATACAATGTTGGAGCCATAGACCAATTTTTTTTTATCCTGCTTAAGTCTATGGTTTACTTACTTAAGTATTTTGATCTCGCAAAACTTGAAAAGTATACCTTTTTTTTACTTTGTTACCTTATTATTATACTTTCAAATAAAATTTAAGGATAACTATATAGTTTTTTTTTTGCGAAATTTATTCAATTATTCTTCTCGAGTTTTGTCATATCAAAAATGCGTATGAACCTAATTATACCTAGATTTTTATAAAAACCTATATTACTGTAGCTGGCGATGTTGTTATTTCCCTTGTAAGAGCATAGAATGAGATCTCGTAAGGTTTATTTTTTTAATTATTTATGTTAGGATAACAACTCCCTACTCAAAATACGTCAAGCATTTTTCGACTCTTGAATAAAGTGGAAAAAATTGGAGATGGTGTGTTTAAAAATATCTTATTTTAAGATAAACAATTAAGTACTGTTTTACTGTATAATTACATAAAATTGGTATAAAAGTCTAAACTTATAAAATAAGCGTTACAAAAAATACTATAAGGGTTTCGTGTTTTGGCAATACAAACCAGAGTCTTTGTGTATACGTTCCCTAGGGAGTGGAAAAAAAGTCATACACAAAAAGTAAAAAAAAAAAATGTTTACTTACATCATAAGTAATTATCTTTTTACAAAAACTGGTACTTCCGTATTAACATTATTTAATCAGTACATGGTACAATAATTACAAACTTATTATTACGTTTCTACAAGGTTACACGAACGATGGTACTACGCCGAAAGGTGGTCATTACACTAATTAATTATTAAGTACTTTTACAATAGGATTACAATAATGGTTGATTGATTAAGTTTGATATTTCTTCTTTTACGATTTCAGGGTTGGTCGCATAGGTACCAACCCTGAAATCGTAAATGAAATCAGTTGTACACATTACGAATTAAATGTTATTTTCAAATACAATAGTAACAATCTTGGTGCCTTCAAAATGACGAGTGAATCGGTTTCTTATTCACGAGTGAATCGTGCTCCATCGTAGACCGCATCATCACTTAACATCGGCAGTCAAAATAAAGATTAAAAAAAAATAACTTGGAATGGTTTTTTTTTTCGTTAGTTTAGGGTTGGTACCTTTGTATAAGTTGTTTATAATTATAATTAAACCAACCTAAAAAGTCACCAATCTAATTTTTTTTTATTCCGTTTTTATGAATTTTGCTCTATATAATATGTTAGCTTTGCAACATTATTCAATACAACTAATTTACATTTCAAAACTGTACTACTTAAAATCTATGATTTTGTACATATGATAATTTGATAGAAGAAAATCTGTTATAATTAATTACCTGCTTAAACTAAAATAATGGCATGACATTTATTTTATTTTAATAGGTTAAGATTTCAATAGAATTTATCAACTAAATCATTCATCAGACACGCACGGTGCATACCTACGCAATAATCGTTCTATAACATAGAGTTCAATTCATTATCTATATAAATTTCACTGTGTGTGTGTGTGTGATGCGATTTAAACTTGCTTATAGTCTCGTTATTTGACTAACTACATATATAATATAACTATTTTAACTCAAAATAATAGACAACATCTAAAGCTTCTCACGCACATTAACAGTCATAAATCAACCGACCAATCACACCAGCCCATAGTTGTACAAACCCAAGGATCTAGTAAAAATTTACAAAAAAATCTGAGTTTACGTACCTATTTGCTTTTTAGAAAGTCAAAAAACATACCTATTTCAATCCTTTGTCATCAGAACGACGCAACGACTAATTAACTTGCAACAACTGTTGTTTAAAATAAAGATAATTTTATAGTTATTACGATTTTAGTCTACCTCCGGATCGATCATTTTCAAACAGTGACTCAAAATCCATTGTTTTATACATCTTTGCACAATCAATTTACTTTAAAAAAAACTTCGTCGCACAATCTGTTGAACTTTACACAATTTAGTGCTGGTCCACTAAATTATACTAACGAGATTCCTAATTAAATTAATTCGAATCACAAAACGTTGTATAGCAATTACTTCTAAGTACTATTAGCATTATAACCTGGTCTCGCATTGTTTGACGGCTGGCTTGTCTGGAGGCAGAAACCATGCCGCTATTACACTACCTGGAAAATAATAATCACATTTGAAGATAGGATAAAAAATAGCAACAGAATTCTGGAAAAATAACTAACAGAGTCGTGGAAATACTTAATAAATGTAGACAGGAGGCTTTGAAAATATAGAAAAAGGAGACTGGTCAAATATAGAGCATAATCATAGAGCTATATCAAAGCATAAATTAAGTAGAGATGCTGCGGAAGCCATCAAATTTTTGACGACTAACAAGATTTGAATCTACAAACGAGCAACGAAAACCGAAACTCAACCCAAATTACCCCAAACCCAAACTTAACTCAAAGTTAAGAAAGCCCAAGAAATTAGAAAAATAAAATAACAATAGTAAATTCAATTTGTGACTGTATTTAGATGTCCCAAGATAAAACTGCGCGCACTCCTCCACAGCGTCTACGCAAAAATATTATACACTAGCCGTCCGCCCCGGCTTCGCACGAGTGTAAGCTCGGCCTTCGGCTACAAAATATAATATAGCCTATGTCACCCGGGGATAGTGTAGCTTCCCAACAGTGAAAGAATTTTTCAAATCGGTTCGGTATTCATTACAAACATACAAACATACAAAAATAGGTACAAATCTTTCCTCTTTATAATATTAGTGTAGATAACCAGGCGCGCAGACGAACGGGACAGTGCTATTTAAAACTACATAGATAGTATAAGGGATGGTTCTATCCATATATAAATACTTTACAGAAAGTAAACCTAAGGTTAAGGGTGTTTGAAATATAATACTTACTCAAAACAAGCAGAGACCATAAGTAGAAGGTTATCTCACAGTGGTTGAATATGAGGTTTCCCACTAAGTTGATCCCGACGAATGCACAGCTCCTACCCACCATGATACTGAGACACGCTGCCATACCTCTGTAACCAGAATCATTTTTATTTATAATGTTGGTACCTCAATAAAAATAGGTTACTAAAATCTACATCATCGCCATCAGCCAGAAAACGTCCACTGCTGAACACAGGTCTCCCCCTTCGACCCCCACACTTAACGACAGCCTGCCATCTGCATCCACTGGATACGCTGCGTCATCCGGTTCATTGTCTCCACTCAAAAAATCTTTCTTCCCCCATCGATTATGGGTTTTCGAGCGATGTAGCCTGCCCATAGTGCCCATTGCCACTTCAACTTGCAAATTTAAATAGCTATGTCGGTGAGTCTGGCTCTACGCCGAATATCCTCGTTACGGATTCTATCGCGCAAAGAAACACCAACATAGCCCTCTCCATTACCCGTTGTGTGACTCTGAGCAAATCTAAACATATTTACTATCCAAGCTGTCTTTGGACTCTCGAGTAGGACATTCAAAAAGGCATTGGTGGAGCCAAACCAACATCAAGAAGACCTATTAAGTAAAACTATTGTGCAAGAAAAGATTTAAACTTCGAGCCATTGTGGTGAGTTTTTGGTTTTGAAACGGAATGACAAAAAAAAAACACCTACTAATTTTGTATCTTACATCAAAATATTGAAGCAGGTGATGACTTATGCTACCCATTTATTGGGATCCCATAAAGGCTGTCTTATTGACGCCAAAGAAGCAATATTGGCGTGGAGAGGTGTGTGGCACTTTCCACTAAATGCTCAAGCAAACATATGTTTTCATCCCATTTTATTTAAAAAATATATATTTAAACTTGAGCCTCTATTAGCGAACGTCATAATCTTACTATATCTATCGCTCGGACTCTTTTTTATTTGATTTCATTTCTTTGAAGATTATTTTATACATTCACTTTCTTTGTTATCAAACAGATTTTCCATTGTTAATTGCCATTAACCCTTTATTTCTAACTGGCAATAGTATGCCTCTTTAAACTAGCTATTTTTACCTCACAAACATAATTGATATTACATTTTACAAGGCGTTAAGAAACAAACTTTCTCAAATACATTGAATACATAATTAAATCATAGCCTAGTTTGCCGCACTTTTTATAAAATAAAAATATACTAAGAGATATAATTTGGGCCTTTTCAAGGCGAGAGTGAATAGGTATCTTCTAAGTCTGCGTGCTTCATCTTCGACCACATCGTCGCTTACCAACAGGCGAGTTGGTGGTCAAACGCGGACTTATTCGCGTTAAAAAAAAAAAAAAAAAAAAAAACTAACCTGTAAGAAGTTGGATAAAGATCCACAAAATACGAGGCCAATATTCCCATTCCCAGACAAGTACACGTGAATGCCATGAACATAAAGACACTGGATATCGGCTCCGGCATCAAGTTGATCCCAACTCCGGCGCACGAAGATAACGTGAGGATCGTGATGAGGACAGCCTTCTTTCTATTCGGGAGGTAGGAGATGACGAAGTTGAGGAAGGAGAATATGCACTGGGAGCCGATCAGGGTGAAGATGACGTTGTCTTCGATAGTACCGAGGCAGATGTCTGGCGTCTGGAAATAGAAATCCGCTCTAAAGAATTTGCATAGTTGGTGCCATTACAGAAATATATTTAAATTTGAGCCCACTTGATTCAGACGCTTCTATTATATGTAATTTTATAATGGAAAAGGTCCACAATAGTGTTAAACTAACACGCAGTATACCTGACTTAACACACACTGTAACACAATGACACACTGGTCTACCTAAGTAAGCACATAACAATATATAAAGAAGGTATATTTAAATTGATGTTATGGATAACAAGGCTTTTACTAGGAACTTTCTCAGATAGGTTTAATAAGTATTAAAATTTCAATGAGTTGATAGGAAATATCTCGACTTGCCGTCCTATGCAATGGTCGAAATGGTCGTAGAAAATTTAAGCACACTTACAATTTTAGTAGGAATCGTAACATTGACAGCTACGTCGTCCACTATCTTGGTGCTGATGAGGGAGCATACGCCTCCAGGGTTGGTGATGTTGCTCTCCAGGGATACTTTCACGAGGTTCATGATGTGTGGCAACCAGACTAGGTAGCTGTTATTACTAGAAATATAAGAAATTAAACAAAAATTAAATACTATTTATATCTATATGCGGTTTAGTTTATTTGCATTTTTGGAAATAAATTTAGCTATCCATACTGTTTCTCAAAAAGTTTTGTACATTTATAATTACTTCTATGTTTGTATAACGAATTCGAAATTGTCTTATTTTTTCATCACACTGATTATTGTAAATACAAAATGTGTCTCCTTTTTACACGGCTAAGCCGGTATTTATGAAATAAGGTAAGAAAGCTTACTTAACGAGCATGTACATAATAACTATCCAAAAACTGAATTAACTAAACTATTATTAATGCGGCTAGAAGCAAAAAGAATTTCGTTGAAGAGGCCTACAAAATATACAACATAAAACCTGTCTCACGTGATGTACACGACGGCCACGATGTAGTACAGCTGGAGGCTCCGGTACAGATACGGAGGCCGGAACAGCGAGGCACTTTGCTCGTACATCGCCCGGGGTAAAGACATGTCCTTCTTAGCTGACACTTCTTCTGAAGATATTGAGGACACCTGGAAAACAGGATGGAAATATAGCAGCAGAAGTTACAAAAATTATATCAGCTAATATAGTAAAAAAAAAAATTTGAGAAATATACATTGAATACAATCTGTAATCCATAAGATGCGCTTTTTAATGAGGGAGTAGCTGTTTACACCAGTTATAAAATACATACATAAAAAACGTAATATTATATGAAATAACTGGTGACTGTTATTATCAGCAATCTTTTAGAGCTACTTTTGACTTGAGAGTATTGGCTAAAGCCGTTATAATTTTACCTGATATCCAACTTTACATCCTTTATGGTTGACTGCGTAAATTGTCTTCAAGACGTTCAATGCTTCTTCTTTTCTCCCTCTAGCGTACAGGAACTTAGGAGATTCGAAGAAAAAGTTCAAGGCCAAGGCTCCGAACCCTGAAGGAAGCGCAAGGACTAACACTAGCAGCCTCCAGGGTTTGAACTCGATGCCCAGCCAGGATATCTCAGCTGAGAAGTCTAGCTTGAGAATTGGGTAGGTGATGACTGGAAAAGAAAACACGTAATAAGTTGAGAGGATTAATCTAAATGCTGGGACCCCACTCCAGTTTCAGTCAAGTCATTGCATCCATAAAATTAGGTACGTGGTTAGACAATGTAACAATTTTCCGCTAGATGAACTGCGAGAAATTGGAACATACTTTAAGACAAAGGTGCTCTAATTAGGCACATTATCATTTTCCCTCAAGTACATACCTACAATAGTGTCATTTTTTAATAATGCTGACAGGCATTTAACCGCAACTCACTTAATGTTTTGTTAAATAACACGAGAATTTGTCACTTTTGATTAAGCCGGTTATTCTACTATAGTTTCAACCGCATTTGGCGGTCTTTTTAAGGTGAATGCGCACGCGCTATTCCGTCTCACTTTGTACCGACTGTAGCTTAATCATACGTGAGTAATTTCCGTGTAATATAAACAAAATGTGAGAAAACTACACCAGATCCATACTATCAGTAAAGTGATGATTTTGTTGGTTATAAATATGGCAATTTTTTGGCCGAATTCAAAAAAGGAGGAAGGTCGATCAGTTTTGTTATTGAAATGTGTCACATGTGTCATAGGCGACAGTGATTGCTTATCATTAATCCTGTAAGCTTGTTTGCCACTTTTGTCATTAAAAAAACTTGCGTCCTAGTGATTAATGTCTGGTAAACTTAGCGCCATGTGTCACTACTAGCTACTTACTATCGTACGTCGTATCATTCTCTACTATTTAGTACAATGTATTCAATTTTATGCTCTCTATAAACTTTGTATAATCTTTCTCAAGTAAAACGACACTAACTAAGTCGGCGTGCGAGTGAGTTCACACAAGGACGATCGATATCTACCCTTGATTCACATTGGTGAGGAATTTGCTTCCACTATGAAACAGCTTCAATTGCCCGGTTCTACGAAGTCAATGATGCTGGGCACACATTGGCGCTTGCCGATAGGTTTATTGGACTTGTTTCGTTCTGTTAATACAAAACTATGAATCATTTTAATTTTATGAATAAACAAGAACCCAAAGTTGAAAAACAAACAACATTGATACCATATTTTGTATAAAAATAAAGATGAAAGGCAAACCCGCGAATGACATCTACATCTTGTCTCTTTGCCAAATGCGATCAGTGACCTAATCTAATAGTGGTTTTTACGTTACACACGTGCCAGACCAGACTACACTCTGGATACTGCTATAATAATTACTGTAGTAGAAGTGTCATTTGGCACAAATCGCGGCTATTGACGAAATTGCGCGAAATTGTTTGCGGCATTTCATCATTCCGCATTCCGCGCGCGCGTCTCGGCACGGTGGCGTGTGCGTCAACAATGAGATACATTTCTTGGCCATGGCTGAGCTAAAATGTAAATTATTAATATTAACGTAATAGTTTTTTTTAGTTCACTAATAGGCTTGTTCTACCTTCCACCATGTCATCACCTTATTGAAGACACTTTATTCACGTCTTCATCGTTCTCACAACACTAACTCAAACGGTTAATTTTATGCGTTAATAATTGTTAACTAATATCTTTTAAAATATTTCTCGTAGTTTATAAAACTAAAAAACATGCTTTAAAATTGCTAACACTGAAGATCCTGGCAAAGATAATGGAACAAACTATTTTAATTATTGCATTGCCATCGTTCCTTGATAAGTGTGCAAAGTTTCAAATCAATCCGTCGTTTTGAAATGGGTGAAAGTCACGTTCAAAGATTCCGTTACATAGATACATACCAAGCTAATTAAAGCGTGTTAAAAATCGCATCGCGCCGTTGCTGCGTAAAAGAGGAACAAAGAAAAAACTTTCGCATTAATAATATTAGCAGGAAGTATGATAAAGACTTACTTCCAGCTATAGCAGGTGACAAGATGATGAGGCAGGTCATGAGCAGCATGTACTTGCTCCGTACTCTCTGGACACACGACTCTCCCACCAGGGTGTAGGACGTTGAGTTGGCCGCGCAGGAACTGGAAGACATCATAGAGATATTGAGCTTTTTAAACATGAGTAAAAAACCGACTCAAGACTAGAACAGTGCATGAAACTTTGCACAATTACACATTGATATAGATCTTAAATTTACTCTGGTTCATGTGAAAGGGGATGCAAATATTGTTTTCGCTCCATGGGGGATCACAATAAACGAAGACATCGTATACACACTTTTTTAAATTAAATAATAGGATTGCGTTTGGCCGCTAGGTTGCTTGATGTTAAGCAATGATTCGGTCTACGATGGAGCACGCTTGTCTAGAAGAAACCGATTCACTCGTGATTTGAAGACACCCAGGTATACAAGTGATATATGTGTGTGTATATATATAAATTATACAGTCGAATAGAAAACTTCCCCCTTTTTAAGTCGGTTAAAAACCATACTAACATAAAATTTTACCTTAGTCTATTTTCATTATCGAAAGTCATGACATTTCAACACAGAAATGAAAAAAACTTCGTTGATTCAACAGCACAATGATAAATCGAATAATTACACGGTATTACTGAATATTGACACAAATGCTGTAAAGTGTACCGAACACAGAATATGCGCCTACGGTGTACCAACTTCATTGTAAAGTTGAACAAATTAATAACTAAAAATATTCAACGAGTCGCTGTCAATTTGGTATAGAAAATTCGACGGTGTCTCCCCCATTGAACTCTACAGATAAGTTGGTTGAATTCTACAATGATCATTACAACAATACAATCAATAAAAATACCTACTATTAATATATCATCAATTGTAACTAAAATACTTTTCTACCAGCCATAAGAAACATTGTGGAATGATAAAATAAAATTAATATGAATTTTATACGTCGCATTTTATACGTGGGATTTGGTAATTTGATAATAATAGGACTTTCCTAATCGGTCAGAATGGTTTCTTATATTTTTTTAGTACGCATTTGATTAGGGTTCATCATCATCATCAGTATCAGGTCAGTCCTTAACAATTTCTTAAAAAACTTATTTTTTATAGTTTTATAATAGTTATCTTCAGCTAGAAAGTGATTTAAATCAAACTTAAACTTTTATGTAATAAAAGTCACTTTTAAATGTTAAAAGTTTCTTGGACTGAAGATCTCCGCGAACGGATCACTGAGGTGAGGTTTGACAGCTCGAAGTGACTCTTTACAAAAATTATTACTTTTAGATTTGTCGTTTTTCCCATTATGCGATTAATTCGCTCCGTATAAGGACAATCTAGCAAAATGGCCGACATAGAGCATCCGAATTTTAAAATGCCTGTGCAGAACACCGCAAAGATTATTAACTAATTATACCTAAACAAAGTAAAAATTAGTTGATACGACGCGACATTAAAATAGTTCTTAGCAAAAAATACCTTTTTTGACCTAGTTTTTAATTCGATTCTTGGCAGAGTAAACCGTAATGGCGGATATGATAAGTTAGAATTACCAAGTTGGGATTACTTGGCAAGCAAAACTCTACTTAACGCCATAAACTTTAAACTTAATTTTTTATATGCGGAAACGTGTTAATAGTGCTAAGATATCCAAATTATTTGTAAATTAGTTATGTATCGCTGTACGTTTTCCGAATAAAATAAAATCAATAAATAAAATAAAATTGAGCAAAGCTGGCATGGAATAGCTAGTAAACTCATACCATGTTTCTGAAACTAAGCAAAGATCTGAAAACCTAGTAAGAACATTTATATTGGATCTAACTGCGCCCCGCGTCTTGACCCGTGTAGACATTTCCTCAGAAACTTCACATTTAATCGTAATAAAAATAATTAAGTCGTCGCATATAAAAGTAAAATCCTATAATAGTAAATATTGTATTTCAGGATAGGATTGCCGAGGAAATATAATAAAAACTCGATGTTTTTTTGCCACTACCTTTTCTCTAGACTTTAGTAGAAAGACGAGCCACTAACACTGTTTTCACAGTGAATTTACCTTGGATACATAACATACTTAACGTTTTGCTTCTACGTTTCTAAATCGTGCAGACAGGGAATGGAACAACCTACCGACTTACTTGTTGCCGGAGTGATACAATCTAGAACCTTTCAAGGTTAGAGTGAATTATGTGCATAGGTACTTCATCTTCGACCACAACGTAGCTTAGTAACAGGCGAGTTGGTTGTTATTCGCGGACTTATCTACACTAATATTATAAATAGGAAATCAAATCAAATCAAGAAAAGATTAGTATTTTTGGATGTTTGTAACGAATTAACTATAAAACTACTAGACCGATATTAAAAATTCTTTCACCATTAGAACGCTACATTATCGCTGAGTAACATAGGCTACATTTATTAAATGAATGTAAATAAAAACTCCACCCGTGCAAAGCCGGGGACGTGCGGCTAGTACATAATAAGATTATATATAGACACCGCACAACAAGATCAAGATTCAGCAACTTACAAGCAAATAGAAAGGAACTTGAAGAATCCCAGGAAGAGCCAGTGCGGCGCTAGGCTGCTGATGCAGGAGAGCGCGAATGAGACCAGCAGTGGCACCACCAGCGTGAACTTACGGCCCCGCGTGTCCGAGATGTAGCCCCACATGAAAGACGTCAGTAGGATACCTTGAACATTGATAAACGAACTTGGTGATCTTTTGGTACCTTTGGAAGATGCTGCCTTTGTAACACAGTGTTTTCACTAAAGCAAAGGTAGAACCACACATTTTTTTGGAACAGAAGTGTTTTTCAATAAAATTATGTTTATGTTTCCAAAGAACTTCTTAGACAGTTTCAAGTGGTATATCTCACCTATAAAAGGTATGGATGAAAGTATCCCTTTCTCTGATACGGAGAGCTGGAGGTCGCAGGCGGCAGTCACAACCAGGCTGAAGCCGAAAAGGTCGATGCCAATCGCCAAGAGGATGAAGGAACATGTGGCCAGAAGTAGGTAGTTGTAGGGACCGTTGCCTGAAAGAAAAAAAATGACGTTTTTAGTTTTTTTCAACAGGTTTATACGGACATGTAACATCTAAGTCTTAAGTTAATTTTACTCTTTTTTTCCCTTTTTTATGATACTGGGTGACGAGACGAGCGTGACTTGCCTGATGGCTCTTCACGCTTGCCCATAACAGCACAACGGCCACTCAGAATTTTGAACTTCATCAGTTCAAAACCCTGGATGGCAATGCACTGCGCTCGAGATATAACATGTCAAATTTCTGTGTGCCCTGTAACTTCGCTGGAAACAATGCCCTTCAATCCGGAACACAGTAGTGTTTGCACACTACTGCTTGGCGGTTGAATAACTGGCAAACTAAACAAAATACATGCTAAGTAATACTAAATACCAAATCTCTAATACATTTTCTTAGCCTACAACGCATAAAACAGTAGAGGGGTATAATCTGGGTCTTTTCGAGGCCAGAGTGAATAGGAATCTTCTAAGTCTGCGTTCTTCATCTTCAATCACATCGTCGCTTATCAACAGGTCAGGTATCGAGTTGGTGGTCAAAAGTGGACTTATTCACGATAAAAAAATGCTCAGGGTCACTACCACTTTCCAGTTACCAGGCTGAATTGCAAAGCTTATACCTACGTTGAGTAAGAACAACGCTAACGCACTTTAGTTACGCGTCACATCCATGTATGACGATTAAGAGCAAGTTGCCAAAAAAACCATAGAAAAGAATGATGTGTATTATGCAAAGTAGGTATTTTTGTCAATAAAATAAGATCTTTTCATAGAAACTAGACAAACCATTGCATTCATACATCGCTGACTGCGATTTTAATTTTTTCTCGCATGGAAAACCTTGGCTACTGTATTAATGTACGTTACAATGGGTATTATAATATATAAGGTCGGGGAAAAAGTTTCTTCGTATTTTATAAACAAATTCAAGACATATTTTTTTCAAGTTTAATTACATTTAATTATAATATATATGTACCATTTTGTTCGATAACTTGTTGCCATCTTTTAGGTAGTGACATGACCCCGTTGCTGTAGAAATTTTGGGAATTCTGATCAATAAAATGCAACAAGTAGTTTTGACAGTCCTCTCTTGATGTTAATCTAACACTACCCAAAGAATTCTGAAGAGATCGAAACAGGTGGAAATCTGAGGGTGCAAGGTCAGGGCTATGTGGTGGATGCATTAACACTTCCTAACCAAGCTCTCTAAATTTTTGCTGCGTGGCCAAAGATGTGTGCGGTCTGGCGTTATCATGATGAAAGACCACACTCTTTATGTTGATCAATTCCGGCCGTTTTTTCTCAATTTCTTGTTTGAGTCTCATCTGCTGTTGGCAGTAGAGATCCGAATCGATGGTTTTGCCCGGCGGTAAATGCTCATAATGAACGATGCCCTTCCAATCCCATCATACACACAGCATCACCTTATTACGTGTTAATCTGGGTTTCGCTACAGTCTGTGGTGCTTCACTGCCCTTTGACCATGATCGTTTGCGCACATTCTTGTCGTAGGTGATCCATTTTGCATCACCAGTGATCAATCTTTTCAAAAACGGTTCGGTTTCTTTACGTTTCAATAGAGAATCGCAAATGAGTACACGATTCATTTGGTTTCTTTCAGTGAGCTGGTGTGGCACCCAAATATCGAGTTTTTTTGTATACCCAGTTATTTTCAAATGGGTCAAAACTGTTTTGTGGTCAATCCCCAGGTCTTCAGCTACGTCGTAACTACTAATATGCCGATCTTGGTCCACTTTTTCAGAAATGGCATCGACTTTATCCGTAACAGGGCGACCAGAGCGAGCTGCATCTTTGACATCAAAATTCCTGGACTGAAAATGCTTGAACCAACATTGTGCTACTCTTGATGACACTGCATTAGGTCCATAAACGTCACAAATTTTATTCGCGGCTTGTGTCGCATTTTTTAGTTTTTTGTAATAAAATTTCACAATATATCGAATTTCTTCGTTAGATTCACTCATTTTATCGAACAAAAAAACAATTGAAAAATGGCGGGAAATTGCTTTTTACTTTTTATATTCCTTTTTTAAAATGTCATATTTTTAATGGTATCAAAACCAGCCAGATACAAACAGTACAACCGATGAGATTTTTACTACAACTTTATACATACAAAATACGAAAAGACTTTTTCCCCGACCTATTACTTCATTATTTTTGTATTATGTACTTCAAAAGTGTATCGACGTCAATAATATCCGTGTAACATCTTAGGGGTAGAGTACCTACGTATTTTATGAGATGTTTTTAGCAACATCAGTCCCAATTTAGCTCATAACTTTCAATAAATAAATATGGGTCTCGCCTCTGGCATTCGAATCGAGCGTTCAAAACAAGTGCCGCCATTGAGTCTGGTCGCTACAACCGCTGCTTGTGGGTAAACATGTGCATGGATTATTCTAGAATAATTATTCCTCACCCGACCATAATTCATAGTGGTTTAATTATTGGCGAATCTGCTGCTGTAAATTCCAGGACACATAAAACTTATTAGGTGCTCACATATTTATGAAAGCAGTAAGAAGCTTTTTAACCGACTTCCAGGTTCTCAATTCGACTGTTTTTTTATGTTTGTTAACCTAAGAACTTTCGACTGGGTGAATATATTTCGATGATTCTTTTTTTATTTGAAAGCTGTTGCTTCCTCTTTGGTCCCATTTCAGTTTGGTCCAGTTCTGACATGTAAATGAAGTCGGTTTTTTATATTGATACCTAATTATCTAGTTTACGTACTGTTGAAGAACATCTACGGGGCAATCCGGGTTGATCCCGGCCATCGGGCAACCCTATGTTCAACGGATATACGCTATTCAAGAGCAAAATGCTGGCCTATATTTGGGTCAGAAAGTTAGCCTCGCCATCCAGCGAGGCAACACGGCCAGCATTTTGAGCACTCTACCTGAAATTAATTATCATTTAGGACTACTTAATTAACTCTATTCTAATTATTATTTTATCTGAACATAACATAATTCTTAGAGGTAGCTTACGTGAGTACCTACTTAATACGCTATTCTTTAGTTTTTTATTTTCATTGTAAAATAGGCTTGCGCTTGATGTGTGATGCGGCCTTGTCTACACTAATATTATAAAGAGGAAAGATTTGTACCTATTTTTGTATGTTTGTATGTTTGTAATGAATAGGCTCCGAAACTACTGAACCGATTTGAAAAATTCTTTCACTGTTGGGAAGCTACACTATCCCCGGGTGACATAGGCTATATATACTATATTTTGTAGCGAGGCCGAAGGCCGAGCTTACACTCGTGCGAAGCCGGGGCGGACGGCTAGTCTTTTATGAAAGGAATTTGTGCTATTTTGTCAGTTTCTTCAAACTAATTAGATATGATGAGCAGCTGTGATTTACTAATATTAACTATACAATATAACTACAGCATATACAATTTTTTTATATACATAAGAGCTAATTTCCACACGGCTTTTGACCAAGCAAAACTCGAAAAGTATATTTTAATTGTATTTTGTATCTACTAAAATTTTGAATTAGAAGGGTTGTCATCTCTAAAATTTGGCAACCAGGACAAGACGCGTGAAAACTCTGGATTTTAAAGCCCAGAACGCGGACATGTCAACTTTCAACTTTCATATGTCAACTGTCACTGTTAGTTGAAAGTGATTCTCCCCAGGGCTGAAATGTATTACTTTTAACCCGCTCCTCAACTTCAGACCTACTATCCGAGTATAAGTAATGAAAAATCTTTTACAACTATTTTAATAAAATAAACCTTGAGGCAAATCACGATTTCAGGATTTTTACGTATACCTACTTATAATAAAACTGTAACACTGTACATAGAAGATATTTTTAGGGTTCCGTACTCAAAGGGTAAAACTGGACCCTATTAATATGGCTCCGCTCCCCGTCTGTGTGTCTGTCCGTCCGTCTGTCACCAGTATGTATCTCATGAACCGTGATAGTTAGACAGTTGAAATTTTCACATATGATGTATTTCTATTGCCGCTATGACAACAAATACTAAATAAAAATAACTGGCCAAGAGCGTTTCGAGACACGCATATATGTTAGCGTTCCGTAACCAAAGCCATATAATTGTAGTCGTAGTTCAGAAATTGATAGTTATAGAAAAATTCGAACGAACGAAACTGTGGACTTAGCCAAATTTCAGAGATTTACCATATACTTTTAATAGCATACACTTTTTATCATTTAAACATAGAGAAAACTGATTGATAAATATTATTTGTTAAGACCATTTTTCAAAAAGGGTAATGACCTTTGAGCTAGATCACCTTGAATTTATTACAGTTTTATCGCTGTTACTCAAAAAGTTATAATCAGATAATGTCCGAAATAATTTTGAATGAAGGTTTTTTTTATATGACCTAGTTGTATTGTAATTTACATTTAGAAATGCAGGGGGGACTAACTTTTTGCCACTTTGGCAGGCCATATTTCGCAAAGTATAGACTTTATAAAAAAAAAAAGACCTTTTCAACGATACCCCACACGAGCAGGTGGAGTGAAAAAATAAATTCATCCCCATTTCACATGTAGCAGAGCTACCCCTAAAATACAATATTATGTATTTTTACTTCGACCAAAATTTTGGTCGAAGTATTTTTATACATTTAAAATTGAGATCTATATTACAACTGTCATTATCTAAAGTTTAATGTACTTATCTTAATAATTGTAGAAGTTAGAAGGTTCTAAAAAAATCGGATAAACAGACAGGCAGACAGACAGACAGACAGAACCATTTTATAAGAGTTCCTTGTCGGGCTACGGAACCCTAAACCCTGTTTGGTCCCACTGTCACCAAGTCAGGATCTGATGATGTGATCGCAGAGAAATCAAGGGCAAACCTCAAATTTTATAGGCACTTATTAAGTTTTTTGTCCATTTGTTATAAGACTTTTCCTACAGGTACACTTTTCAACTTTCAATTGAATCTCATGCGCCGACTACATTTAGTGCACTTCATCCAAAAACAAGTTCATATTTAGAGCCAGATCAACAACACGCGTGACACACTCGTCCAGTACCCGAAAACAAAGAGGTTTCCAACTAATTTCCCACATTTTTTTTTTTCAGCCGTGGTCTTCTCTTTGTGGGGCAAAGACCTTCCTTAATTTATTTCTTCCACTCCTCTCTGTTCTGTGCTATGGTGGACCAGTCTTTTGCTTGCGAGTCAAGCCTGTCGCACCATCTTTTGCTGGGCCTTCCCAAGGGGTCGTACGGCATGCGGCAGCCATTCTGTAGTGGTTCTAGCCCACAGCTCATCCGACATTCTACTTACGTGGCCGGCCCAGTCCCACTTCAGTTAGCTTTTTAAATTTATTACAAAGAAATAATCTAAGTCTGTTGTAAGGAAAGTACGGTTGTCACTGTTGTGGTGGTTGTCGCGTTTTCGATCATGGTTGCTAATCAATTAGCAACCATGATCGATAAAAATTAAATTCTGTTAAATTACCCGTTCGATTGAGAGCTTCTTCGAAGGTGATGGAATGGTTGTCGCGATCATGGTTGTCGATGTCGCGTTTCTCGGCCATGGTTGTCGCGGTTAGAGTGCGTGTCGGTTCGCGTCCACGGAAACACTGAAGGAAAGCTCGTGTAGCAATTTCAAAGTCAGCATGGGATCTGCGCAGACGTACCAGTGCAAAACGCTGATTGATATAACTAAGCTATGCCGTTTGTTGCGAACATTTTGTAAATAATAGCACAGGTAATAGGTAGTTACCTATATCTTAGTTAGTTTATTTTGCGTGCTCATGGTTTTAAATAATGTTTAAAGTCCTATGGGTACCTACACTGAAAAATACCTAAAGAAGGTTTTAGTTTTTTTACACGCGCTCACACTTTAATAATGTATTGATTTAAGATCGATATGAATGGACGACCAATTAGCTTTGGCCGTGGTTACAAATGTACTGAAGTGGACAGAAATAGATCGATTCTCTACCGTTAATTAAACTGCTGCTGGGACAAACCCGTTAAATGTCGCGATTCTATAAATTGATTCTATAGATTCTAAATTCGATTATAAACGTATTAGGTTTTTACACGTCAATTATAAGTACTTAGGAGACATAACTTATTCCAAACTTTCTAAATCATCATCATCATCATTTCAGCCATAGGACCGCTGGACATAGGCCTCCTCCATCGATTTCCAAAAGGACCGGTTGGAAGCGGCCTGCATCCAGCGTTTTCCTGCGGTATCTTTTAGGTGGTCTGTCCATCTTGTGGGTGGACGTCCTACGCTGCGCTTACCGGTCCGCGGTCTCCACTCGAGAACTTTTCGGCCCCATAGGCCATCTGTTCTGCGTGCTATTTGCCCCGCCCACTGCCACTTCAACTTGCTAATCCGGTGGGCTATGTCGGTGACTTTAGTTCGTCTACGGATCTCCTCATTTCTGATTCGATCTCGTAGAGAAACCCCGAGCATAGCCCTCTCCATAGCTCATTGTGCAACTTTGAGCTTGTTAATGAGGCCCATAGTGAGAGACCACGTTTCAGTTCCGTATGTCATCACTGGCAACACACACTGGTTGAAGACCTTCGTCTTAAGGCACTGAGGTATTTTGGACGAGAAGACGTTGCGAAGTTTACCGAACGCTGCCCAACCAAGTTGGATTCGCCGATTGACCTCTTTCTTGGATACTTTCTAAATAACAGCTGATTAAAAAAACGCCCTGCGTGTTTTAGAGTACGTATGCGCCGATCTTTTACGTACCAAGAAAACGTTTCAGCACAACGACATAAACTGAAATAAAGATTCGCATCGAGTGTTATAAACTGTACCTCAATCATCGCTGCACCTCTCACAACATTTACAATAACATACAAAGAGAAGAAGCAATGGTTGTGTAGTGAAAGAAAACAGCTGTGATGACAGTGAATTATGGCAGAGTTCCAAATAGGAACAAAATGGTACAGAAGGCCACAGTGACGATATTGTCGTCATGTTAGATTCGATATAACGCCAAGAGAGGAACTGGCATTTTTAACTCCATAATAAAAAAAATACTCCTATTTTCAGGGACTTAGGGATTTTTGAAATAATTGCCAGACTTTGCTAATCGGTGATGATGAAAATACTTAGAAAAACACAACCGATACACAGACCTATTAAATATTAAGTGTTATTGTTATTAAATATTAATTGTTATTTAAAGGTACTCCCATACAACAAACGTGATTTTTCGCTCGATATTGATAACAGCAACAGGTAGACGCTTGATATATTCACAGAATATTTAGTTACTTATATATTATCTTTAAATATAAAAAATTAAATTAAAATTTTATTCAATTCAATATCTATTGTTATGATACAATAAGTCCTTATATATTCTATTTGATGACACATAATTACATAAAAATGTAGTAAACAAATAAATAAATGTTTAGGAGTCAAACATGAACATTAAATTAAAATACATAAAACAAATATTTAAGGGGGGCTCCCATAACTGTTTTATACAAGCTATAATAATATATAGTATATAGTAAACTATAATAATAGTATGCTTTTATGTTAATAAACAATTTTATATCATACAACAAACGTGATTTTTTTGCCCTTTTTACAGATACTTTTGACAGATAATGGTACGGAATCCTTCGTCCTTTGTTTCCTGAATGCATCGTTTCGCACACATTTTATCATAATGTGTAGGCTAAAACACCACACTCCGTTTTCTTCATCAGATTTAAACTTATTAGATGGTAGGTATATGTGTGGAGAACTAAGTCTGAGGGCTGTCACCAGAACATTACGTGATAGAAGACTAATCCACGCGGATAATCATTTGTGATCGAATATTTCGGAAAAAACACCGTTGACGATCGCTAAGTAATGGCAAATCAACAGGTTCCAATAATAATATTTACTTATGACGTAGCAATTATATAGATAACGCTTGTTTGGACAAAAGGTGGGGTCTTTAGTTATATTAGTTGGTGGGTACTGACGTCATGTAACACCTTGTACGATTTTCGATAGCTCGTTATATATATATAGCTAAATAATTTACCTGTTTTACGTAAACTTTACGTCAATACATTACAGTAATAAACGTATTTTTTCACAACAAATAAAATAATAAAACGTTAAAGGTTAAAAGGGGAGGCCTATGTTCAGCAGTGGACGTCTTCTGGTTGATGATGATGATGAATATGAAAATAATCATTAAAATAGTTTTACAATCAGCGGAGATAATCTTTACAAAGTTTGGGGACCTCTGTTCTAAAGAAACGAGCGAGACCACTTTTCTTAGACATACTTACCATATTATTGTCAATGGGAACATCTACACGTACAGTATAGCAACAGGACATGGTATCATTGATCATGACAATCATAATCAATTTAAATTAGCAAAGAAAAACAAACTGATTAACCAGCGCATATTAAAATAGTCCAGTTGCACGTGCCTCGTTTATTATCAGTTGTTAGCTATGTAAGTAATGGCAAGTAGTCGAACATCAATAAACAAACTTCTTATAGTAGCAGTGCTCCACGACTTCACTCGTGTTTTTAGGGTTCCGTAGCCCGACGAGGAACCTTTATAAATGCGTTCTGTCCGTCCGTCTGTCTGTCTGTCCGCCTGAATTTTTTAGAACCTTCTGACTTCTATAATTATTAAGATAAGTGCATGAAACTTTGCACAATTACAGTTGTACCTAATATAGATCTCAATTTTAAAAGTACCTATAAAATATTTATAATATTGCATTTTAGGTGGTGGTACATGTGAAATGGGCATGTTTTTACCCCTGTACCTCAACGTGTTGGGTATCATTGAAAAGGTCTTATAAATTAAGGTAAGGTTGGTAAGGTTTGATACATCACTTTTTTATCTTTTGCGAAATATGGCTCGCCAAAGTGGCAAAAAGTTGGTTGACCAGGGGCCTTACCCCTAGCTTCACTTTTGCGAGCCAACTTTTAGTAGGTACCTCATAGGTACCTAAAATTAACCAACTCATTTAAGCTGCATCGTTTAAAAGCGTCTAACTGAATGAACGTACTTAAATCCGTTTTACTATGCGTGTGTGCGCGAAAATAGCAAAGCTTGGCGGCTATCAAATAACTACCGCTTTTCGTAGTTGATGGTAACGTTTAGACAAATAACACCTATGCGGGTCAACTTTTCGAGCTAGGGGTAAGGCCCCTGCATTTCTAAACTATAAGATATAATATCCATTCTCACAAAAAAGTTAAATGATAATAGACAACCACAATTCCAAGTTCCAAGTTGGAAGCAAGCCTTTAAGATCCAACGCTAGCTTTTGCAACTTCGTAAACCGAAGCTCCTGTCAAACATGCAATAGTTGTACATAGATCAGTGTTTTCTTTTCATAACGCATCAGGCGCTAAATTGTAGGTCTGGGCGATTAGTTTTGAGTTTCTGATTTCTGTAGCATTATATTGCAGGCTTTAAGTAAACAAGTACCTATAAATATAAATAATTGGTCAAGAGCGTGTCGAGACACGCATATGGTAGGGATACGTAATCAAAGCCATTTATTTGTAGTCATAGTTCAGAAATAATAATTGATGCGAGGCATGTCGATTCTGCCGAGAGCTATGCTCGGAGTTTCTTTGCGCGATAAAATCCGAAACATAGATATTCGCCAAAGAACCAGAGTCACCGACATAGCTATTAAAATCTGCAAGTTGAAGTGGCAATGGGCAGGCCACACCGCTCGAAGAACTGTTAACCGATGGGGAAGAAAGGTTCTTGAGTGGAGAACGCGAACCGGAAGACGCAGCGTAGGTAGGCCTCCCACTAGATGGACCGACGACATTGTGAGAGTCGCGGGCATCCAGTGGATGCAGATGGCTGGATGTCGTTCAGTGTGGAGGTTAAAGGGGGAGGCCTATGTTCAACAGTGGACGTCTTCTAGCTGATGATGATGATGTCGATTCTTCCTGAAAACAATCGATTTTCGAATCGATTCGAATCGAAGTCCATTGAATCGATTCTCGATTAAATCGGCCTCTGGAAGATCGACCTTCGATTAATGGATTCGATTTTCCAAAAAAAAAAAAAAAAAAACCGATTCGATCTTCTATTTGGTTAGTTTCTCGAGGACAAATTTATGCCTACTATTCAATTTAAAAATATTTTTATTTTTATTTGCAGCAGAATAGATCGAATCGATATGGAAAACGATTTTTAAATTGAATAAGTATTAATTGCAAGAACAATTACTAGTTTTAGGTGAAAAAAAATATCGATCAAGATATAAAATATATATAAATATACATAATGCATACCTCCTCCTTGTTGGAAGTCGGTTAATAATTAAATTACGATTTAATGATAAAGAAGTTAATAATTAAATGGTCACCTGCTGGAAACATGCTTTAGCTCACTTTTTTACTTATAAATACAGAGCAAATAGATCACAAAACAAATGTAATGTACACTGTTTATAGAACACCATAAAGTATAATAAAATTATTATACATTCCGGATACGTTTTTTTTTTGGGCTTATAACTTGGTATGCTAAAGCCATTGAGGCCATACTGCCTCGTCTTACGTAGTTTAGCACAAAAGTGGGATTTTTTAGGTTAGATTCCCTTCTGTTTTTTGTGTATTTTAGTCATTCTGCCTCAATAAAGTGGTGGAAACTTTACTAGGGTCATCTATGGAGTTTTGAAAACAACATGTAAATACGTTCACAAATACTTCGAATAAAATCCACCATTATTATTTCACATTAACAGTCAAAATACAAAAATGAAAATAATACCATGAGGCAACATGTTTTCTTCGCGTTGGTGCCAAAACTCTCATTACAACAAATATATATATTCATTATATAATAGAATATTCTAGGTTATTAAGGATTTTTATTCGCGATTCTGATGGTGACAGTGGTCAACCTGTTCGCGCGCTTAGCGATGATAATGCCGTTACTTCTAACATAACTACCGTAATAAGCCGCGCAATTTGCGCATACTATAGTTCGCACAGACTGCTAGACTATTATTCGATAATTAAACTTTTACAGCATATAGATACTTTAACGATCTAGAAAACCGATTCCATAGATAATCCCGTGATATATTATCGATTCTATGTGGAATGCACTGCATTTCTACGATCTGTATTAGCACCTCAAAATCAACATCGTGAATCGGTCCGATTCTCAGGGTTCGAGAATCGATCTGGTGAATCGATCCACTCTGTCAGATGGATCTAAAAAATCGATTTTCTGACCTCAAAAAATCGATTTTCCGATTAATCGATTAAAGATCGACATGCCTAATTGATGGTTATAGAAAAATACGAACGAACGAAGCTCTGTGGATTTAGTCAAATTTCAGAGATGTATCATGTATCATTATGATTTATCGTCATCATGTATTATGTATCACACAGACCTACTATATCTGTGATGTATCATCATATACTTTTGATGGTTTAACCATAGAGAAATCTGATTGAGAAACATTCTTTTTTAAGATCATTTTACAAAAAGGTTAATGACCTTTAAACTAGAACGCCTTGAATTTATTCAAAGACGTAGTAGCTATACCTACCTAGTCTGGGAATTTATTATTTAATACAAATTTTATCGCAGTTACTTAAAAAGTCATTATCAGACAATGTTCGAAACAATTTTGAATGAAGGTTTTAAATATGACCTATCTTTATTGTAAGTTACGAGTTTCTATGTCTAATAGTTTATGCAGGGGGGGGGGGGGGACCAACTTTTTGCTACTTTAGCGGGCCATATTTCGCAAAGGATAGACTTTATAAACAAGTGATTTATCAAACCTTACCTTCATTTTAAAATACCTTTTCAACAATACCCCACAGGAGGAGGTGCAGTAAAAATAAAATTTTATCCCCATTTCACATGTACCAGAGCCACAGAGTTTTTATTCTTTTTGGTACTGTAGCAGTGTTACTTGGAACAAGAAAACAACTCAATTATAATTGTGATGCGATTATGTTTATCGACAAAAACCCGGAGGACCATTTTTGGACAATCGATAAAAAAGTTGGTACGTTTCACAACACTAATTTACTCACGCATGCGCAAATGTTTTTTTGTTACGTTATCAAATTGTCGTAGGCTATCTTTGACATCCTAAATCTATGACAAAAACAGTAAGACTGCCCATAGACTGTTGAAGGTCTCAAGAAAATCCAAATGCTCAAGCCCACTATCAGGTGGCATTACTACGCTGAATGGCAATGCGTATGCATTGAGCCATACCTATACACGTCAGCATTTGCACTTGCCCAATAAAAAAAAAATCACATATAGGTAGGTGAATTAAAACAACTGATAATTCATATAGATGCGCTAGCTGCGCCGCGCAGTTTCACTCGCGTGGTGATGAAAAACAGTGATGATGAATTTGAAAAGTAGAGCTATTTATATTCTAAATTTCATCCAAATCCGTTGTGCCGTTTCTGCGTGAAGGAGGAACAAACATACACCCTCACACACAAACTGTCGCATTTATAATTTACTAGCGACCCGCCCCGGCTTCGCACGGGTATATATGTTTTATTAAGTATATATAATATATAAACCTTCCGTGAAAAATTATCTAACTGATAGTGAAAACCGCATCAAAATCCGTTGCGTAGTTTTAAAGATCTAAGCATTTATAGCGACGGACAGCCAGATGATAGCGACTGTTTTATACTATGTAGTGATAGTTAGTGATGATGGCGACCCACCCCGACTCCGCACGGGTTGCACTATGACCCACTCCAGGAACACAAAATTTCATCCAAATCGGTCCAGCCGTTTTTAATGTAGCCTATGTGCTATTCCAGACTATAATCTATCTCTGTGCCAAATTTAATCCAGATCCATTCAGCCGTTCTGGCGTGATTGAGTAACAATCCATCCAATCTTTCACATAATATATAATACTAGCCGTCCGCCCCGGCTTCGCACGAGTGTAAGCTCGGCCTTCGGCCTCGCTACAAAATATAATATAGCCTATGTCATCCGGGGATAGTGTAGCTTCCCAACAGTGAAAGAATTTTTCAAATCGGTTCAGTAGTTTCGGAGCCTATTCATTACAAACATACAAAAATAGGTACAAATCTTTCCTCTTTATAATATTAGTGTAGATGTAGATTAATGGGATTCACTGAGGCAACAACCTCAGATAGTTCACCTAGAGTGCATTACCATGCTAAGTTTGTTACACCCAAGTAGCATTTCAAAGTGAAACATGAACAGTAAAGAAACCCATTTCATGAATACCTAATCATTTCCGCTTTCGTTCCTAATCTTTTAAGTACATCTTCCTAATTCGGCATCTTCTGATTAATTGAGCATAATATTTTCGTTTCCGTCAGTTCAGTGACCACCCGTGTAGTAGGTACCTATTTAATTTGACCCAGATAGGTAATTATGTTTCCTCTACGAACTTATGGTACCATGCAGTAGATTAAAATTATGTTTGAAGCTTTTTCTAGCCAAATAAATAATAATAATAAAAAAAACTGGGACATTATTGCACACATGGTCATCTGACCCCAAACTAAGCAAAGCTTGTAATATGGCTGCCAGAGACATGTTTTTAAATACATACTTAAATAGATATTAACACCCAGACATAGAACAAACACTAATGTTCATCACACAAATGTTTGTCCTAGGTGGAAATCGAACCCATGCCCCCAAGCGCAGTAAAGGTCCGCTACCAACTGAGCTAACGGGGCTGTCAAAAAAAAATAGCCTTTAAAGAAATATCTGGAATAATCCTAATAAATAAATACCTGGGACATTTTTGCACACACAGTCATCTGACCCCAAACTAAGCAAAGCTTGTAATATGGCTGCCAGAGACTAATATACGTATTTTTTTTAAATACATACTTAAATAGATATTAACACCCAGACAGCACAAACACAAATGTTCATCACATGAATGTTTGCCCTAGGTGGGAATCGAACCCACGCCCTCAAGCGCAGAACGTAGGTTCACTGCCAACTGAGCCATCGGGACAGTCGATGATTCAGGGGACAAATCTCAGATCAGACAATCAAGGGAGATTCAGTATCTACAATTATTGTTGTATTGTTCAGAGTAACTGAACCACTTAACGCAAAAACTGTAAGTTCTTACGGCTCACTTTCTTATGTTTCATGCATACACAATCTATACCTCTTGACTCCCTATAGAGGCAAGCCACTAGAATTGTTGACGATCCCAAGCTCACTAACAAGCTGGATCTACTAAGCCTCCGAAGAGACGTGGGTTCCCTCTGCATTTTTTATCGCTTGATTTTCGGGGAATCCTCTGAATAGCTTTTTTACCTTATTCCTGCGTCAGACTTCCACTACCGCACATCCCAACACCGTCAAAAACCTCACCTCCACATCTTGCAAAGCTGGAAATCCCACACCGTTCGATTTTCTGCTCCTTTATTCAGCGGACCTGCAAGGTGTGGAATATCCTTCCCCCTAAGGTCTTCCCGCCGAGCTTCAACATGAAGCGTTTCAAAAAATGTGTCTTTAACTACGAGTACCTCTCCGGGCTGGTGAAGCACCGTCAACACCGCTAGTGTTGCAGGTGTCCATAGGCGGCGGTTTCTCCTTACTATCAGGTGGACCGCATGATTGTTTTCCAAAAAATTTTTTTTAAAGAAGATAAAATAACAGACAGAGGGTACTACTATTTTATTGTGTTGGTCGGCATTGATGGGCCAACCTATTGTAACGCTCCTAGTTGTCCTACCTATCCAGGCGTAGTAGGTAGTCAAGAAAACAACAAGAAGGTTAACAAAGATAACTATAATTTAATAAAAGAAAAAGAGGGTAGCTATAATACAGTTATTAATAAATTAATACACGCCGAGCACTAGATGGTCGCTGATTGGCTTAGACGCGCGACTGGGTGCGTTTACGCAAAAGGTGCTTGTAGTATGTAGCATGAATTCTTTGTTATTTAATTAGATAAGTAACGAACCGTTACACTATTAAAAACTTTATCAGGAAGGAATAGGTGAGCGTTGCCCGCATTATGAGACTTTTATTGCGTTTTTTTTATCACTTGGAAAGGTCAAATTGCAATCAATAAAATAACTTACTGATCTATCAAAGTTTTTATTCGTTACGTAAGTATTTATTTCATTAATTATTATATATAGTGGTTTACCTAATTACGGGATTTTATCTACGGGTTTAGATGTGCGTGGACAAATAAACAAACGAACAGACAAAAATTCTAAAAACTGTCTTAACATATTCAGTCAGCTGTTTATTTTAAGACACCCTGTGTGTTTTTTTATATCGCAATTACAGATTTTTTATCTCCACGTTTATATTATATGTATAGATATATATAGATGTATAGATAGATAACTTCTTAGTGAGTCTGATAAAGCAAAAAGGTGGTCCTGTTCAACAAACATTTTTAAACACTGCACCAAAAGGTACAAAATCAAAAATATAATGGTTATTAGTTATGACAACGTTCCACTAAAACGTTTCAATAAAATTTACTCTACCCTGGTCTAGGACAGTATTGATAGAAGTATAAAAGTAAAAACACCGTCAACAGTTTTCAAATCAATAAGAAAATGTGACTACAGTGCAAAACATTTTTTGAAGTTTTCTCGATTGTTTAAACCATAAAAAATATGTCATGTCATGTCGGGATGATACATCTCAGAAAATTGGCTGTCCAGCTTAGCTCGTTCGATTTTTTCTATAACCGTGCAATTTCTGAACTATGAATACGACCACAAGTATATGGCTTTGGCCACGGAACCCTGACATATGCTTGTCTCAACACGCTCTTGGCTAGTTATTTCTTATTTCGCGTGCATTTGTATGTATACCTTTATTAAAAAAAGAACATGAAATGGAACTACTCTATTTATCTATTAAGGGGCCTGTTCCCATCTGCAGTTCTCTCGCTCGTACATTTTCACATCATTGAAAATATAAAACCAGTGAGTGTGAATTTCCAAAAACTGGAAAAAACATGTTTTCGTGTCTATCATAACATTAAAAACAAAGAAACTGTCACTTTGATATCGAACCGGAACATTTGACGGAGTAATATGGTAATAAGAAAAAAAAAAACACTTGTTACCATATTACCTACTCCGTCAAATTTCAATATATCAAATTATTAATATTTTTGTTTTTAATGTCACGATAAAAACCAAAATATGTTTTTTTCCAGTTTTTGGAAATTCACACTCACTGATTTTATATTTTCAATAATGTAGTACGAGATCCGGCTGCATAATTAGTGCGGTCATCGAGATTTTATTTAAAACCAAATTTTTACGCATATTTATGATTAGGAGAATATATTTCAACCAGAGTGCCAAAATGTGGCCCCTAGTATTTTTAATTAAATTATCGGTAAATAAATTTATGGGAAAAAAAATCATTCCTTGGTTTTTAAATAAAATATCGTCCACTTCAAGTTCGATGACAATACAATGTGTTCGGTTTGCATTTTCTTAGCTAAAGCTAAAAGCTGGTTTAAAAAAAAGTTTTTTCATCATCATGATCATCATCATAATCAGCCCATACTAGTCCACCGCTGAACATAGACCTGTCCAAAGGCACGCCACTCAGCCCGATCCACGGCTTTTCTCTTCCAGTCACTGCCAGCTGTCTTACGTATATCGTCACTCCACGCTACGCTACGTTTGCCGATTCGTGGTCTCCACTCTATAACACGTCTACTCCAACGGTTATCGGTTCTGCGACAGATATGATCACCCAGACCCACTGCCAGCACCAGATATCAGCTTGCTAATACGCTGAGCTATGTCAGAGACTGGTTCTCACCGAATTACTTCGTTCCGGATACGATCCCTCAGAGAAACCCCAAGCATAGCTCTCTCCATATCTCGCTGAGCGACCTCGAACATTTATTTATTTATTTAATTATAACGGTTAGACCAATTACATCAATTAAATCATGAGAATTACATTACATTACAACACGTGGACCGCTCCAAATGTAAGTATCCACGTTTCAGCACCGTAAGTCATGACACCAGGCAATGGAGAGAGCTATGCTCGTAGTTTCTTTGCGCGATAGAATCCGGAACGTGGATATTCGCCAAAGAACCAGATTCACCAACATAGTTATTAAAATTTGCAAGTTGAAGTGGCAGTCGGCAGGCCACATCGCTCGAAGAATCAATAACCGATGTGGAAGAGAGGTGGAGTGAAGAAGAGTGGAGACCCACAGAGACAACACAGACAGAAGATGCAGCATAGGTAGGCTTCCCACTAGATGGACCGACGACATTGTGAGAGACGCGGGCATCCAGTGGATGTCGTTCAGTAGACGTCTTCTGGCTGATGATGATAATGAAGTCATGACAGGTAGAACGCACTGGTTATAGACTTTCGTTTCAAGATTTTGCGGAATGTTTTTTAAATATTAACTTACTTATTTGTTGCGTGATCGATGGTGACGCCGTTTATCAAGTATAGTCTTATCAGCATTACGTAAGCATAATATCTACTATTATTCATGCTGAACAGTATCACTGATAACCTTTTAGAAGAGTCATCAATCACTCATGTGAAGTAGTAGTACCTACTATACAAACAATTTATGTTTTACACTTTTTTAAACTATCGCGTTTGTTTACTACGGTGCATGTAACTGGTTCATTCCAAACTCCCCTTCCCAATCCCCTGCGAGGGCAATTTAAGGATTTTTTTGCTTAAATAAATCCCCTTTGCATCCCATTTGAATGCCGGAAGGGGATTTATGGATCTCACAACCTTATCAAGAAAATATCTGGTTAATTAATCATATAAGTAACTGAGGAAGAACTTTTGATGACAATTTCCACTGGTAGCGGTTTAATAGATTAGTTTAGGAATTAATTTTTCGTTATAAGTATTATTGTTTTAAAAAAAAAATACGAAAATGGAATGTCATTTTAGTTACTGAAATAAATACTTTAAGAAGTAACTGTAACTTAGGTATGATTTGTTAACATAATTACGAACTAAATAAAAAAAATCTTGGTAGTTAATTAATCCCACTAATATTATATAAGTATGTGAAAGTTTGGATGGATGGATGGATGTTTGTTACTCAATCATGCAAAAACGGCTGAACGGATCTGGATGAAATTTTGTGCTCCTGGAGCGGGTCATAGCGGGGTTGTTAGCGAGGTACAAGACCTCGAACCAGAACCTGCGAAGCTGCTTCCGTGCGAAGCCGGGGCGGGTCGCTAGTAAATAAATAAAATGCGTGTGATGCGTGCTGGCCACAAAGCCGAGACTGCGTTTCCCGCGTATAGAATTTTAAATTTAGAATTCGTAAATTTAGTTCAACACGCGAGCGCGCACAGCGCGGTCTGGCGCACGCGTACTTACAAATACAATTATTACCACACGCGTTTTGGCTTGTGTTACATCGATAAGAAACCCTCAAATGTGTTATATTAATGATTAAATGCGTAAAAGACAGTTTTTACCGATATGGTAAATATATTAAGTAAATAATAAGTGAAATAGCAGTGTATGAGTTAGTTTTAGGTGAGGCATTTATGTACCATAAGTACGCCAATACGTGCTAGAAATTTGAAACAAGGTACACAAGAGAAAGCAATATTTAAGTGGTAGGTCAAAAGAAATTAAAAGTACATTCTTAAAATATTACAAAAATGAAAACTGGAGAGAATGATAAGTTTCTACCTGATGTTGAAAAGAATCAAACAATGGACAATGAACGGTGTTTTGAAGAAGCTTTTGAACTAACGGGTGAGATAAAATGTTTGATTAATTTGGAGACCTTCAGATTTTGTGATAACGACGTTTTATTATCAAATGTTGATCCCTTTCCTGTACTAAAGTTGTGAAAATATTAGGGTTGTACCCAACTGTAGATACCTATACTTTATAATCCATGATAGATTATAAAGTAAGTACCTATATTATACCTATATATATATTAATTTTTTTTGTAAACTATAAATAATATCTACTTAATTATTAATAATTTTATGTTTTTTGGAATGATTTACTATTGACTGTATGTGCTAACAAGGATGATTCTAGATCGTTCTTGGTGCTAATTATTATTTTTGTATAATTGTTATTGCAATTAGCTAGTTTAGCTTGTGTTACGAATAAAGAGTATACAAAGGTACCTAGGTATTTAATGACTGAGCTCGTTAAACTTTTCGATAGCAATAATGGGTAGGTACTTTAATTTCTGTGCTCATTTTCTTCGACTTTTCTTTTCGGACTTCGTATCCATGGTCATGAAAAAATTTACATCAACAACATCTATGTATAACCCAGTTATAACCACGAATAACTATAGACAAATATAGTATAACCAAACCAAGCAAATTTTTATGGATATTTTATAATTTTGTTTGGAATAGAGACCTTTTTAGGGTTTCGTACCCAAAGGATAAAACGGGACCCTATTACTAAGGCTCCGCTGTCCGTCCGTCCGTCCGTCCGTCACCAGGCTGTATCTCATGAACCGTGACAGTTAGACAGTTGAAATTTTCACAGATGATGTATTTCCGTTGCCGCTATAACAACAAATACTAAAAAATATAATAAAATAAATATTTAAGGGGCTCCCATACAACAAACGTGATTTTTTTGCTCGTTTTCGCTCGATATTGATAACGGCAAGAGGTAGACGCTTGAAATATTCACAGAATATTAAGTTATATATTCACTTAAAATATTAAATTAAAATAAAATTAATATTAAAGGGGATCCCATACAAAAAACGTAATTTTTTGCCGTTTTTATAGATAATGGTACGGAACCCTTCGTGCGCGAGTCCGACTCGCACTTGGCCGCTTATTTCTATGTCGTGAAGAAAAGGTATCCTTCTTCATATGGCACTAATATAATATTATGATAATGGGTAATGGCCAGCATTTTGGGGACAATTCCCACTGGTAGCGGTTTAATAGATTAGTTTAGTAGTTAGGTAATAACATATCGTTTTTTTATATATTTTTACTATTGGAATGTTGTTTAAGTTATTGTAATAAATTATAGATTGAACATTATTCAAATTCAAATTTATTTTGACTTTTTGTGAACAAAATTGCATATGACTGAATTGTAAGAATAGTATTTTAAATTTATTGTAATATTTATACCTAATTGACATCTAATATTATGATAATTTATGTTCATATTCAATAAGATAATTGTTAATACCTACCTAGTTAATCATTTACAATGGTAAATTTTAAACACATTTTAAAATACATAAGTTTTCAAAAATCTACTTATAAAAGACGATGTGTGTATGTCTGTACTTATATATGTTACCTGTGGAATCAGAAACGGCTGAACCGATTTTGATGAAACTTTCAGGCAATCTTTAGATTAGCCCAGTGAGTGATTTTATGAAGTTTGGTAGCAATTGGATCGAATTTTTTCGAGTTCTATTATTTTCCCTTCGAGCCGGACTGTCGGTAGGTAATTCATAATATAAATAGGTGAGGTAACAAAATGATGGTTTAGCATAAATTATTCCACCATTGTACACAATTTTATGCAATATATTTTTAATTGACTTCATGACATTGATGCCCCTAAAGATACCTGTAATAATATAATGGTAAATTTTGCTTTACGCTATATACCATAAGGTTCATATTCCCTATATCAGTTTGGATTTCACAACGCCCGACGGTCAAACAAATACGTTGATAAACTTAAGATTACTTTAGTAGGTATACCCAAAGATTTCTCGGAAAATATATAAGTATAAATATTCGGGACATTTTTGCACACACGGTCATCTGACCCCAAACTAATCTTGGCGGTCGTCAAATTTTTGAATCTTAAACAGGTGATGTGTGTATGTTCCTTATAGACTTCAAAATGGCTGACTGATTTTGATGGTACTTTCACTGGCAGATAGCTGATGATATACGAAGTAATCCTAACTGGTGAAACCGTGGGGCGTAGCTAGTTGTCTGTAACTTTCAAGTGTGGAACAACACTTCAAATATAAATACTTTTGAGTTAATTAGTTTAAGATTTTAAACACATTATAATTTATTTATTGAGGAGATCCGTAGACGAACGAAAGTTACCGACATAGCCTATCGGATTAGCAATTTGAAGTGGCAGTGGGCAGGCCACATAGCACGCTGAACACATGTCCGATGGGGCCGAAAGGTTCTCGAGTGGAGACCACGGACCGGTAAGCGCAGCGTGGGACGTCCATCCACAAGATGGACAGACGACCTAAAAGAGACCGCAGGAAAACGCTGGATGCAGGCCGCTTCCAACCGATCCTTTTGGAAATTGATAGGGGAAGCCTATGTCCAGCAGTGGACGTCCAATGGGTAAAATGATGATGATAATGATGATTTATTTGTGTTCTGGAAACCCTGACTCTCCAGTTATATACCAGCCAGACAGCCAATTCTGGCGCATACGATATTTTTAAATCCTCTATCATAGTTTCATCTTAATGATTAATGAAAGCGACTGTTTTTGCCAACAGAATGTAATAGCCCCAGAATAGCCCAGCAGCTGTTAAAAAAACACATTAATTTTCAGGACATGGAAGGTTCAACCACTTGGTGCTGTTCACCAGCGGGCTGATCATGCTAAACGTCTCAATGGAGTCCGTTGGAATGAGCTACGTCATCACCTCGGCGGAATGCGAGCTACGACTCACCAGCACGCATAAGGGGCTGGTCAATGCTGCGGCGTTTATAGGTAACATAATTTTAGTCGATGCAAGCTGTTTATCAGTCCAAGCATTTATCTTTTCTGACAATTGCTATAACATTATAAAATAATTATCAATATAAAAAACTGACTTCATAAAAATGTCAGAACTGGACCAAATTGAAATGGGACCACACGGGAAGCACCAGCTTTCAAATAAAAAAAGAATCATCAAAATCTTACCCAGTCGAAAGTTCTAACTGTTCTAAGTATAATAAAACCAGTATATTTCAGAAGCAGAACTCTTTATTTAACAATATATATATTCTACTGTACTCACATTACAACCGCTGATTGCTAAAACCCCAATTACACAACTCAATTCTTGCGAACAGCTTCGATGCCAGCTTAAAGATACGACCGTTCGCCACCGCTGCCTCGAACCCAGTGCCATCCTTTATTTTTCCGTAATTAAAAAAAACGGCGGTTGACGTTTTAAGAAACGTCAACCGTTCCATAGATAATATTTTGTTCAAAAACTCGATAAATCGATTCAACTCGATTCGAAACCTAACATAAGGTAACAAACATTTTTAAAAAACAGTCGAATTGAGTTATCCTCCTTTTTGGAAGTCGGTCAAAATTGAATGAAAACATTGAATTCTGATAATTTTCGCTAGATTTTTGAACATAAGACTAGCACCTAATATATTTCAGTGAAATATTTAAAAAAAATGTTTTTATTACGCTTATTTTAGAATGCAATTGTCAGAGAAAATAAATCTTTGAACTAAGAATAGTGGCTTGATCCTGCTGAATGCCTCAATGGCGTCTCTTGCTAAATAGTGTTCCGTGCTCTTGCCATGAGCTAAAGAACTTATCATACTCTGAAAGCGCTGAAGGTAGAAGAAGTTGTGGTTGTGAAACATTCCATCATTACTGAACTTACTTGAAAGGTACTAGACTAGGCGGGAAAAAACAATGTTTTTTTTACAAATTGACAGTGCTTCTGGCCTTTTTAACCGACTTCCAAAAAGGAGGAGGTTCTCAATTTGACTGTTTTTTTTTAATGTTTGTTATCTCAGAACTTTCGACTGGTTGAACCGATTTTGATGATTCTTTTTTGTATTTGAAAGATCGTGCTTCCCGCGTGATTCCTTTTCATTTCATTTTCATTTCATTTGGTCCAGTTCTGACATTTTTATGAAGTCGGTTTTTTATATTGATAATTATATGTGCATATTATAACCTTATAGACATGGATGACATACGAGTACCTATCAGTATTTGATGACTGATTTGTTTTCTACACTAATATTATAAAGAGGAAAGATTTGTACCTATTTTTGTATGTTTGTATGTTTGTAATGAATAGGCTCCGAAACTACTGAACCGATTTGAAAAATTCTTTCACTGTTGGGAAGCTACACTATCCCCGGGTGACATAGGCTATATTATATTTTGTAGCGAGGCCGAAGGCCGAGCTTACACTCGTGCGAAGCCGGGGCGGACGGCTAGTATTATATAAACTGAAGAAGTTTTTACTTATTTTGTTTATATTCAATAAGAATCACTCACGTAAGATTAGGCCGATTATACAGGGTTACGCATATAGACTGTACTAAGGCAAAAGGAGGTCATTGTACTCATAATTATGAACAACTTTTACTATGGGAAGTACCCTGAAATAACGAAAAAATGTTTGCTGTTCCATAGAAAAAAGTCATTGACATTCAACAAAATGTATGGAACAGCTGATATTTTTCCGTGATTTCACCGCTGGCTCCATAATAAAAGTTATCTGTAATGATAAGTATAACATACCCTTATCGGCTCAGTATAGTCTATATGCGTAACCCTGTATAACCAGCCCTGACCGCGTCTTTTATAAAGGAACTTCATCTCTATTTCCAGGCATCATAAGCACATCATTCCTCTGGGGATACCTGGGAGACAGGCTAGGACGGAGGGCGGTGATGCTGCCTGCCCTGGCAGCGTCAGCAGTATTCTCAATAGCTTCATCCTTCTCGGCAAGTGTCTGGACCCTGCTCGCACTTAGGTTTCTGACTGGCTGTCTGTGAGTATTGGATTTACCTGCAACATGTTATGTAGCAGCGCAAGGAATTATCCATAATTTTGTTGCCAGCCATGTACCCAAATTATATCAATCAGAAGATGAATATAACCATATCCATTGATGTAATATATAAATGCCCATTATCAGTCGTTAAACAGGTAGCTAATTTTATAACCTTATGAAAATTTGGATTTATTTTTTTAGCTGAACATAAACATTGTAGAGGTAGGACTCTTTTGCAGGGGTCCGCCTGGGGAAGTACCACACCTTTGCTAGTTATTCAACCGCCAAGCTGTTGTGTGCAAACACTACTGTGCTCCAGATTGAAGGGGAATGTTTCCAGCGAAATTACAGGGCACACAGATATTTGACATCTTATATCTCGGGGTGACGAGCGCAGTGCATTGCCATCCAGGGTTTTGAATTGTTGAAGTTCAAAATTCTGAGTGACGTTGAGCTGTTATGGGCAAGCGTGAAGATTCATCAGGCGAGCGACTTCGCTCGTCAAGTCACTCAGTATCAATAAAATAAAATAAACTCATTATGATGTTGTCAGTTTTGCGCCAGATTATGACCGGCTCACTGCCATCAGTTTGTTAATATGCTGAGCTACTAAGCTGACAAAGTTGACACTTCATCTAAAACCGTTCAAAACCGTGAATGGATCCGAAACGTTCTAGTAGAAGCTGGATATGGATAATCGATTTGTCGCAAACAATTTCGTTCCGGATACGACCCCATAGGAAAACTCCGAGCATAGCCGTTTCTAGCTCGCTTGAGTGATGAATTTAATCTTGTGGACCGTTCCAACTAGTGTCAACGTTTCGCCACGGTAAATCATGACAAGTAGAACCTGTGGGTAGAATGCATTGGTTAAAGACTGCAGGATGGGTAACTTGATGCAATTTTCCGAATAATTCCCAGCCTTATCTATCCAAATAGAAATGATTAGGTATCTGTACCATCTGTTTAAAACTCACCTCGTTCAGGTTTTCTGGAAATACTACTGTATATATCTGTTTATCTTTTTTGTACATGTATTACTTTTGTAAACTCTTAAACCTTGTTGAGGTTTTCTTGAAAATCTACTGTTATCTATCTATTAGTATATGTATATGTATATGCTTATCTTTTTAGTATATGTGACTTTTTTGGCATGTTTTTGAATAAAATTTAATTATTATGTTTTTTCTTCCAGAATTTCTGCATCTAGTGCTACCGTGTACGCATACTTGGGTGAAATGCACACTGGTACGCGCCGAGCGGCTGCCATAGCGTGGGGATCTGCCTTTATATCCTTCTCCTTCATGATATTACCAGGTGAATATTTTATTTCAGTACTTGTTACGAACTGTTTGTGCTAACTGCTAGTCTGTTGAATGCGCTGCCTAAATGAGTGTTCCCCGATAGCTACAATCTGGGTGTCTTCAAATTGTGAGTGAATCAGTTTCTTCTAGGCTCTAATCATATTTAAATCCGAAGGTAGGCAAGTGTAGTGAAGTGAATGAATCAGCCGTTGTCGCGTCACAAGCGCTCGGCAGTTCACAGCTAGCAACAAGAACTCGTCATAAACTAGTCACCCACCCGGTGCTCCATCGTAGATCGCATCATCACTTAACATCAGGCGAGGTAGCAGTCAAGCGCAAACATATTATCTTATTTTAATAACTGGCCAAGAGCGTGTGGTAGGGTTACACGCTTATGGTAGGGTTCCGTAACCAAAGCCATATAAGTTACAGAAAAATTCGAACAAACGAAGCTCTGTGGACTTCCATCTTCCATCGCGACATAGCATATACTTTTTATGGTTTAAACATAGAGAAAACTGATTGAGAAACATTATTTGTAAAGACTATTTTACAAAAAGGTCAATGACCTTTAAGCTAGAATGCCTTGAATTTATTACAGTTTTATCGCTGTCACTCAAAAAGTCATGATCAGATGATGTTTGAAATAATTTTGAATGAAGGTTTTAAATATGACCTATCTGTATTGTAAGTTACAAGTTTATGTCTTATAATTTAGAAATGCAGGGGGGGGGGGGCACTTTATGCCACTTTGGCGGGCCATAGTTCGCAAAGTATAGACTTCATAAAAAAATATGTATTAAACATTACCTTCATTTTAAAAGACCTTTTCAACGATACCCCACACGAGCAGAGGGAGTGGAAAAAATATTTTCATCCCCATTTCACATGTACGAGAGTTACCCCTAAAATGCAATATTATATATTTTTTATACTCTTAAAATTCAGACCTATATTAGGTACAACTGTCATTATGCAAAGTTTCAAGGACAAAATCGCTTACCAACAGGCGAGTAGCTGGTCAATTTTTTTAGGTAATCAAAAATATTTTGTATGTGTATAAACAAACCGACAAACAAACTCACTTTCGCTTTATAATATTAAGGACGATGATAAATGAGTTCTCAAATGCTTTTCTGTGAGTTGTTTTTTTTTTCTTCTAATAATTTGAATGTCTGTCAGTTGTCAACTGTCACTGTCAGTTGAAAGTGATTCTCCCTAGGGCTGGAAAGTATTACTTTCAACCCGCTCCTTAGGTAAGTTCAGACCTACTTTCCGAGTATGAGTAATGAAAAGAACTATATAGATATTATCTCGGGTCTCAGATTTCAATTACTAAAAATATGATAATAATTATATTGTTATTCAAATCTTGATCTAATATGCTCGCTGAGAGTCGAAACACGATTCGTAATATTTCGCTCGATCGAAAAAAATCTTTTTTGGGACTTTTTTATTTCTTTGCGGTTTTATAGAGCACGCTCGGACTCATTTTTTATTTTATGTGACTAGGAAGAGAAATATACATTTAAAAGCATTAAAAAATCAGATTCCGGGCGCATTAAATTGTCTTCACCGTAACCGTCGCTCTGAGGTCGGTACAGACTGAATTAGCCTTTAAGTTTATAAAGTTACGGTCGATGTTTATGTCAACACGCATCGACCTGCAAATTATGGGGTTCAGGTAAAAAAAGTCGGGTTTTCGGTACATGCGAAGATTACCGAGTCACAGACCTTTAGGTGGCCTAAAAGGCTAATAATTATCAACATAAAAAAGCGAATTCATAAAAATATCAGAACTGGACCAAATTGATATAAGACCACACGGGAAGCACCAGCTTTCAAATAAAATAAAACCGGCCCAGTGCGAGTCGGACTTGCGCACGAAGGGTTCCGTACCAATATCTTTAAAAACGGCAAAAAAACACGTCTTTTGTATGGGAGCTCCCCTTAAATATTAATTTTAATTATAACAGTGGCAACGGAAATACATCATCTGTGAAAATTTCAACTGTCTAACTGTCACGATTCATGAGATACAGTCCGGTGACAGACGGACGGACAGCGGAGCCTTAGTAATAGGGTTCCGTTTTACCCTATGTGTACGGAACCCTAAAAAAAGAATTATCAAAATCGGTTGGGTCGAAAGTTATGAAGTAACAAACATTAAAAAAAATACAGTCGAATTGATAACCTCCTTCTTTTTGGAAGTCGGTTAGAAATTCAGACACTCGGCCTATACAAACTTTCTTACCGTGAAACTCTTTCGCCTCTTCTAAGGCAAGCAAAAATGATGCAGAGTCAACTTGAATAATGCGAGAGAAGATTTGTTATTTGTTGTAGAGAAGAAGTTGTGAAAAAGGCCAATACTGAGAATTTTTTGGCGTCAACTTATAAAATTAAACTGGCCAAGTGCGAGTCGAGCTTGCGCACAAAGGGTTCCGTACCACCATATGTATTTAAAAATATATATGTATGTATATCAGTCTCTGGCAGCCATATTACAAGCTTTGCTTAGTTTGGGGTCAGATGACCATGTGTGCAATAATGTCCCAGATATAACTTGTTAAGCTAAAGTATAAAAAAGTAGTGCAAAATAAATCACATTAAAAACCGACTTCGGAAATATAATTATGAAAAACGTAATATTTGCCTATAAAATTTGAGGGTTGCCTGGGATCCCATCATCAGATCCTGACTTGGTGACAATGGGAACAAATTGGAAGTATACCCTATACCGAACAAAAGTTTTTTTTATTCGGTCCACAGCTGGCGGAGGTATTGGTGAGCATACAAAAAAAAATACAGTGGAACATAGTACCTCCGCCTTTTTTGAAGTCGGTTAAAAAATAGAGGCCTTAACTAAAATAATTCAAAAGCAAATACTTATGCAAATAACAACAGTTAATACAAATAAATATAACATGTGGAAACGTATAACGGGTAACGGGAAAACCGGTACTTTTAGTCCTCCAGAAGTTGTTTGATTCCGTCATACTCGAAGGTACTACGCCTGTAGCATGGAACAGGAGTGTGGTGGTGCTCTTCTTCAAAAAAGGTGACAACACCTTATTGAAGAATTATAGACCCATCTCACTCCTGAGCCATGTGCACAAGTTGTTCTCCAGGGTCGTTACGAACCGTCTCGAAAACAGGTTTGATGACTTCCAGCCTCCCGAACAAGCCGGTTTCCGTAAAGGCTGGAGCACCATAGACCACATACAGACGCTCCGCCGGATTATACAGAAGACTGAGGAGTATAATCGGCCATTATATCTAGCGTTTGTGGACTATGAAAAAGCCTTCGATTCAATCGAGACCTGGGAAGTATTGCAGTCCCTCCAGCGTTGTCATATCGACTATAGGTATATCGAAGTGCTGAAGTGTTTGTATAGAAACGCCACCATGTCGATCCGATTACAGGACGAGAGCACGGAGCCAATCCAATTGCAGAAAGGTGTGAGACATGGAGATGTTATCTCTCCAAAACTGTTCACGAACGCATTGGAGGGAGTTTTCAAGCTTTTGGACTGGAATGGATTGGGCATCAACATTAATGGCGAATACATTACTCACCTTCGTTTTGCCGATGATATAGTTATCATGGCAGAGTCGCTGGAGGACCTCAATACAATGCTCAGCGACCTCAGTAGCCTTTCCCAACAGGTGGGTCTTAAAATGAACATGGATAAGACAAAAATCATGTACAATGTCCATGTTGTACCCATGCCGGTCAATGTTGGGAACGATACTCTCGAAGTTGTTGACCATTACACCTATCTTGGACAGATTGTTCAGTCAGGTAAGTCCAACTTAGGCAAAGAGATCGCCCGAAGAATCCAACTCGGATGGGCAGCGTTCGGGAAATTGCGTGAATTCTTCTCGTCCAAGATACCACAGTGCCTAAAGACAAAGGTCTTTGACCAGTGTGTGTTGCCAGTGATGACATATGGTACTGAGATGTGGTCCTTAACTGTTGGTCTTTTGGAAAAACTCAGAGTCACACAACGGGCAATGGAGAGAGCTATGCTCTGAGTTTCTTTACGCAATAAAATTCGGAACATAGATATTCGCCAAAGAACCAGGGTCACCGACATAGCTATTAAAATCTGCAAGTTGAAGTGGCAATGGGCAGGCCACATCGCTCGAAGAACTGATAACCGATGGGGAAGAAAGGTTCTTGAGTGGAGACCGCGAACCGGAAGACGCAGCGTAGGTAGGCCTCCCACTAGATGGACCGACGACATTGTGAGAGTCGCGGGCATCCAGTGGATGCAGATGGCAGGATGTCGTTCAGTGTGGAGGTTAAAGGGGGAGGCCTGTGTTCAGCAGTGGACGTCTCCTGGCTGATGATGAAATATAACATGCATAATATATAGAAAGTCGTACAGTAAAACTGGATTCTTTTGATGTACTGAGGTCGCCCTTAATAGGATGCTAACTGATTACCAGTAGCCCTGTATACGAACACATACTTAGTTAATAAACTATATAAACAGTTATCATAGATAGCTACATACATATATATAAACATACATAATTATATTTGTTACAAAGAAGTTATGGAATAGACCATCATTGTTTGTGGTCGATACATAATGATCTTGACTTGTCTATCCAGCTGCAGGCTTGCCGAGTTTTTATTGCTCTTTATCATTAGTAAGAACATTGTATTTTAATGACAGCATAATCACCTACTTCGTAACATCATTACATTATCTTTACCAAGTAATTTGAACATAAGTAGCTACAAAATGGCAAAGAACAGCATGTCTATTCTGCAAGCTAAGTGAAGTGATTTTTTCTTATCTATTTCTGCAGATAAATATCAAAACATCGAATTATAAGGGTAAAAGACTACAGTCAAGAGTGATCACTCGACATTTTGACATTTCTTTATAGTAATTGACAAGGAAAATACGCGTACATTTAGCTTATCACCTCACTTGCACGTTCACTTAGATTGCAGAATAGACCGGCTGTTTTGTCTTTCAAGGATTTTATTGGCTGACAGATTTTGTTATAAAATCATCACAATTTATAACAAATTTCGCAATTTAATACATGGAAAGGGTTTGCCGAAAGGAGGCAACATTATATTTGAAATTGTATGTCGAGTATGTGTAAAGAAAATAAATTTAAAAAAAGGTAATTCTTTTCTTTTTGAACAACTTTTTCAAGGGGACCAACTCAGATATTGCAAAAATATAGCTTTTCGTTGAGTGTAAATGACATATTATATGAATCAGCTGTTTCACGCTATTTCTGGGTTGGTCACGTTGGATTTATTTTTTTAAAAATCGGCTTCCGACAGTAGAACCTGCGTATGAGCATTAGCCATGCCTTACTTATGCCTGTCAGACATGGCCACTGACCAAGAAACAAATGGAAAAACTTAGGGTCTGCCAGCGAGGTATAGAAAGAAGCTACATGAACCTCAAACTAAGAGACCGAGTACATAACACGCTGATTAGGAAAAAGACAAAAGCTAGAGACGTCATAAGAGAAATCCTTAAACTCAAGTGGAAGTGGACCGGTCACATCCAACGGGTAGAATCGGATAGGTGGGCAAAGATTGTTACAAACTGGGTACCTAGAGATAGAAAACGTAAGCAAGGTAGACCTTTCCAAAGATGGCACGACGATATAGTAAAAGTAGCGGGTAAACTTTGGTCCAGAACTGCCAGAAATAGAGAAGAATGGAATAAATTGGAGGAGGCTTTTACCGCTACAGGCGGTCCTTATACAGAATCAATAGAAGATTAATAAATAAAAATAAAAATTTGGAAACTAATATAATTGTAAATAAATATCTACTAACACATTAACATAGATGATAAGGCTCTTTTTTAAATGTTTAAAATTTGTATAAGGAACAAATAAAAGCTTTTTTATTTTATTTTATTTATTTTTATTTTATGAGCATTAGTGACCAGTTATTTGACCAGTGTGTGTTGCCAGTGATGACATAAGCTATTGATACGTGGTCCATAACTGTTGGCCTTTTGGAAAAACTCAGAGTCACACAACGGGCAATGGAGATACCTATGCTTGGAGTTTCTTTGCGCGATAGATCCGGAACGAGGATATTCGCTAAAGAACCAGAGTCACCGACATAGCTATTAAAATTTGCAAACTGATGTGGCAATGGGCAGGCCACATCGCTCGAAGAACTGATAACCGATGGGGAAGATAGGTTCTTGAGTGGAGACCACGAACCGGAAGACGCAGCGTAGGTAGGCCTCCCACTAGATGGACCGACGACATTGTGAGAGTCGCGGGCATCCAGTGGATGCAGATGGCTGGATGTCGTTCAGTGTGGAGGATAAAGGGGGACGCCTGTGTTCAGCAGTGGACGTCTTCCGGCTGATGATAATGATATGCATTAGTCCCGGATTATGATGCTGTTTTAAAATCCAAGCGTAAAAGTGAATATATATATTTCTCATAGGTGAATTACATTGTAGCCATGCCTGCTTTACCGTAAGCTGTGTTGTAGCAATCAGTGTCTTCCCTTTTCTCCCCTTCCCCTTCTCACCTTCTCCGTGTAAACTAATATGACGTTTGTAATATTATGTAATCTGTGGTGATACTCTCTTTACCGTAAGGTTATCGCAAAGCTAAGAATCACGTCAGCCAACTGCCAAGTGCAACTGACCCACTAACAGCACTTATCAGTTGCATATAACCAAAGTCAAGTGTCAAGACTAATAAATGTTTAGTTTAGACGAAGGACTGATATTGTGACTGTTTTAGACCTTATTTCTAGAGTAGTATTAGTGAATTTTAAATGGTAAATTTTACTGTCCTTATGCTATGTAAGCAACTTTATGCAGTCTCCAGGAAGTTGTGATTGAAGTGTAATGATACGCCGTGCGTCAATTTTTTTTTTATGTTGTCATGTATGTATGCTTATTGAATAAGTACTGGACAAAAGCTAACCGAGTAAGATTGCAGGGTGTCGAGCGCAATTTATTATCTATCTGCTCATACTGACCGATATAAGTTATTATGGCACCATGCTAAGTCATGTAAACACAATGTGATACACCTAAGTGTTATTTGATTCTTCTTCTAATCTAATCTTTTGAGAGGATTTTAGCGCCGACGTCTTATGCATTTACCAGTATCAAGTATTGAATATGTTCAAGTTGTACCTATTAGATAAAACAAGTCACAGTCAAGAGTCACAGTCATTGTGAAAAGTAAGTCACGGTCAAGTCAAAGTCCTAGTAAATTGGTGGAGGCTTTACTATTCCTAGACTTCTATTGAGTTTTGGAAGGAATACAAAATTACATGTTTTATCTAAAAACCTAATAATCCACCATTAATACTAGATATTTTTTTGGACAATAATATTATGAAGCGACATGTGTTTTTTCACGTAGAACTATGTGTAACTTAATTTTAAAATAATTATCAATATAAAAAACCGACTTCATAAAAATGTCAGAACTGGACCAAATTGAAATGGGACCACACGGGAAGCACCAGCTTTCAAATAAAAAAAAGAATCATCAAAACCCCCCAGTCGAAAGTTCTGAGGGAACAAAGTTATATCGTCTGTTTACTCAGCAAGTGTATCACATTAAAAACCGCGAAAACTATATATTTTTTTGTAGCCACGGATACCGTGATCAGGGGGTTAAATATTAATTTGTTTCTTTGTACGAAATCAGTGGATATTCAACTCTCCGGGATCCGTAGCTAATTCAATCTTATCTTGGGATCCTTGTAGACAAACCCTAAAATTGACTTCATGGTACACAGTTGGTTAATTATAAGTAAAGCTCATAAAAGCGTGTAAAAAGAGGGACTTGTAACCCAGGCCCGTCTGTTCCAGGTCTAGCCTGGCTGATCATCCCAGGGAAATGGTCATTAACGATAGCCTGCATGGAGATCGTGCCCTGGCGTGCTTTCATCTGGCTGTGGTGTGCGCCAGGGCTGGCGGCTGCCGCCATACTTCTCTGTCTACCCGAGAGTCCAAGATACCTGCTGGTGGCGAAAGGACCTGAGGCAGCTCTACCGGTTCTCGCCACGATGTATGCGTGGAACCATAACTGTACACCATCTGAATATCCAGTAAGTAACGCTTTTGTAGGGTTCCGTACCTAAAGGGTAAAACGGGACCCTATTACTAAGACTCCGCTGTCCGTCTGTCTGTCTGTCTGTCACCAGGCTGTATCTCATGAACCATGATAGTTAGACAGTTGAAATTTTCACAGATGATGTATTTCTGTTGCCGCTATAACAACAAATAAAAAACTAAAAAACAGAATAGAATAAATATTTAAAGGGGCTACTTTTATACAACAAACGTGATTTTTTTGCTCGTTTTTGCTCGATATTGATAACGGCAACAGGTAGACGCTTGAAATAGTCAGAGAATATTTAGTTATAAATTCACTTTAAAAATAAATATTTAAATAAAATAAATATTTAATTTTAGGGGGACTCTCATACAACAGACATGTTTTTTTTGCCGTTTTTATAGATAATGGTTCGGAACCCTTCGTGCGCGAGGGCGACTCACACTTGGCCGGTTTTTTGATTTGCAACTTATTATATTATTTCCCGCACGTGTTAGACGCATGCGTCAGACGCGCACGGCTGCGATCGGCCGCGATGCACGGAAGTCAACCTTTTTAGGCTTACTATCGCCCAGTAAGTTGAAAGTAAATCACGAAATAATCGGTTGCGCGCTTCGAAAAACTTTTTTGATCGAAGGCCGCGTGGCGGATTACTTAATTACTTACCTAAATATACCTACGCGATGCGCGAGCGCACACTCCGATACACGCGCCGTGATGGGGGCGCGCCTCGCATAAATATTTCTCGCTTAACCGCTTTCTTCAGTATGATACCTAGTACCTAGAACTGCTGTAAAACAAAAAAATAAAATCTTTTTATTTCTTGCTTTTTACAATATATATGAAGTTAAATGATTATTTACGGGATATTTACCGTGGTAAGGTTGTGGAAGGAGCTCCCGATATAATATCCCGTAAATAATCAGTGTTTAATATATATGAAAGTACTATAACATAAGAAAAATAATATATCAGTATATTTATCTAATGTTTGGTTAGTCACTTTTTTTCCGTATCATCACATACATAATTTGTTAACTAATGTACAAAAAAGTAGAGCAAAAAGACATCATGCTCAGGCGGTCATCCAAATACCGACCACGCCCGACATTGCTTAATCCCTCTTTAGTTATTACTTTTTGATCTTATTATTATTTCTTAGTTAATCCGCCGTAACATTACATATTCTGTGAAAAATTCCACTGGCTATCTAAAGGCACAGCTACAGGTTAGAAAGATACAGCCGTACGGACGGACGGTCGGTCAGACAGACAGCGTAGGCTCAGTAATAGGGTCCCGTTTTTACCCTTTGTGCACGTGTGTAAGCAATCAAACATGACAACATATCCGTGTTATATGAAAACGTTTTGCCGTCAGTTTTTTTAACTCGTCGAAATCATATATCGCTTGGTCGATAAGCTAGCATTTTAATCACAGACTTTACATTTTCCATCCTAGATATGAGGTTTTAGTCTAATTTTAAAACAGCTTAGATTCAGCGTATCTGTCACTGTTTTTGGCAACCGGTTGTACACCCGACCTCATACCGTGTGTCGATTTGCCAGACTTTGCGAGGGAGTGCGCGATACCAACAAGATACATTACGTATACAGTGACGGATGAAGTCAGCGCGGGGCCTGTAGCAAATTATATCAAGGGGCCCTTAGATTGCTTTAGGTTATCAAGTTTCAAGTTAGGGAATTCCCTAATATTAATACCATAATTAATATTAGGGAATTCCCTGTTAGTTTTGCAGTATTGCTAACTTGTGTGCGGCGCAAAACATAATTTGTGGTGTAACCAGCGCTAAGACCAGACTTTTAGAAATGTACTAAAATTTTAAACTGTAGTTGAATATTTTGATTCCAACTCTTTCTTGGTAACTTTGTACATGATTAGAAAAAAGATTTTCATGCTTCGATATAAATAGATACCATTTTACGGTCAGAGAGCGTTGGTGTGCGAGGGCCCCAAATACGCGGGACCCGTAGCATTTGCTACTCATGTTAGGTACGTGGCTAATCCGCCACTGTACGTATGTTGCAAGAATGCGTGTCGCTGAGCTTATATGTTAGAGTTGAAGGTTAGTTCTGAGATACGCACTGCCACCTAGAATACCTACACATTGAAAATATATACCTACCTATAAAAGACAGATTGCTCGCAAAATGTTACTACTTATATATAGCCTAAATACTTATTTAGAAAACAAACCAATCTATATCTATCTATCTATTCTATACATATAATAAAACCTAGAGATAAAAACTCTGTAATTGCGAGATATAAAAAAAAAACACACAAGGTGTCTTAAAATAAGCAGCTGAACACATTTTTAGAATATTAGTCTGTTTGTTTATCCACGCACATCTCATAAACAATTTTTTCACGAATATGCTAAGCTATGGCCAGATTGAAGTATACGCTATGTTATTTTGCGTAAGGGCCGGATTAAGGGAGGTAAAAAGGGTTGAAAGTTTATAATTATGAAAATCTACGCGTACGAAGTCGCGGGCAACAGCACTAGTTATGGAATAAAAAGATCCGCTCCGGACTTTGTTGCTATACACAATCAGGATTGTGATACTTTTTTTATGATACTGAGTGACGAGACGAGCGAAGTCGCTCGCCTGATGGCTCTTCACGCTTGCCCATAACAGCTCAACGCCACTCAGAATTTTGAACTTCAACAGTTCAAAACCCTAGATGGCAATGCACTGCACTCGTCACCCCGAGATATAAGATGTCAAATCTCTGTGTGCCCTGTAATTTCGCTGGAAACATTGCCCTTCAGTCCGGAACACAGTGGTGTTTGTACACTACTGCTTGGCGGTTGAATAACTGGTAAAGGTGTGGTACTTCCCCAGGCGGACCCCTGCAAAGAGTCCTACCACTACAAAAACCTAAAACCTTTCGCTCGACTCCACTACACAGTTCCGCTCGATCCACTACACAGTTTCACTCGGCTCCTCTAGGTACACAGTTTCACTCGACTCCGCTACACAGTTTCGCTCGACTCCGCTACACAGTTCCGCTCGATCCACTACACAGTTTCACTCGACTCCTCTAGGTACACAGTTTCACTCGACTCCGCTACACAGTTCCGCTCGATCCACTACACAGTTTCGCTCGACTCCGCTACACAGTTTCGCTCGACTCCGCTACACAGTTCCGCTCGATCCACTACACAGTTTCACTCGACTCCTCTAGGTACACAGTTTCACTCGACTCCGCTACACAGTTCCGCTCGATCCACTACACAGTTTCGCTCGACTCCGCTACACAGTATCGCTCGATCCGCTACACAGTTTCGCTCGACTCCTGTACATCGTTTCGCTCGACCTACCTGTTTCGACAAATTTGCTCCTTTTCTGTGGAAACGCACCCTGGCCTCTGTTTAACATTTGACAGAATATTTATAATGTTCCAGGTTCGAAAACTACTTTCGAGTAGCACAGAGGGCGCGGCCGGTGGGTTCGCTGGTGCTATCCGCAACATATTCCTACTGTTCAAGCCGCCACTGCTGCGCTGTGTCGTCATCTCGCACATCTCCATGTTTGCTGTATTTATGGTGTAAGTCTACTTATACTGTATTGACCTCAGGGACCTTACGGCTACCTCTTAACACGGGCTCGAAACAGCGCTGAAACAGTGCAGAGCGTATACTCATGCGAACGCGATACGGTTTGCGGTTGCGCAAATTTTTGCTTCACCTTAACAGAACTGCTGAAGGCCGTAAGACCCCAGATCAGACAAATACGGGAGATATGCCTTAATACAATTTTCGTTCGTGTCAAATATCCATGTTTCATACACTTTTTTCACTACAGAAAAAAAGTCTTGACTTTCCTGCTGAGTTTCGGAAGAAGGATTCGGACCTTTTCCTTCCTAAAGACTTTTTTCAGTGTACCACTAAACCACTTATAATGCAAAAACTGAATGTACGGCTCATTTACTCATTTTTAACGCAGACTTTGATTGAGATGAATTGAGATCTATATATTGAGATCTGTCATTATGCAATTCATTTATCTTTATAATTATAAGGTTCTAAAAAAATCGAACAAACGGAAGACAAACAGACAGACGGACGGGCACAACGAACTTATAAGGGATCCTTGTCGGGCTACGGAACCCTAAAAAGGGCGAGAATGTGACTGCACGGTAAGTTTGACCGAACGTGGTGCGAACGCATCACGCCTAAATCAGGCGTGATGCGTTCGCACCCGCAACGCCACCTTCCAATATTTCCCTTGTTTCTATGATCTAAGTTAATAATAATTGACGTTTACAAACTTTTTCTATTACTAATTACCAATCCAATTTTTCAACCGGCCCTTATGGCAATCGATGAGGGAGGGCTAAGTCCAGCAGTGGACGTCCTATGGCTGAAATGATGATGATAAATCACCAATACATCTAACTGTAACTGAACTGCGCTACTTGAGAAGAATAAACGTTAGTCGTGTTTTCGCAACAAAAGGTAAGGCCAGGGGCCTTACCCCTAGCTTCACTTTTGCGAGCCAACTTTTAGTAGGTACCTGATAGGTACCTAAAATTAACCAACTAATTTAAGCTGCATCGTTTAAAAGCGTCTAACTTGAATGAACGAAAATCCGTTTTACTATGCGTGTGTGCGTGAAAATAACAAAGCTTGGCGGATATCAAATAACTACCGCTTTTCGTAGTTGATGGTATCGTTTAGACAAATAACACCTATGCGGGTCAACTTTTCGAGCTAGGGGTAAGGCCCCAGGTCAGATTCTCGTTCTGAGGTAACAAACATTTAAAAAAAAAACTAATTTAGAACCCTTTCCTTTTTTGACGTCGGTTAATAATAGTTGTTCACTAACCTTAACTGTGATAATCTTATTTTTACGAATGACACTCAGTCGATAAGGTACAGTTGTTCCAACATACACTAATAAGTTAACGACCTTGAGATAATTAATTATCAGTTTCAATATTTATCTGTGTTTGTCTATAAATACTAGAGGTGAAACAGCCAGCAGTTTAGCCGGATACTGGACACTGGATATTCGGTCAATCTTGTAGCCGGAAATCCGGCGGAAGGTAGCCGTTTGGTGCATCGCAAGAAGCAAGCTTGCGTAGGCGGTGCGCGAACTACCGGGTGGAATCAGTCCAATTCGGGTCTCTTCGTTCATAAATGACGTTAACAATAGTTTCATTAATTGACATTGTTTTGATTGCAGTGTAGACACTGCAGACATACAATTTGCCCCTAGTGCAGTATGAGAACTAATTAATTTTCCAAGTTGTAGAATCATTGTGTGATTACTGATTGTATTTCTGTATACTAAAGCAATTAGTTACTAAAAAAAAATTTTTATCCAGTATTCGGCCGGATATGCACTAGCAATCGGGTATTCGGCCGGATAGTATTTAGGCCGCCGGATAGACAGGATACCAGATAGTTACCGGATATCCGTTTCATCTCTAATAAATACTGTTATTTTGACCATTTGGGAATTATTTATTTATTTTCATATCAGCTATCATGTTCCCACTAGAATGAAGGCCTTCTCCCAGAGAGAGAGAGAGAGAGCGAGGATGTTATATTATGATGCTATTGCTCGATTTGCTCGTCTTGACAGTCCCACTATAAAAACGTCTCTCTAATTATAATGCTCATTTTGATATAGAAAGGAAGAAAATTAAAAAATCCCTTGTCAGTGTTGGTTCTCATTAGCGCTGTTGGGGTGGTAAGGATCCCACCCCTTATAAAACTATCTGTGCCTTATGTACCATCGAACGCCTCTGACATTAGGACTGCCCACTCTTTCTTTGAATTTACTTCAACATAGTACCATCAGTAGGTACTGTATGTATTGTACGTTTACAAAGTTAACAGAATGCATAGTTAAAATAGAGATAAGAATATCTGCCTACCGTTATTACTTTGTGTAATGATTGTACGAGTGAATGAATGATAAGAAAACAATAGAATTGGGGTAGCAGAACGATAGGTCTTATCTTTGCGATGTACGTTTAACAAAACTATATCTATGATTACAATAGTAATATTATTTTATTATAATTATCATCACGTAATCATCCTGTATTAGTCCACTGCTGGACATAGGCATCTCCCAAGGCACCCAGTCCTATCGTCAGCTTCTCTCTTTCAGCCACTGCCAGCTAAAATAATTATCGCATTTACAACAGAGAGCTTTCGGAAGAATTGTTAGATCTGATGACGCTGTGGCTATATTACCACACTAACCGCCACTGCCTGACAGTTCATCAACATATATATGTATAATAGTCTGTGAGGAGACGAAGGAGATCACGTAAGGAGATTAGGAGACTTTCATCCGTCAAAAAGTAAAAGACGCCCATGGACGTAATTGCCTTTAGGTATACTACGTCCATGGAGACGCCACTCTGAATGTGCCACATGTCAAATGACCTTGTTTCATATCCCCATCATCGAGAACCCAAAATAAGCGATCTTTGTTACCTCAAACCTGCAAAATGTCAAACCTGGGGCATTTCTGAGTAACTAACTAAAACATGCGGTCCGTTTAAAGGCCACCTGTAGAGTCAATAGGTCGGCAACATATTTGTGATGCCTATTGTATTACAGCCAGGTATCTTTATACAATGGCGATTGCTTACCATTAGGCGTTACCATTGCTTGTTTGCCATCTATGGCTAAATAAATCGTAACAATATAGAACTGGCTGATTAATGTTTATCTATAACCTTGCTTGTCCAAGGTTTGGTGTTGGTAGTGACTGGAGAATAGCACTTTAACCATATCATATAGCATACCAATACTTATTAGCAAGTACCTACGAATGTATGAAGTGGTATTGGGCAGGCCTCATCGCTCGAAAACCCGATAACCGATGGGATGAAAGGTTCTTGAGTAGAGACCATGAACCGGAAGATCTACCTAGGCCTCCCAATAGATAGGCCGACGACATTGTGAGAGTCGCGGGCATGCAGTGGATTCAGATGGCAGGCTGTCGTTCAGTGTGGAGGTTAAAGAGGGAGGCCTAAGTTCTGCAGTGGACGTCTCCTGGCTGATGATGATGATATGATTTCCTATATATCATAATCTTGATCATTACATGTCATCTTGCCATGTTCTGAACGACTCCATGTTCGTTAAATTTGCAAATGTTTCGGAAATTATGCAAATATGAGTAAAACGCACCAGACATTATACAAATGGAACACATTCATCATATGAATAATGACTAATAGCTTTGTACCCACTAGACAAGCCAAGCCAATAATCGACACGCTGCTGTCTGTCGTACAGGAAGAAAAACAATAAATAAAGTATTAATAGGTACTGTAATGTTGTAAAATAACTGGCCAAGAGCGTGTCGAGACGAGACACGTATATGGTAGTTTTCCGTAGCCAAAGCCACATAATTAAGGTCACATTCATAGATCAGTAATTTGTGGTGATAGAAAGATTCAAACAAAGAAGCTCGGCTTTAGCGTTCAGAGGTAGGTATATCATCCCGACATGATTAACATAAATTATTATACTTTTTATGGTTATAACTCAAAAAGTTTTTAAGAAAACCAAATCAATATAGAAAATTACAAATTTCTGTTCAAAAGTTCTAATAGTATAAAAATGCAGGGGGAGAATTTTTTACTTTGGCGAGATATGAAGATAAAGAGAAAAAAAAATTGCTATGAACAAAAATGCTGGGTACACTGCAAGCTGATAGTGGGCTTGAGCATTTGGATTTTCTTTAGACATTCAACGGTCAACAATCCAACTGCTGACAATGTGACAGTAAATGATTTCTGATTCTGTTTATGTGTTTTGTCGGCGGACTTTTACTGTAATTCTTACATCTTATTCCTGTGTACCCATCTATTATAATATGCATTAAACGAAATATAAATATATGTATAATTAATCTTAATAGTGTAGGTATTTAGTATTAGTTAGCCTGAATATAGTTCAGTTCCAAAAAATTCCATGTTAGAGGAAATAGAAATTAACATGTAATATTTTCCAGATCGAGTGGCCTGTACGTCTGGGTGCCGGATATACTGAACAATATCTTAAGAAACACCAGTCAAGAGAAGATCAACATCTGCCAGATCATCGCCGAGAAAGCTTTAAATGCTACGGTGAGTACATAATCATAAACTAAATATTAGTTATAATTTTTTGCTTGGAGAGGTAAATAATGAATACATTTTTATGTGCCTAGAAATACAAACTAACACACTACAAACACATTTAGACTACACCGTTGAAGGTCTAAAGACAATCCAAATAATCAAGCCTACTAGGTATTAGTTGGCAGCGTATCCAGCATGCATTACCATGCTGAATGTCAATGCTTATGCGTTGAGCCAGATACACGCCAGTATTTTAGTCACGCGTCGAATTTACCAGGCGATCTGAAAGCTTTTTGGAAATACATTATTATCATGTACATTTCTGATTATATTTTGGCAACAAAATTGCAACTAACTTCGCGGGAGATTCAGTAAACGAGATTTATTTAAGAATTTTCTAATTTTCCGGGCAGTTTTTCCAAATTTTATTTCTCTTAAAACATTCGGACTGTTAAGAGCCCTAAAAGTAGTCAAATCCGTCCAACCGTTCTCAAGTGATGCGTTTACCAACAATCAGTACTCCATTTTTATTTATAAAGCATATGAAGATCATGGTTCTAAAGTTGTTAGGTATGACCTGTGATCATTATATAGCTTGGATTTGCCATAAACTCGAGCTGGTACGAAAAAAATCTGCCAAAAACTGAAGAGGTGAGCTAAAAACGTAGGCACTCACTGCAACACTGCACATTCTTACCAGCTCTACAAACGCACACTTCAATATTAAGCATCACACAACTGGGGACCAAGGGACGACCCAAGGGGGTAAAAGTGCTTAAGGGCAAACTGTTGGTATAACACTTTTTTTGGAGGGTATATTACATAGTCAAGCTGCCTGCGTGTGCGAGAGTTTGTTAGGTATAATTATTATTTATAACTATGTGTAAAATTTAATTGGCCATCATGATTACCTCGTCAGGTCTGTTCTTTTCTACCAGTTAGCGTTGCAGTCCGGGTACAACAAGTGTGAAGCGGAGGTGTCGGTGGCTGTGTTCCCGATATCTATGTCTATGGGAGCCGTGTTCGCGATCACCTACCTCGGCATCGGCATGTTCATCAATAAAGTTGGCAGAAAGACGCTTTATTGTAAGTTCTGCCATTATTTTTACGAGAAAGTGCTTTTATTAACTAAACAAAGTACAATTTAACTAACACCGAATTCCACAAGGACTAAGGATCAGCTTAAACTTCTTGATGCATTACAACGTAGAGCTGCCAGAGTGGTCGATGATCCCAAACTCACCTAGAGCCGCTCATGTGCAGAAACGTTGGATCTATTTTTATCTTTTATCGTATTTACGACGGAAAGTATTCTAAATCATCGCACTAGCTGACATCGCCTGAAAGCTCATCCACATATCATAGATCTGTGTAAATCGTACATTATTTGGAACGAGCTCCCAGATTTAACATGGGGTTCTTCAAAAGGGTTGTTAGTAGAGTCTTTAAAGGTCGGCAAAGCATCTGTAATGCCCTTAGTGGTATAGATGGTATCTATAGGTGACGGTGATTGCATATCATCAGGCGACCCGTTTGCTTGTTTGCCACCTACGGCATAGAAAAGCCTTAACTACATTGGCCTTTTATATAACAATCGTTACATTACCCATGATAGATCATTGAAGGTCTAGAGACAATCCAAAGACTCGAGCTACCGAACAGTTAGCCTACTTTCTATCATCATTATTTACACTTCCATGTATGCCACTGAAGCCACTGTGTCAGTGCCCGAGAGCTTGACCCTGCAAACTGCAAACACGCTCATAACGCGGCGCGTTAAGTTAACTTCAAAAAATACCTTAAGGCCTTGCCTTTATCTCCTAAAAAATAGAGGATTTTTAGAGGTTAACTTAACACGCCGTGTTATAGTTATGGAATCAGAGCATTCGATCCGGTATATCTATTAGCTGGGTTCGCAAAAACCGAAGAGTGTAATAAGTTTAAATCTGTTTGTAGCATCGTTGCTCCCAAATGGCTGAACAGATCTTGATAAAGATTGTTTGAAAGGTGACTTGATCAGGAGTGTTCTTAGGTATGATTAAAGAGAATGTAGGTATTTAGCCATTTTAAGATTATCAGCTTGGTCATTCCAGGTGGTATAATGTTTATCAGCGGCATGGCCACGATCGCCGCTGCGTTCGTTCCCCATGGCGGAGCAGCCACGGCGCTGTTGATTGTGTCACTCTGTTCTGGTTGTGCTGCTTCCATCCTTGCTGCTATTGCTGTGGACGTGTTCCCCACCTGTCTCAGGTAATTATGATGCTATTTCATGCCCGTAGTCTTTAGACTATGTAGAGTTTATAATGCCTTGAGTAGAGTTGAAATTATTACAATAATGATATTTTATTTTTGCGTTTATACTACGGGGATTATTACTCATTATAATATCACTTATCTGCCAGCGGGCAATGTAGAGAACTATGCTCGGAGTTTTTGTGCGTGATAGAATCCGGAACATGGATATTCGCAAAAAAACCAGAGCCACCGACATAGCTATTAATATTTTCAAGTTGAAGCGCATCGCTCGAAGAACCGATAACGGTATGATGATGTTTTTTCTGATATTTTGGTCACTATACAGTGTCTGATCAGTCTATTAGAGACCACAGATACTGCAAAGTGTTACAATGAACTTGAGCTGCTGGTGAAGGTAAACATCATGTGGAAACCATGGCTTGGTGGTGGCACTTTCGAATGCCCATCTGATTAGCTACCATCCTCAAGTTGAACATAATTTTGTCGCCAAGCATCTAACGGTGTTTTTCGGCAACCGAACTTGAAAGCATGTTACCATTCTAGGCCAGTCGTATTTACCATCTTCGACCACACTGTAACTTCTTTATCAGATGAGCTCTAGAAAACTTTTGAAAATTAGAGCGATTGAAACCTTTCTTGATGTCATAGCTATTTAGCCACGAGATGAAACGAAAAATCAACACCTTTCATTGTTGATATTCCGAAAACTCGTACAAAGAGCTTTGTTTCCACTTTTATTGTGTGAACTGCTTGTCTGTGGAATGCGCTGCCTGAATAGTTCCTCGATAATTACAATCTGGATGTCTTCAAATTACGAGTGAATCCGATTCTTTTAGGAAAGCGTGCTCCATCGTAGACCGTATCATCGCTTAACATCAGGCAAGTTGGCGGTCATACACAAGCCTGATCTTAAAAAAAGAGATGACCTAAGGTAACGGTGTTATTGATTCCAGGGCTATGGCAATGTGTGTGATGTACATGGTGGGCCGCGCCGGGGCCGCCGTGGGATCCAACTTGCTGGGAGCCATGCTCGACTCGCACTGTGAGGCTGCCTTCACTGTCTTCGGAGCATTCATTGCTGGTGAGTGGTCCAGAACTTTCTAGAACGAAACTGCTCATTCTAGGCTAAACTTTTTAATTAAGAGGGTACCTAAAAATAGTACTGACGCATGGTGGTAGTTGGTAAATCCGGGTATATCGTAAAACTGCGACGAGAACCACTGGGGTTGAGCAGCAGCATACACGGTGAACGCACTGCGATCCACAAGCCGCCTGCCATTTGTGGGGATTATGGCAACACCCCTCTCCAAGAGGGAGGCCTTTGTTCAGTAGTGGACGTTTCCTGGTTGATGTGTGTGTGTTTGTGTGTTTGTGCGCGCGCGCGCGTTAACAAAAAATAGTCGAATTGATAACATCCTCCTTATTGGAAGTCGGTTAAAAAGGAGCAAGACGCGTGACATTTAAACATTGTACCCATTAAATATGGCTCGGTTCAAACAAAATTTTGAGAAGTACTTCACGTGCTATCACAAACGCCAGTTCGATTGTGACTGAAGTCGATTAGGCCCGTGGGCCTAATTTGTGCGCTCCACGTCAAGGAGTTCGTCCCGTATCTTCCCACTATATACTTACGTCAATGTTCCTAATGTACTTTTTTGTTTGCAGGAACCACGGTACTGATGGTGTTCTGGCCCAAGCCGGGTAAAATACGAGAAGCAATGGAGGCCAAAGGGTTAACGTACTAACTGATGTACATAAATCTCTAAGTACTAATACTTCGATTTTATAGTAAAATCAACTTTATTTAGATTTTTCAATTGTAGATTAAATAAAGTGTTGTACCGTATCGACCGTCAATATCACTAACGAGGTTGTAGTGTCTGAATGGAACTGTAAAGTACAAACGAAGTGCCTTTTCAAATCAATGTATTTTGCTTGGTATTTCGATGAAACATTACAAACATAGGTACCTGTGGCATCAATTTTGTTGTACAAAAGTAAACTTTATTTAGATTTTTTCAAATGTAGATTAAATAAAGTGTTGTACTGTATCGACCGTCAATATCACCAATGAGGTTTCATCTAAAGAGAATTAAGTCTTAAGAATTAAGTGCCTTTTCAATGTATTTTGTTTGGGATTTCAATTAAACATTACAAACATACCTGTGGCATCAATTCTGTTGTACAAAAGTACAAAGTTGGTGGTCAAACAAATCAAGTAGAAATATCCGGGATAAAAAAAAAAGTTAAAATTTGATACCATTTTGATCACATAAATACTGTTTATACTATTAATATAATAAGGTCGATAATCCTGTAAACTTTATAGGATTATCGGCACAGATATACACGGTCTGTGATTATTGGCCTTATTTAAAAAGTTAAACGTTGCTTTGTCTTTTGCAAGAAGTGCATAGAGCAATTTTAAGCAATACTATAAGTACCAATGGTAGATCTATCAATAAGGCGGTATACGTACTTACTTATGTGATTTTTGTCAAGGTTAGGTTACAAATTGGCCAACAGAATTGACGCCACTGCTCATGTTGAAAATTATTTTATAAGCACCATTTTAGCGTTAAAATATCGAATGCAGATTTTTTATAGAATGTTAAAATTATTTTAGTTTTCTAAAATATTTTTAGCGCCTAGTTAAGTAAATGTTTTTGTCTTTATCATAAGACTGATGCATTAATAAAAAATAATAAATGTGATCAACGGTTGTTGTTTATATTTTATAAGAAAGTAATCAATAAAGTTATTTTTTGTAATGCAAATAAAATATTTTTATTACCTACTCAAACTTACTTTTACTGCCATCTGTTGACACAGTAAAATACTTCCAGCTTGATAGTTAGCCTGATGAACCACCAAAAGATTGTAGATTGAGCTTTCAGCCGTATACAATGTTTCACAAAACTTTGAACAGATGGCGTTTTGAGACGAAATGTTGAATTAAATTTGTAACTCTGCATAAATGGCGCTAGCATAGTTTTCCGACCTCCGGCGTAAAAAGATGGGTGTTATAAATTTAAGGTGTGTATCTGTCTGTGGCATCGTAGCACCCAAACGGCTGAACCGATATTGATTTACGTATTTTATTTGTTCGAAAGGTGATAATGAAAATATGTTCAGCTAGATTGTAAAGCGCATGTACATGCTACCGCTTGGCGATCGTCGCTCCAAACACTAACATCAAAAACCCAATCAATAAAAAAATACTCCTTTTTTTCAGTGTCAAAATGGGGTGGCAAGGGTTGGAGAGGTAAAATGTGCTGTCATTATTTAGCGATCAAGATAACGAGATTCCGATTGTCCCAGTTATGATAACCCGTTAGTTGACACCTTTTTGCTGATCCTTGTTAGGAAGCCCAAGGTTGTGTCATCTTTTTGACAGACATAAAAAAAGATGAGGTTTTTCAATCCACATATTATAATAGATTCCTTATTGTACTTGAAGCGACGTAGAAGCGGAATTACACTAGAAATTCATCATTAAAACAGTTTTTTTTTTTCAAGTCTATTTATGTCACTAGCAGCATCCCGTGGCTTCACCTGCGTGGACATTTCTTTGGGTAGGTACCATAAATTTTTCCGCAAATAAAAAGATCTTATGTTATTTTCCGACCCTCGAACTCTATGCAATGTGTGGTCATCGGTTGTTCCAATTTTACTAAACTTTTTATTAGTTTTATTACCATTGAAAATGGTTATCAGATGCAAATCGCCTAAGACGTATTATTGGCCATAGGTCCGAGGATTTCGGGAGGATGAAGATGAAAATAGTACCAAAAGTTGTGAAATTTATCGAGAAACGTGTGAGCGCTCGAATTTTGAATATCGGATGGTGACTTTTTTTGGAATTTTGGATAATGTAAAACAAGTCGGGTTTTTTAAGGGGTGTTTGTTTATTAAATTGTAAATATTTCGGAAAAAAACGACTTAAGATAAAATGTAAAAAAGAATCCTATAGTTTAGTTAAAAAATGGTTCATAATTGTGACTTGTACTTAGGTGGTCCCTTTAGATTTGGTATTGTAGAAAAACGGATATTTCCGTATATAAAACGTGATGTAGCTTCTATGATTATTGACCGATCGTCATGGTATAATGGTGTTAAAAGATGCGGAAGCAGACGAGAAGGGCATTCGAGTTGGAATTTTGAATTTTTTTGGAAAAAAAATTAGTTAAAGTACTTAATTTATTTTATTCGTAATTTTTTATTAATTTTTAATGCTCCGATTCTTGCGGGGACTGCGAAATATGTGTTTTTTTCTACAATAAGGACACATGAACATAGTTTGCAATCACATTATATTTACCCTAAGTTGTATTTACTCATTTGTACTCAGATAAATTAAATGTAAGCATCTCTTAACCACTTCATCGCTCTGAATCTAAACAAGTATACTGTCTGTAACATTATGATTTTCCCTTGCCGCCTACCTGCGCCGCGCCGATCCCAATTTTTTCCTATAATTTAACTTTTTTCGATGATACCGGGATGCTATTATTTTGTCATAAAATATTTTACACAACCGAGGACGGGACGGATCCCGATGGGAAGTTTGTAATTAGATGCAGTTGATATCTACGATACAGGCCTGGCGCACTCCGCACTTAAGGTATGAAGCTACAAGTAGTCGACTGGTCGGACTTGCCGTGCCCGCTGCCGCGCGATAGACAGAGATATCGTGACAAGAGTTATGCGAAAGACAGAGAGGCAACTTCTAGGTTAATATAGCTGTAGGTAGTTAGCGTTCGCACGTCCTGAATTGGATTTTATTGTGTGGTAGTAAGAGTCGCTATTTAATTATATGCTTTTGCGGAGTGGACGTACTTGTACTTTATCTATTCTGTGACGATAGGTACATTAGACACTAGAGTAGGAACTGTTGTACTACCAGGGGAACACCGCAGTTTTATATTCTTACTAGTGCTGTGCCCGCGACTTCGTACGCGTATATTTTCAAATAAACTTTCAACCCTTTTTCCCTTTCTTAATCCGACCATTGCGCAAAATAACATAGCCTATACTTCAATCTGGTCATAGCTAAGCATATTCGTGAAAACCGCATTTAAATCCGTCCAGTGAGATGTGCGTGGACAAACAAACAAACAGACAAACATTCTAAAAACTGTCTTAACATGTTCAGCTCGTTATTTTAAGACGCCCTAAGTGGTTTTTTTATATGTCACAATTACAGTTTTTTTAATCTCTACGTTATTATTACATATATGTATAGAATAGATACTTGTGGTATAGTTACCTACGTTTAGAAAATTTAGGCATTGTGCTACGAAATCAATATATATAAAGTTTGGGAGCTACGCCGCCACCGACAGACATATAAATATGGAGACAAACATACACATACACATATGAAATCAAATCATTCCGAAAGAACAGAATAAAAATACTACTTAATTCAAAATAGATAAAGGATGGTTACCTATTCTTTTTTTTCGGCAGCAGGCTAGCCTTTGACTCCCATCTCGCCTGATGTAAAGCGATGATGCGGTCAAAACGTATATAAATATATATATTACAAAAAAAAATAGAATCATTGGTTTACACAGTCAAAAGTTCTGAGGTAACAAACATTCAAAAAACAGTCGAATTGATAACCTCCTCCTTTTTGGAAGTCGGTCGGGAAAAAGTGAAAGCTTCACCACAGGTGAAATATTAGTGTGTTAACATTCCATAGGTCACCATATGCTACCCCAGTAACGGCCCGAATCGGTTGGCTAATTAAAATAATTCTATATTACAAGGGGTGGTGGACAGTCACTATTTACTTCTTGGTTTGACAAACTATCTATATATTATATCTATCTATACATATAATAAAAACGTAGATATAAAAAAGTGTAATTGAAAAATATTATAAATATATTCACACAGGGCGTCTTAAAATAAGCATTTGAACACGTCAAGACAGTTTTTAGAATTTTTGTTTGTTTGTCCACGCACATCTAAACCACTGACGGATTTAAATGCGATTTTAACGAATATGCTTAGCTATAACCAGATTGAACTTATATGCTATGTTATTTTGCGCAAGGGCCGGATTAAGGGAGGACAAAAGGGTTAAAAGTTTATATTGTTTTGTTACTCGTATGTTGTGGTAGGACTCTTTTGCAGTGGTCTCCCTAGGAAGTACCACACCGTTGCCAGTTATTCAACAGCCAACCAGTAGTGTGCATACACTACTGTGTTCCGGATTGAAAGGCAATGTTTCCAGCGAAATTACAGGGCACACAGAGATTTGACATCTTATATCTCGGGGTGACAAGCGCAGTGCATTGCAATCCAGCCATCAGGCGAGCGATTTCGCTCGTCTTTTCACTCAGTATTATAAAAAAAAAAAACTATGCGTACGATGTCGCGGCCAACAGCACTAGTGCTACAATAAGTGTCGAATGGGTCCATCTCGGCACTAATGATGGTAGTAAGACTTGTAGTAACACGGGTAACGAATGAATTTCCCAACCTTGTAGAAAACATCCCTGTCTCTACCAGTCCCTGTCGGCTTCCAACCGGTGACATATGGCGCATCGGTTACCATTACCACGTGGCACGCACACCTGAGCCAGCCACCACACGTGCTGGGATACGTTTTTGTACCTTTGAGATAGATTTGATTGACTTTTTCAATGATGAAGTTGGTTGTAATTGAACTGGTTTTGTTTGAGCGACTCTGCTTTTCTATATCCGCGAATGATGGACAAGCGTTATAGAACATTTTACACGCAGCCATTTGACGGCCGTTTTTATGAGTTAGTTGATACCATATCAAGAAGCAGGCGTGTAATGGATTCTCTTATTGTTGACTTAGTGGAATGTAGTACTTATGTAAATGGAGCATTAGTGCGGAAAGCCATCAGAGCTGTACAGAGCTAGACTAACGTCAGCCGTCCGATATCAGGGCGGTGAGACATGGTATCAAAATCGATCAGGTTATAGTAAAAGAAATACGGATCGAATTGAGATATTTTTTTTTATATCTCGCAATTACAGATATTTTTATCTCTACGTTTTTATTATTAAAAAATATGAAGTAATTCGAATAAAATGTACTTTTTTTTTTAGTAGTAACATAGGTGCATTTTTTATCACTGTTGCTACTAACTTTTTCAGTAGTCAGATGGGTTTTTTATTTTCACAATTTTCACAGTCTTAATGATGGTGGTATTATTTTTGCGATACTAAAATCGGCATTAGTTTGGTCCATTTTTGTATTGGAGTCGTCTTTGACAAAATGACGCCATCTGCCTATCTGTCATCAGCAAAAAGGTAACTCCATAAGGTCAGGGGTTGCAAGGTCACGGTGGGTGACCGTGCCTTATGGGAAAGATGGTAAAGAAGCAATACATACATACCTACGAGTATAATGTAACATGCATGGTGGCAGGTGGTAAGGTTCCCACGATATAACCAATTACGTGGCTTACTTGTACATTCGCCTTTTAAACGGTCAATGGTGGTAATAAGGTGGACTTTCCCTTTATTGTGACGAGGAGGAAATCTTTTAAACGTACCTACTTGGCTGCATTAGGGTGCAGCCCTGTTATGTGGGATTATACCCACTGAAACCCCCAGAAGACCAGCGTTAGTGCTTGACTGCGGGATCTCCAGAAGAACACACCAGAGCCTTTTTATTTTATTTACTAAACAAAATCCCCAGTCCTTATGAAAACAAAACAATGAACTACAAACTTAACTTACGGCCAATTAAAGGATTTACATTTTATTACTTATCTCATAACTACAGTCGTATATTGTTAAATAAATAAATGTGTGTGGGGGGGGGGTGGGGGGGTGAAGTGTGCAAGCTTGATGCTTACAATCAAGCGAGGCATTACCTACAGTCATCTCATTACTCAGTTGCCTTAGTACGAGCACTTGCGAAAAAGTTATCGTTACGTAAACGATAGCAAAATGTATAAAAAATTAAACAGTGCCTCTATCGGACGTGAACGGAAACTGAATTTTTCATACATTTTGCTATCGTTTTCGTAGGTAACGATAACTTTTTCGCAAGTGCTCGTACTAAGGCCCAGTTGATATAGAAGCTCGGCTATAACTCGCTGGAGGTAAGGAGATTAATTGACCAGCTCACTACCTGTTGTAAGGTGTTTAGGGGGACAGTCGATTCTATGGACCTGCATAACCTCCTGTTGATGTTATTCGTGCCAGACGAGCCCAGAGTCCCAGCAAACAGGCGCGGCCAGCTGCATGATTTATTTTATGTTAACAGCAGTCGCACGGTGGCGCGCTCTATGTCGCCTTTAATTCGCGCCCGTCGCCACCTCAATGTAGGTACTCCTCGCTGCCAACACTGAACTTGACATTGTATTTGACGACTGGAAGACCCTTATTGTATCTTTCCAAACATATTGTGAGGGTTTAACTGACCAGTGGGATAGATGCAATAAGACCAACTCTGATTTTGACTTTGATGATTATATGGAATTTTAGTATTTATTTTTCTCTGACATTTGTATTTTACTTATTGACATTTTTTTAATTTTTGTAGTTCTTAATTTATATTAACTTGTGTGATTTTTGACATTTATTTTTATCCTTAATTATTATTGCTGTTATGTGACAATGATTTCAATGTAGTAAATAATGTATTTTAATTTTATTATAATCTTTTTTTTTTATATAATGATAATTTGTGAGATATTTATGTAATTGGTTTGACCGTGTTTTATCTCAATAAATAAATAAATAAAAAAAAAAATAAAAAAAAAAAAAATAAAAAAAAAAAATAGAAATGTATCTAGTTAGATCACAGACAGACGACAAGTAGCTACCGAGTAGTAGTAGTATTATAACGGTGATATGTAAATGGTCACGGTGGCCGAGCTGGCCGAGCCTGCGATGAGGTGGCCAGTTAGCTGATTATCAGCTCACCTACCTAGTGCCATATGGACTTAACGAATTTTTAACACGCTTTTATTACCTTGGTATGTATCTATGTAACGGAATTTTTGAGACCGCAGGAAAACGCTGCGTTGGATGCAGGCCGCTTCCAACCGACCCTTTTGGAAATCGATGGGGGAGGCCTATGTCCAGCAGTGGACGTCCTATGGCTGAAATGATGATGAACGGAATTTTTGAACGTGATTTTCACCCTTTTCAAAACAACGGATTGATTTGAAACTTTGCACACTTATCAAGGACCGATGACAATGCAATAATTTGAATAGTTTGTCCCATTATCGTTACCAGGATCTTCAGGATGAGCTAATGTAAAGCGTGTTTTATAAACCGCGAGAATTATTTATATAGCGTTACTAGCTGCAACCGCGACTTCGTCCGCGATTTCTTCAGAAAAAAAATAGCCATGTCCGTCCTCATGATATCATGATACCATTGCCTCGCAAAATTTTATCGAGATCAGTTAAGCCGTGATTATGTAGCAAACAGACTGACAGACAGAGTTATTTTTGCATTTATAATATTAGTGTGATACATAATGTTTTTATAGCAGATTTTTTTTGCTAAATAAGCTGCTATGCTACTATCAAACTGAAACGGAACGGAACGTTGGACGGTAACGAATTTAGAAAAGCTTTAACTGATTGGCTACTTAACCATTGTTTTTGTAGTGTTAAGGAATTTATGCATATAAATGAGCCACCGACTGCCTCGGTGGCTCAGTTGGTAGTGATCCTACTTTCTGTGCTTGGGGGCGTGGGTTCGATTCCCATCTAGGACAAACATTTGTGTGATGAACATTTGTGTTTGTTCTATGTCTGGGTGTTAATATCTATTTAAGTATGTATTTAAAAATATATATGTATGTATATCAGTCTCTGGCAGCCATATTACAAGCTCTGCTTAGTTTGGGGTCAGATGACCATGTGTGCAATAATGTCCCACATATAATTTAATAATACAAGTTCTTAAAAATGAAATTTAATTAGCATAAGAACATTTGCACGTCTACTTGCAGACTGAATAGGTACGGTGTACCAAAATTGATTTTAAGACCTCAATGTAATGTATTCTAGCAATAAATGATTTGATTTGATTAAGGTATTTTGGTAGTCCTTTTTCCAGTAATAGACAGAAGTAGGTGCAGAAATACAGAAACTTTTTTTATTTAACTAAGTGCACTGCACAGAGGTTTTTAGCATACACTTAGAAATAATATGAATCTACACGGCACCTACGCATAGTAATAATTATACAAAATAGGATTCAAGGATATTACGTACAATAAAAACAACCAACTATACAAAAAAAAAAACTCAATTTTAAATTCACCAAAGAGCACACCCAACTTAGCTCACTTAATAAAATCCGATATTATATCGCAACCACACCGACATTAAGGCGCATCTACACCGAAATAAGGGCGCGTTCACACCGCGCTACCGTCATAAACGATAATCGATTAAACAAAACATCCGCCGAGCTCGCACCGTAAATCAAACAACGATGATTGGTTATGGGCAAAGAATAAAGAAAGACAGTAGGTGCACTGCATAATTTTATTATGGTTTTTATTTGCCTACTCTGACCTACCACAATATTATAAGATACGAGTAAATCCCAGCAATAACATATAAGGAAATATTATCATGATATTAAATGTATAAAAATGATATTTTTTTGTTCCCAGCAATTGTGATGTTAAGAGAAAATATAACGCACTTACTTTTATATCAACGTATATACTGTTGTTTTAAATTATCGTGGTTGTTCACTACAGTTATATGATTAATTACGGGATATTTACCGTGGTAAGGCGTTGGAAGGAGTTTCCGATATTTCGGCGCAGTTACATGCACCATGTTCACGGGAAGACACTTCCCATCTTCCCGTAAACTCTTTTGACTTTAATTTTCTTATGATAAGTTGATGATATCAATCTAATCGTTTGACCACAGCTTATTGATGGTATAATCGAAGATGATAGACACGTTTAGCCTTAACCTGGATTAATACAACCAGTATTGTTCCCAATCCAGCTTAAACGTCAAATAAATTTTAAAGATCAATATATTAACATTATTTTTCGATTAGATCGTGATAAAGAAACATCATGACACCAACCAAAATAAATGCTTGGGATTTAATTATGTATCTAAGTATCTCCGGCCGGTAGAAAAAAACCCACATAATATCATATTTTCCCTGAACCATCATATGTTTTAACTGACTTCAGGGAGGTGCTTAATTTGGTCTGTTTCTAATTTTGATGTAAAAAAAAAACACTACCATTTATGAACGAACTTAGGTAGGTATGTGATCTTTTTACTATACAGAGAAAGCTATCGAAGTGGTCAAAATGATATCATTGACTTTTACTTATTAGCCGGCTTTAATTTTGTTCGAGAGCCTATTGATTTGGTAATATTGTCATATATTTTTTGAGCGCTTACTAATTTTAAAGTTAAATATTAAGGTATGTACTTACTAAATTGTCTTATTAATTCAGTGGTAAATAACTGGCATAATTAATTTTTATGAACAACTTTCTATGCTAACTTTCTTTAATCTTTGACCGTGTGATGCGCGCGCCTCTCGCGTCAGTTTTGCCAGCCCAATTATACGATCCGAAGCGATCCGTGCTATATTGTTCCTCCCTCTTTTTATTTTCGTCTGTTTTACTTGTATTATCCTAAATTTGCTTTTTACAATTAAAAAAATCAGTTTTTAACTTGTACAAGTACTTTTCACTTAAACTAGTATCTATATTTTGTCACAATGCGTTTCTTTCTAATGAAACAAATATATCGCATTTTTGTCTATGGTTAATTTTAATTTAACATAAATATCTAAATATTTTTAGGTACGTAAATTCAATGGTTTCATTTAAAAAAAAAAAAAAAAAACTATGTGGTAAAATATGCTGATAATAAAATGCGTAAACTGTACATACCTACCGTTGCGCATAGATTACATTTTTATTTTATTTTGTAGTTCGAGTTAGGTTAGGTTCTGAGGAATTTTTGATTTCATTACATAGAAAAAATTATATAAGTAGATAGTGTAGGTACCTACCTGCTTATGAAAAACTTTTGGATGTAATATAACCTAAAGGCAATTATAAGGTCGGGGAAAAAGTTTCTTCGTATTTTTTAAACAAATTCAAGACATATTTTTTTCAAGTTTAATTACATTTAATTATAATATATATGTGCCATTTTGTTCGATAACTTGTTGCCATCTTGTAGGTAGTGACATGATCCCGTTGCTGTAGAATTTTTGGGACTTCTGATCAAAAAATGCAACAAGTAGTTTTGACAGTCCTCTCTTGATGTTGATCTAACACTACCCAAAGAATTCTGAAGAGATCGAAACAGGTGGAAATCTGAGGGTGCAAGGTCAGGGCTATATGGTGGATGCATTAACACTTCCCAACCAAGCTCTCTAAATTTTTGCTGAGTGGCCAAAGATGTGTGCGGTCTGGCGTTATCATGATGAAAGACCACACTCTTTCTGTTGATCAATTCCGGCCGTTTTTTCTCAATTTCTTGTTTGAGTCTCATCTGCTGTTGGCAGTAGAGATCCGAATCGATGGTTTTGCCCGGCGGTAAAAGCTCATAATGAACGATGCCCTGCCAATCCCACCATACACACAGCATCACCTTATATTACGTGTTAATCCGGGTTTCGCTACAGTCTGTGGTGCTTCACTGCCCTTTGACCATGATCGTTTGCGCACATTCTTGTCGTAGGTGATCCATTTTTCATCACCAGTGATCAATCTTTTCAAAAACGGTTCGGTTTCTTCACGTTTCAATAGAGAGTCGCAAATGAGTACACGATTCATTTGGTTTCTTTCAGTGAGCTTGTGTGGCACCCAAATATCGAGTTTTTTTGTATACCCAGTTTTTTTCAAATGGGTCAAAACTGTTTTGTGGTCAATCCCCAGTTCTTCAGCTACGTCGTAACTATTAATATGCCGATCTTGGTCCACTTTTTCAGAAATGGCATCTACTTTATCCGTAACAGGGCGACCAGAGCGAGCTGCATCTTTGACATCAAAATTCCCGGACTGAAAACGCTTGAACCAACATTGTGCTACTCTTGATGACACTGCATTAGGTCCATAAACGTCACAAATTTTTTTCGCGGCTTGTGTCGCAGTTTTCCCTTTTTTGTAATAAAATTTCACAATATATCGAATTTCTTCGTTAGATTCACTCATTTTATCAAACAAAAAAACAATTGAAAAATGGCGGGAAATTGCTTTTTACTTTTTGTATTCCTTTTTTAAAATGTCATATTTTTAATGGTATCAAAACCAGCCAGATACAAACAGTACAACGGATGAGATTTTTACTACAACCTTATACATACAAAATACGAAAAGACTTTTTCCCCGACCTATTATATACATGGAAAAAACCAATGTAAAACAATGTTTTTTGTACTTCATAGCATTCGCATAAGAAATATTCTTCATAGTTCGCTTGAACACCAAAGAGGCTGAATTCCATCCCAACCTAATCGAATATTATGAATTTAACCCGAGCCGATATCTTATAATAACTTAATGCTTGACCCTCGATAAGGCGCCAAACAAAATTAGGAAAAAACAAAGCATTTTCACGCCCACTGTTGGTTTTACAATATTACTTAATCATTTCTTGTTAAATTATAAAAAAGTAAAAAAACGGCGCCAAAAACTAGCGGCGCGCTTTTTGTCCGCCATATTTGTTTTAAAAAACTGTTTTATTGGTTATGGCTACTTTTTGGTTAGATTTTGGCTGCTGTGCTGGTAATCATAGGTTTTCTACGAAATTCGGTAGGTTATAAATGTTTCCATGATTACTCTGGGAGTTTTGTAAAGTTAATTGGACTGGAAGTAGAGATTGAGAATAAAACTTATCATCGAGGAAAAAGCTACGCTTGATGGTCGACGATGTCGTGGATTAGGATGGAGTACCCATATAGATCGATCTAGAAAAAATTCACTCTAGCCTTGAAGCTATCTAAGTAGATTGTAATTCTTAAGAAATCAGATAGCAGAGTATTTCATATTAAAGATTATAAATATTGAACACCACTATTAATATACTTAAACTAGCGACGCGCCCCGGCTCCGCACGGGTGTTAGCTCGGCCTTCGACCTCGCTACTATAACAGGAGCACAAAATGTCATCCAAATCGGTCCAGCTGTTTTAAAGCATATGTGCTATTCCGGACTATAATCTATCTCTGTGCCAAATTTCATCCAGATCCGTTCAGCCGTTCTGGCGTGATTGAGTAACAAACATCCATCCATCCAAACTTTCACATTCATAATATTAGTGGGATTACTAGTTATATAGGTATTGTATACTATATACATATATTATATATACACTACTTTTATAGGTCGGTAGCATCACAATAGGTACTCTGCCATTTACTTGCCAATTTATATCGACATTGGTTCCGATTTGTCATGAAATATCTTTTCATATTACACATTTTTTAAGCGACGCGCGACGTTCTATGTTCCCCTGTATTTTTTTTTTTAATATGTTCTCCGCTTTTCCGCCACCTGTTGGCAGATATGAAAAACTTTGTTCGGTATATACTATATACCTACTTCCAATTTGGTCCCATTGTCACCAAGTCAGGATCTGATGATGGGATCCCAGGAAAATCGAGGGAAACCCTCAAATTTTATAAGTACGATTTTTATATATTTTTAAGTGGGTTTTTAATGTGATCCACAATGTCCTAATCGCACATCGAAAAGAAAACAAGGTTACCAAAAATTACTTTAAAAAAAAAACAAAACAAACTCGGCCTATCGTCATTCATTATATTTACACGGGAGAGATTGGAAACCGCCAAATTCTAACCAATAATGTCTATAATCGGGATTCGACTCTGCACCCAATAATCAGGCTTAATCACCTTGTTTGCTCAAATTGTGCTCACAAAATATTAATAAAAAATTGAAGAGATACGTTTCACCCAGTATGAAAAAGATGAACTATGGAGAATATTTCATGTTAGCATGTTTCTTCTTTGTCTACCTCAGTTCACCATCATCAGTCGAATTTTATTGTTGGTCATGCAGGACCAAACAAGAATAGCGGATAGGCTACTCTGATAAAATCCACTAGTGGTTGATTTTTTTAATGCACTGTAAGTACTTTTGGGGCTACTTCCCTTTTCGTAAACTTCCCGTCTCGTAATCCATTCATTACACATTCAATAAAAGTTGTTTTTATAAACCTTTTTATATTTCATAATATAAATGTATACTTAGTTGTTTTTGGTAAATATTCGAATAATTCTATATTTGAGCTCTTGTTTGGAAAAGTTTTAATTATTGAAATAGAGTCAAATGAAAAATAATATCTGATTTACGAAACGGGAAGTTGACGAAAAGAGAAGTCGTTTTTTAGCAAAAGGCATATTCAGCATTAGGATATAAGTAATAAGAATTTTTGATTTGCAGTTCGTTTTCTCATAAGGTTATGAAAAATAAGTGCATTGGAGCTACACAACCTTTATCTCTTTCTGCTACAGTGGCCCTAGTACGAGCACTTGCAAAAAGTATTCGTTACGTAAACGATAGCAAAATGTATGAAAAATTGTACAGCGCCTCTATCGGACGTGAAAGGAAACTGAGCTTTTCATACATTTGCTATCGTTTACGGAACGAATACTTTTTCGCAAGTTCTCGTACTAGCCCCACAGTACATGTAGAAACACTAGCACACTACCACGTTTACCCACATTGTGGATTTTTTGGATAATGTATCCTAAATATTTTGATTCTACGTTTTTAAATAGTACAGCAAAAATGCAACAACCTAGCAGCTTGCTAGTTGCCTGATATCTAGGTCTTCTCAAGATCAGAGTGAATAAATCTTCAAAATTTGCGTACTCTATCTTTGATCATATTAACATTTACTAATAGGCGAGTTTGTGGGCTAAAGTAGGCAGGACTATACGACTAAAAAAAAAGGTAAAAATATAAATATACAAAGATTGCGCTCTTTGATCAACAAAATATCGAAGACAATGCTTTCAAAATAAATTACGCAGGTAGATTTCAAAGCCGAAAAGTAGACCAATTACGGCCCAAAACTGTCATCGAACGAAACACAAGTTATTAAAAACAATATTTGTGATTATAACAGCGGTTCCTTCCTAATTTATCTTTTTTCGCTCTATGACAAATCAGTATTTGCTTACGAAGCGTTATAATTATTGACAAACAAAAAATCATTTTTTTGAAAATATATAGAACTTTATTGTTTAAACCTAAAGTATAAAATTGAAAAAGACAATAGAAAATGTTTGTGGTAAACTTTTCGTAACCAAAATTTTAATCTTTTCGAGAAAGTAGTTATTGATTTTAGCAATCTTATAGTCAACGAGATAAGGTTTATTTTAAACAGAAAAGAAAAGGCTGAATGCAAACCTTCTTACATAGGTCCTCCGTGCGGTTTGCGACAAAGATTTTTTTCTTCTATTTTTTTGTTGCGTTGCGGTGGTCAGGGCGCCTGCGCACTGACTTGCAAATCCGCTTGTTTGCGCATCTATTTGTCATTTATTAGTTTTGCGGTCTCTTTTGTTTTTTTTTTCGGTTGTAGTGTGGTTCAGTTGTAGGTGCTTTGCTGTAATTTAGCTTATTTTGTCACAAAACAAAAAACGGCGAGAAAATTGTAAGTTCTTAATATGACATTACTCCGATGTAGTTTTTTAAATACTTTTATTATGAGAGGATTTTGGCGTCGCACGTCTGGTGCGTTTGCCAGTGTCAAGTACTTATTGAGATATTTAAGTTTTATTAGATACCTATCCTCAAAGAAGTCAAACAATTCAGTCAAGATATGTTGGTAAATCACGACCAAAGACGTTGTAAAGCTTAAGTTTAAAACGTCCTTGGTCACGTCTGAGTAATGACTTTGCAAATTAGTGTTAGAAACTTTTTTTATAGAGTTTTGGCAATAACACGAAAATACATATTCCGCCTCGTTATATCACTTATCCACACGTCCACAAATATACTAAATTATTTACCATCATCATTATCATTTCAGTCATAGGACGTCCACTGCTGGACATAGGCCTCATTTTATCATTCATTTTTATATATTAACACTATAATACACAAGTTTGGTATAACAAGAATTATAAAGCGATTATGTATTTTCCACGTTTTGGCGCCAAAAAACTCCACTCTGGATATATCTTCAGTAAAACAATGTTGATTGGTTTGTTTTTATTCAACATAGCACTGGAAAGTGGCCGTTGTAAAGTAACCTTGTGCATGGGAAAATTCATAGTTTTATTATAACTTGCAGTAATTAGACGTTGTTTCCTAAAATTGAAGAGTTGAGGACCATTTTCTCAAAAGAAAGGAAAGTAGTTTCACTAAAATACTACTTGCTTTCCTTTATATGCAAGGAGAGTTAGTACCTACTTTTAAAGAAAGTACACATGTTTATAGTTAGGTATGCGTATTCCTTTTTTACGTTTCACGCGCTCAAGGACTTCCGCTTCTCCTGTGAAACTATACGCCTACTTTTGAAAACCTTGTCACTACAAAAAACTATTAAACTTTTTATTCAACCGAAGAAGTTTCTTAAACATTTTATAGCGAAAAAGGGCTAAAGAGTATTTTTGTATTTTGGTTCGTTTCTGTGGAGAAACGCCGTTTCATCACAAAAGACCTTTATCCCGATCGCGTGATGTTTTATCTTTTGGATAATATTTAATAATGACCCCCTATTCATTGATAAATGATATTTATTATTTCTTTTACCTGTGGCAAGGGCAACTGTACAGTTTTGTTTCGTTTTGAAATGTTAAGGTCAGGAGAAAGGTGACTAGGAGAATTGATATAGTTTTTCATTTGGAGAGACTACATTTAAGGATTCCGCAGAGCTCGATCATATTCTTTCATCGTTATAGGAGCATACATATTTTATTAACAACTAGCTGCGCCCCGCGGTTTTACCCGCGTGGTTATGAAATCAGTGATGATGATGATGAAAAGTAGCCTTTGTGTTAATCCAGGACATAAGCAATGTATATTCCAAATTTCATCCAAATCCATCCAGCCGTTTCTGCGTGATTGAGTAACAAACATCCATTCATCCATCCAAACTTTCACATAGGTATATGATATTAGTGTGATTAGCCAAATCCACCCAGAAGTTAAGTCAATTTATCATAGGCTTCATCGACCGGGATGCGATGAAGCCAGGAGATGTATGGCTGACTTCTTATAGCTACTAGTAAAGTCCTCGTATTTGGGATTATTTGGTCTGTTTTTACAAGTCTTATAACACTTGGTTTCATCACTTGGTGACGAGGGTCTGACGATGGAGGCAGAAGGCTTTTGCTGGAATTTCAATAGCTACCAGTAAACCCCTCGATATTGAGCTCCTATGATTTGTTTTAACGAGTTCACATAAGCAGTTTTTTTATTTTTTAGGGTTCCGTACGCAATGGGTGTTAACGGGACTGTATTAGTCAGCCTACACTGTTTGTCTATATGTCTGTCGTCCTACCTTTGAACGGCTGTATCTATCGAACCGTAATTGATAGCTAGGTGAAATTTTCACAGAATATGTAATGTTACGGCGGATTATCTAAGAAATCATAATAATATCAAAAAGTTAAAAGGGTCTCCATACAGTAAACGTATTTTTGTATTTGCTCTAATGTTAAAACGGTAATGCGTACACGCATCAAATTGGCATAATTATAGTAGATACACACTCTAAAGTATGACAACGAGTAATAAATAATGGCCAAGTGCAAGTCGGTGACAAATTTCTGTTCATTACCAAGTTAAACAACATCGGGCGCGTTCGGTACTTAGATTTACCACTACAAAATGCAGAAAGTAGTGCATAAAGACATTATGCACTACTTTCTGTATTTTGTGATGGTACGGAACCATCAGTGCGCAAGCCCTACTAGCACTTAGCTGGTTTATTTATTCATTCACATTCATTTATTATTGCCAATGTGAATCAGAATATTTTCAAAATACTAACACCCTGTTGAATTATAAACACTTGGCTAGTCAAATCAGATTGATGATCGATTATTTTAATAAGTTAAAATACACATCATTATGTTTTTGCTCCCGAAATCGAAAGTGTTGATTTTAGCCTCTGGGCATAATTCACACCTTCACCTCAGATCAGATGTTCAGTTAACTTTTTTTGGAAATTTCTACGGAAACCAGAATATAATTATATCCACTTTATGGTACCAAGATCCTGGATTACGTGATTAGTGAAACAGTTGCTAAAATAAAAAAATAAAAACGATTTATAACATGGCGTTCTAAGGGGGAATTTAAAGGGTAACCCGTGATATCTGTGATGCCCCTGGCCTTACAGGGATCCATACATAGGTGACGATGATCGCTTACCATCAGACGGCCCGTTAGCTTGTTTGCCACCTATGGAATAAATAAAATCGAGTAAAACAAGTAAGTTGACGAGTTTATTTCATTAAGTACTTTTGCATAGTACATTTGCGTAGTTACATTGCACGGAGGAGACTTAGAAAAATATGCAGATCAAATGAAGGAAAAAGTGAACATCACATCAAGAGCGGCTGGTGCAGCGGTGGAAGTGACGGATGTATCGGCGAGGGATATATCTATATTTCTTCCATTTGGAGTTGAAACCATGAGACTGTAGGGTCTGACCGCTCGGGGTTTGGTTAGAGAGTTGTCCATGCGTCTCCTAGATGTAACGGATGACCAAAAAGCTGGCACTTTTCTTAGGAAAAGAATAAGTTTGGCCATTCAATGTGGTAATGTCGCTAGTTTTTTTCGCACCTTGCTAAGAGCTTTCGCTAAGAGCAACCTTAATGCAGTTTTTTATTGATAGTTTTAGATAGCCAATTCAAATTATATTTTTATTTTGATAGTTTATGTTATAGTTTAATTTAAAAATATATTTTCATGATTTCACATTGATTGAAGTTCTTATAAGTAATTATTGAAAGTTCCGCAACTTTGACCTACCAGCCTCTTTCTTTCCCCATTGAGCGAACTCCGAAAAACGACCACAATTGTTGCTCCCGTTTTTAAATCATTAACCAACATTTAAATCTTTATGCTCATACAAAACCTCATGCCTGAATATAGAATACTCGAATACACAGCTTCCAGTAAAATCTGTAACTTTGTTAAGAATTCAAGAGACCATGGTATATTGAAATCTTTAAAACTGCTGTGTAGATTTTAAAATTGGCCTCTTTTTAATTTTCGAATAAGTTCAAGTTCGTTTTTAATGATGATAATGACTTTTTTTATTTTCAAGGCTATTGGTATTTGATCTTTAGATACAGATTACAGATTTTTGATACACAGTTACAACTGAACAGTCAGTGTTTTTTTTTAAATTAAAAATAGGCTTGCATTTGACCGCCATCTCGCCTGATGTTAAGCGATGATGCGGTCTACGATGGAGCACGCTTGCCTAGAAGGAATCAATTCATTCGAGATTTGAAGACACCCAGATTGTAACTATAAGGCTACTATTTATTGATGATGGCAGAGCGTTAGCATGTGTGCTTTACAAGCCGACGGCACCCGGTTCGATCCTCGGTCTTTACCAATGACTTATTTAGTTTGTACTTAAATAACTAATGTGCAGTTTCGATGTCATCGCTCAAAAATAGTGAAAGAAAACATCATGTAAAAAAAAACTATAATATAAAAAAAAAAAAAAAAACGCCGAAATGTATGTACGTGTAATATGTATAACTTCCGAACGACTGCACCAAATTGGATATTTATATAAAAAAAAAATGTGTTCGTTACTGTCAGCTCAAGGTTTGCATAAAAGATTTTTTAAATCTAACAGTTTTGTTTGTACTATAACTACGGGAGCGAAGCCGCGGGCAACAGCTATAATAGTAATTAATAATTTTATTTAAGCATCACTCCATTGTCTTAAAATAAATTGCACAGTAGGCATTTGTTCAAAAATTTTGTCGCTTGTGCTTCTATAGAGTATGCGTTTTAGATAAGACGTTATGTATCTACACTAATATTATAAAGAGGAAAGATTTGTACCTATTTTTGTATGTTTGTAATGAATAGGCTCCGAAACTACTGAACCGATTTGAAAAATTCTTTCACTGTTGGGAAGCTACACTATCCCCGGGTGACATAGGCTATATTATACTTTGTAGCGAGGCCGAAGGCCGAGCTTACACTCGTGCGAAGCCGGGGCGGACGGCTAGTATTACAATAAAATAAAACTCTTATTGATAGTTAAATTGAATGTATTCCCGATTCTGAACAATCTATATTCAGCTTTTGCGTTATTTTGATGGCACGTTGTATAGATATTAAAAAATCTAATAATTTCACCATAAGCCACTCTTGGCTACCACATTTCGCTTACTTTAATTATATGGTTATCCTACACCTCCCAAGTAGCCTCTACCATTAATGGCGTTAAATCTAACAGCTCCCACCGCCGCCCTGTAATTTCGCTTAACAGTTTGTCTATGAACCGTTAAGGAGTGTTTATCTGTCATTTGGCAGCATCCATGTCGGTGGTCTGTTTCCGATTGTCCTTCATTTCCTGGATGGATGGGAGCGATTGTGTCTTAAATTTTAAGTGACACATTACTGGCACAAAAACGGGTTGTTCTGTACTCATCCCATAACGTCACATCCTATTGATATAATGTTCTTTAGTATTTAGATGAATATTTGGGAGCTTAGCAATCAGTTGAGTTAAGAATACTCATGGATCTGCATATTCTGATTCGTTTTCTCCACTCAAGAAGTTTTCTTCCCCATCAGTTATCGGTTCTTCGAGCAATGTGGCACGCCCATTGCCCTTCAACTTGCAAATTTTAATAGCTATGTCGATGACTCTGATTATTTAGCGAATATCCACGTTCAGGATTCTATCGTGCAAAGAAACTCCACAAAAAAAAGCTACAGTTACCAACACAGTATTAACTGAACTCATCACGATGAACCGCATTATAGAACACTGACATTATTGAAACAGTAAAATCTAGACCTGTAACACACAATGGCATTCCTGGGAAATGACACAAAATGACCGCAATAGAAGAAGAAAATGATGGCGATGACAGTTATAGTGTCCACGCACCCGTGGACAATGACCGTTGCTACTCGATAAAGATAAAAAATATAAACTAAAGTAAAATAAATACTGGTTACTCACTCACCTGACTAATCACGAAAACTCAAAATTTACGCTGAAATTTGACAGGTAAATTGGGGTAAGCATCAGCCTCAGATTTATAATCATTGTATTTTATGGTGGTACGGAACCTTGCGCGAGCCCGACTCATATAAAGGTATCTGTGTCAAAATGAAGACCGTTCTTTCTCTGTAACGGGATACCAATACTAGTTGACTGTGAAAAATTTCTAAAAAAACAACAAATTAAAAAAAAGTATCAAAAGTTGTAGAGTAACCGGATATAGCAGACAAGGGTTAGAAACCGTTACTCAGGGGAGGTAGAGTTCGTTCCGGGCTCGCTTCCTATTAGTTGACGGTATAGGACGATACATATTGGACTTGACATAATGATCTTATGATACTTAGTCTTGGGTTTGGTTAAATCAATCTGGGTGTTTTCAGAACGTGCGTAAACCAGTTTTTTTTTTAGATAAGCGTGCTCCATCGTAGACTCCATTGTTGCTAAACATAAGGCGAGGTGGCAGTCAAACGCAAGCTTTATTATATAATAACTAGAGATCAGCCCCTGCTTTGCACGGTTATAAATTTTATCATATAAATATTCCGTGAAAAATTCTCTAACTGATGGTGAAAACTGCATCGAAATCCGTTGCGTAGTTTAGGAGGGGTTAGCGGACATACAGACAGACAGACGTGGAAAGCGACTTTATTTTATACTCTGTAATAGAATAAAAAAAGAGTAGTCAAGATAATTAGGCCACATCGCTTGAAGAACCGATAACCGATGGGGAAGAAAGATTCATGAGTGGAGACCGCGAGCCGGAAGACGCAGCGTAGGTAGGCCTCCTACTAGATAGACCGACGACATTGTGAGAGTCACGGGCATGCAGCGGATGCAGATGGCAGCTAGGCTATCGTTCAGTATGGAAGTTAAAGGGGCCTATGATCAGCAAAACAAATAATTCAAGTGATAGAATAACCCACCTGATATATACGTGGTTTTGTTTCTCCATCAGCATGAATATTGACAAAACCATATTAACTAAATTATGTTTTATATGCTATTTAATATTGACTTTTTAAACTACTTTTTTGCTTTCTTACCCTTTTCTTTGACTACTTTATTGCAGCAATTTATCAGAACATTTTAATGATTGAATCCCATTGTTTTTGATATAGGCATTAATATTCATAAAACTCCAGTTTATAATGGTTTGTTTTATTTTTAAATTAGTAAAATTATGTTAATTCGTACACGGTCGTTTCTGGGCCACACAAGCTCTGAGCTGATTATTGATATCCCGAAGTAGCCTCTGTCTTATCCAACCTTATACCATCTACTTGTTAATAAGTCATTTGATTATATTATGCTGTGTAAATTTTCTAAATTACCAGTTTTCTTACAGTTTTCATCAATCAGAAGGGGAGGAAGTTGGTCTGATTCAGTAAAAAAAAATGTTTATAAGCCTTTTGCAATATTCCTTAATAAAAATTAAGGGCAAATCAAGAAAGAAGAAATATATAAAATAATATATTATTTTTATCGAATGGGTTTTACATGTTTGTTCAAAATTTACAGCATCGCGTTGATGTCTTTTGTTAGTAAGAAAATGTTAGACTCTTGAGATAATATCGTAGTTTCTTAGTAGCTGAAGCCCGCAGGGTTACCCGCGATTTACAGTTTTTCCGCATTTTGTGGGAGGGAGGGGGGTCGTGTACCCTATGTCCGTTCTCATGATTCAGACTATCTTCCTGCCAAATTTCGGCATCATGCTGAGTTGGAGCCGGATTGTTACAAAAAATATATATGATAAGTTTAGTTTAATTTTAAATTTTTATCGTTTTAATTTACTATTGTACATTGTTTTTTTTTTTGCCAAAAATAAATTATGTCTATGTCTAAATTTTGTTTAGATCAGCCTAGCCGTTAAAAGGCGTGAAACGCGAGCAAGCGAACAGACAGAGACTGAGTTACTTTCACTTTTATAATATAAGTTAGGATCCCTATAAATAGCGTAGGACGATAGAAAGATCGAGATATTTATTTTCTCCGTATATTAAGTAACTAGAAATAGTTTTATTTATTTATTTATATAACAATCCTAAGGCCTACTTTAACATCTTCAAAAAGAGGTTAAAGGAGGCCTTTTTAAAGATGTTAGAGGAAGATAAACATAAAAAAGACTTTAATTTTACTTTACTTTATTTACTAAGACATTTTTTAATGATAAATTTAAAAGCCTTTCTTAGTTATGATTTAATAATAAATATTAAGTATAATTGAATGTTTCCAATCAAGTTTTAGATCGTATTCGGGCACGATTCGGTCCCACAAACCCTGTTTTTGTTTGCGAAACTGGATACTTGTTACCTGGTCAAATGAGCCGTGAAACTGCGGTAAAAACAATACTCCACTTGATCGGAGACTGTTTTATTAGGAAACAGTTCTCTCAACAAAATTTTCGACATTGTAGAGCATTTAATACCTACGAGTATGCTAAAATATATCAGTATACGAACTATCTGTAGTTTTGTTTGTTTGATTCTTTTTTCAGTGCTTTGGTACGTATGACAACGACAATGCAAAAAAAAAAAACAGCTGTTCCATAGAAAAATTTCATTAAGACTCAGCAATAAAGATAATAATAATATGAAAATGCTGAGATGGTCAGGAGGGGTGACCAGTCTCGACAAAGTTAGTAGTGAGTACATACAAGGAAGTTTTAAAGTGGCACCAATTGCCGAAAAATTTACTGAAAATCGCTTGAGATGGTATGGACATGTGATGCGCAGAGACGACGACCATGCCGTTCAAAGGACGTTGGATTTGCTCGAGGGAAAGTGGGGAAGAAGGCGCCTCCCAGCCACCTGGTGGACGGTATGGCCTAATTAGTAAAAAATGTCCAATTGGATCCATTAACAACCCAGGACAGAGCATCCTGGCGCAGGCTGATTAGGAGAGCGGACCCCGCCTAACGTAGGAATAGGAAAAGAAGAAGAAGAATAATGATAACAATAGTTACAATCTGGATGTCTACAAATCACAAATTAATCGGTTTACCAAGAGTATTCCATCGTAGATCACATCATCGCTTAACATCAGGCGAGTTGGCGGTCAAACGCAAGCATACTATATCAAAGAAAATTATGGGACATAATTTTTTCGCGGTTTTAGGGTTGGTCCTTAAGTAAAAGTTCTTTATAATGAAGAGTACAATAACTAACAGAACACCTCGTATGCAAAAATAGTTAGATAATAATATAATATTTAAAACATTTACACTTTTTAATCGATTACAGGGGCTTACGGCTACCTCGAAACGCGGGCTCGAAATAGCGCAGTGCGAAAAATAACGCGAACCAGAACCTTAAACACGCTGAGATACCGTTTGCGATCATGCAACGTTTCGCAATAACCTATACAGAATCGCTTAAAACAGGTAGTCGTATGGCCCGAGCAGCTCTCAATTCGCTCACTTTTTTAGAGCATATAGGTATAATTCACAACTAATAATAACGTGTGTTCTATTTAATATCTGTGTTCTATGTCTGGATGTTAATATCTATTTAAGTATGTATTTAAAAATATATATGTATGTACGTATAGCAATCTCTGGCAGCCATATTACAAGCTCTGCTTAGTTTGGGGTCAGATGACCGTGTGTGCAATAATGTCCCAGATATTTATTTATTTAATATGTCAAATTTAAATCTTCAAGTGACATAAAGGATGAAAGAGGTAAAATACTGTGATTTCGCATCTCAGGAGCGTGGTGGTGGAAAAATAACTGGACCACCGGGACAACCAAGAAGACTCGTTCAAACAACGTGGATGTGCGAAACAGTAAAAAAACGCATGTCAATGTGTGTAATATTAACACGCTTTTATTAGCTTTGTATGTATCTATGTAACGGAATCTTTGAACTGGATTTTCACTTCTTTCAAAACGTCGGATTGATTTGGAACTTTGCACACTTATCAAGGACCAATGACAATGCAATAATTTAAATAGTTTGTCCCATTATCTTCACTAGGATCTTCAGGATTAGCGATTTTGAAGCATGTTTTTTAGTTTTTTAAACTACGAGAATCATTTTATTATTATAATTCAGATTGTGTCATGAATATGGACTGATTGCGTCTGAAATAAATAAATAAATTGATTGATTGATAGCGCCGATCAAAACGCAATAGCTCTCTCAAGTGTAAATCAAATTTGCAAGAAATTATGGTCATTAATTTTCATAGTTTTTCACTATTAATTCTAAAGATATTTTATCTATTACTAGCTGCGCCCCGCCGTTTGACCCGCGTGGATTACTCTTTATAGCGTCAGTTATCTGCCAGTGTAAGACCAGTCAAAATCGGTAAAGCCGTTTTGGAGTCATACATACGTACATCGCCTTGTATATAATTTCTGAAGTGAAGACATCTTTATGGTTGACAAACTAATGGCCTTACTTAAAAACGTTACTTAAATTGATCTATGCTTTAAATTGCTCTCTCAACTTCTGCCGGACGGCAATCGTCACACGCGAAAACGAGACAGAGCAATTTTAAGCATAGTTCAACTTGAGTAACGTTTTTAAGTAATTAAGGCCATAAATGTTTAACCACAAAACATGTTTTTTTTTTTTCGTCATCATCAAAATTATCATAATACTACGATATCATATTCCTCACTGCTGGGACGAAGGCTTTCTCTCAGTTTTTTCCTTGCATTTATCTATGTATCTAAACAAAAGTATTATACTAATTATTCTCATCATAGTATTGCTTTCACTATCCACTCATCATCATCTTCGCATCATCATCATCATTATAGGTAGTGTTACCGTATTTAGCTACACCACCATGTGACCTTGTTAGTTATAACAAAATCGAAACTAATTGCCGCATCCATTCTTTCGGAGTAGGTGAACAGGCCACCTACCAAATTGTCTTGAATTTCACCCCTCTCGGGTGGCGAAGAGCATCGCGGGTCACATCGGTGTCGGGTGATGACCAGTTGCCGTCCACGGTTCACTGGTGAGGTGACCGGTGCACACTACTGGGGAAATGTTTATTTACACACTTATAGCATTTTTTTTAGCTGAAGGCAAACGACGCGCTGGTAGAAGGAAAAGTCGTGGTTAGGCAACATTTGGGAGTAGACCAGCATAGCTAGCGTCGAACATTCCGAAAACCCGTACGAAGCGCTTTGATTCCAGTTTTATTGTGCGAACTGCTAGTTTGTGGAATGCACTGCCGAACGGGTGTTCCCCGATAGTTACAATCTACGTGTTCAAGTCAAGAGTGAATCACCGCAGGCCGCATCATCGCTTACCATCAGGCGAGTTGGCGGCCAAGCGCAAGCCTATTTAGCAATTAATAAACCTTGTTAACCGACTTCAAAAAAGGAGGACTGTTTATTTTATGTATGTTTACCGATTTCTCCGCCAATTATGTATTAATTTTGATGATTCTTTTTTTATTTAGTAGTCCATACTTCAGAGGTGGTTTCATATACATTTCATCAAATTACTTTGTTTGGTTTTTAAATCAAAATAACTGAAAAATATATGTCATCCAAGTAAACGAAAAGGCGTATTAACTAATTTTGAAGTCAGTTTTTTAAATTGATAATAATTTGACAAACTTTGTGCCAATAAAAGTCTTTTAATAAAATACAATATATGGTTTTCCATTATAAAAAATTGGGTATCAATTTCTTCCATGTCCAATTTAAAACTAAAATACATAGTTAAATACCTTTTGTAACCGCCGACCAAACAGTCAAGGTTAAATACAAATACAATACAATGCCGTTTCAATACCGTACTATTTACAACCCCTCGGAATAAGGGTCGCGGAGTCAAACGCAACAACATATCGGCACACGCAGCCCCGAGGGAGCGAGTAATTAATGATGATTGGCCTTAAATTACCCCCTCGTACCTCCCATCTCTTTCTACCACGCAGTAACGCCGCGCGAATCGGGAAACTATAAAAGAGGAACAGGTAAACACCCGAAACAGATCCCTGTGGGACGCCTTGCCCGTCGCACCTGTGTTTCGCTTCTCGATTTTTCGCGATGACCGCCGAGACTTACGGACACCGCCTGCTTTACGTCGAAAAAGACGTTTCGATGTTCCCCTCCGATGTGATGCTGGAGTATACCGAAGATTGTTACTTATCCTGGCCGAGGTCTCCCGATTCTGGAAGGTCGAGCTTGGAACCAACGCCCTCCATCGATGGAAGCCTTCAAGATTCTACTCACATCGCGTACCGTGGCGTCGACGGAGACATGGTTTTGGAAGACAGTGCTGAAGATGCTGACTTGGAGAGTGGGAAGAGACGAGGCAGAGCGACCAGTGCCGCTGTTCTAAGAAGACGGAGACTGGCCGCAAATGCAAGGGAGAGAAGGAGGATGCAGAATTTGAATAAAGCTTTTGACAGACTTCGAGGACACCTGCCGTCTTTGGGAGCTGATAGACAACTCTCGAAGTACGAAACTCTTCAGATGGCGCAGACCTACATCGCAGCTCTTTACGAATTATTGCAGTAAGTTAAAGTTTACATGTGAGTTTTAATAGTTATTTCATTGTAGTGAAATCTGTACATTTGTGAATGCTTCACTCATAGTTTAGAAAAACAGTATATTACCACCATTTTGCCAAATTGTTATAGAAATTAGTGTTACAGGGATATTTATTGTAAATTTAAGAAGTACCGGCTAATACTCGTTACCACCAATTAAAATTTAGTTTTTAAAATGTTTTTATGACAATGTTTTGCGTTTAAGAATGACGAAGTTTTGAATTACAGCGTGTAAAGTTACGTTCAAAAATTTACGCTTATTTTTTTACTCTATCTTTTTTACAAAGTAACATGAATTGAGTATCTGTATCAAGAGTATTTGATAGATTTTGTAGTAGAAATGTATTATGAAATCTAATGCAATGCATCTCATTCATTTGAAATTGATGAAAATCAGATATAATTCAAGTATATTAATTTTACGACTATTATATTATTAAGTAAGTAACTTTTTAGCTTCTAAGTTAATCTCGCCCGTATAATCCGTCCTGCCGACTTAGTTTTTAAGTTATCATCTTGCCAACGAAAGTATTATAACGAAACATTCCAAGTTACAATAAGTACAACTTAAAAACAATATTGTATATTGCTATTGTTATGAAGCTATTAGATAGTAGTATATTTATGTTAGTTTTTAGAATGGTTTTGTAAATAATAAATGTTTAAAAATGATGTAACATTATTTTTTCCACACTCGTATTAAGATAACATATCTTATAACATGTAGATGACATTATCATGACTTGCACACGGCGCAAGTAACATGTACAACTTAGAGAACAAGGGCGTGTAAGAAATGCACGATGACAAGGATTCATAGACTTGATGATCAGTGTAACTCTGCCTGCGCAACATAGATGCACCGCGTACAGGGCGCATAAATAATTAATTTTATTAAAAATTAATAGTTGATTGAATCAGGCGTTACTTTGCAGAAGTCCATTTTCAAAACTGTTTAATGATGAATTTCTAGTGATATTCCGCTTCTACGTCGCTTCAAGTACAATAAGGAATTTGTGATAAATATTTGTTGATAATGTTAATTTTATTGAGTTTAATTTTGCCTAACCTGATATAAAATATTAATTACATAAATTGAAAATTAACGTAACCTGAAACAAAAATTAATTAATTCTGAATTTTTTTTAATTAAAAAATTAATAAAGTAATCTGAAACAAAAATTCATATTTTTATTTTCTCTGACTTCCAAACTATTAAAAAAATCTTTTAATTTGTTTAATCTATGCTAGGGTTTACCCATGGGCCACAAACTAGGCTGAGCCTCTATATTTTTTCTTGATTTTCCAGTAGAATCCAATGCTTAGAAATATATTCTATAAATATATACTAGTGGACTCGGCAGAAGTCATCCTGCCCGACCAGGTCCAATCGTGTTTTCGAACCTTCCAGGAACGCATTGTAATATACACACAAATTTGCAACCAAATCGGCCCAGCCATTTAGTAAGAGTTAGGTGACAAATTCACCTACAGAAGAATTATATATATACATATGTTACAGACAAAGTGTTTTATTAGCAAATATACATAATGGCTAGACATAATCTATAAATAATCACAATAATTTATTGACAGTATTTAAAAAAAAACGATTGGTACATTTTTTCTAATCCTAGGAAGTAGAGCAAGTTTTTGGACTTTATAACATACTAGCCGCCCGGACTAACATTTTAGTAATAAATATAGCCTTTGTTACTCAGGGATAGTGGATCATTCTAATGGTGAAAGAATTTTTTAAATCCGTCCCGTAGTTTTTGAGTTAATTTGTTACAAGCATACAAATCTTTCCTCTTTATAATATTAGTGTAGATGTAGTTTACTTTAGTGATACACTATCATGCTGAATAGCGTTGCTTCATAAAAAATAACTCCGGAATCCGCTACCTTACCTGCCATAAGTTGGAGGAGCGTACAATGGTAGAGGTAACACGCAGAGTCCAGAAGTCAGTATTTTAGTCAATATTAATCCGTGAGTACGGTGAAACAGTCTTTTAAAACAGAAGTAAGTATATTCTAATTATTCCAGATATTTGTTCCAAGACTTAGTTTTTTACATTTATCATTAAAAAATAACGAATATTACAAAAAAAATACAGGTTGCCGCCGGCAGCGGGGCAGGGCCCCATGCTACCGGTGGTTAGGGCTGCAGAGTGGGAATCTCCTGACAATGCGGGCCGTGTCCAGGATGACTGCCTTCTGCATCTGACCCTTGACCCAACCGTCTAGCAAGAGCCTCTTAAGATGTTCTAATTATTATTATTACTATTCTAAAGGACAGTATTATAGAAAATATTATATTTACTAAGTAATTTTTGAACGAAATCACAGAAATGCAAAGTCAGCGTCAATCAATTTTATCTAGGACTTAAAATTAGTTTTTGCATGGATTTTTTTTCTGTAAGTAGGTACGTAGTTTCTTTCTCATTCGCCGAAATAGAAAATATTAACATTGCAAACTTATTTTGAAGATAATGCCTGTTTTCCTTTTCTTGAGTTTCATTCATTGATTTTTTATCTTAAAAATTCTGAAAACTCGCGTACGAAATACCTCTTAACCCGTTTAAAATCTAAGTTACCGCCCCAGTATAGTTAAAGTTTTATGTGGTTAAAATTACTTAACCATTTAAATTATAGAATAGTACATAAAAAGTTACGGATTGCCTTTTTTAGATCTAATTACTACCGCACTTGTCTTACAACTGACGAGAAAAAGACAGCTTTTTCCTCTCTTCCTTTTTGCTTTTTTATTTTTACAGTAACCACCCCCAGCCCCTAAATGCTGTCCAGTAGGTCATCGTATCAGACATCTACCGTGTCAGGGGTCCCTAGACTGGCAGGACAATCCGTCAGTTCTATGCAAATTTGGCAGATGTGTGATCCAATACCACGCTCTACCTTGCACTTTACAAAGCAAAGACCAAACCATTGTGAATTTTAGTGCCAAGGAAATAAGGGTACAGGTTTTGAAACGTTTATACCTAGTAATAAAATGTGGAGTGTTGTTGGTTGAAAGTCCGTTCGGTTGATGCTAACATCAACGATGTCCGGTGTCAGTACAGAAATAGGGCGATTTTTAAAGATTGTTTTATAAACTTGGTAACGATGGAATTGATTCAAGAAACCAATAAAACCAGGAAAATACGTAAATCGAATTCAAATACACAGATATGTACAAAATAAATTGCAATGATTATGATTAGTCTATCTAGAATAATTTATGAACTTTGTGTATAAATTCCGTAGGACAAAGGACAAAGAATATGACGGTCGACTATCTATTCTATTTCCAAGTTTTTAAGAGACTTCAAAAAAGGAGTGGGTACTCTTTTATTTTACTATATTTTTTATGATTGTTACCTTTGGACTTCGTCATTGATGAACCGATTTAAAAATATATTTTAGTAATTAAAGCGACATATGTACTTTAAGATTGGTCGTATAGAAGTTGTATCAAAATCAGGTCAGTAGTTTGGCATTTATATAAAATAACTGGTTTTTTTTAAACTTTGATAACATTTTGTCATCCAAGGGGCAGCAATTGCTTATTTTCTTATTTTTGTGTAGTCGGTTTTTTTTGTAGATAATTTTATCATAACTCTTGGAAAAGAGACGAAACATGAATCTATGACCAAAAAAATAACCTTTTTTTAATAGCTTAAAATTGGGAAACGAAATGTTTATTAGAACACTTAAAAATGCTAAAAAACCCTTAACACCTCTTTACTAACTTTTTATTTAATAACAAACTTCGTCTTCCGGTATGTTATTAAAACACGTAACGTGTGAATTTAATCAGGGGTTCCGTACTTTTTAGACAGCTCCTCACGTCAGCGGACGTCTTAATTCGAGCTGTCAAGTTTGACACATCTGACAGGTCAGTGGAATATCGCCGAGTCATACGCGATTCTTCTCTTCGCGAACTCATTGAGTTCTTGATAAGATATTATTAAGGGTGTCAAAAATTAATAAGGGGATATGTGATACTTTATCGCGTTTTTTTGCAATGAGTGAGGGTTTTCTGTGTGAAACTTTAAAATTGGTAGCTGTGGATTAACCTACACATGTTTTAACTAAGTACTAAGATATAAGTTTTTTATTTTTTTATTATTTACATTAAAATTATATAAGTACACAATTAAACATTTTATTTAATCAATTAATATAAAATTGTTGTTATACTAAAGGCTGGTTATTCGATCCGCAGTTAAACGGTCTGATAGTTGACATATCAATAAATGTATCTGTTCAGTAAATTTAGAGGTTTTACTCCGCAGATAATCTCTATCTGACTATTGAAAAATTCGAAATCATGCTATTACTGCAATAACAAATATCTGATTATTTAACTGAAGATTGAAAAATTGGCTCTTAATGTAACTTATATACGTTCACTTATGCATAAAAATTCAATAATCTGTCTCAGAACAAATTTTCTCTGTTTTACATGTGACAATTTCGTTATACAGAGCTACTGATAAAGTTAGCATCCTCTTATGAGCAGCTTCAGTACATAAACCAACAACTTTTCTTCTAGGACTTTTCGAAGTACGTGAATAAAAAACTGCCGTTCCTTACAAAAATAATCACTCACTCCGGACGAAATGTATGGAATATCTGTTATTTTTTTTCTCGCGAATGTCGAAAAATTGCTTAACAAAAGTTGTTTGTTTTGACTTTTGATATACTGAAGCCATCCTTAAGAGGATGTCAACTGATTATCCGTAGCCTGTACAGTTTATTTTATATAATAGATCAGCTTATCAAGCGTTTATGCATAAAAAGGTTAGTGTGTAACATATATAAAACTATTATCCCTAAACAATATAAGTTTTCTTTCTATTCACAGTCATGGATCTCTAAATTCTAATCTATAAAATCACAGCTCTACCCCTTCCCACAAAACCTCTTTGCATTTGACATTACTCGCGCATGCGCGCATGACTATGAATTAAGCCCGTCCCATTGGCCGCTCTCCGACCAATAACAGGCATAACGCACCGATTCAATTGACGAATATATCTACACAGACTGTAAAGAATAGAGGGCACAGAAAGTACTGATAGAGACTTTTCTAATTGCCTTCTTTCTTACTAAATCTTATTTATTAGTCTTTGTGGTTTTGAATATTGACACTAAGAATATACTTTTATTCATCAAAGAAGTATTATTTACTAAATTGGTCTCAGATATTATTGTTTTAATGAAGCTATACCATAATAACAGTTTAACATAATTATTTTCATCTCCCTATGTGTAATTAGTACGTGGAGCTTATTAGGAATTTTTGACGTCATAAATACGATGAAAGGGGTTATTAAGAAACATTTTAATTTGATAATGGCGTCGAAACTGTTATACAACTTTCTATACTAAACAAAAAAAATAACAGCTCTACAATTTTTTTAACGCGAATAAATCCCCGTTTGACCAACAACTCGCCTGATAGTAAGCGACGATGTAGTCGAAGATGAAGCACGCAGACCTAGAAGATAACTATTCACTTATGCCTTGAAAAGGCCCAAATTATATCTCTCATGAAAGAAGGAAGCCGGCAGGTTGTTCCAATCCTTGGCTGGGATTAGAAACGTAGAATCGAAATGTTTGGTACGTATCCAAGGAAAGTCCACAATGTATGGGTGGTAATGGGCCGTTTTCCTATTTGTCCTGTAGTAGAAAGGGCATAATTGTTGCCATGATTTTATGACATACTGAAATGAAAAGATAGGCAGGCATATTTTTTAGCAGATCAGTATAATTTAGGGAGTGGTGCATCCAGAATGAACACAATTATTTAAATATGGCAGCTATATTAGTAGGTAATACCTACATATTATAATAACCTATTATATGTAGGTTAACAAATGAAGGAAAATATACTTACCTATAGGTAGGTAATGTAATTATTTTAGCGAGAAAGAAAGAGCGAGATCGCACAACAACGTGAAATTAAAATCGTATGCAATTGAACTCGAATGAACAATTCGAATAATTGATCGATTTAACCGACGATTACAATTCGAAGGTCGACAAATTAAAGTTAATCTTCGAAGTTAAATCGGGACGGGGTTAGTACGTAGACGTACAGACAGACGGACAGGATGTGCTACAATTATGCTGTCGGCTAAGCTTACGCGCGCAAGTGAAATTCGCAATTAGATTCACAATTGTATTGGTCGAAACTCTGAGAAGAGTTTGGAGAATTCGGCTTAACCTACAATCTATACAAGGAACGTTTTTTTTTTTATTCAATTTAATTAAATAAACAACTGCGCAGCGTAGCAGTATGCGCAGAGACGTTGGGTCTCTTTGTGTCTTTTATCGCATTTAAACCAGGAATGTTCTGAAGAACTGTTCGATCTGATGCCAGCATCGCAGTTTGATCATCGCGCCAGCCGCCACCGCCTGAAAGTTCATCCACATATTATAATAGGTCGGGGAAAAAGTCTTTTCGTATTTTGTATGTATAAAGTTGTAGTAAAAATCTTATCCGTTGTACTGTTTGTATCTGGCTGGTTTTGATACCATTAAAAATATGACATTTTAAAAAAGGAATACAAAACGTAAAAAGCAATTTCCCGCCATTTTTCAATTGTTTTTTTTGTTCGATAAAATGAGTGAATCTAACGAACAAATTCGATATATTGTGAAATTTTATAACAAAAAAGGGAAAAATGCGACACACGCCGCGAATAAAATTTGTGACGTTTATGGACCTAATGCAGTGTCATCAAGAGTAGCACAATGTTGGTTCAAGCGTTTTCAGTCCGGGAATTTTGATGTCAAAGATGCAGCTCGCTCTGGTCGCCCTGTTACGGATAAAGTCGATGCCATTTCTGAAAAAGTGGACCAAGATCGGCATATTAGTAGTTACGACGTAGCTGAAGAACTGGGGATTGACCACAAAACAGTTTTGACCCATTTGAAAAAAACTGGGTATACAAAAAACTCGATATTTGGGTGCCACACGAGCTCACTGAAAGAAACCAAATGAATCGTGTACTCATTTGCGATTCTCTATTGAAACGTAACGAAACCGAACCGTTTTTGAAAAGATTGATCACTGGTGATGAAAAATGGATCACCTACGACAAGAATGTGCGCAAAAGATCATGGTCAAAGGGCAGTGAAGCACCACAGACTGTAGCGAAACCCGGATTAACACGTAATAAGGTGATGCTGTGTGTATGGTGGGATTGGCAGGGCATCGTTCATTATGAGCTTCTACCGCCGGGCAAAACCATCGATTCGGATCTCTACTGCCAACAGCAGATGAGACTCAAACAAGAAATTGAGAAAAAACGGCCGGAATTGATCAACAGAAAGAGTGTGGTCTTTCATCATGATAACGCCAGACCGCACACATCTTTGGCCACTCAGCAAAAATTTAGAGAGCTTGGTTGGGAAGTGTTAATGCATCCACCATATAGCCCAGACCTTGCACCCTCAGATTTCCACCTGTTTCGATCTCTTCAGAATTCTTTGGGTAGTGTTAGATTAACATCAAGAGAGGACTGTCAAAACTACTTGTTGCATTTTTTTGATCAGAAGTCCCAAAAATTCTACAGTAACGGGATCATGTCACTACCTACAAGATGGCAACAAGTTATCGAACAAAATGGCACATATATATTATAATTAAATGTAATTAAACTTGAAAAAAATATGTCTTGAATTTGTTTAAAAAATACGAAGAAACTTTTTCCCCGACCTTATAGATCAATGGAAATCGAACACTGTGCGTTTTACGCAATCTTTTTTGCCTCACACCTGCAATTTGTGGAATGAACTCTTTCTTCCCTCCTGTGGCATTTCCGAGTAACTAAAACTATATATAATTTGGGGTGCTTCAAATGGGCTGTTAATAAATTATTTAAGGGTCGGTAACGTATCTGTGATGCCCCTGGTGTTGCAGGTATCCATAGGAGACGATGATCACATACCATCAGGCGGCCCGTCAGCTTGTTTGCCACCTATGGCATTAAAAAAACTCAAAAACTTCGAGGCTAGAGTGAAATAATTAATTAGATCGGCGTGTTTATTCTCGGCTACACCGTGACCGTCGTTTACCATCAAACGAGCTGGTAGCAAATGAGGATTAATTTAAAAAAACAGATAAAAATGTTAATTCTAGACAGATTTTATGAAAATATATCGAAATTACTAGATAAATTAAGAAACTTAAAGGTATGAGTCACTATAACACTTTCATCTTCATTAGCCATACGACGTCCACCGCTGAACATAGGCCTCCCCCATTAACCTCCACACTGAACGACAACCTGCCATCTGCATCCACTGGATGCCCGCGGTCCACATATAACACTTTACTTTATGACAATCTATCTCTGAAAAACGTTTTCCCATGTATACATAGGTATACTAACTTCTTGAGTAATCTCTCTCGTTTATTTTTTCATGTTGTCTGGTTCTAAATTCTAATAAAACATTTAAAAATAAATAATGACATCAAAACACCACCCATTCGGTAGCCGAAATGAAAAATGATAACATTATTAAAAATTAATCCCCAAAAAGGAAAAGGCGGAGCCAAGGTCATCAATATTGATGAAATTAAAAAGTGAAGAGCTTTTTGCTAAATTAATAGTTTAAAATACAAAAAACAAAGGAAATATAATTAGTACTTATTGTAATTTGGATATGATTGAGATATTATAATCATGAAGGTGATTAGAGGAATTCATGTATTTTCTTTATTTATTTTTAATGTACAAGTAAGTTTAAAAAAGAAACTTGTCACGGTAGGTTTGTTTTTATGTGTCTCATTTCACCTGTCAACACCGCTTCTCTACAAATTGCTACGGTTCTTATCTACGAATATATCTATAAAAACAACTTTGAGTAATTTATCGCATTTAAATAAAGCATAAAAATTATCTCGATACAAATCTCCATCGAGAATTGAACATAAAACAAACAATAAAAATTAAAAAACGAGAAAACAAGATGAAACAATACGAGGGAAGGAGACGGCTACACGCGCGCACTCCTTCCGGTTGCGCCAACGCAGGTGACACAAAATTTATTCCGAATTTGAAAACCGAAAGATATTTTATTCGAAATGAATCAAACGGCTTTTTAAATATGGACATCCTTTATTCTGCGGGGTCGGATGACATTTTTATATTTGTCGTCGATGAAATGCCGGCAAAAAAGGTATTTGATTTATGTGGAAATAATGCGGTGCCTATCCACGGGTTCCCACAACAGAGATCTTAATAATTATTACTAAAAAAGAGGCATAAATGAGAAGAGATAGATTAGTTTATGTACAGGGATTCCGTGACACAGACCTATTGACCCTATTGTAAAATTAAATTAAATTAAATTAAAAACCTAGTCCTAAAAGGTTTAAGAAATTGTTTTACCATTTAAAGGTTGAGACAATAAATTAAAAAAAGTCCTTAAAACGTAAGAAATTCCAAAGATAGGTACCTAATGTTATGTGGCACGATTTAAATTGGTTACTGTATTATTTTTAATATTTCATAAATCAATCATCATTGCGATATAAGAACATCCCGACATTTCTTCTGTAACGTCACGTCGGTTGGGTGGAGTCATAAATCTACAAAAAATAAAAATAAATACAAAGGTAAAATTTCCTTTTCTTGGTGGATCATTATCACTTACAGAAATTAATCATTTATTTGGATTTTGCACTTTTATTTTCTAAAATGGTTTTATCTTTGCGCTTACACGATTAGAAATTCTGATGTTTGTTTTTTTTCAAGGCAGGTGTTTTGCAGTTTTTTTTTTATTGTTAGATAGGCTTGCGCTTGGCCTCCAGTTCTTCACATTGTGCCTGAATGTGCAGTATTTTTTTTAGGTTTTTCCCTAGTCAATATGCGTACCTATATATATTCAATATGCGGAAACTGGCTAAATGGTGTTTAATTACCCAATGTATCAGTAACCTAGTTATTAATCACCGTATATTTTCCAAATAAAATAAAAATATAATATATTACTAACAGACCCGGCAGACGTCGTCCTGCCCGTTACCGGGTCCAATTGTGTTTTTAAACTATCCGGGAACCCATTGCAATATACACACAAAATTTCATCCAAATCGGTCCAGCCGTTTAAGAGGAGTCGAAAAATCGACACCGCTTTATGGTTTATGGTATATTCCGAAAACTCGTACGAAGCGCTTTGATTCCACTTTTAATGTGCGAACTGTTAGTCTGTGGTATGCGCTTCCTGAATGGGTGTTCCCCGATAGGTACAATTTGGGCGTCTTCAAATCACGAGTGAATCGGTTTCTTCTAGGCAAGCGTGCTCCATCGAAGACGCGGCATCGCTTAACATCAGGCGAGTTGGCGGTCAAACGCAAGCTTAATCCTAAATAAAAAAAAGTTAGGTGATTAACACACATACAGAAGAATTGTATATATCAAAAAGATATATATTTTTCTGTGTGATCGCGCATAACTTTTTCTTTGTACTGTTAGCTTACCAACTTTTGGTTCTTAAGAACAAAAAAAATTACCCTTATTTACCATCATTATTTCTTTTAATTTTTATATAGGTAACTGCCTAATCAACATGCGCTGACAAAAGAGTTAAACGACATCCCACAGAGAAGGTCTCCTAACAACTGACAATAAGTAGCCGGTAGTAGATAAATAATAAATTATGATCGGCAGTAAAAAAAACATTAGCATAATTTTATCGATTTTTAATAATATCGACACGGTTAACAAATTAAAAGCAATTACGCGAGGCTACTCAGAACGGTGATACAGAGCCGATAGAAGGCAAATGAACAACTTTTATAATCCAACCAACCTGAATTCGCAAAAAAGTCACATATTGAAAAATGAAATTCACAATAAACGAAATGTTTGGAACGACTGTTTTTTTTTTACCGTTTTACAAAAAGGAGGAGGATAAACGAATGTTATTTTTTTAAATTTTTGTTACGTACCTCATAAATTTCGACTGCGTGAACTGATTTTGATGATTATTTATTTATTTGAATGCTGGTGCTTCCCATTTCAATTTGGTCCAGTTCTGAAATTTTTATGAAGTCGGTTTTTTTACATTGATAATTATGCATAGTATAATGATGAGCATAATAACCTCCTTTCGGTTTAGAACCACGGTTCCGTGTCACCCTGTCGATGCAACAAATGTGTTCAATTTAGAGGCCGTGGAATTTGTGTAGTCTTATCGGAAATATCAAAGGTATTCCAAAAGATTTAACAACAAAAAAGCATAGAAGGTTTTTACAATAAACTAATGATTTATATTAAAAGAGTAATTTAATACAAAATTGTATTAAAACTACTGTATTCAGTAGACAGTACTACAGTACTGTATACTGTCTATTGACTGTGTGACCAAGTCCTAACCTACTTACTGTACAAATACAAAAGTGTGCCAATTATCTACAAGATAAGTAGTTCGTAGTGATAAAAAAAATACCTAAACTAAAACGTAGGTAGGTATTTAAAATCTCATTATTGATTACGAGTATAATGTGCAATGAAATTTCCGCGACGTATCCGGAAGTTGCTTTCGAAGCTCACGCCCATCGATCAGAGAACTTCCGGGGCTGCCGGCGCTTCTGAAAATAAACCTCTGCGCGTATCCTCCCAGATTAACCTTTAGGGATGTGCGCTTGAGAACACTACGTAATACGCGACGTATCGATGCTCACTTGTATCGATAAAATCATAACAAATCAAATCTTTTTTTTAAAATATAATACTGGGTGACGAGACGCGCGAAGTCGCTTGCCTGATAACTCTTCACGCTTGCCCATAACAGCACAACGCCACTCAGAATTTTGAACTTCAACAGTTCAAAACCCTGGTTGACTGCCCCGGTGGCTCAGTTGGTAGTGAACCTACTATCTGTGCTTGGGGGCGTGGGTTCGATTCCCATCTAGGACAAACATTTGTGTGATGAACATTTGTGTTTGTTCTATGTCTGGGTGTTAATATCTATTTAAGTATGTATAAAAAAAAATGTATATCAGTCTCTGGCTGCCATATTACAAGCTTTGCTTAGTTTGCGGTCAGATGACCGTGCGTGCAATAATGTCCCAGATAAAAAAGAACGATATTCATGTTTTAAATTGACTTTTGATAAGGTGGCATCCAGTGCATGCAAATGGCAGGATGTCAGTGATGATTCAGTGTGGAGGTTAAAGGGGGTGGCCTATGTTCAGCAGCAGACGTCTTCTGGCTGATGTTGATAATGAAGGTGGCTTGTAAGAATTGTGCCTTTTGAGAATTTATAAAGTAATCGATTTATCTTGTTTAAAGTAATCGATATCAGAATTATAAATTAGCCGTTGTCACTATGTTTACAGTAATATATTCACTTATAATTGCATGGCATATCAGACCTTCCTGTTACCTAAACTCTCTAACACCAGCTACAACCACTGAGCTCATGCGGCTAGCAAGCATCGCTTTCTCACATGCACGTTTTCAACATTTTTGAAGACAAAAAATCACTGATTGGGCATAAATTCGATAATATACTCGTACACATACGTGGTATCGATATTCAGCGTAGATAGATACATCCCTATTGCGCGGTTGGCCCCAAGACTTATGGTACTTCATTGTAGTGCAATAAATCGTGGTTTAAATTGGTCACACGTTTTTACAGGTGCAGCCATGTTAAGTAGGCTTCCTTTTAATCTGATTATAATCATCACATTGTATGAGTTTTTTTATGAAGGCACAGCCTGTGCTACATATACTACAGGCACAGAAAGTTACATGTAGGTTTAGATATCGGCAAATATCTTGAAAAATGATGTCGACTAAAAAAAAAATAGTCAATGTTTCTGAACATTGAGGAAGTAAACCACTACCAAACCACCACTACTACTTTTGCCTTTTGCAATTACTACTAAGCACCTACGTAGTTATTTCCTGCAAAACAATTTGACCACAGAAAATTATTATAATTAGCTATTTTTATTATACTATAGAAAAAACAACAGTACTAGGAGTTATTGTGCTATTCTCAAAATATAATAACTTCTAATAAAACTCTCAATCCTAATTTTCATAATAACTCTATCTAAAATATTTACAACTTATTTTTATTACAAAATGCTTGGATTTAGGTTTTGAGAGCCCAGATGCTGTGAGCCAATAAAATATCGATCTTAGCATGTTCTGATCCTACGAGTTTCCGACATTTGGCTAATTTGATGCTGACTTTAAACTGCATCACGATATTGTAGATGGAGAGACGACGGCATGAAAGGTTGAAGTTTTTTTTATTTCTTGGCTACTTGATACTTCTATTGCAGATTCATAATTTGTGGTGAATACTTTTTACCATGGAAGCTTATGTGGTTTTAGACACGTTTTGTATAAATTACATGTGAATTAATCATCAAACCAGCTTAATCTTACGTGTGTAATTTCAATGTAATAAATATAAACAAAACTCTTTCACTATTATTTTTTTAACCTCAATATAATAATTACTATGAATTGTTTTTTGCGCGTTTGTGAAAAACAACAATTTTAAGGCTACTTACCGACTAATGACTCCTATAGTAAGTTTGATTGCACGAAAGTCAATTTATAGATCTCTTTGACAGACATAAGATTTCAACCTCTCGACGTTTTTTGCTCAAGATGTTTTACGTTACTATACACCACTAGTGAGTGTGATAAAGCTACAGGAGGGATTTTTTTCAGTGGTTTCAGTTAGTTCGGTATGTACGTATTAAACACGTTTTTTTTTTAGAACATGCGAGTCATTCATTCTTTTTTAATCTTACACGTTAGCGTACAGAACATAGGTCCTTAGTAGATTAGGCGGTTGACTCTTCGCCTATGTGAATAACAAGCACGCGCGGCTCCCTGTATTATGTAACTGAATTAGCTTAATATCATTAATTTAGGTTTTGATGTCCATTATGATTTAATTTCGCAGATTTGGGTGGTCTTTCTTCTCTCGAATTAGGCCAGTCGCTACAGGCAACAGTTTCGTGGGGAAAAGTGTAGTCCTGGCTTATAACTGACATACCGAGTCTTCTCGATCTCGACTTGTACGCAGTGAGCCCTTAATAACTTCCTTTCCTTGTCTTTTGTTACTTATACTCGAGCCAAGTTTTTTGACACTTGCAAAAACTTTTCAAATGAAACTTTTGTTCATAATATTTTTTATATTTGACAGACAGATACGCAGCGTAGGCGTAATAGGGGTCCGTTTACATCGTTTGGTATGGAATCCTGAAAATTAATGTACAAATTACAAGTGGATCACATTAAAATCTGACTTCAAAAATATATGAAAAACGTAATAAGTGCTTATAAAATTGGAGGGTTGCCCTCGAATTTTATAAGAATCTTTAATTTACATTCAATAAATAAAATAATAATAATATCAATATAGTCGCATATATATCATCTTAATATCGCCCTTGGGGACCGGGACCTCACCTCATTTTCAAAAAACCTTTCAGAGCGTCTGATTAACGCGACGCGTGACCAAAATGCTGGCGTGTATCTGGCTCAACGTATAAGCATTGCCATTCAACGTGGTAATGCCGCCAGCATGCTGGGTACGCTGCCAACTGATAGTGGGTTGAGCATTTGGATTGTCTTTAGATCTTCAACGGTCTATGGACAGTCTAACTGTTTATTTAGTGTTAGTTTTAGCTAGTATTTTGTTTATTTAATAAAGGCACTTGCCAGTAAAAAAAAATATATAAAAAAAATAGGTAATAATAACTAACTAATATGACGAAGTGTACAAAAAATTGTTTTTTAAACGGGTAGACCTGATTCCCAAGATACGGGTGTATTCCACACATAGTTTGGGCATTAGTGCGATGTACGAGTGTAAATGAACCAATAGAAAAAAAAAAACACTGGGATCCCATCATCAGATCCTGACTTGGTGACAATGGGACCAAATTGGTAGTATATCCAACGAACAAAAGAAAAATTGTTTTAATCGGTCAACAGTTGTAGGAGAAATCGGTGAACATACATAAAAACATATATATACTAGCTGTATCCGCAACTTTGTCCGCGATTTCTTCAGCAAAAAAAGCCTATGTCCATCCTCATGATACATACTATTACCTCGCAAATTTTTATCGAGATCGGTTTAGCCGTGATTATGTAGCAAACAGACAGACGGACAGAATTACTTTCGCATTTATAATATTAGTGTGGATATATATATATATATATATATACAGTGGAACAAAACCGTCCTCATTTTTCGTCGGTTAATAAAAACAAAATACTTTATACAAGCAGACTGTTTCCAAATTCCCTTTGCTGGTTATCTTCATTGAGACTTCAATTCGTTTTTTTTTTACATATCTACTACTTCTGGGACGCTCTCTCAATTTTATTTTCTTGCACACGTTCTAAATAAGACACAATACTGTTATTGTAAAACTGAATGTCCATTCAAAACGTGTAACAAGAATTACAACGGTCTCGCCAATTTGCCAAAAAATACAATAACTTTCATATGTAAGTTCCACGCAATCAATTAGTAAAACACAAATTAGTGACTTAAAAATACCCAAACCACCTCTTAGTGGCTAAAGTTGGCCTAAAGGCAGTCATTATAGGCTAAAGTACGCATTACTGACTAAATCGTGTATTATGGTTGAAGCCCATTGTCTGGATGACAACAGGTTGTATCAGTTGCCATTGAAATGGTTGTCGAAAATCTGTAATTAGGGTAACTGGCTTTAAGCTTGAACGAGTTAAAAAAGGTACGTGGGCTTCGAGTTATTCTTTGAAGCTTGGATACGTAAGTGGAGTGGAGATACGACATTCGGATCTGTGGTAGAGATTTGCCTGCAAATTTACATACAGACAGACACTGGCTTGTAATCATAATAATATTATAAATGTGAAAGTGTGTTTGTTTCTTTGGTTTTATTTCACGTAGCACTTTGCTCACAGGAATAGTTGAACTGTTATGATAATAGTCCTAGGAAAATACACACGTGTACATACGTGTTTTTTTCTAATGCACGGTTCCATAAATGTAACGTCCACGCGGCTGAAACCAAAGGGTGCAACTTATCATAATCATAATGAAAAAAGAAAATTGATAGATGAAATCTTTATTGTTCACACTACAAATTATTTACACAAGACACGATAAAACAGCAAAACTAGTGCAACAATCGACGGCCCTATTGCTAAGAGCGATCTCTTGCAACCTTAGGATGGAGAGGATTCATAAAGGAGGTAGAAGGCGGCGCGTGCAATATTTAGTAGTGTGATAAATAATAATTATAAAAAAAAAAAAAAAAAAAAATAAGAACTAGCTATCTAGTGAAATAACTAAGTAAAAAACTCTATTTCTAGCAGCAATATTAGACAACTACATAAATTCGCTGATTTCCAACTTATTTTGATATACTAATATAATAAAGGCTGCGCAGCGCTACTGGGGTGCAGTTTCTTTCTATACCTTTGTCTCAGCCAGCGTTTATTTTTCAAACAACTTTGACTAGCTTATACATTAAAACTTTACTTAAAAACGTTACTCAAGTTGATATATGCATTAAAAAGATCTCTCAACTTCTCGCTGACGGCAATCGTCACACGCGAAAACGAGACGGAGCATATTTAAGCGTATGTAAACTTGAGTAACGTTTTTAAGTAAGGCCCGAAAAATGTACCTTTTTAACCGACTTACGAAGGAAGTTCTCTATTCAATCAGTATTTTTACTTAACATATCACACACACATCTTCAGCCAGTAAACGTCCACTGTTGAACAAAGACCTCCTTGTTAGAGAGGAGTGTTGCCATAATACACACGCTTGCCAGGCGGCTTGGGGATCGCAGTAAGTTCACCGTGTACTCCGACTGTAGAGAACTAATTCACGTGATTCTTTTTTTATGTAGGTACAGAGAGCTTAAACTATCAGGGTTGTTCATATCACACACATCATCAGACAGTAAAAGTCCACTGCTGAACAAAGACCTCCCTCTTGGAGAGGGGTGTTGCCTTAATCCCAACGCTTGGCAGGTGGCTTGGGGATGGCAGGGTTGTTCACTACAGTTATAATTATGATTATTTACGGGATATTTACCGTGGTAAGGTTGTGGAAGAAGCTCCTGATATTTCGGCGCAGTTACATGCACTATGTTCACCGGAAGACTGAAAAATAAAAATAAAATATCCGGGATATTATTGCACACATGGTCATCTGACCCCAAACTAAGCAAAGCTTGTAATATGGCAGTCAGAGACTGATATACATACATACATATTTTTTTAAATACATATTTAAATAGATATTAACACCCAGACATAGAACAAGCACAAATGTTCATCAAACAAATAAAAAAATGAATGGCTTAAAAAGTTTTGGTGAATGGTTGAAAAATTCAAAATTAGTTGCAGACAAAACGATCTACCCTCTTTCTTATTCTTTTGCTACGGTTATCACTGGAAATTGCACTCTGAGCGATTCACACGAACTTTGTTGCCTCATACCTGGAAAATGTGGAATGAGCTACCTTCTGTCGTGTTTCCAAGAAGCTACAACATGGGGTTCTTCAAAAGGAGGATTAATAGAGTCTAAAGGGTCGGCAACGTATTTGTGATGCCTCTGGTGTTACAAGTATCCAAAGGCGGCGGTGACAGCTTACCATCAGGCGGCCCGTCTGCTTGTTTGCCACCTATTGCATAAAAGAAATCGTCCGATGAAATCAAATTTTGCGGCAAAACAGTAATCTTTCGCATATGAAAGCGCTTTCTTGAATCTTGTCCACGACTAAGAAGTCAGTAGTCCAGTATTCAGATATCACATCGTAATCAGTGGATCTGCCCAGGTGCTAGCGCGAGCGGCACGCGGCGGAACATCACCTGCACGCGCCGACGACACCTACATAGGGAGGGGTGGACTATCGATATCGATAGAATTTTATTGACGTGAATAAGTCTTTAAATTAGCTTCCACAGTAAGAGGCAATTAAAAAAACTGATAAAAACAAAATCAGGGAGTACAGTATTCACGTAAAATACACGCCACACCTCATTTTTGTACCTTCTTTCTATATCTAAGTGACGTGACGAGCAAATCTCAATTACCCATAGTTTTATTAATACCTGTATTGCAGATAGGTTTGCTTTTTCATCATCAATATGATGGCAGCGGTGGTTATATAATCGAAAGTAGGGACGACATCGAAAACACAAAATAAATTGAATCGTTCTCTTTCTACAATTTTAAGCGTAATTGCATGTAGCTGGGAGGCATTTTTGCATCTCAACAGATGACTTTCATTAAAAACATATTTTTCTATCATGTTAATGAGACAAGAAGAGATTTCTAAAGTATCAACTACGCTATTTTTTACGCACACAAATTTCAATAGTTATTTTTGTTCATCATCATTATAAACACATAGGTTTTAAAGTGGATTTTGTCAATATAATATACATTTACGAGTAGGTTTCCAATGCAATTTAGTGATCAAAAAGAAGCTATCGATACTCCAATATGACCCCATTTCCCATCTCTATTTTGCCCCACGATGGCAAGGGAAGATACCCCGAAGCAACTCGCGCGTACGACAGAGGGCGCCGAGGAGGGCGCGTGCCACATTTTTTTTATTTCACTTACGTCACTTTACAACGGTTTGAAGTTTATCTTATTTTAATTTAACCTTTAAAGTCAAGAAAATAAAGTTGTAAATTGGCCGTGGGTTGATAAATAAAATTGTATTTTTATAGAATAATTGTACTATAGTACGTTCAACACAATGATGTTTTGTTAATTTGAATACGAGGGTTTATTTGAGGGGTCGTATTTTACATGCGCACGCGTCGATAAGAAGTTAATTACTTAGAACTAATTCAGGGTGAAAAATTCCGTTGTGTTTTGAATTTGGAATTGTTTTCGAATTTGCATTTGGAATGTATCAGTAGGTCTTGATTCTAGATACGATAGTCTAATGTTGGATGGTATAAGGGGTAGAAAGCAGCTTGCGAAATGCTAATTATTACTTTATTTTTCAATCGAGTCCAAAATAGGAAGTCGTCAATCGAATATACTAGTTGGTAATGAAGATTAATTAAGCTTTACCATGATGGTATATTTACATGCTACGTTGATAAACACTAATAACAAAAAAAAAAGACTTAGAGTATAGTATGTATCTATCGCGTTTATAATATATATACATATTTATATATATTATCTATATTATATATCACTAGTCGACCGCCCCGGCTTCGCACGGGTGTAAGCTCGGCCTTCGGCCTCGCTACTATGACCCGCTCCAGGAACACAAAATTTCATCAAAATCGGTCCAGCCGTTTTCAGAGTATCCTATGTCCGTCTCCTGGTTCTAAGCTACCTCCCCACCAATTTTCAGCCAAATCGGTTCAGCCGTTCTTGAGTTATAAATAGTGTAACTAACACGACTTTCTTTTATATATATATATAAGGTCGGGGAAAAAGTTTCTTCGTATTTTTTAAACAAATTCAAGACATATTTTTTTCAAGTTTTATTACATTTAATTATAATATATATGTGCCATTTTGTTCGATAACTTGTTGCCATCTTGTAGGTAGTGACATGATCCCGTTGCTGTAGAATTTTTGGGACTTCTGATCAAAAAAATGCAACAAGTAGTTTTGACAGTCCTCTCTTGATGTTAATCTAACACTACCCAAAGAATTCTGAAGAGATCGAAACAGGTGGAAATCTGAGGGTGCAAGGTCTGGGCTATATGGTGGATGCATTAACACTTCCCAACCAAGCTCTCTAAATTTTTGCTGAGTGGCCAAAGATGTGTGCGGTCTGGCGTTATCATGATGAAAGACCACACTCTTTCTGTTGATCAATTCCGGCCGTTTTTTCTCAATTTCTTGTTTGAGTCTCATCTGCTGTTGGCAGTAGAGATCCGAATCGATGGTTTTGCCCGGCGGTAAAGCTCATAATGAACGATGCCCTGCCAATCCCACCATACACACAACATCACCTTATTACGTGTTAATCCGGGTTTCGCTACAGTCTGTGGTGCTTCACTGCCCTTTGACCATGATCTTTTGCGCACATTCTTGTCGTAGGTGATCCATTTTTCATCACCAGTGATCAATCTTTTCAAAAACGGTTCGGTTTCGTTACGTTTCAATAGAGAATAGCAAATGAGTACACGATTCATTTGGTTTCTTTCAGTGAGCTCGTGTGGCACCCAAATATCGAGTTTTTTGTATACCCAGTTTTTTTCAAATGGGTCAAAACTGTTTTGTGGTCAATCCCCAGTTCTTCAGCTACGTCGTAACTACTAATATGCCGATCTTGGTCCACTTTTTCAGAAATGGCATCGACTTTATCCGTAACAGGGCGACCAGAGCGAGCTGCATCTTTGACATCAAAATTCCCGGACTGAAAACGCTTGAACCAACATTGTGCTACTCTTGATGACACTGCATTAGGTCCATAAACGTCACAAATTTTATTCGCGGCTTGTGTCGCATTTTTGCCTTTTTTGTTATAAAATTTCACAATATATCGAATTTGTTCGTTAGATTCACTCATTTTATCGAACAAAAAAACAATTGAAAAATGGCGGGAAATTGCTTTTTACGTTTTGTATTCCTTTTTTAAAATGTCATCTTTTTAATGGTATCAAAACCAGCCAGATACAAACAGTACAACAGATAAGATTTTTACTACAACTTTATACATACAAAATACGAAAAGACTTTTTCCCCGACCTATTAGATTTGGTAGTATTTATTTATTGGTATCACCACTGCGACCAGAACCACCGGAGCATGGGCAGCAGCGTCCTAATAGTACACGGTGAACGTACTGCGATCCCCAAGCCGCCTGCCAAGCGTGGGGATTATGGCAACACCCCTCTATATGAGAGAGGCCTTGTCCAACAGTGGACGTTAATTGGCTGATGATGTATGTATTTAATGGTATCACTAAAAGTGTTTTAGCATCCCCGTGTTTTCTGTTTGTAATTTTTATTTCTTCTATCTACCATACTTGGCCCAAGCTTTCATAGCCATAATAGCTCAGTGGTTTCTGTAATGCGCTAGATCTGCAGGTGAAGAAACCATAATAGCTTTCTGATATATCTGATGCTTGACTGGAATGATTGGCCTAGCTACACGTGGTAGCCGTGATAGCCTACCCCTAGTTGAAAATCTGTCACAAACCATCTAATGGTTGTGTTCTGGTAGTATTACTTGAGAGCCATCTCCTATTCCAGGCTAGGCGTCTTCAACCATCATCCCTTAACATCAGTTGAGTCATAAGCCTCTGTTCATAATAATAATCTCTTTTTTATTTTAGGTACTTTTTAACCGAGTTCATAAAATATAAAGGTTCTCATTTTTTTATGTTTGTTACCCCAGAGCTCCGTCATATTTTGTGAACCGATATGGAAAGATCTTTTTTGATTAGAAAGAATATACTTTCTAATTAGTATCATTATACATTCCAAAAAAACCAACCTATTTTGATGAAATTTCTGTGAAAACCAAACTACTGAATCCAGTAGTTTGGTTTTTAAGTCAAAATAACTTGAAAAAATATGTCATCCAAGATCGAAGCATCCAAGTTACAGACACTGCGTAAGTATTTGCTAAATTGGAAGTCAATTTTTTTAAAATTGATAAATATATTAGTACATAATTTTCTGTCGTAAAAAACACTTTTTACCAGAATTTAATTGCTGATGAAGTCAACTGAAGCGAAAAGTACACAATACACATCAGTAATGGATATCAAACAATGATGGTAAAGCACCCCATAACGCTCGGTCCACACGTGATCAATGAGCCGCTACTAATGTGGACACGCCTTTACCATCCCTCACTGTGGCCAATGACGATGACGTACTTTTATTGATTTTGTTATTCATTTGGTGATGACAGTTTATTGTTTAAAAGGGTGACAATTGGCTGGAAGTCTTTTGAAAGCTACGGTAAATCACACTAATCCACACTAATCACACTAAGCAAACTAATAACACTAATCACACTAATATTATAAATGCGAAAGTAACTCTGTCCGTCTGTCTGTTTGCTACATAATCACGGCTAGAATAAAATATTCGAGACATTTTTGCACACACGGTCAAACTTAGCAAAGCTTGTACTATAGCTGCCTGATACTGATATGGGTAAGGCCACGAAAAAATGTTCATTTCAATTTTTTACACGTAGACCATTATATAATGTAAAAAATAAAATATACGGTACATTATTCTCAATACCATTTACTGTTTTATCAATATTTAGAGGGTTCCTGTCCAGCAAGGCGTAATTAAAATTCAAAAATATCTTATTTATTTATGTAAATTTTTATTTATAATTTAGGTTGATTACTGCTTCCATACAAAATCTAAATGTCCCTCGTCCATGTGAAACCAAACTATTGATTTTTTTCTGATCAAATCAAGTTATTATCATATATGTATGCTACATTTTACCTAAAATATAGTTATAGCTTTGTTTTAAAACAAATAAATAATCGTTATCTGCCTATTATTAAAAAAAAAAACACGGTTGAAATTAAGGGCCAAATTTGATTCCCGTGTGTGACATAGCATGAAAAACTCAGTAGTATTTAATTTTAAAATCACAGCAAGACTGTGAGTATTTTTTTAAGCTGGTAAACTACCCTACGAGTCTAGAGAAGTGTCAAACATCTGTCAGTCATTTTAGTATGGAAGCAATTCGTGAGATCGTTGTGAGCGGAAATTTTGTTCATCTTGTTTTTTCGAGTTATTTGATGTGATTTGACAAGGTAAGTATTGAAATTTAATCCGTTAAAGTCAAAATAACTGTAAAGAATGTTGTTTTCTGGGGAATCGTCTAGTTTTTTGTGCAACTAGACTGTATTTAAAAGTTTTAATCTCAGAAAAAGGTGATATTTTCGCGTGTGTTTATTCCCGCACGTTGCGTGTGTTATGTTTTGTGTTACGTAACACACAAGAAAATACGTTAAGCCTAGTTCACATTGCAAAATAGTTGAAACATCCATACTTATATAACCTCGGTGGCCTACGACTTGTTTTACGATAATTATTAAAAACATTAATATTCTTAGTACTTGACACTGCCTAAATGCACAAAATGTTTGAAGCTATAAAAAACATGATAATAACTGCCAAGTCTGGGCAGTATTATCCACAATAAGCTTCTTTTTTTAGGGTGCTGGAAAATCCCCTATTATATTTGATAAGCTTTCCCAGTGAAGGGTATAATTTCCTTCTTTTTTTTCAGATGCCAATGACGCCAGCTGAAAGGCAGAAGATACAGGGAAACACTCAAACAAAGGGATCCTGAAAAATTTTCAGCGCAGAAGAAATCAAACGCGGAAAGAACTAAAAAAAAAACAGGAAAAAATATTACTTGATAAACAGTTGTGATGAGGTTTATATTAATTGAATTCTTTTGTCGCCTAACTGATCTCATATAATTATTACATCTTCAAAAAATTTAAAAATAATATAAACTGATGTGATTAAGAGTGTGTACTTTATATTATATTGTAATAGTATATGTATATTGTTGCTCCTTGAATTCCTAAACGCGCCACTTTAAAGCCTTACAAAGTAATACACTTCTTAGTACACTGTAAGAAGATATTAAATGTTGTCAAAAATATTCGTCCCTATATTTGGAGTTTGTTAGCGGTGAGAATACTCAAATGAATCTTATGTAGTTATAACTATTTGTTTGTGTTTTTTTAGTATGTAAGTTATATTTTCGAATCTTACGGGCAAAGCCGCGGAAAAAAAACTAGTTTTATTATTTGATCAATTATGTGTACTAGGCTTTACTATTTTCCGTTGTGTTATATTATTTCTAATGTGTTATCGTGTGTTACAGTTTCAAGTGTGTTATTGAACAATTTTTCATGGCCGTACCCATATATAACTGGGGTCCAACTTGCCTGTACCCAGAATATGTAATTTTTTTAATCAATTTCAGAAACTTACAGATTTGGACATTTTTGGAGACAATGACAAAAAATGAAATTAAACTTAAGGTTGGCTGAGAGGGCCAACTCTACTGTCAAAATTTTGCCGATGTCAGAGTTTCTCCCATGGTAAAATTTGATCATAATTATACCTTAACATACGCTTAACTTCAGGCAAGTTGGCGGCCAAACGCAAGCCTATTTTGCAATAAAAAAAAACCCGTAGTTTCTAAGTCTGCTTCGTGGTCTGACAAAAACAATTTTAAAATTCTCTTGACTAAATCATCCATTTACACTGGGAAAAAAACCTGACTTTCTTGTCTTCCAAAATAGATTCCTTCCAAATTTCAACTTTTTCCTTCCTCATTTGGAAGGCATGACTCGGCAGGAAATCTTGGCAGTGTAGATACATTCAAAAGCTGTTTCGCAAAATACGTACGTACTCGACAAGTCACGTTAAATTTGACCACATCCATTTGTAAGTTCATAAAAACCGAATCTCCCCCCAACAAAACGAGCCTCATCCCAGTTTTAATTAGTTATGCGCACGCGCTCCTAATAACGATGTCGCACAGTCACGCGATCTGCACTAAATATATAATACTAATAAAACATTAAAACTGTAGGTAATTGATCAGGTATCAGCTGTCAGGAGTCAATGGGATGACGACTCGTTGGATGAAGGCAATTAATAACCCATGGTCAGGAATAAAACGAAAAGGAAAACTAATGATTTTGTTGCACTGGAAATTACAGGGACAACTGAACCTTTTTTATCATTGCCACTCGAAAAGGGGCATTTGTTTCTTCGATAACAGTGAATAAAACTCACTTTTAATCACTGAGAAGATTAAAACACCCACACTAATATTATAAATGCGAAAGTAACTCCATCTGTCTGTCTGTTTGCTTCATAATCACGGCTAAACGGCTTAACCGATCTCGATAAAATTTTGCGAGGTAATAGTTTGTGTCATGAGGACGGACAGTCTTTTTTTCTGAAGAAATCGCGGACAAAGTCGCGGTTACAGCTAGTTTAGAATTGCTATACGCTTGGATCGAGAATATGGCGATTAAAATAGGATGTAACTATTTGCAGTGTTTAAAATTAATAATGAAATGCACTTATATTAGACAATAATATTCGTAGAATTACATAAGATTAAACATAACCTTGCGAGTCCTACGTCCTTGCAATCTCACAGCCTCTTTTGTTTATATTCTAACTTAAAAATTGCATTTGCAATACTTGCTGACGAAATATCATTAAAATCGGATCAACGATTCCCATATTGTAGTTTGTAGTGGGATAGTGTCTGAAAATTTAATATTTAAGTTTGAATAGGAACAAAATCGGTCAGTGTTATCCTGAAGTCACAGTTCAAGGTAAACTAGAAGGCTCTAGTTCAAATTAAGCTTTAAATTAGTCTTGAGCATTGGCGCAAAGTTGCTAGTCTATCGGTTTTTTATCGTATATATTTTAGAGAGTGTGCATCAGATCTGCATGATTTAATTCCCTCCTGCCCATTTTCTATCGGACTGCCAGAGCGGGCACGAGAAATCGACATCGCTTGATGGTTGACATTCCGAAAACCCGAAGTGCTTTGATTCCACTTTTATTGTGCGCACTGCTAGTCTGTAGAATGCGCTGCCTGAATGGGAACACCCATTCGGGGAACACCCCGTTAGTTACAATATGGGTGTCTACAAGTCAAAAGTGAATCGGTTTCTTCTAGGCAAGCGTGATCCATCGTAAGGCCGTATCATCGCTTAACATCAGGCGAGTTGGCGGCCAAGCGCTAGTCTATTTAATAATAAAAAAATTAAAAAAAACTATTAGTTATCCAGAATAGCAACCATAATTTATAAAATAAATATTGCAAAAAAAATATGATAAGTACTTATGTATATTAATTATTGAGTCCAGAATCGTATTATGTCAATAACAACAGTGGACGGCCAATTAGGTGCACAATACACAGGCAAATATTGATACAACAGAAGCCAGTAGACGTAAACATTTATGGTGTTATTCCAAAACGATCCTAAATCAACCCCATTTCTGAATTTACATTTGATTTTTTTGCTATTTTTACCTAAGTATTTAGGGTTTTTCTTTATTTACAGTCTTACTTAAATGTTTAAGAAACGTTGATTTATGCTGTTTGCCAGCTTCTCGCTAACGAAAATTGCTACGAACGAAAACGCGATAGAGCAAATTTTAGTCAAAATACGTTTATAAATGGAAACTGACGTAGTTTTCATACATGTTGTTTAAATTAAACATAAAACTATTTAATCGGAGTGATACCCGTATCCTATAAACAAAAGAACATTAATACAAGTCACATTACAAGTAATTTTACAATAATTCTTACGAATTACTAATACATGGAAAATAATCTTTTTATACGATTATACGATTTTCTTTAATCTTATTAAACGATCACAGGTAAGACCTACAGATAGAAAAGTTGTTCCACCATGCTAAAACTAATTATATCTCAACAGTTCGAAGGTAAAACTTGCAAAATTAACTATTGACCTATTAGGAACAGAATTGACGTAGTGAAAGGTTGAAAAAACGTATTTTTTTTACCTTGGGCTGAACTGCCACCTCACCTGATGTTAAGCGATGATGCATTCTAGTAAAGCTGATTCACTCGCAAGTTGAAGACACCTAAACACGATTTAATGATTGATAACTGAAGATTAGGGTTATTACTACGGGACTAGCACGTAAAAAATCTTTACAAATTGCCTTAAGATATAGCTAGTATGTACCATTTTATAAGTTTTTATTGGATTGTGAAAATGTAAATTGTTATATAGACAAAATGCCTAATGTCATAATTAGTGACAATTTTTTAATTACAAAGTTACTTGATACTAGACAAGATACTATATGGTGCTAATATAATCAGAGTGACGCTAGGATAACTATAGCCGCAGACATGCTAGCGCCACTCTGACAAGCTAAGCTAACCTAATTTGATACTTGCTTTCTCACTTGTTAATAAGCAAGAAAGCATACATTTCTAATGTGCAATAAGGGTTGATATTATAGTCTGATGGAATACTTAGTAAATGTTGAGAACTTCTGGCGGGCCGCGGGTCCGACCGCGATAAACAGCGCACCGCTCGTCAAACATAGTCTTGCTGCTGAAAATATAAACAGATGTGTTAAGGGGAGGATACACAAATTCTAACAGGAAAAAAATTTACGAGATTTAAAAATGTTTTCGTATAAAAAGTTTTTGAACTTTCTACTTATGTACATTTTCGAAGGTGGGCGTTGTTACCCGCGACACATTTCTCTAACTATAGTAGGTAACATCGTTCTATTGTTGTTATAAACCCATTGTTAACTTTTAGAATGAAACATTTTATTTTTATTTCACGAAATACTCGGGTCTAGCTCGGACATTTGGTGGGCATTGGTAAAGCCGAAGCCAACACCAAGAGTCCATTTTGAATATAAAATACATGCAACTATGAAATATGTATAAAAGGAATATGAAACTATTGTACAGTATAGGATAAAAAAGACTGGGCTATTGAGGTGAACAACTTGTGGATAATGATGTGGAATAACAGATCTATAGAATGAGAAACGGCACCTGCCTTATCCTGTCTCATCTCAAAATATATTTAGGTAGGTGATGACTTGGCACCCACTGAATGGCTCCCCCATAAAGGCTGCCGTATCTTGGCACCGGAAGGGCAACATCGGCGTGGGTGGCTTAGGGTGTAGAGGGTGTGCTGCACTTTCACTAAGAGCTACTCGCGGCGTTATGCCCTTTAACACTTCCACCCTGGAGCTTAGGTTCTTAGCTCTTGCGGTTTCCACCCCTGTACGGCCGGTTAAGGCAAGCCAGGGGTCAGGGGTCTCATTTAGCCCTATGGAATCGGGGTACGCGGTGTCGCCACTCGCCGACGGCTCGCCATAAAGCCGCCCCTGCGTTTTTATTATTATTTATATAATTTAAATGTTACAGTCTAACTCAGATATGTGAATAAAGGTTGTGAACTAAATAAACTTTGCTTTGTCTCGCTTTCGGATGAGACAATTTCCATCAGCGAGAAGTAGCCAGTTACATATCTATAAATAGGGCAGTAAATGATTATGCATACGCATAATCAGCCTTTTAATAGTCCACTGCTGGCCTTAGGACTACCCCCGAAAGGGTGATTGGGCCATGTCAACCACGCTGGCCCAGTTGTGGGTTGGTGGATTCACATAATCTATTGAATTTCTCCGTAAGTATGCATGTTTCTTCACGATGTTTTCCTTCACCGAAAAGCCAGTGGTATGAAAATCCATACATAAACTCCAAAAAGCTCATTGGTACGGGCCCAGGATTTGAACCTACGACCTCACGCTTTCAAGTCTAGCCGTCTCCCAAATAGGCTGCCATGGCTTTTCTGCAATTGATTATGAATTTGAAAACACTTCGTTCATACATTTTGTCGATTGTCAATGACCGTTTTCTATGGAACAGCAGATTTTTTTTTTCGCGATTCTAGCTTGGTCCCATTGTAAAAGTTGTTCATAATGATGAGTACAATCACCTCCTTTCGGCCTTAGTACAGGATATGCTATGCTTCGGGTTTATCTGAGGGATCGTAACCGGAACGAAGTAATTCGCTAGAGAACCAAAGTCACCGACATAGCTCAGCGTATTAAAAAGCTGAAGTGGCAGTGGGCTGGTCATATCTGTCACAGAACCGATAACCGTTGGGGTAGACTGGTTATAGAGTGGAGACCACGAATCGGCAAACGTAGCTTAGGACGCCCTGAGACTCGTTGGAGTAACGATATACGTAAGACGGCTGGCAGTGACTGGAAGAGAAAAGCCGAAGATCGGGCTGAGTGGCATGCCTTGGGAGAGGCCTATGTCCAGCAGTGGACTAAGTATAGGCTGATTATGATGATAATGATGACAGGGTATGCGTAACCCTGTATAATGAATATTTGGTAATACACAGGCTGGCTTCGCCTTATCACAATCGCTTGTACAAACATTCAGGTCCATCAGAGTCGTTTTGTTCGTGCAGCGAGCTATTGTGCCGCGGACGAGCTTGTTTGAGGTTTCTGTTCATGATCATAAGCTCCGCGATTTTAGGTCTCACTGCCTAAAATAGTTTCAATTTTGTTTTAGGGTACTAAAATTTGGCCTTCATTTTTATTAAAGGCCAGGTTGTAATTAAGACTGCGGTGTAGGTTAAGGGAAGACTACGTTTTTTTTAAAGATACTGGGTGACGAGACGAGCAAAGTCGCTCGCCTCATGGCTCTTCACGCTTGCCCATAACAGCTCAACGCCACTCAGAATTTTGAACTTCAACAGTTCAAAACCCTGGATGGCAATGCACTGCGCTCGTCACCTTTGACATATAAGATGTCAAATCTCTGTGTGCCCTGTAATTTCGCTGGAAACATTTCCCTTCAATCCGGAACACAGTAGTGTTTGCACACTACTGCTTGGCGGTTGAATAACTGGCAAAGGTGTGGTGCTTCCCCAGGCGGACCCCTGCAAAAGAGTCCTACCACTACAAAATTACCCAAGATTTCAATTGTTTTCTTTTGAGAGTGTTGTTGTTAGCTGGGCTTTAAATTAAAATGTCATTTGCTTTTAGCAGACATTAGGAGAGAGCGGTTCTCATCTGGCCGTTTTTTTTCACTCCTACGTTTCTGCGGAACGTGGTGCCAGATGAAAGCTACCTTAAAAGTGTATTCAGGTATACCCAGCCATTGCCAAGTTGTGGTGTAGCATGACTTGGAGTTTCCAAAGGAGGGCGCATTTAGCTCAGGTTAATTTCGCTCTGGAATTTGCTTGCTCTTCAGTAATCTCACTCTGCAATCAAGTGTCAAAATCGTTTCCAAAGACAACGATAATTTTCAGGTTACCCTCTAATTATTTCGGAGTGCGGAAGTCGCGTGCCATCGCTCTCATTATCACTTACCGGGGTTCGATTCCCGTCGGTGAAGTGTCGAAAATCAACTTACTTGACGACCTCCATGACGGCACGATTGAAACTAATTCTTCGTACGAAAACGGGTGTTAAAATACTAATAATTGGGTACAAAAAGTCAATTTTCAAGTTATGCCACGCGTCGCGCCAGTTCTCGTTAAAAGTATGACCACAAAATAAATTGGTACAGAAGGCTGGCTTCGGCTGATCTTGATTTTCATAACCTACGCTCAACTGTAGCTCTAGGCTTAGCAATTATGTTCCTTGAAAATTTTAGATTTGAGTTTTAAATAAAATATAATATTATATAGGCATGTTACTTTAAAACATTAATTTCTAATAGAAAAAGGTAACCATATTAAAGTCTATAAATTGGTTACTGAAAAGTATTTTCGTCAATGATGGCACGTGCGAAATTCACGATTATTATATTGCAACGTATAATAAAGCCTTATTTTTTAAGTTTTTGCAATATGGAAATTGGCAGCTCTGGTAAGATTTACTTATTGTAAATTATGACAATTGTCACACGAAACAATAATTACGTGTATTACCAAAGCGCGGGCATTATCACAACTGGCGTTTGACAATTGAGCGACTTGATCCGAGATCATTGCAGTAAGTATAAGTACGCGTATTTGTGTGCGTGAGCCTGTTAACGCTCGTTGTATGCAGCCGGTCTTTTGTACCTATTTATTTTGTGGTATTACGGTTTGTATTATTTTAAGTCGTATTTTTGGGAATTGTAATAACTGTTTTTATTTTAACAGCTTTGTAATCGAAAAAAATTTGTTCTCGCATTGATGTAAAAATGTAACTAAATACCAAACATAAAAACCATTATTATTTAACTATTATTTTTAATACGATGTTCAAAATTATTTAGTTGTCGAATATTTTTTAGTGTTTATGATATTTCTTTAAATATAGGTCGGGGAAAAAGTTTCTTCGTATTTTATAAACAAATTCAAGACATATTTTTTTCAAGCTTAATTACATTTAATTATAATATATATGTGCCATTTTGTTCGATAACTTGTTGCCATCTTGTAGGTAGTGACATGATCCCGTTGCTGTAGAAATTTTGGGACTTCTGATCAAAAAAATGCAACAAGTAGTTTTGACAGTCCTCTCTGGATGTTAATCTAACACTACCCAAAGAATTCTGAAGAGACCGAAACAGGTGGAAATCTGAGGGTGCAAGGTCAGGGCTATATGGTGGATGCATTAACACTTCCCAACCAAGCTCTCTCAATTGTTGCTGAGTGGCCAAAGATGTGTGCGGTCTGGCGTTATCATGATGAAAGACCACGCCCTTTCTGTTGATCAATTCCGGCCGTTTTTTCTCAATTTCTTGTTTGAGTCTCATCAGCTGTTGGCAGTAGAGATCCGAATCGATGGTTTGCCCGGCGGTAAAAGCTCATAATGAACGATGCCCTTCCAATCCCACCATACACACAGCATCACCTTATTACGTTTTAATCCGGGTTTCGCTACAGTCTGTGGTGCTTCACTGCCCTTTGACCATGATCGTCTGCGCACATTCTTGTCGTAGGTGATCCATTTTTCATCACCAGTGATCAATCTTTTCAAAAACGGTTCGCTTTCGTTACGTTTTAACAGATAATCGCAAATGAGCACACGATTCATTTGGTTTCTTTCAGTGAGCTCTAGTGGCACCCAAATATCGAATTTTTTTTTACACCCAGACTTTTTCAAATGGGTCAAAACTGTTTTGTGGTCGATCTTCAGTTCTTCAGCTACGTCGTAACTACTAATATGCCGATCTTGCTCCACTTTTTCAGAAATGGCATCGACTTTATCCGTAACAGGGCGACCAGAGCGAGCTGCATCTTTGACATCAAAATTCCCGGACTGAAAACGCTTGAACCAACATTGTGCTACTCTTGATGACACTGCATTAGGTCCATAAACGTTACATATTTTATTCGCGGCTTGTGTCGCATTTTTCCCTTTTTTGTAATAAAACTTCAAAATATATCGAATTTCTTCGTCAGATTCACTCATTTTATCGAACAAAAAAAACAATTTAAAATGGCGGGAAATTGCTGTTTATATTTTGTGTTCCTTTTTTAAAATGTCATATTTTTAATGATATCAAAACCAACCAGATACGAACAGTACAACCGATGAGATTTTACTACAACTTTACACATACAAAATACGAAAAGACTTTTTCCCCGACCTATTATAATGTGTCTGCAAGTTGAAGTGGCCATTGGGACGGCCACATCACTCGAAGAACCGATAACCGATGGGGAAGAAAGTTTCTTTAGTGGATACCACGAACCGGAAGACGCAGCGTAGGTAGGCCTCCCACTAGATGGACCGACGACATCGTGAGAGTCGCGGGCATCCAGTGGATGCAGATGGCAGGTTGTCATTCAGTGTGGAGGTTAAAGCATAGCACGACTTTTTATTCCTCATCATTCACGGTGAAAGCTGTCAAACTTTGGAATGACTTGCCGCTTGAAGTCAAGCGTGCCCCCTCCCTTGACGTTTTCAAACTCTGCGTAAAAGCACACTATCTCGGACTGTAGCTGCTATATATTCTCCAATATCTATGTAACAATATAATTATGTATGTAATATTATGTGTATGTATCTTTGATAACAGTATGTTAATTAATGTTTACGTAGTTTATTGATTTTATATATATGTAGATTGTATGTATATATATGTAGTATGATGGTTTTATTATGTAGTCTATTATGTGGTCGGGGAAAAAGTATTTTCGTATTTTGTATGTATAAAGTTGTAGTAAAATCTCATCGGTTGTAGTTTGTATCTGGCTGGTTTTGATATCATTAAAAATATGACATATAAAAAAAGGAATACAAAAAGTAAAAAGCAATTTCCCGCCATTTTTCTACAGCAACGGGATCATGTCACTCACTACCTACAAGATGGCAACAAGTTATCGAACAAAATGGCACATATATATTATAATTAAATGTAATTAAACTTAAAAAAAATATGTCTTGAATTTGTTTATAAAATACGAAGAAACTTATTCCCCGACCTTATATATGTTGCATTTATTTCTAGTCCATTGATTGTTTATCTTTTGTATTTTTATTTAAGGCCATTATTTTTGTTCATGTAATTCCTTTCCGTGCACGGTTGCCTGGAAAAGATCGCTTTAAGCGATAAGGCCGCCTGTTAAAAGCCTAGTGAATTACTGTAATTTATAATATTATCCTTGTTTTTGTGGTTTTTAATAAAGAGTTATTGTTATTGTTGTTAAAGGGGGAGGCCTATGTTCAGCAGTGGACGTCTCATGGCTGATGATGATTGTGTTTGGAATAAGATTAAGTTTTCTACTAGTTACTATTTTTTTTGGGCTTTTCTAAAATTATAATTGACCTGAATTTTCAGTTATATGATTATCTTGTAATTGACACTCTTGTAATTAGCCCAGTCACCAGATCTATTTTTTTAAAGTTATATACTATTAGGCTGTAAGTTTCCCTAAAAATGCAAAAAAAAAATAGAAAAAAAAAATTACGCTATATCTCTGGAACTCCTTCCGAAATCTAATCACGATAAACATATCCCGTCCATAATCATTATTCTAATGGTAGTGAAAGACCGTGATAGTTTGAATAGTCTTTTGTCTGAAATATGCAAGTTTCGGAGATTTTCGTCAAGTTTACAGTTTCAGTTAGACAGCATCGCTTGTTCACTACAGTTGTTTATGATTATAGACAGGATATATATATCGTGATTATGTTGTGGAAGGAGTTCCAGACAGCCCCGGTGGCTCACTTGGTAGTGAACCTACCATTTGTGCTTGGGGGCGCGGGTTCGATTCCCACCTTCTCATAGGGCAAACATTTATGTGATGAATTGCATGCATTTGTGTTTTTTCTAAGTCTTGGTGTTAATATCTATTTAAGTATGTATTTAAAAATGTATAAGTACGTATATCAGTATCTGGCGGCCATATACAAGCTTTAATTAGTTTGGGGTCAGATGACCAATTATGAAAAAATAATAAAAATATAGATATCGCGTAGATAATCATATGACTGTAAATTTAGGAAAATTGTAGAAATAAATAACCAAAACTTGTAGAAAGCGCAATTTTATTCAAAACACAATATGTTTTAAGAAATAACATTAACACTAAAAGTTATTTAACAATAAACTGATTAGAGATCTTAAAAATTAAAAACCAACTTCAAAAATATGTATATGAAAAACGTAATAATAAGTGCCTATAAAATTTGAGGGTTGCCCTCGATTTCCCTGGGATCCCATCATCAGATCTTGACTTGGTGACAATGGGAACAAAGCGGCACTATTTCCAAACAAAAGCAAAACAATTGAAATCAGTCAACAGTTGGCGGAGAAATCGGTGAAGATACATTTAAAAAAAGCAGCAGTATTTCAAAAGCTCTCCCCGTAACTTCTATATGTATTTTGAAACAACAATGTTATTATTATTTTAGTTGTTAAAACTTTTCAAAGGCAATATAACATTTTTTAGGCTTAATAAAAAATAAATAAATAAATAATAAAAATAATAAATTAATTAATAAAAAAAATAAGGTATTTAAATAGGTAATTTGTGTTGCAAGTCAACTACTCCTACCGGTAAATTTGTATAATTCTGTGAATAGTGCTGTGGTCTGTATTATTATTAAGTTTATTAAGATAGTCCACGTTGTTCTAACGTTTTATAATATGGCTGTTTGCTGTTCCTTAATAAATAAAATAAAAATAGTGGAACTAAAATCGTCCTTCTATTTTGAAGTCAGTTAAAAAGCTGCGTTTTTTTAAAATATCTAATAGGCATGTGGCCTAAGGACGTTAAAGGGGGGGGGGGCTATGTTCAGCAGTGGACTTCTTCTGGCTGATGATGTTGATGATGATGTGGCCTAATGTTTAATTTATTATAAATAACAGGCTTAGCGATAAATATAACTAAATACATTACACATACTGAAAAAATAAATTGAATTGGCTGATGAGCGTTTAAAGTGGGGATAGAGGTGGGTATAGAGAGGGGATGCTCTATCCCTTTCTCGCAAAGCGTGTGTTAGTATAGCATTTGTATGCCGCGCCTGAGGCTTGACGTCATAGTTCAGTATAGTGCGCTCTCTGTCTAGCATGAAATTAAAATACTTATAACTTATTTATTTTTGAACTAATTTCAATTTTGTTTTCGTTGATAGGCTCTATTGATGATCAGCTTTTTTATGAGGTAATAATAAAATATTAGTTATCATGCCTATTATGTTGAACATAACTATCGATTAGGACAGAAATATGTCGTAGTCTGGTTGCTTTTTCAGATGACAAACGAGGCGTAAAAGACAGTAATTTAGTCTAATAAGAGGTGGTTGGTGTCACGACCTCCGCAGGCGAAACCAATTGACCACAGTCTTTGCCAAATGAAATTGTTATGAAGACGCCTAAAAGGACGTTTAAGCGCATTATGACACTTAAAAAATATGTAAAATTCCCAGCAAAATTGGTCAATAAAGAGAAATCACGTTTTTGCATTCCCTTTAAGTTAGTTACCAGTTTTGAGAAAGAATCGTGGAAAACGAGAAGATGAACTATAGCTGAGTTCATTTGATAAAGCTCCGAAAATGGTTGAACTCTAAGTTATGTATGGCCTTTATATTTGTGCCTTAATTCTAGCTCAGCTTCAATGTGCTTCAGAAAAGTTGCTATCGGTTTTTATCGGATACATTTTAGAGAGTGTGCATCGGATCTGCATGATCTAATTATCTCCTGTAAATTTTTCTATCGGACTGCCAGAGCGGGGACAAAAAATCGACACTACTTTATGGTTGATATTCCGAAATCTTCAAGTCAAGGCGAATAGGTTTCTTCTAGGCAAGCGTGATCCATCGCTTAACATCAGGCAAGTTGCAAAGCGCAAGCCTATTACATAATAATAAAAACATTTATATCTTCATTTATAAGCGTTTTTCACATGGCGCATCCAATTTGCGCAAGAAGCGAGACATTGTATATTATCTATAATGTATAATTATAGGTACCATTACATACGTGTGCGCATACATAGTATCTATCTACTACCTATTAGACTTATATACTTATATTGCATAAGGTATAAACCACAGATTATCCTCGCACTCGCACGCCTGTTCTAAATTGCGCAGTCTGTAGTGCAAACAACCTGCGCAGTTTAGAAGAGGTGTGCGAGTGCGAGGATAATCTGTGGTTTATATACCTTATGCAATATAAGTATATAAGTCTAATAGGTAGTAGATAGATACTATGTATGTAGTAAGTAGGTAGATACTTGTAGGTAGTAATTACTATATCTACCAGATATTTCAGTCGGAATGTCCAGTAGGAATTATAATAATAATTATACCTACTACTCGGTGCCAGCCAAGCCAAGTAGGTAGTATCTATCTACTACCTACTTTGCTGGCACCGACTTCAAATAGCGTTAGATAAGTTTTTAGTAAAGTAGTATTTTTGCACGTTGACAGTACTTTTGTATGTTGCTATTAGATCTTGCAAAATAATTGAAGCAGTGGACCAGTCGCAAGACAATAAAATTACACTAATTATTTTAACAAATTTTCTCTCAAAGTATTCATGTAAACACTCAAAACTCACGTCTGAACACGTGCTGTCCCCGCGACATGTGGAGCGGCCACCTTGAAAAGAAAAAATGGAGGCATATGGCGGGAAAAAACACGTAAATGATAGAGGAAGTGATTTTACGCATACAATAACAATATAAAACTTTCTTGTAGTTATTTAGGTATTTTGGAAGGAGGATGTATTAATTTATGTAATTGTTAACCCTTTAAACATATGTTTGGAGGTGGGTTGATTAGCTCCTTTGTTGGATGGGTTACAGTTTAATTTCGAATTTGTTTTGATTGGTCGCTTGTTGTTTATGGGCGCGTTTCCGGTGGTTTTGACTTCCGGTCTGGATTAATAAGAACTTGGAAGAGGTAATGGATAATGCAGTGCTAAGTGCTTGCTTTGTAGTACTTTTTAGTACGTGTGATAAACTATTTTTTATTATATCAATTTAAGTAATATGATAATGTAAGTAAATGTAAAAAATAATGAATATCTGGGACATTTTTGCACACACGGTCATCTGAGCCCAAACTAAGCAAAGCTTGTAATATGGCTGCCAGAGACTGATATACACACATATATATTTTTAATATGTAAGTATTTAAATAGATATAAACATCCAGAGATAGAACAAACATAAACGTTCGTCAGATAAATGTTTGCCCTAGGTGGGAATCGAACCCACGCCCCCAAGCGCAGACGGTAGGTTCACTCCGACTGAGTCACCGTGGCAGTCAAAATATAAATAGGTAATTTGCAATATTAAATTTACCCCAAAGATGTCATAGATATTATTATCTATGATATCTTTGGGGTGATTTTGTTATTATAAAAACGGAGACACATAAAATCTTTGAATTACCCGGTATAGCTACAAATTGCACGGTTTAAAATTTGAATTTCACGCCAAAGGCGAAACATATCAGAGTCTTGAGATATTGACTGAAAACTATTTAATCGCGGGTTTTTTAAATTAGAAATAATATTAACTGAAATTTGTTTTATACTGGGCCCTGATTCCATAACTAAAAGACGCTCGTAACACGGCGTGTTAAGTTAACCTCTAAAAATGTATCCTTTATTCCTTAGGAAATAAAGGCCACCTGCATAAATTTGTTTGTTGGACTTCAACTCTGAACCGCTGAATTTTAATGGTTGTAGAATAAATTTCCGGGTATTCCCTGAAACTAAGAACATCGCAAACATTTTCCCAGAAAATGTGAACTGGTTGGAAAATTGCGTTTCATTTTTTTAAGTTACGTTTTACGAATCATGCAGATCGTAAATAAATTTGACCATTCTCTCGAAATCGCTTAAAAAACTAGACCGCACAGAGAGGTTCCCATGACATCATAATCTTTGATATCATAAAAATTTATGCAAACTGGCCGTTTTATGGCGTTAAATCCAGTAAATGGTTTCACAACAATCACGCCGAACCAGCGGGGAGCCAACCCCTTGCATATTGGGTTCTAAGTTCTTGATCGACCTTTTTACTTCTACAACACAAATACTTTTTAAATTGATTTTTTCTAATTTGGAATGTCATTTTTGATAGAGCCATTCTTTTGTTTTTCATGATGATGAGCAAATTAATAATCGTTTCGGATTTCGAAGCTTGTTTGAAATTGATGATTTTCATTTGCATAAAGTTCGGTTTGTTTATCTTTTTTTGTATAAAAACATTATCGTAAACTTTTGAAGGCACTTTTAAATAGTTTTTATAATGACTTTGGTCAAATTCACAACATACACTGTTTTAAACTATCATGGTTGTTTACTCCAGTGGGGCTAGTACGAGAACTTGCGAAAATGTATTCGTTCCGTAAACGATAGCAAATGTATGAAAAATTCAGTTTCCCTTTACGTCCGATAGAGGCGCTGATCCATTTTTTATACATTTTGCTATCGTTTACGGAACGAATACTTTTTCGCAAGTGCTCGTACTAGGGCCACAGTTATATGATTCATCAACATCATCATCATCATTTCAGCCATAGGCCTCCCTCGTCGATTTCCAAAAGGACCGGTTGGAAGCGGCCTGCATCCAGCGTTTTATTGCGGTCTCTTTTAGGTCGTCTGTCTATCGAGGTCTCCATCGAGGACCTTTCGGCCCCATCGGCCATCTGTTCTGCGTGCTATGTGCCCTGCCCACTGCCAGTTCAACTTGCTAATCCGTTAGTCGGTAACTTTCGTTAGTCTACGGATCTCCTCATTTCTGATTTGATTTTGTAGAGAAACGAGCATAGCCTAGCATTTTTTGTCTGCACTAATATTATAAAGAGGAAACATTTGTATTTTTGTATGTTTGTAACAAATTAACAGAAAAACTACAGGACTGATTTTTTAAAATTCTTTCATCATTAGAATGCTACATTATCCCTGGACCCTGGGTATGTCCTAAAACTGCGACCAGAACCACCGGAGGATGGGCAGCAGCGTCCTAATAGTACACGGTGAACGTACTGAGATCCCAAGCCGCCTGCCAAGCGTGGGGATTATGGCAACACCCCTCTCTATGAGGGAGGCCTTGTCCAACAGTGGACGTTAATTGACTGATGATGTGTGATGTGATTATCCCTGAGTAACATAGGCTATATTTTTTACTAGAATGTAAAATCTCCACCCGTAATTATCAATATAAAAAAACCGTATAATAAAAATGCCAGAACTTGACCAAAAAGAAATGGGACCACAAGGAAGCACCAGCATTTAAATAAAAAAAGAATCATCACACAAAAATTCTGAGGTAAGAAACATAAAAAAAAAACAGTGGAATTGAGAACCTCCTTTTTGGAAGTCGGTTAATAAAGTGGTAATGTGCGATTACTTTTAACTCTAACCGGAAGAATAAAAAAGTTAATTATTTATGTATTTCCATCGCACATCAAAAAGAAAAACCGACTATCTCAAATATTCAAAACACAAAGCCCACCTATAAACAACTTCTATGAAACAATAACATTTTTTATATCAATACTCTTTCTCACAGCAGGGACTTATTGGGCATCTGCTAAAGAAGAGTAACTACTATTTTGTGGGTGATACAGTTGATTGTTGCAGATCTGAATTTTTAACTCTATTGATAAAAATTTAATCGTGCCAAAAGCAAAGCGGGATACCTATCTGTTGTTAAATACAATGTCATTGTGGTTTTTGATATCCTGTTGAATGTCAGCAAATTAGGCTAGCCATTGTCAAAAGGATTCCGATTTTGTGTGAAAAAGGCCAATTTTAACGGTTACATTGTTATAAAATTGATATCATTTTGTGGAGCGAATATTAATTTATGGTTTTCTTTAATATTTAGAGCAGTTTTGTCTATTTGACCAATGTTATCTTAAACTAGCTGCGACCGGCGGTTTCACATTTATTTGCCAGTGAAAGTCCCGTCAAAATCAGTCCAGCTGTTTTGGAGTTCATAGGGAACTTACAAACATACACACAAACAACACACATCGTCTTTTACGTATAAGATGAAAATGTATCTCAAAAAGTTGTCATAGTCCCGAATTTTTAATATGAAACTTACACTTATGCCAAAGAGCTAATCTTTTATAAATACAAATTATCAAGACAAATTCAGTATTAGTGCAAACATTAGTACATTGTTATCCTAGGGGTAAAAGTAACCCTCGAACTATTAACCAAACCCCGTCTCGGGACTAAATAAGTCTTTAACCCCGAGGTAAACACTATGCTTTTCATTACGAATACAAGGAAACTAAAAATAAAAACATGAACTGACAATGGCAAATGCACGAGAAGTGCGGGACCATAATCCTCTGAGGAGAAAAAAAAGTTGGAACATGGTTCAATACAAATGTGAAAATAGGACTAGTTTTTTTTTAATAACTTGAGTGTCTGTCAGTTGTCAATTGTCACTGTCAGTTGAAAGTGATTCTCCCTAGGGCTGAAATGTATTACTTTCAACCCGCTCCTCAGGCAACTTCCAACCTACTGTCCGAGTATGAGTAATGAAAAATTCGTTTGTAAATACATATTATATTAGGTGTTCTGAATGATATATTTTATATTAAAATCATGACTGACGCCTTGACGTTTTGTTAACAAAACACTTCAGTTAGAAGGACTCTACAAATGTGTATTTGCTACCGTCAGGTTTTTACTATCGGGTGATAGTGTTGGAGGGTTCAAACACTTCAACGTTTGTGAATATTAATGACATACATTAAATATCTTTCGCCCCTTTTTTACGAAAAGTTTTTTTTCAAATACTGGCAATCTTTAACCACTTCTGATCTATCATCTGAAAACCCGTACGAAGCGCTTTGATTCCACTTTTATTGTGCGAACTCCTAGTCTGTGGAATGCGCTGCCTGAATGGGTGTTCCTGATAGTTACAATCTGGATGTCTTCAAGTCAAGAGTGAATCGGTTTCTTCTAGGCAAGCGTGATCCATAGTAGGCCGCATCATCGCTCAACATCAGGCGAGTTGGCGGCCAAGCACGAGCCTACTTTACAATAAAAAATAAAAAAGTCATAATTAGTGATATTATTAATAATATTACAATCATAATTTTTTGTTCATAAATTATTATTTAAATATATTCAAATAATAATTTTATTGGTAATAAAATAAAATAATAAACATGACAAACAATTTCTTTTAATTCTGTATTTATTTTGGGACTTTTACCAGCAGTGGTATATCAGTCCCATCATATCTTTAATTAAATCGCCTTATAATACAAAGTAAACAAATTAAGTGATATACAAATAAGAGATACAGGTGACGAGCGACGCAGACGCGAACCAACTAATTCAAATTACATTATATTTATGTCAAATCAAATAACACGTACTATTCCTAGTGCAAAAGTGCCCAAAATACTAGCAGAATACGCTGGATGGCAATGGCCAATATTTAGACCGGGGTCTAGCCAGAGCGGGAGTCACCACAGTTGTCATATTTTAAGACCAAGCTCTTGGCCTCAGCGCCCCAACTATCCATAGTTTCAACGTCAATGTGTACAAAATAATAATACGGCTCCGTTGCCGAGTAGTTTTGCCACTGTTTCTGTTAATAAAAATGCTTTTCCAAAATAATGAAGTAGGTTAACCTAGCCAAAAGATACCACTAGGTCCAAGCGGCTCAGCCTCGTACAATCACGCAGCCTTAGTGTTACGCGGTGACTGACGCACCAACTCTTCTCTCTTCACCTGACAACGAAGTTTATGATCAGGGGAAAAGTTTCAAATCCAAATATAATGAAAAATAAAGAGAAAAATCATACACTGACTGACTAATCACTAAAATTCGAAACATGACCTGCTAAGCTCAAATTTGGCGAATATATTCCTTGCAAAACACCGTCACACTCCCTCAAAATAACCCTCAAGGGCCAAAATAAGGATCCCTCCTTATTTTGGCTCTTAAAAAAGGGTTAAAAGTTTATATAAATGTCTTTTTTTAATGATAATTAGTGACGAGACGAGCGAACTCGCTCCCCTGATGGTTCTTCACGCTTGCCCATAACAGCTCAACGCTTTCAGAATTTTGAACTTCAACAGGTCTAAACCCTGGATGGCAATGCACTGCGCTCGTCACCTCGAGATATAAGATGTCAAATCTCTGTGTGCCCAGTAATTTTGCTGGAAACATTGCCCTTCAATCCGAAACACCGTAGTGTTTGCACACTACTACTTGGCGGTTGAATAACTGGCAAAGGAGTGGTACTTCCCCAGGCGGACCCCTACACAAGAGTCCTACCAATACAAAAAAGTCTACGCGTACGAAGTCGCGGGCAACAGCTAGTAAGTTAAAAGATGGAACTGTATTTTGCGCACACTCAATCAACAGAAGACAACCAAAATAAAGCTGTCACTTTTGAATTAATCCATCAAGAGGGACTCGTTAAAATCACACTTTTTACCGAATTCCCCAGTCATGGTGCCCGTAGGTGGCTTTTTTACCATTTTACACTATGGAGGTTTTTTACCGCACTTCAATAATGGCAAGTCACTGTCGGCAAGGAGAAAAGGAGCTTCCTTCCTTTGCATAAAAAACTTGGTACTTAGGGTTCCTTGATAAGTCTAAAGTTGATTAAATACAACTTTAGAATGACAAAATTATTAGGATTATAATTAAACATATTTTTATCAAAAAAAAACAAAAAAATATCAACCTATTAACTTAGTCCACTGCTTAACATAGGCCTTTTCCAAAACACGCCGCTCAGTTTGATCTAAAATCTATAGCCAATAAAATAATAAAAACTTATTTATTGTCCTCGATAAGTGATGTAGTGAATATACTAAATAATTAATCTTTCGATTTTTTCTATAATTACCTTGGGGAAAAAAAATATTATAATTAATTGATTGTTCTATCTTAGTCCACTGTTGGATATAAAGGCTCTCCCAAAACGGTCATCAGCCCGATCAAACAATCTAAAAACCTACTTACGTGTTTTATATAGTAAAACCTATTTACGTGTTTTATTTGGTAAAACCTACTGACGTGTTTTATATAGTGAAATAGTATAAGTAATGTTAATCTTTCGATTTTTTGGTTACCTATTTTAATTGTTTTATAGGTCATGGTGATGGTTGATAATTATAAAATTTTAGTATTAGTGTACGTAAGTACGTAAGGTGTTGGCACCTTCTATCATAATGTTATGAATATTTCTTTTCTTATAACTTTGTTTACTGACGTCAAGATATTTAAAATTATCTACTGCATAGCCACCGACTGGAACCCACCCTTAAAGGCTTTTATTATAACTGACTGCGACCATTTTTATCTGAAGTTATAACTTAATTTAGTTTAATTATATCTGAGTGGCGAGCGGGTAGCCAGAATGGCTTTTTCAAAATATTTTAGCGATTTTATGAAGTGTATCGAAAGGGTGGTGGCCATTTTGGCGCCTTTTAATTGGACTTGAAGAGATCGATGGAAGTAGATCTGAAGACCTCAAATTCTTTTCTGGGAGCTTATAAAATTTAATTTGATATGAATTAGAAACTTTTTTGTAATGATTCTTGGTGGCCGGTCTTAATAATTTTTTTTCGTTGTTATTAAACTTTTTGGTGTGAAAAAAAACGTTATCGGTAAACGTGACATTATAAGGTATTATAAGACCTCTGTGGCTTAGAACTTCTAACCGAAGGTCTCAGCTCTATGGGAGTCATTTAAGATTTTTCAGAACGATGGTGGCCGAGCGGTAGCAAAATCGGTTTATTCGTTTGGTTTTTAAATCAAAATAACTGAAGAAAAAAAAAACACCCAAGTAAACGAAATTGCTTATTTAGTATTTTTGAAGTCGGTTTTTTAAGTTGATAATTATTAGTCAAATTTTCAAGTTTAAAAAAATATATATTAATTTGTATAAAACATCGATTTCGGGTTTTTATTATTAAAATGGATACACCGTATTAAGGAAGAAAAAAAAGAAAGAAAAAAAAGCGAAATAATCAATCATTCAGCATGCAAAAAATAGGAAATACTTATAAGAAAAATAAAACTTTTTTACCACGTTCAATCATTGTACTTTATTAACCAACTTCAAATAAGGTGGAGGTTCTCAATTTGACTAATTTTTTTTGTACTTTTGTCAATCATGTAATGATTTTGATATTATTTTTTTGTTTGGTAGGTAATAAATACTTCAAGGGTAGTCCCATGTAAACTTTATCGAAATTGATTCAGCACTTTTTGAAAAATCAACAAGAACAAAAAATATATACACAGATGACGTTTTGTTTTGTGGTTGTCTTCAGCAAAAGTTTTAATAAGGACTTTCATTTGTAATTAACCGACTTCCAAAAAGGAGTTCTCAATTCGACTGTTTTTTGTTGTACTTTTTAGTTTAAGTTTGTACATGTAGGTCTTTCTTGAAGTCGGTTTATGTATTTTTCTTCTTCATATTTTTTCTTCTTTACCTCTATTTTTTTTTTCTGAATGAATGCTCCTCGTTATTTATTCTTGTTAAATAAGCCACTTCATACTTTGTCGACATTTTAGTAATTTTTTTTTTAAATCCACTTTCTCTGAGAATATCACATCCCCAAATGACCGGATGCCGGGGAACTCTTCCTACCTTTTATATATGGTAATGATCACAAGATGTTTTGATTCTTACAAAAAGTTATTGAAAAAACTTCTTCCCACAGACCTGTGGGAGACAACGACGGGGATTGAGAAACTTATGTTGAGATAGATAGAAACTCTTTATTGTGTACACCAGAAATAAAAATTACATACAGATAGAAAACAATTAGGTATTAGCTGTTTTTTTATATTACTGGTTGACGAGACGAGCGAAGACGCTCGCCTGCTGGCTTTTCACGCTTGCCCATAACAGCTCAACGCCACTCAGAATTAATTTGAACTTCAACAGTTCATAACCCTGGATAGCAATGCACTGCGCTCGTCACCCGAGATATAAGATGTCAAATCTCTGTGTGCCCTGTAATTTCGCTGGAAATATTGCCCTTCAATCCCAGTAGTGTTTGCACACTACTGCTTGGCGGTTGAATAACTGGCAAAGGTAAGTGCCACAAGTAGACATTTTATTATGAGTTTTTAGAAGTGATGGTTACCAGCATAACTGCACATAAAATCAGGCATGTAGCAAGCTAAATAATTAAAAGGATGAATGCCCATAATAGGTATTAACTACGTTTCAACGTACATAATTTATTTAAATTAAGTAAAAAGCAAAAAAAACCTGCTTAATTTCTATCGCGCTGCGTCGAAATTCTAATGCCTATTTCTAGTAAACTATTGCATATTATATTGTATAGTATTATTATATATTTTTAGAATCTGCTTTATAAGTTTCAGACGAATATAATTCTGGCCAGATAAAAATAAAACGTGTCTCTTTTCATTGATGTCCCATAGTCGTAGATAAATATATTAGATAGAAAACTCTTTATTGTTCACACCAAAAATTACATACGTACATAGTAGGTAACATAAAAAACAACTTAAAAACTAGTGAAACTATTGGCGGCCTTATCGCTATAAGCGATCTCTTCCAGGCAACCTTAGTATGGAGAGGACATACAGAAGAGATAAGGGACGGGGTGTGATGTAATAATGGAATAACTGGTATATATAAAAACATAGACATACATTATAATAATACACTAATACCTACTGAAACAATATATACAATAATAATACACATACATAAATAAAAATATTAAATACATATATGTATGTACTTGTAAACATAAAGCCAAGTTTTTAAAGTGTTTTAATAGTACTTCAAGGAACCCTGCGTATTTTTCCCCTTTTCTTTTCTGTGGCTGTAAAGATATTAAAATGTTATAAACATAGATTTAGGATGTTGATTTTGCGTAGCAATTTTTTTTTATTAGGTCTGTGGTTATAAAATACCGTTGGCCAAAGGAGTTCCTGATAAATCCGAAATTAATTTATTTTGTATAAATAATGTCAGTATGACAGATGATTGTCAGTTGATTATCATAGCCACAGAATAAGTATCTTGAACGAAGGAAACGACTTTGATAAGAACTATGATTTAAAAATATGACAGTTAACGCCTAAGATACTTTATGTTATATTTTTCAATCAAGCTCATGTTGAGTAGGAAAACAATGGAGCGGCTGTACCTTAGTATAGGTGAAGTAAAAGCTTGTAAAACCGGAACGGAATTGCGAGGTCTCAGTTTGGGGTGGTACTAGTGGTAAACTGGTTTATTAAATCTAGCGAGTACTTCTGTGCTTTTAGTATTACAGGAGAGTTTCACCTGGTAGATCGACAACAAAACCAAAATCTGCCACAATCTGCGCAAAAACTAAACGCCAGTAGGGCAGTGGGTGGATGTAAGGCTTCCGCCACACGGACGGCGTGATTTCACAGCTCATTAGCCAGCGTGTTGGATGCTCGTGTGCGGTGGCACTTGTAAACGGTGTAATTAACAATGCGTTTTTTATCTGGGGCATTTTTTTTTGCTCATATCGAGTAGGCTAAAGCCTTAAAGGCCATATCGCCTCGTCTTTCGTATTTTACTGTCATAAGTATTACCCCATTCACGTAGTGGAGACTTTACTATAGACTCTTCTTTTACGGAGTTTTGGAATTAACATGAAAATACACGTTTTACACATACAAAAATATGACTTTTCCACTCTCGAGCACATTCACGAAAATTTAATAGACTGCACTCAAGAACCACCTCCGATGTACGATCTTAATTGTTTAATGTGGGGTGAAAAGAGTCGTCAAAGATAGGCAATGCACCGTCAATGCTCTGCCTATCGTAGGTATCCAAAGGCGGAGGTGACCACTTACCACTAGGTGGCCTGTTGCTTGTTTATTATTACATAAAAAAACAACGCTTTAGTGAGGTAAGTTTGTGATCAAACGCATATGGTAAAAAGTAAAAAGAGCCATACTAGCGAACTTTGTAAAATTCTAGCCACATTCTACGTGTTTGTTACGAAATTTATAACATCTGTGCTCAAAATTCCACCTTTCGAAACTCGTACTTTTCATCTACTTATAAAATCTGACACTGACATACATCTGTCACAAAATTCACACGAATATACTTAAAAGAATTTTCCCATAGTGTTCAATAACTAATTACACAAGCAATTAAACAATTATCTGATCAAACTGATCAGTCGAGATTGTATACGCTAAATAATTCTCGCAGTAAATTAAAAAAAAAAACAAGCTTTTCAATCCTCTCATATCCTCCATGGCGCCGAAATTATCATACAACATTTTTTATTTTGTTAAAAACTCAGACTCGGAACCTTCTTGGAGTAAGTACTTTTTTTTAAATTTTCTTTGCACGCGCCATTTTCTTTTCACGTCATATTGTTAAAACCTTAGGTCATTTCCACGCTGAGGTGAGTTATGTGTTGCACTCGAGTGCAAAGATTTTTCACCTCGTGCTCTTTTGATTCCCTCGCTGGCGCTCAGGATTAAAATTTTTGGAATCCATCGCTTGCTCGGTCATCAAAATTGACGCGGTTAAAAAGTAACTTTGCACTCTTTAACAAATAACTATAGCATTGTCATCGGTCCTTGATAAGTATGCAAAGTTTCAAATCAATCCGAAGTATGGCCTACCAATCAAAAAAAGAATCATCAAAATCAATTCATAATAATTAGCGGAGAAATCGGTGAACATACATAAAAAACAGTGGAACAGAACCTCCGCCTTTTATGAAGTCGGTAAATGAAAATTGGAGACATTTGAACACGAACAATAATTGTACTAATCATATTGTTATCTCCTTTGTTTGTCTGATATGAGTATATAAAACACAAGTATTTATAAGACCTATAACAATATCAAGATACAGAATATATTATAAGTAGTGAAACGGAAACCTATTTTATCATACACAAAACGTAACGATTTCGTTCAGTGGCCTTAGTACGAGCACTTGCGAAAAAGTTATCGTTACGTAAACGATAGTAAAATGTATGAAAAATTTAACACCGCCTCTATCGGATGTGAAAGGAAACTGAAATTTTCTTACGTTTGCTATCGTTTACGTAACGATAAATTTTTCGCAATTTCTCGTACTAGGGCCACTGTTAATATATATAATCTACAAAACGTAACACCTGTCTGAAACAGAGAAAAAAATGCGCGGTCACCATCTTGCGAAAATAGGGTGAAACGCAGAAATATGACAGTTGCTGCAATATTGCAGGCTGCATCTACTCGTGTAGCGCATGCGCACTGACAGATGCGCATGCGATATAACTTTCTTGTGAATATAAATTTTATTTTATTTATTTTAGGAAATCTTACAGCTAGGTATAAAGCTTTAACTAATACATAAGATACAGAAGGCCATTGAAAAGATTCCACACGTAAATATAAATGAATAAACTAAAAACTAGTAGACAATTTCAATTAACTAAATATATCAAAGAATGCGCTTGCTAATATCCTCATCATCATCAGGTCCATCAAAAAAGAGCGTCACCCGTTAGTCAGATGGCATAGTAGAAATTATGGCTATTAATTTGCTATGGGGCCTGTAAAGGTTTTTGCTGAGTAATTACTTGCACCCGGATTAGGTATAGGACATACCGTATACATGTAGTTTTAGGACATACCCGGACCTGGGTAAGCTGGGTATGTCCTAAAATTTCGACCAGATCTACCGGAAGATGGGAAGCTGCATCCTATTAGTACACGGTGAACGTACTGCGATCCCCAAGCCACTTACCAAGCGTGGGGATTATGGCAACAGTCCTCTCTGAGAGGGATGCCTTTGTTCAGCAGTGGACGTTTAGTAGCTGACGATATGTGTGTGAGATGTAAATTACTTGCAGGCAGCAAGTGTTAGATGGCGTCATCAAAAAATTGCTTACAAAGACACAGCTCAAGAATTTTGAGGCCATAAGGAAAGCGACCGCAGCTCAATAAAATGTTTTATTTGCTCTTCAAATCTGCCGATAAAAAAATCCCTGAAATATCACATTTATCGGCGTTTTGAAGTAGGTGATTATCTACTTGCGCTCTTCCCCACTACACATCTATGAAACCCAAAGTTACCCATCATTTAAACTCACCTATATAATAATATAATAAGTACATTTATAACGCACCGTGATAAAAGGGATGCGTATTACATACGCTCTTGAGCTCCAAGAGTGTAAATTACAAAGGGCGTATCAAAAGGGGACTTCCCATAACATCCTAATATCGCCATGACAAGGTTTCCGAGCACCGGAACTTGGCAGAATTTGTAGGTAATCGCACTTCCGGGTATAGCGATAAGCTATATTGTCCCGAAGTCACAAAATAGTGAGATAAAAGGGTTTTGATACTTGAAATAATCAACAATTATTATACATAACAAAACACAAGCTAAGACTACATAAAATTAACTACATGTAGTTCCAATTTAATAGATCACATTTGACACTACATCAAAATTTAACTATGTAACCTTGTAACGGCGGGCACACAATATTTTTATGTTTTTCAAAGTTACAATTGCAAAATTGCTTAATAATTACTTGTTCAATTACTTTTTGTCGTAAGGTTTCTTTCCCTTGGCGGAGGACAGGAAAATGGCATTTGCCCAACAGGGATGAGAGAGACTGAACAAGAAAAAAGTCAAACCCTAAAGGTTGACTTCCGTGCATGCGGATGTCGTTTAACCATAGTTGGAAATTGTTACTAAAAGTATCAAAACTATGCAGCCGCCTAGGTAGGCACTACTTATATGAAAAGGATGCACAAATTATTAATTTCTCCTGGACCGGACGCCCAGTGAAGCATTCTGCACACTTCATTGAGCTAAAAGTATTCCCGGAACAGAGGAGCAGCGAAAATAATACACAGCAATCAACTGAGACCATGTACCATGTCCTTCGTATTACTGGAAGGTCCAGTTATAGGTATGTACGTAAGTGTTACTATTAGGCTATTGAACAAGTGTTTGAGTTTCGAAAATTCGAGAATGAATGTCGTTTATTAACTTCCAGTGCAGTTGTTTGATATTTTTTTGTGGCATACTTCAAAATAAATTTTTTGATTGTGCGAAAACATTGACTTACCAACACTTTTCCTCTTTCGTGTATGTTTTTTTTTGTAGTGGTAAAGTTCCTAGTTCCTAGGGTATCGTAACTATGTTCGGAACTTGGCGCCCATCCATAAAAGCAAAAGAAAGAAGCAAAAACTTCGTTTCGGATATAAACTAATTCGCTATTAGCGATCATAATGTATGTCCTCAGGCAAGTTATTAAGTTGATAGAGTTGTATACATCAGACAAATTCACCGTTAGAATCCGAACATACGTACTTAATCATGTCCTGAGTTTTAGTATTAATTGTGAAATTACCTACTTGTAGGAAATAAAAAGAACCAGGAACAAAAAGAGACAGGACTAAATAAATGTACATAGCCTAGGTCATACAATAAAATTGTGCTCACAATCATAGTTCTGAAATTAGTGGTTACAGAAAAAACGAAGCTCTGTGGACTTAACCAAATTTTAGAGGTGTATCAAACCAATATAGCGTATACTTTTTAGGATTTAGTCAAAAATAAAAATTGGAAAAAATTTTTTTGGTAATTTTTGCACACACGGTCATCTGATGCCAAACTAAACAAATTTTTTATCATGGCTGCCAGAGATTGAAATACTGACATATATTATGGGTTTTTTTTCATCATCATCATCATCAGCCAGAAGACGTCCACTGCTGAACATAGGCCTCCCCCTTTAACCTCCACACTGAACGACATCCTGCCATCTGCATCCACTGGATGCCCGCGACTCTCTCAATGTCGTCGGTCCATCTGGTGGGAGGCCTACCTACGCTGCGTATTCTGGTTCGTGGTCTCCAAGAACCTTTCTTCCCCATCGGTAATCGGTTCTTCGAGCGATGTAGCCTGCCCATTGCCACTTCAACTTGCAAATTTTTATAACTATGTTGGTGACTCTGGTTCTTTGGCGAATATTGACGTTCCGGATTTTATCGCGCAAAAAAACTCCAAGCATAGCACTCTCTATTGCCCGTTGTGTGACTCTGACTCTGAAAAGGCCAACAGTTATGGACCACTTCTCAGTACCATAATTATGTCATCACTGGCAACACACACTGGTCAAAGTCCTTTGTCTTTAGACACTGTGGTATCTTGGACGAGAAGATGTCATGCAATTTCCCGACCGCAGCCCATCCGAGTCGGATTCTTCGGGCGACCTCTTTGCCTAAGTTGGACTTACCTAACTGAACAATCTGTCCAAGATAGGTGTAATGGTCAACAACTTCGAGAGTATCTTTCCCAACAATTACCGGCACGGGTACAACACGGACATTTGACATGTTTTTTTTAAATACATACTTAAATAGATATTAACACCCAGAACGAACAATTGTTCATCCCATGAATGTTTGTCCTAGGTGGGAAATGGGAATCGAACCCACACCGCCAACCGCAGAAGGCAGGTTCACTACAAACTAGGTCACCCGGGGCAGTCAAGTTGCATGTATGTATCTTTCAAAGCATCCTGTCACCATCATACTTGAGATTAGCTAAGAAGCGACATTTTGCTGTCAAATTAGCTACTTTGGGCTATAGTTAGTGGCTAATAAAGTATAATTTTCGACTTTGCGGCTTCTTCTAATGCCGCGAATCTCTAATTCAATTAGAAGATGGATACGATGAACAGGGTGTTAGGGTTGCCTCTTTTATGAGTTCCCACTTCACAGTAAAGGCATAGAGTAAAAGTTTTGGTTTTGTGATAACAAAAAAAATCTGTAACTAATTACTGTTACAGACATATTTTTTTGTAAGAATAAAAACAATATAAGAAAATTCTTGTTTGAAAAAATTTGCAACCATAATTATTTACATATTTTTTTTTAGTAACCACAAAACCAAACGACCAAAAACAACAAAAAATTATATAATAAGTCGGTTTGTATCACAGATTGTTTTTACTATACGCGAGACCAAATATTATAGACTTAAATTATATTGATCTTTATAAATAACAGTTAATTTTTAAACTACAGTTAATTTAGCATACCTAATATGCTACAAATTGGTATATGATATAAATGCATGTGGACTATTGACATATCGACAAGGCCATCTGCAGGGGTAGTTTGACTAAACGCATCAAGCCTGATTTAGGCCTGATGCTTTCCTGTAGATAAGTTATGTCAACATAGTAATTCGTTGACAAAACGTTCCTAATAGAAATTTTCTGACAGCCAATTAAAAAAACGTTATAAAACGACCCAACAGATGGCGTTAGCAAACAAAGAGTGATAAAAACTAGCCAACTGCCATCATGTTCAGCACACTGACTTCAATATTTGTCAACGCCATCCATTAAAATCTTTTAGTAATGTTTTTTTTTTAGCTGTCAGAAAATCGTCCATTAATGTAGAGTATCTATAGAAACCGTAGGTACATGAGATAATTCTAGTGACAACCCTAAACAAGGACAATGATCGCGATTTGATGACAACCTTGTCCTTTGGCAAATTGTTGCATTAATAGAATTTAATTTGACAAAATTTGACTCTACATTATAATATTACTCGCCATTTGGAACGGGTATTTTATTCATTAGAACTTCCTGTCTTTATAGACTTGTCCGTGTAATTATTATCACTCTATATTTAGTCCACTGCTGGACATGATGGGCCGTAGTGTGTGCCACGAGTTTAGTTCGTTTTTTTAACAGCTTTTTTTTAGATCTGGCTGTTTTGCGTGCACTGCCATTTATCAAGAACAAGAATAAGAAAAGAAAAATACAGTAACCGCCTGAGTCGGATTTATTCCACAAATAATTTTAGGCCCATTTCGGCCAGGGTCTTATTATATACCAACTCGTACTTCTGACCCTGACGGAATGGGTCCAAAAATATTTGTTTGTTACAGTTAACGCAATAAAAAAAAATCATTCAAAAGTTATTTACCACCACAATTACAGGGTTAAGCGGAAAGGTTCTACTAAGCCAAAAGGGTTCCATAGTATCCATCATTATATAGTTATCCACTCTTGCTGTGGGAGCAACTTTGAAATCGCAAAAAAATATCAGCTGTTCCATATATTTAGCTGATATTTTTTTCGCGATTTCATAGTAAAAATACATAATGATGGACACTATGGAACCCTTTCGGCTTCGTACACCCTTTCTGCGTAACCCAGTTAATTAGGAAGAGGTCACTACTAAATGATTATCTAGAGCAGGGGTCGGCAAACAATATGTGGATCTTACAAGAGACGTTTGCTACTCTTCAAGTTTGCTGTTTGCATCTCAGGGACTAAATTCGTGTTTCCTTGAAATTCATGACATCGAAATTTTAATTGCAGCTGGCTATTCTAGCACAAAATTTTGACGAGCCCTCCTATAGAGGATTAAAATAAATCTAAGTTCTAAGATTCTTAGAATATTGAAATATTTTAAATCTGATATACAAAAAGAAAAATCCGCCCGAGATGAAATTTAATTTAAATAAAAAATACACGACATTCCAAAATCACCACCACCCGAAAAAATCAACCCTTAACTCAAGGGTGCGCTTGACCCATCGATTAAGTTTTTGCCACCCGCGTTACAAAATAAAATCATAAATTTCAAGATGGCGACGGTCAGTGGCAAAAAATGACACTCTATATCATATTTTGTGCTCGAGGCGTGGTGGGTCAATTTATGACTAAATTTAAGGGAGCATTCGACCTTGTTTGGTACAATGTTGGCGGAGACAGTAGCTTAGCAGTGTAGTAATTTGGGATTTACAAAAATTGTCAGCTGCTTAGGTATCTAGAGGGATTAAAGTTTAAAATATAGTTTTCAAAGAAGTATTTTCATTGATAATCAAATACTTAATTTAGCAACATTTAAATACGTGATTGACTGCATAAGTTCACAGGTAGGTATCATATATATATTGACTTTAAAAAAAATTGCTAATTAAATTTTCGGGTTATGCCTTGTACAAAACTACTAGCTGCGCCCCGCGGTTTTACCCACGTCAATTACTCCTAATAGCATCAGCTATCTGGCAGTGAAAATCCCGTCAAAATCAGTTCAGCAGTTTGGAGTCCATCAATTTTTTATATTTTAGATGTAGTTTTTTTTTGTCTTAAATTTATTGTCTGTTAACAACGCGCAAACCAAACCACTGGGACTAGGGCTAAAGCATAACATTTTGCGCAAATGTTTCATAAATAATGAAAATTTAGCCCCCAGAGGGGTCGAATAGAAATTAAAGTATATTTGGAAGTTTGTCGTCTTTGGAGTTGGAAACAAAGAAGAGAATTCTGTTTTTAACGAAAAGTTAGTTGTATCACCGTTTTTAGAAATTTATCCCGGAAAGGGGCTTAAATAAAGATAGAAAATAAATTAAAGGGGTTAAATAGGGAACGAAATTTTTTATGAGTTTTCTCATTCTTTATTCAACTGATGCAAAATCGCATCGGCACACGGCTAACTAAAATATAAAATATATATTTAAAAAATGAGATCAAAAGTTTCATATTGCTCATATTAAAATTGACTTCGTATATCGATTCCACCATCAACTACTCAAAACTTAATCGTGAAAGATTTAATACCTATAATTAAAGCAAAATGCTACCCATTAGTATCAAATCTAAAATTGAAAACAATCCATGCATCTTAGGGGAGGAATGTAACCGCCCTACATCAGCCAAGTTAAAAAAAAATCGCGCATATTTTGATGTTTAGCAACCGCATAACAAATGGTTCAATTCTTAACCTACAATTAAAACTATATTTGGGTTTGAAAGCTCAATAGAGCGGTAAATCGATCTTTGTGCGATTTCATTGTGTTTTTTTATATCGCCACCAATATACTGTGAGAATGTGAAAATATTTTTGCCATCATTTATCATGGTTTTATAAAAATAATAATTAGATGGAATTCGCATAAACGCAGACAACAAAATTATTGTTTTTTTTTTTTTAATATTGTTGCTAATAACTTTGTTTGTTTACATTAATCAAAGGCTAGTACATAATTATTTTTTAATCCATACATTTCAGAATATCAAATAAAAAAGTTTGGGCGTATGGTTCACAATAACTAGAAATTGGCCAATTTGATATGGTCATGTCTGACCAAACCCTATTTAAAAATAAATTGAGAAATACTTGAATTAATAACTTGTGAGCGTACATAAAATAAATCACAAGTTAGTTAAAAGTTGAATTTTAAAGAAAAAATAAATATTCGATTTCTATTCAAGCTACTGTTTTTTGTTACGTAGCACGTAATCCTTCATCATACAAGAGCACATTAAAATCAGTTCATTAACGCCACGCTTCAAGAAAAAAACTATTGTAACATTAAATAGGTATTTAAAGGGCTGACCATTCAACGTCTCCATTCAAGAAACCCCATAAAATCAAATTTATGACGTCCAAAAACCGATAAACGGACAAAATCGCTTCTATGACAATAGATCGAAAGTGTCACATCCCTTTCACTAGCCGTTGACAAACCCATTGTGAACTTTCAAGTTGTAATACATAAAGTCTAAATCTGTATGCCAAGTTTTGGAATCGATTAGGGTTGTAGAAATACGTGCCGAAAAGAAACTTTCATTTTAAAATGTACTCTATTTTAAAGGTACAGAGACATTTTCAGTAACTTTTTCTTGTAACTTATGACCTATCGAAAATAAAAGGCCACAATCTTAAAGTAATTAACACGTTAGAGGTGTAAAGATACTGTAGCATTTGGCGACACTTCTATCTACCCTTTGTAGAGCCGTGGTGTTCTAAAGAAATCCGATGGACATCTTTATTGACTCTTGATAACTAATGTACTTCTGTTAACAACCAACAACAGTTTACAGTAAACGAGCATAAATTTCTACTGATTTCTACAGAGCATAAGTTTTAACATAAACTGAAATGGCTGAAATGGAATGGATGTTCCCCGATGGATACAATCTAGGTGTCTTAAAATAACGAGTCGGTTTCTCCTAGACAACCGTGCTCCATCGTGGAGCGCATCATCGTTTAACATCAGGCGAGTTGACGGTCAAAAGCAAGCTTATTAAAAAAAAAAGACAACACAGAACTTTGTTATCATAGGGGTGAAAGTAACTTTGAGTGTCTGTCAGTTGTCAACTGTCACTGTCAGTTGAACGTGATTCTCCCTAGAGCTGAAATGTATTACTTTCCACCCGCTCCTCAGACAACTTCAGACCTACTTTCCGAGTATGAGTAATGAAAAATGTTTTTACCATGTCTACATAATTATAATCATATTAGTAAACTCTCTAAAAGGATATGAGCAATGAGGTCTAATTACTTATGAATAAAAAAGCGTATATAGAACTTGAACAGGCGAGTTGGTGGTCAAACGCAAGCCTATCCCTAAATAAAAATAAAATAAAAAGTAGTGTAGCACGTAATGTGTGGTAAAGGATTGCGATTTTCTCTAGACAGTCTAGACCTACAACGGTCTAAGGGCAATCCTAATGGTTTTGTATAATATTATAGATAGGCCAAGTAGTTTTGGTATCAAGTGTTTTTAGTAAGAAATTATATTTAGTTTAGTTAATAAAGGCTTGGCTCTTACTAAATGACAATGGCGAAGAGTTTACAAAAACACTTTTGCCCGCAGCCAAACTCATAAACCTTTTTAGCGACATTAAAAAGCGGAACCAAAAGCGGTTTTTTGTCAAATTTTTATGGGTTATTAAAACAAATTAACGTCAGGAGGCTTTGAGTGAAAAAATAGTGAAATTTATTGGTTTCCTACACGATAAAATTAGTGACTATCTCTGTATCTAAATGGTGGTAGTGAATTACTGACTACCGTACCGATGATGTCTCGTGAAGATGTTTTTGTAGAGAACATTTTTTGACATACAACTAAAAAAAAAAAAAAACTAGTATTGTCATCCAAATACTTTGAAACGTTTCACTTTGGCGGGAAATTCAAATTTCAAACAGTTTTTTTTTTGTTCTTGTAGCTAGGCCGAGTAATTATTGTAAACGATCATGATGTTTGCGCAAATTGAATATTATTCTTTACAAACTCGCGTAAAGTTATTTATCTCCAATGCACATTATTACTTACATTTGGCAATAAACCGTTTGAAACAGCAAAAATTTGTTTATTGACAAATGTATGTAATAATGTGCATTGGAGATAAATAACTTTACGCGAGTTTGTAAAGAATAATAATCAATCAAAATCATGATCGTTTACAATAATTACTCGGCCTAGCTACAAGAACTAGAAGAAGTAGGTTAGGTAAAAATTAAGATTTTTCTTATTACGTATTTGGTAACAGGAGAATTTTAATTTGAATAATTTATTTGTTAGCTTATAAAAGTAATTTGATTTTAAAAGAAATAACGTTTATTAACGGTTTTTGACAACAGATTACAACCCTAAACCAAATATGTTTTCACAATATACTGAGTACAATTAATTAAGTATAAGGCATTCGTATCTCACATCATTTCAAATTTCAAGTTAAAATTGATAATATTTGTTTAACACAATAGGTATACACATTATACATACTATGTATTTTATCTCAAATCTCAATTAAACAAATATCAATTTTAATGCTAATGTATTACATTACAAAAAGCCCTATAAATATAATTATACATAAAAAAAAAACATTGTTAATTTAATCAAAAAGATGGTCTAAAAAGACTATACTATGTTTGTTGATCATACATTATATTATAAACAAAAATGTTGCTTACATTTATTTATCGTATGTTTACTTTACACAAAATGGATTGAATCGAGAACTTTCCATCCTTTTTTGAAGTCGGATGTCGGTTAAAAGTTGTCCACCAACCCTCCCGTCTCGTCGCACGCGCTCTGTGCTTGTTAAAGGGATGCGCACGAGTCGCCCATCTGTCACTGACGTGGGGGGGAACGTTAGTAGGTTTCCTTTTCAGAAAAACGTAATATGTAGTTAAGTGCAAAAGTGTGTTTGTTTATTTCTCTTTCACACACCAACAAAGCAACGGATTTTCGCATAGAGATCGTTGGAAGGCCGGGGTTTCTACTTCTACTTTATTTAAGACCAACAGCAAAAAAATACTATAATATTACTTTTATTCCGAAAAAATTAACGTCTCCTGGTGACAAAGCTAGTAAGTACACACACACAAACGCACACATGTCTCTCTAGTTCTAATTACTTGGATAATAGCTATACGCAATGAAAAATTACCACACAAATTTGACTTGGCAAACTCGAAAAGTTTAAGGTAGTTGAAGTCGAAGGTTAACTTCATTGTTTTATTTTGTTAGTTTACAAAAAAAGAAAAATTAATGATTAAAAAAAACTGGGTTTCTTCCCAATATATCTGAACGTATAATTTGCCTCAGTTTCTCCATTCGACTAGGCCGCCAGGTCTTATTTATACTTTTCTATTATATAGTGAAAATATTCACGGAAATACCAGGACAATAACGAACGAATAACCGAGCATGTTTCAGAAAAAAAAATAGATTATCGACCACGGCGCCAGCCCCTGCTTCCACTGCAGCAAGGGGCAGAGCCCTAGCGCTCCGCCCCTCGTTCCATTGTGTTTTATGACTTCACTTGTGTGGCCACAAACAATATCATATTGAATTTCATTTTTTATTACTTGGTTGATATATCGGATCGGGTGGTATTTTAAAAGCAAATCATAGTAGAAATCGAAAGTGAATATGTCCAGGTTTCTAAACCTGACTATCCTACAACTTTCTTACAACTTTCTTCTTTCTTAGGAAAGTCCAAAATATAAGCCAGCCGTAAAAGTTGCGTTTCTTGATTTCAATCTTATTTTTTTCAGTTTTTAACCGACTTCCAAAAAGGATGAAGACTCGACTGTTTTTTTTGTTACCTCAGTACTTTTGACTGGGTGAACCGATTTTGATGATTCTTTTTTTATTTGAAAGCTGGTGCTTTGCATTAGGTCCCATTTCAATTTGGCCCAGTTCTGATGAAGTCGGTTTTTACATTGATATTTATTGTGGATAAACATTATTCTTTGCTACATTCCATGATGTTTTTAGAATACTTTTTTGGAAAATTCTATCAACATTGGTTAAGCCTTATTGTCGTCAAAGATACTATTTTTCACCAGCAAACAGAACTACGGCAAATACTGGTGATTTAAATAATAACTTATCTGTAACCCTGATAACTATACCACCACAGAATATACCACAGTATCTTCCAACCCTAAAAACTCCTAACACTCAAGCCTACCATAATCCATATGCTGTTTCCTTGAAAACCGATTATCGTTTCAATATCCTGTTCGAATATTCCAAATTCAAATTTGTGGATCATGCTCAAATTCGCGCCGAAGCCTACCCTACTTCCTGCGCACGTGTCTCTCGCGCATGCGCCTACAAACAATGCGCTTTTTTGCGATTCCAAATTCAAATATGACTATTACACTACCGACTAATGAAGGTTATATCGATCCTTTTCTTTAACATATATTTTCACGTGTGAGAGAAGAGGATAGCTAAAATGACAGTTGGCTTCGTATGGCGTCTGCCGCAGCCATATGGCTTGAGGTTTGGGAAATTACCCTCCGTTCAGAAAAATGGCAATATTTTCGTTTGCGGCGTTGTCTATTCATTATGTTTTGTTTCTGATGACACGCGACCAGGAATTGAGGTGACAAGCAGACAGACAGACAGCCTGTTATTGCTGCAATTTCCCTTCCACTTTTGCAGAAATGTGTTTTTTTTTTTACACTTTTTTAATTTTTATAACCTACTAGCAACGCCCCGTGGTTTCCCTGCTCCTCAGGTCCAATACATTTTACCGGCATAAAATGTTTCATGTCTGAATTCGCCCTTCTACATATATCTATGTAAAAATGACGTCAATCCTCTGTTGCTGCGTGAAAGAAAAACAAAAAACCACACTTTTGCATTTATAATAGTATATTTTATTATCAAGATAGTAAATATTGGACTGTCGTCCAGTTCTAAATAAATTTAGAGTTGGCAAAGACTAGGTATCAGAAAGACAAGAAATAGTTAATAAATACGCAAAAAAGGAGGTGATTGCTTTGGACGAGTTGGTTAAAAAAAGGGATATTTTAGGACACACGGTCATCTGACCCCAAACTAAGCAAAGCTTGTGTAATATGGCTACCATGGACTTATATACATAAACAAATGTATATTTAAATACACACTCAACACACTTAAATAGATATTAACACCCAGATATAGAACAAACGCAAATGTTCATCACACGAATGTTTGTCCTAGGTGGGAATCGAACCCACGAGCGTGGGCAGGTTCACTACCAATTGGGCCAACGGGGCAGTCGGTATAAATCGGTATGGCTATTCCAGGAACTTAAAAATAATAGTGAAAAATCTATTAAAAATACAAAATCATGCGTGACCTTTAAAATGACACAAAATAACATGAAACCAATCATCAACCCCAATTATAATTATCCACCCTTGATCGATTCCCGAATGAAGGCTCGTGTCAATACAGTTATTGGATTCTGAATTAAAGAATATATAATTACTAGATTATTGTTATTATATAAATCATTGATTTTTATTTGTTTTTGTGGTCACTCTAATTCGCTTCCGTCGTATTAAGCTTGTTCTAGATTTAATGGAATACAAATCAAACGTCTAGTGTTTGTCACTCAAAGAGATAAACTCGTTATTCATATCAGAAATAATACCATTGGATAAAACGGTTCATAAACAAAGTAAGGCTGCAATTAACAAACGTTGACTTTGAAAAGGCTTTTGATAGTATTCCAAGGAAGGCACTTTGGATAGTTATGAACAAATTCGGTTGTACTGAGAAGATTGTATGATTACTAAGACTTCTTCATGGTGACATGAAATGCTGGGTAACATTGATGGCGAGCCATCTATGACCTAGGTACATCCTTCGCCGTTTCTTGTGGCGTTAAACAGGGTAGCGTAGTGGCAACAATTCTTTTGCCTTGTCCTTCTTTGCAGTCGTCACTTATACTGAGTTATATCCAGGGTGTAATTGTAAAGGTTATTTTATACTCTACCAAGTCTATGAAAAATATAGGTTAGTTGAACTCAAGAACTGCTGCTGCCGTAAATAATGAGTAGTATTGGTAGCTCATAGAAATTGTTATTTTTTCTCAGTGGTATCATCCTTCTAAATACTTTCAAGCTATAGGTATGTAAAATTTCAATAAAAATCGATGCGTTTTCTCAAAAAGAGCTACTACAAATAAGAACTGTTTAATGCTGTAGAATTCTCCAGAAAGTTTTAATACATAAAACTGTTAAGGTATTTAGTGTTGGTTTGCTAATATTTTGTTTGGTTAATAAAGGCAATTTCCAGCAATAAAAATGAATGTCTATAGGTAAGTAATTTGACGGTGATCATCTTATTATGTGATTAGTAATATGATGATGGCTTGTGTGATGTCTCTACATTATTCACGAAGTGTTCAGATTGAGTTATTAAAACACGCAGCAGATGTTAAGGACTAGTTTTCACACATTTCCGAATCAGTAAAACTTGAAATACAATGTTTGCTTTATTTTGTTAGCTCACAAGTTTCACATAAATGAAGCTTTGTTAATTGTAAGTTTTTTTATTGATTTTTAATTTACTGTACCTATGTCATTAATTATGTGAATCTATTAAACTAACAAAAACGAGTTTTGTAAGGCCACATTTGTGTAAAAATTTGGAGTTGTGTTAATTCCTTAAAAACAAGCAAATCTTATTTATATTCGTAAGTAGGATATTAAATAAATATGCAACTTATTTGCAGTTCCTAAGTGTTGATTCGGTCATCAGCTCGTTATCTCTTGATGACTTAATCAGAGCATCCGCTGTCACCGTCGCACGGGAAAGGTGCGAATTTACTTTATTGGCCTTGTTATATTTTATTGGGGTTATTATTTGAGATTTTAATATTCTGAGAAGTCGTATTGTTGCAATGGGTCGGAAGTCTGAAATAAGTAACTTGATGAAAATTACTTTCGGAGTACAGGTCACGATCGCCCGATCAACATTATAGTAAATGATGAACCAAATGTATCATTCATGCCATCCTAAAGACACCACACGGGACAAATGACGACTAAGAAGATGGTGCGTCACAAATACCACCTGGACGCGTTTAGTACAAGTTCGCATTATATGGCAACACATCGGGGAGGTGTTTGTTTAGATTTGTGTGAAACTAAAATTAGTTCTCTTGTTAATGTTGTTTTTAGTAATACGTTAATTCATCTTTATACTTAAAGGCAATTTGAAGAAAACATAAATTTGTTTGGATTATCTTCAGAACTTCAACGGTCTATGGGTAGTCCAACTGTTTTTGTAATTTTAGTTAGCTTGTATTTTGTGTAGTTACTAAAGGCACTTGCTAGTTAAAAAAATATACACAAGTAATTACAGAAAACATTTATTTATTAATTTATTTCAGCCGTGGTCATCCCATTGCAGGGCAAAGGCCTCCCTCCCATTCTTTCAGTCCTTTCTGTTCTGTGCTATGATGTACCATAGTACTATGGTAAACCATACCATAACCATAGTACAGAAAACTATAACCAATAAAATTATAACCGCAACACAGCAAGTAGAAAAATGTTGCTGGTTTTAAAACGTCTTGTGTAACCCAAAAACGATCAATATTTCATCAGTTTTTTTTTCAGTTTCAATGTCAATCAAAGCGCGTCCGCCACTGAGTGGGCGTGCAAAATTGACCATCGAAAGTTTGACGAAAGTGAAAAGGACCGCCAATTTTTTTTTAGCAAATCGATCAGCTTTGAGATTCTCGATCGTGAAACGTTAGTTTTTTTAGTGTTAGGTAGCCACTGCGTGCGCGGCGGGACGTCGCGTCGCTACCGTGTCGTGCTTTTGATTAATATTACATTTATTTTAATAGAAAATGCGCAAGCAAAATTACTACAACAAAATTTCTTCCAAATATGTGATTTAGAAATAAATTATAAATATAAAACAACAATAATAACAACTAGAGATAGAAATACAAAGAATTAAAAAATAGTTAAAAATCTAGACTTGATTGCATTTTTCAAACGTTTTATAATATAATGATTTTAATATTTATGGCCTAACGGAAAACTTCATGATTTCCTTATGCGCAAAAACAATCAATCAAACAACACATTTTAATGGTAAATAAGTTTTTGGACTTATTTTTTTTTTTACCTATTTTCAGCTAGACGCGTATTATTGGTAGGATTCTGTGGATCTACGAGTAAATGGGACCTGCGAAGCACGATGGTACAAGTGGATGAGTATAAAGAAGATTGTGTTATTATGTCCAGCAGTGGACATTGTAAAAGCTGATGATAATGAAGAAAGAAGACTTTTGCAGCAGTATATTGTTTTGCATACTGTAATTCTAAACAGTTGTAGAAAGAACTTCCTCTTGGAAGATTCGTATCTAATTGACCAGCCATGTAAATCATTATTACAAAAAGAATAACAAAAAAATATTTTCACCTAACCAACCCTTCAAACGGCCTACATTTTAACAAGATTTTTTAACATTGTTTACTTAAATCATCACAACATCAAATATTTGGGAGCGTCCATCTGTCGGCTTCATAAAAGAGACAACCCTTCCACCCATTTAGGCAGCTATTATGATATTAATGCTAAACAAACACGGTGATTCTGACCAAATGACTGTATCAGCTTGGTAATGGTACAATCTGCTTAATGGGCTCAACTTTGGATTGAAGGCAAGCAAGCAGAAATTATTAAGAAAGCTCTAGCACTCCTTTCATAGATAACATTTAAAAAAGCAATTCATCATTATCAGCCCCTCCATGTCCCCACTGCTTCACAGGCCTTCCCTAAGAGAGAGAGAGATACGATGGCCAACATATTGGTCTGGTGGCATGTTGGTGAATATCCTATGTCTTTGAACTTTTTAAATTCTTTGGCATACCGGTTTCCTTACAATGTTTCCCTTCACAGTTTTTGAGTGATAGCATCGCAACTGCACATTATTTATTTAGGTACTAAATAAATCATTGATGCAGGGTCAAGTATCGCACCGGGTGCCGTCAGATTGTAATGCGCACATGCTAATAAACCCCAGACCCAGAAACCTCTACCTCTCGGGCACCGTCGCTTCCTCATAAGCCTCATATTTTAATTAAATAAGCAGAGAATTTATAATAGTTTTATTATAAGCCTTCCTGATTTTAGATTCTTGTAGCAGTGGTTGTAGTCAATATAGTTTTATTATTATAGTCTTGGAAGTTGTATTGTACTATACCTACTTATACCTAGTGATAGTGAATTTGTTCGAGTGTTGACGTGCGGGATTTATCGGCAAAGCATGACAATTGCACGGCCTTAAGACTTTGGTTTATTTGCAGTTGGCTACATTTTTTTAAATCTCTAGGCGGGGAACAGCTGCTCCTCCCTGCCCCCTCTTGGCGACGCCCTTGGTTGTAGTTAATAAGAAAGACCTACGCGTCTTAATTTTACATCAACTCGCTCTTAAATTATTATTTCCGGAAGTAATAATTGATCTGGAAAATTAATTTTCTAGACTTATATAAAATTGCGAGTACATTCCTCTTTCTAAGCCTTACAAACGTACTCACTTGTTAAATTCATATTAAGTTTTTTTTACTTTATCTCCTTGTAAATCCTCTAAGCTTGGTTTAGAAGATCGTTTAACGCAAACCCGTATAATTTCTTCATCGACCAGCTCGTTAGGGAAGGGTTAAGTGCCGTTTAACGGACTATACTTAGTTCGCGCGTAGATTTATGGAAATTAACATTATTTACTTAGATCGGGGTGTTTGATGTGACTAGATGACCTTTTTGTGCATTCGATGATTTCTTTTTAAGGATTTTTTGTCAAGATTTTGATCACTTAATTTTAGAATTAAGTGAACCAACTTAAAACACAATTTATGGTTGTTTTTTTTTATTTCCAAAGTTGTGTTTTGTTTACGTTAAAGCAAAAAACATCAGAGTTTATATTGTAGTTGGCAGAATTAAGAAAAAATAATTTATATACAAAATCACACGTGAGGTCGTGAATTGTCTAGGTATAGGCAAGTCAAACGAGTCAATCAACAATAAAAAAAGAAATTAATTATATAAAAAAGGTTTTTATACTGGCAGCCTTGCATAATGAAACCGCGGGGTATCCTACATTCGAAATTTGAATTGGATTCTAACAATGGCACCCAACAGTTCGCGCCTTTCAGACCTTGCGGGAATGACATTTTGGGAAATGGCTTGATGGTTTGATACGTGGTTGATGGTGTAAAAACTTGGCTTTTATGCTTGGCCGCCTTTTGACACGGGCTACCGAATTAAGAGATTAATTAATGTAAGGTAATTTAATTAGGATGACCAGTCAGGTGTAAAGGTTTAGTTACATTAAGTACGTTTTACACGAATGGTTTTTTTTTATGGACAAGCTATGCTTTTAACTCAGATCAATTAAAAATAGCCATATGGATTGCGCCGAACACGAAAAATGAAGCCAATTTTAAATTGTGTGTCCAGTATTTGACGTGGTCAGCATGAAATTCACGTAGTTTTGAATGCGTATGATTGTATGCGTGAGTTAGTGTATATTTATACTGGGAATTCACGTAGTTTTTGAGGCGATTTGGCTGCAGTTTGGCAGTACGCCGTATTCCATCTATTTTTAATTGGATCTGATTCTTTTAACTACAAGCTCAGATCAGACAAAGAAGGGCGATATGCATTACTACAACATTTTTTAGTGTTCAAATGTCTCCGTGTTTCATACATTTTTACACTACATTGCTAAACCTCTTAACGCAAAACTGTAAGTACGACACACTTACTCATTTTTACGCAAACTTAGATATTTGCAGGGACACCAATGAACCAAATAATAGTTTACATGCAAAGAAGGCCGGCAAGGTCGTCTGCTGGGTAAGTTCGACTAAAAGAGATCAAGCCTGATGCGTTCACCATATCTCACTTATTTGTGTGATCTGAGACCACAATTCACTTGATGTTGTGTCATTTTTTTATTTTTTTATTCTGTAATAGGCTTGCGTTTGACCGCCAACTCGCCTGATGTTAAGCGCGATGCGGTCTACGATGGAGCACGCTTGCCTAGAAGAAACCGATTCACTCGAGATTTGAAGACACCCAGATTGTAACCACGTTGTATGTTGTTATACCTACTCGTATTTCAATCGGAATAGACACCTTATGCATTACCCGTTTTTTATTCAAGGCTAGCGACCCGCCCCGGCTTCGCACGGGTGTAAGCTCGGCCTTCAGCCTCGCTACTATGACCCGCTCCAGGAACACAAAATTTCATCCAAATCGTTCCAGCCGTTTTTAAATGTAAGAACCTTCTACGAAGAAAACATTAAAAACAAGACGAATGAAATCGGTAAAGCCGTTCCTAAGTTATAGCATAACCAGGAGAAATAGGGTTAATTTTTTTTAATATTTATATACACTTTTTATACTTAGATAAAGTATATATTTTTGATGATTGACAGATTAGGTTCTTAAACTTCTTTCAAGGTAAAGTTTCCGCATGTCTTGACACTACGCTTAATATTGTCAATGTAAAAGTGACAGACGGTGGCAGAAACGTCTTCAAAAATATTGAGCTTTCAGATTTAGAAAATAAAATCAAAATTAAAAATGAACACTATGAATCCACTCCAAGATAAAATTATGTGAATTACAGAAAAATATACTCTCTCCTTCTGAATGCCATGAGTAAGTACCTACTTCATATGATCTTGATCGTCATGATCACTGGTCAGTTTTGCCCAAGTTTTGCTCTATAAATTTATTTTGGGCATAGCTAAACAAAACCTCCAAAGTATTTGGTGTCTAGACACCAAATAAGTATTTGTTAAAAGTATTTGGTGTCTAGACACCAAATACTGTCGCTCCAACAACTCTTAGTAGACTATAAGCACTAATAAGTACCTAAGATAGAAAAAGACGCTCATTTTTAGTTAAGTAGGTACATTTTGGTGTACTCGAAAACTTCTGATGTTTTTGATGTTACAGGTATGGGAAGGGTATCGCTTAACTTTAGGTCGCATGTTTGCTTATCTGCCGCCCATAATATAAAAAAAATACCTGATACGCTACTATCAGGGGATTATTCTCTTCTGCCCTCCTGCTCTGTCCCCTCGGGGGGATAAGCAGGGTAAAAAATAGGTTTGTCCCCCTTTTGCCGAGGAGGCGATAGATCGAACTAGTTAGTAGCATGTCTGCTTTATTTTCCACAAATTTAGCCAATTAATTGGCAGATATGTAGATTCTTTATGGGGTTAGACCTCCGCTAATAGTTTTAAATGACAGGGACGAATTTAGAGAGTCAAAAGAGGGTTGATAGTTTATTCGAAAGTCTACGCATGAGAAGTTGCGGGCAGAAGCTATTTGCTTTATAAATAAGTTCCCAGAGCATTCTGACAAAGAGTTCCTCTTGCACGTTCTCAGGTGTATTTCAGTGGCATCAAACGTGGTGAGAGGTTCAGATGGGGACCAACAGTCCGGAGACGGCACTGCCGTTGGCTCCCAACCCAACGCCTTCCAGGGACACCTTGACCGGAAATGAGTCCCGGGTATTTGAACCAAACACACTAATATCATAAAGTTTGGATGGATGGATGGATGTTTGTTACTCAATCACGCAAAAACGGCTGGATGGATTTGGATGAAATTTGAAATATACCTTGCTTATGTCTTGGATTGATACATAGGCTACTTTTCATCATCATCTCTGATTAGTTTGCGAAAGAGCCGAATTAGTTTAGCATTGATGTTGAAACTGAAAAAAAAAACTAACTGAAAACTGCAAAATCTCGTTTAATTATTCCATGTATCTAGGTATTTATCACTGTGTGTTTTTCAAACGAAAAAAAATATTAAATCTTTATTAGCATATAATGTCGAAATTGAAAAAAAAAACCCTCCAAAATGGTGTTTAATTAATTATGTGTCTAGTTATTTATCAAAGTATGTTTTAAGAAATAGATCGCTCGAAGAACCGACAACCGATGTAAGAAAGGTCCTTGAGTGGAGACCACGAACCGGAAGACGCAGCGTAGGTAGGTCTCCCACTAGATGGACCGAAGACATCGTGAGAGTCGTAGGCATCCAGTGGATGCAGATGGCAGGATGTCGTTCAGTGTGGAGGTTAAAGGGGAGGCCTATGTTCAGCAGTGGACGTTTTTTCGCTAATGATGACAAAGAAATAGGTATTGACACTGTCTGTCCTCGTCACTCTCGTGTATATCTCATCGAAAGTAAATGTTACAGAGCCACCTACAGTCGAGGCTGTCGTACATTTGGACGACGAACGAGAGCATGTTTAGCAGCGACATGGACCGCTGGATCGGAGGCGACACTGGCTCCCACGCGCACGCGCACGCCAGCATCCCGCCGCAGAACAGGTCACTTTGTTTGCTCTATCAGCTATCATCACTTTGAATGTAACTGATACTGCCGCCATCTATGTTATGATCACAACATTACCAAGAAGGTAGTTTAAATATAAGGTTTGTAAATGCAGTGATAAACCACCATTTACGCAAAACAAGTAATTTAGCATGATTCTCCTAGATGGCGCTTAAATAAAATCTAAGCTTTGAAAATGTAAACTGTAATAAAAAAAACAGTTTCTTGTTTTTGACTGTTTATAGGCTTACCTTATAAGTAGGCTTACCGACTTTTTACTGCCCATTTCTATTTCGTTACGTCCGAGATAATATACTTATACTCTTCTCCTGTCGTAATCGTGTGAGCCACACCGCACCGTTTTGTAATCTTCCCCAAATGTGACTGGACATAAACATTCTTGTCCCTTACGCCCAACTCTAAACGCGGGCCCGAATAGGTGCAGTTTGCAAAATCTCGCGACCGGAAACCGTTAAGTTAGCGCGTTAAGGTTCCCGTTCGCGTGATTTTGTAACTGCACCTATTCGGGCCCGCGTTTAGAGTTGGGCGTAAGGACTAGTTTTTTTTTGTTGGCTCTTCAGCAGTAGTCAGTTTGACGCTAGGGTCAAGTTGAATTATTATACCTCTTTCTTTTAATTACTGTACTTATCTACTGTCTGGTCTAACTTTTTCTCTCTTGCAGGTTGAGTGGGTCAGCTCCACCCCGTCCTGTGTTCTCGCAGCCCCCGCTGCCATCGTCGGGGTTCTGGTACGTGGCTGCGATGGTGCTGCCTCTGATCAATCTCAACGTCTGCCGGAACTGGCGGTGCACTCCTAGGTTAGTGGAATTGCTTTTATAAGTAGACTAGATGACCCTGACCTGTAAACATAAATGTTTATCAGTAAATGACTTTGACTTATTAAGAAGTCTTCGCACGTTTGCCCAGAATAAATGTAGTTATGTTAGACCGATGTTGGATTCTATCAATATTCGTTTTGCTTTTATCTATACTAATATCATAAAGAGGAAAGATTTGATTGTTTGTTTGCATTGAATAGGCTCCGAAACTACTGAATCGATTTTAAAAATTCTTTCACTGTTGGGAAGCTACACTATCCCCGGGTGACATAGGTAATATTATGTTTAATAGCGAGGCCGGAGGCCGAGCTTACACCCGTGCGAAGCCGGGGCGAGCGGCTAGTGTTGAATAAAGAGAGCACAGATTTATTTAATACTAGCTTTTTTGCCCGCGACTTCGTACGCGTAGATTTTCATATAAACCTTCAATTCTTTTTTCTTCCCTTAATCTGGCCTTGCGCAAAATAACATAGCATATACTTCAATCTGGTCATAGCTAAGCATATTCGTGAAAACCGCATTTAAATCCGTCCGCATTTTCTTCCAGGGGTGTAGGAGATGTGCGTGAACAAACAAAAATTCTAAAAACTGCCTTAACATGTTCAGCTGCTTATTTTAAGTCGCCCTGAGTGAAGTATTGATAGAATCATAAAAGTAATAAATAACACCGTCAACAGTTTTCAAATCAAAAAGATAATGTGACCACAGTGCAGAGCATGTTTTGAAATTTTCTTTTTGTCTAAACCATTAAAAGTATATTTCCGGCCAGTTTCGCTGGCCACGGAACCCTGACATAATGATTGTCTTAACACGCTCTTGGCTAGTTATTTCTTATTTCGCGTGCATTTGTATGTATACCTTGATTAAAAAGCCATGAAATGGAACTACTCTATTTATCTGTTAAAATATCACAGTAAAATAAAATTATTTCTATATTCTTATTCTTATTGCAAATATACACTGTATTCTTCTAAAAGCTAAGTTTATATACCCTGCATAAAGGGTGCAGCAATGACTTATGTAGTGGCTGTTCACAAAACCAGACCACAGACATAAACATATAAATTTAAGTATAGTTAAATCTATTACATAAATATTATATATACTATTCAAACTTAACCTAGGGTGAAGTAATTTTACAAAACAAAAAAAAACATACTTAGTGTGATAGGTTACTTAATTATATATGAGATTCAAATTCAAATTGAGATGATACAAAACTTATGACGCTACTTTCTTAACTATTTATATATCGATATTTATTTTCCAATTATAATTTTCTAAAATTTATCGTCGAAAAAATCTTTTATCTCGTAATAACATTTTTGGGTTAGAAACTTACGAAGTTGGTTCTGGAAAAATGTTATTATTTCTTTCTTTCTTTATTGCGTCCGGAATTTTGTTGTATAGGTTTATTTTCATGTACAAAGGGCCTTTTTTGAATATTTCTATTCGCGGGACTGTATTAAAATAGGATGCGATATATTTTGTGTTTTAAATGCTAACATAGAATAAAACCATGAGAATGTAATATGGAGCTTGGAGCTTCCCGGTGTGGTACTGGATGTAGATGCGACCTGGGCTATAGGGACAACGTCATGTATGCGGTCGGCTAGGTCTGCCAGCACATCGAGTGATAACGTCATCTGCTGCGAAGCAATGATGGTCTGCGTGCTGTTCGGTAGGCGGCTGGTCCAAATCATGCGTAAAAAGTCTTCTGGAACTCCGGGGCCTGCTAGGTGTCGTAGATGACGTAATAATTGAGAAGGCTTACGATCACCTAGCTCCTCGTGTGTTAAAAGTTGCTGTACCTTTTTTTCTCTTGATGCGGACAAACGTTTAATTAGCTCCAGCTTGAGTTTTTCGTACTTCTCGGTCACAGGCGGGTTGACGATGATGTCTTCGACTTCAGCTGCGTATTGCGGGTCAAGTTGTCCAATCACATAGTAGAATTTGGTGCTATCTGCAGTGATGTTGGAAATCGCGAATTGGCCTTCGATCTGGGCGAACCAAATCGCCGGCTTCTCGGGCCAAAACGGTGGAATTCGCACGCCAACTCGGAATACATTGTCATCATCTTTATTCTTCGTGTCAGCCGCAGTGCTATCAGTACGATCTAGCGGCATTCTGACCTTTGTCGGTGGTGTACGGTCCATTCAGTGGTCACCAATTATAGTGGATTTGTACTATTTATATAGAAGGAGAGGGTTAAGCTACCGACAATGGAAGAAAATAGCTGAGTCCGAAAGAAATTATAAATTTAATGCAAAGAAAAATCTTAGACAAATCTTAGAAAAAGCGAATGACAATTCCATTTGAAAATCGGTGTTCTTTTATTTTTTTCTTTTCGCGCCCCAGCGCCACACGTCGTGGAAAATTGGAATGAAATTCACGAAGGTTGGCGCAAGGAGTACGAGTACGCCACACTCCTACTCCATGTACTGGAATGAATCACCAAAGAGGTTGTAAGGCCTATAACATGCTTGATCTACACGTTCATTCATCTAAGAAGGTCAAGGAACCTTCTTTAAATTTAAACTGATTAACCGAATGACAGTTGACAGTTTCAAAATTTTAATGGCTATGTCAATAACATTCTCTTTACTTTGGATCTCCTTGCTTGAGGCTATGTGACGATCCTCATACTACGTTTCGGGTAACGAAGAAATAAATCATTGATTTTTATTTTCGTTTATGTAAAAATAAAGAATTAAAATAAATGATATAAGATAGCCTATGTTTTAATCTGGTAATTTCTAAGCATATTCGTGAAAACCGCATTTAAATCCGTCCAGTGGTTTAGGAGATGTGCGCGGACAAACAAACAAACAAACAAACAAACAAACAAACAGACAAAAATTCTAAAAACTGTCCTATCGTGTTCAGCTGCTTATTTTAAGACGACCTGTGTGATTTTTTTTTTGTTATCTTGCAATTACAGATTTTTTTATCTCTACGTTTTTATTATATGTATAGATATAGATAGAAGATATAGATATAGATATATATAATATTATATATTTAATATATATATATATTAATATATAATATTTAATATATTTAGGTACATAAGTAGGTAGGGTTTTAACCTAGTTTTACGTAGAAACAATATTAGAGTGAATATAATAGATATATAAATAAACTCTTTATTGTTCACACCACAAATTACATGATACCCGATAAAACAGCTTTAAAAACTAGCGTAACAATCGGCGACCTTATCGCTAATAACGATCACTTCCAGGCAACCTATGATTAGCTAGGTACCTAATCACTATTAGTACTAAAATGAGTTTGATGTGTTCCAGGCCGATTCACGGCCAATGTAAGGCCGTAGCCAGGAATTAATTTAGGGGGAGGAGCTCTGGTTTCGAGAGGGGGGGCGGTAGTTTCAGCAGGATACTACCTCTCCGCTTCGCGTTAGAGTCTAATACAGTGGGTTGGCTAAGACATTTCTTTTTTCATTACGCTTGGCAGCTTGGAGATCGCAGAGCGTTTAAAAATATATTGCATGCATGTTTCAGAAGCAAAAAATACGGATTTAATTAACTTGGGTAATTTTCTGATTTCAGTGCACTTATGAACACAGCTGAGCTCATGCTGTCCCAAGTGGCAGGGTATTGCGGCCGCGCACGCAGCCGTGTGAGACGCATGACGCACGAGCAAGGTGCCAGAGATCTGTTCGCTGGCGCCATGGACGTGGTCCTCGTCGTATATGCTATAGGCTTCCTACTCCTCTCTTTATACCAGGCTTCGGTCTTCCAGCAGTTTTGATAAAACTTACCAGGAAAAATATATAGTTAAACCCTGGAACCCACTAGTAAAGTTTTAAATAAATGAATGCTAAAGAAATAAATGGCTCGAAAATGAGTGACTGTGCACCGAACTCTACTAAACCTCAACAAAATTGTAAAAAAATATATAAATATAGAGAATTAAATGGCTCACCTACGTACACGGCGAGATCTGGAAAAACTTGGCTCGGTAAAAATATAAATTCAAAAGACATAAGTGGCTTATCTACCTGTACTTCAAGCTTCGTTACTACATCATCGGTTTCTAACAATTTAAAACAAACTGTACGCAAAGACACACCTAATACAATCAAAGAATTGTATTCAAACGAAATAAGCTCATTTTCCTATGTTTCGAAGTCGTTTTGTCCGCTATCGATATCCAGCAGTTTTAAAAAGCCGAATCAGAATGAAAGACTTGGCTCAATGCAAAAAGTTAATTCGAAACCATTAAGGGGCTCGTCGTCTCATGTGTCAAGCTCTGATAAAACTGGGCTCAATTATAACAAAATAAATTCAGAGATAAATGTTTTGTGTCCCAAAACTTCACCCACATCTTTTCCGTCATCGGTTTCGAGGAGTTTCGAAACATCGATTAACATAGAAACACCAGGCTCAATAAAAAAAATGAATTCAAAAGAAATAAACTCATTTTCTTATACTTTGGATACGACTCCACCATCAGTTTCCAGCAGTTTTAGAAAACCGATACAAACAGAAAAACCTGACTCAATAAAAAACATGAATTCTAAACAAATAAGTGAATTATATACTGATTCGTTGTACTCGTTGACTCGGCCATCGGTGTCCTGCTACTCCAACAGTGTGGATAAAATCCCAAAAGTTGATCTAAGAACATCGCAAGTAAAAAGTTTGGACCAAAAAATCCATTTGAGAACCATGAAAGGAAGTAGATTTTCCCGGAAAACAAATTCAAGAAAATGCAAAGAAAATTCATTGAACCAGAAAATAGATTCCACAATCTTTATAGAGAGGAATGGCTCATTTTCGTATGTAGTATCACACAATTTAATCCCGGAATTGAAGTCCAGAAAATGCACGGAAAGTCAGAAAGTAAATTCAACAAACTTTTTAGAAAGGATTGGCTCATGTTCTTTTGGTAGAGTAAAAGAGTCAGAAACTTTGATACCGAAAATAAAATCAAACCCGAGCATTGAAATGGCTGCGTCATTTTACGGTCCTAAAAGATTGGACCAAAAAAATAATTCCAGAACATTGAACCAAAACATTAGCTCTATGCCATCGGATTTCTGCTGCACTTTCTCTAAAAACTCTCCATTTGCCAGCAGTCCCGTACAACCTGCCTCCGTTTCGTACAGCTACAAGAGCATGAATGTCGTTTTAGTCGTCTACGCTGTTGGGTTACTACTACTTTCCCTCACCCAAGCTTCGGTATTTCATAAGTTTGGATGGAACTGACTCAAAGGTAAAAAAATAACGATCTCTACTTCCGTGGATATCTTTTTATACATTATCAGATTAATTCTGTGTTTTATTGTCAATGTCTCAGTGTTCAAACCAAAATCACATTGAATTTTTCCAAATTTTAATACCGCAAACTATGCACTTATTATAGTCGTGATGCGTTTCCTAAGCAAAGTTTCGCCCTCCTCTATATGTAAATTAGCTAAATACCTTTACCGTTTTAGCGTTGTCTTTGCCGTGATTCTTGCCCTTACCTTAACCATACTATCGTTTTTAGATCTAACTCGAAGTGTGCTTTTTGGTACAAAATGAAATTAATAAACAAACATTTTAATCTGTGAATCTCATTTAATTTTTATTTAGTATGTTTAAACTATACAGGCCTTACTTAGAAACCTTAGTTAATTTTACCAATGCTAAAAATTGCTATTTCAAAATTGCTCTTGCTGTCGCTGACGAATATTTTCTCGCACGTGTAAAAGAGACAGGAAAAGCTTAACTAATCTTTTTGAGTAAGGCCACTACGTCTTAGTATTTTTAACCCCTGACACCAACGGAGGGATTGTTATAAGTTTAACGTTGGTATGTGTCTGTGTGTCTGTCTGTGGCATCGTAACTCGTAACTGACCCGAATTTGATTTAGTTTTTTCTTGATCGAAAGTGTTTTTAGCTATGATTCAACAAAATCTGTTCAGCCGTTTGAGGATTATCAGCACTTAAAAAAAAAAATACTTGGTTTATTCATTATTGGCTATAGACCTTCTAAGTTTCGTTATCGAACTTCGATTTTTGCATCCAGTTTTTTTTATCGCGAATAAGTCCGCGTTTGTGCGCAATTTTAGGCAGCGTTACTATATCACAAAGTATCCCATAATAAGGTTGCCATATTATAACGTAGAAGTTTCTTCCCGTCAGCAGTTGTCTCGCTCAACTTTTTAGTATATCTACACTAATATTATAAAGAGGAAATATTTGTACCTATTTTTGTATGTTTGTATGTTTGTAACGAAATAACTCAAAAACTACTGAACCGATTATAAAAATTCTTTCACTGTTGGGAAGCTACACTATCCCCGGGTGACATAGGCTATAATATATTTTGTAGCGAGGCCGAAGGCCGAGCTTACACCCGTGCAAAGCCGGGGCGGGCGGCTAGTATGATATATTTGCATTTTCAAATTATAAACATAAAATCACTGCTGTGTGCGAATTTCTGAAAAGTGACTCTTATGAAAAAACTCCACAGCGGGCAATGGAAAGAGCATTTCCTTGCCCGATAAAATATGGAACGAGGATATTTGCCGAAGAACCACAACACTGACATAGCTGCTCAAATTTGCAATTTCAAGTGACAATGGACAGGCTACATCGCTCGAAGAACCGATAACGATATATAAGAAACGTTCTTGAGTGGAGGAGGCGTTGGAGTTCTTGACAAGCTGTGTGTCAATCTAAGGGGGAAGGTAATGATCAGCATTGGACATCTTCTGACTGATGATGATGATGACAAATGTGAGAATGTGCGAGCGCGAAGACTGCAGGCGGGAGCAGCCCTCGGGAGCCGTGTGCAATACGCAAGCGCATTCTTCTGATGAATGTTTCTTGAAATAGCGGTGACTTAGTGATTCAGCTATGATGCACCCGTTACCTTATCAGTTAGGTAACATAGCTATTTTAATATTTTTACGTTTGTTTAGGTATCTAGACTCTAAATTCACCACGGTGTTGTAGAGAAGTACAAGAGAAGATAAGCAACAATGTATAGATTATACATAATAGTGCATCTACCTTAGTATAATTATGTCTGGTAAGTATTTTTATAGGCTTTCGTTTGACCACCATTTCATCTATACTGTTAAGCGATGATGCGGTCTACGATGGATCACGCTTGCCTAGAAGAAACCGATTCACTCGTGTCTTGAAGACATCCAGATTGTAACTATCGGGGAACACCCATTCCGGCAGCGCATTCCACAGACTAGCAGTTCGCACAATAAAGGTGAATCAAAACTCTTCGTACGGGTTTTCGGATTATCAATCACACTCTCGCAGTCGGTTAAAAAAAGGCAGTCCGTTTAAAACATGGGCAGAAGGGAATTAGGTCATGCAGATCCGATGCACACTCTTCTCATGTATCCGATAAAAACAGATACACTAGCATGTCATGCATTTTTTATCTTTGACTCACTGAACTATTTATCCCATTATTATTTAAAGATTAATCACTGTGAGGCAGACCAATTGTGTAAATAGTTTCCTGGTGCCACAAGGTGTTTCAGTGGCAATGAGTAATAAGGCACACACAAATTGTTTGCTTAAAGTTTGTAATACTTAAGGAATTTCTGTACGTATGAGGAATTACCGTCTACCCCCACGAATGACGCGTTGAGGCTTGATAGTAAGACTTTCTAGCCTTCCCTATGTGAAAGCAGTCAAGAATAAATACCATGATACAAGATATAAAAATGTTTTTTTTTCTGTATGAATACTCATGTAAAAGTTTTTCATGATGATAAGCACAATAAGCTTCTTTCAGCTCTTTTCGCGTAATCCTGTATGCACAAAAACTGGGTCTTTAATTTATAGACCGTAAATTTAAAAAAATAGTTTCGCTTCAGTTTCTCTCGCGGATTCTATGCCCTAGTCTAGAGCATATACTAATTGCTTCTACAATTGCAGTACCGTTGACAAAAACAAGTAAATAGGTACTTAGTACACATTTACTTATTGAGCTTTCTTACAGAATCGGAGCCACAGCATCTGGACTTCTAAAAATTCAGTCGCCCGTATCGATCTAGCAAGTTTCCGTTCTCAGATGCAAAAAAGTATGAAGTACTACAGGACTACGTAATTTACCCCCAGAGGAAAATATTTAGGATTAGATAAAAAGCATCGACCAAATTAGTCTAGTCTATGGAATGTGCTACTGGAATAATGTTTTCCGATAGTTACAATCTGGGGGCCTTACTTAAAAACGTTACTCAAGTTGATCTATGTTTTAACATGCTCTCTCAACTTCTCGCTGACGGCAATCGTCACACGCGAAAACAAGACGGAGCATATTTAAGCGTATGTCAACTTGAGTAACGTTTTTAAGTAAGGCCCTTAGTGTCTTCAAAGCGTGACTGAATCGTTTTTTCTAGGCATGCGTGTTTCAACTTTAATCGCATTACCGCTTAACATCAAGCGAGGTGGTGGTCACCTATTAGATATTAAATAAAAAATCCTTTACCATTCTCTCTCTCCAAGCTTTGCACGGTTTCATTTTCCGCCCACCACGAACGATCTGCAAGTCAAGCATGGGCTATGGACAAATTGTCTTTCTGTCGTTTTGATTTCGTGAGAAAAAGACAATCTTATCCCATATTCTAAGTTTGTCGCGTCTATACGCGAGGATAAAAATGGTGGAAAGGTAATCCTGCTGTACTATAAAAACAAGAAGATATCAATCGAGATGAATGAAGGAGCTATCTGAATCATATGCGAACCGTACAAACGTAAACAAACCCAGGTGTAGCGGGTGTCAGGGCGCGCAGTCAGTGTTATTGCAAAATGTGCGCGCGAACGGTCGCCGCCTGCGTGTGCGCCGCGCTCGCGCTGCAGCTCACCGCATACGCGCAGGTCTGTACCATGACGGTCATCATCCTTGATTTTTACTTATCTACATGTGGAAACGATAAATATCTATAACGACCAATATGTCTATAAAAAAAGTTCAATGCATCTGACAATTCAAAAAAATATATAATGTATGTAAAATCGAGTTTGTCTGTAATTGTTGATCAACTTCCTTGCTTTTACTTAAAATTATGAGAATGACATTTTATATTATTGTTATTGAATATTATGGAATTTATCAAGGTTTATTAATTTTAATGCTCATAATTTATATAACATTCCAATAGTAAAATAAAATAAAAAAAAACGATATGTTAATACCTAACTACTAAACTAATCTATTAAACCGCTACCAGTGGGAACCGTCCCCAAAATGCTGGCCCCATTACCACGTTGTATGGCAATGTATATTTTGAATATTAATATTTCTTATGATTACTTTTAACTGTTGACATGTAATTATTATTATGAATAAAGTTATCATTATCATGGAAACGATAGAATACAAAATCTTAAAAGTAGAATACTAATTTATTATGTATCTAAAAATCTATTTAAAAAAAACAATCTATAAAAATGCTGGCCTATATTTGGGTCAGAAATTTAGCCTCGCCATCCAGCGAAGCAACGCGGCCAGCATTTACCTGAAATTAATTATCATTTAGGACTACTTAATTAACTCTATTTTAAATAAAAGTTATTTTTACATATTTGGTTTAAAAGATACGAAAATACTATGGTGTGCAATGTCAATAATATAACATCTTTGAAATATCTAATTTGACTGTATCTACCTGTTGATCATCATTATTGCTTTTAATGTGGAAACTATAAAAAAATTATATAGTTAAATTATCTAAAAACTATAATATAGTATGTAATATAGTTTCATTAATGTAAGAGTAATTAGGAGATTATAAAGTTTCTAAAAAACAAACTAAAAATAAAGCTGCATAACTTGAAATAAAAAATTTGAGTGATCAAATTGCAAACGAAAAAAAAGTGATTAATAAAATAATTGTATTACACACTATACTTAAAATACTTACTTATTATAAATTAATTTAGTATTTATAAGAATAAGATTAATTTTATTGCCAAAACAATGAATAGGTACATGAGGTAAAAACAAAGTTTGGTAATAGGGGTATGCTCAGCGCCGTACTGCGAGGTCCGGAAAGGTCACGCAGGGCTGGTTTTCAGCATACCCTTTTGCTCATAAAAAAAGATGTTAGGTGAGCATTAGGTGACGGCGGCGTTATAAGACTAAACATTAAAAAAATATCAATATTTTATACAAATTTATAACTAGATGACTCAAACCATTATCAATATAAGAAATTACGTAAATATACAAAGGTAAACCGTTTACATCGTGATTTATATATTTGTTCAGGTACTTATACCAGCTGTGTTTATTACATTACTAATGTACAAAAACAATTTTAATTCTAGATAATAATAAGTCTGAGATAATGTTTTTCATTATCATCAAGCAATCGAGAATTTTTCTTAGTTTTCTTTCATCTATGCATTAAACATTAGAACGTAACTCGAGCCTGTAAAGTTTTCTGAGGTCTTTTGTTTAGTAGTCTGCTGTCTTCCAGGCTTCACGGTTTCTGCGTCCGTGTTTTCAGCTCCCTTTAAGTGACATTTGCTTTCTTTTCAATTTGGTCTAAAAATGCTCTCTCATTGGTCCAAGTCATCTCTTCTACCCTTTCTTCTTACTTCTTCGTTTTCATTAATTTGTCATGTCGTACAAGATGGGCGAACATTTTAGTCTACTAGCGAGCATTGAGCTGCTTATACGCTTCTTTTCTCGTTGACAATATCTAACCCTTACTGGTTTGTTTTTTTACTGACTTCCAAAAAGGAGGTGGTTCTGAATTCTTTTTTTTTGTTACCGTAGAACTTGACGACGACTGGGTTAACCGATTTTGATGATTCTTTTTTTATTTGAAAGCTGGTGCTTTCCTTGTGGTACTATTTTAATTTGGTCCAGTTCTGATATTTTTATGAAATCAGTTTTTTTTTATATTGATAATTATGTGTTTTATTCTTTCCATGCGTCGCCATGTGGCTCTTCAAGTTTCTTAGTTTTCTTTGTCAAATTATTATGGTTGATGAAATTAAATATAAATACTTATTACTGTCAAGGGAACTTGAAAATTCTCAAACAAATCTATTCATAGCTTCAATAATTAAAAATTATTATAACTTTCAAAAATTATTCCAAAACGCAACACGCACGGAATCGAGCGAGTTGTTATAGATAATTGATAAGAACTTAAAATATCTCGTTATAATATAGACTTTCTACTAGGTATCTAGGTGAAGTAGATTCCTATATAGTGTTAATATTCAATGGGTACGTAATATTGTATTTCACTGCCTATAATAGACGATCCCGGCGTTATCTCACGCCTCCAGGTAACGGACCCATAGAAGAGGCTCGTGTAGGCGGTACTTATCGTGATCTTGACACTACGCTTCCGCTTGCTTGTGTGGGAAATGTAGGAATATAGGTCATAGCCATAGTCACTATACTTACCACCTTATGAAGTATCTAGAACTGAATTGGCGTACTACAAAAGAATGGTTGAGTAGAGGATGAGTTCCAAGTGGTCGCACCGATTTCTGACAGTTGTGACGGATACATAATTTCCACGTCAATATCCCATCCCCATAACCTGTAATAAAAAAAAAAAACTTCAATTGTTTCACAGGCGTAAACGATGTACATAAATTAAAAAAATTGGGTTGAGTTGAGAACCTTCCTCCTTTTTTGAAGTTGGCTAAAAACAGATGTACAAATCTGTGACTTTTTACAGAAAAATACTTGAGGAGGATTGTTGAAGGATGGTTGTTTTACCATAGAGTATTAACTATTTTACAAAAGAGGCAAAAATTGCATAAAGTATACACTGGAATCCTTTTTTAGAAAAAAAAACGCAGCACTATTTAAAGTTATATGATTATTTACGGGATATTTTTTACCGTGGTAAAAGTAATAGAGAACAGCTTGTGAATAGAGCTCGCGATATTTCGGCGCAGTCACATGAACCATGTTCACGAGAAGACTTTATTTTCTTTGTCTTTAACTGAACATTAAAAACAGGCATAATAAAATGATATCATAATTTTAATAATAATATATTTATTATTGGCTACTATATTATTATTTTAACAATATATCATGCAACACTTTGAAACATCATATCAACGACATTGTGTGGTATATTCTAGGACCTGGGATATTAAAAGTGTTTCTATCTTTATTTCGTAGCGTCAAAACAGCAATATTTTTCAGCAATAGGCCAGCTTTTTTTGACATTCTCAAAAGGAAACATAAAATAGGTTTTTGACATCATGTTTATTTTTCATATAGATATGCACTATACGTCGTTAATGATAGTTAACTGTTGCTAAGCGTATCTCTCGGCAGAATTTCAATAAAATAACTTCCTTCGCCCACGCGGAAAGTTGACGTCAAAATCTGTTTTCATAAAGTGTTGTGTGGAGTAGGAAGAATCAAAGTTCATAATAATTTTACAACGGCTGCATCTTAACGAGTCAAATGTTAATTGTGAATTTTAGAACATTAGTAATACTAATAGTCTTGACCACAGAAAAAAATAATGGTAAATTAAGCACGGCTGTCAAGGCATTTTTGTAGGAAATTTGTAGTAGCCAATTGCACCCATATAAACAAAACGCTAGTTATTCGAAATCAGTTAGCAACTGTGACGCGGAGATCGACGCGTTAATCTAAATAAGAAGAAATAAATAAATATCTGGGACATTATTGCACACATGGTCATCTGACCCCAAACTAAGCAAAGCTTGTTAATACGGCTGCCAGAGAGTGATATACATACATATATATTTTTAAATGCATACTTAAATATATATTAACACCCAGACATAGAACAAACACAAATGTTCATCACACAAATGTTTGTCCTAGGTGGGAACCGAACCCACGCCCCCAAGCGCAGAAGGCAGGTACACAACCAACTGAACTAACGGGGCTGTCAATCGAGGTTCTGTCATAATGCCTGGCGACAGATTTTCCTTCTCATTTCCATTCTATTTACTTCTTTTTTCTGTGGTCTTAACCAAAGCTTATGACATGTTCAGTTCTGATGATGTGAAGATGCCTAGCTTGGACCCTACGTAGAACAAATAGCTCCACAAATTGTTTTTTTTAAAATGATACTGGGTGATGAGACGAGCGAAGTCACTCGCCTGGCACTTCACGCTAAAAAATGCATTTAAGTAAGTGTTTAATTTTGTTTCCAAAATGTTTTTTAAAGTAAAAAGTAAACTTTGTTTGCCACTTTTTTGCAAAATAGTTTGTCAAATGTTTTAGTATTTAGTAAAAAATACTCGACCAGAAACACTACTACAGATTCTATAGGTACCTATATAAAGATGGTAAAGTCGTAGGTAGAACGTAAACAAACATCTGGGTAATGTTTGTTTATTTTGAAAGATAACTGCGACCTGAATATTTGGAATTTTTCACCCGTCCTTGTGTTCTGATAACACGGTAGCGACAGCCTTGACTGATAACATATCACACTATTGTTTAAATATTTCTGAATGCACTGCTACATTTTATGACGAAATAGGCCCTTGGATGACATCTAATCTAGAGATGATCTAGGATGTATGCAAAAGTTTCTAAACTGTTTCCTAGGTGCAGACGCAGCACACAACATCAGGTGAATTAATTGCTCATCTTTTTACTAAAGGAATTAAAAAAAAAAAACTTATATACTACTAGCCGTCCGCCCCGGCTTTGCACGAGTGTAAGCTCGGCCTTCGGCCTCGCTACAAAATATAATATAGCCTATGTCACCCGGGGATAGTATAGCTTCCCAACAGTGAAAGAATTTTTCAAATCGGTTCAGTAGTTTCGGAGCCTATTCATTACAAACATACAAACATACAAAAATAGGTACAAATCTTTCCTCTTTATAATATTATATATATATATATATATATATATATACTATTTCGCCCAAATACTAAATTTTAACTTTCTAAACTCCTATCTCCTCACGATATTTTCCTGCACCACTTTTGAGTGATGTCATCGAAACTGCACATAATTTAATTTGGTACTAAATTAGTCATTGGTGCAGAACCGAAGACTGAACTGGGTACCGTCACATTGCAAAGCGCACATACTACTGCTCGGATAATATCGTTCCGGTATGTCCAAGAACCTCAGAAGTAGAAAGACATTATGACATTCACCAACATGCACTGGGCCAACATGGTGGATTAGGGCCCATACTCTCTCTTTAAGAGAAGGCCTGTTTCCCAGCATTCCCAGCAGTGGGAGTGGGAACGTGACAGGTTGATAATGATGATGATGAATCTTTAATCTTATGTTGGAGTAACTTTATTCTCTAGCAGCTTAATTAATGCCATAAAGTATTTATTGTAAAAACTGGTACTTACGTAAACTGATATACAGATGCTTTAGTTTAACCATTTTGGGCATACAATATTTTATTTAAATTAGATGGGAATTAATCACGTGAAATGATAAAAACAAAAAGTGTGGAAACCAAATCGGTTTCTATAGTACAATTTTTTGGTGTTAGTTATATAAAAACTTAGATTTAATCAGAAAAATATGATAGAAGATAGAATACTCAGGGGTTTTCAGGATCTAGGTAACAATTATAACCTTAGTACATATGCTAGATAGCGCATGCATTTGCTAAATTGCTCATCATTAAAACAATATTTAATAAATCAAAGATGCCGGAACCAGTACGCAAACAAATCAACTTCTACAATAAACCATACAATATGCATCATGCGAATTTGTACATAAATATCACATAAGTATACACGACTACATACTATCGTACATACATCTATAAATGCAAAATTTTATGTGAAACTGAAATTCTGTTTGTTTTTTACATCAGTATTATATGGAATTAGGCTATATAGGTATATTGTTTCTGTCCACGTTAGTTATAAAAATAAACATGAAATATAAACAAAAATTAAATCCAAAAACTTCCTACTTAAAAATAAATATACATGTTATATTAGCAATAGTTTGCAAATTGTATCAGTTGAGAAAGAACACACGAAACACGAACCCCGGAGTCTGAGGAGCTGCAAAACAAATAATAATATATATATTGTAGTACATATATAGTGCATATATCTTTTATCATCATCATCTCTCATTCTACCTTATTTTAATTTAAATTTAAACTCGCTCATCTATATTTCCATAATTTAAAAATTAGAAACCAAAGAAACAAAAGAATAATTAGACGTATTGGAGGCTCTTGAATGGAGTAGTCGTGTGATCAACTTGATAAAAAACTTTGAAAAGTCTTTTCTAAATATTTTTGCTCGAAGAAGTCGGCAAGTTAATACTTGAAGAAGTCTGCAAGTGACTTCCAGGAACGAGTCTTGCTTGGCCTGCCAAAATTATTTTAAAACGAGCAAACAAAAGCATGGTATAAATGTATAAACAATAAAAAAACTATCCGGTGGAAGGATGTAAGGGCTTCACTATGTAAAACTATAAAATCAGAAAGTACTCAATGTTTTAACAAAAGTATTTCCCTTTAATTTATTACGAGCAAAACTGCGCAGTTGAGCTAGTCATAGATTCAAATAGATCATAAATAGATGATAAAGGCTAGGTAATCGATTGTGAACATACGGTGCTACAGTTGAGTGCACATGACGTCGGTAGATGCACTCGTGAAGTCGCATTATGGATCCGGCCTTGAAACCAAACTGATGGATGGCAAATATTTGAGCAGGCGAATTACATAAGGCGAAGTGGAGTAATAAACCAGCCAAGCGCGAGTCAAGCTCACGCACTGAGCGTTCCGTTCCATCACAAAATTCAAAAATTATCAACAAAAAAAACGGTACTTCACAAAATTAGTATAAAATGGGCGTTTTTAAAGGGAAAATCACGTTCAAAGATTCCGTTACATAGATACATACCAAGCTAATAAAAAGCGTGTTAAAAAAACCTTTGTCACCTTTAGTTTTTACTTTTTTGTCTTTATTATCATTTGTTAGTTTATCCACCGCAACATTACATATTCTGTGAATATTTTAACTGTTTGTCTATTACAGCTCAAGTTCATTGTTGTGATTTAAGCCACACTTTTTTGATTGGAATTCCAACCACTGAGTTACCATCGCTTCAAAAGGTATACGAGCAATTTTTCAAAAACCTAAAACTTCCTAGCAAGGCAACACAGACTTAACAATGCCACCTAAAGCTAGTGCCTGAGGGAGATATGGACCTCTGAATATCCCTTTTGTCGGAATCAGTATTCACGAAAAATCTATATAATTAGTGCAAAATACCACTTACTAACTGACTGACCGAAGAACTGACCGACTCGAAGATGAAATTTGGCAGGTGAATTCCTAATGGGGTTTAGAGAAAAATTTATTTGCGAAAGGACTGAACTAAGGAGGGCAATAGATGGATGATTTTTATTATGAAACACGTATAAGTCGCAGGTGACAGCTAAATACAATGTATTTTCAAACCAAGAATAAACAAATTCTCTCTAGGCATATATCCTGATCCGCATCTGGCATGATGTGGACAAATACAAGCCCATTTGAATAAAATAAAACAAAAGAGTTTCGAAAATAACAAATGAGTTAAACATATAAGTATAAAAAGTTACTATTTACCTTACCTATAACAGGTCTGGCGCACTCCGCACTTTAGGTATGAAGCTACAAGTAGTCGAATGGTCGGACTTGCCGTGCCCGCTGCCGCGCGATAGACAGAGATAACGCGACAAGAGTTATGCGAAAGATAGAGAAGCAACTTGTAGGTTAATATAGCAGTAGGTAGTTAGCGCTCGCACGTCCTGAATTGGACTTTATTGTGTGGTAGTAAGTGTCGCTACTTATTTAAATGCTTTTGCGGAGTGAACCTTCTGTACGTGAACTTTATGTATTCTGTGCCTATAATTAAGCAGATACTTATCTTATTTAACTACAGATCTGTAATCTGTTTAAAACAAACACCACAGACTCGTTTGTAGTGAAGCTAGGAAGCAGGGGGTCGGGTGGCAGATGGTATTGGTTACCTAGTAACTGTGTCAGCGGAAGTATACGTACGATCAAGTTAATTTATGGAACAGTTAGATAACTTAGATCGATCGATTTAGTTCTTGATTGCTTGTCTTGGATCAGGCTTTTCTATGGTAAATTTTTAATCTGTCAGTTTCGTTTTTATTGATGGTTTTTTTTTCTTCTGAATATTACTATTGCCATTTGCCTACTTAATTCCTTTTTTTTTTTGTTTTATTTGTGTTAATTTGATTTCTGAAAAAAATCATATGGACCTATTATTCTGAATTAAATGATTGTGATTTGAAAGGTAATCTTGATTGGCATAGATATGTAAATTAAACCAAATTTTCACTTCAATAAATGTAAACCGCGTAATTACGTTTCGTACGCGTTTATACATCTAACCATTTGTTACACGTCAACAAGAAATGGTTAAAATATTGATGTCTAAATTTTATTAAATAACTTAAGCGACAAATGATAGGTAAATCTCTAAATTACTCAAGATTTTTTTTTTGTATAAAATATAATTAATTTATACATTAACGTGTCCTTTATTTAATTTAAGGCAAATCAAAGGAAGCAGACAAAATTAAGCCTTAATTATTATAAAAATCAAAATGAAGCAGTTGTCCGTGTGTATGTATACTAAATGTTATTACATAAATGGTCAATTGAATTTAAAGATACGAATTATCGACTATTTCTAGATTTGGAGAAAAAACTAGAAATTTTAGAAGACCTGTGTTCAAATCGAATTATTCCATCAAGAAAAGTTTTACTAATCAAGTTTCTAAAATTATATTAAATATATCTGCAACTATTTATAACCAAAATATGAATTTGCCATAACAGCGCGAATTGATGCAACTCAACCCAAAATGACGACATATCAACTATCACACTCAACATTCTCAAACATACTTTCCGAAATCCGTCTCCGAACATCTATATCTATATCTATACATATAATAAAAACGTAGAGATAAAAAAATCTGTAATTGCGAGATAACAAAAAAAAAATCACACAGGTCGTCTTAAAATAAGCAGCTGAACACGATAGGACAGTTTTTAGAATTTTTGTCTGTTTGTTTGTTTGTTTGTTTGTTTGTTTGTTTGTTTGTTTGTTTGTCCGCGCACATCTCCTAAACCACTGGACGGATTTAAATGCGGTTTTCACGAATATGCTTAGAAATTACCAGATTAAAACATAGGCTATCTTATATCATTTATTTTAATTCTCTATTTTTACATAAACGAAAATAAAAATCAATGATTTATTTCTTCGTTACCCGAAACGTAATATGAGGATCGTCACATAGCCTCAAGCAAGGAGATCCAAAGTAAAGAGAATGTTATTGACATAGCCATTAAAATTTTGAAACTGTCAACTGTCATTCGGTTAATCAGTTTAAATTTAAAGAAGGTTCCTTAACCTTCTTAGATGAATGAACGTGTAGATCAAGCATGTTATAGGCCTTACAACCTCTTTGGTGATTCATTCCAGTGCATGGAGTAGGAGTGTGGCGTACTCATACTCCTTGCGCCAACCTTCGTGAATTTCATTCCAATTTTCCACGACGTGTGGCGCTGGGGCACGAAAAGAAAAAAAAATAAAAGAACACCGATTTTCAAATGGAATTGTCATTCGCTTTTTCTAAGATTTGTCTAAGATTTTTCTTTGCATTAAATTTATAATTTCTTTCGGACTTAGCTATTTTCTTCCATTGTCGGTAGCTTAACCCTCTCCTTCTATATAAATAGTACAAATCCACTATAATTGGTGACCACTGAATGGACCGTACACCACCGACAAAGGTCAGAATGCCGCTAGATCGTACTGATACCACTGCGGCTGACACGAAGAATAAAGATGATGACAATGTATTCCGAGTTGGCGTGCGAATTCCACCGTTTTGGCCCGAGAAGCCGGCGATTTGGTTCGCCCAGATCGAAGCATCGAGCTATATTACTACGTATAGAGGAGACGGCGCACATCCCTACTATGTTCCGTCCAATTGCAGTCATATGGCAGCACATCACTTAGTTGCTTGCTAGCTCTTGAGCAATTAAGTCATGTTTGTTTTAAAACGAAAAAAGTTCAAAAGTATTAAATATGGTATCGTGTGTGTTAAGATATTGCACGAATAATTCAAAGAATACGTCGAAGTGCAAAGGAATAACTTTCCATCGGTGAGTAATTAGATAATCATTTACAAATTTTACAATTTAAGTCGAACAAAATATTCTCGGACGTAGCGTGGATGCCGTGTTGCGTCATTTGTCATAGACTAAAAATTAAGATGTGACATTGTGTTTGTAACAAGTGTAGGTAGAATTAGTTGAAGTTTTTTTTTTATAGTGGAATATAATAATCTAACACATATTTAGAAAAGTACTGCCTAGTGATTTAATAAAAAAAGATAAAAAATATGATGAAAAATAATTATTGTCTTTTGTAAAATATAATTTTAATTTTAAAGGTTTCCACGTCTGGGCCTTAAAGATAGAGAAAAATGGATTGCATTTGTCCAGAACAATCGAAACGAAGAAACGTGGTTACCATCTAATAATACTTACATTATGTTCCTTGCATTTTCGCGAAGAGGATAAATATACCACAAAATCGGGAAGGCGTTTTCTGAAGAAGTCTGCTGTACCTTGTGAAGATGTAAGTAACAGTCATGAAAATAGTTTTGCTCAAGACAAGTAACAAAATATTATATCAGTCGTCATTAATATTAATTATGTTATGTTTTTTTTAGCCAAGAGTGTGTCACAGTAGTACTGGAACAATGGACGATTAACTGGTTCCCAGTTAATCGTCGGATACATATCTGGTTACATTTCCCGGATTCTGACAAGGTCATTAAAATGCGAAGTATGTGTGGATAGCTTAAGTACAACAGAAAGGCTGCCACATCATAAACTTATAACTATCAAAGATATGGGTGGCTTGTCGTACTCTACAGAAGACGTATATAAAATATGTTTCGCCACGGAAACTGTAATACGAAAACTTATAAAACAAAGTGGTTGGAACCAATCTCTCTACTAAATATTATTTTAGTTATATTACAGTTAATACTTTGGAATATTTTGTTCAGAAGGAAGTATTTACATCTTTACTTCAACATTCTTTTAATCAACCAAGCACCTTAAATCACAGAACACATTTGATACGAGCCATCATAAACAAGTACACAACAATTCGCTTGAAACATGAAGCTAAAACTGATCAGACTAATAATGTTTTATCTAAGCGGCAAAAGTTAACTAAACTTATACTGTTCAAAGGTAACTAAATAAACTTATTATTACAAAAAATACTTACGGCTTTTATTTTATCTTAGATCAAATCACAAGGCATTTTTTAAAGGAATGAGACTCTCCATGGCTCTGAACCAGTTAATATAGGGACATACCATTAATCAAGAAGAAATATTTTGTATTGAATAATTAGCTTACCTGGAAAGGTTATTACTAGTATAATTGTGCTACCTACAATTCAAGACGTAATCTATATAAAAAACCAGTAGTGTCCTGAGGTTTCCCCTGCTATACCATAGGAATAGTATATTTTCCCTGAAAAGCCTATGTGGTAATCCAGGGTATAAGCTACTCCCATACTAAATTTCATCAAAATCTGTTCAGCCGTTCCCTAGTTGTCTGGGAACAAACACACTTACATACCTTACACACGCACAAACTTTTTCGCAAATATAATATTAGTGTGATTAAGCAAACAATGGTATATATTAAATACTTAAACGAATGAATTAATTTAACTGAAATATTCATATTATAATATAATACTTTCTATTGTTCAATTAATTCAACTAATAATAAATTATGAAACAAAGTGCGAATTCAATTGAAGCTTGTTAGGTAATATAAAACTACGTCACTTCTGTAGTCAGTCAGCAGTTTAGTCTATAGCAACGACAGGTTGATGCAGAACGTTGAACGAAACGCGTAAGCGCTTTGAAAAATCGCGGCGCTTACGACTTTTTCGTCGCGAGAAAACTATACCTTATAAGCGTTCTAGCGCTGAATGTTTATATTGGCTGGTTAGACGACTAATTATTGTTTCGGCGGTGAAGCAAACTTTAGGTTATATTCTTAACAAAATTGAGCATGATCTTTGTTTATGGTAGCTTCTCTATACGTAGTAATAAAGCTCGATGGATCGAAGGCCAATTCGCGATTTCCAACATCACTGCAGATAGCACCAAGTTCTACTATGTGATTGGACAACTTGACCCGCAATACGCAGCTGAAGTCGAAGACATCATCGTCAATCCGCCTGTGACCGAGAAGTACGAAAAACTCAAGCTGGAGCTAATTAAACGTTTGTCCGCATCAAGAGAAAAAAAGGTACATCAACTTTTAACACACGAGGAGCTAGGTGATCGTAAGCCTTCTCAATTCTTACGTCATCTACGACACCTAGCAGGCCCCGGAGTTCCAGAAGACTTTTTACGCATGATTTGGACCAGCCGCCTACCGAACAGCACGCAGACCATCATTGCTTCGCAGCAGATGACGTCATCACTCGATGTGCTGGCAGACCTAGCCGACCGCATACATGACGTTGTCCCTATAGCCCAGGTCGCATCTACATCCAGTACCACACCGGGAAGCTCCAAGCTCCATATTACATTCTCATGGTTTTATTCTGTGTTAGCATTTAAAACACAAAATATACCGCATCCTATTTTAATACAGTCCCGCGAATAGAAATATTCAAAAAAGGCCCTTTGTACATGAAAATAAACCTATACAACAAAATTCCGGACGCAATAAAGAAATAAATAAATAATAACATTTTTCCAGAACCAACTTCGTAAGTTTCTAACCCAAAAATGTTATTACGAGATAAAAGATTTTTTCGACGATACATTTTAGAAAATTATAATTAGAAAATAAATATCGATATATAAATAGTTAAGAAAGTAGCGTCATAAGTTTTGTATCATCTCATATATAATTAAGTAACCTATCACACTAAGTATGTTTTTTTTTGTTTTGTAAAATTACTTCACCCTAGGTTAATACTCATACTCATACTCTTTATTCGTAACACAGGTTACATGTCATAAAGTTGTTAGCTAATTGCAATAACAATTACACAAAATAGTAATGAGCACATACTGTCAATAGTAAACAATTCGAAAACATACAATAATTAATAATTACCAATTAATTACGGTTAACAAAATAATCAAAAAAAATGTCAAAAATTAATCAATAATATTAAAGCTTAAAATAAGTTGGTTAAGTTTGAATAGTATATATAATATTTATGTAATAGATTTAACTATACTTAAATTTATATGTTTATGTCTGTGGTCTGGTTTTGTGAACAGCCACTACATAATTCATTGCTGCACCCTTTGTGCAGGGTATATAAACTTAGCTTTTAGAAGAATACAGTGTATATTTGCAATAAGAATAAGAATATAGAAATAATTTTATTTTACTGTGATATTTTAACAGATAAATAGAGTAGTTCCATATCATGGCTTTTTAATCAAGGTATACATACAAATGCACGCGAAATAAGAAATAACTAGCCAAGAGCGTGTTAAGACAAGCATTATGTCAGGGTTCCGTGGCCAGCGAAACTGGCCGGAAATATACTTTTAATGGTTTAGACAAAAAGAAAATTTCAAAACATGCTCTGCACTGTGGTCACATTATCTTTTTGATTTGAAAACTGTTGACGGTGTTATTTATTACTTTTATGATTCTATCAATACTTCACACAGGGCGACTTAAAATAAGCAGCTGAACATGTAAAGAACAGTTTTTAGAATTTTTGTTTGTTTGTTCACGCACATCTCCTACACCCCTGGAAGAAAAATGCGGACCGATTTAAATGCGGTTTTCACGAATATGCTTAGCTATGACCAGATTGAAGTGTATGCTATGTTATTTTGCGCAAGGCCGGATTAAGGGAAGAAAAAAGAATTGAAGGTTTATATGAAAATCTACGCGTACGAAGTCGCGGGCAAAAAAGCTAGTTAATAAATAAATTAATATCTAGGACATTTTTGTACACACGCAAACTAAGCAAAGTGTAATGCAGACGTAAAGTGTTTTAATGGAATACCTATGGAATGCTTGAATGGTATATATTTTACTAGATATTAGTTTTAACAAATTAAAATAAAAAGCCTTATTACACGGATAATGCAAACAGTCGTAAAAAGCTCGACTAAAATAATTTTATTGTATTCCGCATTGTTTAGTTCGCGAACATCAAAGTGAAGTCAAATATAATTAAATGGTGCAAGGTCTTGCAAAACAAGACTGATGACTGCAAGTTTAACGAGACAAACAAAAATTCTACGGCCTTTAGCTCTTGTGGCCTCGGTGCAGTGACTGTAAAAAACCTGTAAACCTGGTTACAGCTGAAATTATTGCTATTATGATGTCACAGAGGAAGCTGGCAGCTGTAAAATATTCGCTGTAGTTCACCGTTAACCTTTACCTATATTTTGTTTAGCATTTTAGCGCTTTGGTTCGGGCCATTAAAATTTATGCGACAATATTCAGAACAAGCGTGTTTTCTATTAAGTACGTACAAGCCAAGTGTTTAGACATAACTCACCTGATATTAATGACTGTGTGGTGTAAGAAAACAGAATTAAATAGAATGTAAAAATAGGACTGAGGCTGTAGCCTGGCATAGGAACTGACTGACAAAATCAAGGTTGCCAGGAGTTTATCCAAATCGTTACGCAGGTATGAATCCTATCGGACGCTGAATTTTTGCATTGCCTTTTAAATATGAAAATATACTTCATTGTTAAGGTTTAAGTGATTATAATTGCCAGGCGTGATTGTGTTTTTAACATTAGGGTGTAAAAAAGCAGGTGAAATCTAGAATATGTCACTCCATAACAGTATCATTGCCTTACCTTGCTCCTATATAATGCTGCCTTTACCTGCCTCACGATGTTTTTATTCAGAGAAGACTCAAGTCCATCACAGTCAGGGCCTTACTGTCTGGCCACACTCCTACTAAACTCTAATCACTTCACAAAATTAGATTTAAAAAATATTTGGTAAAAAATATAACCTTCAAAATGTTAATCAAACACCACTTTTCTTTCAGGATGCTTTCATGAACGTGAAAGTAACAGATCGAGAAGATAGTGACCACGACGAAGTGGAAAAGCGGATGGTTCCAGAATTGCTCCAGGAGCTAAACTCAGCCAAGTCGGAGGCCTTACAGCTGTACACAGACTACACTGGACAGGCTGGCAAGGACATGAAGGCTTTCATGACGAATATTACTGCGTATGCCCAAGATGCCCTCAGAGCCGTGGAGAACAGGCCCACTTATGGTGATGTAAGTACCTATATGTTATGCTTTAATACTGACAGGCTAAGCAGAAAGAAAAGCTTATAAGTTGTTGAAGAATTGGAATCATCATCAGCCAGAAGCCGTCCAGTGCTAAACATAGGCCTCCCCCTTTAACCCCTACACTTAACGACAGCCTGTCATCTGTATTCACTGGATGACTTCGACTATCATGATGTCGTTTGTCCACCAAGTGCGAGGTCTACCTACGCTGCGTCTTCCGGTTCGTGGTGTACACTCAAGAACCTTTCTTTCCCATCGATTGTCGGTTGTTCGAGCGATGTGGCCTACCCATTGCCACTTCAACTTGCAAATTGTAGTAATTTGAATAGATGATGATGATTATGGTGATGATCAAAATTAACGTTATTTTGGGCTAAAATCTGGAATACAGCCACCGTGTCTGTTCTCAATCAAAGGCGACCTTTTAGATCTGGACATAAATGTGTATTACCTCCATTAGTCCAGTTTTAGCACATGCCAAGCGTAAATTGAACTCAGTATTGAGACACATAGGTTTTAACCAATTAGACACGTGCGGTTTCGGTCCTATCATTATTAATTTTGTACACACTTCTATATGTATTGTTCAATTTATTATCTGGGGTAAAATATGTATATCTATAAATATGAAAATTAACTTGCTCATTACAGAACTCTATAATTTAGATTCATAAGTAATATAAAAGGTTATATTTAATGTAGGTACCAAAAATCTTTCACCGCCCGGCTTCTTCATAATACTCAACAACAGTTGCGGCGTAAGTTTTATAATATATATATATATATATAAAAACATTCCGTGAAAAATTATCTAACTGATGGTGAAAACCGCATCAAAATCTGTTGCGTGGTTTAGGAGGGGTTAGCGGATATACAGACAGAGAGACGCGGAAAGCGACTTTATTTTATACTATGTAGCGAAGAGATAGAAAAGAGATTATAGAGATAATCGTTGCTATGAACACACACACAACGGTTTTGTGACATTGACAGTGTGTTCAAAAATGTCCCTAATAATTATTTATTTATTATTGCCTCGCTAAATGCGACCCTAAATGATACAGCCTAATGATCGACTGCAGTAACAAACGACTTCCCATCCCCTTATACAGGGTTATGCGGAAAGGATGTCCTAAGCCGAAAGGGGTTCGTTATACTCATCATTATGAACAACTTTAACTATGGGACCAACCCTGAAATATCGTAAAAAATATGAACTGTTCCATACATTTTGTCCGAGTGTACATAAATGGCTGTTTTCTATGGAACAGCTGATATTTTTTTCACAATTTCACAGTTGCTTCCATAGTAAAAGTTTTTCATAATGATGGGTATTAAGTCAAAGTCATCTATTAATAAATATAAATTTACAAGTCAATTCTAATTATTACTTAGATATAAATTGTATTAAAAAAAAAAACAATACAACACAAAAATGAACGAATCAATAACCATGTCAATTGTCCTTAATTAAAAAATATATTATACATCTATAGGTATTTACTTTATTCGATATTTATATTATTATAATTTTTTATTTGCGCTGAATTTCGTGAACTCATCGAAGACGTTGAACGTTTGGTACTATCATGGATGTAACAATATCTTTTGTCGATGGTACTATGGAGCTCTTTCGGCTTAGTAACACCGTTTTGCGTAACCATTCGAAAAATTATATAATTTTATCGAAGAGAGTACAATACCTTCTATGATGATGGTATAATCGCCCAGCATGAGCCCACGAGGCAAACAATATCTACACAAAAAATATGAGTCAAGGTGCTAGAAAGTGCAACGCTAAAATTACACCCATTAACCAATGTATTTGTTTTGCATTCCAGTTGTGAAGCAAAATCAATATTTTAGGAAAGTGTTCTTAAATAACCACTTTGTTATGCTTCAACTCACTGTTTGTAGTCTCAGAGAAATGGAATCTAAATATTTTACAATAAAAAGTAAATACTTTGTTGTATATAAATGTAGAATATTCACAATGATTAATAACATTTCCTACACGTGAAGTGGACATGCGTTCGAATGTTTGTAATCAGTTAAGAGTGGTAGTAGGTAGGTACTAGGTACGTCAGTTTACATAGATTTGCTATAGATTTGATATAGATTTGATTTGATTGATTTTAAGAGATTATTATATCAAAATGGCGGCATGGCAATAGAGAAATATGGTAGTTCAATAACTTTTTCATTACTCATACTCGGAAAGTAGGTCTGAAGTTGTCTGAGGAGCGGGTTGAAAGTAATAATACATTTCAGCCAAGAATAGAGAAAAGAGAATCATATTCAACTGACAGTGACAGTTGACAACAACAGACACTCAAATTTTAAAAAAGAACTAGTTCTTTTTTCACATTTGCATTGAACCATGTTCCACACAGACCTACTACCTATAGATTTTCAATGAGCGTGGCTAGCTCAGTGCCTCTCGCTTCAACAAGGTGTGTTGCCACATTAAAATTATTTGCTTTAAGTTAGGGTAATTTACATACTAGACGGGTAGTGAATCTCTCAATGAGTAATTTTGGAAACTTTGGAAAATCTTGTGAGATGGAAGGATATCTGAAAAATACTTATGAACAAAAGAAATTAATATTAAGATCCAAATCCATCCGTTTAAAGGTAAGACAGCTTTAAACGGCTGTATCTTTCGCGCCGTAATATCGTCAGTTGAAACTTACACAGAATATGTAATGTTACGACGGATTAACTAAGAAATATAATTAAGTCAAAACTAAAGAGGGTACACATCCACACATACAACAAACGTTTTTGTTAAGGTATTTTTGTATTTGCTCTGGTGTAAAAACCAAACGGTACGTAACGGTAATCGGTACAAGCGTCAAACTTGGCGGATTATAGTGCACACCCTAAAGTAAAACAACAAATAATAAATACTGGCTGCGTGCGAGTCGGTCACACATTTCTGTTTCCCACAAGTTAAGCAACGTCGGGCGCGGTTGATACTTGGATGGATGACAGCCTGGGCGTGATGTTGTGTATTTGCACTACTTTTTGTATTTTGTGACGTACAGTTTGTACAGAACCCTCAGTGCACGAGCCCGACTCGCACTTGGCCAGTTTATTTATTTTCATGGATGGAATTATGGATAACATCCCAATTAATGAGATACTTAGATAAAACTCTTTATTATTTACAGTACTCATATCACACACGATAAATCAGACTTCAAAAAAAGATTATTTTGTTTTATTTGAACAAAATCACGCTGATGATGATTTATGATGATATATTTTCTTTGATTTAAGTACATTTAAGTGTGTTTATTAGACCCTGAGCAGCTGCAGTTGCTCAAAAAATATAATTTTTCCCTTTCTGATATTGGATTCGGCATTGAAATGACTGGAACAAATTCTACTATGTTTTCCTGGCACCCAATTTTCACAACCAGTAGCACTGATCCATTTTATTCGTAAGCCAGGATCAGTTGGAAACCTGCAGAACGAATAATTTATGTTAATTGTGGTGGGTAATTTCATTTATAAACTGGCAACATTGATTGTTATTCTTCTCAGTTAATATTTTGATAAAACTCATAGGAAATACCACAAATCGACCAAAAAACGGACTAATTATGAATAAAATATTTACGCATTGATATCCTGAATTTATTTAGGTGATCATTACAAGCTCTATATGTTTACTTACGTGTGAAATGATATTTCATCGTTTTTTCTCTCACTGCGGTACTTGCAGCCCAAAATGATACAACCAACCATTGTAAATGTTTGTTTTACAATTATTTCTAAGACGAAACACGCATTTATCACATAAAATCACCAAAAAAATGCAATAAACAATATTCAGACCCGTTTTGTTTGTCGCAGAACCGTCAGATTTTGACATTTCTGATCCAAAAAACAGGCCACGCCGATAAGGACAAAAAAGTCTTGTTATGTCCTTTTTGTACTTGTGCTGAGCCATATCAATTTGTCTCTTTCACTTGCTTTCACTGAAATATATTGCCGGGCCCTGGGGCCCGCTGGGGCTGACGAATAAAATGGATCAGTGCTACTGGTTGTGAAAATTGGGTGCCAGGAAAACATAGTAGAATTTGTTCCAGTCATTTCAATGCCGAATCCAATATCAGAAAGGGAAAAATTATATTTTTGAGCAACTAAGGGTCAACTACTCAGGGTCTAATAAACACACTTAAATGTACTTACTTAAATCAAAGAAAATATATCATCATAAATCATCATCAGCGTGATTTTGTTCAAATAAAACAAAATAATCTTTTTTTGAAGTCTGATTTATCGTGTGTGATATGAGTACTGTAAATAATAAAGAGTTTTATCTAAGTATCTCATTAATTGGGATGTTATCCATAATTCCATCCATGAAAATAAATAAACTGGCCAAGTGCGAGTCGGGCTCGTGCACTGAGGGTTCTGTACCGTCAAAAAATACAAAAAGTAGTGCAAATACACAACATCACGCCCAGGCTGTCATCCATCCAAGTATCAACCGCGCCCGACGTTGCTTAACTTGTGGGAAACAGAAATGTGTGACCGACTCGCAAGCGGCCAGTATTTATTATTTGTTGTTTTACTTTAGGGTGTGCACTATAATCCGCCAAGTTTGACGCTTGTACCGATTACCGTTACGTACCGTTTGGTTTTTACACCAGAGCAAATACAATAATACCTTAACAAAAACGTTTGTTGTATGTGTGGATGTGTACCCTCTTTAGTTTTGACTTAATTATATTTCTTAGTTAATCCGTCGTAACATTACATATTCTGTGTAAGTTTCAACTGACGATATTACGGCGCGAAAGATACAGCCGTTTAAAGCTGTCTTACCTTTAAACGGATGGATTTGGATCTTAATATTAATTTCTTTTGTTCATAAGTATTTTTCAGATATCCTTCCATCTCACAAGATTTTCCAAAGTTTCCAAAATTACTCATTGAAGAGATTCACTACTCGTCATAGTAGGTAAATTACCCTAACTTAAAGCAAATAATTTTAATGTGGCAACACACCTTGTTGAAGCGAGAGGCACTGAGCTAGCCACGCTCATTGAAAATCTATAGGTAGTAGGTCTGTGCCGGGCCCTGATGTTCCATCTTTTTTTTTCTCCTCAGAGGATTATGGTCCCGCACTTCTCAGTGTCAGTTCATGTTTTTAATTTTAGTTTTCTTGTATTCGTAATGAAAAGCACAATGTTTACCTCGGGATTAAAGACTCATTTATTTGACATAAGTGAAATAACATGATAAGTACCTAAACAAATTTACAAAGTAACATACAGGTTCGTATACAAATGGAAACGTATTTCATGTCCTTGCCAGTAGCGGCGTATAAAATATGATTGTTTTTTTGTTTTGTTCGAAGTAAAAAAATATATGACAATGTTATATGTAATATTGTCAATATAGGTTATTTTATATTTCAATTAATTAAAGAAATAAATTATATTTATTACCACCTATATTGCATTTTTATAATGCCAATAATATCGATTTTAAGTCCAAATTACGTATCAGAACAATTATATGACTTAGAAATTATGAAATTTCATACTCGAATATGCTACTAGCATTTTGTGCTAATAATATTTTAGGTTTATTTTAGACATTCGTCTATGATATTTTTAGAAATTTAAGTATATTTACGAGAACCATATAAAACAAACTTTTTTACTTACGTGATGGAAATAATATTTTAATGACTAACTACAATTTTATTGTTAAGAATTATAATTAGTATAACTGTTACTATGTTATTGTACGCTCGTAAAGGGCAGACTGTTAATACTACATTGTTTTACCATTTCTTGTAGACAGTTTTGACAATAAATAATTTCTGATTCTCATTCTGATCTCTATAGTGGTAGTTTCTTTGCGCGATAAAATTTGGATCGTAGATATTCGCCAAAGAACCAGAGTCACCGACATAGCTATTAAAATCTGCAAGTTGAAGTGGCAATGTCCAGGCCATATCGCTCGAAGAGCTAACCGATGGAGAAGAAAGGTTCTTGAGTGGAGACCACAAACCGGAAGACGCAGCGTAGGTAGGCCTCCCACTAGATAGACCGACGACATTGTGAGTCGCGGGCATCCAGCGGATGCATATGGCAGGATGTCGTTCAGTGTGGAGGTAAAAGAAGGAGGCCTATGTTCAGCAGTGGACGTCTTCTGGCTGATGATAATGATGATGAGTAGTGATTTGTAACGTATCAATCTATCACATGTTGAAGCCATGCACTCGTCACAGTATAGATAAGAGTAAGACGCAGAAAGGCAGGAGGATGTGCAAATTGTGCAATGGACGTCAGATGCCTGCACGTTGGAATCCCGTAGCCTAGTTCGGTTATTGCTTTTGCCTATAGATGTGCTCAGCTCATGTAATGTATCTTGGTATCACAGCACACTTTATAAATGCCAAAGTAAGACGGTGAACCTATATTTTACCAAGTCGTTCAACTTTTAACAGTGTTTTTTGCATCTGTCAGAGCAAGTAAATTTTTTGACCGAGTTAAATTGTCTGTAGGATATTAATTTGCCGAAAAAGCTGAAAAATTAGGCAGGTCGTTTTTTTTTTTTATGATAATTACTACGTAGGTCTTCGTATATTTCCATCTCTCAGCCTCTCAATTTCTCCATCTCTTCATCTCTTCGTATCTCATTCAAAAGACATAACGGCTAATAAATCATAATGAATTAACAAGATACCTAATTATCAGAACTAAACCAAAAATGAGACCACACGGGAAGCACCAGCTTTCAAATAAAAAAAGAATCTTCAAAATCGGTTCACCCAGTCGAAAGTTCTGAGGTAACAAACATAAAAAAATACAGTTGAATTGATAACCTCCTTCTATTTGGAAGTCGGTTAGAAATAATGTGCACTATGAGAAATTATGACTCAGTTTAACCGACTTAAAAAGGGAGAGGTTCTCAATTTTTCTCTTTTTTTTTGTATGTTTGTTCCGCGATTACTTTGCCATTTATGAATTGATTTTGATGATTATTTTTTGTTTGTTAGGTCATACCTCAGAGGTGGTCCCATATACATTTTATCGAAATTGATTTAGCGCTTTTTGAAAATTACATCAAAAACAAAAAACACTGATGTCGGCTTGGCTCCCTACAGCAAAAGTTTTGATGACGACTTTCAATCTCCGTTTTAACTGTAATTTTTCGAATTTTTAGTTTTAGTTTGTACATGTAGGTATAGTCTTGAAGTTCGTTTTTATTTTCTAGAAACTTAACTTTATTATCATTCTAGAAAATTCGGAAAACCCAGAATGTCACTGGTAGAAAATAAATCATAGATTATAATCTGAAATAATACCTATTTACTTATGAGTCATTAATATCTGCAATGTGCAAATTATTCAATAATTTAAAATTAAATATGAATAAGATTGTTGGTAATGAATGCAAAAATATAAGTGCATTAGGACGGGGTTATGTCATTGGCATTCGAGTTGAAGATTTGCCAGACGTAGATGCGTCACGATGCTGTGACCATGCTACAGTGTTCCTTCAGATCTTAACGTTTATGAAGCCCTGGTACTTTGAGAAAGTAAAAGAAATAAAATAGAGAGAAAGAAATTCAAAAGAAATAAATATATTGATGTAGAAGCCAATGTTTTGTGTAGCATAAAAATATGGTACTTGTCTGAAAATTTATGTCTAACGCTAATGACAATAATTATCAATATAAAAACTGACTTCATAAAAATGGCAGGACTTGACTAAATTAAAATGGGACCACAAGGAAGCACCAGCTTTCAAATAAAAAAAGAATCATCAAAATCGGTTCACCCAGTCGAAAGTTCTGAGGTAACAAATAATAATAATAATAAAAAATACATTCAAATTGAGAACCTCCTCCTTTTTGGAACTCGGTTAAAAATATTCCCAAATGCTAAGCGTATCCCTGCATCTCGCCTCGCTCTCTTTACCTTCGGTAATTTTTAATTTATTATAACAATACTTTGCACTAAATTCGGTGAATATCTGCTGCTTTGTCACAAGACCTGGATGTGGCTGTCACACCGTACCTTGATTCGCGCTCGCGTTCAAGGGTACTTCTAATAATATACAATACACATGAGCATTATTATTATTTAGTATGCAATATATTTAATATGGTTTAGTGATATATGAGTGTAAACTATGACAAAGCTGTTTACACTTCATCATTTATCATCATTACATCATTTAAGAAAATACCTCAGTGTCTTAAGACGAAAGTTTTCAACCAGTGTGTGTTGTCAGTGATGACATACTGCACTGAAACTTGATCTCTCTCTATGGACTTCATTAGCAAGCTCAAAGTCGCACAACGAGCTATGGAGAGGGCTATGAGTATGCTCGGGGTTTCTCTACCAGATCGAATCAGAAATGATCAGATCCATAGACGAACGAAAGTTACCGACATAGCCCACCGGATTAGCAAGTTGATGTGGCAGTAGGCTGGGCACATAGCACGCAGATCAGATGGCCGATGGAGCCGAAAGGTCCTCGAATGGAAACCACGGACCAGTAAGCGCAGCGTAGAACGTCCACCCACAAGATGGACAGACGACCTAAAAGAGACCGCAGGAAAACACTGGATAAAGGCCGCTTCCATTCGGCCCTTTTGGAAATCGATGGGGGAGGCCTATGTCCATCCGTGGACATCCTATGGCTGAAATGATGATGATGATATTTGCACCAGAATATGTTGGTGAATATCATATCTCTATTATACTTTTAAGAGGTTTTTGGACCCAGGTTTCCTCACGATGTTTCCCATCCTTGTTAGTTTTTGGACACACTGGTTTCCTCACGATGTTTTCCATCCTGGTTAGTTTTTGAGCGATGACATCGAAACTGCACATAATTTATTTATGTACTAAATAAGTGACTTGTGCAGAGCCGATGATCGAACCGGGTGCCATCAGTTTATAAAGCGCGCTTGCAACCGCGAGGCTACTATCATCATTACCATGCCTATCAGTTCTGTAAAAGCTTTTGATAACTGCAGCCGTAGTTACTTCAGTCAATCATAATTAGACCTTGTGTGTTATTTGGCAATGTTCACATCACATTTAGCACTAATGCCTCTCGTATCTTTGGTTTTCATTGATCAGTGCTGCCACCAAATATGCATTACTAATATTATTTCGTGGAAATCTCGGCCTATGTCAACGTCTGCCAATAATATTATCAACGAAAACTTGGATTTATACCGATAATAATAACTATTTTTAGACTATATTTAGAAGTTATGTCTGCCAAAACATGTTAGGTAAACCGAATGGACGGTCGATATGAGCGGTTTATGACTACCTAGTTTATTAACTACTAGCCGCCCGTCTCGGCTCCACACGGGTGTTAAAAAACCATTCTTGTAATATAAGGTCGGGGAAAAAGTTTCTTCGTATTTTATAAACAAATTCAAGACATATTTTTTTCAAGTTTAATTACATTTAATTATAATATATATGTGCCATTTTGTTCGATAACTTGTTGCCATCTTGTAGGTAGTGACATGATCCCGTTGCTGTAGAAATTTTGGGACTTCTGATCAAAAAAATGCAACATGTAGTTTTGACAGTCCTCTCTGGATGTTAATCTAACACTACCCAAAGAATTCTGAAGAGACCGAAACAGGTGGAAATCTGAGGGTGCAAGGTCAGGGCTATATGGTGGATGCATTAACACTTCCCAACCAAGCTCTCTCAATTGTTGCTGAGTGGCCAAAGATGTGTGCGGTCTGGCGTTATCATGATGAAATACCACGCCCTTTCTGTTGATCAATTCCGGCCGTTTTTTCTCAATTTCTTGTTTGAGTCTCATCAATTGTTGGCAGTAGAGATCCGAATCGATGGTTTTGCCCGGCGGTAAAAGCTCATAATGAACGATGCCCTTCCAATCCCACCATACACACAGCATCACCTTATTACGTGTTAATCCGGGTTTCGCTACAGTCTGTGGTGCTTCACTGCTCTTTGACCATGATCGTTTGCGCACATTCTTGTCGTAGGTGATCCATTTTTCATCACCAGTGATCAATCTTTTCAAAAAACGGTTCGGTTTCGTTACGTTTTAACAGAGAATCGCAAATGAGCACACGATTCATTTGGTTTCTTTCAGTGAGCTCGTGTGGCACCCAAATATCGAGTTTTCTTTTTATACCCAGACTTTTTCAAATTGGTCAAAACTGTTTTGTGGTCGATCCCCAGTTCTTCAGCTACGTCGTAACCACTAATATGCCGATCTTGCTCCACTTTTTCAGAAATGGCATCGACTTTATCCGTAACAGGGCGACCAGAGCGAGCTGCATCTTTGACATCAAAATTCCCGGACTGAAAACGCTTGAACCAACATTGTGCTACTCTTGATGACACTGCATTAGGTCCATAAACGTCACATATTTTATTCGCGGCTTGTGTCGCATTTTTCCCTTTTTTGTAATAAAACTTCAAAATATATCGAATTTCTTCGTCAGATTCACTCATTTTATCGAACAAAAAAACAATTGAAAAATGGCGGGAAATTGCTTTTTACTTTTTGTATTCCTTTTTTAAAATGTCATATTTTTAATAATATCAAAACCAGCCAGATACAAACAGTACAACCGATGAGATTTTACTACAACTTTATACATACAAAATACGAAAAGACTTTTTCCCCGACCTATTATATATAGCCTATGTTACTCAGGGATAATTTGACATTGTAATGGTGAAAGAACTTTTAAAATAGGTCCAGTAGTTTTTGAGTTAATTCGTTACATCATCATCATCAGCCAGAAGACGTCCACTGCTGAATATAGGCCTCCCCCTTTAACCTCCACATTGAAAAACATCCTGCCATCTGCATCTACTGGATGCCCGCGACTCTCACAATGTCGTCGGTCCGTCTAGTGGGAGGCCTACCTGCGCTGCGTCTTTCAATTCGTAGTCTCCACTCAAGAACCTTCCTTCCCCATCGGTCATAAGTTCTTCGAGCGAACTCGTTACAAACATCCAAAAATACAAATCTTTCCTCTTTATAATATTAGTATAGGTTGACTCGAGGTATCTCGGCTAGGAAACTTGAGGCCAGCCAGTCCGTGCACCTACTATCGACTCTACCCTCCAGTGTGTTGAGAAATGAGGAATCTTTCAAGTGAGGAAAAGTGAGAGCAGGGGGAATCGCTCATAATCTGTCCACTCGCCAGTGGAATAAAGCGGAATCCCTCGTGACTCGTACATCAGTAAGATGAGAGGGGAAATCCCTCTATATCCGTTAACCCACCAGTGAAATGAAAAGGAATGTCTCGCAACTCGTACACTAGTAAAATAAGGGAGAATTTCTTATACTCGTACATTCACATATTAGAATAAAAAAAAACTCGATTCATTTAAACATATAAAGAATTAATTTCTCATTCTCACCTGAGAAATTCTGTTCGCAATTAAGCTAGGTAAGTACATGACCTTGCATTGCAATGTTTAATGCGCATTCTCCGCGAACAATGCTACAATATTTCCATCTGGATAAACAATGTAGTTGCGCTTTAATTATTAGATGGTTTAAACACTGTTTTAAACTATCACGGTTGTTCACTAAAGATATATGATTACCACGAACCACAACCACCAACCACAACCTTACCACGGTAAATATCTCGTAAATAATCATATAACATTAGATGGTTTATCATACATAATGAAAATAGCGTTGATTTGCTATAGAAGCATCCATGTTTATTATCATAAAATGCGATCTATTAAGATTTTAATGTATTGTAATTATTATTACGAGGATAATTTATATTTTAACAAAAATTATGGTATCTACTTGTTAGTGTAAAAATACTTTTAGACAATGAACTTTCAGTAAAGGATCAAATCGTAAGAAAACACTGCGTAGTGGTAGATTAGGTATACTTTCCAGTGGAGTCAAATTTACCACCTATTCTATCACCTCCTTCAAATTTAAAATCTGCCTTAGTTTAATGTGCTTCGGCAGCTATTACTCTTGTCCAAAGACGATGAAGTTACAACATGTTAAAAAATCTGTGCATAAATACGATTTAGATTGTTTCTAATAAATAGGCTTGAAACGAAGCGCCAGGAATATTAACCTTGGCACTGATGCACCCGCCGTAGATATTAGATTAGCGGTAGATTTGAGATAATCGTAATTAAGGCGATCTGCCAAACTACTCAATGTACTGCCGCGGTGGCTCAGTAGGTAGTGAACCTGCCTTCTACGCTTGGATGCTTGGCAAAACCTACCTAGGGCAAAAAAATCATATTGTGACAAACATTTATGTTTGTTCTATATCTGGGTATTAATACGTATTTAAAAATATATAATCGTGTACGTATATCAGTCTCTGGCAGCTAGATTATAAGCTTAGTAAACGGATTTTAGAGTGGAGTACGCGCATTGGCAATCATATGGGCATGCCATGTGGAATGTTCCACAAATGGCTCACCAAAACTAAGTATAATGCTTGTGATAGATTTTTTGCCCACACAAAATTCCTACTCTTTATTCCTATAGGTACTATAATTGGGATGATACTAAAACTGTTTTAAACTTAGGGTCGTAGTACTGGCGTGTGCGTAGGAAGAATGATGATCCATCGAAATTATTTTTACATCGATAGTAAAAAAATATATAAATAAATATCTGGGACATTATTGCACACATGGTCATCTGACCCCAAACTAAGCAAAGCTTGTAATATGGCTGCCAGAGACTGATATACATACATATATATTTTTAAATACATACTTAAATAGATATTAACACCCAGACATAGAACAAACACAAATGTTCATCACACAAATGTTTGTCCTAGATGGGAATCGAACCCACGCCCCCAAGCACAGAAAGTAGGATCACTACCAACTGAGCCACCGAGGCAGTCAGCAACATATTAAAATATGTTGTCGAATGCGCTGCTTGAATGGGTGTTCTACGATAGTTATAATCTGGATGTCTACAACACAGAAGTGAATCGATTTATTCTAGGCAAGTGTGCTTCATTGTAGACCGCATCATCACTTAACATCAGGCGAGATGACAGTCAAACGCAAGCCTGTTATTGGATTTAAAAAAAAGGTACAAGAAATTGACATATTTTTTTGTTAATTCCAGCCAACAAACTGCCGGAGCAGTTTTGAAAGCAGGATGCAGAAGATAGAGAAGGACGCGTACAAGGCAGCTGGGTTCAGCAGTGAGAACCACCATAAGTTCCTGCTGGGACACATGGTGGTCTTCCGGATGCATCTCAACAAGGTGATGTTGCACTCTCCGTCTATTTCGCTACCCTACGATGTTTCCGTCCCGGCTTCGCACGGGAGAAGTAACAAATATAGCCTATGTTACTCAGGGGTAACGTAGCATTATAATCGTGAAAGAATTTTTTAAATCGGTCCAGTAGTTTTTGAGTTAATTCGTTACAAACATCTAAAAATACAACAATACTAAACTGTCCTCTTTATAATATTAGTGTAGATAGAACAGTTTTTTTTAAACAATTTTATATGATTCTCTTAGGAAGTTTGTAATTTGTACTGTAATTTGGTTTTGTCTGTAATTTGTTTGTTGTGTCTTTGATAGTAAACGTTTTTCATAAGAATGGGTACTGTGGACCCCTTTCGGCTTACCCTCTCTGTGTAACCCTGTATTTTAATTAGCATTTTTATTTTCATCACCATCAATATGAACCCTTGATTTCACCGCAATCCTTGTACTCTAGCTACTTGCGTGGGCTTTCCTGCTGTCTTCTTGATATTCCAAGTTATCCACATCATCATTTCAAGTTACTTCTTATCTAAACCTAATAGTTAGCCAACTTATTTTTAATTACCTTATAGCGTGTTTCCAATCCCACCATAGCGCCCACAATGTCATGCGCTAATATGATAATCTATCCGGCTTGAAGTATTATTTCGTTGTGCCCATGATGCTCTGTCGATTCTCATTAACGCTGTTGGTGTGATTCGGAATGCACACCTAATTTCCTTAATTTTATTTCTATTGCGTTTGGCTTTCAGACGGAAGAGTACATAAGGAAATGCGAAAAAGAACTCTACAGATGCGATGGCGCGTTTTGTGAAGTAAGTTCCAACTGCTATCTATTTTATTGACAGGTAGAAATAAATAAATCATAGGCCAGAAACTGATGGGGAAGAAAGGTTCTCGAGTAGAGTCCACGAAGCGGAAGACGCAGCGTAGGTAGGCCCCCCCCTAGATGGACCGACGACATCGTGAGAGTCACGGGTATCCAGTGGATACAGTAGACAGGCTGTCGTTCTGTGTGGCGTACGTAGAGGCTTATGTTCAGCAGTGGATGGCTTCTGGCTGATAATGACGATGATGAGATCAGAAATATAAACCTAGTTTTTGTTACTAGTTCTCATTTGAGATGATCACGAGTGAACTGAAACAATATCAATTGCTAATCAGTCCCATGACCAAAATTGTGAAGGTGCATAATTATGTTCGGGCACCGTCGCTTGGGTGTTAACTGTCACCCAAGATCAGGTAAATATGGTCAAGCGCCTGTCAACTACATAATAAAAAAATATATACAAATATGTTTATTAAACCGATGTTTGTACTTGCTCTATTGAAGTCAAAATTGTAATTCCAGAACAAACCCAAAGTGAAACGCTTGAAGCGCCAAGCTCTGCACGAGATCCACCGAGTGAAAGACGACTTGCAGCACACCAGAAGGTCCTACAAAGACCTGGTGGCGCATGCCAAAAGACGACTTAACCATATTAGGAAGCAAATCTACATGAGTACCACCGACGCCGTGGAAGATTACCATAAGTGTTTAGATGGTACTTTTAGAAACAATTAACGAAGCGAAAACTAATCGAATAGTCTAGAAAATAAGTAATGATTCACATTAAAACAGGCCCCGACAAAGACTTAGATGAACCCTGACCTTGAATTAATGTGAGCCCTACTTAAAATCGTATCACTTGCAGCAGAAATACAAGCTACAACACCGTCGTGTTATCCATGTTTTTATGCAACAGACAGACGAGACAAGCAACTCGCACGCCTGATGGTATGCGTCAATTTGCCAATAACACTCCAATGCTACTCAGAATTTTAAACGTCAATAGGTCAAAACCCTGCGCGGCAATGCACTGCGCTCGTCACTCTGTGATATTAGATGTCTCTTTATGTCCAATTTCAATGGAAATAATGCTCTAGAGTAATTTTTGCACACTACTGCTTGGCAGTTGAATACATGCCAAAGGTGTTGACTACCCTAGATGTACTCTGCAAAATAGCCGTTACTATATAGCATAGTACCTCATATTCAACGATTGTCAAACATGAAAGAAAAATAAAAGCTCCTTTAATTCCAAAACGCTTTAAATGTTTACCCGAACTTATCGCGCATTATTTTATTTAGGTAAAAATAGGTACCTTTCAACGCTTCGACCTTGTTACAATGGCCGTGGTCACGACCTGACTGAAAAAGCCTGAGCATTCAAAAGTCATTGGTATGTTGTGAAGAACTGCAAGTATTCGATAATTTTATTATAGGGCATACACTTCAATATCAGGGTACACTCGGACCCAAAAGGTCAGATATAGTGTGAATCAAGCTTAAAAAGAACCCACTTAGAGTATCTTATATTTTATTGACCTCCTTGACGTGTCCGTCAACGGTGAACATGGCTAGCTCCGGTTATGAGCGCGTTTTGGGCTGGCGGAGCCAAACTTATTTTTAAAGTTCTATTGCAACGCGCACAGTACAATTGATCATCAGCGTTGTAAGTATTATTTTAATAACACCTACATGTAGGAAGGTTTCGGACGGGTCTTAGTAATAAAGCGTCTTGCATCTAGGTCTTGTATTCGTTATCCTTCGAAGTTATAACAGTCTTATGACCAGAGCTGCACCAGTCCTCTCACGAGCTCTTCCCAACTCTCGTACGGGATGTGTGGGAAATATGTATTTTGTTCTTGAATTAATATAATATATTATAGGTAAAGTAGGGTTAATTTGATAGATCACATTTGACACTTCATCAAAATTGAACAAAACCTTGTAACGTAATTACGAGACAAATATACTTGTAGTATAACTATTATTAATTTTTACATACTGCACAGTTGCTTAACTGTTTTCAGTTAATAATTATCAATATAAAAAACCGACTTTCTAAAAATGTCAAATCTAAACCAAATTAAGATGAGACCACACGGGACGCACCAGCTTTCAAATAAAAAAAGAATCATCAAAATCAGTTCACCCAGTGAAAGTTCTGAGACAACAAAAAATATACAAACAGTCGAATTGAGAAACTCCTCCTTTTTGGAAGTCAGTTAAAACACTGAAGTGATAATTACTCTTCTCTTTTCTGTGGGTTAAAAATATATTATATTGTAATAATGACAAAGGAACACAATTTTACAATTTAATTTGATTAATAAACAATAAAATGACAGAAATCAAATGTGATCTATTAAATTGGCTTTACTTAAGTGAAGGACGTTGGAAGGTCAGTTTTATAACGATCTTGTTTTTAGTAGCGTGTTGTCTTTTAAATATTAATTTCAATCGAAATGTGTTGCCACATTGTGAGCGTGGCTCCAGCGAGAATATGCCAAATGTTCTGGGAAGGGGGCTTAACCAGCAATTTAAAATTTCCGTGTCTTCTTTTAGATCAATGATTTAGTAGGTTTACTGATTTTGTAATTAGTGCATTTGCGTCAACTCTGTCGTACCATTTACTAATCTGGCTAAAATGATCTGAGACTCTGTTTATTTATTTTTATTAAAATGCTAGAAAAGGATGTCAAATATTTCGGAGCTGTCAAATATGGTATAGAAAATGGTATTACAGAATCAACACCATCAGTAAGTAGAGCTTTGTGAGTATAAACTGTTGAATTGCCTACGTAAGGTATAGTTAAAATTTTATTAGGTAATTAATATTCGATTATATGACAAAATCAAATTGTGAATCAGCTAAATTGTAAATTATTTGAAATGAATTGGATGTGATAGGAGTGCCTGTATAAAAATAATTATCAAAATATTTTTTGGTAATATTGTTTATTTATTAAAGTACACTCACTGTGATAGTCTTAATTTTAAATGTGATTGTTTTGTAATAATATTATTTGTATGATTTATTCTTATACTAAATTTCTAAGGTAAATGCGCATTAAACTTGTTATTTTTACATCAAAATAAAAAATACTTATACAAGGTTTTATCAAGTTTTAATCGTTTACCGAAAACTTTGAAAACTTATAACGTAATTTCCGAATGATACCAACAGCGCCAATGACTGGACGGTGTTGTCGACATAGCACCAAGAAATTTTCTTTGTCCAGCCTGGCCTGCACCGCGAATAAGTGAAAAAGATAATTAAAAAAAAAAAACATTACATACAACCGACATTACAAAATTGTGCTAATATTATAATAGAATTGGTTGATGTAAGTGCCATAATAATATAATTGTAGTTTTTGAATATAATTTATGGATATACCAGAGTACAATTTTCAATATTTACTTATTGTTTTGATTGTAATTATTTGTTGTTAATGTTATTTTAAAATTACGTAATCGACAATTTATTTTTTTATTAATAAAACGAAGAGTAACTAATACATTCTTTTATTTTAGTTTGCCGAAACCTTGTGAATAAGTATTATAAATTAACAGCAGCCTATTAGCAGGGTATACCTAAGCTATCTTCATACCAAATTACATTCAAATCTGGTCAGCCGTAAAGTAAACACTGTTTTAAACTATCACGGTTGTTCACTAAAGTTATATGATTATTTACGGGATATTTACCGTGGTAAGGTTGTGGAAGGAGCTCCCGATATTTCGGCGCAGTTACATGCACCATGTTCACGGGAAGACCCGTGAACATGGTGACCCGGACGGGTGTCTTCCCGTGAACATGGTGCATGTAACTGCGCCGAAATATCGGGAGCTCCTTCCACAACCTTACCACGGTAAATATCCCCTAAATAATCATATAACTTTAGCCGTAAAGTAGATGAACACAAACAATTACTCACATATCTACACACAAACTTTTCCCTATATTGATAACGGCAACAGGTAGACACTTGAAATATTCACTAGTTTAGTTATATCTTACTTTAAAAATAAATAATTAAAATAAAATAATATTTAGAGGGGGCTCCCATACAACAAACGTGATTTTTTTGCCGTTTTTATAGATAATGGTACGGAACCCTTCGTGCGCGAGTCCGACTCGCACTTGGCCGGTTATTGATATTTCGTGATGAGTCAGTCAGTTAGTAAATTTATTTCGCGATTTAGTGTTTTTTTTTAAATCAGTCCAGGAAATACGTATGTATAAAAATTAAAATCATGATATTATAACATATATATTGATTAAGTGCAAGAACTGATAACCTTTAGGGTGTCACAACACAAGTTATCTGTCATTCATTTGCTGCAGTAGAGTCAACATGCAATCATTAATAATAATGCACTGACTTTATTTAGAATCATGAAATACAGCCTGTACCCTTAGTATAAGATTTGATAGTTTTCGAAAACTTTTTTCGTTTTCGTTTTGATGCATACATTGCTGGGCTGAAAGCTATTCGAAACTATTTTTCGTATTTGAGTGAAGCAACCTATACTGCCGATTACTACCGATTTTAGTTCATCCGCGTTTCCGCTAGAGGCGCTTTACTAAAATGTATGGGACAATACGGAAACGAAAAAAGTTTTCGAAAACTGTCAAATCTTGTACTAAAGGTACTGGTGACAGACGGACGGACGGACAGATGGACAGCGGAGCCTTAGTAATAGATATATGGATCCCTGATAATAGGGTCCCGTTTTACCCTTTGGGTACGGAACCCTACAAATCATAATAGACATACAGAATCATGGGAACAGAAGTGAATCTGCTGCTAGCTAAAATATATTGGATCTTTGCAAGTATTCTCCACCAAGATGGGGAATTCTGTGGTAAAAAATAATTATGTAGGTATATTTACGAGTATGTCTAACTAGGTACATACATGGTACTGAGACATGGTCCTGCTGGCCTTTTGGAAAAACTCAGAGTCGCATAGTGGTTAATGGAGAGAGCTGTGCTCGGAGTTTCTTTGCACTATAAAGCCTGAAACGAGGATATTCGTCAAAGTTCGACGAAAAAACCTCGTTTCTTTGACGGTCGGAGAACCACAGTCAGCGACATGGATGCTCAAATTTGCAAGTTGAAGTAGCAATGGGCAGGCCACATCGCGCTAAAGCGCGAAAGGATCTTGAGTGGAGTCAAAGAACTGGAAGACACAGCGTTGGTAGGTCTCTCACTAGATAGACCGACGACACGACATCGTAGGAGTCGTGGGTATGCAGCGGAAACAAATGCCAGGCTGTCGTTTAGTGTCGAAATCTAAGAAGGCTTATGTTCAACAGTAGTCATTTTCTGGTTGATGATCATGATGATGATCTACATAGATAAATATATATTATTATATTAATTAAAATATCTGCTAACGATACTTTGATCTTGATTTGTCGAAGTTAAATCCAGTTTGATAATAACTGTCAACGTGTGTGCTATACTCGATGACTGGTTTTATAACTTCGTAAATAATGTTCCAAGTCATTTTGTTATTATTGTTTCAAAGTGCCGTGACTGAGGTATCGTACATTATTAAATTTATGACTAGCTGTACCCGCGACTTCTTCAGAAAAAAATAGCCCACATCCGTCCTCATGGTACCTACATACAATTACCTCGCAAAATTTTATCGAAATCGGTTAAGCTGTGATTATGTAGCGAACAGATAGACGGACAGAGTAACTTTCGCATTTATAATATTAGTGTGGATTAGCTACCGGACTGATTATTTATTATTGTCATATAAAAAACTGCTCTTAATAGATCCGACCACCGAAAGTAAAATTATAATGTATTCAGAATTTTACAAGATTGGCATGTAGTGCAGTTATAAGCACTTAACGTCTTGCTAGATAGAAATGCACTACTTATAATTACAAATGACGTCACTTGTAGTTACTTACGCCATAAAAACTCCATATTAATTCACTCACTTTGCAGTATATATCATTATTACGTTTCAAAAGAGGACATATTGAACAGACAAATAGACAGCGTAAGCTTAGTTACAGAATCCTATTATCACTCTTTGTGTACGGAACCCTAAAAAGTAGGCAAAGACCCGGCGGCACTTCGTAGGCACCTTTCATATTAATACGAAGAATTCTGTGAGCTATTAATGCATTCTGATGACGAAGCATTGTCACCGGTTTAGAAACTAGAGAGTTGGTACTGATACCAATCTGCCAAAATTTACAGGTGTCAAACCACATAACACTACAAAAGCAACTATATGAGAGATGCCTTAACACCTCGATTCACCTGGACAAACAAGACAGGATCCTACGAAACAGCTGGACGGTTGACTTCCAGGTGAAGAGAGTGAACGTCACTACTAAATATAGAATGCAGATGACCAGGCATAAGGAGCACAGCTTCAGAAAAGATGATGGTAATGCAAAGGTAAGGTATAATAGAGAGAGTAAGTTACCGTTTTGGCCTTGTACGACTTGGGTACGTAGCCAACCGGGCGGCCGTAGCTTAGTGAATAAAGCGCTCGGGGCGTATTCCCGACGACGCAGGTTCGAATGCTGTCGGTCGCCAAATATTTGTAATTTTCTCACCATCATCATTATCAGCCTATCATTTTCCCACTGCTGGGACACAGACCTTCTCAGAGAGAGAGAGGATGGGCCCCAATTCACCGTGGGGCAGCCCGTCTTAGAACTTTTGAGATTTTTAGACATACCGTTTTCCTCACGATTTTTTCTTCACCGTTTCTGCGTGGCGGCGTCAACTGCACACAATTTATTTAAAATTACTAAATAAGTGATTTGTGCAGGGCCGAGGATCGAACCGGGTGCCGTCAGACTCTAAATCGCACATGCTACCGTTCGGTCACCATCGCTCTCCAGTAAATTATTAGTTTCGATATGGGTAGGTACTTACGTCACCATGCAGGAGCCTAACTCTTAACGCAGGTTCGAATTAGCGCTGATAGAGCGCAGTGCGAAAATCACGCGAACGCGATACGGTTTGCGGTCTCGCAACTTTTCTCATCACCTAAACAGAATCGATTAAAACAGCTAGCCATAAGGCCCCGGGTAATGGTTGGCGGGCTGTAAGGCGTATACCTTAAATTAGGAAGCCTCCAGCAGTGGACTGAAATAGGCTGATTATAGTTAAATCATAAAATAAAACTATGTATTTATCTCAACTGTTCTTATTTAAGTGGACAGAATGCGTGTTCCTCCATCGGAGACAAATAAGAAAGTCCGAGATGCAGTACTATGCAGACGAGAGCGAGTGTTTGACCACCATCATCGCCGAGGACCAAGACAGGACTAAGGCTGTCGAACAGATAGAAAAAGAAGTACGTATAACATTTTTTTTTCATTAGAATTTACCTACCGTAGGTTAATTCCAGCACCTACTTGTAACGTTTAATTCTAGACATAGTTTTTGGGTGTTTAACAACAGTGCTGCTAGCAATTTTCTGACAGCGTGCTTAATAGAGGGCCAGCACCAAATATAGCCTTAAGTATGCACTAATAACAGATCGCAGCTTCATTTCAAATCTGGTGAGCTTTAGTTAGCCTACACACTGCAGGTGGCAAGGAACAGTAATTTAATTACCGCCTTTAGTGAGACTAGGTCAACGGTGCTTAACATAAGTGTGTCATACGGGCCATACCATCAAAATGTAGAACTCAAGTGTGCTAAATTAGCGAAAAATTTACGGGGGAGACCTTTGCCCAGCTGTGGGATAAGACAATAACATAAATTTACGGTGTGCAATGTCCTGTCTTGTTATTTATGTATATCAGTCTCTGGCAGCCATATTACAAGCTTTGCTTAGTTTGGGGTCAGATGACCATGTGTGCAATAATGTCCCAGTTATTTATTTATTAATTTATTTTAATTTGATCGAAGGGTAGATCAATTTCACTCCATATTGTTTCTTGGCAGATAGGAACATACGAAACGTAAGGCAGCTGGTAGCTAAAAGCCAAAGATCGGGCTGAGTGGGCTTGCCTTGGGAGATGCATATGCCCAGCAGTGGATTAAGGTGGGCTTACGACTATGAGTGTGATGACAACGGAAACATGTTCTTTAATTTTGGAAGACCTAAATTAAAGTCCGTCCACTGAAAGAAAGTATCTGACAACTACAATAACATTGTAAAAATCTAAATGATAACTATTTTACTGTAGTACGTACTTATATTGGCTACGACCTATCTTACGTTCAAATGGCTGGTCAAAGTGATCAGAATTTACTGTTTACTTTCAGCTTCTTAAAATTTTATGACATTCGCAGACGCATTTTCTCAGCGGCTGTACTATAGGGATCATGAAACTTATTCCCCGTCTTTCCCCATCTAACCTATACGTAAATTCTAATTATCCCACGGTTGCTGGAAGAAATCGTTTGTGGCACGAGCTCTAAGTTTCATTATCTGCAACTTTTATTTCTGGTTTTCTATTTATCTTATTGTTAGGCATTTCTGTTACTTGTACTCTCATTAAGATGAATATAGGAGAGACAGGGACAAAATAATGTCGATGCTCTAGAATCTTTTGTCAGGACTAATGTCAAAGCTGTCAAAAAGATGACGATATCAATGTCAGTTAAAAATTTAAATATTCCAGAGTCGTAAATGGCGTAAAGGCTACAAATACTTGGTGAACACCTGCAGCACAGGCAATCCAGGAGATGAAGAAGCCTCTACTTTGTGTCTTATTCAATACGTGAGTTCTAAAATTTATACTTAATAGTCATAGGTTAGGTTAGGTTAAAATGTGCTTCTTAAAGGTTTAAGGGACATACCATAACTATTTGTTTCTGCATTCAAGATGGAAAAAGACAACTACCACAAAGTGATACAAAGATTGACGATTCTGAAGCTGAAAGCGATGGGGGAGCTCTTCCTACAACTCAACAACTCTCTGGACGACTTGGAAGAATGCTTGAAGACGCAACTCTCCATTTATTTAGAAAAAGTTAGAATATTGATGGATACATTGAACAAGTGCTACAGTTTGACCACAATAAGAGACAACGAAGACACCAAATAAGAATATTTTTTTATTAAAATAATATTTATTACTTTTTCTTCATAATAATACTTTACTGTAAAATAACCGATATTTACAAAAGTCCTTTATTTTTTAATCTATTTGTATTTTGAGACTACTTATACGTAAACACTTTATAATATAATAAAAATACTAAAATGACTTTCTAGTCTGTAATGCTGCTACATTAGCGAAAAACTTTGCTTTGGAATAAATACTATTTGCCATTTATGGCTTTGCTATGATACAAAGATTTTTCACTATTGTAACAAAACAATTTTATAAATTTACTTCACCATTCATTCAATAATACAACTTTATCACAAATACGTATAAAATTAATCTCTTATGCATAAACGCTCGATAAGCTATTTCATGCTATAAAAAAAATCTGTCATCTGTCAAGTCACGCTTTAAACCGAGACAAAATATTGTTTACAACAGATTAGTTTACCGAGTGCTTATATATAAGATAATTATGTATTGGCCCCATAAAACTTATGTATAAATAGTTTGTAGCTTAATTTGTATTTTTTAAATATGGCAATTTAAAAATTTGTATAAAATAAGTCTTTAATGGCTAAGATAATTGAGATTCACATATTTCATTGTGCCATAATTTTTAAGGAATGATCACGAAATATACTATTTTACTAAAATATTTTATTTTTACTAAAAATATTACTTTTAGGTTATATAAAATTTATTTCTATTGGACGTTGTCAATGTGTCATATAAATGGTAACAAAATAAAACCATGTTTCATACAGTCTTAGTTTAATCTCGTGAAAAAGAGTATTTTAATGATAACACATTGGCAACATGCGTCATACAACATCGACTAAATAATAAAAAAATATTTACACCGCAAGCTTAGTTATAAAGTATTGAGACAACATAAGACCAATTTAGCTTGGTCACACTGTAAGATGTGAACATTTTATTGTACATACTTTGCTAATACTCATTTAGATAGCATGTATCCGAGTAACTGCAGCTTATAAAGGATTAAAAAGGTATGATATCACTTATTTCAACCATGCCTGTTTTTTTTTAATTCGAAATATGCTAATCCGTTCAAAATCTCAGTCTGCTTACTTTCCACAACAAATTATTGTCTTTCCTTATAAAAAAATCACTAGATTTTTTTAGTTTAAAATTAAAGTACTCCTAACCCTGAGGGTCGGGGAGGTGGCTCCGGGGTATCGGGTGTAGGCGGTTTGAATGTACTGCCCTGGAATAAAAATAAACTAGGTTCAATTTCAACGGTCACAACTGCTGCATCCAAGCAAAGGCGGATATCTTCTAATTTTTCATAGAAAATATATTGTAGGTTGATCCATTTGTTTGCTCCTTTTTCACGCAGCAACAGAGCAACGAATTGGCGTGATTCTTATTCTAATTGAGATGGGGTGATAAGTCCTGCACTGAAGTACCGCTTGGAGTGTTTTGTGTATTTTCCCTGCCAGCACCTGCCCAAGCCAACCCAGCTCCTTGAAATATCGGAGTGAGGCTCTGGGTTGCTGGCACAGTTGCTCCGGTGACGTAGATGGAAGTGTGCATAATGAAGATGAAAAGCAGTCTAGCTGTTGTGGTGACGTAGATGAAGAAGGTAGAGTCTGTTTGGAAAGAGGTTGGACTTGGATTGTGGTTAAATGGACAAATATCTCAATAAATAAAACGCAAATTCACTCAACAAAACAACACAATGATAGGACAGCTCATGATAGCCGAGTTTGACATTTTTCTGATGGCAGAGGCGGATTGCCATTTAAAATTTGTTATAGTTTTCCTATTAGCCAAGTCCTTTCTCTTTTTTAACAGACTATAATGATGCCTTATGCAACCCGGTAGCTATTCTAGTTTCTTCTGTGGCTTCACAATGCCACCAGCACGTGCTTTAGTTTCGTTCTCCATGCAGCCACGACACAGTGGACTGTCCGTGGCTTCCAGTTTATACAAGTGACTATTCAAGTTGCAATGACTGGTTATAAGGTCTACTAGCAGGCGAAGGCGAATCGATGTGAATTTGGCATAGAAAAGGAGAGCCCGAGTGTCATATAGGATTATTTTTAACAGACTTCCAAAATGGAGAAGGTTATCAATCAATCCGAGTGTTTTTTTTTTATGTTTGTTACCTCAGAAGTTTCGACTGGGTGAACCTACTTTGATGATTCTTTTTTTATTTGAAAGCTGGTGCTTCCCGTTTGGTCCCATTTCAATTTCGTCCAGTTCTACTCTGGTTATATTTTTACAATGTAACATTTAAAATGTCATTTCCACACAAAACTTATTATAAGCGACATCTCTCGGAACACCTCAGTACTAAATCAGACATGCGCTCTATAAAACCGATAGTGCCTAATTAATGGATGCGTTATGGGATAGAGGGCGCGTATTTGGTCCAGTTCTGTCATTTTTATGAAGTCGGTTTTTTATATTGATAATCATTATGTCGGAGAAATGTATGATTCCTGAAGAAATGTCCGCGGGGCAGCTAGTGATTGGTATAATGAAGGTACCTGGAACCCGAGGGCAGCTTCGAGCGGTGTCGGAGACTCTCCTCCGAGCGTTGCGTAGTCTCCGAACCGCTCCGTCGTCCGACTGCCCTGGATCGTCGCGTATGTGTTATCAGGCTGGAACAGGTAGTATATTATAAGTAAATAAATAATTAATTAATTGTAAAAAAATATTTTGACTTGATAACATCTTATAAATCGATGAACGCCGGCTGCACGCACGAAAAAGCATGACTAATTGTCACGTTCCGCCTGAGCTGAGTGTGCAAGCGAGAGCGCGGAACAAGCGATAGAGAGGCACGATCGGCCTAAGCGTTCGGCTTGTGACGCATATTTTATCACGTAAAATTATCGTCCGTAAACCGACTTTACAGACATTTTTTTTTTTTTAACAAGCTTTCATGATTTTCGAAAAGTTGTAGAACAAAAGTTATTTATTTTAATGTACTGAGGCCGCCCTTAAGAGGATGCTAACTGATTACCAGTAGCCATGCATACCTTGATCAAAGTTCTAAAGTAAAAATTCGATATTTAAAGTGACACCTCAATGCCTTGTTAAAATATAACAAACCTGCACTGGCTCAGTATTTCCCTGCTCCTGCTGATCTCCGAACACGTTCATGGTCAGTTCCTGTTCCTCGTAAGGCCTGAGCTTCGTCTCTAGCCACAGAGGATTCTCGGTAGTGGAGAGTTCCTCAAGGATGCGTCTTCGGGCCAGGCTGTCTCCTTTACTCGATTGCATTGATGGTGGCGGGATTACCCTGGTAGATAAAATATGACAAGTTAAAATAAACAACTCCCCAGTGGATAACCTGACACACATGAAGTCGGTTTTTTATATTGTTAATTATAAACTGACCAGTGTTTCAGACATGCGCAGACGACTATGAAAGTGACGATGCCCGTGAAGAGCACTATCAGAAGTGCGATTAACGCTGCCAACGCTGGGTCGAAGCTGTCTGGAACTGGAATGTGACAAAATTTTGTGAATTTGTACAACTGTATCAAGACATTTGTATGCTGAATTAGACATAGAGCAGACACATACGAGGAATTTCAAGTCGTATATATGTCAAATTATAAACGAAAAATGCTCGTGTTAAGGCCACAGATCTCGTTACCTTTAGAAGCAGCGCTAGCAGCGATAAGCGTTTCCACTCCGTACTGTTGATAAGCGTCTTTCAGTTGGTCGTATTTAGCGTCGATGTTCTCCAGTACTCGCTCCACGGGCAACACCTGGTAGGTGGTCGGGTCCACCGCGTGTAGGTGGATCTCACACCTGGAAATAAATCCATTTAATTTTTTGACACAATATCAAATTTAACATGATTAGCTGTCTACTGGACCTGGGGTTCTAAAACTGCGACCAACAGGGCTAGCATGCCGCACCGCGACAAAATTTGCTTGAAGGCCTTTGTTCAGCAGGCGACATTTACTGGCTGATGATTTATGATGATGTGATGGTGAGCTATCTTCTATTATTTTTTAAGTCAGTGTAAGCTAACATTTCACCTCAATCTCACGTGATGGAAAGCGATGACATGGTTGGAGATGGAACCCGTTTGCCTTTATTAATAACCTAAGACCTAAGAACATTCCAAGAAGGCAAAACGCTTGGTGCGGTTGAACGGTAATTGTTTGACACTGTTTTAAACTATCACGGTTGTTCACTAAAGTTATATGATTATTTACGGGATATTCCACAACCTTACCACGGTAAATATCCCGTAAATAATCATATAACTTTGGTACCTAATTGTTTGTGTCACGGAACGCCCGGCAGATGTGAAACATGACGGCATAAAAGAGCATAATAATGTTTGCCGTCATGGCATATGAGTCGGTTTTACTGCCAACGCCAACTGATGTTTTACATCAATAAACGCCAATACTAAAAATCGACTTTGTAAAAATGTCAATACACAGCAGAATTGAGAACCTGCTCCTTATTTGGAAGTTGTTTAAAAACGAAGTAAATAGCAGTATTCCTTCGTCCGTTGAACTGACCAGTCGTCGTATCTGGTGTCAGCCTGCACTAGCGGCAGCCGCCGGCCCGGCACGAGCAGCGTGTGTCCCGCGGCGGCTGCCAGGCGGCGCTGCACGGCTGCTACGGGCACGGAGCAGCTCCGGGACACCACCATGCGGATCAGCGCGGTACGGTCTATTATCCAGATCTGCGGAATATTACATTTTGGATACAAGATAAAACATGACAAAAATAAAAAAATCGCCCAAGTGCGAGCCAGGCTCGCGCACTGAGGGTTCCGTACTACCACAAAATACAATAATTATCAATTTAAAAAAAACTATTTAGTCCGACTACCACCAAACACCTACCAAAATAGCCAAACAATTGTTACGCCATCACATAGTTAATATTTTGTGTGACGCCCGCTATAAATTTTAATGAACAGAAATTTGTTACCGACCTACACTTGGCCATTATTTATTGTTAGTTGTTATACTTTAGAGTGTGTACTATAATCATGCCAAGTTTGACGCTTGTACGTATTACCGTTTTTACATATGAGCTAATACAAAAATATGTTTAAAAAAACGATGTTTGTTGTATGGGAATCCCTTTAAATATTTATTTTATTCTGTTTTTAGTATCTGTTGTTATAGCGGCAACAGAAATACATCATCTGTGAAAATTTCAACTGTCTAACTATCACGGTTCATGAGATACAGCCTGGTGACAGACGGACAGAGAGCGGAGTCTTAGTAATAGGGTCCCGTTTTACGCTATGGGTACGGAACCCAAAAAATTGCCGAATAAAACCCAACCTGAAAAGTTTAAACACGAGTGTTTAATCTTTGTCGCGTTGTCATGGTACTTACGTAAACCTGAGCCTTGGCCTGTCTGTGCGGCGGCGCGGTCTCCTGGCCGATGATGTCCAGGACGAACCTGTCCTGGTTGTATTCAGACATGTAGTGAGCTGTCATTAGGATACCTGAAACATAATTTCCTGATTAATAAAAAAAATACTATGGGAATAAAAGTTTAGAAACCATAATTTTACCACTGTAGTAATGTCTGTACAAAATGAGAAGCGTTATAGACATTGAGTTCGCGCGTGAAAAATGAGAAAAGTTACTGTTTTTGTTACGTTGACAACCACAGTCTTTACAGTATGTGTTGACAGCTTTCGTCTGTTATTGCCAGCGCAACAAAAAATAAAACACACAGTCATAGGTCTGCACGTCTGAAGTGAAAACTGATACTTGAGTTTCAGGACTTTTTAAGGACAAACCAGAAAAAACAAAACTGTTGTACATAATTATGTTACCATCTTGTGTGATGTTGAAGGGCGAAGGCACGACGCTGCCGCTGGAGTGCGAGGCTCCGAACTTGTACAGGTTCGAGGCTGCCACCATGTATGCGATGGTGCCGTTCTCTTCCAGGTCTGGGTCTAGGGCTACCACGGATATGATGGGCTCGTTTACGCGCGCTGTGTGCTTGATACCTGCAGAATAAAGTCCAACTGTAAAGCGCACATGTGTTGTGTATTTAGTAAATATGCCTCTTTATTCTACTACACTATGCTATGAGCGATGCTTGGAGTTTCCTTGCGCGATATAATCCGGAAAGTGGATATTCGCCAAAGAACCAGATTCACCGACATAGCTATTAAAATTTGCAGGTTGAAGTGGCAATGGGCAGGCCACATCGCTCGAAGAACCGACAACCGATGGGGGAGAGAGGTTCTTGAGTGTAGACCACGAACCGGAAGACGCAGCGTAGGTAGGCCTTCCACTAGATGGCCCGACGACGTCGTGAGAGTCGCGGGCATCCAGTGGATGCAGATGGCAGGATGTTGATCAGTGTGGAGGTTAAAGGGGGAGGCCTATGTTCAGCAGTGGACGTCTTCTGGCTGGATGATAATGATTCTACTACACGTGAATGGAAGTCATTATCTACTTATCTATGATAAGACATATAGATGTCTATCATCTATAGTCTATGACTCAATTTATTTGGTACAGCTAGATCCTCTTCCTTTCTGAATTCTATTCGAAAGGGAGGTATTCGCCATGTTATATTGTAAAGTAAGAATAAACTAAACTTAGTATCGTTTTACATCGTTTCGAATCCAACCCTGAGTCCCATAGACCCTTTATGCCTCAGCCTGCTCGACTACCATCGCTTGTCACGCCACACAGTGCGCCAACGATTTTTTTTAAAATCTATGTTCTGTTTTGGCGTTTTGTCGCTATGCGGATATGCCAGCCCGTTTCGCAAAGCAACTTCAACAATTATAATCACACTAATATCATAAATGTGAAAGTTTGGATAAATGGATCGATGGATGAATGGATGGATGGATGGATGGACGTTTGTTACTCAATCACGCAGAAACGGCTGGATGGATTTGGATGAAATTTGGAACAAACATTGCTTAAATTTATGTCCTGGACTATCACATAGGCTACTATTCATCATCATCACCAATTTTCATCACCACGCGGGTGAAACAGCCACAAACCGCGGGGCGCAGCTAGTTTACTATATGCTCAATATGTTCGTAAATTATAACCCAGGGTAACACCTGAAGCAGAAGAAGAATGTGTCACCCACTAATACATGTTGAAATGCCACTTACCAGCATAATAAACTTTCTGCTCGAACTTGGGTTCGTTATCATTCTCGTCGAGTATCTTGATCTTCACGCTGGTGACTCCGCCCTCGACGCCTTCAGTATTGTTGTCCACAGAGTTGAGGATATCTGCTGCGTTCTCGAGGATGGGATTGTTGCTCGCATACACTGTGAACGTGTAGTCTGATTGCTTCTCTCTGGGAACATCAAGATTTTTATTAAATAAGGTAGAACTGTGTTATAATTTGTACTGCACTTCATCATCATTATCATACCGCTTTCTTCCGTGTTCCTTCCTTGTATCTCTTGGCATTCTATGTGTCCTGTTCTAATCTATATCGGCCACATTGACATGTCCGTTAACGATGAACCTGGCTAGTTCCGATTAATATGATTGCGTGTATGACAAGCAAAACGTCTTAAAGGTCCTATTGCAAGGCATACAGTTCAATTGACCACCAGAATATTCAGAATGGTATGTGCAGGTGCAGGAAGTCGTCAGACGGGCCTTTACAAGACGTGTAGAAGAAGATAATTAAGCCTCGTGCAACCCGGTAGCGATTCTAGTTTATACTGTGGCTATAATCGCTACCGGATGGCAAGTGGCAACAAAAATATGATTCAATAAAGATGTTTGGAGCCAAAACTAAAAAAATAACATCGGCGTGTGCCGAATCAAGAGGATGATTGCAAAATATTTGGAACGCGACCTTGGACTCGTATATGTACCTGTCAAAACTGATGTTAGCTCTGATAAGTCCCTGTGTTCGGTCGAGGGTGAAGGCTCCTTCTTGATTCCCTTCCAGGATGTGATAGTAAACTTTCCCGTTGTCGCCGGAATCTTTGTCGGTCGCTTTCACAGAACCTACGGAATTTTTAAAGTTAATTTCTTCTCGACATTCTCCAAAAACATTCAATTTCTATGATAAATAAACATTTTAAACTGATATAATGGCCAAAGGCCAAATGGGCATGGTTATAGCCAAACGTAGACCTATTCTACTACAAAATCATATAATTTTAATGTCTTGTTAGACAGAGAGCGCACTATAATACGTCATACACACTAACTTTGCGGGAAAAGAACAGAGCATCCTTTCCTAATTTGATCAAAAACTTTAGACGCTTATATTTCAAAACTTTATTAGCCAATTTAAATAATTTCTTCTTTAAATTTAACAAAGCTGGTGCGGTCCTTGAATCACTTCAGGCTAGTCATAACATTGAATTGAATCTGCAGAAGGCCTCAAAATGCGCAAATATAGTAGCCTAGACATTTGGTATATATTTGAGGCTTTGGGGTCAAAACTTTAGGTGCGTGGGGGCCGGACGCTCAAAATATATAGATTTATTATCAACACGTCTGGTCGAAGCATCTCGTGTCCAAAATGCTGGTCGGTATCTTGCGCAACGCATTAGTATTACAATCCAACGCGGCAATGCGGCCAGCATTTTGGGTATGATATAAATATCTGCTGGCATAGGTTTATTAAATTAATTTAGTTTTATATCTTCGTGCAGGTTTGTTTATATTAGATTTTAAGTTGTTTTCATATAATTGGTTTCGTCTGTATACTATACGTATTACATTTAATTATATGTTTCACCGATGGGGAAGAAAGGTTCTTGAGTGGAGACCGCGAACCGGAAGACGCAGCGTAGGTAGGCCTCCCACTAGATGGACCGACGTCATTGTGAGAGTCACGGGCATCCAGTGGATGCAGATGGCAGGTTGTCGTTCAGTGTGGAGGTTAAAGGGGGAGGCCTATGTTCAGCAGTGGACGTCTTCTGGCTGATGATGATGTGACTTTTAACCTCAGATGACTGAACTTGATCGTTTCGTCATTCATTTGAAAAATAAATTGTTTGCTTAAGAACACAGAACAGAAGTGAAAACATCATCAAGGTTGATCATATCTCTCTCGCTTCCGTAATCAACTTGAGCCGAATTTACCCGAACGAGCATTGCCGTACGTAACGGCTCAGTCGCATTCATTCAATAACCATAAAATAAAGTGGTCAGCGCGACTGAACTAGTTTTCACTTCAATAATAAAAATAAAAATGTTATTATGTACGTTTATAATTTTTGGTGTGAACAATAAAGAGTTTTCTATCTTCTATCTTTTTATCTAAAAAAAACTTACCAACAATAACTCCAGGTGGCAGGTTTTCCCTCAAGCTGAAGTGGTAGGCGTGTTGTTGGAACCGCGGCGTATTATCGTCATCATCTGCCAGCACCACAGTCAGCAGACGGAGGCTCTCGAACTGCCCAGGAGTGCCGTTGTCCACTGCTGCTATTACTAGCTGGAATCATAGAATTTAGGTATTAATAAATTGGTGTTTGTAAAGATTTAGTCTTTAAAATAATTGTTTTTATCAGCATCATAAGCCCGAAGACTTCCACTGCTGAACATTGACCTTTCCTTAGAACTCCCCACACTGTCGACAGCCTGCCATCCGCATGCACTAGATACCCGCGACTCTTACGATGTCATCGGTCCATTTAATGGGACGCCTCCCCATCGGTTATCGGTTCTTCAAGAGATGTAGCCTGCTCATTGCCACTTTAACTTGCAAATATGTTTCTGGTTTATCGGCAAATATCCTCGTTCCAGATTTTATCGCGCAAAGAAACTCCAAGCATAGCTCTCTCCATTGCCCGTTGTGCGACTCTTGAGTTTTCGAAAAGGCCAGTTGTTTTTTATCTTGTTTTAACTTAGAAGTTTTCTCAAAAACTATTCTTATATCATTATCATCATCGTATGCTCATTCTATCTAACACACTCTACAGGACACAAGCCCCTCCCCCCCCCCCCCTGTTTCCGCCAATGTTGTCCAATCGCGATACTCACTTGATACTCCGACTTATGCTCCCGATCCAGGAAGGTCTTAGTCCTCAGTTCTCCCGAGTCCCTATCAAGGCTGAACTCCGGAGTCTCGCCAACGTTCTGGTTCTCCACCTTCAGGAAGTACGAGACGCGACCGTTCTCTCCCGTATCTTCGTCTGTCGCCTTGATAGTGGTGATTAGAAAGTCCGCTTGCGCAGCGTTCTGGAACGAACATGCGGGTTACTAAGATTAAAAACAATGATTAAAGAGAATGAATTTTTAAACAATGTTTAATGATAAATTTCAATTTTTTGAGCTCTGTTTGTGAAGGTTATGTTATTTGCATATTTATTCATTTATACTATCAGAAGTTTATAAATCTGCGTTGTTTAGTCAATGAACTCTCCCTAAAGTGTCTATGAGTGTTTTTATACACAAATCACAGCCCATTATCACTCTCAGAACCTACAACTACCATCATCGTCTAGTTCTTTAACGGAAGATCCCTACCATCATCGATAATGATATATAAGTGGTAGGTAGTAAGTTCTTACTTCAGGTATCTCCAACTGCCTCTGGTCAGTGGGTGGTTCCACGAACACCGGGCTGTGTTTGTTGACACTCAGCACAGATATGTCCACCCTGGCCGTGTCACTGTGAGGGCCAGCTCCATCCTCGTCTGTGGCCGTGACTGTAAGGTGGTACGAGGTGTTGCCAGTGACGGGCCTGGCTGGGTAGATGATGCCGTTGGTGGCGTCTACTGTGAATACTCCTGGAAGAAATAAATGTTGAATTTTTGATTTGCTGAAGGTTTACTTCATAGTTATTATGTCCATATCAGATCAGATAAACAAGGGAAATATCAACATCATTTCAGCCATAGGACGTCCACTTCTGGACGTTTCCATCGATTTCCAAAAGGGCTGGTTGGAAGCGGCCTGCATCCAGCGTTTCCCTGCGGTCTCTTTTAGGTCATCTGTCCATCTTGTGGGTGGACGTCTCCTACGCTGCGCTTACCGGTCCGTGGTCTCCATTAGCGAACCTTTCGTACCCATGCTATGTGCCCTGTCTACTTCAACTTGCTAATCCAGCTTGTTAATCTTGGCTTATTTGTACGATCTAAAGTAATTTCTACACTTATAATAATAAAATAAAAACACATTAGTTTCCATAATACAACTCACCAGGATCACTTTGCTCTACAATCTTGTATTCCACCTTCCCATTGATGCCCTCATCTTTATCTTCAGCCCTGACTTGCAGTATTGCGGCAGGAGGGTTCAGTTGTAGGTTCTCAGATATCGTACTCTTGTATGTAGTCTGGCTGAACACTGGCGGATGGTCGTTTACGTCGCGTACTTTTATGTGAACCTGAAAAAGACAAGGTAATATACTTGTAATCACACTAATAATTATCATATATGTGAAAGTTTGGATGGATGTATGGATGGATGGATGTTTGTTACTCAATCACGCAGAAACGGCTAGATCAGATGGATTTGGATGAAATTTGGAATACATTGCTCATGTTCTGGATTAACACATTTTATGATCCCATTCAAGAAGTTTTTTTTTAGAAGATGGCTTGCTTTTGACTGCCAATTTGCCTGATGTTATGCGATGATGCAGTCTACGATGGAGCATGCTTGCCTAAAAGAAACCGATTCATTCGTGATTTGAAGATATTCAGATTGTAATTTACCATCCGGGAACAATCATTCAGGCAGCGCATTCTAAAGAATAGCATTTCGCACAATAATAGTGGAATCAAAGCGCTTCGTAGAGGTTTTCAGAATATAAACCATAAAGCGGTGTCAGTATCCATGGTTCGAGTGTGTGTGTGTGTGTAGTGTTAGATATCAAAGATTTTTATGCCATAGGTGGCAGACAAACTAACGGGCCACCTGATGGTAAGCGATCACTGTTGCCTATGGATACCTGTAATACCAGAGGCATCACAAATACGTTGCCGACACTTAAAGATGAGCAGGGCTTCAGTTTGTTCATATGCCACTGTTGTATGGTTACTTCTGGCTTCGTTTAGAAGACAAGACGTTATATCACAAAGGTCAATGACAAAGGTCATATATAGCAAGGCTTAGAAAAACTCAAGGCAAAGCTGAGAATGTCAAATAGTCATGAAATAATTATCAATACAAAAAAAACTGTCTTCATAAAAATGTCCGAACTGGACCAAATGAAATGAAACCACAAAAATGAAATGGGACCACACGGGAAGCACCAGCTTTCAAATGAAAAAATAATCATCAAAATTAGTTCACCCAGTAGAAAGTTCTGAGGTCACAAACATTTAAAAACCAGTCGAATTGATAACCTCCTCCTTTTTGGAAGTCGGTTAACAATAATGTCGCGTACTCACAGGAACACTAGTAGATCTCCTAAGATGCGCAGGGGCATTGTCGCTAGCGATCGCTCTCAGGTAGATGTCGCTGGTCACCTCACGGTCGATCGCGGCGGTAGGCGCTACCGTGATCACCCCACTCAGTGGGTCCACTTCGAAAAGAGAAGCCAAATCACCCGACAGACTGTAGCGGACCTCCCCAAATTCACCTGCAACAAAAAAAAAAAACACAGGACCTAGCACCATTACTAACTACTGCGAGGTTTAGTGGTGGTAATAACCAAAATTGTGTTTTGATATTAAACATCGCCTGACCGGGAATAGAACCTGGAAATTCTTCTATATGAGGCAGACGTGCTGCCACTGAGCCAAACTGGTCATCCGAGTTAAGTCCTATACATACCTTCGTCCTTATCGACCGCAGTGACAGTGACGACTCTCGTGCCACCTTCAGCATTTTCATCAACAGCAGCATCGTACGACTCTGCAGCAAACTCAGGTTCCTCGTCGTTAGCATTCACTACTTCCACCGTCACTCCAGCGCTCGTGGAGAGTTGGGGAACCCCTGAGTCGTACGCAATAAGCGTGAAGTTGATGAATTTTACCTTCTCATAGTCGATTCGTTGGATTGTTTTCACTGCACCTGGTAGGAAAAAGGGTACATTTAAACCACAAAGTAAAAAATACTCTGATATAGCAAGTTTTTGATAGGGTGCAACCACAGACTAGGTAAAGCTACTACGTACCAGAGTTGTAGTTACAATTATTTCCAATGGAAACAATTCAGTCATATACCTGAGGGCGAGGTGAGGGGTCACTGAAAGCCAATTGGCCCATTCAATGTCACTTCAAAACGTTGACGAATCGTAGGCTTGGTCAGTACTGACGTGACATTCAATGTCTTCAGTGGGCGTGTCTTTACATCAGACGTTTTCATCTAATGTGGTGCCTGAACATGTTCGCCCTGCATTAAATGTCTAGTTCTAGAAAGTCTTTGGGTGCAACAGAGATTCTAAATATGATTAATTTTACTAGGTACTTGCCCAGAACTCTGCAAGAGTCCTAGCACTATATTAGATTGTTTTATCATCATCATCACCATTATCAGCCTATTATGTACCCACAACTGGGACACAGCTCTCTCAGAGGGCCCTAATTCACCATGCTGGCCCATTGCATATTGGTGAAAGTCATAATATGTCTTTGAACTTTTGAGGTTCTTGGGTATACCGGTTTCCTCACAATGTTTTCCTTCGCCGTTTTTAAACGATAGCATCAAAACTGCGCATAATTTGTGTAAGTACTAAATAAGTCATTACCATTATGGAATGGTACCCTGGGAATAGGACAAGACAAAGAGGACGCCAAATAAAGAAATGGGAAGATGATTTGCCAACGGGATGGAGAAGATTAACTCGCGACAGAAAAGTGTGAAGGAACTAGGCTTATCATATGTCGAAAGACAACCTGATATACAAGCAGGTTGCTGAAAATAATATTATCTACATATAGTATTATTATATACTATACTTATTATAGTATAGTAATATTTACCACACATAGTTTATATAAAAAAATTCAGCATTATACTATTTAAGAGAATCATGATCAGCGAATAAAGGCTTTATTTATCTATCTAAATAAGTCATTGGTGCAAGGCCAAGGATCGAACCAGGCGCCGTCAGATAGTAAAGCGCACATGTCACCGCTTGGCCAACATTGGATGGTTTGTATACCTGACTGCCTCAGGGCAGTGTTCTATGCTCTTTGCTGCCTATAGATAGATAGATAAACTCTTTATTGTGTACACCAGAAATAAAAACAAACTTATAGTTATTATAAATAACATACCAGTAGTATTATCAATTTCGAAGTAAGGGTTTGGCGGGTCGATAACTATCGCTGAAATAGGCGTCTCCTTGTCAGTGACGCTGTAAGTGAACGCTACCGATCCAATCGGCAGCTCTTCTACTAGGTGCTCGTAGTAAGACGGTTCGGAGAAGACTGGGGCGTGGCGGTTCACGTCTACTATTGTTATTATTAGTTCACCTGGAATATATAATTGAAATGTAACAAACATAATTTAATACCAAACTTTTTTACCCTGATACGTTATTAGCGTATAAAATTGTTCAAACCAAAATTAGACTGTGCATTTTACGCAATCTTTGTTACATCACACCTACAATAGTGGAATGAGCTCCCTCTGGTTCTTTGGCGAATATCCACGTTTCGGATTTTATCGCGCAAAGAGACCCAAGCATAGCTCTCTTCATTGCCCGTTGTGTGACTCAAGTTATTCTAAAAGGCCATCAGTTAAGGACCACGTCTCAGTACCATAATGTCATCACTGGCAACACACTGACCCCTGTCTTTAGGCACTGTGGTATCTTGTAACTTACCATCAGCTTGTTGTAAAGTAGGTGCAGATGCGTCAGTAACTCTGACCGGCAGAGTCAACACGGCCGCTCTGGATCTGTCCAGCTTCTGTGATACGAGCACGCTGCCGTTGTGTTGGACAGTGAACCAAGATCCGAAGATACCTTCGACGGATACCTACATAATTAAATGTTTAGTTAGTAAAATATTCATTTGTTATGGAAGTTTCTTTGATAGTATTAATAATAATATAGATATAATAATTGTCATCACCATCCCACATGAAGAGAACCTCGTGAAGGCCTAGAAAGACAAACTCAGCAAGTACCTTGACTTGGCTCATAAAGTTACTGTCATATAGAATGTTGCCTCGACAATCATTGTCCCAATATGTCTCACTTATATAGTCATGGCGAAAGGCCTGATATCGAAAAGCTTGGACCGACATCTTAGGAGGCTCTCGCTAGACCTTTGAGTCAAGGGTCAGATGCAGAAGGCAGTCATCCTGGACACGGCAAGTATCGTCAGGAGGTTCATATTCTGCAGCCCTGACCACCGGCAGCGTGAGCTCTGCTCCGTTACCAGCGGCATTGTAGATTATTATATTTTTTGAAAAAAATTTGGTCTAAGAATAAAATTAATATTTGGAATAATAATAATGTAAATAGAAAAGAAACGACGAGAGTGACGTGGTCATATGTGATCGGAACTTTTATCCAAACCCACGAGTATTCCAGCAGGTTTAGCAAGGGCAGTGGACAAATTGTCTTTCCACCGTGTTTATCCGCGCGTAGATGCGACAGAGCTAGAATATGGATACGTTTGTCTCTTTCTCGTGGGATAAAAACAGTGGAAAGACAATATGTCCGCGGCCCGTGCTAGGCCTGCTGTTGTCATTTAATAATGCATTCATATCATCACCAACCTTTATTGGTCCACTACTAGGTAGGCCTACGTCTTGTACCATTGGTATTTATCTTGAGTCAATCACACTCAATATAATAAATGTGATGTGTTTGTTTGTTCCTTTTTAATGCTGCAACAATCAAAATATTACTTACATCTTTCCCATTCTTATCCACAGCATTGATGACTCTATCAGCATTCAGCTCGAAGACGAGCTGTCCATTATCAGTAATATCAGGATCCACAGCTATCAGGTTATGCAGTACTGTGTCTATCTCAGCATCAGCCGATACCTCAGCTCGTTGCATGAGAGGCGTAAAGAAAGGTTTCTTGTCGTTTACGTTGATCACGTGGACTGTTAGTTCTGTTGTGCCAGTTTGGCTTGGGATGCCTGGAAAGATACAATATTTTAATCAGAATACTTTAATATTTGATTGCCCCGGTGGCTCAGTTGATAGTGAATCTACCTTCTGCTCTTGGCGGTGTGGGTTCAATTCCCACCTAAGGCAAACATTTATGTGACCAACATTTTTGTTTGTTCTATGTCTGGGTGTTAATATCTATTTAAGAATGTATTAAAAAAAATGTACGTATATCAGTCTCTGGCAGTCATATTACATGCTTTGCTTAGTTTGGGGTCAGATGACCGTGTGTGCAAAATTGTCTGGAATATTTTATTTACTTAAATAACGGCCGCCTCTGAACCACACCGGTCGTCCGGTATTTGTTGTCACGCTTGTAAATAATATTTAGGGTCGGCAACGTATCTGTGAAGCCCCCGGTGTTGCAGATATCAATAGGCTACGGTAATCGCTTACCACCAGGCGGCCCGTCTACTTGTTTGCCACCTAAGGCTTAAAAAAAGGAGATCGGAGATTTTTTTTATTAGCTGCGTTCGTATTTAGGCCTTATTATTTTCACTTCGGAAAAGGACAAAGATTATAATATTATAAGCATATTAAAATATAGGTAAGTAAGTGCCATTTTGTAAATAACTATCTTTAAATTTAGCTCTGTTCATCAAAACTTACCCAAATCAGTAGCGACAATCTGTATCCTATAAGTATTCCTCTTATCAAAGTCCAGCGTGGAGGACACTGTAACCACACCAGTTACGTTGTCGATAGTGAAGGAATCAAGGGCTCCTTTTTGTATTGAGTATTTTAGCTCAGCGTTCACACCACTATCTAAATCAGTCGCTCTGACTGCTGCTACTTCGGTACCTGCCAAGAAATATTTTACATTTTTAAATATAAAATTGACCTTTCGTAGCTAATTGGATTTATTTTCTGTTGCCAATCCTGACAACCCCCCCATGTGAGAAATGACAGTCAAGAAAATCTTTTCATTTGCCGGAGGCACTGAGTTTTGCGTTTCTACATTCGTTACATGATTATCATCATTTCAGCCATACGACGTCCACTGCTAGACATAAGCCTCCCCCATCGATCTCCAAAAAGACCGGTTGGAAGCGGCCTGCATCCAGTGTTTCCCTGCGGTCTCTTTTAGGTCGTCAGTTCGGCTTGTAGGTGAACGTCCTACGCCACTTACCGGTCCGTGGTTTCCATTTGAGAACCTTTCGGCCACATCAGCCATCTGTTCCACGTGCTATGTGCCCTGCCCACTACCACTTCGACTTGCTAATCTAGTGTAACTTTCGTTACAAGTACTTACCAATGGGAGCATCTTCAGAGATATCAGCGTCGTATTTGTCGGTGTCGAACACTGGGGCGTGGTTGTTGACATCCCGCACCATGATCTCCACCCGGCACGTTGCATTGTGGACTCCGTCTGTGGCCTGGTAACCAAACATTCTAACTTGTCTAGATTGTACTTAACATTCAGATATCCAGATAAGTGCTAAATTACTTTTCAACCCCCAACGTCGATGGGAGCAAACAAGATAACGGGCCGCCTAAGTGATCACTATTACCTATTAGATTTATCTGTAACACAATGGGTTCTATTAATATTTTACGAATGACGAATTTTGACAGATTTGCTATGAAAAGTTATCATCATGACAAATTTTGTGATTTGGCCCCTGAGGCATCACAGATACACTGCCGACCTTTAAAGCCTATTAACAGTTCTTTTGAAGAACTCCATGTGATAGCTATTCGGAAACGTGTCAAGTGAGAGCTCATTCCACATTTTGGGGGTACATTTTTACAGGCAAAGATACGGCGTATAACGTGAGCGATTTCCACAGATCTAAAATATGGTGGAATACAGTCATGCAGAAATGTTATCGGACGTTTTTTGCTGACTCCAACGATTCCGAGAGGCATCAATTTTAAACCCATGAATGCCTATGGCTTTGAAAAATGTGACACCTATCCACCACCTCGCCGCTTCGGTGGAGTGTCAGCCTTAGATCTTGTCAATTGTGATTCGGTAAGGCGAGCTCAAACTTAATGCATTTTACTCTACACTAATATGTTGGATTTATTTTTGATGTATCTGTTGTGTTCTTTAGTTTATTTTCTTTGGATGAGCAGTTTTTTTTTTAATTATAAGTTTTTTTCATGCACGCCTACATACCATTTGTTCCAGCCTGGTGGATGACTGGTAGAAAATGTTTACCATTAAGTCCTCCATTTGTGCATTGTACTTAATTTGTAAGTGTGCAATAAAGTATTAAATAAATACGGATAGAGAATGATAATTTCAGTCTCATCAGTTTGAAGAGATGTTCAAACCTTACCAGAACAGTAAGAACAATCTTATTATCATCAGAACTGGCTCGGACGCCTCCAGCATCAGGGCGCACCAGGATCCTGCCGTTCTGAGGATCGATCCAGAACTCGTGTCCGGGAGGGTCGGTGATGGAGTAGCGGATGTCTGAAGTCACGTCCACATCTCGCGCTTGCACCTGGTGATCGTAATTATTATTTGATTGTTATACTGATAAATGAAAAGTATGCGGTGAAGACAGACTCCGCCCAATTCGATTCCGAATTCGACCCAATTCATCTTAAATGCTTAAAACTACAATCTTTTCTTAGAGTTATAAATTCATGTCAGTCGAACCCAATTCAATTTCTACAGTCATGCAACAGTCAACTTTGGCTGGCAGAAATTGTAGCACATGGAAAGAGACAAGCAATTTTAAGCTTGTATTAATTAAGTTACGTTTTTAAGTAAGTCTGTTAACCCCTAGTGGGTTAACGGTCTTACTAAAACTGTGATTATGATAAAGTTAGCAAAAATTATTCTCTAACCTGTAACTCCGGTTCAAATTTCACAGCATCTTCGTCAATCGATGCCTTGTACACAGGGGTGACGAACACTGGTGGGTTGTCGTTGGAGTCAGTCAGGGATATCTGCAGGGACACCACTGTGCTCTGGCCCAGGCCATCATCGTCAGTTGCCTGGAGAAAATAAATATCTGGGGCATTATTGCACACATGGTCATCTGACCCCAGCAGAGCTTGTAATATGGCTGCTAGAGATTGATATACATACATATATATTTTAAATACATACTTAAATAGATATTAACACCAAGATATAGAACAAACACAAATGTTCATCACATGAATGTTTGTCCTAGGTGGGAATCGAATCCACGCCCCCAAGTGCAGAAGCCAGGTTCACTAGTGAACCTACACCTAGTGAGAGGACAAACATTCATGTGATGAACATTTGTGTTTGTTCTATATCTTGGTGTTAATATCTATTTAAGTATGTATTACCAACTAAGCTAATGGGGCTGTCTAAAAAGAAAGTATTACAGAATAGGCTAATGGACAGGTTTATGATTTGTTAAAAATACCAAGCTTTGTGATAAATATAATTTCCACATCACCTGCTTGACAATGTTCAATTATATGCCATGCAAACTAAACGTAACTTATTACTACCCTACGGTCTACTAGCTGGTCAATAATATGAATTGAATTTAGAATTTGCAAGTATATTAGATATGTATGTATTATCTAATTTAGATGATAATACAATAATATGGTACAATAATGCTGTGCACTTACCTTGTATTGCAAGAAGTAGTCCTTCCTAGTCTCGAAGTCGAGGCAGGGCGGCTGGCCCGGCGTCTCACAAGGCGCCACCGTGATGACCCCGCTTCTATTGTCCACCCTGAATAACTCCGCTCCGTTGCCTGACAGCTGGTATACGATGCCTGCTGTGCCGAACCTGGGTACAAAGGCAGGTTAAGAAAATTAAGGAAATTTTATAAATCTGAAAATCGTTCTATATTTTTTTCACTCCATGACAGTTCTCTACTATCAAACCAAAGAGAATACAATAGAAGATATCAAACTCTTTGCCAAAGAGAATACAATAGGATACACTGTGGTGTACTGGCCACAAGCCACCAAGGAGTTTGAATATGATTTTGAGAAAACAGTTATTCTTTTGTTTTTTATGCGGCTTGTGAGTTTTTGAATTGCTACGAAATAAACAAGATTGGTTTATAATTTAATTCGTATTATTGAGCCAAAAACTCGTTAAATACAATAGATGCTCTTTGCTATCAAAAAACAAAACAAAACAAAACACCACTCTTTTTTATAACAATATACTGGCGGCTACGAAGGTCGCACTCTTCAAAAAGAGTTCCGCCACAACATCTTCCTGCTACAGCATCAAGGATTTCTTTCTCAATAGTAAAAAGGCTTGGCCTTTGACCACAACTCACGGTGATCGACGATGGTAAACACGCCTAGCCTTGAATGGAAACTAGCTCTCAAGTGAGGCTACCGTAAAACGCCGCTGGGTTCTTGGTGGCAGATTTTCAACTTGAGGGTGGTACCTAGCCAGCTGAGCATTAGAAAGGTATCCACAAATAGCTCCATGCATTTTTTTTTTAAATTGTGTTGTGAATGCCTTGCCAGCTTGGAGAGATGGCTGTAGGCACTTTTTTCCGGTAGACCTTCAGGATTTCTTCGTGTACGCTTTTGGACAGTGTCAAGATGTGCAGTAGTGGAATTCTGACAGAAATCCTAATCTTGCAGTAATGTTTCATACCCACAGACCTAAAAAAAAAAATTGCTATATTTATGTTCATACCTATCTTGGAAAGGCTTAGAAGTATTACCTGCCAGTGTCCCTGTCAGTAGCGGTGACAGCGGTGACCCTGGTGCCGGCCGGGGCTCCCTCGGCCACGGCAGCTGAGTAGGGCTCGTCCGGGAACTGGGGCGCGTTGTCGTTCACATCCGTCACCGATACGGTCACGCTGGCTTTGGAAGAGAGGCGGGGGGACGTGTGCAGCTCTTCTGCTATTACCTGTCATAATATATTACTATTGTTTGGTATATAATATATTTTTTTCTTCTAGAAATCATCGCTCCGATCCATGATAGAGACGTCAAATTTGACCTCAATACTCCTGAAACAGTCTAGTCTAGGTAAACCATTTTTTATTTTTTTTTAATGATGAAATGGTCTAGCATTTGACTACTGCTTACCTAATGGTAAGCGATGATGCGGTCTAAGATGGGGCACGCTTGCCAATGAGGTGCCTATTCACTCTTTACTTAAAGAGACCCAGATTGTACTTTAGAGGCAACACCGAGGCAGGGAGCGCATTCCATTCCGAAATTCCGATTTGCTTTTGCGAAATTCTACCTCTAAAGCGGTGAAATAGACGCCTAAAGTGGAATTGAATGGAAACACAAAAAAAATATGCTTAGCTTGACAGACTCAGTTTGTGTACCTATTAATTAAAAAAACAGGTTATTCGAAAATCAGGTTGCAAGATTTTAATAGAGTAACATTTTATAAATGTTGTAATGAAGAAACTTTAAGAATATGCTAAGAAAAATAAAGAATAAAGAAATGTTTTAAATATATCAGAAAATCAAGGATATAAATGCACGTAGGCTATTTTTAATTCTGTGGGGTTAGTACGAGCTCTTGCGAAAAAGTTATCGTTACGTAAACGATAGCAAAATGTATGAAAAATTGAACAGCGCCTCTATCGGACGTGAAAGGAAACTGAATCTTTCATACATTTGCTATCGTTTACGTAACGATAACTTTTTCGCAAGTTCTCGTACTAGGGCCACTGAAATACTAAACGGTTCCTGCAGGATATCGGGTCGGTATGCAGCTAGATCAGACGAGTTAAATTCACTATGTAGCCAATGTTTTTGGCAGTTAGTCATAAAATATTACTAAAAGTTGCGTTAACATACCTCTATGATGAACTTCCTCTGGTTAGGATCTTCATAGTCAAGGGTGGAGTTGAGTCGGAGGGTGACAGACGCGCTGCCCGTGGCTGTCGACGGTTCTACGATGAACGCTCCGAACTCATTCGAGAGACGTAAAGTGAATACAGAGTTGAGGCCCTAGAGACAATAATTTTATCAATATAAAAAACAGACTTCATAAAAGTGTCAGAACTGGACCAAAATGGGACAACAAAGCTTTCAAAATCGGTTCACCCAGTCGAAAGTTCTGAGGTAACAAACATTGAAAAAAAAAACAGTCGAATTAAGATCTTCCTTTTTGGAAGTCGGTTTAAAACAAGATTGCTACACTTACTATAATTATTAATGGAATGTTTACCGTGATATTATACTGTTGTATTGTACCGTGGTATTGTTTTTTTATACTTTCCGTTCGATGATTTTGGCGTCGCACGCTTTGTGCATTTGCCAGTAACAAGTATTGAAATATTTTAGATATACGATAAGGCATAGCGACAATCAGAGTCATGCAAAATAGGTCACGGTCAAGACAAAGTCATGCCCTAGGAAAGTTATAGATTAAAACAAGTGTTATACCACAAAATCTGACGATTAAAACAAAAAGAAAACCACCGCCTAAGGTGGTTTCGGTAAACCATTTCCACGAATCACCAATTAACTTTTGACGAAGATTTTTACGCCTATTATGTTTTACCATTCTCTAAACTAAACGAATTTGTCAGGACTAAAATTATTGTCATCTCTTTTCAGATCAATACGTCAGAAATAAATGTCAACAATTTTGGAGCTGTCAAATTTAGTTTAAATAAGGGTAAGTACGTCACGATCGTCATGGAATACTTTTTATATCTAAAAGGAGGATCCAGTTGGGATGTTCACGCGCAGACAGTTAGTGCTATAGACAAGGTACTCACAACATCAGTGTCTGTAACGAGCATGTCCAAGTTTGGGAGAGGAGTTCCCACGGGCAGGCTCTCTGGTATCTCCACGCTGTACTCGCGTCGGTTGAACCGTGGTGGCTCGTCGTTTACGTCCTTTATTGTGATGGTCACGGTAGCCAGGGTCGAGGTGAGGGGGGAGAGCAGTGGAGTGCCGTTCACGACCTCTGTGGCCTGTGGAGAAACACAACCCATATGGTAGATAAGAAAATTTTGACCGTCATCTTGGGGCGTTCGCATTATTAAATCATATTGAATTTAGTGTGACCAGGCCTGGCGCACTCCACACTTTAGGTATGAAGCTACAAGTACTCGACAGGTCGGACTTGCCGTGCCCGCTGCTGCGCGATAGACAGAGATAACGCGACAAGAGTTATGCGAAAGACAGAGAGGCAACTTCTTTGGGTGTCCGCCATATTGGATTTGGAATGACGTCATTTAGCTAACCTTGCATTGTCATCCAAACTAAACGTGTATATAAAATAGCTTAATCAGATTGGGATAAATGTTTTAAAATTCAGTTGCAATATTCGAATAACAAGTCAAGTTAAATAAAAGCGTGTTTAAAGGAAAGATAAAAACAAGGAATAAAGTAAAACAAACACTAAATTTTTTTTTTAGAGCATGAATTGGCTTGCGTTTGACTGCCAACTTGCCTGATGTTAAGCGATGATGCGTTCTACGATGGAGCACGCTTCCCTAGAAGCCGATTCACTCGTGATTTGAAGACACCTAGATTGTACCTATCGGGGAACGCACATTCAGGCAGCGCATAGCGCTTCGTACGGGTTTTCGGAATATCAACCATAAAGCGGTGTCGATGTTGAAAAATGCTGCTGTGTTATATGCGTCCTGCACACGATGCAAGCTCGTCTTAAAACAAGGGCATGTGAGAGTGGGATACTCTACCTGCGTAATTTATGCCCTGTAGCCTGTGCTCATGATACTCATTTATTCATACGATCAGTATATATGTCAGATGTAAAAATGAAAAATGACAATAACAAGAACTTAGCAGTACTTATTAATGTCATAGAACACTTGATTGACAAGCCAGCGTGCTAACCTTGCTTTCAATATAGACAAGTTGGACGCCTCAAGTACATCCTCGGGAAGCCTGTTGTAGATCATTGTGCCCATGATATGAGTCAACTTCGTAGACTTGGTGAGTGACCGTTTGACGGGTAGGAGCCTGTGCTTGTGTAGAGAATGCCTGTGTCCCAGCAGTGGGAAACATGAAAGGCTCATAATGATGATGATGTTGACGGTGAGACCTAGCGAACGAACGTCAAACGCACGCACGAATGAACACACGAGCGTATGGCAATGTTCTCCGAATGTAGATACGTTGCGAGCAAGAAAGCGATCGGATGAGTGTGGATAACAGTGATGGCGAATCAGTGTGTAGCGGCGCATTCAACTACTTGACCATCATGACCTGTTCACGTTCGTCCACTAGGTCTGTACATGGCGTTAGTGTGCTGTGTGCAAGACGCATGCGTCAAACACATTCAACCCTTAGAAAATGACACACTTTTTTTTTCTTAACTTATACTGTCCCACTATTGGGCAAAGCTCTCCCTCATTTCTTTCCATAAATCTCGGTCCTCCACCACCTCTTGCCAACCTCTCCGAATGAGTCAAGATCGTCACACCAGCGTTTCCTAGGCCTTCCTTGACAGCGTCGTCCATCAGGCACCCACTGTGTGACGATCCTGGCCCACCGGTCGGAGTGACACACAAGATAAAAAAACTTACGCGGACTGTAAGGTTCAGAGGTGATGATGGATCAGCCAACGCTTCTCTATCTAAGGGTTTTGCAGTTCTGAGCTCGCCAGTGTTGCGGTCCAGAAGGAAAAAGTCTAATGGATCTGAAACATCAAACATTAATGAATCACCATTATGTTCGACCACGTAACAGCATATTAGATCTCTTAGATAGGACTAATTTAAATTTGGAAGACAATTTTTGAAGCAATTTTTTCCAAAAAAACCTATGAAAAATCATAACACACACATTCCATCTAAATATTCAAAAACATTCCATCGATGTTTTATCTAATCCTCTTAGTTTCACCCGCTATCCTACAGGAACCATGATTTTTCCGGGATAAAAAGTAGCCATGTGAATATTAAATTAAGGGTATATTAAGCTACCTCTATACCAAATTTCATTCAAAAATGTTTTGCTGCTACTTAGTTGAGTGCGGACAAACATACACAAAAAAACTTGTTATAAATTAATAACAAGCGATGGTAGCCGAGTGGTAGCATGTTCTTTTCACAATCTGATGGCTCTCAGCTCAATTCTCGACCATGCAAGTACTTTAGAAACAGTTTCGATGACATTGCTCAAAAACGGTGAAGGAAAAAATCGTGAAGAAACAGGAAAGTCCGAGAACCTCAAAAAAAAAGACACGTCTATGTTCTGTATACATTCACCAACATGCAGTGAGCCATCATGATGGATTATGGCCCTTTCTCTCTCAGTGTAGGAAGACCTACGTCCCAGCAGTGGGAACATGAAAGGTGATGTTTTTATTCCATTCTTTTACCCATAACTGGACCAAAAACTTACTATTGACAAGTTCCAGCACCACATCTCTCGGTTGGGCCCTGTCAGCGTCTCGTGCCTTCACAGTGAGAGCCAGCGTGCCCACTGGTGCGTCTTCAGATAGGGCTCCGCTGAGGGACCCGGTGAACATCGGCGGAGAATTCTGAACGTCTTGGACTTTCACTTCCACGTGTGCTGAAGAGTTGAGGCTACCGTCCTGGAATTTACATTATTTATGATAATCTGGGGTTTTGACTATTAGCTTGACAGCCACAGCTCACAGCCAAGAACTTAAACTATAGCAACAAGGGATGGCGAGAAGCATGTTGCACATTAAGCTGAAAGAAATAAAGAATCAGTATAAATCCCGTGAGCATGTCAAGAACCTAGCGTGCCGCAATTTTGTATCAACTGTGTCATCATGAGACCAATTTAGTGGTAGTTTAATTTAATTAATATGGTGTTCTTCATTAAAAAAAAGTATTGCCCCCTGAAGTGCTACTGTCTAGGATATAATGTCTTATGTATGATTGACAGGAAACAGACATGCCGTGTAGTAGTTAGATGCTATCCCTTTTCATGATTTTGGTATACACGTGACGTCACAAAGCATATGACTCCCCCCCCTGTCACATGATGTCCCTAGCCCCCTTGACTCCTAGCCCCCTAAACGTGTGACGTAATTTATGGATGGCCCCTTAACTTTTGGTATCAATTCAGATAAAAGTTTGTGGCCTCGATGTGTTAAATCAAGTTTGTACACATTTGCGCGAAGGGTATCAGCAAGGAGACAAGCGAGGCAGCACGAATGTGTGACAGCTGCGCTCGTTATCTCGTCATACATGTGCCGGGACCCGATTTTCAGGCGTATGCGAATGAGACGAGTGTGACGCCTAACTTATTATAAATACATAAGAATAAGACCCACTTTGGGGTCACTACGCCATTCCAATAGTAGTAATAATAAATTTAGTTACAGTAGCTACAAGCTGGAACTGGTAGAACTGCTGCTCATTATAGTTGAGAGGTCTCCTCAGGACCAGCGCTCCGGAGTAATGATGTGCTGAGGAGCTGAGGCTGACCACCTCGAACACTTCGCATGCTTCGGGCCACTGAGGATAGAAAATTAAACATAGTTAAGTAACGTAGTTAGTTTAAACGCAATTTTTTAGTGTCTATGATGTAGTTCATATTGAAAATAGATTGAGCATGTCATCATCATCACCCAGAAGACGTCCACACTGTGCTGAACACAGGTCTCTCCCTTGCACTCCACACTGAACGACAGCCTGCCATATGCATCCATTGGATTCCCGCAACTCTCACGATGTATTCTATTCACCTAGTGGGAGGCATACCTACGCTGCATCTTCCGGTTCATGGTCTCCACTCAAGAACCTTCATCCAAAACGGTTATCGGTTATTCGAGCGATTGAGCATGTGGTGCTAGACAATAGAGCTGCACTACACATCACCGTGAAAATATTAATCGATTTAAAGCTCTTTAGGTAAAAATGACAGCATAAGCTTTCGTAAAATCGTCAAGACGACATGTTATAGTATCGGAAACTAGGATGTATTTTCTTCACTACCAAAATTAACTTTTTTTTGATCAGCCTGTCTAGTCCCACTGCTGGGAAAAGGCCTCTCCCAATTCCTTCCGTGCATCTTTATCCTCCTCCAATCTCGGCCAATTCTGGTAAAAGGCGCGAAGATCCTTACTCCACCTCGTTCGAGGCCGATCAGGGAGGGGGTTGGGTTGACCATCTGTAACCTCTGTCCCATAACTGTGTCCCATTACGTGACAATTTTCGCCCATCTTGCCGGGTGCATGCGGAGGAGTTAATAATTTACTTCTTAAAATTTCCAATTAGAATGTAAATGAAGCAGCCTGACTTTTTGTGGTGTAGATTTTTATTCGAAAAAAGCTACAATTAAAATCCAAGGCTCTCCTTTGTCCTTATCCTTAAAAAATAATTGAGGAAGCACATTGGATTACATAATTTGAATAAATGTTTACTCACTTACTCATTAGATACACAGCAGACTAAGGTTGTCTTCAACTAAGTTTTTGTCTTCTGACTCTATTTCCTGCAGTAGTTATTTCGATCGGCTGTCTTTGTTGCATTAAATAAATTAAGAAAATCCATCACCTACTCAAACAAATGTTCACTCACTTGTTCATTAGCTACACAGCCAACTTCGAGGTTGTCTCCGACCGAGTCTTTGTCTTCTACTTCTATGTGCCGCAGTACTGTTGTTCCGACTGCTTCGTCTTCTGGAACGTCTACTTCGTAGGGACTCTGCAATCGTAGAATATTATTAAGCTCTTAAAATACTAGTACTTCTTATTTTCACCCGCCCTTTATGCATTTATCCACCATCATGATGAATATTTGACATCTTGTCAAATTCACAAACTTAAAATTTGGATAGTTCTGTGGAACTATCCCTATATTAAGTTTGTGGAACTTCTGTGGAATAGCAAAATTTTATCAAGATCAGTTTAGTTTAGACATAGAAGCTGTCGCATGTTGCAAGTCATTCATTCTACAGAGATCGGCAATCATTAATTTTAAGTCTTTTTTAGATCAAAGGCGGTGCGAAGGGGCTACTTTTTGTTTAAGATGTTTGCTAAATGTAAGATTTTTTTGCCTTTTACACAGTTTTTCTTCTTCTATACTAGCTTGTGAAAAATACTAGCATTACATTAATAATAAGACCATTTCATAATTATGTTGTACGTTTACATAAATAGGCCCCTGCTACCTTTTTGTTGCGATAGCATTCCTCCTATCTCTATAGACTGTCCAGTCATCCTTATTAATGATTCTTCCCCGATATATACCCTGATCTATGTTCTCAGTTATTTCTTCTACGTTTTGTTTGAGTGAGTCTTTGTCAATCTATGTATAACAAATTAGGTCTAGTTCGTAAGCACTCTTATTATATGCCATGTTATTATTAAATATGTAACTTACGTTTTTAAACATAGGCGGGTTGTCGTTCTCGTCTAAAACGATGACTGTCACAGGCTGCGATTGGACCAAACCCTGGACATTATCTGGATCTTGATCTTCGATTGACACTAGGAACTTTATTGTATCTTCTACCTGCAAAGCATAGTAAATTATAGGCGGCAGGTCGAACTCTCATTACGTAGACTTTCGTATCATAACGTCAACAGCCCAACACTTCGAACTCTGTCTATGATAACCCTGATCACAGACTTTCGACGTATTAAAAGTCTGTGCCTTCCATTGTCTTAGTATAGATGGAGTATATATAAAAAAGTTTTTAAATATAGTTAAAGAAACTCTTTAAACCATTGCTATTATTATTATGTCTATTGATTAATGACATTGTATAAATAGTGCTGTAATAATTATTAATTGTATTTTATCTTGTGACATATATGTAAATGCATGTTAGTTTTTATTTTATTTTTATTTCTTAATTTTATTTCAATAAATATTTTGAATAATTTATGTTACTGTGTTTTGAATATTTGACATTGTATAAATAGCGCTATATTAATTTTAATTTTACTTAATCTTGTGACATTAATGTAAATGCATGTTCGTTTTTATGTCAATAAATAATTTGAAATTGCGTGGTACCTCACCGGCCCCCGGTTCACTTTTTTATTTTTACTCTCTTATTCTCTTTTCTTTTATAAGGTAACATCTGAACGTCTCAAGGTTTGCAAAAGAGCTATGGAACGCAGTGTTCTAGAATTACAACCTCCGTTCTACGACGGCAGTATGGTAAACATAAGAACTAAATATGTCGAGCTTGAATGGGAGTGGGCAGTCCACATAAACCAAATAAATGCACCCAAATAGGTGGGCAAAGGTGTCCATGAAGTGAGTACCCTCGAACAGTCGACCCTCAGGTTACCCCTCGGTACAATGACAAGCTCGTGAGGTTTAAAAAAGAGTAGATGGCGATGGCCCAGGATAGAAAGACGTGAAAAATATGGGGAGAAACATTCACCTGGCAGTTACAAATCAAAATATATTTGCCAAAAGTATTTTAGAAAAATACATCTATCCCAAAAACATTTTGAGTATTTCCAATTTTTTTTTTCAAACTTTTTATCTGCTTTCAAAAGGAAAAGTGATACTTACTTCTCTATCTAATGGCTGTTCTAAAGTCACGTCTCCTGTATCAAGGTTTACTGAGAACTTATCCGTACCAACTAAACTGTATTTTATCTGGAACAAAAATTAATATATTAGGCTTACAATAACTACCTATATTGAAAAAAAAAACACGTTTTTTTTCAACCCTGGCGCAATTTGACATTATTGTTTTGAAGGTTGGTATGCAATACAAGACTCTTCTATTGTATTCTCTTTGTACAAGACGATGGAGATCAAACTGAATTATGCGACACGCTTTTGGAACATTGATCCAACTTTAAGACAATGTAAAGTAAGTGAAATTGCGGGCTTCATGGTCTATGTGAACTTTTTTTACTTCTTATGTGATACTCACCGGTAAGCCCTCAGGATCTACTCCTTGCAATCGGTAGACCACGCTACCTACAGGAGTGCTCTCCGATAACGCCAAGTTGTTCATGTCCTGCGTGAACACTGGCAGCATATTTGTAGACCCTGGAATAAGACAACAATAAAGTAAGTCTAAATATACGAAGTCACGGGCATCAGCTAAAATCATATCAACCACCTTGACGTGTCCGTCAACGGTTGTTGACGGCTCCAGTTATGAGCGCGTTTATGGCTGGCGAAGCCAAACTTAAGAACTTATCATGAATTGAGCAATACCTATGTGTAGATGTAGGAAAGCTTCGGACGGGTCTTAATTATAAGGCGTCTTGTATTCGTTTTGTACAAATTATTAACAGCCTTATGAACAGAATTGCACCATAGTTTTAGGGTGCATTTATAAATACGCCTTGCCAAAAACAGAGCAAGATGATACGACAGCAATATTGGTCAACAAACAACACAGATCTGCACAAGAAGTGGCCGAGCTCGTGTTCGTTTATAGTCACCAAATAATGTGTCCTTAGCATGCCTGATACTGATTGAACTGTCTATCTTAGACGTATAAGGACATGTATCTATGTAGGTATGTAAAAAGTCGAGCTGAGATCAGCGGAGCAGTACTGCGATAAGAAGTTGAGAAAAGGGCAGGTTGATGCATGAGTGGTGCGTTGAAACGGAGTTGGGGAGTTGGGGAGTTGAAACCTTCTCTGTTGCACTTTGTATGTCAGTCAGAGAAACAATGTCTCACCCTCTTCTCTTCTTTTTTATACCCCACTTCTCTACGTCCTGTTCTATACCGCTACCTTCCTAAATTGGACCGAGTATGAATGGAAGCCATTTTCTGAGTACGTTGTCAAGCCAAATTCAAGCTTAATTATTAGCTTATCTTGACTAGCTGTTTAATTTAGAAGGCTGAAATAATTATGTGAGTGAAACAATAGCAAACCTTGTATAATCTTATTGTCTGTGTTCATAACCTTCAATGTCTTGAAGATTTGTCTCAGTGAGCACTCTAATAAAGTTGTAGGAGCTAGTTTTTAACGTGGTATGTTAGCTGAAAGTGTACCTTTGTTTGAATTTATGTTGAAAATATTTTATTGTTTTCCTTGGCAGTCGAAGTGACTTATTAGTAATTCTAGATCTTCGTCACCAACCGACGTTTTAAGGATTCCGCAGGCAAAGGGTGACAATGGGACTCTATAATAAGCCTACGCTATTTGTCTGTATATATGTCCGCCTGTCCGTCTGACCATCCTACCTTTTACCGGCTGTAGGTACCTTATGTTGTAAATTTAGTTTAATTTAGAAAATGGTACAACAGAATTGACGTCGCTACCTTGAAAAAGTGAAAAGGTATGACTTTGAATCTTACAAAGCACCGTATTGTTTCACTCGATAACTGTGATAATTGAATGAACCGTTTGGCAACTAGATTCATGAGTATAGTAAGCTCATTCATTGAAAAACAATACACTCTAGAACCACTTGTCGACTGTCTATTTTGATAAGTAGATGCGAGTAAATACCTTGCAAGTATGTACATAAAGTGTTTTTAGCAAGTCAGCTGTCAACGACAAAATTTCTCCCGTAAAGTCAGCGAATTACTACGTAAAGTATAACAATACTTACTACCAACATTTTTTTTTTTTCATTTTTAGTTTCGTATCCAAAGGGCTGTCTCTTTTACAGATGAAATTTTCACAGATTTTGTGATGTTATGGCGGATTTACTATAAGACGTATTAATCAAATTAAGGCACCTATTGCCATACAAAACGAGCAAATTTTTGTCATTGCTCTAGTGTTAAAACGGTAATACATACAAGCATCAAACTTGGCATGATTATAGTACAATAGAGTAAAACAATAAATAATAGTTGACAGCGCGCTAAAGATCGGAAACTGAATGAAAGAAAACAATTTTTTTGGGTGCGAAACCCAGGGTGCGCGAGTCCGACTCGCACTTGGCTTGTTTATTTACTCGTAGCTCTAATACGTGCAATAACATTGTATAAAACGGAATGAAATTTATAACATTTTCTTTGAATATCACTATGTGATCGCATCGTCCAGCCACCAGTAGCAATTTTCGTTCAAAAACCTAGCAAGTGGTTACAGGTTTCATTCAGGGTTAATATACTGCAAAATACTGAAATTAATATACTGCTGAATGTGATCATAAAACTTCAAGTGCACGGTTACTGTAACTCTACGTATATCGTCACTCCAACGAGTCGCAGAACGTCCTACACCGTCCTACCCTACGTTTTCCGATTCGTGGTCTCTACTCTAGAACACGTCTACCCCAACGGTTATCGGTTCTGCGACAGATATGAACGACCCACTGCCATTTCAGCTTGTGAGCTACATCGGTAAGTTATCTCTACTCGCCCTATTTAGTTTAAAGTAGAGCAACGTACGTAGTAAGCAACTTATTTAATTTGTAGTATTTACGAACCTACCAGCAGTAGTTACAACTTACCTGAGGTCATGGAGAGTGCTGTGCAGATGAGAAATAGGCTCCATCGTGTCTCCATCTTTGGTATTCTGTAACAAGGAAATAGGTGTTGATTATTTTTATTCGTTTTAAAACGCTTGTTTCTTTTTTTGGAAGAGTAAGCGATGATGAATTGCACCCGTACTTGAAAGGTTGGCCCCAAATTACACAAAACAGGTATAACAGACTTGAAAATTTTGCTATAAGGCCGCCTTTTGTGTGTTATTTTTGTTTCAAATTAATAATAGGCTTGCCTTTGATTCCATCTCGCCTGATGTTAAGCGATGGTGGTCTACGATGGAGCACGCTTGCCTACAAGAAACCGATTCACTGACTTCAAAACACAGTTTTTAACCATCAGGGAACACATTCAGGCAGCGCATTCCACAGTCTAGCGAATCGCACAATACAAATAGAATCAAAAGGTTTTGCTCGGGTCTTCACAATATCAACCATGAAACGGTGTCACTTTTTTGTGACCGACGGCCGTCCGATGCAAATGGACAGGAGGAAATTTAGATCATGCAGATTTGACGCACTCTCTCAGAAAGGACCCGATAAAAAAAAACTTAAGTATTGTATTATTTTTGTAATTTTTTTTGTGTCAATAAGGTGTTGTTGCGTTGTCTCTTTAGACACTTTTATTCACGATATTTTTTCTGCACTAACATTTATATCTCGTAAATTTTAAGTAATACTTTGCGCAACTCACCCACAGTTAGATACACAGAAAAGTTTTAAAAAAAAATTACTTCTCTTTTCTGTGGTTAGATATAATAATAGGTCGGGGAAAAAGTCTTTTCGTATTTTGTATGTATAAAGTTGTAGTAAAAATCTTATCCGTTGTACTGTTTGTATCTGGCTGGTTTTGATACCATTAAAAATATGACATTTTAAAAAAGGAATACAAAACGTAAAAAGCAATTTCCCGCCATTTTTCAATTGTTTTTTTGTTCGATAAAATGAGTGAATCTAACGAACAAATTCGATATATTGTGAAATTTTATAACAAAAAAGGGAAAAATGCGACACACGCCGCGAATAAAATTTGTGACGTTTATGGACCTAATGCAGTGTCATCAAGAGTAGCACAATGTTGGTTCAAGCGTTTTCAGTCCGGGAATTTTGATGTCAAAGATGCAGCTCGCTCTGGTCGCCCTGTTACGGATAAAGTCGATGCCATTTCTGAAAAAGTGGACCAAGATCGGCATATTAGTAGTTACGACGTAGCTGAAGAACTGGGGATTGACCACAAAACAGTTTTGACCCATTTGAAAAAAACTGGGTATACAAAAAACTCGATATTTGGGTGCCACACGAGCTCACTGAAAGAAACCAAATGAATCGTGTACTCATTTGCGATTCTCTATTGAAACGTAACGAAACCGAACCGTTTTTGAAAAGATTGATCACTGGTGATGAAAAATGGATCACCTACGACAAGAATGTGCGCAAAAGATCATGGTCAAAGGGCAGTGAAGCACCACAGACTGTAGCGAAACCCGGATTAACACGTAATAAGGTGATGCTGTGTGTATGGTGGGATTGGCAGGGCATCGTTCATTATGAGCTTTTACCGCCGGGCAAAACCATCGATTCGGATCTCTACTGCCAACAGCAGATGAGACTCAAACAAGAAATTGAGAAAAAACGGCCGGAATTGATCAACAGAAAGAGTGTGGTCTTTCATCATGATAACGCCAGACCGCACACATCTTTGGCCACTCAGCAAAAATTTAGAGAGCTTGGTTGGGAAGTGTTAATGCATCCACCATATAGCCCAGACCTTGCACCCTCAGATTTCCACCTGTTTCGATCTCTTCAGAATTCTTTGGGTAGTGTTAGATTAACATCAAGAGAGGACTGTCAAAACTACTTGTTGCATTTTTTTTGATCAGAAGTCCCAAAAATTCTACAGCAACGGGATCATGTCACTACCTACAAGATGGCAACAAGTTATCGAACAAAATGGCACATATATATTATAATTAAATGTAATTAAACTTGAAAAAAATATGTCTTGGATTTGTTTAAAAAATACGAAGAAACTTTTTCCCCGACCTTATATAATTAGACTTTAATTAATAATTGATGACAACCAAGGCAGTAAAATTAAAAAGGCTACCTTGTAACTGATAATGTACTAAACTTCTTAATTATTACTTAACAAATTAATGAATTAATTGAGTAGCTTAACAGTTTGTTAGTGAATGATGAGTGGTCTATTAGCTAAGGTAGCGTGGTCAGGGCTAGCTCGAAGACAATTAACCTCTGCTCTTGGAACCTTATACCCGTTTGTCTAACTCTATAGATCGGATATAGATATAGGTCTGAACAATTGTATTTTGTGACGACATGAAAATAATGTTCGTCTAGCTATAACTGTGGTCTTTGAAATATTTCTTTATTTTACACGGCACTAAACATAGTCAAACAAGTCATAGTCATAGAGTTAATCAAAGTAAGTCACAGTCAAGTAAAATTCATGCCCCAGTAAGTGGTGGAGGCTTTACAAGAGGCTTCTATGGAGTTTTGGAAACAACACAAAATACATATTTCGCCACTTTATATTACTGATCCACATTGTGCACGTTCACGAACACTAAAGAAATAATAATCCACCATTACAATACAATAACTCTTTATTAAAAACCACAAAAACAAGGATAACATTATAAATTACAGTAATTATTTAGGCTTTTAACTGGCGGCACTCTACATGTTTTTGTTCATGTTGGTGCCAAAACTCGCCAGCACAGAAAACATTATCTTAGTCTACGGGGTCCTAGTCTCACTTTAGTGGTCCTAGTAAATGTCCCTGGAACTGGCCATTTATAATAAATAATTATTAAAAAAACAATAGCGGTTTTTAGAAATGGAACTCTCCGGAAGTTGTATACATGGAAGGTTTAGGCAGCTTTGCTCTGACTGTGACTATGGCTCAACTATGACTTGTGTGACTATATTTAGTAAAACTAAAAAAAAACTCTATACTGTATACTGGCAAATGCACAAGACGTGCGACGACAAAAACCTCTCAAGAGAAAAGTAAAGTAGAGCATACATTCTTGAAAACTCTTTGGAACCCCTGCTGATTATTAGATCTAGATACAAAATCTATCGTGACCAATAATCAAAAAACTTAATCTTAATTATCAATTTAAAAAACAGACTTTATAAAAATTTCGGAACTGAACCAAATTAAAAAGGGACCACACGGGAAGCACCAGCTTTCAAATTAAAGAGAATCATTAAAATCTGTTCACCCAGTAGATAGTTCTGAGGTAACAAACATTAAAAAAACTGTCGAATTGAATACCTCTTTTTTGGAAGTCGGTTAAAAAATTGTTACTCAACATTGACCCACATTTTTAGAGAATGACCTAAAAGATCTTGTGTGATATAACTGATAACAAATGTATAGCTTATCAGCTGTATGTATTGTTATTTTCAGGAAAATAATGGATTAACTTAAGTAATTAATTCGTACACGGATTAATCATAAAACTGATCATATTGTGCTAGACAATGAGAGCGTATTTAAACGTAATCATGACGCCAAGGATTTTAGTATTACTCAATTATAATTAAAGTTGTTGAATTTCGTTACGCTACATTTTTGTTATGCATGAAGTTATGACAGTAATATGAATTGGTTATATTCAAAATGTTTTTTTTTTATATTCGGTAATAGGCTTACGTTTGACCGCCAACTCGCCTGATTGTAAGCGGATGCGGTCTACGATGGAGCACGATCGCCCAGAAGAAACCGATTCACTCGAGATTTGAAGACACCCAGATTGTAACCATCGGGGAACACCCATTCCGGCAGTGCATTCCACAAACTAGCAGTTCGCACAATAAAAGTGGAATCAAAGCGCTTCGTACGGGATTTCGGAATACAAACCATGAAGCGGTGTTGATTTTTCATTCCCGCTCTCGATGAACAAGGAATCGGTTTAAACAAAATAATGAACATAAATAATTCTCGCAGTTTAAAAAAATAAAAACACCAGCTTTTAAATCGCTGGTAAAGATAATGGGACAAACTATTTAAAATATTGCATTGTCATCGGTCCTTGATAAGTGTGAAAAGTTTCAAATCAATACGACGTTAGGGGTCATAAACACGTTCAAAGATTCCGTTACATATTATAGATACATACCAAGCTAATAAAAGCGTGTTAATAAAAAATGTGTTATTATAAAACGCTGCCAACTGGCAGAGTAGTTTTAATGTTCTGGTACTTAGGACAAAGTTATACAAATATATAATTCAGAATACATTATTTTTTTAAAGGATATGTTGGTGATACTGAAAGTTTCTATGCGTGACCAAAATGCTGGCCTGCATTTCGGTCAGAGAGCTGGCCTCGCAATCTAACAAGGAATCGCGGCCAGCATTTTGGGCACTCTACCTGAAATTAGATATCGTTTGAACTAGGTCTTCGTTACTTATAGATAAATATCTGGGACATTATTGCGTTCATTGTCATCTGACCCCAAACTAAGCAAAGCTTGTAATATGGCAGCCAGAGGCTGATATACAAACATATACATATATTTTAAATAGATAGTATAATCGGTCTCAAATTTTATTTATTTCAGTGTTCTCAATGAAATATATAGAAAAGCTGGTATATAATCACGGTATTAAATAAAAATGATAAAATTAGTAACATTTATAGAATAATTGAGCTTAAATTGAGCGAATAAAGCCTCGCTCGTTACGCAACGTAACGAGCATGCGGCCTAGCTGGTTAAACTGCATGAATAATTTGACAATAAAGCACGAGATTTTTAAATAACATATTTTTTTGTATGAAAATACGTTAATTTTGTTATTATGACTACTTGAAATTCATTACAACCTACGAAGTGTTCTACGTTTCATGTTTGGCGGGAAATTCAAATTTCAAACAGTTTTTTTTGTCCTTGTAGCTAGGCCAGATAATTATTGTAAAATGACACAGTGTTTGCGAAAATTGTTGGTCGTTCTTTACATTATCATGTACAGCTATTAATTAGTAACTCACCATATTATTTACATTTGGCAATAAACCGTTTGAAACAGCAAAAATTTGTTTATTGACAAATGTATGTAATAATGTGCATTGGAGATCAATAACTTTACGCGAGTTTGTAAAGAATGATAATCAATTTTCGCAAACATCATGATCGTTTACAATAATTACCCCCTAGCTACGAGAACAAAAAAACTGTTTGAAATTTGAATTTCCCGCGAAACGTTTCACTTTAAGGATCATAATGATCACATCACAAAGTCGTAGATTGGAAAAATAGTAGATTGTATAGTATAACGAGTGCATAAAACAAGTTATTTTAATCGATACTTTTATCAGTCCGAGCTGAAGGCGAGACAGGGCGGATATGTCGATGATATAGGGTTTTATGCTCGAGTTATCGGCTTTTCACTTTAATTGCGATTTAATGAAACAGTCATTTTGAATTTAATATCTCTATTATAAAAAAAAGTTACTGAAATTCGAACAATGTTCTATTAATCTAATATTAATCGACAAAGGTTTTTAAACTTTATTTTAAGTGCTTTTTCGTAAAGCGAAAATGTCGACACTAATTTTAACATTAATAATGAATCGAGTATGTGGGTATTATTTTGTTACAAACTGAACTCCGTAACAGGTGTACGGATTTAAATGATATTAATAAATAAAGAAATAAATTAATTTGAAGATCTACTTTTTATTTAAAAAAAATGGTTCTTGTGGCAAATGAAACACGACAGCTTGATTATAAAAATGTATCTATTAGATGTTTGTTTGTGTTGATGATTTAGGCAGGGAATTCTAAATGTATTTGTGCTTTCTTTATGTAACAATAAATAAATTTTGTATTTGTATAAATTTTGTATTTGTATTTGTTATGTGTTTGTTCTTTGTTTTTCTGTGTTGTTAGTACCTATCACCTGCAGTAAAATGTTTCGGACGAAAATCAGCAAAAAGGAGCAATCTTTTTACACGTTTGACGAATTTTATAAATGTATAATTTAATTTCTTCCAGACTTAATTTAATTACATTACCTGTATTTTTTATTTTACTATGACATAATTTCAATTTATTATTATCCAATTTTTATAATTTTGTATTATTTAATTTCTTTGTATTATTTATTGTTTGACTTGTATTATTTTAACCAAATTCATAATAATTATGATTAATAATTTGACATGTAAAATAACATTTTATAAATATATATGAATATGAATATGAAAATCAATTATGATGATTGGTGAGGCGCTCTAAGTGCTCTAATTAGCTCTTTGTATGAATTTCAAAACTAAACCTCAAAGTAATTTGAACCAGCATGACACTGATACCTTATTGTGATATTAATTACTTGACATTGGCTTTGTTTAATTTAATTGTAACATTAGTCGTGGTTTATTATGAAACATGGGAAATTTGTTATGATTTTACCAGAACAATAGCCTGTGAGTTTGGAAGTCATGTTTGAACATTGGTCTCACTACATGAAGTACGGGTGCAATATGGTTTGACTGGGAGTCCGGGATGGAATGAAGATCTTGCAGCCGCGCTCATCAGTTTGATCTACATGAGTTCCCACATTCTAAATTATTTAAAAGATAATAATAATAATTTAATGTTTTATTTTGGCGGAAGAGATCGAAAAACACGAACTAAAACACTCTTTTAAACTATCACGGTTAATTCACCACAGTTATATGAATATTAACGGAATATTTACCGTGATAAGGTTATGGATGGAGTTCCCGATCACCGTGTTTAGGAAGACTAATGAATGAATGGTTGGTAAAAGAGAAACGGACGCATCAGCATGCGCACAGACGTTGGGTCTCTTTGTGTCTTTTATCGCATTTACAACGGGGAATGTTCTGAAGAACTGTTTGATCTGATGCCGGCATCGCGGTTTTATCATCGCACCAGCCGCCACCGCCTGAAAGATCATCCACATATCATAATAGACCGTTGGAAATCGCACACCGTGCATTTTACGCGTTCCTTTTTGCCTGACATGTGCAATTTGTAGAACAAACTCAAATGTTCATCACACAAATGTTTGTTCTAGATGGAATCTGAACCCACGCCCCTAACCGCAGAAGGCAGGTTCGCTACCAACTAAGCTAACGGAGCTGCGGGGTAACTATCTATGGAGTAGGTATGCATATTCGTGATAGAAGTAATGCAAATTCAATGACCATTATTAATAATATTCAAGAGCTCAATCACAGCAGGATTTTGTAACGAACCAGTTTCTAATGTCAATGCTGCGGTTATGAAATGGACTGGTCTACTATTGTACCAACATCAAGCTGCGAATACTGTGTGAGGGATTTACCCTCAGATCAGACAAGCAACGGAGATATGCCTTTGTACAAATTGTCGTTCGTTATTAAGTGTATTCGTCTTGCTCCCATTTTTTTCACTATCTCCGCTCAACCGCTTATCCGTACAGCTTTTGAAACTGTTAGTGCGGCTAAGCGGTTGAGCTTACTCATTTTTAACCGATTTCTAAAAAGGAGGACGTTCTCAATTAGGTGAACCGATTTTGATGATTTTTATTTTATTTGAAAGCTGGTGCTTCCCATGTGGTCCCATTTCAACTTGGTCCAGTTCTGTCATTTTTATGAAGTCAGTTTTTTTATATTGATAATTATATACGAACTGGTAGCGACACTAATGAATTAATAGTTCACATTCAAAAGGTACACATTCTGGGTAGATTGCTATAATTAATAGATTAGAATGCAGTTAAGTAGTTTTAATCAATACCGAATATCTTCGACAGAGTTTTCCAGTGAATCACGTTAAAAATTAATGTTTCCCTATCTCACATAACTGTTCTGTACCAATGCATAAAAATTTGAGCTTCAAGACAAGGGGTTACAAAATGACTGCGTATGCGCACGTTCTCACGGTTACGTCACAGACATGGGACACGTGAGATATGTTGAGACGCTCGAGCAATAAGAGTTGTTGAGACAAATGTTTGTTGGCAAGTCTCGTGAGAAAATACTAAAGGAATGCTTTTTTTGGGTTTATACCTTCGTAAGCAAGTGGAGAGATATGGTTTCTGCTTACCCCGATAGGAAAGATGCGTGGCTGTATGTATATATGTATGTATGTATGTAAATAAGGGTTCTAAAATCGTCCTGTCCATGTTAATTTCACTTACTCGGCCATTGATTGAAATTACTGCAAAAAATAGGTATTTTTATTTTTTACCTTTCATTTACTTTACTTTTCATTCATATACAGCTTTTGTATAAATAAATATCTGGGACATTATTGCACACATGGTCATCTGACCCCAAACTAAGCAAAGCTTGTAATATGGCTGCCAGAGACTGATATACGTACATATATATATACATTTTTTTTTATTTTTTTTTATTTATAAGTTTATGAATATAATAGATTGTTTTATTTACTTTCACTTTCATTGAGTAGGTACCTACATACCTAAGAATTATAAATACGTAATAGAGAAATAAATAAATAAAGTTAATTTTACGTAAAATGATTACAATAATTATTATTGTTATGTCATTCATTACCTTATTTTGATTAACATATTTTTTAGAGAGTAAACGGAGTATGACGGAGTAAGTATGACGGAAATATGACGGAGGGCACTTTCGAACACATAAAAAAAATTGTTTAAAAATTTAATTGTAAAATGTTATCAATTTGGCTGTATTATTTTAACGCGCTTCTTTCGACATTACTTACGAACTATACTATACTAGCGAACTGCCCCGACTTCCCACGGGTGTAAGTTTTATTATAAATACAATTAAACATTCCGTGAAAAATTATCTAACTGATGGTGAAAACCCCATCAAAATCTGTTATGTGGATTGGGAGGAGTTAGCGGATAGTACAGACAGACAGACAGACGCGGAAAGCTACTTTATTTTATACTATGAGTATGTAGAGATGTAAACAAATCTAGATGTATCTAGATATTAGTAACTTTATAACTATTTGTTTATTCAAAATATTTTATTTACGACTACTAAATTCCATTGAATTAGTACAAACAAAACTTAAAACTTTTGTTAGATATAGACATAATTATCGATATAAAAAACCGACTTCATAAAAATGACAGAACTGGACCAAATTGAAATGGAACCACGCGGGAAGCACCAGCTTTCAAATAAAAAAAAGAATCATCAAAATCGGTACACCAAAAAAAAACTGTCGAATTGCGAGCCTCCTCCTTTTTGGATGTCGATTAAAAATATAGATTTTTTGTAATGCTTGCATAAATATATATTTATACAAAAAGTATTTAAAACTTAAAACTAAAACTACTTCAATATTAAGTATATTATTTTCTACTTATACAAAAAAGGACTAAAGTTATAAAATCTAAAAGTTAAGGTATTGTAGGAGAAATAGTTACTTATATAGTCAGGACTATATAAGTAACTATTTCTCCTACAATTTGATACTGGTTATTATTCTCTAGATTTCTCTATCCCAACATTAGCTAACATCAAAAGTACGATGTTACCGGATGACGGCGACTAACTGTAAGATAATGACGAATAACGGCGTCTTCGGGTCAGCCGCAATAATGCACGCAGTAAAGACTACCTACCAATCATGCTACGATGCTTGTGGACAAGGAAATGAACTGGATCATTCAAATTTGTATTTATTTATTTAATTAGCACGGTTAAACCACACCTTTGCCAGTTATTCAACCGCCGAGCAATATTGTGTAAACACTACTGTTTTCCGGATTGAAGGGCAATGTTTCCAGCGTAATTACAAAGCACACAACACTACACACAAAACACCTTAAAACAATGAAAACATCATTAAACAATGGAAACACCATGAAACAATGAAAACATCATGAAACAATGAAAACATCATGAAACAATGGAAACATCATGAAATAATGAAAACATCATGAAACAATAAAAACAACTATTTCGTACATCTACCAAATTTTAAAAGATAAAAATTTGCCAAAGTTGGAACAATTAAAAGAGTTGGGCATTATTAACAGAATTAAAAAAAAAATATCAATATAAAAACTGACTACATAAAAATGACAGAACTGGACCAAATGGGACCACACGCGAGCACCAGCTTTCAAATAAAAAAAGAATCATCAAAATCGGTTCACCCAGTCCAAAGTTCTGAGGTCGAATTGAGATCCTCCTCCTTTTTGGAAGTCGGTTAAAAAGAAGGAAATTGGGGTTTCTCAATTCAGTTTTTTATTTTACATTAGAACTCTGTGGTCTGTGTGAAACAGACATAAAAAATATATATTTTTAATTGAAAGGATATTCATTCAGATTGGTCCCATAGAAATTTCACCAAAATTGGTTCAGTAGTTAGGCTTTTAAATCAAAATAACTGGAAAATGTTGTTATAACATAGATCACAGAATACATAACCTAGATGACAATTATTATGTCAATGGAGGAACCGAATTTGCATTTTACTTCATTTGTAAAGACGGTACATTGTTTTTTTTTTTTTTGTATTAGCTACATTGCAAACTTTTTAAAGAATTTGTTTTTTTTTATCAAAAAGTTTGAAAATAAAACTAAATTCGATAATAAAAATAAATAAACCGAATTCGGTCAGAAAAACTTCCGAAACGTTCCGAAATCAAACGCAATGGGGGCAATTAGTAAAACAATTACCACTCGTTTTATACTGCGTTTGTACTTTACTGTCAATATTACAACCGAACAAATCCCATGTACCTACTGTGTTGACCCGCTTGCGTAATCGGTAGGAAAAAGGAAAAGCTACCAGTAACTGTGTACTGCCCATTTACTCGACAGTTATGTATACCACTGGATAAACTAGTCAAAGTAGTCAGTTTACTGAGCTTAGTGGGCGTTTCTAGCGGACGGGTTCAACGCCAAGGTGTGTTAGATTCATTTCGATGTAAGAAATAATTGTGTTGGACATTTGCATAGATTTTACTTATTTGAAGTATTTGCGTCTCTTTTAATTTTAGTTCATTAAGCCAGCAAATTGTTTTTTTTTTTTCATTTATTTATCATTTAATAAGAAAATTGTACAGTAAAGGATATAATGACGAGAAACAAAAAAGCCTGTAACCAAGTCTACAATACTTTACTGGGACTACTTTGGACTTGGATTTACCATCATTTACTTTGTTTGAATTTGACTTTGTAGGTACTGTTAGACGATGTATATAAATATTATGTAATTAACGAATATTTACTCAAAAACTCTATAGCTATAGATACTTGATTAAACAGACACGGTGGAGCCAAAACTAAAGGTTTATTTCCCTTATTTCTAAAAACTTAATAATACTTTTTAAGCGTGAATTTCTCTGTTTTTTTCATTTCATTTCATAAAATGGGGTCAAAAATTCGTCGTGCTTTGATATGAATGATGTCTTCATTTTCGATGACAAGTGTGATATTGAGGCTGTAAATTCATCGTGTTGAGATTAGCTAAGGCGTTTAGGTACATTATGGAATTCGTGATGCAAAAATGCGAACATCGAAAATAGCCCGTGGAGATGCTAACTATTTAAGTAAATAAAACAGATGCACGCATCATTAGGTAAGTATTAAGGGCTCTGAATGCACTTTGTGGAGAAATGGGCCAGTATTGTGCGTGTACCTTTATATGGTCAGTATTGTTTGAGAGAATAGCGTTTTGTTGCGTGGGCTTGTTATAAATTGAATGCGGTAAACTATTTCGATATCTACAAAACGTATAAAACACGGAAAATATTGAACATTCATACTTATTGTTCATTCATACTTCCATTCTCCTCGAGTCCGGTAACCTGGTAAGAATTTGAGGCGATGTCACCCGCTATCCCATAGAATCCGTCAAATATTTCAAAATAAAAAGTAATCTATATGTTAATCCAGGTCATAAAAATTACATTAAAATCCAATCTAAAAAAAAGAAGCTTGTTACCATTTTGATGTTAATGGTATAAGCTAACAGAGCTGTAACAGAGCATAACATTGGTACCACAGAGATAAGATGTACCTATCGATTGAAAATATTATATCAATTTGAAAACCAGACAATCGAGGCGATGGTAGCGGGATACTTCTTACGTGGTGAATTAGTGTTCACAATGAAACGTCATCTGACATTGCTATGTGTGAATCTTGGTGTGAATGTATGATTGTCACGCGTAGAATGTTGCAAGTATCTGCGAATATCACGTTTTGTTGATTGACCTAGATACGGTTGAGAAGAATTATTTAACAAATTTTCTTCTTAAAGCTTAAAATTAAATAGCCTTCTCTCTCTAAGAGAAGACCATGCAACTTCTTATTTTTGAAAATAAAACATCAACTCAAATGGATACAGTTTTCATTGCCAGAAGATGCGTCAAAACGTTCGAAAAGGCCGTCGCAGTGGTGTCGTCGCAGTCCGAGATGGACTGGCAAAAGTGTTTCGAAAATGGGTTAAAACGCAAGAAGCGTTGTATAGATGCTGATGGGGAGTTCTAGCAAAAATTTAGTAAAAATAACCTTTACCCATAATATAACATTTAGTTTTAGTTTCATTGTGGCATAACTTTCTGAGTGCATGTAATCGTTACACTCTACCGTCCTAATTACACGTTTTAATTAGCTTAACTTGTAACTAACAACGTAAACTAATCTTCTGCCTCCATCATCAGACCCTTGTCATCAAGTGTAATGACCCCTCGAGTTCAAGCTTCTTCGGTTTGTTTTAACTATTAAGTAGTGATTTTTTCATTTCATAAACTATAATAATTATTACTTTCAGTCGTCAAAAACTGTCGTTATATTCCAAGCTGCGAGATCCAAGCTTCTGGATCTCAGTGGATTTAATTTCACGTTAATTCCGAAGATAGTCTGAATTAATTCCAACGGTGCATTGAGCGTTAATTGAACTGACCTCAAAATATACCAAGTTCCAATAATACCGTACTCGTAAGATAACTGGAGTAAAGGTTTTTTCAATTACATGTACTTATAATATCAGAAAATTTGCATCCTTGGTATAACTTCTAAGATATTTTATTATTCACTAGCGACCCGCCCCGGCTTCGCACGGGTATATATGTTTTATCTACACTAATATTATAAAGAGGAAAGATTTGTACCTATTTTTGTATGTTTGTATGTTTGTAATGAATAGGCTCCGAAACTACTGAACCGATTTGAAAAATTCTTTCACTGTTGGGAAGCTACACTATCCCCGGGTGACATAGGCTATATTATATTTTGTAGCGAGGCCGAAGGCCGAGCTTACACTCGTGCGAAGCCGGGGCGGACGGCTAGTTATATATATAAACCTACCGTGAAAAATTATCTAACTGATAGTGAAAACCGCATCAAAATCCGTTGCGTAGTTTTAAAGATCTAAGCATATACTTAATAGGGGCGGACAGACAGAGGGAAGCGACTTTGTTTTATACTATGTAGTGATAGTGATTTAGAAGACACATTTCATTCTTGCTGCATGCTTTAGATCTTCTAAAGCATGTTTTTGGAAAAATATGAGGTGAAGGTTGGTCAATTGGTAATTGATGTCTCAAGTCAAGTTCCTTACCTATGTAGCATAAATGTAGACACATTAGCGTACAAAAAAGGCAGGAAAATTAAAAATTATTTAGGTGATATTATTGAATGAATCTTGATGAAACCGCTATGAGAACCTCAAAAGATCAAGTTCCTGCTAGTCTGTGGAATGCGCTGAATGGGTATTCCCCGATAGTTACAATCTGGGTGTCTTCAAATCACGTGTGAATCGGTTTCTTCTAGGCAAGCGTGCTCCATCGTCGACCGCAATCATCAGGTGAGTTGGCGGTCAAACGCAAGCCTATTAATACATTAAAAAGACATGACATTCACCAACATGCACTGGGCCAGAATGGTGAATTGGAGCCCATCCTCTCTCTCTGAAAGAAGACCTGTTTCTCAGCAGTGGGAACAAGATATGATGGTTATGATATAGCCCTAACAGACGTATCGAACATGGCTGATGAGCCGCCGCGCCGTCTGACCAACGGGATAGAAAGAGTCGTTGGTTGAGGTAGTTGAGCTCAGCCATGCTGACCCGCCGTCTGTTACGGTTAATAGAACGTAGATAGTAATTTGGTGAGAAAATCTTTATTGACACTTTGTTTATTTGTCATTAACCATAAACAAAACTGTGGCCACTACTAGAGGAAACACTTTTCTTATTTTATACACTGGAATTTACAATATCGATCGATCTGCGAGACAATAGCACAATGATGAGAATCAGGTTACCTATTTGTAAACACGCTTGAGCAACCTTACCGTCGTGAGAATTATACAAAACATCAAAGTGTACGGTAATTAAGCAATTCACAATGATCATCACAATGGGAAAATAAAGGTGTGTAATTAGTATACCACATGATATGTGCGAGGCAAACTGAATTTGGAGGACCGGTTTGGCAATAAAAACTTTAACGAAGAAGTACCTGCTAAATTTAATGCGATTCTGTTTTTTCTTTGACGCGAATACTTCTTTAAATTTGCTTTCATAGTAGAAGGCAATTAAACATGTAGAATGAGCTACCTTCCGCGGTGTTTCCAAGAAGCTACAACATGAGGTTCTTCAAAAGGTTTTTTTATAGGAAGAGCGGCAAACAAGCATGCGGTCCGCCTGATGGTAAGCAAAACCGCCACCTATGGACACCTGGAACACTAGCGGTATTGACGGTGAGGTGAGTTAATAAAGTTTTAAAGGGTCGGCAACGTATTTTTGATGCCTCTGGTATTACAAGTATCCATAGGCGATGGTGTCTGCTGACCATCAGGCTGCCTGTTTGCTTGTTTACCACCTATGACATTAAAAAAAAATTATATCAAAATCGGGGTAAAAATACAGTTTGATGCTTCAGCTACATGTATGTATCTTCATTTATGTTTAATCCAAAATTTATTTATACCACTTGATAGCTAAAGGATCAAAGAATATTATATAACTCAAAATAAAAGTATTTTATAACGGTGAGTGGGTACAATTATTATCCTTTAATATTTCCCTCGTGTACACCCTATATCATAATATCGCTCCATCTACATCGTGGTAAATATCTCGTAAGTAATCATCTGTAATGAAAAACAGTATATAGACTAGAAGAGGGAAGATGTTTCGCCACATTTTACGACATGACAAATTAATGAAAACCTTTGAAGGAAAGGTAGAAGGAAAGAGAAGACAGGGAAGACCAAGAAGAGTATTCTTAGACCACATAAAAGAGAAGGCAAATGTCATGTCGTAAAGGGAGGTGAAAACGCTGGCAGAAGACGGTCAAGCCTGGAAGTTACTCCACCGACAAGAGCTACGCTGTAAAATGTTGAATGAATGAAAAACCGAGTGTTCTACTTCTAATAAAATTGTTACATAGATTTGAAACTTATGTAAGTATGTAGTTTTTTTTTATCGTGCAAGAGCCTTTATTAAATACATGCTAACACTAACACTGGATTGTTTGTCAGTTTGTTTATCTCTATATACATGTCTTAAATAGGTATAGGTAGCTTAGAGAAATAAACAGTACCTCATGTAGACTAAACATCTTACATTTTAAAGTGCAAGATAAAGTTATATGATTATTTACGGGATATTTACCGTGGTTACCGTGGTTTATGTAACTGCACCGAAATATCGGGAGCTCCTTCCACAACCTTACCACGGTAAATATCCCGTAAATAATCATATTACTTTAGTGAACAACCGTGATAGTAGATGTCGTTAAATTCATCTCCTTGTCCGGAGTGTCATAGACAGCTACATTAAAAGTCGGGTTTTGTTTAAAAAAAAAAACTTTTCATTGATTTAGATTTTTATAGAAGGGAATGATGCTTGTATTAAATACCTAAACTTTAAATCTTAAAAACTAGGGTAGGTATAGGAGCGGTACCAAGATATCGGTGGTGCTAATATAAGTATCATTGAAGTATGAATGGTAATTTATGGTTTAAAATAGTAATCTTCCTACAGATAGGTAGATAGGTTTATGGTTGATATTCCGAAAACCCGTACGAAGCGCTTTGATTCCACTTTTATTATGCGAACTGCTAGTCTGTGGAATGCGTTACCTGAATGGATGTTCTCATGTAGTTATACAATCTGGGTGTCTTCAAATCACGAGTGAATCGGTTCCTTCTAGGAAAGCGTGCTCCATCGTAGACCGCATCATCACTTTACATTAGGCAAGCTGGTGGTCAAACGCAAGCCTATTTTTATAAATAAAAAAAGATAGGTACTCAATTTTTCAGATTTTTTTAGAGAATGTGTGTGACAGCTGCAATAGCATTATAAAAATCTAAATATAAATATTTACTTTTAATATTTTAGTAGTATTGGCTACGAGCTATGATCTTACCTTCTAAAAGGTAGTAAAAGTGATAAGAATTTTCTGTTTTTATTCAGCTTCGCTTACCATCAGGCGACCTGTCTGCTTGTTTGCCACCTATGGCGTAATAAAAAAGCTTTTTAAAATTTTATGGCAACTGTTAGACGTATTCTTTGAGGCCCTTTTAGTGCTTATAGCATAGTATAAGTGATACAGAGCGAAAACAAGAATATAATATAAGGGTAGCATGAAAATTTAAAATGATTTTTGATAACGTATTTATTGTAATTCACATCGCTGTTTTAAACTTTATATACAACAAAATAAGATTGCAAATAATAAGTGTGTAGCGGCTCGACGTCTGCTGCAGACAACACCAATAAGCTTGTGATGTAAAAGGTTTGTAAGTAATTTTTAATGACTGATTGTTAGTTTTGTTACTCACCATTACATAACATAGTGTGTTTTGCATTTTAACAGCGATATAACAAAAGATAAACTATAACTAAGATAGAGATTCAGGCAAAACTTGGTCGAATGGACTTCGTATAAAATTCAACGGAAAGTGGGACGAATTAATGTGAGGAATGATTGGAGATAACGCACCGTTCACATTACAGATGCGCACGGTATGCACAAAATACGAAACATACAAAAAGTGAGAGAGGCAAAATGGTTTATGACCACAGTCAGAACTCTCCCTTTGGCATATTAAAAAAAACACATCAGTCATAGAACTGCACGTACAAAGTGAAAAATTAAGTACTTATTCACCTATTCTACAAAAGATGGCGCTGTTTTAAAATACACGGTACAGCGTGATGATGGCGCGTGTTCCATGATTTTTGTTCACCCAAAAAGAGACCAATGCGCTTAAAAAAGTTTTCACTTAAAAAAATTGCCATAAAGATAAAAATACGATTATTTAGGTATTATTATTATAATAACATTTTAAAAGCTTTATAATAACTTTTATGTTGATTATGCTTTATTTTGATAGAAGAAGTCGAAAATAGTTGATTGTATAACGAGTGCATTGTACATTGTTATACTAGGGGTGAATGTAACCCAGTCTTTAACCCCGAGGTAAATAAACACTGTGCTTTTCATTACAAATACAAGGAAACTAAAAATAAAAACATGAACTGACACTGGCAAATGCACGAGAAGTGCGGGATCATAATCCTATGAGGAGAAAAAAAAAGTTGGAACATGATTCAATACAAATGTGAAAATAGAACTAGTTTTTTTTATTTTATAATTTGAGTGCCTTTCATTTGTCAACTGTCACAGTCAGTTCAGAGTGATTCTCCCTAGGGCTGAAATGTATTACTTTCAACCCGCTCCTCAAGCAACTTCAGACCTACTTTCCGAGTATGAGTAATGAAAAACAATGTTTTTGCCGAGATGTTTATTTTAAGTCGACGTCATTGAGACGGAAATTCAAGTAGAGTACATTTTTAATGGGTTTTATGGACAAGTAAGGTATTTAGCTTAGTTTTATTGTGTTATTAAGGAAATGAATCCATAATATTGTATCACATCATCAGCCAATTAACGTCCACTGTTGGACAAGGCCTCCCTCATAGAGGGGTGTTGCCATAATCGCTTGGTAGGCGGCTTGGGGATCGCAGTACGTTCACCGTGTACTATTAGGACGCTGCTGCCCATGCTCCGGAGGTTCTGGTCGCAGTTTTAGGACATACCCGGATCGTATATAATATTGTATACATCTTTAAAATTAATGATTATATTTGCGCTATGTTCTGTAATAGTGTTTTATTTAATTCTTAGGAATTAATGTTATTGTTTTTATTTATGGACTGTGTAAATACAAGAATGCGCGACAATGCAATATTGCGATACAACAATAATTATGCTTTTAAATCAAGCAAGCAACAGTTAAAAGTTAACAGTTTGTTTTAAAGTTAAGGTAAAAAACGTGATGACCAATTCATATAAAATTATATTTTTAACAGATTCCTTGAAACAAAGAATAAATAAATATTAATTATATCTCATGTGGTCGGAATTGATACGTGTAATAAAAACGATATCTTGTAAATAATATTCATATATATTAAATAAACTGCAGTAATGATGGAAGAGAGATAGAACACGTAAAATCTCGACTTTCAGCCGCGCTCACCCAGAACTAAATAGTTCTGGGTGAGCGCGTGAACGCGCATTTGCACGTTTTCAATATTTTTGCAGAAAAAAATATCACTGAGTGTGAAATAAAAATGAAGTCAGTTAATAACCGATCGGTCATTGTCTTTAAAAAATATTGCAAATGGTATAAAGCAATTTCCATGTTGATATTTTAAAAACCCGTAAAAATCGCTTTTTATTTCGAACTGTTTCGGAAAAAAAAACATGAATTAAAAATTACTTTAGAATGATTTAAATGTTATGCTGAATAAGAAAGAATAACATAACTTTTATGCAATGTCAGCAGTATATACAAGAATGGGCACAAAACGCAATGCCATTCTGTTTAAGATTTTGAAGTTCAAAGTCCTATAAATGGACAGCGCTTACCCTCACGCGAACTACTTGCTCGTCTCGTTACTCAATTATAAAGAACACCTACAAATTCCAATATTAAGCAAGTGCACGCGGAACTGTTCTGTATTGTTTCATAACAAACTGTTGAAAAAGAAAGTAAGCAGTATAAAACAATGCTAGCTACACCTGGATCGTATGTAATGGTGCTTCAGCAGCTTATATAATTTGGTTTCGAATGGGTTTCGGTTATGTCCTTAGGAGTTACGAAATGGGGCAGTGAGTCAGGTATTATAGCTACGTAACTAGGTACCTAACAAAAATCACATAAGTTTTATAGTTCGGCTACATACTTTTGTGAACATTTATTGTTGTGCCAAAATGAGATGGACATGGAGAACAAAATATAAATAAAGTTATATACAACGCAAAAAGCTGCAATAATTGAAAAATTCTGAAAAAACAGTAAATTCTGATACATTTTACTAGATTTTTGATCGTAAGATTGTAGCTCTACCCTCGCCTTAGATCAGAGAACAAGGAAGACAGAAAAATAATGTCTAACAAAAAAAGAAAAAAATAGACCAAAAATTATTGTCCTAAAAGTAGTAGCAAATTATTACAACAAGTCCCATACGACTTTTTGTTTACGAAAATAGTATAATCGAAAATAGACATTTTACTGAAACTTCGATCCTCGTAACAGTATAGTTTTTTAGTAGTTTCGCAATATTAATAACTAATGTCGAAATGATACGTCGTCACAAAAAAACAAAGCAAAACTTTTGCAACGTTGTTATGAACATCTCTTCAAAATTTCAACGCGTAAGGGACATCATCCTATTGGATTGCAACGTACTAACGGACATCCTTCCTAAATTGCAACATGGTGTTAGGGACATAATAATATTTTATACTATTAGATTAATCTTCTAACTATTAACTGTTGGATAATTATGAGATTATTTATAGTTTGTTCTATATCCTGCCTATATATCATTAATAAATAATAACCTGCATAATAATATTAGTAACATATAATTGTATATACAATTTTGTAGAAGAGTGTACTGGAGAAGTTTGACTTGTAACTATGGAGTTATGAATAAAGTATTGTATTGTATAGATAAAGTGATTTCAGAACAATCTGTCTAGATATCATTTACGGAGAGAAAAAAATAAAAAGGTATGATGTTATAAGGCAAAATTTTGATTTTTGTCTCTACTGTAAAGTAGAGCTTTGTCCCTTACGACATTTGAAATTTCCAGTCGATTTAATAGTAAAGTGTGGTTATTCCGGAATATTTCTCACCATTCAGCTCATGTCATAAAATCAAGCATACCATTAGCAATAATTTACCGAATAGCGTTTCCTCGATGTCGTCAAACCGGTTGACTGGTATGCTGCACTAGAGTCTCACTCCAACCAACTTATTATATACATTTAGCTAAACGAACTAACTAAAATGTATGTATCTATGACAAGTTATCAGTCAAATGGTAGTTCCCCCATACTGAAAAGATATTTCGGTCCCACTATATATGCCAGCCAGCTTTGATAATAAACATATAGTATGAATTTGCCATAAACTTGAGCTAGTAAAAAAAAAACTAAACACTAAAGGCCTTACTTAAAAACGTTACTCAAGTTGATCTATGCTTAAAATTCCCGTTGTCTCGTTTTCGCGTGTGATCATTGCCGTCAGCGAGTAGTTGATAGAGCATATTTAAGCATAGATAAACTTGAGTAACGTTTTTAAGTAAGGCCCGTATGTACACACTGACATAATTGTTACTAGATTTACGAACGCACACTTCTATATTGAGCGGCACACAACTGCAAACGAGTTCTCAAAAAGTTCAAACTCAAAAAGTCATCAAATGGACGACCAAGTGGGGTTGTAAGTGCTAAAGGGCAAAATGTAGGTATAACACTTCCATTTATTTATTTATTCTTAGCCAGCCAGCCTTGTCGCAGATTTGTAAAATGAAAACGTTTAAAAAAAATGCAACAGCGATTTTCAAAGAAATCGAAAGTTTTCAAGTAAGAAACGTTTAAATAAAAGGAATGGCCGTGCGCATCGAATTGGAAGACGCAAAAGAACGTCGATAATGTTCGGTTTCTCAGAACGCAGGTTGGTTTTTGATGAAAACGTGATGGGACGCTCATTACTTTCAGTAAGCTGCAACCGCAATTCTGATTATAGAGAAGGGAATGTTATTAAAGTTAGGGTTTCAATGTTTTTTAGTGTGTTGGTAGTTTATTATACCACTATATCCGCCAATCCAGCCTGCAACTTTAATACTTAACAAAAAAAAAAACATTTTGGGAAAAATTCCCAAATATTTCATAGATTAGTTTAGTAGTTAGGAATTAATTAGTTATTTTTTTTTTTCAATCGGTTTTTTCTTTGCGCGATAAAATCCGGAACGTAGATATTCACCAAAGAACCAGAGTCACCGACATAGCTATTAAAATTTGCAAGTTGAAGTGGCAATGAGCAGGCCACATCGCTCGAAGAACCTACAACCGATGGGGAAGAAAGGTTCTTGAGTGGAAACCACGAACCGGAAGACGCAGCGTAGGTAGGCCTCCCACTAGATGGACCGACGGCGTTGTGAGAGTCGCCTGGCTGATGATAATGATAAAAAAATACGAAGTTAGAATGTTATTTAAGTTACCATACCATAGAAAATTCACGATAATTATACATCTACACACGTTAAAGGTGAATGATGTCAGTATAGCACTTCTTATCATATTTGTCATAATGTTGTAATGTCTTATAAAAACGTGTTTACGACAATCTCATGTGAAACTGTATCAACAGATTTGTTTCTTTCGGTAGTTATGATTGCAACAGTGCAGCGTTTTATTGCAACTGGGTTACTAAACATACCTACCTACCTACTCGTAGATTATATTATACCTACCCTACCTAGTTTATTTGCAAAACTGTTTCCCATATAGACGAATCTAAATGTTCGCTTCAATCTCGTATCAAGTAAGTACATATAGTAAGGAATGAAAGATTAATTTTGTTTATTTTTCACTTTACTTACAGAAATTAGTTAATAATTTTAAATACTGATTTATAGTTTATTTTATTTTATTCTACTTAACCTAACCAGAAAAAAAACCTGGCACATAGTCGTAACATTAATAATGTAATTATTAACTTATTAATGTATTGTAAAAATTAAATAAATCAGAATTATACTTATATTATACAATATAATAATAATGTCACTCATTATCATTCTCATTATTATGTGACGTTAGCAAATTAGGAAATTGATTAATTAATATATGGAATTCTGATTGATATGGTTATAGTCTTAAAATACATATAATAATATTAATGCTGTATTGTTTTTTTATGTTATAAATTTTTGACATGTTTTACCTTTGCATGATATTATTATTGATCTTATTTCATAGTTATTAATTTTTATTGATTTATTTAAGCTTCTTGTTATTATTTTGATTCATTTTAGCTGTTTACTTTGTTAAACTACTTACTCATTCTCTAGTTTTTTATTTTATTTTAAATGTGATATACTTACTTAAATATTTTTGTAAAAATTTACTTTATTATAATATAATGAGTCACTATTTTGTTTTGCTTTGTGTAGAAAGTACTGATTGGAATGTACAGATTATAATACATCATCTGACTGAAACATACATCGAGATACAATTTCTATTAGGATGGACGCATAAGATATTGTAATCACGAAAAAATCCGGTAATGTGCAAGTAGACTCCTTTGATGATGAATGTATAGGTATGACTTATGTATATACCCGACCTAAGGCGAGTATAGGGGCAGGGCACTACTAGATAGTAGATAATGAAAACCATCATCTATTTTTAGACGAATCTGCATTCAAGATGCATGGACTCATTGTTTTTATGATCAAAGGCCCATTAAAACACACCCCAGTTTTAATTAGTAGAATAATTAATGCTAAGGTTAAGAGTAATGTATTTAGCATCACTTTCATGAGTTCTTTGAACTATTTTAAATATTTAAGGTTACCGGCCAGAGCTATATCGCAAACTTACAACATTTTTGAAGATAACAAATTGCTATGTTTCAAATAAATAAAATTTATAGAACGACACCAGCGCAATTTATACCTACTTAATTTAATAATTGACATTTTATAATTAAATGGCAAGTGCCTTTATTATTTAAACAAAATACAAGCTAACACTAACACTACAAAAACAGTTAGACTGCTCATAGACCGTTGAAGGTCTAAAGACGATCCAAATGCTCAAGCTCACTACCAGTTGGCAGTGTATCCAGCATGCTGGCAGCATTTTTACCACTCTGAATGGCAATGCTTATGCGTTGAGCCAGAAGCGTGTCAGCATTTTGGTCACGCGTCTCAGCATTTTGGTCAGACGCTCTAAAAGATTTTTGAAAATGTGGTGAGCTCCCGGTTCCCAAGGGCCCAATGTCTCGCCCCCAAACGCCTCAAATATGTAAACACTGCCGAGGTTAGCATATTTGCGCCGCTTGTGCTGCTCTAACGAATTGGCAGCCGCACCAGCCCTACCTTTTAAATTTTACATTTTCTTCTGCTTCAGTTACATAATTATACTCATTTCATTCGTATTTATGTAATATTATGTTAAATTTTTAGGTTTGAAATTTTTTAATATTGCTTTCATGTGTGTTTATGTGCATCATATCACTACTACATTGGTAATATAACGTTAGCAACGCACATCTGTGGCCTTAGTACGAGCACTTGCGAAAAAGTTATCGTTTACGTAACGATAACTTTTTCGCAAGTGCTCGTACTAAGGCCACTAATGTTTGACGTGCATGACGTCACCTGTCGATTTCAACGAAAGACCCGCTGGTTGTTTACAGAGGGAGTACCTACCTAAGTGAGGCCAGCCGTTCCCCTATACAATCACCCCTCAATAGACACTGGAAGTTCAGTTAGGGTGTCAGAATGATATTGAACTATTTACGAGTTCATTATCAAAACATATCCAGTGTATTTTGAGCTAAATAAGGCCTGAAGTAGGTATCTCTTATAAAATTATATATTTTCAAACGTTACCCTGACGATAACATACTCGTATAATATAACACGACATTCAGTAAATCTAATAAAATTCTAAATCTAGCAGATTTTTTGCTGATATCTCTTACAAAAATTGGCAAATATGCTTACTAATATCTCTCATCGCAACAATTATAGACGACATTGCGACCAAAATGCTGGCGTTTATCTGACTTACCACAAGCATTGCCATTCAGCATGGTAATGCCGCTAGCATACTGGTTAGGCTGTGCATAGTGGGCTTGAGTATTTGTATAATCTCTAGACCTTCAACGGTCTATAGACAGTCCAATTCTTTTTGTAAAATATGATAAGTACCTAGCTTAGGCATTTAGCATTAGTTTGTATTACGTTTAGTTTTTAGTTTAGTTCAGCGATGATGGCCTAGCGGTAGCACTTTACAATGACTTATTAAGTACTTTTTAAATACTTATAACTTTTTTTTAAATTCAGTAATGGGCTAGCGTTTGTTCACCAACTCGCCTGATGTTAAAAGCGATAACGCGAGCTACGATATAGCACGCTTGCCTAGAAGATACCGATTCGCTCGAGATTTGAAAACATCCAGATTGTAACTATCGGAGAACACCCATTCAGGCAGCGCGTTCCACAGGCTAGCACTTCAGAATAAAAAGTGGAATCAAAGAGCGTCGTAAGGGTTTTCGTAATATCAACCACAAAGCGGTGTTGATTTTTCGTGCCCGCTCTGGCAGTCTGATAGAAAAAAGGACAGGAGGGAATCATGGGCATTACGTGCAGTTTCAATCATCATCAGCCAGAAGACGTCCACTGCTAAACATAGGCTTCCCCCTTTAACCTCCACACCATACTGAACGACATCCTGCCATCTGCATCCACTGAATGCCCGCGACTCTTACAATGTCGTCGGTACATCTAGTGGGAGGCCTAGGTACCTACGCTGCGTCTTCCGGTTCGTGGTCTCCACTCAAGAACCTTTCTTCCCCATCGCTCATCAGTTCTTCGAGCGATGTGGCCTGCCCATTGCCACATCAACTTGCAAATTTTAATAGCTATGTCGTGACTCTGGTTCTTTGGCAGTTTCGATGCCATCACTCAAAAACGGTGAAAGAAAACATCGTGAAGAAACCGGTATGTCCAAGAACCTCAAAAGTTCGAAGACTTATATTATGATATTCACAATTCACCAACGTGCACTGCATGGTGGATTAGGGCCCTCCTCTCTCTCAGAGGTAAGGCCTATGTCCTTGGAGGGGAAACATGAAACACTGTTTATTTCTATAAAATAGATCTTCATTTGGCCACCAACTCGCCTGATGGTAAGCGACGGTGTGGCCGAGGATGAAACACGTTGATCTAAAAGAAATCTATTCACTCTAGCCTTGAAGATGCCTAGATTGTAGTTTTGAGGAAATAAGAAGGACGTCATCACAGATTTGCCATCTGTCGGGGATTTCCATTCTTGGGCAGTAGGTGTGTATCACAGAAAAGGGAAGGAAAAAATTCTCACTTCTGTGGTGTGTATCATGGATGACGACCCGAATCAAATTTGGTTTGTTTATTTCTTTGATTACGTTTAAAAATTTTTAAACTTTCGCGATTCGAACACATGTTTTCATATTTATCGGGACTTATCGCGCACTATTAAATATAGGTAAAAATAGATACCTTTCGCTCGACGTTTCGACCATGTTACAATGGCCGTGGTCACGAGCTGACTGAAAACTGCGGGTGAGTCCGGCGAGAAGAGCGAATATTTTGTTCTCCTACCCTCACTTGATCTTGATCTTGAAAAATTGCAGGGTTGTCACTACGACACACAACACTGACTGTATCGGTAAAAGTCCTAGTACCTACACCGCGGTTTGTACATTTGCTTACTATGGGATTCCATGACGCCGCTAACTTAAATCCATCCTCCCGGTTGAAATTGCGATGTTTTCTGATTTCAACCGCTTCACGAACCATTCTTGAAAAATAATGCCGTTCAGTGGAGAGGACCTTCGGGTCGTGGAGCTCGATCCAGTGACCGGACCCCGACTCAAGCAAATGTTCTGCTATAGCCGACTTCTGTGTCTGGCGATTTTTGACGGCTGCGATATGTTCTTTGATCCTTTCTGCTATGGTACGCTTTGTTTGACCTATGTAGGAACTACCGCAGCTACAATCAACCTTGTACACACCAGGGGTCTGAAAAGGAATAACGTCTTTCGGCGACCTCACGTGTCTCGCCAACTTTGATAAGGGGGTATACACTGTTTTGATGGAGTACTCTTTCAGCAAGCTCCCTACCTTATCCCTTACCTATATTTAATAGTGCGCGATAAGTCCCGATAAATATGAAAACATACGTTTAAAAAGTCACCTAACAGTAAAACATCGACGGAATTCTTACTTAATGTTGATAGAAAGGTTCGTAAACAATCTTTCGCTGCCTTCCGTAGTCTTCTGGGTCACTTTCGTCACATACTATTGTAAAATATCAGCACATTGTAGGTGTACTGGCTCTTGAATTACTCCGACCTTTCTTAGCAGTTATTTCCATTAGCGATATTTTTAAGAGTTCAAGACACCAAATCACAATGGCATATTATTTTGTCTGACTAGGAAGGAACTTTTTTGGCCTATTCCAAAAAATTCTCACTTCAGTGTATTCCACTTTGGTAACGTAGGTGATCATAGGCGACTCCATTTTACCGTGGTGAGCTGAGTATAGACCATTTTATGCATTTCTCACACGGAACACTATTACATTTCTCACTACATTCCGTTTCGTGGCATTTTTTTTCAATAAAGCAAACGTTCTGGCTCGTTTCCACATGCTTAGGTACCTTCTGTATGCTGCTCAAATACCCTTCGACCAAAATAAAATGAATGGACGGGCCCAGTAGAAGCGCATTTTTGAAGATTACAAAATGAGCGCCAGCGCTCACTTCGTTTCAGTCGGTCTCTAGCCGTAGGAAGTGAAACACGAGTCTATTGTTACGCGATAACGAAACATCTGACAAAATTATGAATTCGTATGCTTTACCGAAGTGTAAATACACAAATAAAACCGATATCTATTTTTTGTAACAAATATACTGTACATTTTTATAATTAGGTGTTGAAGTATATGTCCGACGGTTTTGACTCGTTTTTACTGATCAAGTTCAATGGTTAGGGCCCGTCCATTCATTTTATTTTGGTCGAAGCAAATACCTACCAAATCGTCTCGATCCTCTTTTTGAAGATGTACATGTTCTTTAATGAGATCGGTTGATAAAGGTGCTGTAATGTTGCCATACAACGAAATGTGGCCAAAGCTTAGACCTTCTTATCTCGAACAAAGCTAGGAAGTGTTTATAATAGCATATTTTGAACAGGCCTTATCTTCATTTGACTTGTTTTAACTCAGTCAGAACCATAGACCTAATTTTTTTTCCCTAAATCTATGGTCAGAACGATTTAAAACTGACTGATCGTGTAACCTCATGCCAGACAAAATATACGTTTTAAAAATGATTTAGACAATCGAAAGAACAATCGTACAAAAATAAAATAACACTTTTAAATTTACGTACCTACCTAGGGTAGGTATAATCTATGACTAATACTCGACCCTCCGCTGTGAAGCGTTTTGGCAGCTGCAATTAATTTTATTATAGGTAGGTAGCTGCATTTCAGCTCTATCAGCTGCAAAATATAACGTTAAAAATCTACCTTGTTACCTTGTAAAAATTTTGATACGGCTTTCATTCAGCCTTTTATTATAATTATTAATATTCGATGCCTAAAATACATATGTTTCCATAAGGAATTAATTATATTCCTTCTTTTTTTTGAGCTGAAATTCAGTCATTTTTTTATTTATTTAAAAAAATAATTTCGAAACATGTATGGAATTCGATACGTATTTTACGTCAATGACTTTACGTATCGAATAGGTATTCGTACTTGGCCTACTTCTGTCTGAACTTAGCCAAGGATGAATGGTATCGTTCGCGCAAAACTTTATGAGCCCTCTGAAGTTAGGCGCGAGGCCTCCCCGACGCCCTGTAAAGTCCCTCGGATACCTATAATATGCGTACTGCGCAGCCACTGGGCCTAACTTCAGAGGGCTCATAAAGTTTTGCGCGAACGATATAGAGATCTATTTTTTGTCGATGACTTAGCGCGACTCGAATAAAACTGCACAGCAGATAAACTCGTGGAGACAGCCACTACTATACGTACAGATCTTCCATCTGACTTCATCTGAGTACGAGTAAGTGCGTGACAAACCACCGGAGAATGGCACACGGACCTTTATACAAGGTCACTGCAGAAACTGCCAAAATGATTCACAGACTTTAAGTTTCAATAAACCTGTTTATTGTTCAAGAATTTGAGGTAGGACTTAGAAAATTATAAACTGAAAGAAAAGGATGTTAGTAACAAAATAGGCTTTAATTTGCAGCAAGAGCTCAAAAATAATTTAAAAGCTGGAATTAATTACAAACTTAGCTAAGAATTAACACGCTAAAAATTATTTCAGTCTAAATTTCAGTACCGTAATCAAACTTACTTGTGAAAAGATGTGATTTAAATTACACGTGTCATATCATCCTGTCCTTTTATTACTATAGAAAACAGGCTCTCAAATAGGTGTGTCTTCAAAATCAGACACACCAGAAGCAAAAGTTCACAAGACACAACACAATACCGTTACTTGTACAAGTTTGCGACATCACAGAAACTCAGATCTTAACACTTTGACATAGTTTCACATCACTACGTGACCCCAACACTACTTCATAACAACTTTGAGTTTATAAAAATAGAGTTTCGCGAAGGATATGTTATGATTTGTTACAAAACGGAGTTCTATAACCCGCCACGGTGGAATTTAGCTCACAACTGACAGACAAGCAAGACAATTTACATGTTTACGTTACGTTATTGACATGGGGTTTTTTTTCTCCCTCGCTCAGGGTATTTTACATTACGAGTGAAAGAGGTAGTTGATTTTTGCCGCGTTTGTAGTCCATCAGAGTACTGTTGCGCCGCTTGTGGTGATTGGAGAGAACTAAACAGATAGAAGGCTTTCATGGTATTGATCGTAGACTTAGTTCAAATGATTCAAAAGAGATGGCATAACAATCATGATTTTATAGTAGGAAGTGATGTTGAGAGTTTTCAACAGATGTCGGAAGAAAATAATGTGAAGATTGATTTTATGACAAACACTCCAATAGATTAAAAAAATACTATAGCGTAGGCAATTTCAAAATTTGGTATCGATTCTATACTAATGTGTGGAACAGCATAAAACTATTTGCATCTCAATTCACTCTTCAATTCAGAGACGACAAATATTTTGAACACTCCAAAATAAGTATAGATCAGAACGTGAAATCTAAAACAGAATCATTGTCATCTATAAAACAGATATTCTTTTTGAGTGTTAAGTAATAAATTTTATCTATGACTACTATAAAAATTAAACGAAACTGTAACCAGTGAGAGAAGTAGGTACTTACGAATAATTACGCGCGCAAATACGTATCAAATTCCATAAAATTTTAATTTCGAACTTCAAAATGGGTAAGGAATTCAATATGAATCTTACGCACGTGAATAATGTAAATATTATGAATCTCACGCACGTGAATAATGTAAATATTCGTACTGCAGCTCTGAAACTGTACATAAAATATATTTATTGAGACCTTAATAAATAAAAACATAACTATCCTAGTTCTAGCTCTATGCCAAGACGAAGAATAATCTTGTTTCCAAAATAGCAACAAACCAAAATATTTGTTGGTGCCGTTCGTAAAATATATGTTAGGTGTTAAATTTTACGTAGATGCAATTCGCATTGATACAGGAGTTAAAATTTAGATAAATCAAATTAATTTTTATGTTTACGTACGTTTTTTTTGTTAGTTATATTCTACGTTTAAAAGATAAAAAATCGTAAGTAAAAGTTACTAAGAATAAAAAAATACGAGTGTGCATTCTTTTTAGAATAAGATTGCTAAAGTTTTAAAGTAATTTGTTGATAAGTCAAATATATTTTTATGTACGTACGTACATTTGTTTACAACATTTTTTTTAATTAAAAAATATATAAATATAAAAAAATTATATAAGTTTATTTATTCCTAGAATATAAATTTATAAGTTGATTATATTTTGTGTGTGATCGAAAAAAAAACTATTTATCCCCCCGACTCAAACATCTGACGGATGTTATCTGTTAACTAAAGGGCCAGAATACCATGTGCTGTGCAGTATCTCGCTTGCGCATTCGAAGTTTTTTTAAGATATAAAATAACTGTCTACTCTTGAAAAAATGCCTCGGTCATTTTTAAGACGTTAATATTTCAAAATATTTACAACCATTTTTTTTAAATAATTTATTATAATTACTAGATAAAACGGGGATAACTGTTTTTCTCTCTTTTTGTGTTAATAAAAATACTAAAATAAATATTTGTGCTAAATATTTTAACTTCGCAAAATGACCGAAGCTTATTTTTCAAAAGTAGGTATAGACAAAAAAAGAAAAAACTGTTTTAATTTCGTTTGTTCACTACAGTTATATGATTATTTATGGGTTAATTACCGTGGTAAGGTTGTGGCAGGAAAGGTAATTATCCCGTTAATGATCATAATGTATAACTGTAAAAATTAACACGTCAAAAGCGGCGCGCTATATTCTGGGCCTTACGTAACATTTCTAAGGGCATTGGATTCGTTCATTGTCGCCAATCGTAAATGAAATAATTAGTCGAATATTATCGATACCAACGTGGTGTAAAGTGTAATAGCACGTCACTTGTCTTGTTGCTGAGTTGCGCTGGCGACTGTTCATTTCACTCTCTATGGCCAGTGGTTCACAACATTTCATAAGCAGCCGTGACAGCGCCCTGCGTCGTTAAATAAGCCATAGTTAGTATGAAATAACAGAATCCTTAGTAGTTACTATTGTTATAATTATGTAATATAAACAAATGACAAGCCTGGAAGGCAGTTGGGTGCTATATTAATTGTGTATAGACGTTGTAGAGAAAACCGGCCAAGTGTGAGTCGGGCTCGTGCACTGAGGGTGCCGTACCACCACATAACTTGTTATCTACTTAAGTACATAAAAGTAGTGCAAAAAGGCAACATCCCATCAACGGCCAGGCTCGGTGATCGTACGAGTACCGGTGGTGAACAGAAATTTGTTACCAACTTGCACTTGGCTATGATTTATTGTTTATTGTTTGTTGTTATACTTTAGAGTGTATACTATAATCATGCCAAGTTTGATGGTTGTAAGTATTACCGTTTTTGGTGATCGATGGGAGATTGATCTGAGGCTGAAATGATGATGATGATGATATCTCCCTTGTTTGTCTGATCTGAGGGGTGGTCTTGGTCTTTTGTACAACATCATATCATTTATGAAGAGACAACTTTTTTGTAAGTAAACTTTTAATTTCTATCTCAAATTTTTTTGTCTCCTAAATATACTTACATTTTTTTAATTTTCGTTTCAGCTGCGATTGTCCCAATGGAGGTAAAAATTTTGCTGGCTGTAAAATGTCTACGATGGCCAAAATTTAAAAGCTCTACAAAATGTTGCCAACCACTCACCAACCACAGCATTTTCCCAGTGGGGGTACTAAGCGCCGACGGGCCACCGCGGAAAAAAGTAAAAACACTATCGTTAGTCAATAACAACACTGGCGCACGCGCACCTACCACTTTTTTACCGCCATTTCTAATTTGGACACCGTCGCATTCAAACGTACCAATCAATTTCCTAACTAAAATATCTCTGATCGCACCACAAGTCCGCAAAATTGTTTTTTTCTTCTGTGAACTTTCCATACGTCACTTAAGTAAAAAAAATTATTGATGCCTTATTTTCACGCCATTAAACTAGTTTTTTTGCTCTGTGGACGTTAAAGTCCGAAAACTAAGTTTTTTTAAGTTGTTGGACTAAAGTGATGGTAACGTGACAGATGAAGAGATGATGCACTGATCTGTAAAGATGGCAATTAAAGGTGTTGTCAGTGTACTGGTGGTGGCTTTGGCGTGCTTGGAGTGCGGAGCCTACAGCCCCCGAGGTGAGAAAAGCATATATTATAAAACACTTAAATTTTGTATCAACTTATTTAATTAGAATATGGCAGCACAAACTCCTTGACGTACTCGTACGTCGTCCTTCGGTATTATGTGTTCTGTAATCTGTGTACGTCGTCCTTCAGTACGTCAGTTTGACCAAGTAATAAAATATACAGCAATGTACATTAAAGTTTCTTTTATCAAATAATGTTTTGGCTTTTTATACAATTTCTAAAATGATCCCTTATAATTTGTACCTAAAAAAGCCTTTTATTTTATTATCATTATAATGAAATCCTTAATTAATTACTCCTTAACAACTTTAAATTTCCGTAATAATATTGCCGCTGATGTTTGTCTCATTCAAAATAAAATTTCTTCCCAAGGTGAACAATGAAGTAGATTAATAACCTCGGGAGGAAATAGAACCGAAATTTCGTCTATTATCAATCAATTGTTTTTCTGTTATCAATTTTTTTTTTTATTGCAGATATTTTTTTGTGTTTCATAACTTATTACCTTATAATGTTAGATTCGCATTCTCGTCAAGTATTTTTATTCACATAGTTCAAAAAACTAAGCCTAGCAGCTAAACCAGCATACCTACTACACATACCTACTCGTACTATATCAAATATCTATTCAAAGTTTCACTTTTCTTCTGATATTTCATCTATAACAATATTTTGTACCTAACTATTGGAACAATTCAACAACAATGCTAAATAATCGGTTTTCCCTTTCGATGTATTTACAATCTTGCGGCTGTTTTGAAGCTTTATAGCCTGGCAATACCACGTGTTCAGAGTCGTGTAAAGCTTTAAAAGAGCTGTATCGAGAAACATTTGTCTAAACATTCGTCGTAGTAAATCTTTACTAGTTAACATATTATCTTGAACACAAGTATCTTTCTAAATTAAAGTAAGGCTATTAAGAAAAGGCAATCGTACAGTTTTTGTTATCTGGATTTTCAGGCATAAAACGAAAAAATAAAACCGCAATTTGTCAAGACAGAAATAAAACAAGAAAACCGTGACATTAATTAGGTGTATTTTATGTCAGTAATTTAACGAAATCCACTCTCAAACTTTTCCCTCGAGAGTTTTGCGAAAACTACTTTAGTAAACTGGAGGTATAAATGAATTGCTGTTCGTTAGTCTCGCTAAAACTCAAAAACAGCTTGATCGTTTTTGATGTTGTTTTGTTCGCCCTAATACAGGGGTGGTTTAAAAAAATTAAAATTTGCCAGGAAAATTGGATAATTCAGGAAAAATGCAAAGTGATTTTTTTTTATGGGATTTTTTTAATCAGATTATTATCAGCAGAATTAGACAGGACAACATATGTCGGGTCAGCTAGTTTTCATTAAAAATACAAATCTATTTATTATGATAGATCAGAACAAATTCCAGGTTTCGTTGCATTTTTCGTCAAAAAATGTGAGAGTCTCTGTCTGTCTGCCCTACCTTTTAACGCATGTATCTTTTCAACCGTGATAGATGAAATTTTCACAGAACAATATGTAATTATACAAGAAACAATAATAAATATATAAGTAAGAGTATACGTAAACGTATTTATTAAATTATTATTGTCTTTGATTTAGTGGAAAAACGGTAAAAGATATATAACGTACATGCATCAAACTTGGCATGATTCAAAAATTCATGTAATAAAAACGCACTCTAGAGTAAAACAATAAATAATAAAGACAGGTCAGTATAGAACTTGTCATACAGACCGCATCATCGCTTAGTATCAGGCGAGTAGGCGGTCAAACACAAGCGTATTCCTAAAAAAAGGTAAATTGTGGGGGTGTTATTTGCGAGAGCCATTTAACAATATAAATGTGGTAAGCGCTTATTAGGTACGCCTAGGTGTGACATAAACAAGATGACAATTTATCAGACTGTCAAATTGAGATTACAGAATTCAACAATTGTTATAAATATTGCGCAAGCGCCGAAGAAAGCTAAAAAGTAAATGAGTGGTTACAATCGGTGGATTAAGATCTGTAACGGTACACCGGATTCAATATTGCAATTCTGTGATTTTAGGAATAAATTGTTAGTGCACATAGCTTTTTCCGGTAAACTTTATTTCGTAGTTTATTTCAGCTCCCTCCTGTGTCGTATCCGAGCATGGGGTTCTTCAAAAGGGCTCATAATAATGTATTTAAAGTAACATGGTTGAAACAAACATGGTGAAAGCGAAAGGCATCTATTTTTACCTATATAATAATATTGTGCGATAAGTCCCGATAAATATTAAAACATGAGTATTTAAACTTCAGCAACATACACATCCCGGGTATGTCCTAAAACTGCGACCAGTACCACCGAAAGATGGGCAGCAGCGTCCTAATAGTACACGGTGAACGTACTGCGATCCCCAAGCCGCCTGCCAAGCGTGGGGATTATGGCAACACCCCTCTCTATGAGGGAGGCCTCTGTCCAACAGTGGACGTTAATTGGCTGAGGATGTGATGTATGTGAACATCAAGGAACATAGACATCTGGTGTTACATGTATCCTTAAGCGACGGTGGTCGCTTACCATCGGGCGGCCCGTTAGCTTGTTTGCAAAAAAGGTGGTCATAAGTTCCTATTCTATTAATTGGTCCAAGTTTTTTTTAACTTCTACTGCAATATTTCCAGCTACTTACAATATTACGTTACAAAAATAAAAATAAAAACCTTGCAAAACTGAGCACAATTTCCAGTTTATGTTTTACAATCTGCTACAGAAACTTGGACATAGTATGCTTGCTAGTTTTCACATAGCAACGTTTTAAAGTAGTGAGTTCTGCTCGAGATAGAAGAAGGTAATTAGATCTAATATAAAATTTAACTAGACACCTTTCCCTCCAAAAATCCTATTCTGAACACTTACCTAATTATTTAGACATGTGTTTTATATTTAGAAAACGCGATTACAAGCGATTGTTTACAAATATATACAAAATACAATTAGTAGCACTCGTGGCGTATCTTAACTTTGGGTTCCTAATAGATCACTGAAGTTAAACAACGGACGATGATTCGCTCAACGGCTAGATCTTCTTTTGAAATGTGTGAGTGAGATAACTATGTATTCTATGCTATTAGCTAACATAGGGATGTTCGGTTGTGATTCAGATTGTAATCACGATCGAGTTCCATCCCGTTTCATTTTACTGGAACCTCGCGCATGAGCGATATGAAACTCGACCACAATCTGAATCACTAACGGACATCCATTATAAGCCCGATGTTTAATAAACATGTGTTGTTAGATTTCGGGTGCAGGAGACCCTACCAATAAATGTCTAGTCATATCAGAGGCATTCGGGCGATACATAGTCTTTTTAACCGACTTCCAAAAAGGAGGAGGTCCTAAATTCGACTGTTTTTATTTTAATGTTTGTTTTCTGTGCAATGTTAAATGCAGGAATTTCAACTGGCTAGGTGAACTGATATTGATGATTCTTTTTTTATTTGAAAGCTGGTGCTTCCCGTGTGGTCCCATTTCAATTTGGTCCAGTTCTGAAATTTTTATGAAGTCGGTTTTTATATTGTTGTATGTTCACCGATTTTTTCGCCAACTGTGGACCGGTTTAAAAAATATCTTTTGTTCGGTAGGGTATCCCATCCCATCCCATTGTCACCAACTCAGAATCTGATGATAGGATCCCAGGGAAATCGAGGGCAACCCTTAAATTTTATATGTATAGGTACTTATAACGTTTTTCATATAAATTATTTTTGAAGTCGATTTATTATGTGATTCATTTGTGTATAGATAATGACTCCATTTTATAATAGGCAATTGTTAGATGGTTGTGGAAACATCGAGTTTACTAACTCTGTAACAAATCAATCAACTAGGGTTTCTAAGATTACAGTGCTCATTGTAACTCCGAATTGGATCCACTTTCACGCATGTACACTTCATAATAGGAACAATTTGAGGGAAATTACACCGATTATGGCATTACGGGACTGTAGTGCACTCTTTGTTTTAGGAACACTAGACTAAAAAGCATTTTCAACCGACCAAAAGAAAAAGACTTCTTAATTATGACTTTTTTGTGTATTTTCCGTCGAATGTGAACCAATTTTAATGATTCTTTTATTGAATAGAATAATGTAATATATTTTGAGGGTATAGGTATTTTAAAGTTGAAGAAAATACTCCTCCTATAAGTTTTTCTGGCTGCATTGCCGCGTTGGATTTGGACTGGACACGCGTTACCGAAACTTATCAGCATTTTGGTATCGGGATGCTTCGATGACGTCTAGATACGAGTAACTCTTTATAAAATATTATTAGCGTCAGCCCAATTCATTATTATTCTTTCTTTTTGATCATAAATAATAAATAAGCCAACACCTAATGTTGCATTTAACGATGCAAGTTTGTACTCTGACCTAAAGAAGAAATTTTATAATTCTGCAAATCTGTAAGACCTATAATGTACCTACAAACTGCAAACCTATGTTTTGAATTTGAATTTTGAATTGTTTTAAAGCTGCTGATGTGCTGAGTATTAATACCTTATTAGTTCTTTACCAAACTGCATGCGACTCTACGATAATAATAAATGTCAACAGTGCAGTATCTATCATATAAATCGATGACGCACAAAAAGTTAATTCGTTTGTAACAAAGAGTCATAGAAGTCTCTCCCTGTAGGGAAATAAATATGAGAAAATGTAGAGAAACACTATTGTTGGCGTGTTCCGTGATTTGTAGGAGTCATTTAGTGACAACATTGCCAATGATGCAAGTGAATCGGTTTCTTCTACTTGAGAGTCAATAACTATTGTAGGCTGTGGTTGCTAGCTTTGACAACACTGTTTTAGAATTGTGTGGGTAAGGGAGAGAGAGAAAAAGAGCGGACACAGATATACTTTTTTCTGTATTTATATTATTGGGTGGCCGGACATGGTGAAACTATAAAGATTATATCTAAACATAAAGGGTTTATTTACTAGGTATGTTATATAACTTTAATTTACAAATGCAATATTATCTTGTCACGATCATTTACTATATAAATTATGATACGTAAGATAATCACTTTTAAAATAATAAAGATAATTTTCCCGTGGAGATCTATAGCCAAAAAATAATCAACGATTTGTCATCACGTCTGGTCGATGCAACTCGTGACCAGAATGCTGGCCTCTACTTTGCTCAAAGAGTGAGCATTGCCATACAACGTGGTAATAGGGCCAGCATTTTGGGGACAATTCCCACTGGTAGCGGTTTAATAGATTAGTTTAGTAGTTAGGTATTAATTTGTCGTTTTTATTACTATTATTTTTTTATATGAAGGAGACGGAATGTTATTTAAGTTACTGAATTATACAAGTCTTTTAAAACGATCAACTTTCTTACGGATCCGGAGCACGGATCTCTGAAGCACAACCTGCAGCTTATTTTAGGGATCCGGGACGAAGCTCACTATTTGTTTGCGGCAAAATTTGATTACTTATATTTCAATTTACTATTCTATTGTTTTGTAACTCATTTGCCAAATAAATTATTTTATTATTATGTAACTCAAAAGAAATGTACTTCTTTTTCCTCTAGCTATATAGTTGGTAATTAGTGCTTTGATTCCACTTTTATTGTGCGAACTGCTAGTTTGTTGAATGCGCTGCCTGAATGGGTGTTCCGCGATAGTTACAATATGCCGTCTTCGAATCATGAATGAATCGGTTTCTTCTAGGCTAGCATGTTCTATCATGTGATAGACCGCATCATCGCTTAGCATCAGGCGAGGTTGCGGGCGATTAAACGCAAGCCTCTTATTAAATAAATAATTTATAAAGTATTAAAATTTATTTTGACATTATATTGTAGTCACTATTATGATTTTGTTATGAATTATTTTGTCAATAATTTAAATGTAATATGTGTAATATCATTAGTGTAATTAATCTATAGCCATCCTAATTGAATAAATACAAAAAAAAAACATACAATCCTAAAAATATTATCGTTGTAGATTAATTATATTAGGGTTCCTTTATTTTGTGCCAGAAGTCTAAAGAAGCTTGCGTGAACCGTCGTACAATTTACCTGTAATACTTATAAACCCTTAGATCAGACATATAAGGGAGACACGGGCGTAGCCAGGTTTTAATTAAGGATGGAGCAACAATTAAAAATCTGGATTAGGTATTGAAAATGTCTATATTTATACATGCTTTAGGCTCTATGAATACATAGAATATGAACGGAAGAAAGGAAAACCATCGTATGAGTATGAAGTGCAGTAAAATCGGTTGCGTAAGATTGTCATGCCAGGACCAACTAGGCTGTCTTGCCCCAACGTGGCTACGTCTATGAAGGGAGATGACTGTGGTAGGGTGAACACTGCTTTAAACTATCACGGTTGTCGTGGTAAGGTTGTGGAAGGAGCTCCCGATATTTCGGCGCAGTTACATGCACCATGTTCACTGGAAGACTGAAGAAACTGTTGACTGTTGTTTTTTTTTTTTTGGTGGTTTGGCGGTTGAGCACGCATTTGGCCTAAATTAGGTTTGTTGCATTTAGAAGAACTTGCCCAGCAGATGACCTTGCCCGCTCTTTTTTAACCGACTTCCATAAAGGAGGAGGTACTCAATTCGAATGTTTTTTTAATTTTTAATATAATATCCTAAAAGAGACCGCAGGAAAACGCTGGATGCAGGCCACTTCCAACCAGTCCTTTTGGAAATTGATGGGCGAGGCCTATGTCCAGCAGTGGACGTCCTATGGCTGAAATGATGATGATGACGAAATATAATATATTTGTTACCTCAGAACTTTCGACTGGGTGAACCGATTTTGATGATTCTTTTTTATTTGAAAGCTGGTGCTTCCTGTGTGGTCCCTTTTAGATCAGTTCTGACATTTTTATGAAGTCGGTTTTTTATGTTGATAATTATTGCATGTGAACTTAATAGTTTCAATAAACTTTTAATAAAAAAAATGTAGCGACACTAGTGTGTCGCAAATTTCTTTAGTGTGTGTAAAAAAGTAATTAGTGTGCCGTAATTACAGTTTATGTGTTAGGCGGTTTAGCGGTAGTGTTTTTTTTGTTTAAAATAAAAGATGGATATATTTGATCATGAACGTAAATGTATTAATTATATGTCATTCGTTTGTCTGGTATAAGTCACAGCTGCAGGTTTTCAATGAAGTATCGTGCGTAAGCGCATGCGAAAGTAAAAGTGATCCGCGGTAGGAAACTCCAACCTTGACCGTAAATGCCGTAAACCGAGGAATATTGCTTCTGCATGAACGAAATGTCAAACATTAGTGACGGCTTTATTACATGTTAACTTTCTTGTTTATTTACCTAAACAGCATTCCGATGTTTAAGACGGCTTTTATGAAACGTCTTGATTATCTCCCGGCGTAAAAAAAATTATAAGTTTAACGTGACTTATATCTGTGTGTCTGTGTAAATCTTTGTGCCTATCTGTGACATCGTAGCTCTCGAACGACTGAACCGATTTAGACTAAGTTTTTTTTAGTGTTTTCTTAATGTGATTTAATCGAGAGTGTTCTTGGCTATGATTTAATAACACTACATGTTAATCCATTAGAAGATTATCAACTCTTTTACAGAGTATTTAAAAAAACTTGTTTGTAGATTAAACTATTTTATACCTAAGTAATAGAAATAGTAATTTGATAAAGTTTGAGTATTTGAAATGTCTGGCTCACGTTTATTAAATTTCTTTTTGTTTTCTCCAATGAAATTGGTTTATTTCTTTTCCGTACTCCATTACTTTAATTGCACACCTGCCATTCTTTACTGTCATTGATTCGTCATAATGATTTTATTATCTGTTATATTATACAGAATGTTTGGAATAATATAATATCTGCGTAAATTCCGGAGCTTTATTCAGATTTTTGTAACGACGACGATTTAACAACGACCTTTGACAGCTTTGCCATACTGAAGTTGTCATAATCTGTTACGACAAATTGGTGAACATTTGACATTTGTTTTTGAATATTTTTTACGTTCTTGTTATATTGTATCTAGTAATAAATTCTTTCAATATTTCCTTTGAATCAGTTACAATAAAGTTGCGTCTCGAGTCAGTTTTTATTGTTTTTAAATTTCTCTATTAGTGAGACACATATGAGATAGATTGTATATTTTTTCCTAAAGAAAGAAATTTCATAAAGAAAGGAAAAAATATACAGTGTGTACTAATAGTAGACATTGATTCAGAAGTTGAATTTGCATTGTAAGTATGTATTGACATTTAGATTTGATAAACCTTTTTTTTTTCAATACAATCATTTACAAGTGCGTACGTTAGTTAATGAATGCTTAAAACTTTAACTAATTTCATCAGTGGCGCCATGTCAACGTCATTTTCATTTTATTCTTTGCTTCATGAGGGTCTTGGCGGTGCACTTCTTGTGCATTTGCCAATGTCAAGACGTATTAAAATATTATCAACTTTGATAATATGTCGTTAAACAAGTCAGTCAGAGTCAAGCAAAGTCATGACCTAGGAAAGTGGTGGAAACTTTACAAAGAGGCTTCTAATCTTTGGAAAGAACACGAAAAAATATATGCACTTCTGGAGAAATTAATTTCAGCGAACTTCGCACTGTTCGATTTTTTAACTGTTTCTGCCACGTAAGTTGTAGAATGGCTTACCACCTTCGGTTTTTCCTTCGAAGTAATTTGGACTGCTTAAAACGTGGGGTGAATAGAGTCCTCAAAGGTAGGCAATGCACTGACAATGCCCCGGGTATTGTAGGTGTCTAGGCAGCGGTGACCACTTACCATCAGCTTGTTTGCCATTTATTCTATAATATATATATATATAATACTATGTAACACCCTCTATTTGGTCGATTCCGTTACGAACCAGTGACCACAGATTACGATTCGTTACCCGATATTGCGAAAATAATGCTATACCTAATATTGCCAATGTTAGTAATCTCCAGGCAATTCAATACTTCACTTTCACTCAGGTCACAGGTTCGTCGCCTGACCTGACATTATAACGTTATCGTCATAAGCCAGTTTTTGTGAGTATAGTAATGAGTCTATTGTTTCTGAATATGTAATGGATATTTTTAATTACAGTTATATGTGTGATGGCTCGTTAATTTGTCGCTTTTTGCTGTATAATTAAAGAGATGCCTACAATGTTTTTTAATGGCGTTTTGTTGTTGAAAGATTGTAATGAGTGTATTACTTAATTGTTACGTTAATTTTGTGTGTTAAAGTTTTTTTAATGAATAAAAAACCAAACAAAGTTAACTGTTTAAGATACGGTTTGAGTAATGGGTACAAGTATTTTAGCTAAGTTTTCTAAAATGCTACTTTTGCTTTATAACTATTTTTAGGCAGTCTGAGAATGTGTTACCAGGATACAAATCTGCATTCTTAAAGTCTGCAAAAATAGAACCGTCGTAGGTAAGGTTGAGGGTGCGCGTGTGCAAATTTACTGAAAAACCAACACAACCCAACACAACAAAACACCCCTCTTTTTGCGCCGGGAGTTAAAAAGTATAAAATATCACTGTTTTAAACTATCACGGTTGTTCACTACAGTTATATGATTATTTACGGGATATTTACCGTGGTAAGGTTGTGGAAGGAGCTCCCGATATTTCGGCGCAGTTACATGCACCATGTAACTGCGCCTGGAGTTCTAATTCCCGTGAACAACTTTTTTGTTAATTACCATGTACGTGATACTGTTTGCATTTGACTGCACGTGGCCTACGATGAAGCAAGTTACGTTTCCTCAGAAGAACCTGAATCGCTCAAGACTAAACAATTGAAAGACTTGGAAAAACATTCAGAAGCACAGACCTACTACCTATAGATTTTCAATGAGCGTGGCTAGCTCAGTGCCTCTCGCTTCAACAAGGTGTGTTGCCACATTAAAATTATTTGCTTTAAGTTAGGGTAATTTACATACTAGACGGGTAGTGAATCTCTTCAATGAGTAATTTTGGAAACTTTGGAAAATCTTGTGAGATGGAAGGATATCTGAAAAATACTTATGAACAAAAGAAATTAATATTAAGATCCAAATCCATCCGTTTAAAGGTAAGACAGCTTTAAACGGCTGTATCTTTCGCGCCGTAATATCGTCAGTTGAAACTTACACAGAATATGTAATGTTACGACGGATTAACTAAGAAATATAATTAAGTCAAAACTAAAGAGGGTACACATCCACACATACAACAAACGTTTTTGTTAAGGTATTTTTGTATTTGCTCTGGTGTAAAAACCAAACGGTACGTAACGGTAATCGGTACAAGCGTCAAACTTGGCGGATTATAGTGCACACCCTAAAGTAAAACAACAAATAATAAATACTGGCTGCGTGCGAGTCGGTCACACATTTCTGTTTCCCACAAGTTAAGCAACGTCGGGTGCGGTTGATACTTGGATGGATGACAGCCTGGGTGTGATGTTGTGTATTTGCACAACTTTTTGTATTTTGTGACGGTACAGAACCCTCAGTGCACGAGCCCGACTCGCACTTGGCCAGTTTATTTATTTTCATGGATGGAATTATGGATAACATCCCAATTAATGAGATACTTAGATAAAACTCTTTATTATTTACAGTACTCATATCACACACGATAAATCAGACTTCAAAAAAAGATTATTTTGTTTTATTTGAACAAAATCACGCTGATGATGATTTATGATGATATATTTTCTTTGATTTAAGTACATTTAAGTGTGTTTATTAGACCCTGAGCAGCTGCAGTTGCTCAAAAATATAATTTTTCCCTTTCTGATATTGGATTCGGCATTGAAATGACTGGAACAAATTCTACTATGTTTTCCTGGCACCCAATTTTCACAACCAGTAGCACTGATCCATTTTATTCGTAAGCCAGGATCAGTTGAAAACCTGCAGAACGAATAATTTATGTTAATTGTGGTGGGTAATTTCATTTATAAACTGGCAACATTGATTGTTATTCTTCTCAGTTAATATTTTGATAAAACTCATAGGAAATACCACAAATCGACCAAAAAACGGACTAATTATGAATAAAATATTTACGCATTGATATCCTGAATTTATTTAGGTGATCATTACAAGCTCTATATGTTTACTTACGTGTGAAATGATATTTCATCGTTTTTTCTCTCACTGCGGTACTTGCAGCCCAAAATGATACAACCAACCATTGTAAATGTTTGTTTTACAATTATTTCTAAGACGAAACACGCATTTATCACATAAAATCACCAAAAAAATGCAATAAACAATATTCAGACCCGTTTTGTTTGGCACAGAACCGTCAGATTTTGACATTTCTGATCCAAAAAACAGGCCACGCCGATAAGGACAAAAAAGTCTTGTTATGTCCTTTTTGTACTTGTGCTGAGCCATATCAATTTGTCTCTTTCACTTGCTTTCACTGAAATATATTGCCGATCTGTATATCTGTGTTCAGAAGCTAGTTCTTACCTTTGACAGACTCAAAACAAAACTTAAATGTTTTTTTTTGTCATAGGCTTACGTTTAACCGTCAACTCTTTTGCGGTCTACGATGGAGCACGCTTGCCTAGAAGAAACCGATTCACTCTTGACTTGAAGACACCCACATTGTAACTATCGTGGAATACCCATTCACGCAGGACATTCCACAGACAGCAGTTCGCACAATAAAAGTTAGATTGTCTTAAGTCTGCTTTGAATTGTTTCATTTGCTTCATGCCTTCTATGATGATGCAGTTCTAATTAAATTTTGTGATTATTCTACGTCATCACCACCATTTCATCCATAGGACGTCCACTGCTGGACATAGGCCTATCGATCCCCTATCGATTTTAAAAAGGGCCGGTTGGAAGCGGCCTGCTTCCAGCGTTTCCATGCGGTCTCTTTTAGGTCGTCTGTCCATCTTGTGGGTGAAAGTCCTACGCTGCGCTTACCGGTGGTCTCCACTCAAGAACCTTTCGCCCCATTGGCCAATTGTTCTGCTTGCTATGTGCCCTGCCTGTACGTCTACGCGCCTTTGCTAAATTAAAAAAAGGTCTCGTCTGCATGAGCTTGTACCTTAACCCACACAACTGATCAGCTTGGCCTACCGCTGTCTTGGTGTACCTTCTCCCTTATTGACACGCTTGTGGTGTATTACGTCACAATAGATTCTTTATCTGATGGTACCGTTCACTTTCATGTCTAACTGAATATCAGAAACTGAGATGCAACCTTTCTGATGTACAACGCATTCACAACGAGGAGTGTTCTGAAGAACGGTGCAATTTGATGTCAGTGTCGGAGTTTTGCCATCCCACTAGCCGCTGACCGGCTGAAAGCTCATGCACATCTCACAGATCTGTGGAAATCGCATATTACTGTGCGTTTACGCGATATTTTTTCCTTACACTTGCAATATGAGTAACTATAACATGGGGTTCTTCAAAAAGGTTATTAATAGAATCTGATCTCGGCTGATTAGTGACAGTGACAGCAAGTTAGTCGCCAAAAAATTACAAAGCCTCGAGCATCGCCGTAAATTAGTTTGTCTGTCTATTTTCTACCGGATACATTTCGGTGAGTGTGCGCAAGAGCTTCATGGCTTTATTCCACCCTCCCCTTTTTACTACAATACAAGTAGAAAGACCTCTATCACCCCTTCCTCGTGGAAATTCCAAAGATTCGTACTCAACGATTTGGGTCATCTTTTATGATACGTACTGCCCAAGAATGGAACTCCCTGCCATCCTTCTTGTTTGTTTCTTTTCTGTAGGCATCTTCGAGGCTATATTGAATATATTTCTTCTTTGATAAGCCACACCATCCCTTCCCATCAGGCGAGCTGGTGGCCAAACGTAGATCTATTCTATATATAAAAATAAAAAAAACTTTAAATTATGATATTCACTAACATGCACTGGGCCAGCATGCTGGATTAGGGCCCACTCTTTCTCTCTCTCTCTCTCTTTCTGAAAGAAGGCCTGTGTACCAACCAACAGTGGTAACATCAACATCATCATCATCAGCCATAAGACGTCCGCTGCTGAACATAGGCCTCCCCCTTTAACCTCCACACTGGTAACATGATAGGTTCATATAAGTTACATCACAAGAGCTCATACCAGACAGAATCATCACGTTAATCCACATACGATCATTGACCACAACAACTAACATGTTACGAAATCATAACATAACATCTTTGATTACATTATTATTTTGTGAGCATAACATGTTAGCGTCATAAAATCAATCATTTTCGACAGATTGAGCAATTGATGTGATGATTTGATTACTGTGCATTTTGAGCATCTAGCGCCACAGTGTAGGAAATAATTATGTGCATCGGGAAATAATTATGTATGATTTGTGTTCAGTAATTGCTTTTTGAATATTATGGTTCGTTATTCAAGTTTACTGCTTTATAAACGGATAATTATTTTGTTTTGACAAATTGCTAAGGCGTTATGAAATCCATCGAATATTTGTATTTTTCGTAGTTTTTTCTTCGACCAAAATAAAATGAATGGACGGGCCCTAATCATTGAACTTGATCAGTAAAAACGAGTCAAAACCGTCGGACATATACTTCAACACCTAATTATAAAAATGTAACAGTATATTTGTTACAAAAAATAGATATCAGTTTTATTTGTGTATTTACACTTCGGTAAAGCATACGAATTCATAATTTTGTCAGATGTTTCGTTATCGCGTAACAATAGACTCGTGTTTCACTTCCTACGGCTAGAGACCGACTGAAACGAAGTGAGCGCTGGCGCTCATTTTGTAATCTTCAAAAATGCGCTTCTACTGGGCCCGTCCATTCATTTTATTTTGGTCGAAGAGTTTTTTTACCAAACCCTTTACACTTTAGGAATAGTTTATATTGTTACGTGTAAAATCGGTTTTCAAGCTTTTGATATATACAATACAAATACAAAATATTTATTTGTTCGTAATAATGGTTACACGAGTTTAGTTAATCTCTGACTCCTATGCTAGGTAGATTACCTGTATTATAGGAGTCACTTCCTATTAATATTATTTATATGATACGGGAATGACTCATTATGTGTGAAAACCGCGTCAGTTTCCATGACAATGTTGTTTTAAATGGTTGTAGGGACTTATCGCGCATTATTTTATTTAGGTAAAATTAGGTAGTAGGTACTATATTAAAATATCATATTAATAATATGAAATTTATTAGTATCATGTTATAAGTATTTTATTCAATGAAATTCTCGGGTGTAGCCCGGACATTTGGTAGGCATTGGTGGAGCCGAAGCCAACACCAAGAGGCCCTGTTGAATATAAAAAATACAATTATGGAATATGTATAAAAAGTAATATGAAACTATTGTACAGTATAGGATTAAAAAAGTCTGGGTTATTGAGGTGAACAACTTGTGGATGGAATAACAGATCTATAGAATGAGAAACGGCACCTGCCTTATCCTGTCTCATCTCAAAATATATTTAGGCAGGTGATGACTTGCCACCCACTGAATGGGCCCCCCATAAAGGCTGCCGTATCTTGGCACCGGAGGGGCAACATCGGCGTGGGTGGCTTAGGGTGTAGAGAGGTGTGCTGCACTTTCACTAAGAGCTACTCGCGGCGTTATGCCCTTTAAACACTTCCACCCTGGAGCTTGGGTTCTTAGCTCTTGCGGTTTCCACCCCTGGACGGCCAGTTAAGGCAAGCCAGGGGTCAGAGGTCTCATTTAGCCCCATGGAATCGGGGTACGCGGTGTCGCCAGTCACCGACGGCTCGCTATAAAGCCGCCCCTGCGTTTTAAATATAATTATTATTCAATGGGTATCATATTTTTTAATCTAAATAAAATAAAGCGCGATAGGTCCCGAAAACATTTAAAACACGCTATGATGTGATCAAATCGCGAAAGCTTAAAACTTACTTTTTAGCGTTTCGTACCCAAAAGGTGTAAACGAAACCCTATTAAGTCCCCCTTAAGTCTACGTTGTCTGTCTGTCTCTCTGTCTGTTCGTCCGTCCGTCCTACCTTTTAACGGCTGTATCTTTCGATCCGTAATAGACACATTACCACGGCATTACCACGCTAAATGGCTATGCTTGTACGTTGAGCCAGAAAAACGAGTTGCGTAAACCAGGCGCGGAGCACTGAAAGATTTTTGAAAATAAGGTGAGCACTCGGTCCATAGTAAAACTTATAGCCATAACAGAAGTATTGAACATGTCTGACGAACCGCCGTCTGACCAACGGGAGAGAAAGAGTGAGAATATAATTATCCTCTTTTTCTTTCGTTGGTTGAGGTGGCTGACGTCAGCCATGCTGACGTGTCTGTTACGGGTTTTAAGATAGAAGATAGATAAGAAGGTTATGATCGGTGAGTGTGTCAGTGTCAAATATGGGAACTTTGTTTTGAGATAAGTATTTTATGTAACCACTGCCGAGGTTAGCATATTCGTGCCGTTTATTGTGCTCGTTGTATGTATTTATTAGTTAAAAACGATATCAGCTACACGTCCCATTCTCCTAGATTACCCGGCCGTTAACCCACCAGCTGCGATGAAAGTAAAAGGCAGCTTCGATACCTGCCCGGAAACTGTAGAGCGAGAAAGAAAGCGTATCCGGGGGTTTCCTATATCACGAAATCATTTGCATTACACGCGGACACCAGCTGGGCAAGCGCGGCGCTTACTATCAGGCGAATTACCTGCGTTTGTAATAAAACATACATCTATAGATATAATAAAAACGTAGAGATAAAAATGTCTGTAATTGCGAGATATCAAAAAGAAACATAGTTTTTAGAATTTTTGTCTGTTTGTTTGTTTGTCCACGCACATCTCCTAAACTAGACGGATTTAAATGCGGTTTTCAAGAATATGCTTATCTATGACCAGATTGAAGTATAGGCTATGTTATTTTGCGCAATGGCTCGATTAAGGGAGGAAAAAAAAATCTTGATAATTTATATGAAAATCTAAGCGTACGAAGTCGCGGGTAACTAGTAATTTTATAAAATCAGTCATTAATCCCGATTAATGTCTCCCTAAACAAAAAAAATAAAATCTTTTAAAAAATTACCAAAATAGTAAAATGTCTGGACTTTTATAGAAATATCTGACTGAGTTTAGGTCAGCAGTGCGATTCTGTAAAAAGTCCTCTCACCCAAGCGAGCTCACTTCTCCCTTCACGTGCGATGAATCGAGTATTTGAAATTAGCAAAAAACACATATTTTCAAATTTTAATATACCTACCAGATAGTAATAAAATAAATGCACTGGTCGTGCATTTATTTTATTACTATCTACTAGTCATGAATTAACTCAAAAACTACTGGACCGATTTAAAAAAAAAATCTTTCACCATTAGAATGCTAAATTATCCCGGAATAACATAGGCTATATTTATTACTAGAATGTTCAAAAAAACCCACCCGTGCGAAGCCGGGACAGACGGCTAGTGTTTCATAAAGTCTCTTCACTTTTCGTATTCGCCGTAATCCATCTGGCTATTTATATTTGTACTGTGTTCAAATCAAATTAAATCCCAAAGAAAGTGTCACAGTACACCCAGTAACTCACCTCAAACTATTAAGTCCAGACAAGACGACCGCAAACAATTACACAACTCCGTTACGTAACACGTGATTTACGTTCGTTACGTGGCAATTACTGTATCCGGTTACGGTCTCAATTTGGCGATTAACCTGTTCTACATTACTATTGTTTGGTTTGATTGCTATTCTTTGGCTCTGTGGTTTATATTTGTACTTTATTTTGATATTTTGGGTAATGCTTCTAGTCTGTAACATAATAATAAGCATTATAATGATCTATGACGAGTTTATTGAAAGAAAAAACGATTTCTTAGACAAATGTTTAATGCGTCCAACGTCGTATCTCTTCTCTACATAATATAAAATGTAGTCGCTTTCTGCGTCTGTCTGTCTGAGTATCCGCTAACTCCTAAACCACGCAACGGATTTTGATGCGGTTTTTATCATCAGTTAGTTTTTTTTTTTCGGAAGGTTTTTTATCAGGTTTTTTATTTTATATATTATTTTATAAGGGCGGGTCGCTAGCTTTATAATAATATTCAAATACATACGACAGAAACTTTGAATTCAGTATAAATATTTGTGTGCCTGTTACCTTTTCATGACAAAAAACACCCAATATATTATATTGGGAAAATTCTGGTGTGTTCCCCCTATTTATCTGTCCCCCCTGGGGACAAATAGGAACAAAAAACATCAATTTGTCTCCCTGTTACCGAGGGGACAAATCGATCTTACTTTTTCCGATGCTTATTATTTCGCTTCGGTAACAATATGAATAAAAAGATCAATCTGTCTTCCTGTTATAGACGAGCTTATTATTCCTATCATCTGTCCTCCAAATATAAAATAAATAAGTATCTATAATTCTATAACATTACGCCATTATTTACTATTATAATATTGAGATTGATCGAAGAGTTGGCACGCTCTGACATCGCAAAAATGAACTAGAATTCATAGAATGTTAAGTAGAGAGAGAGCTACCTACAGAATGTTTTAGCAATGACCAATCTGCCTCCGGCCATGAAAGTTTGCATAAAACACAGAAATCTAAGCAAATTGTATTAGCCAATAGTGCAAGTTCACGAAACTGTTTGAATCTGAAACACTGTATCGGCCATTACTGTCTTCTTTCATCCTTTTCGATCCTATCCTATTGTTCCGTAAGAGGGCGTAAGTTCTAAGAGCTTTCTCAGTCTGTAAACATGTAGTTAAGAGTCATGGATAGAAGCAAATGTATACAATACATTTATTGAGCATGTGCGGGTCTTATCCAACAAGAGCTGGCTTTTTGGCAACGAGCTCTTTTCCTCCCGAATTCCTCTAAAATGACCTTACAATTATTGTGATCCAAATCACGGCCGAATGCTGAAACTGTGGTCATCTGTCCAACGGATTGGGTTGAAAGTAGCATAACTTCGGATCTGTTAAAACCAGCTAACCGAGCACCGGGTACCGAGTACGAGCATTATCACTAATTAACTACTAATTTCTTCAGCAATAAAATAAAATAAAAATACACTTTTATGGTACGTAGTGCCCAATGCATCAATCCATTTTCCCTGAGAATTATATACAATCTCGGCGATTTCAAGGCTGGAGTGCATGTATTTCTTCTAGATCAACGTGTTCCATCCTCGGCCACACCTTAGCTCACCATGGGACGAGTTAGTGGAACGTAGATATTAGGTACTCTAATAAATAAATAAAATATTTAAAAAAAGAATCAAATTCGGACTTCCGAGTAAAAAGTTCAATACTCAATAATTTATTGCATAATTATTATGAAGTTCACATACAGATGTTAGGTAGTGTGTTTAAGGTAGGTATCACATAATAACCCCAATTGGCTATGGCAATAAAGTGCGGAGCATATCGATTTATTTCATAACGAATTTGTCTTCTAAATACCGTTTAGACTATAGCAACAATGAGAATAATTGAACAAAAATAATTCGATCTCAAATTTGATTTAGAATTGTTTTTATTGATCTTACATCATTAATCGAATTCCAAATCTCGATTGAATCACAACGCATTGTGACAAATAGTTTTCCCATAACGAGAATGAATTTGACATTACCACAGATTACATAACAAGCTTGCAGTGAAAGTGCATGATAATGATCATTATGATACATGCGTTCTGATATGATGAGGTCAGTCACACCTGGAGACTGATTGAGAAACGTAATGTTAGATTACTTTTGAATGACCCTGGTGATGCAAGATGCAATATACTTGCGCCCCGTGTATTTGACCGCGTGGTCATTCTCTCATGAAAATTATCCTATGTTTTCATCCGGTTTTCTATCTATGTGCGAAGCAAATATCTGGCAATCTGTATAATTCAGGCATTCTATACAATGCCTAGGCAATGTATAGAATGCCTGGGGCGTTCAGGCAATGTATTAAATATTATAAATATTTTGGTCCGTTTCATACATTACCTAGGCAATGTATACAATGCCCAGGCATTGTATAGAATGCCTGCTGGTCCACCGGCAATATGTAAAATAAATAGATTTTGGTCTATATTTATCTGAGGGATGAGCATGGAGGCTTGCTTGCCGCATCCCTAACCTGTCCGATCAGCACATACATTTATAGCATTAGTGTATGTGCTCTCAGAACTGCAGCTTCACTTTAACTAAAAGCGGTGGAAGGACTTCATCTGAAGTCCGCCTAGCTCGCTACCACCTTCCTGTGTAAGTGTACCGGTAAATGTCGGTGTTTTTGCGTCAACGTGTTCCGGTACCAGTGCAGGAGCGCCAGTCCCTCCCTTTCATATAGCATGTTCTTTTCTCTATCCTGAGACCACGTGGGTGCAAAAGATTAGTCGCTGTCTTCAGTCGTGACAGTGTGGCGTGGGGGCTAGGGAGACCCGGTGAAACGGTTGTCCGCTGGCCGCCCGCGGGATAGTACAGGGACCCGAACCCAGGGATTACATTCATACTCCACCCCGGAAGGCTGTACCACCATCTGGTGCAAAATCGTGCCGGAGTAGGAGACTGGAGTGGATGCCGGCAGTTGCTTCCTAGGGCGGACCGGGGGCCCTTCCGTCCCCCATGCCAGTCGACCACTTTACTGCACCCGGTGACCCAACATACACACCTACACTTTGTCGCTCGATAGAGAGCCTAGCATGCTATACCTCCCCTACTCTTACCCAACACAACCCAATGGCCCCAAAAAATGAAAATGCGCCTGGGTCACCAGATAGGAAGCTGATCGTTGTCGACGGTTCCTGCTCTGACAGCATTATGTCTATCAACGCTGGCGTTCAGCAGAGTTCTGTGTTATCGCCAACGCTCTTCCTTCTCCACATCAATGACATGTTGTTTTCGAGCAATATGCATTGTTATGCGGACGATAGCACGGGCGATGCACAGTATACTAGTCGTACAAACACCCCTAATTCCGTAGTTGAAGAGAGTAGAAACAAACTACTGTCTGAAGTTGAGGCCTTTCTTGAGCAGGTCTTGGATTGGGGTGAACTGAACCTAGTTCAGTTCAACCCAACAAAGACGCAAGTTTGCGCGTTCACCGCTAAAAGCCTTTTTACACACAATGCCGGCTGCGCATTCGGCATTATATAGAATGCCTAGGCAAAGAATAAAATTAAAAATATTTCATACATTGCCTGAACGTTTTAGGCATTCTATACATTGCCTAGGCATTGTATAGAATGCCGGATTATACAGATTGCCGGTAACATATACATAGTTTTTTTTAAACCCCAAATAAAAGAGCTGATAATTTTCAACAGGATGAACAGATAGCTAAGAACACACCCGATAAATTCACCTTTCAAAAAAAAAAAAATAACTAAATCAATTTCAGATTTTTTTGAGCAAAGATGTCGCAAACAAACACAGATCTCCTCTTTTTGCGTTGGGATCGATCTGTCGCTATTTTGCTGCATGAAATAGCAACAAAAAACAAATAAACATACATTTATAATATTAGTAGCTGCACCCTGCGGCTTCACCCGCGTTATAAACCTCCCTGAAGCAACCTCTTTAGTAGCGACAGCAACCTCCTTTGGCTTATAGACTTCATTCTTGCCGTTTCATACATAATGTATGGGAAAATTAATTAACAAATCGCGATAGCTTAATAGTTAAAAATTCTGTTTTTTCTTTTATAACCTTAAGCTTGTGATCGTCGTAGAACATATCACTAGCAGCTACTACTCGAACAAAAAGTTAAGAAAATAAAAAGAAGCATAAAAACTAACGAGCAGTAATTGCCGCAGTGCCGTGATGGCAGATAACAAGACAGATATTCAGATGGATGGCTGATAACCGTCGGAAGCGCCGCGTCTTATTGCCGAAGATGGACGATAGGCCATGATGAGGCAGTTTTATTGTTCCTAGAGATAGATCCCACATGCACAGACATTGGGTTAGGCTTAATACCCACTGGATACTCAAGATGGCATCGTCGTGGCGTAAAAGCGCCTTAATGTCAATTCTGTCTGGTTTACCGTAGAATCAAAATTCTATTAAAAACTTCTATTAGAAACTTGACTATAAATGAACTAACAATTGGTTTTGCATTATAATTTTGATTATATAAATCTTTTATACATCATATAGTAAAGACGTAGAGATAAAAAAAACTGTAATTGCGAGATATAAAAAAAAACACAAGGCGTCTTAAAATAAGCAGCTGAACACGTTAAGACAGTTATTAGAATTTTTGTCTGATTGTTTGTCCATGCACATCTCCTAAACCACGGGACGGATTTAAATGCGGCTTTCAGAAACATGCTTAGCTATTGAAATATAGGCTATATTATTTTGCGCATGAGCCGGAACAAGAGTTGAAAGTTTATATGAAAATCTACGCGTACGAATTCACGGGCAACTGTATTATTAATAAATAAGCCAGCACCACTAATGTTGCATGCCATCTATTATTGTTTGTCTGAAATGAGCTTAGACCAGTCGAGACGCGTCGAGACTTGGTGCCTTAAGTCAAACTCACCCTACAGACGACATTACCGCCCTTTTTTGCATGTAAACTGTAAATTCATTAGTGTCGCTGCGACTTTCTTAGTGTGCGCGAAAAATGAGTATCGTACAATGTGCGCTTTATAGTCCGGTCAATCTAGACCAAAAAATGAGAATAAAGGTGCATAAATTCACAACAAGCTGAAAATCAGTAAAATTGTTTAAAACATAATCATAAATAAAAAAAAATGTTCCCCATCATTCCCGTGTATGGGATTTTTTTTACTCGAGGTCAAAGGTCAAAAGAATTAGTTTTTCACGATTTTCAGCAAAACGGTAAGTTTTATCATAAAAGTATCCCAGGCAAAAATTGTACACCATAAAATTATATATAAAAAAAAATATGAATATTTTTTTCCTACGAGCCACCGTTTCTTAGATATAACGATTCAAAAAGTTGTAAAACGCGCAAAGTACAACTACCTCATAAGTAGCGTGGAACCGTGTGCATATTATGACGATAACAACTTTTTGAATCGTTTTTTTTTTTATTATTGTAAAATAGGCTTGCGCTTGGCCTGGGTGCGAAGAGGTGCGGCCGTGGTTTTTCAGAGTCTTTATATATATTGCCGTGAAGTGGACGATAGGACGATATTTTATTTAAAAACCAAGTAAATGAATTTTTTTCTCATAAATTAATTAACAATAATTTAATGAAAAATACTAACGGCCACATTTTGATTGGCACCCTGGTTGATATATATTCTCCTAATCATAAATATGCGTAAAAATTGGCTTTAAGCAAAAATTCGATGACCGCACTAATTCTTCAGCCGGATCTTAGACTATCATGCAGGCAGACTGGCTAAGTTATAACAAAAAATAAGTACGAATTGGATTGTGATGAAATTGTAGGTAGCCCTCAGTTGTTTGTTCTGGAATAAAAGCTTTCTGGTTTGGCTGATATAAAGACTCCGACGCTTGGCCTAGCCACGCAGTCCACAAGACAAGCACGAAAGGAACTGGGTAACCGTGCTACATAAATAGACACATGAAATTTTTTTTTTCATCGCAGACAAAATGAAAAGAAATAACACATCAGTCAGAAGTGAAAACTTAAGTAGTAATTCACCTATTGTACAAGAGATGGCGCTGTTATAAAATACACGGTACTATGTATTATGTATTCTTTGATAGCGTGAAGATGACGTGAGTCCCATGATTTTTGTTCATCCAAAAAGTGCTATAGAAGAAGATTTCACTTAAAAAACCCGTGAATATTTCTTTGCAAACCTGCAGAAAGAAATAAATATGGACCTAAAAAGTACTTATTGCACGGGCAAGAAGCAAAATTTCTGACCATTCGCAACAGGCGATAGAAATAGAGCCTACGGCATCGAACACCAGACGAACGATGATCAGCTCGCGTCTTCTCTAGGAGTCGATCTACTTTCGTAGATCGACTCCTAGTATCGTCCAAGGTCGACATGATGTATTTGTCGGTATGTAATGTAGTTTTTAAGAAATTACTTCAAAATCATGATGGATAGTAAAGTGGTCCTCTTAGAATTGGAAGCGTCTTCACCGGCAAACATGTAATGTCATTATTAGTATTGAAAGTTAAGAAGCCTTGTCATTGCGCAGTTGGTTGGTTGTGACCAATAGCGTTAGTCAAAAGTCAGGACATTGGGTAGCTGATTCAAGTGAAATTGTCATTGCATAGTTATACTTACATCTTCATCACTCTCACGATAATAAAATTGGAAGCAAAAGTAACAAAAACCATTTGGTTCTTTTAAACCAACTCATAAGAAAAGCAGTAATAATTAGCAAACGCTAATGATACAGACCCACAGAAACTGATGCCAAGGTTGTTGATAGCTACTTCATAACAGGTTCACTTCTAAGACGCTACCTTAATGAGGTAGTGTCTAAGCTTCATCAGTCTTTGGTTACCATAGCCACAGAAGATATAATAGTATACCGGGTTACGCATATACCCGAAGCCGAAAGGAGGTCAGGTCAAAAAAATCTGCAGTTCCATAGAAAACGGTTATTGACACTCGACAAAACTTATGGGACAGCTGTTTTTTTCGCAATTTCAGGTTTGGTCTCATAGTAAAAGTTGTTTATAATGATGAGTACAAAGACCTCCTTTCAGCTTAGTACAGGGTATATGCGCAACCCTGTATAGTTGTCAGTTACGTTAGTTTAGAAATAACTAATGAGTGATTCTTGCATGGTAACAATAGATAAAAATAAGTTTATCTCCTGCCAATGCTATAATTAGCGGAGAATAGTGAAATCTTTTCGAAATCCGACACAAAAACAGGCGACGTGGAAACATTTCGGTGCCTTTTGGACGAAATGTTTTGATTTTTTTGTTCGTAACAGTAATTATGTGAATTACGGCATGGCTGGTGACGTAACTTGCTTTCTTTGGTGCAAAAACACGGTTACGTGTTCTAATATTGTCTCTACTGAGCCGGATGTTAGTAGCTGTTTACACGGACGGTAACAACGTGTAACAACCAGCATTGCCAGATATATTTTTGCCAAGTCGGGATTTTGGAACTTTTTGAGTGAAAAAAAGCGGGATTCTTTCGACGAAAGTGGGACATAGTAAAAACACATATATAATCAGAAGGTTTTAAATATTTATCTTTTTATTCGAGTTCAAATTACGTTTACGTGACAATAGATAGCAAAATTGCCACAGAAAATGTATTTTATTAAAAATATGATATTTTAAATCAGATTTACGCAGGCACGGTCTAGTTATCCCCAAAAAGCGGGACTGAGCCTGTCCCGTGCGGGACTTTTAATGTTGATTTTAAAATCGGGACGTCCCGCCAAAATTGGGACGTATGGCAACGCTGACGTGTGCGTTCATTTATTTTATTAAATAAACGCATTCTTAGAAATTATGAGACGGTAGGACGAGTGTTGGATTATACCTACGTGGCGAGTTGGCGGTCAAACTCATGCCTGTTCCTTCCTCTATGGTGTAAAAACAGTAACACGTACAAACGTCAAGCTTGGCATGATTATAGTAGATACACACTCTAAAGTATAACAACAAATAATATATACTGGCCAAGTGCGAGTTGGTGACAAACGTCGGGCGCAGTCGGTACTTGGATGGGTGACCGCCTGGCATGATGTCTTTTTGCATTGTTTTTTTTTACTTTAGTAGTTAACAATTTATGAGGTAGTACGGAACCGTTAGTGCTCGAACCCGACTGGCACTTAACCGCTTTTTTGTAACGGTGCTCTCGTCCGTAGTTACAGCCACTTAAATAGGAAGCTCTAGATAAATAGGTAAATCAAACTATTGAACGGAATGAGTAACTGATCATTACTATGTTACGTGTGCCGGTGAGTTATACATTATGCATGGGATTTCGCCTTTACGCATGCTCCTTAACGCAGATTATGCTAAAGCAGATGGTAAACTTCATAGATTTGACATTTATTGCCACTCGTTAGTAAACAATGGTTGCTGTTATTCTTAGCAGGATAAATTTAATTTAAATAATGATATTGCATCTAATAATAAAAATATATTCAATATTAGATATTAACTTTTCTTTTTCTTCATTATTATTATTTTATTTTTTATTTATCGTCAGAACTCGAATTCGAAATGGTTTAAATTGATATTACGAGAGTGGAAATAAGCAGAATTGTTTTGTAAATAGATGAAGAACACATGATAGGATTGACTGCGTTACTTTACTACAGCTTATTACGCCATAATAGTAATAATGACACCCGACATTCCAATTAATAACGCCCTAAAATTGACTCCCAAAACCATAGAAACCAATTACATTATAAATGCATAGCAGGATTGGAATAGTCACTGCGTCGTTTCTACTTGAAACTTTCAGCTTGACAACTCGACAAACGATGTAGTACCTATTCTCTGGGTATTACACGTTTATTAATAAAAGGACCAAACTCGAAAAAAACCCATTTATTCTATGTGTATTTGTTTATTTATTTGTTTGTATAGTTACGAGAATACGACTTCACTAACCATCACATAACAATAACAATTAATGACTAAAGTCATTCTTACATTTTGGTTTGACATTAATTTTTTTCACACTGTCATCTGACCCCAAACTAAGCAAAGCATATACTATGACTGCCAGCGACTGATATACAAACATATATTTTAAAATATGTATATATAAACATTTATTTTTTACTTTGGTACTCGAATATAATCTGTAAACTAGTAAACTGATTAAAAAAGGTACAGTGTCGTTTCTTGGTTATAAGAATATAGAGTTCCCTTCTGTTTATATCCTGATCTGTGTCGTATCATTACCATGTTGCATAATGCATGTCGTTTGTATGACACTTTTTGCGCTACCTTCCGTACATACTGTTTTCACTTTGTCATTTCCTTATGGTGGCTTCCTATCTTGTATATTGGTCAATATGCATGTAGTAGCAATTTTTTATAGTTTTTTTTTGTGGAACAATGAAATTGTGCCGCACTGTTACCGGCGTTGATGAAGGCGACATTTAGCGGTTAATTCAATGTAATATGTATGTATATATAAATGTTGTGATTTTTATGTGTTTAAAGTAAGTTAAATTAATTACATAGTATTTCTTAGTAACCTTAGTATTATGTATTTTCTAACCTAATGCGACCTTTGTTGTAATAAAATATTATAAAGAGGATGTATGTAACAATAGCTTTTGAGTCACATACAAAAGTATTTTTGCTCTATGTTTTGAGTTCTTGTGCAGTGCGAATAGACCAAACATACCTATCAGTGTAAAAACGGTAATACAAGCGTTAAGGTAGTAAGGTATTCCCACTTTTAGGCAACGCCTGTTAAGATGACCAAAGGGGCCTTACTTAAAAACCTTACTCAAGTTGATCTACACTTAAAATTGCTCTGTCTCGTTTTCGCGTGTGACGTTTGCCGTCAGCGAGAAGTTGAGAGAGCAATGTTAGTCATAGATCAACTTGAGTGACGTTTTTAAGTAAGGCCCAAGGTATCAGTCGCATTTAGCGAAGCAAAACCATGGCGTCGTGCGTTTCGCTACTTCTATTTTTGAGGTTTTTCTAATATTATTTCTGTATTATAACCAAATCTACCTTTACGGTTCAATACATAATTATGAAATCTGTATATAAAGATATCGTAGACATCATTTAGTAAATAGGTAATTAAATAAATAAAAAAAAACAGGGTGAAAAGCGCAAATTAGTTAAAAAAAAATCTATCAAGCGAAAGTTTTTAATCGTTTTTCGGGTTTTTACGGTTGTCTAGTTTTGTCTAGAAAAAACATTCTATTTTAATATGATACTTACCATTTTATAATTTTAAAATAACCATGACAGTAGACAAAACTGAATCTAGAACGACCAAAATTGCCTAAAGTGGGAAATGAGGGCCTTAAGCTTGGCAACATTATAGAACACACAGGCCAACAACTGCGAGTCCCGAAACTGAACTAATGATCCCGAACTTAATGAAAGAAAACACAATTTAGGTTGTGTGCAGATCATAATAGCACTTGACATGTGTTTTTATTAATTTCCCAGTACCTAATCTATCTATATATATATATATATATAAAAACATACAGACGAACATAGTACCTTCTCCGTTTTGGAAGTCGGTAAAAAATTAATCCATATTTCACCTGGTGACGCTGTAACTTGAGAACGGCTTTACTGATTTCATTCATCTTTTTTTTAGTTTTCTAATACTTCGCACAAGGTTCTTACATTTAAAAACGGCTGGACCGATTTGGATGAAATTTTGTGTTCCTGGAGGGGGTCATAGTAGCGAGGCCAAAGGCCGAGCTCTACGCGTATGAAGTAGCGGGTATCAGCTAGTTAATCATAATATTATTATGTAAGTATAATCAAGACATCATCAAAATAAGAAGCAAAACACGCGTGTTCATCAAACCGTACTTAACAAACGTGATACTATCGTTTCTCTAACGAATCATTGTAATTATCGCGATTAAACCACAAATTACCTGCCATTTGAGCCTAAATAATGAGTTGTACCAGCACCACTGTTTAACTGATGTTTGTTGTGATATTATGAATCTGACTTTTTGTGGCAAGTTTTTGCTAAAACTTTTTGTTTAATGTTGTCAGATTATCATTTTAACCGACTTCAAAAAGGGTGGAGGTTCTATGTTCCACTGTATATAGTTTTTTTTTTTTTTATGTATGTTCACCGATATATCAGCCAACTGTTGACCGATTTAAAAAAAAAAACTTTTGTTCGGTCGGATATACTTCCAATTTGATTCCATTGTCACTCAAGTCAGGATCTGATGATGAGATCTTAGGGAAATCGAGGGCAACCCTCAAATTTTATAAACACTTATTACGTTTTTCATATATTTTCTATAGCTGTTTAATTATTTGCGTCTGATGAAGGGTATAACTCCTTAGCGGTTAGGAGTTGAAAGAAAATTCTTTCAAAATTATACGTACATATAGACCGATAGTTGTATTCTTACAAGCTATTAGAACCGACTTCAAAAAAGGCGGAGGTTCTATGTTAAGTTGGTTTTTAATGTGGTCCACTTATAACAAGTAGATTAATAAAGGAAATATCAAATACCGAATGTTAAATGTAGCATATGTTACTTTGGGTTTGAAGATGAACTGCATGTAACGGCACCTATCACTTCAAATTTGGTCAAGCCGTTTTAAGCTATAGGTAATATATGAACATTAAAAATCTACAACCATACTTTTATTTTTCTTCTCTTACAAGTAACTAACTTTTATTTTAATACTAGCTGCGCCCCGCGGTTTTACCCGCGTGGTGATGAAAAATTGTGATATTGATGATGATGAAATTAGCCTATGTCTTAATCCAGGGCATAAAGTACATTTCAAATTTCATCTAAATCCATTCAGCCGTGTCTGCGTGAAGGAGTAACAAATACACACTTACAAACTTTCGCATTTATAATATTAGTGTGATTTGAAAAGCATATTTTGGAGATAAAGTTAAAGCCCTTAGTAATAATATTCTTTGTTCGCATAGCAAAATAGAGCTAAGAAAGTAAGCTATTGTATGCGGGTATTGAAAAAAAAAACCAAATTATTTCCAAGAATGACCCTTTAAACGGTCATTACGAATTTTCTAAAAGAAACTGTCAGCAAAATGAAAATTAATTATTTTGTTGATTAATGAGCCATATTTCGTTTTGCAGAATGTGGCGTGCCGCTGCGTCGTCACACGAGGCAGCCCAGGGACAGGCCAGCTGGCCAACTCCGCATCATCAAGGGTCGGGAGTCCAAACGAGGAGCCTGGCCTTGGCAGGTAGTACCACTATTTATTTAGAAGGAAATTTTCCTTAAAAACATGCTTCCAGCGCCAAAAAAGAAAGTCTTTTTCACTTCTTACGGTCGTAAAAGTTTTTTATGCTCTAGTGCATACAAACCAGCTTTTGTGCACTAATACATAGAAATAAACTAAACTTATTTCAAATTATTTTCTGCCCTGTTATCAACTTCAACAGTCGATAATATGACCTATTCAAGCTTTTGGCTAGGTCATTCGTTTTTATACCTTCCTACCGTAAAAGGAGTTGGTTCTATATTATAATATGTTGGTACCTAATTGGGAGCTACTACCTAAAAGTCCATGAATTGAATAAATGATAGTAAATCAGGTTATTCAAAAGTCAATTAAGGTCAGTCATGCTTTTCGCCTTTTATGAATCGAAGCGTAAATACTAGGTAGGTACCTATATATTTGTATTTTAATACAATACGATACTTCGAACGTACGAATTGTCGACGAGAGAACAAATATAAATGTTATTATAAAGCCTGCCTTATGAACTAATGCGAATGTCGTCAACTCGTTGGTGTACAAACGCGTCGTGTGCACCGGTGCGATATCAGTTGTTGGCCGGTTCCGCTAGTGTACGGTTGTGCAACCGTACACTAGCGGAACCGGCGTGTGTTAGTGAGAGAAAAAAAACCTTAAAATGTCAAATGTGTAGTATAAAAGCAGCTAGCGGTAATTCAGCTGTGAACAGACTGTACGTTACGAAGTAGTTCGGCAGCATTTCGACAGATAGCGCATTTTTTTTTCAAATTTAAGATTTTTGTAAAATGTTCGATGAGGCATCTTTACAGGTATATAATTATCTCAACGGATAAATTCCAATTAAGTTTTTTTTATGGTTGCCAAGGTAGGCGTTTGACCACAGCTCATTTGATTTTAAGAGATGGTTTGGTAAAAGATGGTAAATACGCCTAGCCTGTAAAGGGAATTGGTTCTCAAGTGAGACTGCTGTAATACACCTTTAGGTGTTTGGTGACAGATTTTCAAGTAGAGCGTGGTAGTTAGCTAGAGCACTGGAAATTGCCTGAAACTATTGTTTCCTCTAGTTTTTTCCTTTAACGGGAGCTCAATTTCATTATTGGGAATTGAATTCAGACCCTTTGGATTGGAATTTGAATCTGACAATTTAACAACTGAGCTATCATCCCTGCAAAATAAAGTAAAGAGTTCTTTGATATAATAAAGTCACAGTGTTGGTTAAAAAGGAAACAAGGCGATCTAAAGCAATGATTTTAACTGATTCCAGGTGTCCCTTCAACTGCTGCATCCTAATTATGGTCTCATCGGGCACTGGTGCGGCGGAGTGTTGGTGCATCCCTCCTGGTTACTCACCACGGCTCACTGCGTACATAAGTAATATTTGTTTTGCACCTTTGACTGTCGGAAAAATATTAAAATGATCATCAATATCATCATAGACCTTGTAATATTCACCGATGAATATAAGGCTATAAAAATATACATGGATCGGCCACATTGCCCTAAGAACTGACAATAGATGGCGTTGATGAGTTCAAGAGACGACCTGCGTAAGATGGCGACTACAAACTGGATGCAGAGAACTGCCGATCGAGCTCAGTGGTGAGGCCTATGTCCAGCAGTGGACAGTGATAGGCTGATTATGATGATGACGATGAGATACATCGATAAACTTTTTACTAATTAAGGCATAATCATCTCCCAAACACATACATCTAGGAAATTAATTCGAAGTATCAAATATTTACAATGGCAAAAATTCCATTGCCAAACTTTTCAGAATTTTTGCTTAAATTCTGAATTAATATTTAAAAACCGTATTAAGTACCTACCAGCAATTCCACTGTATTTAAATTAATGTGACTTGTGTTTCTTTATGGATCTGATATCTAGAATGGCAAATATTGTATCCAAAACGGTAGCCACGGGGTTGGCCCAAGAACTAAATATACCTCTTCAATTTTGACTACTGTATTTTTACCTCGCTCTATACAAATTAAGCTTAAATTTTTTGAAATTCCAGTGAACTCTTCAACTTACCACTGCCGGCGCTCTGGACTGCTGTCCTCGGCGAATGGGACCGAGCTGAACAGCGAGGGTCGTATGTACCCATCGAGAGGATTGTGCTTCATCACCGGTTCTACAACTACCAGCATGATATCGGTACGTCATAAACTTTGAATTATCTGTTTGTGGCGTAGAATTACCCTTAATAGTTGAGCAAAAACAAATTTAATCACACCTAGATTATAATAATGATAGCTCTAGTGACCTAATAAACGCATGCATCAACAAGTGGATCACATTAAAACCGTGTTCAAAAATTAATAAGTGCCCATAAAATTTTACGGTGGCTCAAGATTTCCCTGAGATCCCATCATCAGATCCTGACTTGGTGACAGTGGGTCCAAATTAGATGTATACCGTACCAAACAAAAGATTTTTTTAAATCGGTCAATAGTTGGCGAAAATATCGGTGAACATACATACAATGAAAATACAGTGGAAAATAAAACCCCCGCCTTTTTTGAAGTCAGTTAAAAAGGGAAATGACTTTTTAGCGATATGCGAATAAAATTGACTTCTTTTGGTTTGCTTAGTTATAAATTAAGAATCTACCCTTCATCAAATCCTAATAAATTTTGTATAGATATAAAACAACCTGTTGAATGTTCTAAAATTGAATTTGAACTACTTCCTGGCAAAAAATTGCGACAGTTTTAATAAAAACTTTAATTTTCTCTGTTCCAGCCCTAATGAAGATGACAAGAGCTGCCGACGTAACCCCTGGAAGCCGTATTCGGACGATCTGCCTGCCTCCATTTGAGATGCCTCTCACCTTCAATTCTGACAAACCATCAGCCTTCTACATCCGGCCAGAATCATCCTCAGAACTTGCAAAAAAGAAAACAAAGCCTCCAAAACCCAACCCTGATACAGCTGTCAAATACTTAGAAAAACTAAACAATCTAACCAAAAATATCTTCTCAGGGTTCACAAAAAAACACAAAAATCTAAGATACAACGTCCGAGTGGCCAATGACTCGTACAAACAGTCAGACAAGCAAGAGGAAGTGCGTAAAAGTGATTCAGAAAACGACTTCGTATATGATAGTGCTTCTTTAGACAGTGTAGTAAAGCTAATCAAAGCTAAACTAGGTAATGAAAAACAAGTGAAAAGTAATGAAAGAAGTGATAAGAAACTGATGTTCGGTGAAGAAATAGACCCATTCATTGATGATAATAACGGGATAGACTTTAAAGATGAGTGTTATGCTACTGGATGGGGTAGAGAACAGACAAATGGGAATCTTACAGACGTTTTATTGGAAGTGGAAGTGCCCATTTTGTCATTGCAATTATGTAGAGAACGGTATGCGTTAACGCTACCGTTGAATGAAGGACATCTTTGCGCTGGAAGCACAGATGGAAGCACTGGAGCATGTGTGGTATGTATAATTCACTTTGAGTACTTCAATTAGTACATTAGAACTGAACTTCACACGTTAGATGCCAACCATAGGGCTTTTTCCGATTGGGTGAAAATAACTTAGCTGATTTAGAGTGAAGTAGTAATGATTTTGACTCGATCATACCGTTTTACAAGTCCTTAATCTGGCCTGAAACATTCCAATGCGAATCAATCAAGTGAAAGCTTAAACCATTGAACTTTCAAGTCGTACACTAAATTAAATACAATTAAATTCTAACAAGTCAACAATATCTTATCTTTGCATCGAGCCTTGTCAATATCAAGACAAGATCTGATAAGGCAGTGATTGAACTTGATGTTGCAATCCAATTGATTGCTGCTTATTTTATTTTGATATTTGATAAGGTCACATTCCTAGAGCATGGCTGGTATGATGGAATATTTTTTTAGTCCTGAGAATATTATTTTTATCCACAACCATGAGTTTCTCCGCGTCTTTAGCTCGCATAGCAATTAGGCGGATCTAAACAGAGATGATTATTACACCTTGCCATTTTCTCCCAACTCTGCATTTTACTTCTGTAGAATTATCGTCTCTACATTCACACCCTGCACAGTCCCTGCACACTCATATTCCAACTCATTAAATCTTTCACAGAGTCAACCAATAGTTTTAGGGTTTAGATTCAAAATTCAAATTATCACTGCTGCTAATATCTAATTACCAATTTTTTCATATTTCCCAGGGAGACAGTGGGGGCCCACTCCAGTGTCGCTCCAGAGGGCGCTGGGAGCTCAGAGGCCTCACCTCTTTCGGCTCGGGCTGCGCCAGGCGAGGCGTCCCGGATGTCTACACTAACGTGGCTCATTACGTACCCTGGATATATGCACATGTGTACGCTAGCTAGCAAACTCCTCTGAAAGTGCATGCATATACCTCAGGCATATGAACGAGGTGCTCACTTCAGCGCAAGCATTTTGTTAAACTTTACGATCCCTGAGCAAATAAATGCCCACGCGAGAAACCGTGAGCTGCAGCTAGGTGTTATTTTAAATAAAGGAACCGGATACTGGCTACCGGATAATACCTATAAGGCTATAATAATTAAAAATATATATCCAAGTGATGTGAACAGCATTGTGGTTGGCTTTAAAAATAACGTAAAGGCCTTTAAAAAATAACTGATTATAGAAATTGATTAAGTGACATAATCATTTATTGCATGATTGTCATGTTTCTCTAAGTTAATGTTTTTTTCAATGTTGCGCGTACGCCGTGGATATTAATATGTGTCGCTAATTGATAACCTGATTACGTTAACTGTCACTAGCAATCGTAGTTCTCTTTTTATAATATGTATATTGTATATATAAAATAGGTTTACGTTTGGCCACCATCTCGCCTGATGGAAAGCAATGTTGTGGCTGAAGATAGAGCACATAAACCTAGAAGGTATTTATTTACTCTGGCCTTGAAGACACCCAGGTTATAGTTATCAAGAAACAAGGAGGGTGGCAAAGCTTTCCGGTCCCTAGCACTTCGCATTTAGAAGGTGGAGGCAAACCGGCTAGTTGCAGCCGATGCCGATGGCATGTCGTCTATGTACTTATGTGTTCTCAGACTTGTCCTGTTGTGAATGGGGAAGGAGGGATTAGGTTGTGTCACAGGGCGTGTAGCTGTGCTATCTTTATACATGGCGTTAGTATGATAACACGAGCAATATGACGCTACTGCATTCGACAGGACAGTTAACGCAATAAGGTTGCCGATTTCAGTAGTTTTGTAATGTATGTTTTATAAAATAGTGAAGTTTTCCACGGAGGAGTGTAAAGCTACAAAATATGAAATGTAAGATAGGTACCACAGATCTTTATTTGGATAGACACCGAGTGTTTTCCTACTTTGCGTGTCTATGGCCTGTCTTAAGTTGGATCAATGCTTCAACTAGCTTGTCGGATAATTCAGTTCGATCTCCGTTGTCTTTTCAGGAACATGTCAAACGTCAAAATAAACAATGACGAATTGCGTCACTAACAGTAACAATCTTTGACAGCTGTCAGCTCATGGGAATGGAGTTAAGCTACCACTAAGTTAATTTCTTGACGTCAAAATTCTGCACGCTTGGTTTATATGCAACTCGCACGCGGGATCTATCTTAATAAAGATCTGTGGTACTTTGAATAAAAAATTCTAGGTAATTTATTGTAGAGGTAGGTAAGTTATATGTTAACCAGTTGGTTTATTGCTATTGTTGTCGTATTCTAGTCTTATTAATTACATAATAATTAGGTCATTTACTATTAATTCATCAATTTGTTTTATGTAATTATTATTATTATTTCTCGGTCCAGTATTATTATTTTGCTCTCTGATTAAGAATTTATATTATGATAATATATGTACATAAACTATGGTGTTGCTAACTAAATGGATTAGTGTAAGAATTTGGATCAATTATGTTAGTTATTATGACTAGTTTTTCTTGTTATAAAAATTAGATTATTATAATTTATTGTAATATAAACGTTTGGTATATCAAGATTAGAATATGTTACTTGGAAAGGGTTAAAAGTTTAAAGCCCCTTTTGAATGGAATCGTTATTTTTCTTCTGATTTCAGAGTTAGTTTCATTGTGAAAGTTGCTACGAGTAATAAAGATGAGTACTCTTAGCCCTGCTTTGAGCTTAGCATAGGTATCCTTTCCGAATAGCGCATTCGCGGTTAATGAGAGGTTTTCAGAATCCTTCCGGTAATATTGTAATTATTGAAAGCCTTAGCTCTTATATATTTCGCTTAGAATTATAGTTTACAAAGCAAGCCGACACCCTACGCCATATTTCGGTGAAGGAAGAGAGAGACGAAATTTTAAAAGTTAAACGTCAAAACTAAGCATAGACTATAAAAGTGATGCCTACTTTAGTAGATTTATTTCCACTTTCAAATCGATTTCCAATAATATATGTACGCTTCACTAGTTGACGCCTTTTCTAAGTACTAAGAGCCGTATTACAAAATGCATGATAAAGTTGTAAGTATCTCGATTTTAGGGCATAAAACGGAAAAATAAAGCGCAATCGGATTTATTTCAGTAAGCTGCTTGTTTTTTTGTTTTATGCCTGAAAATACATATACTTAAAATTGAATCATGCATTTTGTAATACGGCAGTTGTCAGTAATTTTACGAAACCCACTCTCAATCTCCCCCTCCAAGAGTTATACGAAAAACTACTTTTGTAAATTTGTAGTAATACGTTGATATTATGTTAAGTTTTCTAATAATGAAGGCATTATTTTATTCCAATAAAATATTGACATCTATTTAATACAGAAACTGAATTTCCATCTATATTTCTGTTTTATAGAATCAGAACCTCGAAAATCCTGTTTTTGTTGTTTTTTTCGTTAAATTTTTTAGAGGGGCCTTTGAGAAATGCTCTACAGAAACTCTTCCGAATCGATTATCCTATATTCAGATCTCCACGGTGGCACCACTTTTTTCGTTTCATCAATGGTTACTTCCGTAGTTTGCCGCTGAATTCGACGTTATTTAATTAATTGAATTGTAGTGGTTTTTATCCACTTTTTATATCGATTCTGCAGAAACTATTTCTTTTTGATATGAAAGATTTATATGCGCGCCTTGGCAGTAAAACCAGACTCGTATGCCGTTAAGTTTTACATCTACCGGACGTCCTTTGATGGCCAACTTTTTTTGTAAATCTCTCATTATCAGCTCCTGTGCACCTTTATAATATTTGCGGTAAAGCATAGTACCTGTGCCATTAGCCGAACCCTGATTATGTACCTAACTTACAACTCGTTTTTTTACAGTTCAGTGAAACTGCCAAATTTTCGATTAAATCGCGAGTTGCAAGTTACATAATGAAGGGTCGTTTGGCTAATGTCACAGGCATCTTACTACATCGCAAATAGTATAGGAAATAATAAAAATAAAACAAATAAGAGGCCGAAGTTGACTCTTTTGACCGTTTTGGTAAAACTAGCTGTGGGAGATTAATTACTAAAAAACTAATATAAGTAATGTTTGTAAATTTGGTAAATAAAACGAAATAAAATGGACTGTTCTATGTTTAGCAATCATTCAACCGTGTAATTTTTGAAGTGAAAACTTTTTTAGGTGCTTTGTTCACTTTTTGAGTGAACAAAAATCATGGAACTCGCGGCATCTTCACGGAACACTATACCGTGTATTTTAAAACAGCGCCATCTCTTTTAGAATAGTTGAATTAAGTACTACTTAAGTTTTCACTTCTGACGTGCAGTCCTGTGACTGACTTTTTTTTTATAAATATTATAATGATAAATTAAGTGTTTGAAATCGAACGAAAATGTATTAGGGCTCTTAAGTATAAAGTAAGTTTTGTATAGTATGTGCACAAGCAAATAATAATTTACCAAGTAATTGTAATATAGGTGTTACCATGTACGTGAATATAAAAATTTAATATTATGTATTTAAACTGCTTCGTATTCTGAACAAAACCACTCAAAAAACCTGTGATTATTTAATATTAAACTGAATTAATTAAAATATTATTATGCCTCTCAACTTTTTTTATTACATATTAATTAACAGAAGTACTGACGTCGGTAAATACCGTAGAAACGTGTTATTACCGGTATTTTAAGAACCGGTTTTGGTCCTACATATTTTAATGCCATCGTAATTAATGTTGATGTTTTTTTAACAAATGAATCTCTAGATTGGATATAATAATCGCATAATTGGATATTTTATACCAGGGTTGCCAGACGTCCTATTTTTTGTTTGCAAAATTATAATGGCCTGCGTGAGATAGCTGGAATCACATCATTTTAGTTAAGGCCACTTATTAACCGACTTCCAAAAAGGAAGAGGTTATCAACTCGACTGCTTTTTTATGTTTGTTACCGCTGGACTTTTGACTGGGTGAACCGATTTTGATGTTTCTTTTTTAATTGAAAGCTGTACCCTTAGTACAAGATTTGATAGTTTTCGAAAACTTTTTTCGTTTTCGTTTTGATGCATACATTGCTGGGTTGAAAGCTATTCGAAACTATTTTTCGTATTTGAGTGAAGCAACCTATACTGCCGATTACTATCGATTTTAGTTCATCCGCGTTTCCGCTAGAGGCGCTTTACTAAAATGTATGGGACAATACGGAAACGAAAAAAGTTTTCGAAAACTGTCAAATCTTGTACTAAGGGTACTGGTGCTTCCCATTTGGTTCCATTTCAATTTGGTCCAGTTCTGATGACGTCGGCTTTTTATATTGAGAATTATTTATTGTTGTAATTCCTTTCTGTGCATGGTTGCCTGGAAGAGATCGCTTTGAGCAATAAGGCCGCCTATTAAAAAAACCAAGATAATATTTTCATTGTATTTTATGTTTTCCTTGTTTTTACACACGACAGGCAATGTTACAAAAACAGATAAGTAAAATAATACTTATCTGTTTTTGTAACATTGCCTGTCGTGTGTGTATCTTTGTGTGTGTCTTTGTGCGTATATCGACTTTTTCCGATTAATAATCGGTAAAATTCGATATAAAATTATTTAATAATCGATTTTAGAGAAAAAAAAATTGATACCTACATGATAGGTTTGTCGAGCAGGTGGTGCAAAAACTTTTTCATTACTCATACTGGGAATGTAGGTTTGAAGTTGCCTGAGGAGCGGGTTGAAAGTAATACATTTCGGCCCTAGGGAGAATCACTTTCAACTGACAGTGACAGTAGACAACTTACAGACACTAAAAAAAAAAAAAAAAAATTTCTATTTTCACATTTGTATTGAACCATGTTCCAACCTTTTTTTTTCTCTCCTTAGAAGATTATGGTCCCGCACTTCTCGTGCATTTGCCAATGTCAGTTCATGTTTTTATTTTTAGTTTCCTTGTACTTATTCATAATGAAAAGCTCAGTATTTACCTCGGGGTTAAAGACTTACTTTCACCCCTAGGATAACCATGTATCGTATGTAAATGTATCATTGTTACATATAAGTATAAATATGTAACAATGTATATATATAGGGGCGTTATCAGTATAACGCCCCTTTTTGCGTCAGGGATTAAAAACTAAACACAAATTGAACGCACTCTGTCTCACCTAAATCTGGCAACCCTGTTTTATATCTACGCAATAATAAGCCTAGATATATCAGGTGATTTGATGACGTTTTAATAGTAGACATTTTGGATGATGTATTACATTGTGTATTACGCATCCGATTTTTTTCATATTTATTTGCGTGAAGTCTTTATGATGTCAAATCGATTATATTTCAAGTAAATACTTACAACGAAGACAAGGAAATAATAATTACCTACTATATATACGAAGACAATTAGTATCTTCGCCGTAAGTATAATATAGGTATTTTGGTAGTGGTAGGACTCTTTTGCAGGGGTCCGCCTGGGAAGTACCACACCTTTGCCAGTTATTCAACCGCCAAGCAGTAGTGTGCAAACACTACTATGTTCCGGATTGAAGGGCAATGTTTCCAGCGAAATTACAGGGCACACAGAGATTTGACATCTTATATCTCGGGGTGACGAGCGCAGTGCATTGCCATCCAGGGTTTTGAACTGTTGAAGTTCAAAATTCTGAGTGGCGTTGAGCTGTTATGGGCAAGCGTGAAGAGCCATCAGGCGAGCGACTTCGCTCGTATCGTCACCTAGTATCATAAAAAAAGGTACTAGCTGCGTCCCCCGATTACATCCGCATGGACAAACTCTCAGGAACTGTAGGTATAAAAGAATCCTCAGACCCGACTAAAAAGGTAGATTTAATATAAGGTGGCGTTGATTGAACGTATCAGGCTTATAAATAAATAAAGAATAAATTTCTGGGTCATTATTGCACTCATGGTCATCTGACCCTAAAATAACCAAAGCTTGTAATATGGCTGCCAGTGTCTCACATACATACATATTTATATATATTTTTAAATACATACTTAAATAGATATTAACACCCAGACATAGAACAAACACAAATATTCATCACACAAATGTTTGTTATAGGTGGGAATCCAACCCACGTCCCCAAGCACAGAAGGCAACTTTACTACCAACTAAGCTAACGAGCTGTCAAATCAGACTAACGCCATTAGTCTAAATCAACCTGCAGTACTGCACCCTGTGTAAAAAAATATATGAAATATTAAGACAACTGTGGCCTTAGTACGAGCACTTGCGAAAAAGTTATCGTTACGTAAACGATAGCAATATGTGTAAAAAGTTCAGTTTCCTTTCACGTCCGATAGAGGCGCCGTAGGCAATTATTCATACATTTTGCTATCGTTTACGTAACGATAACTATTTCGCAAATGCTCGTACTAAGGCCATTGTACACGCACGATAATCGTACTATAATTATCGTTCGTGTTAAGCATATTATTATGTTTTACTAAGTACAATTATTATCGCACGTGTACGATTGTCTCAATATTTCATATATTTTTTACACTAAACTGTTAAACCGCTTATCGCAAAAACTACGGCACACTTACTCATTTTTTACGCACACTAACATGCAAAAAAATAGCGGCAAAGTCTGCAGGGTGATCTCGACTAAAGTCATTCGATTTAGGCCGGATACGTTCCATCCCCTACTATGTTTTCTGTGCCCCTACACCAATAACTTATTATTAATTAAACTATTTGCAGTTTCGATACCATCGCTCAAAAAATTAAGAAATACATCGTGAGGAAATCAATATGACTAAAAACCACAAAATTTTATGACAATTACCAACATGCACGATACCAGCATAGTGGAGAGCCCATCTTCTCTCTCTGAGAGGAGGCATACCTATTATGTGTCCCAGTAGTGAGAACGTGTAGACTGATAATTGTACCGATTTCCACTGTTGATCGAGTTGACCCTAAAAAGTAGATAAAATAAAATGGGGTCAACTCGGCTGCACGGTCGAGTTTATTGTCGCGGAGTTGACCCCTAACTCCTTTTAACGGATTGTATCGCATTTATTTCACTTTATTTTAATTCGTTAAATCCTTGTACAAAACTACTTAAAGTATTAAAAAGGTTTTAAATAAAACATTGCATAAAAATTACAAAGTATAATATAAAAAACATTTATTTACAATCATTACACCCGTTTAATTTACATTTACACTATTTAATAAATTATTTACAATACTTTTTACACATATTTGCTAAGGAACTATTCATAATATCACAATAAAAGTCACTAACCTACAAAACGATTAAAGAAAACACATCAATTAGCTAGATTTTAAAAATCCAAGTCCAAAAATGCGTTTTACATTATAACAACATCATATAACATAATACTAATGATCTGGAATGATCCCTTATTTAATTTGAGCAAGTTTTGTCATAGTCAGTTTTTATCTAAACTAAGGCCTCGTATAAACAGACGCGGGGCGTGGAGCGGGCTCCGCCGCGTTCAACGCCAAACGCTTCTGCGCAAACACTCTCCATACATGACCATACGCACAGACCTTATAAAAATAGACACCACGAGCACATCAACTTTTACGAAAAGCCAGCGTACTGAAAGCAATAGGATATTTTACGGTATTAAAAATATGATTCATGCTAGTATAATTCTCGAAGATTATTACAAAAAATATTTTGCTGCTGAAAACAAAACAAAAAAACAAATTTTAGGTGAATACACATATATTATGTAAAAAAATATGTTTTTTATTGATCACGCAAACGCTCTATGTAGGTCGAATGGTCATTTTGACATCACATGCAAGTAAATAGAGCCAACAATTGTGTAACAAGTAAGACTTGTTTACTTGCTTGTGACTTCACTCAAGTCACGTGTCTCCATAAATGTCCAACGGAGCGTTAACGCGGTAGTAAAATAATTTTAATTTTGATCCGCCATTTAATAATACAAATTTATGAGGATTCAAGCACAAGATTGCTTCATTACAATATTATAGACAATTTGAGATGGTTTCGTAAAAACAGTCAAATGCTATTCAGTGGTAGTTTAAAGTTCATTAAATGACTCTTCCACCGATAACCGATGGGGGAAAAAGGTTCTTGAGTAGAGACCACGAATCGGAGCGTAGGTAGGCCTACCACTAGATGGACCGACGACATCGTGAGAGTCGCGGGCATCCAGTGGATGCAGATGGCAGGCTGTCGTTTAGTATGACGTACAAAGGGGGAGGCCTATGTACAGCAGTGGACGTCTTCTGGAAGATGATGATGATGAAATTCCATTCTGCCCACTGCTTCCGAAGAGTTCTTACTTTGGCACAATTTGATATATTTTTTGACGTCTGACGTTACTGCCAAGACGGCGGAGATCGAACTGAATTACGCGGCGTGCAAGTTGGAGCATTAATCCATCTTAAAACAGGCCACATAATTGCAAAATAAGTGATCTCGTGGTGTCTATTCTGTCTGTAGTCTCGATAAAAGGTTTGGGTTGGGACATGACTTCAAAACTAAGAAATATATTCCCAGAAAATCCAAGTTATCCTGTAACTTCTTATATTTTATGGCCATTTTTTGTGCTAGATCCCACAAATGGAATCATAATTTCAAAACGAATGGCATTATTAACTCGACACAAAATGAAATTTCTATTTAAATAAACTGAAATTACCGTTATTACCGTATTACCGTTCCCTGATATAAACATTTATATTTTTGAGAGAGAAAAAACTTGGACGAACCAATTTCATCATTATGCCACCAGCAATTACTTTATCAAGAACTTCTCAATGGCAAAACGCCTCCTTCATGTTTAACTTTCCTTGGCTTGGCCTTTGCTATTTTCCATCATCAATCGCTAACAACTAAATCATGTAGATCATCGTTATCATCTTCAGTGATGGCCAGCAACGAGACGGCCTCCTTGGCTAGATCATCGTTTTCCCTAAACAAATTATCAGCTACAGCATTGAAGCTTAGAATGACGCTGTTTTTCCGCCTCTCCATACTCCGTTTCCTCTCCACGCTCCTCTTCCGTTCCCTGCTGATTTTCCTGACTGGTGCTAGTTTGGTGGGCTGGTTATCGATGAGCTGGTACCTGGGCTTCCAGACCCTGTGGGCACCTTGGGCGGTCAGTATAAGCCCGATGGCGAACAGGAGGACGTTAAAGGTGATCACTATGGGTGGAGCGTATATGAAACGAAGTCGGAGCAATGTTTGGATTTGATCTGGGGGGCCATCGCAGTACTGGAAAGAGAAAAAATATAGGTTTTAGAAGAAAAGCGCTGAAAGCACGGTGAGAGCTTTCAAACTGTGGAATTACTTGCCGCTTGATATCAAGCGTGATTCCCTCAGCGTTTTCAAATTCCGCGTAAAAGCGCACCATCTATTATTTGCTATCTATTATCTAAGTTGTATGTGTAATTAAATATGTATGTATCTATCTATGATAACAGTATGGTAATTTATAGTTATGTAGTGAATGAAGTATATGTGTAGAATATAGATATCCATCTATATAGTATGTTGGTTTTATGTATGTCTATATATTTTGTGTGTTATATTTATTTGTAGCCTATTGATTGTGTTGTTATTTGCTTAGATATTTACTTCTGAATTATTTTAGTTAAAGCAACTATTTTTGTTATTGTAATTCTTTTCCGTGCACGGTTTCCTGGAAGAGATGGCTCCAATTTAGATTTAGTTTGCTTTTGTTTGAAATGCGACTTAATCGAGAATGTTCTAGCTATAGATTCAAGAAAATCTGTTTAGCTTGTTGAAGATTATCAGCTCCTTTATGAGGGCTTTAATAAAACAATTTATGGTTGTTAAGTACGCTTTGTAATCGCATTATTTCATTGCATTCGGAAAGATTTCATCATCTTCGTCAGCCAGAACTGACCTACCGCCTATTTTGAAATAAATCTTGTCTATAAAAAGTACTCACCATTGAAAGCCAAGCCAGAGGCACCACCTTGTCCTTCAAAGGCTTGGTGATGGGGTTCCCGGATGAGGTCCGCACGGCTAAGTTCACTTGAATGTTGGACTTGAGGGATAGTGGCACGCCTATTATCTGTTAGTAAAAATAAATAATTATATTTAATAAACACACAATTCTACAGCTATGGGATAATGCAAGGATTCTAAAGAAACCACACAAGTCAAAATAGGTCCAGGCGTTCAAGAGTTATGGTGGAATTAAGAGACTCACATCATGGACCCTAAAAACATTACACTCTTTTTTAGAGCAATCATGTCAAATATTACAAGTTGGTAATAAAAATAATTATCCTGAAACATACGAGACGTGGAAAATGCGGGATAGTAGATTGTTACACAAGGGATGGTAAGTGATCTTTTACACACAAGATATTTTGGCGATGATGCGACCTACGATGGATCACGCTTGCCTAGAAGTAACCGATTCACTTTTGACTTGAAAACACCCAGATTGTAACTATCGGGGAACACCCAGTCAGGCAGCGCATTCCAAATACAGCGCATTCCAAATAGGAGTGATCGAAGCGAAGAAGGCGCTAATAGATTGAGGGTGTAAATGATCACCTACGCGCGTGTGTAAATAATCTACTTTTCATCACTAGTGTAAGGTAAGACAAAAATACTGAAAAAAATTGGTAAATTTTTCACTTCCGTCCAAAAAATAATAATTGCAAAACAGCAGGTTCCCGTCACAGAGGTTTTATAGTTGTTAAATTCATTTCACAGATTAAAAAGTTTCTTACAAGGTGCGGACCTACGTGGCCGAAGAAAAGAAAAAAGTAAGCTCGATGGTATTTTTTGACATGAGACTAGTTAGATTTTTAAGTTACTTTACCTAGGGAGGTATAGTGATATTTACCACCCGCATTTTGAGTCATTAATGACTTACCGAGCGCTAGTGATGAAAAGTAAAATATTAACTTACCGGTTCGATCTGAAGGAAGGATTCGTCTTTCTCCGGGTCTGGAGTCATGCCTTCTATAAAGGAGAGCTGCTCAGGGTCCACGTCTAAGAAGTGTGGCTTGGACAGTGCTATGGGAAAACCTGTAAAATAAATTAAGATAATTATGATCTTTTCATCTATACACTAATAAAAACGAAGAGATTAAAAAAAAAACTGGCGAGATATCAAACAAATATTACACAGGGTGCTTAAAATAAGAAGCTGAACACGTTAAGACAGTTTTTATAATTTTTATCTGTTTCATTGTGCACGCAAATCACTCCCTAAAGCACTGGACGGATTCAAATGCTGTTTTCTCACTATGACCAGATTGAAGTATAGACAATGTTATTTTGCGAAAGGGAGGAAAAAGGGTTGAAAGATTATATTGTGAAAATCTACGCGTACGAAATCGCGGGCAACAGCACTAGTCTACACTAATATTATAAAGAGGAAAGATTTGTACCTATTTTTGTATGTTTGTAATGAATAGGCTCCGAAACTACTGAACCGATTTGAAAATTTCTTTCACTGTTGGGAAGCTACACTATCCCCGGGTGACATAGGCTATATTATATTTTGTAGCGAGGCCGAAGGCCGAGCTTACAGCCGTGCGAAGCCGGGGCGGACGTCTAGTAATTAATAAATGTAGAGTAGCCTTGGCTTGAATAGTTGCTCTGTCTATTTACCGACTTCCAAAAAGGAGGAGGTACTATGTTAGCTGCATGTTTTTTTTTGTATTTTTCGATCGAGTTCAACATTTGATAGAGAGAAAAAGACAAAACAGGGCTTTACTATTCCAAGAATACTTAATGTTTAGTAAAGGGTTTATTGTTTACATAGATTTATTGTTTATACAAAAATAATAAGTTTAAATTTGATTCAGTGCAATGTTTCCCAAAAGATTTTTAAGAAAATTAAATGCTAACGCATAAATTTCCTGTTTCGTAATTATATTTTATAAATAAATCACTGATCTTTATCACGATGGATTTCACATTTTTGTACCTACTATGACGTCATTAGATTTTAGTGCTAGTATAATTCCACGCGCACGATCAACTGATTTCGAAAAGTTTTTACAGTTTACTCTGGCGAATTTTGATACTTTTGTATTGACATCTTATGTGCATTTCTTACTTCAATGCATTGATTCTACTTAAGACAGCCCACATATATGCAATGCAGGGTCTTTTTTAATAAAGGTCTGTCACATAAATATATAAAATTGATTCAATGATAATAAATAAAATACCTATAGGTCTCGTGAAATGCCAAGGCAGCTGTAATATAATAGGTAACTACAATTCAGGAACATGGCGCTTAGCTCCTAGGCAAACATTAATCTGACTCTTTGAACATCTAATAAGTATTATAAATGCAAATTAGATTCATATATTTATACTTGACCCATAGGTCAAAATATTCGCGCGTCTTATAAACGTGAAAAGATTTATGAAATATTATATAACATATATAAGATCATAGATGTACAAGCATGTATGGATTTTACGTCTAGTCACAGATTACCTCTTTACAGATTCCGCATTCCAGACAATCTTACTTTGAGTATAAATTTTATTCAAAACAATCTTAGCTTACCACCCATTGATGCATAATATACCATAAACAATTCTATTATGGAAACTGAAGTGGTTTTCATACATTTTATTTATATTACACGGGAATTACTCACGTAAGATTAGGCCCGTTACTCCGACTATAGTTTCAACCGCATTCGGCGGTCTTTATCAAAGTGAATGCGTGCACGCGGCTGCGTTTCGCTTTACACTCGCTTAAAAAATCACTCACATTGGCACGGCTATTTTTTAATTCTTTCTTTAATTTTGTGAAGATTTTGGTGCCGCATTTCTTAAGATCTGAAGTCTGAACAAAGACTATTCGGGATACAAATTACGTCATATAGTATTTATGAGGGTAATCTGTGGAACTAATACCTGCCTACAAAATTCGCGAAAAATGTGTCTAGAATTTATTTTACTCATATTAATTTAGATTAATTTTGTATAAACATTGTTAAAACGACACAGAATTAAAATAAGTTTAGCGTTATTTCTACATGTAGACTCAATAAGTTTTTGTCTACTTTTTGATGGGACATTTTTGAACGCTGATCCGATATCCAGTTTTAAATATCTTTGGATAAAGTAACAAAAAGTTCATTATCGCCACACGAGACGCGTAATTTGAAAAGATTATATTTAATATATGTCTTTTATTTTTGTACATTTATGGTAAAGGCTGTAAGTAATACGCGGGTACTATTAGGTATATCTTCTGTGTCGTGGGACGCCCTAAAAGTTTCCGGAATAAATAAGAAAAAAATACTATAAATGGTCAAAAATTTATTTTTGGTTCTCAAAATATTCTCCGTTAGCGTAAATGCACTTTTTCATTCGAATCAAACAATTTTAAAAACATTTATGCCACTCGTCCGTGATGATCTCGGAAAAATGTTTTAACTGACTTCCAAAAAGGAGGAGGTTGTTGACAGTGGTTGATTCGACTGTTTTTTTTTTTAATTTTTGTTATCTCAAAAGTTTTGACTGAGTGAACCGATTTTGATAATTCTTTTCTTATTTGAAACCTGGTGCTTCCTATTTGGTTTATTTCAATTTGGTCGAGTTCTGATAAAGTCTGTTTTTATATTGATAAATATTCATACCCTTCGACACCCTCTTCGGTGATGAAAATCGTTGACCGCCTCACTGATTCTTAAATTATGGCAACAAAAAACTCACAAGGTGCCAGGTCGGGTCTGTATGGAGGATGGCTTATAATAATGGTCAAAGATATTCACCTACAAAAATTCATTTGTTTGTCTGATAGTGTGGGAACTGGCATTATCGTGGGGCAAGATTATTCGGCGTTTACGGTTACTTTTACGGAATTTTTCAATAACTTTCGTGAAACAGAAGTAATACGTTAAATGAATATTTTCGAAGATATTACAGATTTCAAATGTGGGGCCGTAGCGGTTGCGGCGGTACCGGCCGGGGGATATATTTAGTACCAGCATTGCACTCGTGCAGGCTAGTGGAGTGATAAAATGAAGTTCCTCACCATAGTAACATTTGCTGATGTCCACGAACCCCTCGGGGAGGCAGTTTATCGTGCAGTTGCAGTAGTAAGGAGAACTCTTGCTGAACGCATCCTTCGCCAATTTGTATCTGCAGAAAAACGATAGCAGGTTATACTTGGTTCTAGCTTTTCAACTCTGACAGATGCGGTACATCGTGAAACGCTAAATTAAAACATTTTATGTTTTTCCTACTTCACTTTAATAATCAATAAAAGTGACCAAGTGCGAGTCGGGCTCGCGCACTGAAGGTTCCGTACCACCATATAAATTGTTAACTTCTAAAGTACAAAAAACTAGTGCAAAAAGACATCATGCCCAGGAGGTCACCCATCAAAGTATAGTTTAAAAGTATAACAGTGACAGACATACAAACAGACAGCGTAGGCTTTGTAATATGTCTATCGTCTAGAGATACACCCCGTAGAATACAACGCACATTACATTTTGGTTTTTACTACGAAAATTTGTAGTTATAAAAAAAATCCGTTCAAAACTTGTTCGATATTAATCCTGGACCTGTAATCGTCGTGTTTTGAACGTAAATAAAATTAATAGAAAGGAAAAATACCCACGTGTTTGATTTATTCTTTTTCTTAAATGTATTAAGGTTAAAGCGAACATGAACCAGACAAAAAAGGATTTTTACAATTAAAGTACAACTAAAATTATAATCTACTGCGTGACGTATTGTCGGGTTAAAAGCCCTCTCACATTTTTGAGGAAAAAAGCAACGTAAACTGGATTTTTGGCATTCTGATTGTATCAAATAAATCGTCGTCATCATTTCTATAGAAAATACAATCTCTGTCATAAATAGCCTTGTATTTTTTATTGAAAATAATGGCTTAAAATTTGGGAAAAACTCAACATTATCAACCATACATTTTGTCGAGTGTCAATGACCGTTTTCTATGGAACAGCAGATTTTTTTCGATTTCAGGGTTCGTCCAATAGTAAAAGTTGTTCATAATGATAAGTACAACGACCTCCTTTCGGCTTAGTACAAGGCGTAACCCTGTATAGTTTATTTTTGCTCATTGAGCATTTTCAAATTTGAGCCTGACATATTTAAAAAAACTTAGTACCATTACTTTATTCTAATTCAAAGTATTTTTACCAAGCCAACTAAATCCATTGTGTTAATACAAACAAACACAACATATATATATATATATATATATATATTTCCGCACCTCCAAAACTACTGCACTCATCATCATCAGCCATAAGACGTCCACTGCTGAACATTGAACTCCCCCTTTAACCTCCACACTGAACGACAACCTGCCATCTGCATCCACTGGATGTTCGCGACTCTCACGATGTCGTCGGGCCATCTAGTGGGAGACCTACCTACGCTGCATCTTCCGGTTCGTGGTCTCCACTCAAGAACCTTTCTTCCCCATCGGTTATCGGTTTTTCGAGCGATGTGGCCTGCCCATTGTCACTTCAACTTGCAAATTTTAATAGCTATGTCGGTGACTCTGGTTCTTTGGCGAATATCCACGTATCCGGATTTCGGAAACTTCTGCACTAATCAGAACTTATGTAAGCTCTTCTATTCTTGTTCTGCACTTAAGTTAAGCTAATGTTAAACGTCGGATTTTTTTGATCACACATACACAGGGCTAGTTGGTGAGGGTTCGCAGGTATATGTATTATGTTAAGCCGCAGTCCAAAAAAAGTTTCTAAGCAAAAGCAACAAGTTCGAAACTTTTGCGGTTTGAACATTTTTTCATGCAGATAACTGATTAATGGTACCGAACTTCAGATTAATGGTATCTGGGCTGTATAACCTAGCCTTGTTGGAATGTTATTTCATTGTATTTCTTTTTTGACCATTGGCGTGACAAGATATTCGTGTATCTCTGATGTTTCGGCATACCAAGGTGCAGCTATTGCGCAACACATTGTTCATTTGTCATCATCATTTCAGCCATAGGACGTCCACTGCTGGACATAGGCTTCCGATTTCCAAAAGGACCGGTTGAAAGCGGCCTACATCCAGTGTTTTCCTGCGGTCTCTTTTAGGTCGTCTGTCCATCTTGTCGGTGAACGTCCTACGCTGCGCTTACCACAGTCACAGGTTCTCGAGTGGAGACAGGTCTCCACTCGAGAACCTTTCGGTCCCATCGGCCATCTGTTCTGCGTGCTATGTGCTCTGTCCAATGCCACTTCAACTTGCTAATCCGGTGGGCTATGTCAGTAACTTTAGTTCGTCTACGGATCTCCTCATTTCTGATTCAATCTCGTAGAGAAACCCCGAGTATAGCCCTCTCCATAGCTTGTTTATTTATGCCGATAGACATTTAAAATATAAATGTTCGTAAGTAAAAGTGAATGTGTGCAAGTCTTACCTGTACGTATTGTATCCGCCTGCGCCAATCTCTTCCTTCTCATAGCTGAAGGGGTAAGTCCTGCAGGCCTGCTTCCTGAACACGGGGATCTCACGCCCTTTCGCGATGTTAGGAGTCAGCATCAGACCTTCGTACGCTCCCACGATACGGTTGCATTTCGTACTGAAATTAAATAGAAACGTTATCTTCCTGAGACACAATGTGGGGGCTGGTGCCAATTCAGCAGAGTAACAAGCTGCGTTAATATGCTAACCTCAGAATTGTTTACATGAGCCGTTCGGGGTCGAGACATTGGCCCTTGGACATTTTTATGAAGTGAAAAAATGGTAGCCCATTGATCGAAGCCCACCTAATTTGCCAACAGACGTGAGCCTAGCACCATTGTATTGATAGCTAATACAGTCATGGGAAGAAAGGTTCTTGAGTGGAGACCGCGAACCAGAAGACGCAGTGGGTCCTCCCACTAGATGGACCGACGACATTGTGAGAGTCGCGGGCATCCAGTGTATGCAGATGACAGGATGTCGTTCAGTGTGGAGACTAAAGGGGGAGGCCTATGCTCAGCAGTGGACGTCTTCTGGCTCAAGATGATGATGATGACAGTCATGCTGCTTCTTATGATGCTATATCATAGGAAAAATAGTAGTATATGCTATACGTTAAGTGCATAATGGGTCAACATAAAAAGTTGCTAAAGTGATGTGATTTGATATGTTTAAGTTCACTCGAGTTCATAAAAACAGTGTTTCCTGTTAGAAAAACGACATAGATTTAAGTTGGCACGCTATGGTGTTGTTCACGCTATAACGACAAGATAATTATCTTATAGTCTAAACGGTGAAGCCGTTTAGACTAATAAGATATAATTATCCACATAAAAAACTGACTTCATAAAAATGTCAGAACTGGACCAAATAAAAATGGGACTACACAGGAAACACACACTTTTAAATAAAAAAAGAATCATCAAAATCGGTTCACCCAGTCGAAAGTTATGAGGTAACAAGCATTATAAAAAATGCAGTCGAATTGAGAATCTTCTCCTTTTTGGAAGTCGGTTAAAAATAGAGACATTGTTCTAGTATAAATTGATTATTTTTTAAACCCCGATAAAAGAGCTGGTAATCTTAAAACGGCTGAACAGATTTTGTGGAATCACAGCTAGGAACACTATCGATTAAGACACCATTAAAAAAATCAAAATCAGCCGCTTGAGAGCTACAATGTCACGGCGACAGAACTGCAGTCGGGATGAACTTCCTGATAATTACATTTTTTTTGCCGCTTTTACATATTGTGGTGTCAAAATTTTCTTTTATCTGCTTGAGAGACGTAATATATTATGAAATAAATATATCTTAGGTACACATTATTATTATTATCTATTCCTGTGTCAGTACTTTACGCTAATGAGAACCAACATGCTATAAACACAATTATTTTGCGCCGTGTTTCTTTTAGTTCAAAATGTAAGTAGATTTCTTAGCTTTATATTCTCACCAACCTTGTGTTAAGACTTTTGAAGCCTTGCTCGGGTAAACCAGCCAGATTGTTCCACTTTCTGATGGAGTACTTCATATTGGGATCCTTCAGTTCTACTTCAGCCCTCTCTGGTCTCTGGGCGTAGAACTGTGGACAAAACAATGGTATAGTTAAAAAAACATTTATAACCATAAAACTCTACCAAGATTATTTACGGAAAACTTTGATTTCTGGAAGCAAAAAAACTTCAGGTAAATGTGCATAGAACAGTGCCTTAATTGTCTTATTTACAAAAAACATAGCTAACAACTGAATGACCCATAACGAAATCTTGAAATATTTGACCTATGAAGTTGAAATTTGCCAAGTTTTGCTTATGCTGTTATATTTTGACAGGTATTTAGAGATCCTCTGAGAAAGAATAATGGTCAAGGAGGGCAAAATTGGTTGAAAGTAAATATGGAATCAACGCGTACGAAGTCGCGGACAACACCTGTGACTTTTATTTTAGCCTATAAAATAAAAGTTCCTAACTAAATAGGTTTTTTCTACACTAATATTATAAAGAGGAAAGATTTGTACCTATTTTTGTATGTTTGTAATGAATAGGCTCCGAAACTACTGAACCGATTTGAAAAATTCTTTCACTGTTGGGAAGCTACACTATCCCCGGGTGACATAGGCTATATTATATTTTGTAGCGAGGCCGAAGGCCGAGCTTACACTCGTGCGAAGCCGGGGCGGACGGCTAGTCGTTTATAAATTAGAGATAAAAACTTACCCTGTCCAAAATCCCTAGCTTCCCGAAATCAATCCAGCCAGGCAGTAGAGTATTGGCGATAGATACGAGAGGATCTTTGTACCCCCAGAACAGCTCGTTGATGGTGACCTTGCTGAACAGCTTGGAGCCCATGGCCGAGATGGAGTAGTAGGCCCCAGCATTGGGGATGTAGCCGAGCTTGTCTGCAGCTAGGGTGCTCATAGCCTGAGGAAGTAAATGACATTGTTGATCACTTTTAACATAAAACGCCACCATGACTTAATTGTGTTATAAGTAACTAATTGTGTCGAAAAAATAAATGTGGATTTATCACAATGATCTAAGTATTAGCATTTCCTTCCACATTTACCAATCCTCTGCTACCTCCTGCCAATGCATCAAGATTAAACTTAAACCCACTATTATCCTTTCAGCAACAAGCTGCTGCTACTACTATCTACGAGGCGACCGCTGAAGGCCTCGAGGGCATCACCAGTTTGTATTTCAACAACATTATGAAATAATTAAGTCATTATTAACATTGGCCCTTGCGGACGGGAGCACACCTCATTTTCAAAAATCTTTCAGAGCGCCTGGTTAACGCGACGCTTGACGTAAATGCTGGCGTGTATGGCTTAACGCATAAGCATTGCCATTCAACGTGGTAATGCCGCCAGCATGCTGAGCACGCTGCCAACTGATAGTGGATTGATTGTCTTTAGACTTTAAATGGGTCTATGGGCAGTCTAACTTTTTATGTAGTGTTAGTGTTAGCTTATATTTTTTTTAGTTAATAAAGCGACTTGCCCGTATAACTATGTAATTTGTATTAATATTAATTAATACATAAGCTATAAACATACGAAAAAGCAATGTAGCATGTAATCTCAAGGCTCTCTTTATTTCGTAGCCAGAAATAAAAAAAGACAGCATTTTATTTTTATTTTATTGATTTAACATAAAATTAGGTAGCATTATGTTTAGTTAGTTTAAAACCGTCAACAAAACATTCAAAATCGATATCGATGATCATTTTTAACCGATTTCCAAAAAGGAGGAGGTTTTATGTTCGTCTGTATTTTTTTTTTATAATTATAAGCTAACCATGGAAGTAGTATATACAAACTAAAACTAGAATGACCAAAATTTATAAAAATAAAATAAAAATAAATGAAAAAGAGGGCCTTAAGCGGTTTATCGGATAGTTAAGGCATATTTCCCTTTTTTGTCTGATTTGACGTAGTTACAAGCCATTACTAACGTCACTGCAAGCCATTTCCAACCCAATCTATTGTTAAATATTTTTAAACAAAAAACGTAGAACGTCATAGACCCGCATAGGGTATTTGACTATATTAAAAATATTATTAATACTGGTGTAATCCTGGAAGATTATTATTTTTAAAAAGCATTTAATTACTAAAAACTAAAAAATTAACTGCCTTTTTTTTAGAAAAAATTATAATAAAAATATGTTTTTCACTGATCACGTGACTTGACTGCAAACGCTGTATGTTAGCCGTATGTCCTTATGTCGTCACAGAAAAGTAAATAGAGGCAACAATTGTATGGCGAGATTAACTCGTTTGTTTATGTGTGACGTCACTAATGTCATGTGGCCCCATTAATGTCAAAGGTAGCGTTTACGCGGTAGTTTAATAATTAGAATTTTGATCCGCCATTTAAAACACAAATACTGAAAATTATGAGGATTAAATCACAAGATAGATTTTTTGTAATGTAATAAACAATTTAAAATGGTTTTGTAAAATCAGTCAAATACCCTATTGTGTGCGTCAAAGTAATATAGAATAAATAAGCTATTAGCTGGTATCGATATAGCTATTAAGTATTTTTGTTCATGGGTTTCGTACAAAAAACTGCATAGTTATTACCTTATAAATCATGTTATGAACTTTTTATACAAAGTTACAGTATGTCTGGCGATCGTCTTGCTATTATCTATCTATAGTGGGTGAGGCCAGCATCTTCGATATAAAGACGTCCTTAAGAGACATCTCAACGCCTGCGGCATGGACCCTGGAAGCTGGGAGGAGCTTGCAACACAGAGATCCTCATGGCGAAATACAATTAATAAAAAGGTTAAAGCGTTTGAAGAAAACCGTCTCGAAAATCTAGACCATAAACGCCAAATTCTAAAAGAAAGACCCAAGCCCTCCTATAACTACACCTTTAATTCTTCTGGCCAACTCTACTGCACAGCTTGCGATCGGGTCTTTAAGACTAAGTTTGGCTTAGCGAGCCACATTAGGGCTCATGATAGGAAAGCTTTATTAGGAAGAAATGATTAAGGGTCGCCGTCATCGAAATCGATGAGGAGGACTATATATATATATATATTATATATAGTGGGTATGTAATTTATCATATAAATTTTCATTGTATATTTTTTTGCGTTCTCGGTTTTCACTTTAACTTTGTTTTTGTTTTTTAAGGGTGGCTTATATATATATACCTAATAAAACCCCATGTGAAGCCGGGGCGGGTCGCTAGTAAGATAATAAAAATAACCAGTCCGGTAGTTTAATGAAGCGGAAATAAATTATAGATTCGTATAAGAAATGCAGTTTTAAAGATGAATTTCCGCAGCACGCCTGATTATGAATCAATAATGTAAAATTTATTGAGTCTTCCCGTGAACATGGTGCATATAACTGCGCCGAAATATCGGGAGCTCCTTCCACAACCTTACCACGGTAAATATCCCGTAAATAATTATATAACTTTAATGTTAAATTTATGCCATTTCGTTAAAATACCGCCGCTCAATCTGGACACACTGTATATAAATTGAACTTTAAAAATTGGCGAATCAAAGCTTGATTAACCACAAAAACCATTATACCAGTTACACTATTTGCGTCAGAATTGGTATCAAGTTCAGTGCACAAGTTTTTGTAGTTCAGTAAAAAGAGACTATAATGTGTGGTCATTACAAACAAAATATTATCGACCTGTCATAAATATACGTTTCACGGACCGGTACCGGGCCGAAAAACTTGAATCGTGACGTCAATACTTGACACACTTAATAAGTACTATTACTGAAGCGGCCGCCATTAATGGAAGAACCGCAGTGCTACAGGAAATGAGACCGTGGAGAATGTACTTCACTGCAAGGCCACAGGAGACATGGACAACTAGTACCCAGAACCAAGCAGATATTTAAATTCATCACTAAAATATTTGCCCGGCCGTCATTCGAATTTTGGACCACCTTTTTATGCCAGACATGCTAGCATTCAGCCAACCGGTCTTCATATTTTTTCAGCAAAATAATTGTCGTAATCATTCACCTGGAAGTACCTATTGCATGGAAATAAAAACAGTTCTTCGAGCGATGTGGCCTGCACATTGACACTTTAACTTGCAAATTTTAATAGCTATGTCGGTCACTCTGGCTTGTGAGAGTCGCGGGAATTCAGTGGATGCAGATAGTAGGATGTTGTTCAGTGTGGAGGTTAAAAGGGGAGGCCTATGTTCAGCAGTGGACATCTTCTGTTTGATGATGAGGATGATGAGAATCTGTTCAGTATTGGTACTTACAATAAGAGCAATGTTGGGCACATAGACTGACAAGTCCTTAAGATCAGCCACGGATTCATTCCGGACGAACTCGAGCGTTATCTTGGGATCTATGGTCATTATCCCTCGCTCTCTGTCCACTGTGATGTTCTCGTTGGTTCTTATCTCCCTGGAAAGAAAGTGCATATATATTTTTTTGCTTTTCACTTCTATTAGCTTTGCAGATATCTGCAGTTATTTATGATAGTTTACGGGATATTAACCATGATCAAAATGAAAAAAGGCTTCTAAAACGTGTTCCAAATACCATATGCAGTGGAGTGAATGTATTTTGTCAGGACGTAGGTTCAGGTTCAAGTTCGTGTGATAACCGTAGTAAAAGACCGTTTTGTCTGCATTTATTGCACTGACAGTAAATATGGTACATATAACTACTCTGAACTATCGATTGCTCCAGTCACCACCTAATTCTGGTAAATATCCAATATATATTCATTATATAGCTGCGGTGAACCACCGTGATAGTTTAAAACAGTTTTCTGCAACTATCACTTGTAATTACTCCAAACGCCTTCAAAAACTGCTCTAGCAATAGGATACAAAATTAATTATGTGCTTGGGGTTAGGCTTTGGTGGTGAAACGTCTATGTAACGGTACCTAACTGTAGTTTTATATGACTAACGTCATCTGCTTCACTAAAGCTTCAACGGCTTTCTTGTCTGGATACAAATTTTATAATCTATTTTATACTAGCTTCCCAATGAGCTAGAGACTTACAACTTTAAAATATAGTTTAGAATTTGATGACAATGTAATATTTACTTTCTTAAAACCATGGTATATTAATAGATAGGTATAAAACAAGTTTGTATACACACAATTTTTCATACTTTTTAATTTATAGAAAGATTTAAAAAAATACTTACAGACAGGTACCTTGAGATATTGAAACCAGTATAACCAGCACCACATATTTATTCGAGACTTTTAAATTCTTTAAGCTCTCTATTCAGTTTATATCTGTATGAAGAGAGTGACGAGCACTGTGCTGTCAGAATTCAAATTTCTAGGTGGGAGGTGCCATAAAACGATATGGTACTTTGATTGGGCAAGTATAGTACAGTGACTAGATATCAAGAGGCACTCTCCTCTCATGGCTCAATTTAAACTGACTTCTTCAAAAATCACATGAGTATTCTTTACTCGTACTCGTATATGCTATTACAAATGGCTTACCCTCAGTTTTAACGGAACGGGAATGGGAACTATCTCTACAACCTGCTATAACATCATAAAGCGCTTGACATCTGATCAAAAGTCATAATCCACTTACCGAAACTTAAAAGGGCCAACCTCCTGCACCTTCAATTTGTCATGGGTCCCGTCCAAGTATTCCTTCACATTCGTGTAGTTATATACCCATACTTCTGAAAACAGCGGATAAGGCGGCACTTCCCACATCTTGTAGAGGAACGACCCTTCTCTCATGTCTAGGCACTGTGGACAAGAGATAGAAACTATTAGTTTTGATGATGATAAATGAAGGTGAAATAAGACTATGCATTGGAATGGCAAAATCGGCGAGGAATCTCTTTGAAAAAGTATGGAAGGACTGAAACAGACAAACTGCCCCAGAGACATTGGCCTTTAAAACTGCAGAAAGACGATTCATCGAGGATTTCAAAATGTGGTGTTAGCGACGCATACTACATATTCTATGAACTGCTTATAAACAGGTGCATGTCTTGTTACCTCACTTTGAATAATAAATCAGATACCACTGCCTGCAACACTAGAGGTGTTGTCGGTGCTTCGCCAGCCCGATGGCTATAGGCACCTTTTTTTGAAACGATATAATTGTATGATATTTTGTAGTGGTAGAACACTTTTGCAGGGGTCCGCCTGGGGAAGTACCACACCTTTGCCAGTTATTCAACCGCCAAACAGTAGTGTGCAAACACTACTGTTCCTGATTGAAGGGCAATGTTTCCAGCGAAATTACAGGGCACACAGATATTTGACATGTTATATCTCGGGGTGACGAGCGCAGTGCATTGCCATCCAGGGTTTTGAACTGTTGAAGTTCAAAATTCTGAGTGGCGTTGAGCTGTTATGGGCAAGCGTGAAGAGCCATCAGGCGAGCGTCTTCGCTCGTCTCGTCAATCAGTATCATAAAAAAAAACGTTGAAGCTTGACAGGAATACCTTCAGGGGAAGACATTCTACAGTTGCAGTTACGCAGAAGAACGGAGCGGAAAATTGGAAAATCTTTACGAGAAAGAGTGTTTATCTTTTAGCAAAACTTTAAGAATTCAAAACAAATTGTAATCTTATGACGTAATGAAAACGTCTTGTTTAGCTTGCAATTGGAGGTTTTCCAAAAGGTAATTACAAAGAATCGTTTTTAAAATTGAGATGGATTTGACGAAACATGGATCACAGACGAAGAAGGTTTCGTGGTAAGTATAGTATTTTATGGTAATTGTTCACATTCACTGCAAGACAAATACATGTAGGTATATTTTTTTACTGGCTTTGCACTTTGCGCTTTTGCAAATAAGACCCGTATTTGGCTGTACGGGCTCCGGTCCCTTTGCTTCATCATTGAGCAAACGCAAAAATAAAGAGAATCATGTCTCGTCAGCGACATCTGTCGATGGTAGCAGAACTACGTTCCTCCAGCTGTCAGAAAACCTCCCATTACGATTACCGTATAAGTAGTTAATAAAATGGTTTTATCTACTTTTGGTTTGAGTATTTTTGAGCATTGACCCGATATCCATACTTTTAAATGTCACCTATGTGTCATCAATGATATTTTTATGTTTCTGATTAAGACTGTTAGCTCATAAAAATAGCCGTTGATAAAAATACTCGTAGAACCGTTCACTACGAGGGTGGAAGCGACAAAGTATTATATCATACCATTTTCGGTAAAACAGAATAATCAGCTTGATCAACAATTTAAGGTGTATTCGATAAGCATAATAATTAATTAACTTCTCGACCATGATTATTAATGGCATTAAAATTACATTAACCATATTGTGCTTGGCACTTTAACATGAGAGGGCCTTATGTTTTTTATGGTTCCATGCCAAAAAAGTAGAAATAAATATTATTTAAGGCGAGACATAAATCTTCTATTATTAACTAGGTGCGTACTGAAGATATCGACTTAAAATTTGGAACCTAACAGCTCCAATATTTATTGAAAAAAATACGAGTTTTGGCGCCATCTATATATATGTAAAAATCAATTGCTGTTCGTTAGTCTCGCTAAAACTCGAGAACGGATTTACCGATTTAGCTGATTTTGGTTTTGAAATGTTTGTCGTAGTCCAGGGAAGGTTTAAACGGTGAGTAAACGGCTGGACTGATTTTGATGAAATTTTGTGTTCCTGGAACGGGTCATAGTAGCGAGGCCGAAGGCCGAGCTTACACCCGTGCGAAGCCGGGGCGCGTCGCTAGTCGTAGAATAAAAATGAAGTCTTATTGTATTATTTTCCTAAACTTGTGTATTTTCGAGTGTTAATGTATAATAATGGTGGATTATTATTTATAAGGAAGAGTTCGAGGCATGACATGTGATTTAATGGGGTAACTTGTATTTTTTAAATGTCGATTCCAAAACTTAATAGAATTGTTTTTTTCCTTTTTTCTGCGATTTTTAATTATGGAGTATCGAAGTCACGTAGCCTCTCGAGTTTTAGTCCCCTGAACAGCCCAAGTTTTAAAGCTGGTCCAGCACAGTAGACCACATCCTAACAGTGTGATGAATTTTACGAAAAGAGATCTCAGGGTTAGACCCCTAGTTCCATAACTAAATATTTACCGGCTGCCCCGGTGGCTCAGTTGGTAGTGAACTTAACTTCTGTGCTTGGGGGCGTGGGTTCGATTCCCATATAGGAGGACAAACATTTGTGTGATGAACATTTGTGTTTGTTCTATGTCTGGGTGTTAATATCTAATTAAGTATGAATTTAAATATATATATGTACGTATATCAGTCTCTGGCAGCCATATTACAAGCTTTGCTTAGTTTGGGGTCAGATGACCATGTGTGCAATAATGTCCCAAATATTTATTTTATTTATTTACTTCGATAAGTCCCGGTAAATATTTATAACATGTGTTCGGATAGCGAAAGTTTAAAAGTTTGTTTTCCATAACCTCCTTTGAGAATATTGCTACCATCCCGTGCAACCCTGTAACAGACAATAGTATTTCTTGTATATTCTAATGTTCCGTCGTTGTTAGGTCATAAGTGAAGCACTATACGTTATAAGTACTGATGCTAATTAGGCAAATAGCTTTGTACCTATCACCTTAGATTATAATTTATTCCGCGTTATCACGTGGATTATAATAACCGATGGTGACATTTTCACCTCACTTGAGCAAAAACTATGATGAAAACAATACGTCAGCAATTTTTTTTGTGATGAGAAATATCGTAAGAAACTTACTCAAATGTATGAGGAAGTTATGTAACACGTGTAAAAAAATGATTTTATTTCTCTTCGGAAAACCAAACATTGTATTCTGAAGATGCATTGCACTTTCAACGTTGCTGCAGCGATATATTCGCTGAAAGCTGGAATCAAATCAAATTTCGCATTTACAACGGGGAATGTTCTGAAGAACTGTTTGATCTGATGCCGGCGTCGCGGTTTTTTCATCGCACCAGCCGCCACCGCCAGAAAGTTCATCCACATATCATAGATCGGTGGAAATCGCACACTGTGCGTTTTACGCGTTCCTTTTTGCCTCACACCTGCAATCTGTGGAACGAGCGGCATTTTCGAGTAGCTTTAATATGGGGTTCTTCAAGAGGGCTGTTAATAGAGTCTTTATGGGTCGGCAACATATCTGTGATGCCTCTGGTGTTGCAGGTATCCATAGGTGACGGTGATCGCTTACCATCAGGCGGCATGTCTGCTTGTTTGCCACCTGTGGCATAAGAAAATACTTTCTAGAACTAACAGCTTTACCTGGTTTGTGGCTGGAACAGATTGCGGAACACCGTGCGAGGGTCATTCAATGGGTCATAGTGTCATCAGAAAGAAGATGATAGTTGGTTTCAGACATGTATCAGAATTTATTTGTTAAAGTGACGCAAAAACCTATTGTTTTCTCCCGAGCATAACTGATAGCGAAGTAGTAAAGTCACAGGTGAACGATTAGGTGACACGTTTGAACCCAGGCTCTTTCTAACACATGTACATGCACATAGCACCTCGTCAATCATCCTATCACAAACAACTTGAGACAATGGATTAGACATCAAAGATAGTATAAAGGTATGTGTGTGTCAAAACTGGAATAGTAATTATGTAGCTAGGTAAATACTAAGGTTTTTTTTGGTGAGCACAAGAGTTTTCATCTTTTTAAGCGGCTTCCAAAAAAGAGAAGGTCTCAATTCGACTGTATTTTTTTCTTAATGTTTGCTACCTCACAACTTTCGACTGTGTGAACCGATTATGATGATTCTTGGTTTTTCACCATAAACGAAGCAATATTATCAACGATCTATGACGTGTCGACGTCTTGGGATTTACCTATTTCCTCAGAATACAACGTAATGAACCGAGAATTTATACGGTATTTTACGTATGAGATGATTCAAGAAAAACAAATCAAATCATGTGGAAAATCTCGACGCATGTTTGATATCTGTCATTTATGCAAATAATTTTGCGGTCAAGTATTTCGTTAGCATTAATAATTAGTCATGTTCTGCGATTTCAGCTGCTTAGTGTTTTGATTGACGACAATACTTTTAATCACTATATTTTTGACTAGTTATCTACAATAGAATAGAGTCTACTAATGAAAGAGGAGACTGACTAATTATCAATTAAAACCAACTTCACAAAATTAGTATAAAAATAGGCAAATTCGGTTACTTTTGGATGACCATTTGTTGACTGCCTCGGTGGCTCAGTTGGTAGTGATTAATATTTAAAAATATATATGTATGTATGTCTCTGGCAGCCATATTACAAGCTTAGCTTACTTTGGGGTCAGATGACCGTGTGTGCAAAAATGTCCCGAATATTTATTAATTTACCAATTTTTTCCAGAAGTCGGTTAAAAAACGCGGCAAATTTAATAAAATTATTATTGCAACCCCAAAATTAGTAATAAAAAACAAACAAGCATACCTTTGTTACAATACAACCAAAAAAAAAAAAAACACATCAGTCATATGACTGCACGTCAGAAGTGAAAACTTAAGTAGTATTCACCTATTCTACAAGCGATGGTGCTTTTTAAAATACACAATACAAGTGCTCAACGCACCTAAAGAAGTTTTCACTTCAAAAACAAAAAACGCGTTTTTTTTTTTGCGGAAGTCTGAGGAAGATCAGCGCCATTAGTAAGTATAATAATATACTACGCCAAGTATTATATTCCAAGACACAAAGGTTACGTGGGTGACCTTAATTTGTATCTCGGTGGCCTACGTCATCGACTCTGTGTTACCAGAACATGAATTCATAACTCCCTAATCTCCGCATATTACCTGTGGGAATCCGATAAAACTATTTGGTTTTGATTTAAATAATGTATGTTTAAAATATTTAAATCACGGTTAACTTGAATTGCTTCGCTTGAGGGAAAAATTACAATTAAAATAAAATAAAGTATTTTGTGTGCGCAACCCTATTTGTTCTGGAGTGTTCTCGTTTCTTTCGCTACAGGCAAAATGCAAGCGAAATGGAGCAACTTCTAAATTAGCAATGCATAAATAGCTCCGGCCCATATCTAAATATTTAACAAATTAACTACACAGATAAAAACACACTAAAAGAAATTAAATTTGCCAAAACCCTAATATAGCTTTCAAAATGTTAAAGTTCAGGCCTGGATCTAGGGGGGAAACAGGGGCACTTGCCCCGGGCGGCAGCTTAAGGGGGCGCCAAATTCCACTTTTTTAATAATTAATCTCTAATGATAGAGGTGAGGGGCGCCAATATCAAGTTTATGCTCCTGCTTGGAAAAATCTTAGATCCAGGGCTGAATATGTTACTATAGCGTTCTATATCTATAGCCGAAACAAGTATTATAGAAGACAAATCAAAAGTATTATAGAAGACAAATCAATTTTGGAATAAATCGATTCGCTCCGCAGTTTGTTGCCATACCCAATTAGGGTCATTATGGTGATACCTACCTATCTTAAGTATTATATCTAAGATATGTATGTGAACTTCATAATATGCAATAAACGATTGAGTATTGACTTATTGTACAACAGCAAAATAAACGTTTTTAAAAATCTTTAAATTAAGAGTGAAAGAATAATGATTTCCTTAAATGGATCTTCATTCTGTTTGTGGAACAAAAAAATTATAAATGTGCATAAATAATAATATATTATTCCCTTTTGCGCAGATGATCAATTATAAATTACATAGTATGTAAATATACCTACATAGCGCAGGAAATGTAGGTAAATTAACATCCATAAGGTCCTATTACGATGAATTGATTACATTTTAATTATTTGAATCATTGATATTATTTGAATCGGTTTATTCTTGGTAATCGTGCTCCATCGTAAACCGCATCATCGTTTAACATTAGACGAGCCATTCAAACGCAATAATTATTTGATTTGCAAAAAATATCTACTATTGTTTTTAATTAGCGATACCTTTTTATTTATATTACACGGGGATTACTCACGTAAGATTAGGCCGGATAGCCGGATACTCCTAGCGATACATATTCCTAAAATCTATTTTAATAGGGATGCACTATTGTACTGGGCATAGAAGTAGGATGTCACAATATATTTTTTTTAGGTCTGTGATACTGGGGATGTGTGTTAGCCCTGTATGGGGATACAGGGATAACAAATACTACTACTAAATAGTGGGGGCACTTAGGAGATAAGGATTTGTAATGTTATTATTTTCTATATTCGTTCTGCTTAGATTTCACACAAGCATATATCTACAATCATTTTATATGTTCAATAATGTTGAAATGCGCTTGCAAGATAGATAATGTACGAAGCATAGACTCAGATGCAAAACATAAAAGGTCTAGATCGTGTCCTAGGGGCCCAGAGAATAGGTATCTATAGAATATGGGATAACGTGTCCACATGAGACAGAAAATCATATATATCATCTTGGCTTTTTACAGCCGATTATACAGCAATTTAGTAAACACTAAAATATACACTTCTAGGGAATATCAAAAAAGTCACATATGATAGAAATCTTAGGGTTTCACAGTTCTTTTCAGCAAAATGTCTTGATTTGTCTGCCACCAGTTGCAGGACTGGTCATCAAATAATCGGACATATATTGCAGGATGGAAATAATACTTATTAGCTTTGTCCTTTTCATTCATGAGTAATTCTTCTATATAGTAATTTCTTCTCTTGAAAGAGTGAAAGGACCGCGTCCCGATTTCTATTGTTTTCTTTGTCTTTGTAGGGACCTCTGCCGTAAAATGACGCGTCTCTTTGCCATAAGATGAATTTACTTTGAATTGAAGGAAAGCGCCCTTTTCTACGCCGTTTTATGGCTAGCCATACAACGGCGTTTGAACATAGGGTTCCCCTAGGGTTTGAGCCCTATTTTCAAATAAGAGACAGAAAATCTGTTCTTTTGCAGTTATTACCAGTACGATCCAAAGCCAGTGGTGATAACGAGAAAGTAAGCGACAAAATCAAATTAGATCGTGTTCGAAAAAAAAAAAAAAAAAAAAACTTATAATTAAAATAAACCCTTATAATACAAGGTTTTAGGCGTCCGCCATATGGAATTTATAGTGACGTCATTTTATTTTTTGTATTCTACTAAGCAAACCCTTTCATTTGAGTTTCATATAATGGGTGTGCATAAAAAATTACTGGACTGGATCTTTGGGAGTCCGCCATATTGTTTTAAACTATCACGGTTGTTCACTACAGTTATATGATTATTTACGGGATATTTACATATCATTTCATTCCACAACCTTACCACGGTAAATATCCCGTAAATAATCATACAACCGTATCCGCCATATTGGATCTAGAACATCACGTAACTAACCATGCATTGTCATCCAAACTAAACGTGTATGCAAAGTTTCAGCTAAATCAATTAGGGATAGCTGTTTTAAAATTCAGTTCCAAGATTTGACCCATACTAACAAAGCTAATTAAATAAAAACTTGTAAAAAAAATCTTTTTTCCTCTATAATACTGCATACATACATCATTTACTCACTTAATTTGGTAAATTTTTCTTCGAAGACGCAAGGTTTATTTATTTTTCAAAACAAAATACTTGTCACCTTCACGTAAGTATTGATTCCGTTCATTTATGTCCTTAGTCAGAAAATAATTAGGGCAGGATGTCTGCTCAAAGTAAATGAATATTATCAGCTCAGTAGGTATAATTACGAGTAAGGTAAGATGTAGTAATACAATGTAAGGAACCTCGATTATAATGACTGTGTCTAGTTTTGAAAAGTATTATGCAATGTCTTTACTGGTCTCGCACGAACAATTTGTGATTTCATCGCATTATTTTATATCATCCATAATTTTTTAACCAACTCATTAAAGATTTTTCAAATCTGTCGCCGAAGAACTTGCGAAAAAGTTATCGTTACGTAAACGATAGCAAATGTATGAAAGATTCAGTTTCCTTTCAAGTTCATCCACATATCATAGATCGGTGGAAATCGCACACTGTGCATTTTACGCGTTCCTTTTTGCCTTACACCTGCAATATGTGGAATGAGCCCTCCTGCGGCATTTCCGAGTGGCTTTAATATGGGGTTCTTCGAAAAGGCTGTTAGTACAGTCTTTAAGGGTCGGCAACGTATCTGTGATGATCCTGGTGTTGCAGGTATCCATAGGCGACGGTGATCACTTCCCATCAGGCGGCCCGTTTGCTTGTTTGCCACCTATGGCATTAAAAAAAAATACGTCTGATAGAGGCGCTGTTCAATATTACATACATTTTTCTATCGTTTACGTAACGATAACTTTTTTCGCATGTGCTCGTACTAAGGCCACTGAATTATTTTTACAATGTTTTTTTTCATAATAATTATATGTGGCCATTATTTTGGTCTATGGCTGATTTATGGTTAAATTAGTTTTTTTTTATCTTGGCATAATGGCGTCGAATTGGTTTTTTCTAGGCAAACGTGCTCCATCGTAGATCGCATCATCGCGGTCAAACACAAACCTATTATTTAATTTAGAAAAAAAAAAGTCTAACAAATCAAGTGCCAATATTGTTTCACTCACAGAAAAGATTTTTTTTTGTTTAAATTAGAACGGCTGTCTGGAACTGTGGCTGCTATGAAATTTGTTGTAGCCAGCTGAACCCATATCAACTGTGTTAGCAACTGTGACGCGGAGTTCGACGCGTTGACATAAATAAGAATGTTCAATCATATATCTGTCACAACACCTGGCGACAGAGTTTCCTTCTCATTTCCTGTCTATTTACTTCTCTTTTCTGTGGTTTCACTTATTATATTCAGTATTGACATCAAAATAATTTTGGTTTTTCCCGCTGTTTTCTAAGACGTAAAAGGTTTTGACATCAACATGAAAAAAAATGTCGCCACATTGTGTTCATATTCTAAACTTGCGTTGTGTATTTTCGACTGTAACTGTGTTGCTGTTTTAATGGTGGATTCTTATATTTTTCTCATCATGGTAAGTGATTCATTGATGACTCAAAATGCGGGCGGTAAATATCACTGCCTCCGTAGGGAGGTAAAGTTGAGCTTACATATACTCTAAATAATTCTCGCAGTAAAAAAAACACGCTTTTTTGCATTGTCATCGGTCATTGATAAATATGCAAGTTTCAAATCAATACGACATTTTGAAAGGGGTGAAAATCACGTTCTAATATTCCGTTACATATATACATACTCGTACCAAGCTAATAATAGCGTATTAATAAAATGGACAAAGATGCATCAAAATTGACAACAGAGCTACAATCATAAAACAAGAATATACAGACGAAAACAATCATCTCAGTAACCGGTCGCGTAGTTTATATCGTTTTTACATAATTTTAGTATTCATTAAGTGAGTAAAACCTTCGTGGATTGTATAACTCGTTTTTTGTGTCTCTTCATTAGACCTAGTTGCTGATGTCGAGGACAGTCGTAAAAAGTCATCGTAAGCGGCTAAGAGAATGAATTTTAAGTAAGTTCAGAGGGTAAGTTTTTCTTGTGGTGGTAGGACTCTTTTGCAGGGGTCCGCCTGGGGATGTACCACACCTTTGCCAGTTATTCAACCGCCAACTGTGTTCCGGATTAAAGAGCAATGTTTCCAGCGAAATTACAGGGCACATAGAGATTTGACATCTTATATCTCGGGGTGACGAGCGCAGTGCATTGCTATCCAGGGTTTTGAACTGTTGAAGTTCAAAATACTGAGTGACGTTGAGCTGTTATGGGCAAGCGTGAAGAGACATCAAGCGACTTCGCTCGTCTCGTCATTCAGTTTCATTAAAAAAGGGTAAATTTTTCATGATTAGGACAATTAACAGTGACAAGGTTACGCGGAAATGGTTTACTAAACCGAAAGGGTCGTTATAAGTACTCATATCATTATGAATAATTGTACAATTCTAAATTCGCAAAAAAACGGCTGTTCCATACTTAACGTTGAGTGTGAACTACCATTCATTCATCATGGAACAGCTGGCATTTTTGGCGGATTCAGGGTTGGTCCTATCAAATCAAACTATTTATTTGTCAGTTTCTATAGAAAAAGTTGTTCATAATGATGGATATTATGAACACCTATAGGCTGAGTACAACTCTTTGATTATGTATATGTCATAGTCGTTCAGTGTGGAGGTTAAAGGGAGAGACCTATATTCAGCTGTGGACATCTTCTGGCAGTTTATTTTTTATTTATTTTTATTGTAAAATAGGCTTGCGCTTGGCCGCCATCTCGTCTGATGTTAAGCGATGATGCGGCCTACGATGGATCACGCTTGCCTAGAAGAAACCGATTCACTTTTGACTTGAAAACACCCAGATTGTAACTATCGGGGAACACCCATTCAGGCAGCGCATTTTGATGATGATGATATCACAGTACAACCTTTATGCGTAGGTAGCTCTGTCTATGAATTAAAACTAATATTATAAATGATGCCACCTTTAGCAATATTCACCCATATTACAAAAAAATAATATAAGAAACATATTTCATAAAATTATAACATTACGAAATGCCAATTTGCAAGAACATTTTAATGTTTCCCGTTTAATAGTCCATTCAAAAGAAGTAGCCGTGCCATAAACATGTCAATTCTTGTAATTATAATAATAAACTTAGGTGTTACTTTTATTTATATTTTATTATTTGTATCCTTTATGAGTCGTAATAAAATAAATCAAAGGAAAATCAGCGATGCGGTGCTATGTATTTTTTATCAACGGCATCTACAGAGCTAAACCTAAGCGTACTAATGAAAATTATATACCCAATTGGGTATATAATAAACACTGTTTTAAACTATCACGGTTATTCACTAAAGTTATATGATTATTTACGAGATATTTACCGTGGTAAGGTTGTGGAAGGAGCTCCCGATACTCGGCGCAGTTACATGCACCATGTTCACGGGAAGACTGAAGAATGCGGGAGGTTGGTGAAAAAGTTCAAAGTTAGGTACAGACAAACGATCCCGACGACCCTCTTTCTTAGTCTTTTCTACTTATCACTGGAACTCGAACTCGAACCTAAGTCTCGACAAAACACACTCACTGTATCACTGCGTCTAGTATTTTGAACACATTTTGAACGCGGACTTTTATTTTTAAGGCAACTTCCTCCTCCTTCTACAACCTCCTCCACAACCCTATCACGGTTAATATCCCATAAATAATCATATAACTTTAGGTATATAATATTTACAAATCAGCATACGAGCTGGTGCCCTACACGCTCGTATATAGGAAGCCGCCACTAATGGCGTATGAAATGATTGTATTTCTGCAAAGGTTTAATAGGATTTGCTACTTGTTCTAACATATGCTGTTTTTTAAAGCCATTGGTGTCAAACAAGCAGACGGGCCGCCTGATGGTAAGCAGTCACCGTTGCCTATGGATACTTGTAACACCAGAGGCATCACATATATATTGCCGACCCTTTAAGGTTCTATTAACTCGCCTTTTGAAGAACCCCATGTTGTAGCTTCTCGGAAACTTTGCGGAAGGTAGCTCATTCCACATTTTGCAGGTGTGAGGCAAGAAATATCTCGTGAATCGAACGGCGCGCGATTTCAACTGATCTATGTTAATGTGGATGCACTTTCAAACGGTGGCGGCTAGTGCGATGATAAAACCGCGATGCCGGTATTAGATCGAACAGTTCTTCAGAACACTCCCCATTGTAAATGCGAAAAAAGCGTTGGATATAACTTTTGTAAGTATTGTTTTTTACAACAGATCTAGTAAGAAAAGAACCTGCTTGCCGTATGTGCAAAAAAACACAAAGCGCTGACTACAGCTTTCAGCATTGTTTCCTTCAAATTCATTCTTGTAGGTAATAACATTGTTAGAATCATTATTATCTTGGCACTAGGCATTTCTCTATAACCACGTGAAAACCACACATTTTTGTCGTTAGTGTGAAACAAATAATAATTAACCAAGAGCGTGTCGAGACACGCGACATGCATTCATATGGTAGGGTTCCGAAGTATTAATGGCCGAAAAAAATACATTCAGTATTGTCATATGTTTTTTTTCTCCGCACTTTTGTTTTTAGAAAAAACGCTGATTTAAGTATACGATTGCATTTTGTACCATAGAAGCGTATCAAGTGTATCAAGGTTCTGTTATACCTAGCTCATATAAAATGTTTCTATCGAAGGTTTCACCGAATTCAAGCTTCACCAAGAAAATAAAAACAATATTGCAAATGAAACACGTGTTTACTCATGTTACCAAAATGCCATTAAACCGCGGACAATGATCTTTTTAAACATGATATTAGCATACTTAAGTCATAAAGATTATGTAAGGAAGTCTTTATATTCTCAGAATGTCGCGTTTTGGGTAAATATACTATTATTTTTGGCAAAAAATTGGATGACCTGGCTTCACGTGAGACTAATGCGTTTTAGACGCGTGAAGTTATAAGACCATCTTTTTTATGTAAGTTTATAAGTCAGAATAAAATAAAGTTGCGTAGGAGGAGTAGTAGACAGCTAGACCTAATCTTATTGACCAAGTGGACGCTTCCAATGTCGTAAAACAGTTGTTGCTCTAGCCAGAAACAACTAGATATAATCATATAGTCTCAAATTTATTGTCAAATGACCGAAGCACATTTTTAAAAAGTAGACAGATATTTTATAATAAAAAAAAAGCATCTAATGTGTGAGTGAGATACACACATATTTAGGCCGTAAATAGGCACATAATATTTCGCTGACCTAATATAACTTTGATTAGATCTGCTTCTCAAGACGTAATAATGTCCACGTGAATTTTGTTCCAGAATTCTAAATAGCATTCACATAAAAACGTCAAATAGATAAGATCGTGTCATTGCGTTATTTTTATTAGATCTATTTTGGACAATTAACACATACGCTTACTTACCTATATTCATCTGTGCCATTTTATTTAGGTTATCAGATATTAGCCTAATGACCGATGACCTTAGGCATCCCTTCTTTTTATTAAAATTGAGGTTATCAAATGTTATGTTTGTCTTGTTTAGTTGAGGTTTGTCTCATACTACCGGAAACAAAATGTAAATAGAATTGGAGTGTTGACCTTTTAACCTATAAGTATCGATACAAATATCTAATTTAGGCAAGTCTAAGATGTTTTTACCTGTGTCCATGTGGCAAGTGACATTTATTACCCACGACTGAACTAGAAAAGAGTATGAATGGAAGGATACGATTTATGTAGTACGTCAGTAACCGTGCTACTCCAAAAAGATGGTCTTAAAAAAAGCAATAAAAAAATCATAATAATGTAAGGTCCCGGGAGAAAAAAAATAGGCGTCATTTCGGCGTAGGTACCTACCTAATGGCTTTTGACAACATAGCTATATTTACTTACCAATTTTGTCAAAATTCGTTATTAAACCGTTACGAAAAATGTTATGGCGAGGTTTTTCCCAGTTTGCTTGCTAGAGATGATCAATTATTGTATTTAATTATATTTAGTGGAGCAAATTCATGGCGCTTACACACAGTGTGTTTCGCTACTTCTATTTTTGAGGTATTTATCATAATATTTTCCGAAAATTATAGCTGTAGTAAAATGTATCTCTGCGGTTCCCTCCATAATTATGAAATCTGTATTATTAAGAATCTTTCACACCATTTAGTAAAAAGGTATTTGTTAGTTAAAACTTCGTAACATTACATATGAAAATTTGAACCTTTACGGCTGTCTATTACGGTTCAAAAGATATACATCCGTTAAAATGTAGGGCGGATGCACGGACAGATAGACAGATAGCGACTGATAGCGTAGGCTTAGTAATCCCGTCCCGTCCCGTTTTTCATTTTATTTTGGGTAAGGAACCCTAAAAACTCAAACTACAATGACCAAAATTGCTGAAAGTGGGAAAAGAAGGCCTTAATACCTAGGCATATTTTACAAAAAAATATAGTTACCACAAACCTGTATTTATAATTTTTCTAACTTTTCAAACCTGTTTAAATTTTCAACCTTGTTAACTTTTCAACCTTGTTTAACTTTTAGACGGAGTCTAGATTAAAAAAACAATGTTGAAATCTTTATTTTGGCAAGACCTGAGTGTTCGGAGTAAAAAGGGCACGTGTTATGATTTTGTATGCATGTCTTCTACCAATTCAGTATTTTCCTCAAAAAATACTTGACTTTAAACATAGTTATTTACTAAAGACAGATAGCCTTACTTAAAAGCGTTACTCAAGTTAATGTATGCTTAAAATTGCTCTGTCTCATTTTCGCGTGTGAACTTTGCCGTCAGCGAGAAGTTGACAGAGCAACTTTAAGCAAAGATTAACTTGAGTAATGTTTTTAAGTCAGGCCCTTAATATGTATGTTTATTCACAATTGGTTCAACCTAATTTCTCATTGTGTTCTTTAAAATTGTCTAAAATGATTTCATGCTGGCTATATTACAGTTGTTCACTACAATTATATGATTATTTACGGGATATTTACCGTGGTAAGGTTGTGGAAGGAGCTCCCGATATTTCGGCGCAGTTACATGCACCTTACCATGGTAAATATCCCGTAAATAATCATATAACTACAAATTGCTCTATTTTTTCATAACCGTCAGATTAAGCGCTTGATTGAGCTACTCTGATCCAAGAACTTCTCTAAGACGGTGTGTCGCAAATGTAAATATTGGTAGCCAAGAATGGGACCTTTTTGCGTCTTAATAAAATTTATAAGATACTAAAACCAACACGTCAAACTACGCAACAAAAATATAGGTGAATCACTCCTAAGCTGTTTAGAAAGTCTAGAAACTGTATTGTAGGATGCCACTGGAATGATGAGCGCAATGACCTCCGTTCGGCTTAGTATAACCATCCCGTGTGACCCTGTCTTAATACGAATGTAACACTGTCTTTTGTTTGCAATTTGTATGTTAACTCTTCACGCCTAAACGGCTGAACTTATCTGGATTGAATTCACAAAGAAGGTGAGTACATTTTAAAGGAGCAAAATATTTTAAGACTAGCCACTCGTCCTGGCTTCGCACGGGAGGTTTTTTTTTAAACTTTCTAGGTTCTATTTCAAACTAAGGCTAAAAATATAGCCTATGTTACTCAAGGATAGATAATGTAGGATTGTAATGGTGAAAGAATTTTTAAAATCGGTCCAGTAGTTTTTGAGTTAATTCGTTACAAACATCCAAAAATACAAATATATGTTTCCTCTTTATAATATTAGTGTAGATACTTTGTGGTTTATTACGCAAAAAAATCCTGGCTATTCTTATTCATGCGATATTGTTTTACTTGTACTTATGGCAATCGGAATGAGAGTGATGAAAACGACACTAAAATCACAGGTCCTGGAGAAAAGGGGCTAATATCTAGCTCAGCTATGTTTTAGGTAGGTTTTGCCCTAGAACTCGCCTCACCTAGCTTGTGACGTGTCAGCGAGACGCTGGCTACACCAGGCGCAACTCCGTGCTTTGGGTGAGTGTTTTATTTATTACAATTTATATTTAATCACGTCACGTAGCGCGGTCGTATGGAACTAACAATTTGGGAGACTCGACCTCACGATGTCATGGGTGGTATAATTAGAGGTTAGAATCTCACCACGTTTTTTCCTAGAGGTCGAGTCTTTGTTCCGTACATGAGACTCAACCGTCTCTAGCTGCACTACGTATAAAACCGTAGAACAGCACCTAGTATACTCAAATGAAGAAGTGGTTGATAAGGACTGCATCTATGAAAGGGAATAATTTTTAAAGAAAATGGCACGTCGTTTTTATTCTTATCAACATCATCATGATTAGCCAGAAGACGTCCACTGCTGAACATAGGCCTCCCCCTTTAACCCCCACACTGAATGACATCCTGCCATCTGCATCCACTGAATGCCCGCGACTCTGTCTCCGCCTTATTCTTATGCTTGTTGATAAATTAATAATAAAAACGCAGAAGCGGCTTTGTGGCTAACTGTTGGTGAGTGGTGATAACGTATACCCCGATTCTATGAGGCTAAATGAGACCCCGACCCCTGACTTGCTTTAACTGGTCGTCTGGGGGTTGGAAACCGCAAGAGTTAAGAACCTAAGCTCCACAGTGGAAGTGTTAAAGAGCATAACGCCGCGAGAAGCTCTTAATGAAAGTGCAGCACACCTCGCCACAACTCTCGACCTCTCGACCGGTGCCAAGATACGGCAGCCTTTATGGGGGGCCCATTTAGTGGATGGCAAGTCATCCATTGCCTAAATGTATTTTGAGATGAGACAGGATAAGGCAGGTGCCGTTTCTCATCCTATAAATTTGTTATCCCACCCACAAGATGTTCACCTTGATAGCTCAGTTTTTTTTTATCCTATACCATAAATAATAGTTTGTTATTCCATTTTATATACACTCCATAGTAGTTGGCTCTTCCAATGCTTAACAAATGTCTGGGCTGCATCCGAGAATTTTAAGAGATTGGCCTTTAGTCGCGTTTTGCCAACAATCTACGACTCCGATGGCTTAGGTACTTTTTTAGAACCGGAGACATGATTATGTTAGAATATGTAACCGAGAAACAATTTCCAGACGCGTCACCAAACCTGATCACCAACCGGTCCCTGAAATAAACACCCAACTGACGCACAAACCATATCAATAATTAGTAACAAGAATTATGTAAATCATTCATAAAAGTGGCACGCAGATTAAGCCATAAAACCCCAGTGCGTTATTATAAATCAAATTTTTATGTCAAGTTTCACGCGTCTGCGAATTCGTTTGACAAGCCTCATCGTGTGATAAATGCGACGAGGTTTGATTCCTTCTTGTGCGTCAACAGTTCAGCACACGTGAATGTCTATATAACACGTGCAGGCTTTTGAGTTTATTAATACTTATAAACTAAAAAACTGCACACTTGTTTTCGAACTTAAAGTTTAACTCAAGGTGAATTAAAACTTTAAGTTCCGACGAGTGACCATCGGGCTGACCGTCTGTTGGTCGGAACACACTCCGCTATTATTAAGCATTATGTGTTGTCTGACACAGAAAAACGTCTAGAACGAAACGTCGGTCGTTTTGCTTTAAAAACGTCAAGTGGTCTGATGTTCCGTCGAAGCATTGAGTACTAGTAAAAAAGAGAAAGAAATAAAAACGAGGAAAAGATCACAATCCAGACATTACTGCACGGGTGCTACGGAAGCAAGTTCTCGGCCATTATTAAAACATCAAAATTTTGTAATTATTATGAAGGGCAGAACCATAAAAATAATTAATATTGACATTTGTTAATCTACTGAGCTAGTTAATTGATTTATGAGATTTTAAATAAAATATCTAAGCCATTTATCATGCTAACACCAAAATCCTAGTTTAATATCAGGTGAGTTGGTGGTCAAACGCAAGAGGATTACTAAGAAAACCTCAGGTGTAAACAATTTTTTGATTTATTGTTAACGTCACATCCGGTGAATGGGAGAAAGTCATTTTTATGAAAAATTTGACTCGCCTTAGCTTTGCCCATGTTTATAATTTAGAAGTATTTCAAAATGTACCTACCACGTAAAAGTAAAAGGTTTTATTGGCCAAAAATAAGAGAATATCTTGAATCTCGAAGCTCTTGAATGTGTGCTGCTCGACTTATAGGAGATGAGAAGTTAGTGGCTAAAAAGCTTCTCTGTCTAGATCACTACCGTAAAGTAGCGAGTCTGTCAATTTTCTATGGGATTCATTTCGGAGAATGTGCATCGGAGCTTATCCTACCATCCCCTTTCTACCACAGGACAAGTAGGAAAACGGCCCATTACCACCCATATATTGTGGACTTTCCTTGGATACGTACCAAACGTTTCGATTCTACGTTTCTAATCCGTACGGCCAAGGATTGGAACAACCTGCCGGCTTCCTTGTTTCCTGAGAGATATAATTTGGGCCTGGCAAGAGTGAATAGGTATCTTCTAAGTCTGCATGCTTCATCTTCGACCACATCGTTGCTTACCAACAGGCGAGTTGGTGATCAAAGGTGGACTTATTCGCGATAAAAAAAAGGTAAGTCACCAGATTTTACTTTTATATTACTTTTATTTGGTCAAAAATCTGAAGGAACTTGAGGATTATAATGATTTATTCTAGAAATATTAAACTTGTGTTAATATATGCCTAGATTATAGATTACTTGAAATACTGAAATTAAATGCACAGTTACATAGGTAAGTATAATGACAATATAGGGCTAAGCGGAAAGGTTGTACTAACCCAAAATTTCTTTTTTTCCGCGATTTCTGGGTTGGTCCCAAAGCAAAAGTTATTCATAATGATGGGTATTATGGAGTCCTTTCGGCTTAATACACTTTTTCCGCGTAACCTTGAATAGGGTCATAGATTTTGTAGTTTTGCGGTTTAACAATTATTTTAAATAACTTTTGTGTAATATTGACTGCCGTCAATGGATTTTCAAAGTCAAATTCTTATAGAAACAATTTTTAGGTGTTTGTTTAGAACTGAAAAGATATAACATAACGAAAATCAAGTATTTTGCCTGTTAAAAATAATTTTTACTTAGAATCATTTTCATTTCTTAACTTGTTTTCATTCCTATTCCGTGGAGTAAATAAGTTCTTTCTTTTATTATTTTTCCCCATTGTATTTGGTTACGTGCGATCGGCGCATTTGCCATCTTCAAGAAGTTTGTTATTAAAATGAAATATCTATAACGTGAAGTAAAATCATAATTAGTTAGATTGATGTATGTACTATAATAAATTTCAAGTTCACTTACCCATTGGGAGACTAACTCTATTGGATTGATTGCTGCCATTATGATGGAAATTATCACCAGCAGGATGCCGTATGCTAATTTTATTACTGAATCTGAAATGGAAAATTTACTGTAAATTTCATGAAATTTCTTGTCACTGGATATCTAGCTGTTTGCTATAGTAAAATCATGAATACAAAAAGGACCTTATGTCCTATTCTAAGCATAGAAGCATAAACCTCTCCACGTGAAGTTTAGCTCAAGTTTCATCAGCCTTTATGAAACTGAGTTGAAGCAAATTATTTTGAAACTTATTGCGTTACTTTGCGAAACTGAAAACCAAAACTTAATGGGTTTTTTGATCCTCGAGTATTGGATCTTTGGATTTGAAGAAATTTACTCAACTTTTTTGCAAGCTCGCTCTTAGTAGTAGATAGATAATTTATGGAATTCTTCCAGTTCTCCAGTTGTAATTTTTTACAACAACCACAGAAATTTAATCTTTTAAAACAGAAAAAGCAAAGAGAATATATATACTTAGAAAAACATTTCAATTGTCATTTTGTCTGTCCCCTCTGTCAAACGAAGCAATTTCAAGTTAAACACGTATGTAATGTATAATATATCAAACATATAATTTAACTCAAAACCACACAGTTATATCGGATTCCCACAGGTAATTAATACACGGAGATTGCAGAGCCATGATTTCATGATATCGATGACATAGCAATGTGTCACCCACGTGACCTTTGTGGTGGAGTACTTATATTAGCGGTTTTTCCTACAGTGAATATGTTTTAATTAGCACTTACGTCTTTTAGTGACAGTGAAGTTCTGAATCTTCATGACTGAGATGCGGCCCTTGCTGGGTATGCTCTCCAAGGTTCTCTTGGCACCCACAACCATCTTGGCAACTGAAACAAGAGAAATTCTGATCAAAATCACTTCATCATTATCAACATCAGCGTCCACTGCTGAATTTAGGCCTCTCCCTTTAACCTCCACTCTGAACGAGATTCTGTCATCTGCATCCACTGGATGCCCGCGACTCTCACAATGTCGTCGGTCCATCTAGTGGGAGGCCTACCTACGCTGCGTCTTCCGGTTCGTGGTCTCCGCTCAAGATTTCTTCCCCATCGGTTATCGGTTCTTCGAGCGATATGGCCTGCCTATTGCCACATTTAGATTTTAACACATAATTAATCACTTTTAACGGATTTCATTGCGTGTATTTTACATTATTTTAATTCCTATTTAAATGTGTTATTAGACTTTATTAGCGCCGCGGTCACCCATCTTAATACTAACCTACCAGTCACACCCCTCCTACTATAACAGGGAGTGTATTAAAGCGAAAACGGAATTTTTCATTTAATATTTTTATTCATAACTAGCTAATGCCCGCGACTTCGTACGCGTAGCGCAAAGTAATTAGTGGGTGGACGATTAGACTGACATATCCAAATATAAATGTTACACTAACGAACACGAACGGAACTTTAAATAGGCACAAATCCATCGGATTATTTATACTGAATATTTTATAGATACTACCTACACATATGACATGATTGTAGATTTATTGCTCTCCATTTTAATGCGGATTGTCATACTATCGTCATAGTATGATTTTAGTCTAGTTTTAATCTGACTCGATACAGGTATCCCGACATGTCCATAGTTTCAAATATATTTCAAGCAAATAATATATTACTTTCACTGGTTAAATACGTTGGAAGTGTGGAGCCATGGAGCCAATAAGGAAAAAAAATTGGTATAAGTCAAGCGAAATGTCATGCATGACAAACGTTATTATTGAATTATTAGTAAATAGTAAGTAGGAAGCATGGAGCGGTATCTATAATTAATCGCTGTTATTTAACATTACTCCGCGTAAAGACTGCCAATCAATGATGTCTAAATAATTTTTGCCCGCCTTCTGCGCCTCGACCCTTCCAACAACTAAACCGCTTTCGTTCACCACCATAACATCCAAAATAGCTGCTAATCATAGATCAGTAACAGATTAGATGCCGCGAGTTCACCTATTTTGCGTGTCTGTTAATGGTGTTAAGTTTGATCCTGGCAAAAAAATGTATTCATTTTAATCTCCGTCGACTTGGTATATTAGCACGTCAGAAGTCAATACAAAAATAAACGTACTTTAAATTACGCCATAATAAACTGTAAAACCTCTTCAAAAGCAGTTGGCTGTCCTGAAAATAACAAACACAAAAAAACTATTTGGTGCAGTCTATCGGAAGTTATGCGGGTACATACATTTCGGCTATTCGTTTTTATTTCATCATCATCATCAGCCAGAAGACGTCCACTGCTGAACATAGGCCTCCCCCTTTAACCTCCACACTGAACGACATCCTGCCATCTGCATCCACTGGATGCCCGCGACTCGCACAATGTCGTCGGTCCATCTAGTGGGAGGCCTACCTACGCTGCGTCTTCCGGTTCGCGGTCTCCACTCAAGAACCTTACCTACTTCCCCATCGGTTAACAGTTCTTCGAGCGATGTGGCCTGCCCATTGCCACTTCAACTTGCAGATTTTAATAGCTATGTCGGTGACTCTGGTTCTTTGGCGAATATCTATATTTTTATTTACATATAGATTATATGGCAACAGCCGCTTCAGTCTTCCTACCTACCATGTCTGCGAGTAGAAGTCTGTCATTACGACAACATTACTATAAAATAAGCTAGATGGCGTTATAAATAATTATAAAAAAAATTTTTTTTTACTATTTATTATCATAAATTAATATAGCCTATGTTTCAATCAGGTATTTTGTAAGCATATTCATGGAAACTGCTTTGAAATCCTTCTAGTAGTTTAAAAGATGTGCACGGACAAACAAACAAACTGACAGCCGTCAGATTTGTAGTTCCATAGTTTGAAAATAGATTGCGTACTAAAACGATGTTTTGCGAAAAAATTGTAAATTTGCTTAAACTTTACGAATAATATTATTAAAAACGTAATAAGGTATTCAATAATTCCTAAAATAATGAGTGTAAATGGATCGTAGTTTCACAAATATGAAAAGTGCGTCTATTATAGGTAAATACGACACTTTACCTGAATCACGCAAACGGGATTTATTTTGCAAGTTAAACCGATATCTGGTATTGCTTCTACTTAGTTAGAAGTCATGTGTGAAGGTATTTGATCTACACATTTATAATATGGTAGGGATTATAAAAAATTACACGTCGTCAAATACATCATACAATTATAAATTACATTAAAAATTTGGTCATAAAGACAATATTCTTTTAATATTAATGTCATTTGTAGAAACAATTATAATGATAAAAAAATACATTAAATTTATGTCTAGTACTTCACGTGGTCGTCAGTTCGATTGCGACTGAAGTCGATTAGGCCCGTGGGCCTAATTTGTGCGGGTCACGTCAAATAGATCGTCCCGTATCTTCCCACATGTCCTTACACCAATGCCCGTGAATGAAAATAAATGTGTTATTATGAATTGATCTTGTGAGATTATCTTTGGCAATGACATTAGTAACATATAATAGATACTACTCCATAACATCGGACTCCTTGAACTTTACTTTCAAAAGATGTCTTAAACATTAAAATTATTTACTTCCTTCCATCCTGATCTTGTCTTGTGTAATTTTAATAATAGTATAATGAGTATGAGCATAATACACGTTTCGTTTAAATGCCTTATTGTTAAAACCTATTATTATGTCAATGTGATTATACCTTTTTAAATAAAAGTTAAAAATAAATAATACGACTTAAGGCCCAGAATATGGCGCGCTCCTATCGCATTTGATGTTTTTTAAGATATAAAATTACTGTGTCTACTTTCGAAAATGTTCTTCGGTCATTATGACCACAAAAATGGGATAAAAAGTTTTTTACATTTACTTATACTGATCCAATGACGATACGAAAATTATAAATATAAATTATCTTTGTTCTGGTCATAATAAAAAAAAACGAATAGCTATTTCATCACCAATCATTCAAATTAAATTAGACAAAAGTAAGGACACCAAATAAAAATTACAAACAGATAGCACTTACGCACTTACTTACTCATAAAACACTTACTCACTGGATAATGATGATGAACGCTTATTTTATTATCTAAGTAAGTACTACTCACATCCAAATTAAGTCCTAAGAGTTTATTATTATTAAATTTACGACAGAAATGTTACCTTTACAAGAGAACAGCGTCGCTTCCCAACAGGCGAGTTAGTGGACAAATGCGGACATACTGGCGAAAAATATATGTAAATATTTGTACGAATTTGTGTTTTTTTCTTACGGCCTAGCTTACAGACCGTTGAAGTAACCTTGAAATAACTAAAGGGTCAATTAATAATTTGATTATTTTAATATTGTACGACTACATAACTCATGCTTTTTGCAAGGTATCGTAGGAAACGTACGGCAGACCTTCGGCTTCAAAAGTCAAATTGATTTGATTTATAGCTTAATACCAAAATACCTGATAGCTATAATAAATATTATAAGTACCCATTTAACTACTGTCCGACATTATTTATATTGTAATTGACATAATGAATTAGCATAATACATTATTAAAATGATAATTTAACACGACCGTTTTGCTTGCATAATAATATTATATGATAACAATTAGTTCCTATATCTAGCTGCGTCTGATTCCACCCGTGTGGACATTCCCTTAGTTCTATGTCAATATCATCCCCCTAACTACCCCTATAAAAATCATAACGATCCGTTACTCTTTTGCTGCGTGAAAGAGGAACAAACAAACAAACAATTTCGTATTTATAATATTAGTTTGATTATTAACAATACATATATTCATTGAAAACGCGAAAACGACTAAATTCCCGTTTTCTAATGTTTAATTTATTTACAAATAGAAGGCTTAACGAAGGATATAATTAAATGTATTAAACATACGCGTTTAAAGTTTTTGGTGGAGATAAAGTGCGGGTGCTCTGTCCCTCTCCCGCAAAGCGTGTATTAGTATAGCATTTGTACGGCGCGTGCACGGCGTGACGTCATAACGTGCTATAGTGCCCTCTCTGTCTAGCATGAAATTAAAATACTTATAACTTATTTATTTTTTAATAATAACTTTTTTTTGAGATAATTGTTTTTGGTAATGGGCTCTACTTATAATTAGCTTTTTTCTGATGTATTTTTTTTTAGCACACATGTCTTTTGGATGAAAACGATTATAGCATTTTATGCGAGTGTAGCTACAACTCAAGCTAGGATCTTAACCCTAGAATACTAATCATCGCCTGAGAGGCCGCGTGCAAGCAGTTTTTTCCCGATATTTTTATTTGAAGTTATTTTTCCAAATGTCTTCGTTACCAAATTTAGTCAAGCTAGTACCTATAAGATGTAGGCCTTATTCTGAGTCTGAATTAATGATAAGTTCAGTTTTTTTGTTTTTATTTTAAAGGGTAGACGATTCCCGTTAATTTGATTGTGATTTAAAAAACAAATAAAGCGATATTAGCAGTCATAATTTTACATTAGTATTCTAGGGTTAAAAACCTATATTTTTTTTAATACTGGTTGAGCCGTAAGCTGCGATCTTCTGTGTTATGCAGGTGTCAAAGATTATTGTATGAGTTATGTTGTTTACAACCTAAACGATTGTTTAAACATGCGCTAGATAGAGAGAACCCAAGGTTTTTACTTAGAACTAGTTTTATCTAGTAATAATTTGAGAGTTGACCTCAGCGTGGTCACAACAAGCGACAACATTATCGTCATTTCAGTCCAAACTTCGATCTTTCGCTTTGTATACGAGTCTCAGGGCGTCCCACGCTTTGATTACCAATTCATGGTCTCTACTCTAAAGCCTGTCTGTCCCAGCAATTATCGATTCTGCGACAGTCGTGATCAGCCCACTACCATTTCAACTTGCTGATACGTTGAGCTACACTAATTTTACAAAGAATTTAGTATTTTCGTATTCTAAAACATTGTCAACAGACAAAATAGGTATATAATTTTCATTAGTACGCTTAGGTTTAGCTTTGTAGATGCCGTTGATAAAAAATACATAGCACCGCATCGCTGATTTTCCTTTGATTTATTTTATTACGACTCATAAAGGATACAAATAAAAAATATTAATAAAAGTAACACCTAAGTTTATTATTACCAGGACCCGGGTATGTCCTAAAACTGCGACCAGAACCACCGGAGGATGGGCAGCAGCATCCTAATAGTACACGGTGAACGTACTGCGATCCCCAAGCCGCCTGCCGAGCGTGGGGATCGATGATGTGATTATAAATGCGTAAATTTGGGTGTGAATGTTTGTGTCCACTTATCTCCGTAACTATTGAACCAAACTTGAGGAAATTTGTCATGTAGATAGTTTACTTTTAGTTAATTAATATACGTAAATGCGAAATATGTGAATGTTTGTCCCCAGGTATATCCGTAACTGCACTATTTTGATGAAATTTGGAATGTAGAGTTTAGATTCTGGAATAACACATAATACTTATCAAGTTTTTTTTTGATCCGATATTGTTCTCCACTTGCGACACATCCATTTCCGAGCAAAGCAACGGGGCGCAGCTAGTAGATTTATGATTTAATCATGCTTTAGTTTATACATTAGATTTTATCCTGTCCGATGATTTTTTTATTTATGTTTTGTCTCAAGTTTCAACAGTCTTGTTCGTAATAAAGCATTTTGTGGCAGCGGCGCTACAAAAAGCATAAATTAATAAAATTATTGCGCACAACTACTAGTTTAGCAGGTTGTTTAACATAATATTAATCTTTTACACAGTCCAAGTTTTTTAGCTATATCATATGCAACAGATTGTAAAAACCTAAATGAAAATAGTAAACTTGGATCACTTTTGCTAAGTTTTTGAACGTAAAGTAGTAGCTGGTAGCCGATGTACTACATACAAATGTAAAAAAAAAACGTTTAAAGCTTTTTACAATGGTATTACAGTTGTCAGAATCCCAAGCTCACCGAACACCTGGAGCCACTCAAGATCCGCAGAGACGTTGGGTCTCTCTGTCTTTTATCGCATTTACAACGGGGAGTATTTTGAAAAACTGTTTGATCTGATACCGGCATCGCAGTTTTATCATCGCACCAGCCGCCACCGCCTGAAAGCTCATCCACATATTCATATATCAATGGAAATCGTACCCTGTGTAATTCACGCGATCTAACTTGCCTCACCTGCAAAATGTGGAATGAGCTACCTTCCGCGGTGTTGCCGAAAAGCTACAACATGGGATTCTTTAAAAGGCGACTTAATAGAGTCTTAAAGCGTCGGCAACTTAGTTGTGATGCCTCTGTGGTTACAAGTATCCATAGGCGACGGTGACTGCTTACAATCAGGTAACCCGTCTGCTTGTTTGCCACCTATGGCTACTGAAATTTGGACCGAGTATAGTTTAAAGCCAGCTCTGATGACAGTACGATTAAAACTGACCATGTTCTTGTAGCTTTCCTCTCACTATGTCGCAATTGTACCTACACAAACATTGGGAGTAAAGTTATAATAATCCAGTCATTACGTCGGAAAAAACGCAGTAGAAATGCAAGTGAACCGAGAAAGCTAAATTTTTGATATTACGTGGGGAGGGCCTAGAAAAGCTTAACTTCGTATCTCAACGGAGAACCGAGTTATTATGAAGAAAAAAAAAAGATTTTAACCCTTTTTTCAAGATGTCGGAAATTCCACAAGCCAGTTTTGGGCGACATGCTTTCTGAATATATGAATTGGACGAATGAAACCGACGGCATGTGCGTGGTGACTGGCCTTTGGTACAGGCTCCTGTGCAATTTATAATCAAAAGAAGATAAATTGGTTGATAAATAAGTTACTAATATATTTTTTGATATAAATTCACAATGCGAAATCTTTCGTATTAATATTATTGGTTACAGTGGCCTTGCAGACAGGCAAAAAAATATCATTAAAATATTAATAAAACATACAATAAGTATCATGGATCTAAGATACAGAGAACTAAATGTTATTATAAATACGTTTATCTTACTGAATTTAAATAATAACAACTAACATATTATATTCTCTGAAAATACATTATTTAGCTGGTTTTATTTATTTACGTATGGTTGTTATATTTCTGCGTCCATACAATTTACATTTTAAGGTAAAAAGAAACTGAAAATGTTGCAGCAAAACTACTAAGTGAGTTTCCACAAATAAAAACTAAATAATAAAGACTCTACCAAGAACTATTTTTTAAAAATAAATACAGGAAACTTGTAAGTTTGTAAATATATTTTTAAGGAAAATTTTATTTTATTAGTCACGATCTGTCCGACGTGCAGGCAAGGAGTTTCATGTTTCTTGAGCTGATAATTTTCAGACTCCTGAATTGATTTTCTTGAATCAAAGCTAAAAACACTCTCAAACTATATTTATCATGAACTTTCAACCTCCATTTGCACTCTTAATTCGGCTCTTTCGCGAAATCTGACGAACTTTCATTGTATACTTTTATCTCTTACTAGCTATCCGCCCTGGCTTCGAACGGGTGTAAGCTCAGCGTTCGACCTCGCTACTATGACCCGCTCCAAGAACACAAAATTTCATCCAAATCGGTCCAGCCGTTTTTTAAGTAACCTATGTGCTATTCCTAACTATTATCTATCTCTATGCCAAATTTCAACCAGATCCGTTCATCCGTTGTGGCGTGATTGAGTAACAAACATCCATCCATCCAAACTTTCACATTTATAATATACTAGCCGTCCGCCCCGGCTTCGCACGAGTGTAAGCTCGGCCTTCGGCCTCGCTACAAAATATAATATAGCCTATGTCACCCGGGGATAGTGTAGCTTTCCAACAGTGAAAGAATTTTTCAAATCGTTTCAGTAGTTTCGGAGCCTATTCATTACAAACATACAAACATATAAAAATAGGTACAAATCTTTCCTCTTTATAATATTAGTGTAGACTAGCCGTCCGCCCCGGCTTCGCACGAGTGTAAGCTCGGCCTTCGGCCTCGCTACAAAATATGATATAGCCTATGTCACCCGGGGATAGTGTAGCTTCCCAACAGTGAAAGAATTTTTCAAATCGGTTCAGTAGTTTCGGAGCCTATTCATTACAAACATACAAACATACAAAAATAGGTACAAATCTTTCCTCTTTATAATATTAGTGTAGATAAATATAATAAGTGGGAAGTGGCATGGGATGATGATGATGATGAAAAGTAGCCTATATGTTAATCTAAGATATAAGCTATCTCTATTCCATATTTCATCTAAATCCGTCCAGTCGTTTCGGCGTGAAGGAGTAACATGCATACACATACACACTCATACACACACACAAACTTTCGCATTTATAATATTAGTGTGATATTATATAGTATGATTTGATGGTTTAGCATACGATTCTAAGTGAGACCGAGAATTAGTAAGCAATCACACAAATGATAACTTTAAATAAAAATGAACATAATTCAAGCTCATTTTTGAATGTTATTATAATAATAACACGTTATATTACTCAATTCGTGAACAAACGCGAAACAATATTCAATTATAGGCAACAGGGTAATAAAACTCCAAATGATGCCTGTTCTAGTATCCAAAAACCTAACCATATATTTAACTGCACCGATTCACGTGGTGAGGCACGTTTTCGAGACTATTTCAGTAATCTTAGGCACAGAGGAAATAATAGTACCACTTAAAATAAGTCTCATCCTTGTCTCATCTGCTTCTCTGTAATAGCAGTAACAGGGCTGGCGAACCGCCGTCTGACTAACGGGAAAGAAAATAATTTTTGAAGTGAAAACTTCTTTAAAGTAGAATCAAAGCGCTTCGTACAGGTTTTCAGAATAAAAACCCTGAAAAGTTACAAAAAGTTACCCATACAAAATGGATCACGTAATCGGTCATATGAAGATAATGTAATTTTTCTTGAATTCAGCAAACTTTTCTTTTATAAGTTGTTTACTTTGTTGGGTAGATCAAATTATTATTACTACTCTCAGTTTTTACCGTTATGATGATTACTAACGGGATATTAAATTAACCATGGCAAGGTTGTGGATGGACCTCCCAATATTTCGGCGCACAGCATAGTCATCCCGTGAACATGGTGCATGTAACTGCGCCAAAATATCAGAAGCTCAATCCACAACCTTACCACGGTAAATATTCCGTATAACTGTAGTGAACAACCCTAATAGTTTAAAACAGATTGAATGTTACTTTTTAAGATGGTAAAATGCAATCTGCAATCAGCAGAGTGGTGTGTCTCTGGTGGTGGAAACGCACAAGATAAAAATGGCGATACAGCTGATGGATCTGAACTATGGCTCGTGGTGCGGTGTAGCAGCAGGAAGTACTGGTGGTCTGGTCGTCAAAATTATGCACTGGCCAGACAACAGGGACAACAATCAACCAATCAACATGCGCTGCTCGCGATTATGACGGATTTTCAATCACTTGACCGAATGTGAGTTTGACCGAACGCGGCTCAAAGGCCTGAAGATATAGGACCACTGCTTAATATAAAGCGTTACGCATATTGACTGTACTTAGAAGAAAGGAAGTCATTGTACTCATCATTATGAACAACTTTTAAAATGGGACCAACCCTGAAATCGCGAAGAAAATATCAGCTTTTCCATACATATTGTCGAGTTGAGGATTGCGGAGGACCGCGATTTATGGAAGGAAATGAGGGAGACCTTTTCCCAACAGTGACAGTATAGATTAAGAAAAAAAAATCGAGTGCCAATGGCAGTTTTCTGTAGGTACTTTACATATAAGAACATAATATAAAACGTGCAAAATAGATGTCAAACGGTGGTGCTTAATGGTTACACATCCGTTCCAATGAACATCCCTTCAGGAATTCCCCAAGGATCATTGCTTGGGCCACTCCTTTTTATTTTATTTATTTATGATATATCATGCTGCTTTCAATCCTCAAAAATTCTCCTGTACGCAGATGACATGAAAATTCTTTGCCCCATTCAATCTATTGAAGACACATTGCATCTTCAAGACGATTTATACCGCTTTCAGAATTACTGTATTCTTAATAAATTAGACTTAAATATATCAAAATGTTATGTCTGTTCATTTACACGCAAGCCTAAACCTATTGTTGGCAACTATCAGTTAAAAAATTCATCCCTAAATATTGTCTCTAGTGTCACTGATTTAGGAGTAGTCTTTGACTCGAAACTTTTATTTGATAACCATGTTGATACTATAATTAAAAAGTCATCGAAAGCGTTAGGCTTTGTCCTACGCATGTCTTCTGAGTTTCAATCAGTAAAAACCTTAAAAATATTGTATTGCGCGTATGTGAGAAGTCATCTTGAGTATGCGTCTCAAGTTTGGAACCCGTGCTACAATATCTACATTAACCGCATTGAAGGTATCCAAAAACGATTTCTCCGTTATTTGCAATTCCGTTCGAAAACTAACTTAAACAATTATAATTCTCGCTGCAAATAATGTCATCTACTACCACTACAGGAGAGGCGACGTAAGGCAGACGTTGCTTACCTTGTTAATATAGCAAATGGCACGATCGATTGTCCCGAGCTGCTCGGACAAATAGGACTAAGGACCCCCGCAACTTTAATTAGAAAACCTAATCTAATTCATATTCCCGTAGTAAAATGTAGCTACAGGCAGAACAGTTATTTAATAAGAGCATGCAGGTGTTATAATACATTGGCCAGAGACATTGATGTAGATCTCTTTAATACATCGGCGTTCAGACTCAAGCGACTTATGAACAATTGTTTCTTTGACTCGTGATGGATAGATTGAATAAACTAAGAAGGTAGTTTGTCTATTGCGAGTCTATGGGGCAGTTGTTCATGAGTTGCTTCAATGTTAGTTATTAGGTTATTATCTTTTTTCTATTGTTAGCTTTTTGCATGCACGTCCGTCTACTATGTACGAAATTAAAAAACACAGCTTCATATTTGTGAAAACTTTTAATTAGCCGTAAGTTATATATATAATCAATGATATTTTTTAATTAGCTGTTAGTTTTCCGAAAATAATAAAATAAAAATTAAAAAAATAAAAACTGTAAAATTCTGCTATCTCAGATGCACTCCCCCTCCCCAATACGTCAAAAAAGGTCCCTCTTTGCTTTCGTAAAGACATCATTATGCTTTCTTGTGGACGTCAGTATCTACTAAAAACAGGTAGTACTAGTCTAAAAACCACAGACTAAATAAACCTACTACGCACTAGTCTTTGTCTAAATACAGTACCTATCACAACACCAGTAAGTTGATTGACTAGGCTTTCTATTAGTGGCTCGAATAAATTTCAAGCTTCATCGCCAAAACTTTCCTTTCATTATTCTTATATATGTCTTTTGTGCATTTTAATGTCAAAACAACGGTAATTTCCATTGACCCAAGGATCTTTCGTTTACGGAGATTGTCGTCATTCGTAATTCACAACATTGACGTATTTTGACAATAGCCTAATCTTCGTCTAGACACTGAAATTATTATAATCGCCTTCAGGATTTTTTTCGACTATACTTTATGAAATCTCAAAAAAGGTTATCCGTAGCTTCGACACATAAGTATTACAAAATTGAAGATTATTAAATTGTTCCTACTCATTCTGACGTATACGCCATTAGACACGATAGTTAATGCGAAAGAGATAGCTAGCTCAACTGCTCTGTCAACTTATCACTGGCGGAATAATCCTGTGTCCAAATTATTTTTCATTACTCATATTCGGAAATTAGGTCTGAAGTGGCCTGAGGAGCGGGTTGAAAGTTATGCATTTCAGCCTAGGGAGAATCACTTTCAACTGACAGTGACAGTTGACAACTGACAGACACACAAATTATTAAAAAAACTAGTTCTATTTTCACATTTGTATTGAATCATGTTCAAACTTTTTTTTTCTCCTCAGAGGACTATTGTCCTGCACTTTTCGTGCATTTGCCAGTGTCCAGTGTCAGTTCGTGTTTTTATGTTTCCTTGTATTCGTAATGAAAAGCGCAGTGTTTACCTCGAGGTTTTTTCAATTTCAGTAATTTCCTTTTAGAATTCGGTAACTGATGAGCAAATTTATCATAATATTATCATGTCTTTTGTGTGATCCGGTAACCATGTTCCAACTTTTTTTTTCTCCTCAGAGGACTATTGTCCTGCACTTTTCGTGCATATGCCAGTGTCCAGTGTCAGTTCATGTTTTTACGTTTAGTTTCCTTGTATTCGTAATGAAAAGCACAGTGTTTACCTCGAGGTTTTTTCAATTTCAACAATTTCCTTTTAGAATTCGGTAACTGATGAGCAAATTTATCATAATATTATCATGTCTTTTGTGTGATCCGGTAACCATGTTCCAACTTTGTTTTTCTCCTCAGAGGACTATTGTCCTGCACTTTTCGTGCATATGCCAGTGTCCAGTGTCAGTTCATGTTTTTACGTTTAGTTTCCTTGTATTCGTAATGAAAAGCACAGTGTTTACCTCGAGGTTTTTTCAATTTCAGTAATTTCCTTTTAGAATTCGGTAACTGATGAGCAAATTTATCATAATATTATCATGTCTTTTGTGTGATCCGGTTGAATACCACGTCATTGCAAAACTTGTTAGATATGAACTGTTAATTAACGCACAATGGAACTTGGAATTGCCTGACAAATGAATAACAATTATTGTACCGTAATATGCGTTGTATTGCACCTCAAATTTTCCGTTAGCTAAAAATTATAATGCTCATTTTATTATTTGGATGACTGCATTTATTTTTGTTTGTAATACTAACCAACATTTGCCCGTGGCTTTGCTCGCGTAGTGAAAAAAAAAACAACCTATGTCAAAACAACTCTAGGATAGTGTGGCTTTCTACCAGTGAAATAATTTTTGGAATCCGTTCTGTGTTCCAATTCAATGTAAGTTTCAGAGGTTACCTTCCTACATACAGTCACAAATATTACCTATTTACATCAATGTGAATATAGATTAGTAGTGTGCAAGTATATATAAGAACATAATAATAAATGTACATACATAACACATGTAAATATTTGCGTGTATATATAAACTTATACAAAATCTATATTTTATGGCAAGCCAAAATGTCATACATATTATAAGTTAGTTTAGCTAGATTTTGTGTGATTAATGTGTTTTATGAATAGAGCTTATTGGAATTATTGTAAGATAAATTCAAAAAATAATAATATTTTCACATATCTACATAATTAATTTATATCTAGTAGACGAGTTCTAGCATGTATACATACATGAATCGACAAACATAGAACTACCTCCTCTAAAGAGTTTAATGACTCGAGAAGAAAAGGAAAGGATCGAACTATCATCGTCAAGAAAAAAAATGGCTTGCATATCGTACTATAAGAAAAGATAAGAAAATTATCTTATTAGGTGATTTTAATGCTCGAGTTGGCTCTGAACACCATGTCTGGAAACAGGTCCTTGGACAACATGGAGTCGGTAAATGTAACACTAATGGAGAACTGCTTTTATCTCTATGTGCAGAATTTAATCTATGTGTGACAAATACCTTCTTCCGTATGTCCGATAAGTATAAGACATCTTGGATGCACCCACGCTCTAAGCACTGGCATCTGATAGATTATGTCATTGTGCGCAGGGCTGATTTGAAGGACGTGCTTACGACCAGAGCTATGCGGGGCGCTGAAGGTTGGACTGATCACCGGTTGATAAGGTCAAAAGTCCGTCTCAGCTATAAACCGCCTCGCCGAGCAAAGCATAAAATTCCAACACGGCTGGCCTTTGAAAAACTAAAAAATTCTTCTAAAACACAGGAAAGTTTCAACACCAAGTTCAACTCAATATCATTGGATACTGCGAGCTCAATTGATGAACATTGGCGCACCTTATCGCAATCAATTCATAGTGTAGCCCAACAAGTAGTTGGAAAGCCGGAGAAGAAAAATCAAGACTGGTTCGACGACTCCGATGCTGAGATCATGGCACTCGTCAAAGAATCGAGGCGTCTAATGAAAGTCTCCACAACCAGCACTCAGCGAAAAGCTGTTCAACACCAGCTCAAGTCTAAGATTCGGGAACTCAAAGACCGTTGGTGGATGATGAAAGCGTTAGAATTGGAGCACCTTGCTAACATTAAACAACCAGGTCTCTTTTTCCAGTCCCTGAGAATGATCTTTGGCCCACGTTTTAAGAAAACTTCACCTATTTACTCACGTGATAGATCGAAGCGGCTGACTGATCACAGCGATGTACTAATCCGCTGGGTTGAACATTTCAGTGAAGTTGCTAAATCCAGCTGGTCACGACGCAGATCTCACCTATATAAATGCTCTTCCGACTCTACCATCATCTCCAGAACTGGGTGACCCCCCGTCTTTTGAGGAGTTTTTTGTTGCCGTTAATCGACTTAAAAATGGAAAAGCCGCAGGCTCAGATAGTCTACCAGCTGAACTCTACAAATATGGTGGCCCCAGTGTTCAAAATGGTTTATTTGAGCTTGTGCTGCGAATCTGGGATACAGGCGAAATTCCTCAAGCCTGGAGGGACGCCACTATCTGCAAATTATATAAAGGGAAAGGTGATACCTCTGACTGTGGGTCATATAGGGGTATTTCGTTACTCAGCGCGGCTGGTAAAGTACTGGCCCATATTATCAATCGTCGGTTGGGGAAGTTGGCTGAGCGCATCTTGCCTGAGAGCCAGTGTGGGTTCCGTCCGGGCAGAGGTACGGTCGATGCTATCTTCATCGTCAAACAGCTACAGGAAAAGTCTCTTGAACAACATCGTCCACTTAATATGTGCTTTGTCGACTTGGAGAAAGCTTTCGACCGCGTACCGAGATCTGCTCTCTGGATCATTCTCACTAAGGCTGGTTGTCCTGAGAAGTTTGTTAACTTAGTGCGCCAATTTCACGATGGCATGGTGGCCAGGGTGCAGCACGAAAACGACTTCACAGACCAATTTTCAGTAACCAGTGGCGTTAAACAGGGTTGTGTGATGGCTCCATCTCTCTTTGCCCTTTATTTTGCTACTGTACTGAGGGATGCCTATGGCGACTCTACTGGACAGATATGTCTTAACGTTAGGACTGATAAAGGCGTTTTTGACCTGGGTCGATTTAGAGCTAAAAGATCGGTGCAAGAGTTCTCGATTGTGGACGCTCTTTATGCTGATGACGTATGTTTGATGGCCAGTGATGTCAACAGCTTGCAGGTTTTCTTGAATCGACTAAACGAGGCTTGTCAGCGGTTTGGGTTGATCATAAGTGTTTCCAAGACCCAGGTGCTTAAGCAACCTGCACGTGGTATGACATCAGATTCAACGCCGGTATCTTTAGATGGTAAAGCGCTCGAGGAAGTAGCATCTTTTCGGTATCTTGGGAGTTTTATACGTAACGACAACCGCCTTGAAACCGAAATATCCTCACGCATTGCTAAGGCTGCGGCAACTTTCGGAATGTTACGCAAAAGAGTTTGGGACTCGCATGATCTGCGGTTGCACACAAAGATTGCTGTGTACAAGGCAATAATTCTACCCATAATGCTGTATGCCACCGAAACTTGGTGTCTTTACAAGGGTGATGTCAAACGCCTTGACATTTTCCACATGAAGTGCTTAAGATCAATTCTTCGTGTAAGGTGGCAAGACCGAGTTCCAAACTCCGAAGTTTTGAGAAGAACAGAGCTATGTGGCATAGAGTCCTTGCTAATTAAGGGTCAACTGAGATGGTGTGGACATCTTGTACGTATGGATGACTCTAGGTTGCCTAAAGCTGTCTTTTACTCGCAGCTGAAGGAGGGAAAGCGTACACCTGGGGGCCCGTACTTGCGTTACAGGGATGTCCTGAAGCGCCATCTCACCGCATGTGACATCCCGTGCGAGGGTTGGGAAGAGCTCGCGCAACAGAGGCGAGAGTGGCGCAGCTCTGTTCATAAGGCTGTTAATAATTTCGAAGAGAAGCGAATACAAGACCTAGATGCTAAACGCCTTATCATTAAAACCCGTCCGAAGCCTACCTACACTTACACATACAATGCTGATGGTCAGTTGCATTGTGCGCCTTGCAACAGGACCTTTAAAACTAAGTTTGGTTTTGCCAGCCATATACGCGCTCATAACCGGCGCTAGTCAGGTTCGCCGTTGACGGACACGTCAAGGAGGCCGATATATATATATGATATAAGAAAAGTCTTTGTCCAGCGGTGGACTTCATCTTTTCTTAAAGATCAGAGAAAATTCATTGGTATAAAACACAAGTAAATCAAACTCACATTAAAAAAGCATGCACTTTGTGATATTATGTTTTACTTAGTTTTCGAGCCCATGTTTCGTAAATGTTTTTAAGGGTTTTTTATGTGTTTCAACCCTTGCGGTCTCCTAGCATTAGGTCGTGCAGAGTGCAGTCCATAATCCATAAAGACATTGTCGGAGGGCTCGCACTACAGCAAAAAAAAATACATTTTCTGTGACAACAGTATATTGATGACGGTAAATGATATTGAAAAATTTGATTCATGCCACAAGCATACTGGGTGCGTTTTAGTAGCGGGCTTGAGCATTTGGATAGTGTCTAGACCTTCGACAGTCTATGGGCAATCCAACTGTTTTTTTTAATGCCATAGATGGCAAACAAGCAGACGAGCCGCCTGATGGTAAGCAGTCACCGTCGCCTACGGATACTTGTAACACGAGACGTATCACAAATACGTTGCTGACTCTATAAGACTCTACATTAACTCGCCTTTTGAAGAATTCCATGTTGTGGCTTCTTGGAAACACCGCGGAAGGTATCTCATTCCACATTTTGCAGCTGTGAGGCAATAAAGATCGTGTGAGTCGTACAGTGTGCGATTTCCACTGATCTATAATGATATGTGGATACACTTTCAAACGGTGGCGGCTAGTGCGATGATAAAACCGCAACACCGGCATCAGATCAGCAGTTCTTCAGAACACTTCCCATTGTAAAAGCGATAAAAAATACAGAGAGAACCAACCTCTCTGCGCATCTTGAGCGGCTTTAGGTGTTCGGTGAGCTTGGAGTCGTCAGCAATTCTGACAGCGCTACGCTATAATGCATCAAGTGGCTGGATTGGGTGCTCCGTTCCAAAGATGGGAGCAGGACCCCACGTGAGGTCGGACTTGCGCTTTGTAAAGCAAGAGTCTTTGTCTCGACATGAAGTACCGCTAACCTAACCACATAACTCTGTCATTTCTGAACCGCTTTGGAAATAAGTAAGTATATATTTTATAATTGAAAGGATTTACTATCAGATTGGTGCGATAGAAATTTCATCAAAATCAGTTCAATTGTTTGGTTTTTTAATCAAAATAACTGGAAAATTTTATTACCTAGATGACAATAATGTGATCATCCAAGTACCCGAATTTGGACATTTTATACAACTTTTGTGAAGTCGTGTTTTTAAATTGATAATTATTGTTTAGGTAATCTATGGATTTAGTATTCGTTTGCTTGTATTTTGCATAATATTAAGGGCGCTTGCCATACATTATAAGGCACTATAATCATTATTCGTACTAAAGGCGCAAAGGGCCTGGTAAACAAGTTCTTACATGAATTGACATTTTATTCTAACTATTGCAAAATAATTATACATAATTATTTACCTGTCTTATCTTATTTTAACTTTATAATTGTGTTCCTATACATAAAATTTGAATATAAATATATATATATTTATTATCAAATAATTAATAGGCTTGCATTTGACCGCCAACTCACCTGATGTTAAGCGATGATGCTGCGGTGCATTATGATTCATTATCAGCCATTGACGTAAGTAAATACTGGGAAGATATGGGACGAACTCCTTGACATGGAGCGCACAAATTAGGCCCACGGGCCTAATCGACTTCAGTTACAATCGAACTGGCGTTTGTGATGGCACGTGAAATACTTCTCAAAATTTTGTTTGAACCGTGCCATATTTAACCGACTTCCAAAAAGGATGAGGTTATCTATTCGAATGTTTTTTTTCTCGGAAATGTCGACTGGGTGAACCGATTTTGACGATTCCTTTTTTATTTGAAAGCTGATGCTTCCCGTGTGGTTCCATTTCAATTTGGTCGGGTTTTTGTATTGAAAATTATTGAAATAGTCATTGTTATCAGCCTATCACAGTCCCACTGCTGGGACGCAGGTCTCAGAGGAAGAGGATAGCCTAATCCACCATGCTGGTCCAAGGTATGTTGGTGAATATCATAACAAGTCAGAACTTGAGGTTCTTGGACATACAAAATAAATAATAATGCATTTACGTTCGAGTTTATACGATCTTTGCAGTGTTTATGTATTAAATAACCTGTTTAGGTGTGTACGCATAAATGTATGAAGGTCCCTATCTAGCCTATCTAGGTAGCCTATCTCGGTAAACTTCCATTCATAATTATAAGGTCTTGTATAATGATAACAACATCCGGTGGCCGGAGAATTTAGTAGACTAGGTTATCAATATTCTACTTTGAATCTTTATTAATATTTATTATGTTCATTTATAGATATTTATTAGGACATATTTTATCTATAAGTAACTTTTATTAATCTACCTATATTATAACAAATTTGCGTTGGTTAAAAATGTTAGTATGTAGGGAAAAATCGTAGGTTTAATTCAAATTGTAATTTACCTCTTTACATCTAAACTTTTTATAATTATTTAGAAAATAAAACCTTTTTCGTTGCAATTCGTGTAGATACAGGTTTTATTTATAGGTACGACATTACGTAGGCTGATCTTTTTTGTAAATAATAAATTGTATGCTTTGCATAATATTATAATCATTATTTCATGTAACAGGGTTACACGGGACCGTAGTAAGCCGAAAGGCGGTAATTGTTCTCATCATTACGAACAAGTTTTAAGGTTGAACGTAGCCTGCTGTGGCTAAAAAAATCTGACCTAACTCTAAACCTAACCTAACGAATTTCATACAATAGAACATTCTTTTTACAACGAACTAGGCATGCGTTTGTCCACAATCTCACCCGATGGGAAGCGATAATTTGATCGAAGATGTAGCACGCTTAAACGCAAGCCTAGGAAATTACCTATTTAGTTTTTTCTTGAACAACTCTGAATTGTACCTGCTCGGAAAGACAGACGCAGAAAAGGAGTTACACACCTCTGCTGTTCTGTTCAAAAAAGTGGATTGGAAACGCTTAGTGCGGTCTGAATGGGATTGCTCCCCTAAGAGTGTCCTCTCGTCGAGCTTCTGGTACTGTTATGAAAAACTGGTGATGGCAGTATTAAGTCGTGCAGTTCTAGTGCACACTCGCCGTAATTTATTATACTAGCGAGCTGCCCCGGCTTCGCATTTCGTTTTATCTATATACGTTCGTTTTATTTACGTATATAAAAATCTCGTGTCACGATGTTTGTGGTCGTGCTCCTGCAAAACGGCTCGACCGATTTAATGAATATTTTAATGTATATTTGATGGGTATGAGGATAGGTCGTAAAGTATTTTTCATCATCATCACAATTTTTCATTGCCACGCGGGTGAAACCGTGACGTGCAGCTTGTTATATATGAAAAATTATCTAACTCATGGTGAAAACCGCATCATAATCCGTTGCGTGATAGGAGGAGTTAGCGGATATACAGATAGACAGACGCGGAAAGCGACTCTATTTTATACTGTTCTGTAAAATACTGACAGGCTAGTAACTTTACGCCGCTGACATGCTCTGTAGCATATATTCCACAAACAACCAGCTGATATTGTTTTCGTGATTTTAGGATTCGCTTCATTTTATAAGTTGTGTAATGGGTACAATGCCCTCCGCTTGGCTTAGTACGAGTACTAGCGTAGTACTACCGTTGCGTGTAACCCCGTATAAACGAAAATAATCTTAATTGAGATAAATCGAATGGACCTTAAGATAAATAATTATTTTAAGTACGTGTCTAGTAAATGACATGTAAACAGTCTGCGAAGCTCGCCTTGAGGTTGTATTGCGGGAACCACGCGTCGAACGAACACGTGAGTCAAACCTTGTTATGCAATCTGTTTTGCATTGAATCTTAGATTTTCAATGTCAGGTACGAGGATAAAATAGATTATTATTTGGATTATTTTACTAGATTTTATTTCCTTCCGTTTAAAATGCCATATTTGTACTTCCGAAAGCTTTATTAGGCGATTCGTAGAAATCATTCGGATAACGGAGAGGTATTAAATTTAATTTTATATGTTGAACGGAAATATATTATGATAAGTAAATATTGTTAATATATAATGTAAGTGTTTCTCTACAATAATTATATTTACATATTTTTTTATTACTTATATTTATTGAATTATTATATATCTATTTTGTATTAATAATATAAATATTTATATTATAATAATTTATTATTTTTTCGCCCAAAAAGTACTGAGCACGAAATGACCTAAGACTTCAGAGTGTATCGTTGTGAAAATTATTAGCAATTTATTTGAGAATAACCTTCATCGTATCTTTATTCGTCGGTTAAATCTTGACCAATAAAGTAGGCTACTTGCATGCTTGTCTGCACTTGAAAAACCATAAGAAGAACTATAAAACTAAGATGCAAACCTCACTTTAATGTATGTACTATATACTCACAGTTACCTACAGGTGGTTTCATTTCAAGTTCAAGTGTATTTCCGTCGGCTTCGGAAAGTTTACATAAAAATACGTTGTACCGGAACAAACAATCGGACATACATGGAAATAGTTTTAATATTATTTTAACAGGCTTGTAAGCTTTAAGTTGTTTCTGACGTTCGTGGAGATTTCTAAGCTTGTTTATTGATACCAAATTTTTATTTATATAAAAATACCGAATAAACTATTATTAGGAACAAGTAGCTAATAATAAATATCAAATAGGATAGGTAAGTACAAATCTAATTCCTGATTTATCATCATCATTATCATTCTATAGGTACTAGTCACATATTTAACATAGGTCTTTCCCAAAGCACGTCATTCAGCTAGATCTTCGGCTTTACACTTCCAGACAATCATTGTAATAAAATTAGTGATTGAATCGTTTTTTTTAATATTTTTATTGGTAGCTCGACTGACCCGGTGACCCAGTTGGCTTGCCAGTGAACCTGCCTTCTGTGATTGGGGGCGTGGGTTCGATTCCCACCTAGGAAAAACATTCATGGGATGAACATTTACGTTTGTTCTGTCTGGCTGTTCATATGTATTTAAAAATATTTATTTTTAGTCTCTGGCAGTCATAATACAAGCTTTGCTTAGTTTGGGGTCAGATGACCATGTGTGCAACAATGTCCTGAATATTTATTTAGCTTTATTTACTTCCAATGTTTATGTTTGTACTAAAAGTACAAGTTGTTATTTTTTGTCATTATAGTCATATAACTTACTGAAGTATTTTTTTAATGTTATTTAATTCTTGATTTGTGACAATATTAAATTAATTTGTAAAATATTTTGAAAGTAAATTAAATTTTAATATAATGTAATTTTTTTTGTATGTTATTAATAAATTTTTATTATATTATATTGTATTTATTTACACCTCAAATAAACTTACCTAAATCACTCCAAAATAACAACACTGAACCCACAAACTCACACAAAATGTCACTAACTTCACTATTATCCGTCACTTAAAAGTTCGGCATACGCGTTTTCGCGCGCGCTCTCCAAGTTTAAGTGATACGCGTTTGTGCGCACCCCTGTATATAGCGTTTTAACTGGTCCGCCGTTAACAGATTCACTCTGACGTTTACATGCAAAAACTATAATATATCTCGTATCAGCGAGACCCATACATTATGTAGGTATATGAGACGGGTGGTGTCAATTGACGTAGGTTGTCTAATGATGTGATTATTAAAAGCCCTCTCACATTTTTAACGGACTTCCAAAAAGAAGAAGGATCTCAATTCAACTGTATTTTTTAAATGTTTGTTACCTCAGAACTTTCGACTGGGTGAACCGATTTTGATGATTCTTTTTTTATTTGAAAGCTTATGATTTCCGTGTGGTCCCATTGTAATTTGGTCCAGTTCTGACATTTTTATGAAGTCGGTTTTTTTATATTGATATTTATTTATTGAAAATAACGACTTAAAATTTTGAAACATAATCAACTTCAATTTACAAAAGTAGCTTTTCGTAAAAAACTAGCAGGGAAACTTTGAGAGTGGATTTCGTTGTATTACTGACATTAAATAATCACTTTTAATATATTATGGTTACTTGAGGAAATAATAGCTAATAGCAGGAGAAAAATAAACAATGTCAATATTATGGTTTACTTGGGATAATAATAACTACTTAATAGAACAACCTAAAAAACAAAAAAAAAAAAAAAAAAACTAAAAACTAAAACTTAAAAATTAATCTATGACTACCTATATACAAATAAGTAAGTATAACAAAAACGTCAATCAAATCTCTAAACGACTAATTAAGGTGGAGGGAAAAGTGGCTAGAATGCTGGCAGCATTACCACGCTGGATGGCAATGCAAATTTTTGGCCAAAATAGGCGCCAGCATTTCGGTCACCTGTCGCCTCCACCAAAAGTTTGGCCAAGTTCCTGTATAAACGTTTAAAGTGGCCGGAGACCGGAATGCTGGCGTCTATATACTTGCTAAAATAATGAGAATATAGCTATTCAACGTGTATAATTATGCTCTGAAAAGACGTTTTTACATCCTGCCACAAACTCCTTAACTTTGAATTTTGCCGTTGTTGTGGAACTGGGAATATTTGATACTTAAAATACTTATCGAATCCAACTAATATCATAAATGCGAAAGTTTGTTTGAACTTATGTTTGTTACTCCTTCACGCAGAAACCGCTAGACGGATTTGGATGAAGTTTGGAGTATAGATAGCTCATGGCCTGGATTAACACATAGGCTACTTTTCATCATCATCATCACTGTTTTTCATCACCGCGGGGCATTGTATGGAATTCAATAAGCAGTTACGCAAGAAAATATAATTATATATACTTCGTACTATAATATAGTACTGCGGCAGTGTTTTTCAAACTGTGGGTCGCGACCCCCTGGGGGGTCGCCATGCCTCTATAAGGGGGTCGCGGGGTCGCGCAGCCTCGGTAAAAGAATAAAAACAAAGTAAAAAAAATATTTTTACTATGAAAAATTTATTATTGAGTAATTATAAAAATAAAAAAGGTACGTATTGGATATTTGTAATATAATAAAATACAGATTATAAACTGTGGAGGGTAGGAGGGCCCTGAATTTTTTTTCATACTAAGGGGGTCGCGTCGTGAAAAAGTTTGAAAAACACTGTTCTACAGAATACCGTACCAAATTTTTATATACTCAAAACTTCTATAATTTATTACATATTTATTTTCTTTTGGCTCCAGACACTAACAATAACACTCATAGGTCATACACCTGTCATACATTTTACCAAATCTTATGACCTCGATCATCAGCAAAAAGTCTTTAGTTTAAAGTTCATTGTAATAGTTTGTGGTAGGTACTATCAGTTTATTAACTTATTCATATTATTTGCACTTTGGTTAAGACGATAGGTACATCTTTACCTTTATACTAGTTTACTAGATTATTATAATAATTTTATTAACCTGTATCCTTAGTACTTAGATACTAGTAACAAAATAATATGACCTGTAATTATTAGTTACCAATAAAATGATTATTTACAAGTTAACAATACAATACAATGCAATACATCATCATGGATTTTCAGGCACTCTGTATTAAAAAAATCTTGTCACTTATGGTATAGTTTTTTTTAAAGTTTATTAATAGGCTTGTGTTTGACCGCTAACACGCCTGATGATAAGTGATTATGCGGTCTACAATGGAGCACACTTGCCTGGAAGAAACCGATTCACTCGTGATTTGAAGACAACCAGATTGTAAATACCGGGGTACACCCATACGTAGGTATTCCTTCACTTGGTGAAAATTTATTTAGTTAAAGGGCAAAATTTAAGGTGTCCCTTAAGCTAAGGAACCCTTAGTTAGGGAATGCTTGAGGATTAGTTGATAAAAAGGGCTTTATTATTTCAATACAAATTTTAGATTTACTTCTTTCTAGACAAACTAAACTAGCCCGTGCTGCTTTCACATGGCTAGAAATCATCTGTGATTAAATAGTTTGCCCAAGACTGCCAGTGAAATTTCAAAATCAGATCAGTAGTTTCATTCAAACAAAAAGAGGTAACATGCGTTAAAACAAACGTGCGTTACCTCTTTTTGTTTTCAACCATTAAAAAAACGTAGTTCACCTATAAGTATAATATGAATCCAAAACAATCCTCGTTCAAGGATAATTGTAAAATTAAACATAAACAATTGACATACTTGCGTTAAATTTATTTTTGTTATTGTTTTTTATTCTTTCTTGTCCCTTGTCTCTTGTCAATGATGGGGTCAAATTAATTTGTAGATACAGAGTTCTTGTTTGTAAGTTGTTTGTCATATTTACGACTGTTATTAATGCACTGTTAGAAATACCGTTTTTGCGACTCTTCAAAGGTCCAGTAGGCCAACTACAAGATTGATGAAGCTTATGACGCACTGTGTTAAGTACTACACTTTCTTGAATAACACTTATTAGACAAAGTACATGTTACAGTGTACGACCCCAATTTCACTAATATTGAAGTAACTGTTCGCCCCGAACTAAATATCCATGTCAAGGGCTATTGTGTTTGAAATTTCTTACTCGTAAACAAAGATATTTAAAAATACGGATATCAGATTATCGTTTAAAAATTTCCGAATCAAAAGTAGACTAAACCCATACTGTTATCTTTGCAATTTAATCAGGCTAAGGTCTTGAAAATCGGCGCAATGGTTGTGTATAGTATACCCAAAGGGTGTAAATGGTACCCTATTACTAATATGTTGTATTTTTTTTTTACTTTATTAGATAACAAGTTACGTGGTGGTACGGAACCCTCAGTGCCCGAGCGCGACTCACACTTGACCGGTTTTATTTATTGCATGGTCGGGGCGGGCACAAAGGTGCGACTCCGTTTAATGGTTCATATTTCGAAAACCTGAAAGAATTGCTTTCCCCAGTGGTTGCAATTTGGGTGTCTTCTAAATGGTTTCTTCTAGGCTCCATTGTATACTACATCATCGCTCATCAGATCATCAGATCAGAGATCAGAGATCAGAGATCAGAGATCAGAGATCATCGCTCATCGCTCATCAGATCTTTGAATATATTCCCTAGGATACACAAAAGGCGAAATGGCGCCAAGCCTATTAGTCAATACTAAAAAATAATTGGCCGATTTGTTTCGAACTAACTTTGTTGTAACGACTGTTTTTAATTAATAAAATGTAAATACTTATCTATATAAATAGGTAATTTTGGACCATAGGGAAAACTTTCTAAAATTTTCATTTGTAATAACGACTAGTTCTCAGTAAAACACTGTTTTAAACTATCTTCGGTTGTTCACTAAAGTTATATGATTATTTACGGGATATTTACCGTGGTAAGGTTGCGAAAGGAGCTCCCGACAACCACAACCTTACCACGGTAAATATCCCGTAAATAAACATATAACTTTAGTTCCCAGTATGTGCACTATTGTCCACTCCTATACGGACTGCTACCCAAATTGACCCACTCAATACCGTAACCGCTTCCCAAAAACGTCAATTTCTCAAGTAGTCTGCTTCCGATGGAACGAGGTAATTTTTCTATTAAATCCTACATCCTCGCCGTTGTTAACCAATGCTCGTATTAATTATCCGGTGCGAGGAAAAATATACATAAAGGTACGAGATGCACCCGCGTGGACCGTCCCACAAAAAAGTAACCATATCTTACTGTCCGGTCTTCTAACCAATACCCATGCTAACACAGAAAAGAAAAAAAGTTAAAAAAAAATTTCTTTTTTGCTTGCTAAGAACACGTCGATCCGTTGCTCTGTTGCTGTGTGACAGAAGGATAAACAAACCAACAAACACTTTCGCGTTAATAATATTGGTAAGGAAGTAGGGATATAAAAGTAAGTAAGGGATAAGTAGAGATTTAAGATGGCTACGCATTGACTTAAATAAACGCACAGTTATATGATTATTTACGGTATATTTACCGTGGTATGATTGTGGAAAGAGCTGCCGATGTTCCCGTGAACATGGTGCATGTAACTGCGCCGAAACATCGGGAGCTCCTTCCACAACCTTACCACGGTAAATATCCCGTAAATAATCATATAACTTTAGTGAACAACCGAAGATAGTTTAAAACAATGTTTTAAATAAACGTCTTTGTGGGTACAAATACCACGTACCATTTCAACATAGAGAAGGGTGTCTTCCGGCCATTTACAGGCATTGTCATCATCATTGCTATCATGTTCCCACTGCTGGGACTCAGAGAGAGAGAGGATAGGCCATAATCCACCATGCTGGCCCAGTGTTGCTGAATATCATATGTCTTTGAACTTGTGAAGTTCTTGAACATACCGGTTACCGCACGATGTTATCTTTCACCGTTTTTAAGCGATGGCATCGAAATTGCACATAATTTATTTTAATCCATTAAGTGCAGGACTGAGGATCGATCCGAATGCCGTCAGATTGTAAAGCGCACATGCTAGCACTCGGCCACCATCGGTCCAGCAACAGTGCAAATAAAAGAAAGAAGATTGTGCGCAGTGGCGATCTATAATGGAGATCAAATCTTTAAATACTTTCGAAAGTATGACGTAGGTAGGTGTTTACTGTAGGTTGGGGAAATACAGCACCTTTAGTTTGCCAGTTACTTAGCCACCAAGCTAGCCTTGAATATATGAACATTACTGGGTTGGTTTACTGAACGAGTTTCAAGGATCGAAAGTAAACTTGCTAGACTCGTTATAACCCCTAAAGATTCAAGCGTCTAAGTTGTTCTGTACAATAAAATAAAAATAAAATCTGGGACATTATTGCACACATGGTCATCTGACCCCAAACTAAGCAAAGCTTGTAATATGGCAGCCAGAGACTGATATACATACATATATATTTTAAAATACATTTAACACCCAGACATAGAACAAACACAAATGTTTATCACACAAATGTTTGTCCTAGATGGGAATCGAACCCACGCCCCCAAGCACAGAAAGTAGGTTCACTACCAACTGAGCCACCGGGGCAATCAAATCCCTTTTTCCTTTAGATCTAAGATAATGTATTAAATCTTTTTCTTTTTATTTATTACATACTTTACATAAACTATGTATAATGCTGTTAGAGTAAATAAACTAATAGAAATATATATCTACACTAATATTATAAAGAGGAAAGATTTGTACCTATTTTTGTATGTTTGTATGTTTGTAATGAATAGGCTCCGAAACTACTGAACCGATTTGAAAAATTCTTTCACTGTTGGAAAGCTACACTATCCCCGGGTGACATAGGATATAATATATTTTGTAGCGAGGCCGAAGGCCGAGCTTACACTCGTGCGAAGCCAGGGCGGGCGGCTAGTCCATTATATATTTGCTACGATAGCTTCAATAATAATATTGTCGATTGCATGTTCAACACCTACGAGTATGTGTCTAACATGCAACCGACACTGTATTAGGGACTACATAATATGAATAAATATAATATGTTAGGCAGCGAATGTTAGGCCTGTTTTAACATGTTAGAATTTAAATTTTATGTGACTGTTTTAATAATTTTGTGTGGAATGATATATCTTAAACACTGTTTTAAACTATCACGGTTGTTCACTAAAGTTAAATGATTATTTACGGGATATTTACCGTGGTAAGGTTGTGGAAGGAGCTCCCGATATTTCGGCGCAGTTACATGCACCATGTTCACGGGAAGACATGGGTTCATGGGTCTTTAATGATATATCTTGTTAATTGAAATAAAAATAAAAAACTTCTTACATGAAATATCATTACAAATCGAAAAATGCACTAGTGCACAAAAAGAAAGCTTATATGCTCCAAGTCTGAAGCATAAAAAGAAGTTTTAGTCCGCCTACACCGGGCATAAACAAGAACTGTATGAGCATGAGCAATGAAATAGTAGATTGTTGCATCGAGCGCAAAGTGTGTTGCACGAGTGTTATGTTAGTGACTAAATTAACACGAGTGCATTAATTACTTACTTTAGCAAGGTGCGTAATCTACTTTTCTTTTAACTACCAATCTAGCTATCGTTATAAAATAAGTATACATACTCAAAATAAAAACTAAATTTAATGAAAACAGAGTTCGCAATAGCACACTGCGCTCCGTAACTGGTGTGTTCGACGTGGGCCAAAAGGCTGCCAGATTGAAATGGGATTGGGCGGGACATGTGGCGCGTATGAACCCCGACCGATGGGCCTGGATCGTCACACAGTGGGTGCCTGATGGACGACGCAGTCAAGGAAGACCTAGGAAACGCTGGCGTGACGATCTTGACTCATTCCGGAGTTTTTTTTTTTTTTTTTTTCTAATGTGACTTATTGCTGTTGGCCTTGCGGCCTCTACAGCTTGACCGGACTAGTTGGTGAACGCAGAGGGCGTTGGGCCAACATGGTTTAGATTTTGGGCGACAAGCGCAAGGGCACCTCGGAGGTACGAGCCTCGGCTTGGACCGTCGCCGGGAGTGGGAGATTAGACTTGCCCTGGCACCCCAGAAGGGGTGTGCCCTGTGGCCCTAGTAGGTTGTTGAACTGAATGATTATTTGGAGAGAATCTAACCGATCTTCTAACAGATCCTGGGGGTCTCCGATCCCGCCGGCGGGATCGTTGTGTGTGTGTGTGCCTGTGGTAACCGGCGCCTATACCAAAAACTGAATATTTCCTGTTGCCAGGAGTAGTCGGATCGGACGAGCCCAACGCCGCCGAGGTGACGACGGCGATGGGGTCGTCCATATTCCGGAGAGATTGGGAAGAGGTGGTGGAGGACCGGGATTTGTGGAGGGAAGTGGGGGAAAACATAGTTTAATTCATCTTCTCCTCAAACATTTAAAACTTACAATTATTAACAGTGAAACTTGAAAGAACATTTATTCTAGTACCTATATGTTTGGTTTACCTATTTGATCAAATGCATACATATATTGGACCCGAGTATGTCCTAAAACTGCGACCAGAACCACCGGAGGATGGGCAGCAGCGTCCTAATAGTACACGGTGAACGTACTGCGATCCCCAAGCCGCCTGCCAAGCGTGGGGATTATGGCAACACGCCTCTCTATGAGGGAGGCCTTGTCCAACAGAGGACGTTAATTGGCTGATTATGTGTGTGTGTGTGTGTGATACATATATTATTAATTTAATCCTAGTGCAAGTGCACTCTGAGTCATAGGACATCTTAACGTGTTCACCCAGTTTATCTACAAAAATTTGCAAAATTTCCTGGGATTCGTAAATAGATACGTTTTTCCCACGATATTTTCCTTGCATGGGAAGTTTACCTTCACCGTTTTACGTTTCCTTTTCCATGGTCCTTGAGTTTACCGCTATGCGTTTCTTTCCCGTTGGTCGTTTGTTTCCTTCGTTAATAATGGAAAGTTAACTCAGTGCCTTCGTTTTCTTTTAACCCTTTTTTAGGGTTCCGTATTCATAATACAAGGAACCCTTATAAGTTCGTTCTTTCAGTCCTCCTGTCTGTCTATCTGTCCGTCTGTCCGTCCGTCTTAATTTTTTAGAACCTTTGTCGAATTAACTGTCAAATTGGTCGATCTAAAAAGAACGGTACTGGTGGTTGGCGGAAGCTACATGTAGAGTTGTTTTTTTTAAATGTAATAGTATACAAATAAGCGACGGGCCACCATGGTAAGTAGACACCGCCGTCTATGGACACTTACAAATCCCGAAGCATTGGCGGTGCGTTGCCTACCTTTGAGGACTCTCTCTTCGTTGAAGATGAAGAATCCATGCGCTGAGATATTAGTACCTACCGATGTCAATTAACAATTTCGCGATGTAATAATGTTTTAATTATTTAAGATTGGAAAGTTAATGTTGTGGTTAGTCCCTGCTTTTGTTATGTAAAGATGAAAGTAACAAAAATATTTATGTGAAACTCCGATGACGTCGGGTTTTAAATTACTATAAATCTTTATTTTTAACTTATCCATGAATCCATAATCTTTGAGTTATCAATTTACGGCATATTAATTGCTTAAACCAAAATTAACAATAGTCAAATACAAACATGGCTTGTTTTTTACAGACTATGGAATACGAAAGGCACCTTATTTGGTGGCAACCATACTGACTTTGTATGTATCTATATATATATATATCTTTGATTTTTGAATGCTATAACTACCTGGAAGGTTAATATAAGTACGTTTACGTTAAGTTTTATTTTTAAAGTTTGAATTTGTGTTAAAATAAGTGATGTACTTATTAGAACCTGCTTGCTGACTTTTTTAGTTCTTGCAACCCATTTGACATTGACGCGACTCTGTTGTGTCATTCCTAAACAATTCTGACAGCACTCAAATTATATGCGTCTCTTTTTATTTTGATATGTGTGGAAAAGTTGGCAATTATCTTAGCGCTGTTTTTTTTAAATGACTAATGACGTGAATAATCGTTTCTAGAGTGATTTTCATGAAAGAAGTTCCCCAGACGCGGCACTGTCATTGCGTATCAATAATTTTGTATTTGTATAAAGAAAATCAGCGCTGCAGAGAAATCTGTACCTTTATAGCTGAGCACTGCTCTTTTTTCTCTGAAAACTACAACGACAACTGAACATGTATTATTATTATTTTTATTTGTATTTATTCTGTTTTGTAATGTTAATTTTTAAGTGTTTTGTGCGCAAAATAAATGGGTTTTTTTTCTCTTTCTTTTAACTATGGAAAATTAATAATATTATCATTATAATCAGCCAGATGATGTTCAGCCTGAGATGATCAGCCACTACTAAACGTAGGCTTCCCCTTAGATCTCCACACTGAACGACAGCCGGCCATCTGCATCCACTGGATGCCTACGACTCTCACGATGTCGTCAGATGATGTCGTTTGGTCGGTGAATAAAAATCTCAGTAGCTTCCAAACACAGTAACAACACTTCTCTATTTCAACAACAAGTAGGAAAACGGCCCATTACCACCCATACATTGTGGACTTTTTTTGGATACGTACCAAACGTTTCGATCTTACGTTTCTAATCCGTACGGCCAAGGATTGGATCAACCTACCGACTTCCTTGTTTCCTAGAGATATAATCTGAGTGAGTTTTCAAGAGAGTGAATAGGTATCTTCTAAGTCTTCGTGCATCATCTTCGACCACATCGTCGCTTACCAACAGGCGAGTTGGTGGTCAAACGTGGACTTATTCGCGATAAAAAAAAGAACATGGAAATTTACCTCCGCAGTTTGTCGTGGGACTTATTTCATGAAAAGCAATCGACTACAGCATTGATGTCATTAGTGTCCCACATTACGGACCAACGATCTATCGCTATAATTAAATATTATATAACGACCATTTATTTTGATATTTTATTTTAATCACCAATTGTAATGTTATTAATATATATTTTGATTTAAAAAATATTTATGTTTTTTAACGGATACATTTCGGAGAGTGTGCATCGGATCTGCATAATCTTATTCCCTCTTGCCCTTTTTTCTATCGGACTGCCAGAGCGGGCACGAAAAATTGACACCGCTTTATGGTTGATATTCCGAAAACCCGTAGGAAGCGCTTTGATTCCACTTTTATTATGCGCACTGCTAGTCTGTGGAATGCGCTACCTGAATGGGTGTTCCCCTGTAGTTACAATCTGGGTGTCTTCAAATCACGAGTGAATCGGTTCCTTCTAGGCAAGCGTGCTCCATCGTAGACCGCATCATCGCTTAACATCAGGCGAGCTGGCGGTCAAACGCAAGTCTATTTATTAAAAAAAAAGTTGTCTTGGACATGTATCTACCTAATTAGTTAATCTGATAGGTGTTTAAATTCTATAGGATCGTCCATTAATCCCCGATGTACCGTTCGCACCACAAACGTAACTAGCGTTTGCACCTCATACCGTAAGTGCTTACGGTACGATGGTGCCATCGTAACGACCCGTCCACCCACCGGCTTCACGCACTAGTACTGCACGGGAAATTAACATTTATCTTTGAACCAACTGCATTAGAATTGGAAACTAAAAAAAAAAAACGACTCACCCATATGAAGATCAAGAATAGTTTTTTCACCAAATCCAAGTACCAGGAATGCATAAACCATGAAGAGGTTTTCCCCCTCGCGATCCGTGGTCACACTCTTTGTGAATCTAGATTGAAATACCTCTCCATCGTTTCTGCAATCCTGGAGTATCCTAACATTTATTATGACATATATAGACCATGTGTGCAATAATGTCCCAGATATTTATTTATTATTATAACAAATCGGCCCGCGTGATGCACTGCGAGCACAGAAATTGAAAAAATTTAAAAATTGAAGAGCATTGAAAAAATATATTTTTAATTCAATTATTTTAAGTTACCTACTAAAATACCGTACACATTTTTGATAAATATATTGAAAAAAACTACAACATTAGTTGGACTTCTTTACATTATGGGAGAGTCCCATCCTATGAATTTTCCACGAGACTCAGCAGTATAGCCACGCCATTGCTTTCAAATCACAGAAGAGAAAAAATATGCTATTAAACCACAGAAGCGATTTTTTTAGTTTTTACTGAGTTTCAAACAAGCCTAAGTTGTAACTAATAAATTTTCGCGATTTTAACGTATGTTTTAATTGTTTATCGAGACTTATCGCGCATTATTTTATATGAAACGTCGAGTGAAAGGTACCTATTTTTAACAAAATCATTTGCGATAATTCCCAATAAACATAGAGATAGCATTCATTGAAAAGGTAACGCGTTTTAGTGAGACATGGTGAGATTAAGCCTTTTGCATGATCATAGAACTCAAGTATGCCCATAAATACAAATTATAACTATGATGCTATGGTATATTATGGTTTTCATAACTTCTGACGACAGCAGTAAACAAAGGTTTCGTACCTTGACCCTTGAGTCGCTTAGCCAATTGTTACTTTACCTCACTTTAATTTCTGTTTACATCAACTAGCACTAGAGTTGTAGATATATAATAAGGTGTGTTTTTTATACTTGAACTAACTGAGGAATACGGTTTCATCTGCTATTATTCAGAATTTGAGAGCCGAAATAGGTTTTTATGCGTGACAAAACACTGGGGGATGAATCGGGCCTAAATCAAACATGTGAACTTAAATTGCTTGACATTCAAATGTGTAAGTAACTGTATACTGTATAACTGTTTCCATGACCACATCTCTGATCTCGCCAAAGAGGCCTATCGTCGTCTGGGCTTCGTATTACGAAATGCCAATGATTTTAAAAATCCGTTAGTTATTAGAACATTGTACAACTCGTTAGTCAGAAGCAAGCTGGAGTCGAGCGCATGTGTCTGGAACCCGCACCACGTCACCTATGTGCGGATGCTTGAAAAGGTTCAAAAAGCTTTCTTAAGATCGCTGTATAAGAAGCTTCACGGTTATTACCCGTTCATGTACCCAACTAAATTCTTGCTCGGCCAGCTCGGCTACAACTCACTAGAAGTGAGAAGGATGTTGGATCAGCTTGCTACTTGCTGCAAGGTGCTCAGAGGATCGGTTGACTCCTTGCATCTGCACAATTTATTGTGCACTTTGTTTGTGCCAGATAAACCCGGGGTTCCGGCTAATAGGCGTGAAAAATGACCCAAGTTTTTCCACGTGGCTCACAGCCGCACCGTGGCGCGCTCTATGTCTCCGCTGATTCGCGCCGCCGCCACTTCAATGCACTCCTTGCTACCAACACTGATTGTGATATTATTTGTGACAGTTGGAAAAATGTAACTTTTTTCTTTTTACTTATTGTGAAAATTTAACTGATCAATGGGACAGGGGCAAAAAAGCCGTTGACTATAATGACAATTCGTATGACATACTAATTTTATGTTGACATATTTTTACAGCAATTTGTTGTATTTATTATATTAGTAATTTTATAATATTATTCCTATTTTCACTAGGAAATCTATTTTAGTTTAACAATATGTGAGATAAATGTTAGTGGAATTTGTCCGTTTTTATTCTCAATAAATAATTTGAATTTGAATTTGTATAACCACCATGTTAATTAAGCTTTAACAAACATCGACATTTTAATTAAAGTACCGGATAGGCAAAATATTTGTTGCACCATCTGAAAATTTGTTAAATGAAGTCGTAACTTTAACCGTAACTGCCCACGCTTCGCTGGTTAGTGTAATTGTTAATGTTAAATATCTGTCAGATGTATAAAATATAATTTCAGCTATGAATCTGGGGTAAATAAGGTCTCATTTGTCTTGCAACCCTGGTAACTTTAACTATGCTAGTGAATACCTACGCTGGTGCAACGCTGCTAAAGCGTTATTGTTATTGTGAAATTTAACTACTACTATGGTGCAACCAAGCCTAAATGTTTGCTAAATAAGATTATTTATTTCAAATTTATTATTCTTACGATAATTTCTTCTTGAGAATGTATGTATAAGTTTAGTTATTACAAAATCTCCTCACCAAATTCCTTAAAACCTTTAATTTTGGTGTTATTAAGATACAAACAAACACAACTGGCAAATTAGTAAAGAAATTATTTATTTCCTAGTACAATGAGTCAGTTAAAGGTGGGTAATATAGGGTTAATTATATAAACAATTTTAATTGTATGTTTTGAATCGTTTATGAATTAATCCGAAGGGTTATAGTTTGCTTCTACGTTGTAAATTGTCGACTTCCTTGTCTCCTAACTAATTATAATCATCATTCTGTTCCTTTTCCTACTAATATGATGCAGAATTTACCTACTTTTAATAATATTTGGTACGCTTACAAGTTTTTAGTCACACATTGGACACACAGCCAGACATTGGTGGTGAAGAATGACTTATCTTCTGGATTTGCGTGTTCCTTCTTTAACCCCATTTTGTGTACTGTCCCTTTATTAAGAAAAACATTTTAGGTGATGGCCAAACCCATGTTTCCAGTGTGATTGGCATCAACCAACTAATCAACTGACAAAAAAGTAACCTACAATACATTCCCAACATGTTTTGTAAGCTATGTTCACATGCTCGTAGAATGTTCTAAATCTATTAAATTGGCTCGTCGCTTATGACTTCAAACATTGACATGACAGAACTATTAAACACATACACAAATAAACAAATACACAGAAAAGAAAGAGAAAACGTTCTCTTTTCTGTGAACAAATACGTTAGCAATAATCATAAGCATTGCCATTCAGCGAGGTAATGCCACCAGCATGCTGGGTACGCTACCACCTGATAGTGGGCTTGAGCATTTGGATTGTCTTAAAACCGTCAACGGTCTATGGACAGTTTAACTGTTTTTTTGTGTTGGTATTGGCTTGTATTTTGTTTAGTTAATAAAGGCCCTTCTAAAACAATGTTAATTCTCGCTAATGGAATCAACTCTTAAGACGCCTTCAAAATACAGTTGCAATGGGTTAAACGCGGCAGATTTAAAAGCTAGTGAACCAGAGAGGGTGTCGCTTTTGCCATGAAATCTTTTCGAATTTAGAGTCAGTCCACAAATGAAAGACATTTTGAATCTTATTCGTTTACTGAAAGCCCGCCTTACAGCTGAACGCAATTACGATGCGGTCAGCGTGGATGCTCTAGTCACTAACCCAAAATGATGGAATCTTTATCTATCTAATCAGTATGTCTCCATCCACTACTAGGCCTCCATAGGCCTCCTCGCGTTCATACCATCCTTTCCAATTCTTACAAATATGATGGAAGGAAGGATTCAATAGATTTTACCGGGACTTAACATTTTGATGAAGGTAAATTAAGATAATTTGTTTTGAACTAGCTACGCCTACATAATCACGTATCCGCAATTTATTTGCGAACAAACTTTTTAATAGCTTTGTCTAATCACCGATCCGCGATTTATTTGCGTACACATTTAATTGGCTTGTCATAAATCATTGTTTTTGAACCTTTAATTAATAATAATGTTTGGATTTATAGTTTTTTGGGACAGTCATAGAGTTCATAGAGCATTCTGAGACGTGCCTTCTTTGTGGAACGTTAACAATTTGACTAAAACACATTACTGCATTATTTTTTGTAGTGGTAGGACTCTTTTGCAGGGGTCCCGGGGGAAGTACCACACATTTGCCAGTTATTCAACCGCCAAGCAGCAGTGTGAAAACACTACTGTATTCCGGATTGAAGAGCAATGTTTCCAGCGAAATTACAGGGCACACAGAGATTTGAGATCTTATATCTCAGGGTGACGAGCGCAGTGCATTGCCATCCAGGGTTTTGAACTGTTGAAGTTAAAAATTCTGAGTGGCGTTGAGCTGTTACGGGCAAGCGTGAAGAGCCATCTGGCGAGCGACTTCGCTCGTCTTGTCACCCAGTATCATAAAAAAAAGCTTACTATTAGTGGCGTAGAGGAAAATTATGCGAAAGATTCAGGTTCCAGTACAAAAAGAAGACGGGTGTCGGAGTCAAGAAAAACACGAATTAATTAGCCAAATATCATGCGAGAGACTAATTAGAGCCCAGAGACTTCGCTGGACAGGTTACCTGCTAAGAATGGAGGAGGATCGCAATGTCTAGAAGGTATATATTGGAGTTCCCAATAACCACCGACCCCTCGGCCGTCTTTTATTGCGCTGGCAAATGTCTGTCGCTAACTAGCGAGAGATAACACGATACCGGAACCTATTTAAAGGCGTTTTATTGCCGTAGCTCAGAGCTGAGGGCTCCGGTGCGTTCCTCCGGATTTCCCGGAGCCCTCTTGTCAAGCACTAAGGTTGGTCACCGGGAGGGTTTTACTGGGTATAATCCCACATAACCTGGCTACACCCCAATGCACCCTGGTACCATTGGAATATTAAACACTCGAAAAAAAGGCAGTATAGAGCACGAATATTTAAAAGGAACCTGTGTTATCTTGATTTGACGACACCAATATTGTACTTTTCGTGGGAGACCCTGGCAGAGAGTTCCACACCTTCGCTGTGAGTATACAAAATGTACTTAGTATGTTGTACGTATGTCAATATCCACCATGTACAGAAGCCTCTCAGGGCGTTTGTGGGCCATCACCTCTTAAACGCGATACAATTTAGGTGACCGCGGGAAATTACGTGAGCGTGAATCTTAACTCCCCGAGATACGGTTTGCGATAACATAACTTGTCACAGTCACCTAAATTGTAGAGCCCTTGATCGCGTTGTCTGGCCAGACTCCGAATTCAGGACACACTCCGAATATATCCTAATTTTTACAGAACTTTTCCCAACAGTGTTTGTAATTGATACTATAGACAAATGTACTACGTATTTTTCTATGTTGATAAAGTAACGGGTTCTGTGATCACAGATATACAAGATTGTAAGGAGCAAGGACGATCGTTAGTAGTAAGTTTTTGCCTAATCACCATTACGAGCGGAAAACAAGAAATGTATCTAAAGCATTTTTTACTGTAGGTATACATGGTTACGCATATACCCTGTAATAAGCAGAAAGAAGGTGTTTGTATTTTTCATTGTAAACAACTTTTACTATGGGACCAACCCTGAAATCGTGAAAAAATATCAGCAGTCATTAACACTCAATGTATGTAACAGTGTTTTTTTTGCGATTTCAGGGTTGGTCTCATAATAATATTTGTTCATAATGATGAGTAGTGACTTCCTTTCAACTTAGTACAGGGTTTATGCGTAACCCTGTATTTTAATGATCTAATCTTTGACCTGGGCTAGATTAGTTACGTCTAATAAATAATTAATAATTCCATGTGACAGCTAAGAACGTGTATAAAAACAAGCTGTATAATTTTTACAACTATGATATTTGCGTAAGATGATTTTTCTTTCAATAGATATTTATGTTAAATACGTCAATGACACACCTTTGACGATAATATTCAATAACAATATTTGTGGACGTGGAAAATTGGCATCTACGACTTAAACTACGGAATTTGTTAAGAAAATTAATGTTGCCTACTACATTTGTTAATCAATTCTATTTCGGAGATAAACATGGTAGCGAAAACACGGGTGACTGACTTTTGCCTTTTTGAATACCATTTAATATTTTTTTAATTATTCATGCTTAGATTTTTCTAGAACATTTTGGGTTATTTTCTCAACGACGCGACGTAAATCAATACCAAATACTGTTGTCTGTCATGGTGCGTCTACTTTTGTAGAAACTTGGTCCTTTTTATAAGAGAACCAACTAATTAAATTAATATTAAATATCTATATTATCTGGGGTACCATATTATAAGTAATAAGGTTTAATTAAATTAATATTAAATATCTATAGTATCTGGGGTACCATATTATAAGTAACTAGCCGTCCGCCCCGGCTTCGCACGAGTGTAAGCTCGGCCTTCGGCCTCGCTACAAAATATAATATAGCCTATGTCACCCGGGGATAGTGTAGCTTCCCAACAGTGAAAGAATTTTTCAAATCGGTTCAGTAGTTTCGGAGCCTATTCATTACAAACATACAAACATACAAAAATAGGTACAAATCTTTCCTCTTTATAATATTAGTGTAGATAAGGTTTAATTAGGGTTTTTCGTTTATGCGTGGTGGCCAACAACAACCCAACCACCATAAAACTTGTACGAAGCGCTTTGATTCCACTTTTATTATGCGAACTGCTAATCTGTAGAATGCGCTGCTTAAATGGGTGTTCCCCGATAGTTACAATCTAGGTGTCTTCAAATCACGAGTGAATCAGTTTCTTCAAGGCAAGCGTGATCCAGCCTATACCGCATCATCGCTTAACATCAGACGAGTTGGTGGTGAAACGGAAGTCTATTAATACAAAAAATGACTAATTAAAATATATAATCTTACAAAAGTTTTAATTTGTATATATTCAAGTGCAATATTTAAAATAGTAATATTAAACTTCGATACTAGGAAATTATGTTTGTCTATTGCACTTAGTTAATTAACATAACAAATTCATATATATCTACACTAATATTATAAAGAGGAAAGATTTGTACCTATTTTTGTATGTTTGTAATGAATAGGCTCCGAAACTACTGAACCGATTTGAAAAATTCTTTCACTGTTGGAAAGCTACACTATCCCCGGGTGACATAGGCTATATTATATTTTGTAGCGAGGCCGAAGGCCGAGCTTACACTCGTGCGAAGCCGGGGCGGACGGCTAGTATGACATAACCGAGAAGACAAATTACAATTTATAATTTTACATAAGTGTTTATTTTAGCACAGGTAGTTACTACTACAACAGACACACAAAAAACCTTTTTTAATAATCCAATGTTCACACAAAAACACTATTAGAATTTGAAGTATTTATGCTCCGGGTCAAACTAAAAGGACATGCCTAGCCGAGACTGGTTCATTGTGAACTAGCCCTACTAGCTATGGAACTAACCCTGAAACCTCGTTTTTTTAAATGAATTAATATGCTTGCGTTTGACCGCCAACTCGCCTGATGTTAAGCGATGATGCGCTCTACGATGGAGCACGCTTGCCTAGAAGAAACCGATCACTCGTAATCTGAAGACACCCAGATTGTAACTATCGGGGAACACCCTTTCAGGCAGCGCATTCCAGAGACTAGCAGTTCGCACAGTAAAAGTGGAATCAAAGCGCTTCGTACGGGTTTTCGGAATATCAACCATAAAGCAGTGTAAATTTTTCGTGCCCGCTCGCCATTATTTAAGATATAAAATCAATGAGTGTGAAGTGTGTTTTTTATTGCCATAGGTGGCACACAACCTTTTGGGCCGATGGTAAGCGACCTCCATCGCTTATGAACACGTGTAGCACCAGGGTCATCACAAATACGTTGCCGACCCTTAAAGAACTCTATTAATAGCACTTTTGAAGAACCCCATATTAAAGCTACTCGGAAATGCCGTAGGATCCCTCCCCCACAGGCTCATTCCACAAATTGCAGGTGTGAGGCAAAAAGAAACGCTTAAAACGCACAGTGTGCGATTTCCACCGATCTATGATATGTGGATGAACTTTCAGGTGGTGGCGGCCGGCATCAAATCGACCAGTTCTTCAGAACAACATCATCATCATCATTTCAGCCATAGGACGTCCACTGCTGGACAGAGGCCTCCCCCATCGATTTCCAAAAGGACCGGTTGGAAGCGGCCTGCAACCAGCGTTTTCCTGCGGTCTCGCCCTCGGTTTCGGTCGGCTTTCAGAACATGTGTTACAGGTATCCATAGGCGACGGTGATCTCTTACCACCAGGCAGCCCGCCTGCTTGTTTGCCACCTATAGCATTAAAAAAATTAAGTTTCGCGTAAGTGATTTTGCAAACTGCGCGTATTTGAGCCCGCGGTTAGAATTAGGCGTAACGCGTAAGTTATCTACTTTAAGTTTACTTACAAAGATTTTGGTGAACATTTTGATCTGAAAATCAACTGGTGCCTTTGGTTAGGACATGATACGTTTTATACTCTTCTATTGAGCAATATCGTCTGTATTGTAGGTACATGTCTGAAATTACAATGCGCTGGAGTCGATGCTGCCAACATATTTGTAATGCCAAGATATTTGTAATCGGACTGCCCCGTTAGCTCAGTTGGTAGTGAACCTGCCTTCTGCGCTTGGGAGCGTGGGTTTGATTCCCACCTAGGACAAACATTTGTGTGATGAACATTTGTGTTGGTTCTATGTCTGGGTGTTAATATCTGTTTAAGTATGTATTTGAAAATATATATGTATGTATATCAGTCTCTGGTAGCCATATTACAATCTTTGCTTAGTTTGGGGTCAGATAACCGTGTGTGCAATAATGTCCCAGATATAAAAATATATAAAAAATTACCCGCTTTTCGTGCGTAATGCCACGTGGGTTACCTTCGGGTGATCCATGTCACAGTAATGTTATAAAATATGCGAAAAATGTGCTGTCTCTTTTGTAGTACTACAGAATACACAATAGTATAAAGTACGTACTTAATTCCATTCACAGTTCACACGGCCGACTACTTTTGAAGAGTTTTAACAGTTTATTATGACGCAATTTGGTATTTTACAAGCTTTTATTAAACTTACCCTGTTAGTGTGTTTGTAGGTATCTCCGGGATCCATCGAGATACAGTACCTATGGAGTCACAATCATGCCAAAATAATGTCTAATGGCGGAAACACAGTATCTTATAGAACCTCAGATCTTTATAAGGATTGTTTTAAACTATCACGGTTGTTCACTAAAGTTAAATGATTATTTACGGGATTACCACGGTAAATATCCCGTAAATAATCATTTAACTTTATAAGGATGTACTCCAATCCTTATAAATATCTATGATTCTGTCAGATCTCGATGAAATTTGGCAATGTGTCATCATGGAGCACATGTTTTTTTTATTCCGGTAAATGAAGGAAACTGCAAGATCACGGTTAATATCAAGGTAATCCATAAAAGCAAACAAACAGAAAACAACACCATCTTGATATATTATATATATATGTATAATAAAATTTACTCTCGTTTGGTTAAATCCAATCTTAAAGATTCAATTTACGCGCTTTCCTCTTTACCTTAAACTTGGTCCTGGTCTGATTATTTCTGCACCCCTCCAGGGTCTGTGCCGTGCGCCTGAGCACCGCTGGCACCGGTCTAGTTAAGGCACTGACTAGGTCCTATTAAATCAACAACAAACTCTAATCATTGAACAAACATTGCAATATAAAAGAACTGTTCAGGAAGTCAAGAAGGCGTTGTACAAGTTTCTAATATCACTTATCTACAAGGAGACAAGATTTATTCAAGATTTTATCTGATAATACTAATATATACTTATTAATAGGTACTTTACTTACATAAAAATACAATAACGATAAATAATAGTAACCCTTTCAGCTTTAATAATAGCGGCGTTTTACCTGAAATAAAACGCTTATTAATTTACTTACCTTATTCGAAGCTTTAATATAATGAGATAGGCACTACGTTTCCCGTCTTTGACTTTTACCTACTTCCGTAGTATAGCTCCTCCTCCTTCTGACGTCACTTCCACCTTACAGTAATGGCAGCCTCTTCGGCTTGGCCATTTTTATTCTCATTTGCGTTTTAATCACCAGGCAGCGATTTATCGTAAGCTTCGAATAAGGTAAGTAAATTAATAAGCGTTTTATTTCAGGTAAAACGCCGCTATTAATTTGACTGGACCTTATTCGAAGCTTTAATATAATGAGACGTGTTTGTTATCGCCTGGTGGAAGTGATGTCTCTAGACAGTAGTAATTCTGTGAGCGCCAATGTGAAATGAAAGGAATAGCCACAAATCTATTAATTCTGTGAGGGCCAATGTGAAATGAAAGGAATAACCCACAAATCTATTAATTCTGTGAGCGCCAATGTGAAATAAAGGGAATAGCCCACAAATCTTTCAACAACTTTTATGGTCTGATAAAAATAAAAGGTGTATCTGTCGAGCCTATATATATATATATTTTTTTTTTTTTTTTTTTTTTGAACGAAACTTATTAGTCTGGTATTTGACATTGACATGACCACCATCCGTCAAGTTCTACATATTGTTAGCTGTCAGTGTCAGTACTTAGCCCAAACTTAGCCTCAGTAGGACATCATTTTGATTAAAACCAGTAAAATAACAAATAAATTGCAAACAAAAATAATAAATGTCATGTATAATAAAAAAAAAATTACTTGTACGATAATAGATAAGTACTCTTCAAGATTATTCACAGTCGAAGACTGGTGCAAAATGACTGGCGTGGCCGTGGAGTGCGGGGATCTCAGGCCACCTACATAATATACGGGTGATCGAGTTCGTCCACAGGGTGGCCGAACACATGGACAGCTGTGATTAGTGTTGTGTGGAACTTATCATATAGCATTGTAAATTATTGTTACGAAATGCAATGGTGATTCCTATGTTCATGTTAATGTACCTACTGTGTAATCTAACCACTAATGTAAACGAATAGGTAGTTATGAGTGAAGACAATAAAACATCCTGGTATTCTTACAGAGTATAATTATTATTAAACCACTATTTAGAACATAAGATTACAATGTAACTGCATATAAGGGTATCCGTTTTTCTATCAATCAATCATAACTTTTATATTTAGTGTAATCACTTCTACAATGTAGTGTAATCAACTTGTACAATCTAGTCTATCAATTTACAGCGGGAGTGAAAAATTTAGTGACTGAGGATCTGTCACAGACAGGTTGAACCTCACGCTTATAAAATTTACAGAAGGTGTTCCTTGACCGCCAGTTGCCTCTAGCCAGTATATCCTCAATGGAATAATTATCTAGGAAATTTTTTGAAGCTACTGCAGCTCTGATACTGCCAGGGGTAGCTGATATGCCTGCCTCCTGTAATAAAGATTTAAACCAACCAGCAATTAAGGTGCGAGAGGCTGGTCTAGGTTCTCCCTTTAAATTCATAAACAGGTTGAATGCTTTTGCTAGCTTCCTACGACTTTCGAGAAGGGATATTGTGCGCTTGATCCAAATAACTGGGTCTAATTTTTCGTTTTCCTTATTTGCCAAAAGCTTCCAACCTGATTGTCTAAATTTTGCAGAGTCAGTTTTAGAGCCAAAAGCTGGCATCAAGGTAACAGAATCATTTTGAATTATACAACTATGCGAGTCTACCATAAGAAGTGTTAGATCATGGATTCTTCTGCCTGAGCAAAGGAGTAACAAAGCAGCGGTATGCCTTTGCACTTGAAATGCATTTGCTTTGTCTAACGAGTAATCTTCCAAGTACGAGGCTAGCTCATCAATATTCCAAACTGGGGGCTTGACATGGGTAATTGATGGTTTCTGTAATGCTATAGCCTTTAAGACGTGCTTTATTAACACATGAGAACTTAGACGACCTGAGGTGTCTGGATCACATAGTGTTGACACCACCGATTTGTGCACTAAAATTGAATTGTAAGATAATTTGTGAATTAAATAGAGATCAGATAAATATCTCGCAACATCACTTGCTTCTGGACTGGAGTGATTTATTTGGTGTGTTTTGCACCAGGAAATCCATCTTTTCCAAGCGGTTCCATAAACTTTACGGGTTGAGGGGCGCCAGGAACTTTGTAAAAGTTCTAATTGACTACTATTCCATGCTGTTACTGACCCAGACCACCCCCACATTTCCAAACTTCCAGGGTCATTTCGAGTACATTCGGGGGTGGGAGTCCTGTGGTGACGTCCACTAGGACTCTGTTCAGGTTGTAAATGGTGATGGGAGCTGCTAGGGCGCGCGATTTTATGTCCGGGCGCCAAAATACACGCTCCCAGCGTGGAACTATTAGAAGGTACATTCCCCGAGCTTGATTCAGGTAACTCAGAACCTTTGGAATCAGAAACGGTGGAGGGAATATCCAGGCTAGGCTGAAGTTCCAGGGACGAGAGAAGGCATCGTGAAACAGTGCTTGATCGTCGGTTAGGTCCATTGACACGTAATTCATCACTACATGAGCCCGCCTCGAGGCAAATAGATCTATCATTGGTATTCCCCACCTGGAGAAAACTTTGGTTGTGCAATCTTCCGTCAGGTGCCATTCTGGATTCGCTCGGTGTCTCGACAGGTGATCCGCATGAGTATTGTATAATCCGGGAATGTGAAAGACGTTCACATGAATTTGATAAAGGTCTAAAATTTGGAAAACCTGGTAAGTTAGGCTCATGAGACCCATAGACTTGGTCCCTCCTTCGTGGCGAAGGTAAGCTATCACGGACTTGTTGTCTGTTTGTATCAACAATGTACTGTCTCTTAGGAGATGACAATGAACTTGAAGTACCTTCAGGATTGCCAACATTTCCTTCTGGTTGCTGTGCAGGTCCTTCTCTGTTGCTAACCACTGTCCTGTTAGAGAAAGGTTGTCTAGACGAGCTCCCCATGCAATGTTTGATGCGTCTGTTGTGAGGAAATGCGAAGCGGGTGGCGTGTGAATAGGCGTCGCTCGCCTGCAATTTTGAAGCCACCACCATAGATTGTCTGTTGAAGCCGGAGGTATCGAATGTAATGTTCTGGGATGAATTTTTTGTATTGCATTCAACAGTTTTAATAGTTCTCGATAGTTGAGCCTGCCTTTTGGTACTACGAAGCTGGCAAAGTTGAGCAGACCCACTAGGCTCTGTAGATCTCTGAGGTTTACTTTTTGTTTTGACAATAATTGATTTATTTTGGCTGTTAGGGTAGGAATCTTGTCTTTGGGCAGACTTTTGAGATTCGTCCACGGGTTCCAAAGAATTCCTAGAAACACTAAGCTTTTTGTTGGGATTTTTGACGACTTCCCGTAATTCAACAGCCAACCTAGCTTTTCGAGAGTTTCGAACACAATCTTTACATGGCTCTGTAGAATGTTTCTGTTTTGATGAGCAATTAAAAAATCGTCGAGAAACACGATTATTCTGATGCCCTTTTGCCTGAGAATTCGGGTAACCCAATTCGTAATCGATGCAAATGTTTGCGGGGCCGTACTGAGGCCAAACGGTAGACATGTCATTTCTAGCAATTCGTCGCGATAAATGAGACGCAGAAAGCATCTGTGTCTGCGAGCAACTGGCAAATGGAAATATGCCTGGGAAATGTCGATTTTGAACAACCAGTCTTTTGGTTGTATGAAATTTGGAATGCGCTGAACATTTATTATCTTGAACTGACGAGTTTTTATGTAACGATTTAATGCTTTTAAATTGAAAATTGGGCGAGCTGAACCATCGGTTTTGGGCACCAGGAACATTGACGACAGAAAGCTTGGAGACATTACTGCTCGTTCTAGGACCCCCTGATCTTTCATTTTGTTTATAGCTATAGTCATACTGGGAGACTCTGGCACATTCAGATTGGTGCCTGACGACCTGGGATATGCTAGGGGCGGCTTGCTGCAAAAGGGTATGCGATACCCTATTAACATTTTTAAAATGTGGGTCGGTGCACCTAGTTCTATCCAATGGTCTCGAAATTGAGCCAGGCGACCCGCTTTGAACTGAACTAAGTCATTTACGTCGTTTTTGGGGAGCAGGCGAGGAACCGTGCTTCCGTCTATAGTTTGACTGGTTTCGTTGTCCCGTGTACCGACGAGAAGGGATTCCACGAAAGGTATTTGGGTAATTACGAATATTCGGTGCGCCCGAATTTCCTTGAAAACCATGGTTATGAGAATGACCCTCACCTTGCGCAGGTGGGTTGTAATTGCGATTGTATGCATGTGAGAAACCCTGCGCGGGTTTATATTGCAAAGGTCCCTGCGAGGGTTTGTACTGTAAGGGCCCCTGCGAGGGGTCACGAAACTTTCTTGCTGCCTGCGAGACAGAAGTTGTGTTGGGCTTCGCTGGCCAAAAGCATTTTCGCACACCACCAGCCCGATCGATCGCATCAGTAAATTTATCTGCATCAAATAGGTTGGCAGATGTCGGCGGAATCTTGCGCAGATTCGCTTTAGTTGCCGGGTCCTTTACTTGTCTAAGGATAGCGTCGCGTCGCATCTGAACCACTTCAGCGCGATGACCACAAATTATTTGCAATAAATCTGAAGAGCTCTTATGGAAGTCGCCAGAGGTGCAAAGGGCGTTAATCTTGTGATGGAGGTTGTCATAGCTCAAAGCGTCATTGTCTTTCGCCCAGTTCAACAAATCTCGTAACCCGTTTTGTAACGACTCTTTTTGCTCGAGAACACACATAGTTAAGGCGGCAAATGCCCTATCAGAATAGGTAAGCTGCCGGGGCATGTTAATGGCTTTTACCTCTTCGTTAACTTCGAGGTCAGTGAAACCGGGTGTGAAATTATAAGATTTTTGAGCCTCCGCGTATCTTACGTCCGACCAATCACATTTACCAAAGTGTTGAATAATCTCTAAAGTTTGCAACTGGGATTTGTTTGCTTTCGGGATTGGGGGTTCTTTAAGCTTAGTTTCAAACGACAGAGTGAAATCGTTATCGAGAGATGTTGATCTATCTAACCTATTATCAGTAAACTGGTCGTATAGGTCACTATGATCGTGACTCAGTGAAATAGCATCGTCGTTATTATAATTTGGACTCACAAGACGTGTTTGGCTTGCAGCAACTTGTTCTTTAAGAATGCGCACTTCCTCCGCCAATTTCCGCGTGGAATGGTGCCTTCTTTTCTTCTTAGGTCGTTTTCGTTGAGAAGAATCCGAGCTTGAACTGCTCGAAGACGAGCTGCTTGAACTGCTTGGTGTCCGTTTACGGCGACGTTTTGACGCCGTTTCGGTCCCTACCACTATTGTTGCGGAACCCTCGTCTTTATCCATACTAAGGGGTAGAAAAACACAATTTATATCTACGTATCGTTATATCCGAACTACTTTAATTTACGAACGGAAAAACCGTTAAAATACGAATAATATGACCGTTTGATCGAACAAGGTTATGAAAGGAAAATTAAATCACTTAGTTGAAGTAATTGGTACTTACATGATGGTAGATTGAAAAATCTAACCTGAAATTTGCGTTGGAGTGGTCGATCTCGGTGAATGCGACCGCTCAGACGGGAATCCAAAACGCCAATGAGAATAAAAATGGCCAAGCCGAAGAGGCTGCCATTACTGTAAGGTGGAAGTGACGTCAGAAGGAGGAGGAGCTATACTACGGAAGTAGGTAAAAGTCAAAGACGGGAAACGTAGTGCCTATCTCATTATATTAAAGCTTCGAATAAGGTCCAGTCAAATTAATAATAAAATATTCACTGGGAAATGCATTCATATTATATTTATCATCTATCTAGTATTCATTGTAATTATAAGGAAGGACCGGACGGTACGGTCGACACATGTCGAGCATGCCACCGTCTTTGAGAGTTTCTTCCACATAAATCATTTCCGGTTGTTCACATCTTGCTTAGTACTTGCAAAGGCACTACAAAGTGACCAGGATCATCCATCAGCTAATTGCCCTTCAATACAGCCTTGTCCAGTCAGAGGTGCCGTACTATATGCACCAGCCCCAGTTCAGTCCTATGTGTCGAGACTCACACTTTGACGGAACTTTCTCTTGCAGCTTCGCTGATGTTATAAGGACTAATCCAAGCGGATGAAACCGCGGAGCGCAGCTAGTATATATAAAATAAAAATATGTATACCTACTTATTCATAACACTGGTTTTGAATGAGACCTTTAATTAAAACTATCTATAAGTATACCCAAAAACGTATACAAATTATTATGCCAACTAAAGGCTAACAACATTTTGAGTTTGAAAAAACTCAAAATGGTCCTGCTAGATTAGTTTCCAGCGATACAGGTCTAACCTGTGGCATTTCCGAGTAGGTATAATATGGGAGTCTTTAAGGGACGGCAACGTTTTTGTGATGCCCCTGGTGTTGCAGGTATCCATAGGCGACGGTGATCGCTTACCACCAGATTGCCCGTCTGATTGTTTGCCACCTATGGCATTTAAAAAAACATAGTGCGAAAATCGCAGTATGTCTGCATTTAGTATTCAAATCCTTCATTGAATACCAGTGTGTTACTACTTAAGTAGCTGATATATAATTTCATATAAGCCTATGTTAATGTTAATAAAATATGACTAAATAAGAATCAGGGGCCCCCAGATACATCTTAACGTGGGCTTGAAAAAGCGCTGAAACAGCGCAGTGCGGAAAATCACTGAGATACGGTTTGTGGTCGCGCAACTTTTCGCAATGACCTAAATAGAATTGCATAAAACAGGTAGCAGTAAAGCCTCAGGTGCCAATAACAGCCGAAAGAAGGTCTAATTCAAAGTGGGATCGATAAGACCTGTTTGGAGATTTTCTTATCTTCAATATCTTCTAATCAGTCTCGAGCCGGTATCCGTTTTCCTTCCGTGTTTCACATAATATGTTCACGGTCGCAAGCGTCTTGCATGATAACTAAGTAGACTGGCTCTCATGTCATCTTTCACGACGTCATTGACGAGCCGTCGCCGCTCGGACCATGAGTTCTTGCTTCAAAGGACTGTCAGTTAGCTGATGTATCACTTATAATCTGCTGAGTAAATGACCCTTCTACATCAAACATTTTCAGAGCTTACCTACACCCCGTATTCCAATTGTCATCTATCTATTTATATATAATTTCAACCTATCATGTTCTCCCACTCACAGGCCTTTTCGCAGAGACAGAGAGGATGTGCCCTAATCCAACTTGCTGACCCTGTGCGTTTACTTCCTTGTTTTTTTTATTGAAGTGAAAATTTCTTTAGGCGCGTTGAGCACTTTTTCGGTGAACTAAAATCATTAAACTCGCGCATCATCACACTGTCACAGAATCCATAATACACAGTACCGTGTATTTTAAAACAGCGCCATCTCTTGTAGAATAGGTGAATTACTACTTAAGTTTTCACTTCTGATGTGCAGTCCTATGACTGATGTGTCTTATTTTATTCATTCAAATACCTGTTTAGTAAATGTAGTCTACGATATCTAAATATATAGATTTCATAATTATGGAGGGAACCGTAAAGGCACATACCTCAAAAACAGAAAAGCGCACGACTTGTCAAAGAGCAAATAAACTTTGCTCCAATAAATGCGACTAATACAATATATAGTTTTATGTTCATTTGTAGTAACAAAGTGGGAAAACCTTGCCTTAACGCAAAAACTATAATTTAGGCCTGATGCGTTTTAGAATAGAAATCTTTATTGGCCTTATAATATTTTCAGTTAAACTGGGCAATTCAAATTTACAAAAATATTTAAGTACTAGATTTTTTGCCCGTGACTTCGTACGCGTAGATTTTCATATAAAACTTCAATTCTTTTTTCTTCCCTTAAATCGGCCCTTGCGCAAAATACTTCAATCTGGTCATAGCTAAGCATATTCGTGAAATAAAATAAAAAATTAGATAATGATTAAGTTTTCTAACAAAGTAAACAACTAAAATGTAACAAAATAATTATAATAACAAGCTTAAATAAATCAATAAAAATTGATAACAATGAAATAAGATTAATAATAATGTCATGCAAAGGTAAAATAAGTATGTCAAAAGTTTGTAACTAAAAAAAAACAGCATTAATACATGTGCTTTATACACTGAGATAAATAATAAAATATATATATATATTTAAATTCTATAACCATATTAATTAATCAATTTCCTAATATGCTAACGTCACATTACGAGAATGAAGATTCTTTTAGACGCAATTTCATAAATTCGTTAAGTGAAGAAAAAGGGTTATTTTCAAAGAATATCTTTAGTTTTCTTTTAAAGGCAGTTTCGGGTAAGTCTCTAACGCTACCTGGCAATTTGTTAAAAATGCATATCTTATTTAGAATACCCTGCTTTTCTACTTTTACCAATCTAGTTCTGGGTTTGAATACATTTTCTTTATATCGCAGCTTACATGTATGTAAGTCTTTGTTTCTAGTCTGATTTGCATCACGTTTGCACCCGCCTCACCACCTTACCATATCTACCTTGTTTGTCTCATCTGAGGGGTAGGCCTATGTCCAGCAGTAGACTAATGGCGGCTCCACATTAGTGCCGTGAAGCTCCGAGAACAAGCGTGAACGTGAATGTGGAGGGTTTTCGCGGGGTTCACGCGCGTTCACGCCTGTTCCCCGATCAGAGTCGTTATTTTGTCCCGCGACAAAGGGTCGCGCCTCCTTCGCGCGGCGTTCACGCGTACACATCCACATTCACGGCCCCGCGCCAGTTTACTCCGGACTATAAAGGCGTACGGACGTTATCCACCATCCTACCACCATCTTATTTTTATCCAACGCTTTTTAATAACTTTCTTGTTTTGGACGTCTAAATAGTAATATGTTGCCACAGCAAACAAAGTTATTGCAGCAGCAGATTCTACGTCCATTTCGCGGCGGGTTTCACGAACGACTGTGAACATCCCGTGAATGTGGAGGGCACGACTTGTGAATTCACGGCACTAATGTGGAGCCGCCATAAGATTAGCAGTAATGATGAACAGGCCTACTCGAGTTTTTTTTTATTTATTATACTGAGTGATGAGACGAACAAAGTCGCTCGCCTGATGGCTCTTCACGCTTGCCAATAACAGCTCAACGCTACTCAAAATTTTGTCCTTCAACAGTTCAAAACCCTGGATGGCAATGCACTGCGCTCGTCACCCCGAGATATAATATGTCAAATCTCTGTGAGCCCTGTAATTTCGCTGGAAACATTGCCCTTCAATCTGGAACACAGTAGTGTTTGCACACTACTGCTTGGCTTACTGCTTGGAATGAAGTATCGTTCTAAATTGCAGACAGTTGCAGACACCCACTAAATTAGTAACGATTAAAATTCGCAATATGCACACTAGTTCAGGGTAAAACATCTAACAAAAAACCGTATAAGAAACGCGTGATCAACTTTGTTTTAGTAAAACATGCTAGCTTATTTTATTGCGTTTACATGTGCCGTAGTCTTGGTAAAAATAAATCCGGCCAAGTCCAAGTCGGGCTCGCGCATCGAGGGTTCCGAACTCCAGGATCTCTTCAGGAGTGATGAAATAATACAGCGAGCGCGCTAAGGTGGCAGACGTTTTTATTTTTCTTGTAACGAATAAATTCCAAAACAGTGTTTTAAGTTGTTGTTGTTGCGATTGAAGTGCTAAAAACTAATTAGTGCAGTGCATTTAACGAATTGGTGTAATTTAATTAATCGTTATTTGGTCTGTGTATTAAATATCTTCCAAAACGTTTATGAAACTGAGGGTACATTTTGTGGCGTGAATGTGCATTGTGTTGACACTGTGCTAGCAGGAAAAACATCGAGATCTGTGTCAAAACTGTGTCGGCTGGCCAAACGCCGATTGCGCGACTACTGCTGCGTATTCTGTGGCAAGCTCACAGTCAAGGGCATAGAATAGATAGCTGTTACTACGTACAAGAATTTGTATCTACTTATCAGGCACTAACATGTCTTCAATTTGCGCGGGATGTCATAACCCAATTAAAACTAAAGAATTAATGATTTGCTGTACATGCGACATGAGGTTTGATTTAGACTGCTGTAACATTACCGTAAAGCGTTTTAATGCGTTTTCTTCGGAAAAAAAGAAAAATTGGAATTGTCCTGGATGTTCCAGCAAACAGCCAAAAACGGATAACACTAATACACCTGTCAGATCTATGACTCAGGCACCGAGTGGCTCAGAGAATATTACTATGCGTAATGTGTCTAAGTCCAAACCGCGCCGACTGTCGTCTGGCGATTCTCCTAGTGAAGTTCTCGAACTTCTCGGTGGCAGTGACAGAAGCATGAGTGACAAAGATATTCGCACCATTATAAGGGAAGAAATGACGCTGGCGATGAGAGGCTTTACAAAAGAGCTGCAAAATGTAGCTGAAAAGGTTTCTTCTTTTGAACAGTCGCTGATGTTTTTTAATACAGGCTATGAAGAGTTAAAGAAATGTCTGGAAGAAAAATCGACAGTAATCGATCAATTACAAAAAAGTAATGATGAACTAAAATCCAAAGTCTTAGATCTCGAAAAGGGTTTCACCGGCCGAATAAATCAAATAGAGCAGCACCAGCGCGAGTGCAACGTGGAAATTAATGGGATACCAGAAAACCGTTCTGAAAACGTTCTCAAAATTATTGACCAACTTGCCAAGAAGACAGAGTGCTTTTTTTCTGAGACTGACATTGTTCATGTGTCGAGAGTAGCCAAATTAAATAAGGAGAGCGATAGACCACGCACGATAATCTTGAAGTTACGGACCCGACTTTTGCGTGACAACCTGCTTGCTGCTGTTCAGCGGTTCAACAAGATTAATAATCGTGACAAGCTGAACTCGGACCACCTAGGACTCGGCGGAAACCGCGTCCCTGTTTTTGTATCTGAACACTTGAGCCCCGTCAATAAATCACTCCATGCTGCTGCTCGAATGAAGGCGAAAGAGTTAGGGTACAAATTCATCTGGGTCCGCGACGGTCGAATCTACGCACGAAAAGACGAAGTCAACCCAGCGATCCAAATACGTACCATGGACAGTCCTTTTTTTAAGGCGATTCGTTGATTCGTTGTCCACTTCGTATTTATAGTTAGTTCTGCAATGGTTTTGTTGTATAAAATATTTTAAAATGGCTACTATTTATTATCAAAATGTACGTGGCATGAGAACAAAAACAAATGATATTTTAAATAATGTTCTATTGAGTTCTTACGATATTCTGGCTTTTTCTGAGACATGGCTGAACTCAGGTGTTCACAGTAGTGAATTTATAGATTCTCGATATGTAGTGTACAGACGTGATCGTGTATGTTCTAGCTCTGCTTCTCATGCAAAGAAGGATGGAGGGGGAGTGTTGATAGCAGTCTCACGCAAACTTGTGTCAACTCGCGTTCAAGCCTGGGAATCTAGTTGTGAGGATATTTGGGTAGTGGTGGAAATGCGTGCTGGAAAAAACATAAAGAAAGTTGCTATTTGTACTGTCTACATCCCTCCTCCTGTGAAAGTGGATACATTAAATGTTTTTCTGGATAATGCCAATAATGTTGTTAACCTGGTAGATGAGGTTGTGATGCTTGGTGATTTTAATTTACCTTTTATAAAATGGACAAAATGTAACAATTTCACAACACCAAGTAACTACGGCAACTCATTGGGCAATGCTTTAGTTGACTTCATCTCTATCTCCAACATGTACCAATTTAACAACATACGCAACGAGGATGACAGAACATTGGACCTTGCTATGAGCACAATAACAGACATTTCCTTAATAGAACCCCTTGACCTTTTAAGTAAACTCGATATCAAGCACCCCCCGATTTTACTTACACTACCTAACAATGAATTTGAGTATCTACGTCCCAAATCATCCATTGAATTAAATTTTTATAAAGCTGACTTTAATAGCATCTCGTTACGTCTGGAAAATACTGATTGGAATGCGGTTTTTAATGATTGTGCTTCAATAAACGAAATGACTACGTCCTTTTACACTATAATAAGAAAATGCATCGACGAATTTGTTCCCAAACATACATTCAATAGGAAGCTATTCCCCCCTTGGTTTAATAAATCTTTAGTAAAATTACTCGCTGAAAAAGATAAGCTTAGAAGTAAATACCGTATGTATAAAAACCCACGCGATTTAATTGAATTTAATCTTTTGAGAGAACGCTGCCATAAGTTGTTTGACACGCTTTATACAAATTATCTTAAGAAAACTGAAGAGAGTATTGCAAAGAACCCAAAAGATTTCTGGCGCTATGTTAAAGACAAACGGAAGACGCGGTCTTCGCTTCCAGCAGAAATGCGAATGGAAGAGAACATTGCCAGAACAGGGAAGGACATAGCTAACCTGTTAGCACAAAATTTCTCAAATGCATTTACCTTGCATGCGCCAAACGGACACGTTGTCAGCACACCCCATGATAATTTACAGCATAATTGCATTGGCAAAGTAAACTTTACTGAACGCGAAGTATTGAAGGGAATCAAGCAATTAGACGTCCACAAAGGACCAGGTCCTGACGGCATCCCACCTCTCCTAGTCAAGCGTTGTGGCCCTGCACTGGCACTGCCTCTATCTTTAATAATTAACCATTCTTTGTCATTTGGGGAATTTCCTGATGAATGGAAAAAAGCCAAAATTATACCTCTTCATAAAAAAGGAAACGTAAATGACGTAAAAAATTACAGACCGATTTCAATTTTATCTTGTTTTTCCAAATTGTTCGAGGCGCTCTTATGTCCGATAGTATCTCGTCTTTCCTGTCACGTCTTATCAGAACAGCAGCACGGTTTTAAAAAGGGTCGCTCTGTAGAAACAAATTTGGTTGGATTTGTTTCTGAATTGGCTCAAGAAGTAGACAAAGGACGTCAAATCGATGCAGTTTATACAGATTTTAGCAGTGCTTTTGACAAAGTAAATCATTTTTTGTTAATTAAAAAGCTAGAACTCATCGGTTTTCACGGATCCTTTCTAAATTGGTTTCGGTCTTACCTTACGAACAGAGAACAGATAGTTGTTGCCAATGGATTCGAATCAGAAAGATATTTTGCTAAGTCAGGAGTTCCGCAAGGGTCTCACCTAGGTCCGATTCTCTTTTCAATATTTATCAATGATATTACTACACAAATAAAACATTGCAATTATAAATTATTCGCAGATGACCTTAAAATTTATAAATTAGTGAACAGTAACGCAGATATCAATCTCATACAGAGTGACATTAACAATATAAAAGAATGGTGTGACAGAAACCAAATGCATCTTAATGTCCAAAAATGTTTTTTTATCAAATACACGCGCAAGAAAAACCCTATAAATTCGGTCTATACACTAAATGATGTATCTCTGCAGGAAGTAAGAGAAATACGGGACTTGGGAGTTTTGATTGATAGCCAATTATCTTTCAGAGCTCATTTTGACTCAATAGTTAAAAAGGCGACCCAACAACTAGGCTTCATTAGACGAAATTCCAGGAGTTTTAAATCATATCATACTAAGATTCTACTTTACAATTCTATGGTTCGCAGCTGCCTGGAGTTCTCTAGTGTGGCGTGGAACCCTTTCTACGCAGTACACTCTCAACGCATTGAAAGCATTCAACGAGCCTTCACAAGATCCTTGGCATTTTCTTGCCCTGGAATCTCACACAGAAGTCCATATTCAAATCGCTTATCTTTTTTTGAAATGGATAATTTGCGTGACAGGAGAAAAGTCAGAGACCTTTCATTTCTTTTTAAACTAATTCATGGATTCACTGATTGTTCCTCAATTTTGAAAGATATTTCCCTATACGTTCCTTGCCATTATCCACGTCGCATTATCTCTAAACTTTTTCATGTAGCTTATGCTAAAACAAACTTAGCTTACAACTCTCCTTTATTAAGAATATGTCGAACATATAACGAAATTAATGCTTCCATAAGCGGTCTCGATATCTTTCACGACTCTTTGAACGTATTCAAGAATAAACTGGTAAAAATAATATAAGGGTAAACACCCATATATCATTTTTATCTCATATTTTTATATTTTTGTCTTACCACTTTTAATTGTGAACGTTGTAAACACCTGTTAAAGGTGCACATATCAGAACTGTATCAATTATAAATGAGTGTTATTTGTATTATTTAATATGTGTACTGTTGGTGTTTCTGTATGAATTAAATAAATAATAAATAAATCTCTAGTGTGAGATTCACTTTAGCTGAATTTTTATAATCAGTTGTTTTAACTAAGTTTGCTGTAGAATCACACTAATTTTTCAATGTGTAACACTCTCTGCCATGCTTTCTGCCTCATTGTAATTTTATGCCTTACTAATTGATGCGATGACCTTGCTCTGTCGTTGCTTTGTCGTTTAATTTCCATATTTTGCCTTAATTTAGAATGTTCTGGGTCCTTTTGGGGCCTTACAAAACCGCTTAAAACAGGAAGGCACCTGATTCTGTTAAGGTGATGTGAAAAGTTGCGTGACAGCAATCCGTATCTCAACGCGTTAAGTTTCACGGTTGATTAACACGGTTCTTTATGGACTTATTAGGGTAGAAATTTCGGGTGCAGAGAATTTTTGTGGTGAGATAAAAGTCACAAAATTGTGTAACACATACGACCGTCACACATACGATGGTGGAGGCCTATGCATGGGGAGGCCTATGTCCAACAGTGGGCGTCATATAGCTGAAATGATGATGATGATAATGATATGACCGTCTGCACTTGAGTTTCAAAACAAACTAATACTTAATTACATAGTAGTTATTTACCAAGGTTCTAATGCGAAGAGACACGAGGTGCGACTTCCGGCTAGGTTATCGAAGGCGTGAAGCCCAATTTTATGGGCTACCTACCCTAACTTGATCAAGAAGGCAAACAAATCAACAACAAAAAGTATGTTGGGTTTTTATAATTTGTTAGGATGTACCATGATATTGTTCAGAGAGTAGACTTTAATTATGGTTGAATGGACAAATATCTCAATAAATAACACGCAAATTCACTCAAAACAATACAGTTTAGTTCAGTTCATATATTTCTTCAAATGTACATTAGTGTACACTTATGAACGTCAAATAACTATAATTAACTCAAATACAATTCAAAAGTGTTGCCAAGTTTCCGTGTTGGAAACCTACCAGACTTCAGTTTGGTAGATTTACAGCACTAAAACTTTATAGAATAAAATAAAGTCTATTAGCTTTAAAAGAAGTATTAAATAAATTAAAATGTCAAATGTGTGTAATAAAATCTTTGTAAAATTGTAAAATGTCAAATCTACACTAATATTATAAAGAGGAAAGATTTGTACCTATTTTTGTATGTTTGTAATGAATAGGCTCCGAAACTACTGAACCGATTTGAAAAATTCTATATTATATTTTGTAGCGAGGCCGAAGGCCGAGCTTACACTCGTGCGAAGCCGGGGCGGACGGCTAGTAAATAACAAATTAATTAGTTAAAAATAATATATGCGTGATTTCATTTCATTCTGTACAATATTAATGAATAAGGTAAGTCCATGTCAATACGATGATAGGATCAGCTCATGATAGCTGAGTTTGACATTTTTCAGATGGCAGAGGCGGATTGCCGTTTAAAATTCGTGCATTTTTGAACAGACTAACACATATTATTTAAATTAAATCTAGTTACATGTTACAATTCAAAAGATACAGCTGTTTTAAAGATGAGTATGATACAGTATAGATTTAGTTATAGGTTTTCGTTGTCACCCGTTGGGTTCGAAACCCTAAAAAGTTATAAATTATTAGGTCAGTTTTATAAATGCTAAATTTAATTGCAAGCTTGAATATAATTTATCGTAAGCTATTTACACATCCATGTGTACTTCTTTGTTTAAAGTAATAGTCCAGAAAAACATATTCGTAAAAGGCTGAATGAAAACATTTTCTTTTAAAAACACTCTATTAAACTATCACGGTTGTTTACTAGAGTCTTGTGATTATTATCGGGATATTTACCGTGATTAGGTTGTGGATAGAGCCTCCGATAATTTGGCAATGTTATGCTCCACGCACCATGTTCATGGGTAGACTGAAGAATGGGGTGGTTGGTCGGAAAGATCAATGTTAAGGCCGGATAAAACGATCTACCCTCTTTCTTAGTATTTTTCTACGGTTATCACTGAAACTCGAATTCGAACCTAAATAATATTTGTACTTTGACTCTCCCAATGTCATCGGTCCGTCTAGTGGGAGGTCTACCTACTTTGCATCTTCCGTTTCGTGGTCTCCACTCAAGAACCTTTCTTCCCCATCGGTTATCGGTTCCTCGAGCGATGTGGCCTGCTCTTTGCCACCTTAAGGTGAAACGTTTCACTTTGGCGGGAAATTCAAATTTCAAACAGTTTTTTTTGTTCTTGTAGCTAGGCCGAGTAATTATTGTAAACGATAATGATGTTCGCGAAAATTGATTATTATTACGTTACATCCATGTTATTATTCTTTACAAACTCGCGTAAAGTTATTTATCTCCAATGCACATTATTACATACATTTGTCAATAAACAAATTTATGTTGTTTCAAACGGTTTATTGTTAAATGTAAGTAATATGGTGAGTTACTGATTAATAACTGTACATGATAATTTAAAGAACAACCAACAATGTTCGCGAAAACTATGCCATTTCACAATAATTACTCGGCCTAGCTACAAGGACAAAAAAACTGTTTGAAATTTGATTTTCCCGCCAAAGTGAAACGTTTCACCTTCTCTAATGCACATTATTACATACATTTGTCAATAAACAAATTTTTGCTGTTTCAAACGGTTTATTGTTAAATGTAAGTAATATGGTGAGTTACTGATTAATAACTGTACATGAAAATTTAAAGAACAACCAACAATTTTCGCCAACACTGTACCATTTCACAAAAATTACCCGGTCTAGCTACAAGGACAAAAAACCATTTGAAATTTGAATTTCCCGCCAAACATGAAACATATCACCTTAAAGTGGGAACACAAGAGGGCCTTAATGTACTAGGTCCTATAGTTGTTATTTGACGCGAATGCCTGGTATTGAATCTAGAGCAAGCAAAGGTTACATTCGTTCATTTACTCGCTTCGTTCGTGGTTCATTAGTAAAATCCTGAGCGGAGCGTAGATTTTACACATCATTAAAAATATCCATGACCATCATGATGCACTTCGGTTCTTTGTCTCATTAAATACAGCGCAGTATATACGTAAACAAGGAACGAACGGACGTGAAGAGGGACGGAGCTATTTTGGCAACACCTCTCCATGAGGAGGGCCTTTGCTCAGCAGTAGATGTTTAATGGCTGCTGATGAAGAATATTACAATACTTGAAAATGGCAAATTCACAAGAAGTGCAACGCCAAATTTATATTTAGAATAAAAATATTGTACGTATATATAGTTCTCCTATTTTGCCGTTACTCGGCATGTGAATTTAGTCATAAAAAATAATGTATAGTCAAAAAAAGAATGTACACAATGCGTAGTCAACATTAATATTAGTAGATTAGTAGGTGGCATGTTAAATGAAGTAACTTGAATGAAAAAAAAAAATAGTACCTTATGTCAATGTATACAATGATATGTCAAATACTTGATTATAAGTTTTCGAAAGCAATCAAAACGTGTACTTGAAGCGACTGATGTAGATACAGTAGGTGTGTATCTATTTACGACACTTGCACTTATAATTTTTTGTGTTGTTTATAGGTTTTCCCAAAGATTAATTGAGTTGGCAGTCGTGGTGCGAATTTGTTAATAACTTGTTGATTTCCATGTTTATTCAAATACGAAAATGGTAATTCTTATTAACTGGTTTTATTTCAATCCTACGTCGACACGTGTATCATCTAACTATAACAAATACGATAATGTGTTTGTTTGTTTCTCTTTCACGCAGCAACAGAGTGACGGATCGACATGATTTTTAACTGACTTCCAAAAGGGAGGAGGTTATCAAATCGCCAGTTTTTAGGGTGACGTACCCAAAGGGTAAAACGGGACCCAATAGCCTTCGTAATAACGAAGGCTCCGCTATCCGTCTGTTCATCTGTCACCAGGCTGTATCTCATGAACCGTGATAGTTAGACAGTTGAAATTTTCACAGATGATGTATAAGTAAATATTTAAGGGGGCTCCCATACAATAAATGTGTATTTTCTTCTTTTTTGCTCGATATTGATAACGACTACAGGTAGACTTGAAATATTTACAGAATATTTAGTTAAAATAAATAATTAAATTTAAATAAAATTAATATTTAAGAGGGGATTCCCATACAACAAACGTGATTATTTTATAGGTAATGGTACGGAACCCTTTGTGCGCGAGTCCGACTCGCACTTGGCCGGTTATTTTTTATATATTTGTTACCTTAGAACTTTGACTGGGTGAACCAATTTTGATGATTCTTATTTTATTTGAAAGCTGGTGCTTCCCGTGTGGTACCATTTGCATTTGGTCCAGTTCTGATGAAGTCAGTTTTTTATATTGATATATATTTGCATAGAGATAGTTGAAGCCAAAGAGTGACATAAATTAAGATCTCCGTGACTATTTGTCCCAGAACAATGTAGGTATACTCAGATCAGACAAACAGGGGAAGTTTCGTATTGTTTCCAAAGCTCCAAAGAAGCCTCTTGTCTTTTGAAAATCTACACCACTTTACTAGGGCATGACTTTGACTTGACCGTGACTTACTTTGTTTGACGCTGACTGGGACTGACTTGTTTGACTATAATTATTCAAACTTGATAATAATTTATTACTTGACACCGGCAAATGTTCAAGAGTGTGACGTCAAAATCCTCACAGAGGAAAGACTAAAAAACTGTCAGAAAATAATCATTTAGAAAGAGTTTTCAATAAAAAGATTTTAAGCAGTTGGCAATCAAAGCCAAAGGTTTTGCTTCCCATAGTAAGCAAATGTTCAAACCGCGGTGTAGGTACTAGGACTTTTACCGATACAGTCAGTGTTGTGTGTCGTAGTGACAACCCTGCAATTTTCCAAGATCAAGTGAGGGTAGGAGAACAAAATACCCGCACTTCTCGCCGGACTCACCCGCACTTTTCAGTCAGCTTGTGACCACGGCCATTGTAACACGGTCGAAACGTCGAGCGAAAGGTATCTATTTTTACCTATATTTAATATTGCGCGATAAGTCCCGATAAATATAAAAAACATGTGTTCAAATCGCGAAAGTTTAAAAATTACTAGTTGGCAATCACTTTATTGCAAAGTTGATTTGTACCAGACTTATCACTCTCTCCTGCTAATTATTTATTATCATATACACAACGTTACAAAAAATTGTACTCTACATTGACATCAAAAACTTAAACAGATCAGCTTATCTAGCATTTCTGCATAGGATACACAAGACAATATGCACAGTTAGGTTAGGTACACTAAAGACACCGGATTTTTCTTTAATGACCAAACAGTAAATCATGAGTAGATTTACCAGAAATAAAACTAAATTGTCGCACCTCGTTGCTAATGTTTGCTCTGACGCACATAGATACTATTAGCCATGCGCTTGCGCTGATATCACAAGTAATCACAACCACTCACAGTGTCCTCTAAAACGCTACGATCTTTTTTCCAGGTATTTTTTTTAAGCAACTGAGTGAAGAGACCATAATGGCCTTAGTACGAGAGCACTTGCGAATAAATTATCGTTACGAAAACGATAGCAATATGTACGTTTGAAAAATTAAACAGCCTTGGACGTAAGAGGAAACTGAATTTTTCATACTTTTGCTATCGTTTACGTAACGATAAATTTGTCGCAAGTTCTCGTACTAAGCCCACAGTTCGTCCCTCGCCTAATTCTCAAAATTGTGTAACCCGAATTTTGTACTCCCAAGTGGCAATGCACTATGCTCGTAATTCTGAGATTTTAGATGTCTCTAGTTATTTTAATGGAAACATTTCACTTACATCTGGAGTAAAGTGTAAGCAAATGTGCAGTACTTTTCTCTTTTTTTAACTGACTTCCAAAAAGGAGGAGGCTATCAATTCCACTGTTTAAAAAATGTTTGTTCCCGTTTATAAAAAAAACGACTTCATCAAAACTGGACCAAATTGAAATGGGACCACACAGGAAGCACCAGCTTTTAAATAAAAAAAGATTCATCAAAATCAGTTCACCCAGTCGAAAGTTAACAAACATAAAAAAAACAGTCAAATTGAGAACCTCCTCCTATTTAGAAGTCGGTTAAAAAGGGTAATTAAGCCGGAAGGGGATCGCGTACTGATTATTTAAGTAGTAGGTATTTCTGGACCAACCTTGAAATCACAAAAACTGCGTCATACGTAAATCTCTTCTTTTTCTGGACACAAAAAAGTAAGCTATAATAATTATTAAAATATTTATTTGAAATAACTAATGGCTTATTTCTCAGAAATGTATAAACTTCACAGAATTTAAATATTTTTTTGATAATAAAGGTGTACAGGTGACAGGTGTCCAAATTGTCAAATCTAGATACAGAGCTACACAACGAGAATACCGCAGACTTAAATTTTAATGTAGATAGACTACGTCCATTTTATCAGAATCAGAATCATTTATTGTCAAACTGTGTAAGTATAATTTATATAAGTTCTTAAAACACGTTCAGTCTCAACAGCTTTGTCCTTTACAGACATACAATAATTTAGTAATTAATATACCTAATATTATATTACGTGTGCCGTGCCGCGCGTTCAGCGTTCTGTTTTATGTAACGTTTAACCTATACTTTGAATTATTTACATACTAAACTAGCCCGGTGACCCCATAGTGGCACCAGAGGCCTTACGCCTAACTCTAAACGCGGGCCCGAATAGGTGCAGTTTGCAAAATCGCGACTCCGTAAACCTTATTTCGGAGCGTTAAAGTTCGTGTTCGCGTGATTTTGCAAATAGCACTTATTCGTAAAACGTAGGGCGTAAAACCCCTGGCCCCCAACAATAAAAGGCCCAGTCATTGCGACCTTACGCCACTCAGGCAACTGGAGTACGAACAAATGCCTGTCCACGGAGTCAGATTAGCATTACTTGAGAAGCCCTATGAATGAGTCTTACTGTCGCAGCTTGTATGCCTCTTAGTGTTAGTCCATGATGTTGATTTCGCCGAACAGCACTTCTACCTTCCCATTCTTCTGGATGCGCCAGCTCTCGTCGTCTCTCACAACCGGTCCCATGCAGTAGGTATTTGCCGTAGCACGAAGAATTTTCTTTGACTTACACGTCTACTGACGACTGCCTCTACTGAAGTTCGACGACCGGTATAACTCAGTGGAAGCACGTCTGCCTCATTAGCACGAAGTCCTGGGTTCCATTCCCCGTGGAGAAGATGTTCAAATGGTGAATATAAATGATTATGTATCTGTTATGAGTCTGGGTGTCAGATGTCCGTGTCTTCGTGTGTGTACCATAGCATACTCAACACAGAGATCCTTTTACGAGCCATGAATGTGAAGCATTATTTAATAACTTTGGCTCTAGTCAACATTATTAAGTGTGTACATGCATTATTCTGAAATAATCCTTCGTTTTTTGGTAACAAGGTCGAGAACCTCTAAAACTATATCACTTTATTACCATACAAATATACTAAGTCGCCTAATCTATACCGTTTTCTGTCTGTGGAAGATAGAGAAGTCACAATAATAATGTTACCACTGAGGTCCATCTCCATCTGATTCATTCATCCATTCATCATCTTCATCCATCTGATTGATTGTTTACTTACCACCTGCAGGATAACATCAGCATCTGGAAATTTTAAAGACATTATCCGTATTGCTAGTGTTAACATATATTTAGAGTTATACCTATTCGAAGAAATTAATTATAGATTTGAAAATCCAAAACCAGTTTATGGATACGTAACGATCGATGTTTTAGTCACGGTGTTACTTTTTTTATTAATTTCGTAATGTCTTAAAGGTCAGAGGTCTTCTCCGAATCTTTTATTTTTTTTCAATCCTGAGTTGATTTCTTCCAATCGTTTTCACTGACTTCAAAAAACGCGCGCTATTATTTTACTATAATTATTTACTTCATGTACCTTATCATTATGTATAAGGTAAGCGGAACTGTTATACTAAGCCGTACCATCATGGTACTCATATATATATACTATATAGCTTTATGATACAGAGTGACGATACGAGTGAAGTCGCTCGCCTGATGTGGCTCTTCACGCTTGCCCATAACAGCTCAACGCCACTCAGAAATATGAACTTCAACAGTTCAAAACCCTGGATGACAATGCACTGCGCTCGTCACCCCGAGATATAAGATGTCAAATCTCTGTGTGCCCTGTAATTTCGCTGGAAACATTGCCCAATTATTGAACAATTATCTAGTATTAGGTACCTACCTACTTCCTGCTCCTAATATAATGCGTCAGTATGTTGTGGAGTGGCTATAGCCATACCCTGTAAAAATCTTCAGCCTGACTTTTCATTGGAGTAAGAGTTCGGGATAACAATATGATAGATAGATAGAGATAAATAGAAACTCTTTATTGTGTACACCAGAAATAAAAATTACATACAGATAGAAAACACTTACGAGCTAGTGCCACAAGTGGCGCGGACATGTACAACGTACATAACGTCATATGACGGGTAGAGCTTGCTATACTCACCAACGATGAAATTTATCCTCCGATTAAACGAACAAGGGAAATAAAGCGGGTGCGAACGCATCAGGCCTGAATCAGACTTGATGCTTTTACTCGAACACATCCTGTAGACATTCTCTCGTATTTTTTTTCATGAGGACTGTTATGATAGTTCACTGGTGTTGCTGCAAATTTCTTAGTGTGTGAAAAATTAGTACCATACTAACAAATTTTGCGAAAAAGTGGGTGAAATATGGACACATTTGAAAATGAACGATAAATGTATTAAGGTTAAGCTCCCTTCTTTAGTAGGGTTCCGTACCCAAAGGGTAAAAACGGGACTCTATTACTGACCCTATGCTATCTGTCCCTCCTGCCTTTAAACGACTGTATCTCTCGAATCGTAATAAATAGCCAGTTGAAATTTTTTCAGAATATTATTACAGTCAAAACCTGATATAGCGACATTGAAGGGACCGTATAGTTGCCGACGTTATATCCGATAGTTGTTATAAGCAATACACATACATATGTGTAAAATTAAATTGTAAAACAATCCTGTTTCATCAGCATTAAAGATTTCCTCTGGTGTGTATCCTTCGCACAGTGCAGGCCACTTATGAGAGAGCCACTCTTCAGACACTCCTTCAGGAACGCCAGCCGCTTCACCGCAAACTTTTCCTGCCACAATATTACGACGAGCACGAAAACGTTGTACCCAAGACGACGAACACTTAAAATTTTCCTTACCCATAAGACGAGCAAAGTCATTGGCTTTTTGTTGCAGAATCGGACCACTTATTGGGACGTTGTTTGCCCTCTGATGTTTAAACCATGTTAATAAAGCATCTTCTGTAACGTTATGTTCACTTGTCCTCGCTCGTTTCAGTTTTAAGGAGTTGTTTTCGAAAAGAACTTTTATTTTATCTCTATTCTTCCAAATTGTTGATATCGTAGAGTGCGAAACCCCACATTCCTTTGCAATTTCACTATTCGACTCGCCATTTTCTAATCTCCATATGACATGAGATTTTTCTTGAATAGAAAACAGTTTTCTCTTATTTTGCGACATGATAACGCATGCATGCACGGTCTAATCAAAACCAACACTATAAATCAAGCTGTCACTCATGCAGCCATTTAGCGCACTAAACAATTGGTGTAAAATATGCAAGGTCAAATGGCCGGGAAGAGGTTCGGATGAGGTGGGAGAAAGTGCGTAGGTAATAAATACGCCAAAATATTCCTTCAATGCTTATCAATAAGATTTAAAATCGTCCGTTTTGTTTTGCTTTGACAAGAAGCGGTTGGTCGTTATAGTCGATGAATATAGATAAAGTTTCGTCGTTGTAAGCGATATGTCGCTGTATCCGGTGTTGTTATAGGCGGTATGTTTGCTGAATAGTTTACTAGAGATTCGGGCGGGACCTTACAATCTGGCTGTAATAACCGATCGGTCGTTGTAAACGATGTCGTTATAATCGGTTTCGACTGTATGTAGGTAATGTTAAAAAGTCAAAAATTAAAATGAAAGGGAAAGGTATACATAACAAACAAACAACAAACGTACCTATTTTTGTTGTTGCTCTAATGTAAAAACCGTAATACGTACAAGTGTCAAATTTGGCATAATTAAAAGACACACACTAAAGTATAACAGCAAATAATAACATTATTTATTAATTGGAAGTATATCCTACCGAACAAAAGATGTTTTTTTCTGCCAAGTGCGAGTCGGTGACAAATTTCTGTTTTTTTATTATTAAAAATGTAACTCCACGTACCCCGAGATCCGTGACTTTTATTATACCTATTTATGTGACTACAATATTGTTAACTTAAACGAATTTACTTTAGCTAGATATAACACTATACAATACTAAATTTACTTTAGCTAGATATAACACAATACAATACTAAATTTACTTTAGTTAGATATAACACAATACAATACTAAATTTACTTTAGCTAGATATAACACAATACAATACTAAATTTACTTTAGCTAGATATAACACAATACAATACTTAATTTACTTTAGCTAGATATAACACAATACAATACTAAATTTACTTTAGCTAGATATAACACAATACAATACTAAATTTACTTTAGCTAGATATAACACAATACAATACTAAATTTACTTTAGCTAGATATAACACAATACAATACTAAATTTACTTTAGCTAGATATAACACAATACAATACTAAATTTACTTTAGCTAGATATAACACAATACAATACTAAATTTACTTTAGCTAGATATAACACAATACAATACTAAATTTACTTTACCTAGATATAACACAATACAATACTAAATTTACTTTAGCTAGATATAACACAATACAATACTAAATTTACTTTAGCTAGATATAACACAATACAATACTAAATTTACTTTAGCTAGATATAACACAATACAATACTAAATTTACTTTAGCTAGATATAACACAATACAATACTAAATTTACTTTACCTACATATAACACAATACAATACTAAATTTACTTTAGCTAGATATAACACAATACAATACTAAATTTACTTTACCTAGATATAACACAATACAATACTAAATTTACTTTACCTAGATATAACACAATACAATACTAAATTTACTTTAGCTAGATATAACACAATACAATACTAAATTTACTTTAGCTAGATATAACACAATACAATACTAAATTTACTTTAGCTAGATATAACACAATACAATACTAAATTTACTTTACCTACATATAACACAATACAATACTAAATTTACTTTAGCTAGATATAACACAATACAATACTAAATTTACTTTAGCTAGATATAACACAATACAATACTAAATTTACTTTACCTAGATATAACACAATACAATACTAAATTTACTTTAGCTAGATATAACACAATACAATACTAAATTTACTTTAGCTAGATATAACACAATACAATACTAAATTTACTTTAGCTAGATATAACACAATACAATACTAAATTTACTTTAGCTAGATATAACACAATACAATACTAAATTTACTTTACCTACATATAACACAATACAATACTAAATTTACTTTAGCTAGATATAACACAATACAATACTAAATTTACTTTAGCTAGATATAACACAATACAATACTAAATTTACTTTAGCTAGATATAACACAATACAATACTAAATTTACTTTAGCTAGATATAACACAATACAATACTAAATTTACTTTAGCTAGATATAACACAATACAATACTAAATTTCTGTTTATTACCATGTTAAACAACGTATTTGGTTACTTGGACGACCTTATTTTTTCTTCCACCGAATCTAAGTTGCATTTGGTACTTACCTACTATTTTACTTATTTTGAAGATGGTTTTTTTAATTGATAATTATTGTATTTTGTGGTAGTACAGAACCCTCAGTGCGACCCCGACTCGCACTTGGCAGAAAATAAAATCTTTTGTTTTGTGGTGGTAGGACTCTTTTGCAAGGGTCCGCCTGGGGAAGTACCACACATTTGCCAGTTATTCAACCGCCAAGCAGTAGTGTGCAAACACTACTGTGTTCCGGATTAAAGGGCAATGTTTCGAGCGAAATTACAAGGCACACAGAGATTTGACATCTTATGTCTCGGGGTGACGAGCGCAGTGCATTGCCATCCAGGGTTTTGAACTTTTGAAGTTCAAAATTCTGAGTGGCGTTGAACTGTTATGGGCAAGCGTGAAGAGCAATCAGGCGAGCGACTTCGCTCGTCCCGTCACTCAGTATCATAAAACATAAAATAAATAAAAACTTCAAATTTGGTCCCATTGTCACCAAGTCAGGATCCGATTATAGGATCCCAGGAAAATCGAGGGCAATCCTCAAATTTTATAGGCACTTATTTATTTATTTTTGAAGTCGGTTTTTAATGTGATTTACTTGTAAAAACACTTTTTCTGTGATACCACCAGAATCTGTGATAAAAACACCACCAAGCGCCTACTGATGTGTTCCAGCAACACGCTAGAGAGATAATTTCCATAACAGCCTGGGCAAGATTCTCTATAAGTAAAATAAAATTTATTAATTATAGCAAAATTACCGATCCGACTGCTCCTGGCAACAGGAAATATTCAGTTATTGGTATACGCGCCGGTTACCAAAGGCACACACACACACAACGATCCCGCCGGCGGGATCGAAGACCCCCAGGATCTGTTAGAAGATCGGTTAGATTCTTTCCAAATAATCATTCAGTTCAACAACCTACTAGAGCCCCAGGGCACACCACTTCTGGGGTGCCAGGGCAAGTCTGATCCCCCACTCCTGGCGACGGTCCAAGCCGAGGCTCGTACGTCCGAGGTGCCCTTGCGCTTGTCGCCCAAAATCTAAACCATGTTGGCCAAACGCCTTCTGGGTTCACCAACTAGTCCGGTCAAGCTGTAGAGGCCGCAAAGCCAACAGAAAAAAAGTCACATTAGAAAAAAATAGAAAAAAAAAAAAAAAACTTGAGTAAAGGCGAAATGCCTGTGAATACAAGTTAATGTGCTTTTCAGCTACCGAACCTTTTTTTTTTTTAAATGCCTTAGTTGGCAAACAAGCAAAGCCGCCTGATGGTAAGCGATCACCGTCGCCTTTAGTACCTGCAACACCAGGGGCATCACAGATACGTTGCCAACCCTTAAATACTCTATTAACAGCCCTTTTGAAGGACCCCATATTAAAGCTCGGCTCATTTACAAATTTTTACGCACACTAAGGATCTTGTAGCGACACTAATTAACTAACTAATATATACACAGAATAATGACACTAATAAGTGCTAATAGTCCACAGTCATGCAAAAAAAAGGCGAAAAGGTTGCCTGCTGGGGGAATTAGCCTAAAAGTGTCAGGCCTGATACGTTCGCACTCACCACGCCACCTTACCACAGAATACATATATAATATCTCCCTTTTTTGTTTGATCTGATACAACAGAAGTGCCTTTATAAATAACTGATTGATTAATCAACAAAGTGTATTGCTCACAGATTTGCTTTTCTCTTAATAATATAATTCCCAATTGCCCTTCTTTAACTTCACTTTGTTCCCACTGCACTTTCTTGCTAACTTTCCCAGGGCTCAGTAAAAAGTTGTCAGTCGTGAAAAAGTTCATTTAAAATCAGCCATAACGAGAATCTGCCTACCAAATATTAGTAGAAACGGTGTTATTGACAATGTCCATGTAAAATCAAAGATATTTAAACTAAACTTTGTTTTAAGTTATACGATTATTTACGGGATGTTTACCGTGGTAAGGTTGTGGAAGGAGCTTCGAAACTGCGCAGAAATATCGGGAGCTCCTTCCACAACCTCACCACGGTAAATATCCCGTAAATAATCATATAACTTTAGTGAACAACCGTGATAGTTTAAAACAGTGTTAAACTTTGTTTGTCAATCAATGATTAGGTAATTTTAGGTTTAAAAAATAGCTGTGAAAAGATAACAATTTTAGCAACTATGTAATAAACATAGACAGAGTTATTTCCGCATTTAGGTCATTAAACACTTTAGAATTGAGATGAGTGGGTAGTAAAAGCCTGCTAATAACTTAAATAACATACCTATATATTTACAGAGTTATAGGTAGGTAATACATACAATAAAGAGTCAATAAAGGAAGTAATCTTAACAACTTTGTTATGAAAACAAAGTAACAATGACACTGGAGTACTACATAATCTAACTGAAGTCTGTACATAGACATCTTCAAGGCTAGGAGTGAATAGATTTATTCTAGATCAATGTATTCCATTCTCAGCCACACCGTCGCTTACTATCAGGCGAGGTGGTGGCCTTCATACAACAAACCAAACTTGTTACCCTCAGCTTTGGCTCCCATATTGAGGGTTAACTGGCTGCCAAAAAAGCTAGGTATCATATCGAAGGTGCGTCGGTACTTCACGTCGGAACAGTTGCTTACACTGTACCAAGCACAAGTTCGGTCGTGCATGGAGTACTGCTCTCACCTTTGGGATGGATCAGCTAAGTACCAGCTCGGGGCGTTGGAGTCTATTTAGAGACGTGCCAAGAGGCTCATCAGCAACGATTCTCTAGTTCAGACTAAGTTATTTAGTCTTTAGTATCGGCGTAAAGTTGCTAGTCTATCGGTTTTTTTATATCGGATAAATTTCGGCGAGTGTGCATTGAATCTGCATGATCTAATTCCTTCCTGCCCATTTTTCTATCGGACTGCCAGAGCGGGCACGAAAAATCGACACCGCATTTTGGTTGATATTCCGAAAACACGCACGAAGCGCTTTGATTCCACTTTTATTATGCGAACTGCTAGTCTGTGGAATGCATTACCTGAATGGGTGTTCCCCGATAGTTAAAATCTGGGTGTCTTCAAATCACGAGTGAATCTGTTTCATCTAGGCAAGCGTGCTCCATCGTAGACCGCATCATCGCTTAACATCAGGCGAGCTGGTGGTCAAACGCAAGCCTAGTTTTAATAAAAAAAAAACAAGAGGAGATGAGGAGATCCGTACGTAGACGAACGAAAGTTACCGACATAGCCCACCGGATTAGCAAGTTGAAGTGGCAGTGGGCAGAGCACATAGCACGCAGAACAGAAGGCCGGTAGGGCCGATAGGTTCTCGAGTGGATCGGTAAGCGCAGCGTAGGACGTCCACCCACAAGATAGACAGACGACCTATAAGAGACCACAGGAAAACGCCGGATGCAGGCCGCTTCCAACCGGCCCTTTTGGAATTCGATGGGGGAGGCCTATGTCCAGCAGCGGACGTCCTATGGATGAAATTATGATGATGATACAAAAAACGTATTTTTGTATTAATTTTGCTCTAATGTAAAAACGGTAATACGTAGAAGCGTCAAACTTATCATGATTATAGTACATACTCTAAAGTAAAACAACAATAGTACATTGTTATCCTAGGGGTGAAAGTAACTTATTTAGTCCTGAGACGGGGTTTGGCGCCAGAGAGTAGCGAGGGCGCTAATAGTTCGAGGGACTAAATAAGTCTTTAACCCCGAGGTAAACACTGTGCTTTTCATTACGAATACAAGGAAACTAAAAATAAAAACATGAACTGACACTGGCAAATGTACGAGAAGTCATCATCATCAGCCAGAAGACATCCACTGCTGAACATAGGCCTCCCCCTTTAACCTCCACACTGAACGACATCCTGCCATCTGCATCCACTGGATGCCCGCGACTCTCACAATGTCGTCGTTCCATCTAGTGGGAGGCCTACCTACGCTTCGTCTTCCGGTTCGCTCAAGAACATTTCTTCCCCATCGGTTAACAGTTCTTCGAGCGATGTGGACTGCCCATTGCCACTTCAACTTGCATATTTTAATAGCTATGTCGGTGACTCTGGTTCTTTGGCGAATATCTACGTTTTGGATTTTATCGCGCAAAGAAATTCCGAGCATAGCTCTCTCCATTTCCCGTTGTGTGACTCTGAGTTTTTCCAAAAGGCCAACAGTTAAGGACCACGTCTCAGTACCATATGTCATCACTGGCAACACACACTGGTCAAATACCTTTGTCTTCAGGCACTGTGGTATCTTGGACGAGAAGATGTCACGCAATTTCCCGAACGCTGCCCATCCGAGTTGGATTCTTCGGGCGACCTCTTTGCCTAAGTTGGACTTACCTAACTGAACAATCTGTCCAAGATAGGTGTAATGGTCAACAACTTCGAGAGTATCGTTCCCAACGATTACCGGTACGGGTACAACATCATGACTTTTGTCTTGTCCATGTTCATTTTAAGACCCACCTGTTGGGAAAGGCTACTGAGGTCGCTGAGCATTGTATTAAGGTCCTCCAGCGATTGCCATGATGACTATATCGTCGGCAAAACGAAGGTGAGTGATGTATTCGCCATTGATGTTGATACCGAATCTGTTCCAGTCCAAGAGCTTGAAAACGTCCTCCAATGCGTTAGTGAACAGTTTCGGAGAGATAACATCTCCCTGTCTCACGCCTTTCCGCAATTGGATTGGTTCCGTGTTCTCGTCCTGTAATCGGATCAACATGGTGGCGTTTCTATACAAACACTTCAGCACTTCGATATATCTATAGTCGATATGACAACGCTGGAAGGACTGCAATACTGTCCAGGTCTCGATTGAATCGAAGGCTTTTTCATAATCGACAAACGCTAGACATAATGGCCGATTATACTCCTCAGTCTTCTGTATAATCTGGCGGAGCGTGTGTATGTGGTCTATGGTGCTCCAGCTTTTACGGAAACCGGCTTGTTCGGGAGGGTGGAAGTCATCAAACCTGCTTTCGAGACGGTTCATAATTACTGTGGAGAACAACTTGTACACATGGCTCAGGAGTGAGATGGGCCTATTATCGCCTATATGGTATTACGCGAGAGGCGCGTCTCCACATAAGTTTTTTTACTATTTTTACCGACTTCTAAAAAGAAGGAGGTGTAGGTATATCAGAGTGGAGCCTGACATGCGGAGTGGAGTACTATTTTCGTACTATTTTTAAGAATATACAATACAATAACTCTTTATTAAAAACCACAAAAACAAGGATAACATTATAATCTAAAGTACCTAATTATCTAGGATTTTAACAGGCGGCCTTATCGCTTAAAGCAATCTCTTCCAGGCAACCGTGATCTCTTCCAGGCAACCGTGTATTATAATATTATTCCAGTTATTTTCTTGGGTATTGACTGAAATTAAATTAAATGCAATATTTATTAATAGCAAAGCTACAGGTCGGTTGTTTACATTTCTTTGGACTCTGGCAACATTAAAAAAAAAAAAAAAAATAATGTAGTAGTTTAAAAACATCCTAATTTGTACCTAGGGTGCCGCCGACAGCGGGGCAGGGATCAAGCTGCCGATGGTCAGGGTACAGCCTGACGATACGAGTCGAGGACCACTGTATCTAATAAATAAATAACTAAATGAAGGTGATAGTCAAGAGTGAAATGTCAATTGCTTCCCTTGGCCCAGTATCTAAGTTCCGCCGATCTCCGGTCCGTGTCCCAACAGAATATGAGCATTATTTCGAAATACTGCGCCTTTCCTACAACATTATAAATTGATCTTCGAAAAATTATACTTTGAAGTCACAACGCGTAGACAATTATAGTCAATAAACATCCGCAGTTTCATATATAACATAGTTGTATACAATTTATATAGAAATAATACTATTTTACCAAAACCAACCGTATATTTATAAATTTATGGCTCAGTTCTCTAATGTCTGTTTGATTTGCACAAAATCGTCAAAACTCGTGAACCGTCGCGTCGTTGAGCAAGCGAGACGGCGGTTATGTCGGAATCGCAAGTGGGAACTTCTCTCCCGAGAGAAAGAGACAATTTTCTCAATCTCTTGCGTTGGTCAGACTTCCCTTGTTATCTATGGGTCAGACGGTGGTTCATCTGACAAGTTGACGTGCCTGTTACGGCTCTTACGGTGTGTTACAGTTTGTGCAACTATCGCGTGACTGTGGATTCAATCTGGCTGCGTATTGAGTCCAGCCAGATTGAGTATTGCCGCGATTAGCGCGTCATTGTGGCATCTTTGTATCTTTTTGATCTAAGATCATGATGTATAAAGCTTGTTCTAGGCATAGATTTAGGATGAAAAAAATTTAGGTCTATGGTTCTAGGCAACTAGGAAATAAAAAAGTTAAAAGGTCCTAAAAATTAGGGTGTATGGACAGATGAACAGACGGACGGACAGAACGAATTTATAAGGGTTCTTTGTAAGACTACGGAACCCTAAAAATGATCATTGTCACTCGACAAAATGTATGGAACACAACCAGAATCAGAACCAACCCTGAGTTGGTCCTATAGTAAAAGTTGTTTGTAATGGGTTTTTTAATACGATATGTGGCAAACAAGCAGACAAGCCGCATGATGGTAAGCAGTCACCGTGCCTATATATACTTGTAACACGAGAAGCATCACAAATACTCTCGCTTTTTGAAGAACCCCATGATGTAGGAAGCGGAGGGTAGCTCATGAGTAAAATTACCTCCTTTCAGCGAAATGCGTAACCCTGTATGGAATATAATAAACGGTTTCAAATAAATGATCACCCATTCAAAAATAATAATAATTATATGACACAATGATTTAGAATCCGAGGTATTGTTTTGTCAACAAGTTGAAAGATATTTGCTTTTCTGTGGTGTCAATAAACAACCTTTTGTTGACGTCAAGTCAAGGTCTAGAGACGCTAGGTCGCTGTGAGTGTCGCATTTGTGACGTAACAAAGTTTTTCCGCATTATGCTGTCTCGCTCGCACAATGATAATAATCTCGCTAGATTAAAAACTGTGAGCGATATTATAAAATGTCAAATAAATAAAGAAAGAAAGAAAGAAAGAAATTAGGAAATAAATAAATAAAGATACATAATTATTTTAATATTCAAAAACAAAAGATGAAAGAAATAAAGACAAAAGTTATGAGTTAAAACAACAAAATAAAATTAGTTTCTGTCACAAGCCGGTTCCAACTCAACATAGTGCTCTGGTTGTGACAAGAGAGATGTGGGTTCCCTCTGCATTTTTATCGCTTGTCCTTCGGGGAATGTTCTGAAGAGCTTTTCGATCTTATTTCTGCGTCGGACTTCCACTACCGCACATCTTGGCACCGTCAAAAAACTCACCCCCACATCTTGCAAAGCTAGAAATCCCACACCGTTCGATTTTGTGGAAGAATATTCCACACCGTGGACCTGCAAGATGTGGAATATTCTTCCCCCAAAAGTCTTCCCGTTGAGCTTCGACATGAAGCTCTATAACTACCTCTCCGGGCTGGAAACGCACCGTCAACACCGCTAGTGTTGCAGGCATTATGTGCCTTTCTGGGTGTATCGCCATACGATATTAATGAACTTACAAGAAAAGAGTCAGCCTCATGGGAAAAAATAGTTTATAGTATATTTAGCGTTTTAAAATCATATAATGGCACTCACGTAAAAAAAAATGTTTTTTTTTTTCCTTTAGTTTTGGTTTTAGTTCTTAGGTAAGTAGGTATATTTTATAGGATAACGATTGATCTGTGGGGGGATTGGTGGTATCAAATTGCAATCGTCCTCCCACAAATCTTGATCTGTGGGAGGACGATTGCTTGATTCAAGTTTATAATATTTTGTAGAAAAATAGCGATTGTATTTATTAAATTATAAACTAAAGAATATACTGGATGTGTAGTGTTGTAGCAATTATTTACATTATCTCGAAAATTAGTTGGAAATCGCCCACAAACCACCCAATGGTGTGTTTAGGTTAGCTACCAGTTCCATGCTGGGCGTGTTTAGCATCTTTGAACACACCATCACTTAGCATCAATTGACCTGTGGTCCTAGCCGGTCAACCATAAATAGATATAATAATTTTAATATTATAAGTATGTAGGCGCATCTAAATTTTTAGAGTGGCAAGAAAGAACTGACTGTGACAGCTGGCAGCAGACGGCTGACATTTGATGTTTCGGTACTCTATACTTACGGCCACTTACGGCGCATAGTTTTTATGGATGAGATTATTTAGTAAAATTCAAATTCAAGTTAAGTTAATTGAAATATATAATATTTAGTTAAGCGCTACTAGCCTAGTTTTAAGGCACTTGAAGAAAAATATTAAAAAATCTTCGTCTTCAAGCGTATTTTTGTAATCGGTTTTTTAATTACTTGATATTTGACCGAAAGGAACATAACGGCTATTTTAAAAATATGTAAAAATAAACTAAACTTTTACCTAAAAGTGGCCAGACATTTACCGACCATAATTACTATAGTATCACATAGTTTACTTACTATGTAATTTTATGCCGACTAAATAAATATGTATAACAAAGGTTCACAAATTTTAATTTATTAACCTAAATAATTCAATGAATTCGTAGTTCCTAATCTAGTTTGTCACAGCTGAGTAAATTTACCGGCGAGTTCGGTTCGGTTCAGTATCAGGGCAGTGACTCGCTCGGCGCGGACACCATCACATGTGCGCACAGACTGTTCTAAACTCGTAAATAAACTACAATAATGAACGTAATTTCAATCGCTGTTTGGACGTTAGAAAAAAACTGCTTCATAGTATACACAGCTCTCATAATCTGCTTCATTACATTTACTCTGTTTCATAAAAATAAACTCGAAAATCATTATAGAAGAGCGGAAGAAAAAAAGGAAAAATTGGCGCGAACCGGCACTAGTAAAAAAGGTTAGTGGCTGTATTTTTTTCAAATTAGCCTTGGAAACCTGTGTTTTTTATTTGATATGCTATCAAATAAAAATAACTATTCTTGTTCATTTTGTTGCCTGAAATATATCGTGTTTCAAATCTATTTTGGTCGTATGGGTGTGCAAAATGATAACTAGGTTTAAGACATTGAGGTAGGCCTGAGAATTTTCGTTATTTTTTTCAATAGCAATATTGGCTATTCATTTCATAGATTTCGTGCAATACATGGCAATGTTTTTCTACTAGTTGTTTGTTAAAAATATATAAGTAGCTCTTTATCAGTCGGGTTCAGGTTTATAAAAGCAAAAACTAATCATATCGCTTGAATAACACCGTGTACCACAATCGCGTGCCGCATTGTTTTTCCTGAATTCCAAGGCAATACATGCATAATGACGGATCTAAAGTAAAACAAGCCGTACCTTTTAATCATTATTACAAAGATAATTATTTATTCTGAAGAAAAAAACCAGTTTGCTCTAGAATTTTTCCTAGTTATTTAACCGATAAATACTAGGGATTCATAGCTTATACTATCTACCCAAAACCAAACAAAACGATGTTGCGTCTCGTGACTGCGGCATCAGACATTCTTTTGCGGTTGAAAGACAAGTCAAGACGTGTGAGACTTCATCTGGATGACATCGAGGAGTAGACCAGACTGAGATTTAAAGGCTAAAGAACACTATTTTGAGATCCCAAAAACTTTGGCTTCCTGATCTTCTAACTTCTAAACAAAGACTACTTAAAATGATAATTACTTGCTCTCCAACAGAGAGTATTTATATTTTTGTTATCGACTAGCATTCACTGAATGCCATCGAATTATATCATCATCATCAACATCGTGAGCCTCAACTAACCTTCAGCTGGGTATAGGCCTCCTCTCTTTTGCACCATTGATTCCTGTCTCGAGCCAATCTCATACACATTATGACCTGCGAGGGGTTTGATGTCATCGATCCATCGGGCTGGTTTTGTACCGACGAAACACGAAACACACGGGAACATCTTGTTGCATGAGTTCGAATTGTATTAGGATTTCTACCAAATGAAATGTAATTATTTTTAAATTATTTCTTATTATAACTTTGTATTTTGTGACGTTTCGAAAGTGTATCCTAGTGTACCTACTTGAAATAAAGATATATAAACTGAACTGAACTGAAACGCTTATCCCGGTATTCTATCGTGAATGCAAAGACATATTTTGTGTTGTCAGTTTTCCTAATCACATCTTTCCTAAGTGATTTCAAAAGACGAGTTTAAAAATAAACAGTTCTGAGTACGCGACAACAAATTCAAAGGTGGTGTTCTACGATTGTGCCATTCTGCAACCAATATTTAAGAGCCTAGATTATTTTATGCAATTGAGAAACGAGACGTAATAACAGGTAGGTATTCATGGTTCCCTTTGACAGTTCCTTGCCCTCCAGAATTTTTAACTTCAATAGCCACGTAGGATATGGATCTTGCGCGGCTCTGTACTGTGCTCTTTCCCCTGATATTTTTTATCTCTGCCCTATAATTTCACTTGCAACATTGACCTTCAATTTAGAATACACATGTTCGCTTGGCAGTTGAGTACCTTTGCAAGCATTTGTTCTTCGCCAGAAGGACTATGCAAGAGTCCTACCATAGCACCTAGATCTTTAGCAAAAGTAACTTTTAAACTTTCGTGATTTGAACACATGTTTTTTAATGTTTGTCGAGACTCTTCGTGAAATCCCAGCAAGTGTACAAATCGCGGTGTAGGTTCTAGGACATCTAACATCTAATGATACGCTCAGTGATGTCTATCATAGTGACAACTTTGCAATGCTATGATCGAAACGTCGAATGAAAGGTACCAATTTTCACCTAAATAAAATAATGCACGACAAGTCCCGATAAACATTTAAAACACAGATCTTTAGTTCTAGTCAGCGGAGTAGTCTATAAGCTTCTTCATTCTTCTTTCTCTTCTTTGCTGTCGTTGCTAGTTCTATATAGATGTACTTATCAATAAAATGTGTGTATTAAGGCTGTATAAGGTCAAAAAGGTGTCTCAATAGTCATCACGAATTGATCACATTCGAATACAAATAAGATTGTTTCTAGGTCACTAGGTGTTGGGACAGTACAAAAAGAACAATTGGAAATCTTCCCGTGTCCCATTTTATTTTTAAGTATAACTAGATATTTGTTATTAACATTTAAGTGAACATGTAGGCCAGCTGCACACCTTAAATAACAATGAGGCTCTACCAATACAGATGTCACATAAATTAAAAAAGCACTAAAAACATGGCGATATTTTACTATAGCTTCCTAAATAGGACTCATAGAACTTTACGAGCTTACAGCCTTTCAAACGTTTCCAGACACAGGACGGACTGAGTGCACTCAAGATAATTAACTTGTGTTTGTATCGCCGCACAGACGTCGGTAAAACGTAGGTATCTACCTCAGTTTATATAATAACGTCATTGAAATAAGCATATTTTTAGTCTTCTCTATAACAAATCTAAGATTAATATTTACCTTAATCCTTTTATCAAATCGATGCGCATGCGCATACATAGACCGAAGACTTCAGTGTGCATCTGTGCATCACTGGGGTATAATTTGTAGCGGGTGCCATTTCAATTTGTGGACACGCGTTGATGTCGCAGATATAACGCTTCGGTGTGCGGCAAGCCTTATGATCAACTAGGTGTTTTCCGCAAAATCGTACGTTTACACTTCGTCTGACCTTTCAACCCTCTTTTGACCATTTTAATTCACTTTGTCGTAAAATAATTTCTGAACTAATTTCTACCACGTATGGAATCTAATTGCCACATAGCTTCATAGGACAAGCAGTTTTCATGATTAGTGAGTGATATTTTGCTCTCGAAACTAGTATAGATTTGACTTTTGAAAGCCTGAGATTCAGGCTGAAAGGTTTTACTTGGAAGATTCATACGTTGCAGTGGACTGATAAATGTAGAAAAACATGAAGTTAAAACAATGCATGTTACAAAAACCAATTTTTTAGGAAGTGATATAAAAACTCCTTTCAAACGTGATGGGAAAAAACAAAACAATTGCTATTTCATCATAATCATCAGATGATAATTTATCATGATATTTTATGCCTAAGAATGTTGACTAACGCATGATTGTTTTTACTAGATTTTCCATTTGTCATTAGCAATTCTGCTGTGATGTAAATGATACATCAGTTATTATTATTATGTATTTCTAGTTATTTTTGCTGCGTTGTTAGTTTTTTGTGTGGTTTTAATGTGGTCAGTCAGTTATAAGATAATTAGTGTTATAATGAGTACCTAAGTAATTTGAAGTATTATTGTTCCAAGCTGTGTAGTATTGTACCAAAAGTACAACACTTCAAATAAAAAAGAAAAATGAATTATTATTTAAAATATAGGTACCTTCCTTATAATGAGTTTTCCTCGTCAGCGATCAGTGCTCAAGCACCAAGACCAAATTGGTATGTTTACCGGTTGTATACCGCATAGTTAGATATAAATTACATATTATAATTTTATTTGATTTATCTTTTTATTTTATTTTTAGTGTATTAATAAATAGGCTTGCTAACTTGCTAATATGGGGGAGACCTTTGCCCAACAGTGGGAGAATAGGTGGGATTGTAACTACTGGGGAACGCCCACAGTATTGCATGCCACAAACAGTTCACACAATAAAGTGGAATCAAAGCGCATTGGACGGGTTTTCGGAAGATAGTTTTATTTTCTTGTCTACGTTTGGGTTGTTAGTTATAAGCAAAGACTTTCATCATCATCATAATCAGCCTATACTAGTCCACTGCTGGGCATAGGCCTCTCCTAAGGCACGTCACTCAGCCCGATCTTCGGCTTTTCTCTTCCAGCCACTGCCACCCATCTTACGTATATCGTCACTCCACCTAGTCTCAGGGCGTCCTACACTACGTTTGCCGATTTGTGGTCTCCACTCTAGAACACGTCTATCCCAACGATTATCAGTTCTGCTACAGATATGACCGGCCCACTGCCACTTCAGCAACCGAGCTATGTCGGTGACTTTGGTTCTCTGCCGAATAACTTATATAAGCAAAGACTTTACAATATCTTTATTTAAGTATGTGGTTGCAAATGCAATGAAGATAATAAAATCGCATTAAAAACTCTGCTCAAGCTTTGCATTGACGTCACCCGTTTCGCTCAAAAGGTCGGGTCTCGATGATTTGTCGTTAAGACGTTGAATGAACAAAAAATTGTTTCGACAGGTAAAAAACTACACACGCCGGAAACTAAGCTCGGTGCAGACAAGAGAAGTAACTTACGCAAGTACTGTGCCAACGGAAATACGAGTATATATATTTTGTGATATAACTATTATAAAAATAAAATAAAATCTTAAAAAAAGAACTTCTATGACAATTAAAATGGTTACCCGTGTGGTAAAATACCAAGAACGTAAGCCACCAGGGTTGAAGAAAAAAAAAACTGGTGAGGAGTTATCAATCTCATAAGGAGTGGCGTCGACTGATTGTGTTAATATATTATTGATTTTCTTTTCGGTACATGGACCCCATGGACCAAGTCCATTGGTTTTTTTTTTTAAATAAAAATGCTTCTTATTGTTGGCTTTGGCCCCATTGATGCCGTATAAAGGACCGGGTTTGTCCCTAGAATCAAATATGAATTAAAGAATAATAAATAATACAGTCTCATCCGAATTAAAAGAAAGAAAGAAATATTTTTATTTTGTAACAGCAACTTAACATAAGCAACATAGATATAATTATGGTCGTTATGTAGTGAAGTTGTGTCACAAAAATGGCCTCAACTCAGAATAATGCTGTTTAACAAACAGCTATGATCTTCAGTTGAATCCACAAAACAATTAGAATACATTTGAACAAATACAAAACACATTAATGCGTTTTTTTTTACAATTGAGTTACGTTTACTTGAAGTTTTAAATCGATTCTACAGTTTCATTAGAAGTAGGTTAAAAGTGAATTCCAAGATATTTTTACCATAGTTAGTTTTATTTACCAGTATCTAATATAAGTACATTAAAAAGCAAAATCTGTTTACACGAATTATTTCAAGCACAATAGTAACTAACACTCACGCGAGCTATAAAATTGTGTGTAACCAGTTTTGTATTACCTGAGACATTTGTCATGTTACAAAGATCGTTTTACTAACTTAGGTTTAAAACGGAAGAGTCATTTTATCGACCAATTCAACATTTATGATCAGACAAAGGTTTGTAATCCTCGAGAGATAAATTCAAATTTTGTGTATTTTTGCCGTAGATAACAGTTAAAATAATTCTGTGACTTGTGACGTTCGTTAACACAAAAGTCGTAAAACAAAATTAAAAGAACCTGTGACTAAAACGGCGGAACCCATATTGTAATTATATTTATTTCATCATCATCATCATTTCAGCCATAGGACCTTCACTGCTGGACATAGGCCTCCCCTAACGATTTTCAAAAGGGCCGGTTGGAAGCGGCCTGCATCGAGCGTTTTCCTGCGGTCTTTTTAGGTATCCTCTCCATCTTGTGGATAACCCCCCCACCCATCGGCCCCATCGATCATCTGTTCTGCTTGCTATGTGCGCTGCCCACTGCCACTTCAACATGCTCCGGTGGGCTGTCAGTAACTTTCGTTCGTCTACGGATCTCCTCATTTTTGATTCGATCTCGTAGAGAGACCAGCATAGCCCTATTCATAGCTCGTGCAACTTTGAGTTAGTTAATGAGGCCTATTGTGAGAGACCACGTTTCAGTTCCGTATGTCATCACTGGCAACACACTGGTTAAAGACCCGTGTTAAGGCACTGAGGTATTTTGGATGAGAAGACGTCGCGAAGTTTACCGAACGCTGCCCAGCCGAGTTCATATTTATTTAGTTATATGTACTTATATAGGTATTATTGTTATTTTAAAATTATTATTTTAATTCTGTTTTGTAATGTTGATGTTGTAGTGTATTGTGCGTAAAATAAATGTTTTTTCTTTCTTTCTTTCTATTATGTCTTATAATCGGACAATCGAATTTTTGCGACAATCCTAGGAAGATTGCAAGGGACCGTTATCATACGAGTTATTTATCAGAATCTTTGGTAAAATCCCAGTTTGGTTTAACACGTTTTTTTTAATTTATTTGTTCATGTTATTTATACATAATAGTTTCAACAATAAGTATCGAAAAACTAAGATGGTTGTATCGATGCTTTGCTTCACTACACGCACTGACATAATATCTCAAACTTAAATAAATTTTAAGCATGTTCAATGGTCACAAGTGAAAAATTCGGCGTTCTCATTTCATTATATCCTTGTTCCCGCAAACCCCACCACTGGGTCAACCGGAGCGATAACAAATGAAACATGTGACACCTAGCTTCTTATCAATATGTTTCTATATAAATAATCTTTAGTCGTCCAACATACGAACTCCAAGAAGATAAATAATTGTTATCTAGCTATGTTTTGGCTGTGTTTAATTTTAGGTTTGTTTTGGTCATTAAAAAATCACCTCTGAATATGTCTGGCGAATTTTTGACTAAAATTATTGATGAGCAAAATTTGTTGACATTGTAGCTATCGGGGAAAACCCATTTCACAACAAGTGGATTACATTGAAAACCAACTTTATAATACAGTTGCCGGAGAAATCGGTGAACATACATAAAAAAAAACAGTAGAACATAGAACCTCCGCGTTTTTTGAAGTCGGTAAAAAAACAAAAAAGTGCCTCATCCATTCATCGTCATCAACCATTTTCGACCCACTGCTGAGTATAGGTCACCTCTTTAGCGCGCCATCTTTTCCGGTCCTGTGCCAGTCTTGTCCACTGCATTCCTACTGCCTTGGTTTCCTGGTGGTCGCTTTTCATTCCGTGGCCACCATTCTGTGACTGCTTTGGTCTCCTCATCCATTACGTTAATTAAATTATTCTTTAAACAATGTTCATTAGATCATTATTCCAAGTGTGTGTCGCCTGTTGGGATGGGCTTTGACATAAATACATAATGCAATATTGGACATTGTGGCACTCGTTGTATGTCTCTATTTAGCCGTCTTAAAGCAATATCAGTTAAAACACTAATACTGTGACCTATTGTCCTATGCATATTGTTATTCAGATCTGATTCTCCCTATCTCTGACTCTCGCTGGAAGTCGAGACACGATTTGTAATATTTTGCTCGATTCAAAAATTCTTTTTTTAGACTTTTATTATTTACTAGCTGCGCCCCGCGGTTTCACCCGCGTGGTGATGAAAATAGGTGATGATGATTATTACGAAAATTTGTTTATGTGTTAATCCAGGACATAAGCAATGTATATTCTAAATTTCATCCAAATCCATCCAGCCGTTTCTGCGTGATTGAATAACAAATATCCATCCATCCAAACTTCACATTACATTCCCATAAATATGATATTAGTGCGATTTTCCGTTTTATTTGATCAATCTTTTTTATGACTCCAAGCGAAATATAAATTTTAAACCATAAAAATTCAGAATCCAGGCCCATTGCCTTCACCTTAACCAACACTCTGAAGTGTGAACTGAATTAGTCTTTAAGTCTTGGAGGTTACTATTGATGACAAGCTTTTAGCTTTAGCAAATTAAATGTCATCCACCATCTTGGAGCGGCGGCCATATTGAATTTAGTGTGATGTCATTTACTTTATCGTTTTCTACTCTTCAAGACCTTTCGTTACCCATATCCTGCACAATAATTATCAATGTAAAAAATGACTTCATAAAAATCTGAAAACTGGACCAAATGGAATTGGGACCACACGGGAAGCACCAACTTTCAAATAAAAAAAGAATCATCAAAACCGTTCACCCAGTCGAAAGTTCTGAGGTAACAAACATAAAAAGACGCCATTTTGAAAATAATATTACCTACCATATTGGGTAAGAAACAAATTAAAAAAGTACACCAAGAAGGTTCTGAGGTAGAAGTAAATAGGTTTAATCATGTTTTGAACTCACAAAGTTAGTACACACGATGTTCTAAATTAAATTTTACTTCATCCTCTAGCGGATAAAAACGGCTTTTGCACTCAGATATCGAAGAGCAAAAATACTCTTTCCGAGATAGGGGGATGAAAAAGCTTTAAAAAATCGATTGGGCACTATCTTAAAAATAACAATGCTCTAAAGCAATTTTCGTGTTAATATTTTATAGGATGGTAGAGATAGAAATAAATTTTAAAAAATACTTCTTCAAACAATGCGCGAGTGAGATAGCCTTTAGCATGCCTTTAGCTGCCAATATCGTTGCTGTTCTGTGCTGCTGCTGTGCAATTGTTCTGTAGAAAATTTCTCATAGAAATATAGAGGACAGATAATACTTTTTCCGGTTTCAAAGTTGTTCATAATGATAAGTGCAATTTACCTTTTGAGTTACTACCACCGTTTCGTGTAGGAACTGGTACTTGAAACAGTAGTCCTGTGTTATATAAATATCATAAATAACAAATAACTGGTATCCATAGGTGACGGTAACTGCTTACCATCAGGCAGCCAGTCTGCTTGTTTCCACCAATGGTCGAAAAATCAAGTTTTCTTTCATTTCCATTCTTTCAGACCGAGACTTGCCAAGCAATGAGGATGATGACCCCGACTGCCTCATCCCAGCTATCTCCGAGGACACTCCTCACGTACCGTACCAACCTCCTCGGAGGCCAGATGAGGAGGTGCTGCAGAGATCTCGGGAGTACTATGAGCTGATGGCCAAGCGGAGGACCGTGAGGAGGTTTAGTGAAGAGGCCATTCCTCAGGAGGTGTTGGATAATATAGTCAAGACTGCTGGTAAGAATTTATACTCAAATATTTTTGATTTTAACTTGTTCAATACGTTTAAACTGAATCAGTTCAGTATTTCACAAGTATGGTCTAATTTTGATCTCTTCTTATTTTTAGGATTCCGTGCCCAAAGGGTGTATATGGGACCGTATTATTAAGCCTACGCTGTCTGTCTATCCATCTCGCCATCTGTCCTATTTTTCCACTTGAAATATAGCCAGTTGACATTTTCACAGAATGTAATGTCACGGCTTATTAACTAAGAAATAATAATAAAATCAAAAACTTAAAACGAGGGTCCCTATACAACTAATGTTTTATTAACGTATTTTTGTATTTGTTCTAATGTAAAAACGGTAAAGCGTCAAGCTCAGCATGACTATAGTACACACTCTACAGTAAAACAAGAAAAAACAAAAATAATGGTCAAGAGCGAGTTTTTCAGAGGTCATGGACTTCATACTTTATCCAACTCATGGACAAATTCTTCTGAAACTAGGGCTATAATGCGTTTCACCAGAGTTCCCTCGCCGTAATGTTGGCCCCGCTGCACTTTCCCTGTAATGTTTATACGTACCAGAATTTATAGGAGTGCACAAAGCAAGGACATAAGTACGCAAGCGCTTAAGAAAGAAGGTGAATTTTTGATCTGAATCACTAGAAAAAATCGTTTAGATTTAATAATTATTTTTTATTTCCCTAGTAAGTAAGTAGCCGCATATGCGTAGCGTAGTATTTTACACATTATCTTTGCATCTAATTAGAAACGTCCGAGGTCTTAACGTACCGTTAAATTCTTTTTGCGCCTGAGAGAGGATGTAATAAAATCGACAAATTACCGAAATACTTTTTTTTTCTTTCTAGGTACCGCTCCATCAGGAGCCCATACTGAGCCTTGGACCTTCGTAGTCGTCCAAGACAAAGCCACCAAAGAGGCCATTAGAGAGATAGTAGAACAAGAAGAAGAATTCAATTACAATCAGAGAATGTCCAGGCAATGGGTAACGGATCTGAAACCCTTTGCCACGAGGCCGGTGAAGCCGTACCTATCAGAAGCACCAGCACTGTTTCTGGTGTTCAGACAAACACACTCGTGGAGAGAAAATGGAAAAAAGAGGATGCATTACTACAGCGAAATCAGTACGGCGATCGCAGCTGGAATATTACTGGCTGCTATTCAGGTAAGCAATGCTTGTAGCCAAGGAGTCTTCAATGTATAAAAAAGTCGATTTAAGCGATCCACATTTTTTTTAGAATTTGAATAGTAATAAGCACAGAAAACAGAAGTAAAAAAAAAATACAAAAAAAATATTCTTTTTTTAATTAGTAAGTGCTTATTCCAAATAAAATTAAGATTTGCTTTTTTAGCACTTAGTTTGCAATATATGTTTTTATTGTTACTACCACTGACCTGACCTGTGGGCGAAGTTTGAGTATTAGATGCGTAAAAAACGTACACCTATCGAAATTCATACTAATTTCGAATATGTAATTTCTATGGAATTCGATGCGCATTTTGACTAAAGTGGCAAAAAAGAAACATTTAAATGTATCGAGAATCATTGATTTATGTAACCATGTAACCATGCATAACCATACTCGATATTCGAGACCTTACTATATGGTAAAAATCATATTAAACATTCTTAGCAAAGATGTAAACAAAATCACCTTAGACATCAGATTAATACCTGGCAATCTTTTTGCACCTTCTTTTACATCCCTGTTTGTTATGGTACAGGTACAGGCCTCTACTTTAGAACTCCACACTGAACTAAACCCTGCCATCTGCTTCCACTGGATGCCCGCAACTCTATGTAGTCGGTCCAACTAGTGGGAGGCCTACCTATGCTGAATCCGGTTTGTGATCTCCACTTAAGAACCTCTCTGCAATCGGGTATCGCTTTTCCGAGTGATGTGGCTTGTTTTTTGCCACTTCAACTTGCATATTTTAAAAGTTATGTTGGTAGCGTTAAATTTTTACGATAGATAAAATTATAAGTCTATAACATAACTAGATTTGAGTTAAGGGGTCAACAGTGACTGGAAATGGTTCGTTTAATATATGCACATATGCGGGTGTGTCAACCTGTAGAATGGCCTAACGCACTGTGTATCTATCTACATTATAGATATCTCTTTACAATGTAACCTTTCAACCTTTCCATTATTTTTTCCAGTACTGTGGCCTGGTAGCTCTCACTTCCACTCCTCTGAACTGCAACGCTCGTCTGCGGGACCTCCTCTGCAGACCTGGGAATGAACGGCTAGAGTTACTGCTTCCAGTAGGAAGGCCGCACGAAGATGCCACAGTCCCGGACCTCCAGAGAAAAAGCTTAGACGAAATCTTGATCAGGATATAAAGATGTGATATTTAGTTATTATGGACTTTAGACTTACTTAGTGCACTCATACGTGAGAAGTGGAATATTTATCTCTACAACGTTTTATACAAAACACGTCCTACGCTACATTGAACGGAGATTCCGCGATGAAACGCTAAAACATTTTGTTTTTATGTATAGTAGTTTGTGGTTATTGTTAGCTTAAAAAAGTACTTTTATTCCACAACATAATACAAATTATATAAGTGTGGCTTACCTAGAGCCGTGTTATAAATTGTCTGCTCTTCCATGTATTGTGAGGTTACATTGAACAAATGCGAAAAAAATTAAACCCATGTCTCTTCATTGCCATCTATCGAAGGTAGCAGAACTATGTTCCTAGAGCTGTCAGAAAACCTCCGATTGGTCTGTAGATCAGGAACGTACGAGTGTGAATTGATCTTCCAAATGTCAAAATATTGTACAAAATTATTGTCAAACGGAAAATCACTAAATTCGCCACGTTGAAGATAAATTATGTGCCTTAGACACGGCGCATCTATTATGTGGAACTAGAGAAAATGTGATTATTTACGAGTTTTTACCCACTATCCACCACTTGAGACCACCTGGGTGAACCGTGGAAAGGATTTTTTACAACGCCTTACCTTTGTCCACTTGGGTGTGCCTTGGAAAATATTTAGTTTCCACCGTCCACCTTCATTTATCAAAACTCTTCAGATTTGAAGTGCATTGAGATTATGATTATATTTAAAAAAAAATGTTTTGTTGGACATTAATTCTTCAACATTGACAGCATATATTCCGATTTCCTGTATATTTATATATAAAAAATGACATGCTCCCGTGAGTGTGATCAATTCACACTTTGATCACACTCACGGGAAGACCGGCCATGTGACGTGGTGTCCATAGTCTTCCCGTGAACATGGTACATGTAACTGCGCCAAAATATCGGGAGCTCAATACACAACCTTACCACGGTAAATATCCCGTAAATAATCATGTAACTGTAGTGAACAACCGTGACAGTTTAAAATATTGATTTAGAGAAAATGTGTCCTGGGTTCCACACGCTCTTCCAAGTTAGAGCAAATTGATGAATTATGTGCAGGACCCATTATGTGCAGGACCCATTATGTGCAGGACCCATTATGATATACTCATGTCAATTTACTTTATATTTAGCATTTTCTAGCATTTTATTATCAATGCCTGCTCAATAAAAAAACGTAATTAAAAAAATGCTTTTTATTATAAAATCATCATCCAAAACACAGTAAATCGCAAAAAACACGATTATCAAACGGGTAGCCTTCAAGTAAAAAAAAAGAGACATAAAAAAACACATGTCATATGACTGCACATCAGAAGTGAAAACTTAAGTAGTAATTAACCTATTCTACAAGCGATGGCGCTGTTTTAAAATACACGGTACAGCGTGACGAGGACGCGAGTTCCATTATTTTTGTTCACCCAAAGTGCTCAACTGGCCTAAAGAAGTTTGCACATTAAAAAAAAAAGTTAAATCTGCATACGAAAATTTTACGTGTAGTAAGCCCAAAAAGAATTTGTCGAAAGGCACTATCGATAAGTTCAGTAGACACGTGCCCACTAGAATTTCTTTGATTTGTTGAGGGGGAAGATGGTCAACAACGACGTCTGCGGCGCCGGCGGCACTGGAAACAACACATGTCATGATCTGTAGCCTTAGTACGAGCACTTGCGAAAAAGTTATCGTTACGTAAATGATAGCAAAATGTATGCAAAATTTAACAGCGCCTCTATCGGACGTGAAAGAAAACTGAATCGTTCATACATTTTGCTATCGTTTACGTAACGATAAGATAGATAGATAGTATAGATATAGATAGTAAGTACTTGTACTAAGGCTACTGATCAGGGGTGCGTTTACGGACTCGGCGAATTTTTCACCGGTGAAAAATTAAACTAGCGGAGGTTCGCTGAACGGCGTCATAGCTTTATGTCATATATGTCAATACTAGCTGTCAAATTCAATAATAAATAAATGTCAAGTAAAATATAGTAAAATAAAATGGTATATAATAGTAAAATATCAAATATCAATCTATCATTATATGGATATAAAATTTTATTTTAAATTAAAACATCTACAACAAAAAGATTCGAACAAAATAATATCAAAAACAGCTTAACCTCCTCAACAGCTGTCAAACTGACAGCAGGCGAAAATTTAGCGACCTCAAAAGGTAGATAAAATTTAATCTAGTCAGGCGAAAACTTATACCAGCGGACGCCCGTAAACGGGCAGTTTAAATTTTCGCCGGTATAATTTTTCACCTCGTGGAGTCCCAAAACGGGTGTTTTGACGTTCATCTAGTATAAGTTTTAGTCTGGATAAGTGCCGTAAACGCATCCCAGAGCTCAACGATCTCGACGGATACGGTTTTTTTGTCTACACCTACGTATAAACGAAACTAAATAAGATCATTGTGTGTTAGTATCGCTACACTCGCCAGTTACACTAAGCCCTACCGGTTATACCTTATATAATATTATAGGTATACCCGTGGGGCATTTTTTTTTTGCCAAATTCTAATTAGCACTACTAGTTGTTCCTACCGGTGGGCTTAGTATAATTTTACTTTTACTTGTCTCTAACAGAATGACTAAGTTCAATTTTATTTTATATAAATATAGGCTTTAACTGTCCATAAGCTCATTAAGCATCCGAAGAAGTTTGTTACACACTTTGCGTTTTACGAGATCTTTTTTGCCTCATACCTGCAATTTGTGTATGTGTGCAGGAGGGATCCTGCGGCATTTCCGAGTAACTATAATATGAGGTTCTTCAAAAGGGCTGTCTTTAAGAATCAGCAACGTATCTGTGATGCTCCTGGTGTTGCAGGTATCCATAGACGACGGTGATCGCTTATCATCAGGCGGCCTGTCTGCTTGTTTGCCACCTACGAAATTTAAATGTCTAGCCTGCAACCAGTATCAGTTGTGGTGTTCAAATTAAAATACATGATTAAAAGTAATTAATAATAAAAAGGGTTATTAAGTTCTTGGTGTAATATCTTCGTATTTTAATTGCCTGTGATAAAATCTATACCCATATTTCAGAGTACAACATTTGAGCGAAGAATAAATTTTATCAGGCGTTATAAAAAAGTCTGTCATAAAATACATACATAGTAAAGTCTTTCTTGTCAAGCGTGATTTCTTTTTTCAACAGAGTTAACAACATTGGGGTTAGTACGAGAACTTGCGAAAAAGTATTCGTTCCGCAAACGATAGCAAATGTATGAAAAATTCGGTTTCCCTTTACGTCCGATAGAGGCGCTGTTCAATTTTTCATACATTTTGCTATCGTTTACGGGACGAATACTTTTTCGCAAGTGCTCGTACTAGGACCACAGGTAACAACAAAGAGAGATAATTAAGTGATAAGAAAGAAAGACAGAGGGAGTTAAGCTAGATATCTATCGACAGTTTTGAAGATATACTTCCGAAAAGAAGGTACCAACGACTGATTCAATCAACTAAATAGTCACTTTCACTAAATCGAAACAGACTGGGAAAGGAACTATGACTAGTCTTTACCAACTCATTTTGACCAGAGATACCATATACCTACTCTGTCAACATGCCCGTTCACGAAAATTACTGTAATGAAAAACTGAAGGCGATCCACATTCGGGGAGACCCAAAAGCATAAATCGCTAAGTATTTCTTGGGCCTACCCACACAGAGGTCGGCTGGGTGCGCCTGTACATCTTATCCTATCCTTCAAAGCTTTAAGACGCAAAAAAAGTCTACAAACTGCTGCTTATGGTAACTGCACATCTTTATTGCAATCATCCACATTCAAAGTCTGAATTTGCATTGCATGCATTAGAACTGAAATCTAGCCTTAAATAACTCCCTGTTTCAATCATATAGTCGAATAAACTTATAAATTACTGTATAAATGATTTTGGGACTCTTGGCCAACTGGTGACCACGTCCATATGGTCCATATGGTCGAGCAAAAGATATTTTACTGAGATATTCCAATCGCTTGTTGTTTTTTACATATATTTTACTTTGCTTATGTACAGGTAATTAATTTACTTGCTTGCTTTATTAATTTGAAATAAGGCTCAGCTACGATTGCAAAAACATGAATGACGTTCAATTAACACAAAAACTTAAACTCTGTTTTCGGAAATGGGTTAATGGGATCGCAGTTCCGAAGCTATGTCTTAACATAATGAAAGTATTTTAAAATACACACTTGATTACCTTGAAATTAGACTCTCTTCCAAAGCAATAAAGACTTATTTAATAAATTGCGGTGTTAATAATGTGGAAGTTAAAAATACGTGTTCGGAAGCGTTCGTTGGTTTCCGCCCTAGATCGTAAAGCTCGCCAGTCCGCGGCCGCCCGCCCAATCCGACATGCGTACGCGTCTTGGGCGGCTTTCATTTTTCATTCAGAACTATTGCACAAACATAAAACTTTGTAACTTTACAATAAAATAATGTTTTTAAGTTAAAATATTGACGTGGAACTAAATTCAATACAGTGAAACTTATGGTCTACTTTTACGTCAACCAGAAACATTACTATGTTAAAAGCTTTAAAATAGTCTATCGCAGAGAAGTTCAATAGTGTCTGAAGAAACTTTATAGTGTGCGTGCTTGTGAAAGTGAAATGTGATAGTGTTTACTCTAAAAATAAAGTTATACTTCTTTTAAAATATTCCACGAACTTTATACACTCGTCCCTAAGTATTAAAATGCATTCCGTGAAAATTGGTCGCATCGCGACAACAGCACGTGTGTTTATTTTCATTTAAAAATAACGTAGACTGTTGCCGACAACGGCCGCACCATGACGTCACTGAAAGAAAGCGATGACGTCACTGACCACGAGACCAAAGATCATAAAGACTTGACTGAACTTCCTCCGAGTGGGACTTCTCTTCACAAGAGAAGAAGAGGAGAACCCCCTGCATCTTTATCAGTCAAAACTCCTCAAACTCCTTCCGATCCTGAAGGTTCATCCCCTTGCACTGCTGGACTGACTCCCGATGACTGGAATGAGAGCGAAGTCCCTGATCCTCAAGCCATCTGCGAGTCTATGCTTCAGAGGTTAAAAGACCGCGACGATGCCCTTTCAAACTACGGTAAAGAAACCGCTCAACATACCAAAGAAACCGTCGAAGCATTAGACCAGCTAGAAAAGATTCTAGATCTATTAGACCAATTTGTTACTTTAAAAGAATATAACGCTCGTCTTTTAAGAAAAATTAAAGACGTGACTCATCTAAAGAGACTTCACGGAGCATTTAAGAGAATAGAAGGTGAAAACAACAAGCTTAAAAATGAGAGAAAAGAAATAGAAGAAATAAATGAGGCTTTAGATACTGAGTTTGAGTGTGAATATGGTCAGATATTATTTGACTCGATGATGAGTGGGAGAACGATGAAGCGGACGGGGTCGAAGTGGAAGCATCATGCGCGGTTTGGAGGGTCTTTGCTAAGGAAGCAAAGATCGAGGTCAGCTGGAGGCGATGAAAGTGATGCGGCTCCAGGGACGCCGTTGAGGAGACGGTCAGAAGGGGTCTTTTTGAAGGAGTCGTGCGTTGAGAAGTCTAAAGTGTCAAAGTGGACAAGAGTGAAGGCTGCATTCAGGTTTGTATAACATAGCTGACTTGACAGACGTTGTCCTATCCAAATTTGTAGATAAATTTATGGTCTACACAAAAATCCTATAGAAAAAAGCACTTGCAGTGAGTCCCAAATTTTTCAAATTTTTCGGCAACTTTACCAACCTAATCGGTCCAGCCTTCCCCAAGTGATGTGCTTACAAATGAACAACATTATACTTATAACACAATAATATAGATGAAATTATAGTTACTATTAAAGTTGTTATAGTTAATGATTATGGTAATTAATTAATTATGAGAACCACGCGTTTTTTGCCTCATGCTTGCAAAATTTGGAATGAGCTGCCTTACGCGGTGTTTCCGAGAAGCTACAACTTGGGGTCCGCAACGTTGTTGTGTAGCCTCTGGTGTTACAACTATTCAAAAGCAACGATGACTGCTTACATCAGGCAACCCCTCTGCTTGTTTACCACCTATGGCTTAAAAAAATAACAAGCACCGAAAAGTGTGTTCTAGTATCCCCACTTGCTCGAAAGTTCTATTTCAATCCATTTATTTAATTCATTCATTTAATTATTTCAATTTCAATTCCTATTACAGACTAAGCGTGTCTACCATCTTCGACCACAGTGGATGATTATGATCTTATATCATAACCATACAGCTAAGGGTCGCTAAATGTCGTGTTCTTGCTACCTCGAAAACGATAGCTAAGAATTAAATTAATCTTACAAAGTGATAAAAATATTGAACATGATTTAAAGCTTTAAAAAATTATATAAACTGCTGAAATATGAGGAAATTGCAAGAATATAAACAATTGTGACCCACATTACCCACAATTTCAGTTTGTTTTGCCAAATCGTTCGGAGTTTCCAAAACATCGTAAGTCAAGAAAATTCCAACGAATGCATCTGCTGCTCTCACATTCTATAATGCATTGTTTTATTAATTAAAGTTTATTTTGACAATAAAAATTACGTTTCTAGATTGAGAACTTTACTGTGAGACAATTAAAAAAAATATGACGATGCTTTTAGCATGCTCCAGTAAAGTAGTGGAAACTTTACTGAAGGCTCCTATAGAGTATTGGAAACAATATGAAAATACACGTTTCACCTCATTATATAGTTTACTTGCAGTTAAGCACGTTCACGAATACTTAATAAATAACAATCCACGATTATCACATAACAGTTGAAAATAACACCAGTTCAGGGATATAATACAGTGAGGTGACATGTTTTTCTGACGTTGGCGCAGCAAAGTTCGTTGGCGCCAATACCTCTTTTTATTCGACAAAAGGTGATTTCAGGGTTTTTAATAATGTCCTAATCTATGGGTATTATTAGAGTTGTAAGCAAACTTCCTATATGAAATATATTACAAACTGAACAAGGTTTAATTTACTTTAATGCACTAGTGCAAAAAGTTTTTGTGCACTAGAGCATAAAAAGCCGTTTTAATCCGCTTACACCGAGCATAAACAAGAATTTCGAGCATGAGAAGTGAAAAAGAAAATCAAGGTCTACACATCCTTTTGGACTTTAACTTATTGATTTATCAGTGCCATTTACCGAAGTTTAGTGGAAGGAAGGTCAGGCGTTGTCCGTTCACATCATCATCAGACGGAAGACTTTCACTGCTGAACAAAGGCCACCCTTAGAACTCCACATTAGTTAAAGATTAAATAACTCAAAGTCGCACTGCGTGCAATGGAGAGAAATATACTCGGAGTTTCTTTGCGTGATAAAATTCGGAATGTGAATATTCGCTGAGGAACCACACTGTGGTGGTGTGTGGTACTGAGACCACCTGTGGTTACCACAGTCACCGACATAGCTATTAAAATTTGCAAGTTGAAGTGGCAATGAGCAGACCCCATCGCTCGAAGAACCGATAACCGATGGGGAAGAAAGGGTTTTGAGTAGAGACTACTAGGTACGGAAGACACAGCGTAGGTACGCCTCCCAATATATGGAGCGACGACATCATGAGATTCGCGGGCATCTAGTGGATGCAGATGGCAGACTATCGTTCAGTGTGGAGATCTAAGTGGGGAGGCCTATGTTCAGCAATAGATGTCTACTGGCTAATGATGATAAAGACTATACAAACTTATATATAAACGATACAATCTGGTACTGGGCAGTAATACGAGTAATAATTATGACAGTTAAAAATATTAGGTATGCTGTAATACGACCTACGATCTTGTTCTTTTTCAGTTGATTTAGGCGGTTTTTAAAACACCGTAACTTAGGCGTAGTAACTACATTTTATTTCATTCGGAATTCGGAGACAGCCCCGTTAGCTTAGTCGGTAGTTAACCTGCCTTCTGCGCTTGGGGCATATCCCCATCCTTCGATAACCTTTTTTTTTTAACGCGAATATGCCCGCGTTTGACCACCAACTCGCCTGTTGGTGGTCAAACGCCTCATTCCTACCTAACAACATTTGTGTGATGAACATTTGTGTTTGTTATATATCTGGGTGTTAATATATATTTATGTATGTATTTAAAAATATATGTGTATGTATATCAGTCTCTGGCTGCCATATCACAAGCTTTGCTTAGTTTGGGGTCAGATGACCATGTGTGCAATAATGTCCCAAATATTTATAAAAAATAATAATAATAAAAACATACAGAGATAAACATCAAACTAAACAGTAACGTATATTCCCCGATAGTTACAATCTGGGTGTCTTCAATTCACGAGTGAATCGGGTTTTTCTAGGCAAGCGTGCTCCCTCATAGGTGGCGTTTAAACGCAAGCTTGTTAATTTAAATAAATACTGAAGCACCCAAAATCACTGATTCAGAATAGTAGTTGATTCCAGTAGATTCATCGCAAACCTAAGAAATCTTTTCTCGTAACAGATGGGAGAAAGCTCAATGGCCCACTGCCATGGGTGCCATGGGAGGAGCCGCCGGCGCAGTCGCAGCTGGCGCCCTAGTCGGTGCCGTAGCTCTGGCTGGCTCCTCACCCTCGTCAGCCACCCTGGCACTCACAGGGTCTTCTCCATCATCAGTGACGTTGGGAAACCCTGAACCGAGAGACTCGGCTAGTCTGACGCCGGGCAGCGCACTATCGTTGACTCCTAATTCTTCGTGTGAAGAATTGAGAATTGACAGCGGTGACTATAAATATTTTATGGTGGTGTAATTTACTTCATGAATTCTTAAATTCATAATTATGCTCTCGTAAGAATGTAAAAAGGTGTAAAAAATCCTGGTTATATGCCTCAAAACCGAATTTAATAAAAAAAAAAAAATTTAACTGCTTCTCTTGGACTAATTTTTTTTTTGCTCTGACAGCTGCAATATCATTGTAAAAAATATATTTATATATATTTTTAATAAATTAGCCATTAGGAATATGCTGCAGTATATTGCTTAAAGCTAAATGAAAAATTTGACAGAACTAAAGAAAATAGAGTATTGAATAACACCTTTGGAACAACTTTTTATCATTTCCAAAATCATGACTCTGAAATTGATTTTCAACTACTTCAAAACGTCAAATTAAATTGAAATTTTGCACACTTATCGAGGACCGATGACAATGCAATAATTTAAGTAGTTTGTCAGTAATGGGACAATTCCTTACCAGGATCTAAAGGTCGCTAATCCTAAAGGATTAGCGATTTTAAAGTGTGATTTTTAGTTCTAATTCTTTGACTGCGAGAATTATTTACTTTATTTATAGCAAAAGAATATAATGAAACTTTATCACTTAAATAAATTGCAGGTATAAGCCGCAAGAGTCTGATCCGTAGTGATGAGAACGACAACACATTCCTACATGCGCCCACGCAGGTAATCTCATAACATCTGCATACCTACTCTAGTCAAATAGTTTTCATTCACAACCAAGTCTCGAAGATTCTTATCTTGTTGTTGTCAGTTGTAGATCTCTTGATCTACAACTGCTCTGACCAAACCCCGACTTTATTCTCGTATATTATAACTTCAAAAGACGCTGATGAAATTCAGAAATTCACATGATGCAGTAGTTATACATATACATATTTATAATCAGCATCCGGTAGATCTTATTTGAAATTGTGCAGAGATTAGATATTTCTATGTCAGGTATTTGTAATGCTATTAATATTGTTACATTAAGACAAGTATTTGCTCTGGATTTCTGCTTTAAATAATTACTATTTATAAAACCGACTACGAAATTAGTAAGTATTCAAACAAAATTATTGTTAATTGCCAATTCAACAGTACATCGAACTAAATTATTATTATTGCCTAATCCACAAGCCTTCGAGCTCTATGTAAATAAATAGTGAATTGTAAAACTCATATACTTTTTCGATGATAATTTTATTTAGTATTATACTGACTGTACTATGTCTACATTAATTTCTGTCCAAAGATCTTGACCCATTGAACAAGACCCAGCGAAAACTTCTAGTTCAGTTTCAATTTTGGCTTAGCTCAACACGAGTGCAGTTACGTAAACCTAATCAGCTTATAATTTCCAGGATGATAGCTCAACATCTCCCTCCCCCAACAAGCTCCACAAGACCCCTTGGGGCAAGATGCGAGACATCATTCAAACCCACCGAGAGTCTGTCAAGAAGAAGACCAATAGGGGGTCCAAAAGCTCCCCCGACGTCGTTCCGTTGAGAAGAAGGTCGTTTAGCGATGGGGGGGATAGTGACGCGCCGCCAGCTTTGACACTGACTATACCTTCATCTGAAGAATTGGGTAAGTTCGATAATTGATGATTTTGGAATGACATACTTACTTAGATATTGGAATTTTTGCATAAGCTTCATCACCAGCCTGAAGACGTCCACTGTTGAACATAGGTCTCCCCCTTTAAACTCCACAATGAACGACAGCCTGCTATGTGCATCCACTGGATGCCCGTGACTCTCACGATGTCTTCGGTCCATATTGTGGCAGGCCTACCTACACTGCGTCTACCGGTTCGTAGCCTCCACTCAAGAACCTTTCCTCCCCATCAGTTATCGGTTCTTCGAGCGATGTGGCCTTCCCATTGCCACTTCAACATACATTTTTAAAGCGTTATCGGTGATTCTTGTTCTTCGGCGAAAATCTACGTTCCGGATTCTATCGCGCAAAGAAACTCTAAGCATAGCTCTGTCCATGACCCGCTGTGTGACACTGACTTAAAAATTTCAAAAGGTCAGCATATTCTTTAAGCTTCGTTAGATTGTATTATTTTTTACCTCTTTATTGTCGTTTAATTATATTTAAGAGTTCCACTATCCACCTCCCAGCTCCATCATCAGACCCACGTCACCAAGTATAATGTACATTACTCGTTAACAAAAACTAAATGAGCTCCAACACGAGGGATTTATTAGTAGCCAATAAAGAATTTCACTATCCTTGCTCCTCCTGGCCACCTGGTTCCATCATCAGATCACCATCAAGTCGATGGTACCAAATTATAGTATTATCTGGATCAGGATTACATATACATGTAACGTTTCAAACCGACACAAGAGTTAGAAGTACTTAGCTTAAAATTGACATCCAAGATTTGTTTACTTTTGTAGTTAGTTTTCAGTAAGTTAGTTCAAGTGAAACTAATATGTAGTATGTAAAAAAGAAATCGTTCATTTCTGTCGGATAAGTCTAAGCACACACAGCCTTACTTATTACAAGACTTAAAACTGCTCCCACTTTTTGTTGGATATTTTCACGCGCAAAAACAGAGGTTGGAATTACCCATTATTTAACCTTAGTTAGGTTCGATAATCCGTTCAAACCGATTTAAACGGATTATTGGCCTAACATCAAAAACAATGAAACATCAAAAACGGTTAACGTTAAAGCGGACTATTTGGAAAGATTAAATCTTAATTTGGAAATTCTTAATCTAAATGAAATCCTCCCAGATCTAGATCTAATCCAGTATATTTTAATTCTCTTAGAATCGGAACCCCACCCAATCCTCCGCAAGCAGCGGTCGTTGGAGCTGGGTGCCAGGCTCCAGCAGCATCGGCCGCCGAGGGCCTCCAAGTGGACCAAGGTCAAGCGAGCCTTCCTCACTTCTGCATCAGCGTCGGTGCCTTCCAGTCCCAATAGACATTCTGCATTCTTCACAGATGCAGGTAAGAGCTTTTTGATGTGAAAGATCTATTGGCGCGCCTTGACACGACGAGACGGAAAATGCAAGTGAAAAAACAAGTTATGTCATCGGAAAAAAAAAACATTTGCCACAAAAGGTTATGAGAACAGCAGTTCCCTATGGCACTACTGGTAGTCTCACGCAGTTGTGCCACTGGTCACGGAAGTCGGCAAGTCACGGAAGCTCGTATTAGTAATAAACAACCCTGTATAATTAATTATACAGGGTTATAATTTCATACGTTTTGTATGAATTAAGACAAAGTGTGAATGATCATTTTCTATGGAACAGCTAATATTTTATTCGCGATTTCAGGGTTGGTCCCACAGAAAACAGTTGTTCATAATAAAATTATGAGTATAACGAACCCCTTCCGGCTTAGCATATCCTTTCTTTATAACCCTGTATTTGCATAACATTGTAATTTTAAACCAGAAAACCTAGTGCTATAAAATTTTATGTAAGTATTTAACCAGGCTGTTCGTTCGGATTTAGAGAGTGCACACTAATAGAAAGCATCTGTATCCACTTTTAGGCCTCACTTATAGATAGCGGGGCGTCGCGCGTGCACCAACGCGGGCAACGCCAAACGCTTCTGCGTAAGGGGGCCATATATTAATTACGTGAGCTCAAAATAGGGGAAAGTTCCAGTAAAATCTCATCAAAACTGTCCACAGTTTAAATGGGATTTAACTTTAGTAGCAAAATTATTTAACTTTTTAGTTTCGTTGAGCAGTTATGGGCAAGCGTGAAGAGCCATCAGGTGAGCGACTTCTCTCGTCTCGTCAGTATCATAAAGAAAATAAAAATAAAAACTAGCCACTCGCCCCGGCTTCGCACGGATGTAAACTCAGCCTTCGGCCTCGCTACAAAATAGTGTCCTATGTCCGTCTCCTGGTTTTAAGCTACCTCCCCCCCAATTTTCAGCCAAATCGGTTTAGCCGTTCTTGAGTTGTAAATAGTGTAACACGACTTTCTTTTATATCTATAGATAGATTAATTGTATTATTATTTTAAATGAAAATATTGAATGCCCGATAAGGGTAGACTGTTAAATGGAATTGTTGTACTAAGTCTAAATATCTAGCACAATAAACATAATAATAATGTATCAGTAAATGTTTTATGATTCTGAGTAACGCGTAAGATATTCGCACGTCAACATTTAAATGATATACATAATGATAAAATATAAATTACACAGATAATAAAAAATATAGGAAAGGATACCATTGTCTGTTTTTCTGTCTGTTTTTTCTATTAAATTTGTATATTTTTCAATACAACCTTAACGTTGTATTACTTTTCCGCTGCATGAAAATAAATTTAGTCTTATAACAACTATAGCGTAAATCTAAAGTAAGCGAGGAGGGTTTTACTTATAAATCACCGCCAGGGGAGGGGGAGGGGTCCAAATCAAAATAAAACCAGCTACCGTAATTGATGGTTGCTCCCTGATCACTTGGTCACATGACCACCTCGCGCGACGCCCCGCGTGTCCATAAACGAGGCCTTATAATTTAATTATTGTGGTACAAAAATATCTTGCTGAGTAATCAGATAAGTGTCACTGCTCTTTGCATTTCTATTTTATTGCACATTTTATTGACTCATCTTGATGCGTAATTCTCGTCTATTTCTCCACGATGGCACACAGTATTGTAAGAAGTGATGCTGTTGTCATTGATGTTTTCTGTTTTTTTTTTATTTCTATAATCATTTGACATCCTATAACCCATTTCATTTTTTCTTTGTAGTAATGTTTACATGGCTCTGAAATGGCAAAAAATAGCTCTGTTGGAAATTTAAATTTTGATCTGCCCCATAATTCACGCCTATGGGACAGATGGGAATTTAAAGTCCCAAGGGCCCCATTGTTCACGCCAATTCATATTATTATTACTTGTCAATAAAGAATTTGACTTTATACCCTGAAATAACACATAAGCCGCTTTTTATCCCGGAAACATTTATAGTTCTGTTTCTGTAGGATAACGGGTGAAACCTTGGGACGCTACTAGTGAAGCCTGTACCCAATACTTCTATTTGTACACACCTACATATAGCACAAATTTAGTGTATAACCTAAACTAAATATAGACGAGATGCTTATAGACTGTCTGGCTGTCTGTCAGCGGCTAACCATAATTACGAGCGATGGTCGACGCTTCCGCATATTACTACTAGTATCGCAAACAATTACTGGAAACTTCTGAAACCAACTTGCTGAATGACTTGAAGACGTCTATTATTAACAACCCATAGTTACTGTTATCCATTAGGTACTCGTACAAATACAGGGTTACGCGGAAAGGCTGTGTATACTAAGCCAAAAGGAGTTCGTTATACTCATAATTATGAACAACTTTTGCTATGAGATCAACCCTGAAATCACGAAAAAAAAACAGGTGTTCCATACATTTTGTCGAGTGTCAATGCAATAACCGTTTTCTATGAAACAGCTGTTTTTTTTCGATTTCAGAGTTGCTCCCATTATAAAAGATGTTATGCGTCGCGTAATTTTAATTTTACATGACTGTGTGACTTAACTAAGTATATACTGTAAACGACAAACTCTATCTGCAATAAGTACTCCTGATATAGAGTTCATTTATTTCTTAACGATTCATAAATTTGATTTTATCTAAACATGACCTTACAATATATATTTATATTTTAAACACAATAACTCTTTATATCCGTTTTTCTGGCTTTCTTATAAAAGTTAGATATTATGCTTCCGCGGATTTTTTTTGTTGAACTATTCAAGAAATACATTTTTGTTAAACATTTTATTTACTCATCTACAACGTTAGTTCAGTGGACGCCTATAAAGTAGCCGATCAGTTTGTTTCTCTTCGACATGTTTTACTAATACGGTTATTTAATACAGAAAAATATAACTTATATTATTTTATAGGATAACCTATTATGTTACTCAAGGATAATGCAGCATTCTAATCGTGAAAGATTTTTTTAAATCGGTCTATTTGCTTTTGAGTTAATTCGTTACAAACTTCCAAAAATACAAATCTTTCCTCTTTATAATATTACTCGTAATATCGGCCCGCCCCGGCTTCGCACGGGTGTAAGTTTGAATATATAGTTTTATGTGTTTTTTTAAATCATTCTAGTAATATATATATTATATAGCCTATGTGACTCAGGGATAATGTAGAGTTCTAAAGTTGGAAGAATTTTTAAAATCGGTTCAGTAGTTTTTGCGTTAATTCGTTACAAACATCCATAAATCCAAAAATACATATGTTTAATCTTTATAATATTAGTGTAGATAATAGTGTATATGTAAATGTACATATGTGTATGTGTATATGTACATATCGTTTTTTTTTTATTTTATTTTACTATTGGAATATGTAAATATATCTACCTCGACTGCTTAGTAGTTGAAATAAATAAAAATAAATTCTCTCATCAAGCGATCGTAATAATCGGAAATCGTCTACAAATCCCTAACATTCGAATACGATCATCGATCCATGCCAAGGCTCTCGATGACGCGCGATAGACGTTAGGTAATATCGATATTATATCTCACTTAAGCGCATGAATAACGGTTTTAGAATACATTGTGGTCGGTATAGTGTGACAAGCCTCGGACGTACCCAGGCTAGTATCGGGGGGTTCATGAGTATAAAACATAAATGTGCATGAAATGCGTCCTCTCTCTCTCTCGATTTCAAAATAATATTAACGCTACCCCTCACCCCCTCTTGCTAGACTCGAGGACATGGCTGAAATTTTTCTGAAGCCTAATTTAAAAGTATCTTACTGAAGTAACTTTTCAGAACTTTGACCCCTCAAAACTGGGAAAGTACCAAAATAATTATCAATTTACAAAAACGCTAGTAAATATGGAATTTCGGTTCCTCGGACTACATACTGAATAACGTCATCACAGTAATAAAAAATCCCAATTATTTTGATTTAAAAACCAAAGTACTGAACCAATTTTGATGAAATTTTTATAGGGCCAATCTGAAAAGATATTCTTTCAATTAAAGAAATTACTTTCAAAATACGTTCATAAATGACGGAATTCTGAGGTAACAAATAAATACAACTGAATTGAGAAACCCACTCCTTTACACACCTTTCACTTCCTCAAAATATACAGAGCTAATCAGCTAGCATCCTCTTAAGGGCGGCCTCAGTACATCAAAACTAACAACTTTTGTTCTACGACTTAATGAAACTTACGAAAAAAAAAACAGCTGTACCATGCAAAAAAGTGATTCACTGCCGACAAAATGTCAAAATGAATTTTCATAAGTCGTAGAAAAAAAGTCTTGATCCTTCCTTGACAAAAGTTGTTTGTTTTGACGTATTGAAGCATTAAAAGGATGCTAACTGATTGCCAGCATCCTTGTATAGATATTATTATATTTTTCAAGTTTTTGCGGGCCAGTTTTCTCAAAATTCAGCGCTTTGTAATTTCACTTTTGTTAGTGAAGCAGCAATTTAGATCTCACTGTTTTGACCCACTAATCCACGAAACTATTTTTACTCTAAGATTGTGACCTTTTGAAGTCTTTGTGTGACATAGATTGCTATTAATTATTGCTATCCTGATACATATTTTTTTTTCCTTCTGTATCTTCCACTAATCAGCAAAGTTAGAGTATGACAGAAAAAGCATTGTATACATATATAACTTTTCGAAACGTTTACCTCTTAATGGTGTGTTGACTGCTATGTTGACATTATTTGTTATCTATAGTTATTGTGAAAACACAAAAGTTTTTCCTCCATTTCTGAATGGAATGTTCTCTAGACATATTATTGTTGAGAAAATATTCCAAGAAATTTCATATTTATTACATTGAACATCCGCTTGTCCAGAAAGCTTAATACCTATCGAAAATACGATGCAGTAGCTGTTCTGTTAACTAAACAATTTCTAACTTATGATGAAAATACGCGAGCAAAACACTAATTCAAATATGAACGTAGTAACTAAATATTTCTAGCGCGTCTAAAATTTGGCTACCTCTTATTATCAAATATATCTCTGGCTACCTCTCTAAACACACTCAACCAATAACCCACTTTTCCATCTGCCTACAAACACAAAAATCTGAACAGTTCCAGTTCCAGTAAATGCTCTGCTTGTCTTTATTTCCAACCATTTAATATTGGCAAGACGCCAAATAAAAAAACCGGTAATTAAACATGCATGAAAAGGGCAATCACCTCGTCAGATCAGTTGCTAGATTAGTCTATCCATTAGATTAATGACGGTTATCTTCATAAATATTTAAGGAAAGATACGGAGTTGAAGTTAGTTATCATCATCATCGGCCAGAAGACGTCCACTGCTGAATATAGGCCTCCTCTTTAGATTTCCACATTTAACTCAATACCGTCAAGATGTCGTCGGTCCATCTAGTGGGAGGCTTACCTACGCTGCGTCTTCCGGTTCGTGGTCTCCACTCAAGAACATTTCTTCCCCAACTGTTATCGGTTCTTCGAGAAATGTGGCCTGCTCATTACCGATCCCAATGACTTATATTTGATAGTAATAACTCACAAAAATTTCTTTAATCAATGCTAAATGTAAAATTTGTATATTGATATAACACCTTACTTGCCGTGCTGATAGTATGATTGAGATAAGTCATAAAGTTCTTATAAAACCTGGCTTAATTATTTTTTTGGTGAATGTAAAAGTCATCGAAAAAAGTTGTTCAGTATGATGTACAGGGTTACGCATATACCCTTGTACTAAGCCGAAAAGAGGTCATTGTACTCATCATTATGAACGACTTTTACTATGGGACTAACCCTGAAATCTCACAACAATAACCTCCTTTCGTCTTAGTACAGGGTACGAGTATATGCGTAACTCTGTAGATAGTGAGAGGTTTTTATATATTAACAATAACCCTACATGGAATAAAGTAGACAAAACAATATCCTCTTAATACTCTTGAAGTTAAGTTGAGAGTGTAAAGAGTTAAAAGAGTTTAACGAATTTTTTTAGTACTCTCTAGTTATTAGAACAGTATTTGTCTCTATGTTACATCCGTAAGTATATTTTAATGCCAACATCAATCCCTCAGATCAATCCCCACCGTACACAGAATATTTACGATTCTATAAACAAAAAAAGCAAAGTAAACACTACGGTATACCCTCATCGTTTACACTTGGTGTTTCGCAACTACGAGCTATTTTAAGACCCATAAAAAGTTCTGTCTATCCAATTCGGGGTCAATCATGATTTAAATTAAACAAATATGATTATAAATTTCGATGTAAACTACTCAAACTGAATCTAAAAACATCTACAGTTTTTTTTTGTTTTTTAACAAAATATACCTAACAGGCCACACCATGCTTTTCATCACATTCTAAGGTGCAATAAAAACAACTACAAAAGTCTATATTTTATTGTAACTTTGCCAGTCAAATTGTTCAGCCAAGAAGATTGTTATCTAAATCAGCATTCAAGTCCTTTTGTAACGTAACTAACTTTTGATTAAACTTTTTTTTCAAATCTTTACCTTTATTCTCAACCATCATTCTTCGAAATAAACCGTTCATGTTTTGCTTTTCAGTTGTATCTTTGTCATCCCCTAATTTATCTTTTACGTCGTCAAGTGTTTTAGGTCTAGGTATATCGAGAACTGTAGCATTATTTTCAGCAATAAATTGCACTAGCTCAGCCTTAGCTTCCTGCCCGGTAGTACAGTTTCTTACTTTCTTGACAAGTATATAAGCTTCATCTTCAGTTGTCTTGACAACCTCGATGAGGCACGCTTCATGCATTGCTCCGTGGGCCATTAATTTTGTTAGGTCTACTACGCCTTCGATGAGTTTGCTGGTAATATCCATCATTACTGATTTTATTACTGTTGACTGAAATAGTAAAATAAATACGTTGCGTTTAGTAAATTTTGTTTTAGTGTCGATGTCGAGACACATGTTGAGTTGAAGTGTTATGGTAAAGGCAATTTCGTTCGATATCGTTCATATTACAAATCGTTCGATAATCGAAGTGTCGTAAATTCATGTCACAACTTTAATTGCTAATAAAATGGAAGAACTAGTTATATTGTATGGTTTATTTACATTGTTTTATATAAATATTATATGAAAGAAAAGAAATTATGGTAAAGGAAAGGCCTTCTTTCCCTCCTGCCATGCCTCACGGTCAAGAGCTTTTGTGGCCCAGCCACTTCAACTCAAATCGGCCCAGCCAGGAGTCGAGCTCGTTTTGCTTCCCTTTTTGGACCTTTTAGCGCTTGGTGTCTACATTCTTGTGATTTTTGCCCATTGATCCAAAAATCTGTTATAATATTTTTCAAAAACAATAGCAAAACACTTTTTTGTAAAAGGTCAGGAATCGCATTTCACTCAGGCGCGTTTCCACACCGGACATGACTAACGATTCAGCTGAATTTTCGAATATATTCAGTTATTCATGATCTCGTCCCCAATTCACGCTGGCTATTGAAATTATAGTTTCCGGAATTTGTCAATCTTTTGGAATGATCTGAAGAACATTCGTTTCTGATCATTGGTTTGCGACACAACTGACTATTTTAAATACTTATGGCCTTACTTAGAAACGTTAGTTACTTAAGTTACGCAATACTTTAAATTGCTCTGTTAACTTATCGCTGACGGCAATTATTGTCAAACATGAAATCAAGACAGCAATTATAAGCATTGCTGGCCGTTAATGTTTATTCGGAATGTTTATTGGGTGTATTAATTTTGTTTATAGAATTTCGTTTAGTATCTAGATGTTTTCATGTCGCTGGTAATGGTATATCTTGTCTTACATGATCATCATTTATGTTTACATATTCGTCTACTGATATACAAATTAAGATTTAAAAAATCTTATTGATAATGTATCACACTCATAATAATATATATCTTTTACAAGCTTTTATTTAACTTGCAATGTTTGTACATAACTATGTTTGTTAAGGTGGAATCTTGCAACTCAATTTTAGACCAGATATCCTTAATCAATTGAGCTGAAATTTGGCTTACTTATTAAGTTCAGTGATAATACAAAGTAAGGGTATCATTGAGCTGGTCTGATGATGGAGACAGAAGGTGGCCATAGGAACTCCTAAACGAAACGACGTAACCCCGTCGAGTTTAGGTTCGTTAGATTTGTCTTCTCAAATATTTTGGTCCTAGGATTACATTTTCTTAGCTAAAGATAACAGGTTGTTTTTAAAAATTAACTTATTCTGGTTCTCTATATTGGTAGTGACTGCCTGACCCTTAGCACTTCTCAGTTGGTAGCTTTTGATACTCGTATTCATTATCATGTGAAGATAACGCTAAGAGCTTACCTTGGAAATGACGCACTTGATGACCTTCTTCAGACTCTCATGGTCGTGACCACAGACTTTGAGCAGGCCGTAAATTTGTTTCTTTTCCCCGTAAATCTGCAAGTTTTAATGTACTCGTAAACACCTGAAGCATGCTTTTAAAGTATTTTAGTGCAATCGGTCACAAGGCCGGCGCCATGCCTTAATATTTCGTATATCGAGTAAAATCAGAACCGAGATATTTCGACAGAGTAATCAATTTAGTACATCAGATAAACTGATTTTCAGATTTATTGTTTCATGTATCTGGTCTATTTTTGTTGAATCGTATCGAAATAGGACTATAACGATCGATCAGAAACTCTATGTTCGTGCGCAGCGCAGTTATTTGACTTTGTAATAATTTTGTGGAAGCTATTCTTGGTCGATTGTTTGGCGATTGTTTGGAGGGGGTAATGGCTAATTATGATCGTGATGAATAACCTGGGCATTCCTACACTTTGTTGCATACTTAGTACCAAAAAGTATTCTGGTTATATTTTCAAATTGCTAGCAAAGATATAAACAAAGAAATGTCATTTTATGTCAATGTCAAACTATAAGTATAGGAAACTAGCTGAATCCAGCGGTGCTACCCGCGTTTCCAGTTTTTCCGCTTTTCTGGGGGAAAAGTACCCTATGTTTATCCTCATGAAGCACATCTCCCTGCCAATGTAGTCATGAAAAGCGAACAAACAGACAAAAAGACAGAGTTATTTTTTCACCGACTTCAAAAAGGAGAGGTTTCTCAATTAGTTTTTTTTCTAGAACCTTCTATTTTCTTTCTTCTAGAATTTTTTATTGAGTTTTTTAGAAGTTCTAATCTGTCGCACCGGTTTAATCCCTTCAGTGATCATGTTCTTCAATTCCATGACCCTGGTCACGGCCTGTGCGGGGTCGTGACCAATCAGGGCATAGCCGCAGACTACCATCTGATGAAGCGCCTTCTCAGCAAGTGCTGCTGTTTCATTCTGACGTTCTTCGAGGCATCTGTCGAGCTGAAAGACAAAATCAAGTGTAAAAATCAAATGTACCCTCGATCCAGTTACTCATTTGGTAGGTTTATGATATTGAATTTTAATTTAACACAGATAAAATATGGCTCTTAACAAGATATTTATCAATTTAAATAACTGGTCAAGAGCGTGTCGAGACACAGGCAGGTTTCCGTAACCAAAGCCATATACTTGTAGTCATAGTTCCAAAATTGATAGTTATAGAAACATTCGAACGAACGAATCTCTGTGGACTTAGCCAAATTTCAGATATGTATCATCCCGACATAGCATATACTTTTTGTGGTTTAACCATAGAGAAAACTGATTGAGAAACATTATTTGTTAAAATTATTTTGCAAAAAGATCAATGACCTTTGAGCTAGAACGCCTTGAATTTATTACAGTTTTATCGCTGTTACTCAAAAAGTCATAATCAGATCAGATCAATCAATCAGCTGATGTTGAGAAAATAATTTTGAATAAAGATTTTAAATATAACCTATCCGTATTATAAGTTACAAGTTTCTTTGTTTTATAGTTTAGAAATGCAGGGCCCACCAACTTTTTAGCACTTTAGCGAGCAATATTTCGCAAAAGAATTATTTCTTTATAAAAAATTATGTATGAAACCTTACCTTAGTACAAACTAAGCAAACCTTGTACTATGGCTGCCAGAAACTGATAAACATATATAATATATATTTTTATATATATACTTAAATAGTTAGTAACACTCAGATATAGAACAAACACAAATGTGTGTCCTAGGTGGGAATCGAACTCACGCCCCCAAGCGCAGAAGGCAAGTTCACTACCAACTCTGGGTCACCGGGGCAGTTTAAATTATATTCTAGTAATTAGCTTTTACCTCAACTTCTCCTTCCTTTCTGATGACATCTAGCAAAGTCTGAAGCTGCACCATCTTGTCCTGAATGTGAGTGGTTCCATTCCGGAGAAGCATCTTGATCTTCACTAGGACCATGTCTACAGACCTAGGTACGAGGAAATTGTAGAGTTAGGCCGAAACTGCACTAGCAGGCTTGCTTAGATACCCCTTAAAACGTGGAGCCTCGGAATACCGAATCCCTCTTTTGTCTTTTTTGATTTCCAAATTTGAACAAGGGTTTATTAATAAAGGGCTCGAGCTAAGCGATTCGACTGACTTTTCCGGTCAGAGAACAAAATCTTCTTGCTCGTCATCAACATTAGCCATTACAACGTTCTATGACCAAGTATGTGGGCACACGAGCGGATTCGGCGATCTGTGCGTAGGTACTCTACAAGATCACATAGAGTATCTGATCGTCTATCAAGCAGTGTGAGCTACGCAAAGCTAATCTCGAACTCTAGCGAGAAGTTTAATTTTACCCAGAAACTCTTTCAAGACATTTTGGCTAAGTTGTGAAGATGAATTGTGAAAATGTTGCACCTCTACCACAAAATTTCTGCTCCTTCTCTACGTCAGCAGTTATCATTACATCTACGTTTTTCACTAGGACTAGTACCACAAATTCTGGGAAATTTATAAGGTCTCCAAACATTTTGTATAATATTTTTGTACCTTTAGTTATATGATTATTAACGGGATATTATTAATATCTACAACCTTATTACGGTTATAATTGTAGTGAAAACCATGAAAGTAGAAAATAGTATTTTTAGAATCAATTTTTAAATATTTAGGTATTTTACGCGAAGTTCTGGAGACGGGCAAGGTTTCTCTAATAATGATAACGTTATTATTTTAATTTGTTTATTTAACATTAGTGTTCGTTTTGGGTGGTCGCAAGTAGTTCATTTGCTTCTTGATTGGGTCCACAAGTGCTTTATGACAATTTTATATAGGTTTATCCATTTCCCAGTCGATCTATTGGAAGAAGCAGAACGTAAACGGCTTACTAGGTTATCACAATATATGACAATAATTATGTAACTCAAGTGTATTTCTCATACACGCTGAACGGACTCTTTAAGGCAACTCTTCTAAATACATTTATCTGTATTTAGAATATATCGAATACACTAAAAGTACAGTAAAACTAGAAAATTACTGATAAACTGCAAAGCACACTTAATAAGGTATACCTAGGAGTACTTAATGTTTGTATATCTATATTGAACTAAAATTAAATATCGAGTCAAATAATGAAGTAATACTTCTCCAAATCGATCTGGAACTTCCTCTCGATGCTCTGCAGTAGGTCCTTACTGAGTTTCTCCGTTATTTCATCTTCTATAACCTTGTCCAGCTCATCTTTAGGCAGGTCTAGAGCAAGTACCTACAAGTACAATACACGGTTATTATATTTCATCATTTATATTTAAACTAACATCATCATGAGTCAGAATAGCATCAAGAATTAGATCCAGGTGATGCCTGAGGAGAGCATTTTTTTGTTCTTTTTTTTCCGAGTCTAAAAAAAGTAAACCATGATGAAAACTTCCATTACCCATTTTATTTACTTACCGTATATTCCGAAAAAATACGTTTTTATGTATATTATAAAATTTATATTATATTTTCTTTTACCATTTATATATTCTACGAAGTAGAAAACATTAGGCCCCAAACTCAAATAGCGCTATAGGCAGAACATGGTGAGGACTGGAGATGGCAGGTAAACCTAGCCCAGAACATTGGAACAGACGAAAGATTGGCTATGATGTCTGTTTGTGGAAACACTTAGACAATATCGGTGCAAGAATTATTGAGAAAAAATATTGCAAAGAGGAGAGTTTTTTGCTATACAGTGCAAAAATGAGGATTGCTTGTAGGATTAAGCTGCTGGTGATGAAGAAATGACGATGTTTCAACCTATCCAGTAATAAGCAAGCAGCTACATACACACGGGAAAATCTGCACTTGTTCCCTAAACGAGGAGAAGGGCTACCACGTCATAGCAGGTACCAGAATAAGTTAGTTACCGTAAAACGGTCGTTGGTTAAATCGTCTCAAATGCTCCACGTAATGGGACCTGATATTTATAACAGACTTCCTCAGACAGTCATTGATGCTCCGAGCTTTGCATCTTTCAAAATCAAATTAAAAATGTGGCTAATTACGCAAGCTTTTTATGAATACACTGACTTTTTCAATATTAAGATAGCGCGTAATATTATTGTATAGCAATTTCTAACATTTAATATATTATGTACCTGACTTGTAATACCTATTATTATCAATAAATATATGTCTATGTCTATGTCTATGTCTAATGACTTAAAAATGTACTCACCAAAACCGCAGCAGACAACGCATAAACACATATATACCATTTGACATTCCTCATCACGGAGACTTGTATAAAAACCTGTATAAAAATAGTTCAGTTCCAGAAATATCACGATCTCGAACTGAAATAAATATAGAGGCCATAAAAAATGTAATAAAACTTTATTTTAAATTATTGGTTTCGATGTAGGAGTTTTATATTTGGTCTGAAAATGCGTTATGTAACTATGTACCTAGTAACAATAGGTACCTATTTATACATATATTATATATACCTAACAAGTGCATCACATTAAAATCTGACTTCAAGATTAGTGAATTCGCAATTTTGTTTACGTGGATGTTTGTTTTTTGTTATTTTGATTTAAAAACCAAACTGTAAAACCGATTTTGATATAATTTTGTATGGAACCACCTCCAAAGTATGGCATACCAAACAAAAAAAACATCAAAACCAATATATAATTGGCGGAGAAATTGGTGTACATACCTAAAAAAAACAGAACCTTCGCCTTTTTGAAGTTGGTTTCAAAGTTGCAGGTCAGTTTAAAGACTGCAATAATATTGTAAGGTACGCCACACTTCAGAGGTAGCGCCTTGTAAATTTCATCAAAATTGGTTCAATAGTTTGGTTTTCAAATAAAAATTACTAAAAAAAACAAATTGTGTCCTTAAGTTGACAAAGGGCACGGAGTATGCTGCACTGCACTATAAATAATAGTTTAAAAAAAACGATTTTAAACATGTTTTTCGTATTAATTTTTCTTAGCTTTAGGTTTATATTTATTTCAAAACTTTGTTATCAATGATGGTACGAGTAGATAAGTAAATTTTGTGCACCATCTTGAGGCGTCCGCCATATTAAATTTAGTGTGACGTCATTTTATTTTTCGTATTCTTCTCAGCAAAACCTTTCATTTGATACCCATATAATGGGGGTGCATAAAAAAATTACTGGCAGGTCGTCTTTGGGAGTCCGCCATTTTGGATTTAGAATGAAGTGATTAAGATAACTTAAAAAATAATAATTTAAGAATATAAATAAACGATACGAATAATAATATAATTAAGTCTAGGCTAAACAATACTGAAAAAAGTTAACGCCCGAAGAGATATTATAACTGTGATACTATTAATGTATTTTATATTAACTCATCTTACACAGTTTTATGCTACAAAAATTATCATAATTATGCTATTCATCCACAGACATATAATACCAAGCAGAACCAACAAGCCACAAAAATATTGATGCAAAATACACTACATATACATTACACGCAAACATTTGCAAAACGCGGGCCGGACTCAAGGACATTCTTTTATAATAGTGCTAACAGATACTATTAGATTGTATCTGAAATGTAACGTCACAAAATTTACGACCCCTCCCTACCCCTTGTCAGTCACACTTCGTCGACCCCTCCTTCCCTCCTCTTTATGTGACGGAATTTATGGATGGTCCTATTGGGTATTAATATTCAAACACACCAGACCAAGTCAAATCATTTATTTTTGTATAAAACAATTTTCCAGATGTGTCATGTGGTTGCAGGATCTGAATTTGATGGAAATGATGTATTCTGCAGCTCCCGCAGAACATTTTTGCCAGTAACACTTCTTTTTGTGGCTTTCTTATCACTTCGTATGTTATCGCACTGAAAATTATTACATGCAAGTTATCATAATGTAGTACAACTTGAGATTCATGATGGTGATAGCGACTGATCATTGAAAACTGTTGTTCCAATAAGCATTACACCTCGGGCAAGGATTGTACGGAAACCAGTCCGGTCGAACAAATGTGCCTCTAAATGCTTTGAGCACAACAAACTTGTCGCACTGGCTGCCAATTTTCTAGATTCAAATTCTTCAACCATGCGTTTCTCAACTCTTCATCCTTGGGAAAATCTAAAATGTAATAAAAATGTTTGTTACTTGACATATGTCTAAATAACCCTTTAATTACACTATCTAGATCACTACGTATATATATGACATGAACCACAATAGGTAGGTAGGTACTTTATTTACATTACTTAAGAAAAGCAGCTAGTAATTAATGAAAAAGGTTCATGTCATCATAATCACATCAAGCTGAATCATCTATTTTAATTATACTTCTGAAATACGAATTCTGATTCTGAAATAAATTCCCTGGACAATGTCTAAATACCGTAAACGTAAACCAATGATCGATACAATGAATTTTTAAAGAAAATAACTTATACTATTTTAATTATACTACTGAAAGGAGTATTACATTCTCTTGGCTACTGAATACGTTCCCTGGACAATGTCTAAGTACCTCAAACGCCAAACAATGATCGAATCAATATTTTTTTAAAGAAAACTACTTATTAACTTTTATTACACCCACCAAACTTGTACATTTATGAAATTGAAAGAAACACAACCTTCCCAAGCCTTCAAATTGTAAAGTTTATGAAAAATAACAAGAAAAAATAGCAATTCAAAATAATCTCTATTATAACACACGAAACTTACGTGTGAAACGTTATACCGGGTGGCATCTTATGAGATGAATTAAAACACATGAGGACATTGCACTTCACCATAGTATTTTCGTATCTTTTAAACTAAATATGTAAAAATAACTTTTATTTTAGGTAATTTTTGCAAGCCGTGGTTTTCGCTGTCAGCCTTCTGTCAATATATTGATGCTTACCAAAATGGTGACATGGAACACCGTACCACATGCTCATTTTTTTCTATTATGTTGCAACGTTACGACAAAATGAGATACGAATATATGATTTTTGTGTAATCGAGAGAGATGCAAACATAACTGTTTTTGCGAATGTAGTTGTAAAAAACATGTTCAGTCTGTTCTGTATTAAATGTCTGTGTATTCATCCTATTCAGTTTGCTTTGCCTTCTCCATCACAAGAATCACGACGCAAGTTGAAAAGAATGCGATGAGTAATTTTGACGCGTCTACGCATCGCCTCCGTGGCGCAATTGGTTAGCGCGTTCGGCTGTTAACCGAAAGGTTGGTGGTTCGAGTCCACCCGGGGGCGCAATCGTTTTGCACTGGATAACATTTTAATAACATACAATATTTTTCATCCCATCTATTCGAAAAGGACGACTTGTATACCGACGACCAATTTTCATGATCTTTGATTTATTGGGTTTCTCTCCGTCCCAAAAAGCCCCGAAAAAGTATCAAAATATCGGAAAAATTCACGAAAAAAAATGTATGAGGAAATTCATTTTCCCATACATTTTGTATGGAACGGCAAGTGTTGAAGTCTATACCTACATTGACATAAGATTATATCTTAGAAAAAAATAACATCTAAGTCAAAGGAGGTTGCTGTCGCTACCAAGTAGGTTGCTTTGGAGGTAGGTATATTACGCGGGTGAACCGCGGGGCGCAGCTAGTATTATGTAAATTAATCACAAAAACCACCTAACCAACGACTTGACATCCCAGAGATCCTTGACATTTAACAACGAGCATATTTATGTACTACCTGTTGCACCCGACTTCGTACACGTAGAATATATTAACCTCCATTTGCTCCTCATAACTCCGCCCTTTGAGAATTGGGTGTACTTGTAGGAATGAACGAACTGGTTTGTCCCAGTAGTTCAACTCCTAAAAATACATACATTCTAATTACAATTCAAGTCACTTTTACATTCCACCAACATAATGATAAGATCAATTTTATTGTAACTACACATTTAAAGATAGACTGATGTTTAAAAATATTATATAATTATTACAGAATCATACGCGCGCCTGCACACGATCCGATGCGGATTTGAATAGCCAAGTTCATGGCCACCATTATCATTTATCTCACCGGGACTGTGTGTTTGAACTGTATAAATATAAACTGTATTTTTTCTACACGTTTTCAATATAACACACCTTAATCAATATATTCAGAGATACCTTAAAATTAATCGAGAAGTACTGGACTGATTTTCGGATTCTGGATTGGAAAGAAGTTCGGAGAGTGTGCATCGGATCTGCATGATCTAATTCCCTTCTGCGCATTTTTATGGACTGCCAGAGCGGGTACGAAATGTCGACACCGCTTTATGATTGATATTCTAAAAACCTGTACAAAGTGCCTTGACTCCACTTTTATAGTGAGAGTATCCAGAGTAGGTACAATTTATTACAAGAATTGAAACTCCTTCAGCCATTATCGACCAGAGCTGTCTTCCGCACATTTTCAATATTTTGAAGATAATAAATCACTGAATGGGCATTAAAAAAACCATCAGACATTATCTATAGTATAACAATGCCAATGGCATAAAGCATCTAGTCTAAAAAGGCTGCTAGTCTGTGGAATGCGCTACCTGAATGGGTGTTCCCCGGTATTTACAATCTGGGTGCTTCAAATCACGAGTGAATCGGTTTCTTCTAGGCAAACGTGCTTCATCGTGGACCGCATCGTCGCTTAACATTAGGCGAGTTGGCGGTCAAACGCAAAACTATTCCTAAATAAATAAAACTATACGCTGTAACTGATTAACAGGTGAAAGTTCACAACACAGATGAAGCCGCGGACAATTACTTAGTCTTCTACTCTAGTAATATGTACATGGTCTTTTGAATAACTTAACAGCTTTAAACGAAATTATACGAAAACAGAGTAACCGCAACATGCATGCTACGTCTCAACCCGTCCTAAATACGTTTAAATTTGGCAAGGAAACAAACATTTCATTTTAAAACAACCAACTGTTACACAGATTTATTTACATTGTTGCACATTCGACCAGATACTACTACAATGGGGTAAAATATTGGGTAGTTCTTATCAAAATGAAAAACATACAAAAAACGTCTGCTTGACGATGATGAACATGACATTACTCTTGATAATTTTTCATTGATTTTTTAATGATTTTATGTTGATTATACTTGTCTGCAGCATCTCTTTTTGACACATCTACAGACAGGTCGTCTGCGTTTGCGTTCCGGGTCCAGTTCGTTTACATCTTCCTCCTGAGAAATTATATTTTATTATGATACTAGCCATCCGTCCCGACTTCGCACGGGTGTAAGCTCGGCCTTTGGCCGCGCTACAAAATATAATATAGCCTATGTCACCGGGGATAGTGTAGCTTCCCAACAGTGAAAGAATTTTTCTAATCTGTTCAGTAGTTTCGGAGCTTATTCAATGCAAACAAACAATCAAATCTTTCCTCTATATAATATTAGTATAGAAGTATCGACAATGCTCCAAACTTAGGCCCTTCCCTGACTTGTCAGCACGGCAGCAATGCCACATCTGCATGCTCGGTTTGCCAAAACGATACCGCAAGACAATGTCGTCTTCAAGTGATGATGAAGATATTTTAGCGTGTTATATTTATTAACGTTTGCGAAAAAAAGTTAGTCATAGGACTGCATGTCAGAACTGAAAACTTAAGTAGTAATTCACCCATTCTACAAGAGATGGCGCTGTTTTAAAATACACGGTACTTACAGCGTTCGGTGACGATGACGCGAGTTCCATAATTTTTGTTCACCCAAAAGTGCTCAACGCGCCTAAAGAAGTTTTCATTTCAAAAACTATTCATGACATCCGTACATGTATTTAACACGCTTTTATTAGCTTGGTATGTATCTATGTACTGGAATCTTTGAACGTGTTTTTGACCCCTAACGTCGTATTGATTTGAAACTTTGCACACTTATCAAGGACCAATGACAATGCAATAATTAAAATAGTTTGTCCCATTATCCTTATCAGGATCTTTAGGATTAGCGGTTTTAAAGCGTGTTTTTTATTTATTTTTACTACGAGAATTCTTTATTTGATATTTCACTCGAAGCCCTCTCTGTCACGTCCTTTCTTAAATATTCGGCTTGTTAATAATTTTACCGTATAATACGGAATACTTTTCAATTTCTTGCACTAAAACCACGTGTAAAACCACGTCCTCTTTCCGCCATGTTTTTGTACCTATTGAAAACGCGCAGCGTCCGCGGCAAATACCGAGTGCCTATTGGTTATGCTTCTGCAGAGACGCGGTATGCCGAAATGATCACGCGCCGCTCTTGCGCATGCCGTGCCAATAGGATCTTGGACTGATACTGTACCACTGCAGCACCGACAAGTCAGGAAAGGGCCTTACAATTACTACACAGGATTATTTTAATGGACCTTACATCATAATATCTAATAACTTTTGTTTCACGACTTTTGGAATAAATTCATTGTTTATATATATTTTTTCAATCTAGGGTTTCGTTTGGCACCGGGTAAAATTATTGCCTTTAGACTTCTAATTTAATAATGTATATTTTTTGCAAAAAGACGATAATTATGTATGTCTTGTTTTATTATTACCTCATAAAAAAGCTGATCACTATTAGAGTCTATCTACGAAATCAAAAATAAAATTTGTTCAAAAATAAATAAGTAAGAAGTATTTTTAAAATGTTTTTATATATATTGCGGGGAGAGCCGGCAAGGTTTGCGCCTATCAGTGGAAATCGCAAGACTATTATACATTAAAAGAACTTATGGTTCACCAAAAATCCAAAATAATTATCGTTTCTTACATGTAAGAAGACTTACCCATTCTTCAGCGCACGCGCTTCGGCACAAATCCTTTCTGTCAATCCTCTGCAGTACTCCATAAAACTAAAAATGAATGAAAGATTATGTAAGAGGTCAAAACCAAATGGCGGTCAATCGCACAAATTTAAAATTGTTCATATTGTTAATAAATACAAGTAAATTAACTGGGTTATGCGGAAAGAGTGTCCTAAGCCGAAAGGGGTCCATAGTACCTATCGGTTTAGTACACCCTTTTCGCGTAACCCTTTATGCAGGGTGTAGGTATCTCTAGACAAAGGACATATGCGTATATCTTATTGTACTTATTAATCCTCACGGGTCAAGCCTGGTCATTTGGTAGGTATTGATGGGGCCGAAGCCAACCCCAAGAGGCCCGGTTGAATACAAAATATAATTACTATGGAATGTGTATAAAATTAAATATAAAACTAATATACAGTATTAAAAAATTGGGCTATTGAGGTGAACAACTTGTGTGGATGGGTATACTAGATCTATAGGATGAGAAACGGCACCTGCCTTGTCCTGTCTCATTGCAAAATATATTTAGGCAGGTAATGACTTACCACCCCCTATATGTGCCCCCCATAAAGGCTGCCGCATATTGGCACCGGAGGGGCAACATTGGCGTGGGTGGCTTAGGGTGTCGAGAGGTGTGCTGCACTTTCACTAAGAGCTACTCGCGGCGTTATGCCCTTTAACACTTCCACCCTGGAACTTAGGTTCTTAGCTGGTGCGGTTTCCACCCCAGACGACAGGTTAAGGTAAGCCAGGGCAGCATTGGCGTGGGTGGCTTAAGGTGTCGAGAAGTGTACTGTTATTGTACAACATTTACTTTGAGACCAACACTGCGATATTGCATTTTTTTTATCTAAGTCAGCAATTTAAGCGATTTTTTTTATGGAAGAGCTGATTTTTTCGCGATTTTCGAGTTGCTTACGTACTATAAGTTATTTATATAATGATGCGTACAATGATATCCTAAAATAATTATGTCTATTGTCTGTTATATAGAAATAGGTACACCCGTATTTATATGGGGTAGGATTGGTTGGTTGGGTGGTTTGGATGACATTTTTAGAGTATATATCAGAATATACCCTCACCTGTATCTTGGCATCGTATAGAGCGTCCTTAATCACACACACAAGGTACTGCATTATTTCCAACACCTTGAAATACGACCTGAAAACAAGGGAACTTTCTTATTGTAGCCGGTTTTTTCGACTGTTTTTTTTAAATGTTTGTTACCTCAGAACTTTCGACTGGGTGAATCTATTGTTATGATTCTTTTTTATTTTAAAGCAGCTTCCCCTGGAGTCTCATTTCAATTTGGTCCAGGTCTGACACTTTTATGATGTCAGTTTTTTATATTGATAATAAATAACTTAAATAAAAAAGAATTATCAAAATCTAAACCCAGACGAAAGTTCTGAGGTAACAAACATAAAAAACAGTCAAATTGAGAACCTCCTCCTTTTTGGAAGTCGGTTAAAAATTACTAATAACAGGCCAAGAGCGCATAATAATAGCGTAGCTTCGGGAGCGTTCCCTTTACACCCGGTATCGTATACAGGGTTACGCATATAGACTGCACTAAGGTGAAAGGTGTACTAAACTACTCATCATTATGAACCACTTTTAATACGGGACCAACCGAGAAATCGCGAAAAATACAGCTGTTCCATAACAATTTGTCGAGTGTCAATAACCGTTTTCTATTGAACAGCTGTTTTTTTTTCGCTATTTCATAGTTGAACACATACCTACAAAAAGTTGTTCATTACGATGAGTATAATGACCTCCTTTCCGTTTAATACATTCTATTGACCCTGTGTATATTGACTTGACAATTTCGCGACATGCAAATCAAAAATATAGAAAATGACGTCAACTTTGTACGTAATCTAAAGCAGTTTCTGAATGGAAAAGCTTATTATTCAATAGCTGAATATTTAAATGAAAATATAAATTTAAAAGTTTATATAGCCGTCCTCCGCATTCCTACTGTGCTGTGCCCGACAGTACTATGTGTACTAGTTTTAATGTTTTATTTACCGCCTTTTTACTGAATGGATGCAATAAATAATCTGAATCTGAATATAATAAGCACAGATAGTCACGAAAACATCACATCAAACGAACAATCATGGAAAATTGGAAATATGTCGGTGAGTATGCAGCTGGCTTTAAAAGCAATTCCTAACAGTTATCGCCTACTGGTCTACAATAAAATAATCGTAAAGGCATACTGCCAAAACGGCCCGTATATATAGTTCGCTAATGAAGTATATCAAACTGAATTCTATTATTGTAAAATGGGAACATGAGCGTCACAAATTCACAATGGAATTTCGCGTAATTACCTAACAGCAGGAATAGGTAAATTCCATTTTTGTCTTCCACTTATATTAGGTAGATAGCTTATGTAGGCATATAAAGGATTTTCAAAATTGGCACTGATGGAAAGCATTTAGTTTGAGCATTATGCAATTTTTGCCACTTTTGTTCCCCCTACCCAAAACGAAAGTTAGATTCACCCATAGATTTAGGAAAAAAAAATTAGGTCTATGGATTCACCAGTGGTGTAAATGTCACAACGACAGAATTTGACAGCACGCACTTGAGCTGTTTTAGTAATTCCGCCCACAAACTGACTAGAGCCGGTGATTCCGTCTTCTCTAGTACTTAGGTACTGTTGAATTCCTTTATTATTGCTATTGGCCACAGAAATGAAAATGAAACAAGAAAGCACTTCGATTTGTTATAAAAGAAGAAATTGTAGAATAGTTACAGTTGCGCGCAAATATAATACCAGATCACAGCGAAAAACCAACTTCAAAATATAAATGTCGAAACCACAACAACCCATTCACGAGGTGGGTCAAAACGTATATTTTACGATGGCATTTTTAGCTGTTTTCGATCTATACGAACGGTGAGCGATAACAGTTAAAATGCAACTTTTTGCTCATTCTTTCCCAAAACGAACCCTACCTACACGTGGCAAGCGTTTGTAATAGTTATAATGCTACCAAGGGGCTATTTTAACACAACTATCATAGACGCAAAAGCAACTTAGTCCCGCAGTCTATTAGTTACTTTTTTCATGACTAAACCAATCGTGGTTAACGGAGATGCTTTTAAAGTTACAAATAATAACATCTAAACCAAACTTTTAACTTTCTCTTCTTTCAGAAACTTGAAAGCTGCTTTTGAATTGGAATGATAAAATAAATTTAGATACGGCGAAAGTTTAATCAAAAGAAAAACAGACCTGACTGACTACAAAATATAAGCTAAGACATCTCAAGCATATAGAAAAGTCTGAAGCGACACCTCACACTCCAAACCCAGTCAACTATTTAGACTACAGGCATAGAGGAACTGTGACTACAAGAAGTTATTTAGGAACAGGGAAATACAAGCAGGGAAGCAATACACTTACTTGACAATATACTCGTAAATGTCACAGAGGCAGCACACTGCACCGAACCCAGTTCTCTTATCAGTAGACTGGGGGCTATGAGGGTCCCCCAGTGGAAGGTACTGGAAAAAAAACACATTGTTGGCAAAATAAAGGAAATCAAATCGAAAAATCACTTACTAGAGTACAGTCTGGGTACCTTCAAGTCGTGAGTGAATCGGCTTCTTTCTTGACAAGCGTGCTCCATCTGAGATCGCATCATCATTTAACATCAGTGGAGGTGATTATCTAGCGCAAGCGAATTATTTTCTGAGCTTTTCATTCTAATTAGGTATGTAGTTTCAAAAAAAAGTTATATGATTATTTACGGGATATTTACCGTGGTAAGGTTGTGGAAGGAGCTCCCGATATTTCGGCGCAGTTACATGCACCATGTTCACGGGAAGACAAAACAAACGGGAAGGTAAAACAATGTAGTTTTATCTTGTTTAGCAAAGTGTATGAGAAAAATATACTCACCAGAATAAATGTAGCCAGGATGACAAAAGCAACACATTTTGTTAGAGCCAGATATGGAAAAATATCGTCTTTGCCTGAAAATGTTATATTAATTAACAATTATTAAATATTAAAAAAAAACTACTCAGCAAATAATTTAACTTCTTTAAAGCTAAAGTGGCAGTGGGTCATGGCTGTCGCAGAACCGAGGCCCGTTGGTTTAAACGTATTCCAGAGTGAACATCACAAATTGGCAGGTATGAAAGGCAGCTGATAGTGACTGGAAGTGAAAAGCTGAAGTTTGGTGTGCGTTGGGTGAGGTTTATGATGAAAACTCACAACATCAGCCAGAAGACGCCTACTGCTGAACAAAGGCCTCCCTCTTAAAAATCCACACTGAATGACAGCCTGCCATTAGCATCCACGACTCTCGCGATGTCGTTGGTCCACCTAGTGGGAGGTCTACTTACGCAACGTCTTCCGGTTCGTGGTCTCCACTCATAAACATTTCTTCCCCATCGGTTATCAGTTCTTCAAGCGATGTGGCCTGCCCATTGCCACTTCAACTTGCAATATTTTTAGCTATGTTGGTGACACTGGATGAAAACTCTAAACTTGCTTAATTTTGAAATATACTCGTATAAACTGTTTCAGTCAGTTCGTGACCACGGCCATTGTAACATGGTCGAAACTTCTAGCGAAATGTACCTATTTTTGCATAAATAAAATAATGCGCGATAAGTCCCGATAAACATTTAAAATAAGTCAAAATAATTATTTACATTTACTAGTATTATGTATGGCAATCTATTTTGTCAACAAACCAAATCAAAAAGACCATTCTATGTAGGAAATGTTCCACTTCATAGAAGCACATTTTTTACCAACCACTTTCTCAACTGCGTACAAAAACGCCTTTATAGGAGATTTACCATTCGACGACAGCTTGATTACCGGTAATTAAGTCTTCATATAATTTTGTAGCCAAGTAGTTGTACAATCTACTAACTTTTTTAGCGTCAAATATGATTAAAGTTGGTTCAAGAGTTGCGGAGATATAGGTCGCGAAGTAGTTTAGATCCTAAGGGGACTTAACCATAAGATTTCACCTTTCTTTGGCCCTAGAACTCACCTGGGCTTGGCCTGTTCTGTTCCATTTTGCTAACAAATTACTGGAACACGGCGACGACACATTTGTGTAAATCATTTAGTTTCATAACCATTTAAATTTATTGAAAATTAATTGTAATCCACACACTATTAATTTTGCATATTTTTTAAACTAAAATTGATTTTCGGTGACTTTCATTAAATTTGACAGGAACTGCTATTTGATTGCTTCTGTCATCTTCACAGAAGAAAGTATTAAAAAGTTTTAACATATATTACCTAATAAGCTGTTTTTTGAGAAAAAAACTTTTCTATTTTGGCTAATTTACTTTCACCGCCGTCCATACCTCTATGAACAATCTTCATCTAAAATTAATTATCTGGAAGAAATTGCTTTTAGCCATAAGTCCGCCTCTTGTACCTACTTCTAACGTATTTTTCTTATAATGTCCTTTTTATGGTGTCAATAATGTTTTATTGTCAAAACCACTGAAGTGAGAATTTCCTTCTCTTTACTGTGGTGTGTTTCTTGACAATAAAACATTATTGACAGCTCCCCCGTATATTATAGTAGTCACAGATAGTAGTACTCTTTGTTGACAGCACTGGACCAAATTGAAATCGGACCAAACACCAGCTTTAAAATAAAAAAAGAATCATCAATATCGGTTCTTCCAGTGAGTTACACTCGAAAAAATTCTCACTTCAGTGGTTACTACTGACTTGTAAATAAACAATTTACTCGGGCCAAGTTTTTCTACAGCTGCAGCTGGATATTTTACATCCTGATCATATTTATGCTACGTTTTTGAACGAAACCTTGTAACTGGTAGCTGATATACTACAGTGAAATAATTAAAAGAAACGTTTTTAATATGATTTTTACAATGTTCTTGCAGCTTGTCTGTCTATTTTCTATCGCATACATTTCGGTGAGTGTGCGCAAGAGCTTTACGACCTTATTACACCCTCCCCCTTTTACTACAGGACAAGTAGAAGGACTGCACAATATCACCCCTTCCTCGTGGAAATTCCATTGATTCGTACATAGCGATTTGGGTCGTCATTTATTGATACCAAGGATGATTTTAACTAGTTTGTCGATGTTGATACTGCCCAAGAATGGAACTCCCTGCCGTCCTCCTTGTTTACTGAGAACTACAATGTAGACATCTTCAAGGCTAGAGTCAATAGTTTTCTTCTAGATTAACGTGTTCCATCCTTAGCCACACCGTAGCTTTCCATCAGGCGAGTTGGTGGCCAAGAAAAGCTGTCAGAGTAAAAAAACATCTTATACTGAGTTTTTTTACAATAAAAAAAAATTCATAGTTGCAATTAATACAATGTACTTAGTACATAATTATAATATATCAAAGTAGAGAAGTGACAAATAATATAACTGCACATTTCACTTTTTTATTTGCATTTAATTTTTATAAAAAATCGCTTATAAAGTACAATTACGCAGCTCGTGTCACAAGTAACATAATTTTAAATTATCTATGTTGTATATGTTATGTTCGAGGTCTAGATTTCGTAACAGAGACGCTCCGGCAGCTACTGAAAGACTTCTTTCAGTAAAGAGTTCTAAGGGGGTGCCTATGTCTAAGGGAGGACGTCTTCTCGCTGATAATGATGACGATACTTTAAGAAATGTATACATCGTTATTTCCGAGTTGATCTATAGTAAAAGTTGTTAATAATGATGAGTACGGGAGACTTCCTTTCCGCTTAATTCTACTGTTACGGTAATCATAATTTTTTATTACTTTTTAGTTTAATTATTTTTCAACGGGCAAGTGCCTTTATTAACTAAACAAAATGCAATCTAATTGATACTATATGCATAAACGTAAAACCAAATATTAAAAAAAAAAAAACTTAATACAATGAAAATTTATTTCTTTGCATTAGGACATTCACGTAGACATGTATTTCCTTTTTCCACACATTTGGGACAGGCACCGGTTCCACGGGACGTAGATGCTTTGTGCTTCTTACCTTCCGTTTTGTCATTCGTCATCGTTTCTTCATCACTGCTGTCAGACGCTCTCTTCTTACTAAGAAAGTCTTTAAAGAAAACGCTTACTGACTTCTTAGAGATTAAAGAAGTTTTTGACAAAACTTTCTCCTTTAAAGTGGCTAAGCTGCTTTTCTTCTGTACTAAAGATTTACTAGTAATTTCAGGACTCTTCAAATCGAAGTTTTCATCATTATCATGTTCTTTGAAGCTGAAGTTTTCATTTGAATCATAGTTTGTTGTTCCGACTATCTGGATACGAACAGAAAAAGGGCTAGCTTAGTTGTATATAAGTTTATGGCACTAACTACACCCTTTTATTTAAAGACGTGCTTCTACGATGCATTAAAAAACCACCACCTAGCCAGCTCAAAGGTTTTAAATTTTCAAAAGTTTAATTAAAGAGTTCCGGTATCTCCTCCTAGTTCCATCGTCAGATCAGGTCGATGGTACTAACTTATTTTATTGTCATCCGGATTAAGCACCTATACTTATAAAAGTTTCAAATCGATACGATGACACTCGTTCTGCTGAACGCAACACTCGCTGAACGGAGAGAGATAATTTGGAGTCTTCAAGTTGAGGATACACTGACAGCAGATGTCGTCTCGTGTGTACAAGCACACATCAGCTTCACAATACATCGAGGCTTAAAATTGTGCTCCAGGGTAACCCTGAGTACAATAGGTACACCACATAAGACGGACTTCAGATCTGTGTCTCCATAATCCAAGTGCTGGTTTTTCAGTCTCCAGGAGAAAGTGGACTGGCACAATATTTGATTGCAAACTTCGAATGTTGATAAGGTGCATTTTAAGCAAAAGGGCGTGCAGCCGCTGTGATACCTTTTTACTTTTCTATTTTACTACAAGATGTTAAGAGTGATTCTGTGGGAAAATATATTTATATCGGGCTTTTTCATCCTGTCATCGAGATGTGCCATTGTGCCGTATCCCGGGGAATATTTTGCGAGGTCACTTTCTAACTACGGTCAGCCTGCAGTCGGCCAGCGGTTCACCATGCCTCGGGTTCCGCTACCCTCCACGACTAGTATGATTAGTTACCCGAAGCAGCATAACAGTGTATAGCAAGACAGTCTTGCAGCATTGCAGCAACTCAAATCAATTCAACCCAAAACCAAAATTTCGCACTCAATAACAAGAGCGCTAAAACAAAAGAAAAAAGTAGACCACATGATAGTTACAGCGAAATTAACTTTCAATTATACCCCAGACATAAATAACGAAAATAACTAGACATTTCTTAAATATGTTGATTTACCACCCAAACATTACAGTGTAGAAAAGTTTGGAATCGATCCAGACTGTTTTAATTCTTTCGTCTAGACCAGATTTTATACAGGTCATTAAATAGGAAATGAAAATATTATAATCATGGATTCAGAAGCGATGACTGCTCTACAATTGCGAAGCCAAAAATACGTTATAGAGGCGTTGGCTCGAATCTGTTACTTCTAAATACTGTCAAAAAACTTTACGTAGCATTTTTTATTTACTAGGCAAAACATCACAAACTTATGTCAAAAGTGCTGCACATTTTAGTTGTCTCCAAAATTGTTTTATGAAAGTATGGCAAAAGTTAGTTGGCTTCTGAGAAATGTGTGGTCAAAAAGTCATAAAGGTTCTTACCTGCTTGAAGATACAGGTCTTTTAAGGGTTTTAGGACCCTTTTTGAAAGACGCATTTTACTTAAATCGCAGTGTAATTCCAGGATCTGCGATATTAGTTTTGTCATTGTCATTTTTATTCGAATTGACGCAAGTAGGACAGTAACAGAGACAATATTGCAAGCCCTCCCTTTCCTGCCCTTGCCGGCTATTTATAACAATAGCCGGCGAGATCTGTTTTACTTAGACTGATACATGGCAGATAAGGTTGCCTGGAAGAGATAGCTTATAGCGATAAGGCCTCCAATTGTTTAAGTAGTTTTAAGTTGTTTTTGTCTTATGTATGTTATTTCTGGTGTGAACAATAATGAGTTTCTTCTAAACTTGCTATTTGTAGGGCTTTCTATACCAGATTTTCTAGGTCTTCAAACTGTCGTATCAAATTAATTAACAACTAAATAAATTTTACAAACCGCTTAAAACCTACCATATGCTAAATATTAGCTAATGTTAAGAATGGTTAGTTGCAAGTATTTACCGATGCTATAATACTGCAGTACAGTTGAGACAGCATCGCTGTGAAGGTGGTGTACATTCGGGTCGCCGGGCTGCATGTTCTGGAACCAAATTTAAAATTCTCTTTAATTTCAGTGTACATAAAGCTAGGATTTGTTCTTTAACTCAAAAAACAATTATTTTGCGAAGTTTCCTAGAAAAGCTCTAGATTTTTTGGAGCCATAGAGCTCGCTGGGGTAGGGTTGTACCTACCAGAGTCTCTACCCAACAATGAAATGATGAAAAACCAATCTCCGCCACACACAAAACTTGAAAAAGCGTTGACTTTTTATATATATTGTAAAATAGGCTTGCGCTTGGCCACTAACTCGCTTGATGTTAAGCCATGATGCGGCCTACGATCGATCACGCTTGCCTAGAAAAAACCGATTCACTGTTAAATTGAAAAACACCCAGATTGTAACTATCGGGGAACACACATTCAGCCAGCGAATTCCAAATTATTATTTTTTGTTTTTTATTGTAGAATAGGCTTGCGCTTGGCTGCCAACTCGCTTGATGTTAAGCATTGATGCGGCCTACGGTGGATCACGCTTGCCTAGAAGAAACCGATTCACTCTTGACTTGAAGACACCCAGATTGTAACTATCGGGGAACACCCATTCAGCAGTGCATTCCACAAACTAGCAGTTCGCACAGTAAAAGTGGAATCAAAGCGCTTCGTACGGGTTTTCGGAATGTCAACCATAAAGCGGTGTCGATTTTTCGTGCCCGCTCTGGCAGTCCGATAGAAACAAGTTTTACCTTTAGTTACCTTTGGTTAAACTAATAAGAGCATGTAAATAAGTGGAATCGAAGCGCTTTGTAGCGAAGGGAACAGAAAAGGAGAGGAGGCGGAGAAAGAGGAGGTTACCTTATGAAATGTTCAATCATAGGGCAAGGGCAGGATGCGCAGATGCAGTTGGGGCCGACCATGCCGTAGTTCTGGCTGGGTCCTGCCCCCTGGAGGTTGCTCAGGCCGCTGAACGCGCTCGCCTCGCTCTGCCGACATGCCATCCGACACTCGCCGGTAAATACCGAGCGAATGGCGGAGGCGGTCGACCTGAACTGGTTGTTTTGGTTTATCTGGAATGATTACTCATCAATCAAGATATATTTTATTTGGTTTGTCCATGTTAGACAGTTGCCGCGTTTCAAAGGAATTAGGATTTTGGATGCGGTCGACCTACTCTGGACTAAGTGGGATCAATACTCATCATACTATATGAGGAGTATCTCTATATGACGGATATATTCAAGAATATCATTATTATAAACAGCTTTTATTATGGGTCCAACCCTGAAATCACGAATTCCAAGTCAGTTGTTCCATAGAGAGAAATGACTTTCACACTCAACGAAATATATGTTCTCGAATAGGTCTATCGTTTAGAGATACGCCCTATACAGGGGTTATGCGGAGGCTTTGACATATGCAGTAACTTTGTATAAAGTCAAATGAAAACCGTTAACTTTTATAAAAACAAACTTTTTTGCTAGATTTCGCTGATATCCTACAGTAAAATAATAGAAAAAAATATTTTATTTCACTCTCTACAATATTCTTGCCTCACATCTGCAAAATCTGAAATAAGCTACCTTCCGCAGTGTTTCCGAGAAGCTATACTATATCGGGTTCTGCAAAAGGCGAGTTAATAGAGTCTTAAAGGGTCGGCATCGTATTTGTGATGCCTCTGGTGTTACAAGTATCCATAGGTGACGGGGACTGCTTACCATCAGGCGGCCCGTCTGCTTGTTTGCCACTTGTATTTGTATAGCATTAAAAAAAGCTGTAAGAGCTAAAAAAGAAGAATGAGTTTTGGGTACTGCCGAGGCCAAAATTTTAAGAGAAACTAACGTTCCATCCTGTCCGTGTAAGTCTTCTTGCCGTGGATCAGCCAGCCAGCAGTTCACATAGGTGCTTCATCATTTGGCCTCTCCAGCGGCACCTGGACGTCCGAAATGTACCTACATTCGTGCAGCATAAGCAATGAAATACTATATTACAGTACACTTACGTAAAAATAAAGTGCTAGGGCGACACAGGCCAAGATAACGTAGTCAGGAGGCATTTGGGAGGAGTTAATGGCCACCTGTAATGCAAGAGAAGACTATGAATTCTGGAGAGCCAGGACCTGTCCTGATCAATATTTTATGCTACTACCAGATTTAAACTATGCTCGCTTCCAAAGGACACCCACTGTACTCCGTTGCATATCTAGTGAGGATGAGTGTAATTTCAAGTGGAAAGATAGCTACTGCTGTGCTATTTTAAAGAAGCGTTATGGCAAATTATTTATGAATATATATTACGTATAGTCTTATAAAATGCTTTGTAAATACCATTTATTCAAACTAATCTTATCTCTTACATTTTTCTAATGTGACCCCCAAATTTCTCCAGATGATCAATTAATTTTATTTTTCATTCATTTCGTGAGATACAATCAGCTTGATTTTTGACTTTTTTTATAATTATTAAACCATGACATTTTAAATGAAAAGTTTAGAAATTATAATAATTATGTCAATTTTTTTTTTTGTTCAATTTGGCTAAGGCATTGATGCTTAGTGGCTGAGAAGGTACATGATTTTGAGCACCAAAAAAATGCGAGGTCTGTGTGATTTACTGACCTATAGAATTACATCGTGTAGATAATGAAACATCTACGTCAGGTGGACAAGAGAGCTAGGGCTATATGATGACTAGGGCCTGAAAACTCTAAACGTGAAAAGCGTAAAGAATGTTGGTAATAATTTTTTGGTCCCTAATCAGCGCTGTCAAAACATTACTTTTGACCCCTTATCATTACGTGAGTAAAAATTGATTTTTACGTCTATGATATCGACAGGCGTACCGTGGGTGTGGCAAACAGAAAATATATTTTCCCTTCTCTTTTCTGTGGTGTGGCACTTACCATCAGTCCGGGTATTCTGGTTCATGCGATACTATTTCTATTCCTGTCACACTTATCTGAAACTGAAGACCTTGGTGACGAAACTAATGTCACAGGCCCTAGAATTGTCACTGGCGTATAGTGGCGAATCACAAGGACCATTTTGTAGGTCGCAATTTAGTAAGTCACCAGTATAATTATACCAAAACGACCGGACCTAACCTAACTCATCAGTATTTCAACGAACAGCATCCTCATCAATATTACCGTAATAGCTTGTTAAAAAGCTCTAACTCAAAGACGCTCACGAGCAAAATATGATTGTATTACATCATCATCATTGACAGCTTATTCAGCCCACTGTAGGACATAAGCCTCCTCTTTTTTTCCCTTTTTTGCCAAATTTCCTTGTTTAAAACCCAGGCTCGTACCCGCAAAATTAGTTACTTATCCCGCCACTGCTGGACTGATCTCCTAGGGCCACGCTTACCCTCGCAACAACCGTCACCTTTTACCTTTTACTTTTATCTTTCTTTCCGTCCTGTTGATAAGATCTACTCCGCCTGCCGTCGCCGCAAGTGTTCTGCCCAACTTTATTTGTATATTTGTATTTTTTATAGGTACGTGATCCGATATCTGATATGATAGTACATATCCTTCTCTATTTCTGTTCCAGATACAGAAGGCCTCAGCAGCGGATGTGAAGCAAGTGGAGTGAGGGAAGAGATAGCAAGGGACTATGCCGCGCTGCAGACAAGGCTGGGGAGGGAATTCTCTGACAGGAGAGGAAAGTTGCATGCTGGTACGTAATAGCCCGAAATATTCTTCATCACCACGAATTTCGCGATGTAAATATATAAAATAAAACAATATCGCATTGTTGGCTTAATATTGCTGGATGTGCGTTTTCGGTTTTTGAGCCCAACATAATATTATGAGCTTAATATATAAAAATAACTAAGAACTCCACATCTGCCTAATTTGCTGACAAAACATTGCTGGTTACAGCAGGAACCAACCCGTTGGTGACAGCGACGCGTCCGGTAGCGACGGAAGAACAGCTGTCAGCAGACTTCCGCAAGAAGCTGGAGGAATGGCAGTTGAAGAAGGGAATCAAGCAGCCGCCGCCGGTGCCGGCGAGGAAAGATCTGAGCGAGGACTTTTTGAAGAGATGGGGTAAGATTAACTTTCTATTTATAGACGTGATACTATCGTCGATTACACAGACTCTTTGTAACATAATTGAATATTGCCATTGATCAATATTACAGATATAATAAGAAACTGTATACCAGGAGCCAAAAAATAGGTAAAACGATATGTGTGCCTAGGCTTTACCTGTCTTTATTTTTCATGTCCATCACTCGAACGTATTTTTGCCGCCTCGGCAACAATGACATTTTAGATAACAATATTTAGGTCTCTAATAAAGAATAACAGTGACGAATTTTTATTTTTATTTTATTAGACGAATGGAAGCGTATGAAAGAAACGAACTCAGTGCCTGCCTGGGAAGAGGAAGCGAAACGGGACGAGGTCCTCGTGCAGACTTCTACTGGCCTCTTCAAGTTTCAAGGTAATACAAAAATAAGAACTGATAAGAACTGGAGACTGGGTAAGAACTGATCTCATCTAAACTGTTGCGCTTACCACCAGGCGTGAGACGCATTCGTCTCATCAGTCAGTTGTAAAATAATACCAGAATCTATTTAATATTATTAATCTACTGGCTATTCCTTCTTCTTCAACTCTGTATGAATATTGGTGTTGTGTTTTTTTTTTGTATACAATATTATATAGGCACTTTCTCCGTCAATAAATTAAAAAATCAAGTAGTAAAGATCCCTTATATTAAAAAAGAATGCCAAATGAGCAGGTGCTCGAACAAAATTGTAGATATTGCCAAATCAGTAGAAGCTTATACAAAATTGTAGATATTGCCAAATCAGTAGAAGCTTAAACAAAATTATTGATGTTGCCAAATCAATAGGTGCTCATACAAAATTATTGATGTTGCCAAATCAATAGGCGCTCATACAAAATTATTAATATTGCCAAATCTATAGGTGCTCATACAAAATTATTAATTTTGCCAAATACATAGGTGCTCATACAAAATTATTGATGTTGCCAAATCAGTAGACGTCCAAACAAAATTATACATATTATAGTTGGATTTAAAAAAAATACTAACTAAGCTAAATAAGATAGATCCGATGGGGAAGAAAATTCTTAAGTGGAGTGGAGTACACGAACCGGAGGACGCAGTGTAGGTAGGCCTCCCACTAGATGGACCGACGACATCGTGAGAGTCGCGGGCATGCAGTGGATGCAGATGGCAGGCTGTCGTTCAGTGTGGAGGTTAAAGGCCTATGTTCAGTAGTGGACGTCTTCTGACTGATGATGATGATTACTAAGAAATCTCTTCCAGGAATATCCCGGTCCTTTACTCGCAAGCTTCACGAATGGGAGAAGTCCCGCGGCATCGCTCCTGAGGCTTCTACCTCAGCGTTACTCCAAGCCGCGAAAGCACGTGGCAAAATGAACCAGCCTCAGCTCACGAGAACCCAGTCTGACGGCAGTGTAGCGCCCTCCGCAGCTGGTTCAGGGAGGCTGCACGCTTCGAGCCTCAGTGTTAACGATGTTGACGATCTGGACTCGGAGTATGACAGAGAAAATTTAGTAAGTGTGATTGTTTTCACTATGCGGATTTCCCGTAAAACGCTAAAGCTCAAATTTGCTCATAATTAATGCTCTTTGGAAAATAAAATTATAATATTTTTTATGTAATACAAAATACGGATCGGATTGAAAACCTTTCCTTTTGAAGTTGGATAAAAATACGGCAAAAACTCTCTCTATCTGTTCCTCTGCCAGTTTCCCGACCGAATTCTACCAAGTACCAGTGAATCAAGAAGAAGTTCAAATACCTACTTAGTTGTATCCTAAAACAAATATATATTGTTTTTTAAGCCTTCTGGATAAAAGATTTGATAATATTCTAACAAGTAACAGATTTTCATGCATTTTAGCTAAGAACGCGCTCGATCAAGTCTCCTTTCAAACAAAAACTTCCAGTTTGGCAGCTACGATGCTACAGACAGACACACAGATAATACCCCTCATTCTTGTACATGTCATCATTATGACTTAAATACAGGAAAATTGGAAAATCACTTGGAAAAAAATACTAGTTAGTACCATGAATTTTCTAGCTCGAAGACACTGTAGATCCGGCCATCCACACCCGTGGTGCTGTCCTAGTGGAAGTCGAAGCTGAAGAGGTGTGCACAGCTGCCCCGCTCATGGCAGTCACACCACGCCACACTCCTCAGAAGCCAATCTATACATACGGCCAGGCGGAGGCAAGATTGCTGTGTGAAACCAGTTCAGCCGTCACTGGAACTGCTGTTCTGCAGCCTAATGGTAATTGTGAAGATATTTTTGAACTTATAAGAACAGGCTAGCGTTTTACTGGTTCAACACATATGCATTGCCATTTCGCGGGGTAATGCTGACTACTCTCCCAACTGGTAGTGGACAAGGATTTGGATTGTCTCATTCAGTCTTATACTGCTAGAAATTCCGTAACGAAAATAACCTAACATCCCCCACTCCGACCGGCACAGCGGTGATACTTTGACTTGGCCTCTCACCGCTAGATGGCGTTGTAAAATATGTTTGATAAAAGAACGACATACATTGAGTTGTAAAACCTACATAATTTTATTTGTTACAAGTACATAAATAATTATAATTGCATAAGTTGATAAAAAAATGCTATGCAATACCGCGGCAGTCCCTGAGTGCCACACGTCTTTTTTTTAATAGACGATTTAGTTTAGATATTTAGTGTTAGCTTGTTGTCTTCAGTTAACAAAAGGCACTTGCTCGAAAAAAAGAAAAAAAACGAAATTGACATGCAATGGTCTCCAGTTTTGCTGAGCTAATAAGAAAAATAGATTAGCTTTTTTTTTTCTTCTTCTATAACCAAAATAATAAGATACAAAGTGTAATAATTTTACTGCCCCGGTGGCTCACCTGAAATGCATTTCTATAACCTAGTCTAAAAGTTCTGCCGTTGGGGGCGTGGGTTCGATTCCCACCTAGAACAAACATTCACGTGATGAACATTTGTGTTTGTTCAATGGTTGGATGTTAATATCTATTTAAGTATGTATTTTATTTATTTATTTAAAAATATATATGAAAGTATATCAATCTCAGGCAGCCATATTACAAGCTTTGCTTAGTTTGGGATCAGATGCCTGTGTGTATAAAATTATCCCAGATTATTTACATATTTATTTGGAGACGGCGAGATTGACACTGCTAAAAGCAGTGATCTACAAAGAAACAAGTTAACGAAAATCAAACAGTTATTATTTCAGAATCCCACCCAATAGAAGCAACGCGACCTAAGGATACTGGAGCTAGACCGAAAACTAGTCGAGAACAGGTGTGTTATCAATGTAAAAATAAAATACAAAATTAATATCGAGTGAATTATGAATTAATAATAAAATAAAATAAAACATTTCACAGACAAAACCGTCCGATAGAACTAGAAGACGAATAAGTAGACAAACGAGCATAGAAGAAGACGCCATGTTTATTAGAAAAACGATTGAAGAAATAGAAAGAGGTAGTTCAAGACGATTAAGAGAAGAAGAAGCAGTAACAACAGAATCTGAACAACAAGCTTATGACAACGATGTACGCCAGAGAGAATTCTTGCCTAGCAACAAGGTCCCTATTCAGAAATCTTCAAAAATAAACAACGTCAAAGATTTACTTAAAGAGAAAAACGGCAAGGATGACCCTAGAGATGATAAAAGGAAAGATGCAGATAAAAGCAACGGCAAAAAGAAAACAAAATCCAGAGCTAGATTAGAAAGAGAACAATCTAAGCCTTCTGAAAGTGATACTGACCATGAAGTTGATACCGTTACTGTAGAGATCCCTAGACGAAAAAAAAGACCCAGACGAGCTTCAGAAAAACCTAGAACACCACCAACATCATTACATTCTGATTCAGAAGGAGAAGTATGTTATTAATTTTCCTTTCTCAGTACATCATTTAAAAATATTTTAATTTTGTTTCTATTTTATAGGTCTACGTCCTTAAAATAAAAGCAACAGAGGTGCGCGATGGTTCTCCAGAGGTAATAGTTAAGACCACTCGCAAAATATTCTCCCCCATAGTCCGCAGTGGAGAATCAATCCCCAGAGCAGTGATACCAGTAGACGTAGAAGATTTAGCCGACGTCAGGCCAAACCACCACCACCATCATAAGCATGCTGATAAAAAGAAAGAAGATAAATCAGAAAGAGTAAAAAACTCACTCAATAAAGGTTCTGGTGATCTTCAAGATGCAGATGAGCTACGAAAGCGATCACGACCTCCCCTTCCATCATCGCCGTCTTCACAGAGGAAACCACAAGCGAAAGAGACAGCACCGTCCATACGGATAATGATACAAAGATACAATAAAAAGATCAATGAAGAAGGTACGAAATGCAACCTTATTATGCTTGATAAGGCGAAATAAATCCTGAACTTTTCAATTCAACAATCCTAACCTACCCTTACTTACAGGTCACACTTCAGGAGAGAACAGTGGTGCATCATCGCCAGCTTGGAGATCACCTACTGCTGAGAGACGACGACCTCCCGATATGCCTGTTGGGGTTAATATTAGGTAGGTATAATATTCTGATCACATAGTAGGTAGGTACTGCGTGATACGAATTTCATTTTGGTATTCATTGCTACCTACGATACGATATAATACGGTGTTCAAAACATAACCATGTTTCAGAAACAACCCATTTCTCGAGAGGGAAGTCACGAAGTCAGCGAGTGCATGTCAACTATCCAGACGCGATCAGACATCAGCGGAAAAGCGACTGACACCCACACCTTCGACAAGCGACGGGGTTTTAAAATCTCACAGCGCGAATGCTTTACATCCCGAACAGAAACGAGCTAAGTCACCGTTGCCAACTCAGGAAAAAATCGAAGATAGCCAAGAGACTATAGTCGGAGATACTACCGCCAGCACAGATACCATAGTACCAAATATTGCTAGGAACCTTCCACATTTACAAACAACTGAGCAGTTTTCACCAGTTCTGAGACAGATGTCCGATACCGTAGTACCGAGTATATCGAGGTTGATTTCTGAGAATCCTAGTTATTATGGAAGGTCAGTGTCGAATGTGGAGGTGCCAGTATTCCCTGCAGAGTCTGAAGCAACAACAACTAGGCTCTCGGAAAGAGCTGTTAGGATAAGAGCAGCCAGGGAAAGATTTTTAGCCTCGACTGCTCCGATGAGAAGAGAAGGCACCAGCTCTGCGAGTGATTTGAGGCCTGGAGACAGGTATGTCCACGTTAAAGGGCTTTACCATTTATTTTTATTAACATTATCAACCAGAAGACGTCCACTGCTAAACATAAGCCCTTTTTAACCCCTTTTAACCTCCACACTGAACGACATCCTGCCATCTGCATCCACTGAATGCCCGCAACTCTCACGATGTCGTCGGTCCATCTAGTGAGAGGCCTACCTACGCTGCGTCATCCGGTTCGTGGTCTTCACTCAATAACCTTTCTTCCTTAACGGTTATCGGTTCTTCGAGCGATTTTCAACACCATTTTTATAACATAATCATAAAGAAATTACTGTAGCAACCAAAGTTGTTTGTCGCATCCTAAAAAACTTGTAGTGATACCAATGAACTAACTAATAGTACACATGCAACAGAGGCTGACAAGGTCGTCTGCTGGGCAAGTTCGACTAAAGGCATCAAGCCTGAATTAGTTCAGATGCGTTCGCACTTGCCAAGCCACCTTACCATAATCTCACTTTTTTGCCTGATCTGAGGTACAAACCATATTTTGTACCGCATATCTCTCACACACACAATTTATTTTAACAAACTTTCTCAAATCATCATAATTCTGTGCCAGGTCCAGCAGGATAAGCTGTGAGAGTGATGTAACAGAGCCGCACAGCTCCAGCAGTCAGGAGCAAAGTCTCGGGCGCAGCGCTTCCACCGGCATGGTCAATGTCGACAGGGAGGCGTGGCAGAGGGTTGCTGACGGTGAGCAAAAGATTTGAGGAGTTCTTTTAGTTGAGCACTTTTAACAGGTTGTTGAGTTGACTTGAATGGTCGTTGTTGATAAGACGATGGTACCTGTATGATGAGTAATTATATAATTACCTACCTACATTATTGTAGTTGGGCTCCTCCCGTAGACGTCCCAGAAATGTGATGTAGATGACCCCATCGCTACCGTCACATCAGCGGCGTGGGTCGGCCAATTAGACTGCTCCAGACCACAGGAAGTATTCCGTTTGTGGTATAGGCGCCAGTTACCAAAGATATACATACACACACCGATCCCGGCGGGATTGAGGCTCCCAAGATCTGTCAGAAAATCGGTTAGATTATCTCCAATAGTCAACCAGTTCAAACACCTGATAGGGCGGGCCCCAGGGACCCCTTTCTGCATTGATCTGATAAAGTCTGGGGAAGTCTGATTCCATATTCCCAACGACGGCCTAAGCCGACTCCACCGCCGCCGACCGCCGACGACGGCTGTACCTCCGAGGCAGCGGTGCCAAATTCGGCGAATTATCACCTTTTAGGCTAATAACCTTTTAGGTAGCAGTAGTAGTGCTCTTGAGCTAGTCGCCCACAAGTTAGACTCAACGCTATCTGTGTTTGCCAACCGCCTGGTCAAGCTGTCAAGGACATCTGAGGCCAACAGCGTAGGCATTCATAAAAAATAAACGTAGTTGGGCTTTGCTCCTATTTCCAACTCTTATAGTTCTAGTTTGCCAGAAAGATACTTACGTAGACCTATATTGGTACGTTTGACAACTCCCCTTATGGTAAGTGCCAGTGTGGAGTATGTTGAAGAAATCTGAATAGAATAATTTCTTCTAGGTCAACTTCTCTAGCCTTTAAGGTGCCTCGACTGTAGTTTTGAAGCAACAAGTAGAACGTTAAGAAGTCCATTACCTACGCATCAATTTCATCAACCTTTACAGACCCTCTTTTGGTCTGTCTCGTCTTTTTCACCTGACGCAAAAAGAGGGGTAGGTATTATAAATTTAACATGTGTGTCTGTGTGGCATCGTAACTCCCAAAACGGCTGAACCGATTTTGATGTTTGAAAGATGACTTGATCGACTGTTCTTAGCTATGATTCAAGAAAATTTGTTCAGCCTGAAAATTTGAAGATAATCAGCTCTTTTATCGGGGGGTTTTTTAAATGTTCAATTTATACCTGTTGTTTCTTCATTCTATTTTCCTTCAATCTGTATCTAGTATTTTCTTAGATAAAGTAATTTCCCAGGAGGTCGGCGCGAGGCCCGCACGCGGTCTCGGTTCAGCCTGGCGCGGCTGGCGGCCAAACTCCGGCGCAAGGATGAGAGCGCCGTCTCCCGCCTCTGCCGACAGAGTCTGCTCGTGCAGTTAATTAATAAACAGTAATCATACCTATATTTATTATATAGTACATTGTGTTTTATTGACATCTGAGAAGTAAGGAGTAGAATCTGGTACGCTTTGAATGTACTTTAGGTAGACATCATTGATTGAATCAAGCGTTACTTTGCGGAAGTTCATCTTCAAAACTCTTGCTCTTTAGGGTCTTTAACCAGTGTGTATTGCCAGTGATTACTTATGGTACTAGATGGACCAACGACATTGTGAGAGTCGCGGGCATTCAGTGGATGCAGATAGCAGGATGTCGTTCAGTTTGGAGGTTAAAGGGGGAGGCCTATGTTCAGCAGTGGACGTCTTCTGGCTGATGATGATGATGTATATTTGATCGTGAGCTTGTGCTTGGCGCGACGAAATTGCATCGTTTGCTCGTGCGATAGTTTGCACATTAGGGCACCGCCTTACTGTTTGAATAGGTAATTAAATAAAAACCCTTAATTTGTATTTATTTTCAAATTTAATATCATTTCGAACTTGACAACACCGCATCAACACTTCAGCCACATTCAATATTATTGGTAACAATAATTACCATATCAAAAAGGGATGTTGGAAATAATAATTTTTATTATACAAAACACTACAGTTCAGTAATTTATTAGTATTAATAAGACTCAAAAGAACACTTACAAATAACATTAATGGGTAATTTGGTTGAGGTAGATTTATATTTTTATTAACTAGTATTTTATATACTGTGGAAATACGACAGTTAGGTAAGTAAGGAAACAAGTTCTTCAAATTCCGTCTGTAACATTATTTTGATAAATTGAAATATTGCATTTATCATGACAACATATAATTGCTATGTTATCTCAGAATAATTCTCACAGTTTAAAAAGCTATAAAACACGCTTTAAAATCGCTCATCCAGAAGATCCTGGCTAATGAAACAATTTAAATTATTGCATTGTCATCGGTTCTTGATAACTGTGCAAAGATTCAAATCAATCCGACGTTTTGAAAGGGGTGAAAATTAGGTTCAAAGATTCCGTTACATAGATACATACCAAGATAATAAAGGCGTGTTCAAAATAGGCACATGTTATGTGTCTGGTGACATTATGGTCAGATACTATTAATATTAAATTGGCATCGTATTCCCACAGCATAGCGAATATATCCCTTACAGTTCTCCCGTATGCATGAACTATTACAACTCATGTCTAATTGTGCAGAAATTACATTTTTTTATTAATTTTATATTATTCCAGCTTTAACATTTTTATTTTATTTATAAATTTCATAAATAGCATGCTACTATAAGTTGCGAGCATAGCATGCTATTATAAATAGCACAATTTAGCAACTTTCATATTTCAAAATTGAGCCACCATTATGGTCGTTCTGTATTACAACTTGCAATATACACGATAGGTATGGTATTTAGGTACGGCGAGAAAAGTACGTCACTGGTGCTTTGCAACGAATTTATATTTTAATTAAAACAAAGTTTTATTACGTCTATAATCAGAACAAGCTAGGAAAATATGCAAATCCAACTACAGAGGTCAACTTGGTCCCCTGAATATTATTACAACATTTTAAGCTAAAGGTAAATATTTGCATATTCAAAACATGTACAATTTGAATTAAATCATTTTATAAGTACAACTCGTTTGTTCATAAACCGTCGCAAAGTTAACCGATAACATAAATGCAATTGAATAACGAATAAAAACTATATCCAAGGAAAGTTAAGAAACTTAAAAAGATATGCTATTAGTTAATCGAGATAATTAATTACGTTTTGGACGCCCTTACATAAGTACATGCAAAAAATCGCAGTCCCGCAAAATTTAACAACATTATTAATAAATAAATATCGCTGTAAAAATTAATTCAGATAGGGATGGCCGGCGCAAATCAACTTTTGAATGTTTAAAAAGCTAACAGTTCTTTAACAATCTATAAAATATTTTCGTTTCAAATGTTACAAAAATCTGTAAATATTTCAACTACACTATATTTACAAAACTCAATCTCTCAAACTCATGAAAGTGCTAGTTAAATATTAGTATACACGACAATAGTTAAATTGACAGAATAAACATTTTAAACAGTAATTTATATAAATTTAAAACAACAGTAGGAGACATTTTATAATTATGTACATTAAAATATTGAACTATATCTATTGCTTTGTGTTTTCTGTATCACGAAACTTGCACGCCGACAGTTATATAATATATAAAGTTTAACTAATAAAAAAGTGTAATATGATAATTATAATACTGTATTACAACATTATAAATAACTTGTGTGTTAAGTGAGAAACTATTGCAGCTAAATGGAATGTGTAGTGGAATAAAAAAATAACTATTGTATAATAAAACGCATAATATATAACTTTATAAATTGTATAGTGGAATGGTATACCCGCATCAATGTACTGCAGATGAAAAAATTACTTGTTTTAAATACTCCGACATAAGACATATAACATCTGTAGGTGATAATTTTTGAAGATTATTCTCAAGTTTAGTAAAATTATTTACAGGCGGTTTATATAATAGCAAGATGAAATTCCAAAACAAATCAGGCACAACATCAGGCTTATATCATTATCTTTATTTCCCAAGGACGGACAAGCCGATGTTAAATAAAAATATGTATTTAATTTTACTAATTAAGTATTTAGATAACGAATATCATATTTATCATGAAATTAGATTTTTGTATAATAACTGAACAAGACAAAACTCGACAAAAATTCAAATCAAAAATCAGGAAACTATAAAAAAACATATCATGCTAAAAGTAGGTGATACTATCTTACAATATCTTTAATAAGTTATAGTATAAATGTTGTACACCGTTCAGGTATTATTGCGATGAACAAACAACATTTTGGTTCCATAATATAAGTTATGCAAAAATTAATAACAACAATATCATAATAAAAAAATCTATAGGTACATACATCGTTTTATTAAATGTAATGCTTCATAAAACACAACCTTGAGCGAACTGTGTATTCAAATGAATAATGTTAAAATATAATATAATTTTATTAACTGTATCAACTACTAGGTATCTTATAAACACTACTATTTTATACCTAATTGATGATAAAATAAAAATATTTGAATGTCTATTTTGAACATAAAGTCGTGGATATATAACAATTTCTTTAAACAATAACATGATACTGTCCAATATTTATTTATAAAACGAATACCCGTTTCATTTAAAATACATATTTGCATGTGAATTTATGACTTAAACTGCTACTTACCATACTAAGTTTACATTATTTTGGTGGAAAGAATAACCGTATATTAAGTCGTACTTAGAAACAAACAGCAAAATTCTCCGACGCTCATCAAAATTATATTACTTAAATATCGAAAGAAAAACCAGAGAACTGAATATATTTTTTATAAGTTTTGTCGATTGCAATTATCGCAATACTTGAAGGGATACTTGCTGAAGTTGTACTTATCCTGAATGAAGGAATAGAAGCTTAGACCCTGTGACAACACCTAGCGTCAACGATACATCTCTAAAACTTTATCTTAGCTAAGTGTACGCCTAACTCTAATATAACTTAGTATAATTGAAGTCTCAGGTACATAGGTAGTCGGCTTGTGGCGGAACTCTTTTTCACCAGTGCGACCTTCGCGGTCGCCTTTATTATTTTTATTTCAATAGAGTTGTGTTTTGTTTTAGAAGAGATCTGTCAAGAGGTGAAAAATAGATGTTTTCGATTCCGCAAAATAAATTGTTTTAATAATAGGAGTAATAATATCCTAAATTGGTGACCCCGATACGAACACAACATAAATTAAGACGATTCGAACACAAGAAGAGCAAAGGTACGCAAATATGTACGAGTACTTTCTTTGGTGGTACGAGTGAAGCGACCACGGTCGTCTGATTGTTCGTCGACGAGAATACGAAAACGTAGAAAAAGAAGTGGTGAATTCGACTACGAGAGCTGTGCTGCTGACTGCTGGCAACAATCGCATGGAGCGCGTCAAGACTAAAGTCGAAGTATCTTTTGGAAGAACCAGTGTGGACTAAAAAGACAGTGTGATTTATATTGTTGTGTGTTTTTTTGTGTGTGTATTTAATTTAATTTAATTTTGGTGAATTTTTGTACATATTTTTAAGATATTTTTGTACCAATGTTTTTTGTAGGGCATTCGCGCACACCACACTCCCACGTTTCTTTTGTTTTCAGTTTTTGTTTTTGAATTTTGTTTTTCTCTTAGCATGGTTTTTCATGACAGCACACGTCATGAGTGACAGTGAGCAGGAAGACTTCAAACCAGCTTCCGCGGGTACGGGTGGACGTGAAATGTCAAGCAGTGACAGCAGATCTGGCACAGGCGGTACGGAGAAGGTAATGATTAACAGAGTATCTATACGTACCCCTCCATTTTGTAGAGATCGCCCGGCCCTATGGTTTGCGAGTTTAGAGGCGCAATTTTCCATCAATAATATTAGCCAAGAAATCACAAAGTTTAATTACGCAGTTGCGCACCTCGATACCAATTGTACTCGCGAAGTAGAGGATTTCATAATCCAACCTCCGAGGGAGCAACCCTACACGAAATTGCGCAACGCAATAATATCTAGGTTCTCAGATTCTCGGGAGCAGAAAATACGCCGTCTTCTAGAGAAGGAGCAGATCGGCGATCAAAAGCCGTCGTTTTTTCTGCGTCATCTGAGATCGTTAGCCGGTGCAGCATTTCCGGAGGATATTCTGAAGACAATTTGGATGAGCAGGTTGCCACGATATCTTCAAACTGTCTTGGCTGCTCAACGATTAGAATCGTTGGCTGAGCTAAGCGAACTAGCGGACAATTTGGCTGAAATTAACGCTCAATCAACTTCATTGGAGGTATGTACGGTTTCGCCTAACTCGAATACTGATCTTGTACAGGAGCTGACTAAAAAAGTTGATGAATTGACCCGTTTAGTAGCGTCACTTTCCTCTGCTGGTTACAGCTCGCATGTTGGTACGCGTGGTCGTGACTTCAATCGTAACCGTAATCGTAGTCGCAGCCGATCACGTTCACGTAACTATGATTTGTGCTTTTATCATGACCGTTTTGCGACAAAAGCACGTAAATGTGTGCCTCCATGTAAGTGGTCCGGTTCCCCGCCTAGTGATCAGGGAAACCAAAACAGCAACTGTTAAAGGCGACATCCAGTTGCTCGCCAGCTAGTCGCCGCCTTTTCGTGACCGACCGGAGATCCAACCGGAAATTTTTGGTGGACACTGGTTCGGATATTTGTTGCGTTCCTCGTAGCTTTATAAAAGGACGTACGCTTCAGCCATTATCATATAGTTTAGTTGCAGCTAATGGCAGTAAGATTATCACATATGGACTGGTACAGTTGAACTTAAATTTAGGGCTACGACGGGATTTCACCTGGAACTTTGTCGTGGCGGATGTGGAAAGTGGTATTATTGGCGTAGATTTTTTGTCGCATTACCAGCTTTTACCCGATTGCTCAAAAGGTAAGCTGTGCGATAGTAAAACTGGGCTTATTTCGTCCGCGGACCTTTATACCGCGGAACAGCAAAGTGTGAAGGTAGTATCTCTTCCTGACTCGCCATTCACAGCGATCTTGGAGAAATACCCAAGTATAACGCGACCACCTGGTGCACCTAGAATTATTAAACACAGCACCGTACATTATATAAACACTACCGACGGTCCCCCTGTGACATCTAGACCGCGTCGGTTGGCACCATTAAAACTGGGCATTGCAAAGAAAGAGTTCGAAGATATGGTCCGAGCTGGTACTTGCCGACCATCTGATAGCTCTTGGTCATCGCCTCTGCATCTCGCACCTAAAAAGGACTCAACGTGGCGTCCTTGCGGTGATTATCGTGCATTAAACGCCCGAACGATTCCTGATCGCTACCCTGTCCGATACATAGGTGATTATGCGCACAACTTGTCTGGCTGTACCGTTTTTAGTACTATAGACTTGGTCAAGGCCTATCAACAGATACCGGTGAATCCAGGCGACGTGTGCAAGACAGCGATAACTACTCCATTTGGATTATATGAATTTCTGTATATGACTTTTGGTTTGCGTAATGCTGGGCAGACTTTTCAGAGATTTATCGATGAAGTAGTCCGTGGCTTAGATTTTTGCTATGTCTATGTTGATGACATTTTGGTTTACTCAAAAGACCAAATAGCGCATGCGCAGCATCTGGAAATCTTGTTCCAGCGATTGCACGACTATGGCGTCGTGATTAATACAGCCAAGTCCGTATTTGGTGCCGCAGAAGTATCTTTCCTTGGGCATCGAGTCAATGCTGCGGGCACGCGTCCTCCTGAGGACAGAATTCGTTCTCTGGTGGATTACCCGCCCCCAAAGACAGTTCAGGGTATGCGCAGATTCATAGGCATGGTCAATTACTACCGCCGGTTTTTGCCAAGTACGGCTAAGTACCAAGCGCCGTTAATTGAAGCAATCACTGCTATTCAAGGCAAAGGCAATAAACCTTTTGTGTGGACTCCTGAGCTAGAAAAGTGCTTTGAAGAATGCAAGAAAAGCTTGACGTCCGCTACAATTTTAGCACACCCAAATAACAGTGCTGAGGTTGGGTTGTTTACTGACGCTTCAGGAACGCACGTTGGTTCTTGCCTACAACAACGCGTCGATAATGATGATTGGCAGCCACTAGCCTATTTTAGTAAAAAGCTGACTGCTAAACAGGCTCAGTGGCCGGCGTACTATCGGGAACTCCTTGCGGTGTACGAGAGTGTTCAACACTTCAGGCACCTGTTGGAGGTACAACACGTCACTATCTACACTGACCATAAGCCGCTAATATACGCTTTTGTACAACGACGTGAGAAATTGCCGCCTATCCAATTAAACCAGCTGTCTTTCATCAGCCAGTTTACTACTGATGTAGTGTATATTAAAGGGGTTGATAACATCGTAGCTGATGCCATGTCGCGCGTTGAGTCTATTTCTCTTGAAGAGGATTTTGCTGCACTCGCGTTATCGCAAGAATCGGATGAGGAGCTAGCTAGTATGCGTGGGAATTCGTCTTTGAAGCTCGAACCCATCCTCATCCCTGGCACAAATATCACAGTAATTTGTGATACTTCAACTGAGCGACCACGTCCATACCTGACACCAGCATTCCGTCGAGCTGCATTCGACAGGTGTCACAACCTCAGTCACCCTGGCGCGCGGGCAACCACTCGCTTGGTAACTGAGCGTTATGTATGGCCTCAAGTAAACGCAAATTGCCGTGAATGGGCTCGAACTTGTTTACGCTGTCAACTCAGTAAAGTAACTCGACATATTAATTCGCCACTTGGAGAGTTTAAATTACCGTCAAACAGATTTAGGTCGGTGCATTTAGACATTATTGGACCACTTCCTCACTCGAAAGGGTACAATTATTGCCTGACTGCGATTGATAGATACACACGGTGGCCTGAAGTATGGCCTATGTCATCAATCACAGCAGAAGAGGTAGCAGATACATTCGTAACCGGTTGGGTTTCCCGTTTTGGGGTACCAAACATTTTGACAACCGACCAGGGCCGGCAGTTTGAATCTGTGTTGTTTCGCCGTCTAATGGATGTATGTGGTACCAAACGGGTGCGCACGACTAGTTACCATCCTTGCGCAAATGGTATGGTGGAACGCATGCATCGGCAGCTTAAAGCATCTTTGATGTGTCATAATGACACATGGGTAAGAGCTTTGCCGTTAGTTTTATTAGGGTTGCGAACGGCGCTCAAAGAAGATTTGAAGGCATCTTCTGCAGAGCTCGTTTATGGAGAGACTCTTCGCTTGCCTGGAGAACTCGTCATACCTCCAATAACATCGCAGAGCCCAAGTGACGTTGTAGATTTCGTCCGTGAGCTGCGCAAATATATGGAAGCTCTCCGTCCTGTCCTTGCTACACGCCACGCCCAGCCATCGACTTTCATATTTAAAGATTTAGTTAAGGCGTCGCATGCCATGCTACGCGATGATTCAGTGCGAAGGCCGTTGCAGCCGCCTTATTCCGGTCCTCATCGTATCATCGGGCGAAGAGACAAAACGATCACTCTCGATATTAATGGAAGGGAACGTACAGTTAGCATAGATCGCGTTAAGCCTGCCCATTTGGATTCGGCGTTTGGCAATTGTGAACCAATTGTGCCGCCTGCGCCAACTCCAGCTAGCAGTTTCACGCCTGCGTTGGTCCCTGCACCTACACCAGCTCCTGTCATCACCCGGTCCGGGAGGAGGGTGAAGTTTAGAAATATTTTAGATATGTGATTATCTTATTTATTTATAAATTTTTCAGCTTATTCTTCCTTTCTCCGTGGGGGGGTGGTGTGGCGGAACTCTTTTTCACCAGTGCGACCTTCGCGGTCGCCTTTATTATTTTTATTTCAATAGAGTTGTGTTTTGTTTTAGAAGAGATCTGTCAAGAGGTGAAAAATAGATGTTTTCGATTCCGCAAAATAAATTGTTTTAATAATAGGAGTAATAATATCCTAAAGGCTCTTCCCTTCTATTTTAATTCTAAACTGAGTTTCACTTTCAATTATTTACAATATCAATTGCCGGCGATTTCATTTTACAATAAAAAATTATATAAGATATTTTGCAAGAACTATTATTAACTCTTATTTTCATTTATTATTTCATCATCAACACGACTGCTTGAAATCCTTATACGCATTGTACCTAGGTGCTTTTTGATAACTTCATATATTAAAAAATTATAATAATTACGAGAGTAGGCACTTTTATATCATTAATTTGTTTTAAAATAATAATAAATAAAACATTTCTATCGAAAACAGGTTAAACACTGGTGAAAACTGCGTAATAAATTGTAATAGTAACTACGATATAATCTAGGCGGAAATATATTAAATCCATGAACGGTAATGTAAAATAAGTCTCTTACATGGAAATAACGAACAAAAAAAAACTAAAAACTTTGCGCGAAAACTAAGCTTTGTTATAATGCAGGCACTAAAGTGATTAAGATTAATTAAGTAGGAGAAAAACCCGTGTTAGATAATACAGCTGCATGAAGGAAATGGTCAGATTATAATGTATACATCACCTTTTCAGTATCGGACGTCCAGACAAACGATAAATCATCACCTTACGAAATGCCATTCATTCGCAAGCGTTTTGCCTCCTCTTTCTTAATTACAACGACAAAATAATGGAACGCCTCGCTCTGTCTGTGGTTCCGCAGCATTATAATCTAGGAGTGTTCAATTCTAGGGTTAATAGTTTATAACTAGGCAATCGTGCTTCATCTTCGACCGCAAAATCGTTTTCCATCAGGCGAGATCGCGATCAAACTTTAGCCTAGTCCGAAGTAAAAAAAAATAGAACAGATACCTACAATCGCAAAAAAAAACCTTACAATAATTATAATATGTAGAACAAACGCAAAATTATTATAACACTAAATTGGACTATTTTTTGTTAAAATGTTTGATATATTTATTTTATAAACTTTAATAAGATAAATGAAAACTATAAAAAAAATATGACAAACTTTCTCCGATAGAATTACACAAAATATCTCAAATTTCAGATAGGTACCAAAATAAAAAGAAGAGCATGAAATGAATAATAAATGCATAAAAAATAATAATGAATCTTAAAACAGCTACAAAAATTTGATATTATTAACTAAACTAATCAACGAGTGCCTTCCTCAGTTAAGGTGAAACGTTTCAATTTTAACTAATGTTTATATTTCAAACAGTTCATTGATAAATGTAAACCAAGTAACAATGTCACTGAGTTAGCCTTACACGATAATGTAAATAATAATCATTGATTTTCGATTTCCGTGATCATTTACAATAGTTATGGCCTACATACTTGAAGCTTGAAGGACAAAATACTGTTTGGAAATTTATTTCTTAAATTCAAATATACGCAGTATTTTCTGCCTTTAACTTTCTGAATCAATGGGATGCGTAATGTTCACTTATGTGTCTGACATTACCTGTAAGCCACGATCAAATTTTGTCATCACTTTTTGTCGAACGATAAAGTGACAAGACTACGTTAATGTATACGCCTATCTCGCTTCCAAGGTAAAAAGCGTCCATAAAGTTTGTCTCAGCGCGCAGCTATGATACATTTCATATATTCCCACCGGAATTCTGTTTTAAAAAGGTACCAACCGTGGAATTATTGCGTGTATCTGAATATGCCTTAACTGGGATTCGTCGATGGGGAAATCTTAAACATAACCGTCTCAACATTCAACCAATATTATCTAAAAGAATCTTATAACGTATAAAATGAGGTAGATATAAATTGTGATATGGAATAACGAACCATAGATAAAATAGGCTACTAAAATAGACTGCAACAAAGTCGATTTAATTAAAACAAAGATAAATTTATAACCACTTGATTGCGCATGAGTCATAATTTGCTTGTGCACGATGTACGACACGTCGGTCGGGAGGGGGCGGGGGGGGGGGGGGGGAGTATCGTATGGCGCTTGTAAATGGAGAAAACTAGTCATTCATTCAATTCGCGACTAGGATTGGCCCGTTCGAAAAAGATCCTGCTCAAAATTCAGTTCCTTTTCATCACGGGGGGTATATATATGATCTGTCAAGTAGTTATATCGTTATTGAATAAAAAGAAGAGTAAAAACAGATAGTCATTGTTAATGAAAGCGGTCGTCTTTTCCGGCAATTTGCTGTTACGTCCAACGGGTAGTACGGAAACGTATGTGTTTTATCGAGATTAAATTATTGTTAACTGAAAATATATATCTAAAAGCAATGGTGCTTTGTTTATTGCGGAATGAATAAACAAATTTCGACTTTCTATGTAATAACACAAAAAGATCAGTTTTAAAGTTTTGTAAAAAAAATACGTTTGTAAGAAGAAAATATTAGCATGATTAGCATGCTAATTTTAGACCCAGAATATGCCGTGAGCGCCGTTATCTTATTCGCATTTTTTTATATAAAATTACTGTGCCTATTTGTGGAAAAAAAGACAGTCATTTTATATCTTAGAATACCATAAAACGCGCAAACGAGATCTATTCACTCGGTATTCTAGCCCTTAAACAAATACTTAGCTCCCTGTAACAGCAATGCTAAAATAAGAAAGACCTAGATTAGTATTGGTTCCACTATTCTAAACTTTCAATATCAATAATTCGTTGTAATAATTTTTTATTTACTTTTACAAATCTACCTAATTGTTTTTCTTAGGTTTTAAGTATTTAAATTATGTCTTAAGTGAAATATAGCTGTCAATTTTACTATAACATTTTACCGGTATTCATAAAAATATTACATTATAATAACTGTGCGTTAAAATGTCGGTTTGTATGTACAAGATAAGCTTTTGCGATGCGTAGACATATTTTTATTTAAATTGGAATGTTATTCAAGGTAACCATATAGCATCTGAGGCTTTGTCTATAACTGTCTATGAAAATAAAATATTGGGAAATAAATAAATAATTAGGTAATTTTTCAACATCGATAAATACTTTATACATAATTTAGGTAATATGTTTGTGTTTGGAATTTGTTTTGGTCTATGTTTTGTACGATAACGTTGCACTAACGGTCAAAACTATTTTGTATTTAAGGTTCTTTTTAATTTTAATTTGTGTTATTCAGGTGTACTTTCTCCGAGGCACTGTTGCACTCTTTGTATATGAATTTAGTTTCATACGTAGTTGAGTGGACGTGCGTGGCGCCATCTATATTATTATCTGGATGCTCTCAGGCCGATCCAATAACGCTATTTACAAGAGCTTCGCCTAAACTGACAATATAGATGTAATATGTACACTACCTACACCCGCCAACTCCAGTTTCCTGTATTATCTCCGGGATTAGCGTTAATCCAGGATACGACACCTATCCCGATACCAACACTTCATGATACCGTGTTCCTGACTCTAGAGCATGGCAGGTAGGAAGAATACGGAGCGGCTAGTTATAATAAATTTTGTAAATATTTGACAGATGTCAAAGGATGGCCATTTTATTCACGCACAGCATTAATAAAAGTTTGAAGGGTATGCGCAGGTATTAGATGAGTGACTTTCTCTGTATTTCACTGACTAGCAGGCATCATTAGGGGAGAAATTATACTTTAATAATTATAATGGTACAGCCGTTCCCTTATCTCCCTACCTACCATGTTCTAAAGCAATAGACACAATCCCAATCAATCTGTCCCTGTTACTTCCGTGTCAATATCAAAGTGTGAATGGTAACAGAAATAATATGTATCAGATGTCGCGGAGTGGTGACAAACTACAGGAATGTTTGCATTCGTACTATTAGTTTAATGAGGCGGGAAACGCAGCGGCGCGACGGGCGCGGCCGAGCGAGCCGGCGCGCTTCGCTCGACAATATCCGCGACCTGATTTTTTCTCTTAAAATTATTACGTACCCGTACTATCGTTTACCAAAAAATCAGCCTTACGTCATTAAAAATAAAGTCTATAATTAGGAACGAGTCGCGCCGAGCTGCCGCGAGCCGCCGCGCCTGGTCATCGAAGCCTCACTGTCCATGTCGTGTCTACCCTCTTATTTTTATTTATTTTAGTCGTATATCATTCGTCTATAGCCGTATATAAGCTGTACAAAATCTCAATCTTTCCTTAATCTTATTCCTTACCAAGACTCGAATCGACCGTTCGTCGGGGTCGCCTACCCCTAGTGTAGTGCTGGGGGACTCGCGAGGGGGTGCGGTCAACCGTTCGGTTGGAGAGTCGGGAGAACTTTGCTGTTTTCGAGCTGAATATCTCCCCGCGTCACCTCGCTGTTCATGTTATCGTCTGGCAACTTGTTGAAAGAGTCGTTCGCTGTGATGTCTGAACTCTCGATATCTGCTCTTCTGGAAGTGTCCAGGAGGTGGTAGGCGGTGGAGGCCGAAGTGTCAGGGTCCAGGACGGTCTCCAGGGTAACGTCAGTCTCGTCGTAGCGAGTCAAGTCGAAGGCGTCCTCTTGGCTCTGCCCCTTGCGGACTTTGCCGTTGGGGGTTTTGGATTGCTGGAATTGACGAACAAGTTGGATAAGTACTTGTCAAAATAAGTTCATAATGCAGGCTAAATGCGTACAATCATTATCGACCATTGGATCATTAAGTTGTGTAGACGTGGAGTCAGGGTGAGTCGAGGTCAGTCGCACCGCCCCATCCACCTCTTGTCAACAACAAGTTAAATATCAACCAAGTGTCAGTAGCGACTCGAGAACCAATCTTAATTCCAGCCAAGGTTTTACCATCTTCGACCATATCCGTACGAAGTGCTTTGATTCCACTTTTATTGTGCGAACTGCTAGTCTGTGGAATACGCTGCCTGAATGGGTGTTCCCCGATAGTTACAATCTGGGAGTCTTCAAGTCACGAGTGAATCGGTTTCTTCTAGGCAAGCATGATCCAACGCTTAATATCAGGCGAGTTGTCGGACAAGCGCAAGCCTATTTTAAAATTAAAAAAAAAAACATAACTTAGCATCTGTTGATCTGTAGTCAAACGCCTGTCAACGTAAAAAGTGTCACATAAGCCTAGTGTCAACAGTTGGTAGAGTTTTTGAACGCACACGAGACGCCAAGGTGTACATACAGTGGGGTTCTCCGTGATGTGAACGTGCCCGTTGAGAAGCGGTTCCCCGGCGTCCTTAGACCCGCCGCCGTTTGCGAGACGGCCGCCGACGTTCTGGAACGTAAACATAGAATTAGAAATATAAACCACAAACAGGACAGAATCAACTGTTCAAGAAAAAAGAGATGATCCTAGCCCTAGACCAAAATAATGGAACAGCAGACTTTTTGACGATGTCAGTGAGGAATCGAAAAGAGCCTAAGAGCGATGATGGCCGAGCCGTAGCATGTGCGCTTTACAATCTGACGGCACCTGGTTCAACACTCAGCCCTGCTCCAATTACTTATTTAGTAAGTACTTAAATAAATTATGTGCAGTCTCGATGCCATCACTCAAAAAAAACGGTGAAGGAAAACATCGTGAGGAAACCGGTATGTCCAAGAACCTGAAAAGTTCAAAAACATGAGATTCAGAAACATGCACTGGACCAGCATGGTGGATTAGTGTTCATCTTCTGAGAGAAGACCTCTGTCCCAGCAGTGGGAACATGATAGGCTGAAATGAAATGATGATGATCAGTGAGGACTAGATATTTAAGTCCATAGTGGCAGTGGGCAGAGCATATAGCACGCAGAACAGATGGCCGATGGAGCCGAAAGGTTTTCGAATGGAGACCACGGACCGGTAATTGTAGAGTAGGACGTCCATCCACAAAATGGTCAGACGACCTAAATTTGACTGCAGGAAAACGCTGGATACAGGCCGCTTCCGCTTGGGGGAGGCCTAGGGCCAGCAGTGGACGTCCTATGGCTGAAGTGATTATGATGATGATGATGAAAAGTCGATGAGTGTTGATGTGGTAGAAGATGTAGCAAGCTTGTCTACGAAATACCTACTCATTTTTGTTCTGAACAATCTCGGACCTGATCAGAAAGACAGACAGGTAGGATTCCACACCAACAGCAGAGTTCAAAAAGTGGACTGGAAATGCTTATTGCGTCCGAATGGAATTTCCACCATAATTAAAAGTGTCTCCTGAGATTTTGTTGAAATTCTGTTCAAATTGCGAGACGTATAGAGAGGTTCTAAGCTAGGTACCGTCATTTCCTCGTCCCCATCGTCTGGCAAGGCGCTGCACCGGAGAGCCCCGCGGCGCGGCGATCGCCCCCGCTTCCGTTTCCGCCAGGCGCACACCGCGACCGTCGCCACTGCGCACAGGAACAGCACGCCACAGGCTATGCATATACCTGCGGATACGAACACGATGCTTTTTAAATAACAGCTCTTATTCCTAAAATAAAACTCATTTTAAAATACTTACCTAACTTGAAGCTTTTATAATATATAATTAGGTATAATGATAGTTTATTCACGAGATTATTATCAACGGCTGTAATCTAAATTGGCGTAAGGGACAAACAGCTACACATAAACACAAATTATTTTGGAAATTTGGTCATAAGTTTTTAATTTTTTAGGCTATATTGAAGTGGTTTATAATGGTTGTCTAACTTTTAGTCCTCTAATACTTTATATAATCTGTTTATTCATTACAGTTTTAGTTACAAAGATAACTTGTCCCATACGTCCAAAAAAATAAATAATATGACCTCTAAGCCCCCACCTTTTTTATTACCGATGAGTTTAAAATGGCGTAAAGCTATTGACACTATTAAATCGAGTCATATTAGTCACATTTTTAAGTATTAGTCGTAAAAAGTTACATTATAGACAAACAAAAGGTGCCTAATAAAGGAAAAGAAATAAACAACCAATTATTTTTAATATTTTAATCCACAAAATCAACTTTTTTAATTAATGATAACAAGAAACATAAGTACACACTTTCATAATATTAGTAAAACTATAAAGAATGCATTTTTATTTATGATTGCCGCGGTTTATATTTTAGCTATAGTTTTAAAATAACCATTTATTGTATATCATTTTCTAAAAATCTAACCAAAAAAAATTGAAAAATCTATTCCTCTTCATTATTAGCGTTTACTTCATTGTCACTGTAATAACTTGCCTACCACTTGCACAGTATAAGAACCAGGTTTTTTCACGTCAAATTAACACATTATTCATAACATAAGTATTTAAAACAAACAGTAAACACAATAATATAATAATAATAAATATCTGGGACATTATTGCACACATGGTTATCTGACCCCAAACTAAGCAAAGCTTGTAATATGGCTGCCAGAGATTGATATACATACATATATATTTTTAAATACATACTTAAATAGATACTAACACAATATAAAAACACAAGTTACTTAATGTCACACATTGCACGCATGATAAAAAAAAATATACGAAAGTACATCATTCACACATCATCTACCCTACATTTACACAAAAAAAATAGGTACTAACTGCAATTATTCTTTTCTTAGTCCAATCAGAACATCTTGTTTTTTGCAGTAGGTAATTGGTTACGGCTATAATCCTTTAAATGTAGCTTGATTGATATGACAGCTGACATTCCTGAGCATGTCTTTGTAATAACGTCTTGCGAATTGCATTTATTTGAAACACAAAGATCACTGATTTTCTGCGTGTAAAACTACTATGAACTACAAGTGCTGTACAAATGTATGAATAGTAAGAGTATATTTGAACTTTAAAACGGAACTGCATTTAGTGTGGATTATCACAATACAATAACCATATTTTTCCATTCTGTCATAATAAGGTAACGTCAACTACTAAAATTTAGGGACGTGGTAAATCGATAAACGTAAAAACGATCGTTTTATTTTGCTGTGTGAATTAAATAGTTAAATTTGTATGTTTTTTTAGAATTTTCTCTCCATACTATCGAAATACAAAACTCGTACAGATAACGTACTACTTTTTTGCAAACCTATAGGTTTGTAAATATATTTCTTTTGTATAAAGTATAATAATATCTAAGTACCTACTAGCAACTGTCTTTGTAAATTTTACGGAACGAAACATCTTTATCCAAAGACTGACTACTAGAATAGCACACTAGCCTGACTATTGATTGAATAGCATTTATTATTAATCTGCAGGATTGTTCAAGTGACTATGATGATGATGACACTGATTTGGAATGTACACCATTAAATAAAAAATAAAAAACTCGAATAAGTCCACGTTTGACCCCCAGCTCACCCGTTGGTAAGCGACGATGTGGTCGAAGATGAAGCACGCAGACTTAGATACCTATTCACTGTTGCCTTGAGAAGGCCCATATTAAACAATAGATTTATATTACAAAAATTTGTACTTGCTTCTTCTGTTTTATTTCATCATCCTAAAGTCTCATTATACTACTAATACTACAACAGAAATATAGATGGGTTTAAAAATATTATTCGTGCAAGACACTTCCAGGCGATAAATACACATATTATTCTCGATTTGGTCCGAATTGTCGCAGCACTATTCGAGAATTTTGACAAACTTCATTTCAATCAAGCTACATTTAATAGACTATAGCTATAACTACGTCTATATTAACTTCGCTATCTTCCTCCATAATTATAACAAACGTGTAACCTGTAAGCTCATAAGCTCGCGCCTCGCAATGACGAATGCGGATCAGTTCAAACATCAATGATAAATAAACACTGGCGCGTGTGTGAAGATTCAATTACTTAGATACCTGCTAAAAGTTTTATTCTGAAGCATATTTTGTTCTCTTTCTTTTATCAGAGCGCTAAAATGAGACCGACGTAACTAACTAGAACTGCTTCCATAATACAACAATATTTTAATGTGCACATTGATTTAAGGGACAATATTGACAAATTTATCTGAAGCTTAGTGACGTAAAGGTCGTTCAGACACAAATAAATTCATATTGATGTAAGGTACAGCGTTAATAAAGATGGTGTCTTTTACACCAATATGATTTGCAAAACCAATAAAAAATCATTAAGTTTCCGTGGCGTATAGGACATTTTGGTAAACTAAGCAAATGTTACCTATACCATTCGAAAGAGCTTAAAAAATTGTATCGGACTGCATTCAAAGTTCATTTTGAGCGAAATGTCCCTTACGCCAATTTTGATTACGGCCGTCGTTATGCACGAAGTTCACATACCCAAGTACAAGGTGTAGTTGTCTGTGGGCGGCCGCGGCTTGATGGTAAGCACCTGGCTACGCGCATTCTCGCCTGGAGCTGCCACCATCACAAACGTATGGAGGGAAGGGTCGAGGCCTGTGATCTGTGGATATTATTAATTTTTTATAACACTGGCTAGAAAATATGCGTCAAGTAAAAAGCCGCATTATATCCACATGCTTTTTTGCAGAATATCCTCACATTGTTGAAAAGTATGATGACCTACTCTCAAGTAGGTAGTAGACTCATTTCTCAAACAAAAGTTTTGATTTGTGAAAAAAGTTTTTAATAGGTATAATGTGATACCTAGCCGTTTTGACATTGACAGTTGACAGCATGTTTTTTGTGATCCTTCAAAAACATTACAAATACAAAATAATCTTAGTTGAAAAATTAAAGAATTTGACCGATTCCGTATAATAACATAAAATTAGCGAAACAACAACCTTCTTATTTGTTTTTCAAGCATGGACTCAGAATATGTTTGCCCCATGCAGTTCCAGCCTTTCAACTGGCTAGAAGACGCCAAAATATACAACAAGAAAGGCGACTTAATACCACTAGAATGGTTAGAAGAAAATGCCGACGTTATCGCCCTCCTTTTCACATCTAAAGGCATAGACAGAGAGGGCATCGTCCAAAAATTTTACAGTATTTATGAAACCATCAAGGTTCTAAACGTCGCGGTAGAAGTTATCTACATTCCATTTGATGAGATTGAAGAAGAGTACAAGGAAAGCTACGCGGAGCAAGCGAACTGGTTCACCCTTCAATTTGATGACCCCCTGGTAGTCATTCTCAAATACGCTTATGGAATCACCTGTATTCCTCACATGATTGTTATAAAACCTGACTGTTCAGTGATTTCCTCGCAAGGTCTGTCAGATTTAGAGGCGTATGGTAAAAATGCCATAATAACCTGGCTGACGCCTTCTCCCTCTTCGAAGAATCATAGGAGAATAAGCAAGGACGCGCCGATGTATGGATCCGATTGGAAGTATGCTTCTGTCAGTAGTGAAAAGAAGGTCATGCAAATGAAGTTCAGTGGGTCATCAGGGTTTACGTCGACCTCTACTAATAAGAAGTAGAGGTACCTACTTATTATGGTCGCCTGGTAGATACACATCTTGCAAAATATATCTTGTCTCTTTTTTATTTATGTACCTATTCCTAAAATAGGCAGGTTCCTGTTGCAGCATGATCGCCTGGTAGCTAATAAAATAATAAATATCTGGGACATTATTGCACACACGGTCATCTGACCCCAAACTAAGCAAAGCTTGTAATATGGCTGCCAGAGACTGATATACATACATATATATTTTTAAATACATACTTAAATAGATAAACAAGATATCTTTTATTCTTGTTTTATTATGTAGGTAGGTATTTTCTTTAAAACAAGCTTTTATCTTGCTCTTATTAAAAAAATAAAATTTTGCTGATTTGAAAAAAAATTAAAAATTAATTTTGAAAAAATTACAATATTGGGTAGGTATTTAACTAAGTCGCTTACTTAGGTACGTATTATCAAGGATTCATATCGTTCTTGGTATTATGTTAGCTTATGTAATTGATTTACCTAGTCTATGAGTATTGCATGTTGTTTTGCCAAATAACATGGACGTAAAAACCCTAATAAAGTTTTGTTACGTCCATGCCAAATACCAACAATTTAGAGCTGTCAAATTTAGTTTAGAAAATGGTACAACAATATTGACATCAATGGTGGCGATACTGTTGATCATCGAAACTAAATATGGCAGTTCTAAAATTACTGCCATTGGTTTAGGTTAGTCAAGCCGTTTTAGGATACAGAAGGTATTATAAAAAAGAGTTGCTGTCGCTACCAAGGTTGCATTGTTTCCATCCTTCACAGGTAGATAAGATAGCTGATATTATAAGTAGTAACAGCTACTTTAATCCCGGATATAACGCGGGTGAAAGCGCGGAGCGCAAACAGTAATTTATACAGCTGTCAAAAAAATGACTGGTCATATAGTGCCATGACCAGCTTTGTGTGTTCCATCCTTGTCAAGGGGAGTGCTAACCGTCTCTCCTTTCAATAGACACGCCTAGTATGAGAGACTTTGACCCATACATACAAAACTGTTACAAAAATTTCATTTGCGCGATGCAGGACTTTTCCCATAAAACACTACTTAAATAGATGAAAAATGTCTTTTTGTAACGCCACATTTTTGGTTAGATCTATAGAAACTTAATTACAATTGTTAAAACCAGTTTTTATTGTATACATTTGTAAATATATAAAAAAAATTGTTTACTAAATGTGGCTGGCTGAAAAGCGCCATCTAGCTTGTTTGCAATGAACTACGTTAAACAGACTGCTCATGGGCAGTCTAACTGTTAATGTTAGCTTGTATTTTGTTTAGTGAATAAAGGCAATTGCCCGATTAAAAAAAAGTATGCACTAAAGTGAGAAATTTTTCGTTTATTTTCTGTGAATGATATTTATAATTTATTATGCACAACTTACAAACAGAAAATTAACGAAAACTTAAAGTACTAACTAAAAACTAAAACTTAAAATAACTATATAAAAACTTAAAATTAATGTGAATATATGTGTTTATCACAACTCTATGCTTTTGTAGCTTAAGGTGTCGAGGCGGGTGCGATTCATCTGGCCTAAATCAGGCTTGATGCCTTCAGTCGAACTTACCAAGCAGACGAGCCTTGCCGCTCTTTTTCGCACGTAGACTAAGTATTAGTTCATTAGTGTCGCTCATGTTTCTTAGTGTGCGAGAAAATGTACAAGTGAGTAGGTACTTACAGTTTTGCGTTAGCGGTTGGCGATATAGTGAAAAAAGCGGATGAAATACGGGACATGTTTGGATAGCATTGATAACTTACTATGGCCAGAAAAAAATCTTAGACAATATCCCTTATTTTGGTGTGACTAATTATATATGACAGCGTTTACGCAAAAGCTTTGACGTTGGTTCCTGTGACGATGTATCTCGAGGTAGATCGAGGTCTACCTCGATCTACCTCGAGATACTATCTTTTATAATAACCATGATGAGTACGCATATTTTGGGATATGTTTTAGTTCAAAATTGTCAACACACTTAATTTAGTTTTATTATGACCATATTCTGTTTTGTGTACCGCAATAAATAAATAAAGATCTCATGTTATGTCCGTGAAAACTTCATTTGCGCGATTTAGCCCTCCGTCGCCGATTGGTTGAGCGACGTATGTTGACGTTGATCTCGGCTAGATGTCGCTGTATGTGGCAGTAGGTACCTGCACGCTGGTGTGGCTCACGTTGATGATAGGCCAGGAGGAGACTGGCTGCGTGAGGTTCTGCGAGTAGCGCACCACGCGCGGGCCACGCTCCTTCCACCACACCGTCAGCCCCTCGTCCGTGTACGTGTATTGCAGCTCCTTAGCTTCTGTTGAATTACTCACTGTTTAGTTACTTAGGGTTTATCTTACCTTCAGTCAATCAATATTAAATAATAATATAAATATAATAAATATCTGGGACATTATTGCACACACGGTAATCTGACCCCAAACTAAGCAAAGCTTGTAATATGGCTGCAAGAGACTGATATAAATACATATATGTTTTTAAATACATACTTAAATAGATACTAACACCCAGAAATAGATCAAACACAAATGTTTGTCCTAGGTGGAAATCGAACCCACGCCCCCAAGCGCAGAAGGCAGGTACACTACCAACTGAGCTAACGGGCTGTCATTTATTTATATTAACTTCATTACAACGCAACTATGAACCTGAAAAGTTAATAATATTAAAACAAAACCCGATTGTAAAACGTCGCAGTATGTTACTCTGGACATGAAACGTCGCCTACGAGTATGTTACTCTGGACATGAAACGTCGCCTACGAGTATGTTACTCCGGACATGAAACGTCGCCTACGAGTATGTTACTCCGGACATGAAACGTCGCCTACGAGTATGTTACTCTGGACATGAAACGTCGCCTACGAGTATGTTACTCCGGACATGAAACGTCGCCTACGAGTATGTTACTCTGGACATGAAACGTCGCCTACGAGTATGTTACTCCGGACATGAAACGTCGCCTACGAGTATGTTACTCCGGACATGAAACGTCGCCTACGAGTATGTTACTCTGGACATGAAACGTCGCCTACGAGTATGTTACTCTGGACATGAAACGTCGCCTACGAGTATGTTACTCTGGACATGAAGCGAATCAACAACATCTCGTATTCCAAAATCTGTCAAGATGAACAGGCTACAGAAGGTACCTAACGTTAAAACAAACATACTTTACTTACATACACCCGGGCCCTCCTTGGGCAGTCGGATAAAAAGTCGGGTTAAAATATTAATCATATTATTCCTACTAATATTATTAAATGCGAAAGTTTGTGTGAATGTTTGCTACCACGTATCACCGTAACTACTAAACGGATTTTGATGGAATTTGGAAAGTAGAAAGTTTAGAACCCGTATTTTTTTTAAATCTGATATTGTTCTCCACTTGTAACAAATAAATTTCCACGCGGGCGAAGCAGCGGGGCCTAGCTACTAGCCACACTAAAGTTTGGATGGATGGATGTTTGTTACTCAATCACGCAGAAACGGCGGGATGAATTTGGATGAAATTTGAAATATGCATTGCTTATGTCCTGGATTAACACATAGGCTACTTTTTATCATCATCACCAATTTTCATCACCACGCGGGTGAAACCGCGGGGCGCAGCTATGGGAAATTCTTGGTTCGAATCTATCATATTCACAGTCGACGAAAAAGTGTGGAGCTGGCGTATTTCTGGTTCAGCTTTGTTATTGAGCGTGGTACCATGCTGGATACGCTGCCAACGCGCGAACATTTGAATTGCCTTTGACTTTCAACGGTATATGAGCAGTCTAACTGTTTTTGTAGTGGTACTGGTAACTTGTATTTTGTTTAGTTAATAAAGGCACTTGCCAGTAAAAAAAGTGTAGCGGGAACATCTAATAACTATTATAAAGGCGAAAGTTTGTAAGTATGGATGTATGGATGTTTGTTACTCTTTCACGTAAAAACTACTGAATGGATTTGGATGAAATTTGAAATATACATTGCTTATGTCCTGGATTAACACATAGGCTACTTTTCATCATCATCATCACCGATTTTCATCACCACGCGGGTGAAACCGCGGGGCGCAGCTAGTAAGATAATAAATAGATAGTGATAGTCATAATATTCATGCCAAAATTATATTCAATGATGAATTACATACAAAATCATAAATAAAGTTATTAACATACATAAATTACTGCAACAAAAATAATACATAAGTATATATGTTACAAAATATAATACATAAATAAATACAAATAATAATGGAGCCGGCAACGTTCACTTGGCGTTTTTTATTCCAAGGTGGACAAATAACACTTATTATTTCCACTTTAATGAACAAGTGACTTCACCCAGGTGAACCAACCCCCATGAAACCATGAAATAGTAACATTAAATATTGCATACAAATCTAATATATTTATATAGTATATATATACATATAAAGGCACAGCAAAAAAAAACGTCCACTGACCTACTTCTATTACTTTTCTATCTGAGCTATTATAATACCTAGGTCAATAGTATTTTTTTCACTTTTCCTTTGGAATAGACTAGAGCAGTGGACGAACATCAAATAGGCTGATGAAGATGTATGTATATATATATATAAATATATCTATGTAACAATATAAAGCAACGTAGACAAGTTGGTGTAGACATTCGATACATAGACAACAGCTGTGTTGATGGTTGGGTGCCTAGCGAGGAAACTGTCTATTGTGTTACCGGGTATCTGCACCGGGATGGTAAGCACAGGGCTCTGGCAGAGCGGCTCGTGGCCTTCTACTATCACCTTCAGCTCCTTCGTAGGGTCCAGGTCAGTCAACTGGAAACAAATCACAAAAAAATAAAAAATAAAAATCTAATAAAAAAACTCATCTTCTTCATTCTATTATATCTCATTTTATTATATTAAAAAAAAAATATATATAAAAAAAACTAGCCATATAACATTTTACTATTTGTGTAATGTTTAAAGGAATAAATTATTATTATCATAAAAAAAAACTTTATGTATATATTAATTAATTTTTATGAGGTAATTAAAAATAGTCAACAAGCGTATTTGGCGGACCACTAGATGTTAACAATTAATATCTCTGGGCGTTCGGAAACTTTTATGGATTGGGACTTAAAGGCAGTTAACTTACCAGAACAGTGTTTCCAACAGCTTCCACCGCGGTCCACTGCATGAAAGGCAGATTGTATTCATACGTGTGCCGCACGGTGTACTCCTTGAGTTCACTGTTCCACGAGACCCTCACTGTGGTGGCATTCACGAACTTGTACGTTAGGTTGCGGAAGTTTTCTTGCCCTGGAATAAATTGGAGACAGATTAGACAGACACCGAGCATTCTGAAAGCAATTACCATGCACCAGCATGCACCATTACGTCGGGTTAATGTTGAAGTAGGTTAACAATTTGTATAATTTATTTTATTGTTAACGTTGTATGTGATATTCATATAATTCTGATTTATTTATGTTTTAATTATACTATTATATTTGCACTTGTGTCGAATTTTTATTAGAGTATCATCATCATCATTTCAGCCTTAGGACGTCCACGACATAGGCCTCCCGCATCGAGTTAGAGTTGGTAGTGTGCATGATGATTATTTTGTTATGATTTTTAAGATAGGACGAGTTCGGATTATTTTACTTATTTTCATACTTAATACAGAATTTAGTAACATTATTCAGAAATTTTTAACTATATTTAAGCGAATTGAAATGAATTTGTACTTTTTCAAATAAGTAAATCATAATTATACAGTATGAACTCTATATGTCGCTATGACACTCGATTTAACGACAAACTCCCTAAAACGTCTTAATTACTTTATCTTGGCCATACAATGAATCACTCTATTTAGTATCACACCCACTCTAAATACCGACAACAATTTATTTATTTTATTATAATAATAACGGCTAATGCCACTTACACTTATTATTTAGTTTACATTATTAAAAAAATAGTTTAGTATTAGTCACAAATTATAAAATTAGTCCAAAATATATAATGTTAGATGTCAATTATGAATATAACAATAAATTTAAAATAGTATTCTTACCATTCACAGTCACAGTCATACGAAATTTTGTTCACAAAAAGTTAAAATAAATTTTAGCATAGCAGGCAACTTATCACAAAAAATGTCACATTCAGGGTACTCTTTAAGGAATGCGTTGAGATCACGAAAAATAATACGTCATCATTATGCAATAAACAGTATTAACACCTCATATAAATTAAATACTAGAGCAGCAAAAAACGTCAGACGAAGAGAGCAAACTATACGCAATTATCATCATCAGCCAGAAGACATCCACTGCTGAACATATGCCTCCTTCTTTAATCTCCACACAGAACGACATCCTGCCATCTGCATCCACTGGATACCCGCGACTCTCACGATGTCGTCGGTCCATCTAGTGGTTTTCCTTATTATCAATTTACTTTTATATTTTTTGAATTGCCCCTACTTTTAGTTGTATTCCAGCAACTTATGTCTAGTTGATTATGATCCTAAAAAGGTTTTTTTATTATTATTATTGTTTTTTACTATTACTTTTTCCGAAAATTTTACTGTGTTCAAGTACTATTGGTAGTTTAGTTATCTTAACATTAATAACGACATGTATACAGAAATGCGTGTATAGGTTCGCCTATTCACTACTGTAATCTAGTACATGAATGGATAATTATAATAAGTAAGTAGGTAGGGATGGACCGTTTCATAATAAATAGTAACTTATTTTTTTAATTTTATTTTTTTTCTCTCTCTTAACTGGTTGGTAATATTAGTTTTGAGTGTTATAGGCGGGTGATGTAAACGCGTAATAGGTATATATATACCGACTTGTATACTTGTATTAGGTTGTATTAGGTAGGTAACATAGTATACTTTGATACGGTTTTAGAATTAGTATAATAACTTGAGTAGGTTACTGTTTTTTATGGTGCAGAATAGTAAGCATGGCCCGTAGGAGTTTTTTGAAAGTTGGTCTTTTTAATCCTGGGTCATTAGGGACTAAACATGATGATTTTGTGGCGGGAATGGAGAGGCATGACGTTCATATAATGGCAGTCAACGAAACATGGATTCGAGAGGGACAAGAAGGGAGGGCACCCCGGGTGCCTAATTTCAGATTTCGCCACACCCCACGGCCGGTGCATGTGCGCGGCGGACGGGGTGGCGGCGTAGGTTTCTATGTTAAACGCGGCTTCAATGCGCGGACGCGGCCTCACCCTGTCGATCCGGTTCATGGATCTGTGGAGCAAATGTGGCTCACATTTTCTGTAAGTGGCAGGAATGTCGCACTTGGCACAGCTTACCGCCCACCGTGGATGAGTATCAACACCTTTTTAGATGCGGTAATGGATTCCATCAACTCATTTTCCAGTTGTGACAATATAATTGTTTTAGGTGACTGGAATGTAAACTTGCTAAAGACTCGTGACACTAACACTATAAATGTTTTAACTGCTTTACAATGTTTAAATTTAAACCAGCTTGTTACGGCTCCAACGCACTTCACTGACCACAGTGAGACCGTCATCGATCTGGTGTTCTCGGATCTTTGCGCAAGACGGGTTACTGTTGAGCCAGCTGGCAACTTGCAGGGCCACTCGTTTGTTGTTTGTGAATTCAATATAAAAAGAGATAGGCCTGCACCTTTCACGATTACCTTTAGGCCATTTAACAATATTGGCCAAGACGCATTTCTCGCTGACTTAGGTTCAATTCGTTGGGATCTTCTTTCAATGCACGATAACGTCAGTGAGATGGTTGATCTCTTCAATTTTGGAATTATAACCTTGTTTGATTTACATGCTCCTTTTAAAACTTCTACTATTACAGAAAAAAGATATCCGTGGATTACTGAAAACGTTAAGCTGATGATGCACTTACGTAACAAAGCATTATCTGAGTATAGGCGAACTAAGCTAAATACCAAATTTTTATATTACAAAAGCCTGAAAGCATTAGTGAATAAATCTCTTTATTTGGAAAAGGAAGCGTACTATAAGCACAATATAAATAATAAATTAAATGATCCAAAGGCGTTATGGAAAAACTTAAAATCTACTCTTTTGCCGTCGTCTAAGGCTGTGGAACTTCCTTTTCAATTCAATGACCCCCAAGTAATTAATAACCATTTTTTAAACGTTCCTGGTAAGACCGATGTCTCTATTTCTCAACTTAGTTATTTCGAATTTCAACGATTTAATACTTCTAATGTTTTCTCACTTCAAACAGTGAATCCAATTACAATTTTAAAAATTATCAACAGTCTCAAATCTAATGCTATAGGTTTCGACGGTATATCTTTAAAAATGTTACTCATGACCTTACCAAACTCGTTAGATACTATCACTACAATTATTAACAAATCAATTATAACTGCTACTTTCCCTGATTTATGGAAAATTGCAATTGTTCGTCCTTTGCCGAAAAATGATAACCCGATTGTGGTAAAGGATTTGAGGCCCATAAGTATACTACCTTGTGCGTCCAAAATTCTTGAAAAGGTTGTATCTCAACAGTTAACAGAATTTCTTGAGGAAAATCAAATCCTTCCAGAATTCCAATCGGGTTTTAGGCGAGGAAGAAGTACGGCCACAGCTCTGCTGGACGTGACAGACAATATACTAGAGGCACAGGATAAAGGCATGTGTACTTTGTTGGTCTTACTCGATTTTTCGCGCGCTTTTGATGCTATAAATATCACACTGTTACTTTCGAAGCTTAGTTTCTACGGTTTTGACACGTCCACACTTAACTGGTTTAATAGTTATTTAAGTAACAGGCAGCAGTTTGTTGAGCTACGCCAATCTGACGGTTCTCTCAATCTTTCAGCCTTTTCAGAAATTTATAGAGGCGTACCGCAGGGCTCCATCTTGGGTCCAATTATGTTTTCCATGTTTAGCGCTGATGTTATCAGTTGTTTTAAAATGTGTAAGTATCACATCTACGCAGATGATATACAAGTATATATCCATTTCAAGCCAGATAATCTTGAGAACACGTTAAATGATTTGAAGGAAGATTTAAACAGAGTGGTTTCGTGGTCGGACGCTAATTGTCTTTTGCTTAATCCTGCTAAGACAAAATTTATGGTTTTTGGCAGTAGGCACCAGCTTGCTTCGCTACCCTCGAACATTGTTTTAAGTCTAAAGGGTCAGGTAGTGGAACGAGTTTATGAGGCGCGTAACCTGGGACTAAACGTTGATGAAGCACTAAGGTTTGAGAAGCATATTGCGGATTCTGTTCGTAATTGTTTTTTCCGGTTGAAAACGCTCTATAAACTCAGGCCTTTTTTATGCGAAGATCTTCGGGTCCAATTAGTGGAGTCTTTGGTGCTGTCGAAACTGAACTACGCAGACGTTGTGTATGGTCCTCGTCTCCTGTGCCGTACGCAGCGTCTGTTACAGAGAGTCCAAAATGCGTGCGCTAGGTTCTGTTTTTCTATACCACCGAGAACTCATGTCACTCCGTTCCTGAACAATAAATTCATGCTGAAAATGAAATCTCGTCGTAAGTTTCATCTTGCGTGCTTGCTTTTCGGCACTATCAAATATAAAGGTCCTGCTTATTTGTACGATAAGTTGGACTGGGGCGCTGACAGCAGGCGAAATTATAGAAGGCAATGTTCCCAGCAGTTGTTCACGCAGCGGCACCGCACTGTTAATTTCACTGGCAGTTTCCGTTACGCAGCGACCAAATGCTGGAATAACATTCCTCCACCCATCAAACACTTGAAATCGCTGACTACTTTTCGGTTACACCTTAAAAAATTCCTTATTGAACAACAGCGTCAGCATGGTGTGGTAAATGCTGATTTGTCTTACATTTAGAAGTAACACCTACTGGTGTTGCATGTTATGTGGGAAGGTAGGTGTATGTAAAATATATTTATATATTTTCTGTGGTTGTGCTGTTTAGTTAATATAGTTTTATGTATTTATTTATTTTTTCCGTTTGGTCCATTTTTTATTTCAATAAATTTTTCGTTCCTGCTGTCTTTATTACTATTGTTATTAAATACTCTGTCTTGTTGTTATGTATAATTCCTGTTGTTTTTCCATATATTTTAGTACCGTAAATTTGGTATACTTATTCTGTGTCCTACTTTTTTTTTCTGTTTCCTATGTCTTATTTGTTTAAATTGCATATAGATAATTAAAAATATATATGTAAATTTGTGTTAAGTGTATTGTAAGTGTAAGCTCAAGGGTTCGTCTGAAAACCGGCGCTGATAGTCCTTGACTTTCAGCATTTATGCCGAGACGGACCCATTCGACACTGATTGTATCCTCTAGATATAAGTTTTTTGTAAAGGTGCCGAATAAAATTTATTTTCTTTCTTTCTTTCTTATATATTTGCACCTCGTGCTCGCTGGTACCTTTATGCAAGTGAGTACCTTCAGGGCGCGTGCTGACGGGTATGGGCGCGCTGAAGTCGCCACCGAGCGTCTGTCCGGGGAGGCGCGCCTGGACTCGAACCTCGTAATCACTGTTCGGCTCCAAGTTATGCACGAGAGCAGAGTTCACGTAGCTGTCGAGGGAAAATAATTACAGTTTTTCTTTAGTATACACGATATCAGGCCTGGCGCACTCTGCACTTTAGGTATGAAGGTACAAGTAGTCGTCTTGTCGGACTTGCCGTGCCCGCTGCCGCGCGATAGACAGAGATAACGCGACAAGAGTTACGCGATAGACAGAGAAGCAACTTGTAGGTAAATATAGCTGTAGGTAGTTAGCGCTCGCACGTCGTGAATTGCCACTTTATTGTGTAGTAGCAAGAATCGCTATTTATTTAAATAATTTTGCTGAGTGAATCTTCTGTACCTGTACTAATATATATTCTGTGACGATATTCATATTTTCAGCGTGATTCCGGAATATACTGAATCTTTTATCCATCCTCACGCCATTTTAGCCCTCGCCATTTTTGTATTCAGAAAATACTAGAAATGAAATTATTATTTATACACAAAAGGGATTCATCTGCGGAGATGAATGCAGTCATAAATAATTCTTACCTCTCGATACAATCTTCATTGCCCCCAACTTTCCTCGTGCATACCATGAAGGAATAAGTTTTGGGGAGGGCTTCCTCCTCACAGCGCCATCTCACGGTGAAATTATGTGCATTCACTTCCGTCACTTCCACGTCTTCTGGTACGGCTCGCACCTCACTGTATTACAAATAACCATAAGTAAGTTAGGTAAGTTTATTATATTTCCAAATATGTACTTATAGTTTTCTGACAAATAATATTAATTTATTTATCTCAGTGAATAACGTACATGCTATTTACGAGTACATACACAACTCTGCCAAACTGTGTAGCAGTTTGTAGACAGATATCTACTCCCATTACAACATTTTATTATTGAGTAAGAGTACATTTTTGACAAAACATATTTATATATATTTATTTATACATTATTGTACTTTCTTTTTGAGGCAAGTGCCTTTATTACAAAGTACAAGCTTAATAGGTTAATTTATGTTCTTTAAACTTTTTACCTGATGAGAAAGAGGGTCTTGTATGTATGTTTGTCTGTCTCTATACAGGGTGTACAGCTTGGAGTTTACCAAGCTGAAAGGCGTTTATTGATGAACAATCATCATTATCAACAGCTTTTACTATGGGACCAAACCTGAAACCGCGAAAAAAATACTATTCCATGCAAAAATTACATTTCGCATTCACACTCAATAATAATTAGGTATCAATATAAAAAACCAACTTCAAAAAATCCAAATAAAAAAATCAGAACTGGACAAAATTGTAATGGGACCACACGGGAACCACCGGCTTTCAAATAAATAAAAAAACAAATCATCAAAATCGATTCAGCCAGTCGAAAGTTCTGAGGTAACAAATAAAAAAAAAATGAATTGAGAACCTCCTCCTTTTTGGAAGTCAGTAAAAAATGTGTCACGCTGTGTGTACAAACAAGTGGACTTGTTCGCGGTGCATATTCTGGTAATGATTTGTGTATAGTGGTTGATCCCGTCGAACCTCACCCGGGTCCGAGGTAGTGTCCGGCGGCCGAGCTGGCCGTCCACGGCACCAGCGTCAGGTTCTGTAGCAGCCAGGGCAGGGAGCGCGTGCCCAGCACCCGCACCTGCTGCGGCTCCATCACTGACAACAACACACTACTACTTCAATAACAATAATCTAAGCATCTTTGAAGCTAGAGTGAATAGATTTCTTCTAGATCAACGTGTTCCATCCTCGGCCACACCGTCGCTTACCATCAGGCGAGTTGGTGGTCAAACGTAGATCTATTCCATATTTATAAAAATAATAATAATATATTAGTTATTTGACACATTGAAATTAAATATTTAGGACTGAAATGAAAGAATGAAAAACGGAAGTTATACTATGTGGCATGATCCATGGCCCTTATCCACCATGCTGGCTCAGTGCTTGTTGGTGAATGTAATATGTCTTTGAACTTTTGAGGTTCCTGGACATACCAGTTTCCTTATGATGTTATCCTTCATCTTTTGTTGAGCGATGGCATCGAACCTGCACATTATCAGGCCTGGCGCACTCAGCACTTTAGGTATGAAGCTACAAGTAGTCGTCTTGTCGGACTTGTACACGCTGCCGCGCGATAGACAGAGATAACGCGACAAGAGTTACGCGAAAGAGAGAGGCAACTTTTAGGTTAATATAGCAGTAGGTAGTTAGCGTTCGCACGTCCTGAATTGGACTTTATGGTGTGGTAGTAAGAGTCGCTACTTATTTAAATGCTTTTGCGGAGTGAACCTTATGTACCTGTACTTTATGTATTCCTTGTCATTATTTAATGTACATAAATAAGTCATTGGTAAAGGGCCGAGGATCGAACAGGGTGTCGTCAGATTGTTAAGCGCACATGCTAGCGCTTAGCCACCAACGCTCGTAGAAATACAAGACAACTAATATACAATAGAAACCAACACTATTTTCATAATATTTCCAGCAATTGTATCGTTCAAAGCCGTTCAACACCTACCGTTCAAAGTATAGTTGTATAGATATCCGTCCAGAGTAACATTGTGTTCATCGGAGCTGTTCTCGGCCTTGTGCTGCAGGATCCACTGCACCACGCCAGGGTTCTCGATGTAGAACTCACGCCAGGAGACCAAGATCGAGTCGTTGCCGACTTTAGACAGTTTGATGGGCACTGAGGGAAAGGTAAAAGCTTATAGAAACATTAGGAGAGTAAGGAAATATTGGTGGTTAGCTCAAGACTGGAATATCGTATAAATTCGAAAGATACAGTCGTTAAAAAGCAGGACAGACGGACGGACAGACTGATAGACATCATAGGCTTAGTATTAGGGAACTCCAAAAACTGATTATACCATAGCATCCGAAACAATATCAAATTTATCCGATAAAAAATATTTGCTGCTTATAATTTCCAACGAGATTTCATAAAAGGACTAATACAGAGTTACGCAGAACAGCGGTACTAAGCTGAAAGAAGATCACTGTATTCATAATTTCAAAAAAACAGCTATTCGTAGAGCACAAAAATTACATTCACATTCAACTGAATATGCTATGGAATATATGGGACCCATATTAAAAGTCAGTACCCTTTCCCCACCCTTTCAGCTCAGTAAACCCTTTGCGCGTAACCCCGTATTGTAAGTTGCACGTAACATTATCGTACCTCCCTGTCCTTGACAGGTGACACTCTCTGACATGTCGCTGACCAGGTTCGCGGTGTTCTTGTTCCCGGTGGGGGAGCGAAGGTAAGCTCGCACCTGTCAACAAATTCATATCAACAATATCCTACAAAATTGGAGCCATAGATAGTCTTCTGTACCGAGGCTGTCTACAAGAACACGAGACCGTGGAGCATATACTACTGTATTGCAAGACCACAGAAGACGTGACATAAAGGTCGGGACTTCTTGAAGAAACTCCACAAGTCTCCAATACCACAACACCTGGCGAAATAGGTTTCAAACTGTTAGTTCCACTGCTTGGTTCTACATGTACGTCTAGTATAAATCTAAGACTCGTTTCTTTACTGTTTAACGGGGTGGAACTATTAGGATTCTGGGGTAGAACAGTTTAGTCAGTGACCCAAAGCCATGCTCAGTTAAGTATTTTAAAGAGGTGAGCTGGTTTGTGTTGGCTGGCAGGTGCAAATGCGTAATACCTACACCACAAACGGGATGTCAGTGCAGGTCTAATCACCCCCATTTTAAATTAGAATTTCCTATGCAACAAAGAATAACATTATGTAAAGAAGGTGCAGATAATATGTCGGGGAGAATCTAGATTCGCATCTAGATTCTCCAGTTAGTGAAGTGGTGAGAGAGAAGCCAGCATTTACACAGAACCAGGCAGAAGATGTTTGAAGCTTACTTGAAAGCTGTAAGGTGTCAACGGGGACTTGACGTTGATCAAGGCCTCAGAAGTGGTCACTGGCGGGCCAGGCAACGATAATCCATCTGAAACAAAATACACTCCTTTGAACACTGTTAACAAAATCACAGAGAAGAACTGCTAGCTAAGAAGAGAGCTGTGTGTAACAATGACAAAACTCTTTCATAAAAATCATTACATTAGACAACACTGTGTATTCGATCACGATCACAAAACAGATTTATTTACGCTTGCGCGTTTTTAAGAATGTCAGCGCCATCTAGTTACATAGATCGAATAGAGAGTAATAAGACGTAGTAGCCCAGGTTAGCTTGACATATCAACAGGTACGTCCTGAAAGATGGGAGTCTCTAACTTGATAAAGATCTGTGACCTACCAGGGACTGTGTACTGCACGGTGTACGCCACGACTTCGACGGGCACTTTGCGCCAGCGCAGCGCCACGTCGCGCGCGCCAGCCGGCCAGCAGCGCAGGTCGCCCGGAGCCGCCGCCGCCTCACCGCCTGTTACGTTTAGCGTCGCCCAGGCAGACGTTACCGATGCTATGTTGCGGGCGAAGCACTGGTATACACCTGCGAACAAAATAGATAATGCTAAATTAGGTCCAAGCATTTATTTGCTCTGACAGCTGTAAAAACCTGAATAAAAACTTTTTCTCTTCATATTTCACTAAAGCACACCGGGTACCTGCTAGAGTTTTACGTAAAAAAAACTAACGAAAGTGATCAGAATTCGTGGTTTTAATTCAACTTTTTTACAATGTTATTGCGTCTGTCAGAGCAAATAAAAGCTTGGATCGAGTTTAGTACGAGACAGGAAACTCACTCCGAAGTGACATTTATGTAAATACTCTCAAAACGTTGCAATAAAGTTATATACAAATACTATAAAATATTTATAAATATACGAATATGTATATAAAACCATGTAATTTTAGCTTACGCATTGAAGCATAATAATAAATCGCGTGAATCAAAGCCTGTTTTTATCTATTGTATTACAGGACGTGAGAGTCTCTTGTGACTGCGCAAGCGCAGCGATGACTCCAAGTAGAGCTAGGCATGAAGTACGATTGCAGCAGTTAATGCGCAGGTGTGTGCTTTGATTCCACTTTTATTGTGCGAACCACAAGACTATGAAACGCGCTGCCTGCATAGGCAATCCCCGATAGTTACAATCTGGGCATCTGCAAATCGGGAGTGAATCTTCTAGGCAAGCGCGCTCCATCGTAGACTGCATCATCGCTAAACATCAGGCAAGGTGCCGGACAAACGCAAGCCTATTATAAAAAAAAAAGTTAGGGCGCACGCAACAACAGTTAAGTTCTAGAGCGGCGTTGTAAAGCTAGTGAAACTCTAAAATTAAAAAAAATATAAATGTTTTCTTTTGATAATTTTTAAATACATGCATAAATTTGAAAAATGTGTAACGTCACATCAGGGGGGACGGGGTTCTGAAAATGTGACAGCCTGTGACATGGAGGTGTTAAAAAGTCCTTAAATTCGTGTGACGTAATTTATGACTGGCCTCTTATAGGAATAAAAAGCCTCTAACCAGCATCTTCAGATGTGACGCTCCTGATCAACAATTGCAGAAATGTCTTGTCGTCAGCTGATGACACCACATTGATCTGTGAACAAAACACCTCAGTAAATGAAACCAATTATGGAAAAAAGTATAAATTGATTTTTTATCTACACTAATATAATAATGAGAAAAGATTTGTATTTTTGTAACGAATTAACTCAAAAACTACTGGACCGATTTTAAAAATTATTTCACTATTAGAATACTACATTATACCTGAGTAATATATTTATTACTAGAATATAAAAAAAAAACATATCCTTCCGTGCAAAGCCGGGTCGGGCGGCTAGTTCCTGATAAACAAGGGATATAATTATTCCTTAGTAAAATTATTATTATCGTTCAAATATCTCAAATTTTCGTATTTTTTTCACTATACCAATAAATCTGTGTTGAATTGATTTTGATTCTTGTTTTGTTTGCTAGGCCATACTTTAGAGGTGATCCCATATAAATTTCATCAAAATCCGTTAAGTAGTTTGGTTTTTAAATCAAAATAACTGAAAAAAAACATGTCATCCAAGTAAACGAAATTGAGTATTTACTAATTTTGAAGTCGGTTATTAGCACGAAAAAATTTTCACTTCAGTGGTTTTTAGGGACTAAGACTCGTTTCGCTGTCCGTCCGTCTCCAGGCTATATCTCATGAACCGTGATAGTTAGACAGTTGAAATTTTCACAGATGATGTATTTCTGTTGCCACTATAGCAACAAATACTAAAAAACAGAGTAAAATCCATTGCAGTGAGAATTTTTTCGTTTAGGTAAAATCAATATTTAAGGGGGCTCCATATTGATAACGGCAACAGGTAAACGCTTGAAATATTCACAGAATATTGAGTTATATTATTCACTTTAAACATAAATAATTATATTTAAATAAAATAAATATTTAAGGCCTCCCTACAACAAAAGTGGTTTCTTTGCCGTTTTAATCTTCTATACATATAATAAAAACGTAGAGATAAAAAAATCTGTAATTGCGAAATAACAAAAAAAAACACACAGGACGTCTTAAAATAAGCAGCTGAACACGATAGAACAGTTTTTAGAATTTTTGTCTGTTTGTTTGTTTGTTTGTCCGCGCACATCTCCTAAACCACTGGACGGATTTAAATGCGGTTTTCACGAATATGCTTAGAAATTACCAGATTAAAACATAGCCTATGTTAATCATTTATTTAAATTCTTTATTATTACATTTTTATTATTATTTTGTAGTGGTAGGACTCTTGCAGAGGTTCGCCTGGGGAAGTACCACACCTTTGCCAGTTATTCAATCGCCAAGCAGTAGTGTGCAGACACTACTGTGTTCCGGATTGAAGGGCAATGTTTCCAGCGAAATTACGGGGCACACAGAGATTTGACATCTTATATCTCGGGGTGACGAGCGCAGTGCATTGCCATCCAGGGTTTTGAACTGTTGAAGTTCAAAATTCTGAGTGGCGTTGAACTGTTATGGGCAAGCGTGAAATAAAAGAAGATGAGAGAAGCGTGAATTAAATTTAAAGAAGGTTCCTTAACCTTCTTAGATGAATGAACGTGATCAAGGATGTTATAAAAACATAGGCCTTACAACCTCTTTGGTGACTCAATCCAATGCATTTGCAAGACAAGCATATGTCAGGGCTCCGTGGCCAAAGCCATACTTGTGGTCGTATTCATATAGTTCAGAAATTGCATGGTCATAGAAAAATTCGAACGAGCTAAGCTGGACAGTCAAATTTCAGTAATGTATTATCCCGACATGACATAATATACTTTTTATGGTTTAGACAAAAAGAAAACTTCAAAACATGCTCTGCACTGTGTTCACATTATCTTTTTTGATTTGAAAACTGTTGAAGGTGTTTTTACTGTTATGCTTCTATCAATACTTCACACAGGGCGACTTGAATTTTTGTTTGTTTGTTCACGCACATGGCCTAAACCCCTGGAAGAAAATGCGGACGGATTTAAATGCGGTTTTCACGAATATGCTTAGCTATGACCAGATTGAAGTATAGGCTATGTTATTTTGCGCAAGGGCCGGATTAAGGGAAGCAAAAAGGATTGAAGGTTTATATGAAAATCTACGCGTACGAAGTCTCGGGCAAAAAAACTAGTAGATAATAAAAACGGCAAAAATTCGTGCACGAGTCCCACCCTCACTTGGCCATTATTCACTTGGTGCGCACTCTTGTGGCTGGTTTGGGAAGTTTTACTTACCCTACAGTTTTATGATTATTTTCGTGATATTTACCGTGGTATGGTTGTGGAAGGAGCTCCCGATATTGCGGCGTAGTTACAGTATCGGGAGCTCTTTCCACAACCTTACCACGGTAAATATTCCGTAAATAATCATATAACTGCAGTGAACAACCGTGATAGTTTAAAACAGTGTTTTACTTACCCTGCCTTGCAGTTTGAGCAGTTTCCCATCCTTGTACCAAGTGATGTTTGGCGAGGGAGTGCCGCTGGCAGTGCAGTTGAACCGCACCGTGCTCGCGCGCACCGCTTGCTTCGACTCCGGCGGGTGGGTGATGTTCACTGCCGTCGTTATTGTTACGTTGAACCTCTGGAATTGGAGAACATAATTAAACACTAGTAGCACACAACGCGGCCTGCTGATGAATAGTTTTATTTTTAACCGACTTCCTAAGAGGAGGAGGTTATCAATTCGACTGTTTTTTAAATGTTGATTTAATTGTTGAATATACATTGCTTATGTCCTAGATTAACATAGGCTACTTTTCATCATTATCATCATCACCGATTTTCATCACCACGCGGATGAAACCGCGGGGCGCAGCTAGTTACCATATAATGTCTACACGCAGTTAGCAATGGAAAGATAATTCGTCCACGGCCCGTATGCTCGACCTACTGCTGTTAACAACGAAAGATAGACTCCGTCTTCAGAAGATAATGACAACGGTAGTTCTTACTTTCACAAGGTCCTGGTGTCCCACCGCTCGGCACACGTAGACGCCTGCTTGGTCCACAGCGATGGTCGACATGATAAGCAGCTCTTCAGTGGACTCCAGCTCTCCAGTACGCTTGCCAGGAGGGGTCCACTCCCAGATCAACTGCAAATGGAAAGTACGGATGCGATTTGTGAAATTCTTTAGGCACCTATATAATATATATATATATACTAACATCCAAGATTTAAATGTCATCTACACTAATAATACAAATAAGGTAGTCTGTTCTTTCATAAAACATGATAAAATAGAAAGCTACATTACCTGTGAGTCACAAAAGATATGTTTTATTATTTATAAACGGGCTCAGACCGTCACACTGCAGGGCAGATAAATTTTCTAAAATATAATATGTACTAGGATATTGATAAATGAAATGATAAATCGTGTTTTAATTATTTTTTTGTATAATAATTAAACAAAATACAAACAAACCCTAAATATATACTACATAGCCAATTATACAAAAACAGTTGAACTGCCCATAGACAGTTGAAGGTCTAAATACAATACAAATGTTCGCACCTATACTAGCAGCATGGCCATGCATGCGTTAAGAAGTATATATGTGAAAGTTTGGATGGATGGATTTTTGTTACTCAATAACGCAGAAACGACTGGATGGATTTGGATGAAATTTGGAATATATATGTGATATACTAGCGACGCGCCCCGGCTTCGCACGGGTGTAAGCTCGGTCTTCGGCCTCGCTACTATGACCCGTTCCAGGAACACAAAATTTCATCAAAATCGGTCCAGCCGTTTACTCACCGTTTAAACCTTCTCTGGACTACGACAAACATTTCAAAACCAAAATCAGCTAAATCGGCCCAGCCGTTCTCGAGTTTTAGCGAGACTAACGAACAGCAATTGATTTTTATATATATAGATATGTATATCACATATAAAAATATCTATTTGTTTTAAACAACAAACAACTCACGTCAGGCTTGGGGTTCCCCAACAAAGGACAAGGCAGCACCACTCTGGTTCCTCTGGCCACCTGGATAGAAGGCTCGTGGTGCACCGGCAGGAAGGAGGCCTGTAGCTCCGCGGGGGGTTCCTCCACCTGCAGCCGGCCGCCATGGCTGGTGCGGCTCTTATTAGCAAGGGCGTTGGTTGCTCTACATCTGTACAAGAAATTTAATTTTTAGGATTTTCTAGCGCCGCTTCTAACCCTTTGGAACGAAAAAATTATGTGCTTGATATTTATATACCTTCATAGGAATTCATAGGCTGTACTACAATGTAAACATTTCTGATTTATTTTGTAAATATTATTAAATTCTAGAAGTGTACAGAGTTGACCTGATATCGCGAAAAAAAATTGCTGTTTCATATACTTTTTTCTATGCAGCTTCTTTTTCCGTGTTTTCGGATTTCGTCACGCTTCTTTTCGCATCACCTAAACAGAATCGCTTAAAACAGTGGGCGAAGTACGAGTATTCGCTACGTAAAATACGTATCAACTTTCATACAAATTTCAAAAACTGTATGAAACAACTATGAAAAAACTGTATTCGATACGTATTCTACGTAGCGAATACTCGTAAGAGTACTTCGCCCACAGGTAGCCATAAGGTCCCGTGTCTGTTTATTTATCTAGGGGAGGGAATGTTTGTTACCGCACCACCGACCCGAGCCAGCTCATACGCATATAAAAAAAAGTTTATATGAATTTTTAAAAAATGCTTTTATTTTTAGAATAGCATTGCAAATGATTTAAAATAGATTAAAAAACCCTTTTAAAGCAACTTTTATGTTGTTATTTTATGACGAACACATTTAAAAAACAAGTGTATTTATTTTTGTTATTTCTTTGTTTCTATTCCGCCTTAATCTAAAAGAAGGATGGCGACGTGCCCAGAGCAATATTAATTCATAGACAACTGCATAAGACTTCGTACTTTTTTTGTGACTTTTTGGTGTTGGCCTTGCGGCCTCTACAGCTTGATCGGACTAGTTGGTGAACGCAGACGACGTTGGGCCAACATGATTTAGAGTTTTGGGCGACAAGCGCAAGGCCACCTCGTAGGTACGAGCCTCGGCTTGGGCCGTCTCCGGGAGTGGGGATTAGACTTGCCCTAGCACCCCAGAAGGGGTGTGTCCTGGGGCCCTAGTAGGTTGTTGAACTGAATGATTATTTGGAGAGAATCTAACCGATCATCTGACAGATCCTGGGGGTCTTCAATCCCGCCGGCGGGATCGTTGTGTGTGTGTGTGTGTGCCTTTGGTAACCGGCGCCTAAACGCGTTAACTCCGTACAACCTTTTCAAAGGTATTCATACCTCTCACATTATGTCGTTGTCTTTGTCCGTTCATATGGCAATGCTTGCTGCCAGACTGTAACAACAACATATTGTCAGAGGTAACTGTGAACGGACTGTACTCAACTACACGTAAAAGCTTGTTGCGTTTTGTTTCACGCAAAGTTTACACGTAGATTTCTAATAAATAGTTATTAAGAGCTTTTGGTTCCCTACTTCTAAAAATATACGAGATATTTAGAATAATTGGTAATAAAATGATGTATAAAAAGATATTTATTTCATTCATGAACGGATTTTTTTTATTGGGTCGGGATTCGCCATAGTTCTTTCATACACGTAATTTGCTTTATATACCATTGGCATTGATATGTTATAGATGATGCCCAATGGGTTTTTTTTTAATGCTCACTTGTGATTTTTTATCTTCATAAATGTTGAAAATATGCGGAAGAGAGCTCTGGTCAGTAATGGCTGAAGGTATTTAGATTCTTGTAATAAATTGTACCTTCTCTGGACTAAATAATCTCCACTAATCTCCATTTTGTACCTGAATAAAGATAACACTTCTGGAAATCCCCAAAGCGATTTATTTTTACTTCTAAAGATGTTTTGGGAAATGGAAGGTAGAATTTCCTTTTACTTTGATTTAGTTTATCACATTTACAAGTCTGTCTTTGATCGCAATTGCTTACTGCGAAAAACAGTTCTCCAAGAAGTACTACGTAGGACGAGTAATTTGGATGTCTTTCGATGGCTTTTCATTCGCTTTGCTAAAACCATTTCCACAGGCGAGTCAAACGTCAAAATTATCATGGTGAAACCGTGTCAAGGTATACTTAAATTCACAAAATTATCACCCGGCAAAACTCGAAAAGTCGGCACATATATTTTTTTTCTCTTACGAATTTCGAGTAGGTACGTAGCGTGCACAGCTTTATATGGAAATAGTTCGAAAACTTTTTCCTCTCAATTTTTTTGGCATCGCACGTATTGCACATTTCCCAGATTCTCTGAGGTCTTAAGCCAAGGACCTTATAAAACCTAATATCACGTCCTTGGTCCATTATACTCTTGGGTCTTAACACATGTGCGATTTGACGTTGCTTTTGTCAAAGTAATATTGACAGGTGTCAGAACATAATATCTATCACCATGTAGCCGGTAATTTTGGTTCCTACCAATCATAGATCAGAGTATATACATAAATCGGAGTATCACAGAATGTATGCTACCAATCACAGAAAAGTTTTTTTTGTTGTTGTTTATATTAGAACGTCAATCAAGGCATTTTTTTAAGAAATTTGCTGTAGCCAGTTGCACCACAGAAGTAGATCTGTGAGTTGCACCCATATATAAACCCATAGCAACTGTGACGCGGAGTTCGACGCGTTGACTTAAATAAGAATTTTCAATCACATATATGTCACAATACCTGGCGACAGAGTTTCCTTCTCATTTCCGTTTTATTTAAGTACTTCTCTTTTCTGTGCTACCAATAACCAAAGCAAACCGAAGGTTCCGACCAAGATCCGACACCTTTTCGTCACACTATCTCTGTGTGTCTCTAATGTATCAGAGATCAAAACATACGTGACGTCAGCCTGCCAAGCCGCCAATAATAGCCAGCCAGCCATGACACACGCCTTGCCACCGCCAAGCTTGCCAAGCAAGCTTCGAAGGGAGTGTATAAAAGCCAGCGTACCAGCCATTTATCTCTCTGTTCATTTCGATTCCTGAATAAATGAAGTAGTCGCCACTCTGATTGTTTCTAATTTCGCATCTCGTACTAACTAGTGTGAGCAGAGCTCTGCGCTAGCTATTTCGTCGCATTCAATAGTATAGTACCTATGTCAAGTCATTTATCTATTCAATTTATATAACTAATCACATGCTGTATCAGCACTTTTTCTCTACTCATCCGATCCGTTTGTTACCCTATACCACCTCAGAATAATGAATCATATCCTATCATAGAAGTTCCCTTCATACAAAATGAGTTATTCATTATTAATAAAACTAACCTGTATAATCCGGCATCTTCATATTTCACCTCCGTAATAATAAGCTGATTATTCACGAGTTGGTATCTGAAAGAAACAGTAAAAATAATTAATGTCATGTTGATGAAAAGTCATTTGTACTAGACGAAAACAATGTTCGGGTAGACAGCGAACCAGTGTGTTCTTTTTTAACCGACTTCCAAATCTCCTAAACCACTGGACGGATTTAAATGTAGTTTTCATGAATATGCTTAGCTATGACCTGATTGAAGTACAGTAAGTAAGTACTATGTTATTTTGCGAAAGGGAGGAAAAAAAGGTTGAAAGTTTATATGAAAATCAACGCGTACGAAGTCGCGGGCAACAGCACTATTACTCAACAAATAATTATCAATATAAAAACTGACTTCATAAAAATTACAGAACTGGACCAAATTGAAATGGGACAACATAGGAAGCACGTGAAACGTGTTTTTCGTATTGTTTCCAAATACATCCTTTTAGGGGTCTAGTAAAGTTGCCGCCACGTTACTGACTTTGTTTTTAACCCCCGAAACAAAGAGAGGGGTTTTATAAGTTTAATGTGTGAATGTGCGCTCTGTCTGTGGCATCGTGACTCCCCAACGACTGAACCAATTTCGATTTAGTTTTTTGTTTTGTTTGGAAAGTGACTTGATCGAGAATTCTTAGCTATAATTCAAGAAAATCTATTTGAAGAATATCAGCTCTTTTATGTGAGGATTCTAATTGTAATTCAAAGTGGGGGTGTTAAGACCTGAACTGACATCCCGCTTGGGGTGTATTGTGCATTTGCCCCATGACAGCCTACACAAACCAGCCGAGCTCCTTAAGATAACGGAGCACGGCTTTAGGTCGCTGCCTAAACTGTTCGACCCCTATTTCGCCAGGTGTTGTGGTATTGGGGACTTGTTGCTGAGTTTCTTCAAGGAGTCTCGACCTTAATCGTATGTTTTCTGTGGCCTTGCACTGCAGTAGTACATGCTCCACGGTCTCGTTTTCCTGTAGACAGACTCGGCACAGAGGGCTGTCTGTGGCTCCAAAATTCCATATGCAAGAATTGTAAAAAAATACATTTTTTGTTGTATTTGAAGATTTCTTCTTAAGCTTGATAATATTGATTATTTGAAATCACACTAATATCATATATGTGAAAGTTTGGAGGGATGGATGGATGGATGGATGGATAGATGGATGGATGTATGTTTGTTACTCAATCACGCCCAAACGGCTGGATGGATTTTGATAAAATTTGGAATATACATTGTTTATGTTCTGGATTAACACATATGCTACCTACTTTTCATCATCATCATCACCGATTTTCATCACCACGCGGGTGAAACCGCGGGGCGCAGCTAGTATTGAATATTTGAAATTGTATTATATGTACTTGACACTGGATAAGTAGACAAGATTTATGATAAACTCTGGTCTGAAGCCAAAAGTTACCTTGTATTATGAGGCAGTGGCTCTCCATCTTTGATCCAAGAGACGGCGGCAGGCGGTCCTGAAGAGATGTCGCACGTGAGCGCGTAGGGCTGCCCGCGCCACGCCGTCGCATTAGCTGGGTGTACTGAGAATTGCTTGTCTATGTCTGCAATAAGGATAACGAAAGATTTGGTAAAGTTTGATTTCTGGTAGTTAAACCTAGTTGTTACTTTGGAGATTAGATTCTTTCGAACTCAGTATGACAGCGATTTTTTTGGCGCCAACGTGAAAATTTCACGTCATTCTCATTCATAGATCAGTGGCCTTAGTATGAGCACTTGCGAAAAAGTTATCGTTACGCACCTAAACGATAGCAACATGTATGAAAAATTGAACAGCGCCTCTATCGAACTTGAATGGGAACTGAATTTTTCATACATTTGCTATCGTTTACGTAACTATAACTTTTTCTCAAGTGCTCGTACTAAGGCCACAGAGCACAGAAAGGAGAAGTAAACAAAAAAAAAATTTCTGTGGGTCAGAGTATATATCGGTTCTCATTGTAAATTTCTTTATTTCTTCTATTGTATTATCTTTGCATTTTATTATTTTCCCTTTGATTATTACCTAGATAATCAAAGTATTTTCCTAAACCCGAGTGATTTCGCCTGTACTGTGCAATAATGGTGGATTATAACGCAAATGGCAATCCAGTAGGTAACGTTAAAACCTCCGACATATTTCCTCAATAGTGTAAAATATCCCAGAACCCTACAACGCTCTGGTATTTCATCTGGAGAGCTGTAATCTGTCACGGGAGGTTGCGGACAGGCTCGCATCACACTGAGGTTAATCTCTCCTGGTCCTTCTATCTCGGGAAATGTTAAGATTTACACGAGGCCAGCTTTGTATGAATCTTTCATGGAAGGGTAGTTTATCATAAATCTTCATTAGGCTTACTAAACTCGGTCCAAACATTTATATATGCTCTAACAGCTCCAAGTACATTGCAAAAAGTTGAATGAAAACCACAAATTCTTCGAAATAATTTTTGCTAGGTTTTTGAACGTAAGATCTAGCAGGTAGAACTGAGTCTCTACCTACCTAACCTACGTAGTAGACTATAAGATCTAGCAGGTAGAACTGAGTCTCTACCTACCTAACCTACGTAGTAGACTATAAGATCTAGCAGGTAGAACTGAGTCTCTACCTACCTAACCTACGTAGTAGACTATAAGATCTAGCAGGTAGAACTGAGTCTCTACCTACCTAACCTACGTAGTAGACTATAAGATCTAGCAGGTAGAACTGAGTCTCTACCTACCTAACCTACGTAGACTATAAGATCTAGCAGGTAGAACTGAGTCTCTACCTACCTAACCTACGTAGTAGCATATCATAGATAATACACAGCTTTATCTACTCTTTGGTATCCGCAGACATCCAAATTTCAGAGATGTGTCATCCCACAGAGAAGAAAAAAATATTTTTGTTTAAACTAGAACGTCTGTCAAGGCATTTTTGTAAGAAATTTGGTGTAGCCACTTTAGCACCCATATAAACCCCATAGCAACTGTGTTTGCAACTGTGACACGGAGTTCGACGCGTTGACATAAATAAGAATGTTCAATCACATATCTGTCACAATACCTGGCGACAGAGTTTCTTTCTCATTTCCATTCTATTTACTTCTCTTTTCTGTGTGTCATACCAACATAACATATACTTTTTATACTTTAGTCAAAGAGAAAACTACTTTGGAAACATTATTTGTTAATGTTGCAGTCTTTGTTAAATCTTTGATCTTTGACTGCCCCTGTGGCTTAGTTGGTAGTGAACCTACCTTCTGTGCTTGAAGGCGTGGGTTTGATTCCCACTTAAGTCAAACATTCATGTGATAGATTCATTTGTGTTTGTTCTATATCTGGGTATTAATATCTATTTAAAAATATATATGTACGTATATCAGTCTCTGGCAGCCATATTACAAGCTTTGCTTAGTTTGGGGCAAGAATGATGGTACTAGGTTTGGGGTCAGATGACGTTGTGTGCAATAAATATCCAGATAAATTTTTTACTTATTTAGTTAATGTAGGTTTACGAAAAGGTCAATGATCTTTGAGCTAGAACGTCTTGAATTTATTACTTTGTTTTATCGCTATAACTTAAAAAGCAATTACAAAATGTTATTGTGTGAACTGCTAGTCTGTAGAATGCGCTGCCTGAATGGGTGTTCCCCGATAGTTACAATCTGGGTGTCTTCAAATCACGAGTGAATCGGTTTCTTCTGGGCAAGCGTGCTCCATCGTGGACCGCATCGTCGCCTAACATCAGGTGAGTTGGCGGTCAAAAGCAAGCCTATCATTACATTTTTTTTAAACCAGCCTTGCGAGTATTTCGTGACTAGCTGCAGCCCTGGGAAGGGACCACGACAGCGAGACTTTTTGTACCATCAACGCAATCACGACTACTCTACCTAGAGTGCACGACTAAGAAGAAGAATTATCTCTGTAACATTTTCCGTTCTATTTTATTTTTATTTCTGATAGGTACATTTTTCTTATTTCCTCGTACGTCTTCCCGGACAGAGCTGCGCAATCAATCATTTATGCTAGATGGATAGATCGAACACACAATGGGATATGACGCGCCGGTTTGATAAACGGACTGTCAGGATACTGATAAATAAATGGATACTGTGTAAGACATTTCACTGTCTTCGGATACAAGTACTATAATTTTTTTTATAGGTACGGTGTAATGAAAATTAAACTATTTGAACTCAGTCGCGTGCCGACTTCCTTAATGAGCTGTGGTCATACTTGAGAGCGCTGTAACGTGGTAGAGAATGATGCTTCGTAATTAGTAGAGATTTCGATAGAAGGCCCTAAGCTCAAGCGCTCAAGACATATATTAGGACGCAAACATTCTTACGAGTTTATTCTTTGCCGTAAAAGCAAAGGAGGAAAACGCAGTTTTAATCAGTAAGCTATCAGTGAAAGAACACATCGTTATAAAATCAATAGAATGGCGATAGAGCAATTTCTAGTGTTTTATAAAATCTGTCGTGAAATGCCCAACGGTGTATAACATAGGTCGGAGTCGCGCTTTGATAAGTTTAATACAAAAAATACAAGGGGAACAGAAATACGGAAGAAGATAAAATTTTCGATCTCTAACCTCTCCCAATATTTGAATAGAATTTGTGCTTGGATTTGTGTTTCTGAAATAAAAATCTGACGAAATGAAAACAAAGAAATGTCAACTATGGAAAATCAAAAACTTTAGGCGGCACATGGTAGGTTTAGGTTTTCATGAACTTATATTTTAAAAGTGTTCATGAAAACGGAATTAATCAGAAGCAGAAATACCTAGTCCATATTTCTGCACGTTTTTTCGGGAAATAAACCCCCGATGGCTTAATAGCTAAATAGAACCAAAGAAGACATTAAAATAAAACGTGATAAAAATTACAAAGTTAAATATGTTTTGTTATCTCAGAGTATTAACATATTTTACCTGTTTAGAGCTAAATGCCTAATGTTATTTTGGGTTTAATTGGGGATCTTTTCCGCGAAATAATCAGTATTCTGTTTCAGTATTTCGTACTTATAATGTGAATTTTTATAGCATATAGCTTGTTGTTAAGCAACGATATGGTTGAAAATAAAGCACGAAGACTTAGGAGATAACTATACATTCTGATTTTGAAAAACTAGATTATATTTATATCAGGAAACAAAGACGCCGGCGGGTTGTCCTTTCTGTTCGAATCAGAAACGTAAAATCAAAACGTTTAGTACAAAACCCGGGATTTTTTTAAGCAAAACGACATGGTGGTTATTGTGACACAAATTCACTTTACATGTAATGTGGAGAAAGAGAATCGTCATTGATGACTAAATCAGATCAGAGAAACAATGGAGATATGGTTAGGTAGCGTGGCGGGTGCGAACGATCTGGCACAAATCGGGCTGGTTGTCTGTAGTCGAACTCATCCTGCGACGGCCTTTTTTGCATGCGAACTATTAGTTCACACGCGCTTTCACCTTGAAAAAGAGTGCTGAATGCGGCTGAAACTATAGTCGGAATAATCGGCTTAATCGTACGCGAGTAATTCCCGTGTTATATAAATAAAATGTGTGAAAACCACGTCAGTTTCCATAATAAAAAAGATATAAATCTTCCTCGTCTTCATCATCTTCCTAGACATATCATAGGCACGTTTTAAAAATCCAGTGAACTCTTCCAGCCTTTATTTCAATCGCCCTTAAGGGTATTCATCGCTCATTTTCTAACAACTTTGACTCGGAAAATCTCTTATTGTTTTTAATAGTTACTCATATCTAAGAACGTAGTTTATTGAAAACAAATTAAAAATTAGAAAAACTTTTTTTAGGTCTTTTTAAATATAATAAAACTAGTGAGGTAAAAAATATTTTTTATGTTGATCAAAATGAGTCTTTTGGTTTTATTTGTGTCGTAATAATTGTTACCTATTTGTGTTTTTGACAGTATTATACCTATATACTTTGGCCACTTCCTTTGGGTTTGTTTAACGATAGTTTAAAACAAAGTGTTTATTGTTTTTATTATTCTATAAAAATCGCATAAAATGTAACTTTAATTTAGCTACGAGTTTAATTAATTTAGACTTCGAGCTACGGTGCTACGGCGTAGCGTAGACCGTAGTCAGCAGCACTAGAGTTATAATCGTAGCCATATTTTAACCCCCGGGCGTTTTTATTATTTCTTGAAAAGCTACTTGATTGAAAATATTCTTAGCTATGATTCAAGAAAATCTGTTAAGCCGTTAGAATATTATCAACTCTGTTATCAGGGGTTTTTAAAAATGTTCAGTTTATATTTACTTCTATTGGATTTTTGTATGAACTCAAGACCATAACTCAACATCTGTCGGATAAGCTAGGCTTCTTCTTCTCATTCTTATATATAAAAGGCGATGTGTGTATGTATGCATGTTCCCTATGGACACCAATACAGCTGGAGCGATTTTGACGGGACTTTCACTGGCAGATAGCTGATGAGTTAATAAGAGCAAACCACGCTGGTAAAACCTCGGGGCCCAGCTATTTCCGTATAAAACTCCAAAACAATCCAATAACACGCCTCGACTTGTTTTGATATTATGGAACGCCACCTGACTGTGTAAAACTTCAAGAATGCTCTGCTGGCAGTGGAGCAACAGCTTTATATCTGCCTCCAGTGTCGCGTACAGTAATATTTACCTCCCTCATTGGTATTCAGCCATCCTCGTGTCATTAGGGATTGATAATGAATAACTCAACATCACTGACATGTAATGTATTTGCTACGACTCCAGATAAGATAACACAGATTAGAACATCCTGCAGATGTAGACTTCTGGGAACGTTTAGTATACAAGAGAAGATACGTCGTCTGCTCTCTTTTTTTCTATTACTTTAGTGGGCTGGTTGTTTAGTGAAATAATTTGCCTAGTAAATAGATAGTGTTACCCGAGTAAAATTTTCTGCTTCCATTTTGAATGAGAGGGAACTAAAAATATCTAATTATTCAACTAATAACTGGAAAAACACACTAAACGTTCGTCAACAAAACAACGAACAAAAAAAAAATACTTACCTAAAATCTCTTTGGTACAATTTTCTGTGGTTTATTAAGGGTTTCATTGTTCTGTATTCAAATTACTGTTCAATATAGATTTTGCAACCCCTATTAAAAGTGACACTTTCAATCGAGGTTTTGGCGATGAAAGAAAAAACTGTTTTATTTATCGTGCTGAAATGTCGGAAAGTGATGTAATGAGGTGAAATGTGTATTTTTGTGTTGCTTCCAAGACTCCATTAAAGCCTGTAGTAAAGTCTCCACTACAATGCCCGGGCATGACTTGATCTTAACTGCGACTTACTTTGCTTGTGCTCCTATGAAGTGGAAGAATTCCTAAAGAAAATGGCATGTCGTTTTTATTCTTATGATTTTGGCTGTTGATAAATTATTATTAAAATAAATTAATGTAATTCTTTTGACATATTTATAATCTAATTTAATTTTGCACGCCCTTACGGCTGTTAATGGATGGACATTTTATATTTGAAGACCTTCTATACCCATTGGCAAGCAAATAAAAACGTTGACTTTGACTTGACTTCGACTGTGACTATAACTTGTTTGATCTTCTAAAATATGAACATTTAATTAAAGTCTGATACTTTATTTCGTCATCATCATCAGCCAGAAGACGTCCACTGTTGAACATAGGCCTCCCCCTTTAACCTCCACACTGAACGACATCCTGCCATCTGCATCCACTGGATGCCCGCGACTCTCACAATGTCGTCGGTTCACCTAGTGGGAGGCCTATCTACGCTGCGTCTTCCGGTTCGCGGTCTCTACTCAAGAACCTTTCTTCCCCATCGGTTAACAGTTCTTCGAGCGATGTGGCCTGCCCATTGCCACTTCAACTTGCAGATTTTAATAGCTATGTCGGTGACTCTGGTTCTTTGGCGAATATCTACGTTTCGGATTTTATCGCGCAAAGAAACTCCGAGCATAGCTCTCTCCATTGCCCGTTGAAGTTTTTCCAAAAGGCCAACAGTTAAGGACCACGTCTCAGTACCATATGTCATCACTGGCAACACACACTGATCAAATAAAGATACTTTATTTACAATAACTTAAATAACACGGTTGCCTGGAAGAGATCGCTTTAAGCGATAAGGCCGCCTTTTAAAAGCTTAGATAATTACTGTAGTTTATAATGTTATCCTTGTTTTTGTGGTTTTTAATAAAGAAATATTGTATTGTGTTGTAATAACATTCCAATAATACATTTAATTATACTTAACACTGGCTATATATACAAGATGTCTGGAGCCAAAACATAAAAGGAAAACTTCCGAACATGAAAATTATAAATTTAATGTAATATCGTATGATTGTACTTCACTGTGTATGAATGTGAGGGTAACTCTGTTTTTTTTTTTTTAATTCCTTTATTTAGGAAAGAAGTGTGATAATTATGATAATTGTAAGAAAGGGAGCTAGTGTATGTACATCAAATAAGTACGGGGAACGATTTACTACTCAGTAGCGCTTCGCAATATCATGAATTATTACTGAATATTCCTGGAACTCGGTTATTATAATTAACATTTGGGTAATTTGTGGATCGACGTAAATTACGGGGTAAATCTACCTGAATTTCGGGGTGATTTTAGAAATGAAGAGGAATACATTTTATGCATGAGAGAGATGATACACGAGGTTATTGCTTGAATAACTGTTTTCCTTGTTATGGTTCCGCGGTTCCTTCTGTCTGTCTGTCTATCCGTCTGTTCATCTGTCCGTTCATCTATCTGCACGTATATATCCGTCCATACTAATCATAAGACATAAGATTAGAAGTTTCTTCCTTCTACAATTATTTAGGAAAGTACATAAAACATTGCACAATAATAGTTTTGATCTAGATCTATATTAATATATATATATATATATATATATATATATATATATTCAAAAATATACAATACTAGCTGCCCGTCCCGGCTTCGCAGGAGGAGATATTTTTTTTTACATTCTAGTAATAAATAAAGCCTATGTAACTCAGGGATAAACTAGCATTCTAATGTTGAAAGAATTTTTAAAATCGGTCCATTATTCGTAGAATGTTCTAATATTTAATAACGGCTGGACCGATTGGGATGAAATTTTGTGCTCCTGGAGCGGGTCATTGTAGCGAGGCCGATGGCCGAGCTTACACCTGTGCGAAGCCGGGGCGGGTCGCTAGTATATTATAAATGTCACATTGTTTAATTTGGTACTTTGGTGAACTGTGGTTAGTTCTTAAAATTAAAGTCAACAATATTTAAATTCGCTCTGATATTTTTTTCTCTAAATTTGCAAAAACAAGAATATGTATATTTTTACAAGTACCTAGCACATCGCCGAACCGTATTCAGAAACGAGTTTTTTCCTCATTCAATCTCAAGCGAATCAATAAAAATCAACTTTGCTATATAAAAAAATAACATAACACAAACAACATTACAAAAATCTCTTCACTACTTACTTACATAACATTTTATGGTAAAAATACATACGATATTGTTATAATAATGGTTCGACCCGCACAATAAAAAGAACAAACATTTTGCTCCCGATTTCTGCGATTCCTTATTGATATTAGAAATACCCATACCATGTTGAGCATTTTGTTGTTACAAGAAGCAATTTTTATTTATACGAAAAATAATATCTCTAAAACGTCTCTACGTAAATATAAAACAGCTAGCGCTACACCCGGCTTCGGACGCTTTCCATAGACCATATATATTACAAGGTAACGCATAAAGGGCGTACTACGTTAAAAGAGGTCTGCTATACTCGTAATCATGTTTTTTTACAAACTTGCCCTGTTATTATGTATGTATGTCAAGGACAAATCTTGCAACTGAATTTAAAACCAGTTATCCTCGATTCAGCAAAATTTTGCATACACGTTTAATTTGGATGACAATGCATGATAACGTCTAAATGACGTATACATAACTAAATAACGTCATTCCAAATCCAATATGGCGGACTCCTAAAAATGGTGGATTAGTTAGTTTTTATACACCCTCATGATGGGTATCAAATGAAAGAGTTTGCTGAGAAGAATACGAAAAATTAAATGACGTCACACTAAATTCAATATGACGGATGCTCCAAGATGGCGAACAAAATTTTCTTATATTTCATCACGATATTATGGTTACCAAATGAAAGGGTTTGCTGATAAGATTTTAAAAAGCTTGAGCTAAAAAAAGTAGTGCTAACGCCACGCGACTTTGTACGCGTAGATTTTCATATAAACTTTCAACCCTTTTTTCCTCCTTTTCGCTTTAGGAGATGTGCGTGTACAAACAAACGAACAGATAAAAATTCTACAAACTATGTTTACGAGTTCAGCTGATTATTTTAAGACTGCCTGTGTGTGTTTTTTTTTGATACTTCGTAATTACAGTTTTTTAATCTTTACGTTTTTATTATTATGTATAGATTTTATTATACTAAGTATGGGATGTGACTAAATCTGAAATCGCGAAAAAAATATCAGCTGTTTCAGCAAAGCTGGTCCATACATTTAGTCGAGTGGGAATAACCGTTTTCAATGGAACAGCATTTTTTTGTGTTTTCGGGGTTGGTCCCTTAGTTAAAGTTGTTTTTAATAATGAGTATTAAGGATTAAAGACCTCTTTTGGCTTAGTACACCCTTTCCGCAGAACCCTGTATATTTCGATATTTTAAAATTTATTTTTAAATCTTTCAAGGCTTCAAAAGCATTAGTAAGAATGTTTTGCCGCCTGGCGAAGTATTATTGCCAGTGAACTGAGCCGTCTCGCAGCAGAATGCAAAACTTATCGTGTTCCAGATCGCATGGCATTGTTTTCTAATGCTATTAAAATGTTTAGAAGTCGATGAACGCAATGTCGCACAGAAATAAAGGTTTGATAAAAATAGTTTAGTAAAATTCCATCCAACAAAAAAAACGTACCTACCTATTTTATAATGCGCGATAAGTCCCGATAGACAATAAAAGCATGCCATCCGACATTTTTGTAACCTTTTTTACTGCTACAGGTAATTGTGTACGGGTTTACCATCAGGCGAGTGACTTGATTGTCTCGTCACTCAGTTTTATACTTGTCATGGAGCAGCAATATTAAAAATAGCATCTACGGCTTACGCACTACACATTAATTTTGATTACTCCACTAGCAGCGGTCCGTGGCTTCACCCGCCATTCTACTGTAACCTATTATTGAATAAAAAAGGTGTTAAAACAGGGTATAAGCTACCTCTATACCAAATGCGATCAAAACCCATTCATCCGTTACTGAGTTGATTGCAGACAAACATATGTACACTTACTTTGGACCTGGGTATGTCCTGAAACAGCGACCAGAACCACCGGAGGATGGGTAGCAGCATCCTATTAGTTCACGGTGAACGTACTGCGATCCCCAACTCGCCTGACAAGCGTGGCGATTATGGCAACATAGGCTCTCTAGGAGGCAGGCCTTTGTTCAGAAGTTGACATTTACTGACTGATGATGTGTTTGTGACACACACTTACACAAAACCATCTCAATTATGGTATCAGTGTGATATATTTAGTAGAAAGGAGGAGCGGGTATTAGTTTGGTAGCTTTACTATACAAATTGCCGACGTTGGAGAAAAAGCCGGTAAACTGAAGTGGGACTGGGCCGGCCACGTAAGTAGAATTAGAATGTAGGATGAGCTGTGGGCTAGAACCACTACAGAATGATTGCCGCATGCCATACGACCCCTTGGAAGGCCCAGAAAAAGATGGCGGGACGAGCTTGACTCCCACGCAAAAGACTGGTGCACCATAGCACAGAACAGAAAAGAGTGGAAGAAAGAGAGGGAGGCCTTTGCCCTGCAATGGGATGACCACGGCTGAAATAAATAAATAAAATAAATAAGCTTTACTATATAGTATAGAAAATAACCACGTGTGTGCAGGTGCACTGAGTAACCCAGCAGCAGGCCCACCAGCGCAGTCTGATACCCGACGTCAATCGGCAGAACACTTCCCAGCTCCCCTTGAATTGAAGTAGTCGAGTCGAGGTCAGCTGTAACGCTGCACTCGGCATTATAAAGGTGGTACTCACGAGCAAACCGCAGATGCACCGGGTACCCCAGCACCAGCCCGCCCTGGTGACGCACCGCGCACTGGTACACGCCCTCCGTCGGCGGATCCTTGCGGCGAAACACTTCCAGGCTTCCGTTGGAATATCTGCAACAGTAGAAAGAGCCAGAATAATTGGTTTTTGTTTTAACTGAGACCTGTCACAAGGGACAACAACAGCCTGCTACGGCAGCAGGTCCAGTGAGGACCAGCTGTCATCAACATAAAACACTGTGAACGAAAACATCGTGAGGAAACCGGTATTTAAAAGTTCAAAGACAAATGACATTTACCAACATGCACTGGGCCAGCATGATAAATTGGGGTAAGGCCCATCCTCTCTCTTTGAGAGAAGGTCGTTATAAAAACTTGACAGCTCATTCTTTACCCCCACCGCGTTGAAAAGGTACTGAATTTTCAGCATGGTGTTTTTCGAGCGTGCCAATGTTAGGCGCGAGCACAGACCTAAAAAATTTTTTTGCTACGCTTAAGGACATCCTAAATCTATGGGCGCGAGTAAATGGCTTTTGTTTTGTTTAATCATAAGCGCCATACGATCACAAGCGACCAACGTGGCTTACAAAACACACAAGCAAAGACTTAGTAACCGGGTCCCGTTTATACTCATTGGGTACTTATATGTATTCTGTGACGAAACCCAAAAAAATGACATTTTGAAGAACTATCTTGTAGGTAGAATAAACCCGTTGACCATGCTCACCGTTTCAGGTCTTCGCCATCCCGTCGCCAGAGGTAGGGCTTCGCTCTTGGGCGATCTTCACCCTCAAGTGGCGGCGGAGGACGGCGCGCCGGGATCCTGTCAGCGTCAGGCACCTGGCACGGCAGTGAGGCTCGCGGCGGCGGCACCCACGTTACCGGCACATCTGGGGATGAAGAAACCAGTTATTAGTTAAGGTTGGAGTAGTTGGCTTGGTTGAATACTGCCTACACTTCACTTCACTTTATTTATCAACAACTTTTGATAAACACCACCAAGTGGTCCGATCAAAGAACTGTGACTTATCAGACCTTTCAGAAGGTGAAAACTTCAATTCAGAGAAGAGTGCAGAACTGTAGTGGTATTTAAAACGGATGACTAAAAGTCAGTATTCGAGGCAGAATATTATGCTGTTCTACAATTAGGCAGTTTTCTGTATGCTTCGGTGTAATTTTTCATGGAAACCCCACAAATTGTTCCTTCACATAACAAAACTGTAATAACTTTCGGCGAGCGACGTTTATCAATCAACGGAACAGCGGCGCGTGTCACGAGATACACAAACCTTGTTTGGGGTAAACGGGGACTTGTACCCTATAAAAGTATTGTTACAGTTCAAACACGGGACTGAAGTACTCGCACGATCAAATACCTACTAGAGCAGTGTACCTATCCACTGTTTTCGTACAGGTTGTGGTGTGAGGGAGAATGGACTAGATTTCAAGCGTTTATATCGTCATTACAGGAATCAGAGTCGCCTTCTCTATCTACCTATTATTTAATTATGTACATAATTAATAATATATATTAAAAAAACCGACAGCGTGGGACGTCCACCCACAAGATGGACAGACGACCTAAAAGAGACCGCCGGAAAACGCTGGATGCAGGCTGCTTCCAACCGGTCCTTTTGGAAATCGATGGGGGAGGCCTATGTCCAGCAGTGGACGTCCTATGGCTGAAATGATGACGATGTTTTTTTTTTTTAAACAAGTTGAAGTGGCAATGGGCAGGCCTCATCGCTCGAAGAACCGATAACCGATGGGGAAGAAAGTTTCTTGAGAGGAGACCACGAACCGAAAGACGCAGCGTAGGTAGACCTCCCACTATCTAGGACCGACGACATTGTGAGAGTCGTGGGCATCCAGTGGATGCAGATGGCAGATTTTCGTTCAGTGTGGAGGTTAAAGACATAGACATAATTTATTTGTGGCAAAAAAAAAACAATACTAGTACAATAGATATATTAAACAATATTTTTTTTTAACTTAACTAGAGCTTATCATATATTTTTATGTCACTAACCTGCTCCAATTCAGCATGGGAAAGGCCTATGAAAATAAAGGCCTATGTTCAGCAGTGGATGTCTTCTGGCTGATGATGATGTAGATAATTACAAAATTTTATATTTAAGGTACCTACCTGAAGATTACTGGAGAATTTATACGCCAACCTAGTCTAATGTTTAGTAAAATTAGCATAAACTTTTAAATCAGATACGTCTTACCTAATTCCGAGAAACTAGGTCCAAGCTGGAGCCGAACAAACTGGCTTCAGCTTTGCAGACTACAGGGGCCTTACCCCTAGCTTCACTTTTGCGAGCCAACTTTTAGTAGGTACCTGATAGGTACCTAAAATTAACCAACTCATTTAAGCTGCATCGTTTAAAAGCGTCTAACTTGAATGAACGAAAATCCGTTTTACTATGCGTGTGTGCGTGAAAATAGCAAAGCTTAGCGGCTATCAAATAACTACCGCTTATCGTAGTTGATGGTACCGTGTAGACAAATAACACCTATGAGGGTCAACTTTTCGAGCTAGGTGTAAGGCCCCAGGAACTTACGCTCGTGTAGTTTCTACAGCTCGTGGAACTGGTGCTTTCTTTGTAATATAATGTGTTTTTTGTATAATAAATGTGCGAGTATTACTTCAGCAAAAATACGTCGGCAAGATCAAAGTAAACGTGTCGGCGACAGACATCTACGTAATTGTTTTGTTGTTTATATTTTGTTGGTAAGTAGATACCTAGATACATAGGAAAAAGTTAATTAAAAAAAAACCACTTCAAGTCTATACCTACGAGTACATGCACAATAAACTTAAACTAAGAATTATAATAAAACCGTCCAAGTGCGAGTAGGGCTCGCGCACGAAGGGTTCCGTACCATTATCTATGAAAACGGCAAACAAATACAAATATTTATTAATAACACCTATATTACATGTCAATAAACGGTATTAATTCCTTATGATAATTTTAAAATTGTATAAAAATTGTATAAATAATAATTTCAATTAGATTAATTAACAAATTAATGGTCCGGCAATTTGAAAAAGTTAGCTATTTCGTAAAATAGGTTTTCATGTAGCCAGGATTTAAATTTCGTTTTGAACTGCGCGGTGGAAGGAGCGCGGTGGAAAGATCGTGTCTATATGGGATCTCCCCTTAAAAAAATATTTTAATTTAATTTAATAATTTATTTTTAGAGTGAATATATAACTAAATATTCTGTGAATATTTCAAGCGTCTACCTGTTGCCGTTATCAATATCGAGCAAAATAAGCAAAAAAAAAACACGTTTGTTGTAGGGAGTATATTTGTTGTTATAGTGGCAACAGAAATATTATCATCTGTGAAAATGTCAACTGTCTAACTATCACGGTTCATAAGATACAGCCTTGTGACAGACGGACAGCGGAGTCTTAGTAATGGCTCCCGTTTTACCCTTTGGGTACGTAACCCTAAAAAATAATCAACAAAATCAATTCATAATTGGCGGAGTAATCCCGTAACCAAACATACAAAAAAACATACCGAATTAAGAAACTAAACTCCTCCTTTTTGAAGTCGGTGAAAAACGATGTGGGTATGTAAGTATGTGTGTATTGCTATTGGCTACGAAACAGCTGGACCAATTTTGACTGGACTTTCACTGGCAGATAGTTGTGGCCGAAGTACGAATATTCGCGTAAAATACTTACGTACTTACTATCGAATTTCATACAAATTTCAAGTTCGAATTTCAAAATTTACCTATAATGAAATTCGATAATACGTATTTTACGCGAATATTCGTAGGTACTTCGGCCACTGTGCCCTTAGTACGAGCACTTGCGAAAAAGTTATCGTTACGTAAACAGCGCCTCTATCTGACGTGAAAGGAAACTGAATCTTTTTGAAACTAAGGCCACAGATGTTATACCTAAGTTATCCGCGCCGTCGGTCGGTGAAACCGCGGAGAGCAGCTAGTATGTAATAGAGTAAGTAGGCAAGTATAAATAGTGGTAATGGTTAGTAGAGTTATCTATACCTAATTCCGTTGGATTACTTTAGTTTTGTAAACGGTAACACTCAAACAAAAAAAATTCTGTTAGGTACCATTCTTCAAATTATTACTTCTCTCTCTCTCTCCCACTTAAAACTTGGCTGTGTTTTATGAAACGGGTGATTACATAATTTATTATAACTTCCGGATATCGAATCGTAAAGTAACCTTTTATTACTGAATGAACATCAGCGCCATCTATCCATCTCGTATTGACCTCCGTAAAAACACTCCATTTTGCGCGCCATTAATTATTAATTTTCAATTCGTCCACCGGGCGTGATGGCGCTTCTAGCATTTACTGCGCAGGACAAGGTTATACTTCCGTCCTTATCAAACGACCTTACGTTATCCTTCGTCTTTCTCGCACATAGTAATCCCAAGTGAAAACTATGCCCGTTTGCGCTACACTGTGTCACTGTTACCAGCCGTGCGTATGTAATATTTACACGATTTTATGCTTTATTTTTGGCTCAAATAGAGTTCATTGTACTTGTGAAAGAAAAAAACAAACACACATGTTTTGTGAGATTACGACAGGTATATTTTTCTGTGGGCGTCACACTTAGCCTGTCTCTGTAGTATTGGAAAAGAATGCGGAAGGATGTTTGTTTAGAATCTTATGAAAATCAATCCCGAGACTTGACCATTTAGGAAACCAGTCCAATTGGTACAACAGACACTCCGACACTCTCAATCAATGTAGCCCTAAGCCTTTTTCGAAATGACATAACAACAATTGACGACGATTACCTACGATCAACAATGTTTCACTTATGACTAGTTACTATAGATAATGATACATATGTTAGACAACTTGGCGGTGCAAAATGATCTAATCACAATTATCTACTAGCCAAGAAATCATAACATCAAATTGGAAAAACAAATGAGGCCGAAGTCACACCCTTGCGTGAGCCGCTTACGCTACCGAAGACGCAGTAACTCAACGAAACAACTTAAAATTAATTCTCAAACAAAATTAATTTAAACTGCTTAATGTATCACGTAAAGACAAGATTTCGACGGCCTCAGCTCAGCTGTGTTTCAAAGTGGTTACCATTAATCACTTCAAAAAGAAAGATATTAAAACAAGTCAATTAAGCCATTTAAGAAATAAAACTTGCATAAATCTTCGCGGAGCGTAATAAGGCTCCGGTTGGCAGCTATATGAACTAATTAAATTTGTTGTTGGTGTAAAGTTTAGACAAAACGGCTCAACTTTGTTTTTGTGGCTGCGGAACGTTGTCATTTTAGATATTAAAGCTATGTGTGAACACTGCAAATAGTAGGTATCACTCTTTCTATTGCAAGTAAAGACTTTTTGGGATAGCTATGTGTGCAAATGGAGATCTAGAAAATTGAGTAAAACAACGAGAGGTTAATTTTATACCCAGCAATTGAAAACTAGGTATAAAACAAAATGTTATTCAAACGACCAAAGATCAGATTAACAAGGAAATTATGCCTTAGTACGATTATCGTTGGTTTCCAAATGTCTCCGTCCGTGTTTCATACTTATCATACACAGTTACATATATGTATTATCATTATTTTAAAGACAAAATCTGTTATTTATTGTTATTTTTCATCCAAAGGTTTTACCCACTCACGTTTCATAGAAATATATAAAACCATAACCATTTTGGGTTACGGATTCCATAAAAATAAAGGGCTAATAGCAAAACGTAACCGTTTTGTCGACCTATAACCGTTTGGATGTTGCTTTGAATAGTCAAATAGATAGTTTTATGAAATGTTTGGGCATACCTGGTATAGAATACATAGTTATTAGGTATGTTTGTTTGTTTATATACAAATATTAAAAGTAATGCATACACGACATCAACAAGATGATAACAGCAATAAAGTATTCGGTGTAACCAAATTCGATAGTTTCTAAGATTCTAAATGGGACAACGCAGACCGCATCATCGCTTAACCTCAGGCGAGGTGGCAGTCAACGGAAGCCTATTATTTAATAAATTAAACAAAAACGACTTGTTTAGAATAATTGAAAGAAGAACAGATTTTATCACTAATATGGTAGAAAAAGAAATTATGTCTTTTTTTATGGTACTTATCCGCAATCTAAGCACCAAACCTCAATTATACACAATTAATGTAGGAACTAGGTATTACAAAATAAGAAAAAACTTACAAACACGGTGATGGTATTGCAGGTAGGGCCGTTTTCGAGACCTTTTTGTAGAAAATGGAATAATAAAACCCCGCTGGGCACAATGGGAGCCATCATTGGCACGAAATAGAAGAAACAGGCACTCCATTCTGCTGGGCTCGAGATTATCTGGGTCACATGTCCCTCTCATTACAAGTGTCATAAGAGTGAGAGTGACAAAGAGAATCTCGAGCGCACCAGAATGGGGTCCAGAGCGGGTCAAGGTTGATAACTAGTTCTATGGAAGGGGCCTTAATTATCTATAACGAATTACCTACCAATCCTACCCCATCATATGGCCTTTTATGGCCGGTAATACAGATAGAGTTGTTTTGTATGAGTTATTTGACTGGGAATTCTTACTGGCATGAAGTGGCGTGCTTTTCAATTATGGAAATGGTAATGTGTCTAGCAAAAAGTAGACAGGTTATCATATTTCAAAGGGTATTTAAGGGAATGATAAACTACAAAAGCAATTGATAAAATTGTGCATCGCTTGAATAACGCAACTAAAATATAGAAACTAAGTCCAATAAGATTGGAAACTAACAAACGAAGATTATATATAACAGTAAGCCAGTGCAATTACAATAAAGAATTAGATAGGTAGGTCTAATTACTGTTAGATTCTGTACCCACCCAATGATATTTTAACATCATTGATACCTACTACCTACCTACCTAATTAAAATAACGACGTGCATAGCATACGTGATATAATTTATGGTATAATCTACACAAATATAGAAAATATATCTATACTAACAATTACATAAGTATCTAGTAAGAATATATAATAATATCTGGGACATTATTGCACACATGGTCATCTGACCCCAAACTAAGCAAAGCTTGTAATATGGCTGCCAGAGACTGATATACATATATATATATATATTTTTAAATACATACTTAAATAGATATTAACACCCAGACATAGAACAAACACAAATGTTCATCACACAAATGTTTATCCTAGATTGGAATCGAACCCACGCCCCCAAGCACAGAAAGTAGGATCACTACCAACTGAGCCACCGAGGCAGTATAATATAAAAGCTTAATAATTAGCTTTAATGATGAGATACATTTTGTTATCCGTGTATTAAAGTTAAATGCTTAACAAAGTAATACTAATAAAACCATTTTAAAGCGGTTCTATAAAATAATTCCCATCGGGCGCATAGCAAGAATCTAACGAGCGAAATTGTTGAACAAATTCCTCTGCGGCATTAGAAAAGGACACACTGCGAATATCGCTAAAGAGTAAACAGCACCGATGCACTGACCTACATCAATAAGTGGACATTTTGCACCGAACCATCGAACGGAAGAATGTTGCAGTCAGGTTTATGTGTGTGTGGTGTGCAAGTGTGCGTTTGGAATGTTGGGTTCTACAGTTCAACAAAATAACGGTGGACATTCTTCGGAATGCATTAGTAACAAATATTTAACTTTTAAAGGTTGATATTTTCCTGCTAATGGGTTTTAATTTAAATATGCAGATGGATATGACGTGTAGTTAGTAACACGAAGCTTTTAATTAAAAACGAGCTTAGCTTTGTAGGGGAAGTTCCAACCGTGTACATTTTTTTGTAATATACTTAGGTTCTCATGATTTCCATTATTGCTTAGTCGTTACTGAAACTTTTAGGGATATTTTTTTAGAAGAATTGTCTAATATTAATACAAAAATTGGTAAAAAGATGTTAATATACCTCTTCAATCAAGATTAACAAAAATAATCTCTTCAGCGATACAATCTCTATTTGACATGCTCTAGGTTATATATGGTTATATTCAACAGAAACTCGATTCACAAGAAGTATGTGTAAATAATGTCCAAAACAGGTGCATAAAATACACTCAGTATCCACACTAATATTATAAATGCGAAAGTAACTCTGTCCGTCTATCTGTTTGCTACATAATCACGGCTAAACGGCTTAACTGGTCTTAATAAAATTTTGCGAGGTAATACTATGTATCATGAGGACGGATATAGGCTATTTTTTTCTGAAGAAATCGCGTACGAAGTCGCGTGTATAGCTAGTAAAAAATAAACAGGCATAAATACAGATTTATTATGAAAATCTGACGAAATAGTAAAAAGTATTAGAACTACATAATAGAAAACTAATAAAATTAAAAAGAAGTAATAGTAATATGATTACATAGCATATTTTTATATGGAGTGCTCGTAAAACTAACCTTCATAAAATAGAAGTTTACGAGTCTCAAGATACATAGACATAAATATAAAGCTGAGAAAGTGCCTAAAGAGCTAAATAATAACATTTTTAATAATAATAAATATCTGGGACATTATTGCACACATGGTCATCTGACCCCAAACTAAGCAAAGCTTGTAATATGGCTGCCAGAGACTGATATACATACATATATATTTTTAAATACATACTTAAATAGATATTAACACCCAGACATAGAACAAACACAAATGTTCATCACACAAATGTTTGTCCTAGATGGGAATCGAACCCACGCCCCCAAGCACAGAAAGTAGGATCACTACCAACTGAGCCACCGAGGCAGTCTCGTAACATTGTATCGTATTATTTAATTATTGGACTGCCCATAGACTGTTGAAGGTCTAAAGACGATCCAAATGCTCAAGCTCACTTGGTGCAAGCATCAGTTGGTGGCGTACCCAGCATGCTGGCGGTATTGCCACTCCGAATAGCAATTTTTATGCGTTAAATTATTGTTTGATCGAAAAAAAAAATGTAAACGCTAAAAGGTTCCTCAAAAAAGGAAAATGAAATGGTGGGGCGATCTCAACTCCCGCTGCAGCGGCTGGACCCCAAAAGCTCTTGACTGTGAGGAATGGCATGAGGGAAGGGAGGGAGGCCTGTGCCCTGCAGGGGGATGATTGCGAATAAAAAAATACTATGGTTTTTTTAAATTTTTGGACTTAATTGAGATAAATCTCTAAAATTACAGAGCTAGTTTAAAACATAAAATAAAATTAAGTCCTAAAACTAACTATTTAAATATGTACTTATATACTAATAATCAGGATCAGAAAAACGAAATACTAATCTATTAATCCGCTACCAGTGGGAAAAGTTCCCAAATCTCTAAAATGAAATGATATAACATGTTATAACAGGAATACCGACGTAACTTAACGTTGTAATTAACGAACTCTTGTTAAAAATTAATTTAATACAAGTTACTTAATATAGAATACAAATGAAGTACAAAAGACAGAAAAAATATATTGCGGTCGGCGAAAGAGCAAAAAAGGGATTTGCAAGGTTGACCTTGGAGGGAACCCTTTGCTTCCCTAATATTATTTAGACAAGATGGCACTCCCAGCTTTGTACTAAAAGTCATGTTTTTGTCTTTGGTTGCTTTTTTATGCAAAATTCTTGCTTATACACTGTTTAGGTCACAGACTTTTAATATAAGTCTATGGTTTAGGTCAACTTTTACAGATATTATTAAGGAAGAGAGAACAAAGAGTTTCTAATCTGTAATACTTAATTTATCTACTCTATGTCTAACAAGGGAAACCTTTTCAAAATATATAGGAAAAGGCAATAGACTTTCCGGTTTAATCAAATTAATGTTTATAAATATGTATGTATATTTACAGGGGTGTGTCATTTAAATCAGAAACAGTCTTTTTATTTACATTTTAAAGGCAAAAGATACGGTTTACAAGGTCAGAAGGAGGGTTTCCGCAGAATGGGGTGTTTAAAACTGCTATATTGAGAAAACCTCCCTCGGTTTTGTCCCCTAACTCCTAACCCCAATCGTATGTAGGTAAGTACAATTTCATCCCCCAGGACTCACCTACTTGCAATCAATTTTATATTCTTTTAAAACTGCTCTAAGATTGTATAAAGATTCTGTATTACAAATCTAGACCCGCCCAAAAGCACTTAAGTCAAAATTAAAATATTTTGAAAAGTTTACAGGACGTAAGTTGTATGGTTCGTAAGACTGTCACCTTGTGTATTGAAGCCCTCTGACGTTGCTTATTCCCGTCGACGGATAACGCAAAAAGCAAAACCCTGCGAGTTTTTAGCATTTTGAGAAAAAACTAACTTCCGAGTAAGTGCTTATGGTCGCCGTGTCTAGAAATTATAGCTTGGATGGCTGCAAAATACTTGAGAAAGAAACTTGCATTCATACAATAGGTTTTTTCGTTTGAAAAAACTGTTTGTTTCGAAAATACTGTTCATTTTCTTTCTACCAGCTTGGTATACTTTGTATCTTGTGCAAACAGTTATCAATTCTAGTTCCCTTACAACTGAACGTGATTGCGGTCGATATTCTGATAAAGATCTGTGATTAGTCCGCAATATTAAGTATCTACATGAACTGTAAGAGCCGCGACAATAAACATCTGTTTTAGTAGTCACCAGTACAACAAGAACGCATCGATGCAATTGGTAGGATTCCGAGAGCATTGTACTGCGCGCGCGCATGGTTGCGTCATCGCGGCCATCCTTGTGAGAAACGCACTCCACAGAGGCAATAACACTCAATATAAATGCCTTGAAGTCAGAGGTTTAGTAATTTAACAAACTAGAACAAGACAAGAATACATTTATGAATATACAATTTATGTAAGGTTTCTTGACTATGTATACGTAACAAAGTATCATCATCACCATTATTATCAGCCTTTCATGTCCAACTGCGGACACAGGCCTTCTCTCAGAGAGAGAAGATGGGCCTTAATCTACCATGCTGGCTCAGTGCATGTTGGTAAATGTCATACGTCTTTGAACTTTTAGGGTTCTTGGACATACCGATTCCTCACAATGTTGTCTTTTACCGTTATTGAGCGATGGGATTCAAACTGTACATAATTTATTGAAGTATTAAATAAGTGATTGGTGCAAGGCCCAGAATCGAACAGGGTGCCGTCTGATTGTAAAGCGCACATGCTACAGCTCGGCAAATATTACTGTAATTGCATTATTACCAATAGAGAATGGCTATGCCTCAAAATTATCTAGTTATTTGAACAAGTTTTCAATTAAATTACTGTGTATAAAGCAAGTGTAGTCTAATATCACAGGGTGACGAGCGCGCAGGGTTTAGAAAGTGTTTGGTGAAATTCTAAAATCTGAGTGACGCTTGCTATTAGGTGAACGTCTTGCTCGAGTTGGCATGAAAGCACAACTCTATACGTTCCCAAAATGTTGAGTTATCGGAAAAAAACTGCTTGCGCGCGGCCTCTTAGGCGATGATTAGGATTCTAGGGTTTAAAAGTTAAAGAATAGCCTAAGTATATAGCTGTAATGTAAAATTTACCTTTACAGTTCCCTCCATAATTAAGAAAAGTGTATATGATATCGTAGACATCATAAAAATTTAATAAATAAGCATTTTAATAAATCCAAAAAAACAGGGAGAAATGCGCTAATCCGTGTTAGGTACATACTCGTGTTCCAGTCTTCACAGTTTCCTAGATGAATGTTTTACATTCATTTTTGATATGACACCATTTTCATGATTTTATTTAAATCTAACCATAGAAGTAGACAAATTAAAACTACAATGACCAAAATAGCTAAAAGTGAGAAAAGCGGGCGGGGGTTATGTTATGTTATAAAAAGCTTCAGAACCCCCAGCGTTGTTTACAACTCCCATTATTTCTCAGCACGAAAACCAAACAATTTTTATTTCAATAAATACGACTGATCAAATAAAAGCCCTCATCAAATATACAAAACCCAATTACGGAATACTGTAAATTCTGTGCGCGTACGAGCGATGCATATTTCATTTGGCGGGCGACGCCGCAGGATATCATATTAATGTGTGATGTCATGGGATGTGACGTCATTCATCATGCATTATTTTATTCAGTGACGAATATAGCTTGTACTTGTTTACGGTATACTAAGAGAAATTAATATAGGGTACTTCAAACATTGTGGTCGTGTTTACAGGACAAAAAACGGCTTAGTGCGAGTCGAGCTCGCGCACTAAGGGTTCCTTACCACCACATAAATTGTTAACTACTGAAGTACAGAAAAACGACTTCGTTCGCATAAACTTTCAACACTTTTTTCCTCCTTTTCGCAAAATAATAGCCTATACTTCAATCTGGTCATTGCTAAGCATATTCGTGATAACAGCATCCAAATCCGTCCAGTGATTTAGATGTGTGTGTGCACAAACAAACAGACAAAAATATAATTTATTAAGCACAACTTAAAAAACAGAATATTAACGATACTTAACTTAAATGTTAACTAATAACTAAAATATATGATTAATGATAAAGATTTTTTTAGCTCTACGTTTTTATTATATGCATATAGATAGATAGATGTATAGATATAGATAGAAGATATGTGTAGATAGATATAGAGTATAGATTAACGTTTGACTATAATTTAAACCCACTCTTGTTCTATCAGTAATTATTATCACCAAAACTACAATAGACAACATCAAACAATACATATACAATAGATACTATTTTAGCTAGAATAAAAAACTAAATCCAAAGCACCTTAGAGCCTAAGAGAACCGAAATAACGAAACATCGGAAGAGGACGGTCCCTTAAATATCTAGAAGATAGTCTATTATGAAATACCTACTCCTCTATCAACTATCAACAGACAAACACAATCTGTGTAACGGCACATAAGTAACAGATTAGGAAACAGTCTCTTACGACCGCAAAAACAAACTATCGTACAGTATAACTATGAGTCAGTACATAGGATGAACATTTACGTTTAAAAATGCAAGTATTTTTTGCATTCAAAACCTTAATTAGGTAAACTTTTATAGAGGGGCTGATTTAATTTTGACTTTCAGTAAGGGCTTATTTAGTTTTTTTTTTATAGATTAAGTAGCAAACAAGCGATCCACCTAGCGATATCCACCTAGTGGTAAGTGGTCACCGCCGCCTATAGACACCTATAATACCCGGGGCATTGTCAGTGCGTTGCCTACCTTTAAGGACTCTATTCACCCCACGTTTGAAGCAGTTGTCATAGTTCGCCCCGAACTGCAAACTTTAAACGCTCATATCTCAGAGATTAATCAGCCGATTCAATTTATTTTTTCAGTAGGTATGTTTAATGTATTTAGTTATATTTATCGCTAAGCCAGTTATTTATAATAAATTAAACATTAGGACACAGGACTATTGTCCTATTAGAATCTGAGACCTCTCTTCGCTCGGTCAAAACAGATATACAATAACCGCTTCGTACCTTCGTTCGGTTAATAGTACTATAGAATGTAAGTCACTGCTGATAGGTCCACAGTGGCGGTGTTTGGGCTGCGCGGACGCATGTGATACGCGGCGATAACGGCCTCGTCCAAGGCTGTCTGTCAATAGTGCAATTTATTCAGGTTTCAGATTATATCCGCGCTTGTTCCTCCCGTAACCTCTACCTTAGACGTACGTTGTGTAGAGTAGAAACTGATTCATTAAACCAACATTTACCCATATTCATACCTACATACTTACGTAGGAGAGCTTACATTTTTGTGCATGTTTGCATTTATTAACGCACGAAACCAATGTTTGGTAAATAAAATATATTTGAAGTAAACTAAGCATTTTTTTATTTTTTTTTAAAGTTGGTATATTTTGAAAATGCAATTAAATGGGTAAACAGAAGGCTATCGTTAGCACAGTTTCGAAGTTTTTGAATATTAAAAAATCACTACGTGCGTATATTATAAGCAGCTTATGTATAAGATAAACATTGCTAAAATTATAAAATAAACATTGTGACCATCTCCATATAAATATTATACTTGTACAAAGTTCTCATTCGTACTAGAGGGGAGAGTTTTATACCTTTGCAATCGGCCGCAGCTGCCAATGATGATGATGACTACTCATTCACCATAATTTATTATATTAGCAATCTAACAACGATTTGAATAACAAAGGAAATACACCAGCTTTCATAGAACTAGACTCATTCTCCACAGGTCTTGGTCTAGAATAAGATATTATTACAAAAAAGGGGAACTAACTCAGACTTCCGGAATTAGGACAATGGTATTAGAACGTGACATGAAATAAAAATATTTATAACTTATTTATTTCTAAACTAATTTAAATTTTGTTTTCATTGATAGGTTCTATTGATGATCAGCTTATTTATCAGGTAATTAAAATGTATTAGTCATCATGGCTATTGCATTTAGTGTTGCAGCACATTTGTAGGCACCTTAAAGTGATATATACTTTGGGCAACAAATACATTGTATAATAAAGTGTTCTGGTTGTGCGTCAGCGTCGCCTTGTTTGGATTCAATGGCTCTAAATTAAATTTTCTTGGAGTTTCTAGTATAAAAGTTTTCCATGTTTAACCCCCGACGTAAACAGAGGGGTGTTATAAATGTAACGTCTTTATCTGTATGTGACATCGTAGCTCGCAAACTGTCTAGTTAGTAGACGTACAAATCTAGAGAGATGGAACAAAAATACAATCTTCCTTTCATAAATCTCCCTCGTTTGTATGATCTGAGAAGGAACCATTCTAATCTATTTGTTCATTATGTACCTGTCCCGAGTAATACATATTGTAGGTAGGTTTAGGTACAATGTCCCCAGTTCAAGATTGTGCGGTGTCACCCCGACACTAATGGTTACCCTCGCAGGAAAGGAAAATCTCCGTAAAAGCACCTGTAATTTTCCCTTCATAATCCGTGTCGAGGCTTTCAAAGCAAAAAATAAAAAGCGAGATCTAAGGAGTGAATATTTTTAAAACGACTTCTTTAATTCTGATAAATGTTTTATTCCTCGAAACATCAAGGGTATGCACAGAAAACTCAAAACACTTTAAGACTCAAAAGGAACTATCTTTATTACCTTTATATTAATATATACATATAATATAATAACTAGCAATTGCCCGCAACGTTGTGAACAAAATATAGTATGTACCAACCCTGATATATGGAGAAACAGTTAACTAAATGTATAATACACTGACACACTGTAGGTAAGTACTTCACTGACTGACTGACTGACTAATCACGAAGTGTGGATATAACCCCATATAATATAGATATCATATTTTTTCGAGACGATTCGTGTCTCTAGATTTATTCATCCGATCTTGACCTAAGACAAGAAATATCATTGCCTAGGTCGCATGTAGGCTCCCCTTCGTCCCCCTCTAGCTACTTAGCTAGGAATAGGTGTAGAGTATGCCATGACCTACGACAGTGTTCCTCGGGTGTAGGCGCCAGACGTACGTACGCACATACCTATTCTGTATTACTAATATCATAAATGCGAAAGCTTGTTTGTTTTTATTAAAAAATAAGCTTACGTTTACCGCCAACTCGAAGCGATGATGCGGTCTAGAATGGAGCACGCTTGCCTTGAAGAAACCGATTAACTCGCCATTTGGAGTAGATTGCAACTAACGGGTTGTCCCTACTCAATTCTACGTCGGTTGCCGATTTAGATTTTCAGTACTAGTACTTACAAGCTAGGCGTGTGACCACACCTTAGTGACGTGACGATTGTAGATATAGACTGATTCTTCAAGTGACCTGCTATACTCAGGCCATATAATTATAATAGTTTCCGTCACAACACTGTGTAATTGATTACGGCGGATTATTGTATTGTTTATAAATTGTTCGTGAACGTGCTCGAGTGTGGGTAATGAATTAAAAGATATAAAAAAAGAAGTTAGTTTCACAAATATATTAAAAGTTATTTTAGAATCCAAATGTTATTACAACCTGAAAGAATATTTCAACGATAATTTCGACGAAATTTAATAATATCGTTCCTTTCCGACTATTGCCATATCCAAATAGGGTCATATGTATTTATTTAAAGAACATAAACACTGTTTTATTCTATCACGGTTGTTCACTAAATTTATATGATTATTTATGATTTATAAATATTATACGCAGTGATACAGTGAGTGTGTTTTGTCGAGACTTAGGTTCGAGTTCGAGTTCCAGTGATAACCGTAGTAAAAGACTAAGAAAGAGGGTAGATCGTTTTGTCTGTACCTAACTTTGAACTTTTTCACCAACCACCCGCATTCTTCAGTCTTCCCGTGAACATGATGCATGTAACTACGCCGAAATATCGGGGGCTCCTTCCACAACCTTACCACGGTAAATATCCCGTTAATAGTCATATAAATTAAATGAACATGTACCTTCTTTAAGAAATTCATGTACCTACATGTGTCTGCAATAAAATATTGAGTATTGAAAGTGAGATAACGAGGTGAAACATGTCTTTTCGTGTTGTTTCCAAAATTCCATAAATGCTTCAGGTAGTCTCCACCTTTACTAGGACATGACTTTGCCTTGAACGTGACTTTTCTTGACTCTGACTGTGACTTGTTTGATATGTAGTAAAATATTTCAAAACATGACACTGGCAAATACACAAGAGTTGCGACGCCAAAATCATCTCCGACGAAAGAGGAAAATATAAATCCTTCAGGTTATGTCACCTATTTTTTATTATTTATGCACCTACCGTGGACTTTTTTGTCGCAAATTACTTCTATTTCTGTAGAGTAGCGAGGAAAGACGACGGCGCAGCTAGTACATAAAATAGATTACTTGATATGAGCATATTGTAGTCTTGTTTGTATATGAACAGCACGGACCAACAATACAAAGTAGAACAATGAAGATAAATGCTTTGTCATTTTGGCATGGAAGTAATATTTACGTATATTTCGTACATGTGTTTTAGTTACTTTCATTAGGGTTTCTCTACGAGATTGAATCAGAAATGAGGAGATCCGTAGACGAACTAAAGTTACCGACATAGCCCACCGGATTAGCAAGTTGAAGTGGCAGTGGGCAGGGCACATAGCACGCAGAACAGATGGCCGATGGGGCCGAAAGGTTCTCGAATGGAGACCGCGGACCGGTAAGCGCAGCGTAGGACGTCCACCCACAAGATGGACAGACAACCTAAAAGAGACCGCAGGAAAACGCTGGTTGCAGGCCGCTTCCAACCGGTCCTTTTAGAAATCGGTGGGGGAGGCCTGTGTCCAGCAGTGGACGTCCTATGGCTGAAATGATTACGATGATGATGATGAAATCTAAATAATTATTTTTGAATAAATAGATACACAAATATTATTGTAAAATATAGGAACTCATCGAGTATATACTGGCCGGAACCTTGCGCCATGCATTAAGGGTTACCTAATAGAAGAAAAAAACTGCTGGGAAAAACCCGTAGGCGCAGTTTTTTTTTGTGGATTGGAATTTCCGGTAATTTCCTTCAAAGTTCATATTTCGCGGTATAATCAACTCGTGCGCGGTCTCTTTCACTTCATTTCTAGAATTCCGGACGTTTTGGAGTTACCCCCGCATTCCGGACAAAATCGTAAACTCCCGGTCATGTCCGGAAAATTCCGGACGTATGGCAATGCGGCATTAGTATTGCAATATTCAACGCGGCAATAAAAAATCAGTTGTAAAAGTGACCCTTACTACCAAGCCAAGTTGTTAAAAGCTTGTAAAATGAGAGCTTATTAATGTTTTTCTTTTGGTTTTTGTGTGGGTAGTCACGGAGCGAACATGCCGCACCCCTGTCACACAAAACACAATCACACTAATATCATATATGTGACAGTTTGGATGGATGGATGGATGTTTGTTACTCAATCACGCAGAATCGGCTGGATGGGTTTGGATGAAATTTGGAATATACATTGCTTATGTCCTGTATTAACACATAGGCTACTTTTCATCATCATCATCATCATCACCGATTTTCAACACCACGCGGGTGGAACCGCGGTGAGCATCTAGTATATTCTATTACAAGAAATAATACATTACACGGTTATACAATTTGCTTGAAAACAACTAAACGTGTTGAGTTTGTAGCGAGGCAAAGTTTACGCGAAGGGAGGAATACAGTTTCATGAGACCTCCACCGGAAGCTCCCCCACACCCCTTGCAGCGCTTCCGGTCTGAATATTTCACGAGAGGCCGAACGTAACTCGCTTATTATTGACTGAGCCGTTTTTATTAGTTAAGCCGCTTTAGCCGTCTTCTGTTTTATTACATTCAATTTTGCGGAATTAAAAATACGACTGCCGTTATGTTTAACGATTCGATTTTACACGGGGCTTGTTTATTAAATTAAAAAGTTGATGTGGTAAAGAAACCTGCTAAGTAGGTGCTATAGGTAGGTGAAAAGCGTACATATTTATGTAATAGATAGCTAGTTTTATCGTTTATTCAATAATAAAATGTCACGAACCGTAATATCAAAATTCTTTTGTTATTTTTCATTGTTATTAGGCTTACTTATGTTCTGACGTCTATAAACCGCGATTTACTGGGTAGTAAAGTACTAACAAGAAATAAATCAGGTTGGGCCAAATCGCTACACTACCGTTTTTTTGCGTAGAAACGTCTCTCGTGGAATTGGCATGGCACAACTTTTCATCATTATTTTATCTGCGTAGCAAATTTTTTTTTATGCGCCCCCATGATATGGGTATCGAATCAAAGGGTTTTCTAAGAATAATACAAAAAATTCAGTGACGTCACACTAAATTCAATATGGCGGATGCTCCAAGATGGCCGAACAAAAGTTTCTTATCTATCACGATATTATGGTTACCAAATGAAAGGGTGCTGATAAGATTATAAAAAGCTTGTTTAATAAATATATATTTAATAACTAGTGCCGTTGCCCGCGACTTCGTACGCGTAGATTTTCATATAAACTTTCAACGCTTTTTTCCTCATTTTCGCTTTAGGAGATGTGCGTGTACAAATAAACAGACAAAAATTCTAAACACTATGTTAACGAGTTCAGCTGCTTATTTTAAGACGGCCTGTGTATTTTTTTTTTTATACCTCGCAATTAGTTTTTTTTTTTTTATATCTACGTTTATTTTTATTTCTTGCCTCATCAAGAGCAAGAAATTGGTAAGAAAGGATTAAGCTTTTCTTAACTAATGTAGTTACTAGAACAGAGAGGGGTCAAAGGTGTACTTTGACCTCTTTTCTCCCTATTTTACTGCACTTTTAGTCCTTTATTGTGATCGTCTTTTTATTGCCTCGTTTTATCACCTTTTTATACCTTTATATCTGTCCTTTTCTGATCTCTACGAACGATAATTTTTACTGGATTAGAAATCAGTTGTAAAGGTCTGTCTGTACATACCGGCTGCGATCCGATTCCGCGGAAAAATCACTCAGTAGGGATTTTTCTTCTTCTTCTGAGTCCATCTGAGTGGGTTTGTAACTTCGTAGGTACTAATTGCCATATTTTACAGCTAAGCAGTAATACTTTTTGATACACTTTTTTCTCAATCATATCGGCAGCTGTAAGTACTTATATCAATTTAGTCTCTCCCCTTGTGTCATCGAGTGGGCAACGTCCTTGAGCAAAACATTACGGATTCTGTGGAAGATTCCCGAATGATCGGTTGTTAGAGAAACTTTGCCAATAATTTGCCAGGTTCTTGGATGAACAAGTAATGGGACATGAAACACTGAAGAAGTAAATTTATTGCTGCTATTTCTGCACACCTTATTTAATATTGCACACCTGCAACAACATCAATTAGGTAATGTTGTTGTTGTTACAAAGTAAAATCATATTTCTTTATTTATTTTCCAAAGGGAACAGATGACAGATGTTCCATGCTACACGTCCTAATGGTTTATTTGTCCAAGTACCCAGGCACTAAGTACAATATCCATTTCAAGGAACTGACAAATTACAGTTCGTAACTCCGAGTTTCACAAGTTGTCGATTTGGTACAGAAATGTGACGAATTCTAGAACTTATAATAGGTAGGTATTAGATATTAGGTACTGTTTTATGAAATACTTGTTTCAATGTTTCTCAAACAGAACTACAAATAGTACACACACAGAACATTATGGTAATAATAGGACTTAGTAACTACTAATTTCTATTTTCTCATGAAATACTACAACGGATGGTTTATGTTTTAAACCCCCAACACAAAAAGAGGGGTGTTATAAGTTTAAAGACTTTCGTCCAAGATACTACAGTGCCTAAAGATAAAGGTCTTTGACCAGTGTGTGTTGCCAGTGTCACACAACGAGCAATGGAGAGAGCTATGCTCGGAGTTTTGATACGCGATAGAATCCGGAACGTGGATATTCTCCAAAGAACTCCAGAGTCACCGACATAGCTATTAAAATTTGCAAGTTGAAGTGGCATTGGGCAGGACACATCGCTCGAAGAACCGTTAACAGATGGCGAAGAAAGGTTCTTGAGCGGAGACTACGAACCGAAAGACGCAGCGTAGGTAGGCCTCCCACTAGATGGACCGACGACATTGTGAGAGTCGCGGGCATCTAGTGGATGCAGATGGCAGGATGTCGTTCAGTGTGGAGGTTAATGGGCGAGGCCTATGTTCAGCAGTGGACGTCTTCTGGCTGATGATGATTAGTACTTATCTAAACCTTTCTTAAATGATGAGAGTAAATACATTATAAAATCTTTAAAATATGGTAGCAGGCTCCTAAAGTTCGAACAAACAACATACTGTTATTAAGTAAATACATACAAGTCTCGATACTACAAGACCCATATTTCAATACTCCTGTAAGTTTCCTATTTTCACGCAAACACACAAACTTGTCTTTCAAACCAGGACGGCTACACTCTACATTGCAAAATAAACTCTATTTTTCTAAAACTATAGAGTCCAGAATGACTCTACCCTTTGCTGCACCGGGGTGGTAGAGCATTGACCTGCTAATTACCCCCTCTTCCCCAACTCTACCACAGATTACATATTACTTAGTATACTCCACCTATGCTGGAGTCACGCGAACTGATAAAAATGTTTTCAACTTCATTTAGGGCTCGGATTTCACTTCCTCTACAGAAGTAGGTACTAAGTATTGGAAGTCATATGCTGGTGAACTGTAATGTAATTTTATATCATGTATTTCATACTTTAGGATATAGACAATTCAAGAATTATCAAATAATCATCATAATCAGGCACGCAACCTGCTCTTCTGCATTTCTCTTACAGTCACTGCGAGCTGCGTTATATATCGTCACTTCAACGAGTCTTGGGGCGTCCTACGCTACGTTTACTGATTCGTGGTCAAAACATAGGAAAACAACAAAACAAAAAAAGAATTCAAACAGGGAAAACTTTTAAACAATTTAAGCTGTAATGTTATATGATTATTTACGGGATATTTACCGTGGTAAGGTTGTGGAAGGAGCTCCCGATATTTCGGCGCAGTTACAAGCACCATGTTCACGGGAAGACACGGTACATATCCCGTAAATAATCATATAACTTTAGTGAACAACCGTGATAGTTTAAAACAGTGTTTAAGCTGTAATGTAGTCGTTTTGTATTCACTGTTTAACTGTTGTAAAAGATTTGAATTATACCTTGTTAACTATGCTCACATTGCTCGCTCACCCAAACACTCTAATACAACTATCCTAATCCTATTCTAATGCGAATTTTAATAGAACCTATATCACCCATATATCTATTCATTCTGACCTTGAAAAGTCCCAGATTATATCTCTCAGGAAACAAGGAAGACGAAAAAATCCGCCATTCACCATTCAATTCATCTAATTCATTTAAATCCGCTGTAACGCAGTTGAGTGTCGACATACGTACACACTTACACACAAATCATAGCTTTCATAATTTTAGTGTGAGATCATCAATTCGTGTTGTGTTGTATTCTGTGTCCAAGCTCTAAAAAGCTTTTAATTACATTAGGTTAAGATTCTTTTGCGTTCTTAATAAATATGAGATGCCCTTAGTGTACTAATAAAAATAAGTAAATTAATTAGCACATTAATAGGCATGTCTGGGAGTTTTAAGTGCTATTAAGTATTTAGGTATTCAATATTCTAGGTATTACGTTAATTAAACGTGAAACTAGCGACGCCTTTGCTCTTCGGGGTCACGGTTCTAAATTTCCCGATATATACTCTGATCTATGGTTCTAATTTTCGTCGAAGGTTCTAAATGTGATCTTACAGCTTTACTTCAAGTCATGTCTTCGACGACATCATAAGTTGACGTTCGCGTTGGTTCTGTCATATGTCACCAATGAGGTTTTACCAATAGACTTTATCTACTATATATATAAAAATCAATTGCTGTTCGTTACGTCTCGCGAAAACTCGAGAATGGCTGGACAGATTTGGCTAATTCTGATCTTGAAATATTTGTGGAAGTTCAGGGAAGGTTTAAGCGGTGAATAAACGGCTGGACCGATTTAAATGAAATTTTGTTTTCCTAGAGCGGGTCATAGTAGCGAGGCCGAAAACCGAGCTCTACGCGCTCGGAGTAGCGGGTATCAGCTAGTATTCGATATAAAAGCACTAAAACATTGTGTTATTTTACTATAGCTACAGAGTCACAATCGTGTCAAAAAATGTCCAAACCAAAACTCGGCGCACGCTACGCATTGCGCTGACTGTTTGGTTAGTTGTAAGACTTGTAAGGCAACCGAGATCCGACTACAACGCCGCGCGATGCCAGTGCTATGATGACATAACGGACAAGCAACGTTAAACACTATGCAAGCGACATAACGTCTAAATTTAAGTAAATGTGGCATTGTGAACTATATAATTGAAGTCTAGGTATGTATAACGACGCTCGGACGTTTTTTTAATGTATTCACTTAGATATTGTGGGTTCTATAGGTATTGTACCTCAATGTAAACAAGTAATTTTTATTGTAAGACATACATTTTAATTTGTACGACCCTGTGTGCTACTTTATTTGAAAAATAAATGATTTGATTTGAAAATAACAACCAAACAAACATTCGCGTTCATGATATTAGTAAGATAGCACCTCGTATATTGGTGACTCCTCGCTTTTCAGAATCGGTTAAGCCATATAGGCTAAAAGTCACATATAAACAGACATACATACCTAACTTACATGTGTAGTTCGTATATATATACACCGGTTTTATTTTCTAATCTCAAAGAATACTTTTCTTTACTTTGATCAATAAAAACTGAGTCTAAGTTGCCTTTAATCAAGATACAAGAGTCGCGGCAAAGAAAGGCCTCTGTCCAGCCTTGACAAGTATTTTGGCTTCATATCGGCTTAGCAACTACAATAAAAGTGTATTGTAACTAAACACAACTCTATTCTCTAGATATAAGTTTCATAATCGCTCGGGAAAATTCAACACTTTGACCACAAAATAGTAGAAATGAAGGACAGAAATTTTCTACAATGGAGGTCAAAACTAATACGTCACATTAGCATGTCGGTGACGCGAACCCATAAGTTTTGCTTCTACCAAAAATTGCTCAACGCTGGTAACGAAGTTTTCACTTCAAAAATCAGTCCGGAAGCCAATCAGTACCTAATTAATTATTTCGTAATAACAATATCTTCAATTAAGTTCTAATTAAGTAAGCACTTAGAACGTGATTAAGTGTAAAACAAAAATAAAAGGCTCCGAGCCGGTCGATCGCTCCTCAGTAATTTGCTAACCGACTTCGACTTCGCAAAAAGGGTTGAATACAATTATTTGCATACATGGTAATCAGGCACGGTTTATTAAATACTACCTGCGCCCCGCGGTTTCACCCGCGTGGTGATGAAAATTTTTGGTGATGGTGATGATGATGGAAAGTAGCCTATGTGTTAATCCAGGACATAAGCAATGTATATTCCAAATTTCATCCAAATCCATCTAGCCGTTTCTGCGTGATTGAGTAACAAACATCCATCCATCCATCCAAACTTTCACATATATGATTCCCGCGGCTTTACCCTCGTGGACATTTTCTGAATAAGCATAAAATCCGGGATAAAAAGTATCGTATGTTACTTTCCGAGCTTCTATCTATAACTCTATGCATAAAATCAAGACGATCCGTTATTCTGGTGCTGCGTGAAAAAGGAACAAACATTTTGCTCGTGGCAGCTTTTAAATGTCTCCTGAGATCCTGAGGCGAGATTTTTCAGTAATAGGTTTAATAGGTAAAATCGCGTTAACCTTATCTACGATTTGTATGAAGTAAGAGTTGTTCCATCTAGATGCAAGTTTGATAAAACTATCACTTATTACGACAAAAATTAAAACATGATAAAGGGTTGAGGCAAATTTGACTTTTCAGCTTTTTACCAGCCTCACCTCTACAACATTCCGAAGGGAAGTCTGTCACCAGTGCTTTGTTCGTTAATTAGGGTGTGCCTCGTGCAAATGAGCCTGGCTTTGACCATATGTCTATCCCGGGTGACTACCCCGATGATTCAGTTGGTAGTGAATCTGCCTTCTGCGCTTGGGGGCGTGGGTTCGATTTCCACCTAGGACAAACCTTCATGTGATGAACATTTGTGTTTGTTCTATGTCAGGATGTTATTATCTAATTAAGTAAGTATTAAAAAAATTACATATATCAGTCTCTGAAGGCCATATTACAAGCTTTGCTTAGTTTGGGGTCAGAAGACCGTGTGTGCAAAAATGTCCTAGATATTTATTTATATCGTGTTGGGTAAAGTCACATACACCTTTAAAAGTGCGCCTGTGTATATGTGAATTCTACAAAATAAAATCACCAATTCATATTTAAGAGCCTTATTCTCATCAATGGTGAAGCTTCCAGCCTTCATCACAATCTCTAAAAACCATGACATAAAATCTAAAAACCTAAATAGAGTTTGAACTATCTCTTCCAATGCCTAAGTACGGTCTAAGTTTAACATTCGAGGGCCACGGTTACTTTCTAAATCCCGTTGAGTTAAGGTATCCGTTACGGCGGCCACCTGACATTCCTTTAGTTTAGGTCTCCCACGACACCCTGCCAGCAGGGTTGACGAAGAGCAAAATAACATATCTGAAAACTTACGATAATATAGACACAAGGCCAAACAAGGGCAGAACGAGTTTTGGACGGAACCGAAGCCGGTGTGTGGCAGTGATCCCCTATCCCACCCTCTACTTATACACTGATACATCTACATTTGTGAATCACAGAAATTTGTGTAGGTATAGATCTGCCACCAAACCAGCTCGAATTTTATCGCGCATTTCACTGCATGTATTATGTTTATTCCATTGATCAGAGCGCTAGAAACACAACTTCATAATCAGTACACCAATGCTAATTTGGTTCGTTCGTTTGCTATGTCCCATTTCATCTAACGAATCAGCGTCACTCGTTTTTAACGAACGAACTTTTGCTTAGAATCACGCGTTGGCTTAAAGAAAAAAACAACATCCAATGAAAATTATGTCTTCGAGCTAAGTAGGAACTTCCAAAATAATGTAAGTAAATTACCTAAGTAAAAAAAGTACTATATATATTCATAGTTAGTTACACATAAATAGTATAAATACTTGGGTAATCTATTCACAGATGAAAGATTTCCAACAAATGAATTGAATTATAGAAATAGTGTTTTTTAATAATAGGCTTGCGTTTCGACTGTAATCGAAATTTTACTCAATCAACTATACTCTATACTTTCCAAAGAGGCTTTATCAGCTTACCAGCCCTAGCCCCCCCCCCCCCACAAGCCCCCGCGTGCCGTCCTCCGGAAATGCCGCGCGGGCGCAGCGAGCATGCAAAGCCTAGCCCGGCCCGGGTGAACGCACTCCGGACGGAGGGTTCGGAAATTGTTGCCATACCTGACGAGTCAGGTACTTCAGCTAGTTTGACGGTTAAACTGAAACGAATTACCCATGCAAACAATACTTGTGAATTAAGCTAATACTCGTTTGCTGTCATTACAGAAGGGAAGAGAAAATGCACAGATTATATCAACATTTGACATTGACACTTCTTTTGGTTTAACAGTTCCCAAAAAAAATATAAGTATGACTCAATGCCACGCCACGCTAGATAATATCCCATAATACTTAATTTAAAAATAACTTTTTTAGTAAATATAATTACTAGCTATGTATGCGACGTCATGTCACGCGGGTTCATGATAAAAATTTAAAACTTTCCCCTTTATAGAGGAAAACCTTGTGAAAAGTTTACATTATATATTTGAGTATAAAGGTAAGTGTCGATTTTTTTAATTTCTACCTGAGGCTGCCAACTTTTGATATATGCATATTATATGTAAAAAAAAATGTATTTTCAAAAAGGTTTTAAACACCAACTTGGTTATTTTTTTACCGAATATTATGGTTTTTCCTACTATATTATAATATTTAAAATAATAGTATTCGGACGCTTTTTTAGTTGGATACTATACTATAAAGAAGGAATGTCAACCTTTCGTACCTACATTACAATGTAGACATTCATCATCATCAGCCAGAAGACGTCCACTGCTGAACATAGGCCTCCCCCTTTAACCTCCACACTGAACGATATCCTGTCATCTGCATCCACTGGATGCCCGCGACTCTCACAATGTCGTCGGTCCATCTAGTGGGAGGCCTACCTACGCTGCGTCTTCCGTTTTAATGTAGACATTGGTGCCGATTCCCTTGTTCACAAACTAAACTAAATTTAAGTTCAGTGCATCTTTTTCTTTCCATTTCATTAAGAAAAGGACAGAAGATAAAATATTAGTTTAGTCCTGTCAAATTTAGATACTTCATAGACCGTTTAGACGTGATTAAAAACAAGGCAACTAAAAATACGTCAATTTTCTTCAGGCGCTTACTAATTTGACAGGACTAAACCAATATTTATCTTCTGTCCTTTTCTTAATGAAATGGAAAGAAAAAGATGCACTGAACTTTAATTTAGTTTAGTTTGTGAACAAGGGAATCGGCACCATTACCTACTACTTATTTTTCTAATATATTGCCACAAGCGGATAGATAAAACTACTACATTTACTTATCTTGTATATGTAATGTCATACATACCTGTTCTTAGCTATTCTGACTCATGTCCGAAGTAAAAAGGGAGACGTATTGAACGGAAATGAACAAATTCCATCGCTGGAGATTACGTGGTGGCTGTTATCCATAGGCCGTCGCGTCGGTTGGAAAAACCTATATTATTGCACCTGCTTTATAATGTATATTTATTTGATTATATATTTCGACTTTGACTCTATAGCTTATTTGTGTCCAATGCAAAATAATCTACTGTGACCATAGTATGGATATGACTAGATACATACAATAAAATTATAGTTAGAGTCTTCGACCAAAATAAAAGAATGGACGGGCCCTAACCATTGAACTTGATCAGTAAAAACGAGTCAAAACCGTCGGACATATACTTCAACACCTAATTATCAAAATGTACAGTATATATGTTACAAAAAATAGATATCGGTTTTATTTGTGTATTTACACTTCGGTAAAGCATACGAATTCATAATTTTGTCAGATGTTTCGTTATCGCGTAACAAGAGACTCGTGTTTCACTTCCTACGGCTAGAGACCTACTGAAACGAAATGAGAGCTGGCGCTCATTTTGTAATCTTCAAAAATGCTCTTCTACTGGGCCCGTCCATTCATTTTATTTTGGTCGAAGGTTAGAGTATATTTTTAACTGAGATCCAAAAAGGAGGTGGTTATCATTTCGACTGTTTTTTTATGTTTGTTACCGCATAACTTTTGACTGGGTGAACCGATTTTGATGATTCTTTTTTTATTTGAAAGCTGTTGCTTCCCATTTGGTTCCATTGTAATTTGGTCCAGTTTTGAGGAAGTCGGTTTTTTAATATTGAGAATCATCAAATATATTATTTTATTATGAACATGTCCTAACTTTTCGTAAAAAAAACAGGTTTAACGCGACTTTAGATCGGTACATAAAAACTTGCAGCATGTTCTATATAAATGTAACGTACCTAAGTAGTTTTCAGATAAGATTTATTTTACGATTTGGGTTTACGACCCAATCAAAATACAGTAGACAATTCAAAAACGTGATAACATTGCTCGAGGGTTTGAAAAAACAATGAATGGTTAATACATATCATGCAGAGCACAATTCATTCACCCATAACCGACAAAATACAGAAAAGAGAAGTAAATAGAACGGAAATGAGAAGGAAACTCTGTCGCCAGGTATTGTGACAGATATGTGATTAAACATTCCTATTTATATCAACGCGTCGAACTCCGCGTCACAGTTGCTAACACGTACAGTTGTTTTGGGTTTATATGGGTGCAAGTTGCTACAACAATTTTCTTACAAAAATACCTTGACAATCTAATTTAAACAAAAAAAAATCTTTTCTGTGGCGTGAAAGAACGAATGAACGAATGAATGTATGACTCATAATGTCATGCAACTTTACGATCGATAGCAATGTGCTAAATATTACTCTATAAAATGTTATTGACTGAAACCTGGCCAAACGTTTGGTAGAGGCTGAAGAAGGTGGAGACGACTAGTTGACTGGAATGCTGGCGCCTACTTTACCAAAACAAGGGGTTTTTATGACCTTGGATACAGAGTCCTTCAGTCGTAGAATTAAACAAGTTTATATAGTACTAGTGGGGTTGCCCGTGACTTCGTACGCGTAGATTTTCATATAAACTTTAAACCCTTTTTTCCTCCCCTAATCCGGCCCTTGCGAAATATAACATAGCCTATACTTCAATCTGGTCATAGCTAAGCATATTCGTGAAAACAACATTTAAATCCGTCCAGTGGTTTTTGCGATGTGCGTGGACAAACAAGCAAACAGACAAAAAATCTAAAAACTGTCTTAACGTGTTCAGCTGCTTATTTTAAGACACCCTGTGTTTTTTTATTGATATCTCGCAATTACAGTTTTTTTTTATCTCTACGTTTTTATTATAAATTATATTTTAAATAATAACTACATATTTATATTCATTTAGTTTAGTTATCAACATAATTTTATTTAAAACATTTGTTCATTGATTCACTATTATTTCCGTTCCTGATCTATCGTAAGTCAGAGATATTAACAAATTCTCAGGTAGTAAAGTATCCTATCGCTCAGGCAAGAAAGGCAGGGTACCGAAGCCCCGTTTCTGAGAAGTTGGGAGTTAAAATGTTGACGCCATTAGGCGTGCGTGTTTTTGTGTTGGCAACTATTACATACCAACTTAAAATTTAAATTAAAAGATGCCATTTTATTGAAGAATTGGCGTGCCCGTGCGTTTTCAGCTGCAGTTTTGTTTCAACCATGTTGGCTTGCATTTGTCCTTGCCTGATGTGGACTAAAATATGGAGCACGCTCGTCTAGAAGGAAGCTGCCCTTAGTACGAGCCATAGATTTACGCAGCAAAAAAAATTTTAGGTCTATGGTACGAGCACTTGCGGAAAAGTTATCGTTACGTAAACGATAGAAAAATTAATGAAAAATTCAGTTTCTTTTCACGTCCGATAGAGACTCATGCCCTAGTAAGTAAGATGGTTTTTGACAGGGCAAGTGCCTTTCTTAACTAAACAAAATACAAGCTAACAGTAAAGTGGTGGAGGCCTTACAAGAGACATATTTTCGTGTTCTGTCCAAAATGCAGCCGTCATGATGGTTTTTGACAGTTTTACAATACAAAATCTGTCAAAATACGTAAAGGAAAATGTAAATAAAGATCCAGACTCCTAGAGAATTCCAGCTCAGAAAATTGTGAAAAACTGGAAAGCACTAATTACCTTTACGAAAAATTATACAATCAACCGAACAGCAGTGTCAATGGAAATCGGGTAACTACGTCAAAAATATCTAGGCAAATATTGAACGAAATATCACAATATTGAATTGAGATTCCGGCTTTCAAAATGTAACTGGAATCCGGGGGCGGATCGCTACGCTGGATATTAACGATTGTTGTAAAACAGTAGCTAACGGCGACCGTTGCTGGTCGTTATTTCGCCTTGCACTTGAAAGGTGAACGCCCGCCAGTTTTAACAATAGTTGCCCCGCTGAAGGCTGAAAACGAGGTGTGTTATGAAATGAGCTATAATACATATCTAGATTGGTCTAGAGATGTCAATAATATTCGGCTACTACACGGTATTCGGCCGAATACCGAACACCGGGCACACAGAGATTTGACATCTTATATCTCGGGGTGACGAGCGCAGTGCATTGCCAATTGCCATCCAGGGGTTTGAACTGTTGAAGTTCAAAATTCTGAGTGGCGTTGAGCTATTATGGGCAAGCGTGAAGAGCCATCAGGCGAGCGACTTCGCTCGTCTCGTCACATGATACTGATATCATAAAAAAAACGCTACAAAATGTCTTAATATTCCCTAATAGGCGATTTTTTTTATTAAATGGTAGTAAATGTTATCTAATATTCCCAAATAGGCGATTTTTTATTACGTGGTAATTCTGTTAAGCTTTTGGCGAATAACCAGTGATATTTTTTCGTAAGACTGACTATTAGTTAAACAATTTAATATAATAATGAACAAATAATGCGTGTCATGACACAATCTAGATGCAAATGAAGCAAATAGATACGGCCGCGTTGACACAGGTTCGTAACCTACTCGTAATTACCCACGAAATGGACACATATTTTGCCGAACATTCGGCATTTCGGCCGAGGACATTCGGTAATCGGCAAAATCACAATTCGTGGCATCACTAATTGGTACCAAAGTAATGTAGGCCAAGCAACCTGAAACCCCGAGGTTTTAGTTTCACCTTTCCAGACACGGAAACGGTTTTATATCAGATAATAAGGTGGGACAGAAGGCACCACTGAACATGATCATGTCTATTGTTTGTAACCCCCGATGCAAAAAGAGGACGTTATAATTTTAATGTGTGTATCTGTGTGCCTGTGGCGTTTTTTTTCCTCCAACTAAAAATATTTCCTAAATTCCAATGAAAAAACAAAGTTAATAAGCAGCTATTCTTTTCAAAACCAATAATAGGTACGTTTCCATTATTGTCTAGGACCTTGGACAAATTAACTATGTACTGGACAAGTAACTTGAGTCAGCTTTTCTGTAAATTATTTCTTGCAACTAACGGGGAACTTTCCTACACGGTAAAGTACTGGGCCAGGGTGGCTGAAGGCCGAGTTGTCAATCAGTCACGAGTTTTTAGGGTGTCAGAAGGCCTCCAACATTGTCTAAAGATTGTTGTTTTAAGGGTATAAAACAAATAGCCAAGTTTCATGATCGTGCTCGTAAATATTATAAACGAGCGTATCGGAACTCGGCTATTGGCCAAAGGACTAGCCGGATCAATCGCTACTGAATTCAGTCCACTAAGCCCAAATAGAGTTACGTTCTGTCCGGATTTGTCCGGACATGTCCGGACTTTTAGAACGTTGTCCTGCCTTTTTAGCTTGGGCGGTGTAATACGAGTAAATCTTGATTAACGTCACCCTAATGAAGAAACAAAAATCTTATTTTTAAAATTAACTAACACACAAGAATGTCTGGAGTTTGATTGAAATATCCGGCTTTATGTCCGGACTTTTCTAATTTTGATATAGTAACCCTAAAACAAAATTTTCCCTATCCCTCACCACTTGTGTAAGTAATCATTTAATTATATAAATATTATATATATATGTATATATATATATATATATATATATATATATATATATTTTCAAAAAGTTTACGACCGGCAAGATTTGAACGAACGAAGTTTCGAACACTTGCGTAGTTTTCCACATTTTTTTCACGCATTTCATGTCCTTTTTCTATTTGTCCAAGTTGTTTGTTCGTTTAGCTATCTCGGAATTGGTTTTGGGAATCCCGTGGCGATCACAATTATCCTTCGATAGGAACCTCAGATTCTCGATTAGACACGGCCTCTAATAAGGTCACAGCACATTATATGAACTCAACACATAACCGAATAAGAGCAAAGCCATCTAATAAAATTTGAAGCGTTATCATATTAAGAGGAAAATTTATTAATCTAGTCAACAAAAATTCTTAACAGAGTTTTCATAATCAAAATGTTTCTATAAAATAAACTATGTTGCCAATTAAATCAGATTCAATTGAACCTAGAAAAGTAATTTCTTCTGTCTCTTCAAACAATTTTAGCAATCTTTCTCTTTTTGTGGCATATGAATTGGCTATTTTTTGTTATGAGATTTATATAACATTCGATTTCAAATAATTAATTATTCAAATAATGTGTTATTTGTTTTACTCGGGACACTCATCGTATCGGGTGTTTTGTAATTCTAACCCACGTGACCACAGAATAGCTAACTACGACAATCAGAAAAATTACACAGAATAGTGTAAAAGACATGACACGATATAGCGCTCATATTTCAAAGTGTCGCTTTTGGTCGGTCCGGTGTCGGGTTGAATCAATGCGCGGTGATGCTTATTTGATTCGAAGAAATGGTAACAGTAAAAATCTATTTTGAGTGTTGACTTATTGTCACTTGGCAGGTAAAAAGTTTGCCAATTGACAGATGGTGAGTATTTGTTGAAGATTCGGAAAAAACCTACCGAGTAAGTAATTAGTTATTCGCGTCGACTCTGTAGGACCATTCTCTAACTAAAGTGAGAGTGCTATCTAGAATTATCAGCGTCTCATTTCATTTTAAAGCGAAAAAGGCCGTCAAATACATTGGAAATGTTTTTATCGCGAATTTGTCCACGTTAGTCCACCAACTCGCCTGTTGGTAAGCGACGATGCGGTCGACTTAGAAGATAACTATTCACTCTGACTTTGAAAAGGCCCAGATTATATATCTCAGAAAACAAGGAAGCTGTCAGGTTGTTCCAATCCTAGGCCATACGGATTAAAATCGTAGAATCAAAACGTACGTGGTACATATCTAAGAAAAATCCACAACGTATGGGTGGTAGTTGGCCGGCATCCTGCTTGTCCTGTAGTAGAAAGGTGATGGCCTACTTCCCTATTTCGTGGATGGTAGGATCTCAAATCAAATAAAAAATACAGATGGATTACGGGGTACTGCCAAACTGAAGTCATAATCGCTTCCAAAAATACGTGAATTCCCAGTATAAATACACGGATTCACGCACACATACGCATTCATAACTACGTGAATTTCCAAGTGAAAATGTCAAACAAGTACGCACTACGACTACGTTTCAAAAAGTGGCTTCACTTTTTGTGTTCACTGTAATCCATCTGGCTACTTTTATTTGATCTGGTAGGATGAGAAATATATAATAATAGAAAAAATTATTTGGTAAAGCAAAATAAAATGGTAGAACAAAATCGATACCATCGTACCAACAGACTGATATAGGTTGAATCCAAGAAGACGTAACCCGCCCTCTGTCCCAGTTTACAGTGCAAGTGTGTAGGTCCGTCGCTACACACTAATGAGAAATTCATGAGCGAACGCATTCAAATAAAATCGCAATTTAGGAGCTGAACATTACACACATGCACCACAGGATTAGCGGAGGAGGAGAAGAAGCAGCTATTAGGAGAAATAAAATTGCGTTTTCGTGGAGTTTACTATCTGTGACTATTTTAAGGGCCATCGGAAACTATAGGTATTTAGGCGTCGGCCCTGCGAACTCTTTTTATTCCTTTTCTCTAACTTACGTTGATTTTTCTCCCGTCCTCTCTATCAAAAGTTTTCTACCGTTCATCTAACTAAATAATTAGCTCTCTCTATCTCATGCAAACATTTTCCCCCGCCATTCTTTTCATCAACTCTTATATATTCTCTTTCTCTAAATAACGCAGAAATTTTCTCCCGTCCTTCACAGTTACTCAGAACTTTTATGTCTGCAGTGTACGGTGACCTAGGGACGTTAGACGTTAAATCTAACGTTTACGTTTATTACCCTAGACGCGTAACGACTAAATAGTCATTATTCCTGACAAGACAGGCGATATTCTGGTCACGGATACTTGCAGTTCTGTAAAAGCATTGCAATTGCATGCGTTCGAGGCTGATTCCGACCGTTGTACATCGGAATGTCATTCATTAGAAGTCGAAACCGTTCGACTTAGCATCGGTATTCGAGACCATCACGAACTCAGGCTGAGGTGGAGCTTTTAGAATGTCTGGACTAGTACCTAGTTGACTAAGTAGGCATTATTAAGGGGCACACTTTCACAACTTTGACCTGCCACAATTTGTAAACCATATACTTTTTTACCAAAAACTTTTATTTAACTAGCAATGTTGTAAAGGTCAAATCTTGTAAACTGAATTAGAATCAGTTCCTCAAAACCGATTTTGCTGAAATTTGGATATTGTATACAGTATACCTTTAGTTCTGGTGACCATACAAACTGCAATGTGATTTAGTTTTAGTTCGCCGTTATCTATTTTTAAAAGTGCGATGTGTGCATCGCAGTGTGAAGGATTGTCCATCACTATAGTTTGAAAGTGTATAGATACATCGAACTAAAAGGCTGAGTAGTCCGAAAAAGACTTCAATCATCGGACTACTGATACTAGGCTAATTAAACCGTGGTTGCAGTTTAAAGTAGGTACTACGTAACAGAAAAGCACTCAACGTTTAAAACAACTCTCCTATTGCAAGAGTGTTTTCAACTCTGTCCCTTAGTAATGAGAGCTATAGTTTATGTAAATAGATAGGGCATGTAATAGACGCCGGCGCTGGGATATCGTTTCCGAGGACGGCTTTAACGGTTGGAAACCTAGGACGGTAATATTATTACTTCGTTTATGTTTCCTGTTAGTTTCCAGGTAGGCTGTAAGTACTATGTTTACGCTGGTGCCTTGTACTAGAATTTTCTATAATAATTGCTATAGCTATTGGCCCCAGATGGCTTCGACAGCGTGACGGCGATTGACAAACGAAGATGACGTTGGGCCTTACTTGTTTGTGGCGAATAACGCAATAGCGCACGCTGTAAGCTAAGATATTTTTACCTGTAGATCGGTTGTGTCCGCCACCATATTGACTAGACTAATTAAATAAAAAATTTAAAATTAATCTATGATAGATACATAACTCCACTTGGTAATCCACTGATACAAATTCAAACTACTTTTTGGTCTAGATATTGGAGATTTCCCAAGGTAGTAAGTAGCTCTCTTTGACATCTACCCAAACCCATCTTTGGGATTGTTATCTACTTACCCAAATATGTAATTTATTACCTGTCAAAGCTATAAAATAAACGAAACCAACAATAAATTGTCTATATTTCTATAACACAATAAATTGTCCCCCGGTATGAGAAAAATTGGCAATAACCGATCTTTGAGAGACGAAAATTGGGAGTATATTTTAATAATTATTCTTATCTTGGACGTCCATCTTAACTTAATGTAATTTTCAAGAATTTTAATATTCTTAATGGCTGGAACATTAATTATTCTTTACGACGTTCTCTAAAGAAACACACAGGAAATTTAAGCAAATAGAGTTGTTGTCTTTTGGTGATTAAGAAAATACAGCATGACCGTAATGAATGTGAGGGCGCTGGATGAACCATTCCCCAAAAGCTATCTCGCTCGCAGATTTTTATTTTTGAAGATAAAAATAATTTAAGTAATAAGGATAAAATAAAACTAATTGCAGCATCTTCCGCGGTCCTTGGTGACATATCTATCTATACTAGTATTATAAAGAGGAAAGATTTGTATTTTTAGATTTTTGTATTTTTGGATGTTTGTAACGAAATAACTAAAAATTGCTGAACCTATTTTAAAAATTCTTTCACTGTTGGGAAACTACACTATCCCCGGGTGACATAGGCTATATTATATTTTGTAGCGAGGCAGAAGGCCGAGCTTACACCCGTGCGAAGTCGGGGCAGGCGGCTAGTTTTATATATATGTATCATAATTATATATTAGCATATCTATCATAATTGGTTTAAAAATTATCTGCGAAATAACATTACAAACGTTTTAAAGTAATTTTCATGTTCACAATATATGTTTTATAGGTAGGGAAGATTGAATAAAAAAAAATTACGCAGAATTTTTCCATTAAGTTATAGCGGATATTTATCAATATGAAAACGACTATAAGCAACTTGCAATGTCGTTTTATAAAAAATGCCTTTTTTTCGATTCTTATTCAGTGATTTTTTTATCTTCAAAAATGTGCGCATGGGATACCTCATAAGATATCCCATGCGCACATTTTTGCGATCACACATGCGATCTCTGGCTATGGCCAGAGATCGAGGCCCGTAAACACTAAAGAGAAAACTTAGTTCTACACTTCACCACGATCATCATAAGCTGTATCGCAGTGCAATAAGTAACTATAGAAAGAGAAAGTACTAATAAATCAGCGATAAGCCCAAGAGCAGAGCGTTTGTTTCATGTATAGGTACTAGAAAAACTAGATAGCCTAGTGAAAGTAGCTCGGGTCGACGGCCGGCTGGGATACTGCGTTCTCAGATTCGAGTTACCTTCCAATTGAGAAACTATAACGCTATAATGAAAAAAAAAAAAAAAAACTTTTATTGTCCAGATTTGCATCCATAGCGTATAAAAAACTAAATACGAAAATTATACTACACATCTATATCTATACATATAATAAAAACGTAGGGATAAAAAAATCTGTAATTGCGAGATAACAAAAAAATAATCACACAGGTCGTCTTAAAATAAGCAGCTGAACAAGATAGGACAGTTTTTAGAATTTTTGTCTGTTTGTTTGTTTGTTTGTTTGTTTGTTTGTTTGTCCGCGCACATCTCCTAAACCACTGGACGGATTTAAATGCGGTTTTCACGAATATGCTTAGAAATTACCAGATTAAAACATGGGCTATCTTATATCATTTATTTTAATTCTTTATTTTTCCATAAACGAAAATAAAAATCAATAATTTATTTCTTCGTTACCCGAAACGTAATATGAGGATCGTCACATAGCCTCAAGCAAGGAGATCCAAAGTAAAGAGAATGTTATTGACATAGCCATTAAAATTTTGAAACTGTCAACTGTCACTGTGTTCGGTTAGTCAGTTTAAATTTAAAGAAGGTTCCTTAACCTTCTTAGATGAATGAACGTGTAGATCAAGCATGTTATAGGCCTTACAACCTCTTTGGTGATTCATTCCAGTGCATGGATTAGGAGGCATTCTCTTGGTTTTATTCTATGTTAGCATTTAAAACACAAAATATACCGCATTCTATTTTAATTCAGTCCCGCGAATAGAAATATTCAAAAAAGGCCCTTTGTACATGAAAATAAACCTATACAACAAAATTCCGGACGCAATAAAGAAAGAAAGAAATAATAACACTTTTCCAGAACCAACTTCGTAAGTTTCTAACCCAAAAATGTTATTACGAGATAAAAGATTTTTTCGACGATAACATTTAGAAAAATATAATTAGAAAATAAATATAAATATCGATATATAAATAGTTAAGAAAGTAGCGTCATAAGTTTTGTATCATCTCATATATAATTAAGTAACCTATCACACTAAATATGTTTTTTTTGTTTTGTAAAATTACTTCACCCTAGGTTAAGTTTGAATAGTATATATAATATTTATGTAATAGATTTAACTATACTTAAATTTATATGTTTATGTCTGTGGTCTGGTTTTGTGAACAGCCACTACATAAGTCATTGCTGCACCCTTTATGCAGGGTATATAAACTTAGCTTTTAGAAGAATACAGTGTATATTTGCAATAAGAATATAGAAATAATTTTATTTTACTGTGATATTTTAACAGATAAATAGAGTAGTTCCATTTCATGGCTTTTTAATCAAGGTATACATACAAATGCACGCGAAATAAGAAATAACTAGCCAAGAGCGTGTTAAGACAAGCATTATGTCAGGGTTCCGTGGCCAGCGAAACTGGACAGCGAAATTTCAGAGATGTATATCATACCGACATGACATGATATACTTTTAATGGTTTAGACAAAAAGAAAATTTCAAAACATGCTCTGCACTGTGGTCACATTATCTTTTTGATTTGAAAACTGTTGACGGTGTTATTTATTACTTTTATGCTTCTATCAATACTTCACACAGGGCGACTTAAAATAAGCAGCTGAACATGTTAAGGCAGTTTTTAGAATTTTTGTTTGTTTGTTCACGCACATCTCCTACACCCCTGGAAGAAAATGCGGACGGATTTAAATGCGGTTTTCACGAATATGCTAAGCTATGACCAGATTGAAGTATAGGCTATGTTATTTTGCGCAAGGCCAGATTAAGGGAAGAAAAAAGGATTGAAGGTTTATATGAAAATCTACGCGTACGAAGTCGCGGGCAAAAAAGCTAGTTAAAAATAAAATTAAGATTAAATAACACAATAATGACTTGATTACATACATTAAAAATTGAAAATTAAGATTAGTCATTATGATAATTAAGTGATACAAGCGTGTGATACACCCTCCACGTGCGATGTATAGGGCTGGAGCGCCACTCTCGTACCGCACCCACCAGTGTGTTATCTGAGCGGTGCAGGGCGGTCCGCACGGCGGCTGACCGGCTCCGCAGCAGCGCCTGCCAGCAGGGCGCGCGCCCCTCGGCGAACATGCTGCTTGCGCTGCACCACCGCGGCAGCCGGAACATCGCGCGCCATGCGTCGTTGTACTGCACGCGCATCTCGCTCATAGTAGCCTTGGTGTAGTTCGTCCACAGCTCTGCGGTGTACACGCTGATAATGATCATAAGAGATTTCCCAAGCTAATATTCGCGCTTCTACGTTCTGTACTCCATTGAATGTAGTAGAGGGGCAAAGTGGTTTCCAAGGCAGTCAATTTCTTCAGTCTTTCAGAGCGCCTGGTTAATGCGACGCGTGACCAAAATACTGGCGAGTTTCTGGTTCAACGCATAAGCATTGCCATTCAGCGTGGTAATGCCAGAATACTGGGTATGCCACGTAACTGATAGTGGACGTAAGCATTTGAATTGTCTTTAGACCATTGAAGGGCTTCCTGTGGATCAGCGTTTTCCTGCGGTCTTTTTAGGTCGTCTGTCCATCTTGTCGGTGGACGTCCTACGCTGCGCTTACTGGTCCGTGCTCTCCACTCGAGAACCTTTCGGCCCCATCGTCCATCTGTTCTATGTGCTATGTGCCCTACCCACTATCACTTCAACTTGCTAATCCGGTGGGCTACGTCAGTAACTTTAGTTCGTCTACGGATCTCCTCATTTCTGATTCGATCTCGTAGAGAAACCCTGAGCATAGGCCTCTCCATAGCTCGTTGTGCGACTTTGAGCTTGCTAATAAGGCCTACAGTGAGAGACCACGTTTCAGTGCCGTATGACGTCACTGACAACACACACTGGTTGAAGACTTTCGTCTTAAGGCATTGAGGTATTTTGGACGAGAAGACGTTGCGAAGTTTACCGAACGCTGCCCAGCCGAGTTCGATTGGGGGGGTTTAGTGGGTATATTCTCAACTCCTTAAAAAAATATGTACCTAGACTTACACCTATGCTGTATATGCTGTACTACATGTCACCAAGGACCGGAGAAGATCATCATCATCATCATCATTTCAGACATAGGCCTCCCCCATCGATTTCCAAAAGGGCCGGTTGGAAGCGGACTGCACCCAGCGTTTTCCTATGGTCTCTTTTAGATCGGAAGGCCGGGGAAGATGCCACAAAATAAAAGAAAACTTAACGACAGGGATAGGATAGATACATCCATTACTTTAGGTACACGACTAGAGAACAAAGATTTAAAGGCTGATTTCTAAAATGTAATTCTATGAGTAGGGCTGTGTTTTTTGAGGTCTCTACTTGATTTCTACACATTTTCAAAAATACGATATCGAATCGGCAAATAAGTACCTACCTGTCCTTAACATTTAAGCTGATAATGACAACATGTTTCGACACAAAGAGAGCCTATTAGATCCAAACTGGATAAATCACTCGAAAGCGAGGAATAAATACAAACAGCCACAATACGAGTAAACGTCTAGGTAAATTTAGGAGAAAAAGAAATCGGGAGGGAATCCGCAAATGCGGCAATGACAGGCCGAATTTACCTTGCGGAGGTTGCCTTTATTTGCAAGAGTTTGGCCAATCTACTCGCGTGTCTATCGGTAAACAGAAGAATGATTGTACTTAGGTATTAATAAGTATAGCAGTTGGTAAAACAACAAGCATTTCGCATTTATAATATTAGTACGATATGTATATAACTCCCGATACACAAACAAACCTGACGACGCCATGCAATTCAAAAGCTGTCAAGCCGTTGCGGTAATAAGGACAGTCTAACGTGCTAGGTACCTTCCAGACTCAAATACCCGGAAAAAACAGTACATACTGTTTTTTGGAATCTGTAGAAAATAGAAAAAAAGTGATATACTTAAGTCAGGTGTAACTGTCACTTCAACTGTACTAAAATACGCATTATACCTTCATTAATAACTAAGGATGAACCGAAAGTAGGAAACGAAACCACAGAAAACGATTTTTAAATTTGAAAATTTATAAAAAAAATAAGGCCTTAACAGGCATAAAATGCGGGGCAACACCAGTTTTTTTTTATGCGGGCCGAAACTCTGTGTTACAAATCGGGCATTAATCGATTTATATCAGCGCTTCCAGGCTTCAAAGTTATTGGTTCAGCGCTATAAATCGATGATTGACAAAAGTCCACAGTAGCCCACACTTCACACTCGGCCTTGAAATATTGATTTCCTGGTTATATAACTATGCCGTTCGCTGCCAATTTTGGACGATAACTTGTAAGTTCATTTCGCTTCCCATGAAGCCGCAAGACTGTCGGTTTTACTCGATAATGCCAGCTTTCACTGATCTGAACTAATCACCAATTCAATTAATTTATTATGAACTTTTCTGACAACTCGTCCTGGAAATTAATATTGTAACCAAGAGTTCTACTTTTCAATGTTTTAAATTTTTACCGACTTTTAATTAAGAGGAAGGTTCTCAATTAAGTCCGTATATATTTTGTAAATGGGACTCTATTACTAAACCTACGCTGTCTGTCCGTCCTACCTTTTAATGGCTGTATCTTTTTACGTTTACTACGTTTTTTTTGTAGGTAAGTTTTTATAAACGTATTTTTGTATTGTCTCTAGTAAAAAAATGGTAATAAAGCGATAAAATTGGCATGATTATCACACACTCTAAAATAAAACAAAAAAAATATAAATAATGGCCAAGTGAGAGTCGGTGACGAATTTCTGTTCAGCAACGTAGCGCGGTCAGTACTTGGATGGGTGACCGCCTGGACGTGACATTGTGTTTTTGCACTACTTTTTGTACTTTGTGGAGGTACGGAACTGTCAGTGCGACAGCCCGACTCGCACTTGGCCGGTTTCTTTACGTACGTAAACCAATTACTTCGATATTTGTATTTGACTGTATGTATATCAGTCTCTGGCAGCCATATTTCAAGCTTTGCTTAGTTTGGGGTCAGATGATCATGTGTGCAATAATGTCCCAAATATTTATTTATTTATTAGAGCACTTACTAATTTTGAAGTTGGTTTTTAAGACGCTTTTATTAGCTTTGTTGTCGCCTCGCTTTTTACCTACGTATATTTAAGTCAGAACTACATTAGCGCCACCTATATCATCATTGTTGATTTGTATAATTTGCATTGATTTGACTTCAACTCGTTATTTGAATTAAGTTTAACACAGAGGGCGCTGGCGTAGCACCATCGACCAATCAAGGACCGTTACTAACGACCTGAAAGATGGCTTGGAGGGGATGGTTGGTCGAGGGATGGTGCTGAGCCGGCGACTGACATCACTTTGCATTCTACATTTTAACGAATAAGACGATTTTAGTAATTGCTAATATAAAATAAATATAATTTCTGTAAAAGTGCTTCGTAATACTTATAGACCTGCTTTATACACTCGAGTTAAATATTGGATATATAGGGTATCCTTACATCAGAAGTGCTCCAGAACCACGCTATACCACGAAACCGCAAACTTAAAAAGGCAAGGATTAGCGAGCTCGCAATGCTACCCAGTACCGAGAGCTCGACCAGCAGCAGCACGGATGGAAGTCAACACAGTAAGGCTAAACGCACAAGACGTGCGTCTCCCGCAGTAAGTCAGAACGTTATTTTAATCATCGGTAGTTCCCGAATTTTACCCGTTAGTGGATGATCTACGAATGTGGGTCCATGTCGTAGAAGCCAAAACCCGCAGTTTCGGGTAGTTCAATCGTTTCAAACTAACCGTAAAATGTACAGTTTGCTTAAAGAATTAGTTATACAAGTCAAACCTAAAGATATCCAATCTTTAAATGAATTTTACTTTCATCAAAAGGGTTGCATTGATAGATTGCGGGTATCGTTTTCCGAACAAATGTTTGTATCGATAATGGTTAGAAAGGTCCATTGGTAACAAAAACATACCTATTGCAAAGTTACCTATATGATTATTTACGGGATATTTAACATTGTAAGGTAACTAACATATAACACACGCACACACACACACTGGTAATATAACTTTAGTGAACAACCGTGATAGTTTAAAAGATTTTATACCTATTGCACTACTGAACGAACTTTTCACCATATACCCTCGAGTCGTGGCGAAAAATTTAAGTACTTTAGGCCAAACTTCTTCAATTGAGCTACTCACATTGATGTAGCTACCGAACAAATCCGTCCGTACCGAACCGACTCGTATGTCTCTTAGTCTCTTAAATAAACTAAATGGTGATAAAAGTTTATATATCGACCACCGGGCACTTAATAAAGTGACAGTTAAAGAAAAAAAAAACCCATGCCAATTGTAGATTGATGATACGACAAGTTTCATGGTTGTACAATTTTAAGGTCAGGAGATGCCGAGTCACATATGAACCTAGGTATTTAATGAATACGAATAGCTAGGCAATAAAGTATATCGTAGAACTGTATGTATGTATGCGGGTGTATGTATGGGAGGTGATGGGCAGTCTCAAAACAATGTATTTGGAAAGTTATTCGGAGAAATCATATTTTGCAGTGGATAAAACTTTTGAGAGGATTAAATTCGTAAATCGGTTTATTGGTCCAAAAGATGAAAATAATTCATATTTAAATATATTAATAAAATGTTTGAATTCTGTTTATTCAGTCAGTATTTAATTGTATTTATTAAACCGTCACAAAATGAAGGTATATTATATCATATTTATACCAAAATATGTTAAACCTTTCTATACCTTAGTCACATAGACCATTTGTGGCAGTAGATTCGTTCACGAAGTTTGTATTTTTTTTCACCTGTTCGCAACACAATTATAGTCGGGTAGTTGTGAAGTGTGAACTTAACAAAATGTTTAATGTCTTTGACAACCCATAGCGATTTAATTGTGATGTCGGTAGTATATTTACATTTTATCTGTTTGTAAAATTTTATAACGTTAAGAATATTTGGCGCCACGTCATGGCAACGGTGTTCCCGTGGTCAAACGGTCAAGTGGAGCGGTATATAGTCGAACGATCGTGGATGATTTAAGCACAATGGGTGGAATAATACGGACACTCAAATGGGACCAACGAAATACCAATAATTCAACAAGTATTAATAAACAGTACTATAACAACAAGCGTTCAATTGTAAACTTAAAGATGCTCATATACATGTATATGATGTCGGTGACGTCATCGTGATAAAATATCTAGCCAATTAATGATGTTCAAAATATCAAACTAATGCCGTTTAAGGTTAAGTGTGTTTAAAGTCCCATTTCAGGTTATCAAAGTATTGGGACACTACCGTTACAAGGTTACAAGCATGAGAAGCTCTGAGAGATCTTCTAAACGGTACAATGGAGCCACATGTGTGGAAAACATGAAACCTTGGATACGACCAGCTGATTTAGATGACAATAATAATTCCAACAAAACTAAGCCAAAGAGTGCCCAACCAGGATGGGTCAAGGATGTTGTCGGGTATCTGTAATATCTTATGTTTTGGAGAAAATTACTTTAAACTCCCTAAATATTATTAAATGCTGTTGTTGTTTATTGTTGTGAGATCTGTCAAGTGCATTTTGCTTCGAACACCAAAGTATCAAACTATTAAGGATGTAATGTGTATCATGGCAGTGTGATCATGAAAACATTACATCTTAAAACCAGGATATAAAGTGACGTACCTAGTGTTGGCTCAAGAGTGTAACTGCTAGGGAAAGCTCCATGTTCATGAGAACGTGAAGTCGCGTACCTAGAGTTGCCAGGCGGCCAGCAGCTAGGGAAAACTTCAAGTCCTGGCATGGTTTCGGGTCAAGATTAAGATATGTAGTCGCGTACCTTGGGTTGCGACAATGTGGCAGCGCAACCGCTTGGGAAAACTGCTTATCTTAGTTATTGGACTGAACGAAACAGTAAAGTGGTACTTAAGTGTGTGGTGAACTTAATATAATTCCTGATAAAAGAATTAATTTGTCTATTTCGTTCTCAGCAACTGCACCAGACTGAGACGGGGCCGAGGACGACCCCGTGCGCAGGAGGGCCGGATGTTGTCGCCTCGCTTTTTACCTACGTATATTTAAGTCAGAACTACATTAGCGCCACCTATATCATCATTGTTGATTTGTATAATTTGCATTGATTTGACTTCAACTCGTTATTTGAATTAAGTTTAACACAGAGGGCGCTGGCGTAGCACCATCGACCAATCAAGGACCGTTACTAACGACCTGAAAGATGGCTTGGAGGGGATGGTTGGTCGAGGGATGGTGCTGAGCCGGCGACTGACATCACTTTGCATTCTACATTTTAACGAATAAGACGATTTTAGTAATTGCTAATATAAAATAAATATAATTTCTGTAAAAGTGCTTCGTAATACTTATAGACCTGCTTTATACACTCGAGTTAAATATTGGATATATAGGGTATCCTTACAGCTTGGTATGTATCTATATCGAAAAAATATATCGATTCCTGTACGATAGTTTTTAGAAACGAAACGCACCAAAATACAATCATTTCACTCTACATCAAAGGAAATATAGAGCCGGCGATGCATGGCATCCTCACATGAGAGCCGATTTCCATTCCATTTTAGATGTCTTAAAAATAACGCCAGAAAATTACTGCCATCCTTTTCCCGCCCTTCCCTTTCCCTTTTCCCCCATTCCTTTCTTCCAATTAACCTCACCTCCGTGAATCATTCCGACCGCACCATATTTACAAAAACCTACACTTATTCCGCTGAATGAATATTAATAAGAGGTTTGCGAAAGCGCGAGACGTACAACAATATTTTTATTGTTGCGCAATGAATTTACTGAATGAAGAATGAGGTTGCTTTTGTATTTTTTTGCAAGGCGCCGCTGCTTGCCCACGCGTCACATTTATGGCAAGGATTGCTTATTTGTTAAATTAAAATTGCGTCTTTTTACATACTTTGAAAAGTGTTTTTTATAGTTGACTGACAATGCGTTTGACCACAGCTCACGGTGTGGTCAAAGATGGTAAACACGTCTAGCCTGTATTTTAAATACATAGAATAGACCTACGTTTGGCCTCCAACTCGCCTGATAGTAAGCGACAGTGTGGCCGAGGATGGAACACGTTGATCTAGAAGAAATCTATTCACTCTAGACTTGAAGATGCCTAGATTGTAGTTCTCGGGATACAAGGAGGACGGCAGGGAGTTCCATTCTTGGGCAGTACGTATCATAAATGACGATCCAAATCGTTGTGTACGAATCTTTGGAATTTCCACGAGGAAGGGGTAATAGTATCACCACATCGTCGCTTACCAACAGGCGAGTTGGTGGTCAAACGCGGACTTATTCGCGTTAAAATAAAAATGTGTGCAGTCCTTCTGCTTTTCTACTTGTCCTGGTTCTAAAGTGATGCTGCTGGAACCGTCCAGGCGGGCTAACATGCGCACCGCGACATGGTTTTTTCGAATCTTTTTGTCGTGCCAAAGCGAGACAGGCGTATATAAAACCGTAGGCACCTTGTCGCGTTCTCGCTCGACAGGGTGACGACAAGAATATGTCGCGTGGTGCATGTTACCAGGCTGGTTACCTTCCGAGCATATTTCCTGGTAACGCGTGCGGCTGACGCAGACTACTTGTCGCATCAGCCGCGCGCGTTAATGCAGCGTGATGCAAGTGTCACCACCATGCTATGGTTTCTCACGATGTTCACCAGTAGCTCAAGCTCATTGTTGGGATTCGGTCCCACATCCTGCGGATGAATTCAAACATGCATCCACCAGAGCTTGGAGCTAGTCATTCATAAAAACGAAACACGAGAGAAAAACAGTTCGGTCTAGGCTTGGTCTAGATACCTATTTCTTTAAATCTATCAATATCTATGTAAAAGGCGATCTGTGTATGTATATGTATGTGTCCTACGGACACCGAAACGACTAAACCAAATTTTGATAGGACTTTCACTAGCAGATAGCTGATGCTATAAGGGGTCCACGCGGGTGAAACCGCGGGGCACATTTAGTAGGTAACTAATATTTTTTAACAAAAAACCAACTGACAGGACTTATCCCCACCCCACGCTACTTAATTTATAATTATATGCAGTAAAGAGCGATCTCTATTTATAATTTAAATATCTCTATGTCAATTCAGTCGATGTTTGGTTTGAAGTCCCACCACCACACCGATTCAATCTTCATGTGAATGGTGACCCCTTAGTGTCGGTCAACTATCTCAAATCACCAGAAAAGTGCACATCCTTTCCTAAGAAACTTCAGAAATCTATACAAATATGTAACCTCGGTCATCGAAATGCACCATGCGGGGTCGACGACCTTTTGACGTTTGTAACAACATGGCTGCCGGCACGGGAAACCCAAGAGCACTTATTCAGATTGCCTCTCTATTTTTTTAATAGTAAGCTTGTGGTTTTAGTTATTCTTATTGTACTTCCGAAGATACAAAGAATAATGTGCTTGAGTAGGTAAGTGTCCATTTATGTATTTTTTTTTAAGTATTTATTAGAGTTTTTATAGTTTTATCTGTAGTAGGCTGGTACCTACTTATACGTAGCTACTTTTTTAACATTCTTTCCTACATACAAATTTAATTGGTAGGTAGACTAACAGATATATTTAATTACACAACGAGCAGGCAATGTTTTAATTTGAAGGCCGCTGTATTTATTCCTTTTTTATTGCCTTTGCACAATATTATAGTGGTTTGCCCATATAATCTAAGTTCTCTAGTTACTTACCGTTATATTTACACCATAACGGTAATGTTAAAATCTCTAAACTATACAGTCCTAGGCTCCATTTATCATGATTAGGTACGGCTTGAAATAAATCTGTCTCTGTTTTCTCCAAACCTATATAATGATTTATCGGATGCTCTCATTGAGATATACCTAGCCACTATAGGAGCTCTGTTCGTACCCTTCTCAGGTTTCTTATAAATAATTTTGTAGAGACATGTATACGGTGTTTATTTCATTGTTACAGAACGGCAAGTGCCTTTATTAACTAAACAAAGTACAAAACACTGACACTATAAAAACAGTCAGACTGCCCATAGACCGTTGAAGGTCTAAAGACAATCCAAATGCCCACTATTAGTTGGCAGCGGTCCCAGCATGCTGGCAGCATTACCACGCTGAATGGCAATGCTTAAGCGTTGAACCAGAAACACGCCAGCATTTTGGTCACGCGTCGCATTAACCAGGTGCTCTGAAAGTTTTTTGATAGTTATGTGAGCTCCCGGTCTCCGAGAGCTCAATGTCTCGACCCCAAACGCCTCAAGTGTAACCACTGCCGAGGTTAGCATATTTGCGCCGCTTGTGCTGCTCTACCGAATTGGCAGCTGCATCAGCCCTATCTTGTCTCAGGAAAATGTGACGGCGCCAAAGTATCGACACAAGTCGCGTCCCGTACAAGGGGCTGCCCCAACTTCCAGGGGACAAGTTTCCATAATTTTGTACTTGTTTTGGTAAATTTTCAATGAGCCAAACCAAACGAGTACGTAACAGTGTTACTGTAGTGCCTTTCCATTGAGTCACATTTGTCACCCTGGGAGTGACTCAATGGAAATGTGTTGAATAATTGGTCATAACAAGTAACTGATGATTAAATTTTTGTAACAAAACGTAGGTAACACTTCTTTTTTATGCTACGAGTATTAGGGCTTGGCCACATTACTATAGCGCGGCGTATACCGTGGAAATTTGCGGCACGGCACCGCATCTTTTTACGACGCCGCTGTCGTGTCGTGTCAATTGCCGTTGTGATGAACTGTGAAGTGGCTGAGAATGATACATCAAACGTCCAAAGTCGCAGCTGCGACGTCGCGTTATTCATTTGCACGACATGGCTACGTGCTTTTACCACGAAGTCGCCGGCGCCGCCCACGACATAATAATCCTATAATAAGCTCGTGGCACAGATGCCACGAGCTTATTATAGGATATGCGTTCGTGATTCGAATCGCGACCGCTTGCCATCTCACTCACACATATGGTGCGGGTTAGTAGATGCGAACGGGATGGCACCGATCGCGATAACGAACGGACATCTATAATGAGCCCGCCGCGCCGTTTCACGGTGTCGCCGCCACACTACAGAGGTGATGTGACCAGGCCCTTAGCTGAGTTTCACGACTGTTACCCGCGTGAACAATCCGAACATGAACCGTATATCTGCCGGTACAAAAGGTTCCCATAACATCATCAGGCTGTCTAACAAAGGACATTCATACTCGTATCTATATTGTTTGTAATTATTGTTCCTCTGTACCTACACGAGCCCTGCAAATACATCACGCTATATTTTGCGTCTGTTTTTTAATATAACACAATTTTTTTATGAACCTAATTTAACTGTCACGTTTCAAGTGAACCCTCCGCGCTTTATCCGTGGACATCTCAACGGTAGGGTAAGAAGGTGACCCCGAAACCAAGCGCTCCCTGGTGAGCATAGTAAAAAATAGAAAAAAATTAAGGCGACTTTTTCACCACAGGCGACTTTTTTTTTTAACGTGAGGCAAATTACACTCATACAAAATAACCTACAATTTTATATTTACAAATTCAAATGTATTTATTTCAGGCTAAAACACCAATACAATAGTTACTTCTAGTTGGCGTGATCCACCGTAGGCCGCATCATCGCTTAACATCAGGCGAGTTGGCAGCCAAACGCAAGCCTATTCTACAATTAAAAAAAAACTTCTAGTCATACTTTCACAATAATAAAAATCACACAAATAAAATATAAAATCAAATAATGTAATAAATATATATATTTATATACATAAAACAATTAAGTCTAATTAAAGAAAAATATAAAAACATTAAAAACACATATTCAAATTAATTATTAATATTCTGATTTCCTAAATGTTTGTATAAAAAAGTCACAAACAACGAGGGACAAAACTTCGCCTGAATCGCCATATCACCACATTTCAGTCGTCATAATGAAATGAAGCCTACAGACCCAAATAAAAATGTTATCTAGCTAAACGAGTTGCCATAAAATCCAGTTACCCATAATCAAGTCCAACTCAAATTGGACAGGGTTAGGTGAGTATATTAAAACGGCATAAATACAATGATTGAGTTGTGGAATATCTATCACAAACTGTGTGGCTATGGGTAGTACTTTGCGATAATCAAAGATTTTTATATGTAAGGATTCTGGGGATAATTTTTCCAAATACCTGAAGCTATTTTTTTCATTTTAATCTTTCCTCTTGAAAGAATATTGGCTTCTTACGTCTTGTGCATTTGCTAGTATCAATTATTGAAATATTTTCAAGTTTTATTAGATACCAGCTGTACCCGCGACTTCGTCCGCGATTTCTTGCCATGTAAAAAAGTCGGTCTTTATAACCACATACTACTTACATAGAAGTTAAAGTTAGAAGTATATTACCTACTTATTACCCTAATATTAGGTTAGATTGATATTAAGGGACGCTTTAAGCACGCCTTATAGTCTAAGAGCCGGTGAAGATCGACCTTCACCGATCTGATAACCAGATGAGACGTATTTTTTAACAAATATATAATTTATAAACAATTACGCCCATAATAACTTGCCTATCAAAAAATGTTCATAGCTATTTTTAATTTTATAAATTTTAATAAATTTTCTTCCATCACCTTCACTCTTTTGATAACCGAATGAGTTTTATCTCAACTGATATTTTTTTACTTTTTAACACACAGAATATGCCTAGGTAGGCTTGCCTACTCATTTCTGTGCATGGCTACCTGGCAAGCAGATGTGAACAGGTAAGTCAATATAGGTAACTCTAACTACACCGATCTGATAACCAATCGAAATTGATATCATAGGTTTAGATATTTTAATTACAAAACCAATCATATAGGCTTGCTTGCAAAGAAAACGCAAAACACGAACCACGAGTCACGACCTAATCACGAGTGAATCGGCTTCTTCTAGGCAAGCGTGCTCCATCGTAGACCGCATCATCGCTTAACATCAGGCGTGTTGGCGGTCAAACGCAAGCCTAAAAACCGTAATGAAAGAAAATTGATTATAATTAATTAAATTGAAAATAGCTATGAACACTTTTTGATAGGCAAGTTATTATATAGGCATATTTGTTTATAAATTATATTTGATAAAAAATACGTCTCATCTGGTTATTAGATCGGTGATGGTCGATCTACCACGCCTCCTCTACTATTAAGGAAAAAAATATATCTGAATTGCTTCAATATAAAGAAACTAAACAAAAAAGCAGAAAAGACAACAATAGTATATATACCTTTGTAAAGCTGTATCAAAGTCAGGTAATAAATGAGGTACCTACGACTCGTAGTTTTCGTATTTTCGACATCCTGCCATCTGCATCCACTGGATGCCCGCGACTCTCACAATGTCGTCGGTCCATCTAGTGGGAGGCCTACCTACGCTGCGTCTTCCGGTTCGCGGTCTCCACTCAAGAACCTTACCTACTTCCCCATCGGTTAACAGTTCTTCGAGCGATGTGGCCTGCCCATTGCCACTTCAACTTGCAGATTTTAATAGCTATGTCGGTGACTCTGGTTCTTTGGCGAATATCTATATTTTTATTTACATATAGATTATATGGCAACAGCCGCTTCAGTCTTCCTACCTACCATGTCTGCGAGTAGAAGTCTGTCATTACGACAACATTACTATAAAATAAGCTAGATGGCGTTATAAATAATTATATAAAAAAATTTTTTTTACTATTTATTATCATAAATTAATATAGCCTATGTTTCAATCAGGTATTTTATAAGCATATTCATGGAAACTGCTTTGAAATCCTTCTAGTAGTTTAAAAGATGTGCGCGGACAAACAAACAAACTGACAGTCGTCAGATTTGTAGTTCCATAGTTTGAAAATAGATTGCGTACTAAAACGATGTTTTGCGAAAAAATTGTAAATTTGCTTAAACTTTACGAATAATATTATTAAAAACGTAATAAGGTATTCAATAATTCCTAAAATAATGAGTGTAAATGGATCGTAGTTTCACAAATATGAAAAGTGCGTCTATTATAGGTAAATACGACACTTTACCTGAATCACGCAAACGGGATTTTTTTTGCAAGTTAAACCGATATCCGGTATTGCTTCTACTTAGTTAGAAGTCACGTGTGAAGGTATTTGATCTACACATTTATAATATGGTAGGGATAATAAATCTATTTCTAATTTAAGCTTCCTTATTTTGATATTTCAATATTATAACTATGTTTTATGCCTCCAACATCTCCGGGTGTTTTTTTAGGGTTCCGTACCCGAAGGGTAAAACGGGACCCTGTTACTAAGACTCCGCTGTCCGTCAGTCTGTCATCAGAGTATCTCAGAACAACGAAGTTTAAATTGTTTTCAATTATGGATTCTCTAGTTTCCTTTCTGTGAATAATAATAATAGATTTCGTTTGCTGATAAATTTTTAAGCAGAAACAATTTAATGCACAAGTACTTGCAAAATTCCCTTTCAATATTTGGGCCTACTTTGTTTTCAGGTAAAAACCTAAAATACGCGTACTCCGCAATGCTATGTTTACGTTCCAATCCTCGCAAAAATCTTTACTTACTAATAATATTGTCAAACTTGAAATATGGCCAATAAAACCATTTCCTTATGCAATTGAATAAGTATTGACTGAAAATCAATCAAATATTAAGTTTACGAAAGTAATAATTACATATGTTTGACGAGGGACGAAAATTATAAATCAATATTGTGAAGAAACGGAACGTTGCGAACGAACGTGGTCTAAATATATGTAAATATACTTAGTCTGTGGACAAAAGTTTAACCAAGACAATCTTTGGTATCAGCTGGTTCTTGATTAGTCGACGATTTGTAATAAGGTCAAGTTCTGATCCCTAAGTACCGTAACAAACTCGGACTTTATAGTCCTGTTTTCCAGGATCAAAATAGTTTTTTGTAATAAGACGGCTGGGTTATAAATTAGGTACAGTCCGTTATCATCGACAATATCATAAATAGAAAGTGCACTTTACAGTAAGCACCTAATAAGATTTTGAACACATTAACAGAAATTTAAATAGCAAATGAAATTTTACTTACTATAACATGTTTCTAATTTCAAACTTTTTCAAGTATTTAATTAAAATTGGCACCTTTGTAACGGGTATATTTTCCAAATGTTCAAAGTGGGTTCCTTTCTTTGTCCTCACCAAATAAAGGGTAGGTTATAACGATAGAAGCTAAAAGGGCGAGAAATAACCCGCCTTATGAGCCTTGAGGTCGTATATTCCCGTGTATACCGCGTGTAGAGCTATAAAATGTAGAGGAAATGTGGAAAAATTGCTTTTTTTATTGAGGCACGAGTCCTAATTCTTAGAATTTGGTAGTAAAACTCTGAATAGGTGATGTTAATGTGTTCCAAAATATAGTTTTTGTTTAATTTTAAGCCTTAGGCTCAAGTTTAGTGTCTGTTCCAACCTTTACATTTGCGACAGATTTATCAGTTACGATGTTTAAGATTTTTATATTTTATCGGAATAAAAACTCAATGTCAATTTATAAAAAAAGAAACACAGAAAACTTAATAGGACAGTAGAATCAAGGCTAGTAGAACTAAAATATGCTCTACAATGTAGAACATAGAAATATAAGAAAACGAAACGTGTAGACTCTACACCAATCGTTTTCTTATATTTAATAACTAGCAGCGACCCGCGCCTCCACCTCAATCTTACTGGAACTAATAATTTTTCGGGATAAAATGTAGCCTATGTGTTAATCCAGAGTATATGCTACTGCTTACTAATTAATTAATTTCATAATTTGTAATGGATGAGAAAGGCTTTTTTATTTATATGCTATCTCTACACCAAATTTCGTTCATTGCAGCAGTTACGGAGTTGAGTGCAGACAAACACACATATACACATACCTACACATACACTATGGTATCGTGGTAATACCAAAACAATTTAAGTGAATAAGCCCTCCTAATCGGTAGAGTAGTTGGTGGTAGTTCACTGGGTGAAAATACCAACCCAAATAATTAACAGTTGTCAACTCAGTAAGATTATTGATGGGCGAGTTGTCACTTCACAATTTTATGACATTTAGAGTGCCTAAATAAAAATCATCATCAGTCTATCGATGTTCGTCCACTGCTGGGCGCAGGCTCCTTATGAACGCCACTACTGCCAAATGTCACGTCTTCTGGTTTCCACATCTACTGGCCACCAGTTGCTTGCAGCAGGTCTTCGCTCCACCTGGCTACATGACGCCCCACTCTATGTAGCTACGAGTCCCTAAATAAATACCTACTTAAAGTTGTGTGTCAAACTAAAATATGACGGAGAAGTACAACCGCGTAACACATCTACTTTAGCTTGTAACATTTTCAGCCCCCATTAAGTTATCTTACCTGTAACATCCGAATGGAGCTAAATAGACTCATTTTTAAAGCAGAATTCTTTATGTTTCCTTATAAAAACCTTTACGTGGCACATAAACACGAAAACAGCTTTGTAATCCGCATTGAAAGCTAAGCGCCGTGACAAGACGATGTTCTACTTATAAACATGATATTCTGTTCGACTGAGTAAACGTCATCGCACATTATATCGACTCAAAGTAGCTTGTAGGTACTATAAGCAGTAGCTTTTGCAAAGTCTAAAGCCCGTTGCAGACGATACGCAGTAAACTGGCGTGATTAATACTTGCGCGAGTATACTGCGCATCAAATTCAAATTCATTATTTCAGGCCGCTAAATAACCTATACAATTCATGAAAACTTACTTAGACCAAATCATAAAAAAAAAAATTAAAGTAATATATCCAAATAATAATAGTACAGTAAATTTACAGTCATTAATTAATTAAATCAATACAAAAATACATTACGTATGTCATAAATCAAACAATACTGCATTGTCTACAAGACTTTTTGCTTAGTGCCAGTGGCAGTGGAAGTTGCTGTAGTACTCGCTCCGGTCCTTGTGCAAGTGAAGCTTTGTTTGCTACACCTTCCGCCATAGACCAAATTTTTTTTTTGACATCCTAAATCTATGCCTTCCGCACTCCCACTCTATTCGCGCGACACCCGTACCATCCCGTATTTCTCCTCTAAGTACTGAGAGAGGGCGCGAGACTGGGACCCACGGTCTTTTTTTTAAATGCATAAATACGCTTGCGTTTGACCGCCAACTCGCCTGATGTTAAGCGATGATGCGGTCTATCGGTGGAGCACGCTGGCCCAGAAGAAACAGATTCACTCGTGATTTGAAAACACCCAGATTGTAACTATTGTGGAACACCCATTCAGGCAGCGCATTCCACAGACCAGCAGTTCGCGCAATAAAAATGGAATCAAAGCGCTCGCGCCTTCTCTTATGTCAGACGCCAAGACCCATACCTTGGGTCGCAGCGCCAGCGGAGTTAGTATCACAGAGTCACAAAGTTATATTCGAAAAACCTTCTTCTGCAACTTAAAGTTATAGTCGAGGCAGAGTAGAGTCCGTATGGTGTGCGAAGACCTTCCACATGATATCATATTCTACGGATTAAAAAGTATGTCTTTCCATGAAGCGTACATAATAAGCGACACGTGTAGTGAAGGCTTATAATTTAAGTTTTTACCGCCTACACAGAAAAGTAGGTCCATATTATAATTTATTATTCTACGACTGAAGGAAGCCCATTAGAAACCATAGGTATATAGAACAATCTATTACGGAAAGGGATCGTAAGTATTTTTAGCAAGTCCTATTTTAATTACAAAAAATATTATTTAAAAATAACAGTTAGGCACTCAGAAGCTCAATAGCGTTCAGTTCTAAACTGCTATTATATATATATATATACTCCAGAAACAAGTACCAGTTTTTGAAATACAAATATATTAGGTATTTACCTGATTAATTCAGGGTATTAAATGACCTGTCAACTTAGCGATAATTTATATTATTAGTCAGGGTTCGCTGAAATCAAATATTTATAATAAATATCAAAATATCTGTTTTATAAATTAACTATTAACCGACTGCCCCGGTGGCTCAGTTGGTAGTGAACCTAACTTCTGTGCTTGGGGGCGTGGGTTCGATTCCCATCTAGGACAAACATTTGTGTGACGAACATTTGTGTTTGTTCTATGTCTGGGTGTTAATATCTATTTAAGTATGTATTTAAAAATATATATGTACGTATATCAGTCACTGGCAGCCATATTACAAGCTTTGCTTAGTTTGGGGTCAGATGACCATGTGTGCAAAAATGTTCCAGATATTCCAGATATTTATATATCCCACCTCATATTTATCATGATAATTATATATCCACTGATGTATACATCAGCGAACCAGATGGTATTTAGTCTAAACGTGAAGTACATACTCGTATCAAAGATGATAGCGAGTCATTAGGTTATCGAGCTTCAAAGCATAAAAGGTTTTGAATTTCCACTATAACCTATCTAGCGCATTGAAAGATGGTAAGTCACAGCTCACGTCCTTGCCCTAAACGTAAAGAAATAGGTTTACCTAAATATTGATAGCAAAGTATATATTATGTAGTGTTATATAGCAAGCCTCTACCAGGCTGAAATAAACCGGAAGAGCCACGTCCTCATATTGTATTCGTGAAATCAATCATTCTGCGGCCTTGAACTACCCGGAGGGTGATTACACAGAATATTTACTGCAGAAGGATAAATATGGACGAATTGCGATATTGGATAGATATGCACTTTTGAACTTCGACCAAAATAAAATGAATGGACGGGCCCAGTAGAAGCGCATTTTTGAAGATTACAAAATGAGCGCCAGCGCTCACTTCGTTTCAGTCGGTCTCTAGCCGTAGGAAGTGAAACACGAGTCTATTGTTACGCGATAACGAAACATCTGACAAAATTATGAATCCGTATGCTTTACCGAAGTGTAAATACACAAATAATACCGATATCTATTTTTTTGTAACAAATATACTGTACATTTTTATAATTAGGTGTTGAAGTATATGTCCGACGGTTTTGACTCGTTTTTACTGATCAAGTTCAATGGTTAGGGCCCGTCCATTCATTTTATTTTGGTCAAAGCTTTTGAAGACACTTCTAGCAATTCGATTATAAGAAGAAAAACAAAATACTGACTGCAATATGTAGACTAATCTATGGCAGAGTGTCATGAAGACAAATCTAACACCTCACTTGACCTCAGTAAAATCAGGTCAATATATTAGTAAGAGCTATTATAGAAACTTTAAACTAAGAATACGTTGAAATTTAAAAAAAAACGGCTGTTTCCATAATAATATATGTCCTTACTTTTTTTACAGTAATCAAATTTTTTGTAATGTTGTATTTTATTTTTCTATAGAATAGATCTACATTTGGCCACCAACTCGCCTGATAATAAGCGACAGTGTGGCCGAAGATGGAACACGTTGATCTAGAAGAAATGTATTCACTCTAGCCTTGAAGATGCATAGATTGTAGTTCTCAGGAAACAAGGAAAACGGCAGGGAGTTCCATTCTTGAGCGGTACGTATCATAAAAGACGACCCAAATCGTTGTGTACGAATCTTTGGAATTTCCACGAGGAAGGGAAATCTCTCTTTATCTCTTCTCCTTTTTCTATCTGGCAACCCTAAGTCAGAGAGAGGCATATTACCAGCAGTAATATTAGGAGGGCTATGGTTAGTGATGGAGAGTTATTTTATATCAGGAATTTTGTAAAAGATCAGCAGGAACTTTAAGTGATGGTTAGATTGCTTTAGTATGATTAAAAAAGAGGTGAATTATCGAAGTAGTACATCTGTGTTCCTCTGGCGCCTGCGGTGGCCGGTGCCGCCCTGCATCGATCGCAGCCCGATGTGCGGATAGCACGCGAGAAACAAACAAAAATAACTGCGGATGAGAGATGGCGGTCGTGGGCGACGGCTTTTTGGACCTTCGCGGAAAACTCGCAAACTATCAGGGTTAGAAGGAAACACTTTTAAAGAAACTGTAAACAACAAAACATAACACTTACACGTAACGGGTAGTTACTAACTACCCTTTATGTGCTAGCTACTTAGTTAGGTAGGTACATAAGTTCGCTCGCGGTACTTTATAATCTAGGTTTCTAAGTTATAATATGTGGTTTCCTTATCATGTCACTAACTGTTCACTGTTGACAGCAACTTTGAACGCGTAGATTTTCACATAAAATTTCAACTAACTTCTATTTTCCTCCCTAATTCAGTCTTATCCCAATATCCTTTCTTAGCGGACGTCTAAATCACATGAAGAATCTATCTGCCAAACTTCCAAGATTTTGTGGTGATTTAGTCAGTTTTTAGTTTAAATATATTTATTAGAAATAGATAGGTAGCAATCAAGCAGACGATCTAATACGACCGAGACCATGGCATACAAGGCTCAGATCGGGCTCTATGCTGATCTAATACGACCGAAACCATGGCATACAAGGCTCAGATCGGGCCCTATGCTGATCTAATACGACCGAGACCATGGCATACAAGGCTCAGATCGGGCTCTATGCTGATCTAATACGACCGAAACCATGGCATACAAGGCTCAGATCGGGCCCTATGCTGATCTAATACGACCGAGACCATGGCATACAAAGTGCTACCACCAGTTGCTCATAAAATCAATTGATTAATAAAATTGTTTTAATTTATGGTCTTTTGTTAATATTTAAGTTTTCGTTAGATTTATGTTATTTAATTTGTGCATAATAAAATTTCCATTGAGAAAAATTTTTAAAACTTACTTATCGACGCTCCAAAATTACATCAAAGATGATGAAAACGCGGACCTTGAGATGAGAGGTGACACAGCACGCGGCGGCGGCGGCGGGCCTCACAGCGCAGTACCTACGGTGTGTAGTACGGGCCTCACGGTGACGCATGCGCCGATTGTAATTTAGCACATTTCGCAATACACAGCCATAGATTCAACAACAGTTAGTACGTGGGTCGCGCTCATTGAGTCGATATAGTGATGCGTGGGTGAGTGATTACTGCACAATGCTGTGTTTAGGGAAACGGAGCTTTTTCCAGCATGTATCTAATATGTTTTTTTATGTAGGTACCTACTTTGTTTTATTTTCAAAATGACTTGATTACTTTTCTAATTTCGTAAGGAATATGGGCCGGAAAGGGCTATATATAGGCTCTGGTATCTACTACTTATACACAATACCTATACGTTTGTTGCCACAAATAAATTATGTCTATGTCTATACGTACATATAATATTCATTCTCTCCCTCTTTCTCTCTTTTTAACCCCCGATGAAAAAAGAGGGGTGTTATAAGTTTAACTTGTATAATTATCTGTGTGTCTGTCTGTGGTATCGTAGCTCCCAAACGCATAGACCAATACTGTTTTAATGATGAATTTCTAGTGTAATTCCGCTTCTACGTCGCTTCAAGTACAATAAGGAATTTGTGATACAAAAAACACAAATTCCTTATTGTACTTGAAGCGACGTAGAAGCGGAATTACACTAGAAATTCATCATTAAAACAGTTTTGAAAATGGACTTCCGCAAAGTAACGCCTGATTCAATCAACTGCATAGACCAATTTTGATTTAGTTTGTTTTTAACCGACTTCCAAAAAGGAGGAGGTTATCAATTAGAAAGTATTTTTTTAATGTTTGTTACCTCATAACTTTAAACTGCGTAAACCGATTATGATGATTCTTTTTTTATTTGAAAGCTGGTGCTTCCCGTGTGGTCCAGTTCTGTCATTTTTATGAAGTCAGTTTTTATATTGATAATTATTCTTTGAAAGAATATGACTTATTCAAGAGTGCTCTTAGCTATGTTTTTTTTTTTTTATTAGAGCTTGCGCTAGTGATTAGCGCCCCTTCATTTAATTACAATCTAGCCTAATGTTAAGCTAAGTAATAAGTAATTAAATTCTAACTTAAATTTCTAATTATTTAAGAAAATTTTGTTAGATATCTATCGGGGGTGTCAAAAAAAATCTATTCACTTATATTTGTCTTGATATGTTGTTGATTCTAGACAAATAATAGCTAAAAAGCAGAAACACAGTCCTCATAAAAATTCAGAATAGACCAAATATCACAGCGTAGATATACCTAAATAGGTATTATATTGTTCACCAGTCATCACCATAACAAAACAACATATTAGATGAAGAAACCAAAAACAAAGATCGTAAAACAACAAATCGGTCACGTCCTCTTCCATATTCCATCAAAGATTAGGCGAGATCCAAATCTAGGGAGAAAATAGGCCTCATCTCTAGTGTCTCCGAAATTCTCCGAGTCGTGTCACGTAGGACGCGCGTGGAACTAATGCTTCCAAAAACCCTATTTCATGTGAATTTAATTATAAAAACTTCGCTATCCTTCTCCAAAAAGGGAAAGGAGCAACCCATGTTTGTGTACAAGACAAATAACTATGTAATTTAACTTACTACGTATCTTTGTTTACTTAGGTTTCACCAAAGTTTATAGTTTTTGTCAGTGTGTGATGGAAATGGTAAATTATACTAGTATTTGATGAGATGATCTTGAAAGTTTGCCAAGATGATTTGTACACTTCGTTTATTGGCATTTCAATTATTATTTTCTTTGGTCTGTGTAAATTATGTTGTGAAGATAGAAAAATTGTTGTAAAATCGTGTAGAATTTGTGAGAATATGACATGTGACGGCTCTGCCTACTTTAATTGTTATTGGACGATGCTTTCAATCTTAACTACATTGAATCTTGTTACTTTTAATATCAAATATACATTTGTTTGATTGAATCAGGCGTTACTTTGCGGAAGTCCATTTTCAAAACTGTTTTACTGATGAATTTCCGCTTCTAGAAGCGGAATTACACTAGAAATTCATCAGTAAAACAGTTTTAAATATACATTTGTTTTCACTTTTCATGGACTTGCGAAACTATTTCGAAAAATATTATTAATACTAGCCGCCCGTCTAACATTCTAGTAATAAATATAAACCATGTTACTCATGGATAATGTAGCATTCTAATCGTGAAAGAAGTTTTAAATCGGTTCAGTAGTTTTTGAGTTAATTCGTTACAAACATACAAAAATACAAATCTTTCCTCTTTATAATTTTAATGTAGATAGAAAGCAGTTTTCATTTATCATTGTACCAATCGCAGAAATATACGAAGTGACAATTTGTGTAAATATAAAATTGTACGAATCGAGAATTTATACGAATAGCGACGTTTTCAGGTCGAGATGGTGGTAGTAGTAAGGTAGGTATGGTAAGGAGACAGTGTGGTGGGGAGAGAGACTTTTTTAAAGTTTCACGTGACATAAAAATAAGGTAAAGATACTCTATACAACTACAAATAGAAAAAAAACTTTGTTTTATATTTAGGAATAGGCTTGCGTTTGACCGCTAACTCGCCTGATGTTAAGCGATGATGCGGTCTACGATAGAGCACGCTTGCACTCAAATTATTTTAGAAGAAGCCGATTCACTCGTGATTTGAAGACACCTAGATAGTAACTAATCGGGGAACACCCGTTCAGGCAGCGCATTTCATAGACTAACAGTTCGCACATAAAAGTGGAATCAAAGCGCTTAGTACGGGTTTTCGGAATATTAACCATGAAGCGGTGTCGATTTTTCGTGCCCACTCTGGCAGTCCGATAGAAAAATGGGCAGGAGGGAATTAGATCTTAGATCATACAGATCCGATGCACATTCTCCAAAATTAGACTAAACTTATAACAACCCTCTGTTTGCGTCGGAGGTTAATAAAGAAAACTTATCTTAAGCGCTCACAATTAAAGATTCTGTTAGAAATTAGCCATCAAAGATGACTTTTTTCTTATTTGTGACCAATCAAAATATATCTATCCTAAAACATTTTCTATTTCCAGAACCAGAGGACAATTATAACATGACATGTTGTTTGAAATAACAACCCCCTGCAGGCTCCGATGCCCAAGTGCTGACCACAGGGCTCCATTAATTGGAGACCCTCTTCAAGGCTGGAGTGGAACTTTTAGATAAGGGTAAAGGATGGATCTAGCTTAGAGATCTTTGACCCTTGAAACATGTGTGTATCTGATGCTTAGGAACAACTTGAAGTACCTAATTTGTGGTAAAGATTTTGATACTTTTCCTCTAGTTCTAGCAGATCTTGTATACATTCGTACCGGCCTCTGCGCAGCAGTCATGTAACTAAGCTAGATCCAAGTATTTATTTGCTCCGACCGACTCAACAATAACATTGAAAAAAGCTGATTAAAAATATTTTATGTATTTTAATATTTCACTGAAATACATATATCCATCCGAGTTGGATTCTTCCAGAGTTGGTTCGTCTTCTCTTCAGTCTTCGCAGTTACATGCACCATAATTATGTTTTTTTATTTTATTCCATAGGTGGCAAACAAGCAGACGGGCCGTCTAATGGTAAGCAGTGTTGACGAACATGGTGCATGTAATTGCTCCGAAAGGTCGGGAGCTCCTTCCACAACCTTACCACGGTAAATAACATATCTCGTCAATAATTCTATATCAGTATCAATTTAATTAATTAATAACAGATAGACATTGCTGTAATTGAAAATAAACAATAATAATGACCACTGCCGCCGTAACTAATATTTATCATTTTTTAAATCACAAACTTTGTAACAACATTTTTCTACTAAAAGGTTTTTTATTTATTTATTCATAAATAGACTCTTGTTTTCAGATCCCTTATTGAATTCGGTATAGTATTGTGGAGTGAAGGTATTATACTTATTTACTAACCTATGTTGACGGAAATTATTCACCTACTTAACTTTAGGGGTGGGGGTAGGGTACCTCTACCTACTCGTATTTCCTTTGTTTCAATCACATGTTAATGTTGCCAACAAGTTTACCTAATGATTATCCCTTTAACCTCTTATCAAAAGGGTTTGATCTTCTTTGAATGTACGTAAAGATCCTGTAGGCTTTATCAATAGAAAGTATTTTCGACTCGAGTAAGTTTAGCATTAGAGAAAATTTCTAAAACGTCTTTTGACGTGGGCAGGATTTGTCAGAATCATTGAAAATAGGTACCTAAACTGAATTTATGAAGGAACCACTACAAAGCTATGTAGATGAACGTGATTACAGCAATATGTAAGTAGGCGAGAAACTTAACGATTCTGAGTTAATCTTGAATAATCTCGATTAGTGAAGATCTACTCTTGACGTTCAATTTTGACAAGTGTTTATGGTAGGTACTACCTAAGTTTTAAACACGAAACGCTTTGAAATTAGCATCTGAAAGTTTGGAAACATCAAAGGATTTATTAAAGTAGCAATTAAAGTAGGTGCAAGGTAGGTTGGTGTGAAGAATTGTTTTTAGTTTTAGTAAACCTTAATTTGAAATAATAATAGTATTAAATGTAATCATTATCACCTCATAATTATGTACGTACCTATCTGTTTATTAACTTAGAATGTTACTAAAACGAACGGCCGATGTTTGTTCAAACTTTTTCTAAGATCAGGATGCACAATTATACCTTTAATATAAATAATCCTATTATGTATACCTATTATATTTATGTGAAAGTATGTTTTCTTGTTGGACCTGGGTCTGTCCTAAAACTGCGACCAGAACCACCGGAGGATGGGCAGTAGCTTCCTAATAGTACACCGTGAACGTACTGCGATCCCCAAGCCACCTGCCAAGCGTGGGGATTATGGCAACACCCCTCTCTATGAGGGAGGCCTTGTTCAACAGCGGACGTTAATTGGCTGATGATGTGATGTTTTCTTGTTACATTTTTGTTCCTCTTTCACGCAGCAACAGATGGACGGAAAGTGTGATTTTTTGCATATAGTTGGCGAGGTGAAGTACAATATGACGTTTAAATACTAGACTTTTTTATTCCGGAAAATGTAAGGTCCTTGGAAATCCTGGGAGATTGCGCACGCGGGCGAAACCGCAGGGCACAGCTGGTGTTGTTATTAGTAAGTACATAAATTCAGTTCTACACCATTGAAATAGATGTTAAAATAAACAGAAACGTCATTCGATACGACTCTAGCAGTTGAAAGTCGCGCTTTCTGCCCTACACCCTTCCGAGCCTCGTTATTCGACCGAATCAGGAAGAGCCGCGTACGCTACCCACCTCGCGTAGTTTTACAACATTTTACAATGTCCGGATTATAGTACGCAGCCCCGTGGAAGGTCACGCGGGCAAACACACTCATGCGTAAGATACCAAAAAAAATCTTCATTATAGACCGATGATGGCGTGACGTCACGGTCAAAGATCGCTACGAACAGATGCAGAGTTTCACGCAAAATTGGTTATTCATCCTAGTTATAATTATTAATTTAAAAAACTGACTTCACTAAATTACTAAAATTTAGTTTTCGGTTCCTCGGATCGAATGGCATAAAATTGCCATAAAAGATGTTTTAACCAACTTCCAAAAAGGAGGAGATTCTCAATTCGACTGTACATACATTTTATTTTTTTTGTTACCTCATAACTTTCGACTGGGTGAACCGATTTTGATCATCATCAGCCAGAAGACGTCCACTGCTGAACATAGGCCTCCCCCTTTAACCTCCACACTGAACGACATCCTGCCATCTGCATCCACTGGATGCCCGCGGCTCTCACAATGTCGTCGGTCCATCTAGTGGGAGGCCTACCTACGCTGCGTCTTCCGGTTTGCGGTCTCCACTCAAGAACCTTTCTTCCCCATCGGTTATCAGTTCTTCGAGCGATGTGGCCTGCCCATTGCCACTTCAACTTGCAGATTTTAATAGCTATGTCGGTGACCCTGGTTCTTTGGCGAATATCTATGTTCTGAATTTTATCGCGTAAAGAAACTCCGAGCATAGCTCTCTCCATTGCCCGTTGTGTGACTCTGAGTTTTTCCAAAAGACCACGTCTCAGTACCATATGTCATCACTGGCAACACACTCTGGTCAAAGACCTTTGTCTTTAGGCACTGTGGTATCTTGGACGAGAAGATTTCACGCAATTTCCCGAACGCTGCCCAACCGATTTTGATGAATCTTTTTTATTTAAAAGCTGGTTGCTTCTCGTTTTGTCCCATTTGAATTTGGTCCAGTTCTAAATTTTTTATGTCGGTTTTTTATATATTTTATATGTAATTATTTCCAGTCATATTGATTTAAAAGCCAAACTAGTGAACCGATTTTGATGAATTGATGAAAATTTCTATGGAACCAATCTGAAAGTACCTACTTACATATATCCTTTCAATTAAAAAAATAATTTTCTAAATAAGTTAGTAAATGATTTAGTTCTGAAGTAACAAACATTTAAAAAAAATACAACAGTATTCAGAACCCCTCCTTTTTTAAGAGTTTAAAAAATATATTTTTAACCGTTACAGATAAGTTTAATTTTTATATCAAAACGTGTAAGTACCTACTTATTACATATTTGAGGCGTTTGGGGTGGAGACATTGGGCCCTTGCGGACCGGGAGCTCACCTCATTTTCAAAAATCTTTCAGAGCACCTGGTTAACGCGACGCGTGACTAAAATGCTGGCGTGTATCTGGTTCAACGTATAAGCATTGCCATTCAACGTGGTAATGCTGCCAGCATGCTGGGACCGCTGCCAACTGATAGTGGGCATTTGTATTGTCTTTAGTCCTTCAACGGTCTATGGACAGTCTGTTTTTTTTTTGTGTTATCTTGTATTTTGTTTATTTAATAACGGCACAAACTTATTAAAAAAAATACAAATCTAGAGATGACATAAAAAATACCGTCAATATTATTTAGATAAAAAATTATTAAATAATAGAACCTTTTTTTTAAGTCGGTAAAAATTTTTAAGTTATTAATGTAATTAATTAACAGATACATACGATTTGTTCCCCAGAGATACACTTTCCCCGTAGAGACACTTTTCGAAAAGTCTCGCTACTGTTCCTTAGAGATCCACTTTCGGCTAATACACTTAAATAGAAAAGTTTTTGAATCCCTATATATTTTTTTTTTATATTTTTCCCTAGAGAAAAAAAAACTAGACTCCACCAAACTAAAACAAATTTTCTTTGGTCTATTCCACTTTGATCACCTGGGTGATAATAGGCGACTCCATTTAAATTATTATTTGAGTATCCTTTGATCACCTGCACCTAGGTGACCATAGTTGTTTTGGTATCTTTTGATCACCCATGAATATAAATAAAAAATGGTTCAAATTAGAAATTTCATCATCATCATCATTTCATCCTATCATGTTCCCACTGCTGGGACACAGGGCTTCTCTAAGAGAGAGGATAGGCCCTAACCCACCATCATCATCATTCGCAAAGTATCCCAAATTTAAAATAGAAACTTCATAATTTCAACCTATCTTTCCCACTGCTGGGACACAGGCCTTCTCTCAGGGAGAAGATGCGCTCTAATCCACCATCATCATCATTAGCTTACAGCTGTCAGTGTGACAGCTGTCAATCTTTGTTCGACGATATGTCGGAAACTGACGATCCTGTAGTGGCAGTTCCTTTGCAAAAGTGATAGACCTCATCGAGATCTACATTTCGGATGACAGCTGTCAAACTTTGTTGGACGATATCTCGGAAACTATCGATCTTGGACTAGCAGTTCCTTTACAGAAGTGATAGACCTCGTCAAGATCTTCATTAGTATGACAACTGTCAAACTTTGTTGGACGATATCTCGGAAACTATCTATCTTGGACTAGCAGTTCCTTTACAGAAGTGATAGACCTCGTCAAGATCTTCATTAGTATGACAGCTGTCAAACTTTGTTGGACGATATCTCGGAAACTATCGATCTTGGACTAGCAGTTCCTTTACAGAAGTGATAGACCTCGTCAAGATCTTCATTAGTATGACAACTGTCAAACTTTGTTGGACGATATCTCGGAAACTATCTATCTTGGACTAGCAGTTCCTTTACAGAAGTGATAGACCTCGTCAAGATCTTCATTAGTATGACAGCTGTCAAACTTTGTTGGACGATATCTCGGAAACTATCGATCTTGGACTAGCAGTTCCTTTACAGAAGTGATAGACCTCGTCAAGATCTTCATTAGTATGACAGCTGTCAAACTTTGTTGGACGATATCTCGGAAACTATCGATCTTGGACTAGCAGTTCCTTTACGGAAGTGATAGATCTCGTCGAGTTCTTGTGATATCATCCAACTACATTTGACAGCTGTCATCTGAAACGAAGATCTCTACCCCGAGAGAGTGGCCCAAGTCCGTCTGATAAGAGTAGGGTAATAATGATGATGATGGTTTACGTTGGTAGGGACAAGTGGAACAGCTCAATTTGCCGATACCAGGTACCAAGATAACAGAAACGATGCAGAGGTATTTCACTCTAGATTCACAAAAAGTGTTATTATGGATCGCGAAGGGGAAAGCTCTTCATGGTTTATGCATTCCTGGTACTTGGATTTGGTGAAAAAAAAAATTAGATTTTCATAAATGTCGATTATTTAATATTATATAATTATATTTCGTGCATAATAGTACCGAAAAGTGTACCTATGAGGAACAATTAGTAGGATTAAAAAAAAGTGGATCTCTAAGGAACAGAAGCGAGACTTTTCGAAAAGTGTCTCTACGGGGAAAGTGTATCTCTGGGGAACAAATCATATTTCTACAATAGCAAAATAAACAATATGACCTACTGCCACCGTAACCAAAATTTATCATCTACACTTCTACTAAAGCGGAAAGATTTGTGTTTTTGTATGTTTTTACGAATTAACTCAAAAACTACTGGACCAATTTAGAAAATTCTTACACCATTAGAATGCTACTTTATACCTGATTAACAACAGTTATTACAATTTTTAAAAAAATCCACCCGTGCGAAGCCGGGACTGTAGTATTCCTTCATATTCATCCTCATTCATATCCATTTTTATATAAAATTTGTAAACTTTTTATCGGTTAGTAAAACTCTTTGGGCACACGCTCCGCAAGTCAAAATTCAAAATTTGAAAAAGGAAGAGGGAAAGCCGTGACGGCAAACAGAGTCGTCATTCGAAAAGGATTCTGGAAACAATCTTGAAAGGAAGAACATCAAATGGCAAAATGGTGAAATGTTTTGAATATTGATGCTGATCTGAACTCCGCGAGTAATAGTGTTCCGTGGCTCTGAACCTAGAGGAAATGTTTTGAATATTGATGCTGATCTGAACTCCGCGAGTAATAGTGTTCCGTGGCTCTGAACCCAGAGGAAATGTTTCGAATATTGATGCTGCTCTAAACCTGAAGAAAAGAGGACCGGCACGCCAAACCGTGAGTCCCTTAGTATTTTACCATTCTTCGACCTGGAATTTGCTCCGCTGCCGTCCTCCTACTTAAATCCTCGCTCAAACGACCTCCGGATACACGCAAGAGAAGCTACGACCTCCGTACCTCTTCCGAAGGCTACATCTCCGGCCCACTACTTCGCCGGATACCTGCCGTGCGGAGACTGCGGAGCGCTTAGGCCCCTTAGCCCCTTAGCTTTCTTCTTTATATTACTGTACTGTACTGGTCAATTAAACTTATCTATCCGTTACCTTGTTGTTTTCCTCACCACCCATTAGGATCTGCAGGAACTGATAGGCAGGCTTAATTTTTCAACACCTAGAAATTGTCGCGGGACGCCTGTTTAAAATGTAGTATTCCTTCATATTCATCCTCATTCATATCCATTTTTATATAAAATTTGTAAACTTTTTATCGGTTAGTAAAACTCTTCGGGCCCCACGTTGGGCGCCAAACTGTAACGTTACGCCTGTTTGCTAGCTTAAACAGGCGTCCCGCGACAATTTCTAGGTGTTGAAAAATTAAGCCTGCCTATCAGTTCCTGCAGATCCTAATGGGTGGTGAGGAAAACAACAAGGTAACGGATAGATAAGTTTAATTGACCAGTACAGTACAGTAATATAAAGAAGAAAGCTAAGGGGCTAAGGGGCCTAAGCGCTCCGCAGTCTCCGCACGGCAGGTATCCGGCGAAGTAGTGGGCCGGAGATGTAGCCTTCGGAAGAGGTACGGAGGTCGTAGCTTCTCTTGCGTGTATCCGGAGGTCGTTTGAGCGAGGATTTAAGTAGGAGGACGGCAGCGGAGCAAATTCCAGGTCGAAGAATGGTAAAATACTAAGGGACTCACGGTTTGGCGTGCCGGTCCTCTTTTCTCCAGGTTTAGAGCAGCATCAATATTCGAAACATTTCCTCTGGGTTCAGAGCCACGGAACACTATTACTCGCGGAGTTCAGATCAGCATCAATATTCAAAACATTTCCTCTAGGTTCAGAGCCACGGAACACTATTACTCGCGGAGTTCAGATCAGCATCAATATTCAAAACATTTCACCATTTTGCCATTTGATGTTCTTCCTTTCAAGATTGTTTCCAGAATCCTTTTCGAATGACGACTCTGTTTGCCGTCACGGCTTTCCCTCTTCCTTTTTCAAATTTTGAATTTTGACTTGCGGAGCGTGTGCCCAAAGAGTTTTACTAACCGATAAAAAGTTTACAAATTTTATATAAAAATGGATATGAATGAGGATGAATATGAAGGAATACTACAGGACGGGCGGCTAGTTTATATAAAATCACTAAAATTACTTATACTACTTATTGCAAACATCTAGTCATCTGACCCCAAACTAAGCAAAGCTTGTACTATGGCTGCCAGAGACTGATATACATACATATTATATATTTTTAAATACATACTTAAATATATATTAACACCCAGACATAGAACAAACACAAATGTTTGTCCTACGTGGGAATCGAACCCACGCCCCCAAGTGCAGAAGGCAGGTTCACTACCGACTAAGCTATAACGGGGCTGTCAAACTAACTTTGTTAGTGTAAAGTTTTTTAAATGGACATCTTAAATAGACACGCTTTTAGATATAAATTTTAAATATTATACATAACTTCTTGAAGTTTTATTAATTCATTAGAGGTTTGAAGTGGATAGTGTTAAGAGATAACGTTGTACGAGTAAGTGGACGTTTTTCATTTAACGCCGTAAATTGCAATTCGAATATCATAATTTTTAGTGTTAGCTTGTGTTTTGTTTAATTAATAAAGGCACTTGCCCAATTAAAAAAGACGCATACCTACAACAACAATTATAAATTCTCTGCTTTAAATTGATTTCTTTTAACTCCCGAATAAAGAGCTGATAATCTTCAAAAAGTTGGCTGTACTTACAGATTTCCTAAAAAAAGTATCAAACAAAAAAAACTAAGTAATTCAATATCGGTTCAGCCGTTTGGGAGCTACGATGCCACAGACTGACACAGATAACAACCCTCTATTTGCGTCGGAGGTAAAAAAAAGAACGGTTACAAAAATCTCTGTCCTTACAATACCTAATTAGGTTTTGTTGGGAGTAATTATACATATTATAATATATAACTATTTTTCACATTCATTAAAATGTATAGGTATAGGTATAATACATACAACCTATTATTATGTCTAAACTTTGCCTAATTAAAATGCGACGCGAAAAAAACGTGTATATCTACCTAAATTAAGCGAATTAATCTTGTTTTTTTTTTTAATTAAACGCTGTCTGGATTACGTAAACGGCCCGCAGCCATGCGTTGTCTAACACGTAGGTATGTTAGGTATAATTCGTGGGAGTATTAGCATATTTTTGTTTTTCTAGTCTGTGCCGGGGTCATTGGCCGGGGCCGTGCGCGCGCGCACCACACAACTTGCTCCTCGTTGTGTTATGTTACAACGATGCCGATGAAAATAGATATTTCGTAAGCTTACAAGTATCTTAATAAAATTAATTTATGTTCTCATTCTCTTTGAGGGAGAATGGGAACATGAGAACTTTTAGTTCGTGGATCTAAAGTAAGCGGCCGTGTCAAGTATAAAGTAAAAGTAGCAGCATGTCTATTCTGCAAGCTAAGTGAACGCGCAAATGAGGTGATAAGCTAAGTGAACGTGTATTTTTCTTGTGGATTACTTTAGAGACATGTCAAAATGTCGAGTGACCACCCTTGAATGTAGTCCCTTACCCTTATAATTCGATGTTTTGACATTTATCTGCAGAAGTAAGCAAGAAAAAAATCACATTCACTTAGCTTATCACTTCACTTGCGCGTTCACTTAGCTTGCAGAATAGACCGGCAGGTATATAAATAAATAAAACCGGCCAAGTGCGAGTCGGACTCGCGTACGAAGGGTTCCGTATCAATATAAACGGCAAAAAAAATCAAGTACCCTTAAGTATTTGTTTTATTTTATTTTTTATTTTTAAAGTGAATATATAACTAAATATTCTGTGAATATTTCAAGCGTCTACCTGTTGCCGTTATCAATATCGACTAAAAATCACGTTTGTTGTATGGGAGCGCCCTTAAATATTTATTTTAAACTTTTTTTTAGTATTTGTTGTCATAGCGGCAACAGAAATCATCTGTGAACATTTCAACTGTCTAACTATCACGGTACAAGAGATCAGCCTGGTGACAGACGGACAGACAGACAGACGGACGGAAAGCGGAGTCTTAGTAATAGGGTCCCGTTTTACCCTTTGAGTACGGAAATCTAAAAACGAGACTAAAGTAATTAAGATAGAATTAAATTTTGCACTAGGCTGTTATGTTAATCTAATTAATACTAATTTTATATTACCTGTAATTAAATTTTCATTCAAGAATACTGCTTCAAAATCAGCCAACCAAGTCATTTGTTTTAATTATAAGTAGGTAGGTATAGTACGCACCTACCTACAGTATTTACAAATTGTCTCAAAACTACGTCAACTTCCATAACTAAACTTTAAATCTAAAATTTATCGAGTACCTACCTGCCTACCTAACCTATCTAACGAAGATTTAGGTAAGTGATTTAGTACCTAGTTCTAATCTCTATAAAAGTTTCCAGTTACTCACAAAGCCAGGTTACCTACCTGTAGGGTTGCCATCCGTCCAGGTATCCCCGGATTTGTCCTAGTTTAGAGGGTATCCGGGGAGCGTACGGGCGGGGCTTCATTTGTAGGCGGGTTTAAAAATGTAAGTCTTGGGCGACACGCGCACTGTGCCCGCACGCCGCAATTTTTACACTATGTTTAAAAAAACCTGTTGACATGTCCGCGTTCTGGGCTCTAAAATCCGGGGTTTTCACGCGTCTTGTCCTGGTTGCCAAATTTTAGAGATGGCAACCCTACCTACCTGCAGTAATAGATGTGAAATTAAACTTGAAGCATAAAATCTCTCCTCTAAACTCTACCCTTGTCAATGCTCAGCTAGGAGGGTGTAAAATGTACACTATAAATTGGAGCCTGGATTTACTAGAAAGCATTTTCAAATAGGTATTAGAAATAGGTACAAAATGGTGGCGGATCATCTGAAAATTATTGGACGTACTATTTACACGAGAATAGTGTACCTGTGTACCAAACCTCAGTCCCCTGAGGTACCTACACTTTACATATAAAGTTTTACATGGAGGTATTAGTCATATTACATTTCTAGGTAGACGCTCGGCTCAGCCTGTACATAATAGGTATACCTACTTATTTTATCTAGGTATGTGGGCAATATTAATTAGGCGTTTTATATCATACTGTAGTATGATATAGTTATGTAAGTATATAGTTATTTGTATGATTTATTAACGGGATATTTACTGTGATAAGGTTGTAGATAGAGCTCCCAATATTTCAACGCAGTTGGTCCCATAGTAAAAATTGTTCATAATGGTACGTACATTTACCTCATTTCTGCTTAGTACAGGGTATACCTATGCGTAACCCGTATAATTATGTTGTATGGGCTCACCAAGAGCATTTTTATTTTTTTGTACCGATAAAGCAGAATTTGACGTACACACAGTTCCTCATCATTCTTTCTACCAGTGGTACTCAAATAAATCAAACAATTAACAAATTATGATGAGTCAACTCGACCTATCATACATCTATACATATAATAAAAACGTAGAGATAAAAAAAAAATGCTAGATATAAAAAAAAATATACACAGGGCGTCTTAAAATAAGCAGCACGATAAGGTAGTTTTTAGAATTTTTATCTATTTTTTTGTTTCGTAAACCACTGGAAGGATTTAAATGCGGTTTTCACGAATACGCTTAGCTATGACCAGAATGAAGAATGGGCTATGTTATTTGCGCAAGGGCCGGATTAAAGCAGGAAAAAAGGGTTGAAAGTTTACATGAAAATCTACGCGTACGAAGTCGCGGGCAACAGGACTAGTTTTAAATAAAACAATATTGACTGCCTCGGTGGCTCAGTTGGTAGTGATCCTACTTTCTGTGCTTGGGAGCGTGGGTTCGATTCCCATCTAGGACAAACATTTGTGTGATGAACATGTGTGTTTGTTCTATGTCTGGGTGTTAATATCTATTTAAGTATGTATTTAAAAATATGTATGTATGTATATCAGTCTCTGGCAGCCATATTACAAGCTTTGCTTAGTTTGGGGTCAGATGACCATGTGTGCAATAATGTCCCAGATATTTATTTATACGGGCCATATAGGTACGAAAGATTCAACAAAATTGATTCAGAATTTTACTAATGAAAACAAATCATGTACTTAGTACATACTCTAATTTAATTCCTAAATACAACAGTTAAAAATAACTGAATTGTAAACCAATTTTCTAATACGCTTTAAAATAATAAAATGGTTTGTAAGTAAATAAATATTTTTGAGCCGAGGACCAAACTAGCCGGTTATTTTCTGATGTCATAATTTAATTTGAATTTTATTTTAAGAGTACCTGTTTTTTACAGACAGAATAACATTAAAAATGCACATATTATAATATGTGCGCGTATAAGCTTAGACCTGTCTACATATCGGCTTTTATACATAAAAGCCCTCACTCCCAGAAAATCCCATCCCAGAAAATGGTATCAGGAGGTAGCAGTAGCTCTCAACCGGATCTGTCTACGATTACGTTAGATACAAATTCACTAGTTTTGAAAAGTAACATTACTACGAGAAAGAGAAAAGAACCCGAAAATGAGTTTACATGCCAGCTCAACGCTTTTAAAAAAGAAATTTTAGACATTCTCAAAGAGTCTAGCATACTTCACAACGAGAACATAAGTATCATAACTGAGAATACGTCATCCATCAGAGAACAATTGCATGATATAAAATCCACAACTGAATACTTGCTAACAGAAAATAATAACCTAAAATCGGAAATGACGAAATTAAAAGATTACGCTAAAACAAACGAAGAGAAAATTACACAATTACAATATGAAATTGTACAACTAAAATCACACTCGCAAACTACACAACCGATGCAGCCTCAATTCATGAATGCCTATAATGATGTTATTGTAGAATTACAAGAGCGCGCAGAACGGAATCGGAATATTGTAGTAGTTGGTATTACTGAGCAACACTTTGAAAATCGGGAAGCTAGAGAAGAGGCTGATATAAATAAATTGCATAAAATTATAAAAACTATTTACCCAGACTGCCCGAAAGAGAAAAAAGTCATGAGGCTTGGTAAATATGATGGCAAAAAAACGCGCCCGCTCAAAGTATTTTTCTCTTCTGAAGATACAGCCAAAACAATACTACGAAATCAAAAGAAGTTTAACTTCGATGGAGTTCGAATTTATTCCGACCAGACCCCACAACAGCAGAAACATATCACGAACCTCCGGATCGAATTAAAAAAACGACAAGAGAGCGGAGAGGAAAACTTGTCAATAAAGTATTTTAAAGGAGTTCCAAAAATTATAGAAGAGTCAAAAAACTAGATAGAAATTTATTTACAGTCAAAGATACAGACATAAGCACAGTAACATATGAAGTAACAGATAACTATACAGATGTAACAACTACGCCCAAAACAATAAACTTCCTATATGCAAATGCTCGCAGTTTAGTCAAGAAGGGTAAACATGATGAACGGAAACAAAAATTATGAATATACCTCAAACATACAAATATAATACATGTATACTAATAAGAAAAATTTTAACAAAGGACATACATACTCAAATAACTTTTACAAAAAAGATTGATTTACAAAAAAAAATAACGCGACAAGCAAATAACCTATATTTACTAAAAAAACCTAGAACAAATTATGGTATAAATAATATTATGTATGAGGGCGCCTACTTGTACAACAAATTACCAAAGGACATAAAAGAGGCAAAATCAATTAATACCTTTAAAAAATTATTAAAGCTACATGTATTAAAGGATTTTTCGTACATAAATATGAAAATTTAATAAACATTTAAATTATGACCAACTAACAGTGTGACAGAGGCTTTAGTCAACAGTCCATAACTGTCGGTTCCGTTCGCGCGAAGCGCATGGAAACCGGTTTTAACATAATGAGTAATCGCAAAGTACCTCAGATTTTATTTTAAAAATTGTTTTTGTTGTTGCTTTTTTCTTTTCCTTTTTTTTAAAATTCTCAATTGTTATACATATTCAAGTTCATCAGTTAAAAAACAAAAAAAAAAAAAACAAAAAAACAGCTTTATGATTAGTAATTCGCAAGGTACCTCACAATTTATTTTAAAAAAAATGTTTTATGTTGTTTTCTTTAATTTTTACTGTGTTTTCTTTGTGTTTTCGATTGTTACGCATACCTATTTAAGTTTAATTTCGTTTGCATAAAAATTTTAAAATTATCCGATTTCTTACGAGTAAATCACAAAGTAACTACCTACCTCCCATTTTTATTTAAAAAAAAAAAAGTTTTTTGCTATTCATTTTTCTTTTCTTTTTATTGAATTTTTTATATTTTTGTTACACATATTTAAGTTTATATTCGTTTTTGATATTATTATTGTAAATATAACTATTCTACTTAAGTCTGCACGCTGCGCTAAGCGGCACAAATAACAACTATTATAAGTTTAACGTGTAATCTCAGTAAGTGAATATGTAATTTGTTCTTATGAGATTAATAAAAAAAAAAATTCTGAAACCAAAAAGTATACCTATTAGTAAGTAGGTATAATAATGCTATCTTCTGCCCAAAGATAAGTGGTTATACCTAAATATCTATCGTCATTTCTCTAGCCAGTGTTTTTGCCCGTGAGGGCTTGTTTTTTATTGAATAGACAAAACGAGTAAAAAAACCGGCCAAGTGCGAGTCGGACTAGCGCAAGAAGGGTTCCGTACCATTATCTATAAAAACGGCTAAAAATCTCGTTTGTTGTATGGGAGCCCCCTTAAATATTTATTTTGTTCTGTATTTTAGTATTTGTTGTTATAGCGGCAACAGAAATACATCATCTGTGAACATTTCTACTAACTATCACAGTTCATGAGATACAGCCTGGTAACAGACGGACAGAGACAGATAGACGGACACGGACGGACGTCGGAGTCTTAGTAATAAGGTCCTGTTTTACCCTTTAGGTACGGAACCCTAAAACATTTTCTTTTATAAGTATACCTACCTGATATATTGGGGTATCAACATTTCAAACATTCTTCGAACTCTACCAAAGTAAGCAATAAAGCATTAAACTGACATTTAATGTCAGATTAAGGTAATTTATTTGCACGAAAACACGAGTAAATCATACACACATTTAAAAACGCATGCACAATAGGTATTTGAATAATAATAGTCACTTTGTATCATGTTCTGATGGTATGACACTTGTTCCCTGGAAGTTGGGGCGGCCCCTTGTACGGGACGCGACTTGTGTTGATACGTTGGCGCCGTCACATCTTCCTGAGACACACAGGGTAGGGCTGGTGCAGCTGACAATTCGGCAGAGCAGCACAAGCGGCGCAAATATGCTAACCTCGGCAGTGGTTACGTATTTGAGGCGTTTCGGGTTGAGACATTGGGCCCTTGGGGACTGGGAGCTCACCTCATTTTCAAAAATCTTTCCGAGCGCCTGATTATCGCGACGCGTGACCAAAATGCTGGCGTGTAGATACACGCCAGCATTTTGGTCACGTGGCAATTCTTATACGTTGAGCTAGATGGCTCAACGTGGTAATGCCGCCAGCATGCTGGGTACGCTGCCAACTGATTGTGGGCTTGAGCATTTGGATTGTCTTTAGTCCTTCAACGGTCTATGGACAGTCTAACTTTTTATTTAGTGTTAGTTTTAGCTAATATTCTGTTTAGTTAAAAAAGACACTTGCCCCGTTAAAAAAAATATATTTATTTACGAAAATGTCTGCAACCCTGGTAACTTTATTTACGAAAATGTCTGCAACCCTGGTAACTTTATTTACGAAAATGTACAACCCTGGTAACTTTATTTCAGTTACACGTTTATACACATGTATTTTTTCGTTTTTAAACAACCTTAATAAAAAAGCTTTTCCCAGATTTTCCGGTAAAATAATATTGCTGAATTTCGTTTACAATATAATATACTTACCTATTTAGGTCAGCCGTGTTATCTCGAGCAACATTGCGGGACAACCCTAAGTAAACTTCTTATGTTATTTTGGGGTAATTTAGAGTTTTAGGCTTTCGAAGAAAGAAACCTGAATTAGGTTTATTATAACTTATTTTTTTGTTTTAATTTTTATTAGAATATAAGAGATGTTGTATCTAGGCTACCTAGCGAATTTAGGGCGCCGTAGTTCTACAAGAAACCCTTAGGTATAAGAGTCGTTTTATCCGTTCGTCTGTCCGTTTGTCCTTATTCTTTTAGAAAGGTGTCTACAACTACCTCTCCGGGCTGGTAAAGCACCGTCAACACCACTAGTGTTGCAGGTGTCCATAGGCGGCGGTTTCTGCTTACCATCAGGCGGACCGTATGCTTGTTTGCCGCTCTTATTACTAAAAATTTTTTTTTTTTCACAATTGTACTTATGGTTTGGCTACGAAAGCTTACCATAAATAAATGTCTCGAAATGTTTTTGTTTATATTTAAATTGCGATCGAAGCAGATACCTATCTATATTTATAAGTATTTATAGTACTACTTATACATTTAATGAAGATATTTTTATAAAATCGGTTCATCAGCAGTCTCCATGTTGTACATACTACGTGTTTTTTTTAATGATTAATTTAAAAACTTGTTTATGGCGCAACAGGTCGACAATAATGGCGACAAATTGTCAAGAAATCAAGCGACTACAGAAGGATGGGAAGGGGAATGGATAAAAAATAAAAATAAAAAATGTACCGAGAACCAGTTGTCTGGATAAATCTAACATAGGTTTTAACCTACTATGTTTTTTAAATAAATATATTTAAAAAAAAAAGAAAAAAAAAAAAAAAGCGCGAGAAAATGCCATATACCTAATAAAAAAATATCAAGACCCGAAAACAGCCTTTTGTTTCAACCGATATCACAAACAAGTACCTATCGTGAAACCTATAGGTTCAAGCCTATCATTCAGTTTCACATTAGATCATGTAGAGTCTTTAAATGTAGATTGAACTTTAACTCAAACTGACAGCAATACATGCCCGGGAGGGACTAATTGTTAGGTAACTACTGCTGGAGTATGTTGGAAGTATCAGGTTGTAGCGCAGGTAACTTTCTTAGACGTAGGATGAAGTTTCTTGGAGATATCTCTTAAGAATTTAAAGCCTGTTCACCAAAGAGGGGAGACCAGGAGATGCGCTAGAAATGTCAGCTTTGAGATTTTTTATGGTCGGTTGTGAACAAGATTGAAATTTAATATAGAAATGTCAACACTTGACAAATATGGAACCGTAGGGTGTAAACGGGACCCTAGTACCAAGCCTACGCTGTCTGTCCGTCCTAGTGGCTAAACTAAGAAATAATAATAAAACGAAAAGTAAAAACTAAAGGGCGGGGTCTTTATTTGCTCTAATATAAAAACAGTAATACGTACAAGCGTCAAACTTACTGATTAAAGCACACACAAGTAAAACAACTAATATTAATAATGGCCAAGTGCGAGTCGGTGACAAATTTCTGTTCACTACCAAGTGAAGCAACGTCGGGTGCGGACGGTACTTGGATGGGTGACCGCCTAGACGTGATGTTGTTCTTTTTTTTTTGTATTTTTGGTGGTACGAAGTACAAACCCTCAGTGAGCCCGACTGGCACTTGGCTGGTTTATTTAATTACACAAATTGCAGATGCGAGGCAAATAAGAACGCGTAAAACGCACAGTGTGCGATTTCTACAAATCTATCTAGCTAGCTAATAAAAATTTAAACTTAAAAAAATATTATTATACATACTTATGAATCTGTTATATGTATTTTATTACATCTAAAACTAAAACGCATTACCCAAATGATGTAGAATACCGAAAATAATATCTGTAAATTGAAAGACACAAAAACATCCTTTTAAGTAGATAATTTTCTATTCAAAGTAAATAGACACCATACCAGTTTAAAACGAATCCTTGCAACCAAGATCACAGGATACCGTACTCAACATTCAATTCTAAACCGTGTTAGATATAACTAACACCGCAAAAACCTAATCCGTATGCCGTTAGGATTCAAACTAACGACTTAAATTCTCACAATAAAAACAAGATTTCAACCTCCATTCAAAATGTGAGACAAACAAACTCACTTTTCGAACTCGTCTGGCTAGAATTCGAATGTCTAAGTTATGTATATAATTATTTTGTTCATTCGAGACACTGTGAACTACGTAATAACTGTAATTGATTCTGTGACTGAATAAACGCAGTACAGACAGATCGACCAACTCAACAGTAAAATTACTGGTCAAATGACAGAACTAAAAACAAATCTGCTATCAGCTTTGTTCAGAAAATTCGATGGTGTCAATGAGGTACAGCAGTTCTAATCAAGTGGATGTTTTGATACAGAGAAACAAAAAGAAATATTGTAAGAAATAACCCTACATTGTTTGATCGTTACAACAATATTATTAAAAGATCTGCTCCTCAAATTCGTCTCAAATTACCACAACCTAGGCTCGAGCTGTTTAGAAATAACTGTGTTCACATGGCTGCTCTAATGTTTAATTCTCTTTCAGGAAAAATGGTAGATCTCCCGTATAAGCGTTTTTGTACCGAGTTGAGGAAGTGGTTGGTAAAGGAGTGCTTCTATGAAGTGGAAGAATTCATATAGAAATTGGTTGTCGTTATTATTCTTATGATTTGGCTTGTTGATAAAAAAAAAAACAAGTTATTCTTTTGACATACCTATTTATAATCTAATTAAATTTTGCACACCCTTAGGCTGTTCACTGAAGTGAATATTTTTTTATGCCTCTTTTTTCTGTGGGGCTGTTAATGGGTGGACATTGTATATTGGCAACCAAATAAAAACTTTAACTTTGACTCTGCTTGCAAGAATAAATAGAGCACCAAGTAGAGAACAATAAACCTAAGAGATCTTGATCTTGTACAGAAGTATGGACTTTATTTTCAGGTCTTTCAGGTTCAAATGACGTTCGTTATTTTCCTGAGGTTTAGGTCAAGTTTAGTTAGTCAAATCGTTTGATCTTCATATGCTGCTAGCCTTTTCAAACCTGTCAAGTTTAGTACTTATGTTTTTAAGGTTCCGCAGTAAGAAACCCTTATATCTGTCCGTCTGTCCGTCCGTTGTCCGTTCGTCTGTCAGGCACTCCTGATTCTCTAAAACCTTTTCACTTCTATATTTACTTAATAGTGATCTCAATTGTACAAGCATAAAAAAATGAGGGGTGGCTCTGGTACACGTGAAATGGAGATGAATATTTTTTTCCGGCTGCACGCCTATCTGTCTTTCTCTTATCTTTCCTCTTTTTTTAATCTTTGAGTCTACATCAGCCAGAAAACGTCCAGTGCTGGACATGGGCCTCCTCCTTTAATCTCGAAACTGACCGACAGCCTGCCATCTGCATCCACTGGATGCCCGCGACTCTCACGATGTCATTGGTCCATCTAATAGTGGGAGGCCTACCTGCATCTTCCAGTTCGTGGTCTCCACTCAAGAATCATTCATCCCCATTGGTTATCGGTTCTTCGAGCGATATGGCCTGCGCATTGCCACTTCAACTTGCCCTTCTTTTAATAGGTATTTTAAAATGAAGTTAAGGTTTCACATATATTTTTATTTTATCAAGCATACCTATCCTTTGCGAAATATGGCCAAAGTAGCAATAAGATGGCCCTGTTGCTGCTCCCTGCTTTTTTAAAGTATAAATATAAGACTCAATATTTGTATTTTATTATATAAAAACCTTTTGATCATTTTGTGATCACAACATTTTGAGTTATGGCGACATAACTGTAAAAATTTCAAGACGTTTTAGCTCAAAGGTTATTGACCTTATCGTTAAACGAATGTTTCCTAAATAGTTTTCTCTTTAGCTAAACCATAAAAAGATTCTGATATGTCGAGATGATACATCTCTGTAATTTGTCTACCCGCAGAGCTTTGTAGAAAAGATATTGCGAAAACCCAACTCTAATGCTTTAACCTATATAGCATAGAAACTTGCTATCTATTACAACGGATCCTTACTATATTTGTGCCTCGACACGCTCTTGGCCATTATTATATTACGATAAGAGCAGCAAACGCTTCCTAAATAAAAATCTTTTAGTTTGTAGAGCAGAACGGGGCTTTTTATCGTCATAACTGTTTTTCATAATGATAGTGCCTTTGTTTCATCTACGTATAATATTAATCAACTCGCTAGATAAGGTTAACCGGAAATTTTGATACTGAGCACTTCGTGCATTTCTTCAATGTATAAATATATATATATTAAAATATATATTATAGTGCTTGCATGATTACGTGAGTCACACGCCAAGTAGTTTTAATATTGGCCTGTGTAGTGTGTTGTGTAGGTAGAGTCCAATTTTATGACCGTAGAGGACATAAAACTGGACAATACGGCAAAAAACTACAAAACTACTACACCCGAGGCGTTGGTGAAGGTGGAACATAGGACCTAGCCCTTCTGTAAGGTCTCAGAACGCGTCACGGGATCGCAAATGCGTATGGAACGCGCGATTATCTAGTTTTGCCGCGTTTTTGCGATAAACACATTATATTTCTTTATAACTATTTCATCAAAATTGATGCAGCTAATAGATATAGTTATTACCTGAAATAATTGAGCAAAATCTCTATATCCAATATATCCATTCCAAACTTAGAAGCTATTTAAAAAATGTTTCCATCAAGGATTTGTAGAGTCCGTATACCTACTCTATGAAGCTGTGCAAATGGACTCAATTAATTATTGCACGGAGCGCCAAATTTTTAAATAATTTAGCTAGCAAAACTTAAAAAGTAGTTATAATGGCTTCGTTTTCGCGAATTTCTATAGATATCCGTCATCTAGTCCATATGTGTAATTAATTTCTTACACATTATGCCACCTGTGACCACGGACACTGGAAAGATTTTAAATCGACACAACACGCGATAAAATCAGTTAAGTGTTAAAAAGTTTACTTATATTTTGTATTTTTTATTATATTTAAGTTCTGTTGGAGTGAAACTAATTATATTATTAGGGACATACTGACTTCGGTTGGCTAAAATTATAGGCACTGCATTACTACTATAAACTCAATTTGACTGCACCAAAGGCGAAGTTGGAAAAAGAGAAGTTGGGCAAAAAATTGAGAGCGGCCATAAAGCTTGGCACGAGCTCTACCTATTTCGTACCTAAAATACCTAAACCCAAGCATTTGAGCGTAAGAAACAGTGGGTTATTATTCCACAGCAAGTTTTTTGTCATTTTACAATAGAAACTATTATTTAACCTGTGTTTTTACGGTCGTTGTTGATTCTATCGTAAAAAGCTTTTATGAGACGGAAGTGAGCTTTTGTTTCTGTATTTGTTGGCCAATAAAACAGCGAATGTAGTTCGCAATGTTACATCATAATATTTTTTTTTGTTTCTTTATAGGATACCCGAAATTTCGTTTTCTAAATCAATGTAACTTCTCAGTCTAGATCACCGCCGTAAAGTAGTCTATCAATTTTCTATAGAATTCATTTCGGAGAATGTGCATTGGAGCTACATGTCCTCATCCTACCATCCCCTTTCTATTACAGGTCAAGTAGGAAAACAGCGCATTACCATCCATAGGTCTTTCATTGGATACGTACCAAACGTTTCTAATCCGTACGGCCAAGGATTGGAACAACCTGCTGGCTTCCTTGTTTCCTGAAATATAATCTGGGCCTTTTCAAGGCAAGAGTGAATAGGTGCTATCTTCTAAGTCTGCGTGCTTCATCTTCGACCACATCGTCGCTTACCAACAGGCGAGTTAGTGGTCAAACGCGGACTTATTCACGAAAAAAAAAAACTACTGTACCTAAGTACATTTCCAACCAACTTCAAATAATTATCAAGGAAACGAAATTGCGCGTTTTACTAATTCTTTAATAATTACCAACTAATACTAATTTTGATGTTGTTATTTTAAATGATTAATTAGTTATTTTTATCAATAACCGCCTAACCATATCAAAAGCCTTCTGCCGGCCGAGACTTTGAAGTTAGGGCTGCCAGTATAAGCACGTACGCACGTACCTACCTATTCATAAGGTGTTAATGTTACTAGTGCATGGCAACCTTCGCCGTCTCTGTATGTTATCTGTCCTATTTGTGTGTGATGGCCCTCTAGACCCTTTTCAAAGGATGTAAAGGTATACTTGGGGAAGGTCAGGTCAGATTGAACGCAACCCTTTTGTGAGTTCGCCTGCTTGTCCGGTTGGTTGCTAAGCGGTCGCGCGTTCTATTCAACTACTTCTTTGTGAGAATTCTTGAATTTGGTAATTGCGGAAAGAGAACACGCTTACTCTTGCAAATCTTGTATTATTGTTTTTTTAACCCCCGATAATAGATCTGATAAACTTCAAGTGGCTGAACATACTTTCATGAATCATAGCTAAGAAAAACCAAATCAAAATTGGTTCAGCCGTTTGGGAGCTACGATCCCAGAGACAGACACACACAAGTTAAACTACTTTTTGTTTTAGTTTTTTTTTTTTTGTCGGGGTTTAGAAATGCAAGTCCAAGACATTCGTCGGAGTCAGGCCGCGCTCGTGGTCCACCTTCTGAGGAGTTGGTAGGTGGCTGCCCGAAGGCTTCTACCACCTTATTATTGTTAATACCTACTAGGTAGGCAATGAACATTTTATTATAAACTAGCTGACCCGACAGACGTTGACTTGTCCCAATTTTAGTAAATTTGTTTGAGTTTCACACATTAGAGAAGCGTAGAAGTCTCTCACTCTTTAAATTGCGAGACTTATTTCCTTAAAATTAATTTTACCCCTTTTTTACCTTGTTCGGAGTACCTATTACGAACATTAAATAAATGCCAAATCTGTTGAGCAGTTCTCAATTAATGCGCTAACCAACAAACAGCATAAAAAAAATATTTTTATAAATATAGATGCTCATTGCCCGGCAGGCAAAATTCTGAGTGGCGTTGAGCTGTTATGGGCAAGCGACTGCGCTCGTCTCGTCACTCAGTATCATTAAAAAAAAAGGTAGAAATAATAATGAGGTGGTAGAAACCGTTTAGTAGCTTGAACTTCTGTTCCTAGCCAACTAGTCACCACCGAGATTCGTTGCCACGAGAATCTGATATCTATATACGTTACTAGCCGTCCGCCCCGGCTTCGCACGAGTGTAAGCTCGGCCTTCGGCCTCGCTACAAAATATAATATAGCCTATGTCACCCGGGGATAGTGTAGCTTCCCAACAGTGAAAGAATTTTTCAAATCGGTTCAGTAGTTTCGGAGCCTATTCATTACAAACATACAAACATACAAAAATAGGTACAAATCTTTCCTCTTTATAATATTAGTGTAGATGTAGATAGGCATTTTGCAGAAAGTAGGCATTCAGTTATCAAATCACCGAGAACCCTATTCGATAATCATTAGGTATTCTGTACAGATGCATCTAATAACAATGCCCATGATGTAATTCTACCACTCTGTTGTGACCTTGTTTTATATATGGCTTCGTTTGACTCCACCAGCGATCTATGATGGAGCACGCTTGCCAAGAGGAAAAGGATTCATTCGCAAAGACATCCAGCTTGTAAATACCGGGGAACACCCATTCAGGCAACACATTCCATAGACTAGCAGTTCGCATAATAACAGTGGAATCGAAGCGCTTACGGATTTTCAGAATATCAACCATGAAATGTTGGTCCTTTTCATGGTCCAACATTTTTATTAACGTTTGTGGACCAACATTGTTATTAAGTTACATTTGGGCCACTGCTGGCAACTGTCCCATTTAAATTGATTTAAATGTGCTTAGCACCCTGACCTGCCTTACAAAATACATGTTACGAAAACAACACTGAATAATAAGTTCCATGGAAGGAGAGTTAGAGCCATTCGGAAAACCATAAATATTGGTTTTAGCATCTTTGAAAGTTATTTTGTATCTAGCGAGTTGTAAAATTCCGAGGCAGCAATATTAGTAAGGGAGTTTATCACACTAATATCATATACGTATGTGAAAGTTGGGATGGATGGATAGATGTATGGATGGATGGATGTTTGTTACTCAAACACGCAGAAACGGCTGGATGGATTTGGATGAATTTTGGAATATACATTGCTTATGTTCTGGATTAACACATAGGTTACTTTTCATCATCATCACCGATTTTCATCACCACGCGGGTGAAACCGCGGGGCGCAGCTAGTTAGGTATATCGAAGACAGAAAAGGCTTGATGAATTTCTTTAAAAGGTTACGCGAAAAGGGTGTACTAAGCCGAAAGGGATCCGTTATTCAAACTCATCAAAATGAACAACTTTTACTATGGGACCAACCCTGAAATCGTGAAAAAAATATGAGCCGTTCCATACATTTTGTCGAAATGTCAATGACAGTTTTCTATGGAACAGCTGATATCCGCTGCTGCTATAGCTGGTTTCCGCGTAACCCAGTGTACTCAGTGCCTATTGTAACGCTAGGGTGGCGTAATGTTGAACATATACAATAACATGGTCGGTATTGTACAAAAAAAAAAAAAAAACGACTACCTATAGTAGGTACCTAACCTATACATTTAGAAGTATTGTAGAAATACCAATAAAGTATATATAATACCTATGCCGTTTGACAATGTCTAATTAAACTTGCAAAAATATAGACTAACTCTTTGTATGGTTTTAGTCTACTTTTAGCTCGTGGATTCTGGAGCGCTGACCCGGAAGTTTTCATAGTTTTATCTTTGTTAAAACAAACATCCGAAACGTAGATGAAGCTTGTACAAATAGTTGCGTAATTAAACTTTGAAAATACTATTATGTTATTGTGTTCTTATGTTTCGTAAAACTAACTTACATAGATAGGGATTCAAGAAAAATAGATATAGGCTCCTTTTTTTCGGGTATAAATCTGCGTTTGACCACCAACTTGCCTGTTGGTAAGCGATGATGCAGTCGTTTGAAACGAAATAATAGAATCTGTGTAAGATGAACTTGCGCCCGGTTATGTCCTAAAACTGCGACCAGAACCACGGGAAGTATGGACACCAGCATCCTATTAGTACACGATGGACGAACTGCAATCCACAAGCCGTCTGACAAGCGTGGGGATTATGGCAACGCCCCTCTATAAGAGCCTTGGTTCAGCAGTGGACGTTAAAAGCAGTTTGTGGAATAAGCATTTCCTGCGGCATTTCCGAGTAACTATAATATGAGGTGATTACCTCCACACGATGCTCCGCGACCTCAGTAGCCTTTCCCAACAGGTGGGTCTTAAAATGAACATGGACAAAACAAAAGTCATGTTCAATGTCCATGTTGTATCCGTACCGGTAATCGTTGGGAACGATACTCTCGAAGTTGTTGACCATTACACCTATCTTGGACAGATTGTTCAGTTAGGAAAGTCCAACTTAGGCAAAGAAGTCGCCCAAAGAATCCAACTCGGATCGAGGGTAGCGTTCGGGAAAAGGGGAAGGTCTGTTTTCAGCAGTGTCTTTTGGCTGATGATGATGATGATAATAATATGGGGTTCTTCAAAAGGGGTGTTAATGGTATAGTAGTATGATGAACTAACTTTATTTATACTTTTATACCTGTTATCAGTTTGTAAACAAACAAAAAATATCTCGTTACATAGCCGATATAATTACAATAATTAAATATTTAATAACGTGATTACATAACCAGAAGCCAGAGTTTATCGGCAACAAAACGCGGCGCCACCTTTATCTCAAGTGCACTTTTATATTTTATTGATATTATAATCACGAGTGGGTATTATCCGACAACCAACCTGTTATCGTTCAGATTTAGGGTCGAATTCCAATGATTCGATCGCATGTTGTTAAGATTGCAACACAGTTGCAGCTGGTTGTTTTATCTCGAAGGTAATAATTACGCACTATTTTATTTGCAGTGTAGCATGGTGCCGGTGACATTAGCCGAAACCCTGATTACGTAACTTGCAACTCGCGATTTAGTCGGTAATTTGAAGACGGACATAGGGTATCTACTTTCCTCCCAGAAATGCGGAAAAACTAGAAAATCGCGGGATTTAGCTAGTATTATGAAACAACAATTGCTCCAAAACAGTAGCAATATTATTCTAAAAATAATGGCAAAATTAATACAAGGATTTTTTGTTTTCAAAAATTTTGAAATTATGCGAAAAAGATGGCTCAGGGGCACTATTTTTGAATCACTCGTAGGACTTTTTTCATGCGATGTGATTTACTTGCGAACGAAATCCCAAAAGTCGTATTTTTGAACAAGTCATATCACCCGTAACTCTACGAGTGATCGATAGAAAGTCTGACAAAACTACGGCAACCCAGAATTCGAGCGATTCAAAAATAACAAACCACTCGTATTTGAAATCACCGGTGATTATTTGCGTGTGCGAACAGAAAAAGTCCTACGAGTGATTCAAAAATTGAGCCTCAGGTCTGGAGCGTTAGTCATAATGTTATCAGCTACATACCTATAGACAATATGTAAACAATTCTTTATAAATAAAGGTCATTCGAATAGGAAAAATATGAGGTTTTCCTCATGTCCGACATGACGAGTCCGGAGAGCTGAGTACCTGCCTATTTGATCTTGTCTTGATCCAAATCTATCTACTTCAGTTCTTAATAAGTATTTAAATATGAAGTCATTTATAATCAACATTAAAAGAGACGAAGACATCGTATGTACGTATATTATAGAAAAAACAAACTTCAAAGTAAAAAATCCCACCGAAAATACTGTTTTAATCAGCACGGTTATTCACTACAGCTATTAAGATTATCAACGGGATATTTAGCGTGACAAGGTTGTGGTCAACCTTATCTAAATATCCCGTGAATAATCATAAAACCAAGCAAAAAATCCTAGCCATGGATCTGATCACAAGAATCAAAGAATCTAACAGCGTTGTGAAGCTTGTAAACATTTTGACTGTTCGCCAAAAAGAAACACTTGTTGTTGACGCGTAGTAAGACGCAACATTTGCAAACACTAATTAATCGTGCCAACGATCATAGGTTTTTTACAGCAGCCAGTTTGTTTTTTTCGGCGGCGAGCGAGACCGATTGGGACCATAGAACAAAATGTTTCACATAAACATTACCTACTTGCGTTTAAGTGCTATTATAGTGGCAGTTAGCAACTGTAATTTGTAGCGTTGCAACTGTAGATGATTGCGTATGTCTTTTTGTTAAATGGTTCTGACTGGGCCATATTCCTGTCATATCCACGTGTTTTAGTGTAGAGCTAGAGGTTGAACCTCAGATCCCACTTTTTGCAGCGAAAACTTCTTTAGGCGCGGTGAGCACTTTTTAGGTGAACAAAAATCACGGAACACGCGCCATCGACACGCTGTAACGTGTATTTTAAAACAGCGCCATCTCTCGGGGAATAGGTGAATTACTACTTAAGTTTTCACTTCTGACGTGCGGTCCTATGACTGATGTGTTTTTTTTTACTATAGGTATACTTCTAAGATAAACCGCTTAACGCAAAAACTGTAAATATGGCATAATTACTCATTTTTCACGAACTACTAGAAATTTTCAGCGACACCAATAAACTGACTAATAAATAGTCCACATGCAAAAAAAGAAGGCAGAGTGAGTTCAACTAAAGACATCAAGCCTGATTTAAGCCTGATGCGTTCGCACCCGCTACGCCACCTTACCATATCTCCATACTTGTTTGTTTGATCTATAAGGGTTGAATTCGTCACTTCCGGTTTCATCACCGAACTGGTCGCCATCGCCAGAAAAGCTATGTACATTTTAGATAAGTAGTACGTGGAAGTCTCGCGTTTCTACTACGTATCGATAAGTTGTAGAATGACCTATTTTCGAATTATCTCTCTATTTTTCTAAAATTTAAGTTGCTTCAAACGGAAATAGAACGGTTGCTTACCTTACGCAATGCCGTATTTGGTATTATCGGTGTCAATAGCCAGTTACTACTTACTATAAATAACGTCGTTAACCACATTTAAAAAAAAAACAAATGTGTGATCATATATCTCAGCATCTTTTCAATGTAAGAAGAACTTTATTTGTAGTATTTACCTAATCCTTTATGATGCTTCGATCAAGATCTATTATTCGTATCTTCTCGTGACCAAGACCAATGTAACTTAATTGAATCGACGAGTTCAATAAGAGTAAGCACGATTGTGTATAGTTTTTATATTTCATAAAAAAAAAAAACAATTTACGAAATTAAATTATTGCAAGATGGCGATAGAGGCAGAAAGTACGAGTAAATCGTCGAAGTAATCGTAAACGACGCAAAACAAACAACACACGTCATACATTCTACTTTCTATTCATTTTTCATAATATAAATAGGCGTGTTCTTTTACTTCACTCTTCAATCGAACCTACTCCAACAAAAGTCGTAATTGCGTCGAGCTGAAGGGCCGATGATGAATTGGCTAAATGCGCTCTCTGAATCCAAACTCATGCAAATTGTTTTAATTGACCACTGAGCAATCCTGAGGCGAGCGATCTTATTTCCAAGGATCCAAAGGACAATGAAACCATCTATCAAGAGGTTGAACGGTCAAACACGCCCAATCGAGCTTGCGAGTTCTAATGGCTCAATTCTTGTTTGTTTGTACTTTTTGTTGCTCATCTTGATTGTCACTTTAGGAATGTCTATCTAGTATATTTGCATATAATTCATTGTTTTTAAAAGGCTGATATTTAAAACACAAAATTCGACATCATTAACATCAAGCAACTCAATACTGGTTCTCTACCAGCATAGATTTAACAAGCTGAAAATCTACCTCAACAATTTCATTGTTTTGATTTGAGCAAAGAAAACGCTTCTTTCTCTTATCGCTTGCACCCTCCAAGTAGGTACAAAAGGCAGGCACGGGCATAATTTTACTTTCAAATACATAATCGTTACGCGTGTCAGCTTCCTTACTTCGCAAAGCGCGACACGTACCTTCCACGCATTGCAAAAGCCGTCAAAAACGAGACCGTGAGAAAACGGAAAGATCTTCATCATGCGGATCCGTTAAAACGCGCGATGCCAAATTTGGTCAATACATAAACAATCGTACGCGGCCCGCGAACGAAGGTGCGCGCGCGCCTGGGCCCCTGACCTTGTTCTGCGCACGCCGTGCCTCCCCCCGCCCCCCACCACGGCCGCCCCTCGACCGCACCAACACACGCCACTTTGATTTCCACAACTTTATGTAATCAACGTAATGTAATTTAAGAGATTATCAGGATCTCGCCGTGTAAATATGAGTAAGGCACTCGTGCAGACCTGGGTCTAATTTTAGGTGATAGGAACAGAGTAGGTAGGTACGTTTGTCTTTGTACGTATGAACGGCTATTTTTGTCTTGGATTGTGAATACTAAAGGCTCTGCTATGATCAAAAAGTTGACTTGACTTGATTATACCTCCGAGAAAGAAGACTATCTAACAATTAAGCATTCTTGAAACTTTTGGGATTATAGAAGTTTGTGCTTGTTAGCGACGTAATTCGGTTAGGTACGAGAAGCGAGGCAGCCGGCCAATAAAAAGTCTAGCATTGAGCTAGCCTTTCTGCTATAAACAGATTTAAGTTGCTCAAGTTAGGCTAACTTGAAAATTATGAAAAAGTTACAAAAGCGAGATCCACGGAGGCGTCACAATTCGAGGAAAAATGTTTTGGCCACATAATATTTCAGACGTAATCCAATACTCCCGTACTTACCCTAATATTGTAAGATTTTGGCTCCGCGCCCGGTTTATTCAAAGTAGTAGGCCTCCGCCATAAGTTTCCTTGCAAATAGCAATAAAATGCGAACGTTGTCATTTTCTATTTATTTGGGAAATCAACGGTGTAGAATGGGGAACTTGAAATAGAATTTATAAGCGGATTTCTTTTTTCACAACACTGAATATCTATGGGAGTTTATAGGGATGTTATGGAGGTATTTATCAGAACCGAAGTCACCAAATTTGGCTTGTCGGAATTGGAGTCGAAGTCAGAGGCGGAGGCACAAGAGAGATGTGTTAAGGGCAGGTCTAATACAAATAAACAAAATAAATATACATTTTATACAGCCTCTGTAATTTCAATTAAAAAATAATACCTACACCTACTTACCCAGGCGTTAAAAAAACGATTATAACCTCCGATTCAAAAATGTCAGAAGCGAAGTCGGAATCGGAGGTGAAATCAATCGGATTTATTTTTTATAGATCATGTGGCAAACAAGCGGTTGTCCACCTAATGGTAAGTGGTCACCGCCGCCTATAGACACCTACAATACCCGGGGCGACTAATCGGAATCGGAATCGAATCTCTAACAAAACGCCAACCGAAAGATACGCCTACAGAAGGTATACTAGAAGGACGATTTTATAAGGTACCTAGTCAACTACAAGTAACTATTGAAATCAAACACTTTTAACAGATTTTATCTCATGTATAATCACGAAAATCTAACAAATCATCACAAGAAACTTGGCAAATAAGTACTTAGTAATAAATTTATCAATACAAACTCGCAGATAGTCAATTTTGTTACCATACAATTATTTCATAACAATAACAAAGAGTTGCAAAAGCTAATAGGTTTAAACAACGAAATTGTTGTGTTTGATCCAACAAGTTAAACAAAATTAAGAACATTGTTCACAAGCACAATATCACGCAATTTCTTAAAAATATCTACGCAGAATATCTACTTGCTTCAATTTATCTATTATATTTTTTATTCAAAATCCATTGCGTGGTTTAGGAGTTAGCGGATATACAGACAGATAGACGCGGAAGGAGACTTTATTTATACTATGTAGAGAAGAGATATAGAAAATGTTTAAGGCAATTACAAGTCTCACGAAAACACAGACAAGCTGAGGACATTCTTAGAAAATGATAACGAATATACTTGTTGGGTTGACCTTATATAAAAAGGCAAGGCAATTCAGACCATAAATTGGTTGATGAGACAGTAGCGTGCATATTGTTCTGCTAGCCTAGTATTATTTTTTGCGAGGGTTCTTAGAGGATTTAGCAATTTCTTCGATAACAACGGGTTTGGCAAATCAGTTCCTTGAGATAAAACAGCGAATCAGAAATTACAAGGCGCAAAATTAAGCATTCAATTTGTGAAAACTAATCAAAAACTTCATATTTCTTTTATAAATTACGTTTGGACAAAAAAAAACATTTTTTAATCCTTCCTAAAATGGTTAGAAAACTTTGTATTTATGACTGAAACTAAAACATTTTCGACCCCGAAATGGTGCTCATTAAAGCGGCTATTTCGACCTACGCTCGAAAACCAAAGTGAGAACACCTTTTAAATGGATGGTAAGCCAGGTTCAAAGTTCTTGCGGTCAGCGAAACCCAAACCCTAGGGCTCGTGTTACCTGTTAATTGTAGTTTGATTGTTTTTACTCTGTATAGAATATCAAGAGAGAGACGTGACATGGTGAAGTCTTATAGTAATAAGATAGTGAGAATAGCTTACTTCCTATGACTTATGTACGTACCTTACCTACTATGAAGGTTTAGATGTTCTACAGCCACAGAATAAGTACTAGTTTTACACATTATATAGGCGAATCACCTTAAATTGGTGAAATTCGGGTATATCTATTATTATTTTTTGTTTAACCTAGGAATATTATGGTATATACCATAAAATATTTCTTAGGAAATGTTGACAATCTAAATTTCATTCAAAAATATTGTATGTAATAGGTAAGGAAGGTACTCTCCACGACCGCGATTCAAACACTATAATCATTCTTCAATTGTTCCGTGCTAAAATTAGTATTTTTATTGTTAATTGTGCGTTCCATTCATCACAATTTTCCGCTGTTAATGCCCAATATAAGCCTATTTTTTACACGCGCAAAAAGTGTACTGCCAAGGCCAGAGTTGAGTAATTCGACGGGGGATTGAAGGATTCCACAGCCATAACGTATTCGCTGTAATCGATTAAAGGATGAAGTGTGAACGCTCACTTTATGGCCCTATTAAATGCTAGTACGCTTGTACTTCTCACGGACGAGGGACAGGAAAAGATAGGAGCTTGGTTTCATTGTTTGTACCTACGCACTTACCGATGTTTAATTTTACAATTTTAGTGTTTATTTTGTAATAGATGAATTTATTATTAAGCTCCGAACTTCTTCGTCATGACGATGAACCAAAAATGTATGATATTCTCTCCCAGTAGTTTGCCACAGCAACCCCGGGATAGGGAAGCCCTGAACAACATGTAATGTACAAGGTTAGGGGCAGCGGAGGCACGAGAATATAAATTATTCTACATGGTCTGAGCAAAAGCTCCACAATCGCACTGTGCCCTCTCACTGCATCGACCTAGCCAGGTTGTACCTGCAACGGCCCACTTGGGCCCGGATTCGTATTAACGTCTTCCACGTGAGCTACGGGAGGTCACTTCCTGCTACGATTTATTCGGCGAGTACTACAAAGTCGGATGATTGTACGAGCGAATCACGGGCTCTGGTACTAATAGCTGATCATTTTTATTTCTTCACAATATATTCTTTACATCACTTTTTAATAACGACTACTTACGTATTTGTGAGTTCACACCTACAGTACCTACCTAACTGCCTACACAAAGATTAAACATTATTTAATATCTACTCTCAAAGTCAACCTTTAACAATTTGAGCGTCTATCATTCATAGTGAACGAAGGTGCAAAGATGAAGGCTTCTGGTATAATTAAAACAAATAGCTCAAAACATTTATGACACAAAAGAGATTCCCGTTACCCATTTCATGAATTATTGGATTCCAAGAAGCAGGCAAAAGCCAAGATCTCTGAAATAGGTTATCTTGAAATTGTTTATTGTGTAGGATTTTAATCAGAGCCGTACTAGAGCTAACATTCAGAGGGCGATCATTTCTAAAGAAATTTATGAAGATATCGTTTTCTCATCCCTAAGCTTTACTAGGTTCTAACCCCCTAGAACTCACTCCTAGCAACAAGCGTTTACGTCTAGGACTAACGAATTATGCCTAGATTTACGAGTAAATTGATTTTTATGTTTGTTTGGGTGTCGCGACCTTGCCTAGTTTACTAATTGTTATGTTTATTCGAGCAGTTGATTCAATCGATACAGTGGAAGAGGTTATAGAAGATTTTGGATATCTAGTCAGGATATAAAAATAGATCAAGATCTGGGAGAATTTGTTCTTAGGCATGAATACGAACTAAGTGAAAGATCTCGAACGAGATGGAATCAATCATAAACTGAAAAACAGTAGAGCAGCGACGCGTTGTCAGTTTTCTATCATTCAAACATTTATCAGCAATCGCCTACACATAAAGGACAGCTGTTCAAACCGCTCCGATTCTGACTATTAAATCAACCACTAAAGAGATGTTTATTCGAAGTTAAGTACGTCGTAAATATTAATGGATTCATGAAAACAATTGGGAGTATATGGTCCAACGAGCAAGTAGTTTATCAATATTTATTGAGTGTTTAGAGGAATGAATCCGGAGGCGAGGCGCCTGGTGACTCTTGGAACGTGGAGCGTTGTTGATTTTCCGGGACGCCGCGCCGCGCTGAAATAACTCTAAAATAGAAGAGAAGTGAGATTTCAAAGTAAAGGAATTACATAAGAGTTAAGCTTAAGAGTTTGAGTTAATTTTGGGACAGCACTGACTAATTTTCGAGAAACAACGTGATCTATAAAATGTTACATTTAGGTAGATCAAAAATGTTAATATTTGTTGAATTCCTTTTGAATACCTATCTTCTTGAATAGCCGACATATCCAGATATATCGGCTATATGACATAATGAGAAACGCATAGAGTGGGCGCCAAGATGCAACCCTGTGCAACCCTGCTACACGTCTTTGTACACTACAATCTATCAGGTACGTATCGTAACCATATGATTTGATGTAGACAAAAACTAAGTACGTACGTACTACGTACCTACCACATATTTTAGGTTAATTCAACTACTGGACCCTTATTCATAAATTTAATCATAACAATTTTTTCACATCTTTACTTGATAAATGTGAATGTGATGAGATCAAGGAGTTTTTGTAATTATTCAATAATTAATTGATTTGCAGAGCACATCAATTTGTTCAACATATCACGCCTAGTTTGGAACATTAAAATTCTTCTATTATATTTTAATTCATTTCGAACGCAGGTCTTTAGCGGTCCAATTTTAGTACAATTGCTACTCAATCAGCTTGTTATGTACCTCACCTAAAGACTTCAATGAATAACGGTAGTCGTGAAGCCGGCCCGTCTGGACGGCAAATGATAATCTCCCAGCACAAAGCGGCTAGACAAGCTACAGCCGAACTGTAGCGTATCTCTACACCTCCAGACGCTATCTCTTACGTCGAACTATCTTACATCAAGATAGTTCCCAGAGTCACAACAATGGCTCACTTGTTATTCCACCAGTAATACAAAAGGCTTTGAATGTCCCACATCGTTGCCATTGAAACCTTGTCTCATACAAAAACGACCTTAAGTTTTCTGGGTGAGTGTCAAGGGCATGAAAATCTTAGGTGCGAAATATTACACTTTAGAATAAGGACGCTATTTATCTTGTTTGTGTTATAACATTATTTTCGTAAGGAACAAAAGCTTTATGAATTAGATTACCAGTCCCATTAGTTACCCAGTCCCACGTATGTATTACCAGTCCCATTAGTTACCCAGTCCCACGTATGTATTTTGTTCTTAAATAGTTTTAAACAAGGATAATAATTTTATATTCACTCTAGGGACGTTATGGAAGTGTTTTACAGTAACCGAAGTCGGAGTTTCCAAATGTGGCTTCTCCGAGTCGGAATCTGAGTCGAAGTCAGAAGAGAGATGTGTAAGACACAACAAACATTATTCTGCCTCTTTAATGTCAGTAAAAAAATAAATCTAGGCGTTGAAAAAAAATGATTAGCCTCCGATTCAAAAGTGTAGGAACCGAAGTCGGAATCGGAGGTGTAATATTAATCGGAAGGTCAGAGTTTTCGGAATCGGAATCGAACCTCCGTATCATCCCTAATTCACTCGTTAACATGTAGAATAAGTAATAGGAATTTCATATTGTTGCATTTGCTTTTCCAATTCTTATTTTGTTTAAAGTTGCTTATTTCACCCAATAGGTAAGTTCTTTCAGATTCATGATCGCTGCTTTAAAATTCCTAACACGTGTAAGAAAACGAGTGTGCAACAACCTGGATAGCCATATTCTCAAAAGAATTTCCTTTTTACATAATAATTACCTATTACATTAAATTCTTCAAAGAAGCTATAACTTCTCGCCTTGAGGTACTCGTAGCAAATAACCAATTACTTAGCCCCTTAGGGATACCTTCGTTGTTCATGGATTGCCAACTGATTACCTATATAGGCGAATTGTTGGCGGAACAAATATTTACTTTCCAAGATTCGGCTATCGCAATCCTAATTATGATTGATATATCGGCGTTCATAATTTTTCTCAATCAATACCTACATTTTTTTTCGAATTAGGTGTGGGTACTTACTTTTTTTTTTATTAGGCTAGATTTTATTTATGGCAAAAAAAAGTTAAAACATATGTTTTATATAGAATAAAATTAAGCTTTGTTTACAATATCTAATTAGCAGTTACGTTTTCTAGTTTCTATTAAACTTAATTTCATTAATGACATAACTAAATTAAAGGTTGCGTAAGTGATACGCGGAAATGATAGCGGAGTTATTTACTGCAAAGCCAAATTTTCCTTAATCTTAAATGAACCTTTTTCCTGTAAGTAATTTTGTTAAGTTGTAAAAGCTACTGCTAAGACTAATGTTCTAAAAACTAAGGAAGAGAGAGTAAACGTCATAAAAGAAGACAAAACGCTAGCTGAAGATCGGGAAGGTCGGAGATTTCTCTACCAACAAGAATTAATACGAAACTAATAAGCTCTTCATTACGAACAAGACTAATGGTGATGTTTGTAGACAAAACATGCTATTAAAAGCAAAGATAATACAGCATTGGCATTAATGTAAGCTTTTGCAACTGCTCAAACGTAGGCCAAACAGTTTGAAGCCTACTTTTTAAATTAGTTTATTTAGGAACAAGTAAATTTTCCCTGCAAAATGTTATCGACACGGTACTGAAAGCCCCAACTAATCGAAAGTCTGAAATTAAAACGTCCATTTCTGGGTCGAAGTGATGATGGAACCATAACAGTAACTCTTGATAGAAATTGCACAGATTCAGTTGAATAGTATTTACTTGGTAAAACGAGCGATTTAGGTTTTTGTCGATAATTCAACAAACTGTATTTTTGCTCAACTCAAGAAAATTTAAAAGTTACATTTGTATTTTTGCTGTAATGTTTGTTTCGGAGGAACTATTTTTCCCCTTTTACCAGCTACTTGTAAACTTTCTCCTTAGCACGGTTTTATATAAAAGAATTGTATTGAGTACAGTATTCAAGCAGTTCATCTTTTGCTGATAAGTTCTTTATTTATCATTGTTAATAATGTTGATTAAAAAAAATTACAAACATTTTAAGACAAGCAGTCTAACTGAAATATTTAAATTCTACCCATTTCTGCCGTTTTTATACTAAGCAGTAGAATACAAATTATTCCAAACGCTTAATATTTTGCCGAAATGTGACACCACAAATTACGTGCTCATAATTTTAGGATTAGAATACCCTACGTAACCAAAATCACGTGTTTATCATTAAAATGGAACTTTCAAATTTTGCTAGAGATCGGTATCAAACGTTAGGAAACCGATATTCCCGGTCTCTTTGATATTAAAGGACCTTTTTTTAGAAACGGAAACTGCTCAGAGCGCCGAGTATTTAGAACATTTATTTATTGCGTAATTTCATCTCTCCTCAAGTGAATTAAATAGAAAGGGGTCACTTTCAAATAACGTTCAAAGAAGCCGCTTTTACTTTTTGACCCTTTTCACGATAAACTTGACCCTCTTTGGCCGCTATTAAAACTTGTAAAAGAGTTTGAGTTGACCAAAGGGATTGGATTACAGGTTTTTTATGCGAAGAACTTGGCAGAATTACTTTTGCGCACAATTCTAACATAACATGCCAAGTTTTATCGGACCGCTTAAGTCCGATCTTTAGATCCTTTCCCAGCGTTGTATGTAAAGGTTTCAACGGATACTGGTCTGTGCTTTTATTGTAGTGCTATATTTCCATGTTTTAGTGATGACATTGAGAAGGTGTAGCGTGTTTATTATCCAATATGCGTCACGCATACCCAATTAATCCAATTATTAACGAACGAGTTCATTATTTAGGATAAACAGAGACCATAATTAATAACGGCCAAATATCAAGTGGCAAAAACAAAACTTCTTTGTGATAAACATCCCTTACATGAAGGTGGCATGGCATGGCAGACATTTCTTTTAGAGTGCGTAGGCATATATTGGCTATACCTAGTGGCTTTCTCGGATTTCTAGTCCTACCAACTTCTCAATATTAAATCGCAACAACTAGGCACTAAGCTCTTGGCACCATTTTTATCCTTCCATAAGATGTATAAGCATCCTCATAAGTCGTCATAAAAACAATAGACAAACTGATACTAAAGGCAGATTTACTAATATTAGGTCACACCAACTAGACATTGAGCTCTTGGCACCATGCTTATCATTTTCAAAAGATGAATAAGCATCTCCATCAGTATCCATAAAAACAATAGACAAAAGAGCACTAAAGGCAGATTTCCCGCTTATTTGCTCCAAGAATGCTATTGTAACGTATCCAATTCAGTGTGAGCTCACCTCGTAGGTATTTTAATTTGGGTCTCAACGATGACCTATCTCAACCATTACGTAAATAGGTATTAGCCAGCCTGGATGTATTTTTATCTGCCCCAAACAAGGCCTCGTTCTAAACAAATTTAACCGTGTCATTGGTGATTTTGAAACTCCTGGCTTCTTTAGAATTCCGTTTTTATGTTTGGGAGTCTGGGTTTAGTAGGTACAAAACATCTGTAACAGTCTAGATAACAGGCAATGTTTGGATGTGTAATAATCTTTCGAGTAATTTGTGGATTATGTGCTCAATCTTATTTACCCATTTTATGTAACTTTTCTGTGCCCTTGATTTTGTCCCAAATTGGGCGCCAGAATTGCGAGGGCATAAGTATTTTTTTATATCCTTTTCTATTTACCTACTCTGAAGATATGATAGGATTATCTGCGAGAATTGCCAGGTAAATACATAATTATATAATATTAAATTTGAATCAGTAAGTAATTTCTTGGAAGATGTTTCTGGATTTCCTTTTTGTAACATTTTAGTATGTTCTTTGGATACAATTTGTAACTCAATGTTATAAAACACGCAATGTTTTCATATTCTGTACATTAAAAATGAACTCGTAATTTTCTTCTCTTGCATTTTCAAACTAAACATTCCAGATCTGGGGGTTTGTGACATATTTAAATCCATTAAACTTTCTAGTGTTTCGAATCATCAATAGTATATTTGTATTATAGTTTCTTATGAAAACTAATCCAATATCTTATGCGAAAGTGGATTCAAAACTTTTGTCTAATAAGATGCGAGTTCTCATTTTTAGAGGCCGCCGCGGGCTATCCTTAGTGCGCAGTAAACGTCCAAGTTCGTCTTATTCACCGCGACTACGGCTCTGTGGACCACCTGGTGAAACCAGTTTGTATTTAATTCGGCACATTCGTTTGCCATCGATCCATTGTTACACCTTTCAAATTAAGTCTCATTTCAGCCATCTAACTACGTACTACGATACTACAACGAATTTATACACGGACCAAACTAGAACTTGAATAATTATGCAAATAGAGATACGTAAACAATCTAAACTACTAGTCTACGGCAGATATACCAATACGGAGTGAGAAGAACGGCTACAGACTCGAGGATTACAAGTAGGTACGGAAGAGAAAAAAGAATTAATTAGGGGATAACCTTGAAGCCAGTTTACAATAGTGGAGTGAAGAATGGCCCACGCTGCGTAGATGGTAAACAGTATCTGTCACCGGCGGCGGCACGGCATCGGTCGGCGGAGTATCGATCACTTACCGTAGTGTTTGTAGTAGCGGCCACATCTCCAGATCTATATCTAGACTTACTCGACGGACCGAAAACATGTAGTTATAGGTAGGCTTTAGGTTAGGCCGGTGTTTGACCCGGTGCGGAGGCTCGCGCATGCGCCCGCCGCCGTAAACACGCAGCCCGGGCGAGCACGTGGGACAACCCGCTACAAGGGACAGGACACCACATATACAAACGCACCATCGACGGCCGCCGCCGCGATCACACCCAACACCAACACTTGCAGTAATTTGACCGCCATAAAAACACAATCATTTGCACAACACTCGGGATATCGCGAGAGGCGGGCTGCGTGGACACGTGCGTCGCAGCCCGCTGCCTCCGGCGCACTGACGCGCCCGAGCCGCCCTCCCCTCCCCGCGCTAGCCTCTTCCATTCAACGCATTTTCTGTCATAAGCAAATCGATAATGGCATTATACTTCCGCTTTCAAGCACGCGCGATGCATCCGAACTATGTCAGGAGTGACACGGCGCGGCGCTGGCCGCCGCTCGCCGCAGCCCGCACCACCCGCCAGTTATGTTGTTTTGTTAATTTCTCGCCGGAACTCGTTACATGAATTGTGCGAACTTTTGTAACGAGCGGGCGCGAGCGTGCGCTGCGTGCGTTGCCAGATAATGTTTGTTTGCACATGTTACATGCTTGTTACGTCTCCATACGATCAGCATCACCGTTCATCATATCTAGCCTAGGCGTACCTAGGTACCTACTTAATCATTGCTAATTATACAACATACAGACCAAATTGAAATTTACTACAGACCGTTATACCTACTACTTGTGCTTACTATGTTTTTATGCAACCGAATGACGAGACAAGCAAGGTTAAAGGCCTTTTACCATTATTGATTCTGTGATTCTGAGTTATGGCTAGTGCAGACAAAAATAATTTTACTTACTTTTTTCTTCATCCCCACGAAAACGAAGAAAGAGAATAATAGTAGTAACGTTTTAACCACAAAATCAACTGCAAATAAGTATAACAAAAAAGTAGTAAGAAAAATTTAGTGCATAGGTAGTAAGAAAAATTCGATACATAGTAAGAAGTTTACTTACTACGATGTAATAAAAAATCAGGACATAGTAAGTAAATTTCAGTACATAGTAAGAAAAATTCGATGCGTAGTAAGAAGTTTACTTACTACGATGTAATAAAAAAATCAGGACACATTAAATAAATTACAGTACATAGTAAGTAAAATTCAGTACATGGGTAGTAAGAAAAATTCGATACGAAGTAAGAAGTTTACTTACTACAATGTAATAACAAAATCAGGACATATTAAGTAAATTTCAGAACATAGTAAGAAAAATTCAATACATAGTAAGAAGTTTACTTACTAAGTTGTAATAAAAACCAGGACATAGTAAGTAAAATTCAGTATATAGGTAGTTAGAAAAATTCGATACGTAGTAAGAAGTTTATTTACTAAGCTGTAATAAAAAATCAGGACATAGTAAGTAAATTTCAGTACATAGTAAGAAAAATTCGATACATAGTAAGAAGTTTACTTACTAAGCTGTAAAAAAAATCAGTACATAGTAAGTAAAATTCACAAGAAAGTATAAACTAAGTAAATACAGAGGAGTGCACTCCACTCGTAAAATGTTTGGTTTTCTTATTCACAGTAGCATAAAATGTTTTATTATTTTTCCGCATAATCATAATTTGTCATAGTATTTTTTCAGGATGCTGGTTGTCGGTCATAATCATTACTCGACTATTTTTTTCGGTATAACCTTGATGACCATAAAATATATGTCATACTATTGAAACGCCTAATAGATATTTGATAATAAATATTGATAATAAATTATAACTTTACTGATTTTTACGCGAACCTCTTTCTCTCAGAGAGATATCAATTTACTCAATTTGTTTATTGCGACATAATTATGTATGCACGCCGACTTTAACTAACATGTGTTTGTCTTAAATAATACATCTTAAAATACATGTACTACATAAGACCTTGTTAGGGTATGGCAACAGAAAGAACGGAACGGTCTATTTGTATATCATCAAAATTATCCTTGAAAATTCGTCTAGGGTGTAGTAACATTTTGATTTTAAGAAATTTTTTAAAACATTAGTGAAGCTGTTTTCTTTTTCTATGTATTTTATTATATTTGATAGCTTATAGTATATTTTTACGGCCATCATCTTTCATTTTTATCACGACAGTGATAAGATGCAGTTGTAGGTACTCGAATTTTATTGAAGTATGTATAAGTATATATACAAGTATCCATCAAAAAGCCATGGGTACTGACTGAACTTGACCTAAAATCCAATTAAACAAAGTAACGAGTGTACGTGGCGTTTGACCTACATCCTTGATTACATTTGTCACAAAGATAATTAAAGGACTCCGCGCAGGATTCAAATAAAACGAATTTATTTCGGTATTATTAAATTTATTGAGTTTATAGACACCATACAATGAAGGCTGTATTTGTTTTTTTCATTTCATATAATTTGTTTTAGAAACTATAATGTCTGTTGTTTAAGGTAACTTAACTCGTAATCTACATAATTTTGTTGGTTAGAAATTGAAGATCATAAAACAAGTTTTTTTTTAACATTCATAAATGTTTATTGACAGGATATTTACCGTGGTAAGGTCGTGAAGCTCTTGATGTTTCGGCGCAGTTATGCACCATGTCCACGGGAAGTTATCCCGTCAATAATCATAATTATAAATGTAGTGAACAACAGTGATAGTATTTTTTTTTTTAAGTTTGAGTGGGTAAACTGGTCTAATGTATAATAAAGGTTGACACTTCCGTGCATCACGGCCGATCGTAGGCACGCGCGTCTAAGCACGCGTCTAACACGCGCGGCTGATGCGACAAAACTTCGTATTATGAAAATGCAAGGACTGCATGAGAAGCGTGCAGCGGACGACTGACGTCGCCAATCGCCATACATATTCAAATTGCATTTGCCGCGCGCGTTAGACGCGTGCGTCAAACGCACGCGACTGCGATCGGCCACGATGCACGGAAATCAACCTTAACCGCGAACACACAATCTCAGTGCGTGAGTATGGGTGTCAGGTGAACATCAGGTGTCACCTTTAGAACTGCTTTATTATCAAAATCGAATTGTCTCTACAAAAATTATAATTTTGGAGATTATAGATTAAGATTTTTCTTTATCTTTGAAGTTTTTAAAGAATATTCTTATATTTGATTTACAATACCAATGTTTTAGTTCTAACTTAGACACGTTTTTCGTTTTACTTCGCAATTAAATTACTTTCAACAGTTTCAACTACAAAAAATCATGCAGAAAACAAAAATAGTGTTTTTCACTTTTTAGGGTACCTCAAAAGGAAATATAACGGAACCCTTATAGGACCACGTTGTTATCTGTCTGTATGTCCGTGTGTCGAGTCAAGACCCATTTTACGATCGCATGAAGGTAGTTGAAAGTAATATCAAATACTAAGGTCCACTGTATACGAGATGTAAACAATTCAAGTTTCTGAGTCAACGCCATCATAAGAAATCACATATTTTGATCGTAAACTCACAAATCAAAACCATAGTACCTATTATGTTCCTATAGGGTACTTCCCGTTGCCCTAGAATAATTAAATCTGTCAATAAGCGAAATCTGAAAGCACCATGTAAAAGAAGAAAAGAAGAAAGTAAATTTGTATCACACAAAAAATGCTATTATAAACTTAAATTTTGTTGTAATTTTTAAACTATCGCGATTTGAACACATGTTTTAATATTTATCGGGACTTATCGCGAACTAACCATTAAATAGGTAAAAGACCAGTCAGCTCGTGACCACGGCCATTGTAACATGGTCGAAACGTCGAGCGAAAGGTATCTATTTTTACCTATATTTAATACTATCCGTCCGCCCCGGCTTCGCACGAGTGTAAGCTCGGCCTTCGGCCTCGCTACAAAATATAATATAGCCTATGTCACCCGGGGATAGTGTAGCTTCCCAACAGTGAAAGAATTTTTCATATCGGTTCAGTAGTTTCGGAGCCTATTCATTACAAACATACAAACATACAAAAATAGGTACAAATCTTTCCTCTTTATAATATTAGTGTAGATTGCGCGATAAGTCCCGATAAATATTATTTACATTTTGTTGTTCGAAAACCGACAGTGATTTTTTCAACATTTTTTACTCAGATGCTGGACTGTTGGTTTTATGACATACTTATTAAGGTTGTACGGAACCCTCAAAGCGTGAACCCGACTTGCACTTGGCCGGTTTTTCATTTGAATGTACCACATGACCTTGATTAATTGACACTACTAGTAGAATAACATAGGTACACTTTTCGAGTTCAAATAGATATCTGGGACATTATTGCACACACGGTCATCTGACCCCAAACTAAGCAAAGCTTGTAATATGGCAGCCAGATACTGATATATGTACATAGAACACGTGATTGAACATATTTGTATAGCAATTAGGCGCTTTTGTTTCGACTTTAATCGACAGAAACGACGGAAGAAACATGGCTGCGAAAACTTTTCTGCGATGATGATGAACTGTTTCCGCCGCATTTTTTTCTAAAGGCAAGTCTTTTAACAGGACAATTTACTGGCGCGAGTAAGAAAGCCAGTAATATGGTGCCCATATTCACTTGTAAACTCAAAATGTAAACGTGCATAATATGTCAGTATTAAAACTTGACAATTTCGTCACATTAAAATCTACGCTCAGAAGCAAAATAATTCTTAATTATAATAATATTCTAGACTTTATTATTTCAAAATCCAAATCATCATTTTATTTGGGAGTGTTAATAATGTTTCGGATATTTAATTATATTTTTATTCCATGTTTTGCATGGTGGGGCACTGCTTTTATTAGATTAGACTTTGTGTCTAGTTCTGTTTGTTTAAAAATAAAGTTATGTATCTTTTGGTAAGAACATTCTACGCTTTCGCTCACGCAGGCACTTTTTTTTCAATAAAGTACTCAAAAGGTAATTAACATTTAAGTAATTGTTCTAGCATAAAATTATAAATGTATCATAATTTATACCTTTGTTAAAAGGGTTTTACGAATTACGAAATAAAAAAAATACTTTTCAGCTATGAAAAAGTGTATTTTACTCAACTATTGTGGATTGGTCTTACAAATTATGGGCCTTACTTAAAAACGTTACTCAAGTTGATCTATGCTAAAAATGTCTAAACTTCTCGCTGACAGCAATCGTCACACGCGAAAACGAGACAGAGCTATTTTAAGCATAGATCAACTTGAGTAACGTTTTTAAGTAAGGCCATATGTAATAAAAAAGTTTAGCATAATCAACATTAATAATTATAGATGACACTAGAATGTGATTTTTTATACATGGTGTTTCAACATGAATTTTCATTTTATTCTCATTATTGCTTATTTAGATTATGTATTGCTTTCATGCAGTATCAAGGTGGTAAAATATTTAAATATTGCTGTTTTATAGGGCCTAATTTTCACACAATGACGACATTCCAAAACTTTAGTAAAAATTAAGCGCAGTGGCCACAGTTAATAATAATAAAAAATTAAATGATCAATAATTAATTTATTAATTTTTTCGATAGATATTATTTTAATTACTCTCATGTATGTATGTATGTATAATTAAAATAGAGTTAATTAAGTAGTCCTAAACGATAATTAATTTCAGGTAGAGTGCCCAAAATGCTGGCCGCGTTGCCTCGCTGGATGGCGAGGCTAACTTTCTGACCCAAATATAGGCCAGCATTTTGGTCACGTAAAGAATCTTTCAGTCTCCCCGACAAATCCTTGTAAATTTCGAAAGCACTTGGCCCCCACGGTCCAAGTGTTTCTACCCCAAACGGCACAAATAAGTAACCTCTGTCAAGGCTGGAATATTTGCGCCGCTTGAGGCATTCAGCCGCGATAGCCGCGCCACCTGCCTGCTTTGAAGTCTCTGGAAGGTGAGACGGTGCCAGTGTATCAACACATGTAGCGTCCCACACTAAAGGCCGTCCCATCTTCCAGGGAATGAGAGTCATTCCGTCGGGTCTCTTACCGTCGTCGCGAAGTAGGCCATTCGGTTCCAGAACGGCTGCAACACCGGCGCTTCCAAAAGCCCGACGGATGACATCATTCAAGTTGCTGTGGCGCGCTATCCGACCGGCACTCCTATTGCAAGATAAACCGTGGTGACCGAGGCTATCAACTTTGTCACCGCATGCACATCGGTGAGGAACGACCAAAGGTGCACCGATGCGCAACGAAATGGCTATCCGGAAAGTGTTATTATCGAGTAAATTTCCCAAATTATACGAAGGAAGTACCTGCAGCCAAAGACCCGATTCCCAGCGGCAAACAGCTAGGAGACGTGCTCGCTCTGAAGGAGTGCTGGACGTTTGAAGTAAAGAATTCCGTTCCAACTCACAGAGCGGCATATCCCACTGCTTTTGGGAGGACGGGTTCCTGGGCAGGGTTGTATTTGGGCAGGCTATTTTCCAAGCATTCATAGCCTCAGTCAAAAAGGAAATTTCCACAGTTCCTAAACTGGATGATAGAATCAAATCTACTAATTTTTCCGTACTTTTGACTGAGGACAAGAATGCGGGTAATGATACACTCGAAATTTTTCTGACACCTATGCCTCCATACCGAATTGGTAGCGACGCCTGGCACCAGCTGCGATCTTCCAAAGACATATTTAAAATGGTAGTGAGCGTACCCTTAATAATGTTGTCCAGTTTTTGTAAAAGCTCAGAGTGATTCCAAAGCTGGCAACATCGCAAGGAATACGTAAATTTTGGTACAAATAAGCAATATTTAATAATAACAAAAGCCATGTGCATATTAATTTTTGAAAGCCTATCCGAAACGGCATTGAAATTTTGAATTTTTTCCTCTACAAAATCAGGTATAGACTCATTGAGAACTGGTGAACCCAGGAGGCGAAGTGAAGTATTATCAATGATTTTGATGTTTGGAGCCAAGGAACTAAATTGTTTGATAATATCATGTTTTGATGTACACTTTGTCGAGATGTATAATTCACATTTTGAGAAATTTAATTCCAGGCCAATAGTTTGAAATTCTGCAATTAAGGTTTCTAAATCTTTGAAAACAGTATCAGCGTCGCCTCCCAAAGTTCCATCGTCTAAATACCATACGTTAAATTTAGACTCTAGACGTTTAATGATGGGATGAATCGCGAGACTGAAAATAGCCGGTCCCAGAGGATCACCCTGCTGACAACCCACTTCTGATGATAGGAGGTCGTTTCGATACACTAATTTTGAATGTTTGCCATAACATTGCCAAAGAAATGGATACAGATCTGGGATGTTGCTTTTGACCTCCGTCAACAGGGCACCTCTATCCACGGAGTTGAAGGCGTTTTTAACATCCACCTTCAGGACGACGTCCCCTCCATTATTAACTAAAAATGTCCTTAGTGCGTGTACAGCCGCCTCACAGCCTCCACGCGAACCGAAACCTAGCTGCGTCGGTTGAAAGTAAGGAGAAAGGTGCTGCCTTTTTAGTCTGCAGCAGATTTTCGCTGTGAGACGACGGTACGTAGTGCCAACAGCAATAGGCCTTATACCTCCATCTTTTTTTTTGAGTGCACAAAGGTTTGCTCCGTACAATAGCTCGGTAATATTACTGTTGACACCACCTGCCAGCATGTAGTTTACTAAATTGGTCAGTGCTACAGTGAGACTTTCACCTGCGCTGCCGCTAGCACCACCAACTAGGTCTTTGAGGTGCTGCGGCGATAAAGCATCAAGTCCGCCAGCAGACCCACTTTGGAACGATGAAATACCACCGATGACATCCTCGGTGGTAACAATCGGGAAGCTATCGTTGTCGGTGTCAGGGGGTAGTGGTAGGTGTACATTCGTTGCCGCAGGTGGATGCTTAGAACGCAGAGCTGTAATTGTGTCCAAATTATTAGGTGCGACTGTATCATTGGAGAACAATAGACGAGCTGCTCCTCTTATGTCACCATCCCCTAATTTGCTTTCAATCTGATGGTATGGAATGGAATTTATTGATGACGAAGAACGTGTGAAATTGGGATGTGAGTGGAGTAAGGCGACATTACTTCCAGGTACAAATTGGGCATTTGCATTCACACAATTACGTTTGATTTTAGATGTTATTGAAGAATGATCTGAAATGATTTGCGGAACATGTAAAATACGGTAAGGAAATGTCAATAAATGTTCCCAAGCTTGCTCTGAGTTTTCTGCTACTGCGTTCCCGATGTCAGTAGCAAGACATTGTGCTACCGAAATACGAGCGCCCCGGGGAATGCGTCTAATAACTGGTAGTTCAGCTTTAAATTTCGCTAAACGCGACCAAAGGGGCTGGTTTTGCAGGACGCTCGCATTCAGTGGGCCCACCTGAGTACCATTTGTGGTCCGTTGTTCAGTCTCTAGCCGTTTATGCACTTTTCCAATGTGGATTCTCAAGCCTCTGGAGGTTTGAAAGGAGCGAGGTTGGGAACATTCATTGCACACAAATGTTTCGTCCAATGATACAGTGGTAACTACATTTCCGCTAGCCATAAGATGGTTTTGCCGGGGTTGACTTGTACCTATATATATAAAACATACACAAACACCTACCAAAAAAATAATAACAAAGAACATACAAAATTAGTCCAAAACACAAAACAACAAATTTTCACAAAAATGACATCGGTGACACCGTCACTGCCAGGCCTGGGCTGGAATCCGCTACTCCGCAGGCGCGAGCTCACCGCCCGCAGGCGCATCACCGCTGGGCGCAGCTGCGCCGCCGCGGCCCGCCATGGAGACCGTTGCTACAGACGCGGGGCGCAGGTGTTCTCCGCTCCGAACGAAATATATTTCGCTGTCTCCTCCGTCAAAAGTTTAAGTGTTCCATAAGAATTTTTCTTTTGCTCTGTGATGTGATAAAATAAATGATAAAATTTATTAATTGATTAAGACACATGTCTTCCCGTGAACATGGTGCATGTAACTGCGCCGAAATATCGGGAGCTCCTTCCACAACCTTACCACGGTAAATATCCCGTAAATAATCATTTAACTTTAGTGAACAACCGTGATAGTCTAAAACAGTGTTTATAATTTTTATTTTAAAATATTTTTATTTAAATGAAAGCTCTTATTGAAACACCCTCTAGTTTTTATCCATTAATAGAGTTCCCACTAACTGATACGTCAGCAGAACATAGTCACAGAATACGTCGCCGTACCAAGTTTTACCTATAATATTCAAACTTTTTTAAGGAAATTGAACAAAAAAACGAAAAAAATGTTTTTTTTAGGTCTTACGCCAAAATAAAACATATCAAAATAAAAGTTAATTTAAAACGTTTGCAATGATACCCTAAAAATATACGGGCCGAATTAAAACCATCCCCTTTTTTGAAGTCGGTAAAGGAAAGCAATTATTTATCTTTTATTATGTTCAAAATGTGCGAAAGATATAGCAAAGGCTAGTGACCTATTTTTAGGGTTCCGTACCCAAAGGGTGTAATTGGGACCCTATTACTAATCCCACGTTGTCTGTCTGTCTGTCCGACCTACCTTTACCTTCTTTTATCTTTCGAACCATAACTTAGCCGGTTTTTTTGACGACGCATTCTGTGAGTACTATCTGTTCAAGTGAAGGACTCTACACAAAATACACAAGACCACTTGTCATACCCACATTACAGATGACAAACTCGCTCATGCCGGGGTGACGTCAGTGTACAGGTCCTCAGTTAGGAGGTGGAGCGCCGGCGGCGGTCGTCGCGGCGCCGGGAACGGGAGCGCCGGCGCCGGGACCCGGACCGGGAGCGACGACGTCTGCGAGAAGGTGGATTATGTGAATACTACGTTGTCGACTTTACGTTTCATGGTTATATTCATTTATTGTTTAATAGGCATGTTGCCTAATGTTTAATTTATTACAAACTGGCGACCCGCCCCAGCTTCGCACTGGTATATGTTTAATTATATATGAAAAATTATCTAACTGATAGTGAAAAGCGCATCAAAATCCGTTGCGTAGTTTTAAAGAGCTAAGCATATATAGGGACAGACAGAGGGAAGCGACTTTGTTTTATACTATGTAGTGATAACAGGCTTAGCGATGAATATAACTAAATACATTACACATATGTAAAAAATAAATTGAATAGGCTGATTAATCTCTGAGATATGAGCGTTTAAAGTTTTAGGTGGGGATAGAGAGGGGATGGTCCATCCCTTTCTCGCAAAGCGTGTGTTAGTATATATATATAGTACATATTTTGTGATAAATTGCCTGCTATGCTAAAATTTATTTTGACTTTTTGTGAACAAAATTGCATATGACTGTGAATGGTAAGAATATTATTTTAAATTTATTGTAATATTTATAATTGACATCTAACATTGTATATTTTGGACTAATTTTATAATTTGTGACTAATACTTAACTAATTTGTTAATAATGTAAACTAAATAATAAGTGTAAGTGGCATTAGCCGTTTTTATTATTATTAAAGAAATAAATAGTATAGCATTTGTATGCAGCACCTGAGGCTTGACGTCATAGTTCACTATAGTGCGCTCTCTGTCTAGCATGAAGTTAAAATACTTACAACTTATTTATTTTTGAACTAATTTAAATTATGTTTTCGTTGATAGGCTGTATTGACGATCAGCTTGTATATGAGGTTATAAAAAATATTAAGTCATGCCTATTGTTAAGTACAGTAGGTGTAATACATTTAAAATCTGTCAAATCAGCAGTGCAGTGCAAGAACCGTTTTTATCAATCGATAAATTTGACAGTTCAATAAAAAGCCATTGTGTCGATTATTTTCGATATTTGTCGAGGTATTTTCACTGCTTTGTTGAGAGCCGTATCCAAAATGGAATCTTAAAATTTTAGGTATCTAGATTTTCGGGTATAAAACCAAATAACTAGTCAAGAGCGTGTCGAGACACGCATATGGTAGGGTTCCGTAACCAAAACCACCTATTTGTAGTCATAGTACAGAGTTTGAAAGTTATAGAAAAATGGTCTTTGAAGGGGATGCTCTGTCCCTTTCCCGCAAAGCTTATATTAGTATAGCATTTGTATGGCGCGCGTGCAGATTGACGTCATAACTTGTTATAGTGCACTCTCTGTCTAGCATGAATGAAATTAAAATACTTATAATACTTTATGATAAGCTGAGTTAATAAAAACTGATTTTATATAGTCTGTCATTACGTTAATCCTTTTTTGACAGCTCATGCAAAGTTGACGACATAACTTTGTAAAGCGTCTGGCTAATTATATCCATTAGGCAAAAATCCGTTTGATCTAGCATTACCTCTTTACAAGGTTACGTCAACTTTAAAGCCATGTTGGTTTATGTCAACTTAAATTGCTTTGTATGATCAGTCAAAAAACATGAACTCAATGGATAGACTATAGACAAAATGCGTATTGTGCACGTACTTGGGAGAAGAGCTGCGTTTCCTGGTTCTTGGCTCGGGAGAGCGGCGTCGCTTCTCTATGTCGAACCCGTCCGATACTGGAGACGGCGAGCGCTTCTTCTTCGCTTCTGGTACGGTATAATTATCAATATAACTGACTTCATAAACATTTCACAACTTTTATAAATATACGCCCTCTATCCCATAGCGCATGCATTAATTAGGCACTATCGGTTTTAGAGAACGCATGCCTGATTTAGTACTGAGGTGGTTCCGAAAGATGTCTCTTATAATATTTTTTGTGTGGAAATAACTATTTTAATTGTTAAAAATGAAACATAGTATAACGGGACCAAACGAAAGGCACCAGCTTTCAAATAAAAAAAGAATCATCAAAATCGGTTCACCCAGTCTAAAGTTCTGAGGTAATAAACATTAAAAAAACAGGAAGCCGTATGTCTTCCTTTTTGGAAGTCGGTTAAAAACTAAAACAACAAGTATAAGGTATGCTAACTTTGTAATAACATTTCTGGACTAAAATTAAAACAGAATAAAAGCGTTTTCGAGAGCATTTCCTTTATACCCAGTATATTTACTAAATACAAATATACCGGGTATAGTTAGGCTTTTAAATTCAAATCCAGAGTGTGATAGGTGAAACATCAAAGGAACAATAAAAACGCCTGGGGACGATCTTGGGGCAAAAACAATGTTACTTGCACCATGTTCACGGGAGTTACATGGTGCATGTAACTGCGCCGAAATATCGGGAGCTCCTTCCACAACCTTACCACGGTAAATAACACGAAAATAATCATATAACTATAGTGAACAACCGTGATAGATTAAAACAGTGTTTCTAAAACAAAGTCTTTACAGGGCCCTTATTCCGCACGGGCAAACGCGCGCAATCGTGGCCACGTTAAGTTTACCTCAAAAAGTTGCCCTCTATTGCTTAGTAAATAAAGTTCAACTTTTGGAAGTTAACTTAACGCGCCACGATAGAGCGCGTTTGGCCCGTGCAGAATAAAGGCCCAGGTACACGATGACGTTTGTTTTTTTTAGTTTTTAAAATATCTTTATTTCACATAAAACATTTTTTTTAATACTTTGGACATCTCTAGTGTTAATTAAGTCCTAGAGGTACAAAGAAATACTACATAAATACGTTTTCAAGCTCGACACTTATATAAACTTATAGCTGGTGAGGTAATAACAATTAATAGATTATACTTCAAATATTACGTTTGCATCAATTAAGTTCATATTATAATGTAACCTTTAGGAATAGTATTACATTTTTACGATATAATATTGGATAATTTAGTTATCAAAAGCTGACCGAAAGGGGGTAGGTAAAATTAGATTAATTAAGCGCTAAACACGTAGAACGTGAAGACGTAAATGACGCAGTATCATCAGCAAAACAAGCTATACTTGTACGTGGTTGTATGGGTATATCATTCAGGAAATCCAAGAATAGGTGGGGGCCTAGGATAGAACCTTGGGGTACTCCAGCTGGCATAGGTTTAAGAGAAGAACGTGAATCATTTATGTAAACTTGAAAAAAGATGAAGTTTCAGTGAGCGTTCTTACCCTGCGCCTTGTTCTCCCGGTCGCGCTGTCTCGACTTGATCAGCCGAACTATCTCCATCAGTTCCTTGCGGGCCTCGTTCCGCTCCTCTTCCTATAACAATATCATCCGCTTTACTTTAACTGTAGCACGAGAATTTCTTATCGCACTTTATGTATGTAGCTACAAGTACGTGGCGGGCTCCGACTTGTCGAACCTGCTAGCGCCGACCGCTCTGCATATGAAGCGGTTTTGGATGACCTGAAGCTTGTCCAGGTTGATGAAGGAGGCGTGGGCAAACGCCACGGAGGCGTAAGTCATGGCGGGGAGCGTGCAAGTTTTGTAGATTGTCAACTTATTCAGTAATGACAACTTTTACGCTTGCGTAGGAGTCCTGAGGCGCCCTAGGAAGGAAGCCGCTCGCTCGGTTACGGACTGTCTGGATGTGTTACATACGATTACGGCTCCACCACTGGCCTCGCCAATAGATGCAATTTGTTTTAATTCCTTTGTTATTGCGGTTAGCGGTATACGTCAAATAAAGAACATTAAAAAACGTGTTTTTAGAGCCAGCGGTTTAAACTGCGTTGTCTGTCAGTAAATGTATTTACCATACTTATTGTAAATGTTCCTATTTTTGGGAAGACACTATCTGCTGCATCACAGCATTCACAGCTAACGCTAAAGCAGTAGGCAGAGTTACCTATTTTTCTGCATCTTTGTTTGATAACAATAATTTTGTATTTTGTATTTAAGATTTTGATTAAGTAAATACGTATACTCTGTTCGTATATTTTAAGGGTTGACGTTTCTAACTCATTGAGGTTAAAAACATAGTTTAGAAATAAGCCAATAAAAAAAAATGAAACAATTTTTTTTACCTTTTTCTTATCATCCTCATGTGGAGATTTATTAGCATTTTTCTCAGCATTATCGGACGCCAATTTAGCCGAAGACAGTTTCCGTTCCAGAGACCTGTCCCGTTGCTTCGACTCCGACCGCGAGTTAGAGCGAGACCGACGCCGCTTCCTGTCGCCGTCTCGCTCCTTACTCGCGCTTCGGTCTCTACGCCTCTCGCTCCTAGAGTCACAATATTTACTCATTTATAAGAACAATGATGATAAGCCAGTGCGCAGGCGCAACATATTTCTCCACACACCCCCTTCCCCGCACCCGATCAGCATCCGTTGTCGTCACGTGCGCGTCGCGCGGCGGCACGCAGTGCAAAGCGAGACGCAGGCGCGCGCGCGCATTCACCTTGATAAAGACCGCCGGATGCGGTTCAAACTATAGTCGGAGTAACCGGCCTAATCTTACGTGAGTAATTCCCGTGTTATATAAATTAAACTATGATTATTTTTATTATACGATAATTTAGGAAGCAAAGTAGGGGTGAAACAAAACACACGAGCGCACCCGTTGACCTCCACATATTTATTTCCTCCATTATATAGAATAGATCTACGTTTGATACCAACTCGCCTGATGGTAAGCGACGATGTGGCCGAGGACGGAACACGTTGATCTAGAAGAAATCTATTCTCTCTAGCCTTGAAGATGCCTAGATTGTAGTTCTCAGGAAACAAGGATGGCAGGGAGTTCCATTCTTGGGCAATACGTATAAATGACGACCCAAATCTTTGAGTACGAATCTTTGGAATTTCTACGAGGAGGGGGTGATAGTGTGCAGTCCGTCTACTTGTCCTGTAGTATAAAAAGGGTAGGGTGGAATAAGGTCATGTTGCTCTTGAGAATGAATCATGAGTAAAACCTTCAGTTGAGTACCACCGTTTCATGTCACCATCGTCAGCAAGAAGACGTCCACTGCTGAACATAGGCCTCTCCCTTTAACCACCACACTGAACGACATCCTGCCATCTACATCCACTGGATGCCCGCGACTCTCACAATGTCGTCGGTCCATCTAGTGAGAGGCCTACCTACGCTGTGTCTTCCAGTTCGTGGTCTCCACGAACGTTTCTTCCCCATCGGTTTACTTTCTTTCTTGCACCATTTTGTGTAGCCTTATATAAAAAAAATGTATACCTGTCCCGACTCCTACGTCTATCTCTGTCTGTGTCCCGGCTTTTGCTGCTACGTTTCCTCTCGATACTTCTACTTCTTTCCCTGCGCTTCTCCCTTCTGTCATCTTCTCGATCCCTGCTGCGACTCAGCCTCCTTCTCTCGTTGCTTCTGGACCTACGACCTATAAATACAGGCAGTTTTAGAATTAGACACGAACTTAAGACGGAACAGAAGCTCGAGTCAATTTTATACCTTCATATTATAAACATACTAGTTTTCTTCTTCAGAATTTAGCCGGCCGATTTTGATGAAACTTGATGATTTTTTTTTGTATTCTTATCATGCGATCAGTCTTTTGACTATAAGCAGATGAGGTGTAGGGTTCCTAACGTGGAGGGCGCTGCTCCCAGTGAAGTCAGTTGTCCGTCAGTCAGTTTGTCTGACTATCCTGGTCGAAGATGTCCCGCCTCTTTTTGAGCCGGCGTATGGTTTCAGGGATAGTTAGTGGACCCGCAAGCTTATTCGGATGTTTTTCTAGTCTCAATTTGTAATTTTCTCCATGAGTAACTATTTCTTTCTCTACCATAGCCATGTCGAGATATTCATGGACCTCTGTTGTTCTGATAAACCATGGCAATTTTAGCAATGGCAAGTTAGCAATTTGAATTTTTACTTTTTTTGTGTTGGGCATGATGAGTATACTTATAAAAAGTATTTTTTTATAACCCCTGATAAAAGAGGTGATAATCTTCACAATGCTGTTTAGCGGTAAAGTGTTTTAAAAAAAATACGTAGACTGTTGATCACGAACAATAATTGTACGGCAAACCTCCCGTATTTGTCTGATCTGTGTTGGGAGAAAGTGAGAAAGCGGCCTTACCTCTTTGGTTACTCTTGCTCCGTTCTCGACGGACAGACTTGCTTCTGGATCGTTCTTTGCGTCTTTTGTGATCATCTTTGTCCCTGCTTCTAGTTTCCCGACGCTTCTCTCTGTCAACAGATTTGCTTCTATCCAGCTTGTCTCGTTTATTGTCTTTGGCTTCACTTCTGCGTCCCTCTTTATCTTCATTACTCCTGGATCTACGTTTCTCCCTTCTGTTGTCTTCTTTGTCAACTCGGTGTCGATCTAATTTCATGTCTTTGCTTCTGCTCCTGCGCTTGTCGTTTCTAATATCTGGTTCCTTGCTTTGGTCACGCCTGTCAGATTTGTCACGAGCATTGTCGTCATTTGGTGCCGACTTGTCGCGTTTGTCGACACGTCGGTCAGAGTCGCGTTTAGTATCGTCACGTCGGTCTAATTCACGTTTAGTCTCGTCGCGTCTGTTGTCGTCACGTCGGTCGGAGAGACGTCGCACCCTATCAAGCTTTTCAGTGACTTTGCTGTGACGTTCTTTTTCACGTCGGTCAAAGCGGTTGGGGCGATCTTCTTTCCTAAACCATTAAAAGTTTAAGTTTAAGACTAGTTTTATTTTATTTTATAATAGGCATTTGATGTAATTTTTCAAGGAAATAGTAAGCATCATGAGGAAGGAATAGGAACATAGAACATAGGATGGGAAACAGAAAGCTGGGCGTACTGGCGGTTTTGATTTGGGGGTATGTTGACGATTAGGGTGTAGGCGTCAGAGTAAATGGGAGGGAGTGGGGGTGTGTTAAAGGTTATGGTTTGGGCATCAAAGTAAATGGAAGGATGTGGGGGGTGTTTTTAAGGTTAGGGTGTGGGCATCAGAGTAAATGGGAGTATGTCGGGATGTGTTTAAGGTTAGGGTGTGGGCGTCAGAGTAAATGGGAGGATGTGGGGATGTGTTTTAGGTTAGGGTGTGGGCGTCAGAGTAAATGGGAGGGTGTGGGTGTATTGAAAGTAAGGGTGTGGGCGTCAGAGTAAATGGGAGGGTGTGGGTGTATTGAAAGTAAGGGTGTCAGAGTAAACGGGAGTGTGGTGATGCGTGTGTACCTACTTGTGCAGATCTGTAGCGGAACTTACTTTTGTACAATCTGTTGCACATTCTGTGCTCTGTTGAACGTGCTCCGCAGTAGAGTGAAGGGGTCATATCCCCCCTTGGGGTCTTCCGGGCGGTTGGAACCCCCGAGCCCCTCCGCAGAGGCCACAGCGGAAGGGAGGCGGGGGGCGGGCTGAACCACGGCTGAAGGGGGTCCGCGTCGGTGTGGGGGCGGGGATGGACGAAGCTGTTCTCGTTGCTCCCTGGGGGAAAACAATAATTTAGAACGATTTAATATATATGTACTGATTGAGAATGCTTATTGAATAAAATTCGTGGTGGAAGTGAAAAAAAATTATTCATAAATAATTCAAGATAGCCATGTGACATTGCGTCCATAGTTATATAAATAACATTTTCTTGCACTTTTAAAAAATTCGTCAAGCGTGTAAAATGTCCTTTTTAACAAGCCAGTTTTAAGCTAGTTAACTTGAATACTTTGTTAGTTACTCTCTTATCTATCGATGGGTAGAAAGCTTTTGCGTGTTTGCAGTCCTAGGCAGACCTAGGCTGATAATGACGAGCGATGAGTGTTACCTCTGCTCGTGTTTAGGGTTGACGCCGAGTGCGCGCGCTAGTATCTCAGCGCGGGAGGTGGGCGAGGCGCGCGAGCGGCGGCGCGACTCTCGCTCTGCCATCCGACGGGATTCAGGCTCTTCTGTAGATACGGATAAGATTAATAATGCAATGATGGCAGTACTCAATACTTAATAATTTATTGCACATTGCGAAATTCACATACAAGGTGCTCTATCCAGAATATTCGTAACAAAGTTTTAACAACGAAATTCACATACAAGGTGCTCTATCCAGAATATTCGTAACAAAGTTTTAACAACGAAATTCACATACAAGGTGCTCTATCCAGAATATTCGTAACAAAGTTTTAACAGCGAAATTTGACAGTTTTTTTTAAAGGGTAAACTAGTATAGCAAAACTCCTTTTTGTGAGTAGACATCGATTTTACTTCACTCTTTTAACATTAGATAATGTTTTTGTGAGTAGACATCGATTTTACTTCGCTCTTTTAACATTAGATAATGTTTTTTCTCCGATTCTCCGTATTAAGTAACTTTAATGCACTTTTTAATGTATACTAACATAGTCATAAACATCAACTCTCGTTTTTAGAGTTCCGTATCAAAAAGGTAAAAACGGGACCCTATTACTAAACCTACGTTGTCTGTCTGTCCGTTCTACCTTTAAACGGCTGTATCTCTGGAACCGTAATAGATAGTCAGTTGAAATTTTCACATAATATGTTTATTACGGCGGGTTTACGGTAGAAATAATAAAAAAGTCAAAAAGTAAAAACAAAAGGGACCACAACTAACGTATTTTTGTATTTGCTTTATTGTAAAAACGGCGTATGACAAGTTTGACGCATGTACGTACATGCGTCAAACTTGGCACACACTAAAGTATAACAACAAATAATGGCCAAGTGCGAGTCGGTGACAAAATTCTGTTCATTAGCAAGTGAAGCAACGTATTCGGTTACTTGGACGACCTTATCATTTCTTTCACGAAACCGAAATTGCATATTTAACTAATCGTAAAGACGGTTTTTTTAAATTATCAATTATTCTATTTTGTGTTAGAACGGATCCCTCAGTGCGCAGCCCGACTCTGCCCAAAAAGTCTTCTGCCCTCGTTATAACAAATGCAGTATTTGCAAAATGGCGGTATCGTGAAAAACGCGAGAAACGTATTTTTGGGTATATTAAACAACATATCTGTTTTTTAACTTTTTAAGTGTATCTAAAGAACTAAATCAAAATTATTTGTTTAGCATAAATTATCCCCTTGGGATACCATTTCTGAAAAACATGTGACCCAAAATGTCGATTACTGCAAGTGGAATTAGTAGGGCAGAATTATGATGACGTTTACTTGAATTCTTATTCCTTGTCTCCGTTATATAACGCAATGACGTACATCAAGTTTGTGTTAGTAAAAAAATCACAGACGAAAACATTATATAGACGTACCTTCATGTTCAATGTCCTCTTCAAAGTCCAAGGCGTTGTAATCGATCCTCTCGTGACGCGAACGCTCTGTTCAATAGAATGGAAAATTTACAAGTCAAATCGTTTAAAAAAAAAAAATTAGTTTTTAATGAATACAGGGCATCTGCCTTTATTAGCTAAACATAATCTATATATATAAAAGAAAGTCGTGTTAGTTACACTATTTATAACTCAAGAACGGCTGAACCGATTTGACTGAAAATTGGTGGGGAGGTAGCTTAGAACCAGGAGACGGACATAGGATACTCTAAAAACGGCTGGACCGATTTTGATGAAATTTTGTGTTCCTGGAGCGGGTCATAGAAGCGAGGCCGAAGGCCGAGCTTACACCCGTGCGAAGCCGGGGCGGTCGACTAGTTATCAATATAAAAAACCGACTTCATAAAAATGTCAGAACTGGACCGAATTGACCGACTGAATGGTTGGTACCACACGGGAAGCACCAGCAGGCCAAGCACGGGCCGTGGACAGATTGTCTTTCCACCGTTTTTATCCGCGCGTAGACGCGACAGAGCTAGAATATGGATACGTTTGTCTCTTTCTAGCGGGATAAAAACAGTGGAAAGACAATCTGTCCACGGCCCGTGCTAGGCCTGCAGCAGTCAAATAAAAAAAGAATCATCAAAATCGGTTCACCCAGTCGAAAGTTCTCAGGTAACAAACATTAAAAAAACAGTCGAATTGAGAACCTCCTCCTTTTTGGAAGTCGGTTAAAAATACAAGAACACTCATCATCATCATTTCAGCGATAGGACGCCCACTCCTTGGCTTAGGCCTCCCCCATCGATCTCAAAAGAGCCGGTTGTAAGCGGCTTTTATTAAATCGCGAATAAGTCCGCTTTTAACCACCAACTCGCCTGTTGGTAAGCGACGATGTGGTCGAAGATGAAGCACGCAGACTTAGAAGATACCTATCCACTCTTGCCTTGAAAAGGCCCAGAATATATCTCTCAGGAAACAAGGAAGCTGGCAGGTTGTTCCAATCCTTGGCCTGCATCCAGCTTTACCATGCGGTCTCCTTTAGCTAACACTAACACTAGAAAATCAGTTAGACTGCCCATAGACCGTTGAAGGTCTAGAGATAATCCCCAATGTTCAAGCCGACTATCAGTTGGCAGCGTACCCAGCATGCTGGCGGCATTACCACCCTGAATGGCAATGCTTATGCGTTGAGCCAGAAACATGCCGGCAATTTGGTCACGCGTCGCATTAACCAGGCGCTCTGAAAGATTCTAAGCGACTTATTACTTCGACTATGTTTTTTTAAAAATGTTTTGTTACCTCAGCACTTTCGACTAGGTGAACCGATTTTGATGATATTATTTTTATTTGAAAGCTGGTGCTTCCCGTTTGGTCCCATTTCAGTTTGGTCCAGATATACTACGTTTTTTTTCACAATGTAACAATTAAAAATATATTTCTACATAAAAATTATTATAAGAGACATCTGTCGGAACACCTCAGTACTAAATCAGGCATGCGCTCTCTAAAACCGATAGTGCCTAATTAATGCACGCGCTATGGGATAGAGGGCGCATATTTGGTCCAGTTCGGAAATTTTTATGAAGGCGGTTTTTTATATAGATAATTTTTATTGAAAATGAGGTGTCCTCCAAGGCCTCAATGAATACATACCGAAAGTGGTGTCACATTCTCCTTCTTCCTTCTCTGGGGGTTCCGGAGTACCACCTTCTGCGCGATCTGAACACAAAACAATGTAAATGAGTTGATGATCCTAAGCAAACACCAGAAACTAACTCACAAACTAGGATAACCCTTTAGTTAGTTTAGTTGCTTGTAGTTTTGGATTGTATATTCTATTTAATTGTTGATCATTTTAGTTTTCCAATTCATTATTTTCATGTCTCGTATTTGTATCGCTGTTCTGTTTAAATATGTTTCGTTGTTATTATGCTTATTTTATACAGTTTTTTTTATGTATGTATGTACTGTACGCGCACAATTAGCGTCACTTGCCGGGCCCAACAGAATACCAGCGCTGGTTGTGTACAACCAGCAACATGCTGAGTTGGGGTCGGTTTTTATGACAATGTACCTGTATACTTCTATTATTTCTTGTTTTATTGTTTTTATTTCATTGTCACAAATAAAACTTTTCTGATTTCTAAGCATTCTCTGAAATAAAATAAAAAAAGAAATATCGGAGACACTATTGCACACACGGTCATCTGATCCCAAACTAAGCAAAGATTGCAATATGGCTGCCAGAGACTGATATCCGTACATATATATTTTAAATACATACTTAAATAGATATTAACACCCAGACATAGAACAAACACAAATGTTCATCACACAAATATTTGTCCTAGGTGGGAATCGAGTCCACGCCCCCAAGCGCAGAAGGCAGGTTCACTAACAACTAAGCTAACGGGGCTGTCAACACTATTCTTTTGAAATAGTGATTTATAAAGAAAGAACTGCACTGTTATATGATTATTAACGAGATATTTACCGTGGTAAGGTTGTGAATGGTGCTCCCGATATTTTGGAGAATGTTCACGGGAAGGAGGCCCCAACCCTTACCACGGTAAATATGCCGTTAATAATTATATAACTGTAGGGAACTACCGTGATAATTTTAAACAGTTTAGTACTCACTGTCTCGGGAGAGCTGCCGTTCTGAAGGTCTCCTAGAAGCCTCGTGCTGCTCTATTTCAGAGCGTTCTTGCTCAGCCCGCTGTAATACATACATACAAAATCACAAAAAATACATTTGACACAATAAAGTCGTTTTATCACAAATTCCTTATTGTACTTGAAGCGACGTAGAAGCGGAATTACACTAGAAATTCATCATTAAAACAGTTTTTTTTACAATAAAGTCGTTTTGCTTAAGGATCTGTAACTAGGCTAAGCTATATATAAGTACCAGTACAGAAGATTCACTCCGCAAAATCATTTACATAAGTAGCGACCTTGCTACTTCACAATAAAGTGCAATTCAGGACGTGCGAGTGCTAACTACCTACAGCAGTATTAACCTAGAAGTTGCCTCTCTGTCTATCGCGTAACTCTTGTCGCGTTATCTCTGTCTATCGCGCGGCAGCGGGCACGGCAAGTCCGACAAGACGTTTACTTGTAGCTTCATACCTATAGTGCGGAGTGAGCCAGGCCTGCTTGAGGTCCGAAAAAGATGCACTAAATGGAAGTTTAACGCGTGGTTGCACGGGAGATCAGTGCTTTCCTATGGAGATCCCGGTGCCCTCCGTCTGTCACAGAGGTAGGCTACTGAGGGGGATTTTAGAAAGTTAGAAGGTAGATCCTACATAACCTGACTGTATCACAATACAGCAGGATAGATTTTGGAGAACGGGGAGGGTTATAATAAAAAAGTATTTAGTATAAAGTATATACAAAGTTAGCCCACGTAAAGAGTTAGCCGTAAGGCTCCTGAGGGCTATGCATATGTCCAATTCCAATTCAATTCTTATTTCTACCTTTTGAAATTGTCTCAATAATCTACGATAACAACAGTGAAGAGATATGGGTGGTGATGATGGACGCTACTAACCTCGAACTCGGACAGTTTGATGATGCGTCGCTGAGCTTGTCTCCAGTGGGGCGGAGTCACCGAGCGGGACCTGGAGCGCGACCGCGACGGCGTGCGGTACCGCTGCAACATAAACAGTTAATAACCTTCTCGGTCTACGTGCTCCGTCTTCAGCCACAACATCACTTTCCATCAGGTGAGTTTGTGGCCAAACATAGCCCCATTCTAAATTCTAATTGAAAGTGGGGGTGATAAGACCTGCACTGACATCCCGCTTGGGGTGTATTGTGCATTTGCCCCTGACAGCCTACACAAACCAGCCGAGCTCCTTAAGATAACGGAGCACGGCTTTGGGTCGCTATCTAAGCTGTTCGACCCCTATTTCGCCAGGTGTTGTGGTATTGGAGACTTGTTGCTGAGTTTCTTCAAGGAGTCTCGACCTTAATCGTATGTCTTCTGTGTCCTTGCAATGCAGTACATGCTCCACGGTCTCGTTTTCCTGTAGACAGCCTCGGCACAGAGGGCTGTCTGTGGCTCCAATTTTGTAAAAGTGATTGTTTAGCTCACAGTGACCTGTGATGGTACCTATCATTAGACGAAGGTCCGATCTAGTTAACTTGAGTAGTTTGTTAGTTACCTACTCTCTTATCTATCGATGGGTAGAAAGTTTTAGCATGTTAGCCCTATTCTACATTTTAAAATGAAAGATGCGTAAGAGTTGGTGGCCTCGTTGGGGAAAAGCATTACAGGTATACTATAACATGGGTAGTCTCTCCTCTCCTCCCAATAATTACGAGTCAATTCGAACTGACACACCCTTGGAGATCTTAACACTAGGGTGAGAAGGTACCGAGCGGGAGACAATTTGAACTCTGACAAGTGATTCGTTACAAAGTTGAATAGTTCCCCGATAGTTACAATCTGGGTGCCTTCAAATCACGAGTGAATCGGTGTCTTCTAGGCAAGCGTGTGCCATCGTAGACCGCATCATCGCTTAACATCAGTACCCTTAGTACAAGATTTGAGTTTTCGAAAACTTTTTTCGTTTTCGTATTGTTCCATACATTTTAATAAAGTGCCTCCAGCGGAAACGCGGAGGAACTAAAATCGGTAGTAATCGACAGTATAGGTTGCTTCACTCAAATACGCAAAAGGTTTTCGTTTAGCTTTCAGCCCAACAATGTATGGAACAAAACGAAAACGAAAAAAGTTTTCGAAAACTATCAAATCTTGTACTAAGGGTACAGGCAAGTTTGCAGTCAAACGCAAGCTTATTAAATCAGTGGAAATCGCATACTGTGCGATTTACACGATCTTTCTTGCCACACAGCTACAAAATGTGAAATCACCTACCTTTCGCGGTGTTTCCGAGAAGCTACAACATGGAGATCTTCAAAAGGCGAGTTAATAGATTCTTTAAGGGTCGGCAACGTATTTGTGTAGCCTCTGGTGTTACAAGTATCCATAGGCGACGGTGACTGCTTACCATCAGGCGGCCCGTCTGCTAGTTTGCCACCTATGGCGTAAAATATATATGTATATATAATAATAGACAAAACTTACAAATACTCCTCTGCCCTTGATGATCCTTCCACTGCGAGTGTATGCATTGCGATCTCTTTCGCGGAATCGCATCCTGTATCAGAAACACGTACTTATTATTGTTTGAAGATAAAAATCACTGAATGGGAATTTTATTAAACTGTACGCTTAGTACAAGTTTTGATAGTTTTCGAAAACTTTTTTCGTTTTCGTGTTTTTCCATACATTTTATTAAAGCGCCTCCAGTGGAAACGCGGAGGAATTAAAATCGGTAGTAATCGATAGTATAGGTTGCTTCACTCAATTACGATAAAAGGTTTCGAATAGCTTTCAGCCCAGCAATGTATGGAAAAAAAGAAAACGTTTTTTTTTTTTCGAAAACTATCAAAACTTTTACTAAGCGGATTACTTTTAGAGTTACATTGCAAAAGTTCAAGGTGAAAGGTGCGCAGGAGTGGCGTCCTCGTTGGGGAAAAGCATGACAATGTGTTTACTTCTATAGTCGCTCGGGAAGGTGATGAAGTGTTTTTTAACCGACTTCCGTTTTTTTTTTGTTTATATTTGTTACCTCAGAACTTTCGACTGGGTGAACCGATTTTGATGATTCTTTTTTTATTGTGGTCCCATTTTAATTTGGTCCAGTTCTGACATTTTTATGAAGTCGATTTTTTATATTGATAATTATTTGAACTATTATTTTTGTTAACATGGGTCATAAACCGCATTTTACAACGCAGGTTACAAACACTCATAACCGCAAAAACAGCCGTTTTTACCTAATCTATAATACGATTTATAACTTATGCAATATGTTCTGTTACTGGAAGTAGTAATCAAAGGTGCTTCATTGCATTCTATACAGACTATCGGAGCCAACATTTTATTTTATTTTCTTTTAGTATGCATATCATCCATTTATATTTCAGGTAGCTGTTTTAGTATATAACGATGGATGAATTGAACTTGACATACCTAATTATTATTGTAATGACATTTTTGTTCGTTTTTTGGTTTTATTATTTAATTTGATGGACCTAGACCTACATAATCATCATCAGCCAGAAGACGTCCACTGCTGAACATAAGCCTCCCCCTTTAACCTCCACACTGAACGACATCCTGTCATCTGCATCCACTGGATGCCCGCGACTCTCACAATGTCGTCGGTCCATATAGTGGGAGGCTCAAGAACCTTTCTTTTCCATCGGTAATCAGTTCTGCGAACGATGTGACCTACATAATATTATTATTAAAATAAAAAATTGATATACATTTTTGTAGAAGAGTGTACTAGAGAAGTTTGACTTGTAACTATGGAGTTATTAATAAAGTATTATATTGTCATGTTTTTTTTTTTGGTTCCACCACGCCTGCGCTCTCTTCACCTTAAAACATTTTTTTATATTTTAGCTAAGGTATTTGAAGAATGTTTTTTTTTAATCTCCTTCATCAAAATGTGTGAGTCATATTATAGGGGGGGAGGTGATGGAATAAGCACAAAACAGTTTTTAACAATTCAAACTTACATTAGAAAACGACTAAAACTGCGAACAGAACATGAATGATTAATTTTATGAAAGAATATGTAAAAATACTTAACAATTATTATTATTATAGAAGCTTAGCACACAATGGGAGTTTTCTGACAGCTGGAGGAACATAGTTCCGCCACCATTCATAGATGGCGCTGTCAAGACATGATAGTTTTTTTTCGCATTTGTTCAATGCTACCAAAGTTGAGGAGACATTTATGTACCTGCTAATTTGTGTTGTGTTGTGGAAAAACAAGTAATTTGTTTGTTAGCAAACAATAACCACAAAATACTAAACTACAAATTGAAATAACACATAAACAAGCATGACAGACAGTGTCAGACAGACAGATAGATAGATATAGTATGACTATGACAGATAGATATTGTCTGTATATAAGCAAGTTTTTTTATTGACCTTTCAACGTCTGTTGCACGGTTGCCTGGAAGAGATCGCTTTAAGCGATAAGGCCGCCTGTTAAAAGCCTAGATAATTACTGTAATGTATAATGTTATCCTTGTTTTTGTGGTTTTTAATAAAGAGGTATTGTATTTTTGCAAAATTTTCAGATACATTTTTCGCCAACGCCATCTGTCGCAATCTTATGAACATTTTTTTACTCTTATTATCTCACCAATATAATCTTAAGTTTTGATGTTTTATAGTATAAATCGCGATGAAATTGAGCGATGTTGGCCGAGCGGTAGCATGTGCGCTTTACAATCTGACGGCACCTGGTTCGATCTTCGGCTCTGCACCAATTACTTATTTAGTTCTTAAATAAATTATGTGCAGTTTCAATGTCATCACTCAAAAACGGTGAAGGTAAACATTGTAAAGAGATCGGTATGCCCATAAACCTCAAAATTTCAAGAATATGACATTCACCAACATTTACTGGGCCAGCATGGTGGATTAGGGCCTATCCTCTTTCTCTCTGAGAGAAGGCCTTTGTCCCTGCAGTGGGAACATGATAAGCAGATAATGATTGTAAAATAATGATACATTTACTGCAATTGAACGAAATTCAAAGATTTCTGTGATTTTTTTAATGTTTGACGCGTATTTGAATATTTTAGTGCCTAGTGGACAATTTAACGCTTTTAAACTTTTAATATGACGGCACATTTTTTAATGTCTATCAGGACTTATAATGCTTTATTTTATTTAGGTAAAAATAGGTATTGCTTGATTATGTTACAATAAAAAAATTGGGTTACTCTTACAGCACTCTCTCTTTTTTAAAGTTCCGTAGAATAAAAAATGGCTCTAATGGGTCCACACCCCGCCACCTCCGGTCTACAGAAGACCTAACCCAACTGAGATTTTGTACAATCAAAACAACCGTCTGACCTACGCGCGACGAGTGAGAAAGAGAAGACAAAACAATGTGTGTGCTAAAGACCACACGACAGAAGTGAAAACTTCAAGGTTGACTATATATCTCTCTCGCTCCCTTAGTCGACTCGAGCCAACTTTACCCGAACGAGCGTTGCATAGCCAAGCGTGACGGCTCAGTCTCATTCAATACCCAATAAAGTGCTCATCATCATCAGCCAGAAGACGTACACTGCTGAATATAGGCCTCCCCCTTTAACCTCCACACTGAACGACATCCTGCCATCTGCATCCACTTGATGCCCGCGACTCTCACAATGTCGTAGGTTCATCTAGTGGGAGGTCTACCTACGCTGCGTCTTCCGGTTCGTGGTCTCCACTCAAGAACGTACGTACGTACGTGGAAGTCTCGCACTGTTAGATTTAATCGACTGTTTCTGCCACGTACCTGTAAGTTGTGGAATGACTTACCACCTTCGGTTTTTCCTCCGAAGTATAATTTGGACTGCTTCAAACGAAGGGTGAATAGAGTCCTCAAAGGTAGGCAACGCACTGACAATACCCCGGGTATTGTAGGTGTATATAGGCAACGGTGACCACTTACCATCAGGTGGCCCGTAGCTTGTTTGCCACTTATTCTATAAAAAAAAAAAAACTTTTCTTCCCCATCGGGAAAAAAAAACAAAATAAAGTGCTCAGCGCAACTTAACTGATTTTCACTTCAAAAATGATATCTTTTAAATTGTTGGTTTGCAACAAGTCAGTCTTTGCACCAGGTTGGCCTGGCGATTCTCATACCTCTCCCGGTCCTTCCTCGGGTCTCCCTTCTCGTTGTCCCGGCCGCCACGCATCAGGAACCGGTGGGCAGGCACCGCTGGGATCTCTTCAGGGTCTATCTTGGATGTCAGCACTAAAGGGTGAGACGCCCCGTCCGCCGGCTCTTCTTCTGATGCTGACACTGAGTGACGTCTGACGTGGAAAAAAGAACAAGGGATGATATAATTATCAATATAAAAAACAGACTTCTTAAAAATGTCCGAACTGGACCAAATATGCGCCCTCTATCCCATAGCGCGTGCATTTAGTAGGCACTATTGGTTTTAGAAAGGTCATGCCTGATTTAGTACTGAAGTGTTCCAACAGATGTCTCTTATAATATTTTTTGTGTGGAAATGACTTTTTAATTGTAACATTGTAAAAAAAACATAGTATATCTGGACCAAACTGAAATGGGACCAAACGGGAAGCACCAGCTTTCAAATAAAAAATTTCAAAATCGGTTAACCCAGTCGCAAATTCTGAGGTAAAAATAAATAAATACAGTCGAATTGATAACCTCCTCTTTTTTGGAAATCAGTTAAAAAGGCTTACTAGTGGTAATCAGTTAGCATCCTTATTGCAGCTATCAGAGCAAATAAATGCTTTGACTGAGAATAGACAATATACAATGTTTAGTTTATCACAATTTACCTCTTCTTTTTCTTCTCTTTCTTGTCCTTCTTGTTCTTCTTGGACTTCTTCTGAGTCTTCTCTGATTCGGACTCGGATGCTTCTTTCACTTCCTTTTCTTTGGTCTTTTTACCTGAACAAAACATTTGGACAATTTTTTTAAATATTTGCGATAAAACATTCTCTATAGCCGAGAAAAGAATAAAATTCGACTTTTAATAAAAATTATCAATATACAAAACAGACTTAGAACCAATTTAGAATGGGACCACACGGGAAGCACCAACTTTCAAATACAAAAAACCGGCCAAGTGCGAGCCGGACTCGCGCACGAAGGGTTCCATACCATTATCTATAAAAACGGCAAAAAAAACACGTTTTTTACAAGGGAGCATATTAAATATTAATTTTATTTTAATTTAATGATTTATTTTTAAAGTCAATATTATAACTAAAATATTCTGTGAATATTTCAAGCTCTACCTGTTGTCGTTATCAATATCGAGCAAAAAAATCACGTTTGTTATGGTAGCCCCCTTTAATATTTATTTTATTAAATTTTTTAGTATTTGTTGTTGTAGCGGCAACGGAAATACATCATCTGTAAAAATTTCAACTGTCTAACTGTCACGGTTCATGAGATACAGCCCGGTGACAGACGGAGGGACAGATGGACGGACAGACGGACGGATAGCGGAGCCTTAGTAATAGGGTCCCGTTTTACCCTTTTGGTAAGGAACCCTAAAAAAGAATCATCAACATCGCTTCACCCAAATGAGTTAGGACCCAAATGATAGTTAGGTACTTCCCAAAAGTCTTTAACTTTTTTCGGTACTAGCTCGAGTTTAAAGGCAGATCCCGACTATATATTATCAAAGGATGCGATGCATGTCGCCGATGATAGGAGATGGCGCCAGTCTCACACAAGGCAGTGTGTTAGGGCCACAACTATTCCTTCTCTAGTAAAATCTTCTGGGCGTCTTCAAGTCAAAAGTGAATCGGTTACTTCTAGGCAAGCGTGATCCATCGTAGGCCGCATCATCGCTTAACATCAGGCGAGTAGGCGGCCAAGCGCAAGCCTATCTTACAATTAAAAAAAAAAAAAACTTACCAGCTTTCAGCTTGACGAGCTGTCCACAGTTGGTGACGGTGACGTCTTGTAGCGGACGCGCGTTCCGGTCGACAGGTAACGCCTCCAGCTGTTGCACCAACGCCGCTCCGTTGACAAGGTGACCGAACACAACGTGCACACTGTACAACAATGAAGAAATAGTTTACCACTTTGTCAAGGCACGCAAAAATAATTGGATAATAGTTTATAAAAAAAAATAAAAAAACACGCTTTAATTGGACAAACTATTAAAATTATTGCAAAATTACAATTTAATTCAACGTTTTGAAGTATTTGAAAATCAAGAGTTCAAGTGTGTTAGTGTGAGGCATCGTAGCTCCCAAACGACTGAACCGTTTTTTTTTAATGTTAACTTGATTGAGTGTTCTTTACTATGATTAGTCAAGCTGTTCAGCCGTTTGAAGATTATCAGCTCTTTTGTCGGGTTTTTTAATTTTTTGCAATTTAAACTTGTTTGGTAATTTATATGTCTGTCATCATCATCATCATCAGCCATAAGACGTCCACTGCTAAACATAGGCCTCCCCCTTTAACCTCCACACTGAACGACATCCTGCCATTTGCATCCACTGGATGCCCGCAACTCTCACAATGTCGTCGGTCCATCTAGTGGCAGGCCTACCTACGCTGCGTCTTCTGGTTCGCGGTCTCCACTCAAGAAACTTATATGCATGTGTCTGGTATAAATTATGATGTCAAAAATAAAGAGTTTATATATCGAGTCGCAACATTAAAAGTTTATAGGGATTCCCTTTACCAGTAGATTCCCATTCCTTCCCCAAGTAGATTCCCTTTACTCTATGTTTACAAGTTTTATACTTAGAGGAAAGGTATTGAAACCGTCAAAACACATCGGTCTTAAAACTGTTCACCATTTTCATTAGACTATCACCATGTAATTACCATAGATTAAGACCAAATTAGAAATAAAGATTTATTATTATATAGGAACTTGTCAGATCACAAGGTCACTTAGATGGGCATGGGGCCTAGGTAAAGTAAAAGTAGTAAAAGCAATACTCACTTGTCGAGATGCGGCGCCGGTTGTGTTGTACTACAACACACAGAACAGAACAACAATGATAGCGGGTCGCGTGCGCGCCGTCCCGCCCTCTACACAAACAACAACTTGGTACACTCGCCAGAGCACACTGGCACACAACTACATTATTGATAAAAAAAACAATAACTATCATATAAATGTAGCCAATGACACTCTGGACTTACTACCAGCGCAGTAGTGGCGCTCTCATAAAAAAAAAAAAAACATTACAGGCATACTAAAAGATAAGCAATAGTTATTTGTTATACAAGAGTGCAAAGTTGCTTTTTAACCGCGTGCTCAATATTGATGACCGAGCAAGCGAAGGATTCTAAATTTGAATCCTGAGCGTTAGCGAGGGAATGAATAGAGCATGAGATGAAAAATCTTTGCACTCGAGTGCAACATGTAACTTTTCATCCCACCTCAGCGAGGAAATGACAAAAGGTTTTAACAATATAACGTGTAAAGAAAATGGCACGCGCAAAGATATTAAGAAAAAGTACACCAAGAAGGTTCTGAGTCTGAGTTTTTAACAAATTAAATAAGGTTGTATGATAAATTCGGCACCATGGAGGTATAGAGATAGACCAGGGTAGACGCCTTCAAAAATGGTAAAAAGTGAAAAAAAATTGAGTTTGTTTCGATTTTTTGCATTTTCTGAGAACATTTACTATTGAAATGTTTTTTTTTTTTAACCATCAGAAAGTAGAGATTTCAACGAACAAAAAGCACACCGACTTTTTAAAAAAAGCTAATAAATTTGACACGAGAATTTTCGATTGAAAATTAGGGTGCTTTTTTGATATTAAGTCAAAATAAGGTGAAAAAATAAATATTTTAAATCAAATAAATTACAGTGTATTTGGGACATAAAAAGGAAAGTTTTCACCAAATTTCGTAGAAAAATAAAATAATAAAAGAAAAAAGAAAAATAAAAAACCAAAAACTTAGTTATTTGAATTTTTCACATAAATTTTGAGGTTATGTAAAAAAATTGTACATATAATAGTTGTAGATCTTTTTATTACCTACAACTTTGCCATTTAACTTTTTTTCATAGGACTTGTATTTTTACCGGAAATCGAGATAAACCATTTTTTACCCTTAACCCAACTGTTGAGAATGCAATGAAGCACCTTTGGAGTACTACAAAAAAATGACAATTCAAAAAACAAACATTATACAAATTTTGTAAATACGTAATTTAGTTTACTTGGATGGCATATTTTTTTCAGTTATGTTGATTAAAAAATCAAACTACTAAACCGATTTTGATGATATTACCTACATTTTCATAGGTGAAACTATCCTGTGCCTATCATTCCTTTAGTCATGAAAACTTAACAAACAGACAGAGCAAACTTTCCTGAATATAATCTTGATGTAACATAACAGGGATATTTCTCATCCCTGTATTTTTTTTTACCTTTCTTACCCAACTCCTTCATAACTTACATAAAGAACTGAGATCCATTGGTATCCTTGCCTCTGTTGGCCATAGACAGAAGATATGGTCTGTCATGCTGAAGCTCAAATATTTCATCTGAAAACAGGTGTAATTTATGATTAGCAATAAAAAAATAAAAAAACTGAAATGTGGCATTTTTTTTATTTTTTCATTCCGTATTGTTTGACCGCCAACTCGCCCTCGTATTTCATGTGCCCATAATTTGATGTAACCTATTTATCTTGAGTTTAAGAAACTTTGTTGTCTCTTGAAACAAAAGTTTGTAACTGTTTTTTTTTAATGTATAGAGTAGAAGTAGGTATATGTTTGGCCACCACCTCACCTGATGCAAAGCGATGTTGTGGCCGAAGATGGAGCGTGTAGACCTAGAAGGTACTTATTCATTCTGGCCTTGAAGACAACCCAGGTTATAGTTATCAGATTTTAGTCTCCAAGCGACTCTTACGATGTCTTAGGTCCATCTAGTGGGAGGCCTACCTACGCTGCATCTTCCGGAATGTTTATGTACCTACCTTCAAAAGTGCCTCCATAGATGGACTCCCCTCCAGTTCCATTGGCATTGGTGAAGTCACCACCCTGGATCATGAAGTCTTTCACCACTCGGTGGAACACCATGCCCTGCCGATTTAAATACTTCAGTAAGGAACTTGTCTCACCGCCGGCAATGAACGGGAAGCGAGCCAGAAAATAGATACGAGTTGGCGAGCAGTGAGAAGTGAGTGTGTAGTTCCTATAGTTGTTTCGCTGGGCTATAAAGTGAGTGAGTGAGTGCGGCTGGCAATTACTCGCACCACTCGCTCAGTGCGGCCAAGTTGGCCGAGCGTACAGTCTTGTGCCAAGCCAGCATCGCTGAGGGAGTTTGACTTTGATAGTTGTTGTCGCTGTGACAAAATGGTGTAGAGTTTTCGCTCAACTATTAATATAATTTTTTGTTCATTTCTTGAGCGAGAAAATAGTTTATACTAATCACTTGCTCACCGGCAGTGAGATATGTGCCTAACAGTATTTATCTGCACACTCACTAATAACTTTTGAATGTTCAGTAAACCAACTAGGCAGATGATTCATTAATTCAAGGCTAGGAGGATATTAAAGATATTAGATGGCATGGCATCCTGCCTGCTTGCTCTTTATTAAGTACTTGAATGTTTCAAGGATATCTGCAGTATCAGAAGGGCTGTGTGTGAACCACTCCAGATTGGTATGTTAAAAACCTCATGGATCAATTTACCGTTCCCACTCGAAAAGAGATTAGTAGCTTCATAGAAAACCAAAGCTATTCGGCAGTTATTGCTTTTATAAGTTTATAGTTTAAGTTTTATAGATAAGTTAAGGATCATGTTGTCCAGAATAAAAACATTTTGATTTGATTGTGTGGACTTTGGGAGGTGAAAACAATGATAATAATATTGAAAATAAGTACATAGAGAATTAGGCCGCGAAGGAGGATAGCAACCAAATTTAGGTCCTACCTTGTAGGTCAAGGGTTTTCCGGTGTTTTTTCCGATGCCCATATCTCCGGCGCATAAGGCGCGGAAGTTTTCCGCAGTCTTGGGCGCCACATCGTTGAATAACTCGAATACCAGCCGCCCGGACGGCAGACCACCTATGGAAATGTCCATGAACACTCTATCACGGGCCGGCTTCTCATCGCCGTCTACTGTCATTTTCGCAACTCTACCAAAAAGTGGAAATTGAAATCAAAGCGTTATTTAACACAATTACACAAAACTACAGAAAACTTGGAAATAAAACCGAGTAGATGAAGAAACACATTGATAATTATTTTGGCAGATTAGGCAAACGGCAAACCGCATTAGTTTTTTTTTTTTTTTATTAATATAATTTCATTCTGACAGCATTTTGGCATCGAACATTTAGTGCATTTTTCCAGTGCACGTATACAATAATTTTGTGAAAATTTTCCAACTATTCAAGAATTAAAAAAATAACACCAGACAAGTGCTAGTAGGACTCGTGCACTGAAAGTTACGCACCACCACAAAATACAATAATTAATTATCAATTGAAAAAAACCGACTCCAAAAATAATTAAATGTGGCATTTCGATTCGGTGAAAAAAAAATGGTCGTCCAAGTAACGAAATTGCCAGTTATAACTTGGTATATATGTATATCTGTGGTATATATATGAACAGAAAATCACAGACACACTTGGCCATTATTTATTATTATAATTTAGAGAAGAGGTTCCCAAAGTGGTCCAAGTGAACCCCAAGGGGTCCACAGGAGACTCGACCCAAGAGAATATAATACTCCTACGGAGAAGAGACGGGACTCCTTAAGAAAAAAACAAAAAAAATAAAAAAAACGTAGAGTATGCAACAACATGATTATCGAATGCAATATAACGTGACTGATGACAGTTTCATCATGACAACCCAACGACAATTCTACCAACATAACAAATCAAATAGGGATGTCTTGAGCTGTACTGCTTGTCTATCGATAGTTGGTTCATAAATTTTCTTGATACACTATTTAGAAATTTAACAATTTTTAAATCAAATATGATATATTTTATTTATATTACACGGGAATTACTCACGTAAGATTAGGCCGGTTACTCTGACTATAGTTTCATAGACATTCGGCGATCTTTATCAAGGTCAAATATGAAATAATGCTAAAACCATTAACTAAAAATTAAATTAATTATATTTTTGTAGTAATACTTAAATACTTAGAAATAGACAGACTTGACAGTAATATATTATTAAAATAGACATTCCGCTTAAGCAAAATAATAAATAAACATATATTACATCAACAAATATCCAGTAACTGTTTTAAACATTTACGTTTTTTTTTTACGGTTGTTTTTATTTCAGCTGAAGTCTCCCGATCACCCGATATTCTACTGTATCCTCCCGGGTTTTTTCCAAGCTTTTTGATGCCTTAGATTCCATAACAAAGATCCATAATTAAAGAAATCTGCGTGATAGGAAACGCTTAAGTGGGCTTCCTTTATTGTATAATGTACTAAAGTCGTAATAACATACCACACGCAACGTGAAATATACCATAAGGTTCATAATAATAAGGCTGAATGTTTAATAGCAAAGTTGTATAGTTTCATAGAATGTAAACAAAACGGTGCAGGGCGCTGTATATACTTGATTTTGTACATAAAATACAAAAAAATATTAAAACACTATAAACAATCATAAAAAAATAAACATATAACTGTAAAAAAATATTAATCTATTTTATGCATTCCCATTCTTTTACTCTATCTTCCGTCCGTCTGTCCGTCTATTTCTTTTCAGTACAATACTATTAATGTTTAGGTATGATATTATGCTAAAAAAGAGTCTTCCGATTTTTTTCATATTGTCACAACATATCAACACTGTCATGTCATGGCAACACTGGTCAGCCCGTTTTTTTTTGTATGAAGATGAAGTGTCGGCAGACTGCTAAGGAGAATTGTTTTATATAAGAAGAAGAGACGGGACTGCCATACTTCGCGTCTGTATGATCAAAATGTATAAAACGTGAGCCAACTACTGTCCAACATAACCTAACTAATGACAGCTAATGACAGTTTGACAGCTGACAGATGACAGTTCATTCGAGCATGTCTGTCAACATGACAAACTACAAATATTTGCAGAAAGGGATGTCCTGCTGTTTCTTATCGATATCGATATTTCGAAAAATAAAAGCCAATGGGTAAAAGTTGCATCATATTAGTTTATTGCAGCCACCGAACAAATACACGTTACACGTTGGCTCACGTTTTATACATTTCGTTCGTTCAGACGCGAAGTATGGCAGTCCCGTCTCTTATTACTTATATTCTCTTTGGAGTTCGGTTGGAGTTCGGTATCTTCGGTTCATTTCGGTAAAGTTCGGTAGGCTCCGAAGCGCGTCAACGCGCGTGACAAGGACATGCACATATTAGAGCAAGAAGTGTATAGTCGCCATCTGTGGTCGCCATAAACATTTGATCACGTTCCATACGATTTTTTTTTTTTAATAGAAGTTGCGTGTGGCTGTGTGGCTGGACCTGGCAACACTGATTGTTCTGTTCCGTGCGCTTGATTTAGTTGGAGTGCTATTGTAATTTTTAAAAACCTTTCTTGCATAATTTTCATTATCCACTAAAATAAACGTTTGCTATTTGGCAGTTATTAGTGATTTTACAACGTAGTGAGCAGTGGTCAAAATGCACGGTTCTGGAGACAACAGCTACGTCATAAAGCTCCGCGGGCTGCCTTTCTCCACCGACGCCGATGATGTGCTTCGCTTTCTCGAAGGGGTCAACGTCTTGAACGGGAAAGATGGTAAAAAAGACCAAATATTATTAATTTCTCCTCCTCTTAAACTGAATGAATCGCACAAGGCACAAAACCTTTTAATTTCATCCGAAATTACGATATATTAGGGACAGTGCCACAATCACAATGGGGCTGCCAACTTTAAAAAATTACGGACCTGGAGATTTAATGAAAATTGTAAAAAAATGCATTTTTACATGTTTATCAAAAAAAAAAGCAACTAGTTCAGACAAATCGATTTAGTAATAGGTTATACACTTACATATCCATTATGTCCAGCTTGATTTAGTAATACACATACATGTTGTAGTAATACGCTTCTCTACTCTTTTGGAGAGTCCGCCTGGGAAAGTACCACACCTTTGCCAGTTATTCAACGGCCAAGCAGTATTGTGCAAACACTGCTGTGTTCCGGATTGAAGGGCAATTTTTCCAGCGAAATTACAGGGCACACCGGTATTTCACATCTTATATCTCGGGGTAACGAGCACAGTGCATTGCCATCCAGGGTTTTGAACTGTTTTGAAGTTCAAAATTCAGAGTGGCGTTGAGCTGTTATGGGCAAGCGTGAAGAGCCATCAGGCGAGTGGCTTCGCTCGTCTCGCCACTGTATCATTGAAAAAAATTCCCATCCATTATGTCCAGTTTTATTTTCGAAATCATATTATTTTCTCGTGGACTGATTTCTTCAGCAATTTTTTTTTTGTTTTTTCAAGATATCTTGACTGGTCATTACATATCATAATTTATTTTTACCAACCAAAAAGGTGTGTTATAAAAGCCCCTTGTTGGCAAAAGTAACTGTTACAAACGCCAATAACTATCAAATATAGCATTCGTTTTGGTTATGTGTGAGCAAAAGTGGAATTTTTAACTGTTATCGCTCACCGTTCGGATATGCTAGCAACCTTAGTCACAGTGGCATTTTAAAACAAGTGTTACTATGCCTCACTTTATTACATAATAATAAAAAAATAACAACTGACTCAATGGCATAATAACAGGAATTATTCTCTAATTTTCCACCCATCAAGGTGGAATATTTTCATCAAACTTAAATGGGATCACCCCTCCAGAAATAGCCTATTCAAAGAAAACAGATAATTAAAATCTGTTCACCATCTGGGAAGATAATGTGTAGCACATATTTAAAAAAAAACAGTTGACAGCCATCTTCATATATGGCACACCTTTGAAACATGACTACAATTTTAAAAAGATTAATTTTGTGATTAGTCAAAATATTGGTTTTGATTTCAGGAGTACACCTGACTGAGGTCCGTCCTGGCAGGCCTTCGGGTGAATGCTTTGTAGAAGTGGAAAGTCAGAGCGACGTTGAAGAAGCCCTGAAGAAAGACAAGGAAAACATGGGGAAGAGATACATTGAAGGTTCATACAAAATTATATATTAATAGCTATACCCGCGACTTCGTTCGCGATTTCATCAGAAAAAAATAGCCTATGTCCGTCCTCATGATACATACTATTATCACGCAAAATTTTATCGAGATCGGTTAAGCCGTTTAGCCGTGATTATGTAGCAAACAGACAGAGTTACTTTCACATTTATAATATTAGTATGGATATGGAAGTATGGATTGTGTTACATACCTTGGTATCGGGTTATGATATAATTATCATCAAGTCCTGTTTCCACAATATCAAATATGTTTCTGACTAACATGTGGACATTTGGTTCTGGTGGGTATAAGTTAGAATTAAACACACTTGAAAACCTCCTTATTAAAACTTAACTGATAGTCTGAAAATCGCTAGGAATCAAATTAGGCTCTAAATTAGAATTGATATTTAAAATTAACTAATCCATAAACTGCAAATTAAATTAGAATCTTTAGTTTGTGTTCTTTCAGTATATAAAACTCAGTTTTTGTCCCAACAGTGTTCTCCACTGATCGTCAAGACATGGAATGGGCACTAAATGCCATGAAACAAACTGAGAATGGTTTTGACGGTATCCCCTTTGTGTCTGATGACGAAGGGATAGTCAAGCTGAGAGGTCTACCTTTCGGATGCTCCAAGGAAGAAATCGTAGACTTCTTCAGTGGTAAGAATTATGCATTTATGAATGGTAGAATTAGAATGTGATTTTTTTGACGGTGCATAGGATAGAAGGTAGTTGTGTTGTGGCAAAAATATATTTATGTAGTTCCCGTGTTCACATATCGGCTTTGTTGAACAAGATCATTTTAGTTCATTCTTTTGCCAATGTTTTAACCATAATTGACACAACAACCAAAACTCATTGGTGAAAGAATGTAGAAAAACAATCTTGAAGTCAACATGACCAATTTGTGGATGTGGAACACAAGGCGTCAGGAAAGATCTTTTTACTGCTAATGATCCATTCAAATGTATGACTAAAAGTTTCGAACAATAACTTTCACTCGCATAAGTGTTTGGTCTTGCCCTGATAATAAGACTTCTAAAATAAATGTCTTCTTATCTTATCACTTAAGATAATCAATCAATCACTTACTCCAATCAAAAAACCCCTTGCTCTCATATTTAAGGCAATTCCCAGGTGATCATAAAGTATAAAATATTGTTTACGAAAGTGCGAACAGAAAGCGTCTGATAGTTGCCATAACATTGTAAATAATTACCAATAAAAATATCCAACTTCACTCTAATGGCCAAATTCGGTTACTTGGATGATTACACTGACATCCAGGTAACAAAATTTTCCAGTCATTTTCGATTTAAAAGCCAAACTCTTGAACCAATTTTGATGAATTTCTATGGGACCAATCTAGAAGTATATATAGCCTTTGAAATATAATAAAAATGCCAAATTGGTTCATACAAGATGGAGTTCTGAGGTAACAAAAAAAAAAACAATGGAATTGAGGACCTTTTTTCTTTAGAATCCTTTTTTAAAGTTGCTTAAAAAGTGATTGAAAACTGTAAATTCTGATCACTAGATTTTTTAACGTTAGATTCCAGCTGGTATCATTTGTTTATTTTTTTTATTTGATTTTTACAATGTTACTGCTGCTGTCAGATCTTTCTCTCTCTCTGTCTTTCACTCTCAGATAAACACAAGCTACATCGAAAGCATGTCAGGGGAGATGAGCAGTTGAGCATGTGGTGGTGGCCCTGTTGTTGAGATGAGGTCAAAAAAAATGCTCTACCGTCATTGAAAACAGTTTCAAACTAATAAATACAGAATCATTGCGTGGCTCTTGCCTGACGTCATTATTTCCAAATTGCAAACACAACCTAAACACCTATAAGGTCTTTAAACTGGGTCCTAAATATTTTGGCTCTGACTGCTTTAATAACCTAAACGAAAACCTTTTCATTTAATATTGCACTGTAGTATATCGGCTACCACCTACATGAAAAAGTGATTAGGATTAATGTCTTTCATTCTGCTGTCAGAGCCAGAAAAAGTAAAGAGTATCTTCTCGCGCAGGCTCAATATCAACCCAACCACTCTCGACATACTTTCAATCTAGCTTCGGCTTTGCCATTTTGTTCAGCATCTTTTTAGCGAGTTATCTGCCACAACACAACACCCGTACCATCCGACCTTTCCTACTAAACGTTCCAATGCTGGGGCTCCAGGGATCCCACTGTCAACGGACCGTGTCCACTTGCTAACGGACTCGACGGGGCGGGCTTCGGGCGAGGCGTTCGTACACTTCTCTGACAAGGGGGGCGCTCAGCAGGCGCTGGACCGGGACAGGGAGAAAATAGGACACAGGTGGGGGGCGTAAGCTCACTTTTGGTTGTGCACGTGGTTTGGTACGGGGCAGTGTGGCCGGTGGGACTGGACCCATAGGAAATATTGTTGTAGTTAACTAAGGCTGAAGCAATAGAGAACACAAAAATATTGCTGCTTAAAGTTTTATGAGACTAGCTAAAGCTATATTTCAAATAATTCATAACAGCCAACTTAATTATTACTTTAATATGTCATGTATATCTATTAGTTGGATTTATGATATCCTTCTAATGAAATTCTGAGTTTCATGGTTGTTTTACTTCCACACATATGGTATAAACTCTGATTATATTGACTTCCACAATTCTTTATATAGAATTTACCCAAGTTATGTACTGCAAAAGGAAAACGGCAACAATATACTTGAGTAGTCCAAATCAACAAACACGCTCACTGGCCAGCCAAACCACGACTGCTATAAATATATTTGGTGTAGCGGGTTCACTAAGGGACCTCCAACGTTATTGGTTCTATGGTTTTGGCATGCTACTATCTATTATTTATTTATATGTGGAGGGAACTTCGAGTCATTGGTATCGAATCCCACTTCTGAAAATATCTATCAGATCATATTGACCAATAACATACAAAGGATTATTATCTCTGGGAATGCAAAAATGTGTATTTAAAAGTGATATAATAGTACTTTCATTTATCTTCAATATGACACATGTGAAGGGACAAATTTCTTAGGACTTTTTTGATTCAAATAAGCATGACTCCGTTGTCATCTGGTTTGTAATTTACAAGGTTGGCTGGTAACATCAGGAGTATTCTACATAAAAGCAGATATTTTCTCATTTTGTTGTTTAAAATATTAGGAAATTAAGTTTTCTTTATTCAACTTTAAATGTCAAGATAGTCAGAAGATATTTATTCCTGTTGCTTGTTTGGATAAGCTAATTGTCAAGTTATGCTTCGATAAATGAATAAATTTTCAAACAAACAGTTTAAATAGATAAAATATTAGCAGATTTTTTTTGCAGTCAAGTAAAAAAAGTATTGAGGTGGAGCGGGGCTCTCTTGCCGTAAGAGCAATCGAAAATGCAACTTTAAAAATTTTGAACATCATCGATGCTTTGCTTGAATCCATCCTCTTTGTATGTTCAATATTTTTGAAAGCTCCAAAAATATTCTGTCCTCGTCAAAGAAAAAAATACGAATCAAATTGAGAACCTTCTTCCTTTTTTGAAGTCAGTTAGTAATGAAAGAGATTGACATAACTCAGAATGTTAAATTTAACTTGGAAAATATTCCATACAATTTGTACCATCGCTTGTCCAAACAAATTGTCGAGTGTCATATTGTAGTGTATTGAAAGTGCTCTCTGATTGGTTGTTGAGTTGTCAAAGGTAAGGGCGAGCGCGGGGCGAGGGAGAGGGGAAGAGGGAAGCGGGAACCAACGCGAGGGACAGAAGAGGGGAAGAAGGCGTCTGGACGGATTTATTTTATTTGTAAATGGTATCACAGTTTAGATGATAAGATTTTCAGATTTTTGTGAACGAATGTGCGCAGGTGGAAATAAAATAGTCATTAAAATATCAACGTGTATTATAAGTAGGTATCTAGTCTTAAAATGTCCGTTTGAACCAAGGATATTTTGGGTTACGCGGAAAGGTTGTTCACGTCGAAAGAGGTCCATATTGCCCCATAATTTTTTTATTTTACATGGAAAACAAACAGCTGGTAACTAACACGGTAGCTATGCAATAAATTGTTACACAAAAGCCAAAATGAAGAAACAACTATGAAAAACTATCGGAGCAACTCGGAAATTGTGAAAAAAATAACCACATTAGTCATAGGACTGCACGTCAGACGTAGAAACTTAAGTAGTAATTCACCTATTCTAAAAAAGATGGCGCTGTTTTAAAATACACGGTACAGCGTGACGATGCCGCGAGTTCCATGATTTTTGTTCAACCAACGCTCAAAGAAGTTTTCACTTCAGAAATATCCGCTGTTCTCAGTGAAATATTAACTAGCTGTTCCATAGAAAACAGTCATTTACACTCGTTTTTTTTTTAAACAGCTGATTTTTTTATCTCAATTTCCGGTTTGGTCCCATAGTAAAAGTTGTAACGATGGGTACTATAGATCCGTTTCGGCTCAGTTTGGACAAGTGTTCTAATCTAATACTATCATCAAATCAAGTCCAAAAATACTCATACAGATTGATTAATTAAAGCTGGCATCAACAGTCACCTTTTTGTGATTTCTAAATAATATTTCTGTCTCTCTCGCTCATAGACCCCGCTTCTTACCATATCTGTCTTGTTCGTGTGATCTAAAGTTTCATATAAACATTTCCAGTTTTTTTTAATCAATCTGTGCTATTTATAATCAAATCTATAATTATCAATATAAAAAAACGACTTCATAAAAATGTCAGAACTAGACCAAATTGAAATGGGACCACATTGGAAGCACCAGCCGGTCTATACTGCAAGCTAAGTGAAGCCAAGTGAAGTGATAAGCTAAGTGAACGTGTATTTTTCTTGTCGATTACTATAAAGAAATGTCAAAATGTGGAGTGATCACCCTCGACTGCAGTCCCTTACCCTTATGATTCGATGTTTTGACATTTAACTGCAGAAATAGGGAAGAAAAAGTCGCATTCACTTAGCTTATCACTTCACTTGCGCGTTCACTTAGCTTGCAAAATAGACATGCTGCTTTCAAATAAAAAAGAATCATCAAAATCCGTTCACCCAGTCGAAAGTTCCAAGATAACAAATAAAAATAAAACAGACGAATTAAGAACCTCCTCCTTTTTTGAATTTGGTTATAAATTCTCGGATTCAAATTTTTGTTTCCATTTCTTTTTTGCTACTGCGTGAACAATAGATTCATTGTTTCTAAAATCAATAAAGTAACAAGACAATACCTATTGTACCTATACTAATGTGCATGCTTATAAAAATGATTGTAATATTATGTGAATAGTATGTGATCTTTATTCTAAAACTGTTTAGATTGTGTTAGTAAACATTCGCTATATTCGAAGAAAAAAAATGAGGCCTGTAAAAAGGTTCTAGCTGAGTAGTACATGCAGGTTGCAAGAATTAGAGATGGCGCCACAAACACTTAGATTGACAAGAAAGCGACCTTAGCTTAGCGTATAGAGCGCTCGGGACGTAAACTAGGATGGCACAGGTTCGAATCCTGCCGTTCGACAACTTTTTTGATAATAAAAAAATAATAAATATTCGTGACATTTTTGCACACACGGTCATTTCACCCTAAACTAAGCAAATCTTGTACTATGGCTGTCGGAGACTGATATAATATATATATTATGTATGTATGTATGTCATTATATTGACGAGCCATCCTTACCAGTGGGTTGTAAAATGAAATATTATTTTTATATGTCTGTAAGGCAAAAAGATTAATTTGATTGGACCTACGCGCGCTATACTTAATATTAAAGTTTATCTGAGAAAGTAACTCAGGGGTGTCAACTAAGGAGTAAATAATTTTGTAAAGATAACTTTTGCACATTAAATCTAGCTAGCCTTGCCTCATAGTCAAGTTTAGAACGTCATATTTTTCAAGATATTTGCCGGTATCTATAATTAAGGACGCTTTGTAAGGAACATTTAAGTCTCTATAATACATTAATCATCTAAATGATATACCTAGAAACAAAGCTTTAATGCGATGACAGGAAACAGAAACGTAGAGTAAGTTATTATTTGTATTTAAGAAAATATACTACCTATATGCAACAGCGTCGTTTCCAAAAATAAAGGTTGTTTTTTTAATAGAGTTTTAAGAGTTGGCAACGTATTTAAGATGACTCTGGTGTTACAGGTATCCATAGGCGATGTTTGCTTACCATCAGGCAGCCAGTCAGCTTGTTTGCCACCTATGGCATAAATAATAATTATCACTATAAAAAACCCACTTCATCAGAACTGGACCAAATTGAAATGGGACCAAACGGGAAGCACCAGGTATCAAAATCGGTTCACCCAGTCCAAGTTCTGAGGTAACAACAAAGAAAAACTCCTTAAAAAATATTTAAAAAATGTCTGTCGATTAAAAAAGAAAAAGAAAACACGAGCTAACTAATCACTCACCACCAGCCAACCGTCTCCAACCAACTTCTTCTACTTCTCAGGTACATAGAAGTGTTCCTGAGTTCAGCGGATGAAGTGCGAGCGTACGGATCACGAATGGAGGGCGGATTCAGGTCGTCTCGAGGGGGACATCGGCCCACGCCCTACGACCGGGGGGACAGATTCGCGGCGCCCGGCAGGTTCTCTGGACGCGGCCGGGGAGGATCTGGATTTGTGGGGGGGAGGGGTGAGTAGAATTTACGATTAGTTTTAAAAGTGTTTGAATTCTGATAATTTTAAGCAAAAATACAAAAGTCTATTATATGAAATACAAAAGAAGAATTTTGAAGCAACTTTTAAAATTACGCGTTAACTCCACACACACTCACTCATACGCACACACACTCAGTTACACACACACACACCGCTCACACACACACACACGCACAGACACACACACACACCATACACAAACCTAAGTGCTCTAATATTTAATATTTGATAATGAAAATAGTAGTAGTAGTAGTAATTATAGTGTATTACGTTTAACGACAGATATTTTTAGTTGATTTTGTAATACCCGCCGTCGCCTAGTGCTCACCTACCATCTTTTTTTTCTGAGCAAAGGGGTATGCTGAAAACCAGCCCTGCGTGACCCTTCGGGACCTCGCAGTACAGCGCTGAGCTTACCCCTATTGCCAAACGCTGTTTCTCCTTATGTTTCTTATAGTACATGTTCATTGTTTTTGTTTTTTGGCAATAAATATATCTTATTCTTATTCTTATTCTGAACTTGGAAAAGAAATCAGTGGGGCTAGTACGAAAACTTGCGAAAAAGTATTCGTTCCGTAAACGATAGCAAATGTATGAGAAATTCAGTTTCCCTTTACGTCTGATAGAGGCGCTGTTCAATTTTTCATAAATTTTGCTATCGTTTACGGAACGAATACTTTTTCGCAAGTGCTCGTACTAGGGCCACAGGCAGCTTTGAGTTTACGGAGTCGATACTGAATAAACTTTGAATGGGAAACACAATAATCCGAGGCGGTCACACGCAGTTATATTGATCATTGTTCCGTATTTATTATCTATAAAAACGGCAAAAAAATCATGTCTGTTGTATGGGAGCCCCCCTTTAATATTCTGTGAATATTTCAAGCGTCTACCTGTTGCCGTTACCAATATCGAGCAAAAAAAAACCACGTTTTATTTTAGTATTTGTTGTTATAGCGGCAACAGAAATACATCATCTGTGAAAATTTCAACTAACTATCACGGTTCATGAGATACAGCCTGGTGACAGACGGACAGACAGACAGACAGACGGACAGCGAAGTCTTAGTAATAGGGTACCGTTTTATCCTTTGGGTATGGGTATAACCCTAATAAAAATGAACCTCTAATTCTCCTGGTCACGCTATAACTTGAGAACAGCTTTACCGAATTCATTTTTTTTTTAATGTTTTCTAATACTTCGTAGAAGGTTCTTACATCTGCGCGAATCCGGGGCGGGTCCCTAGTAAGTTCATAATTTAAAAATAATATAATAAATTGTCAGTTTTATGTTTGTTCCAAGTTAGCGGATTCAGTTATGTTTACTCAGTGATCCATTTGTATTTTCCCCTATAGGTGGCGGCGGGTTCGGCGGCGGTCGCGGCGGCGGCGGCGGCGGGTTCAGGCCCCGCGGCGGACCCGCGGGCTCACACTCCGTGCACATGCGCGGTCTGCCCTTCAAGGCATCGCCGCAGGATATCGCTTACGTAAGGCCCAGAATATAACGTTCTGCTATCTCACTTGCAGTTTTGATGTTTTAAAAAAAATGTCTTTTTTATCTATATCTATCTATACTTGTAATTAAAACGTAGTAATTGCGAGGTATAAAATTACAAGCCATATTACAAGCTTTGCTTAGTTTGGGGTCAGATGACCATGTGTGCAACAATGTCCCACATATTTATTAAAAAAAAAAAAAAAAAAAAAAACACAGGGCGTCCTAAATGTTTCCCATGTTTCCAGTTCTTCAAGCCGATCCGTCCCATGAACATAGACATATTGTTCGACAATAGCGGCCGTCCGTCCGGCGAGGCAGATGTCGACTTTGAATGCCACGAAGATGCCATGAGGGTAAATTATACTATATGTGTAATATCTATCTCTACATACTATAAAATAAAGTCGCTTTCCGCGTCTGTCTGTCTACCTGTATATCCGGTCATCATCATCAGCCAGAAGACGTCCACTGCTGAACATAGGCCTCCCCATTTAACCTCCACACTGAACGACATCCTGCCATCTGCATCCACTGGATGCCCGCGACTCTCACAATGTCGTCGGTCCATCTAGTGGCAGGCCTACCTACGCTGCGTCTTCCGGTTTGCGGTCTCCACTCAAGAACCTTTATTCCCCATCGGTTATCAGTTCTTCGAGCGATGTGGCCCATTGCCACTTCAACTTGCAGATTTTAATAGCTTTAATCGGTGACTCTGGTTCTTTGGCAAATATCTACATCCGGTAACTCCTCCTAAACCACGCAACGGATTTTGATGCGGTTTTCACTATCAGTTAGATCAATGTCCCAGACATTGTTCTGCCATGGTCGAGTAATTTTCATACTGCCCCTTAGTGAACCACTTTATAGTTTTAACCACTTGTTTTGTATGTTTACTGTATAAATGAAATGAGATGAAATCGAGAGCAACCCTCAAATTTTATAGGGAAGTCGGTTTTTAATGTGATCCATTTGTATATATAAAGAAAATCGTCATACACCACAACAATCAGTAATTAATATTCTTATTCCAGGCGATGCGAAGGGACAAGAACAACATGGACCACCGCTACATAGAGCTGTTCCTGAACTCAGCCCCGGGCGGGGGCGGAGCGCCCGGCGGCGGCGGCTTCAAGCCCAGGAACTTCAGAAACTACTAACACCCGCCGCGTATTACATTACACTGAGTACATTTATATATCTAGTTCGGCCGAACAGAGCCTTTTACAGGTTATTCGGTTACACGATGGATATATACCAGTGGTGGATTTAAACATTTGTCGCCAGTATTTAGGCTATTAACATTTTGCCGCCCCTGAAACCCTGAAACTGCTAAGTATCAGCTGGTCCATATAGTTCAGTGTGAATGAAATTTTTCTATGGAACTGCTGTTTTTTTACGCTATTACTAAGTTGGTCCCAATGTAAAAGTTTTTTCACTACTCATACTCGGAAAGTAGGTCTGAAGTTGCCTGAGAAGCGGGTTGAAAGTAATACATTTCAGCCCTAGGGAGAACCACATTCAATCGATCAGTTAAATTATATAAAAAAACTAGTTATATTTTCACATTTGTATTACCATGTTCCAACTATTCTTTTTTTTATCCTCAGAAGGTTATGATCCCGCGCTTCTTGTGCATTTGCCAGTGTCAGTTCGTGTTTTTATTTTTAGTTTCGTTGTATTCGTAATGAAAAGCCGTGTTTGCCTCGGGGTTAAAGACTTATTTAGTCCCTCGAACTATTAGCGCCCTCGCTACGCTCGGGCGTCAAACCCCGTCTCGGGACTGAATAAGTTACTTTCAGCCCTAGGATCACAATGTAGGTACTATTTATAATAATGAGTACAATGACATCCTAGAATATGTCCATCGTCTAACAGAACATTCTGTATAAGATATTATAATGACACAAGTAGATTATTAAAAGTAAACAAAATACCCGACTGCAAAAAGTAGCTTGTTATTGTGACAATCTTTTTCTCTCGAAAATGTAACATCCACGATTATAATTGCCCGACGATGGTATTCTTACATAGGATTACTAAATTGTAATTAGTTTTAGTATAGTTCTAAATTCGTTTGATATTGTGTTAGAAAGGCATCATTTAGTGACTGCCTTCCACACATGGTCAGTGTTACCTTCATGGTCTATGTAAATTAACTGAAATGAAAAAAAAAAAACCATTTACGCACTGATTTATCACAAAATCTCGAAAAATATTTAGCCTACGAAACTGACATTTGGCTCTATCCTTATACGAAAAAGCGGAATTAAAGGGGGCAAATGGAAGTTGAAATCTATACAGGTTATAAAGAAAGGGTATGCCAAGCTGATAGGTGTTCGTTATACTGATCATTATGAACTACTTTTACAATGGGACCAACTCTGAAATCGCAAAAAATATATCAGTTGTTGCGAAGAAAACGGTTACTTGCTGCTGACAAAATTTATGGAACAGCTGATGTTTTTTTGCGATTTCAGGATTGGTCCCATAGTAAACGTTGGTCATAATGATGAGCATAACGAACCCCTTCCGGATTAGCGTACCCTTTCCTTTTAACCCTGTATAAATAAAAAAAAAATTGTAGTCTGTTGGTAAGCGCATCGCTTGAGAGCGGCTGGACCGATTTAGCAATTTTTTGTTTTAAAATGAGTATTCTAGGTATAATAGAGTCCTATCTTCTTTGTCATGGTGCACTCTATTTTGTAAAACTATTTTAGCGGTTCAGCTATATTCTACGGACAGACAGGCGAGTTATTGCTTATTAGTGTGGAGAACGCTAGGCTAGATCTGATACTATTAAAAAATTTGGCTTCACCTTTTCTGAGGTTGCACCTTATTTGATTGCCAATTTAAAAAAGTAAAAGAATCGTTCATCCATTAATTAGTATAAATTAGTTGCCACAACTATATCTACCTTTATAGTAGTTTTATAATGTAGTTTAGATATGTCAATATGAAAATGTTCTGTATTTTATGTATGTAATTTGTATGTCTATTTATATTGCTGATATCAATTAATAGCCGTAATAGACGTTCTGACGAAAGACTGAAGGAAAGAGACAATGTTCTCTGTCCCTCCTGTTGGTCAGACGGCGGTCCGTGGTACGTCCGTCTCTTACGGCTTTAAGAGTTAACATATTTAAGTCCATTTTTGATAATTGACAAAACTATATTATGTTGATCGCACATTGCCTCGACACTGACAGCATTTGATATTTTTATTGCATGTAACAACAAAGCGTATTTTTCAGTGCTTCACTTTTATTTGAGTCGGTGTGCGATGCGTATTTAATTTGAAGTGCTAATGTTATCGAACAGTAGGGGCCAAAGTTGCAGATTATAACTCGTATTCACAACTGCTAAACGCATTTTGAACTATGTTTAGGATTATTTTCGTACAAATTGTATTGTGATGCTGAAATTATATCCACGCCTTTTAGTCTATTCATGAGCAGGGCCGGATTATCAATAAAGCGGATAAGGAAACTGCCTAGGGGCCCACGGGGGTCTGTCAAAGCCCAGAAAAAAAAAGTTTCATTAATGACATCCCCATTATTTGCATCCGGTAATGTAGCCATAGCAAAATTATTTCACTTACTGTAAAAAGCGCCATCTAACGATATTTAGTTGAATTTGGAAGTATTCTATCGAAAAGGGGCCCCGAGAATTGCATTCATAGATCAGAGTATATAATAATATTGCATTTCCTAGGGGCCCCGATAGGGTTAATCCGGCTCTGTTCATGAGAGTCTTAAAGTTAAACAAATTGCGTAGGATATACTTGATTTTTAAACGTAATTAATACTACTTTAGTGTCAGCGGTTTATGCTGACACTAAGTCCAGCGGTGACGCTTTCATCGTCGCAGTTTATCGTGGACTCGGCCGCTGTGAAGGCAATCACTATGTTTCAACTGTAGTACTAATCAACTTTATTTTAACTTTTATTAATATATAAAGATACAAACATTACAAAAAATAGGCTATAGGAAAAAGCACTGCAATTGGTTCCAATCTGGAGTGGCGCTTACCACCAGGCTGACCTTTTTCATCTTGTACATACAAATATCATATTTTTCGTTGACCGCTGTCACTTTGTGATAGAAATTAATTGTATCGTTGTGTGCCGCTACGATGTAATGTAGAAGTATTCTGTTTGAGTATAGAGTATGTTAGAATAGATTCAGATACTTTTTACTTTAATAAATTAACTGAATTAATATTATACTTGAATTTTTTATTGCTATAATTTTACTAGCACCCAAGCATGTATGAAAAATGTGGAAAAACAAAAACGCTGATTTCACTAACATAGGTAGGTGTGTATGTATGCGTTATTAACACTCACAAGTCACATCTTTGCTTCTCATCAGTGGCCTTAGTACGAGCACTTGCGAAAAAGTTATCGTTACGTAAACGATGGCAAAATGTATGAAAAATTTAACAGCGCCTCTATCGGACGTAAAGGGAAACTGAATTTTTTATACATTTGGTATCGTTTACGTAACGATAACTTTTTCGCAAGTTCTCGTACTAAGGCCACAGAAATTGCGACGTAATCCTAGAGAGTATTATATAAAGTACCGGCCACACAATGAGTACAGTGGCGATCGGTATCGCGGCGGCCAAAGCTTTGGTCTCTCGATCGGAACGTACAACCGCAGTCAAGCTCTAGTCTGCTCACCGCTGACGCATGCTTCGGAACATCAGACCACGACAAGTTTTTCATCCAATACTGGGCCCTGGTTTTCGAGGTGAAACGGACGGATCGGTAAGCGCAGCGTAGGTCGTCCACCGACAAGATGGACAGACGACCTAAAAGTGACCGCAGGAAAAGTGGAAATGGACATCCTATGGTTGAAATGATGATAAATAAAATAAATAAATATCTGGGACATTATTGCACACATGGTCATCTGACCCCAAACTAAGCAAAGCTTGTAATATGGCTGCCAGAGACTGATATACATACATATATATTTTTTAAATACATACTTAAATAAATATTAACACCCAGACATAGAACAAACACAAATGTTCATCACACAAATGTTTGTCCTATATGGGAATCGAACCCACGCCCCCAAGCACAGAAAGTAGGATCACTACCAACTGAGCCACCGAGGCAGTCATGATGATGACTGGGCCCTGATTCCATAACTACAAACACGCTCGTAACGCGGCGCGTTAACTTCAAAAAGTTGGCCTTTATGGAATAGAAGCCAAATTTTTAGAGATTATTTACAAATTTGTTTCCCGATTTCTGTGTTTGTTGCAATGAAGTGGCAACTGGACAGTGACGTAGGCCCGTGTCACCACCGGAATATCAGACCTTGTTTTATTGGATCATGCAGTAGGGTAGGACTGCACAGAATGAGTAACCCAACCACCTGATTATAATGTAGGTAAATAAAACATGCACATCGTAAACAATATTGGAGATGCAGTAGATCGCATTCGCTAACCTTATTTTAAAGTTACTGTGAATAAAAATGTACATAACATTGCCTTGCAATCAATAGGTACTTAGATGTTTCCTTGATAAGTACTTACATTATCTTACATCAGACTGTACCTACCTATATATCTACGACGTTTGGATCTGCATATAATAAAAAAAACAAGCGAATGGAAAACCAGAAGAAAAAGATATAGAAGGACTAAAGATTTCATATTTATTTATTGAGATATTACACGGTCACGCCAATTACATTATTATCTCACAAATGACTCATACTCATGATCCAGCTTATAGGTACTTCGTATGTCAATCTTAGAGAAGGACCTTCCAACGATGATCCGAAAACTGTAGTGAAATATGCTTAATTTGGAACGTTTCACGTATGGCGGGAAATTCAAATTTCAAACGGTTTTTTGTTCTTGTATCTAGGCCGGGTAATTATTGTAAACGATCATGATGTTTGCGCAAATTGATTATTATTCTTTACAAACTCACGTAAAATTATTTATCTCTAATGCACATTATTACATATCTACATTTGTCAATAAACAAATTTTTGGTGTTTCTAAACGGTTTGTTGACAAATGTAAGTAATATGGTGAGTTACTGATTAATAGCTGTACATGATAATGTAAAGAACAACCAACAATTTTCGCAAACACTATGTCATTTCACAATAATTACCCGGCCTAGCTACAAGGAAAAAAAACTGTTTCAAATTTGAATTTCCCGCCAAACATGAAAAGTTTCACCATAAGACAATTTTAATCAGTATTTAATAAAGCATTACCAATAACTTGGGCAGATTAGGTTTTGACACTATCATAAAAATGTCATTAAATTCTTAGGTAATTTTCACTGCCAACGAGTTTTTTTGGCGTCAACGTGAAAAAACATGACTCCACTTTAAATTATTTTCTTAAACTTGTATTGTTTGAGTTTTAATGTGTAAATAATGGTGGATGATTATTTATTAAATGTCCGCGGACGTTCTAGAGTGTCTGGAAGTGATACCTATAAAGCGCTGAAACAAGTTTTTTAAACTGGTCAAATGAAATGCATGCTTGGCTTGCTTGCACTAACTCTAAGGACTTACAGCTGTAGGTAGGATAACTTAACATACATAAAAATAAGCCAAGAGAATAATCTGTACCAATTTTGCACCCGCCATCAAGTCGCCAATTGCAAATATAAAGGACGAGACAACGCCAAGAGTTTTATTACAGAAAAACATGTCTGAAGACAATCATTACCTACCATCTTTGTCTAAACATGGCGGGTTGAGCAAAAACTAACAAAATATACATGTTATTTGTACACCTTTCCGCCTTTTGGCCAGAATCAGGCGACTATAAAAATGAGCTTACCAAATAAATCATGAGCAATCATTAGTGAGGCATTGTAGATGTTAGGGGTTGGTCATGAGCGGAGCGGGCAGCGATTTGATAAATACGCCGTTTGGTCGCGGTATGGTGAGCGGCTTTCCTTATGTCTCCTTTCTAAAGCCCGTTGCAGACGTAGGTAGCATAGTAAACTGGCGCGAGAAATAAATAAATAAATAAAAATATTTTAATTTAGGCAACTTGACCCATTAAACTCTTAATAATGTCTCAATCTAAAGTAAAACTCAAATAAATGCAAACTGTATAGAGGTGATAGTCAAACTACACAAAAATAAAACAGGCAAAGTGCGAGTTGAGCTCGCGTGCTTAGGGTTCCGTAACACTACAAAATACAATAATTATCAATTAAAAAAAATATGTTTGTTGTATGGGAGCCCCCTTTAATATTTATATTATTCTGTTTTTTTTAGTATTTTTTGTTATAGCTGCAACAGAAATACATCATCTGTGAAAATTTAAATTGTCTAACTACCACGGTTCATGAGATACACCCTGGTGATAGACGAACAGAGAGACAGCGGGTCCCGTTTTACCCTTTGGGTACGGAACCCTAAAAAGTAACCACGGTGCACAATAATAGTGCACCTGTCATTTATTTTGAATTATTTGTTTAGTAATACTTGCGCTAATATTACTGCACATAGTTTGTAACGGGCGTAAGACAATTGTGCTCTCAATATCGGCTCAACAGTTCAGACCAATACAGACAGAGTTACGCAGAAAAGGTATACTAAACTGATAAGAGGTCAATATACCTTCTCTTGAATAATCTATAATCACGAAAAAAAATACTGCTATTACCTTCCTATTTTAACCGACTTCAATATAGGAAGGGTTTCTCAATTCGGTTGTTTTATTTTATAATTTTTTAATATGTTTGTTACCTCGGAACTCCGTAATTTATGAACTGTTTTTTTTTTATACATAGAAAGGGTGTACGTTCAGAGTGGTCCCATTAGCATTTCATCGTTCCATAGTTTGGCTTTTAAATATGTATTTTTTGATCGAAGTTTAATTCAAAATAACTGGAAAACGTCATCCGACGAACCTAACTATTATATATTTCACTAATTTTGTGTAGTCGGGTTTTTTAATTGACAATTATTTTAGTGTGATTAAAATTTTTATATGGAACAGCAGATTTTTTTCAATCGAGAGTTCAGGTTCGGCCCAATAGTTCATAGTAATAATTATCAATATAAAAAACCGACTTCATAAAAATGTCAGATTAGGACCAAATTGAAATGGGACCACACGGGAAGTACCAGCTTTAAAACAAAAAGAATCATCAAAATCAGTTCACAAAGTCGAAAGTTCTGAGGTAACAAACATAAAAAAATACTGTCGAATTGAGAACCTTCTCCTTTTGGGAAGTCGGTTAAAAAGTAGTACAATGACCTTCTTTTGTGATAACCCTGGTTAATAACGTTTCTTCTTTTTTTGCAATCCTTGTTAGTCGCCAGCGAGACTGTTTCGCTTGTCGGTCCGCGCGCCACCGTGTCACGGCGCGGCGCCGGGTGGACCGCGGGGCGCCGGCGGCGGCGGCGGCGGCCCGGCGGGCCCCGGCGCTCCGCTCGCAAACAGAGGCGCCTGCACTGATGTCATACGTGTACTAATGTTGTTTGTTCCAATACGTAGCTTACTATTGCTGCAGATTATTATACACGGAGATTTGTTCTCAAGTACCTAAAGGTACCTACCTATAGACTACTTTATTAGGAATTGGGGAACAGAGGAAACTCGAGTTATCTGAGGAAGCGTGGTGGGTACCTACAGTATGGATTTCAATGGAGTATGGATGGACAGCTACTCTAGTGCATACCTACTACTAGTATAGAACAAACGCTAAAATTAAGAAAAAAACACTTATTTGATTTGAGGTTAAAGGGGGAAGCCTATGTTCAGCAGTGGACGTCTTCTGGCTGATGATGAATGATGATTACTTATTTGATTAATAATTATGGTTGCCTGGAAGAGATCGGTTTAGCGATAAGGCCGCCACTAGTGGCATTAGCTCTTGTTTTTTATCTGTCTGTATTTATATATTTTTCGTTGTGTACACAATAAAGAGTTTCTATCTTTCTATAACAATAATGAATGGAGAAACTATAGAGATAAAATATCTGGGACATTATTGCACACATGGTCATCTGACCCCAAACTAAGCAAAGCTTGTAATATGGCTGCCAGAGACTGATATACATACATATATATTTTTAAATACATACTTAATTAGATGGGTTTGGTGAGTACGATAAAAGTCTGAAATCAACTGAATGTGGAACTTTCACCATGAATATAGCTTCCCTTGGAAACCATAATAGATAGTGGGCCGTGGGGTGGCATCTGAACTAAAATCGACGAGTACCTTGGGACCTTACTGGATCATACAAAAAAACATGACCACGTTTTTTTTTAAATAATTGGTTCGCTAAACTGGCCGTAACATCTTCAGATACGTTTTCTTAAGTAGGTTTCATTAGCCTATATCTCTGAAACTATCCCGTAAGGTCCCGTTCGACCATATATCATAGGTAATATTTATCCTATATGTGAAAGTTTGGATGGATGGATGGATGTATGGATGGATGTTTGTTACTCAATCACGCAGAAGCGACTGGATGGATTTGGATGAAATTTGGAATATACATTACTTATGTCCTGGATTAACACATAGGCTATTCATCATCACCACGCGGGTGAAACCGCAGGGCGCAGCTAGTTATCAATATAAAAAAACTGCCTTCATAAAAATTACAGAACTGGACTTAATTGAAATGGGACCACACGGGAAGCACCAGATTTAAAATAAAAAAGAATCATCAAAATTGGTTCACCCAGTCAAAAGTTCTCAGGTAACAAACATTTAAAAAAAACAGTCGAATTGAGTACCTCCTTCTTTTTCTTTAACGCCAATAAGTTTAGTCCATGTTTGACCACCAACTTGCCTGTTGGTGAGCGACGATGTGGTCGAAGATGAAGCACGCAGATTTAGAAGTTACTCTCGCCTTGAAAAGGCCCAAATTATCCTCCTGTTTGGAAATTTGTTTAAAAAGTATTATAATTAGCATACAGTAAAATATTTCCCAAACATCACCCCAATGGCTGCATCCTGCACCAGTCGCCGTCCGTCCGGCGTCGATGTTGAATGACGAGCGCTCCCGCCGCCCTGGAGCCGGCCCGGAGCCACGCGGGGCCTACGTGAACTGAACTCAGGGGATGTTGATGAGAATCACACAGTTAAATAAATATCTGGGACATTTATCTATTGCACACACGGTCATCTGACCCCAAACTAAGCAAAGCTTGCAACATGGCTGCCAGAGACTGATATACGTACATATATATTTTTAAATACATACTTAAATAGATATTAACACCCAGACATAGAACAAACACAAATGTTCATCACATGAATGTTTGTCATAGGTGGGAATCGAACCCACGCCCCCAAGCGCGGAAGGTTCACTACCAACTAAGCCATAGGGGCAGTCGAATAACCAAACCAAACTAACCAAAATAAACAATACACCATCAGCAAAGACAGAACAATTAGCATGATCTTTCTGCTTGATCCGAAATTGAAATGACCAAAGGCAAGAAATTGCATCGCATATTAAAGAAATTGCCTTCTCCCTATGTTCAGAAGTACCTACCTAGATGAGAGTATGTAATTATGTATTATCAATTTAAAAAACTTACTTCAAAAATAGCCTCACGCCAAAATCGTTCACTTGGATGATATAATTTTTCCAGTAAGGAATTTTGGTGTGAAGTAAACCGATTTTAATGAAATGTATATAGGACCAATCTTAAAGTAAGAATATCATATTTTTTTTAAACAATTCGTTTTAAAAATGTCGGAATTCTGAGGTAAGAAATATTTTGAAAAATACAATGGAATCAAGAAACCCTTCCTTTTATTGAAGTGGGTTAAAATTATACAGCAGGTGAAGTAACGATTCACGTGCGTAAAACCCGCATCAAATTCCATACAAATTTCAAATTTCGAATCTGAAATTTTTATGGAATTCGATGCGTGTTTACGCACGTACCTACCTAAATATTTGTAGGTACTTCGCCCATAGTAGGTAGGTACCTATACTAAACTATACTCATCTATTTAACTTAGGTATTTCTACGTAGGTGTAAATATATTTATAGTTAACCTTTTATCTCGTTCGCCAAGATATGTTTTCCTGAATTCCCCAAAAAGCCCACATGGTGTGCTAGGTGAGAGTAAAAATAGATCAATATTAGTATATGTTTATAATAAACGGTAGGGCATAGAGAGAGCCGTCCGTCGCGGCGCGGCGCGGCGGCGCGGCGGCGCCGGAGCAGGCGACGCCGCCGGGAGCACCCGCTTTGATGGCGGGCCACCGAACTTGCGGCTGAGACAGAAAACGGAGTAAGTACTTACCTTTTTTATGCCATAGGTGGCAAACAAGCAGACGGGCCGCCTGGTGGTAAGCAGTCACCGACGTATGGATACTTGTAACACCAGAGGCATCACGAATACGTTGCCGACCCTTTAAGACTCTATTAAAATTCGCCTTTTGAAAAACTCCGTGTTGTAGCTTCTCGGTAACACCGCGGAAGGTAGCTCATTCCACATTTTGCAAGTGTGAGGGCAATAAAGATCGTGTGAATCGCACAGTATGCGATTTTACCGATTACCTTATTTTCGATGTGGCCGAGCGATGGTGGCGTGCATTAGTATGTGCGTTTTACAATCTTACGGCATCCGGTTCCATCCTCAGCCCCTGTACCTAATTAGTACTTAAATAAATTATGTGCAGCTTTGATGCTATCACTCAAAAACGGTCAAGGAAATTATCGTGAGGAAAGCGCGGTATGTCCAAGAACTAAAAAAAAAGGTTCAAAGACAAATTATATTCACAAACATATACCCCCTTTCTGAGAGAAGAAGACTTCTCTTTCTCAGCAGTGGGAACACGATAGCCCCATAAATAAATTAGCACATTCTAGGGGATCTATGAAAATGCATTTTAAATTTCGTAGGAAAATTGGTACCAACATAATAGGTACCTACTGGTAGGTACTGGGTATGTGCAGGTAAAAGAGTTTATAGGAGTTTATGTAATTCATAAAGGTAAATATCGGTATACCCATCTACATAGCAAGTGTATAAAATAAACGTAACGCAGTTGTAAAGGGCTCTTCCTTTTTTTGCTCTACATCTAAGTTGCTACAATCTCACTGCAGTATTTGGAAATGTATCCAACTCTCTGCTTTTTACTTAGGCCAGTCCAATGCGGAATTAGATTTAGGTACCATAAATAGCAGAGCCTAAGAGTGTGTTCCTAATTATTGCCAACAGCACTAGGTACCATGACACCAACAACAGCGCCAACATGACAAGATAAATAATTCTATCTGCCGTGTTGATTCTGAACAGGACTGTCGATTAAGCTAGGCTATGAGACTGAAGTAGCAGGCTTTAGGAGCAGATTTTCAGCCGCGAACATGTGCATTACCCTGGTGATTATACCTATATATAAGAATCGCCTATCTGATGGCTCGACAGTTGTCCAACAGTTTTGAGTGTTTGCATTGCATAGCTTGTGTCACTATTATATAAATTAGGGGAAGGATGTTTATTGATTCCGTGACATAATGCCTCCTTGTTTAGGACTACAAGAGGGGAAACTACAGTGAGTACCTACCTATAGTTTGTTTGTGGAGTTTTTTAATTATTTTAAAGTAAGTTTATATGACTACATATGTACGTCCTGTGGTTCCATTTGCGAACGGCCGATTTAAAGGTTATGCAACCCTGTTTATACATATTATTTAAAGCCCTACTTTATATGCAAACTCTAAATCTACCTACTCTTCTATTTTATCTAATTAGCTGGGTGGGTAATATTTTGTATTTTGTTTATATTCTTTATTGTTTCTGAATTGTTTGTTAATTGGTAATTTTCCGCTTTTGACGTTTGTAGTTTCCAAAAACTGTGAAGTTGAATTTGATATTACCTGAGTAAAATGCGACTCGAAGGACCAAAGTCTAAAGTCAAGATTTTTACGATATCAATCAAACTTACCACAAAGGTGAGTCAACAGCTATCGGTATCTGTACCACTAGGTATATTATCTGAAGAAATAAAAAATACGTTGATTTTTATTTAGGTTGGGCTAGGTACGTATCTACCTATTTAATCTTCTTTCTGATAGGTAGGTTCTCGTACTAGGTAGCAACTAGCAACAAACCAACCAAAACGAAAGCATAATTTATGAAAATCAGCGAACAAATATTCACACAAACAACCATTCGGCTACTTATTAAACACCAATGAGCGGACATAACCGAACCAAATTATTTTTATTGTCAAGAATCATACGAATGTCAGATGGCGCCTAGGATTTGGCGCCAAAAAGTAGCGTCGGTGCGTCGCGCTGTCGTCCTCGACGGCGACGGTCGGCCGTGGCTTGCGACGTAAACAATATTCAGCCGCGCTACAATACTACCAGTGTTTTTGATTGATATATTTGATTAAGTTAATTGATGAGAGTTGCGGAATGACAGATCATAAAATGTCAGCCTAAATAAATACATAGGTACCTTTATTTAGGTACATAAAATCTTACTTACTTTGTGTATATGTACATTTATACTCAATGCTTACATAATAAATCGGGTTGCTACAAATTTTTAGTCTTAGCCTAGGAACTCTAGATCTTAGTCTTCCACGTCAAAGTCTTCCACGTATACGTAGCTCGTAGTCTACGTATAGCTCTCATACATGTATTAGGAATAAGGATAGATCTGAGCACCTTTTGGGATGGATATAGGTATATGTAACACCAGATACGTTGCCGGCCTTTCAAGACTCTATTAACAGCCTTTTGAAGAACCCCATGTTATAGTTACGCGGAGTAGGCCGCGAGAAAGGTGCTCATTCAGGCCTAGCCTAGTGCGGGAATCGCTGTTATCATTTATCTTTACCCAACTTACTCTTAAGCATAAGCCTAACTTTATTTTTTCGTTTGATTTACCTTATTTAAGCCTATGTTTTTTTTTTTTTTTTTGATTCAACATACAACGATATCTTGAAAACTACTTCACCTGCTAAGCTGTGATTTGACAGGTAGATTTCTACATGAAAGTTTACGAGTACGAAGTCGCGGGCAAAAGTTAGTCTTGAATATTTATCAGTTTACACGAATCCCGAATGATTTCAGCACCAATGATAGAGTATCCACTGTAAGATGGATGGCTAAACCGTTAGTGATTGATCGCAACGGCGCTGGGTAAGCGCTCATGCGTGCTCATTAGCAAGTCTAAGGATGTTGGGAACGTTTGTTTGTTGATTTGTTGTTGTTTTAGTGATTTATTGAATTGAGGGTAAATTTGAAAGTTATTATATTATTATTATATTATATTTATCAGCTTTCTACAATTTTCCTGCAAATCCTATCTATTCTTCACATTGCATCCGCAAATGTAAATAAAGACAATCGAGCAAACTTTCGAACCATTTAACATATTTTTAACCGACTTCCAAAAAGAGGGAAGTTATCAATACGCCAGTTTTTTAAAAATGTTTGTTACCTCAGAACTTTCGGCTGGGTGAACCGATTTTGATGATTCTTTTTTATTTGAAAGCTGGTCTTTCCCGTGTGGTCCAGTTTGGTTCAGTTCTGTCATTTTCACGAAGTCGTTTTTTTATATTGATAATTATTTAAAGAGTAAGTGTTAGCTTATATTTTGTTTACCTAGATAGGAAAGGCACTTGCCCTAATACAAAAATTATTACAAGTGCCTCATGGTCGATTTGAATTCCTAAGAAGAATCCTAAGTTACTGCGGCAGCTAACAGCCAATCTAACGTCAGCCAGGCCGGTCGCCGCGCCCGGTGGGCGCCCCTGCTTCCCGATTTCTTGTTTACTCCAGCATCTACCGACTACGTTATAATAAATGTACTTATTTGTTTATTGAATTTTTTTTAAACCCCCAACGCAAAAGGGGGGTGTTATAAGTAACGTGTGTCTCTCTGTGTGGTATTGTAGCTAGGTAGCTCCCAAGCGGCTGAACCGAGGTTGAAATAATATTTTTTAAATGGGACTTAACTGTGAGTGTTCTTAGCTATACTTAATAAAAAAAAAAAACTATTCAGCCATTTGAAGATTAGCGCCTATTTTATCGGGGATTTAAAAAAAACTAATAGATAATAGACTTGCGTTTGTCTGCAACCCTGTGACCTCGCCTGCTGGTAACCGATGATGTGGTCTTCTATGGAGCATTCTTGCCTAGAAGAAACCGATTGATCACTTGTAGTGGTAGGACTCTTTTGCAGGGGTCCGCCTGGGGAAGTACCACACCTTTGCCAGTTATTCAAACGCCAAGCAGTAGTGTGCAAACACTACTGTGTTACGGATCGAAGGGCAATGTTTCCAGCGAAATTACAGGGCACACAGAGATTTGACATCTTATATCTCGGGGTGATGAGCGCAGTGCATTGCCATCCAGGGTTTTGAACTGTTGAAGTTCAAAATTCTGAGTGGCGTTGAGCTGTTATGGGCAAGCGTGAAGAGCCATCAGGCGAGCGACTTCGCTCGTCTCGTCACTCAGTATTATATAAAAACGGACACCCAGGTTGTATCTGTAGAGGAACAGCCATTCAGGCAGCGCATTCCAAAGACTAACATGCGCCCAATAAAGGTGAAATCAAAGCGCTTCGTACGGGTTTTCGGAATATCAACTACAATATATTGGTAGTATGTCACACGTGTACTATATTAAATTTGTCGTCCTGTTTTTAAGTTGCACTGTTTTTTCGAGCCTTTCGTGACTTCACTGAGTGGCTTCAACGGAAGATCAGCGCTGTTTGGTAAACAGTATTATGCTGAGTTGAGGCTATTTTTAAACACAACTTCACTATCTAAGGGTTATATTATCTATGTTTATGTTAAGTTGCTGTTACAAAATAAATATTACTTTCTTTCTTTCTAGTACCTACTGTAATATTATATAGTGTCCAGCAGCGAAACATGGTGCCTACATAGTGTATCGACTATAATAGCAGTGCGTCCTACCTGTATTTACAAGTACTTACCTATATGTGTTCGGAGGATATTATAATAATACGGTACTATTGAACTGATCTGATGGGAGCCGGGAGGTGGATAATGAAACTCTTCAATGGCTATACTAGTAAACTCCTCAACGAGATCCATACATTACATAGGCTTGGAGTCGAAGGTTTGATGATGGAGCTTTCCATCTCCAACCTAGAAGTAATGGATGGGACTCGTTAAAAAAAACAAATGAACTCGAGGGGTTTACTAGTATCCACTTCCCGGTGGATAGTAGAACTTAGCAAGTTTTTTTTCAGTTTTTTATAACTACTCATTTATTATCATACGTATGTTATCTATGGAAATTATTTGATTGATTTATTTATTTATAAATAATGTGAGAAATATGTGAGACATGAGTCGCGAGTTAAAAAAACCGCGGAACACAGACAATGATGCTAATCGATCTATAATAATGAACTAAACTAACCAATAATGACAATCCCGTACGTCGTCCTCAGGTCGCGTTCCCGCGTCAGTCCGCGGCCGCCCAGCAGCCAGCCGCCCAGCCGGCGGGAGCGCTGGCGGCGGGCGGGCGGACGCCGGCGGACACCTCATCTCGTCGCCGGCGCGCGGAGGCGCTGCCAATACGCTGAGGTGGATATACACGACCTCATATCTGCATATACCACTTTTATACCCTAAAATATAAATTCAGATAAATGATTCCTGCTTCCTATGCAGGTACAATTTTTGAAATTCTAGTCGTTAGAAATATTTCTGAAATAGATGTAATATGAAAGGAGCTTTAGCGCCAACGTGAAGAAAAACATGTCCCTTCATTGAATTATATTTCTAAACTTATGAAAGAAAGAAAGAAAACAGTTTATTTGTGACCAAAAAGCTACGTATAAAAATATTAATATAAGACAAAGGTAAAATAAAGTCACAAGTCGGACCCAACTCAGCATAATGCCGGCTGTTAACCAGCGCTGCTCTTCCGTTGGATCTGTTTGGTTATGTATTCAAATCCTATTGTAATGGTAGATTAATATTTATTAAATGTTCGTAATCGAGTGTGAGAAAGTTATATAACGAGGTGAAACATGTACATTCGTATTGTTTCCAAAACTCTACAGAAGCCTCTTGTAAAGCCTCCACCACTGGGTCATGAGTTTGACATGACCGTGACTTACTTTGCTTGTCTCGGACTGTGACTATGACTTGTTTAACAATATGTTTTTTTAAAGTTAACAATATTTTAATACTTGAACTGGCAATAATGCTTGAGAAGTACGAAGCTCGAGGAGTTTTGACGCCAATGTGGAAAAAAATATGTCGGCTCGTTGTATAGTTTTCCTAAACTTGTGTATTTCGAGTGTTAATGTATAATAATGGTGGATTATTATTTATTAAGGGCTCGTGAACGTGCTCGAGTGTAGGCAAGTGATATAACGAGGTGAAACATGTCTTTTCATGTTGTTTCCTAAACTCCATAGAAGCCTATTGTAAAACCTCCACTACTTTACTGGGGCATGAGTTTGACTTGACCGTGACTTACTTTGCTTGACTCTGACTGTGACTATGACTTCTTTGACGCTATTAAAGACTAAGTAAACTTGATTAATATTACGGCCGAAGAACTTTGTATCCATGGTCATAATTTTTTTAATAAAAATAACAAGTGCGAAGCCAAGGACGTTATAAAACCTAATTTTAGGGTTGCTACGTCCATGGCGACGCTAGTCCTCACAGAGGAAAGAATTTAAAAAAAAACATTAAGTCGTTAGCGAACGTGAAGTTTGACAGCCGCAGTGATACATTAATAAAACTGGTCAAGTGCGAGTCGGGCTCGCGCACTGAGGGTTCCGTACCACCACAACATACAATAATCAATCAATTTAAAAAAACCGACTTGAAAATTTGTAAAATATGCAGTTTCGATTCCGGGAACGACACAATAAGTTTGTCCAAATAACTGAATATGTTGCTTAACTTGGTAATGAACAGAAATTTGTCACCAACTCGCACTTGGCCATTATATATTACTTTTTGTTATACTTTAGAGTGTGTCCTATAATCATGCCAAGTTTGATGATTGTACGTATTACCGTTTTTAGAGCAAATACAATAATACTTTTTTTTTAATTGGTGAATTGAGACCCCGTAGTTTTTACTTTTTGAATTTATTAGGGTCACGTTTTTATCATTTGGGTACGGAACCCTAAAAATCGAATCATTGGTACTGAAGTTATAAGTTAACTGCTTGTAGCTTCGTAGCGTTTGGCTACGGCGTAGAAGCGTCCCTTTTCCTAAAACATTACAAGCAAGAATGCGTCACAACACGCGTTGAATGAGTGTATGATAAGTTTTTTTGTTCCTAAAATGCTTTTTCTTACTAACAATATTGTTTTCAGAGTCTTTTTTGGTTGCTTATCATAACGCAAAACAGACTAATTTACAAGTAACAATGGAAAAACCACCCACGAAAACTACCAAACCTACCCACGAAATCTACGAACTAATATACAATAACACTCTATACACCAAACTCAATAGCGGAGGTCTCCATCTATGCGCCACTATACGATAGCATAAATCGACGTGCATTATTGATAACACCGTGAACTGTTCTATCTTCTATGTTTAGCAACAAAAAAAAACTCATTCTGAGCACCCGTGTATTAACCCCTTACATATTTAGGTATTGCAGAGATAATATTCGTTGATACACTGGACAAGACATCGGTAACAACTGCCTCTGATTGGCGCGAAAGTGAAAAGGTGATTTGCAACCCTGTATACCAAGCTTATTAATGTATTTTCTTACAATATACTAGTGTTTGTTGGTTTGTTTGTCCTTATTTCACGCAGTAACAGATAAACAGATTGACTAGATTATCTTAGGAGGTCTGGTGGAGTTGGAGGGTTGGAAATTGACAGGAATACTTTTTATTTTGGAAAAATGTATGGGCCCCAAAGGATGGTACACGCGAATGAAATCAAGCGGTATAAACACCGTATTTTTTGTAGATATAATAATATGTTAATCCCGATTATAAAATACCTAAAGTTAAATGATTATTTACGGGATATTTACCGTGGTAAGGTTGTGGAATGGTGCATGTAACTGCGCCGAAATACCGGGAGCTCCTTCCACAACCTTACCACGGTAAATATCCCGTAAATAATCATTTAACTTTAGTGAACAACCGTGATAGTCTAAAACAGTGTTTATAAAATACCTACCTTCACACCACATTTCATTCAAATCTGTTTAGCCGTTTCTTTGAGTAAGGACAAACATGCAAAACATACATACAAACTTTCCCATTTACGATAGTGTAATATGTTGTTTGCTTCTCTGTTTGTCTTTTAAACTTTGAAATGGAGCAAGAAAGCGACCTAACTTTTGCGCTTATCCAAAGAATAATTGTATACCGTGACAGTTGAAAGTTTATATGAAAATCTACGCGTACGAAGTCGCAGACAACAGCACAGTTTTCTAAATTAGACGACATCTGTGGTTTAACTTTTGAGCCGTGTCACGGTGACACATAATCCATTTACAAAAAAAAAAAATTGTTAGCCCTTTGACCGTCGAAGGTCTAAAAACAATCCCAATGCTCAAACCCCACTACCAGTTGGCAGCGTACCCAGCATTTCCCAGCATTGTTAATTATGTTTACAGTACATGTAATATAGCGGGCAAAACCGTTGAGTACAGCTAGGGGTTTTATACCATATTTCAAGAGATTTCGAGCTCATTTTGCCAAAGTACCTACAGGTACTTATTTGTTGGAAAAGTCTGGGACTGTTTGTTTTCCAGTGTATTTCTTGTAGAAGTTATGATCGTAAATATTGCGCTAGTATTTTTGATCATGTATGAGATGAAATTGTTTTATGTTGTACTAGCTGCGCCGCACCAGTTTACCTGCAATTTCTGAGGTTTTCCGCATGTTTTGAAACTAAATAGGTACCCTAAGTTTGTCCTCCTAAAGACACGCTACTTTGTTATGTTAAATTTGTTTGTAATACTAAAAACTATAATCATGTTGTTTATACATATTTAGGAACTAGTTTTTTTGCCCGCGACTTCGTAAGCGTAGATTTTCATATAAACCTTCAATCCTTTTTTCTTCCCTCAATCCGGCCCTTGCGCAAAATAACATAGCCTATACTTCAATCTGGTCATAGCTAAGCATATTCGTGAAAACCGCATTTAAATCCGTCCGCATTTTCTTCCAGGGGTTTAGGCGATGTGCGTGAACAAACAAACAAAAATTCTAAAAACTGCATTAACATGTTCAGCTGCTTATTTTAAGTCGCCCTGTGTGAAGTATTGATAGAAGCATAACAGTAAAAACACCGTCAACAGTTTTCAAATCAAAAAGATAATGTGACCACGTGGCGCGTTTTCCCGTGTAGAATAAGGGCCCTGGTGGGAACAGCGCCAGATATAATTATCAATATAAAAAATCGACTTCATAAAAATGTCAAAACTGAAACAAATTCAAGCCATAAGAACAAAAAAAAACTGATTTAAATTTGAATTTCCCGCCATTGGCGAAACGTATCACCTATCAGGTGACTTGGCGGTCAAATTTTTTTTTTTAACCTTCTGTTCTGTTCTGTTTCATAATAATCGTAAACGTCCCAATACTGAGGCTTGAGCTACGGCAGAGATACCGTAGCTCAAGCTTGTACCGTATAGAAACTAGACACCGTGCGTTGAAATCTTTTGCAGGGCGGAGTCTCTCGCCCCACCATACATAAAAACATTATCTGTAACATTGTGTTTATAATTTGAAGAATGCCGTCCTTTGAAATCTGGACTTTGAAGTCACGACCAATGATGCTTGGTGATCAATTTTTGTCTCCTCTAATTATCTTGTACATTCTTCTGCGAGGAGTTTGGCATCGCACAGCACACTCATGTGCGTTTGACAGTGACTATTATAACTATTAACACAAGCCAAGTATTAAATACTTTACCAAGTCGATGATATGTAATCAAACAAGTCAGTCACAGTCAGAGTCAAGTAAAGTAAGTCACGGCAAGTCAAAGCCATGCCCTAGTAAAGTGGTGGAGACTTTACAAGAGACTTCTATGGAGCTTTGGAAGCCACACGAAAATAAACGTTTCACCGCATTATATCACTTGGCCATACTCGAGCACGTCTGTTTTTTTTTCATGTTAGCGCCAAAACTCGATCTTAGGATGAAATGCTCATCATTGCTTCAAATCAGTATTACGTATTACGAAATGCCAAAGATTTTAAAAATCCGTTAGTTATTAGAACATTGTACAACTCGTTAGTCAGAAGCAAGCTGGAGTCGAGCGCATGCGTCTGGAACCCGCACCACGTCACCTATGTGCGGATGCTTGAAAAGGTTCAAAAAGCTTGCTTAAGATCGCTGTATAAGAAGCTTCACGGTTATTACCCGTTCATGTACCCAACTAAATTCTTGCTCGGCCAGCTCGGCTACAACTCACTAGAAGTGAGAAGGATGTTGGATCAGCTTGCAACTTGCTGCAAGGTGCTCAGAGGATCGGTTGACTCCTTGCATCTGCACAATTTATTGTGCACTTTGTTTGTGCCAGATAAACCCGGGTTTCCGGCTGATAGGCGTGGAAAATTGCCCAAGTTTTTCCACGTGGCTTGACGTTGGCGGAGACATGGAGCGCACCACGGTGTGCTGTAGCACACCGTGGTGCGCTCCATGTCTCCGCTGATTCGCGCCCGCCACCACTTCAATGCACTCCTTGCTACCAACTCTGATTGTGATATTATTTGTGACAGTTGAAAAAATGTAACGAAAGTTTTTTTTTACTTATTGTGAAAATGTAACTGATCAATGTGACAGGGGCAAAAAAGCCGTTGACTATAATGACAATTTGTATGAAATACTAATTTTATGTTGACATATTTTTACAGCAATTTGTTGTATTTATTATATTAGTAATTTTATAATATTATTCCTATTTTTACTAGGAAATCAATTTTAGTTTAACAATATGCGAGATAAATGTTAGTGGAATTTGTACGTTTTTATTCTCAATAAATAATTTGAATCAGCAAATTAGGGATGTAGGTACTAATCACGTTACTATTATAATGTGACTACCCTAAGCTCAGCTCCTCGTCGACATAATCTTTAATTGTATACTCCACGCTACGAAACTAATTATCAAAAAAAAACTCCTTCTTTATTCGCACACTCATTAATTTCAACCGCAAATATGCACCCAACGCTGGTTTATTTATGATGACGCAAAATACATTTAAAAATACTATTTCTAAAAAATTCTTTGACACATCAAAAGTGAAATTTGATAATACTAAAAATAATTTTACAAAAAAACGTAAAATGAAATATATAAAAAAAACATTTAGTTTGTATGAGGTTTTTTTATAATTGTAATTTGGATATTATTTATTCCTTTTTTCTCTCTGGTAATTAACGTATTATCTCTTATTTTGATGTTGTCTAAAGACTTTGAATGTTTGTTTTTCGAATACTACATAAGTATTTGTCTGCAACGTGTCTGTGTTGCAACGGGGCTTTTATACTATATTTGTTTGTATTAGTGAAAACATATTTTTGGCTTTTGTGTAACTGTTTATCTCATATCTACTGTGTTAATTAGCAGCTGTTTATTTTCCATGTAAAATAAAATAATATAATTATTATAAAAACGAAAGTTTGTAAGTGTGGACAAAAATTCACATATTTCTCCACACACAACTGCTAAACGGATTTGATTAAAATTTGGTATGGACATAGCTTATACTATAGATTAACACATAAGCTTTTTACTATTTATCCCTGAAATAAGTAGTATAATAAGTTTTCTGTAGGATAGCAGATGAAACTGCGGTCTAGTATAATTAATTAATTTTACTTAGTGTAAAATAGACGTGTACAAACTGTACAATGTACATAAGTAGATAATATAAGACGACGTCCATAATATATTAAAACGAGACAAAGCAATTAGTAGGTATATAAGTAAATGATACATTAGCATCTAAAAAGTGCAGCATGGGTCATATTTATATTATTCTGTTTTTTAGTATTTGTTGTTATAGCGGCAACAGAAATATATCATCTAGTGAACATTTCAACTTTCTAACTATCACGGTACATGAGATACAGCCTGGTAACAGACGGTCAGACAGACAGACGGACAGTGAAGTCTTAGTAATAGGGTCCCGTTTTACCCTTTGGGCACGGAACCCTAAATATGGCATAATGATGACTTGCTGAAAAAGAAAATGTATTGAAAACAACTTAGGAAGCAGGCCACGCACCCATTCAGCAACGTTTGGCGCCAACTAAAGCTGCGCACGCATATATATGAGAGTTTTCCCGCGAATTGCACATTCGCGCGCCAACTGTCGTGTCGCCATGACGCGCGGCCATTCTGCATGGAAACTTCGCGATATATTGCGGGAAAACTTACGCCGAGTTAATATTCAAATATTAAGCATTTACGAGACGACAAACCTACAATTGACATACTTAATTCTTATCAAAGTTTCAAGATCAGAACCTAAAGTATTGAACAATGCATGAATCCTTAAACTTAAATAAATATTGCGCGAAAACTGGCGAAAAAATTTAAGATTTTTGGTTTAGGTAATATTACAAAATCAAAGTTTTCGTGCTTTTAAAATGTTAGAAAGAAATTATACTGTAAAGTAACAAGAAAACTTATTTTAAACTGGTTTTTATTTACCTGCGAACGTTAAGAAGTTATAAAATACAAGAATTGATATAAAAATAAGTGTATGTGTGGAACAATTAGGACAAGAATAATGAACTGTTTTTTAAGAAGTTTAAATGAGTGAAGTTTGTGTCGAGCTGGAGATGAGTCTGAAAGATGTCAGGAAGAGCTGATGCGGGTTTGTATTTCCAATGTTTTCTTCAGAATAGAAAAAAACCATTGCAACTTTACAACAATAAGATTTGTGCTGAAAAATGCGGAAAATGTCGCACAATTCCGCGGAGTACCACAAATCATTTCTAATCTGTAAAGTAAAGTAAAGTAAAGTAAAGTAAATTTTTATTGCATAAAACTGTGTACAATGGTGGAGTAATTGAAAGTAGTATCAACAGTATATCCTCACGGACGTGCAACATTTGAGGGTACATAGGCACATACCTAATTATAATATAATAAGAATTTACATATCAATATCATACTACCTACTCTAATACAAAAGGAAAACTTATCTTAAAATTATACAAACTTAAAATGAGGTACCTAGATATAAAAAAATAAAAAACTGAGATCAGTGTAGGTGAGGAATAGTTAACAAAAATATTTACACAAGCATACTAGTTAAATTAATATAATGATAAATAATCTTTGTTACCATAATTAAAATACTCTTTCAAGTCATAAAATCCTTTTAACAATAGCCATTTCTTTAATCGCCTGTTAAAAATTGGACCTTCTAAAAGTTTTATATCAGGAGGTAAATTGTTAAAAGTTTTTATCGCAGTAAAATATGAGTTTTTGTGATATAGAGCGTTATTTGCTTGAGGAATGAAAATGTTATTTTTGTATTTAGACCTTAAAATGTCAATTCGACTCGAATAATTAAAGAAATCACTACGATTATGCTTTACAAACAGACAAATTTCGTATATATATAAACAAGTGAGCGTCAGGAATTTGTATTGCTTAAAAATATCACGGAGAGTTTCTAAACTACTCATGTTAAATATTGCACGAAGACATTTTTTTTGTAATAGAAATGTTGATATGACTTCAGTGGAATTTCCCCAGAATATCACCCCATAGCTTAAAAGAGGATAAACAAAACCGTAATATGCATTTATTGCGACTTTTTTTGAAGACACGTTTGTTAGTACATACAAGGAGTGTATATACTTATTTAATTTATTGTTGATTGTACTAATGTGTGCTTTCCAGTTTAGGTTGGCATCTATAGTTATGCCTAGGAACTTAGCTTCATTTACCATATCAACTTTAATACCTCTATTGATTACATTTAACTGTAGTGGTGTTCGTTTATAATTTCTGAATTCAATTAATTTGGTTTTGTTAATATTTACTTTAAGATTTAAGTTTTGTAACCAGTCCATGAGTTTATCTAATGTTTCAATTATATCTCTTTCAAAAACTTCAGTAGTCTGATTTTCTTTAGGCATATATATAGTTGAGTCATCGGCAAACATTATACACAAATGTTTAGTAATAAGTGGCAACTCATTAATGTAGATTAAAAATAGTAATGGGCCAAGGATACTACCTTGAGGAACACCATATACTATATTTTTAAACTGAGAATATACCTTCTCGATGGTTTTAGATTTATTATTGTAGGTTTCTATCTGGGTTGCCTGAGTTCTGTTGTGTAAATATGATTCTAATAGTTTTAAAGCTTGCCCTCGTATTCCTATATGATCTAGTTTAGATAAAAGTTGAGGATACATAACGCAGTCAAACGCTTTTGACATGTCAAGCAACATAGCCACACCAGTTTTTTTTAAATTTATTTGTTCCCAAACTTTATTTAACATTTTAAAAATTGCTAGTGATGTATTTTTCCCTTTTTGAAAGCCAAATTGATCATTGCTTATAATGTTATTGGAATTACAAAAGGAAATTAATCTATTATATATGACTTTTTCGAATATTTTAGAGAAACTAGGTAGAAGTGCAATCGGTCGGTAGTTATTTACATCATCTTTACAATCTTTCTTATGCAGAGGTTTAATAATGGCCTTTTTTAGATCATCTGGGAAGCATCCAGTTGATAAGGTCAAATTAATTATATAAACGAGAGGGTCAGCTATGATAACAATGCTTTCCTTGATAACTTGGATGGGTATTCCATCATGACCTGCCGATTTATTATTTTTTAAACCTTTCACAATATTTATAACCTCTTTTTTATCAACAGGAGTTAAGAAGATTGATTTGCAGTTAGAATGTGTGAGATGATTAGCAGATGTAGATGTATTTGTACATGTTGACTGCTTTTGGCTAACATTAATAAAGTGATTATTAAAGGTTTCAGAAATAGTTGATGGGTTTAAAATATCCTCTTTATTCATTTTTAGCTTTTGTACAGTAGTATGTATGCTGTTTGTGCAAGATGTGTTCTGTTTTATTATGCCCCATGTAGCCTTTGTTTTATTTATACTTCCGTTGATATAACGAATGTTTGAAATTTTCTTTGATTTCTTTATAACATTTTTAAATATTTTACAATATTTGTTGTATTTATTTATATTATTTTGGCATCTATCTGTTAGGGTCTCATTGTAAATACGTCTTTTATTTCTGCTTGCTTTTTTTATTCCTACCGTTTTCCAGTTTGGTTTTTTTAGATGCGTCATTTTTATCTTACGTACAGGCATGCACAAATTAAAAATTAAGGAAAATGTTTCAATAAAAATTTTATATGCTTCATTTGGATCGTTTTGGTTATAGACATCATAGAAATTAACTTGCGAAATATATTTTAGAAAAATATCCATGTATTCATCATATGCATGATTGTGTTGAACTCTTTTGATTATAGGTAAGATATAGGTCTATGTTTGAACCAAGTTAAGACTTTAAATTATTGGGGCACTATAGGGACTTAAAAGAAAATTAAGAATGAACGTTCAGAGAATTAGAAGTTCGGTGAAGTTAGCAACGAGACATTCAAGGAATTGGACATTGAGAAACTGTACCGCAGCGACGACATTGTTATAATATTAGATGACAGTGCAATTTATAAATACAGATTCAGATTATTTATTGCTTCCATACAGTACAAAGGTGGTAAATAAAACATTAAAACTAGTACATAGTTCATATGGACCCTGTCAGGCACAGCACAGTAGGAGTGAGGAGGACGGCTATAAAAAACTTTTTTATTTATATTTTCATTTAAATATTCAGCTGTTGAATAATAAGCTTTTCCATTCAGAAACTGCTTTAGATTACACTAGTACGCGACTTTGTACGCGTAGATTTTCATATAAACTTTTAACCCTTATTTTCTTCCTTAATCCGGCCCTTGCGTATAATAACATAGCCTATACTTCAATCTGGTTATAGCTAAGCATATTAGTGAAAACCGCATTGAAATCCGTCCAGTGGTTTAGGAGATGTTCATGGACAAACAAAAAAACAAACAGACGAAAATTCCAATAACTGTCTGAAAGGGGTTCAGCTGCTTATTTTAAGACGCCCTGTGTTTTTTTATATCTCAGAAATACAGATTTTTTATCTCTACGTTTTTATTATATGTATAGATTAGTATAAAGTTAGTAGGTATTTACCTAGGTAAAATTAGTTGTTATTAGGTAGTTATCCAATTCGCTGTTATTAGGACATTAAATTTGTAACAATAGACTTACAAAATAAACTTTTAAAAGGCTCAGATCTATATTCTGAGAAAAAAGGTATGTATGCAACAAACTACTGCTGGTAAGAGTAATTAGGTACCTACCTAAATGAGTTTGATATTGAATTCAGTCAGGCATGCGTATTCAAGAACATTATTAACCGGGATACTGAATTCAATAGATTTATTCAAACATAATACACAATTATATGTTTTTTTATTAGAATTTAATCATTCAACTTAATTTAAATGTAAAAATGTCAATAGCAATAAAAGAAGGTGTAGTTACAAAAAAAATTGTTGGCAAGAAAATATAACAATATACCTACACAACAATTACAAAGAAATAATACAATTTTTGATGAATGATAAATGAACGTAACAAAGTGAAGTTCAATCACGATCATGAGAACTAAATCATTATTAGCGTGTTTTTTCCATATACAATAAAAATAATAGCTAGTAATGAATCCGTGTAATATAAAATCAGTGATAAAATGTTACAATCTTATATTTCACGGCTTCAATCTTCGCGATTTTATTAAAAGCTGTTGCATGCATCAGAACAGTGTTGAATTTTGAATAGCATTATAATTCTTACATACAGTATTAATGTAACTATGCAATAAGTATTGTCAAAATTTTGCTGAATATTGTCAGATTACTAAAGACATATATTATACAAAAGAATAATAAATATCTAACACTCATAACTTACCTACAGATCCATTCATAAAGAAATCCTGCTCATTCTGCTCATTCTGCTAGGATAAAAGGAAGGGATGATGTAATACAAACAACTAACTTAATTTAGCTGAACTGTAGAACAGTGTCATGCAACCATGCAATGTTTATCGAGAACATATTACCGTGGATGTAATTATGCAGTAAGTGATAATTGCACGCGCGGGCAGATTCGGCGCTATCGTGTGGCCAGGCCAGGCAGTTATTTATGAACTTGATGTGTCTTTTCGCTGTGCACATTCCGACCTACAGATCGGCAAAGACTAGCGAGTGACGTAGATAAGGTACTGGGTAAAGTTGGGTTAGCAAACTTGGGTCTAAGTTTCATGAAAGTTGTGTATTACTTCTGGGTAGTTTTGCAATAATTGATATGAATTTACTGGGCCTCAAAGCCAGCAAAGGTCTTCCATTTTCAACCGTTGATGTAATTGAAGTTAAACGCTTGTCTAATAAAAAAAAAAAAAACGTAAGTCCAACTTACCTAATTTGATTATCATGTAGTTTCGACCCTACTGTTTAACTGTAAAGTTGTTCTACGTAATTAAACATGTTATTCAGTTCTTACTAATCTTGCTATTATCGTTTTATTTATTAGTTAATTATCATGTTACTAAAAGTAGATAAACATGTATAAAACACAAAATTACTGCAACCACTACCTACCTTAATTCACAATTACTACGATTACTTCTAGGTAATTAGTGAGAAAATGTACTTTAATTTACAATCACCATGCAGTGCAGTAGGTAGAAACAGGCAAGTGATAGTGACCGTCATATCTGCGTTGGTGGTGCATGCGTGTCCGTGCGGCATGTGTTTGTGTGTGTGGTGGCGCCGCACGCACACAGCCGCGCGCACCTGACGCCCGACGGGTGGCGCCAGTCACCCCGCACTCCGCGCTCCGCTCCAAGCCCCTCTACAGTGTGCCCATACCTTGGAAATTTGCCGAGTTTTTGGCAAAACGGTATTTATTCTTGATTGATAAAGGTCTATTGTAAGTTAGATTTATATTTGATGTATCTGAAACACTATTTTAAACTATCAAGGTTGTTTCTTCCACAACCTTACCGCGGTAAATATCCCTTAAATAATCATAAATAATTGATGTAGGTATCTGGTTATCTATTTCTTGTAAAAAGTTTGTTCTTTAGTTTATTTTCGTTGGTTGACAAGCTTTTTGTCTTTTAAACTATAAGTATTTTTGATGCACGCCTACATACCATTTGTTCCAACCCGGTGGATGACTTGTAGCAAATGTTTAGCATTATGTCTTCCATTTATGCATTTCTACATAATTTGTAAGTGTGCACACTTAATTAAATAAAATTAACAAGCTGTTGGACTTGATACATGCCTTTTGGCAAGTTTAGATAGAAAGGATTTCGATAAAAATAACAATATTTGTTACCAATCCATACTTAGTAAACTGAAAAGAACGTAGGTACTAACATATTTTTAAAATTTGTACAACTAACTCCTAGAGTCTGTGCGGAAAGAGAACCGTCGTGGCGAAAAATGGAACTACAAAACAATATGATTTTGATTATTATATGGCAGCCCAGCCCAGCCATCTGTCAAATGTCAAACTATACTTCGTGGTATTTACGTGACGGATACAGCTTTGTTTTGTGTTGTTTTTAAGTGAATTTTGCATAAAATTATGTCTAAAAGGGGAAAATCGTTACGCAGTTCCACAAGGGCAATAATATTTAATATTATACAGTTTTGTCAACGAGAAAAAGTGGCAAAACACACCATTGTTGACCTCAGTAAAGTAACGGAGCGTGTGGCAGCAATGTCCGGTAAATAACAGTTTTATATTATTACTTATGTCCTTCCTAGATAACCTCCGGTTCCTGATATCTCCAAATGTATTTAACTAAAAGGATTTCATATAAACATGTGACAATATTTGTATGTTTTGATTCAACCAATGTTCTTGATAGTAGGCTTAAAGTGTGTTGATGCTTTTATTTTTTTTACTAACTTATGTTTTTTTTTTCAGGTTTAAGTAGAGATACAGTATCTAAAATAAAAAAAGAAGGTTCTACAAATGACGGCGTATGGTGCACACCGGGGAAAATACGTAAAGGAAGACCAAAAAAAGTCATTCTTGATAAAGACCATTTATTAGACAACATGCAAGAGTTTATTATAAATGTTACTGATTCGAGTACATCAAGTTCAGAAGACGATACTAATAATTTGTATCTCTCTGGTAGCTCCAAAGATGGATCAGTCATGTCTGGTATTGAATGTTTGGAATCAGACTTTGACTATGGTTCTGATTAGTGACTCAATAAATAAATATATATAAATAAAATCTTTTATTTACTAGCTGCGTCCCATGGTGTAACTAGGGATAAAAAATAGCTTATATTGTGTTAACTCAGAGTAAACCCTGGCTTATTATTATTACCCATTACCTATTTGCAATTATTTTTACAACTTTTTCAATAATAGGTTGTATTATTTAGACAGAATTTTGTATCAATTTATTTGACAAAGTGTAGAAATATCAAGAATCATAGTCGCGCTATAATGACGTAACAGTGTTGTCACCATAGCAAATACGTTAAAAAAACACAGTGGTACCCTCAAATTTTATGACGGTTCTCTTTCCGCACAGACTATATAGTTATTGACATTATTTTTTTAATGTTTTTTTTTAATAGTTTCTGTAAACTTCAAATGCAATTTAGTAGTGAAGCGCTTCTTCGTTTTCATAAACGTTAGATACGTTTTTTAGTTTATACTATCGGAAACTAGTTGTATGATTTTGATTAAATTTGCAAATGTCCACTGCATGTGCATATTAGCGTTGTGACTATTAGTGGTGGTTGGTGACTTACTTTATTGAAAAAATTATAGAGGCTAAAATATATGTTTTTTTTCTTTCTATAATTTAAATATGACTTTCATCATTTATTTGAAATACGAATTGTCATAAAAAGAGATGAAAAATTTCCGAAAAATTACAAAAATTCAAAGCCAAAATTAAAAATTCAATGAGGGCTTTGAATTAATTTAGTTAGAATTAGATAAGATTTAGATTAGAATTAGAAGTAGATTCGTGAAAGTGAACCTAGTAAATAAATCAATTAAAGTCATGAAACCAGTCCAAAACATAAAGAATTTGAAGAAGAGCGACTCCCAGAATTAACATTAAAATGTAGTGGGGAGATGTAGTGTTGAAGGCGTGGTATAGTGTGTGTGTGGCTCGCGGGCGGGGCGCGCTCGGCGCGTCCGTCAGTACTCAACTACTCAGTTCAGTCGAGTGCCCTGCGACGGCGAGTGATGTCGCGCCGTCAGCGAGTGTGTGTCGCGTGGCGCGAACGGCCGCGCGACTTGTGACGCCGTCGGCGGCATGTGATGTTCCGGAGGCGCGCCCTGCGGCGGCGGCTGGCCGGGGCCGGCGCGCCCACCCTGCCCGACGACCAGCTGCGACGGCTGGCGAGAGCGCTGGACGCGGGCGCCGCCGGCTCCGAGTGCGTGCCAGCGCTGCACGCGGCGCCGCAGCTCCGGCTCGCGGTGCTCCGCGCTTTCCGCTTCCCGGATTGCGAGCTCTCCGACCTCCGCCGGCTGCCGCTCTGCTCTGACCAGCAGTGCTGCAACCCCTACCATTGGAGCCGCCTCTGCAAGCCCGGTACGTGACGAGGCCAACGACCCGAGCAACAAGTGCACCGAGTAAACACACGCCCGCTCGCACGTATTCCCGACCCAGTGCGCTCTTCTGATGTTATGTTCGAAATAGAATGTGTTCAAGCGATATCGTTAACATGAATTGCTCGTCGTAGTTTATGCTTTCCACGCCATGAAACTTTCTAAGTTACCAGTTTGGTTGAATGCGTTTATTATCCGTAATCTGAGTTCAATTTAAAATCTAACCCTATCTTGGCTATAACTGTAATGAAACTAACCTAACCTAACTAATTGGAAACTTATTTGTAGCACCTGTGGTGCAGGTTTGTGTTTACTTGCATATTTTTGAAGCTGTAAACTTTATCTACTGCTCTTCTAACACTTCCTGATGCTGTGTTAATGATTTTGTCAACTTCTTCATCAAGTTTTGGTGAATTCACGCGTTCTACGACAAACTTCACGTGGATTGCATCCAGTTATCAGTGCCAATCGTTATCAGCGTGTTTATCGCTACTGTTTGTTTCTGTATCTTTTCGTTAATCCTGACGTCACACCGGCCCTCGTGTCATGCTCTCCACTTATCAATAATCTACAACCTTTCGTCCATGAATTAGATTTCGAATGTAAACAGTATCACTCGACTTCAGAGATATATTTTTAGTCGTGACATCATATTTGTTTCCTAGGTCTTTTTACGTTGAAAATTCTGAGGTCGCGCATTTGTTTTCTGAATTTTCAGTGTAGTCTTCTTCCTCATCATCTGCTATGTTGTAACTTGTATCACTTTGGCAATTGCAATCTACAGTAAAAAGTAAAAGTTTTGTTTTTGAAATTGGAGTACGGTCAGCAATTCAGTTGACGTCAGTTGTTGTTGCTCAGGGTGAGTTGCGGGTGTGTAAAGCGAGTGGTTATCACCTAATCTGCTAGCGCGAGGGTCACTCGCTCGCGATAACTAGACAAGGTCACGGCGTTGGCGCCGGCGAGCCGCGCCGCCGCGCCACTCCGCGCCCGCGCCGCCGCCACCGCGCGCAGCCCGTTAACTTTTTAATTCGTCAGGCAATGGCGCTACCGCTGTCGGCCTTTGTTAGGTAAACGGCAACATTCCACCTTCTGCGTTTCATGACCCCGTGACCCTTACCGCGACCGCTTTCAAAAAGGAATCTCAAATTCGAATAGGAATAGATACATCTCCGGACGAAAAGTCTCGTTTTTTCTATTTTTAGCGATGACGTAAAAGTTATCTAGTAGGTAGGTATGTTCGATGATAAAATTTATTTTTCTCGATTATGTGACGACTTTGTTGAACTATAAACTGATATGATAATTATGAGGTTTGCTAATGGCTCATTCGCCGCTCAAAGAGAGTAGGTATATTAGATTTTATCAGCATTGGTAAATCAGTAATCACCGTAACTTTTTGATCACCGATAATAAATTAAATTAGTCACTTTACTGGGAATCGCTCTAGCTTTATCCATTCATCCAATTTATAATTTCTTTGATAGTTCAATAGTTTCAATGCGCCGATGAGTGAATGTTAAGTAATCGATCACTAAATTCGAAGATAATTTCAAAGTTAAATTCGTAGTTTCCAAAGCAATGAATGGCCATGACATCAACTCACGCGCAGTCAATCGCCTACAAACCGCCGCCCACTCCGTCGTAGTATATTACTTAGGGACTTGTACGTAGGTGTATTGACAATGCCTGTTAGCATATTAATTAAGAAGAAAGCCAAGAAAAAACATGAATATTAATGTTTCCTTATGTGGGAAGTTCTGTACTCAGGGCATGGACTAAGTTAATTAACCGTCTGAACGATGACTAGAGGTAGTCTTAAAACAAATTACCTAATAAATATTAGAAAGGATTACAAATCGTTTATATGACATAAAATATTAAGTTATAATATATCCCAAATTCTTACTACATGCTTAATGGAATGACTGTATAATTATGCAGTCATTCATTCAATATTGGCGGAGAAATTTAACGATTCCAGAAAAATATATAGTTAATTTAAGACAATTTACCAATCTACCATGTTCTGACAAATAAATGATTTGATTTGAGTAGGTGTATATCTTGTGTTGAAATTAACTTAAAGCTGCTTTTGGTCATATTTAATATCAAAATACTCTCATGTTTCTTCAAGATTGTCAAATTCCAGTTCAACAGTATCTGAAACCTCGTCTTCTGACGCGAGTGATGTGTTGGCAAGAGGTCCTTAGCCATTCACTTTCGCTTGTATCGCCTTAAATGGGTTTCAAATTGGTCAAATCAGTTGCGCGCACGCATTACTGGTTGGGTAATTTGCTCAATGACTACGCGCGTACATCTTGATATTCGTAAGCAATTTGAGACCGAACCGCAGTGGGGGGAGATGTGGTAATCTTGACCAGACATAAGTTGTACTGGCAATAGTTGTCCTAGAAAAAAAGTTAGACTTGTACCATGTCAATAAATTAATTCCCAACGCCATCTCACTTTTATGCATCCAACTATGCAAAGAAAGTTAAGAAATCAGCCCTCCAAAAACGTCAATACAGCTGGTTTCTTTAGGCATGAGCCTCGAATTCTGACCTCACCTGGAGATTTTTTTTGCGGCGCGGCGGCTGTCTCGCCGAATTCACGTCGCCACTGTTTTTATCGACTTTCGTGGTGCGTTCCCACAATAACAGTTCCATATTACCAAAGATTACCATTTGTTCTGTAATCTGAGTTTTAATTGTTTTATTTATCGTTTTCTTCGTTTTTTCCGTTTATGTTATAGGTTTTCAACGGTCTATTCTGAGTGCCATTGTCGCTTCGAGATGTCGTTTCTAAACTCATAAATGACATTCCCCATCCGTATGATCGGTCGTATTTCACGGCGATTGTGTTTCGCCCGGAGCCACCGGCACAGTTACAGCTTCAGTTTTACGATGTTGTGGATTGTACGGTTCATCGTAAATTTAATCATCGACGACTTCGACACCTGTTTCGTTCGCTTCATCACGTTTTTCGTCGCGTTCATTAAACGGAGCCAGACTATCAATGTGTTATTTAGTTGTTACAGGAAGACCTTGATTTCTAAATCGAGGAATGTTAACTACAAGACATGCTCATGCACATTAATCTTTATAGTAGGTGCGCGCGCAGGACGGCGCCGATCACGCGCAGGACGGCGCCGATCACGCGCCGCCGGTCTTTATTTGTGAATGTTTTTATGCGAGCCGTCGCGTTTCGGCTCCAGGCTGGGTCGGCGGCGGCGGTGGCGGGCTTCAGGCGCCTACAAGGGGACAAGGGGTACTTTATCTTATCGAATGCAGCCGTCGATGCGACGCCACAACCCGCGGGACTCCAAGATCGGCTCGTGTCGCGGCCGAATGGCATTTCACCACGGAAATCAGTCACCCACATCCGGCAATTAAGCCCACATCGATGACGGACACGCATTATTTGAGAGCTAACTACCATTACCGGCAATTCGGTGCCCACACACCATTTCACCGCGCCGTTACGAGCGGGGCCGCATATAATGATGTCGTCTAGATACACGGATCCATCTGTCGATGGTAGCGGCGCGTCAGAGGCAGCGGCGTGGCCGATATTTATTTAGCCATAATTGCTTGTCGGCGGAGTGGCGCCGGCGCCCGGTGTGGCGCGCCTGCGCGGGGCGCGCCCGCCGCGCGGGGACAGGTACCACAGATTAAACAACTACTACCAGGTACACCCGCCGCCACCACCGCGCCGCACTGCGTAAGTAAGCTCAACTCGAGTTTCGTGATCGGTTTTTTCTTGTTTTATTGTAGTCTGGTCATGTTTTTGGGTTGCTTTGTTGAATTTGTGAATGGTCCCTTATTCACTTATTGTATGCGTCGGAGGATAGGCTGGCATTAAAAATTGGAGTCATTGCAAAGATTTTTTTGTTCGGAGCTATTTTAATTGTCATGTACCTAGGTAACTTTTGGGCTAGCAATAACAAATTGTTGCGATTTGCGTGACGAAGGATATTTTATATAATAATATTTACTTACCTTTAAATTTGAATTGCGTCTCGATTATGATCGGTTAAACGTCTATTGGTAAGAGTGTGTCATGAAATGGCCCATTCACCGGCGGCACCTGTGATAGAACCGGTTGCTCCCGACGCCGGCTCTTGCAAAACTGGAAAATTTGTCGTCTTTTATTACCCATACCTACCGGAGGCCAGCGGCGGATCGGCAATCGGTCATTTCACTTGTTAGGGGCCTCTTTGACATGCAACTTTAGGAATTTATTTTCACCGGCGATGTCTAGGAAATTTTTACTGCTTTGATATGTATTACCTTTGCTGGTTGTTTCCGGTCGTGCGGATTATTCTCCGGATCTTAAAAATTCACAATTTTGGTAACTTCATAAACGTTCCAAGTAATACAAAATAAATATGTTTTTGTCTTTGTTTTCATCGTTCACCTTTGAACACTTTATTTACATAATAAACTAGGATTCGACAAAACTTAGACAATGGTTTATTATAGATATTTTATAGGTACCTAGTAGGTATCTACTATGGTACCCAGACAGAGAACAAACACAAATGTTCATCACACAAATGTTTGTCCTAGATGGGAATCGAACCCACGCCCCCAAGCACAGAAGTTAGGTTTACTACCAACTGAGCCACCGGGGCAGTCATCATGTTCTTTGATATTGGCTAGATTTGTCCCTTTTCCACGACTTGTTATTTATCTTTTCAGCAGAGACCGTTAGAAAGTCATTCAATATCATAAAAATATAACGGCGCGGCGGTCAGTGTGCAAGTTTTTCTATTAAGTAATAAAAGCTTTGAGAAAATGTAATATGCCGTAACGTTACCGTCTAAAGTACATATTCAACTACACTCTACAGTAATATGCCGTAACGTTACCGTCTAAAGTACATATTCAACTACACTCTACAGTAATATGCCGTAACGTTACCGTCTAAAGTACATATTCAACTACACTCTACAGTAATATGCCGTAACGTTACCGTCTAAAGTACATATTCAACTACACTCTACAGTAATATGCCGTAACGTTACCGTCTAAAGTACATATTCAACTACACTCTACAGTAATATGCCGTAACGTTACCGTCTAAAGTACATATTCAACTACACTCTACAGTAATATTTTAATTTTTTTATTGAAATACCGATGAGCTTTCAATCACTAATCAATAAAACCCAACCAAATTCATTTTTATTGCCTCTTCCATGTAATGTTTGAAGCTCACATGATGACACTCGACTATCTTCTACATTAATATATACAAGTAGGTATGTATGTATATGTAAATCAATAAAGAATCATACCTGCCTTATTGACGAGCTTGGTCCTTTTGAATTTCATTATTAATTTTCTTTTGATTTTCAATATTTGTGTGAAACACAATACAAGAGGAACATTAAAGTTTGAACTTTATGAGTCATATTGGGTAATGTTTTCTTGATTTTCAATAAATTTTTGTATTGAATTTGTGTCAGAGACAAGATAAACTTTGAAGTTCGAATTTCATCAGTGGATATTTGAGTTTCTTATTAATATTATTTTCCATTTCATTATTGACGTTCAACAAGTCGGGAGCGAAGTATGTTTTTTGTATGTATATGTCAATCGTCAGAGCAGCTACATTCTTGTTCCGTACAGCGAGAACGTACGTCATGTCATACCTACATGCCTTCCGGTATTAGCGGCCGCGTCGACAAGGTCCGCGGCGCGTACGCCACTTCTACATACGTCAGCAATACGAGTGTTATCTGTCGCTATCTATCCAATATACTGTACATTACTTATTTTTGCAATAACCGCTTATCTCACACTGCGGTCGGAGGGCAATAAAAAAGGCATCAAATGTGTGTGTGTTAAAATTGTTTTCGTTCTGATTATTATGTCTGGCGCCGGACGCAGCCGGCTGTGAGGAGACGTGACGATCCTCAATATAAGTAAACAATTCTCAAATTATAATGAGGCACATAAGTTTAGTATTCGTTTCGCGGATTTTACGCTGAAACCTCAGAATGCAGTTACACAATGCGAATGAACTGGAATGGAATCCTGCGACACCGGGCTACTTACTGACGCAAGAAAAACTGATCGTTCTAAGAATATGAATCAAGCTAAATTAATAGATAAGGCGGCGCAGGAAAGTGTAATTTACGGCTTCCTTTGCCCGATTAAGTTGCCCTTGACTCTTGTTTTTTGCTTACAAAGTTAGTATCATAAGTCAGTTGTTGGTTGATAGGCTACTACTTTTTCGTCCGCAAATACAGCTACATGTCAGACTTCTTTCGACGTTTATGTCAGCAAATAAAAAGCAATATCTCTGAAGTTGCGGTAGTGTTACCAGTAACAAGATTCCTTAGTAACCTTACAAGTTACATCTAACCTTACCCAAAAAGCGTGACATATTGAAGGATCAACTTTGTCGAATGCCCAATTATGATAATTTGAACAAATGATACAATAGGTAATATATGAACAAAGAGATAAAACGGCGTCTACAGCTTACTGGAATCTAATACAATATATTGAAGAAAGTTACACTAAAAGCAAGAAAAATAACATCAACAGAAACCGAAGTAGTTTTGGTTGAAGAGTTAAAATGCAGTAAATTAATGTATAGTTAGAACAGGTAGACGGCCAATCATTTTTAAAAAGCAGTTAAATTAAAATGTTTGTAGGAAGTAAAAACTGTATGTCCGATAAGTGAATAAAGGCAGTTCCATACAGCTAGGTGGTGGTGGCGCTGCGTGCACAGAGTAGATAATGAACAGAAAGGTAGCTTTCTAGAGCGCAAAACTGAAGACGTTTCACTACGTTTATAGTTGGTTAATAGTAATGTGTGCGTGAGCCGCTCACTAATGAGTTTACTTACAAGAATAGATCATTTGTGGAGGGACAGACGCTATGGCCGGTACACATATAGGATGCGATATGCCGCGAAACAATTAAAAGCAAACATATTTAAACGAAGGCAGCAAATTTTCGCAAGTTAGTTTAAGTTACATTTTTTTATCAGTTGGACCACTAAAGAAACACGATTTTGTTGAAACAGATCTAGGTACCTGTTTATGAAGGTTTACTCTAAATTTAACTAGATGGCGCTGACTCATGTTAAAACGCGCAAACGCTTGTCGCTGATTCATATGGTATTAGATTTGTACTTCGTAAATTAAAATGAGAGTTTTTAGAGGCCACATAGTCGTTTCCTTTACTATTGATCCTTCTGCCGGATAAAGTTATACGCGTGTGTAGTGGGTGTAATAATTGAGCGGATAGCAATGCATGGATCGTGCATGATAATGCTGTCTGTAATTGTAAAGTGAAGTGAATAAATAGTGTTGTGCATCTGTCAATTGGATTACAGAATTACAGTGAATAAAAATTGGACTGGTAACCGTGAGTATATAGTATATAAGAAGTGAACATTAAATACATAAAGTGAACTATATAAATCAAAGAAAAAATAAATAATCAGTGATTTGACGAACTTATAAAAATACAGTTTCCAAATATACAAATACCTTAATAATACGTAAATAATGGAAGATCTACAAATAGCAACTTATAACCAAATCAAGAACTTGTTAGATAACTTCAAAAAATCGCCGAGAGATAGACTAACACAAGGATACCTAGAAACTAGACTAGAAACACTAGAAGTTTATTGGAACAAATTTCAATCGAGTCATGATAAATTAGTGGTGTCAGTAACTAAAGATCCCAAGTCAGACTATTTCAGCAAAAATACATATGATTTGTGCTTAGATGTCTACTTTGATATGAAAACTAGAATAAAAGAAAAATTACATTCATTTTCCGAAAAAGGTCAAACTTCAAATACGTCGAACGTGAACATAGAAAATAGTGATGAATCACTTAGACCTATTGCGAAATTGCCACCGATTACTCTGCCTAAATTCTCGGGAGACTACAAAGAATGGTTGTCATTTCGTGATCTTTTTAAGTCTTTAGTTCATGATAATGCAAAATTAAGCAAAGTCAACAAATGCCAATACCTAAAGTCGAGTCTACATGGAGAAGCAGAAAACTTAGTCAAACAAATCTCAGTCACAGAGTCAAACTATGATATTATATGGGAAATACTCAATAAAAGATACCATAACCGTAGAAACATGGTAAATGCATATATCGGAAAACTATTAAATCAGAAACGAATAACTAGTGAATCCCCCAAAGCTATTAAAGACCTGTTAGATGTCACGTCTGAATGTTTGATATCTCTTAAAACGATTGATATTCCCACAGAACATTGGAATGACATAGTCGTTTACATAGTTATACAGAAACTAGATTCAGAGTCACACAAGCTGTTCGAGCAACGCATAGAAGGGCGGGAAAATCTACCAACATGGAAAGATTTATCAGAATTTCTGGAATTCCGGTTTAGAACCTTAGAAGCAGTCAAATACAAAGATGCACTACCACAACATAGAAACACTCAATACAACACTAAGACTTTTGCAACAAACGTCACCTCCTCAACTGTGAACTGTTCGTATTGCAAAGGAGAACATAGGATTTATACCTGTCAAGACTTTTGTCAGCTGCCAGTAAATGAAAGGCAAAAGTACGTTCAGAAAAACAACCTCTGCTTTAACTGTCTGAAGAGAGGTCACTCGGTGAAAGATTGCAAGCAAACAACCTGTAGAAAGTGTAATAGAAAACATCACTCATTATTGCATGGATATTCCATAGAACCTAGCACAAAAGAGCCTGAAACCCACGAAGCACCACAAACATACATAGGAACCTTAGATAATATCACCCTAAATACCTCCAATAGCAATAGTAATAGCACGACAAGCCCTGTCATTTTAGCTACTGCGCTTGTAGCAGTACAGTCAACAAGAAACAATAGTATACACACACTTCGCGCACTTGTAGACCAAGGGTCTCAAGCCTCATTGATATCCGAAGGTGCATGCCAAGAGTTAGGATTGAAGAAACAATCTATTCAAGGAAACATAGTCGGTATTAATTCCAAGCCCACAACCATCAAAGCACTAGTAAAACTGGAATTAATGTCCTTACACAACCCGCAGACGAAAGTTAAGGTCAACGCTTATGTATTGCGTAACTTGACATCCCAACTACCACAACGAACCCAAACAGTCAATTGGCCACAACTCAATAGCTTACAATTAGCAGACCCTTCGTTCACACAGCCAGGTCGTGTTGATCTTCTCTTAGGAGCAGAGGTCTTCGCTGACATTATTCAACCAGGTCTGATTGTATATAGAAACGATACAAACGCACTTGTGGCACAAGAGACCTCACTAGGATGGTTGATATCTGGTAGTAACGATAGAAGCAATAGAAAACACACAAAAGTACACACTCATCATGTAAAACTAGAACTAGATGCGGAACTTCGTAGATTCTGGGAAATTGAGGAATCAGTACCTGGAAAAAAGATGATGACAAATGATGAGATTAAATGTGAAAAGCATTATAGTACAAACCATAGTAGAAGAGAAGACGGAAGATATGAAGTTAAATTACCTTTTGCCGTTAACCCTCCAGACATCGGTGAATCTGAAAAAATAGCATTGAAGAGATTATTAGGAGTTGAGAATAAATTTAAAAGACACCCAGATTTACAAAATAGATACAATGAGTTCATGACAGATTACCTAGAACAAAATCACATGCAACCAGTTGCAACGGATAAAGAGACTAGACTTAGTTGTTACTTACCGCATCATGCAGTCATTAACGAACAACACTTAACTACTAAGTTACGCGTGGTATTTGATGCTTCCGCGAATACTAGCAACGGAAAGTCACTGAACGACAACTTGCTGACGGGACCATCGCTTCAAAGTGACATCCGTGACATAACGTTAAAGTGGCGACGACATGCTGTAGTACTAGTAGGAGATATTAGACAGATGTATAGACAAATAGTAGTACATGAAACCGATAAAGCCTTCCAAAGGATATTATGGAGATTCAACACCAATGAACCGGTGCAGAAATTTGAACTCTCCACGGTGACATATGGTACATCATGTGCACCATACCTCGCAATAAAAACGCTGAAACAATTAGCTGTTGATGAAAGGAAGAACTTCTCTGAAGAGATAACTGATGTATTGGCCAATGATTTCTACATGGATGACTTACTTAGTGGAGATTCGACACCTAAAAAGGTCGTAGAACTGCAAGAAAACTTAAAAGAATTATTGAATAAAGGTGGTTTTACGCTGCATAAATGGGCAACCAATTTGGTCAACACAGATGATTCATCAGAAATAAATAGAAAGATACTTGGAATAGACTGGAACAATAGAACAGATAAATTTGAACTAGGATTTGACATCAAGGATATTACTCAAAAGCCAACGAAACGATCAATCTTGAGAGACATAGCCAAGTTATACGACCCAGCGGGCTGGTTAGCTCCCATAGTAGTTAGAGCAAAGGTTTTTCTGCAAAGACTTTGGATAGAAGGTTTAGACTGGGATGACGAAATTTCCGAACACTTAGAGGCAGAATGGTTGAATTTTCGCAAACAGTTATGTGAAATGCCTAAGATAGAACTTGATAGATGGATTGGCATAACAGATAACACGATCAAACTCGAGATCCACGGATTTTCAGATGCTTCAGATATCGCGTATTCAGCAGTTGTTTTCTGTCGCACGATTTCATCAGACTCCATCAAGGTGACTATAATAGAAGCTAAGACTAGAGTAGCACCTGTGAAGAAGATATCTACGCCTAGATTGGAATTGTGTGGCGCAGTGTTATTGGCAAAACTTATAGAAAGAGTTAGAACAGCACTCAATGTTCCATTGAACGATACTTACGCTTGGACAGATGCAACCATAGTTCTGGCTTGGTTACAACGCCCACCTAGTTACTGGAACACATTTGTGGCAAACAGAGTGACAGAGATCACAAACGCCGTAGACACGTGTAGATGGCATCACGTAGCATCACTTGACAACCGAGCAGATGTGGCTTCCAGAGGAGTTTCTCCACTTGAGATGCAGTCGCACGTGCTGTGGTGGAATGGTCCATCCTGGCTGCGAGAAGTTAGTGCATTACCTGTGAAAGACATAAGTGAAATAGTTAGTTCTACAGAGTTAGAAAAAAGGCCTGAAGTGAAAGTGCTAGTGAATATTGGAGTTATATCGGAACCTGAAACAAAAGACATTATTAATAGATACTCTAGCTATAGAAAATTATTAAGGGTAACAAGCTATTGTCTACGATTCTACTATAAATGTAAAAGCAAAGCTAAGAAAGAAAACTTACCTGCATTTATCAATACTACTTACCTGAACTCCAAAGAACTGCAAAACTCAACAAAATTCTTAATAAAAATGTCGCAGAATTCTGAAATTATAAATAAAAGGGATATAGTAAACTTAAATCCAATAGAAGATAGTGATGGTATACTTAAAGTTGGTGGTAGAATACAGAATGCAATTGTAAACGTCGAAACTAAACATCCTGTAATATTAGCCAAAAATAGTAAATTAGCTTACTTGATTGTAAAAGACTCGCATCACACTACCTTGCATGGTGGAAATCAGCTAATGTTAAACCACATTCGAAATAAATATCATATAATTGCTGTAAAATATTTAATCAAAAGAGTAATTCGAGAATGTGTAACTTGTTGTAGAAACGCTAACAAAACTGCACACCAGCTACTAGGAAATCTACCTAAAGAAACACTTAAACAGGGTTTTAGGTGACACAAAATTAACTTATGAAGAATATTCCACTTTATTGTGCCAAATAGAAAGTTGTCTAAATTCTAGACCTTTAACTTCTTTAGACGATGATAAATCCGGTACCACTATAGCTCTTACACCTGGTCACTTTCTTATTGGTGAACCACCAATTGTAGTACCGGACGAAAATTTAGAAAATCAAAATATACCTTATAACAAAAGATGGATCTATTTACAACAAAAGCTTCAAAGTTTTTGGCGTCAATGGAGCCAAGAATACCTTGTCAATTTACAAAAAAGGTATAAATGGAACCGTAGCCAGGATAATTTTAAGCCTGGTGATATAGTTTTAGTAAAAGATGACCGATTACCCCCCACTAAATGGCTTATGGGCAAGGTAATCACTACACACCCTGGTTCAGATGGTTTAGTCAGGGTGGTCTCCCTTAAATGTAAAGACTCAATTTTAAAAAGACCTATACATAAATTGTGTCTACTTCCAACAGAACCGAGTCTTGTCATTTAAGTGAATAATGTTAGATTGTTTAACTAGATTTTAGTTTGATTATTAGCATAAACAATAACAAGTTTACAGTCCACTTGTTCTGAATGTACCTAGTTCTAAACACTTGTTTTATATTCTAGTAAAGTTTATTCATAGTTAACTTGCTTGAATATAACTAATTAGTTAGCTTACCCCCCCCCTCAAAGTATTCCTAAAGATTCTTTAAAATTTTAGTGTAAAGTTATAGAATTCTTGTTGTGTTAAAACACTGTCGAACTTATGATTGCTGTCAATTATTGTTCTTGTTAATTCACATTTTGTTTGAAAGTTCTAACGCACTTTGAGGGGCGGAATGTTTATGAAGGTTTACTCTAAATTTAACTAGATGGCGCTGACTCATGTTAAAACGCGCAAACGCTTGTCGCTGATTCATATGGTATTAGATTTGTACTTCGTAAATTAAAATGAGAGTTTTTAGAGGCCACATAGTCGTTTCCTTTACTAGTACCAAAAATAAAAATTAGCAGAACTTTTACATAATTATATTATATCATATTATGGGGCTCTCTTAGGATAGTATGATAAAACCCTCTGAGACGAAGATACAATATTATAGGTGTTTATGGACAAAAACTGCATTTAACTTCCATAAAATTTTCATATCTCCAGTTATAGGTCGGCCGTCGAGACTGTATGATTGACTCAGCTAAGTGGTTTCGGAGGTGTTTCTCTGTAGACGCTGTACTCGCGGCTGCGTGGGCGCAGACACGCGGCGAGCCGGCGCCGCGGCCGGCGCCACCGACGCGGTATAATTCGGGCGCGCTATTTCTGTATTTCACACGCGCGCGCGCATGTGTACCGCACACACAGGCGCAATTATAATTTTTAGAAAACAGTGGCTTTTAGATAACATATTGTTTTAACCTTGACTCTATGTGATTCTTCCTTTTCTTACAGCTAAGCGCTACTTTCTGATGACAACTGTTAGTCGCTTTCTATCTGGCTTCTCTAACCACTCACTTACTTTTAGACCACTAAATAGATCACTATGGGTAGCTTAGAAAACAAGCTTCGTTAACCTAGTAGTAACTATCAGTGTTCCAAGACATTTGCTCTATTGGCATACAGATTTTAATAATATTGAATTATTCAGTTTTCTCCTTGCTCTAATTATCTTTTCTTCCTAGAAATGCATCCATTAATTTCTTATTGTAATTGGAATGTTTTATGTGGTACATTGTACAACATCAATTCCATTATATAAACGTTATTATTATGATTATTGTTAAATTTGATAACAATGCCAATTATTTATATTGTCTCTCATAGTTTTAATTAATTGTGCCTTCAACCTCGTAATATCCATTTTTACTTTTAAATTTTAGTTGTTGATTAAATTACTTCTTACTTCCAAATAACGTAGAGGCAAAATTATCAGTTCATCTTACATGAAATAGTCCTATTACAGTGATTTTGATTACTTAGGTACTCTTCACATTAAGCAAAAAATGTTTACTAACGTTGGCGCCATCACTAGTTCCGTGATGTTATCATAATTAATTCCGACGGCAATTAATTAAGAAGATATAATTAATTTTGTGTATTTGTAAATCATGTGTTGGCGTATGTTAGCTCTTAGCGGTTACTTCCATTTGGCGACGGAGGAGGATTGTAAAAAACTTTTGCTACATGTTTGGTAAATCAAATTTTCTTATTTGATTAGAGGTATTACGAATTCCTTTTTTATATCATATTTAATGAACTTAATAAATGGTACACTAGACTCAATGTTAAGGACTTCCACTCATCCAATATCCACACATGATTCAGGAGATCTTCTGTCATTTCTGCTATGAAGAGCTTGGAGATTCTTTATTGAAAGAATTTATTGAAATAGGAGAATTTTGTCGTAATAGAGTTTTTAAAGTCCCAAGCCAACCCAAGTGCAAATAGAAAGATGAAAATATGGCAGAAAATCTTTTGAAAGTCCAAAAATGTATGGCATGAGCTAGCGCAAGATTAAAATGGATGAAAAATAAAACTGAAAGAAAAGGTTAAGTCAGTTATATCGGACTTTAAAGCTCATTATAGGATCGTTGCAAAAACAAAGTTACGAGAGTTAGTTATTCAATTCTGTTCATGTAGACACCCCGTAAGTCCTTGAGACAGAGATCTCCCTCAAAGCATTTCCACACTATTCTGACATATTTATAGTGCGCTTAAACCAGAATTTATAGTTTGTTTATTGTTATAGATTTAGTTTTTTTCTATTTGTCCGAAGTAATCGACTGGGATTTGTGGATCGGTTTTGTTTACGAACGTGATTCAACTACTTCGCAATTCGTTTTATCGTTGGATTTATTTGGGTGAGTGCTACCGGAAGTGATAGTTACCGTCTTCATAGTTTTACACATATCTGAATTGCCCCGGATTCCGTTGGATAGTGATGAATGGCTCGAGAAATCTCTCGGGAGTTCACTTTTTTTTTGTCAGATTCGTCTTGATTATTTTTTAGTTTACTACTTAGTCTTATTTGTATTTCCTGTTTCATGTTGTACTGTTCAATAAGGCCTGCACAGATATGGGGATGACTGATATGAGGCTCAATAATCTGCGTAGTCTTGTGTGTCACGTGTCTTGAGCTGCTTAATTCCGCTGATTCACGTAGATTCTCCTCTCTTTTTGACTAACACCAACTGTTGGAGAATGATTTATTTGCTTCTATTGTTTTGATGCATATCAAAGTCGTCAATTACAATTATAGCTCGTTTTATAATTTACTCTTGTTGCTATAGTATAGCTTGATATACTTAATATTAATATAGTTCTCTCATGCGCATGTAAAGTTACTATGACGAATTAGGACGCTAAAATCATCGGTAACTATGTCAAGTCAATATACTAAACGTGCCAATGATTCAGAGTGCATATCTGCCACTTTGTTTTGCGTCGGCGCCGCGGCGCTATTAATATGTGCCACCGAATAGGATAATTTTGCTATTAATATATATTTTTTTATCTTTATTTTTAAAGAGCGTTTGGTCAGACCTTGTTTCTTTATTTGATTTCTTATTTTTTTTACAAAAAAACATTAATATGTTTTTTTTTTTTGTTTACTTTTTAAATGTAATAAACCAGTTAACATATAATTATCTTGACGGCATTTTGTCAGGTTTAGGATTTTGATTGAAGTTAGCTATTTCACAAAACTGTGGGTAGTAGAGATTGCTTGATTAGAATTTTGATAAAATACTAAATTATAAGCCATGTAACATTAAAACAGCCGTTTCCTATAAAGCAATTAATAAGGCAAGCGCTAGCTCGATGGACCGGTTCACCAGTTACAAAGTAATCGAAGGACAAACTGACTGACAGTCTACGGTATTTGTTGCTATAGATTGAATGTTTAGATTAATTACACATGCCAGTTACCGGTCCTCGGTACTCTAGAGCAACGCGCCTACCGTACTCTGCCAAGTATCTACATCATCGGTTGACATTCCATCGCAAACCCATCAGATTCCAACTCTACCTATATTTATATACGTTTCATTATCCATTGACTGATTTCTTAAATAATTGAAACACGATATAGCACAGTGAATTAATGGAATTTCAACTCTAACTAGGAAAAATTTAGACACAATTTTAAATCGAGCATAGTGCACGTTCAAGCTTCGGTCCTTTGTACTTTGTCGGGTTGTAACAGAGTCTTTTTTTACTGTCTAGTGGTTGGCTCATATGTCGTAATACTTTAAAGAAATTTTGAGTCACGCCACTCCACATGTATTCATATGGACGACTTTTGTCGCTAAAAGGTCTGTTATTACCAATGATAGATGTGTCAACATCAGTTTTATTGCTGCAATTTAAAGTAGAAAATCCTTTGTTGAATTTACAAGTCTCAAACATTTGCGCACACATAAGTCAACAACTGATTTACTAGTTATGTCTTCTGGATGTTTTATTAAGTGTTTAGGGTCATTTACTTTCGCGTATGTTGCACTTTAATCATCTAAAATGTTGTTTTCAATATTTCAATCTTAAATTTCATGTGTTTTTGGCAACTAATGTTTTAAAAATCTTCTTGAACTAGGCAATAGTTTTAAAACTTATTCGATTTAAAATTGTCTATATCATCGGAGTGATTTTAAGAAATAATAAAACGTTTTTAAGAGCTCACAACGACTGTATCGCGTAATAAAACCGCTATAAAATCACCAGTTGATTTACGTCTCCTCCGAAATTCCAGCGGAATCTACTCGTGCGCATGCAGGTACACCGATTGTTTTGACATGACTTGCGCAAACGCGCACTTTATTCACTTCTGGGAACAAGATAGTGTACACACCTCTGCCTACTAACAGACCTGGTATCCTATAAAGCGAATAAAAGCGGAGTGGACCCATGTTGACCAATATATCTGCACCAAACTGACATGACATTTAAAGTGACGGACAACCATTGATGTAAGGAAATAGTGGGAAGATCTCCTTGACCTGGACCACACAAATTAGGCCCACGAGCCTAATCGACTTCAGTCACAATCGAACTGCCGTTTGTGGTAGCACGTGAAGTACTTGTTAAAATTTTGTTTTAACCGAGCCACATTTAATGTATACAATGTTTGGATGTCACGCGTCTCCCCCCTTTTTGAAACAGTCATTGCCGACAGTGAATTTAACGTAGTTTATATTATGTCGGTGACGGAGAATATGTTTTTTTCGAATTTGCGAAAGCAAAAAGTAGATAATCTACGAGATATTACTCAATAGAATTATGCACGATTCCGTCACGTCATGCCAATTTTATGGAATTTCTGTTAGGAAATACTCACCACTTTTATGGATAACAGAACTCAGTATCATTTATAAACATTATAATGTTAGATGATTTGTATTCAAAATGCTTGTCGGCATCGATTCGATTGTCAATGTTGACATGTCCACCGCCGCCTGGCGCCGAATTGCAAATAACAATTGTACAATTCACATTCTGAATTCGAAAATACGAATGGTATTCCAAAAACAAAATGTCCAACAGTCCGTGCAAGTTTTATCCGAAGTTTGCTTGTAAGCGGAATAGGCCGCGTTCCGGATTCAATCGACATTATTTAATATTATTTTACTCCTACTTTGTAGGTAGATGAATATTTTTAAAATTATTTCAACTATTTACTAGCATTTTTATGATGTAACGGTTAGGACGACCAATGCGGCGCATTAATTTGAATGTAGAACTGATTCTTGATTGTTCTAAATTACACTCTCGTACCCATTTGATCCAACTGCCCCAAAAGGTCTCAAATTTTCTTGAGCGCTCGTAAAATTGTCTTTTATATGAGGTTAAAATATAGGTTAGTGGTTTCTGTAGTGGGTGATCAGGATTCGAACCCGGAGCGGGTAATTATGGGCGATCTGAGTTCCGAGTAGAAAACCCTACAGAGAAACAGCCCATAACACGCAGAAGAAAAGTGTGCAATACGCGTTCATACCATACGAGAGACTAAAAAGTTGTTTCCAGTCTTAACCGATATGCATTAAACTAGAAGACGCGTTCACTGCACCATAGTAGCATACACTCTATTGGTACCATAATACTAAATTACACGCATATTGTTGGCTATGGCTAACTAAACAACACCACTCAAATCGAAATTTCGCGGTTCTGACATTTTAATTACATTGAATGCATATTTTATGCTCGCTTTGATATACCTATCAGATTCGATTTTAAATCAATTTTATAAACAACACCACAGTTTTTTGTCTCTCCTGTAAAGTAGCAAAATATTACTTGCGCATTTTGCTAGCCGGCGATATGTTATGCAGTAGGAAGTTTTGTCCAAATATTTGCGTTGTTAAGAGCTGTTACTCTGAAATATTTTCTGCGCATCGGCCGGTTCAGTTTTATACCTGCTCTTCTTGTCTGTTTGTTTTACTCCCTCTTTTATTTTTTATTTATTTTATCTTTAGTTTTGTTTTAGTCTCAGAGTAATGCGGTTAGTTATTAGGGCATTGAATATTCAGTATTTTTTAAATTCCTGTTTTAATTTTCGCTATCGTAAATGCTTTTTTGATGCTTGAGTTGGATTTCCATGAATCTGTTTGTTTAATGTTTTCTAATGCCTATAATTAGGTCTTGTAAAGTTTATTTGTGATTTTAAAATTGATTTTTATTTCTTATATTGTCAGAACTACTTATTAGAATATCCATAAATCATTTTTCAAGCATTGTTACTAACGAGATATTTTTTTCTTTTTCAGAAACTCCTCCCCCACCATACAGTCGAATCGCAATGGATGACCTCAAACCTAAAGGCAAAGGTAAGAACACCTTTATTTTATTGACTTTTAATCTTTTTTAGATCTCTTCACATTTTCTCTGGGAGAAAACACGTTTGTCCCTTCTATATTAATAAACTCTTTTATTAAAAGGTATCTACAGGATCTGTCGTTTATTTTAAGCATTAAAGAAATTTCGTTGCTCAAAGAAATTAGAAAGAAGTTCAGCAAGGAAGTGGTCTGTTATATCTTCAGAATACAAAATATCTTCTACTCCTAAATTGATTGCATGCCATTTTGCATTTTTTTGATTAGGAGCCTAATAAAAAAATACTTATATTGCACTAAATCCAGACAAAAATAAATGAGCTGATTAACTGATTAAGCCATAAAGTAATTAACGAAATCCAAACATAAGTGATCTATAGATCATAGATCAGGATCTGCGTCCACGAAAAGGCTGGAGATTGTGGAATCTGGCCGGGACCGGCGCCCGCGCATCTTCCTGGAAATTAAGGATGGATAGGGATGGGAAAATACTTATATTTTATCGATTAACTATAGACATATTTATGATAAACGTGTACTACAAATAAAATAAATAAATAAAATATTTAATTATTCAGGATTGCTGAGGAAGCAAAAGTGCCTTGTTTTTCAGATTTTTGTTAATATATCTAGGTACGTAAATTCTTTGTAACCAACCTTACTCATTATGACCAATCTATTATGCAAGCAAAAATGCAGATATCCATTAATTTTTATTCCGAAGTCACACGAAAATCACATATTTACAGTTTCCACCGATAGATAAAATCATTATCTTCACGCAAACACTTTTATCTTTCCTCATGAAACAAATCTTCGACGAACGGCGCAAACCAACGATCGACCAAAAATTACGATTGAATAAATAATAATTTTAATGTCAATTATGTACTAAAATACTTACTACATATATGCAGTACTGTTACTTATATTTTTTTTTTTTTGTTATTTGATGAAACCTAAAAAATACGCAGATTTAACTTTTGAGTAAATTAAATTTTATGATGATTTTAAATGTTGCATTTTATATTTGCAACTATTTTTAAAACTGTGTAATTAATTAATGTTCGTAATTTCAAACATAAAATGCAATCAATCAATAATCGACTCTTGCGCATCCCTACGGAGCTGGTCCCTGCGCATTCCGCCGCCACCAGGCAGCCATCTTTAAACTACATTATTAATGCGTGCGCCGCTCGGCGAACATCACTGGCTTTTTTACTTTTTAGGCCAGAGTCCCACCAAATGCACATCTAAGAGGCAAATACTCTAAAAATCAATCTGAATACAGCTTGGTTGAGCCAAAACATAGGACGCCAAGTGGGCAGCCTAACCGCTAAGTGCATCTTGGCTAACTATACCATGTTATCCTCTCGCAGCTCAGGTTGCATCTGTGGTGGGGTTCTGGCCTTAACTTTTTTCTTCTTCCTCCGAACCCGGCTCTACGCGGGATGCACCATATATTTGTTTTTAATAAAAGCCTTGGCGGTGAAATTTCCGTATTAGAAGTAGAGATTTCATATCAAAACGAGAAACTTTAGCGCGTTAGTAAAAAAACTGTTTTATACTATAACTGCGTAAGATAGTTTTATGCAGTTTTTGTAGAATTGAATTAACTAGGTAACACCAAACAATTCAGCTCAGTTAAGACAGAGCTCCGACAATACCTTCATTTTTGATAAAAATTTCAAGGAAAATGTGAACTTCCTATTAGATACTATCGCTTTAAAGAAAAAAATACTAAAAACTCAGCTATTTATAAATTGCCTCAACACTCCACGGTCATTACCAATACCAAGCCAGCTGAAGTGACAAGTCCGTAAATTAAAACATGGCCATCGTACGAACAGGAAATCCCGTTGTTACAATCAATGCCCTGCAGGGGTGCGAATTCACTGGGACGGGATTCCCTTACAGATTTCCCGGAGAATTTCCCATGACTCTCGACGGTAGACGATACTCCCCTTCCTTTTTTCATTGCATTTTGGCGCCTGTCTGCGTTTCGCCATATTTTATTGTCTCACTCCCCTCTTATTTACATTCTTGGCCGCAATTATCGTTGCTAATATACCCCGAGGTGGCATCCTCAATTTTAGATTGAAATCTTATTTCACGGAAGAATTTATGCTTTGTTTCTTTAATGCGTTCCACTCTTTCATTATTAAGCTCATTAGTATGCAAATTTTAGTTGGAACGGTTCTGCATCGGATATTCTCTGCATTCATCTTTGTCTAGGTGATGAAGTAAAACCGATTCGAATTCGTAGAATCATTCCATTAGCTCAGCTAGAAAACCTCTTAATTGATCCCATTAGCCGTGTTTTATGTTTTGGATTAGCCAGACAACGTCATCAATTTCGGTACCTCTCAGATTACTGAATGGACAGCTAAAATCTGGCCCTTTTTCAGATACGGGCGACATTGACATTCCGATCGGGTCCATTATGGTGTTAATCATGTGCTTCCTCGAATTCATTCATTCCTTTTACAAATTTATCGGCGGGTGATTTCGGATAGTCGTCAGCGTCACCGAAATTTGGTTCTTAATCGGTGGCTGTAGAGTTTTTTAGAGTGGGATGCGGCGCGCCGTTTGTGTTGTTAAGTGCAGAGGATCTCTCGAGTATTGGCTCGGCGATAACGACTGTATGCATTAACGTTATCGTGGAGTTATCGTGGCGCCGGCGCCGCGCGCACACAGCCTGACACAAATATAAACGGTCGCTGTTTGTCTTTGTCCGCTCTTGTTAGGTGCTTGCTTCCCTCCTGATATCCTGTAGCTACTATTGTTGCTATTTTAGAACTTTGTTCATTCTTTGACCGCAACGACACTATCGACTTAATGTCATTTCAGCGCGCGAGATCTAAAACGTTGTTAGGATTTACTCTTCTTTTAAAATTATTCCAAAGCTTCGTTAGCTTCTGTCGTTGGAATTCCTTAATGACCTTACCGTACCTGTATTATAAATTAGTATGTCATCCATAAACCAAGCATCAATTGCCACTAATACTTACCTTTTATTATCCCGTATTTTCTTTAATTCTGAGTGATTCGAGAAACCGTTTCTTGATCGCCTACGTCAATTTAACAGTTGGTATGGGAGATGATACCTTGAAAGGTGATTTTTAAAGGTTATTGTCACTTGGAGGTAAGCACTCTTTAGGTTAATGCATGAGGATTTTATCAAGTTTCAAAGTGCTTTCCGACTAAGTAGTCTCAAAGTCGAAGATGTTTGGGCTCGTGGTATGTTTATGGGTGTGCCTTCTATACGTCATCACATGATTTATTTGAGTTTTATTATACTTGGACTATTTTATTGTTATGCCATATCTATTTGGGTGACTAATGCTGTTTTGGTGTTAAATAGACGACATTATAATAGCAATGGGTGGATTTAAAAGACTTTATGGACCAATGAATTGGTGTATTGAATTTTGATTTATTGTTTTTAGTCGTATCTTCCGCGTTAGCACGAGCCAAGATTATAAGCAAATAATATACATTATCATATCACTTATATTTTCCCAAAATGTCAATGTAGGAACGAAAACATATATTCATTATTAACTGATAAAGGTAAATGTACCTATCTAAATTAAGCTTAACTAAAACAGTAAAGATATCTTACTGTATAATAAACAGTTAAAATAATAAGATCTAATTGTAGAATGGCTTTCATTCCTATTCTTTATGTATTCTTATTTTGCAAGAATGTTAACATTTTTGGTTATTTTGTTGCATTTTAAATAAGTCTTGTTGGATTTTTGTTGCATTCTGAGCACTATTATTTATTTGAGCTGAACAATTCCGAAAGTTCAGCGCTCGGTTGAAAACAAGCACTCCAGTGTTAGTGTGTCACATTTAGGGACATTTACAGGTTGCGATTTAGTTAGTATTCTGAATATGTACTTCTTCATTATTAGCGAAACCGATTTATAACAGCTGTTGGTGATGGAAATCATTTCAATTAGTTATAAACTATGGACCTTTTTCAACCCATGTAATGAATAAACGTAACCAAAATAAAATTAAAATTATAACATGTTAAAGGCTGTTAACATGTTATAGTTGGCTAAGTAGACTCAGTAAATAATTAGTTTTAGTTTGCTTGTATTATTTATATTAATTGTAGGCCAGTATTTACAAAATAATTCTATGGATCAGTTTGAAACTTAAATTTTACCTGTACCGTCACAATAATAAAGTCTTTCGCTGCTATTTCCTATAATATTTACAGTGATGTTGATTAAACAAAACTATTATTAAGTATACATAACTTTATGCCTCAGTCGTGTCGTTCCTTTTAAAAAGGTTCGATCGGCGGTGTCATTGAGCTTACAGCTATTCGGCGCCGCGTGTGAGAGTGTATCTACAGTCGGCTCTACTGTAGATTCCTACTATACACTCGTCGATTGAGGTGATAAAATGCACTGTATAACTTTAGTTATACAGCATTAATTTATCAACATCATCGTTAGTTATTAATTGTTTAGATACATTTAGCTACTGAATGTGGAACATGAACGAATCAAGCGCAAAATTCCTCGTGTACTTTTGTTGAAAATTATTTATATAAGTAGTTTGTAATTTTTTTTCTGGTACATATGTATATTGAGTATGAAACCTGAGATCTTTGAGAACAGTTATTAATAACCCAATCTAGTTCTAAATTCCTGTAAACTAGGTAAAACGCGAGTCAAAACATGACTTCTGGTATTCCTTTCAATGATGTTATTTGAAAACATTGTTCGAACAGATTTATAGCTAAATATAACTATATTATAAGTAAAGTCTTACACACATGGAGACAGCTTTTCGAAGTAAAAAGAGAAATAATACAGATATACATCGAAAAATATATCTTAATAAAGTGCGAATGAGTCGCAAAAGATATATGAAATATATTCAAAAAACTGGAATTAGAAATATTATATTACAACTTGTTTGAAAATGTATTAATAAATGTTATTAAAATTCTTAATGTATTGACATATTAAGTTTTGTCTTGAGGATTGACAAAGGAGCTAAAAGTTTTCTAACACGAATCTTTGTATTTTTCTTCGCGCAATACTTATATATTAATATAAATATAATGCAGTATCTACATACCTATTATTTTACACCAAATGTAAGATATCATATAACACATTTCGTTGTATCCACTGGTGTGGTCCTCGTGATAATAGCATGTATAATTATTATGTACGTACAGACAGCATCGACCTTGATTTGATCGCTGTTATGCTAATTAACATATATTCCGTATATAGGTAGGTAGGTACTCGAGATATAAGAATAAGTACAACCAAGATTTTTTGTGAATATTTAAGATAATAATGTTTGTTTGTATTACATAATTTTTTATGGGAGATAATCCCAATAACGATAAAAACTATATTCTATCAAGAAACTTGACAAACATATAGGTAGGTAAACCTAAATATTTTTGAATGAATCTCACAATTCCTTTCAATATATATATATGTATATTTATATAACTATAATATATGCAATATACACCTAAAATAAGCACATTATATACTTGTTTCCCAGCCTCCCAATAAATTAAGACACACCTATGACGCGTGGCTGTGTGTTTCGGTCGTATGTGTGCGTGTGCAGGTGTCCAGACATGATGTCATGGTCGATCTTGACAGACTGGTCCTTAGAATCGCCATTATTATAGTTTTTGTTCGTTTCTAGATTAATTTTTTAGGACTCGTGTTGAGACATTGTGCCAGTGCAGCGACCGTAGCTCTTTCAACGTTCTTCACTTTACATGTCTTAAGACTATATTGGTAACTCTACGTTAGAATGATATGACCCCTCATTGATCCAACTTAGTACGTGTTTAAATAAAATAATGTTAATAATTAGTTAAATTTAATCTTCAACTATCTATATTATTTTCAGGAAAAAAATCTCAATTCTTGCTCTACATTTTCTACTAAGTCAAATTTTGGCGAGATCTCACTTAATATTATATTAATATTTTATTTGGTACTAGTGTTAATGAAATTGTCGATTGACAAGCAAGATGATTTTCTGATGACATGCGCCACGACTGCTCAAAACATACTTACAAGACTAGTGAAAAGCAATGCGATTAAGTTGTTGTCCATTGTCCACAGAACAAGGTGAAAGCACAGAAGATGCAAGAAGGACAGACCACGAGCGGCTAGCGGCTGGCTCTCTCGCCACTGATGGCGAAGGTAAGCTCCATCGTATTACTTTTTAATAGTAGTAGTTTTACCAAAATAAACTAATGCGCGATAAGTCCCGATAAACATTTAAAACATGTGTTCAAAACGCAAAAATGTAAAAGTTACATCGTCTTAGTTATCATAGAATCTCATAGTGAATCTAATAGATATGCCGGTCGATTTTCCGCAGCTGCATCTTCGTATGCTTAACTAATAATTTTACCTTACTAAAACAAATGTATGATCGCTCACTGAACTCATTGATTGGAAACCTCGTTAGTTTGATAAAAAAAAACTATTGTACAATATGTTCTGGAATATAAAATTAAGTAACATTTTAATTTTGTAACACACATTCCTCGTTGCAAAACCTGATGAAAAACGATTTTTCAGCAAACTCTTTTCGAAAACTCATCGACAAATTGGTCACTGTAATGATTTACAAAACAAAATCTTTTAAGCAAAGAACTGGCAAGACATCAAACATTGATTTAAACAAAAGACTAGCAGCCAAAAAAACATTGTCACTCCGCCACTTTCTTAAACACTTCATAATATATAATTCCAACATTAGGTATTTTCTAATGCAATTTATTAAGTGTATTTAATGCTTAATTATCAATAGGACAAATACGAGGCTGCATCACTATTATGATGATAATGATTAAGACAAAGGTTTGCCTTTAAAAAATCCACCGAAGATACAAAAATATAAAACCAACTACTTATATATTATACATATTTATAAAGTTACCAGTGTTACCACTTAAATAGGCTTTAATAATCTGCACATAATGAGATTAAAGTGTTGATAAAAATGTTCCATTTACTAAAAAGATAATCCGATTCCACATTAGCTAACGTGGTGGTGGTATTAAAGTCATAATCCCATCAGGTAGCGAAGTAACCTTGACGATCGATGGAGTCCCGCCAGTCCGGCGCCATCAGTAGCGCACCACCACTTTTCATGGGTAGTTACTAGTTACCACTGTGGTGTTTCTAGACAACCTTGATGGACTAACTTATTGTTTACCTGAAAATTTTAATATCTATCGATCTGTCTCGTGCCAATAGTAACACGTATCGTGTTCATTTTATTGAAAATTAAAGGAAATTACAAAATATTTTATCTAGATGTATTTTGGTTTTTGTTAATCATGTATGTATTGTTACTTTTTTAAATTTATATTACATGTAAGGTTTGTGTGTGAAAGACCATCACAATGATGCGGTCTACAACAGAGCACATTTTCTTAGAAGAAACAGATTCTTAAGAAACAGAAATTTTGCAATAGTATATAGTCTATACCTATTATTGAAGTAGCAATCATACTCAAACCTTTATAGCACCAATAAATTCAACAGAGGTTTTTTATGGCGACGCGCCGTCACCAACGCCACCAGCCGCAATGTCACCTGTACCTACTCGTACCTATGAGTTTTTAACCTTCCTTGCAATAACTTTTTGGATTAGATGTTCGAAGATGGGACATTCTTGAGTATCTACTATTGGCAATAATGAACCTTCGTGATCTTCACCATTTGGGATATTAATTTATTTTTAATAGTAGGTATTTAATTGCATTAAATACATGGGTACTTATAGCCTAGCTGCTTTACTTGCTTCTGTCATACCACCGTATAACGAATGTTAAATACCACATTACCTCATAGGAATAGTGACATATAATTCTTGCCAGTTTACCTTTGAATTCCCAAAAGTAATTATTGTGCCAAAGATCTGACAACGCTTCTAAATCATATTAAAAGTATAACGAACACTCGTTTTTTCCAGAAGGTTCTTTCTTGATGAAGATCATTCAACTCCACTTTGAAATCTTGGCACATCACATGGAGACGCACGAGTTGACTAACTTTTCTCCGGTATCGAGTTACTAGACAAAGAAATAGTTAAAATTGGTTAAAACAATAATGTTTCATGAACTTTGTAACTCCCGAATACTCCCGATATACATTGTGGTTTGTTGGCATCGATTGTTTGACTGTTTGTCAGGAAATGAGCCAAGTCTCTGGAATGATGCAATCGTGCGCAAATATCAAGGCAGTTAGGTTTCCACAACGTGGATATACTTGTAGAAATATGTGTTTTATAAATAAAAAAAAACATACATGAAGCTGTTCTATCTATCCCCATTAAGACGTTGTTTTTATGGAGGCAAAATTTTCACAAAACCCCAGGGAATTAGGTTTTTTTATGAGGCAGTAAGTAGCATTTGCGAAGGTGTTATGTGGCAAAAAATTACAACGGATACCAGCTATTTTACTTAAACTTTTTGATGTTATATTTATAAATATTCTTGATACTTACTACTATTATAATTATATTACTTACGTAAAATATACCCGTTTATATAAACTGACATTCATTCATATGGCCTTTCGTAGACCTATAATATCTCTAGGAAATTCGATCGCCAATGGATCTTTAGCATCGGATGACATGAAACGTCTGCAGAATGCATTTGAAGTGAGCATCGATGTTTGTTTATTGAGAAAGGTCACGTCAACGAATGCTTGATGCGCTCACTCATCAAGTTATTGTGTGTTAGTACATGCACAAAAAGTGATTTTAGCGGATTGCTGTTACTATTTGAATAACTTTATAAAGCATATTTCATTCTTCATTCTTGTTGACAATTTTCTCTTCATAAAACATACTTATATAACAAGGGGTTTCGGAATTATTTTAGGTATAATAATTATTTCCACATCCAGACCCTTTTCTCATTGGATAACAAAGTTTTACATTTATTTGCGACCGTACAGTTTATCGTAAAGGTTATAGGCCGTCTTACAAAGTCCAATTAGTAGATATAGGGCTGGTCGTTTTATGACGAACATTTTTGCTTATTAGGCTCTGCTGATTTTGCAAATAAAAGACACTGCGACAAGACTATAACTGGAAATGGATGGAGCGCTGCACGGGTGCTTCTTCTATTTCGTCAGTCTCTAAAGAGCAAATAAAACGCAAGCTTTAGTTCAATTTATGCCAATGTTTATTTAAAACCTTCTTGCATACAAGTTTTCAATTTCGTCATTAAATGTATCACTAAGTTCTTGAAGAAAATCACTAACATTCTCATTGTGAAGCCATTATCTAGAGTCTTTCAAGTACTAGAATACCTGCAATATATTCCAATAATTCCTGCTTAATTGTGGTGACCAGACCATAAATGTATCTGTTGATGCAAACAACGATCCCTAACAAAATGTTCGTTGTTTACAGAACGTCAAAGCTGGGAGTCAGAGTGGTGTAGACTAGCGTACTGGGAGCTGACGCAGCGAGTCGGGAGGCAGTTCGGAGTCAGGGTCCGGGCGGTGGACGTGTTCGGAGGCGGTGGTGGGACCTGCGGGTCCGGCCGGCACGGGCTGTGCCTGGACGCGCTGGAGACCAGGCCTGATGCACCTCAAGCTGAACAGGTGAGACACTTTGGAACTTATAACAAAATACTTGATGACACCGGTCTGAGACAGACCCAGTCAGGTCTACATAATTTATATGTGAGCAAACATTTCGATTGTTTGAGAGGACATAGAAAGAAGGCATTTATAATATGTACCTATAACCCCCTCCTAATTACAAAGTTCATTACCTACAAATGGAAAATAGGTACATTCTTTAAAAAAATCCCAAACAATCAAGAGTATGTATTGAATCCAGAGCTTCACGATGTGCGAGGGGCGTTAATGGTCGCCTGATTAGCTCGATCGTCTCTCATATTGATTTAGCATCCGAAGCTGGTAGATAACCCCGCGATAAGGGCAGCGATAGCACGCGATAACGCGAGTGCCAGCGGCGACACCGTGCCCGGCGCGAACGGCTCTTGTGATTAACCAATAACCTTTATTACTATGGATCTTGGGACGAATAAAGTTTTCTCTAAAATCAGCCAACGAGGTTCTAATTTTCATATATCTAAAATTATAACCGACAACAAGTACGTGAATTTTTGCTTAAGAATATTAACTATGCTCACAGTTTTAGTTTGAGAACCGGTCAGCAGTCAGTTCCAGGCATTCCGTCTACTATAACTCGTATTTATTTGAACCATTATTCTTTCCAGGTGAAAAAAACCCGCGCAAAGATCGGTCTCGGCGTCACGCTCTCGCTCGAGTCTGACGGCGTCTGGCTCTACAACCGGAGCCAGGAGCCTGTCTTCGTCAGCTCACCAGCTCTGGACGCGGCTGCTGCTAAGGCATTGCTGGTGTGGAGGGTTGCCCCCGGGCACTGCCTGTGTATCTTCGATCCAGCGTGCCCTCCGCCGGCTGTCTCGCTGCCTAACATCGGCCCTGTGGATCCGCGATCTGTGCGGATTTCTTTTGCGAAAGGCTGGGGACCTAAGTACTCGAGGAGGGATGTGACGGCGTGTCCGTGTTGGCTGGAGGTCCTGCTTGCTCCTCCGAGCTGACGATAAAAGTGGAAGTGATTAGTGAGTGTGTTGATTTGGAGGCGATTGTATCTTTTTGTTGAAAGTTATCAAAGATCAAAATTTTGACAAAGGTTCCGTTTTGATTGGAGACTTATATTAACATGAATTATTTAAATTAGCATTTATATTATATTAGTATTTCTTTTAAATTACAGACATTTAACACTCACAAATACTGCAACGCCTCCAAAACTAAACACTCACATATAAAAAAAGACTTAATAAGTGGAAAGAGACCATGATAAAGTAGTGCAAAGACATATTTTGAATATGGAACTGAATTCAGTGAAAATTTATGTTTAATGGACTTATTTTTAAACATTTGAGGTTAGAAAATTTGTTTACATACTCATAAACTATCCCAGTGTATGGAATATGGGTTTTATTAATATGTGAGCAATTTTTTGATCCCTAGTGTATTTTAATGAATTTTTGTGCTTGCGTTGCAAAAAACCCTTTTGGGGTTGTCTTTTGCGTATTTCAGTCATCAAATGTAGTCTTAATTTGAATATGCCATATTCAATATTATTATTAAGTTAACAGTTGAGACTTATGCAGGCATAATTCAAAATATCTATAATAAACTTACAAAATACTTAATTTATTACTTTAATACATTTAAACGTGGCAAATACTTATTTAAATTTTAGTATATTCTGGAAATATACTTATATATTGGCATATTCAATATTTGATTACGCTAAAAAAAGCGAAATGTAAATATACCCGATATAGAGGCCTTGATTCTAAACGATGTGATTGAAGTCAAATTGTAAAGATTTTTATATGAATACCGTTGGTGGATATTTTTGAAAATATGTCATGATAAGATGTAGAAGGGTAACCTGACTATATGCGTTTATATTATCATTATTATGTTAAGAGTAGTATAAAAATGTAAGTTCTTGCTCTTTTTCCAAGAGCTCCATTCTTCATTTGTCTACTCTTCTCACTCCACCTTTTAATCCAGTTGTATAATCCAGAAATTGTTTTATCATTTGTCTTGCCATGATCATGATACTAGCAACTCTAGGATTGGGTAGAACTGGAGAGTGCATTCATATAGCATCTCAACATATTTTCAAAAAATACTTATCGGCGTCAATAATTTTATGAGGCCTTACTTTGTATATAGTCACCCTTACAGTTTATATGAATGTGTTATAGTTATATAACTATGTAAATCGGCTTTAAGACAACGCGAGACTGTATATAAAGGTTACAATAATGTTATATAAATACTTGTAATTTAAATATTTATACTGAATAAATATGCCTTAATCTAGAATATAATTTAAGGTTTTAGTATAAAGCTATTTCAATTTTGTACAAAATTTATATTATAATTTGAATCAATTTTTGTATTCGCGAGTAAAAAATGTGAAGAAGGCTGTGTGAAAAGCATTTGAACTGACTTCAGAATGAGAGGGTTATGGAGTATCTCAACCGTGCACATGGGAGCACATGGGAGCAAGATAGGACCCAATATAATATATATTATATACTCATTTAAGTTTTATAAACGAAAAAGATCTGCCAATAAAGAACTTTTGTATAAAATGTAATAAATAATCGTGCAATCGTAATGATTTTTAAAATAGATAAGTAACAGATTATAAAACATTGTGCCTTGAGTTGTATTCAAATAATTATATAATAATATATAAAATTTATCCAAAATTATATAGGGTAATGCAGTCAATTTCACTGGCCTATATACGAATAATTATACATTATATACAAATTAATAATAATATGAAGCCTCGAATTTAAGGGTGTATCGCTTAGACAAAGTGAGTTGACAATAAGATATTAATTCTAGTCTTTATAAAAATCTTGCTTTGTCGTTATCCATTAGAATTAATACATTGATTGTGTGGGAAAGGCCAGTTTCCAGAGTTTCAACGAATCTGGGTAACAATTTACAATAAATTCTAAGCATTTATATAAATTATCGTTCATAATTAAAATTTACAAGCTAATTTCGATAGCTGCGAGGTAAGAACTGTCAATTCAAAAGTTATATAAAAGTATAACATTGGCACATATGTTGTTTATAACCTAACTAGTCACTTATATATAACTTCTGTTGATCATTAACTTGCAGCAAATATAATAAATCACCAAATTGTAAAAGCTAACCAGTCACAAAGCATCTCAGCATTATTATTAATTATTTCAAATTAATTCTGAATTATTTCAAGCTGTCTTGTCATCGCATTAGACTGAAGTAGCGCCTTATACACTTGTATAATTTTGTAACAATGCGTATTCTTACAAAAGTTAATATGAATTCTAATAAACATGGTTTGAAAACTTAATATAAATTAATATAAATGTTAATATTGTAGATATTAATTTATCTCCCTGATTCGCCGATGTAACTGTCGAGTCTGACTGAAGATGGATGAAATTAGGATAGTGAATAATAAATTATAAATAATTAAAGAGAAATATTTTTACTTTAGACGTTTTATTTCAACACTTATAATAAAAAAATTGTTATTATAAAATAAGACGATTCTAAATAACACATCACAATAAAGTTCTGTTATTTATAATACTATATCAGAAGAAATAAGTTTAGAGTTCTCGAATAATCATAAAATCATTCAAGTTTCTTCAATGTTGTGTTTGGAATCATCCAACATGCCACACCGCATACTGAAAAAAGAATAGTAGGGTTACATACATTGTTAGCCTAGGGGTGAAAGAACTTACTTAAACCCGAGACGGGGTTTGGTTAATAGTTCGAGGGAAGTTTTTAACCCCGAGGTACGTGCTTTTCATTACGAATACAAGGAAACTAAAAATAAAAACATGAACTGAGTAAAGAAAATATGAGTGAATTTTATTTTACACCGGCAAATGCACGAGAACTGCGGGACCATAATCCTCTGAGGCGAAAAAAAAAGTTGGAACATGGTTCAATACAAATGTGAAAATAGAACTATTTTTTAAATATAATTTGAGTGTCTGTCAGTTGTCAACTGTCACTGTCAGATGAAAGTGATTCGCTCTAGGGCTGAAATGTATTACTTTCAACCCGCTCCTCAGGCTACTTCAGACCTACTTTCCGAGTATGAGTAATGAAAAATAATATAACACAAAGCGTCATCTCACAGATAAACTCTGAACTACCGGAGCTTGTAAAACAGACTGTCATAATAAGGATAGGTTCTGTTAGAATCCAACCGTTAGGTAATCAAAATGACAGATAGTTCTCCACTAAATCACTAGATGGTGTAAATTCTAAAAGTCAAAATCAAGACATTTTGTGTAGCAAAAGATAAAAAAGAAAGATAAACAGTATTTGAGAGTATTCAGTGAAGATAACTTACTTGATAACACCGTAGCAATGGCAATGAAAGGAGGGTAGCAGCCATAGCTGATGAGCGCAGGGAAGGCCACAGTGCCAGTTATAGTCCCAATTCTGCCACACATCAGAAAAGTGGCCAGTGCCATCACCCTGCATAGAATGCACAGAATATAGTAATTGTGCAAGAAAGTTATTAACAATAAAGCCAAATTTGAATTTTTATTAGTTTGCTGAATCACGCAAAAATTCTTTGCACTAAAACAAGGTGTTGGTAAAGGTTATTGTGGGCGGTGTTTTGGTAGCCACGTATATTCCTTGAGTTTACCTAGCTTCCGGAAGTTCGAAAATAAATAGTGATTTCGTTGTAATTTTATTTGTAGAAAGAGAAGCTGAACAAGTGACTTGTTTGAATATGCAACATAGTTGAGTAATTTACTTACTTACCTACTAATATTTAATCTCACAAGATCACATGCTGAATTTCAGCTAAATCAGCGTGTATGTGTGTGTGTGTGTGTGCGTGCGTGTTGTGCATTATGAACAAAGCAATGCAAATTAAAACCGCCTCATGTTGCCACTAGCGCACCATTGAATGAATCGGGAAATTTCCTTAGTTGAAGATGCTCACCTCAAAGAAGTAGGAAACAAGTCCACACAAATACTAGACAGCGATGCGCTGGACAGCGATGTAAACGCGAGCGCCGTGGTCATTATAGCCATGACTGCTGCCGAGGAGTTGCCGAGGAACGGCAGCATAACCACCATAGTGGCACTGGCGAGCGTACATAAACCTGATACCAGCTTCTTACCGCATCTAGAATATTGACAAAGGTCTTAGAGTAGATACACCTATCTGACCCACTACTATGGTAGAGGCCTTCTAAGCTAAAACTGTGCACCCCTCCATTAAAGTATGCAATGGAGTATGTACGTAAGTTGCTATGGAGAAGCGTGTTTTAGCTTTTGAAAGATCGCTAGAATTGTTTGTAGAGTTTTAGTGAAGTAAGTAACCACACTTTTCCCAGCTATTAATAAATGTTCAATCATTATTATTATTATTGTGCAACGAACGTTGCCTTTTTATAAACAAATATTGAGTAGAATTTAAACATTATTCGATTTGAATAGGGATTGGTTTTTACCTTCAAGTGTAGTTGTCGTTCATCATACATTCCAATTTAGGAATATCTGTTATTTCATTTTATTTGACGAGTAACATCATTATCAAAAAAAAAAAACCACCCACTGCTGAGTTCAGGGCTCATCTTCAGTGCGCCATCTTTTTCAGTCCAATATATGTCAGTCTCGTGATCTCGTCTAGTATTTGATGTTAACGCTGGCCAAAGTACAAAAAATCGGATTCTGGGTTAGATTTCTGTCAAAAGCCCGCTGATTTTGACAGACATTTAAAGCCAGAAAAAAATATTTTTGCCCATATTAATGGTTATCTTTTAACATTAGTTATGACTTGCCTATTGACTATGACTCCTCCAATCCCATACGTCAGCACCGATCCTGCTCCCACTGCTACACTTTGTAAATACGTCAGCATGTCAGTCTGTATGGGCTGACAGGCAGCTACCACCTCGGGGGGTGTAGTGGGTGCGATGGCGGAGCACAGACCATCACCCGAGCCCAGCATAGCGGCTAGTTGAGGGTACCAGAGACGGAGGGTGTTAGAGCTGCAAATAAAGAAAAGAATAATTTGAAAATTTAATTTAATGTATTTATTTAAGAATTTTTAATTTTAATATTTGTAATATTATTTTTTGACTTATGTCCTAATGTATGGGTTGTTGCCTGAATTAAATGAAATTGAATATGGTCGAAAAAAATTCTCCAAGTTAAGGGATGCTGGGTCTGTTCTTGAGTAAACATTCAAGTTTTTTGAGCACCTATACCTACCAGTTTTGCTAGTATTGGGAGATAAACGGAACAGTTTTGTGGTACAAACAGCTATGTAGGCCTAGTGTGAGTCACATAAATAAGGTTCAGGAAAGCGACAGTTCATATACGAGTATTATATAATTATAAAACTCGGTCGTCTTTTAGTATTTTATTAGTCGTTTGAAAAGAACACACCGAAGTCCGCTTGCAGAATATTACAGATAAGTCTCTCTTTGTCATCGCTTTAGAGTTTTAGGATTATTTTGCAAGGTTTAGTCCTAGACTTTTCACCATCTTGTCCAAGAAGAGCTTGTTTACCCGAACATGCAGCCGGAGTGGATAGTGCATATCAGCAGCAGCCACTTGACGTGCGGTAACGTGAACAGCGGCTTCAGCTGGGCGCCGCCTCCACGCAGAGCCGCCACGCCACGCCCTTGCTGCTCGTTCTTTTCTTCCACTAGCGCTTTGATCTGGAATTACCAGTGGCCTTAGTACGAGCACTTGCGAAAAAGTTATCGTTACCTAAACGATAGCAAAATGTATGAAAAATTCAGTTACCTTTCGCGTCCGATAAAGGCGCTGTTGGGGTGGACCCGGGTATGTCCTAAAACTGCGACCAGAACCACCGGAGGATGGGCAGCAGTATCCTATTAGTACACGGTGAACGTACTGCGATTCCCAAGCCGCCTGCCAAGCGTGGGGATTATGGCAACACCCCTCTGAGAGGGAGGCTCATGTTCAGCAGATTCAGCAGATCAGAGATTGATGGCTGATAATGTAAAGGCGCTGTTCAATTTTTTATACATTTTTCTATCGTTTACGTAACGATAACTTTTTCGCAAGTGCTCGTACTAAGGCCACAGAAGACGAAGACATACGAATAAGAATGGCAGTTCGTCACTAAAGAAACTAGTTGTAAAAGAAACAAAGACACCTGTAGTTCGTTTACGATCTAAAACCCGTTTAAGCCGTGGTCCTTAGTTTTCGCAGTTCTTTATCTAGCATTTTTCTCCATCACAAATTAACCTTATATTTCCTCACCGGATATTCGTAAGCAGGTTTCCCAGTGTTGGCGGAGAATATCCTCTGGAAGACTGCCATGGCTTCCTCGTTCCTGGCCCTGGACATAAGGAACTTGGGGCTTTCCGGCATGGCTATAAAGGCAAGACCGGTCAGAAACGGCATTAAGCCTGTTGCCAGGAGGAATAAGTTCCACGCGTGGATCACTGGAAAAAGAAAGTAGAATAATAATGATACCTCTTTTTTTACTTTACCAGTTCTATAATTTAAGGCAGTCCATAATTTTTACACACCTTTTTTACTTCTTTTATCTATGATGTAGACGGTGTTGTCTGACACTGCAGTTTTAAAATGTCTCCCAAAAGCTCAAAACATGATGAAATGAGGAGTAGGAATATACTTTACATATCTAGGTAAATTATTTAAATTATAACGATTATATACCTATTACTAAATCGATAATTATATATTGTGAATATTTGTCGAAGGGAGGGGGGAGTCCTACACCTGGTAGTTGACTATCGATGGCAGTAATGCAAAAAGGGGGGAGCGAGGGAGAAAGATGGAGATCATGTTACCGATGGTGTCTCCGAACAGGTGGAAGTGCCATTCGTGCGTGAGAAAAGCCCAGGCCAGCAGCGGGAGCGTGATGTTGGCGATGGTGTAGAACAAACTGGTTAGCAGGATGACGCGCGCGCGCAGCTCTGTGCGGTGCAGCTCTGCGATGTACGAGATCAGTACTGCGAAGGGACCGTTGAAACTGGAACGATTCCATCATAATAAAGAGTAAGTATTAAGGTATAATAGCTTTTTTAAACTAGTTTTTTTTCCGAAAATGATTGTTTGCTACGACTTGAGGATAGATAATTCGCTGGACATTTGTAGAGTGTAAATATCACATGAAATAATCCTACCACTATACTCAGACCATTTTTTTTTGTTTGACAGTTACAATTACTTTATAGACCTGAAACCTTGACCTGGAAACCTGAATTAAAAACATTTTTACCAGCTACAATTTTACGTCCAAAAACCTAGAATTATAGTTATGAGAATTCACGGTTTAAATTCAGCTTTTTATAATCTATACTGCAGCTATCAGAGTAAAAAAACTTGGGTGAAGTATAGAGCTGTCTAGCTAAAAGAGCAAATCACGGAAACTTGAAACATACATTGAACGAATTGTCGAGAATGGTAACCGATACTTATTTGACCGATTAGTGTAGAACTAGGTAGGTCTCGCAGCGTATATAAGACGCCCTAAAACTCGATGGAGTGTCGATATCCAGCAGTTGGCAGTGATGAGGCAGAACGTCAAATATCGGGCTGAAAGGTGTGTTATGGGAGAGGCCTACTATGTCCCCATTGCTGGACATAGTAGGCCTCTCCCATAACACACCTTTCAGTACTTAATACAGGTTAACTTTACTTAATGGTTAATTAATGTAGGTTCATTATAATTATCACAACCAATAATCCTTAACCTTCCTTATCCTTATCCTTAATCCTTAACCTTATCTTTATGGTTTTAAGGAGTTATATCTTATATATCTATTATCTTATATATAATAGGTCGGGGAAAAAGTCTTTTCGTATTTTGTATGTATAAAGTTGTAGTAAAAATCTTATCCGTTGTACTGTTTGTATCTGGCTGGTTTTGATACCATTAAAAATATGACATTTTAAAAAAGGAATACAAAACGTAAAAAGCAATTTCCCGCCATTTTTCAATTGTTTTTTTGTTCGATAAAATGAGTGAATCTAACGAACAAATTCGATATATTGTGAAATTTTATAACAAAAAAGGGAAAAATGCGACACACGCCGCGAATAAAATTTGTGACGTTTATGGACCTAATGCAGTGTCATCAAGAGTAGCACAATGTTGGTTCAAGCGTTTTCAGTCCGGGAATTTTGATGTCAAAGATGCAGCTCGCTCTGGTCGCCCTGTTACGGATAAAGTCGATGCCATTTCTGAAAAAGTGGACCAAGATCGGCATATTAGTAGTTACGACGTAGCTGAAGAACTGGGGATTGACCACAAAACAGTTTTGACCCATTTGAAAAAAACTGGGTATACAAAAAACTCGATATTTGGGTGCCACACGAGCTCACTGAAAGAAACCAAATGAATCGTGTACTCATTTGCGATTCTCTATTGAAACGTAACGAAACCGAACCGTTTTTGAAAAGATTGATCACTGGTGATGAAAAATGGATCACCTACGACAAGAATGTGCGCAAAAGATCATGGTCAAAGGGCAGTGAAGCACCACAGACTGTAGCGAAACCCGGGTTAACACGTAATAAGGTGATGCTGTGTGTATGGTGGGATTGGCAGGGCATCGTTCATTATGAGCTTTTACCGCCGGGCAAAACCATCGATTCGGATCTCTACTGCCAACAGCAGATGAGACTCAAACAAGAAATTGAGAAAAAACGGCCGGAATTGATCAACAGAAAGAGTGTGGTCTTTCATCATGATAACGCCAGACCGCACACATCTTTGGCCACTCAGCAAAAATTTAGAGAGCTTGGTTGGGAAGTGTTAATGCATCCACCATATAGCCCTGACCTTGCACCCTCAGATTTCCACCTGTTTCGATCTCTTCAGAATTCTTTGGGTAGTGTTAGATTAACATCAAGAGAGGACTGTCAAAACTACTTATTGCATTTTTTTGATCAGAAGTCCCAAAAAATCTACAGCAACGGGATCATGTCACTACCTACAAGATGGCAACAAGTTATCGAACAAAATGGCACATATATATTATAATTAAATGTAATTAAACTTGAAAAAAATATGTCTTGAATTTGTTTAAAAAATACGAAGAAACTTTTTCCCCGACCTTATATATAAAATAATAATATATATAAAGCAAAAGTAGTGTTAGATACACTATTTATAACTCAAGAACGGCTGGTCCGCTTTACATTGAATTAAATTTTAATTCTATTAAAATTCGTAAATTTCATGAAAAAATATATGATGAAAATTCATTTTCCCATACAAGTCTATACATTGACATAATATAACATACTATTATTAGTATAGTATATATCTGCTTCGACCAAAATAAAAGAATGGACGGGCCCTAACCATTGAACTTGATCAGTAAAAACGAGTCAAAACCGTCGGACATATACTTCAACACCTAATTATAAAAATGTACAGTATATATGTTACAAAAAATAGATATCGGTTTTATTTGTGTATTTACACTTCGGTAAAGCATACGAATTCATAATTTTGTCAGATGTTTCGTTATCGCGTAACAAGAGACTCGTGTTTCACTTCCTACGGCTAGAGACCGACTGAAACGAAATGAGAGCTGGCGCTCATTTTGTAATCTTCAAAAATGCTCTTCTACTGGGCCCGTCCATTCATATTATTTTGGTCGAAGTATATCTGTACCTCATCTACACTAATATTATAAAGAGGAAAGATTTGTACCTATTTTTGTATGTTTGTACCTATGTTTGTAATGAATAGGCTCCGAAACTACTGAACCGATTTGAAAAATTTTTTCACTGTTGGGAAGCTACACTATCCCCGGGTGACATAGGCTATATTATATTTTGTAGCGAGGCCGAAGGCCGAGCTTACACTCGTGCGAAGCCGGGGCGGACGGCTAGTAGAAAATAAATGAGATCTATGTCAAATGAGGTTGCTATCTAGGAGGTTGCTTCAAGGAAGTATGTATAAGCATCGACAAATTAATCCATGGTATAAGTATAACGCGGTTGAAACCACGGGGAGCAGCTATCAAAAACAAATACTGCTCGTTGGTAAGCACATCAAGAACGGCTGTACCAATTAGGATTAAAAAAAACACAATAGTCCGAAAATAGTGGGAAAGAAAATAAGAAAGAAGCCGGAAAACGGGAAATTTCGGGAAAAAATATAGACCTTTTTTTTCTATTTGATTTTTGTATGTACTCAAGATCATTTTGGACAGGACAACGTTTGTCGGTCAGCTATTAAATGATATAAATATAATAGTTTCAATTAAACTCAATCATAATTTCAGCCTTCATCGAATGATGGATGGACACGGCCACATTACGCTTCACAATTTTAAATTTCATCACATCCACATGTTGATTAGAACTTGAACACTTACAGAAACCCACTGGAGAACCGGAGCACCAGCAGCATGGCGAAGTTCTGGCTGATAGCGGCCAGGATCTCGACGAGGCCGGAGCAGATGAAGCCCCAGACCATGATCCGGCGGCGGCCCAGCGTGTCCGACAGGAAGCCCCACACCATGGCTGAGGAGATCATGCCTGCAACATTTCCATTTGACTGATCAAAATATATTACATAATATTTATGTGGATGTAAATTATTATAAAACAAAATGTTTAACATTTATTTATATTGAAAATGACAATTTACAATTTTCGAAGAATGAATTACAAAAATTAAAGTCGCTCTGTAATAAGGTACCTAACTGATTACATATGTATAGGTAGGTAGCCGTTATATAATAAAATTCCGGACGCAATACAGCAGGAAAAAAAAGCAATAGGTATTAGGTAGGTACTTTCCAGAAGTTCCAGATAAACTCAATAAGTTTCTAACCCAAAAATGTTATTACATATTAAAGTCAGGCTAATAACGGCGGTGTTCCAGGGCTCCGCGGAGCATTACCTACCTACTTTGAGAATGGCTGCTATGAATGGAAAGTACCCAATTTTATCGTAGGTACGTATAAGTACTATACTTATATATATTCTGTGGTATAAGTACCGCAAGCAACAATTATAAGCAGCTCTTGTGCTAATATTTGAACCTTTATACCTCTTATCGTTTATGATGAGTTAAATTTTAATATTTATATTAGTAGCGTGCTGTGTGACATCTTATGCACAATTAAAAATAATGTTTACTAAATCATATTCATACTTTTTTTTTAACTATAAAATAAGCTTGCGCTTAGCCGCCTACTCGCCTGATGTTAGGCGATGATACGGCCTACGATGGATGACGCTTGCCTAGAAGAAACCGATTCACTTTTGACTTGAAGACACCCAGATTGTAACTATCGGGGAACACCCATTCAGGCAGCGCATTCCACAGACTAGCAGTTCGCATAATAAAAGAATCATAGCGCTTCGTAAAGAATGTCAACCATTGCATAAAGCGGTGTTAAAAAAGTTGAATATTTGTTTGTTCCTCTTTACGCAGCTACAGAGATACGGATCGCCGTGTATTTTTTTTGTATAGAGATACTTAAATAGCCGGAGAGTGTCATTACTTTCTATCCCAGAAAATGTTACGGTTCCTGAAAGAATGTCTCTACACGGGTGAAACCGCGGGGCACTGTGTAGTTAACCATAGTTAAATTGTAGACGAAAATTTAATCCAATCACCCTACACTCAACACAGACTAGGTACAGCTACTACATAGCCAGTCTTTGACGCACAATAAAGCAGTACCTAGGTACAAAACGTTTCGGCGGTTTAGGACCACAATTAAAAATGACGACAACTATAAAAGACCACTTCTTCAAATGACCACTTCTACAAATGACCACTTCTACAAATGACCACAGTCAGCATCCGTTGCCATCACATGCGCGTCGCGCAGCGGCCCGTAGTGCAAAGCGGGACAGCCGCGCGCGCGCATTCACATTGATAAAGACCGCCGAATGCGGCTGAAACTATAGTCGGAGTATCCGGCATATTCTTACGTGAGTAATTCCCGTGTAATATAAATAAAATGTGCGAAAACCGCATCAGTTTCCATAATAAAAAAGCTAGTTATACCAAGGATGATGATTTTAACTGTTATACCTAATTATAAGTACCTAAAGATCATTTAATACTTATGTGATTTGGGTTGGTTGTTACTTAGATCTGAAACATTACTAAGATGTAACATTTTGAACGTAGGATACTTAGATTACTTAGAGTTGACGGTATCTGAAAGTTAGGTTTTCTGTTCGCTAAGTACGAATTTTGGCTACGTAAAATACGCATCAAAATTCATACAAATTTAGAATTTTCGAAATTGAAATTTGTCTTGAATTTGTTAGGTACTCAGTTTACGTAGCGAACGTTAGTACTTAGCCCACTGTTACCATTATTTGTTCTGTGGTCACGTTATAAAACAACGTACAGCTCGGAGGTGTAGGTACACACAGATTTCCCCGTCAGTGTTCTGTACTTCTGATAACGATTTTCCTTTGTTGTTTGTTGAACAGCGTGTCATTTGTTTGTTGAGTAGCGTGGAATTTGTTTGTTGAATATCGTGGCAAGCAATTATTAGAAGACAATATTTACAGAATTATTTGGGTAGATTTGCATGTAATTTTCCATCATACGACATTCATTCATGTACCTATAAATGGTTTGACAATTATCGCTACGTCAGCTTTTCTTTACCTTTCCTATAAGTAATGTACATAATAAAATTTATTTAGCTGTACCAGCAACTTCGTCCGCGATTTCTTCAGAAATATTTCTCAATATAGAAAACCGACTTCATCTGAACTGGACCAAATAGGAAGCACCAGCTTTCAAATAAAAAAGAATCATCAAAATCGGTTCACCCAGTCAAAACTGCGGTAACAAACATAAAAAAAAAACGAATTTCGAACCTCCTCGCTATCATGAGCCTATCATTCGTGTAGTTCTACAGCGCATTAGTTATTAATTCGCTGGAATTTTAAGATATTGGTTTGAAAAGTCAAATCCCAAGTCTGATCTCTCTTACTGAAAAGACCCCTAACTAGGTTTTTAAGTTCTTAAAGTAAAATTATTGGATGATATATATGTATCACATCATCAGCCAATTAACGTCCACTGTTGGATAGAGGCCTCCCTCATAGAGAGGGGTGTTGCCATAATCCCCACGATTGGCAGGCGGCTTGGGGATCGCAGTACGTTCACCGTGTACTATTAGGACGCTGCTGCCCATCCTCCGGTGGTTCTGGTCGCAGTTTCAGAACATACCCGGGTCCATATATATATATATGATGAGATATATATGTATAGTTTTAGTCAATAAATAAATATTTGGATTTTATTTTGAAAATATTTTCTTTCTTATCATAACACTCTCATTCTGAGTAGTATCATCGTACATTTGTGTTTGTTCTATGTCTGGGTATTAATATCTATTTATGTATTTAAAAATATATATGTACGTATATCAGTCTCTGGCAGCCATATTACAAGCTTTGCTTAGTTTGGGCATTGGGGCCAAATGACACTGTGCGCAAAAATTTCCCAGATGTCCCAGATATATAGGTTTTATATAATTATGTAGATAATTCTAAATCTAATACAATGATTGGTTGTGTCAGAGGTATTTCGTAAATTTCAAAAATTTGACACTATGACTATTAAGCGACAAGCACCAATCAGCTGCAATCTGGGTGTCTTCAAATCACGTTTGAATTAGTTCCTTCTAGGCAAGCGTAATCTATCGTAGACCGTATCAATGCTTAACATCAGGCGAGTTGGCGGTCAAACGCATGCCAATTTTTTTATACCATAGGTGGCAAACTAGCAGACGGGCCGCCTAAGCAGTCACCGCCTAAGCAGTATGGTAAGCAGTCACCGTCGCCTATGGATACTTGTAACACCAGAGGCATCACAAATACGTTGCCGAAGCTTTAAGACTCTATTAACTAGCCTTTTGAAGAACCCCATATTGTAGCTCGGAAACATCGAGTTTTTCATTCTTAAATAATAGATAATATAAAAACATTGTTATTTACCTGCATAAGTCATGGCCGTTACAGTCCCCATATCCAGCAGAGTGAGGTCCATATCACACTGCGCCCGCGTGAAGATGTAAGACACGGCGCTGGTGACGGAACACGCAGACCAGAACCCTGGGAGGCTGCATAGCATCAGGGCGATGTTGAATCGCCCGTAGCCGGTCGCGGCTATCGCTTCTTCGAACTCTGCGGCCTGGGGCTCTAGAAGTTATAGCAATTTGTCAAAAACTAAGTAGAAAGTTTACTTTAGACTAATAAAATTCGGAAGTAACTTCCTTTGTCTGTCTGTTTGTTACCCTTTCTACGACGTTTGAAACACTGATGAAATGGGTCCATGCCACAGAAAAGATAATTAAATAGAACGGAAATGAGAAGGAAACTCTGTCGCCAGGTATTGTGACAGATATGTGATTGAACATTCTTATTTATGACAACGCGTGGAACTCCGCGTCACAGTTGCTAATACAGTTTATATGGGTGCAAGTGGCTACAACAAATTTCTTACAAAAATACCTTGACAGCCGTCCTAATTTAAACAAAAAAAATAATCTTTTCTTGGTTCCATGCACAGGAAAAAGACAATTATACTTGTATCCTTGTCCTTTGTCCTTGTTTTTTTAAAGTTATGTATATGGATTCCCCGTTATTTTTATGCATTTTGAAGTTTCACACCTGGTCGAGATTTGCACAAAGGTAGGATTGGCGATTTGCTCTGCACTGCTGGATAAGCTGCCAATGATGATATTTTTGTGAGTAATTTTAGTTGCACACAAGACCATCCTAATGTCATGTTTTAGACACAACGAATAGAGGTTCATGAACTCTATGCATAAAGATCAAACTTATCTCAGGATTAAAAACTTAACTGCGTATCTTAGGTTCTACGGTCAAAGAGTTCTAAAATTAGGTCAAACAGTTGAATCTGCTTTAGAAAGCAGATCTATTTTTTTTTGGTTTTGCTGTTTCAATTTGAATTCCACGAGGTGCCAGAAGTCGAATGCAACTAGGATTCAGGATTAGGGGAGGAGCGTAACTAAAATTTCCTAAAAGCATTGTTCTATTTGTTTTTTGAAGTAAATATACCGACGTTTGGTCACCAATTCGACCGAAAATAGGTATTTAGGTGTACCTAAGCTACTTCAAATCTAAACTTAAGGCTAATAAAAATTTGCAAGTTGAAATGGCAATGGGCAGGCACATCGCTCGCAAACTGATGACCGATGGGGAAGAAAGGTTCTTGAGTGGAGACCACGAACCGGAAAACGCAGCGTAGGTAGGCCTCTCACTACATGGACCTACGACATTGTGAGAGTCGCGGGCATCCAGTGGATGCAGGTGGCAGGATGTCGTTCAGTGTGGAGGTTAAAGGGGGAGGCCTATGTTCAGCAGTGGACGTTTCCCGGCTGATGATGATGATGAAGCTCCTTACACCTACCTTCAGGCAGTTTCTCCAGGTTAGTAGATGAGAGTCCAGTCACTTTGAACAGATGATCGTGAGGGATCTCCTCCTTCTCCGGCGCAGGTGCAGTTGCTTCCACATCGTTGCATTTAACCATCATATAGCATTTATTTATTTAGGCATTTATTGGTGACTTATTTTGGTGTCAATTTATTTATTATTGACTGTTTTACTGTAAAATTATTTATTGTAGACAATTTTATTGGTAATTAATTGCAACTTGCTTATTGATGACTTGCTAATTTATTTATTGCCAATTATCGTGTTTATAATTGTTTACCACCTCGGAAGTCTGATTGTCAAATTAGCTAATGTGATGTCTGGAAACTCGTCATCTCAAATTTATTGACAACTTTTAACTAACGTTTGTCAATTAATTATATCAATATTGCTTAATATCACAAGTCGCACAGTCTTCCGTGTTCGTTCACGTGCCCAGCTCAACTCATGAGGTAATGTATGATACATCTTATAAGAGAGATATAGAAGCGTAGATATCAGTAGTGTGCGGTGGGATTTGGCATCGTGTGCTCGGTAAATATTGTTCAGTACTCCTGTTGGTATAAATACGTGTTATCTGAGTGCAAACATATGAAATAATTGCAAAAATATCATCTTCGTTGCAACCGTAACAAGAATGTTTTTAGGAATAGATAGCGCTTAGGAATTTTCTACAGAGGTATCTACCCAGTTTTGTACCTATATACCAACATAACTCCGTCCACAATTTTGAAGTAAACGAGATGCATACATAAGAATTTAAAAAAAAAATGTGTTTACCTTTGAATTTCGTACCCAAAGGGTGAAAACTTCTCTATCCCTATTACTGAGCCTACGCATTCCGTCCGTCCTAAATTTAAACGGCTGTATCATTGGAACCGTAATAGATAGCCAGTTGAAATTTTCACAGAATATGTCATGTTACGCCGGATTAACTAAAAATTATAAAAAAGTAAAAAAAAAGTGGGTCCCCATACAACAAACGTATTTTTTTTCGTAGGTCTGTTATTTCTCTAATGTAAAAACGGCAACGTTTGACGCTTGTACGTAACAAACGTCAAACTTGCCATAATTACACATTCTAAAGTATAACAACATATAATAAATAATGTCCTAGTGTGAGTCGGTGACAAATTTATGTTCATTACCACGGACCGGTGAGCGCAGTGTAGGACGTCCACCCGCAAGATGGACAGACGACCTAAAAGAGACCGCAGGAAAACGCTGGATGCAGGCCGCTTCCAACCGGTCCCTTTGGAAATCGATGGGGGAGGCCTATGTTCAGCAGTGGACGTCTTATGGTTGAAAAGTCGGATTTTTTTATTGATAACTAGTGACCCGCTCTGGCTTCGCACGAATCTAAGCTCGGCCTTCGGCCTCGCCACTGTGACCCACTCCAGGAATACAAAATTTCATCCAAATCGGTCCAGCCGTTGTTAAATGTAAGAACCTTCAATAAAGTATAAGAAAACATTTCAAAAAAATATGAATAAAATTAGTAAAGCCGTTCTAAAGTTATAGCGTGACCAGGAGAAATATATATACTAGACGCTCGCCCCGGCTTCGCATGGGTGTAGTAGGTATTCTATGTCCGTCTCCTGGTTCTAGGCTATCTCCCCGCCAACTTTCAGCCAAATCGGTTCAGCCGTTCTTGAATTATAAATAGTGTAAGTAACACGACTTTCTTTTATAGGATAGATATCTTTTATATAGATAATAATAACCAATTAAGTACAATATCTGTACTAGTCGTACACTACACTTTAATCACTACTGATCAACTTGTTTGGTATACCTACTTATCTATATTTACAGCAAAATATTAATTATTTACAGAATTAAAATAAAAACTAAACAATTATCCAAGCTTTTTCAAAGTTGTATTTGGTAGGAGACAACACGTAACGCCACATACTGAAACAAATCATCAAAAAAAGTTAATAAATCAATTACAAAATTACAATTTGTTTTTCTCACAGGTTTCTATTCACAATTTTTTTTCTGATAATTAAAGGTATGTGTTTTTTCTAGAAAAGTATTCTTATATACACTAATCTAAAAATATTTTGTAACGCACCATCTGGCATAAACTTTAAGAACTTGTTAACTAATGAAGCCATATTGGCTATCACAGAGACTTTAAACTTCAACCTAATTTTTTAATATTTTATATGATATCGTATAGATGGCGCTAGTAACCAAAATAATATCTTAACACTGCTTACCAGCTAATACAGCGCTAATCGTGAAGAAAGGCGGAAGGCATCCGTAATCTATGAGGGCTGGAAATACCATAGTACCAGTAATGGTACCCATTCGACCGCACATCATGAAAGTTGCCAGTGCCATCACTCTGTAAACAAAATATACATTGTTTTGTTTAGAAAACCCTGGTAATAGAGCTGATTATCTTCAAACGGTAAACACATTTTCTTGAACCATAACAAACACAAAAAACTAAATCAAAATCGGTTCAGCCTTTTGTGAGTTACGATGACACAGACAGACACACAAATACACACGTTAAACTAGTACTTTGTAAAAATAATTAATTTGTTAGTTATTACATACATTTTGTTAGTTTCATCTACTCTTCTCCTCACCTGAGCGAAGTGGGGAACAGATCGACGCAGATGCTGGACAAGGTGGCTCCACCCAGTGCAGTGAAAGCCAGCACCGTGGTCATCATGCCCATCACGGCCGTAGAAGTGGTACCAACGAATGGCAGCAGCAACACCAGGGCAGCGCTGGCGATGCCACAGAATCCTGTCACCACCTTCTTGCCACATCTAGAAGAAAGATTGAAGTGAGAGCTTTAAGACAAAGGTTACTCGTAAAATTTGACATATTATGTTCAAACAGTGATGAGGCGCAGTATGTTTTAGTTAAAAGTTCAAATATTTTTTCTTAATTTGTGAATTGTTATGAAGGAGGAGGTAACCTACAAGAAGCTAACTAAGCACTTACTACCGTAAGATAAATTGTCTGTTCGTTTCGTTACTCAATTGTACAAAAAATATGAATCATTAAACCTTTTTATTCATAGGCAAGTACATAATTTTCGATGTTACGTGCTTTGGTCTTTGTTTTAATTAGGTGAAGTAGATCAAAAATTTCTAAAATATGTATTGATATGAAAATATTAACTGCCAATTTAATCAGAAACATCGACTCACTTGTCAATAATAGCCCCCCCGATCCCATAAGTCAGCAAAGTCCCAGCGCCAACAGTAGCGCTCTGCAGGTACGTCTGCAGATCCGGCTGCAGGGGTACGCAGTTTGTGTCCACTGCTGGAGCAGGGGTGGGGGCGATAGCAGCGCATAGCCCCTGGCCGTCGCCAGACCCGATCATGGCTGCCAGTTGGGGGTACCACAGGCGGAGGGTGTTGTTGCTGGAATATTAGGAAAGTAAAGTTAGATGGCGTTCTTGTCTTTTTACCAACATGACACAAGCATAAGTAGGCTCCCATAGAACAAGGCGAATTTGGTGCCTTTAAGTTAAGTTTAAGTTAGTAAGATGAAACAGAGCAATAAGAGCATGCTTTGTTTTCGTACCTCCTTCCCTCATAATAGTACTACTACTACTACTAGTAGTAGGTTCTGCCTAGGTTGTGTACTGTGTATGTATCCACTACTGGACGTAGCGCGTGAGTTTCTTCTAATGTAAGTAATTTATTGAAAGAGCGATGGTAGTCGGGCGGTACCGGTATCTGACGGCACCCGCTCTAATCTTGGCCATGCACAAATGACTTATTTAGAACGCCATCTCTCAACAACGATGAAGAAAAACATCGAGAGGAAACCAGTTTATCTAAGAAATTTAAAATTTACAAGACTATGACATTATTTAGATATATTTTTATTCACATATCATATGCACTAGGCCACCATAATGGATTAAGACCCATACTTTTTCGGTACGACAAGACCTGTGTCCCAGTAGTAGGAACATGATGGACTGAAATGATGATGATGAAGCCATTTAATTCGTCATCACCACCATCACCACACCACCACCACCTCACACCATATCTGCATCACCACCATCACCTCTGCATTCAGATTCTAACAGTAACGCGGCTTTAGTCAGGTCCTCATTGTCAGTATTTACCCAAACATAAACCCACTGTGGAGGATACAGACGAGCAGCAGCCACTTGAGGTGTGGTGACTTGAAGAGAGGCATGATCTGCGCCAGGCCTCCACGTAGTGCAGCCACGCCACTGCCTTGCTTCTCTGACATTTCTACTACTAAAGTCTTAATCTGAAAGAAATTAGTAGGTTTTTAAAAGCTTTGCTCCTTCGAAAGACAATTTTTTGTTAGAAAACCCCAATTCAAACGCCAAAGAATAGAAAGAAAAAGCTTTCACCGGAATATGAAGAAACATTTTAATTTATCCTACAAAAATTATCCCGTGATTTTATTGCAATAAAGAAATACGAGATGAATTAACAACTTTTCTCCTGTTTTAAGTCCGTTAAAATTATATCCGTATTAGCAAAATGGTAGTTAAATTACATTTGAAGTCTTTGGGTGACGCAGAATTCTCTAAAACTTTTGAAAATATCTGCATTCGGACATTGAGCATTCATGAATATTCTAGTACAAAACGTTCGTTAAACTTACAGGATACTCATCAGCAGGTCTTCCAGAGTTCATAGCAAAGATCCTCTTGAACGAGGCCATGGCTTCATCGTTCCTTCCTCTGGACATTAGAAACTTGGGGCTTTCTGGCATGAAAGCAAACGATAAGCCTGCTATCAAAGGCATTAGGGTAGTAGCCAGAAGGAAAAGGTTCCAGGAATGGATCACTGTGGAAGATAAATGCAGTATTAATTACAAGATAAGTAAATGAAACTACCAAAAAATGAATTATCGACGTTTCTCGCTAGATTGTTTTTATTACGATAGTAAATGACAAAAGAACAGACATGATAGTAACGCCACGCCTCCTACGCTAGAATAAACCTGGTAGTAGTACATAGTTCTTCATAAATGTTTATGAACTTATTCATATTAAAATCTTACCTATTTTATTCCCAAAGAAGTAGAAGTCCCATTCATTAGTGAGCATGGCCCACGCCAGGATCGGTATGGTGGTGTTAGCGATGGTATAAAACAAGCTGCTGAGCAACATGACCTTCGCTCTGAGTTCTGTTCTGTGTAGCTCAGCGATGTAAGAGATTACTACTGTGGTTGGACCGTTGAACCTGACGATAAAAATTACCTTTCATATTCAGAATATTAAAAATATCTATGACATTATTGTTCGGCAGCCTGTATTCATGAGAGTGGTTTGGTTTTCGACATGATCTTCAGAATTGTAATTTTAAACCAGATATGCACTTGTCGCTCTATGATCCTAGATGGTTTTGTTCACACCTGAGATACAGTTTTTATATCCTTCTAGTCAAGAAAGCAACTCTGCCCTCCTAAGCCCAAGAGCGGTAACTCAAAAAATGAGATTTCTGTTTTTTCGCGCATCTGATAGCTTACAAAATTTCGCACCAGATGGAGTAAGCAAAATAACCGTATCTACATTGGAACATTGAAATAAAACACAAAAAAATATTTTTTTCTATTAAAACTCATGTTTAAAAACTATTAATTCTAAACGAAATGACGGTATCTCATAAAAAACACAAAAACAATAATGTTGGGTTTTTAAACATATATTTAAGAAATATATTGTCCTAACATAGGTAAATAAGTTAAAAAAAAATTAAATGATATATCATTAGGGTAACAAAAAATCAACTTTCACAAAAACTCGATTATCTCGAAATATACCTAGGCTGAGATATCGCTCTTGGGCTTATGACGGCAGAACTAAAATCTACGTGTTAAGTCGGTTCCATTTTGACATATTTTTATGTAAATTTTGTCCTCGAAGACTCCATATGATATAGAGTACTTTTTCTACGGAAAGTGTTTGGCACTTTAAAGAACAGATGAGCTCTAGTCTAAGTGACCTGTTAATGATGAAATAAAAACTTACAAGAAACCACTGATGAACCTGGTGACAAGCAACATGGGGAAGTTCTGTGTCATAGATGAGATCATCTCCGTCAGGCTGGACGCCAGGAATCCCCACACCATGATCTGCTTGCGACCAAGGGTGTCTGAGAGGTATCCCCACATTAACGCAGATGATAGCATACCTAAAAAAAATAATTGGTTAATTAAGTACCAACCAAAAAATGCGTATCAAGAACTAATAGTTATCGCAAGCCTTTGTACCAAAAAGATAAGATGGAGAAACCACGTCTAGTTAATTCTCTGAGTTTAGATAGATAGAAACTCTTTATTGTGTACACCAGAAATAAAAATTACAAACAGATAGACAACACTTACGAGCTAATGCTACAAGTAACAAAAATAATAATAGAATAATTGAAGTGATTAGGTATACATATAAGAACAATAACCAGTAAGAATACAACGATTAAGATGTTGAAAAGTAAATAAAACCTGTCATTAATCGTAATGAGAGTTCAGCATCAATTTTATATATCAATATTTTTTTAAATATCCTGTAAATAATCATATAACTGTAGTGAACAACTGTGATACTTTAAAACAGTGTTTTATCAATTTTAGAAGAAAATCAAGCGGCTCGAAACTACTAAGTTTAATAAATGATTAAGAAAGGAAATCTTGTTTGGTCAGCAAACTAACCGTTCTGAACTATGTGAAACATTTAAATCAAATCTAAAAAAATATGGCAAAAAATGATTGATTGAAATTGAAATGATTGAATTCAAAAATATAACAAATGAGACACTCGACTGTTTCGAGAGATCAATGAATATAATAATTTTGTCTTGCTGAGACATCATTTATATCAGAATTTGAAAATGCTTTATGAAGTGCGTAGAATGTTTAGGTGTACCTACGTAAGTGCGAAGAAAATTCCTTTATTGCTAAATTCACATTGTTTTATGAGAGGATAGATTTACAGGTAAGCCTTCTTTATCCTTAACGTAGTGTCCCAAGGATTCTGGGCTGAACTTTACGTCAGAAAGTTGCATCAAATAAGTAATAAGAAGAATGGATTTTGAGTAAGATTCGTAACTTACGTCAAGGTTTCTTCAATTACATCAGAGGATTCATCATCATCATCATCATCATCATCAGCCAGAATACGTCCACTGCTGAACATAGGCATCCTCCTTTTCAGAGGATTGCATGTACAATAATTGGATAAAGATTAGGTACTGTGACGAAGTAAGGACATTCTTTTGTTTCATCTAGACTGCGTATCTTATACATGATTTGATTTTTTGTCATTTGATAAGTTAATTGATTAAGTTATAAAAAAGTCTGTGTTTCTGAATCATATTCCGTGTAGGTACATGAAATTGTAAGACCAGCCACAGACACGCAAAGTAGATGAACTTGCGTTGTCCATCTATTTTTTTATAAATGAAATAGAAAAATTCTTCATGGACAAAATCGTTCAAGCTTGCACAAGCCCCGCAAATCAGGCCTGTGGGGGGCCCGCGCAGGCTGGGGCCCTGCTGGCAAACGTCACTTTAACTATAAAGCCAGTCTGACGCTGCAGGGTGGTGATAGGTTACAGGACAGGTTACAAAACACAGGATGGGGATCGCGATGAGTTTAGCTTTAACTTTCAAGCTCTTATCTGAAACACCTGCTGATGGATGCATTCTTCAAAATTATTAAAAACGTGTTTTTTGCTTACCTCCATAAGTCATAGCTCCAACCGTCCCCATATCCAGCAGGCTGAGGTTCATGTCACACTGCGCCGGCGTGAATATGAACGAGGGTGCGGCGGTGACGGCGCACGCGGCCCAGAATGCACTGAAGCTGAACAGCATCAGAAGGATGTTGAATCTCCCGTAGCCCGTTGCGGTGATGGCGACTTCGAAGTCTGACCCCACTTCTGGAAGAATATTGTTAGTGTTAAAGAGTCAGTGATGGAATGTGAATCTTAAGAATAACGCCTAATGATATGTTTCGGCAATCATATCGATGATTTCTGGGTGTTACAGATAACTGTATATACGACGGTAACAGTTTACTATCAGGCGTACTATCTGCTTGCTTGCCCGCCATACCCAAGCCACTTAATCACCGGCTAGAAATCATTCCAACCAGTCCAGGGTATGAAATCGCAAGAGCTAATAATCCAAGCTGCACCGTGGAAGTGTTAAACGCATAACGCCGTGAGTATCTTCGAGTGAAAGTGCACACCTTCGATACCCTAAGCCACCCAATGTTGCTACTTTAGCGCTAAGGCATATTTTATGAAGGGTCCATATAGTGGGCGGCAAGTCATCACTTGCCTAAATGTTTTTTGAGATGAGACAGGATAAGGCAGGTTTTTCATCCTATATAAATATTTTCTCTCATCCTCAAATTGTTCACTTCAACGTTCAGTTTATTTATAGCCCCATAGCATCAATAGTCCATTTACCAACATCATCCCAATCCAAATAGTAAAATTTATGAATATACAAAAAAGGCCTCTTAGATTTGTCTTTGGCCCCATTGATGACGTATAAAGTTCCGGTCTTGTATCGAGAGTCGAAAGTTAAATAAATAATAATAATGCTATTTTAAGTCGTGATAGGTTTTCCACCAATTAAGAAAGCTTTAAAAATATATCTAGATAAACTATTATGTAGGAAAACAGACCCCAGGAAGATTTTCTTTTATGGTAAGAAACTAGAATATAATGTTAAACTACTTATTAACCGCGTTTCAAAATTCCCGCCTCTCCTACCCGATGCCGGATGTATCCGAGGACCGAAGAATATCTCTTTTCTACTTATTTTCAACCTTTTTTACAACCGCTGTTTCACTGTTACTAGGTATATTTTCTTTAAATTTCCTCTTAAATGTGTAATTTTGTTAATATTGTCTATTTTTTTCTTGGTTTGGTTTATTTTCTTACACGCACCAACGGAACGAAATAATTTCCGGAGAGTCAGATACTTCACGGAAAGATTTAGTCCCTAATGGAATGCTCACGCGGCTAAAACTACGGATCGTAGTAAGCTATAATATCATTGCAATCAAATGTTTATCAGAGATTTCCCCAAGATGACAATTCCTAATGATATCATCCTTAGGAGGTATCCCGTAATTCGCGTAAATAACTCGTATCGAAGTGTCACTGCACGAAGGTACTGGCTCTGCGCCAATGCGCCGGTTATAACCAGACCACACGCAGACGTAGTTTGTTATGATCTGTCTCGACCATTGGCAAACATACCTGTTTGAGAAAAACTGTTCAGTTTATGCTAAGAAGTGAAAAGATGAATAATAATTAGTCTTGAACCTGACATTATATTGTGTCGTGCCAGCACAACGCCAGTTTCTATTATTTCTACCATCCATAAGGATGAGCAAGTTAGTAGTGCTGGAGGCATTATCACGCTGAATGGCAATGCTTATAAATAGAGCCAGAAAAACGCCAGCGTTTCGGTCATACAATGCATTAACCAGGAGACATGTGACCAAAACCAAGTTCAAATTTATTATGTGGTTAACAATGATAATAATCATGACGTCATTACGATGAAAAAATATGAAATCTTTGCTCCCGGTAGTGATAGTTTTCTCACATCACACCAACAAGAAATTCCTAAGAAAGCTGCAACTTGTTGAAACATCAATAAAATATTGCAATGAAGACAGACATCAGAACCAAAAATACATTTCGCAATAACTTAAGAATTATGCGTCATCAAAAATATTTACAAATGATAGCTTTAAAGTATGACAAAGGCCAAAAGTTTGCTTTTTGTTTACAACAAAAAACGAACGAGACACGCGATCAACGATTGTGCAGTATTTAGAAGTTAACCATTTGCGATGGGGAAAATAATTCATATGCCGTGGATATGCGCTTGTCACCTTAGAATATGAATTTTTTCTTACATAAAGTAGTCTCAAGAGTTGAGTCGTGCGAGTCTTTGGAACAACCGTTATATTCTACGTACCTTGAGCCATCTTTTCCAGATTTGTCGACGAGAGTCCAGTCACCTTAAAAAGATGGTCGTGCGATATCTCTTCCTTTTCCGCTGGGGCTTCCGCATCATTCTTCATTCCCATTTTGAAAATACTTAGAAACTAACTAAAATACCTAACAACTGACGTAAAATCACAAAGTTAGTAAATAAATACTATGAAATATCTAACGTCTAAGGACTTCTTGGTACATAAAGACTCCGAGCCTATCATTCTAATGACTTATGGTGTTCAATGAGGCCAAACAGGTTCCGAAACAGTTTTATATAAGTTACCGTATCTTTTCCGTTTGTCTAAAGATCTAGCGGTGTGCATAGTAAATAGCAACTGAGTTATTTGTTTGATTTGTTTGTTATTTAAACAAATAACTAAAACAACAGTGGTTGGAAAGTTATAATTAAAAGTATGGAGCTAATGTTTACAATATTGTACCTACGAGGTAGAATAGATGATTGTCTATTTACTTGTACACTAGTGTTTGCTTGAGGAACAATTTGTCGCATTTCGTTGTTTTAGGGATGATACAGATTGATCGTGGTGATAAGTTGACAGGTTGCCACAGTACGTTTTCCATCTTTAGGATTCTTTTATCTACTATCGTCATCTCTATTCTTCTGTCTCACATCGTTTCTCAAGCAGACTGTTTATATTTAATAGTGCGCGATAAGTCCCGATAATATGTATCAAAACAAACTGTTTATACTTCTTGGGTCACCTCTTTCTCAGTGCGACCATTTACTATCATTATACGAGTTACCATTTTACTAGGCTCTGTTCGTTCCATTTCTGCTTTAAAGCTTGTAGCAGCAGTTTCTCTACCTCATCTTGTATTGATATGTCTGAAAGTTTGGTTATGGTTAGAAAATTGTTCTGTTAATCACAATGACATGCAAACTATCTAGGTATAGTACGCGCAAATCTTTTTGAAGTCAGATAACTACCACGAGTCGCAAGATATTTTTAATAATTTTTTATGTTTGTTACCTCTGAACTTTGGACTGGGTGATCCGATTTTGATGATTATTTTTTTATTTGAAAACTGGTGGTCGCCTGTTGGTAAGCGACGATAGTCAGTAATAGTCGAAAATGGCTAAGATGATACCTATTCCCGTCGCGTTGGCTCTCGACACATTTTGGAAACTGCTCAACATGGTCGTACTGTACAGAGGTGTGTCAGTAGCGTCGTGAAGTGATGCTAGATATCTGCGCTGTTTGAGAACAATATCTGTGTAACTGTTACTAAATCTGAACCTACTCGTATGTATATTTAGTGATGATTCTGTTTGTTTGGTACACGTGATAGACTAGGTTGTTTTGCTCGGATATGCTTCTTTAAACTATTCTAATTCAAATTATTTGTTGAGAATATAATTATTAATATGAAAAACCGACTTCATAAAAATTAATGGAACCACACGAGAAGCACCAGCTTTCAAATAAAAAAAGAATCATCAAAATTGGTTCACACAGTAGAAAGTTCTGAGGTAACAAACATTTAAAAAAAAAACAGTCAAATTGATAACCTCCTCCTTTTTGGAAGTTGGTTAAAAACTGACTTCTCATAATTAGTATTTAAAAATTGGGCAAATTCAGTTACTTGGATAATCATAACGGTCATCCAAATAACAAAAAATTCCAGTTATTTTGATTTAAAAGCCAAACTACTGAACCGATTTCGATGAAACTTCTATGAGACCAATCTGAAAGTATATTCTTTCAATAATTTTTTTGAAGTCGGTTAAAAATATCACTCTTACGTACTTCATATTTAAATCTGAAATTTGGCAGAGACATCCGCTAAGCAAGGATTTTACGACAGAGGCGAATTAAGAACGTTAAATGTTTATAAATGAAAGTTTACGAAGAGTACGAAGTTGTTCAGCTGGTTCTTCTACATCGTTTATTTTAAATAATATAGGCTTGTTTTGGCAAGCAACTGCGATGATGGTCTACGATGGAGCACGCTTGCGAATATACCGATTCACTCGTGATTTGAAGACATAGCTTGTAACTATCGGGGAACACCCATCTTTGTAGATAAAGTAGATATAATTTTTTATACATTGTTGTAGAAAAGTGTTTTGGAGAAGATGATGATGACATTATTTTGAAATCAAATTTTTACCTAGGGCTTTTGTCGCTATGCGATTATGCCAGCCCAATTTTTTAAACCAACAAAGCAACTTACACAATCAAAAAAACACATATAGATGAACTAGTACCTCCTCCTTTTTGGAAGTCGGTTAAAAAGGGACCAAAGTCCCTACGCTGATCTAATACGACCGAGACCATGAAGTATGACTTGTAACTATGGAGTAATTAATAAAGTATTGTATTTTAGATTTGGACCCGAGTAGACCAACAAACAAACTTTCGGATGAATCATTATTTAGTGTGTGGAATGATAGGGGCTAGATATATTCTAGAATATCAACATAGTGTTTAAAGATGTCAGAAAAGATAACTGTTCTTCTTATAAGCATCTACCCAGTGAGTTAATAACTACTAAATTCGCTGCATCTACCTTATAAGGTTGTGAATTGCATCATAGACATTAACTAGGAGGGTTCTGCTGTTTCACCCGATATCCTATAGAAAAGTTTCTTTCCTGGGATAAAAAGTAGCCTTTTTACTAAGGATGGGCTCACTGACCAGATCTATTTCTTTCGTATATTTTTACCGACTTCAAAAAAGGAAGGGGTTCTCAATTTTTTTTTTTACCTCAGAACTCAAATCAAATTATTTATTTGCTAGAATATAGGTACAGGATCGGTCTTAAGTGTAAAAAGGTGCTCTATATCCAACCTTTACGGCATGAAAATTACAATAGGTATATAAAGTTAACATAATTATCATCATACTACAATTACAGTCAATTTATTAATGTCTATTAATTCTGCATTACATCGTACAGTCTAACCTTTGACGAAAATAAAATGAATGGACGGGCCCAGTAGAAGCGCATTTTTGAAGATTACAAAATGAGCGCCAGCGCTCACTTCGTTTCAGTCGGTCTCTAGCCGTAGGAAGTGAAACACGAGTCTATTGTTACGCGATAATGAAACATCTGACAAAATTATGAATTCCTATGCTTTACCGAAGTGTAAAATACACAAATAAAACCGATATCAATTTTTGTAACAAATATACTGTACATTTTTATAATTAGGTGTTGAAATATATGTCCGACGGTTTTGACACGTTTTTACTGATCAAGTTCAATGGTTAGGGCCCGTCCATTCATTTTATTTTGGTCGAAGAGTCTAACCATCAAAGTTTTATAGTCCTCTATATGATTTCTTACAAGCATAGCCGATTCGTAGATGTACATGGACGGCAAGGTCAGCAGTTTCAAATTCTGGAAGTACGGCTTACACGAGTCTCTTGGTTTTAGCCTACAAATTGCTCGAATGCATTTTTTCTGAGCTTTAAATGCTGATTCTCTTTCCGTAGAGTTTCCCCAAACAAGAACTCCATATCTTAGTGTGGAGCCAACATATGCGTGATAGGCACTTAAAAGAGCTTTATCATTAGCTACCTTTCGCAACATTATACAATGCATACGAAAACTGGTTTAAATTTGTACATATATGCTCAACATGAGAATTCCATGACAAGTTGGAGTCTATGTGAATACCTAAAAACTTAGTCTTATGTAGTTCGTCAATATGTTTCCCTTTATAGTTAATATATGACTGCCTCGGTGGCTCAGTTGGTAGTGATCCTACTTTCTGTGCTTGGGGGCGTGGGTTCGATTCCCATCTAGGACAAACATTTGTGTGATGAACATTTGTGTTTGTTCTATGTCTGGGTGTTAATATCTATTTAAGTATGTATTTAAAAATATATATGTATGTATATCAGTCTCTGGCAGCCATATTACAAGCTTTGCTTAGTTTGGGGTCAGATGACCATGTGTGCAATAATGTCCCAGATGTCCCAGATTTAAAATGTCAAATCTAGAATTAATATTTTAAATGTCATTATGTGTGTTTTATCTAGGTTAATTTGAAGGTTATTATCTCGTAACCAATTGATCACAGTCTTTAATGAGTCATTAATGTGATTTTCATGTTCACCATTTTTTTCATTTCCATGTTCTATTATCCGTAAAAATTGCAGTGCTGTCGTCAGCAAACATGACCATCGGATGGTTAATAGCTTGTGTAGGGGCCCTAGTATGCTTCCCTGAGGCACTCCGTATTTTACAGTTCTGCGCTCTGACCAATATTTGTCTTCTATTGTAGTGTCAATATTTAACTTAGTAATTTCAGTATGTTGTTGTCGTCTATTGGAAAGATATGACGTTATTAAATTTAATGTATTACCTCTCATACCGTATAGTTCCAGTTTTTTTATTAAAATGTTGTGGTCTACGTGATCAAACGCTTTTTTCATGTCCATGTAGAGTGCCGTGACCCTATAGACTTTTTCAAGAAAATTTAGAAGAGCCATGTTTATAGATTTATCTTTCCGAAATCCAACTTGTTCTGGTGCAAAAATGTTGTTGCTTTCAAAATAATGGTTGAGGCGCCTATAAATCTACAACTCGTCATTTACTTTCATTCATTTCATGTCATTTATAAATATTTTTTTATTTGAAATGATATACCTACTTAGATTGGTCTCATAGAACATACACACAAACTGACGCATTTTAATATTAGTGTGATTTGCACACAAGTGTAAATTAAAAGAAAATTAAAAACCCCCGAAAAATTAGCTGATTCATCATAACTAAAAACAGTCAACTTTCAATAATAAGACGTAGGGACGGCTTTATGGCGAGCTGTCGGTGACTGGTGACACCGTGTACCCAGATTCCATGAGCCTAAATGAAACCCCGACCCCTGGCTTGCCTTAATCGGCCGTCTGGGGATGGAAGCCGCAAGAGCTAAGAACCTAAGCTCCATGGTGGAAGTGTTAAAGGGAATAACGCCGCGAGTAGCTCTGAGTGAAAGTTCAGCACACCTCTCTACACCCTAAGCCACCCACGCCAATTTGCCCCTCCGGTGCCAAGATATGGCAGCCTTTATGGGGGGGCCATTTAGTGGGTGGCAAGTTATCACCTGCCTAAATATATTTTGTGATAAGACAGGGTAAGGCAGGTGTCGTTTCTCATCCAATAGATCTGTTCCCCTATCCACAAGTTGTTCACCTCAATACCCCAGACTTTTTAAATCCTATACTGTATCTGCAACAGTTTCATATTCCATTTTATACACAGTCCATAATTGTATTTTTATATTCGATTGAATTGTTTAAATGTCTCTGGGAAATCAAGGGACCCCAAAATACAGGCTCGGCCTAGTTTGGGGCCCACAGCTAAAAGTTAAAATACTTAGCTTAATTCAATCTTATTAATTTGTAATAATTTGGATATTATTATTAGATAAATAAATTATTTGATTTGATTCAACAGGGCCTCTTGGTGTTGGCTTTGGCCCCACCAATGCCTACCAAATGTCCGGCAAATAATAATAAAAAAGTGCTTGTTTGGGAGCTACGAATTCATAGACACGCAAATATACACACGTTAAACTTGTAACACGGGGTGGCGCCCATCGCCCGTGACATCATCTAAGTATGATTTCGCCTAATTCAGTAATTATCGTAAAGAGAGAATGGTTTTCACGCTCTAGTTGCACAATAGCACGCAACAGATAACGGACCGATACCAGAGTCTTCGCTAAATGTGACCTCGTCCTGTCGGCCATCGCCCTGCGCTCCGGGAAAACAATGACAATGTACTTAACATTGATTCTATGTATACCTAGTATCATTATCAGCCAGAAGACGTTCACTGCTGAACATAGACGTCCCCTTAGATTTCCAAACTGAACGACAGCTTGCCATCTGCATCCACATGATGCCCGCGACTCTCACGATGTCGTCCACTTAGTGGAAGGCCTACCTACGCTGCGTCTTCCGGTTCGTGGTCTCTACTCAAGAAGACCGTCGGCGTCGGTTATCAGTTCATGGCCTGCCCATTGCCACCTAAACTTGCAAATCTGCACAGGTGTGGATTTTTTCCTCCTCCTTCCTTCCTTCCATCCTCTCTTGCCTGTGAAACTCCACGTTTTTCCAAAAGGCCAACAGTTATCGACGTCTCATTATATCATATGTAATCACTAGCAACACTAGTTAAAGACCCTGGTCTTTAGGCACTGTGGCATTTTCGACGAGAATATGGCACGTAATTTCTAGTATCATTAGTGTAAGATTATCACATTATCATCTTGTATGCCCTGAGACTTGATGGAGTGAAGATAAACGTAACTGTGGCGGGAAGCAAAAAGCCGTGATCAAGCTGAGTGTACTGTGATAGGCCTAGTCTCGTAGTGGAGTAAGGTATGATTAGTCTATTCGATAGACTAGTACAGTCGTTGGAAAAGCTACGCCAAAGCTATTCTATAAAACGGCTATTTCTTATACATACAAGTGACCGTGAAAAGGTTAACTCTTAAGAATTTGTGATCAAGGTCACTATTTCTTGAAAGAAGTAGGTATTTTTATCTTTAGAAAAAACCTACAAGTGGATATAAATAACTTTCCATGTACTGTGTCCTCTTTTGCGAAAGGAAACTTTGGACTTCGGTTCAAAGTCTACCATTAGGGTTGTCGATAAAAGCGGTATTAGGATTTTTAAGTAGAAAACAGACAAGGTAGGTAGGCCCAGTTTTCCTGTTTTCTTTCAATGCTAGTAGGTAATACTAACAATAATAATCTAACCATAATTAAAATTACAACGGGATTGAGACAAAGTGGGCACATGTTACATGATTATTAACAGGATATTAGGCTATTAGGAAAGGTCTGATCGGCACATTTGGTCGGGAAATTACTGGTCACGGAGACCCTTAATTTTTTTTTTAGGTGTTTAATATTTAAATGTTGTAATTTCTATGTGTTAAATAAGAGTGTAAATTGTATAAAAGTGAACAATGTAATAACTAGGATAGGTTGTAGATGGACCTTCTGATGTTTCAGCGCTGTTACATGCACTATGTTTATGGAAAAGTTGAAGTGGTTGGCAGAAAAATGAAAGTTAGGCGCAGACGAACTTTCTTATAGTTTTTTGCTAACTGCTACTTTGTCTATTGCGACTGGAACTTAAACTCGAACCTAAGTCCCTACAAATCACACTTACTGTATTACTACGTACAGAATACCTGCACTGGTTGTAGACAACCAGCAACAAAAAAAAAAACATGCTGAGATGGGTCGGTTTTTGTTACAATGTACCTTCTTATATTAGGACTATTTTTATTGCTGTTAAATTTCATTATCGCAAAATAAACATTTATGTATTTTCTGTATTTCTGTATGTTGACGGAGATAACTACTATATTTATGATTGTACAAAGTGGTATATAGAAGACTGAAGACGTAGAAGACCCTTCGTGTGCTACCTTCTTTCCAACCATGGTCACTGCCTAGAGTTTTCAGAGTAAGAAGAGGTGGTACGTTGTTCGCGGCAGCCCTGCAGTGAGGGTCGAGGGTTGGCGAAGCCGGACGACTGCTGATTGAATTGTCTCCGGCCACGCTCCTGCCACGTGGACACCGGAATTAACTCCCTACAGACTACTACCTTACAGATTTTAAGGCGGATTCATATATTGATTCTGTGGAAAAACTAACTAGCACTGAGACAGGACCAATTACTTATTTAGTACTTAAACTTATTATATGCAATTTCGATGCCATTACTCAAAACCGGTGAATAAAAACATCGTGAGGAAACTGGTATCTTTAAGAACCTGAAAAAGTTCAAAGCTAATAAAGACATTCACTGAGCCAGCCTATTCTTTTCGGCCGAGTATCCACTGCAGTTAGAACATAAAAGACTGATAATGATGATGATGACTGAGGCAGAGTGCAGTCTGACCGACCGAAGCAAAAGTAAATACAATACAATTTGTAGCTCGTTCTCTTCGCAGATCTATACGAGCTTTACAGAATTACGGAAATTCTTGCAAGTTTGCTGCTTTTGCAAGCTTTTATTCAACTTGCCTTGTTAGTATGTACATTGTAAGTATGTGGGTATGTGAAGGTCAAATTTTGTAACTGAATTTTAGACCAGTTATCCTCAACCAATTGAGCTGAAATTTGGCATACTTATGTAAGTTATGGTACCATCGAGCTGGTCTGATGATGGAGACAGAAGATGACCACAGGAATAACAAACTACGTAACCCCGTTGAGTTTGAGTTCCTTGGATTTTGTCTTCCCAAACATAGATAATCTATATCTATCTATTCTATACATATAATAAAAACGTAGAGATAAAAAAATCTGTAATTACGAGAAAACAAAAAAAACAAACACAGGGCGTCTTAAAATAAGCAGCTGAACACGATAGGACAGTTTTTAGAATTTTTGTCTGTTTGTTTGTTTGTTTGTCCGCGCACATCTCCTAAACCACTGGACGGAATTAAATGCGGTTTTCACGAATATGCTTAGCTATGGCCAGATTGAAGTATAAGGCTATGTTATTTTGCGCAAGGGCCGGATTTAGGGAAGAAAAAAGGATTGAAGGTTTATATGTTCTATGTCTGGGTGTTAATATGTATTTAAAAATATATATGTACGTATATTCAGTCTCTGGCAGCCATATTACAAGCATTGCTTAGTTTGGGGTCAGATGACCGTGTGTGCAAAAATGTCCCAGATATCAAAATCTACGCGTAAGAAGTCACGGGCAAAAAAACTAGTAATATATAAGGCGGTGGCGGCTAGTGCGATGAATAAACCGCGTTGCTGGCATCAGATCGAACAGTTCTTCAGAACATTCCCCGTTGTAAATGCGATAAAACACACAAAGAGACCCAACGTATCTGCGCATGCTGAGCGGCTCTAGGTGTTCAGAGAGCTTGGGATCGTTGACAATTCTGATAGCTCTACGCTATAATGCATCAAGTGGCATTTTAATATTTCCCTGAAGTACATCAGGTACTGCTACAGTCTTACGTTCAAAAACCTACTGAAAGTGATTAGAATTCGTGGTTTTCATTCAGCTTTTTACCATTGCAGCTGTCACAGCAAATACATACTTGGACCGGGTTTAGACTTTATTCGCACCTTCAAGAGAATCCTCGCTTGCAGTAAGATCATTTCTACTCTTCTAGTAGTAAGCTGGCTGTAACTCACTATGACGTCACGGTACACTAATGGAAATCCCGGTGGGGGTCGCCGACCCACGTCACGCACCGCCTGTAAGTCTAGACTCCATGTTAGCTCTAACACGGCCTACAGCTTATTGTCGAGATATATTACATTCTCCCATAATCAAACGAATAATAAGTTTTATCGGTAAGTATTCCACAATGTTTCATTACTACATTCAGTCGACCAGTATAGAAAGAAGGCACACAGGGGTAACTAATACAATTGAATGTTTCAAATTGGTAAAACGCAATAACAGAATCAATATTAAATGTATTGGAATTGGAGGTTTTCTGACAGCTGGATGAACATAGTTCTACAACCATTGTTAGATGGCGCTGATGACACATGATACTTACAAATTTTTTTCGCATGTGTTTAAATGAAATGATATGAAATATTTATCAATAGCAAAGCTTTAGGTCTGTCAAATTTTTGTTTAATTTTGTTAAATTGTTACGTTTTTAATGTTATATAAATGTTTGTAAAAATAAATATAAAGTAAATTAAATTACAAGATACAATTTTAAACAAATTAAATTATGCGTAGTCACTTTAAAAAATTTGAAAAACTAACACATTGGTAGTCTTATTCTTAGTACCACACTAACAGAAATTTTTCAATGAAACCTACTACAATACAAGTGAAGACATTTTATAACACGGCTAGCCGTGCCTAGCCTAGTGTGCCGTGCCTAGGCAAGGCACACTTATTGTACCTACTAATTTGTGTTGTGTTGTGGAACTACAAAGTACTTTGTCAAACAATAAACACAAAATATTATGCTATGAAATAAAATAACACAAAAAAATATACATACAGACGAACTCAGTACCTCGTCCTTTTTGGAAGTCGGTAAAAACAAGCATTAATGACAGTGTCCGACATACAGATAAATATTGTCTGTCTATGAAAATAAGCAAGTTTTCTTATTGATCTTGTCAACGCATCTATCGCATTTTATAAACTTTTTTTAATTGCCTTTCGGAACACCTCCCATTGTTAGAATTGGTTTTACTTTACGGAGAGTTTTGTTTACACCACAGACTAAAAATAAATACATTTTATAGAAAAAAATGCAAATAAAAGCGGGTAGTTCGAAAATAAAACGCCCGCTTAGGTCTAACTTCACTTGCATTCAGTCTTCTCGCGACCACGGCCAAGCAACATCAGACTTGGTGGAAACTCGAAAAAAATGTAATCGTGAAAAATGACGATAATAGTGGTGCGAAAAACGAAACAGTCTTAATTGTATTTCAAACATGATAATAATTTAATTTGATTCAATTACTATTAATCTAATTATAATCAGTTGGCAAAAGTATAAAATGTGTTGGTGATATTTTGCGTGTTTTACAAACTGCTTAGCATAACTATCAGTTAAGGTCGTTTCACACCGAATAGCACAGTTAGATAAGCACAGTTGTTAAACCGGTGACCCTGATGACAGACAAGTGATATGAACATTGGACAGGCTGAAGATAATTTTGGTAAGGCAACAAGTTACTGATGGAGAGATGATGCAGATTAACGCTTACTACACAAAATACTAACCATAAGGCAATTATATATTTTACTGGTTAACATAAGAATGTTCACATCTAAGCTTAGGTTCAACTTGCATAAATAGATATTGGACCGTAGTTATTACTTTATTGAAGAAAATCTGAATGTGTACCGCGGTATTCCCATACAAAAGATTGAGTCTTGAGTGGACTGACTAGACAGGATCGTTTCTTCATCAATTATGACTACCTACAGTTCTAACTTTGAAAATATAATATTCCTCCGTGGCAAGGTTACGTTGTTGAATTTTGAGGAAGTGTTTAATAATTAGTTTGAACTACATATTAAATTTGTCTACTTGATGTATGTGATTTTTCATGAAACCTGGCTTCTATAATTGTCTTTTGTATCGAAGAGTCTGAATTATGTACTTTTTTATCAAAGATTTCATACTTCGTATTTATTTTCTTTTAGATTAGTTTATGACAGAAACCTCAGATCAAATTATTTGATCATGAGAAACATATTTGGAGATAAATAAGATCATGTAACAGCCCATTTTGATTATTTTAGTCCGACTTCGGAGGAGGTTATTAATTCGAATGTATGTTTTTTTTGATGTTTTATGATGTTACGTGATTTCTCCGCTAATTATCAATTGATTTTGATGATTATTTTTTTGTTTAGTAGGTCATATTTCAGAGGTGGTCCACACAGATGACGTTTTGTTTTTCTGTCTATACAGATGACGTTTTGGTTTATTCAGCAAAAGTCACTTATGAGGTCTGTCAATCTTTGTTTTAACTGTCATCACAGAAGAAGATTGTGACCTACCTTTAAGTATTTCTCACTCAGAGCAAATAAATGTAAGTGTTATACCTACAGTTTCCCCTTTAGTACTTACACCGTCCTTAAGATGACATTTTGATAGTTTGCAGTTGTGTGCCGGTCAATATTGAAGTGTGCGTTTGTAGAACTAGTAAGAATATGTCGGTGTGTGCAATTGTTTACCTTGCCTCTTCAGTTTTTGGCAGACTTTTTTCGGTATTAGCTTGAGTTTAAGGCAAATCCAAACTATATTATGATCAAAGATTTTTTATAATCAAACATCAATAAAAATTGTCGCAAGATAAGTATAGTAAGTAACAGACAAATGTCTTGAGGAAAAACACGTGTATAGTAAGGGAAAAGGTACTCTAATAACACATAGCACAGTGGAAATTCCCTCGTACCTTCAGTTCACCCAAAAGACCGAAAACCAACTATTGCAAAGACAGTTTTTTCAAGACATTTGCCGGTATCTAAATCCGGTAAACTCGGTCTAAGCATCTCGGTTTATTTAGGTATTCTAAAAGCTGCAATATCGTTGTTAAAACCTGAATCACAACATTTTCTTTTAGTATATCGGGTACTCAAAATCTAGAAAGTGATCAGGATTCGTCGTTTTCATATTTTTTTAAATAGAATGTTATTGCAGTTGTCGGTGCAAACAAATGTTTGGACCGAGTTTAGAAAGTTTTGCATCATCATTAATAGCACATTTAGGCATAATAATTTATATTCAGCACCAGAAGTGTTTACTTCTGGGTTTCTTCTTAAGGGTTCTTTTTTCTGGGTACTTTTAGTGATGCCCCTGGTGTAGCATGTATCTATAGGCGACGGTGATGCTTACCATCAGGCGACCCGTCAGCTTGTTTGCCACCTATGGCAAAAAAACATTCCGCAATCAAAACTCCATGAGCCACGCATTCCGAGCGAAAATTCTCCGAAGGTCGTAATTCATTCGGAACCGGAAACCGCGATGTTATTTTCCCGCCCAAACTCAAACGTGCTAATTGACCCTGAAAAAGCCGCGAAATAATAATATACATATACGTACATAGATAAGTAACGTATAAACGGATATACAAACATACTTTATTTGATGAACAGACTTGGAAGGCATAGATGACGCTAGTAAGTTAAATTATGTGACTGAGGCAAAATCATTATAAAATTATTAGTTTTGCCCCACAGTTTCAACCGTGATCATCTAGAAACCATTGACTATTCCGGGATAAAAAGTATCTTATGTCACTCTTCTGCCCACCAACTACATCTATGTAAAATCTCAATGCTCTGTTGCTACGTTAAAGAAGGACAAACAAACCAACAAACACACTTTCCCATTTATAATATTAGAAAGCATGCTGTGACTATTTTTTAACCCCCGACGCATAAAGAAGGGTGCTATAAGTTCAACGTGTATATCTGTGTGTCTGTCTGTGGCATCGTAGCTCCCAATTGGCTGAACTGATTTTGATTTAGTTTTATGTTTGTTTGAAAGGTGACTTGACCGCGCGAGAGAGGTCTTAATTATGATAAAAGTAAATCTATTCAGCCCTTTGAAGGTTATCAGCTGGTTTATCAGGGATTCTTACAAATTTCAATTTAACTGCACCCCGTAGTTTTATCTGCCCTACCAGCTTTAATATTTTTACGGAAATCTTATTTTAAAATTTAGTTTAATTGAGAAACCGTTTCGTTTTTTTCTATCAGGCAATTATATAAACTACACTTAATACCTAAACATGATGATAATGCAATATATTTGATATTGTTAGGGTTTCGTATATAGGTATATATTTAATTAGGGAAACTGACGTGGTTTTCACACATTTTATTTATATTAGGTATATATGTTATGTATTTCGTATATAGGTTATGTATAATATATCGTATTATAATATCCATTTCGTATAAATTATTGTATTTGTTTGCGCAATAAGGGTTGTGGTAAGAACCCTTATTGCGCGAGCCCGACTCGCACTTGGCTGGTTTTATTTATTAATTAACAGTAGCTAGCAAAAATTTAAATCATAGTATACTAAATACACATTTTATTTTATTTTATTATGACCTGAATAACTATATGTATGGCGGTTATGATTGTGAAGGATTTTCCATATTTTTATGGTTGCTTCCAGTCTTTTTTTTTTGAAATAATGCATCATCTTAGGCCTCTCAATCTGGGTAGCTTATCAACACTCCGAAAGGGCTGCCCGTGTTCAATGTTTATTCTGTATTAGTGGAGGAGTGAGTGTGTCTTCAACCTACCTTATTTAGGGTTTGTAGGAGAATAATTTACTAGTGCATATTCAAATTAGGCTATTATTAACGTTTTTTTAAACACCACTATGTAATTATCAATCCACCTTATAAATAAACATTTATGTATGTTTCTTTAAATTTATATATATTTGTGATCGTCGGCAATAATTACATGTACGTAATGGTAATTCTCGATCATTAATTAATTGATTATTAGTTGGATAAGGCCGCTAGTGGAAAAATGGCATACACAACCAACCAAATCCCAAAAGAAATTCCAAAAAATCGTTCCCAATGATTTGGTAATTGGTTCCACATTCATGTTGCGTACTGCCCTACCTACGTATTACGTACAGTCCTTGTTTCTGAGAAACATAATCTAGGCATTTTTTCTAGATGTGCTAAATCTTTCACTACACGGTAGCTTACCATCACGTGAGCTGGTGGCCAAACGTAGATCTATTATAAAAATAAATTTATACTAACGTCGGGACTATAACAGAATCCTATAGCAACAAAATTCTATACAGCTCGCCTGGCCGTGCGATCGACTGCCACCCCAGATACAACAGACATCACTCGGCAACTCGCTTCAGCTGTCCACCACATCCCAGATTTCCCGTTAGTTCCGTTGACAGCGTTCCCGATAGCGCGCCCTAGCTAACGGCGTGTCGGCCGCCCAGTCGTCGTTGTCGCCTCGCCCAGAACGGTGGCGCCCAACCAATGCCGCCCAGGTATCGCGTCCGAGTCAAATTAAAGTGAACAACTAGCGAAATAACATCAACTACAAATGGGATAAAGAAACGAACTGTTTAATTGAAAAAAAAAAAGACATTTGACATTATATTGAAAAAATAAAATTGAATGAAACTATTTAGCGAATTTAGAATTGACATTTGAAATTTAAAAGTAAAATTTTATTACAAAAATTAGTACTACTAAATTAAAGTTTGCAGTGATATTTTGGTGATAAAAGACGATATCTCTCTATCAGTGTGATATTAGTGTTAAGTTTAGTGTCAGTAGATCTTAGTGTTTGTGACTTTAGTAAGTTTTGTGTTGTACTAAAATGGAAGAACAAGGAGGTAAATATATTATTTTTAGATCTCATTCAAGTACAGTTAAGTATTCTAATTATGCCTGGATTATATCGTTTACTAAAACAAAACGACTCGTTCGCAACAACAAGCAAATTCGTGTTCAAAATATTGTTGTTTTTGTTTGAAGGGCAAGATATTACTAATATAAATTACTAGACATGCATGTGAGACAAGCGCAGTGAGTAAAGCTAGTAGTACCTAGGTACTTTCGTAATTTGTCTTTTATTCCGATGGCACTAAAATAAATTTTTTGCAATGAGTCTTTTTTGACCGACTTCAAAAAAGAGAGGGATCTCAATTCGACTGTTTTTTTAAAATGTTTGTTATTTCAGAACTTTCGACTGGGTGAACTGATTTCGATGATTCTTTTTTTATTTGAAAGCTGGTGCTTCCCTTGTGTTCCCATTTCAATCGATTAGGTCCAGTTCTGACATTTTTCTAGAGTCGGTTTTTTATATTGATAATTGTCGGAATTTCATCATTTAAAACCCTATTTGGAAAATTCTTTTTTTATTTGACAGTAAGTATATATTTTCAGATGGATCCCATAGAAATTTCATCAAAATCGAATCAGTAGTTTGGTATTAAAATTAAAATAACTTAAAAAAACCATCCAATATTTTATGCTTGGCAGATTATTTATTTTTGATATTACAATAAATTAACATTTATTTCGAAATATACTAAAGTAGCTAAATAAATACCTAACTAAATTAAATCTAAATTAAACTATAGATAAAAAACTGCATTAGGTATGGTCACTCCAATTAAAGCGAAGTCAGTTTTTGTAATTGATAATTATTTTTATCAAATACTAGCTGACCTGATAAACGTTGTCCAATGAGTTATGGTTCATACAAAAATCCCATTTAAAAAAAAACACTTTTAGACCACCGCTGTATTGAGGCGAATAAAATAAAAACAAAATTGAAATTGGTAAAGCCATTTTCAAGTTTTTGGGAGACTAAAGCACGCCAATTGATTTTTTTATGGTTCCGTACTCAAAAAACAGCACCCTATTACTAAGTCTACGCTGTCTGTATGACAGTTCGTCCTACCTTTTAATGAATGTATCTAAATTTTCACAGAATATGAAATGTTGCGGCGGATAAACTAATGAATGAAATAATAATAAAATCATTAAGTAAAAACTAAAGGGGGTCCCCTTACAACAAATGTTTACATTAAACGTATTCTTGTATTTGCTGTAATGTAAAAACGGTAACAAGTAGGTACAAACCTCAAACCTAGCATGATTATGGTACATACTCTAAAGTAAAATAATAAGTAATGGCCAAGTGCGAGTCGGTGTCAAATTTTTGTTCACCACCAAGCAGGCGCGGACTGCCTGGGCGTGATGTTTTCTTTTTGCACTACTTTCTGTATTTTGTGGTAGTCCAGAACCCTCAGTGCGCGAGTCCGACTCGCACTTGGCCGGTTTATATATGTGTATTTATATCTATACATATAAAATGAACCCCTATTTCTCCTGGTCACGCTATAACTTGAAAACTTTACCGATTTCATTTTTTTTTTTTTAATGTTTTCTATTACTTCTTAGAAGGTCATCATACATTTAAAAACGGCTGGACCGAATTGGATGAAAATTTGTGTTCCTCGAGCGAGTCATAGTAGCGAGGCCGAAGGCCGACCTTACACTCGTGTGAAGCCGGGGCGGGTCGCCAGTATATATATATAAATCTCGTGTCACGGTGTTTGTGGTCGCACTCCTCCGAAACAGGTCGTTCAATTTTTATGATTTTTTTATTGTATTTTTGGTAGGTATGAGAATAAGTTGTAAAGTATTTTTCATCATCACCACGCGGGTGAAACCGCGAGGCGCTGCTAGTTATATATATAATTATATATGTCGCAGGTAAATTGTCAATGCTGTGAAATTATAATTTGACTAGGTTAGGTTAATGTATAAAAAACCTGAAAAAAACTACCTTAAAATTATAATTTTATCAGAGAAATCGTAATTTACGGCATTGACAATTTACCTGCGACATATATAAAGATAGATTATTTTAAGCTAACAAACCTCACTCCAGGAAACTACCCGCTGAATAGGGCAGACGAGAGCGGTTGACAGCTTTGACGTTCACAGATGACTCACAAAAAAAAGCTTAGTTACAGTTATATTTGTATGTAATCTTAATTTAATACATTCTGATATACACCGTTGGAACAAACATATTTACTTAATCTATTTTTAGTTCGTTCATAAAATATCGAGGTGGTTATTCATTAATTACTTATTTATCCTTGTTTATTACTTACTTATGTCCTGCTTAGTCTTGAAATAATGCCGCTAGGTAATATAGTCGCTAAGTATTGTTAAATTTTCTTTGTTTATTAAAATAAGTACTCGCCTATTTACTACTACCTATTTACTTAAAATTCTTTAAATAAAATTCTTTGTTTGAAAAAGTTCCATTTCTTAGTCAGATTTGGGGCCTGTAAAGATTCTGAGTAGCGACTAGCAAGTAACAAGAATTATAGATGGCGTCACCAACGGCCGTAGCTTAGCGGACATAAAACGCTCGGGGCGTATGGCGCAGGTTCAAATCTAGCCGGTCGTAAAATTTTTGATTTAAATAATACAAACCAAAACAGTTTTAGAGCAGCTTAGGACGTCCACCTACAATATGGACAAATGACCTAAAAGAGACCGCAGGGAAACGCTGGATGCAGGCCGCTTCCATCCGGCCCTCTTGGAGATCGATGGGGTGGCCTTTGTTCAGCAGTGGTAGTCCTATAGCTGAAATGATAATGATGATTAAGATTTCGTTCGATTAGTAATTATCTGTTACAACACTTTGAAGACAATAAATAGAATAATCCAGTAATATTGTTGGTTCATTGATTGATAAACAGATGTCGGTTTTTGTGTCGTCACTGCGTGCTTTTGCAACATGTGTAGTAATTTTTATTCTTTATTCTTTATTTATTGAAAATATGTACACTTTCTTCTAAAAACTAAGTTTTAGAGTACATTGTGTAATATACCCTGCATAAAGGGTGCAGCAATGCTTTATGTAATGGCTGGTCACAAAACCAGACCATAGATATAAATTTATACATTTATAATTAGATCTATTACGTATATATATACTATTTAAACTTTACTTAGGATGAAGTTATTAACAAAAACAAAAAATAAACATATAGCTTAGATAGTTTATACGTAGGTACTTACTTTCATAGCTACTCCTACTGAAACCTCAGATCAGACAAACAAGGGAAATATTATCATCAGCCAGAAGACGTCCACTGCTGAACATAGGCCTCCCACTTCACCCTCCACACTGAACGACATCCTGCCATCTGCATCCAGTGGATGCCCGCGACTCTCACAATGTCATCGGTTCATCTAGTGGGAGGCCTACCTACGCTGCATCTTCCGGTTCGCGGTATCCACTCAAAAACCTTTCTTCCTCATCGGTCATCAGTTTTTCGAGCGATGTGGCCTGCCCATTGCCATTTTAACTTGCAAATTTGAATAGCTATGTCGGTGACTCTGGTCCTTTGGCGAATATCTACGTTCCGGATTTTATCGCGCAAAGAAACTCCGAGCATTATATCGTAGCTCTCTCCATTGCTCGTTGTCTAAGTTTTTCCAAAAGGCCAACAGTTAAGGACCACGTCTCGGCTATGCTATAGCTAGATATGCCTTAATACAATTATCGTTTTTGTTAAAATATCTCGGTGTTTTAAACATTTCATTATAGGCTTTTTATTAAAGCCGGGTCTCCTGTGCCCAAATTCTACAAAACAAATTAACAAAACATGTTTAGCTAACATATGGCTTAATATGGATGTCCGTTCGTACGGGATGGCACGCGATCGTTACGGTACGGGAGGCTGGGTGAGTTCTACTAAAGACATCAAGCCTGATTTAGGCCAGATGCGTTCGCAACCGTCGCATCTCCTTACCATATCTTTCTTATTTGTCTGTTCTGAGATTGCAACCCATCCTTACCATCATATTTCTGCCCTCATCCCACTAGAAGGGGTCACACATCACTTTGGGTATCGTGATTGGTAAAGTTAAGATTTCGTTTTAAAATTGGCCGCGCTTTGGACGTAATCTTATTATTTGACTTTTATCTTTGCGAATGCGATCGTTGGTGGATAAATACGACATACCTTTTAAAAAAGAACAAAAATACGATCAATTGAAACAACTTATCTCTTTATTCAATCATATTACTTACTAGTTAAAAATGCCACTTAGCGCTGCCGTACTCCGAAGTATTAGTTCTGATAGTTTATACTTGTCAAGGTACGCTCTTTAGCAAAAAAAGTAGTATGGTATAAAATCTTTGGTCTACAGTCTAATTGGGAAGATTGAAGGGTCTATCAAATACAGCTACGAATCTCGTAGAGGATCTACGAATTTTTGTAAAGTAATGAGATTGGGTTTTGGGTAGGTTACAAAATGTTGAGCATCAATGTAGGTATATCACTCAAAAATAAACCACTCAATGGCACCAGGTAGCAAATTTATATACCTTTAGTCCACCAGGCAAATATACTACGTATACATAGTACCTACCTACTCATAGTGGCCGACATACACTTTGAGCAGAAAGTGGCGTAGCGGCTTATACTAATACTTATTATGTGCCAGAGGGGAAAAGTTGGCGTATGTACATATTTTATTATACTCAAATACAGATTATAGATAATCGCACTGCCGCGTGCGGTCGAAATCCCATCGTACTCCCTTCGGTCCACCAATAGACCTAAAATCGGCTACTCGCGGTCAAGGTTTCTTTAAACGATTATCATCATCTTCATCAGGCTATCATGTTTTCTGAGAGAGACAGTCCTAATTCACCATGCTGGCCCAGTGCTTGTTGGTGAATGTCATAATATGTCTTCTAACTTTTGAGGTTCTTGGACATACTTACCGGTTTCCTCACGACATTTTCGGAGCGATGACATCGATACTACACTTAATTCATTTAAGTAGCTACTAAATAGTTCATTGGTGCAGGGCCGAGGATCAAACCGGGTGTCGTCAGATAGTAAAGCGCACATACAACCGCTCCGCCACCATCGCTCTCAAAAATCTAAAACATATTTGCCAGTACTTATACCACAGAAAAGAGAAGTAAAAGTAAATAAAACGGAAATGAGAAGGAAAATCTGTCGCCAGGTATTGTGACAGATATGTGATTGAACATTCTTATTTATGTCAACGCGTCGAACTCCGCGTCACACTTGCTAACACAGTTGCTATGGGTTTATATGAGTGCAAGTGGCTACAATAAAATTCTTACAAAAATGCCTTGACAGCCGTTTTAATATAAACATAAAAAAACTATTCTGTGAATAAAATGCATTGGATTGTGACGTACATTTTCAACTTTATGCCACGTAAAAGAAATAAATATCTGGTCAGTAAACTAAAATGTCAAAATGTCACTCGAACGTAAACAAAATCATAGGTAAACGTTGTTGACATAATGTTACACTTATCTGTACATAATTGTAGATATTTTGTCATAGTTCGGGTTGAACCACCGGCTGACTCTTTTGTTACAGTGATAAAAGACGTTTCACAAAACGAATACCTACTTAATATGGCGAAAATGATAAGGAAGACAAAGCGGACACTTAATTATTTCTACAGTGATTTGACAGTGATACATAGTTGCTTAATGAGATCTCAACTACCTTGGACTCTGCCAGTCCTTGGATGGGTGACCGCAAATGACTTGTAAACGATACTTTGTTTCAGATCAAACGCAAGTTTAAAAATAACTTCTTAAGAATAACAATTCTATTCATCATTCATTCATTCATCATCAGCCAGAAGACGTCCACTGCTGAACATAGGCCTCCCCCTTTAACCTCCACACTGAACGATATCCTGCCATCTGCATCCACTGGATGCCCGCGACTCTCACAATGTCGTCGGTCCATCTAGTCATAGTCATACACAATTAAACACTTCATTAATTTTCTACAGCTTGCAAACCGTAAATGCAAAAGTTCTGTTTGAAAGAACCTTAACAATTCTTTAACAAGCTTAAAATGCTAAATGAAACGGCCAATAATAATTTGTATAACCTTCAAAACACGTGACGATATCCTTTGAAATATAACAATTAGTTATTCCGGTACTGAATGGGGAGTCTTTTGAAATTAAATCAGCTATGTTTTTCTACAAGACTTCGGCCAAACAAATGCGGCCATAGCAAAGCGGGATTCAGTTCGTGATAGTGTATTTTAAGCTATGGCTATGGTAAAGTAATGTCGCTTATAAATAAACGGCGACCTACAATCAGTTTTGTCAGATGACAGTGTGTGCAAAATGTCCCAGATATTTATTTATTTAAAAATCAAACTACTTGACCGATCTTGATGAAATTTTAAATTTGGTTCAATCTGAAAATATATTTACATTTTTTTTTTTCAGATCAGTTTATAAATAACGGAGTTTTGAGGTTCGAACATAAAAAAATAAGAATTGAGTTTTTTTTTAAGTCTGTAAAAATATAATAGTATTATAACTTTGTCTTGCTTTGTGTTGGTAAACCAACACTGCAATAGAATGGAGTTATACAAGGTGCAATCATGTATTTTCGTAATGATTCCAAAACTCCACAAAACCTCTTTTAGTAAAGTTTCCACCTGTTCCACTAGGGCATGACTTGGAATTAACCATGACTCTGACTGTCATTTGTTTGACGTTAATTAATTAACCATGACTCTGACTGTGACTTGTTTGACGTTAATTAATTAACCATGACTCTGACTGTGACTTGTTTGACGTTAATTAATACCTTGTAAAAATAATATTATTCTCTGAAGGACTTGCTTCCATGGACACGAAAAAAAAAAAACACTTAATGGAGGTTGGTTCGATTTCGATTCTACATCAACCAAAATCAAATATTTTATAGGTGCACCGTAGGTATAGAATAAAAGATGCCGCCCAAGTTGTATGAATGTTTTGGCCCAGCGTGGACAGAAAGATACTAGTAGGTAACTGCTAGCAGTTTAATTGTTGTCTTTTGGTCTTTTTGTTTGGAAAAGTACTATACTTACAGATTCGTAATGACATTTTAAAAACAAATTTTTATAGCTTTGCTATACTCAAGTTGTCATAAGGTTGTCGGGAAATGAGGCCCCTTCCTCTGAAATTTTTTCCTTTGAAATTCCTTTTGTCAGTTTTGATTCATAGCTTAACCAGTAAGTGCTAGTTAATGCTCCGAACTGTAACCGGTTCCTAAATAATCTGGATCCCGCTATCTGTCTAATATCGAGCCACTTGCAAATATCGGAATTAAAATATACGTTTAACGTCATAGTGTTATCTTTGGCTATTTTCACTATCACTTTGCAGTATCACTATTGTATAATCTATGTCATTAGTGTGCGATTAGATATTTGTGAAGAGGATACATTTTACTTGTCTCGTTTTAGATTCTATCAAATATTATAGAAAAATGATAATTTGAATTTGCTCTGTTCCGTTTTTCCGCATGGCAATTTCCGTTGGGGAAAAGTTGACAAGTTTTAGAAAATTAGTGGCAAACAAGCAAGCGATCTAAACCTATTGATAAAGGTTTCTAAAGTCATAAATGTCCAGAATGGCTGGCATGCGCATCGCGATAAAAGCTTGTTGTCACTTTTTCGAGCGAGAACGTGACAAGGTGCCTACGGTTTCATATAAGCCTGTCTTGCTTTGGCACGATAAAAAGAGTCTACGCAATATGTTCGCGGTGCGCATACTAGCCCGGTAGGTTAGCATTTACTCAAACTTTTTTAGTTAACACACGTTTCACAATTCTAAGTACGACCACAGTCTATAAATCCACACAGTCGTCCAACGTAGCCATTTAGACAGAGCAACCGTGCGGGGTATGTCGGTACCAAGCTGCATACATCGCCTGTCTTAGTAGCTTGGTACACAAATTTCAGGGCTGACGTGTGCTCGTTTTTCTGCACACACCCAAATGGTGCGTACAAATGTGCTGTGCTAGATAACAACTCATCTTACAGAAATATAGATATGCGATTTCATAAATTTCCACATACGGAACAAAGATGGAAATATGACGGGAGACAAAATCACGAGTTATACTGTGACAGGGTCTGATTTGACTCTTTGGGAACTCACCGTAATAGGGCAGTAATAGTGCGTAGGTAATTTGCGTAGGTAATATAATAAACATTTTTAGTTCCTTGTCAACCCTAAGCTGTCTGGTGCGAGTACCTACATTGATGTCTCGACGTCAGCGGCATTTCGCGCTACATCAAATGCGTTGGATAACTGTATATGTTTTTACACTGTGGTAAGATCGTTAAACGCCAATTAATAGCCTCTTAAAACTCATTCTGTACACAAGTGACATACAATTCATATAACGTCTTTATTCTTGTTTAATGCAGCCAATTGCAGTGCATTGCAAGTTAAATTGAATTGTTTACTAACAACTTTAAAGTAATTAAAACTAGCTAGCAAGTGCTGGATAACCTCGTTTTGTCCGGGAACTTCCAGCTTTCTCCACAAACTTTCGAAACCCTAGAATATAGTATACTAGCCGTCCGCCCCGGCTTCGCACGAGTGTAAGCTCGGCCTTCGGCCTCGCTACAAAATATAATATAGCCTATGTCACCCGGGGATAGTGTAGCTTCCCAACAGTGAAAGAATTTTTCAAATCGGTTCAGTAGTTTCGGAGCCTATTCATTACAAACATACAATCATACAAAAATAGGTACAAATCTTTCCTCTTTATAATATTAGTGTAGATATATCTACCTACCTTGTAACTGTTACACAAAACAATTTCATCTATGATCCCGGTCAGTCTTTGGACGGATGAATAGAACTCGTGGCGTAGCTCAAATTATCCTGACAGATAACCGAAGTTATATCACGATTGAGCTGATCCGTCTTTGGATGGGTGACCACAAGAGTTTAAGCCGGAGATGATCATTCCGGAATAGGCAATATATAGCCAATTGTCAAAGACCTTAGAGCCGTCTAAAAACTTTGAAACATTGTTATCAAATTGTAAGGGTCATTCCACTGACTGATCGAGATACGAAAGTCTGTTGCTAGTTACCAATAACTAATCTATTTCTCAGTACTTTAGCGTGTTACGTACTTGCTTAGCAAGTATTATCATAAATAATTATTAATATGAAAAACCGACATCAGAACTGGACCAAATTGAAATGGGACCAAATAGGAAGCACTAGCTTTTAATAAAAAAAAAGAATCATCAAAATCGGTTCACCCAGTCAAAAGTTCCGAGGCAATAAACATTAAAAAAAAACAGTCGAAATGAGAACCTGCTCCTTTTAGAAGTCAATAAAAAAAACGGTTCTTTTTGCTCAAGTCGGTTTTTTATGTTGCCACTGCCCGATTTAGGCACCTGATGACAGTTGTCAGTTAATTATCAAATTTAATTGATAATAACCTGATGTGATGGTACAGGATGGGACAGTTAGAGTTATTGGTGACAATTAAAATAGTTGGTTGATGGTGATGCTATTACTACTCGCACGCAATCAACTTGAGGTGCTCTTTTTGTGTATCATAGCTGCGGAGCCATCAGAACGAGCTTCTGCAAACAGAATGAAATAGTTCAGAGAATAGAGCTAGCCTACATGACAAGCAAGACTCTTCACAACTTCACGGTCCCACGGTGATCCGTCCCAAACTAGTTTCACCCTGAAAAATACCGCTTATTTTCAATAAAAAGTTTGTCTTATATGCGCTTGCGCAGATGCATTACAATTACAGTTGATTGGTGTTGGCTGGATCAATTCGTGATTAAACGGAGCCGTGTTTTGTTGGATGTGTTGGTGCATTCCTCGGGTTTGCTATTAATTGGACGGGAATAGAATTTGTTACGTGTGAGGTGATTGTTGGTAAGATATAGATTGCGGTGCCTATGCAGGGTTACGCATATAAACTGAACTAAGTCGAAAGGAGGTTATTGTACTCATCATTATGAACATCTTACCATGGGACCAACCCTGAAATTGCAAATAAACAGCTGACAGCCACTCGACAAATTGTATGGCACAGCAGTTTTTTTTTCGCGTCTTCAGTGTGTTCCCATAGTAGAAGTTGTTCATAATGATGAGTAGAATGACCGCCTATCGGCTTAGTACAGTCTATATGCGTAACCCTGTATTGATATTGAACTTCACCTTACGTACCTAGTCGGTAGTCAGTACCGCAACTGAAATAATTTCAATATAAAAAACCAACTTCATAAAAATATCAGAACTGGACCAAATTAGGAAATGGTACCACACGGGAAGCACCAGCTTTCAAATAATGAAAAAACATCAAAATCGGTTTACCCAATAGAAAGTTCTGAGGTAACAAACATTAAAAAAAAGCAGTCTAATTGAGAACATCCTCCTTTTTAGAAGTCGGTTAAAAATCACAAAATGGTAGATGAAACACTGACGTAGTTAGTTATGCAAATTTTGAAAGGCTCGTTGCATAGCTAGGCAAATTCAATTACATGGGTGAACGCAAGTGTTATTTGCGGAAGAACGTTGCCAGCGTTGGACTGGCCACATAGTGGAGGTAGCGTTTGCCAGCCGGGCATCAGCCTGCTCGGCGCCCTACGACTCATACAAGTAGGTACCTAGATTAACCGACTACCAAGGTTTGATTACATTGTTAGTTTGTCACAGGTGAAGTTAGTATAATATATGTATGTTTATAATATATGTATATGTAAAATGTAATGAGAAAAACTTATTTTAAATGTAAGTATAAGATGTTGTTTTCCGAAATTGCCGGCTCATTCTCATTGTGATTATCAGTGGTAATATATCAAAACGCGTCTGTCTGTCACTACAGTCTAGTCTACGATCGGCTGATATGAAATGTTTGATAAATATGAAATGTTTGAAAACATCTCGTCACCCGTGAAATGTTATGTCTACGATTCGATGCTGTCTGAAGGAAACTAAGACTCGAAAAAGAGGAATCATTGACCGTTTGATCTCTCAACATAGAGAAAATATATCACACTGTACACTGATACACAAGACTAAATGAAAATAAAACTAATAAAATGAAATCTGCATCAATCAATTCGCCGGTCGCGTCAATTGTGAACTGAACGTATCCTTATCGCTATAAATTGTATAAATTTCCAACCATAGCTTATACAAATTAGCTTGACCTTGACGATATTAGTTTCGATACTACTTTCATGGTGGAAACTCTGCGATCCCCAAGCCAGAGCCAATGACAGACACAATAAAATTACGGCAGCTTGGTGTTCAATGTGGAGGTTAAAGGGGGAGGCCTATGTGCAGTGGATGACTTATGGATGATGATGATGACGATATTGTGCGTACACAATTGGGTGTCGGTAAAAATAAATATATTATCGCATTTCAGCATCACCGTACTTACCTACTCGGGTTTGGATAAAACTAACTACAAAGACATTTTCATTGCAATAATAACCTATTATTCTAAGTACAATACCTAATTGTTATCATTAATTGTCTTTACCCATTTTATAAGTCGATGTTCCAAACTAAAATGAACCAGCCTTTAGTACTAGGAATAAACAAAGTATATACCAGTTCCTGTCTTGTGTATTCTCCTCCCAGGAGAAGGCCAGAAGTTCGCGTAATTCTTACACGGTTTCTCCAGAGCCCATCTTTCTTGTGATTTTTTTTTATAAGCAAATCAAAGATGTAAGTGTAATAAAATATAATAAAGTTTGTGTATTTGCCAGAATGCAGGAAACTAAGGTGTTATTATTCAAAAGTTCCGTTACATTCCGTTTTTACAAATATTTTCAACTATACGTAAAAATGTGTTAAAAACATTTTCTGAAACCTTGTAAAAGCAGTGCTCTAATTAGTCAATAGTTTTTTGTGTAAATTTAATACGGCCGTCTTTATGTCATTGGACAGTTAAATGTAGATTTTAATTGCCATATAGTTTGTATTTTGGGTTTTCCACTTTTGAGCAATGCTCAATTATTACTACACATACCATAAGTATTATGGTATATTGTATTTAAAGTCGCATTTAGTGGAGCAAAACCATGGCTTGTACGCACGTTCATGCGTTTCGCTACTTCTATTATTGAGGTTTTTCTCATAATATAAAGACCTACCTATTTCGTAAAGTATAGCTGTAATGAGAAATGAACCTTAACGGCTCCCCCAATAATTACGAAATACATATCTGAGAAAAAAATAGGCTGGTACGCGTAGGTATAATTTAATAAATAGGTATTTAAATGAATCCACAGAATTAGAATGATTTCATTATCAATATTAGTAATAGAAAAATATTAGTAATAGAAAATAGATTGTTTTCTTCTAAATTAGTTGTATTTAGCGTCACTGTAGCTATATTAGCTCACCCAGTAGGCCGCACTATTTTGGCCGACGGTTCTTTGTCAATGTCGTCTAGGCACAAAATAAATAGGTAAATCTAAATAGGTACAGAAGGCCGGCTCCATACAACAAGCGTTAACATGCGCACGGTGCACTCAAAGGCACGTACGATACGTACGTATACGCGATTCTTGGATCAAGTCGGTCTAACGCCAGTCGCGAATGCTGGCCTTTGGCTATACACGTACTTAATTATCGTTCGTGTGACAATTATCATAATTAACGATGATTTTTCCATTGTCATATTGAAAAAATGAAGCTTTTTTTACTTTAATATTATATGATATCATCATAATCATCAGCCAGAAGAAGTCCACTGCTGAACATAGGCCTCCCCCTTTAACCTCCACACTGAACGACATCCTGCCATCTGCATCCACTGGATGGCCGCGACTCTCACAATGTCGTCGGTCTATCTAGTGGGAGGCCTACTACTACCTACGCTGCGTGTTCCGGTTCGCGGTCTCCACTCAAGAACCTTTCTTCCTCATCGGTTATGAGTTCTTCGAGTGATGTGGCCTGCCCATTGCCACTTCAACTTGCAGATTTTAATAGCTATGTCGGTGACCCTGGTTCTTTGGCGAATATCTATGTTCCGAATTTTATCGCGTAAAAAAACTCCGAGCATAGCTCTCTCCATTGCCCGTTGTGTGATTATATGATATACATATTATATATTTCGTATATGACGTAATCGACAAAAGTATATACTTTTCGGTAACCGATTTCTAGAGTTTTATTTAATTACCCTTTTCTATTAAAAATAAATGTGTTTTAAAGTAACTGTATGTTACTCAATCTCAATCCATTGTTTTTATTTGAAACTACTAAATCTAAGCTTTTCACAGAACATGATAGTTGCTTAGCCTAGCGCTACGGTTGCGCGTAGGTTAATAAAATCAAGGTCAGCCGAAGCCGGTCTTCTGTACCTGTATATTTTGTGGTCTAGGTCAGGCATCCTGTTGGTACTGAGTATTTAGGCGGGTTCAATGAACTGTAGCCTTTTTATATAAACGAGAATGTTTGTAAATATTCGAGGGAGTGGAAATAACAGTTGATCAAGATGTTGGGATTTTATAAACAAGTTATTTCGTTATTTTTCGATCCGGAAGCTATGTTTAGGGTTCCCTTCCATAATAATATGCGTGTCTCTACACGCTCTTTTCCAGTTTATTTTAACCGACTACCAAAAAAGAGGAGGTTCTGAATTCGACTGTAATATTTTATTTTTTTTGTTACCTCAGAACTTTCGACTAGGTGAACTGATTTTGTTGTTTTTTTTTATCTGAAAGCTGGTGCTTCCCGTGTGGTCCCAATTTGTTCCAGTTCTGACATTTTAATGAAGTCGGTTTTTATATTGATAATTATATTTCAACCTGTTAGCGACTTAGAGGGGGTCACCTAGCTATGCTTGCAGGCAGTCGTTGTCGCACCACTTCCACGCAGGACGCGCATTACCTCACTATTTCTTTGTATATTAGTTCAGCCAAATAAAACATGAAGTCAAAAGTGTTGTTACATCATTTATCTTGGAGTCACGAATCCATCACCAACACAGCCTATCATATTACAACTGCTGAGATTATAGGCCTTCAGAGAGTGGGGATAGGAAATGCTGCATGTTGGTAAATGTCATCATTATACGTTTCAACGTGTTTAACCGACTTTCAAAAAGGAGGATCTCAATTCTATTGTTTTTTGTTACCTTTCGACTAGGTGAACCGATTTTGATGATTCTTCTTTTCAACAGTTATAAATGATTATTTGCAGGATATTTACCGTGGTAAGGTTGTAGAAGGAGCTCCTGATATTTCGGCGCAGTTACATGCACCATGTTCACGGGAAGACCTTCATATAACTGTAGTGAACAACCGTGATAGATTAAAACAGTGATTCTTTTTTTATTTGAAAGCTGGTGCTTCCCGTGTGTTCCCAATTTGGTCCAGTTCTCACATTTTTATGAAGTCGGTTTTTTATATGGATAATTATTTCTATGAAAATGTTTCGGTCACAATGAGTAAAACAATTAGGTGTAGTTGGCCAAAGTAAACCCTCCAATTTCCACCGTCGATTATACAAAACAAACACGTTAGTTTCCATTTATCGATGGTGAACTCCGTTTGGCAGCAGTACCTTGTTACTAATCTATTTATATTATGTTGTTGGCAGAGAGCAAAGAGCGGCTGCAGCGCGCGCCCTTCGAAACAGCCCTCCATCATGCCGGTAAGTCATCAAAATATTATTTAAAACTAATGCTGTTGCCCGCGACTTCGTACGGTTTTTTTTTAAATTGTAAAATAGACTTGCGCTTGGCCGCCAACTCGCTTGATATTAAGCGATGATGCGGCCTACGATGGATCACGGTTGCCTAGAAGAAACCGATTCACTTTTGACTTGAAAACACCTAGATTGTAACTATCGGGTAACACCCATTCCGGCAGCGCATTCCACAGACTAGCAACTTTCACACTATAAACTTTCAACCCTATTTTCCCTTAATCCGGCCCTTGCGCAAAATAACATAGCCTATACTTGGACATACAAAAGACAAAAATTATAAAAACTGTCTTAACGTGTTCAGCTGCTTATTTTAAGGCACCCTGTGTGGTTTTTTTTATATCTACGTTTTTATCATATTTATTGATATAGATAGATTATGTAATAGGTAAAATGATTCAATTTTCCAAATAGAATGCATATTCGTCATTATTACAATTCTGATTGGGTTTTAAGGCTATCCTCACCAGCCAGAGATTTTGGAAGTTATTTGGGAAAGTTATGGATGATTTATAGAAAGATGGGAGATTATGAGAAGTTTTTAACCGACTTCCAAAAAGGAGGAGGTTGTCTATTCGACTGTATTTTTTTTATGGTGGCCGCGAGCGGTGCGCCGTTGCGTTCCTGCGTTTGTTAGTGGTCCGTGCCACGCATGCTTTGAGCATGACGCGAATCAAACGTGTTTCAGTAGGTTTTCTGGTACTTGGGCCTTACAAAACATTGGGCCTTCTCAGCCGGAAGTACCTTATTCCTACCTAGACTTTCGCTTCGAAGACAGTATTTTCTTATAAATTACAACGTGTACTATCTACCACTCGTACGAGCACCGCACACCGTCTGCAACGAGCCACAACACTTTCTGCTAAGTGCTACTGGCAGTGGAAGATGCTTAGTAGTTTCGCTAAGAAAAAAGTGCTGCACCTCCCCGGCGACGCGGCGGGCTTGTTATTTATATTTCTAGTAACACTGTCATCACTATCACTCGTCTCCAAAGTGGGTGCACCTTCTTTTAGTGTTAGGCAAATGAACTCGTGAGTTGGCAGGTGCCGAATTAGTTATTTTAGTGGCGGAAATACAAAGGTTGGCAGTAGCCCTTTGGTCGTCTGCGCGGCATATTTCAATAACACGAATTTTTGGTGGCTGTCTTCTATTTTGTTTTTAGCCGACGACAGAAAGCCAAAAAGAGGGTATTGGACCTGCTGGTGATTGATAAATGAAGGTGATTTCAGAGTACGCTATAATAGAATATAGTTCATAGCACAACAATATCGCGCACCATACATCAATTAAATAGGTACTTCTTTGTAAAGAATATGTAGGTAGGTACAGATACTGATAGAAACTGTTTGCTTTATCGATCTGTTATTGTACTAAATCCGTTAATTCCTCACCTATGAATCACTGAATCACTGCTTTCGAGGAAACGACTGAAAAAGAATAACAGGTAGAAAAAGAAAAGAAAAATAAACACATCCAGACATAACAGATCTCCGATGAAAACAATCGACAAGTGCTGCCAAAAAGTTTGTAAAGCATGTCATTAGATTATAGTGCATTTTACAGTATGTTAAGAATTAGAACAGTGACAAAAACAAAACTATTAACTCGGAACGTTCTTTGAAATACTACCTATACTTCTAGCTTGTTTGTTTGTCCGATTTGCATTGAAATAGTTTCTGTCAGCTTTGATGAGGTTTTACTCTCTTTTAAGGTTTTATTTACGTTTACGAATTAGGTCTGTGACGTCATTGTTCAAAATATTAATTGTGTTTGACTGTTTGTCTGTCCGTGCTATACAAATAATGTGTCCAATGCACAGAGTTTATGCGCCAACTTAAATAAAACGTGCCCGTCATGTATATTTTTTTAAAATTAGTTGTAGATTAAAAACTCCATAGAAGCTTACGGTTAAGACTCACTACCTTACTGGGGAATGGCTTAAATCTGTTCGTATTTTTTAAACCATAGGTGGCAAACAAGCAGACGGGCTGCCTGATGGTAAGCAGTCACCATCGCCTATAGATATGTTGCATCAGAGGCATCATAAATACGTTGCCGACCCTTTATGACTCGATCGTATTCGTGGCTTTGTGACTATGACGTGGTTTGAAGAATATGTTCTAAAATGTGAAAACATCAAAATACTCGACAATGGCAAATGGGCAAGCAAAAAATACTTTATTGGTTTATTCTGCCGGGATTCATTCCGGATGGATTTATTGAAAGTACTTATTTCTTAAAATGGCAGGTACAGATACCATAGATACAGATAAAAAAATATGGTTACAGTGAATCTTATTTCTGTTTTTTTATTTATTACAAGTAACTTTGGTCGAATTGGCATCGTTTCGCAAATCGGACAGGCGAAGTACGCACCTACATTGCATGGTAATCACATCTGTGTTTTATTACCGAAGCAGTACTCATAAATAGAGACAATAGTGCAAGGCCAGACGTTACATGTATTGTATACGTGATTTTACATGAAATTCAGTTTAGCCACGTACCTAATCTAACCCCATGTACATGCAAGGCGAAAGTATATTACCTAACTCGGAATTCATGTTTTCTTCTCTTATTTTCGGCAAGTGAGAAGAACGTTCTTGCCATTTGATAAAAAAAAAAAGGACAATTGAATGTAATGGTGCAAACAAAACATTAATACCAACAATGCTTTACGCGGGGGTAAACGAACTCACGAGCGTAGCGAGAGTCGTAATCCACTCGAGTTTAAATCTGTAGTTTCCCTCAAGTGATGTACCTATAGTGCTATTTACTATACCTACGAAGAAATTGCACAATTTTTCATGAATTTTCTCCATATTATTTTTCTGTTAAAATTAATTTCCTAGGCGTGGTGGTACAAACACATTTTCTGAAAGTAGTTTAGAAAAAACCGGGCACTGAGTCAATCCTTCAAATAAGGCGGAGGTTCTATGTTCTACTATATATATTTTATTATGTATGTTCACCGATATCTCCGCCATCTATTGACCGATATAAAAAATATCTTTTGTTCGGTACGGTATACTTCGAAATTGGTCCCATTGTCACCGAGTCAGGGTCGGATGATGGGATCCCAGGGAAATCGAGGGCAACCTTCAAATTTTACAGGCACTTATTACGATTTCATATATTTTTAAAGTCGGTTTTTAATGTCATCCACTTGTTAATATAGTATTGAAATGAAATGCTTTAATTATTTTGAGACGCTGTTTGGTGTACAGTACACACCAGAAGTAAGTAGGAACGATTCCTTCTTCCTGTCTTTTCTCTACTATAATGCCTGCATTTCTTCTGAGTTAATATTCAAACTCAAGACTGTTAGCTCACTCTTACAACAGCTTGTGTAAAATCTATTTACTTGACAACTACTGCCGCAGAAGACATCACAAGCTGTTTGCCGATGTAATTGGCTTTTAGCCGTTTTAATAAATAAATAAAAAAATTAAAACTGTATACCCAGTACCCACATATTTATTTATTTATATCATCTAATTATTTTGGATGAAGTATGCCCGGAGACAGGTCGTACTAAAAAAAAGTATTCATTTAAGTATAAATAAGTTTTTATTGAATGTATTAATGGGCTTGCGTTTGTCCGCCAATTCACCTGATGTTAAACGATGATGCTGTCTACGATGAACCACGCTTGCCTAGAAGAAACTGATTCACTCGTGATTTTAAGACACCCAGATTGTAACTGCCGGGGAACAACGTTATGTTTTTATCCTGCAAATAGAGAAAACTCTGGAAAATCACAGACGGTGAATGAAAATGTAGGTCATATTAGGAAAATATTCCATGGTTTCATGCGGTTTCGCTCTCATAAAGCTCCCATAAGCTTGCCGTCGACAATGGAAAGTTACCGCCCGGTTAACTAAACACTTACATCTTCGTATTTACGAGTCCGATGCGTGTCAGCGAGCGTTTACGATGTCCAAGCTGTTTGTACGATTCTATGTTTATAACATGGCTGCTTTGGATTCCATTTTAAAATGTTCTGGGCACACTTGCGATAGCCTACTAGGTACTTCTACTTATTATCTCCCTACTTGCATCCATTTAACATTACTTACGTAATAGGTACTAGTAAATCTATACTTCTATAGTAATATTATAACGAGGTAAAGTTTGTAGCTTTGCAAGTTTGTGTTTGTAGGGGCAATCTCCGAAACTACTGATCCGGAATTAAATAAAACCGGCCAAGTGTGAGTCGGACTCCGAACCATTATCTATAAACACTGCAAAAAAGCACGTTTTTTGTATAGGAGTCCCCCTTAAATATTAATTTTATTCTAATTATTTATTTTTAAAGTCAATATATTAATTAAATATTCTGTGAATATTTCAAGCGTCTACCTGTTGCCGTTATCAATATCGAGCAAAACGTGCAAAACAATCACGTTTGTTGTATGGGAGCCCCTTTCAATATTTATTTTATTCTATTTTTTTGTATTTGTTGTTATAGCGGCAACGGAAATACATCATCTGTGAAAATTTCAACTGTCTAACTGTCACGATTCATGAGATACAGCCTGGTGACAGACGGATGGACAGATGGACAGACGGACGGACAGCGGAGCCTTAGTAATAGCCCTTTGGGTACGGAACCCTAAAAAGAACTCTGCGTTCGATGCAATAATCTACCTACTACGAGTAATCATGTTGGCGTCATAACACAGAACGTTAGTTACAGACAACAGACTTAGAAGATAAGTAAGTACTCCAGAACACATTTTATAAAATACTGTGAACGAATAGCAAAAATATCAAATAAACGCAATAGTAATATATAAGTATGAAAAAATTATGTATCATATATAATGAGTATATATATAATAACATAATAAATAAAATAGTAGTTACTTAAGATTAATATTATGTAATGTAATATAAGGAAGCAGTATTATAAGAAACAAATTAAATAATTTGATAAGGTAAAAAATATATATTAAAAAAACGCGTAATAAAAAAAGTAAAGACAAAAAAATATATATAGATGCATTAAAAAAAAAAGTTTATAACATGTACAACTATTTAATTATTGACTATTGTAAACTGTAAAATGTATTCTGAGTACAACGCTCACCACAATGTGGGCATTGCCATCCACCTTATAGCAATGGTGTGTGAAATCGAAAGGTATCATACAACTGTGTTTAGCTGGCCAATATCTCCGACTAATGTCGGAGGAGTAAAAGCAGATCATACAAAAAAAAAAAAACAACAGACTACAAACTGTATGAATACAATAATACTTATTTTATGTATATTGATACTAAGTGAACATTTCTTTGTATATTGGTGTACTGTATATAGTGTTCGGGGTTCAATAGAGGGGTGTTATAAGTTTAACGTATTTATCTGTGTGTCAGATCTGTGTGTTGTTTCCCGTATGTCGCATCGTAGCTCTCAAATGACTGAATCTATTTTGATTTAGTTTTTTTGTTCGAAATGTGACTTGGTCGGGAGTGTTATTCTGCCGTCCGCTATCTATAATGCCGTTAAATCGCAAAACCAAGTTGTGAGATATCAGCAAAAAACGCGCGAGAATTTTAAATTTGATGCTACTTTATTACCATGTACCGTACACAAGAATTATTGATATTAAAATATTGCATTTTTGTAGTAGTTTCAAATAGATGTACTTTAAAATAAAAATACTTATTTATAAATAGATAAAATCTTTTTTTTGCTTTTTAGGCAAGCATTAAATTTGGATTTTTTTTTTAAATCAAACGCTATAATGCAGCTAACTATACCTTAACGACATTTAAGTGTAGTATTTGTAGGTAACTGACTATTGAAAATGTTGTATCAAAAAGTTATTTGATATTACTTAACTAAAATGCCGCTAAGAACCGTAACGGCATTATAGCTACGCAATAAAGCTTTCTTTGTGGTGATCTGTCCTTAGCTAAATAGTAGTAATTGAATTTTAACCTCATTTTTGACAAGCATTGTGGATAAAAAAATTTAAAGACTTTAATAATTTAAAAAAAACTTGTCTATAATGCGGTCAACTACGGAATGTCTTTACAGAGCCACTTTTTAGCTAAGCATCTACTACTTAATAATTGAGAATACCATCTAAATTGTAAGTTAACTTCAAAAATTAAACTATGGGTAATATACATGAAACTTTATTTTTATTTACGAAATGCTCTTAAAAACATATCTTCTTCATATTAACACTCTTCTTCTTACTATAACATACATACACAAAATCACAGTTTTCTTAAATTCAAATTCTCGTCATTAAATATTTTCTTGTAACTAAGGTGAGATCACTATCAAGTGCTAAAAACGGGTAAAAGTTCTAGTAAAAGAATATACATTCTGTTTTATACTAGGTATTTGGAGAGATTCATAAAATTAAGAACTCATCTCTAACATTAATATGTGAAATATTGCTATGAAATATCAACTTTTCTTACGCTATAATTGTTGTACCTTAAGATAAATGAGATCACAATAGAGTTAACCAAACATAAATGATTATACATACATACACAAAATCACATATTTTTTTTATTCTTTATTTTTTCAAATTCACGTGATAAAATAATATTTTAATACCAAGGTGTTCAACACATTCAAGTTCTAAAAATAGATAAAAGTTCTAACACAAAAATACAATGAAATATTGCTATAAAAAATCAACTTTTCTTATGCTATAATTTTGTACGTTAAAGCACTTTATATTCAGTGTTATTGAAAACAATTAAGTTGTTTTCCTATTCTTTGGGTTGGTGCCGTAGTCGTTGTTGGCGGTAGGTAAGTTCTGCCAGAATAATAACTTATGTGTTGGTATTATAGAAGACAGTTTGCTTAACAGGCTCGCTTTTCTTTCTGGTTCTATTCCTTTAGATGATGAACGAAATATTACTTTCATGTTTGTTGGGCATTTTAAATATTTATCGTTCATGAACCGCAGTGTTGTGTATTGTTCATTGAAATCATTTTTATACATGAGATCAAAATTGGTTCGCTGGAAACTTACCTCAGACATGTTTTTAAGATAGGCTCTAGGGTTAGAGTTCTGAATACGCCTGTCGGATACGTAGTTTGGGACGTTGATAAAGTTTTCTGGTGCCAACGACTTTACGACTACTTTAGAATTGTTGATTGAGCCGACTGCGTCTTCGAAGTCAGCAAAATCGTATAATTTTACTTTTTTTTTCATTGCTAGTTCCACTTGGTGATGAACTTGATCACAGCTCATAAAAGTGTGACCGGGCTCGAAATAATATAGAGTTATTTGTTCGGCTGCGATCAAATCACTGTTTACCAAATGAAGCAGCAATGAATAAAATAGCCAGTTTTTATTTTGCGCGCTACAATTATCGAGCCAAATGTGGAAGTATTTCACATCTCGCTTGTTTAGGAAGAAGGAGTAGAATGCGCTCATGATGTCTTCTTGCTTCCTACCCGCTATTGCGTCATGCCAAATAGCTGTTAGGGGTTTCGAGTCATTTGTTATTTTACCAACCGGTGCAAAAGTTTGGTTATAAGCCACTAGCCGCTGACAAAAAATCACTGACTTAAATGATTCCATCCTGGGTAACATTATCACCTTTTCTAAGTCTGAGCTGACAAATATTTGCGATTCATTTTGAGGCATCTTTTTATGAGAATCATAAAGCTCTCTCGCTTTTGTATATCTTTGACGATGCTGCATCCACTCTATACAAGTGTTACAGTCTGCAGTAATTTCTACAATTGCATCATGCGAAGACTGTTGCTTATGCAGCTTATATTTTTCACAACATTCGCACTCCTCGTTGCCGAGCTGTGTGAATGATATATTCATTTTTTTGACATGTTTTCGGTATACTTCATACGAAACATTGGAATATTTGGCATTGTAATCTTTGTGCATAGTTGTAATATTAATATCACTTGGTATATATCTTCGTAAAGGAGCATGCTCACGTCTATAATGGGGTTCGGCTGGATGAAAGGATTCAATATGTTGAGTAAGCAAATCACGATCGAAACCAGGAGTTTTTGTATGCTTTCCTCGTTTATCAAATTCAGTTTCAGTAACAAGGGCGTGTAATATTCTATCGTTTGACTTTTTAAAGCCCAAGGTGGTCAAAAAAAATATTTTACAAACATTTACTAATACGTCATCTTTATTTTTTAAGGTAAAGTTTCTTTTCGGTTTTCTTTGGGGTTCTTTTGTACATTTTCTTTTAGGAATGGCAACTGATGTGTTTGATTCAACAAAATAGTGCCTTTGTTGCCACTTTAGAGTCCAAAAATGTTCATTTATTTTGTTGCGGTCTTCTGGGCTGAACTTTGTCATACATTTTTTTAAACACTTTTCATTGCATCCTTGTTTAACGGAATGTTTAATCCTCATTCTGTTTCTTGCTTCTATTTTTCGTTGTGCTAAGCTAGTGCTGTATTTTTTCCTTTTTTTTTGAGGCTCTTCTATGTCACACGGCTCGGATTGGAATTTGGCATCAGTAGTAAGTCTCCTCTTGCGGGGTTGATTAGAGAGGTTCTCTGTTTTATTGTACTCCATGGTAATTCTTCGCTGTACGATTCTATTTTGAAAAAGGTAATGCGCCCGTGGTTTTTGATGGATAGGTTCGATTGAAGTTAGTCTTTCTGTATTTGTAGTGTTTGGTAATGTACGCAACTCATCCTCGGAATCACTTGATTCGACTTCTGATGGTTTATAGTCTTTGTCAAGAACTGAATCGTCCGAATCAAAATCTGAGTATATGGGCGGTGGTTGTTCTGGTGATTTTTCTGGTAAAATTACTTCTTTACACGTCAAATCTATATTGTGTCCCTCCGACATATTTTGTGGCGTAGGGAATATTTCATTTAAAGCGTTTATATGTGTGGGCAAATCAGTCATATGATAGGAGTTATATGTTGTTTGTGTTTCACAAAACTTGCCGAAAATGGGTTCTGTCATGAAATATGGCCGGGCATATAATCCATTAATAAATGATTTTTCATCGTTTTTATTTATCTGGCCAGCTGGACTCAGTTTCTTTTTGTCTTCGGGTGTCTTCGGTATCATGTTTAATATATTTTTGGCTCGTTTCAATATTCCATGACGCCTGTAATAAATAAATAAAAATAATAAATATTAGGGGCCATTTCACACACAACGTAATCTAGTCCCAAACTAAGCAATTGACTAAATTAACAATTAACGAACTAGCAATTAATTAATTAATTAATATTAAGCGAAGCTTGTACTATGGGAGCCAGGTGACTGATAATGACTTAAATACCTTTTTTTAAATAAGTGCATAAAATTAGTAATCATATAATTTTTAAGCTGTTACATATAATGTTTGACAGAATAACCTTTGGACATAGTCCGACTGATAACTTAATCCTTAGTAGTAGATAAACTAGGGATCCAGAACTTGCAAGTTCCGTTCAGCGCAAAATTCTCGTCTTTTTACCACCCACATCGCTCTGTAACCTGTAACATCTCAGACGCCTGGGCACGCGGACTGCGCTAACTTACCGGTCCGTCATACGTGATGGCTAAAATGTAACGACGCTAGCAAACATTATTAACACACTAAAGTGGAACATAAATAATTATTTATTACCAGTATTTATATTGCGGAATAAAACAGTAACAAAACGACGGTTTCGCCATTACAACGTAACACGAAAACATGGAGCCTTCTTGGCGATAAACGCGGGAGTTACCAGCCAATTCTACCTATTAAATATTCGATGATCTTAGTAGTTAATTACCTGGTGAATGTTAGTGTGATTAAAAAATTGAAACCGACTTACCCAGGAGTAGTTGGTGCCATCGCAGGACTTTTGGCGGGAATACTCCCGACACAACGACGCGACGAGAGCTTTCTCGGTGATCGCCGGCCCCGCACTAAGTCCCGAATCGAAAATAAAGTCTTTCCGAATGCATGGGAGGGGATCGCGGTGCGGAGCGGGGTGAGAGCAGTTAATGGCGTTTAATTAGTTAAGGAATGCTGTATAACGTTTTTTTAGTGGAGGAAACGTATAAAAATATTTTTAGTTTCATTTGCGAATTTCATTTGGCGGCTTGTAAGAGTAGTAAATCATAAAATAATATCAGGCGAATACTAATCTAAAAAGCAGTTAAGCGACCTTAATGTCGTTTATGCTAAGGTTTCTTTTGTAACCACGTTTTAGTTAAGGAATTTTCACAATAATTACAAGATGAAACTTAACTAAAAAGCAGTTAAAGTACTGTAACTACGTTTTAGGGTATTAAACACAGTTAACGGCTTTATAGGTAGGCAGTAAGTTGTGAATAATTAGTTGAATAATGTAGTTATTGGCTTATAACGGTTTTTTACGTAAGAAATGTCATATAACGACCGTATTAGCGTGCAAAGTTGAAAAAAAGTGTTACATAGCGACGTTTTTGTTATTTTTATCTCGGAAACTATGACAGGTACAAACATAATTCATAGACAGATCGATAGAGAATTTTAAACTCTATACGATCGTATTTAAAAGTTAAAATCGACCCCATGTCATTTAACGGCATTATAGATAGCGGACGGCAGTATTAGCTAAGAATCAAGAAAATCGGTTCAACCGTTTGGTGATTTTCAGATATCAAACGCTCTTTTATCAGGGGTTAAAAAAATAGACAATTTGTACTTTTTTACACAATACATGGACATGGAATAAGCTAAGTGTCTACGTTTGATGACTAAAGTTGAACCTGAAGACAACACAATGTAACTAGAGACAGGTTATATTGTAGGTGGCAATGAAAAATATACAAAAATACAGAAAAATGATGAATAGATGTTTATAAAAGTTAATTTATGATACATTTCTAAGAGGTAAGACCAAATGTTTCATTACAAATTGCAAAAAAACGAAATGGTGTTGACGTCAGTAAGTTTTCCCGCCAAAACAAACCATGTCGCGGCGATCAAAGGATCTCCTCAGTTTTATTGTTTCTTTTGAAGAAAACTGCCTTTTGATCATTGAGAAATAAAATTAAACTTATTAGACTTGAATTATTTGGTTTTTAAATATCACAGACTGAACTAATTTCCAGAGCAAATTTTACTGGGATACACAATATATAGTTATGCTCAGAGTTTCTTTGCGCGATAAATCCGGAACGTAGATATTCGCCAAAGAACCAGAGTCACCGACATAGCTGTTAAAGTTATATGATTATTTACGGGATATTTACCGTGGTAAGGTTGTGGAAGGAGCTCCCGATATACCACGGTCAATATCCCGTAAATAACCATATAACTATATCTACTTATTTTAATAAATGAAATGCATTTTTTTTACTACTAAAGACTAAAGTAACTAACTAAATTAAACTGAATATCTATCCTGACCTGTCCAAAACTATGTGTCACTGTGTGTCCACAACCTTACCACGGTAAATATCCCGTAAATAATCATATAACTTTAGTGAACAACCGTGATAGTTTAAAACAGTGTATAGCTATTAAAATTTGCAAGTTGAAGTGGCAATGGTCAGGCCACATCGCTCGAAGAACTGATGACCGATGGAAAAGGTTCTTGAGTGGAGACCACGAATTGGAAGACGCAGCATAGGCCTCCCACTAGATGGACCGACGACATTGTGAGAGTCGCGGGCATCCAGTGGATGCAGATGGCAGGCTGTCGTTCAATGTGTAGGTTAAAGGGGGAGGCCTATGTTCAGCAGTGGACGTCTTCTGGCTGATGATGATAATGTTGATATTTACTTAGGTTATCACTATTATCATCCCAATTTAGATTCACAACGAATAAATATCAATATATGCATACACATAACCTGAAAATAATAAAAGAAGACAGGTCTGTCATAAAAAACCCATTCAACCCAACCACCCCAATTTTTATGGTCCATCAAAAAAGGTCAACGGCATCCCGTAGACAACTTTTTTACCTAGAGTCTATGACGTCATCAATGCTAGGAAGCTCAGTTTTCTAGATCTGTCTATTCTTATCTCCAAAGGTCACGCGGCCTTGCGGGCCAACCTTGCTGGTGACGTCACGACCGCCGCCCCTTGTTAGCTAAAAGCCCTATCAAGGAATACGAGGTTAATAGCATTGACAACAAAGTAGGGATGGGACATGGTTGTACCCCCCACTCTTTTCTCTGCCCCCACTATTATGGGTTTTGGCACAGAAAAACATATATAAATATTTTTGTTTAAATTAAAACGGCTGTCAAGGCATTTTTGTAAGAAATTTGTTCTAGCCAGTTGCACCCATATAAACGAAACGTCATTCGAAATCAGTTAGCATTTGTGACGCGGAGTTTGACGCGTTGACATATATGAAAAAAAAAAACAAGGTTCTGTCACAATACTTGGCGACAGATTTTCCTTCTCATATCCGTTCTATTTACTTCTCTTTTCTGTCGGTTTTGGTCCCGTTTAAGATGTTTGACAGTTATCATCAAGAAAAAAAAATCACACAAAAATTTAATATATTAATTATAGTATTTATATATTTTATTTATTGCACAATATAGGTACATAAATTTAATTACAATAGTTCTTTAAACTACCAGTCCCGTTGGCCTAGTTGGTAGTGAACCTGACTTCTGTGCTCGGGGCTTATGTTCGATTCCCACCGACAAACATAATATTAACATGTTTGTGCTATATCTGGGTGTTTATATCTGAGTATATATAGTATATATATGTAGTATATATATAGGTAGTTAAGTGACGATTTATAATTTATTCTATCAATGTAATTTTTTTTTTATTAACAGTTTTTTTTTGTTTATTTGGTAGGTATGAGTATAGATCGTAAAGTATTTTTCATCATCATCATGCGTTGTATTTATCACGAAGTAGGTAAGTACCAACTTATTAACATTCTTATACTTTTATTTTAATTTCTTTTCTATTTTGCGTTGAAGGTTAAGTATTACGAAAAGTACCTAGTCCCATTTTTGTAATACAATACAAGGTAATTATTAGTTTTAAAAGCTCAAAGCTCGATTTCAAAGCTTTCATAGATATAAACCAGTGTGTTCCTAGTTGATACAAAACTATGTACTAAGCCCATGTTTATGCAAAAAAAAAATTTTTTTTTAACTTACTTAAAAAAAGAAGGGGGATACAGTTTTTTTTTACTAACCGATTTTAATTTTAATATGAAAGTCATTCAAGTAAATGAAACTGCGTATTTACATATTTTAAAGTCTGTTTTTAGGATTCCGTACCAAAAGGGTAAAACGGGACCCTATTACTAAGATTCCGTTGTCCGTCTGTCTGTCACCAGGCTGTATCTCATGAACCGTCATAGTTAGACAGTTGAAATTTTCACAGATTATGTATTTCTGTTGCTATAACAACGATTACTAAATAACAGATTAAAATAAATATTAAAGGGGGCTCCCATACAAAAAGGTGATATTTAATATTAAAAAAGAAATGATAATTTTATTCGTTTATCAAGTCAGTTATTTTTATACAGAATATTGATTTTTGATGTCCCATCTCTACGTCTGAACTCTTACCTTCCTATAACGAGCGTTGGGATGCTCTAATCGCTCCATGATAGATGTCTTTAGGAGGCCAATTATGTTCTGAAGGTCTTTTATTTTTACTCATTAATTTACGTTATTGTTGGCCCTGAGGTGCGGCGCGGGCGGCCGCTAAGGGCAGAGGGAAGTAATGAAAAGGGACTGATTGTTGTTTGCTCATCATCGGGTAAATGTTTGCTTGTTTATGTACACCTAAGGTAGGTCTTACCTACATAAAGTTCATACAAACTGTGACAAGTACTCGTGTCGGAGTTTAAGGCCACTTGAAGGCCTTGAGAGTATCAAAACAAGCTTTTATTTTGAAGAAAACTATGTTTTAAATCCGGTCAAGAACGAGTCAGGCTCACGCACTGAGGGTTCCTTAAAACTAGGGTTGCCATCTCTAAAATTTGGCAACCAGCAGGCCTAGCACGGGCCGTGGACAGATTGTCTTTCCACCGTTTTTTATCCCGCTAGTAAGAGACAAACTTATCCATATTCTAGCTCTGTCGCGTCTCTGATAAAAACGGTGGAAAGACAATTTTTCCACAGCCCATGCCAGGCCTGCAGGACAAGACTCGTGAAAACCCCGGGTTTTAAAGCCCAGACAGAACCCGGACATATCTATAGGTTTTTTAAACATAGTCAGTCAGTGTAAAAATCGCGGCGTGCGGGCACAGCGGCGTGCGTGTGTCGCGGGCGGCCCAAGACTAAATTTTTAAACCCGGACTACACATGAGGCCCCGCCCGGACGCTCCCCGGATGCCCTCTAGAATAGGACAAATCCGGGGAAAAACGGACGGCAACCCTACTAAAAACAAAAAAAACTTAGAAAATAATCTTAGTTTTAATGTGGTTGATTTCTCAAAAAATTAAACCCGATTTTAATTATGGCCTTAAGCTACTTAAGTACAAAAAAGTAGTGCAAAAAGATAACATCACGCTCAGGCGGTCACCCATCCAAGTATGGAACGCGCCCGTCGCTTAAATATGAACAGAAATAATTATCACCGACTGACCAGTATTTAATATTTGTTGTTTTACTTTAGAATGTGTTCTATAATTATATCTTTAGTGTGACGCTTGTACGAGTACATGTAACCGTTTTAAATTATAATTATCAATTTAAAAAAACCGACTGCATCAGAACTGGACCAAATTGAAAAAAAACCAAACGGGAAGCACCAGCTTGCAAATAAAAAAAGAACCATCAAAATCGGTTCACCCAGCCGAAAGTTCTGAGGTAACAAACATTAAAAAAAACAGTCGAATTGATAACCTCCTCCTTTTTGGAAGTCGGTTAAAAATAGGTTTGTAAGAATTAGATACCGTCGTTAAAAGGACAGACAGACAGACAGACATAGGCTTAGCAATAGGCTTTAGTACGTAACCCTAAGAACATGTTTCAAAACAAGATTTAGTTACATTTACTGTTATATGATTATTTACGGGATATTTACCGTGGTAAGGTTGTGGAAGGAGCTCCCGATATTTCGGCGCAGTTACATGCACCTTGTTCACGGGAAGACCGTGATAGTTTAAAACAGTGTTTAACATTTACTGTTATTTTTAATAATTGTTTTCTTTTAATTTTGGTGCCATAATTCTACAATACTGGCTGCATATTGTGGTAATATCACCAGAAATAAAAGTGTATTCAAAATCCCTGTTTTAAACTATCACGGTTGTTCTCTACAGTTATATGATTATTTACGGGATATTTACCGTGGTAATGGAGCTCCTTCCACAACCTTACCACGGTAAATATCCCGTAAATAATCATATAATTGTATTCAAAATGTTAGCAAAATCGAACGAATATATAAAAAAATACGCCACCGAAAGAAATTGCACTTCGAAAATCGTGATATGCGTCCCAATGAGTTTTCCTCGGAAAAATGTCGTTCGTAATTTCAGATATTAGTAGTTAAGGCAAATGACTCTTATACACGACATGAATTGGATTGGAATAGTGATAAAATATTCACCAAAATGAATCATGATACTTACCTTTCATAAAATTAAAATGAATATCTAAAATTATCCGAACCGAAATTGGGAAACTAAGGGCCAAAAAGGAATTTGATGTTCTAAGTAATAGCACACAAGCACAAGCTTGACGCTTTCTATCAAGGTAACTACTTTCTCGTCTCAATGTAAAAACTGAACTGTGGGGTTAGTACGTGAACTTGCGAAAAAGTTATCGTTACGTAAACGATAGCAAATGTATGAAAAATTAAACAGCGCCTCTATCGGACGTTAAAGGAAACTGATTTTTTCATACATTTGCTATCGTTTACGTAACGATAACTTCTCGCAAGTTCTCGTACTAACCCCACAGGAACATTAATTTATTGACTACGTTAATCTACGTGATTAAAACAGTACAAATAAACACATAAAGTTGCACTTGACACTAAACAATGGCAACACAACGGTAACAATAACAAAGCGGGAATCTGTGGCGGCTGGTCTTTTTCAGTCTTCGAATACAAACGAATAACGTAAACTAAATCAGGGTTCCTTGCGGTCAGTACAAAATGTAAACGTGTAAAAATACGTTTCTAGTTTTTTAAAGTGAAAACTTCTTCAGGTGCATTGGTTGTGGGCACTTTTTGGTTGAACAAAAATCATGGAACTAGCGTCATCGTCACGCTGTTCAGTGTATTTTAAAACAGCGCCATCTCTTGTAGAATAGATGAATTACTACTTAAGTTTTCACTTCCTGAGGTGCAAACCTATGACTGATGTGTTTTTTTTTCCTCTGAAATTAATTTAGCCTCGCACTCTTGTGCATTTGCCAGTACCTATCATGTATTATTTATTATCAAGTTGGTTGAAATGTCATCAAACAAATCAGTCATAGTCAGAGTCACGCAAAGTAAGTCACAGTCATGCCCTAGTAAAGTGGTGGAGATATTACAAGAGGCTTCTATGGAGCTTTGTAAATAACACGAAAATACATATTTCACCGCGTTATATCATTTTCCCGCAACGAAATCTTCCACGAACAATTACTTAATAAATAATAAACCACCATACATAAGTTTAGAAAACAAAATACAATAACCCATGTTTTTTTTGTGTTAGTGCCAAAACTAGATTCTACGTTATGATTGACTTTTAAAATGCTGTCGTTTCTTCTTTCCTCTTGGAGGATTTTGGCATAGCACGTTTTGTGCGTTTGCCAGTGTCGTTATAAATCTTTCAAGTTTTTTTTTAAATAAATCGTACCTCTTTTATTTACACACATTTTTAAATATATTCATGAGATGAGACACTTTTAAAGCTAACATAGCTTTCTTTCGCCACTGTTCTTAAATAAATATGTACCTACATATTAAGACGTTACATTTCTTGGCCAAGTATACGGAACACCTACACAAAACTTTTCTTTTTTCACAAAACATTACAATGATCTACACAAAAGATCATTAAAAAGTATTTCTGACGGGAGGCAGTTAAAAGCATAATAAAATGAAATTAGATCAGTCTTATCAAGGTTATAGGTATTGTTTGCTATATGCATTAGGTACGAAAATGGCGCAAATTGTTTTTCATTATTATTTAATATCTATTACAAATATATGTACGTAAATCAGTCTCTGACAGCCATATTACAAGCTTTGTTTAGTTTGGGGTCAGATGACCATGTGTGTAATAATGTCCCAGATATTTATTTTATTTTATTTATTACCTCGTGTTGCTCATGGGAAGAAAATCAAATTTTTGTTTGTGACGGCTAAGTTTCTGCATTGTAATTATAGTTTTCTTAAATATGGTTGGAAATTCAATGTTTCACAATTTTCTTCTAAATAAAACTAAATTCTTACTGGTCAAATATACACGCGAGTAGCGGTCAGCAAAGTTATAATGATAATGAATGTATACCGGATAAACTGCTATGAAAACTCATAACTGTAGTATTATTATATAACTAGCCAAGAGCGTGTCAAGACACGCATATGGTAGGGTTCCGTATCCAAAGCCATATAATTGTAGTCATAGTTTAGAAATTGATAGCTATAGAAAAATAAGTTTTTTTGACATTTCAGAGTTACTCCCAGGGCCGGATTTAGGGGAGGGCAACAGGGGCTCCAGCCCCGGGGCCTTCAGAAGAAAAGGGCCCCCAAAACAGAAATTTCTAAGTAAAATTTTCTAACCGAATAAAATGAGGGCCTCCTCCTACGAGGGCCTCCGTTTCTTTGCTGCCCTGGGGCCTCTATACCTCTAAATCTGGCCCTGGTTACTCCCATAGTAGAAGTTGTTTATAAGAGTATCGGATCCCTTTCGGTTTAGTACACACTTTCCCCCCTGTAGAACCCCTACCCCTGTAGTAATCCTGTAGATGTAGAAGGTAAGTTATAGTAATAAAAGATAGGTAGATAGGCAAGGGCGTCGTCAAGGGGAGGCAGGGAGGGGCAGCTGTCCCTAGAAAAAAAAAAATTCCAACTGCAAAGAAACCAAAGTCCTAAAGCCGTGCAATTGTATTGCTTTGCTGATAAATCCTGCACGTCAAAACTCGAATAAAATCCCTATCACTAGATATATAAGTAGGTATAGTACATACAACTTCCATGACTATACCTACATTACCCACAATTCATATTTTTCTCATAATATTAACCTGCCCCCCACTGGGCCATGGGCTGGCGATGCCCTTGTAGGTAGGTAATTATCCTAGTAATACCTACCAAATTTTAAATATATAATATTGTAAATATTGTAATGTAGTTTCGTGCCAACACAAAGGTAATGTGTATTTTCGAGGACAGCGCTGGTTCATTGACCCTTCTATATCGAGCACAATCGTGGAAACACTTCACTGAAGTGTCTTCACTTCGAAGACCTAATTATTCGCACTTTTATTACAACGACCAACGTAACTGTGGAGCTGAGTGAGGGCGACACTCACATGTTTTCAGAATTAATCCGAAAGACGAACGTATAAAGTTAAAGTTTAGCATTTAGCCAACTCTGCAAATAAGTTGGTTTTGTTACGAATATGGGCTAGCGTTTCTACGTGAGATTATTATGTAAAACAACGTGCGTTGTTTTTTAAAGTATATTTCAACCGACTTCAATCAAGGCTGTAGCGATAGGGGGTTATTTCTGCTTCTGTAGAATTAATTCTCGATAGTTGATTGAATCTGGCGTTATTTTGTGGTCGCTCATTTCCAAAATTGTAGATCTATTTATATATTTTTTCATAAGTTTCTTTAACGAATTAGAGAATTTAGGGATCAATTATTTATGTTACACTCTACAGAAATTCGAAACTAACCTCAATTTAAAATTAATTAAGTATTTCTGAAACAAATAAATTGTCATACCTACCTGAAACTAATCTATCTTCTATACATAATAAATAAAAATGAATCGCCGAAATGCATGTACGCGCATAACGACTGCACCAAATTGGATAATTCTTTTTTGTGTTCGTTATTGTCACGACAAGATTTGTATAAAAGAAAATTTAAAAAAAAGTATATCGCGTTATATCGTATAAAAACAGTTTTTTTACTATACTACGCGAGAGAAGTCGCGGGCAACATCTTTGAAATAAAATTAAATCTATAATCACAGGAGTTAGTGTCAGTTGCAAATAAATTTTCCAATATGATAATTAAATACCGTCAAATAGTTTATATTTTTATGCAAATATCGATATCGTAAATTAAAAAATATTATTATAATATATCATCATAAATTTCCGATTGCAACGATTAAATACGTTAATGGGCGATCTGTCTGCGATACCGCGTCACCGATCCCAGCAGTGGGCAAGATGGCCCATCAGCCAGGTCGTAAACGGAAATGGGTCGTTAAACGAAGCGTTTACGATCATAAAGAGCCAAATGTGATAACAGATCGGATATCTAATGCGATGAAACTTAACTTTATTATTTATCTACTTGCACAATATTTCACATTGATTTAGAAATAAGTTATTAATAAAATAATAATTATTATCATACTGAAAGACTACGCTTAAATCTCAGAAATGAAACCAGGATTATTAAGATATTTGAGGATTTATTATAATATCACAATAATGTCCTATTTGCTTTACAGCTCGATATCAAGTGCCAGTCTAAAATTCAACTGACAATCATCTATTGGTGACGAGTATCTGTCAAAGTCAATGTTAACGTTTGAAACGTCATTACTATTGTATCTGTCAACAGTCAACAGATGCTTGTCACCACAGAGCATAAATACTTTTACATTATGGTTCATAATAATATTAGATACAAATGATTATATACTCGTAAATAAAGTAATAGTCTTACAATACATACATACATATTATTAACAGGGCAAGTTGAATAAAAGTTTGTATCAAAACGAAGTTGAGGAATTTACTGAAACGTAGACATATAAGACCTTTGGATACCGTGAGCGACTACTGTATGCATAAAGGCGTTTTGATTAAAACTCATTGGTGACAATAACAAAAAAAAAAAAACATTTCTATAAATGAGACATCCTTCATCTCAATTATACTTATTCTCTTTGATCTAGTCTACCTGTGACCACGGACCTCAGAAGAAGGACTCAACCCACGGACACTGCATGCCAGGAATTAAATTAAAGTAAAATATACCTATACACGATGAAATGGAAAGAAAGAAATATTTATTTTGTAACAACAACTTAACATAAATAACATAGTAGGTATACATAATTATAGTGAAGTTGTGTCACAAAAATGTCCTCAACACAGCATAATGCTATTTACCAACAGCGCTGATCTACGAAATACGTTACAAGTGTTCAATTTTAATTTGACATTACTTCCGACTCGAGCCATATTTCTTTACAGAACTACTTGCGACATGATGCATATATTGCATGCGTTGAGATGCGTGAATCGGGTTCTTCTAGGCAAGCATGATCCACCGTAGGCCGCATCATCGCTTAACATCAGGCGAGTTGCCAGCCAAGCGCAAGCCTATTCTACTATAAAAAAAAGATACACCGTGTGCAAGACGCAAGATTCAACTGTTGCAGTTTCGCCATCACCAAGAAACTTATTGGCACGAAGAACGAAAAATTATAGGAAACGGATCCATTCTACTTTTCACCGCGATCTCTATAATAAAGCCGTCGTAGATTTTGAACATATAAATGTAGAACTTTCAAGCAAAACTGTTAATTCCTTGTGTCACCCCATGTGATCGATCGACATCCCGCGGATTATTGTCGACTGTCGCTCTAGTAGGTATGTTTGCGTCTATTTCGAGAGGACCGCGTGTGGTGTGTTGTTGTTTGTCGCATCCGAGACTTTGGACTTTACTTTGTTTATTTTGGTACGGCGTCCATTCGAATCTTACATTCCATAATGTTATTCCAAGGCAGTTTCAGAGTATTGGGATGTCTCGTACAAAATAACGTCAACACGCCATTCACAAAATTTAATTACCTCACAAGAATTTCATGATTTTTATGTTAAAAAAAATTGTGTGTAGCTGTGTCATAGACACGGTCGTGTGTTTTACGTGAATACGTTCGAACTCTTTGATCCTTTAGCTATCGAATGGTGTAATTAATTTTTGGATGTAGATAATAGATATGTAGCTGCTCCATCAAACTGTATCCTCCAATTCTGTTATCATCGGTTTTTTGAACTGCATCCCACCATGGAAGCAAATTTCAAGACATTCCACCTTTCACGTCTAAAAATATTTCCTCAATTGCGTCAACTCCTTGTCACCAAGTTTCAACAGCAAGTGATAAGTTGTTCTAGCGCCAGAGAATGTCTAGATGTCACGTGTGACCTAAACCATGTGATAACATCTCTGTTGACAGAAGTAATTTGAACATAATTGATTGCATATAGGTTTAGCGGGAAAATTCGATGTTTTTTTTTGTTCAAAATGTGACTTGATCAGGAGTATTCTTAGCCATGATTCAAGAAAATCTGAAAATTATCAGCTCTTCTATCAGGGACTTTAAAAATGATTCAATTTATACTTGTTTTAGTACGGTTTCTGAACACCTGCGTAGTTATAAAATTGAAACCATCTGACCTTTGCTTTACACAACGTTAACCTAAAGCCAGTATAATCCGTCAGCAAATTAGATTTAGGTTTGGTACTCACGAATCTATTCAATTAATCCGTGACGTCGCGGGGCAGCCATCGGGCTGGAAGATAAATGCAGAGGCATGAGTTACATTTTTGTACGGCAATTATAATGCATGTGGCGAAAAATTGAACTACAGAATCTCAGATCAGACAAACAAAGGAAATACGTCCGTGTTTAAATGTCTCTGTCTAGAAACTTTACGCCGATGCTCAAGACTAAGTAACTTAGTCTGATCTAGGGCTTCGTTGCTGATGAGCCTCTTGGCACGCTTCTCAATAGACTCCAACGCCCCGAGCTGATACTTTGCTGATCCATCCCAACAGAACATCGGAACACATACACCCGAAAAGTAGGAGCTAGTTGAAATGGCGTCCTTGTTTACTGGCAAATGGCGTCCTTTTTTACTGGCAAATGCTTTTGTTAATAAAACAAACTGGAAGCTAAGACTACAAAAACATTTCCTGCCAAGAAGAATCTAAAGTTTTATGTTGTAATATTTCTATGGAGTTAGGTATCTGTAGCTTTCTTATTTTTAAGGTAGTAGTATACTTACTAGTTAAGCTTCTAGATAGGTATTAGTGACACCATAGACACTCTTAATGGTGTATTGATTTTTAGCTGGAACGGGAGTGCTTGGGACATTTTCTCGGAGAGTATGAATTGTTGTATAAAATCAAGCCAAATTTAATAGACGATAAACTCAACATAGGAAAGGGTATGTGAAGCTGAAAGGGGTTCGTCATACTCATCTTTAAACACAACTTTTACTATGGGAAACTGACCCTGAAAAGCAACAAAAAATGCTTGTTCATAAATTTTACCCGATAATTCACAATTATAGCGTTGACGGGATATAGATAGCTAGAGTCAATATTGTGAGGGATTTGGGGTGGGCTGATATTTAGGGATCAAATTACTAAAATCTGCGAAAAACCTACAGAAATTTGGGTTTTATCCTGCGTATGACTAACGGTTACAAATATTAATGCGATTGCCGCTTTCAAGAACGCGCGAGTCAGAAGTCAGCTTGAATGCAATGGAGTCATCAGGTCACGAGACGAAGTACATTCTAATGGTAGAGAGAATACAAAACAAGTTCATTAGGTACTTGTATTTGAAAAAAATGTGGAGTGTATACGTTTTATCCATTGATGTAACCTACTTTATTTATTTTAGGCATGGTTGGATATAACGAATTAAGGGTCAGACGAGAGCCACTTGTTTCTTATAAAATATTAATAAATATCTGGGACATTTTTGCACACACGATCTTCGATAATCTGATCCCAAACTAAGCAAACCTTGTAATATTGCTGCCAGAGACTAATTACGAACATAATATATTTTAAAATACATACTTAAATATATATTAACACCCAGACATAGAACAAACACAAATGTTAGCACTAGGTGGGAATCCAACCCACGCCCCCAAGCGCAGAAGGCAGGTTCACTGGCAACTGAGCCACGGGGGCAGTCAAATAATATAATATATTTTCAAGGTGCTGAGAGGTAGGGTGCACATTCCGGATATATACTTTTGCGTTCCTGATAGGTATGTGTGGCGGCGAAGACTGCCAAAACTGGTATCAGTGCCACGAGCGTGGACAAATCTTCTGCAGAAGGCACCTTTTACACGAGCACTTCGCACTCTCTACGTCATTGCCGTTGAAGTAGACCTATTTAGTTGTGCTCTGAGTAAATTTACAAAGACATCTTTAAAGGATTTATGCTATTTAATTAGACAATTTAATGTTGTTATTGCAATAAATGTTGCTTCATAAGTTAATATAACCTGTAATGATAGTAAGTTGTAAGTTGGAAAATAAAATAAAAACATAATTGAAAATTGTTAAATGTGAAAAACCAATTTCTATGGAACAGCTGTTTTTTCTTGCGATTTTAGGGTTGGTCCTATATAAAACACTGATCATAATGATTGGTAAAACGAACCCCTTTTGGCAAGCATACTCTTTCCTTATAAAAAACTTTGTTGTTCAATCATAATAGGTACATTGACCAAATATAGTTAATATTATTACAAATTTAGAAATCTCTCTTATTTAAACGAATGATGCGATGATTAAACATTGCGCTTCTAAATATAATTTTACACTTGTGCTAATAACAATAGTTGATGTAGGTAAATACCAAGTACATGTGATAAAATATTTCATTGTTGATTAAACATCTTAAAATCACGTTTTTAATCATTTGAACTTAAAAGTAAAGAAAGAAAGAGGGTATTTTTTTTGGACAAAAATTTGCTAATCATTTTTGACTATGTGATCTTTAAATATAAACCTGTACCTATATTTAAAGATCATACATGCAATCATAACAATGATTGATTCTCCATTGATAAAAATACACTCATCGTAACGTATCATTATATCTATAACAGAATAGATAATAACACTTGTAAATAAACTGGTATCGTTCCAGTTCACACTAGATATAAAACTACACAGACCATAAATCGAGGACCAAAACAATTCGCATCCGAATGAGATGCACTTGAAACTATTGAGTCTCGTTACGAGCAAGTGCTCTCAATATCGATTCAATCTATTCTAGAAAGGCAATGAAAAATTATGGGTTGTATACCCTTGGTTGTTGACTTTGTTAATGTAGAATATTTAGATGCAATAAGATCAACGTTTACATCATAATACGCTATTTTAATTTCTTTTTACTCAATATTTTAGCAAAATTACTTGATAATAGGTACTGGCCTACAAAACTGATCTTCTTTCCTAGTCGTTAACACTCATAATTAGTAAATGGTCATCAGTTTGGGTGCTGGCTCACTTCACAATCGGACGCCATTCGTCGCGTTTTGTAGTCTTTCTCTTGCAAGTTCAGAGTTCTTTATCTTTATCAAAGATCGTTCTACTGTAATGGTGTTTTACCGCATGGTCTTGTCCTTCTTCAAGCTTACCCTGCGGCCTTGAATTCTATAATACAAGTAACACATTACCTAACACATAAGTCAGATTCTAAATTTTATCTATTATTGCCTATTTAAAAAATTTACTTGCACCTACTTTGTGATTCGCTACACCAAATTTTCAGTGATTAATAAAAGTCACTAATTCAAATAGAAAATTTGGAAGATCCTTATTTATATAATATTTTGTAGACTAATAATCACCTTTCAAAATGATTATCTGAATATAATGTTATAAAATTATAAAGAATTTAATATAACGTCTTAAATTTTTTGAGGTATAATTTATTTTGTTGGTTTATCATTAGAGACAGATTGTGTTAGCATTAGCATATAAAAGCAAAACGTGTCAACATCAAAAAGCTAGATATATATTATTACACAAAAATTTACTTGTGATAATTATGAAGCAGGGTAATACAAAATTGTAACTAAAGCCTTTTTCTATTCTAAATTTCAATAATTTTATTATCGTCAGAAGGCTGGTACAGTATCTGGCTATTTTTATCTGTTTTTGAAATATTTTCTCCTAATTTTACACTTTTTTTTTTTAGTTTTACATTTCTCGTTTTTACGCTAATAGAGTCCTACCAGGTGATCAAATTACTTTCTAGTTAAACGACATGGGTCCTAAAAATCTTACATTTCCATCACCAGGGTACGGGTGCTTCCAATGGCTGCTGCTGCTGTCTTGCGGCGCCGTGTACGCCGTGTGCGCGCTCAGCACCACAACCCTCAGCTTCGTGCTGCCGGCCGCGCAGCAGGACTTCTCACTCAGCTCCAGCGACAAGGGGAAACTCACCGCCACACCGCTTATTGGTAAGCTCACAGACTAGGTATAGTTACTACGTAGCAAAGTCTTTGAGTAAGCTACAGAACACTCTCCTAGTTGTTAGCTCATAGCAGAGCATTTGAAGACACACACACTTGGCATTATATCTGCTAAAGAAACTGCTGGAAAGACCGACCACCATCATCTTACATACTTCGGTTACTATGTGGTGAATGATACTATTATTCAGATTGATTTTCAACAAAAAAATATAAGAGAGATTAATATGAAAGATCATGACAAGGAATAAGCAACCCAAGGAATTTGCCTACAGTAACTTATTTCTGTCCTTTGGAATCGTTGACACCAACACAGATCATTTTGGGTCTTTTTCCAGGAATGTGCGTCGGTTCGTATTTCTGGGGGAATCTGGCGGATGCCCGAGGCAGAAAGAAAGCTATCATCGGAGCCCTTCTCTTGGACGCTCTAGCAGCCTTCCTTTCCAGTCTTGTCCAGTCTTTCCCTGCGTTCCTGGCTTGCAGGTACCTACATTTCAATATTGAAAAGCAGTACAAAATAAGGATAGAGCATGGTTATTCAAAAATAGTCAAAACCTATGAGAATCCTCTATTTTGATATGAATGTACCAGGAATTTTTCATTATGTGATGGCTTTTTTTTAATAGGTTTTTGCCTATGTATAATCACGACTATATAGGCTAAAAACTACGACAGGCCGAATTAAGGGAGGTAAATGGAAATTCAAAGTTGTATGCGTTGTCTATGAGTACGAAATGGCGGAAATAGCAATTTTAAGATAAATATATGGCACATATATATGTATATTGTTAAGATATAATTATTCAACAAAAAATTATGGCGGGATATTAGACCCAAGCAAGAGCCTGTTGTTATTATACCAGAATTTAAGAGTAAATTTATAAGTAGAAGTTACTTTTTAAGTCCAATTTCTTCCGTTCTCGACGTAACCATTCGTTGTAGACTTGGTGATCTTGCAGGTTCTTCTCTGGCTTCGGCATCATCGGGGCAACGGGTCTGATCTTCCCTTACTTTGGAGACTTTCTCTCGGTCAGGCACCGGGATGTGATGCTGTGCCGGCTGGAGGTGTTCTGGACGCTCGGGACTATACTGCTGCCAGGTACGAATTATTACCAATCTATCATCTACCAATTATTTTATTGATTGATATGTGATTGTATTCCATTTGTTAAAAAGCTGAATTGCTATTACTGTTCGACAATTCGAACAAAGTCTACTAGTAAGAAGGTTTATTAGCGACAAGTCACAATTCAGTGTTAGTTATGCATCACCAGAATTTCTACTTCGCTTCAACGCTATTCTTTGACTAATTCTTCAAATAATATCTGCAGTGTGCTAGGTACAGCCCCACAGCGTATAATATTTACCAAACATTGTAAAGAACTATAATAGATCAATCTATAACTTTTAGCGTCGCAGGTGTCGCTGGTCACTCAAAAACAATGGTATAAATTTCTATCAGGAAACTTTCGCTGCCAAGTAATTACCGTCGAGCTCGCATGGTCCAATCAGTACGTCTATCACACGATCGTCAACCCACGTTCCGCGTCATATTCGCGTGTTGTGCCAATTCTTCGCGTTATCTTACCGAAGTTTCCGACCTTCGTTAGCCATCGACATGTCTAAAGGTCACTCTTTTGTTTTCCGCTTTACCTACTCCAATGTCGTAAACCTTGGGCTAAAATTGCCTGAGTAGAAAGTGGGTTAGGTGAAATTAGACGTTATTTTGATGAGATTCAGGAATTCAGACTAACTGGCTTCGTTTCAAACCCAATAAACAGTTAGGAATCTTTTCTGAATTGATACTTTTGGGATCTTCCTTTTTTCTTCCTTTCTTTCTTTTTTATTACTCAGGGTTTCATAGAAATTGGCTGCTCAGTAGTTCGAATCCGAAATGATGAGTTTTGTTCGATCCACTTAGTTACTTATATTTGTTACATTATCTATATTTTGATAATCTTTTTTCTCTTTCCAGGCATAGCATTCCTCATCATCAGAGACCCTTACTTCAACATTACGGCCCCCGAAGCCGACTTCCAGTACACCTCCTGGCGAGTGTTTGTGGCAGCTTGTGGTATTCCCAGTCTGTTTGTGGTGCTACTACTGATACCATTCCCTGAGAGTCCAAGATACCTGCTGTATGCAAACAAGGCTGATCAGGCGCTGCAGGTCTTACAGAAGATCTTTGTGGTGAATTCAAAGCTGCCTGAGAAGGATTTTCCTGTAAGTTCTGTCCTTGAAGACTAATGACTAAGGGGAAATATTTATTGATACTTGGGAATAGACAGTAAGCTCCTAGCACCATAACACTTTAAAGCAGAATATTATGTTTTCAAAATCAGATCTGAACAAATTATTATTTAAGAGCCGTATTATACAATGTAAACGTACAATTTAGGTATCTGGATTTTCGGACATAAAACTAAAAAATAAACCCGTAATTGTCAAGACGAATATAAAACAAGTAAACCATAATATTTTTCTGCCAGTAATATAAATTAAAATAAATAAAATATATAAATCCACTTTAAAACTTCCCCTCTTAGAGTTTTACGAAAATCTTCTATTGTAAATTGGAGGTAATAATTAATTAATTTATTACATAAATTGAATTTTATATGGATCTTTCTATTTGATAAAGACACCAAAAAATCCAGTTATCGTTGCTTTTAATACTTAATGACTATATAATTATAAGGCTAGTTGTTATAGTGTGAAAATGTTCCAACAGAAATTATTGCGCAATTATATATTTTTTTAGTCATTCGGCAATTGGAACGAGAGTATATATTGACTCATCATCTCCGTCATCATCAGCCTCCTATACTTATCCACTGCTGGAAATAGGCTTCTTCCAATGAACAACCCGATCTGCAACATTTCTCTTCCATACCTCCAGGTACTTTTTAAACAAATTAATCCAAAATGGGTGTATTTTCCAGGTGGAATCTATGATAAGTGCTACTGATGGTGATGAAGAAGAGGTCGTGTCAGCAGATAACAACGGCAACGAGACCAAGGCACCTCTGACCTGGAACCAGCGGTGGCAGAACTTCTGGAACCGCAAGAAGATGTTGGTCACGCCACCTTATATTGGCTTGCTGGTGCTATGCTGCTTTGTGGACTTTGGATTGATGTTCAGGTATTTAAATTAAACACGTGTGTATTTTATAAAATTTTAGCTTCTCTTCTGTATTCTGTATTAAGAATAAATAAGTTATAACTCTTAGCATTCTCTACATTAACATATAAACCTTTTTGGAAATAAACTTACTTTTAATTTCATGCTAGACCGAGAGAGCACTATAGCACGTTATGACGTCAAGCTGTGCTCGCGCCATAAAAATGCTATACAAACACGCGCTTTGCTCGAGAGGGACAGAGCATCCGCTCTCTATAAAAACTTTAAACGCTTCTCAGAAAATCTGAGTGAACTTAAGAAACCGTTGCATCCGTATGCTTTAACATCTCTGACACAGGAAAAATGCTTCAAGTGATCTGGTATTATTATGTGTTGCAGCTACTACACGCTGATGATGTGGTTTCCCGACCTATTCGAGCGGTTCAGCCAGTTCTCGGGGATGTACCCGGACGCCGCCGCCGGCGTCTGCGAGGTCTCCTACAACCTTACCAATATCAGCAGTGAATTCTCCGAGCTGGTAAGGGCCCTTCTTATCTTATTGTGTGCATTCTGTATTACAAAATTTAATTTTAAACGTATTTTTCTTTTTACATGAACATTTCAACACGTACATAATTATTTTGGCCAGTATTTTTCAGACAATCGTTTAGTAGAATATTTTTGTTGTACTACAGATAATAGATACTACCAGAAAATCGTCTGATTGATTGTCTACTTATTCCCAAATGATAAGGACGTGCCACAATTGACTAGCATTGGACCACTACGACTCTATTTTCGGAGCTGTCAAACTCCATCCCTACAAAATAATGTCATAGTGGGCAAGTGCCTTTACGAAACACATATCGTTCGCGCAAAACTTTATGAGCCCTCTGAAGTTAGGCGCGAGGCCTCCCCGACGCCCTGTAAAGTCCCTCGGATACCTATAATATGCGTACTGCGCAGCCACTGGGCCTAACTTCAGAGGGCTCATAAAGTTTTGCGCGAACGATACAAGCTAACAATAACAATACAAAAACAGTTAGACTGCACATAGACCGTTGAAGGTCCGATCCATAATATATCTTAGCCGAAAGGAACACGCTCACTAACTTTTCCTAAGGGTAAAATTTCGCCAATTTAAGAGGCCTTAAAAACACAATTTTATTATTTATTATCTATTTTATTTTTATTATCTTAGAGAAACTAACGGTCTTAATTAACAGAGTTAATAACTAACTTGAGTCAAAGGGGCTTTTCTGTAACATGGTATTTAATGTTTTCATAATTTGAAGAAACAACTTCTACGAAAATTAAATTTTAATTTTCTTCTCCAATAAATCATCATTACCAGCCTACAATCACGTTCCTCTGGTGGGATACAGGCCTTCTCTCTCAGAGAGAGAGAGAGAGAGAGAGAGAGAGAGATAGAGAGAGAGAGAGAGATAGAGAGAGAGAGAGAAGAAGGACCTTAATCCACCTTGTTAAGGTGAAACGTTTCACATTGGCGGGAAAATCAAATTTCAAACAGTTTTTTTGTCCTTGTAGCTAAGCCGGGTAATTATTGTGAAATTATTGTGTTCGCGAAAATTGTTGGTCGTTCTTTACATTATCATGTACAGCTATTAATCAGTTACTCACCATATTACTTACATTTGGCAATAAACCGTTTGAAACAGCATAAATTTGTTTATTGACAAATGTATGTAATAATGTGCATTGGAGATAAATATCTTTACGCGAGTTTGTAAAGAATAATAATCAATTTTCGCGAACATCATTATCGTTTACAATAATTACTCGGCCTAGCTACGAGAACAAAAAAACTGTTTGAAATTTGAGTTTCCCGCCAAACGTGAAACGTTTCACCTTAACGCAGTGCATGTTAGTGAATATCATATGCCCTTAAATTGGTGAGGTTCTCGGACATACCGGTTTCTTCACGATGTTTTCCGTCACCGTTTTTAAGCGATGGCATCGCAACTGTACTAAATAAGTGCACCTGAGGATCGAACCGGGTGCCGTCAGATCGTAAAGCGCACATGCTACCGCTCGTCCACCATGACTCCAATAAGCAATGTAATAGAATCTCGTGAACTGTGCAGGAGAGCTCGCACGCGCTGGATGACAAGGTGTACATCCACACGTTGGTGGTAGCACTGAGCTGCGTGCCCACCGCGCTCTCCGTCGGCCTCACCATCAACTGCATCGGCAAGAAGACCATGCTCAGTAAGTACTCTGGATTCATGTGGAATTGTTTAATGTTTCATGTTCATTCACAAAATACAAACAATACATGTTTTGACATTCTCAGAAAAATAGTGCACAACGAGGGCATAAAAACAATTAATTTTAGCCGAGACGTTTATCAGCCAGAGTTGAAGGCGAGGGCGAATATTTAACTCGAGGATAAAATGGGTTTTTTGCACAAGTTATATACACTGCTTTTTGACATCAAACATTGACAGAGTCGAACAGATGTTTCCTCTTGGATGAAAATATGCGTAGGAAAGTTCGCTTCGCTTCGCTGATGGCCAGTTCTTGTACTGGAGAAATGACATATATAATAGATGATAATATTGATAACAAAAAATAAGTTGCAGAAGATAATTAGCATGAACTAACAGTACTTAGTTAATTATACGAGCTAGGTGGAACAAGGTAGAGATATTCGATGATAATTTAGACATAAATATTAGTATGTTTACCTGGGTTGGCCTGAGAAATTCCAAGAAACTTCTGAAAAAGTTATTTGGAAAAAAACGCTTGATGGTCTCCAGTGAAATTTGCTGTTGATTCTTATGATACGAAATTCTGCTGGCTCTAAACCTGTTTCTATTCTACCCCTAGTAATGATGCTGATCAGCTCTGGTCTGGCTGCCCTCGGTCTGAACTTGGTACAGTCTTCGCTGCAGAACCTGGTCCTCTCTTGCGTGTTTGAGGCCATCGTCAGTTGCACCGAGGCTGTTCTCTTCTGCGTGATCTGCGAAATATTCCCCACCAAAGTTGCGTAAGTATCATGTATTATAGATTGGTGTACCCTATTTTGTCCCCATCCTTGGCCCTTGACCAACGATTTATATAGTACTTAAATAAATTATGTACAATTTCGATGTCATCACTCAACAACGACGAAGGAAAACACCATGAGAAAACCAGTATGTCCAAGAACTTCAAAACATCCACCAACATGCATTGGGGCCATCATAATGGATTATAGGGTCCATCCTCTCTCACTGAAAGAAAGTCTTTGTCCCAGCTGTGGGAAAATAAACGCCTGATATGATTTACTATTTTGTGTGCCACGATTCGACGGTGCAATACAGCTTTAGTTTCTCGCTTATCGTAAAACCCGATTAAAGGGGGCATTTAGACTTCAAGTAAGCCCTGAGCAAATAACGGCGTGGAGTAGCCTAGAGGGAAGAAGGAAATATACTCCGAGTATTTTTCCAATGGTGGCGGGATGACGTATGTCACCAAATTTTGCGGTAATACTAAGACTAGCGTTTAACAGAACATTGCTGGAAGAGCGAAAGGGTGAGGGGCGAAGATGTTTATGTTCTGCAGTGGGCTGAAGGAGCTGTCAATGAAGATGATGATGATCCTGGGCAATCTAAAGAAATCGGGTTATGCAACACTTTGCCTAAAAATATAAGTGCAGGTGACCAAGGAAGATTTGGTAGGTGCAATCTTAAATAACTTGGCTGTACCTCTGGCTGTATCTTTAGAATATTTCTCCCCATTACCACCCAAAAAAGTATACAAAAGTCGAGTCAGGCTACCTGAAGGTTTCCAAACTCTAACTACGGTATCCATACGGTGCGGTATGGTAATATGTAGTGACGACGGTATGACTGTAAGGTTGGTATCGTGCATGTTGCAGGGCGACTGCCATGGCGGTGACAGTGATGTGCGGCCGAGTGGGAGCCATCGTCGGCAACGTCGTGTTCGGAGCGCTCGTCGACCAACACTGCGTCGTGCCTATTTACATGTTCGGCACTTTCCTAATAAGTAAGTACTTGTTGTTGTTAAGCTGACGGTCAGTGATGATGGTCACCGCTGGAAGCTATCACTGAATATTTCATACAAGGTTCAGGACTAAATTTACTGGAGTATCAAACCGTATAACCGTATAACCATATAATATACCAAACAGACTAGCTTCTCAGATCGTCTAGTCCCAAAATGTCCTGTGTCGCAAAATGCATCTTTCCTTTTTTTTTACTATACATTTTTATGACTAAATTCACATGCCGAGTAACGGCAAAATATGAGAACTAAATATAAAATACCTAAGACCAGTGTATATCCCTATTTTTTGTGAATAAATTTAATTTTCATTACATTTCAAATGACTAGCTAGAAGAAAGAAATGAAGAAATATTTTGAAATATTAACCTCGAAAAATGACTGAAGCACATTTTTGAAAAGTAGTCTTTTTATATCTTTAATAAAAACCAAAATGCGTATTCCAGGCCCTTTATTTTCGCAGTAGACTACATTGCTCAGGGTTATATAATATAGGGTTGACTATTCTACCTTGTATAATGTTGTTCTTGTATGTAATGTTGTCTGTCTGTACGTTGCAGCGAGCGGCCTGCTCTGCATATTCATACCGAAGAGCACGCGACCGGAGCGGCCTCAGTGAACAAACACGTATTATATATGCTAGTGCTATTTTTATATTAATATGTTTAAAGTAATAAAGTTATTATTGTACATTATTTGGTATTTTATTTTTAACCGACTTCCAAAAAAGGAGGTTATTCGACAGTTTTTTTTTTATATTTGTTCCCTCAGAACTTTCGACTGGGTGAACCGATTTCGATGATTCTTTTTTTTTTTTTAAAGCTGGTGCTTCCCGTGTGGTTTGTCCAACTTGTAATTTGGTCCAGTTCTGACATTTTTATGAAGTCGGTTTTTTATATTGATAATTTTGTTTATTAGGAATGTTCATTTCAAGAACCTGTAAATAAAAATTAAATAATAAAAATTTAAGAAAAGTAATAAATAGTAAAACAGTGCACCTGAGAATTTGGAAATTTTGAGTTTACCATTTGTATTACAGCCAAAATCGATAGATTAAATTACTTATAAATTAATTACAGATTTTTTTGTATCCTAGCTTGTGATCTTAAAAATTGTAATTTTTCTTGCTTATCAACTATAAAAAGTAAAACAAATTTTAGTACAAGATGCTCAGTTATTCTGTACAACTTCATTGAGCTATCGTGGGTCGTGGCTCCGATAAGGTGACCTCATCTCACTGTTACTAGTACGAAACGCGTTCTCATTCTAAACAGACTGGTTTATAGTTTTTATATATCTACAGATTTCGTTCCGATTCGTAAACAAAAAATAAACCAATAGATCCGTACATATTAACATTCATACAGAAATACATTTAAACAAGGACCTACATAAAAAAAAGTTATTTAAACGAGAAGTAAAGATTATTTACTTAAGAAATGAAATGAAAGTAGAAAGAAAACATTGTTTCAACAGTTTTAAGTTAGAAATAAAATTAAAATGGCCTTGAATGCTGGTTTTAAAAACACAGGTGATGTTGAAGATATTGAGTTGAATTGCAGAGAGAAAACAAATAGTGAAGATGGAAGATATAGCTATGAAGAAGCTTTGGACCTAACAGGTAAGTTGAATAAAACCTTGGTTGTCAATTTTAAAGAAATCTATATACATATAATAAAAACGTAGGAATGAAAAAACTGTAATTGCGAGTTATAAAAAATGCGTAGGGCGTCTTAAAATAAGCATCTGAACACGTTAGGCCGTTTTTAGAATTTTTGTCTGTTTATTTGGCCAGGCACATCTAAACCACTGGATAGATTTAAATGCGGTTTTCACGAGTATGATCAGCTATGATCAGATTGAAGTACAGGCTATGTTATTTTGCGAAAGGGTGGAAAAATGGGTTAAAGTTTAAACGAAAATCAACGCGTACGAAGTCGCGGGCAACAACACTAGGCTACAGGAGAAAGTCAGATGAAACGTTTGTTTCCCGAGCAGCCCGATCAACTTATGTTTTGATAGTAGAGTTTGATTCTTTAAAACTTATTCTGACAAAATTTCGAGACGGGAGACAAATCTAATTTAATTATCCCATCTAAAAGTAAGGTAATTCTCTAGTTTTCCTACACTTTTCCGAGTAAATAAAGTTGATTAGCATTTTTGGCATGGTGAATTGGCATTCTATATGTAGTTTTATTTTTTGTATGTTTAGATTGTGAAACTAGGATAGGTACATTATTATTTATTTCGGATAAACTTGCTAATTATGTAAAACAGCGTAGCGCAGTTAGTCAGTATGAAGACAATAGACGACACTGATGCTAATTATCTGAAAACTACATTTTTACACGCCTCTTGTCACGTTTCTTGAAAAACAAAGCCCCAGTTTCATGAAAAATATCATGGTCTGGAGCAAATTACTGCTAAAAGATATTCCTACTCATATCACACTATCGGTCTAGGTTATTTTTAGTTTTGATAGCTGTAATAACACTGTAAAAAGCGAATGAAAACATTTTCTTTTTCATTTCCATTACATTTTGATCAAAAATATTTGAATCGATTTCTATATTCCATCGATTTGTCAAATTGTGGCTTGCTTTGTCCGCCACCTCGTCTGATGTTAAGGGATGATGCGGTCTACGATGGAGCACGCTTGCCTAGCAGAACCCGATTCACTCGCGACTTGAAAACACTCAGATTGTATCTATCCGTACTAACATGTACTTGCTAAGATTTATTGCTTCTTCTTCTTTTCATTCCTCAGGGCTGGGTAAATACAACACTGGTCTTCTCCTGGCGTGCTTCATGATCATCGTCGCGATGGGCATCGACATCTTCGGACTCGGCATCATCGTGACAGCTGCCAGGTGCGACCTGGACATGACACTAGCTCAGATCGGAGTTCTGTCTTCTATGCCTTTCGCTGGTAAAATTACGAAGTTTGCCAATGTTTACAACTGCGATACGGTTTTATGGCACTCATAAGTTGCATACAATTATTTGACGTCTATTGTAAGAATCCATTGCTTTAACCGATTTTTAACCACAGACTCAAAAAGAAGGGTGTTATAAGAGGTGATTGTTATAACGCTTGTATCTGTGTGTCATCGTAGCCCCCAAACGGCTGAACCAATATTGTTTTTTTTTTGTTTGTAAGGGGACTTTGATCGAGTGTCGATGATTCATGAAAATATGTCCAGCCGGATGAAGATTATCAGCTTTTATCTAGGGTTAAAAATAATAATGTATAGGTACATTTTAAAGACATAATTAAACGATTTGATTCCTGAAAAAAATATGTGATAGTGGTTTGAAAATAGCTCAAAGAGCATTACAAATTAAGAAGTAATATAATGACTAAACGATGCCTTGTCGTTTATTTATTTCATCTAACAGTATGACCACAAATATTTAGACAGTGAATTTACAAAAATTGTACAAAGTAGTTATATCCAAGGTACATAAGAGTATATAAGTATTTGATAAGTTCCAGGATCATAATATTCCAGGTATAATCGTAATGTCGTATCCATGGGGCTACGTGTCGGACACTCGGGGACGGAAGTTGGTCCTTATGTGGGCGATGGGCTGCAGCTTCATCAGCGCTGCGCTCAGCAGCCTCGCTCCCAACTGGCAGACCCTGGCTGCGCTCAGGTTCATCAGCTCAGCAATGTGAGTACTGTGGACTGGAAATGAGACATGCAATAATGACATATTATTACTGAACTAACTGGAGAGTACTGCTGTATTGAAAAAGAGGTTCCTATATTGAAAAAAAGGCTCAATTAGCTGCCGAAAAGCTTGGTATCCTATCGAAGGTGCGTCGGTTATTTACGTCGGAACAGTTGCTGATACTGTACCAAGCACAAGTTCGGTCGTGCATGGAGTACTGCTCTCACTTTTGGATTGGAATCTATTGAGAAACGTGCCAAGAGCTCATCAGCGACGAATACTTAGTTCGGCTTAAGCTTCTTAGTCTTGAGCATCGACGAAAAGTTGCTGGGTTATATCAGTTTTTATCGGATACAATCTCCGGATTGTAACCGAGTGTGCATCGGATGCATGATCTAATTAGTTAAGCGTGATCCATCGTAGGCCGCATCATCGTTTAACATCAGGCGAGTTAGCGGCCAAGCGCAAGTCTATTTTACAATAAAAAAAACCTTCCTGCCCATTTTTCTATCGGACTGCCAGAGCGGGTACGAAAAATCGTCACTGCTTTATGGTTGAAGATAATCCGATATCCTGTACGAAGCGCTTTGACTCTACTTTTATTGTACGAGTTGCTAGTCTGTGGAATTATGCGTTGCCTGAATGGATGTTCTCTGATATATACAATTTGGGTAGGAATCACGAGTGAATCAGTTTCTTCTAAGGCAAGCTTGCTTCGAGGACTGCAAGGCAAGGTTCATTTTACGAGTCTGTTATTGAATTCTCGATGAATATCTGTCTATTCTTTTGATATAATTCTTATCGCCAATATACAGACTTTGATCTGCCGAGATTTAAGTCACACATAGCGGGCATTGCTTCCTACAGTCTCTTGTTATCTAAGAAATATTCTCGTAAATCTCTGATCTTCTGATAGATGTTATCGCTTACATACATTATCGCTTACAGTTTTTTTTGCTTGCAAGATGTAGTGTCTTTAAGTTCTTAGATTAGATTAGGTATTTTGTCTTTCTAGTTATTATCTTTTTTGTTTTCACCTGTCCAGGTCGAGTGCTGCTGAGTCAGCCACGTACGCGCTGCTGGGCGAATGCTGCAGCAGCAGGGTTCGAGCTAGATACATGCTGCTCATGACTAGTGCTCTCATGCTGACTCCTACTATTTACTATGGTAAACAATTAGTACTGAGTAAATAACAAAAGTTTTTTTAAATATTTGAAGAATTGATCCGCACTTGAGGATTTATTATTTAATTAGTATAGACAGTTAAAAAATTTGGCCACTCGAACCTGCACCATCGGGAATCTCCACAGCGCTCTTCCTACTAGGCTAAAGCCGCTCTCCTGTCGTCTTCCAAAAAAAATACTTTCGAGTCAGTAAAAAGGCTTCATCTCTCAGTCAGCTTTAGAATCTAAAGTTTTGAGTAGTTACTTGCAGGTAGCAAGAATTATAGATGGCGTCACCAACGTTTAAATTGGTTGCAAAGACTGCTCAAGAATTTGGTTGTTGACAAGAGGGGCGTAGCTCAGTGGATGCGCTCGGGTCGTGGACCCGATGGTGCGAGTTCGAACCCTTTCAGCCGTATTTTTTTAATTGTCTATAACATTTAAATAGAACGAACCATTTGTCTCTTGTGCTAATCCAACCTTTATTACTAATCTAACCAAACTAAAACAATCTTATCTAAACTTTTAACAAGATGATTAAACAGAGATTTTCTTGAGAGAATCTTAGAAATAATAATAGTAGAACTTGGAGTAAATTAAGGTCTCCATAAATATTATCCCTGAGGATCAGCTACCCATTTAATTATTAAATTATTCCCTAGCGTTGCAGAGATGACGCTGAACTTACCACAAAATAATCAGTCACTGTTACTATTAAAATACCAAATCAGAAAACCCAAAAGACAGCAGATATACACAGTCGATTTTTAGTAATAATTTCATCAAAAAACGTGAGTGTAGTCTCTTTTTAACAGACTTCCAAAAAAGAAGAGATTATAAATTCGTCTGTATTTTTTTAATGTTTGTTACCTCAGAACTTTCGACTGGGTGAACCGATTTTTAAGATTATTTTTTATTTGTAAGCTGGTGCTTCCCGTTTGGTCCCATTTGGTCCAGTTCTACTATGTTTCATTTTTTACAATGTAACTATTAAAAAGGTATTTCCACAAAAAAAAATAAGAGACAACTGTCGGAACACCTCAGTACTAAATCAGGCATGCGCTCTCTAAAACCGATAGTGCCTAATTAATGCACGCGCTGTGGGATAGAGGGCGCATATTTGGTCCAGTTCGGACATATTTATGAAGTTGGTTTTTCACACTGATAATTATCTCTAGGCTTTTCAGTAATTCTAGATCTTATAAATTTTCAGTGGCTGGCTATCTCATAACAAAACTAGATTTCTCCGTAACACTCCTGGGCATCGTGTACCGTCCATGGCGTCTCTTGACCCTCATCATGGCTCTGCCACTTGGAGTCGGTGCCTTGATGCTGCACTTCTTCAGTGAAAGCCCCAAGTTTCTGATCAATGTAGGCAGGAACGACGAAGCCGTCGATGTCTTGAAGAGAATGTATGAGGTCAATCAGAAGTTACAGAAGGAGTATCCAGTAAGATTATTATTGATGTTTAAATTCTACCCTCATTCTGTCCTATTCATCAGTTATAATTTAATTATAAACTTGACTTTATCAATTAGGTTATCTGCCAATAACGTTTTACCAAAAGAGATGTCATCCTCTTAAAAAGCAGACTAAATTGGCGATATTTTGCTATAGCTATCTATTGATAAGACCTTTGAACTTACTACCAGCCTTAAATCCTTTTACAGACGTCCCAGTATGTATTCACTTTCTGAACACATTGGCATTGGCACATTACATTATTGATTATTTTTCAAACTCCAAAATTGCGCATTGTATGTTTTCATCGTTGCCAGACACAGGACGGACTTAGTTTTCTCAAGCTAATTAACTTGTGAATTTGGCCAATAATTTTAATGCAACCTTACCTGAAACAAAAATGTGTTATACCTGAAAACAAAAAGTTTAACTTCTAACTTACAGAACTTTGTTAATGATAATATTTTAACCTAACCTGAAACAAAAATGAATTAGTTCTGTAACAATTAGACTGCCCCGGTGGCTCAGTTGGTGGTGACCTTACTTTCTGCGCTTGGGTGCGTGGGTTCGATTCCCACCTAGGACAAACATTTGTGTGATGAACATTTGTGTTTGCTCTATGTCTGGGTATTAATATCTATTTAAGTATGTATTAAAAAATATATATGTATGTATATCAGTCTCTGGCAACAATATTACAAGCTTTGCTTAGTTTGGGGTCAGATGACCATGTGTGCAATAATGTCCCAAAATATTTATTTATTTATAACTAATTCGTTATACCTAAAACTTTGGACTCACGTTGTGTTCCTCGGATCTGCCCACATTTTTCACCAAACACCTTGTTGTCTACCAGACTACACATTTTTGGTACAGCATACTCTCATTCTGTGGTTTGCAAGAAAAACCATTTATTAGAACAATAATACTTCGTTCGATCAGCTGATTTGTTTTGGTAACTTAAACACAGATTATGTTTTTCAGGTAAAGCAAGTGTACCTCGAAGAAGGCAGTAAAGAGGAGGTGGCAGTGTTCTCCTTCCAGTCTCTATGGAATCAGATAGCGCCCCTGTTCAAGCCGCCACTGCTGGGGCGGACCTTGCTGCTGTACTACTTGACTTTTGTCATTTACATCGCGTAAGTTCATTTCGATTTCAAACTTCTTGAACAAGATCTCAGCATAATTTTAGACTTTTATATATTTTATTTTATGTATGTTTACCGATTTCTCCTCCAACTGTTGACAGATAAAAAAACAACTTTTGTTCGGCAGTATATACTTCCAACTTGGTCCCATTGTCACCAAGTCAGGATCTGATTATGGGATCCCAGGGAAATCGAGGGCAACCCTCAAATTTTATGGACACTTTATTTCGTAAAATTCTCAGGCCTGGACATTAGGTTGGCATTGGTGGGCCGAAACCAACACCAAGACCTGTTGAATATAAAATACAATTGCTATGGAATGTGTATATAAAGGAATATGAAACTATTGTACAGTACAGGATTTAAAAAAAAAACTGCTATTGAGGTGAACAACTTGTGTATAGGAGAACAGATCTATGGGATGAGAAACGGCACCTGTCTTACTTTGTCTCATATCAAAATATGTTTAGGCAGATGATGACTTGCCACCCACTTAATGGGCCCTCCATAAAGGCTGCCGTATCTTGGCACTAGAGGGGCAACATTGGCGTGGGTGGCTTAGGATGTAGAGAGGTGTGCTGGATTATAGGCACTTATTATTACGTTTTTCAGATATTTTAAAAGTCGGTTTTTAATGTGATCCACTTGTTTATACAAACTGTTTAAAAACTTTATTTGTTGTCATGATTGTTTAACCTTCCAGGAACAACAGCTTCGCAATAATATTGCCGACGATTTTCAACCAGTTCTTCTCGTCGTACGCCACTAGTGTCGCCGAAGCAGGCTTCTGCGACCTCTTTACTAAAAACACTACTCAGGTACTTTGGGAATCTCCTCTGGAAGTCGGTTAAAAATACTATATATACCTAAACACCTTTCAAAGGGCAATTTCAAGGGTCAAAAATTAGGGGTATCTATTTCCAGTCAACATTTTCTGCCAAAAAACGGGATAATATGACGTGATTATTAGTTTTTTTTTTTAAATTTACGTCCTGTGGAAATAAATGACGTCAAAAATAACATTGTTTTATCTTCTTTGTCAACACTTGCTTAAAAATGACGTCACATACCACGTCGAAACGACGTGAACACGTGAAGCATGTCGTCTGGAGTGAAGTGATTCGACGTCTAAAATTCCCGAAATTCACGTCAATAATGACGTAATCTTGCTCATTGGGTTCATTTACTTTCCGTGATACTTGCAGGAGAGTTCGCAGTGTGAAGGGATTGAAGACAACACAATATGGGCGGGATGTGCGCATGGACTCTCCTTTTTCATCCTGAATGCTCTCATATCGCAGTGCGCTGGTAGAAGAAAAGTAAGTACCTCTATTATCATACAAACAACCTATTGCTTCCGCCAGAACTTTGGTGAACAGCTAAAATACCACATTTATCCAATCGAATGTCTCACTCGGGACTAACTGCCTAAATACAACGACCAACAGAATAAAAATGATATTTTTCGATTAAAAAAAGCTATCACTACCACTGACATCTATCTGTGATACAGAAAATAATGCGGGCCTGCCACACAACCGCACTGGCAGCGACAGAGGTTGGTTGCATAAAGACATGACTAAAAACAACTGGAAGCATTTATTGGTTTTTCACTCTCTATCATGATCTTTCTGTCCCTTAGACCTTAGACCAACGCGGCCACCATGTTTAAAGTCTAAGTTATGTCCAAACTAACTCATGTCAACTAAGTTTTGTGTTAAAGGTCAGGATGAACAGATAAACACAAGTAGCTTAACAAAAACATAGATAGACTTGCTTCATTTTACTTAAATAAAATATCTAAATAAATATCTGGGACATTATTGCACACGTGGTCATCTGACCCCAAACTAAGCAAAGCTTGTTAATATAGCTGCCATGCCAGGGACTGATACTGACTGATACATACATATATATTTTTAAATACCTACTTAAATAGATATTAACATCCAGACATAGAACAAACACAAATGTTTGTCCTAGGTGGGAATCGAACCCACGCCCCCAAGCGCAGAAGGCAGGTACACTACCAATTGATCTAACGGGGTTGTCACTTACTAGTAATTTTTCCATATCTTCCAAGGTTCTCACCATATCGATCCTGGTGATAGCAGCAGTAGCAGCCGTGTGTATTGACAACACAGGGGAGCCTATCTCCGGTCTGGTCCTGTTCTACATCTTCCTCACTACAGCCATGGTCTTTGGAGTCGTCTCCTCTTACTTCGTGGACCTTTATCCTACTTCTTACCGGTAAGTGTGTAAGCTGATGCCTAAAATATTATCTAGAAAGAGATCTTAGCAGCATATTATAGTATCAAGAAAAACATACCTACTTGAAGGTGTTTTCTGCTTTCCCCACATGGTCCTGAATGTTTTTAAAAATTCATGATATTTGTAGTGGTAGGACTCTTTTGCAGGGGTCCGCCTGGGGAAGCACCATACCTTTGCCAGTTATTCGGGTTTGAACTGTTGAAGTTCAAAATTCTGAGTGGCGTTGAGCTGTTATGGGGAAGCGTGAAGAGCCATCAGGCGAGTGACTTCGCTCGTCTCGTCACCCAGTATCATAAAATAGGGGTCCATAAGTGCCCATCATTATGAACAAATTTTACTGCGAGAGCAACTCTGAAACTGAAATTGAAAAAAATATCACTGTTCCATATAGAAAACGGTCATGGTCAGGAAAAACTGTATGGATCAATTGATATTATTTCCCGTTTTCGGGGTTGGTCCTACATGAAATCGTATTCATAATGATGAGTACAATGGACCCTTTTGGCTTAATACACCTTTTGAGCGTAGTCCTGTTTTGTAAGTATCGCGTGACAGAGTCCACGGAGTCTTGCTGTTCCACAGTCGGAGGTTAAAGACGATGATATTTATCATGTTTCAGTGGTATGGTGGCGTGCTTGGGGATGATGGTGGCCCGTCTGAGTGCGTTCGCGGGAACCAACGTGGTCAGCAGCGCTATGACCACTCACTGCTCGACTGCGCTCTATGGCGCCGCTGTGCTTGTATTGAGTAAGCTCTTTGCTTCCTTTCACACCCAGTATGGGCGTTCTTACTCTATACTAACTGTTGAGAGCGCAGACGTTACCGTCGTAACTACAGGAAAGGAGATTAAGTGTCGATTTTATTCTGTTTTTAGTATTTGTTGTTATAGCGGCAACAGAAATACATCATCTGTGAAAATTTCAACTGTCTTACTATCACGGTTCATGAGATACAGCCTTGTGACAGACGGACAGACAGCGGAGTCTTAATAATAGGGTCCCGTTTTACCCTTTGGGTTCGGAACCGTAACAATAAAAATGTTTTATGGTAGAAAAGCAAGGGTTTTGCTCTCACCTGATTCTAATGTATGGTCGTACTTAGTAAACACATCTAGCCTGCAACCATGGATGGAAACTAGCTCTCAACTGAAGCTTCAGACCAGCCAGATACTTGCTCGAAATAATTCCTTCACCTAAACTTTTGTAATTATATTTTTCAGGTGGTGCTGTAGCAGCAGCATTTTTACCTTCTGACAAAATTCGGAGATGATAGAGAACTATACCTAATTAATGTATTAGCATAAAATATAGAACTTTTAAATAAAATAATATTATGGCAACCTTCCAGCTGCTTGATTTGTCAGGTTGGGATTTAAATGTGGAATTGAACATTCCTTCATAAGTTTTTATATCCTTCTATCGCCCTATAGGGGATATATGAAGACTTAGGTCTGTTATTTGTCCCAAGGGAGGAAAACTTAAGGAATATAGAGAGAACATCAGACTGGTGAACACTGTACCTTAAAATGCACATTGTTATTTTTATGAAGAAAAAAAAATTGGATTTGAATTTCTACTTCGGAAGTCAAGTAGTATTCGAGATTTCGTGATTAGTTAGTGACTATGATCATTTTCTTTTATAGCGGGGACTTTATTTTACGTACCTCTTTTTTGTTTTCTCTCTTTGAGTGAACGCCTGTTAAAGCAGTGGGAACATTATCACATCAGCCAGTAAACGTCCACTGCCAAACAAAGGCGTCCCTCCTAGAGAGTGGTGTTGCCATAATCCCCACGCTCGGCAGGCGGCTTGTGGATAGCAGTACGTTCACCGTGTACTAATAGGATGCTACTGCCCATCCTCTTGTGGTTCTGTGCTTACATGTGTGTGTGTGTGCTGAGTGGGAACATGCTAGGCTAAAATGATGATGATGATCGAATTTATTTTACATAATAATTATTATACAAAAACCAACTTCATCAAAACTGGACCAAATTAAAATGTGACCAAACTGGAAGCACTAGTTTTTCAAATAAAAAAAGTATCATCGAAATCAGTTCATCCTGTCAAAAGTTCTGTTTGGAAGTCGGTTAAAAACGGAAAAAATCTTGTTTTTATGTCGTAAATTTGGGTTGCGTTGTTTCAATTCGTGCGGTTATGGCAAACTGACAATTGACATAATATCATTTATATTTGTAATATAATTGAATGTAAATTCATTTAAAAATCGCTTATTGTATGAAAATACCAGCACAAAACAATTAGTCTGTACTCCACACAATAGCAGATATTGGAAATAAAATAATTCTCGCGCAGTTTAAAAACAAAAAAAAAACTCGCTTTAAAATAGATAATCCTGAAGATCCTGGTGAAGAATAATGGAAAAAAAACTATACAAATTATTGCATTGTCTTTGATAAGTGTGCAAAGTTTCAAATCAATCCTTCGTTTTAAAGAGGTGAAAATCACGTTCAAAGATTCCGTTACATAGGTACATGCGAAGCTAATAAAAGCGTGTTAAAAACTCAACGTAACCATGCATCTATATTACATGCCACACCATAATTTTCCGTTTCGGTAAATAAAGGTCCTGTTATAAAATCTTTCTATTTATTTCTTACTAGCCGTCCACCCCGGCTTCGCACGAGTGTAAGCTCGGCCTTCGGCCTCGCTACAAAATATAATATAGCTTATGTCACCCGGGGATAGTGTAGCTTCCCAACAGTGAAAGAATTTTTCAAATCGGTTCAGTAGTTTCGGAGCCTATTCATTACAAACATACAAACATACAAAAATAGGTACAAATCTTTCCTCTTTATAATATTATTATATATTATATAGTGTAGATGTAGATTAGCGACTCGACCCGGCTTCGGACGGGTGTAAGCTCGGCCTTTGGTCTTGCTACTATGACCCGCTCCAGGAATACAAATTTTCATCCAAAACGGTCCAGGCCTTTTTAAATGTAAGAAACTTCTACGAAGTATTAGAAAACATTTTAAAAAAAAAGATGAATGTAATCGGTAAAGTCGTTCTTAAGTTACAGCGTGACCAGGAGAAATTCGACCATTTTTGATGTTTGTTACCTCAGAACTTGCGACTGGGTGAACCGATTATGATGATTCTTTTTCTATTTGAAAGCTAGTGCTTCCCGTGTGGTCCCATTTCAATTTGGTCCAGTACTGTCATTTTTATGAAGTCGGGTTTTTATATTGATAATTATTATATATACTTATAGATTATACTTAGGTACTAACTTAACTACAGATAAGTAATGAACAATGATGTATTTAACTATTGAATCACCGTCCATCTGTTCAAATATTTCCTTACAACGAGTTCATTTATTAGTTTACTCTCACGGCGTCTAATGGAATTTCGACCTAATTCCAAGTACGAATATATTTTTTACAACAGACTGGGCATGCTTTTTCCATCACAATTTCACTTGATGAAAAGCGAACATGTGGTCGAAGATGTAGCACGGCTGAAATGATGATGATAATGATGGTAGGGTAAAAAAATATATGTTTTATAAGTTTTGGAAATAAAAATATTGTATTTTATTGTATTTTTACTAAAAGTAGTATGTAGCAAATTTACCCATATACCCAATAGAAAGTAAAAAATACCGTAGTAATATTTTTTACTTTCTATTATATGGGTAAATTTAAAATTAAAGCATAAATTGCCTTAATGTAGTGAGTTTTTTATTTAAATATATTTAGTAAAAATATAGCCTTGAATTGGGTCATTAATGAGGAAACAAGTTCGGCGAGTTGATAGCCAATATCTAGCCTGCATTAGAATGAACTCATCTTTGTAATACTTACAACCATTAGTAGTTCAGAAGCTAATGTGGCCGGTTAGGTGAAGTTTTCTCTTAAATATGTGCATGTATTTATTGTATCGCCGTCGCCGGAGAATAAAATGGCAATCGCTATTGTCTTAGTTTTAGTGTTATGTGCTATTTGAGTTCTATGGACCTTCATACATCTATTAAAAATCATATTTTTATGCTGTTATATAAAAAGTTATAAAATAATGTGATAGTGTTCAAAGTTCTTTAAACTATGTTTAGCGGTGTGAATAAAAACGCCAGACAATGTTATCAAATTTTTCAACAATTATCAAAATGGTAAAATCTATTGCAGTAATATTATCGTGTTGTCAAATGGTTCAGCAAATAATATGTGTATTATCATTTTATTCGCGTAAAAATATGCCTTATTTTGAATATTTAAGGCAATGATTTCACGACAGCCCATTGTCAGTACAGCTCAGGACAAGAGAGCTAAACTGACCCGACACTACACTGAGGGCATCCCAGACATCAGCTTGTACGAGATTAGAATGGCTCTGAAACAGCTTAAGAACAACAAGGCGCCGGTGATGAAGGCAAGAAACGGTGATGACGGAATCAAGACAGAACTACTGAGAGCGGGTGGAAAACCGGTACTTTTAGTCCTCCAGAAATTGTTTAATTCCGTCATACTTGAAGGTACTACGCCTAAAGCATGGCACAGGAGTGTGGTGGTGCTCTTCTTCAAAAAAGGTGACAACACCTTATTGAAGAATTATAGACCCATCTCACTCCTGAGCCATGTGTACAAGTTGTTCTCCAGGGTCATTACGAACCGTCTCGAAAACAGGTTGGATGACTTCCAGCCTTCCGAACAAGCCGGTTTTCGTAAAGGCTGGAGCACCATAGACCACATACAGACGCTCCGCCAGATTATACAGAAGACTGAGGAGTATAATCGGCCATTATGTCTAGCGTTTGTGGACTATGAAAAAGCCTTCGATTCAATCGAGACCTGGGCAGTATTGCAGTCCCTCCAGCGTTGTCATATCGACTATAGGTATATCGAAGTGCTGAAGTGTTTGGCCGTAGAAGTTCCCCACTTCCGATAGCATCTCTGGCTTGGAAGCAATGATCCTACCCGTTGAGGTAGTTTTACGCCTAGTGGTTGCACGAATACTTTTGATTCCATATTTTTCGCTTGTTAGATGATCGGAGGTAGTGTCGTACAAGTTTCGTAACTTTCTTATTTAGAGCCTCTTAATCTGACGCAGTCAACATTGGATTGCAATGTCTCTCTTCCATTAACTGCAGAGTTTCTTTCGAAACCTTTGATTTCTTGCTTGTACGCCGTGTCTCGCTAAACATTGCTCTCATCTCGCAGGACGTGTACTACTTGAGCGTGTCTTTGATCAACGTCTTGTGGTTCGAAGGCAGCTAATCTGTTTTCTGGCTTTAACTGGAACGTTTTTGAACCAACCACGGCTTAGAGTAGGCTTGGACGTAGTGTTGAAATCATCAAACAGACTAGTTTACACTTGAAGTCGACATTCAGAGAGCCCCGCACTAATATCTGGTCACTTCCGGCATTAAACCTAGTAAGCAGTGCGACATCTCTGTATATACGCTTTTAAGTCCGTACTTACGAAGTCTATCTCGTTATTTGTTCGTCCACCAGAGCTTTGGCACATCCACTTCGTTTGGGGCGATTTCTTGAGTAAAAAGTTCATTACAAAAAGCCTCTTTTTCTCAAGGAAGTCGATGAGCATTACTTCCCTATCATTCCTTCTACCAAAACCGATCCGTGCCCCCTACTACCGATTCGCTCCTAGTCCGTACTTCCACTGTAGCGTTAAAATCCCTTATAACGATTCTGAATTGGGCTTTGGAGGTGTTGCGCAAGGCCTTAGAAATGACATCATACAGTCTCCAACTTAATTTCTAGGTATGCCTCCAAGAGTGCGTAAACCATTTCCTTATAACCTCTCGGTTAGCTTACGGATGAGATACGCAGAACGTTGTTACAAAGGGTTTTATGGACCAGAAACCCGATACCTGATACTGCCTTGAGATACCTGGTGATCTCTGTAATACATAAGGTGGCCCAGTCCCAAAGTTATAGTGTCCTCTCCCTCTTTCTCTTGGGACTTCACATAACCCAAGAATGTGCCATTTTATGCAGTCCAGCTCCTTTTCTAGCTGCACAAACCTATCATCTTGCCGCAATACGTAGCCAGCCTCAGTGCAGTTTGGTGGCCTGCGGTAGCCGTAATAAATATGATTTGATGAAGAGTATTGTCATATGGGTACCTTCCAACTTCATCATTACCTGCAAGAAGAACGCGAGCTACCGATCAAACTGCTTCAAACACAACAGACTCTGCCACTGAAAATCAATGGAAAGTAGCATATACCAGCCTTTTACCTATACTTGTAACCAAGGCTTTCAATGCTGATATGATATGTCTGTGTAAGGCTGGAACAATCCCGTACCTTAATTATGGATTTCATGTGTCTCTGATCTTTGCCGAGAATTCTGAGAGTAATTAACAAGAAGATAACATGGAAGCCGGGGCAGCCATTGGTGTGGGATGCTACATGCGTAGACACAATGGCTCCGGCTCACCTTCCCGTAACTTCGTTAAGGGCCGGCGCTGCTGCCGCTCAAGCCGTTAACCTAAAGCTACGCAAATATGCACACCTTGACCGGGTATACATGTTTGCTCCGTTTGGGTGGAGACGATGGGTCCGTGGGGACCGGCCGCTTTAGGGATGTATCGGGACTTGGCCAGGCGATTGGTGGAGGCGTCGGGTGTTAAGAATGCTGGCTTCTATTTCAGACAGAAATTGAGCATTGCCATTCAACGTGGCAATGCCGCCAGCATTCTGGGGACCTTTCCCTCCACTAATGGTTTTTTTGTTTTATTTTAAGTTTTCTTTAACTTGCTGTTTTTCAAGTTGTGCATAATAAATTATTGTAAACAAGATGATTATGAGCAAGATAAGAATTTTATTTTTATTTGACTCATAATTTAGCAACAGTTGATTACTAAATACATTTCAAAACCAAGAAAAATAGTACAATATTTCATTACAATACGATAACTATTTACAAGAATAAAATGGCAAGTTACCATCAATTTGCTGATTGAGCCATCAATATTCATAGAATATAATTGTAAGACAATGATGCCATATTTAACCTTGCTTAGACGAACCGAGAATAAAATGACAAAGGACATTGAAAACACGAGATGCTGATTTTTATTTTTACTAATATCTTATTTTGTTAATATCTTTTAACAGAATAATTATGTTATTAAGAATCTACTACGATAAAAAGACAGTTTTCATTTAAACTTTCTCGCTTTTAAAAATGTCCAGTGATTCGGAAGCTATATAAACAAAATTTGGTTTATTAGTTTTCCTGAAACGTATTTTTGCTAATGCCATTTCATTCTCCGGGGACGACGAAGTGAAGAGCCGCTCGATCATAATTACAAAGCATTTAAACCTTTAGCATTTAAAAGTGAATAATGTTTAATTTGTTTTGACACACGGCAAGAACACACAGCAATTCCCAGTCCAATCAAACCATATATTTAGCTGTGGCGTCAAAAAAAGTGTTTACTCTCTAAAATAAGTAGTGATGGGTGTGAATGAAGCCTATATTGTCACGGAGGAGGAAGCTCGTGGGAACAGAAGATCACAGAACAGCAGTGTCACAGGCCAGGAGCATGCCTACACGTACGACGAAGCTATTGACTTGGCAGGTACTAATATCAACACATTTTTTTATATTTGTTTGCAACGTATCTTGATAGAAAGTATTCAAGAAAATATATTCAGTCGTTTGAAGAATATCGCCTCATTTATCGAGGGTTTAAAAAAACAATATATACTTTTTATTTTAATGTTGATATGTTTTGAAGTAAATAGTAGATGCGCATGACTAAGAAGGCTAACCTTCATGCACATCATATATATTGTCTGAAGTTCGTTCTTTCTCTCCATCCAGAGCTCTTTATTTGATAACTAGCCGTCCGCCCCGGCTTCGCACGAGTGTAAGCTCGGCCTTCGGCCTCGCTACAAAATATAATATAGCCTATGTCACCCGGGGATAGTGTAGCTTCCCAACAGGGAAAGAATTTTTCAAATCGGTTCAGTAGTTTCGGAGCCTATTCATTACAAACATACAAAAATAGGTACAAATCTTTCCTCTTTATAATATTAGTGTAGATTATGTAGTAGTGGGAAAAAAACCTGCATACAAGGCAGGTAGTTAAAGGCAATTTTGCCTACCGGTGTTTGATCACCATAATTCTTACTTTCGGGGGCTTGAAACTGTCTTATTGAACCTGAGGCACAAACTTTTAGACTGAATTTAACCCATTTCCAGGCAATGGAGTGTACAGCGTGACGCTGCTAGCTACTTTAAGCATAGCCACCTTGTCCATGGCAGTGGACATATTTGGCTTCTCTGTGGTGGTGTCAGGCGCCAGTTGTGAATTTAACATGGGGATCAAGGAAACTGAGATTCTCTTATGTGTCACATTTATAGGTAAGTTTGTTTACTATTTAAACCTGTAGAAACTACTAATACCGTTATATTAGCAGACACCTAGTTGCTGCTTCAAATTTTAACAAATCCTCGGCAGCACTTTATCACTGAAATCTTTCAATGAAAGTACTAAGTAGACATGTATTTCTTAGGTGGTGGTTTTTATCGTTTTTTCGAGCATATCGCTCGTCTGATGGTAAGCGTCACGTTTGTGCCCTCAACAGTTCAGTGCTACCAATAATTTATTCCTTCTATTCAGCAGTACACTGTGATCTCCTAAGCCCAGTACTTTTTTATATCTTTTTTTTACTGGCAATTGCCTTTTTTAACCAAACTAAATACAAGCTAACACTACACAGTTAGACTGCCCAAAGACCGTAGACGGTATAAAGACAATCTACCAGTTGGCATTAATTTTAATAGAAACATTACCCTTAAATCTGGAACAGATATAATTGCACACTACTGCTTGGAAGATAAATAGCTAGCAAAGGTGTTGTACTTCTCCAAGTGCACTCTGCAAACATGTTCTGCCTATACAAGATGATCTAGAGACCGAATAAATCATAATAAATATTCTAGAGTATACAGTCTGAAGAATTTTTATCAAATTTTCGGGAACTGAGGAGATGTTCCATCGGAATTTTGTGCAGCACATTTGTTTCTGTCTAGAACACCAACTGTGCGTACGACAGATTCATGCCGTACAATGTGCCTTATGCTGGTGAAATTTTGTGAATTCTACGGAATGTAGACGGAAATTCAAAGAAATTTCCGATACATTTGTGACTTGCATTGAGCTCACATATAACTTACCAAAAGACTGTAATGATATTTAAATGAGTTTATTGCCTCGACTCTAACATTATAGCAGGTTTCGTATTTTTAATTTACTCATTTACTAAATTATGCAGTTTCACTGTTAGAGCAAGCAGGACTTGTTATTTTGTCGATGTAAAATCTGTGGCCTCGAAATTGAAATTAGCATGTCTCACTTGGTGCTATTTTTTAAGGTTTTCTTGCAGCATACGGAACCCTTATAGTTTGTCGTGTCCGTCTGTATGTCACGGAATTTTATTCTTACTTTAATCAATCTTATAATATAAAAGGCTATGTGTGGATGTATGTGTGTATATAATATGGGCTCCAAAACTGCTGAACCGATTTTGACAGAACTCTCACTGGCAGATAGCTGGTGATATAAGGAGTAATAAATACGTGGGTGAAACCGTGGGGCGCATCTTGTTAAGGTATAAAATACGTGATTTTGAAATTAGAATGTTTTCGAAATCGAACATTGATATCTTTTAAAGGTTCCGTATATAAGGAACCCTTATAAGTTCGTTTTGTCCGTTCGTCTGTCTCTCTGTCTGTCTGTCAGTTCGTCTAAATTTTTTGAAACCCTTTTAAATACTATAAAACTTCTATATATTTTTTAATGTAGGTAAACGCATGAAACTTTTCACAATAATAGGTAGTTTTAGTAAGTATAGATTTCAATATTAAAACTAAAAAAAAAAAAACATTTTATACCTACATGTGTAAAGAGGATTACATTTTATTTTTCACAACAACCTTTCGTCCCCACATGAGAGGTTGAGGCAAAAAGATGGACTGCATTTCTAAACTATAAAACAATGAAACTCGTAACTTACAATACAGGATTACATAGAAAACGGTCATTGACACTTAACAAAATGTATGGAACAGGTAGCTGGTTTTTTTTCGCGATTTTAGGGCTGCATGTCTATTCTGCAAGCTAAGTGAACGCGCAAGTGAAGTGATAAGCTAAGTGAATGTGATTTTTTCTTGCCTATTTCTACAGATAAATGTCAAAACATCGAATTATAAGGGTAAGGGACTACAGTCAAGGGTGATCACTCGACATTTTGACATTTCTCTATAGTAATCGACAAGAAAAATACTCATCCACTTAGCTTATCACTTCACTTGCGCGTTCACTTAGCTTGCAGAATAGACCGGCTGGTCCTATAGTAAAATTTGTTTATAATGATGTGTACAATGACCTCCTTTCAGCTTAGTACAGGGTATATACGTAATGAAGGTATTAACCTTAATTTAAAATTAGTTTGAACATTATCTGATTATGACTTTTTGACATTTTTATCATCACATTTTCGTAAAACTGTCTTTAAGCCGATATTTCGATCGGCAGTTAAGCGGTCAGATAGTTAACGAATCAATAAATTTATCTGTCCAATAAATAATTAAATAAATGTTGTCGGGATAATACCTCTCTGAAATTTGTCCACAAGTCCACAGAGCTTTGTTCGTACGAATTTTTCTTTGTCCACCAATTTGTGAACTAAACTCATAAAATAAACTAATAAATATGACTACAATTATAATATATGGCTTTGGTTACAGAACCCTACGTATGCGTATCTTGACACGCTCTTGGCCAGTTTTGGACACTACTGTTCAGCGACCGAATATGTAGCAAAGACTTGCTTCCACAAGTAGACTGCAAAAGTATTACCTCTACCATTCATAATGTTCAAGGTCCAATACTGATGGCGTACCCATGGGGCTTCATATCAGACACACAGGGCAGACGGAAGAGCCTAATCATCTCTCTCTGGACCAGCTTTTTGATCTCCGCTGCCAGCGCCTTCTCCACCAACTGGGTTATGATGGCTGTTCTCAAACTGATCAGCACCAGCTTGTAAGTATTTGACAATGTAAGGTAATCACTACTGTGTTCCGGATTGAAGGGCAATGTTTCCAGCGAAATTACAGGGCACACAGAGATTTGACATCTTATATCTCGGGGTAACGAGTGCAGTGCATTGCCATCCAGGGTTTGAACTGTTGAAGTTCAAAATTCTGAGTGGCGTTGAGCTGTTATGGGCAAGCGTGAGGAGACATCAGGCGAGCGACTTCGCTCGTCTCGTCACCCAGTATCATAAAAAGAGTACATATTTGAAATCATAATAAACTTAACTAAATTAAAATATATTAAACTACTCTAATGTAATAAACCGTTGCCTATAGGCATCGCTCTCAAAATGCTGGCCACATTGCCATTAGTATAATTATCAATATATAAAAAAACTACTTCATCAGAACCAGACCAAATTGAAATGAGACTAAATGGGAATCCCCAGCTTTCAAATAAAAAAATATTAATCAAAATTGGTTCACCCAATCAAAAGTTATGTGGTAAAAGAAAAACAAAAACAGTCGAATTGCTAACATCCTTTTTGGAAGTCGGTTAAAAATTATAATTTAATTGTAGAACGTTTTAGTTGGGTTTTTAAATCATAGTAACTGGGGAAAATATATCATTCAAAGCTGAATTCAAATATACGAAATCGCGTATTTACTCATTCTGAAGTTGGTTTGTTGAAATGATAATTATGTTTACCTAACTATAATTATAATTAATAATTGCAGCTCCAGCTGTGCGCAGTCCACGACATACACTCTCCTGGGGGAGTCCTGCTCGCGCCGCTTCCGCGACAGTTACATGATCATAATGGGCAGTGTTCTCGACATCAGCCTCGCAGTTTACGTGGGTATGGTCATTCAACAACAAGCTTTTAATTATCGCGCACTATTAAATATAGGTAAAAATAGATACCTTTCCGATAAATATGAAAACATGTGTTCGAATCGCGAAAGTTTAAAAATTACTAAGCTTTTAATTACTTTGTAAATACCATTACATAAATAAAATATCTGGGACATTTTTTTGACACAGTCATCTGACCCCAAACTAAGCAAAGCTTGTAATATGGCTGCCAGACTGCTATACGTACATATATATTTTTAAATACATACTTAAATAGATATTAACACCCAGACATAGAACAAACACCAATGTTCATCACACAAATGTTTGTCCTAGATGGGAATCGAACCCACGCCCCCAAGCACAGAAGTTAGGTTCACTACCAACTGAGCCACCGGGGCAGTCAAAACATAGGGTTGCCATACGTCTAGATTATTCCAGACATGTCCTGAAATTATGGTTTTTGTCCGGAGAGCGGGGGGAATTCTGAAGTTCTAGAAATGGAATGAAAACGACCGCCACACGAGTTCATTATGCCGCGAAATATGAACTTTGAAAGAAATGTCCGGAAATTTATTTTTAAGTGTCCGGATTTCTGGTAACCCTCCTATTGTAAAATATAGTCATATTTTTCAGAGGGTGTGCATCGGATCTGCATGATCAAATGTCTTCCTGTCCATTTTTCCATCGGACAGACAGAGCGCGCACGAAATGGCGACACCGTTTCATGTTCGATATTTCGAAAACGAAAAGCTTTAATTCTACTTTTTACTGTGTGAACCGATAGACTGTGGACTGCTCGGCCTAAATAAGTATTCCTTGATAGTTATAATCTGGGTGTCTGCAAGTCGTGAGTGAATTGCGCGGTTCTTCGCACCAAGCTTCGTCCTCGTTGATCGCATTATCACTTAACATCAAGTGAGGTGACGGTCAAGCGCATTCTTGTTACTAAATTTAAATTAAAAAATACTTGTTCATAATCAAAACGGCTGGAGCGATCTTGACGGGACTTTCACTCGTAGATAGCTGATGCTATAAGGATCAACTTAACGCAGGGCGCAGCTATTAATAAATACAATAAATTACTGTATAAATATGTCAACATAATATATTAGTATGTTATAAAAATTTCATGACAGTTATCGGCTTTTTTGCCCCTGCCCCATTGGTCAGTTCAATTTTCACAGCAATTAAAAATTCTTACGTTACAAATAATATGATAATATTCTTACGTCACAAATAATATGACAATATTCGTCGTAATCTAATGTCAATGTTTCAGTAATTGCCTATTTCATTCTGAATATGGAGTTTGCATACGACTTGGGGTTCGTTATCTTTAAACCGTGGAGACTGCTAGCCCTGGCACTGTCCATGATAACTGGACTTGGAGCGCTTGGAGTGATGTTCTTCTACGAGAGCCCCAAGTTTCTGCTGAACCTTGACAGACAAGACGAGGCTCTAAGTGCCCTGGCTGGAATTTGGAGAAGGAATGGCGGGAAGAAAGACTTTCCTGTGAGTACCTACGCGACCAGTAAATGCGAATATGAGAGCTTTACAATCTGACGGCACCGAGTTCAATCTCGGCCCTGCACTAATGCCTTAATTGGTACTTAAATACACAAATTATGTACAGTTTCAACGCCATCGCTCAAAAACTGTGAAAAACAAACATTTCGAGGAAACTGGTATGTCCAAGAACCTCAAAAATTTCAAAGACATATGACATTCACCAAAAATACACCGGGCCAGCATGGTGGATTATGTTTATGGATCATCCAGATTGTTTTTAAAAATGTTTGCTTAAAAAAAAAAGTGGATAAAATGAATCTGATACCCGTATACTGCACATTTATCACTTCTTTACCAAATTTCATCTAGATCGCTTCAGCCATGGAAAGATGGTCAAAGGTCTGACAGTAACTTCCGCAGAAATCACAGAATAATAAAGAGCAGTCCATTTTATTAGGCAGGAACTGGGCAGAAATGCATTTTTACTGGGTCAATCTCAGATAAAATAAAAATAGCGTGTAATAGAAAAAAAAAAGGTTGCCATTTTACAAGCTTTTTATTGACTTGCAATGTTTGTATGTTTGTTTGTTGGGTCAAATAATTTCGCAAGCTGAATTAGAACCACATTCTCTAATCCTACGGAGATTAATTTTTAAATGTTGTTTTACAAAAAGGGCAATTGCCTTTATTAATTAAACAAATTACCAGCTAACACTAAAACTACAAAAACATTTATACTGCCCATAGACCGTTGAAGATCTAAAGACAATCCAAATGTTCAAGCCCACCAGTTGGCAGCTTATGTTGGCATATTGATTCAGTACCGATCGACATCCAGGATTAGCTCCAGATTAAGAGGAACTCTTCACAGGTCAACAGCACAGACATGAAACTTGTACACATTTTAATAAGATAGCCGGTTTTAAGTTTTACCATGACATGGTTTCTGCACTCAGGGTTGGGTCCTGACTAGGGAACTCCTCAATGGTTAGCAGCACAGACATGAAATGTTGTATACGCATTCAATTATGTTTAACCCATTCTGTTTTGAGCATTTCAATAATAGCTTGTTTTTAAAAATGATTTTCACTATTAATTTATTTCAGGTAAAAAAAGTTATTTTAAATGAAGATGGTAACAAGTCAAAGGGATCTTCCATATATCGCTCTCTGTGGGAACAGCTGGTGCCGCTCTTCAAGCCGCCCTTGCTCTGGAGGAGCCTCCAGCTCTACTTCTTAACTGTTATAGTTTATGGCACGTATGTATCTTTATACAAGGTTAGGCGTAAAGGAAGTACAAGCCAAAGAAGTCCGTTACACTCCAACCAACCCTGAAATTGCGATAAAATTATCGGCTGGTCCATACATTTTATCGAGTACCGTTTTCTATAAAAAAGCTGTTTTTGTTTTGAGGTTTCCTTTCAGGATTAGTCCCACAGTAAAAGGTTTTTTTGGATTAGTACACTTTTCACGCATCTGAATAATAAGTATTTTATTTCGAGCAGTCGCTGCCATTGTTAAACACAGATCTGTTTAAAGTACAATTTTTTTATTAGCTTATAACTACTTGGCGATGGTCATCCATGGGTTGTGGGACTTGTGGGTGGTGGTGGACAACGGCAGTACTTACACCTGTCCCATGACAAGAGCATGTCTAGAGCCTTAATAATAAATAAATAACTAGAACTTTTATTCTACGGGCCGGAGTCGGTAGACCGGCGTGCTGTGAGGGTGATGAGAGTCAGTAGACCGGCGTGCTGTGAGGGTGATGAGAGACAAACCAGTCGTCTAAAGTCTCGAGCATCTATTAACAACCCTTTTGAACTCATTTGTTTCGAGTTGGTTTAATTATATATTATAGAGCATTGTTTGAATACCAATCAGTTGGTATCAAACCTGTTTCACTGCTAAATAAATTTCCACAGGAATAACAGTTACTTCATCTGGCTGCCGTATATGAGTGAACAGTTCGTCAGAAACAAGAACTCCAACACGACTAATGAACAGACGACCATCTGCAGCTTGATTTCATCTGTCAATAAAACCAGTGATACTGCAGTAAGTTGTAATTAATCATCAGCCTGTGAGGCAGATACAAGCATGGACATTCGCACAGGAACTGTACATATTTCCGGGATAATAATTATCTTATGGCTCTCTTCGACATTCCAACGATCTATGCAAAAACCACATCGATTATGCTATGCTTCTGTGTCAAAGGGGAATAAACAAATCAAGAAATAAAAGTGCTTTCGCATATAATATTTTAGTATGATGATACAAGTATCTCGTCCATTGCAAAACAAACAGGCTGTTCTTCTAAAGAATTAAAGTTTTTAAGTTTGTGAGAGGCCCAGATTAGACATACAAGAGATATAAGTAAAATTACCGTTCGTGTTCAAATGTGTCCAGGTTTCACCCACTTTGTTCATTACAGACACTTACTCATTTTTCACGCAAACTAAGAAATTAGCAACGACATCAACGAACTAAATAATAAGTTCAGATACAAAAAGGGCGGCAAGGTCAGAATGATGTAAATTGAAGCCTGATTTAGGCTTGATGCGTTTGCACCTGCTACACATCCTTGCCATAATCGTGTTTTGTGGCTTCTCTATCTCGCGGGCGTATCAACATTTTTGACGTAATAAAAGTATTTGCATTTATACATTTACGCTGTACGAATAACGAATAATATTACAAATGTTTAGTGAAATATACATTTTGAATTTGTAACTTCAATTTTTTTTTAATGCGTGAGCAAGACAGAGGAAGACTAAGCGCGAATGCATATAAAGGTTCCTGTAAATGTTTTCAGGAAGACTGCTTGTACAAGGTGGATGTCTCGTTCGTTTGGTTCAGCGTCGTCCAAGGGGTGTCTTTCGTCCTGGTGATGGCTGGCATCGCCACTGTAGCTCACCGGAAGCGGCTCCTCGTCATCACGATCTTACTGACCTCCAGCCTGGCAGGACTCGGAACAGTTCTCATCAGGAATATGACCACGAGCTTTTTCATGTTTCTCGGGGTTCTTGCTAATCAGTTTGTCATTGGCATTATTTATTCGTATTATGTGGAGTTGTATCCCACTTCTTTTCGGTTAGTATTCTACTATGTAGGTTTTTGTACTTAATTTTACAACCCTATGGATAGTCCATTCGGACCCTCAGATGAGACTAACAAGAGAGATATGTCTTATTATCATTCGAGTTCAATTGCCTCCGCGTTGCATCTGCTTTTTCACTATTTTGCTCAACCGCTAACGCAAAAACTGAAGGTAAGGTACACTTACTCATATTTCACGCATACTAAGAAACACCAATGAACTAACTAAAAGTCTACATGCAAAAAAGGTCAGCAAGGTTATATGCAGCATTCATTTGAATGAAGACATTAAGCCTGATCTGATGCATTAGAAGCCGCCGTGCCACCTTACCTCATTTCTCTTGCTTTTCTGATCTAAGGATGGCGTCTCCACAACGGCGCACGGTGCGTGACCGCCTTTCCCATTTATCACCTCCACCATCGACAAAATATTACGTTACATCCATGCCTCCACGTACGCACGCGCGTCACCAAGTTCTCGAATTTGAGATCCTTTGGTTCATAACATAAGCGTGTTTTATAGTTTTATAAACTTCAATATTCCAGCGGCATGGCGGCGTGCCTGGGCACTATGGTAGCTCGCAGCAGCGCGCTCAGCGGCGTCAGTCTCTTCGGAACCTTGCTGATGACCACCTGCGCGACCTCCTTCTACCTGTGCAGCGGTTTGATGATGTGTACGAAACTAACCATTACTATTCTGTATTGCTATTCATTACATAGAGACGAATATTCGATAGACGTGGGCCACTGAAAAACTCGAGAGTCACATGCACAGTGGGCAATGGTCTCTCAATTGTATATATGCTTGGGGTTTCTGTGTGTCCATTAAAATTGAATTCTGTGCATTTCCATCATGCTGGGTACGCTATCGCCTGGTAGTGAGCACGAGCATTTGGAGTGTCATTAGATCTTTAACAGTCTATGAGCAGTCTAACTGTTTTTGTATGACTAACACTAACAGTGTGAGCTTGTATTTTATTTAGTTAACAAAGGCACGTGCCAGCTGACAAACAATTAAAGTTAGTTTTCAGGCTGTTTCAAATATTCATTGTTACTATTGTTAACTTTCAGGTGGGGCCCTAGTTGCGTTACTACTTCCAAAGGATAAGAATAGAGCGAAGGTTTGACACTACTGTTGTACTTACCAAGTAGTTTAAACAGTTTTTGTAATAAATAAAAATAAAGTCAATAATTAAGTATAATATAATTATAATAGAAATTAGTTACTGAAGACAATAAATAAATAAATAAATGACAGTTATATGGTTTTAATATACGTAATGTCTGGGGGTAGAAAGTACGCCATCACTATGCCACCTGTAACAACACAAAACAGAAAATTAAAGTGTTATAATATAAGTTTTAAATATACCTACGTTCTAAATTGTGGGTGTCCCTAAACTGTTATGGGCAAGCGTGCTGCTTACCATCAGGTAAGCGACTTGCTCGTCTCGTCACTTCTAGTCCGCAGATATAGTGTGGACAAACGCAAGCCTATCATGAATTAAAATACTGAACAGAAACTTTTACGCAAATAATAAATATATTTTATACACTGAGTGTGGTGTAACGTCGATAGCCCTTTATATGTGGGTGTGAAAATAAAACATATAAAGTGGGTATAAACATACCTATTTGCTGAAAAATTCTTGTACTTTTCGAGTTAATAGTCATAATAGATAAAGATGTATACGAAAAAGATGTCTAAAATTTTCTGTAACTCGAAAATCGTGAGACTCTTCACCATTATCAGCTCTGAGTGACCTACGCCTGTGAGAGAACATACCGCTTGGTATATCAGCAGGGAGAGTGGCACAAACAAAGAAATGCTTCATTTGTATTTGAATGTGATTACGATGTCCGCCAGTCACATTCACTCGTATCTAACAGTTCTTTTGATGTCTTTTCAAAATCATAATTTGCTAAACACAAATTTAAATTTTCTGAACAGTAACATAATGTCCCCCATCCTTTGCCAAAGGTATATTGGCAAAGGTATATCTTACTTATTTCGCTACATCCCCAAATATACATACATTCATCATCATTACTATCATGTATTGCTGAGACACGGGCCTTCTCTCAGAGAGAGAATATCACTACATGTTGATGTCATAATCTATAACTTTTGAGGTTTTGAAATACCGTATTCTTTACGATGTTTTCTTTCGCCGTTGTTGAGTAATGGCATCGAGACTGCACATAATTTATTTAAGTACTAAATAAGTGATCGGTAAGGGCCGAGGATGGAACCGGGTGCCGTCAGATTATAAGGCGCACATGCTACAGCTCAGCCACCATCGCCATTATATACATACCAATATTATATATGTGAAAGTAGCTCTGTCTGTTTGCTACATAATCACGGCTAAGCGGCTTAACCGATCTCAATAACATTTTGCGAGGTAATGGTATGATGTATCATGAGGACTGACATAGGCTCTTTGTTTTCTGAAGAAGACGCGGACGAAGTTGCGGGTGCAGCTAGTACATTATATAAAAACAATGATGACTAAATAGTACCCATAAACAAACGTCTGTAGACTTTGTACACTTTGTTTTGCTGGAGTCCCGGGGGTCTAGACAAGAATCATTTTCTCTAAGTGTTAACGCCTGCAGATAGATAAAATTGTATGAAAATGACATAAGCAGTCATATGCCACCTCTCAAGCTAATGTCATTTTCATATAACTTTATCTGTCCCATAGACCTAAATTTTTTTTTGCTACGCAATCCTAAATCTATGATCTGTCCGCTATCAGAAAGTGGTTCTTGTCTGGACCCCCAGGTTACCAGCGCCGGATACTCACTGAGCAAGTAAACTCCAAACGCGAGGAAGGTGAGCCTGCAGTGCGTCATGACGAGTGCGCCCAGGAAGTGCACCCCCGCCAGCCCACTCGCCCGCGACACCATCACACCCAGGCAGCACGCCATGCCTCTGGAACCAGGACATCATCTTGAAGGCACGCTGCCCAGAGCGACCACTCACAGAACTGCCACCAATCTCTTAGTTGGTGATGGCAGGTTAAACATAATTTATTTCCACAAAACACGTGTAAATCATACACACATTTCAAAACGCATGCTAATGTGTTTAAACAATTTTAGTCATTTTGTTTCATGTTTTGTCTAGTAGACGTACAATTATAGAGAGGTGGCTTAATACCGTAAATCTTATAGTTATATGATTATTTACGGGATATTTACCGTGGTAAGGTTGTGGAAGGAGCTCCCGATATTTTGGCGCAGTTACATGCACCATGTTCACGGGAAGACTATACAGAGGGATCATATAACTGTATAAACAACCGTGATATAGTTTAAAACAGCGTAAATCTTATATTGAAAAAATCTAGTCAACTCAAATAGTCGAAACAATTTCAATGATGTAAATCTCGTTAATTAACATAAAGCCATTTCTATAATTGCAAAATAAACAATAGTATCTACTGTAGCCCTATAAAATGTATCATTTAAAAATCACTAACTTTGTAATAATATTTCTCGAATAGGAGTTTTTTTAGATTTATGCTGTGGTTCATCAGGGCGGTCTTTCGACATCTGTTTTGAACTCTACGATTACATCAAATAATTATCTAAGAAAAAAAAAGTATAGACATAAATAAAAAATAAAAACCAGACTGATCGGTGAATAGTGTTATGCGTGGTCAATACGTGGTCAGGTCATACATGAAAAATAAATTATATGCGCGTCGAAAACCATCTCCTTTTTTCGTCGTCGGTTAAAAATAAATTCTATTGGTTTGTGCAATAAAACAACATCATACTTTTTTTTTATTCAGTGATATGATTGCGCTTGACCACCAAATTGCAAGCTGAAAACAGCTGTTAAGCGAAGATGCTGTCTACGATGGATCACGCTTGCCTAGAAGATACCGATTCACTCGAGACTTGAAGATACCTAGATTGTTACTATCGGGGAATACCCATTCAGGCAGTGCATTCCACATACTAGCAGTTCGCACTATAAAAGTGGAATCAAAGCGCTTAGTACGGGTTTTCGGATTATTAACCAGATCTAATCATATTTGAAATGCCGCTATTCGATGTCTTCGATCATACTCCTACGATCAGAAGTTCAATAAGATTTAGTAGTTACCTATACGAAGTGGGATACAAATCGACATAGTATCCAAACAGGAAGCCCATGCAGAAGTTAGTGGATATCATCCCGACGTACAGCACCAAGCTAGCGACACTGTTCTCATTGTACACCGCCGCGACGCTGCAGACCAGCGGCACGCAGAGGAAGGCCATCATTAGGAGCTTCCTCCGGTGGCCTAGCCGGGAGATCACCAGGGTCACGGTGGAGAAGATCAGCCCGTGGGCTGCCCCAGATACGAGAGTACGGGTGTCGATCGAAGAGATGCAAGCTAACTGAAATTAAAGTTTTTTTAGAGCTTTCATCATCAGAGGAAGTCGTAATCCTCAGATTAATTTGACTCAGCATGTTTTATTCATCAGTTTCGATCGTGTTTCTTTTGTTTTTGTGGTCATCCTTCCAAAAATGGTAGTCTTTATAAATTACTAATACAACAAGTATGCAACATCAGACTTCAGAGGCTGACTACTCAACCTATACAAAATTATTTTCCAGAGCAACAGGCAATGAGACAACATTTTGGGTGATCTAAACACCATGTCTATCCAGTCAGCGTACTAGCAAGTTAAACCGGGTCTCCTGCGCCCAAATTCTAACAAAACAAATTTACAAAATATGTTTAGCTAACATCTGACTTATTATAGATATCCATTCCATTCCGTATGGGATGGCACGCAATTGTGATCACAATCCAAATCACAAACGGACTCCACAATTAGCCAGATGTTAGTTAAAAATGATTTATTAATTTATTTTGTTACATTTTAGGCGCATGAGACCCGACTTCTGTTGTTCACTCACCGTGTCAGTTTTCCCGGTAGAGTTGGTGTGGTAGTCGACAATGATGTCGCAGAGGCTGGTGGCTCCAACACCCGAAGACTGGAGGCCAGCAGTGAACGCTTCCACGATGATTGGCATCCACATCACAAGCCCATTGTTGCTAGAGATTGCCACAATTCAAACTATAGGTACCTAACCTTGGCTGCGATGGTTGCTTAACGGTAGCATGTGGGCTTTAAAAGCTAACGGCCCCCGGTTTGACCCTCGGCCCTGCACCAGTGACTTATAATATAGAACTTAAATAAATTATGTGCAGTATCTATGCCATCGCTCAAAAACGGCGAAGGAAACATCGCGAGGAAACGAATAATTTATGTCCAAGAACCTCAAAACTTCAAAAATATCTGACATTCAATATATCAACAATGACAGGCAATAAGCTGAATGTCAGATATTTTTGGGTAAGCAATTAAGCATGGTAGATTAGGACCCATCTTCTCTATCTCTCTCTCTCTCTCTCTGAGACAAGGCCTGTGAGGAGTGGGAATAGTGAATAGTGATGAATCTAACCCTGCAGCCACACTGTGCTCTTTGCACTGATCCTCGCGCCTCTTCGCGCGCTTTTCACCGCATTCCCCGCATTCAGCTTTCATCTTTCGTGTCACTTACTCATTGCCGGTCCTTTGACTGGGCATGGCGAGGAGCATGAAAAGCGGCAGGACAATAACACAGCCACTTCGTGTCTGCCTACTTCCTTCGCCACTCATGGAAGATGTGGCTAGCATAATATAATTCAATCTTATAAGTGGTTCATACAGCAGTATAACATAACATGCGGGCCCGCGTTCAAGCTGTGCTGCTGCTGACACGCCAACCAGACGTGTGTGGCAGGGCTAACAGCAGTTTCAGTGTTTGGTTTGTGAATTCAAAGCATTTTTATGAAGCAAGTCAGGCAGTGTGATGTCACATAAGTGAGCACCGAGGCTTACATAGCATAGATGACAGCTGTCAAGTAGAACAACTGCAGGGTCCTCCACAGCAGCGGTGGCTTGAACAGCGGCAGTATCTGGTCGAACAGCGACGCCAGGAGGGACTCCTCTTTGCGCTTCAAGCTGGATTCTTCGTTCAGCACCACTTTTGTAACCTGGGAAATCTTTTAATCATTGAGGAACCTCTGTCTAAGCATTTATCTGGTTTGACAGTTGCAATAACGATGTAAAAAAATCTGAACGAAAACCAAGAATTCTGATCACTTTTTCTAGGTTTTTAACCGACTTCCAAAAAGGAGGAGTATATCGATTCGACTGTTTTTTTATGTTTGTGACCTCAGAACTTTTGACTCTGAGACAGAAATAATAAGATTTAGATTTATTTATTTACCAAAAATAAGTACAGAGATGCTTAAATATTAGACTTAAACCTACGGTAGTAAGAAGTTCCGTTATATGTCTGAAATAGTTTATCAGTGAACCCCAAACTAGGCTCAAGGTCTGTCTGGCTCCCAAACTTGGGGCTCGAGTACGAGGTTGCCAGAAAAGTACAGTGTTTAAGATGGTTAAAAACAATAAAAGGTCTAAGCAACATCGTTTCATGGTTGGTATTCAGCAAATTGGAAAGAAGCGCTTGATTCCACTTTAATTGTGCAAAACGCTGGACTGTGGAATGTGGCTGTTTCCCGATGGTGGATGATGTATTTTATTCATACCGGGTATATCCCTGAGTTTCCATTTCGTTTCCAAATGGTCTTAAGGTGTTCCAAGGCCAAGTTTTCTTTCCCAGCGTTGATCAGGAACTTGGGACTCTCGCAGAAGAAATGCAGCGTCAGCGCGCTGACTGCGAGTGGGGCGGCGATCACCAGGGTCAGGAGTCTCCAGGGAGTGAAGGTGATGAAACCCCAGTTGTAGTTGAAATTGAGATTTAGGATGAAGAAGGCTGGCACTGGGAAATGATTAAGTAGATATAAAACGTCAGAAAATAATCTTCCTAGATCTATACTCATCCTAGTTTTTTGTAGGTCTGACGTCTGTAGTAAATTGTAAAAAGCTAAAAAAAGTCATGAATTCTAATGTCTATTGCCAGGTATTACGTTAAATTGTAGACGGTAGCCAATTTTATTTTTCTTTCAGCTTTTTATAATATTATTGCACCTGTCTGAGCTAAAAAAATATGTACTGAGTATAGATTCGCCAAGCGGTTTTATCCATTTTGTAGTTTTTTATGATAATACTAATATTCGAACTACACAAGTATAAATGTTTTTTTAATCCCTGATAGAAAAACTAATCAACTAATTAGCTGATAACCTTCAAACGGATGAACAGATTTTCTTGTATCATAGCTAAAACACACTCGATTAGGTCACCTTTCAAACAAAAAATAACTAAATGAAGTTCGGTTCAGCCGTTTGAGAACTACGATGCCACAGGTAGACGGCAGACACACTGATATACATGTATAGATAGATACACAGGTACACGCATTAAAATTATAACACTCCTCTTTTTGTGCTCCTCACCTTCTTTTCCCCCTTCTTTCTATATTTCTATATATAACTGTATCATATTGTCTTAATTATTTATTTATCTTGGGTCCGAAAAATATCGTTCATATAAAATTAGTCAAGCGTGTCTACAATCACCATCTCTTCAATTAATGTAACTTTCCAGTTGACCTTCGCGAGGTAACCGATCCAGTCGACTGGATTCATTGATTACAGCTATATGCCTACCTACTCTGTGATTAGAGGCTATTTATGGCATGTCGACATTTTTTATATTCCCGAGCCGTCCCGAGCGCTAAGCTACGGTCTCTCGCATGACGGCCTCCAAATTCTTAAGCTGTCTTTGTAACCAATCTATGCGTTGTGTTGTGTGTTGCAAGCGTTGTGGGTTGCCATTGAATTTGAGTAGACGTTTGCACTGGATTGGCAAGTTGAAGTGGCAGTGGGCAGGGTACATAGCATGCAAAACAGATGGCTGATGGAGCCGAAAGGTTCTCGATAAGAGACTACGGAACGGTAAGCGCAGCGGCCTACGCTACACCCAAAAGATGGACAGACGACCTAAAAGAGACAGTAGGGAAACGCTGGATGCAGGTCGCTTCCAACCGGCACTTTTGGGTCGTGGGGCAGGCCTATGTCCAGCAGTGGACGTCCTATGACTGAATCTATCGTGATGATGATGGTTAACAATGAGACGTTTGCAAAGTCAAACTCAGTGTTACCGTGTTACACATATTTTTCTTTTGACAACCACCGCTAGCCAGCATCCAGCGTTTTCCTGCGGTCTCTTTTAGGTAGTCTGTCCATCTTGTGGTCATCTTGAAAACATTGTATCGACTCTTGATTATATATAGTTGCAAGCAGTGGGTAGTTACCATCATAGGCGAGTATGAAGAGCATCAGAGCACTCGTCATGACCAGCGTGTAGCTCCCTCGGACTCTCTCCGGGCACGACTCCCCGAGGTACGTGAACGTGCCAGACTGAGCTGAACTGGAACTGATAAAATTATCATTATTAGTTGAAACAATTCGCTTAAGTAACTCATTAAAAGGAAATCAAGCTCGAGGGGTTTACTGGTAGCTATTTAAGAAATCCACTATCCATCTCCCGGCTCCATCATCAGACCCTCATCACCAAGTGTGTAATATTTTTTGTCTTTGTACCGATCACACTGTCGGTCAAGTTGACCCCTAGGCAAGTAGGGAAAATATAATAATCAATATAAAAAAACGATTTCATCAGAACTGGACCAAATTGAAATGGGTCCCACCCAGTCAAAACTTCTGAGGTAACAAACATAAAAATAAATTTAAATTGACCGATTTGACCACAAAGAGGAGGAATGTTCTCAATTAGATCCGTGTTTTGTCTTTAAAATGTTGAATATCTGCGAAGGTAGATAGCTGACCCGTGAACGCGGCCCTAATATACTTTTTTTTTAAATTAAGTAATAGGTTTGCGTTTGACCGCCAACTCGCCTGATGTTAAGCGATGATGCGGTCTACGATGGAGCACGCTTACCTAGAAGAAACAAATTCACTCTTTACTTGAAGACACCCAGATTGTAACTATCGGGGAACACCCATTCAGGCAGCGCATTCCACAGACTAGCAGTTTGCACAATAAAAGTGAAATCAAAGCGCTTTGTACGGGGGGTAATATCAGTTAAAAGAACGGATATGACTTAGTTGGGATGGTATGGTGGTGCCTTGCAGGGGTCATAAACTCGGGCAAATATCACGTTACTCACAAACTGGTTCCAAGAATCTTGAGGACAGCCAGCATGAGCCAGTGCGTGGAGAAAGCGCTGATGCAGGAGAGAATGAAGCCGCCCCACAGCCCGAGCAGCAGGCTCCAGCGGCGGCCCCGCGTGTCCGACAGGTAGCCCCAGAAGTACGACATTATTATAGGACCTGGAAGAAAGACGCCTTCAAATAAACACCGGACAAGCGCAAGTCGGACTCGCACACGAAATTCCGCGTTGTTTTTTCGAAGGTTCCGCACACAAACAAATGTGTTTTCTTTGTTGTATCTTTAGCAAGCACTCGACTCGCATTTGGCTGGTCTTTTTATTTGATGGTTTATTTTAGAGTGTGTACTATAATATATGTCAGTTGCTTGTACGTATTACCGTTTTTACACTAGAGACAAAAAATACGTTGAAATGTTGGTGATTTTATTATTATTTCTTACTTAATCCGACGTTACATGTTCTGTGAAAATTGGAAGTGGCTATCTAATACGGTTTAAAAGGTACAGCAGTTAAAGGGTATGACAGACAGACAGCGTAGGCTCAGTAATAGAGCACCGTTGGTACGCTTTGGAAAGTAGGTTCTTAATTCTAATTTGATCCTTCTTGATATTTTCACCAATTGTAAACTGATTTTGATGATTATTTTTGAAAGAGTCGTATCTCAACAGTTGTCCCATTTAAATTTAAGAATATATTCCATGTACTAAGCCGTTAATAGAGTTAAAAACCGGCCAAGTGCGAGTCTGACTCGCGCACGAAAGGTTTCGTACCATTATCTATAAAAACGGCAAAAATCATGTTTGTTGTATGGGAGCCCCCATTAAATATTTAGTTTATTCTGTTTTTTAGTATTTGTTGTTATAGCGGCAACAGAAATACATCATCTGTGAAAATTTCAACAGTCTGACTATCACGGTTCATGAGATGCAACTTGGTGACAGAAGGACAGACAGACGAACAGCGGAGTCTTAGTAATAGGGTCCCGTTTTACCCTTTGGGTACGGAACCCTAAAAATCACTCCGTAGTCAGTACCAAGGACTATATTTTCGTAGTACTTACCAACAAATGGCGTAGATATCAAAAGGCTCTTCTGGGTGTGGTCCAGATGGAAGTCGCAAGCGCAGCCGGTCACGACCACCGAGAAGCCGAACATGTCCACCGCCATACTGAGCAGGGCCAGGCTGAGAGCCGCCAGCAGGCCGCCAGTGTACCCACCGGTACCTACACGCCGAGCCCACCATACATCATCATCCACCGCCATACTGAGCAGGGCCAGGCTGAGAGCCGCCAGCAGGCCGCCAGTGTACCCACCGGTACCTACACGCCGAGCCCACCATACATCATCATCCACCGCCATACTGAGCAGGGCCAGGCTGAGAGCCGCCAGCAGGCCGCCAGTGTACCCACCGGTACCTACACGCCGAGCCCACCATACATCATCATCAATAATGTTGGTATTACAACATTTTTATGATGAGTAATTTCCAGCTCTCAAACCTTGCTCCAGCGCAGCGGCTGTATCAGCGCAGGGATGAGAGAATGAGTAAACTTGTTTCAAGTATACAGGGTTAAGCGGACAATGTGTACTAAGCCGAAAGGGGTTCGTTATAATTATTTAGTATTTTTTTACACACGGTCATTTGACCCTAAATTAAGCAAAGCTTTTACTATGACTGCCATGGTTGCCTGGAAGAGATCTCTTTAAGCGATAAGGCCGCCTATTAAAAACCTACATAATATTTTCATTGTAATGTATGTTTTCCTTGTTTGTGTGGTCTTCTAATAAAGAGTTATCTTATCCTTGAAATCGTGAAAAAATATCTGTTGTTCCAGCTATCGAGTGTGAAATGTGAAATTTCAATATTAAAAAATATATATATATATATATATAAAAATTGCGACATCAGTTACACAAACATGAGAAGAAAATTTGGAAGTACTTAATTATTCTATTATAATTTACACACAATACAGACATACACATATAACACAGCCAGACACGAAAAGTCTGCCCAGCAGGGAGTCGAACCCGTGCTCTCTGGCGCAGAAGGCAGACGCGTTACCAACTAAACCAATTCGATCGTCATGGAAGACTGCTCTTATGTTTACCATAAACTTTTCAGTTTGACGAGCAGTTTAGAGATTAAAAAAGTTGTATGAAAAAGAGGTACAATTATAAATTTATGACCGGACCCTACAGGTTCTAGATAGAACTAGAAGTTGAAGACAGAATTCTTCTATTTTTAGTTCTTAAGGTTTCACTATCACGACCGGTTCGGTCAATACTCGAGTGGGGTGAACCCAGCTCAGTGCCACCGTGATTAGGAAGGCTCGTATTAAAGTTGTAAGTGTTCGTTCAGGGACAATATCTTATTCAGTACTGGGTCCCAGGACTTAACAATTCTGAACCTAGATTTGCATTCACCTTTCTGTAAGTATCGGAACTTAATATGGTTGGTAAATGTTTGTATGGACTTACCTGCCAAATTGATCGCTTCATCACAAGTGTAGATTTTTTGAACTCCATTATTATTCACATTACTTTCAATTTCTGTCACGAAAAACCCACTATTCGTGGGCATTATTAGATTATTTATTATTCACTGATGAATTATAATGTATTTCTGTAATAAACTACCAACTACTGTCAGCAGTTCAGCCAAGGTTTAGCAAATATCTCAGCTACACACGCAAGATTCCTCAAATCGCAGGAAAGTCCGGACAGCGTGCGGTGCCCGCTACAGTATCCTGCAGAATCAGATGTTGAACGAAAACCGGCTTTTTCTTATAAGTTTTCCAACCAATCCATGTTTTTATCTTCTTTTTTTTCTATGAGTCAAAGGCAAAACAATAGGGACTTTACCTGGAACGTTGTGGGTTCGAATCCCGCGTATCATAAATAATTTTGATTTAAATAATAAAATAAATAAATATTTGGGACATTTTTTGCACACACGGTCATCTATCTGACCCCAAACTAAACAAATCTTGTAGTATGGCTGCCAGAGACTGATATACATACATATATATCTTAAATGCATACTTACATAGATATGAACACCCAGACATAGAATAAACATATATGTTTATCACCTGAATGTTGCCTTATATACGAGTAGATGAGAATCGAACTCACGCCGCCAAGCGCATAGGTAAACCTACCTTCTACCAACTGAGCCACAGGGGCAGTCAAGTAATAGTCATTGAATTTTTTGTTTTTGGTTGTAAGATGACTCAATTGAGACTGCTCTTAGCTAAGATTCAAGAAAATATTTTCAGCCGTTTGAAAATTATCAGCTCTTTCATCGGGGATTTAAAAAAAGCAATTTATACTCGTACATTTCCATTGGCACCAAACTTTTCTGATTTTAACCAACAATAACAATATTAAATTTAATTTAACACTGAAACTTATTAACGGTGGTTTGGCACTGTTCGAGTTAAGCTTTTACTGTCACAATTGTTATTTTTATTTCGTCTATTGAACTGGCGCGTTAACGTCTCAACCCTTTCTCTAATACATTGACTATGTAACTTAGATCGTTGATGTACCTAACTTTGCTGATCGGAGCGAAGGTCGCCATTATTTTACTGAAATAGATTAGTGGTTGCGACTGATAGGAAGCGTCATGGCGTCATGGCCGTCTGCATGGCATTTTGCAGTGCTACCCAGAATTATCAGCTATTAATTCGTGCGCGGCATTGTCCTGCGTTCCACAATGTGAGTGTTATGAAGAACTGTTCAATGTTATGTACTAGCCGCCACCGCCTGAAAGTTCATCGTCATTATCAGCCAATCATGTCCCACTGCTGAGGCGCAGGCCTTCGCTCAGAGAGGATAAGCTGTAATCCACCTCGTTGGTTCAAATTTCAAAGACAGATATTTCTTAGAAATTTTAGTTTTTTCTTCCATTCCTCACAGTCTTTCAGACTTTTGCAGTGGGAGTCAAGCTCATCCTCGAGCCTGTTGAGGGGCCTTTTAGCGCTTCGTATCCACATTACCTATTGTGGTTTTTGCTCATAAATCTTTGGGCATGCTGCAGATGTGTCCGGCCAAAAGCCGCGTTAAACTATTTCAACGTAGCGTCAGCGAACTATGTCTGTGATAGAAGCGGGCTGTTTCTTTTTCTCCATCTACTAAAATAAATTTTAAGATCCAGATATTTTGCTACTAAAACATTTAGCGATTATGTCTAAGTATTTAGTAACAATGGCATTTTAAGATCAAGGCGTTTGTTTGTTTGTTTGGGGTTTCGACATTTTGCCATGTGGGTATTCTGATAACGACTTGTACGAGTAGACGTGTCTGATGTTATTTGTCTTCATTTATTTATTGATAAAGAAGTCCGAATTACGGATTAACTCCATTAAATTATCTTCAAATAAATCTGTGCTCTATCAACGCTCTGACGCACACTACCTACCACAGTTTATAAATTTACACAGTCGTCCAACGAAGCTGAAGATAGAGCGTCACCGCTCTTGATTCTCACCGCTGACGTATGCTTCAACGGATCATGTTTTTCATACAGTCAATTATTGGTTGGTCTGTGTTAGTCCGACACTACATCACCCTTACCGCAGCGTTGCGCGTACGAACAAGAGACCAAGATAGACTGCCAGCAAGTTGCCAGCCTTTTGACAAACGTCCACGATTAGTACCTACTTCAAATAAACAAAAAATTATAACAAATAATTTATTTACAAACTTAACTGAAAACCTAACGACTAATAAAATTAATGTCACTTAGTTAGGTATGAGAGGAACGTCTACTTTAGTAGTACAAGTTATAACTTGCAAGTTATTTCTAGTCTTGTTCTGGTACAACAGTTTCACGGAGTAACACAAGAGCAAGACGCCCACGATGCCCAGAGATGTTTCCACAACGAAAAACACTTTAGGCATCGTGATGTACATCAGTTTGAGGGCACGTATCGCTATTTCTGGTAGACGGGGTTGTCTCTGAAATAGACAAAACAATGTTGTTTACATTGAAATATATGTACATAGTATAAAATCAACCACGCTTTCCGCGTCTGTCTGTATATCCGCTAACTCCTTCTAAACCACGCAACGGATTTTGTTACGGTTTTCACCACCAGTTAGATAGATTTTTACGGAAGGTTTATATAAATACAAATAATAAATCTTACACCCGTGCGAAGCCGGTGCGGGACGCCAGTTATTACTATTATAGAATAGAGAAGCTATGCTTAGCAAAGGTCATGCTCCATTTTGTTAAGAGTAAACTAAAGTTCGCTGCAGCGCTGAAACAATAATTAGTCGCCTAATCAGATAGTACAACCACGCAGCGCAAGGCAGCTTTTAAGGTGTAGTTTTCCCGTGACCAAAAGGTCGAAGCACCGTGATTTTCATGGCGCTTACGCATTTCGTTCAACTGAATGAAAGATGTACAGAGTGACAGTAGTGATGTGTGGCGTCTATTCTATACTTAAATTCAGTATATGTAGGTAGGTATTTTATTACACTTGATAACATACAAAAAATACTAAATCGAAATCGGTTCAGCCGTTTGGCAGCTACGATGCCAAAGACTGAATCAGATACACACATTAAACTCTAAACACCCCTCTGTTTGCTTCGGGGGTTCAAAAACTCTACCTACATTAACAATTAATTATGCTACCTACACCCTTATGTACCAATTACTATAACATATTCTTTCCTTGGTGGTAATTTGAAAACAAAAATAAAACTGGGACAAAATTGTTTATTTTAGTTTAGTTATTAACCGACTTCCAAATAGGAAGAGGTTGTCAATTAGACTGTTTTTTTAAAGTTTGTTACCTCAACACTCTTTTTACTTTCGACTGGGTGAACCGAATTTCATGATAATTTTTTTATTGAAAGCCGGTGCTTCCCTTGTGGTCGCATTTCAATTTGGTCGTGTTCTGACATTCTTATGATGTCGGTTTTTTATATTGATCGCTGATATTGATAAATACGAGTATAGAATAACTACCACAAGGCCAACCACGTTAGAAACCTTTGCTCAGACTAAAAACTCTCGATTCTAGGCCAGTCAGCATACAATGACAAGTAAGCGATAACTATTTAAGCTACTTACAATTTTAAAATGAGCGATGGGCAGGACAATATCCGAGAACCTCTGGGTTTCAGCATTGTAGTCGAGGTTTCCAAGCACGATGCTCACTTGCAAGGACATCTTAGTCTCAAGAGTTAACCCGATTTTCTGTAAACAGAATAGGATTCTAATATGCAAGTGTGACATGAAAGACTACTTGCTAAGACTGCTTTTCTAATTCTTGACAAGAAGTTCACTAACATCCTGCTGAAGTTGCAACGACAGGACCTTCCTTTTTAGTCGGCCTTATAACCAGTCATTGCAACTTGAATAGTCACTTGTATAAACTGGAAGCCACGGACAGTCCACTGTGTCGTGGCTGCATGAAGCCACGGACAGTCCACTGTGTCGTGGCTGTGTGAAGCCACGGACAGTCCACTGTGTCGTGGCTGCGTGAAGCCACGGACAGTCCACTGTGTCGTGGCTGCATGAAGCCACGGACAGTCCACTGTGTCGTGGCTGCATGAAGCCACGGACAGTCCACTGTGTCGTGGCTGCATGAAGCCACGGACAGTCCACTGTGTCGTGGCTGCATGAAGCCACGGACAGTCCACTGTGTCGTGGCTGCATGAAGGAGATCGACTTTTATAAACGTATTTTTATATTTGCTCTATAGCTTGTTTTAAGTATGCCTAGGTACGCATAACTTTTTACTAAGCAAAGCGATTTAAATGTTTCTTTTTTAATAAATATATTATGTACATCGAGGGAATATATTATGTACACACTAGAACAAACAAACATATCCTACAAAATAAAAATTCCGTCGAGATCACTACCGTGCGGCAGGGTTCCTAGAACACTGGCAGAATTGCCTCTCTGTATGGCAATACTTAATTTCTGTATAAAATATCTGCCAGCTCTAGGATCCCCCGAGGCGAGGACCAACCTAGTTGAAATATCTTTGACAAACTTGTTTGTGTCGGACGACCACGTGCCCAGGGTCTCCACAGCTAGCGCAACAAACTCATAATGTGCACTGAGCTATGAATACTTCCTATGTTTGTTTATTTGGGCTTGTTCGGCCGCAGCCCCGACACTGCGAGTGGAGCTGGCGACATGAGAAGGAGCCAGGGTGTCCACACAGGTGGCGTCCCAGACCAGGGATCGGCCAGACACCAAGGTACCAGACTGGCTCCGTCTGGTCTCTTGCCATCGTCTCTCGTCATGCCGTTTGGTTCCAGAGTCGAGAGCACGGACGCAGTGGAGAGTGCCCGCCTGACCAAATCATTAATAGCCCAATGTCTGTATAGTCGGCCAGCACTCTTCACACACGATAGCCCGTGGCGTCCGAATTGGTCCACGGCTCGTCCACACTGGCAGCGTTGAGGCTCGCACAACTTCGCACCTAGACGCAAACCCGCCGCAATGCGTAGACAACTGGGGTCGAGGACAGTACCCAAATTGTCAGAGGAGAGTGCAAGCAGCCAGTGACCCGACCCGCTACTGACACGGCCAGGAGACGCGCACGATCCATATCATCCACAGCTTGATCCAGTAGGGCTGCATATGTGAGTTTAGTGAGTGGACGATCCCACAACTTCTGCAATCCCATATCAGTGGGCGGGTTGACATTTGGGCATGAAGCACACCAGGCAGCCAAGGCTTCCGTCTGGCCAGCAACCCAAACATCGGCTATTGGGTTCTTAAGGATCATGCCGATGAGGGTTTACGAACCATGACTGGAAGCCAAGAAAGCCGGAAGTGCTAAGCTGGAGGTGCGACAAATGCCCAGCCCACCGATAGAAATGGGTAGAGTAGCCTGCGCCCACGAGCGGTTGACACTACACTTTTTGCTCTATAGTGTAAAAACGGTAATACCTTAGAATAAGTACCTATATTCTAAAAGTAATACGTATAAGCGTAAAACTTGGCATGATTTAAAGCACATATATAATAAACAAAATAATATATACTGGTCAAGTGCATGTTGGTGTCAAATTTCTGTTCACCAAAGTTAAGCAACGTCGGGCACGGTTGGTACTTAGAATATGGGTGACTGCCTTGGCGTGATGTCTTTATGTACTTTATGTGGTAGTACGGAACCCTCAGTGCGTGAGCCCGACTCGCACTTGGCCGGGTACTTTAAACTCACCGGCTCTATAATTATATGGCTGGAATGCTTCGCCCTGTCAGGTTTCAAGCCTTCTATCCTATCAAACAGTCTAGGATCTCCATCCAAGAAGTGTCCGTTGGACAGTGCTAGCGGCAGACCTAAAAGATAAACAGTTTATTGCGCTCAAAATTTTACTATTTCCCCCTAGTGATAGTTAGGATTCGTTACTAACTGGGGGTGATATTATGACCAGAGCCAACTCTACCCGGAAGGTGCAGCACACCGGGCGGCTGAAGCATCAGATGCACCAACGCCGTATGTCATAATTTTTTCAAAATCAACGGGTTCGATTCCTGGCTAGGTAATACGTATTGATTTTTCAAAATCCAATGTTGCAGTTTTAGTCGAAATTAATGTTGTTTTACATCAATTGCAGGAAGACTCAAAAGAAAAAAAAAGAAAAAGAGTTTCAGCTCCCACTCAGTCCGACGCGTACCTCATCACAGTGGACAGCAAAAGAGATGAGTCTCCAAAAAGATTATGCTATTATCAAAAAACGTAAACTAACCGATAATAAAAAATCAGACGAAGGTATCATTGAAGAAAAGTCAACCAGCAGGCTTAGCACGGACAGAAAGGCTGTGTACAGATTGTCTTTCCGCCGTTTTTATCTAGCTTTGTCGCGTCTACGCGCGGATAAAAACGGTGGAAAGACAATTTTTCCATGGCCCGGGCTAGGCCTGCAGTGACGGTAATTTATATAGGCAGTGTGATCTGTATGGACTACTTACTACTTGTGGAGAAATTAAAACATATACAACGACCTAACCGGTTGCAGCTGATAAATGAAACAGATAATCTGGTGTTCAAGTATAAATTGTGAAAGATGAAACTTGAATAAATGGCTGTTTTGACTACAATTTTTTTTTCATTGGACTAGGCTGTTTTTTGCCGACATAGCCCACAGGATTAGCAAATGGCAGAGGGCAGGGCACATATCACGCAGAACAGGTGACCGATTGGTCCGAAAGGTTCTCGAATGGAGACCACGGACCGGTAAGCGATGGACAGATGAGCTAAAAGAGACTCCAGGAAAGTGCTGGATGCAGACCGCAGACGGCTTTATGTGTCGATAATAAAAGAGAACTCACCCAAATAACATGGTGACATATCCATCAGGCCTTTAGGACAGAATCCTTTGCTGTTACACAGAGTTGCGTTGCCGTACGCCTGCTCTCCCATCTCGTACACGAGCGCGTCAGGACCGTACTGAGAGGTGGTCTTCCCGCACAAAGTCATGGGGAACGACTTGCAGATCCCCACGCGTAGGATGTTGATGGGGGATCCAGAGGGGAGCTTTGGGGGGTACGCGATGCCTTCGTACGTGTCTTTATAGGTGGCTATACTGAAAAAGATGGATACTTGACGTAACATTATCTATCTATCTATATTTATAAATATAATAAAAACGTAGAGATTAAAAAATATGTAATTGCGAGTTATAAAAAAAAACAGAGAGCGTCCTAAAATAAGCAGCTGAACATGGTAGGACAGTTTTTAGAATTTTTGTCTGTTTGTTTTTGTCCACGCACATTTCCTAAGCCACTGGACGGATTTCAATGCAGCTTTCACGAATATGCTTAGGTATAACCAGATTGAAGTATAGGATGTTATTTTGTGCAAGGGCCAGATTAAGGCAGAAAAAAAGGGTTGAAAGTTTATATGTAAATCTACATGTACGAAGTCGCGGGCAACAACACTAAATAAAATAATTTTGAACAAGCAACTACCTACAGTTATATGATTATTTAGGGGATATTTACCCCTTGGAGCCCTTTTGGGAGCTCCTTCTACAGCCTTACCATGGTAAATATCCCGTAAATAATCATATAACTGTAGTGAACAACCGTGATAGTTCAAAACAGTGTTTTAAGCAACTACCTAAACCTACTTGTTTTAATGAGATGATAACATCTGTGTATTGCTCTTAATGGTACCTAATTAGTTTTAGGCAGTTACAAATCATTTGCAAACAACCTACACTAACTAGTTGTTAAAACTATGATCTCGCAAGTACTCGCAACTCCTATTATCTTCGCTATACCCCTTGACCAATTTTGCCTATATTCGAATTAAAAATTGCATTGAATTAAACTACTTGCTTACAAAATTTCATGAAGATCGGATCATTGATACGAAGGTTATTGTACGTTGAACAAATAAACAAACATACCTACAAAACGCTGACTTGTCCCATTAGAATCTGAGACTTGTCTTCGCTCGGTCAAGTACCAACATTAGCACTAATAAATAGAAGTATCCATAAAATGTATGATTCCTATTTGAAAGCCAGATATCACGGACCTATCCACATGATAACTATACAAGAAAGGCTGTTTACCTTTCGGTGACCAGTTCTTGGCCCCCAGACCTGATGACGCGAAATTGTTTCACATTCTTGATGCTGAACTTGTCAGCATCGGTAGCTCCCAGCTCTAAGTGGTAGTATTCATTCTTGTCATACATCTGCAACAAATAAGAATTAGATCTAGGTACCTACTACTTACCTACCATATATTGCTACTGAACACAAGCACTAGTAGGTCAGGTGAACTCTAGACAAGTATAAAATTGTAAAAAAATAAAAAACCCCCAATATAATTATCAACAGAAAAGACCGACTGGACCAAATTAAAATGAGACTACACGGGAAGCACCAGCTTTCAAATAAGAAAAAAACATCAAAATCAGTTCACCCAGTCGAAAGTTCTGAGGTAACAATTTTTTTTAAGCAGTTGAATTGAGAACTTCCTCCTTTTTGGAAGTCGGTTAAAAAGAGTTAATTATCTTCAAACGGATTTTCTTAAATCATAGCTAAACACACTCGCAGTCAAGTCACCTTTCAAACAAAACAGAACTAAATCAAAATCAGTTCAGACGTTTGGCGCTACGATGGCACAGCAGATACACAATTAGGTGCACAACCTACACAGCACACGTAGCCTGGGTTTACACACGTAAAACTTATAACACCTCTGTTTTTGCGTCGGGTGTCGGGGGTAAACATTGTCATCTGCAACCTCTCATTATATTCTCCATGAAAATGGAGTAACGGGGAGGGACAGATACAATGTCGGGTGTGCTGAAAAGCCAGGACTCGTTCAAACTTACCCGATCCATGATCCCAGTGGTTTCGAAGTACACCAGCCCCGGTGCCAGTTTGTTCGCGAAGCTGAGAACAGGCTCGTGATACCCCCACATGTACTCCTGCGCGGTCTTCCGCACCACCGCCTTCGAGCGGAACTGGCCAACGATCATGCTGAATAGCGACCGAACCATGAAGGGGGACTTGCTGAGGAGGGTGGTGGCACTCTGGAAATTATGGATGTACTTCATTGCCACAGCAACCAAGAGCTTGTTCAAGATGATTTATTGATCATGGCACGACGTTGCTTTGCTTTTTTATGTCATAGGTGGCAAACAAGCTGATAGGCTGCCTGATGGTAAGCAGTCACCGTTGCCTATGTATACTTGTAACACCAAAGGATCATAAATACGTTGCCGACTCTTTAAGACTCTATTAACTCGCCTTTTGAAGATCCCCATGTTGTAACTTCTCGGAAACACCGCTGAAGGTAGCTCATTCCAACCGTTTCACAAACATATTTTTTTCAGCGGTTATAGGATGTATCGGATGCAACAAATACCTTTTATGATATCGAGATCCATGGCCATAAATCTTTAGATTGAATTGAACCGTGGCTTTATATTTTTTGCGTAAAGCTGCATGTGATTCATGAGAATTTTAGATACGTTACAAAATCAGAAACTTTTTAACGTACCTACCTATCAGACATTGAAAAGGTAGAAATTAGTCAATTCAATAATAGTGAGTCAAATTCATTGAAATACCTGTATGGTCATTGCGATCATGTTAAGCACAGCACATAGTGTCGGAGTAGACAAACTGTAGCCTATAGGCGAATGGTTTTAGGGGGTGTTTGATTGGTGATTTAATTTAGCTTTTTTATGTTTAATTTAATTGGTAATATAGGCTTGCGTTTTACCGTGATGATGCGATATCCGATGGAGCACGCTTGCCTAAGAAAACGGTTTACTCTTGATTTGAAGACATCCAGATTGTACCTACCTATCGGGGAACACCTATTCAGGCAGCGCATGTGGAATCAAAGCTCTGGTGCTGGTTACAAATAAGGAAAAACTACACAGCACGACAAGTATAATATATTGAGCGGTAGTTTAGATGGAAGTAAGTACGTACCAACATAGGTATGTTCGGCATGGTGATGGTCAGATCCTCAGGGTCCGCCACCGACTCCTGCGGTACGAACACTGGCCGCAGTTGCGGCGTGTACGACATCAAGCCGTCTTTCAGAAGAAGGTCTTTGTGTGTTCGATATTCTCTGGAACAGAGGTGTTCAATCAACGTTAGATATGTATTACTGTGGATAAGACAGTTTTACCTTCGTCTGGTATTATATTTTATTCTGTGCCTTCGCGATTGCATTATTTAATATAATTATACTTTGCATATGACCATCAGGTTGAGGTCCAAAATCCAATAATTATTATGAAACTGACCCTAACCCTCTGCCTAAGTCTATGAATGAATATTCAAGATAAGTGTTTAGGCTTTTTTCTGGACCGTGGCTTTAAAAGCACCTTACATATAAGTGAAGGGGCCGACTTCTTCCAACCGCAGCTTGTCGTCTTCCCCAGCCTGGAACCTGTCTGCGTTGGAGATGTTGAAGAGGAACACCTCGAACCGGCCGCACTCCAGCTCCTCGCTGAATATCTGGTGCAGGACTGTGCCGTTTGCCAGGCGGAAGTTCTGGAATGTAGACGCAATAAATAATAGTACGGGGTGATAGTGTAAGAATGTGCTTGACACCGGAACACCGGAAGTTATCATACTAATCACAGTAATATTATAAATGTAAAAGTTTGGATGGATGGATGGATGTTTGTTACTCAATCACGCGAGAACGGCTGAATGGATCTGGATGAAATTTGGTACAGATATAGATTATAGTCTGGAATAGCACATAGGCTAGCAAACTTTAAAATAGCTGCACCGATTTGGATGAAAGTTTGTGTTCCTGGAGCGGGTCATAGTAGCGAGGCTGAAGGCCGAGCTAACACACGTGCGAAGCCGGGGCGGGTCGCTAGACATAATATATCTGAAAGTTTGGATGGATGGATGTATGTTTGTTACTCAATCACGCAGAAACAGCTAGATGGAATTGAATGAAATTTGGAATATGCATAGTTTGTTTTCTGGATTAACACATAGGCTACTTTTCATCATCATCACCGATTTTCATCACCACGCGGGTGAAACTGCGGGTCCAGCTAGTAGAGAATAATTTATCCGGCAGGTCAAACTCTCGTTACAGTGACCCTGCTGTCATACTCGTAGATTGTTTATTGAATACGTTATAACCATCAATGCTACCCTTCTTAGCTATACGAACATTTATGAAACGGTCACTCACACACAAACAGTTCAATATAATAAACGTAGCTATAAATGTAATAAATAAGATAGAAGATAACTCCGTAGTTTTGTAGTAACCCTGTGTTTTTGTAAATAAAAATTATTATAATAATATATAGAGCGCTGTAATAATACATAGATTAACGTAATGTAGATAACATTTTGTAATAATATAAGATAAAAATGTATTGCTATGATATAAAGTATAAAAAAGTACTAGGTACAATCCTGAACCAATATTCGGGTACGTATTCGTAGCTCATGGTACAGTCAAAGGTTTTGGCCGGTTAGAGTCCGGCACTGTCTGGGTTACAGAAAAGTTTTTTTTTTTGTTTAAAATAGAACGGCTGTCAAGACATTTTTGTAAAAAATTTGTTGTACCCACTTGCACCCATATATCCCACAGCAACTGTGTTAGCAACTGTGACGCGGAGTTCGACGCGTTGACATAAATAAGGATGTTCAATCACATATCTGTCACAATACTTGGCGACAGAGTTTCCATCTCATTATTTACTTCTCTTTTCTGTGGTCTGGGTCCCAGTCATCCATGCAGGATTTCCTTTGACTGCCCATAAACAAATAAATACCCGTGCCCCTCCATCAACCTAACTTGAAGGAAGTCGAACTACACCTGTCTACCAAATTAGCTTTACCTAGTCTGGGACACCTACCCATTGTACGTACCTACTACTAGTAAGGCAATATTATAACACTTAATTGAAGAATAAACTCACATATTTTCCGATGATGAACATAGGGTCAAGCACGATCAAAACGAAGGGTATGACCAGGCACATCACTCCCAAGGTAGCGATGATCAGGAACTTTCCTGTAAGAAATAAACAATCTCCAACACGAAGCACACAGAATATACATAATTATCATAATAGGTAGGTAAGTACTTTACTTGCCATGCCTAAGTATGTACCTACTTACACAAAATATAACTATATAAATTTACTAACTTCACAGCCATGTACTTTGTTCAAATAAAGATTTTTATTATATACGTATTTATTCATTTTCTTAATTTTTGAGAATTAATAATAAAAACATAAATAATACTAAAAACTTACAAACTAGAGTGCCGCCGGCAGCGGGCCAGTGCCTAAGCTACCGGTGGTTAGGGCTGCAGAGTGAGGAACCTCCTGACAATGCAGGCCGTGTCCAGGATGACCGCCTACTACATTTGACCTTTGACCCAACCGTTTAGTGAGAGCCTCTTAAGATGGTGGTCGAGGCTCTTCCCTTATTATTTAAATAAATAAATATTTGGGACATTATTGCACACATGGTCATCTCACCCCAAACTAAGCAAAGCTTGTAATATGGCTGCCAGAGACTGATATACATACATATATATTTTTAAATACATATTATTATTATCGACCGTAAAGGAATCTTATAATCGATGCCAATTTTATTGAGTAGCCTTTAGGTAGGAATCCCATGGGAAGAGTGGAATAGTGGACCTAAGTACAAATTAGATTATGTCTCAAGCAGTGGAAAGTCCACTTGTGATATACCTACCAACATTTTTGTTTTTGTCATAGGTACGGAAATTGATCGCGTAAGATTAGATTAGCAGATTACCTACATGATAAAATGTATATAGGTCGTAGGTTTCTATGCAAAAATGAACTAGCGCCTAAAAAAGAACACGATGGAAAACATTTTCATGAAAAAACCAATAGCCTTAAAATAGAGTATCTAAACACCTAGATAGGTACGTAGGTACTCTAACTAAGAACTATGTTCTTGTAGTTGCTCATGGCTAACCAAGCATGATGCGAAGTTCGTATGATCTGGTTTAAAGTAAAGGTACACATGTAATAAAAAGGGCGATAAGGTCGTCAGCAGGGTGAGTTCGTCTAAAGGCATCATGAATTGCGTTCACGCCCGCCACGCCACCTCACATTGTTTGTTTGATCTAAGGGGAAAATATGGGTACTCATTTACATACCTATACCTTAGACTCACACCTTCGCATATATTATAATGATCATTATCATTCTCATTTCAGCCATAGACGTCCACTGCTGGACATACTGGCGTACCCCATCGATTTCCAAAAGGGCTGGTTGGAAGTGTCTTGCATCCAGCGTTTTCCTGCGGTCTCTTTTTCGCTGCGCTTACTGGTCCGTGGTCTTCATTCGAGAACCTTTCAGCCCCATTGGCCATCTGTTCTGTGCCCTGCCCACTGCCACTTCAATTTGTTAATCCGGTGGGCTGTGTAGGGAACTCTCGTTCGTCTATGGATCTTCACATTTCTGATTCTTTCTCGCCCCAACCGAAACCCCGAGCATAGCTCTCTGTAAAGCTCGTTGTGCGACTTTGTATGTAACATAAATATTAATTGGTGTGAATAAATACTATTCTCTACCCACCCACCAGGAACCCACTTTAAAATATATAACGGTATATAGGTACCATAGATACTTACGTTTCCCCAGCAATTTCGGTTTCAACACTTTTTTCCTCTTCACAGCCATTTTGAAGTAGCATTTAATAAAGGTATACAAATAATTAGTTTCAAACAATACAGACACTCTTGTTAACTGTTACTTCACTGCAACTGTTCACTGTTTTGATGTGATTCTGAATCAGCGAAAAAAATCAAACCATATTTATATACTTTGTTTACCTAAAACAAATACCTACTTATATTCATCCAAAAATTATTTATTCTATAACCAGTTCCTGCTGATTTTTTTGCATTTCATAACGTCATCATCATAAATTAGGTAAATAAATAAATATCTGGGACATTATTGCACACATGGTCATCTGACCCCAAACTAAGCATAGCTTGTAATATGGCTGTCAGAGACTGATATACATACATATATATTTTTATTTTGAATTGAATTTGAATTCAAAATAAAATTTGAATTCAAATTTGAAACTTAAATAGATATTAACACCCATACATAGAACAAACACTTGACAAACGTTCATCACACAAATGTTTGTTCTAGGTGGGAATCGAACCCACGCCCCCAAGCGCAGAAGGCAGATACACTACCAACTGAGCTAACGGGGCTGTCAGGGTAATTCCTCTAACACTGATTTATTGCGTTCTATGAAGCATCGCACTGCGCCTGCGCAGCTGACGTCGACTAGGTGCCGCTTCTAGGTGCCGATGAGCACTTGACCAGCGACGCATGGTTGCGGAAATTATACATGGTTTTTCACGTATAGTACAATACAATACATGGGATTTACCCCCTAATTTACCACCCTTAATGGCGGAATATATAGTATGTCAAACTCTAAATTCACGTTAGTATATAATCAAATGTTAACTACCCACGTAAAAATTATAATTATAGTATTCAAATTTGGTTAAATATCAAATGTCAATGTTTTTCAAATTTGAATTCAAAATATTTTTTTTTTTAATAACTGTTTTTTTGTTGGTAAATCTCTAGGTAATGCAAATTTAATGTTGAGTCAGTTGAGCGTATATTATTGAGCTTTTTTTTTATATTAAATTTATCACAAATTCCTTATTGAACTTAAAGAGACGTAAAACCGGAAATACACTAGAGAGTTGTCAAAAAACAGTTTTAAACATGAACTTCCGCAAGTGATGCCTGATTTAATCAACTTTCAAATTACGCCGAGATTTGGTACGCCGGACCGTCGTCTGACCAACGGGAGTAAAAGAGAAAATTATCTATTTCACTCCCGCTGGTCAAACATCGGTCTATCAACCAAATCCGTCATGTCTGTAGCTACTTTCTTTACCTATTGCTACAAGTGGCCAACCGACGTCGACGTAAGAGGAAATCAAGCCTTACTTATCGGGATTAAAATAAACGTCATATGGCACCCTGTGATCTTTATATGTCAGATATATATCAATATATATTATACTCGCAATCTTACATACATATTATCAATTAATTCATTAGTACATAATATACAGGATAGGGCTACGCATATACCCTGACTAAGCGGAAAGGAGGTCATTGTACTTATCATGGTACAGTATTATAGTATAATACTTCATTGTTGCTATAATTGATTAATTTATAAATGTCAATTTTACGAAACATGTCCTCAGAGCCCTCAGAGTAATTAATTATAATTTGATTGATAATTATTATAGCAATGAAATACTATTATAAAATGAATAATAAAATATTATTATTATCTATCGATTCATAATTAATTAGGTAAACATTGTGTGGCGTGCAGTAATATTGGGGCTGCACAGAAAGGGTGTACTAAGCCAAAAGTGGTCCATGGTACCCATCATTTGCAACAAGTTTTACTAACGGAGCAACCCTAAAAATATGTTTTCTCAAGTTTACTATAAAAAATATAAGTGCTTACAAGAAAATAGTAAGTCTAAAATATTTATTGATAATCATCAGTTTTCTTCTTTAGATCTTAATGCATTATTAAATTATGTAAAATAGGTACCTTTATTCAATGCCTCGATGTAAACAAATTGAACATAAAACACACCACACACAAACAAAACACAAAACCACAAACATTACCTCTTCGTAACAAGTTATTATTTTGTACATGAGGGGAGGGAATGAAGAACAAATGAACAATGAAGAACAAATGAACCATGAAGAACAAATGAAGAATTACTTACTCTGAATTTGTTTTTTATAGTTACGTTTTTATTTAACAGTAGTTAATTAAATTTAATGTTTGTTTTTCACTTAGTTCACATAGTTAACCGTTATCTTATATCAATTAAATTAATTAAGTTGATAATATGCAATTTGTAACCTATGTTTAAAATCATTAAATTATTATGTCATCATCATCATCAGCCAGATAACGTCCACTGCTGAACATAGGCCTCCCCCCTTTAACCTCCACACTGAACGACATCCTGCCATCTGCGGACATCCTGCCATCTGCCAAATTATTATATACCTACTTATAATTTGAGATATATTAAACATTTTTCGCTTGACTCTCTCACAAAGAGTCTTAAAAATGTACCTTTTAGGCAGATACGTAAATTCTGTTGTTGTAGTACCTAATTAGGTCATACATTATGTATTCTGTGGTCATACGTAAGAACGTAAGAAGGTATAAAATGTTAATCTGTCACCCACATCACACCCTAGTACCTATTATATAATGTAAACATGTGTAAGTATGTGTGTAAATTTAAATGTGTATTATAATGACATAATTGTGGTACTGAGACGTGTTCCTTAACTGTTGGCCTTTTGAAAAAACTCAGTCATGCAACGGGCAATGGAGAGAGCTATGCTCGAAATTTCTTTGCGCGATAAAATCTGGAACGTGGATATTCGCCAAAGAACCAGAGTCTCCGACATAGCTATTAAAATTTGCAAGTTGAAGTGGCAATGGGCAGGCTACACCGCTCCAAGAACCGATGACCGATGGGGAAGACTTAGAAAGGTTCTTCAGTGGAGACCACGAACCGGAAGACGCAGCGTAGATAGGCCACTCCCACTAGATGGACCGACGACATCATGAGAGTCGCAGGCATCCAGTGGATGCAAATGGCAGGATGTCGTTCAGAGTAGAGGTTAAAGGGGGAGGCCTATGTTCAGCAGTGGACGTCTTCTGGCTGATGATGATGTAAATGTTATTACTCTGTTACGGCTGAATGGATTTGAGCAAAATTTATTATAGGGGTCTATAGGGCCCACCCATCCTCTATCTGAGAGAGAGAGAAGCCTTAGTCCCAGCTGTGGGAACATGATAAGCTGATAATGATGATGATGATGAGACCGGAATCAAAAACTACCGCAATACTGACTTACTAGGTAGGTAAATACCTACTTATTTTTATACTGTACCTTACTTTACCGCGACTATACCTACTTTCACACCATTGTGATGCTATAGGCACCTATCATATGACCAACATTTACAATGGGCCAAGGTAGGTTGGTGTAGGACTGTAGGTAAATTTCAGAGTTCAATCATAATTATGATGCAAAAACAATTCCTAATTTGCTTGGGAAATAATTAGGTGATGTTTTAATAGCTTGCTGTGTATACCTAAGTAAAAATGATTTCGAAAAGTTAAAGATCGGCTTAAGCATTATTAAGAGATTTTTTTTTCAAAAACATTTAGTAGGTACTTACTAGATGTCTGCAGTTCCTAAAACCTTGACAGTGACATGGAAATAAATCGTTATCAATTTTAAACTACTAAACCAATTTTGGTCAGTCATGTCCTAGTAAAGTAGTGGACTTTACAAGAGAAAATACCATGTTTCACCGCGCTATATCACCACTCACACTCGACCACCTCAACGAACAGTTCGTAAACAATAATCCACCATTATTACGCATTAATATTCGAAAATACACAACTTTAGCAAAATAAAGGTCATGTTGTTTTTCATGTTGGCGCCAAAACTCGTTTACGTATGTTTATTTTTTATGGTCAAGTGCTTTTATTAACACAAAATACAAGCTAAAACTAACACTACAAAAACAGTTACACTGCTCATAGACCATTTGTTACTTGCCTGCTTATAGACCAGGGTAGAAGCCTTTAAAAATAATAAAAAGTGAAAAAAAATAATAGTAGGATGGAACCCATTAGAAAAGGAGGGGAATATTATAAAAATTAAAGGAAAAATAAATTACGGACGATCTGAGTTCGGGAAGTGGAAGGGGGGGGGGGGTTTATTATTATATACAATTTTGACCTATTTATTAAAATTTACACTTTAATTACGCGAAAAACATGTAATCTTACGTTTTTCGAGTAATTAAAGTGTAAATTTTAATAAATAGCTTAAAATTGTATATAATAATTTTAAAAAAAATCGTTTTCGAGTTTTTTGCATTGCATTTTCTGAGAAGATTTACTATAATGACATATATTATTTTTTTCACCATCGGAAAGTAGAGATTTCAACAAACAGAAAACATACCAATTTTTTGAAAAAAGCTAATATTTTGACGGGTGAATTTTCGATTGAAAATTAGGGTGCTTTTTCGATATTAATTCAAAATAAGGTGAAAAATAAATATTTTTAATCAAATAAATTACAGCGTATTTGGGACATAAAAAGGTAAGTTTTCACCAAATTTCGTGAAAAAAACAAAATTTTTGTAAAAGATAAAAATAAAAAACCAAAAACTTGGTTTTTTGAATTTTTCACATAAATTTTGAGGTTATGTGAAAAAAGTGTATCCACAGAAGTTTTAGATCTTTTTATTACCTACAACTTTGCCATATAACTTTTTTTCATAGGACTTGTAGTTTTACCGGAAATCGAGATAAACCATTTTTTACCCTTAAACCCCCCCCCCTTCCACTTCCCGAACTCAGATCGCCCGTAATTTATTTTTCCTTTAATTTTTATAATATTCCCCTCCTTTTCTAATGGGTTTCATCCTACTATTATTTTTTTTGGTTTTAAAAATTATCGACCCTGGTCTATTATGGTAGATATTTTCTTTACGTTTTAATTATCTAAATGGTCATGTACGACAAACACTATTTTACCTAAGTAAGGTAGTAAAGGTACATACGAGTATCTATATTTTATTTACCACAGCTTTACTTTTAGGAGCTTTTTCGCATTTAAATCGTAATTTTGGGATTTTTAAATAAAAACTAGTACCTAGTAAGTATACTTTTTGTATTATGAATTATACTTGTAGCAAAACGACGTTTTGATAGGTTTCTTATAGCACAATTAATTATAATCATTATCAACCCATTTATGATCCCCTTGCCATGCTGGACACAGGCCATCTCTCAGAGAGAAAGAGATGGGTCCTAATCCACTATGCTGTCCCAGTGCACAATTAAAAAAAGCTCATAAAACGTGTATAACTCACCGAGCATAGCTTTTTAAAATATTTTTCACATCACACTTCCAGAAAAATACCCTTAACTACACTACCGGAAATAACTTTACAAATCTGTTTTTAACAACAAAAAAACGACGGAAGTCACCGACATCGGTGTCCGTGGAGTGTCATAAAAAAACTAGTTTCATAATGACGTTAAAAAGTTTTAACTCATGTAGAACAATCCACAGCTTTTTTCATCAAAACAGAGCGCAGTAGGTATTATTAGGTGGAAGTAACAACAAGCCCGCACCAGTACGTCTGGTAATCTGTCAGTTATGGATCGCTTTACGAGCGATTGATAAGACTTTTGTAGGTAACTAGGTATACTCAATGATTTTTCATATTTCATAATATGAAATGTACGGTATTTAGACGCTCTAACGCAGAGGGCGGTCTGCGTATGCTTTCTACGACTGGAAAATCAATTGATCAAATTAGTATAAATTGACGCATTAGTAATTGATTTAAAAAAACCGCATCCTAATAATATTAGGTCCAGTTGTTTTGGAATATGTGGTAATTTCCGTACCTTCGTGGCTAATAATTAAATTAAGTAGATATTTAAATAATAATTATCAATATAAAAAAACCGACTTCATAAAAATGACAGTACTGGACCAAATTGAAATGGGACCACACGGGAAGCACCAGCTTACAAATAGAAAAAGAATCATCAAAATCGGTTCACCCAGTCGCAAGTTCTGAGGTAACAAACATTAAAAACAGTCGAATTGATAACCTCCACCATTATGAAAGTCGGTTACAAAAACACCCGATAGAAGAGCTGATATCTTTACAAGCTATATCTACAGATTTTCTTGAATCGAGTCACGTTTCAAACGAAAAAAAAATGATCAAAATCGGTTCTGCCGTTTGGGAACTACGATGCCACAGACAGACACACAGACAAACATTGCTCTGAAGAGCTTTTGAAGAGTTTTTTAAGAGATTTTCATTCCTGCTTCAGACTTCTACTACATCTTGCAAACCTGGAAACCCGTACGAATTTTCCGCTCCATTCTTTCACGGACCTGCAAGGTGTGGAATTATCTTCCCCCAAAGGACTTCCCGCCGAACTTCAACGTGAAGCGTATCAAAAACGGTGTCTACAACTACAGACAAAAGCACATTTGTTCGATGTGTAAGCCCAATAAAGCTAAGAACTTGTCGGCATCGAAATTCATAAATGTAATTGCCACTTTAACTTATAAATCTTGGCAGCCATGTCGGTGACTCTGCATGGTTCTTCGGCGAATACTCGTATCTTAGTTCCAAATTCTATCTAGCAAAGAAAGTCCGCGAGCATATACCACCAACCTACCTAGCTCTCTCCATTACGCATTACGTGCGACGAAGTTTTACCCAATAGGCTAGCAGTTAAGAACCACGTCTCAATTATGTCACGTATAAATATAAATAACCGGCCAAGTGCGAGTCGGACTCGCACACGAAGGGGTCCGTAACATTATCTATAAAAACGGCAAAAATATCACTTTGTTGTATGAAAGCCCCCTTAAATATTAATTTTATTCTAATTTTGGAACCCTAAAAAAAACTATTTCCTAAAAAACGTTATTTGTTAACAGTTACTTGCAATAATATTATTATCTATGTTGGTTATCGCACAGATATCGCGATATTATTGTTACTCGTATAGTTTTAGTGTTCACACAGAGTTATTTTTACAATAGGTGCCAAGATAACAGTGTGTGTAATTCTTACACTTAACTTTTATCATAATCATTTTGTGTCACCACAACCCTCACCCTTCCAGAACCTCCTATCTTTACCTTTAATTACAACTTATCTATACTATGTCAATAAATTAGGAAACGACACGATCATTCCGTCAAGTAGTCTTTTATTGAAATAAATAATCTGAAAATCTTTCTTCCGCATGATATTTTTGTGCAAAATCATACAAGTTGGAGCAAATTCGAATGATTTGAACCACTCGTTGCGTTATCGAGTGATAATATTTACTTTAAAAAAAAACAGTTTTTATTTGGGACTAGCGACCCGCCCCGGCTTCGCACGGGTGTAAGATCGGCCTTCGGCCTTGCTACTATAACCCGCTCCAGGAACACAAAATTTCATCAAAATCGGTCCATCCATTTAAGAATCTTCTACGAAGTATTGGAAAACATTTAACAAAAGATAAATGAAATCGGTAAAGTCGTTCTCAAGTTATAGAAATAGGGATTAATTTTGATATACTCGTATATAGATTTCGTTCGAAAACTTTGTAATTTTGCATGACTTCGCATGATATTTTCGTGCAAAATATCACAGGTACCTACGAGTAATTCAAAAATCGAGCACCTGGTCAATATCTCAGGAACCGTAATTTTACCTGTGAAAAAAATAATCACTGTTCGGTACTATAGCCAGCTCGTACGAATTACAACGCTTATGTGACTGGAAAATACAAAATAATACAAACTCGAGAGGTTTCCACTTGGTGAAAAGAGTCTGAGTATAGAGCCTGGTGGATAGTGGAACTCTTGGTTCAGGACTCGTTAAAATATATCAAATGAACCCTAACTCTAGAGGTTTACTAGTACCCATTGAAGAGTTCCATGATCAGATCAGTTCGATGGTACCAAATTATTATTATTTTTAACTGAATACAAAACACAAGCTAACACATACTACAATAATTATCAATATAAAAAACTGATTTCATCAGAACTGGACCAAATTAAACTGGGACCGAATGGGAAGCGAAGCACCAGCTTTCAAATAAAAAAATAATCATCAAAATCGACCCTTTAAGAATCTGTTAACTCGCCTTTTGAAGAACCCCGTGTCATAGGTTCTCGAAAGCACCGCGCAAACTAGCCCATTGGTAGCACTTGATGGTAGGTAACTGGTCACCGGCGCCTATATGGACATCTGCAACACCCAAAGCGTTTTCTGTGCGTTGCCTACTCTGCTGGATGAGGATTGGCCTCAAAATAAAACGCTAAATAAAATTAAACTGTTTATTACTTTAGCGAACTTATTAAAAGCGGGCACTGCGTTAGTTTAAAATCTTTCTTCTCTGCATCCTTCCTCGCCAGCCAAATCCAGTACATCATTCTGGCGGAATATGACAGCAGGAAGAGTCCCAGTAGGGAGCTAGCAGCTTGAGCTGTGGCTATGATGTACGGTCCTCGTCTGTACATGAGATTTAGGACGCTGCTGACTTCTTTGATCAGTGGCGGCGATGTCTGTAGGTATCACAAAAAAGTCATTTGAATGAATTCAATAAGGTTGTTTTTCTGGTGGTTGTAACGTTCAAAATGTATAGGGTTACACGGAACAGTGGTACTAAGCGGAAAAGGGTTATTGTACTCCCAATTATGAACAACTTTAACTTCAGAACCAAACTGAAAAAAATAATTGTTTAGCCTAGTCGGGTTAGTAACAAAGGTTACATTGACTGGAGTGTCTGCTGTAACAATTGTACCGGTTTCCTAAATGGTCTTTGAATGTCTAGTGCCCTAAAGTGACTGTGAGTATCACATTGTCCACTGCCACAATACACGTAGTGTCAGATTGGCAGCAATTTTTTTTGGTGAAATCTTTAGGAGAGAATCACAGGTAGTCTAAATTCAAAATGGCGACCAAATTCCGCCCGTTCATTAGTTCGTTAGCCTCCATCATGAATTGAATTTAAAGAGAAATAATTTTTGCTCAATATCTCGGCATTTTAAAACTTTTCAACAAAAATAGTTGTGGCTAAAGTTAGTGTACATTTTTATCTCTACAATTTATTATTTGCAATTTATATCGTGCAGTCGATATTTTGCTAATTAAACGGATCGGACATAAATATACATGAACAAATTGTAGAGAATTAAATTTCCTACAATTCTGATCTTGTATTGAATCGTGAGTATCTTGAGAGTTTCTCGGACCAGCTGACAATCAACTTCTCCTTATGTAAGATCTATAAGAGCCAATCTCTCTAATAAAACCAAAGAAAGTTTCCTAAAATAGTTTTCCCTATAATGCAAGAGCTACCCCAATGTTTAAGTGCTCACTTTCCACACTAAGCCTTAGCCTTTCTGCGTATAATTGTAATTGCGAAGTTGGTTTGCGAATTACCTACGTTACTTCTAAAATATACTATATGGAGGTAAAATTTTCACAATGACTTCAATAAGAATACTAACCGCTATGACATTGCATACTGGGAGTACCGTGTCCTTCAGCCGCCTGGTCTCCGGGTTGATGGCCATGTCTGCCAGGAACAAGTTCATCTGCAGCCCCATGGAGCCTGATATCCCAACGCCGATTTTCTGTAACAATGCCAAGAGATATAGAAGGATGACCACAAATTGTGAACGTCACCAAGACAGAGTAACGAACCTTAACCTAACTGAACAATCTGTCCAAGATAGGTGTAATGGTCAACAACTTCGAGAGTATCGTTCCTAACATTTACCAGCACGGGTATAACATGGACATTGGACATGACATTTGTCTTGTCCATGTTCATTTTAAGACCTACCTGTTGGGAAAGGCTACTGAGGTCGCTGAGCATTGTATTAAGGTCGTCCAGCGACTCGTATGTATTAAGTTGTATTAAGGTCTGCCATGATGACTATATCGTCGGCAAACGAAGGTGAGTGATGTATTCGCCATTGATGTTGATACCGAATCCGTTCCAGTCCAAGAACTTGAAAACGTCCTCCAATGCGTTAGTGAACAGTTTCGGAGAGATAACATCTCCCTGTCTCACGCCTTTCTGCAATTGGATTGGCTCCGTGCTCTCGTTCTGTAATCAGATCGACATGGTGGCGTTTCTATACAAACACTTCAGCACTTCGATATACCTAACGAACTGGTTAAACTTATTGAATAGAAATATATAGACGGATACAAGGTTTCCTGTTTCGAGAGATTGTTTGCGTGGACGTGGGGTGCATTTCCGGTGCTTTGTGGGAAAGAAATCGAATAAAGGATTCAAATTTTGTAAAAAAAAAAGAACTCGTGCACATACTTAACCATGTAAATATATCAATAATGTCTTCATTTTGATATTTATTAATTTAATTGTAATTTATTATTATGCTTCAGGTAATTTATTATTATGCTTAATATTGACTTGTAAATTGGCTTTACCAAATAAATGAATATACATATAATTATATAATACTAGCCGCCCGCCCCGGCTTCGCACGGGTGTAAACTCAGCCTTTGGCCTCGCTTCAAAATATAATATAGTCTATGTCACCCGGGGATAGTATAGCTTTCCAACAGTGAAAGAAATTTTGAAATCAGTTGTTGTTCTTGAGTTATTTCGTTACAAACATCCGAAAATATAAATCTTTCCTCTTTATAATATTAGTACAGATGCAGGCGCGGATCCACCGTTGTGGGCACGATGGGCATGCCTACAACCTTAATACGTGACTTGACTTGTGACGCCCCACAGCTATACTCGCGTGAAACTACGATACACTGTACAAAATCTTGGTCAGGGCGTCATATATTTTTTATAAATTTTTCCTTTGTAGGAATGCACTATATAGATCATGCACGAGCAAGGTTCATACGCTGACTCGCACTTGCCCGATTTTCGGGTAACTGTGACCACAACCTTTTTTGAGGGCTGGATCCGCACCTGTATTCAAAATTGAAATTCAAATTTCTTTATTTGTCTGATTTATCTTAATTTACAAGTATTTGGCCTCTCCTGTTAAGTTTTGACAACCTGTGTTAGGAGAGACCGCTCTTTCGTTTGTTATATTAAATTTATACAGACATAGTGTATATAAATATTTAATATGTAGTCAGTAGTAGTAAATTTTAAGTAAGTAGTTAATGTGCGTGTGTGTTATGTGACCAGTTTATAAGTAGTTAGTATGTAGTTCTTAATTTAAAGGGGGTAGTTTATAAGCGTGTTTATGTTTACGTCATGACTGAGTAAGTGCTCCGTTTGTTCATAATCAAGTTTCTTTAGCCATGTTATTATACATTTTTTACATTTATAAAGTGACATTTTGTAAATATTTTTAATTCTATTAATTCTGTTATAAATTGTGATTGATTGTACTGAAAATTGTTTTTCTGCAAAAACGGTTCTTACGGATGGTTGCTTTACTACTGAGTAAGGGTTCCTTTTCTTTACAATATCTGGGTCTACTGTAATGCCTTTATGAACCTTCAGGATACATTGTAATATATATAATTGTCTGACAGTCAGAACGTTTGCATCACTATATAGTTTAACTGTACCTTATTTTCTTTTTTAACATAACTTTCATAATACCTCTCTGTGCGCGTTCGATACTGATGAAGCGTGTCTTAAAAGTGCCACCCCAAATAGTTATACAGTACGATAGAATAGATTGTACGAGAGCAGTGTATAGATGTCCATGTCGCAAGTGAATTGGTTCCTTCTAAGCAAGCATGGTCCACCTTGGATCGCAGGTAAGGTGCAAAACTCAACTTTGTTATGGATAAATATGTGATAAAAAAAATTATTCCATAGGTGGTAAACATGCTGACGGGCCGCCTAATGGTAAGCGATCACCGTCGCACGCTTGCTTTGTTGCGACATAATTATGCTCAAACTCAAAACTTAGTACATATCGAATTTCTTAAACAATGTTTTTAATACTTACGGGATCTAATATTATTTGGGTGTCATGAATCTTCCTGTCAGGTTTGAGGCCTTCCACCATGTCCAGCAGACGAGGGTCTGAGTCCAAGAAATGGCTTTTAGAAAGTGCTACCGGAAGACCTGAACAAGATAATTGTGCATATATAAAATCTAGACTCGTAGGCATTATCAGAATCTTATAAATAAACGACCAAGTGTGAGTCAGGCTCGCATGGTGAGGGTTTCGTACCACCAGAAACTTCAAAAACTTGATAATTATATATAGCTAACTGCGCTCTTCGGTTTCACCCGCGTCGATTACTCCTTATAACATCAGCTATTTGCCAGTGAGAGAACCGTCAAAATCGGTCCAGCTGATTTGGAGTCCATAGAGTACATACATAAAAAAACAAATGTTGTTGTAGTTTGTAAAGTTCTGATGTGAACAATAAAAAAATATTTATCTATATATACACAGATATACATAGATAGATAACAATAAGTTGGGGGTTTTAACCGACTTCCAAAAAGGAGGAGGTACTATGTTCGTCTGTACGTGTTTTTTTTTTGTATATCATGTTGAATCTTTTATTTATTGATTTAATTGTTATTTGCAGTTAATCCAATGTAGGTATGTTACGTTATATTAGTCTGAAAACTTCAACTGGCTACCTATAACGGGTTAAAAGATAGCAGACAGACAGCGTAGAAGTAAGTTCATTTAATGACCAGCTCTATTGTCACAATTAAATTTTTATTGAGCGTCATTTTTAACGCTTTTCCACGTTTGATCGCCAACTCGTGTTTATAAGCGACTTATAAAACCAAATTGGGCATTACAAATCAACGGAGGTTGGGATTATTGCAGTACTTTTTAAATGTAACCACCACACTACACACACTTTTTTTAATGCCATAGGTGGTAAATCCGTCTAATGGTAAGTAGTCACCGTCACCTATGGATACTTGTAATACCAGAGCCATCACGTTCGCCAATACGTTGACTATTAACTCGCCTTTTGAAGAACCCCATGTTGTAGCTTCTCGGAAACACCGCGGAAGGTAGCTCATTTCACATTTTGCAGGTGTGAGGCAAGAAAGATCGTGTGAATCGCACAGTATGCGATTTCCACTGATCTACGATATGTGGATGCACTTTCAAACGGACTTTCATTAAACTACTTACCAAAATAACAAGTCGACATATCTTTCAGCCCTTCAGGGCACCAGCCTCTGGTGTCGCACAGCTTCCTGTCTCTGAAGGTGTCATGGTGCATCTGGTAGAGGAAACCATCTCCTCCATAGGACATCCGCCTGGAGGCCGCGTGCTGTAGATGGATAGAAACACTTTATTGTGCATGCTAGAAACTGATTGACTACAAAATTATTGTCACATAAAAAATGTTAGCCTTTAAAAACTTTGACAACAGGGCCGGACACTAAGCATAAACACAAAACTTTTTAGAATCGCTCATGGTAACAAAACAAATGAGTCTAGTCTCTATGGGACTACCGGTTACTATCAGAAAGAACCCTCATGTGAAAACGCAGCGGTTTCATCATAAGATCAGCTCAATTTTACCACAATCATATTATATTGAAATAAAAAAACTAACTTTTGACTCGACCAGAAACTTGAAAGTGGTCTCAAAACCAATTTAAAGTTTTACTACATAATGAACACTATAACCAGTGCAAGTTAAACCAAAGCTTTATAATACAAGGGTAGGAACTACTGCTACAAGAGTCGCGGCACTAACGCTCAGAGTGATATCTACAGGTAACCTTACCTGCATGTGGAAGGTCTTGCAAAGGCCGTGTCGGTAGATGTGGAGGGGAGTCTCTGGAGTCAGATGAGGCGGGAACGCAGCACCCTCATACGTGTCGTTGTACAAGAAGGTGCTGGAAGCAGTACAAATACTGGCTATGGCGACAAAGGCTTTTTAAGTTTTGTTATCTCAGAACTTTTGACTGGGTGAACTGATTTTGATGTTTTTTTTTTGAAAGCTTGTGCTTCCCATTTGGTCCCATTTCAATTTGGTCCAGTTCTGATGAAGTTGGTTTTTATATTGATAATTTTTATGGTTTCGTACCCAAAAGATGTAAACCGGACCCTATTACTAAGTCTACGCTGTTTTTCCGTCCGTCCTACTTTTTATCGACTGTGACTGTGGACTTTTCCGCAGTTTTCAGTCAGCTCGTGACCACGGCCATTGTAACATGGTCGAAACGTCGAGCGAAGGGTATCTTTTTTTACCTATATTTAATAGTGCGCGATAAGTCCCGATAAATATTAAAACATGTGTTCAAATTGCGAAAGTTTAAAAGTTACAACTTAAGTTAGGATTGGATCGGAGAGTCACTCGTCTGTACTTACTTGTCGATCAAAGCTCTGGCGTCTGTATTTTTATTCTTTGCTCGTATCTTGGTCACTCTCTTGACACTGAATCTATCTGCGTTTCTAGTCCCGATTTCTAAGCGATAGTCGACATCAACGTCATACATCTGAAAATGAGCACAATAGTACATTGTTATCCTAGGGGTGAAAGTAACTTATTTAGTCCCGAGACGGGGTTTGGCGTTCTAATAACTAATAGTTCGAGGGACTAAATAAGTCTTTAACCCCGAGGTAAACACTGTGCTTTTCACTACGAATACAAGGAAAATAAAAATAAAAACATGAACTGACACTGGCAAATGCACGAGAAGTGCGGGACCATAATCCTCTGAGAAAAAAACTTTGGAACATCGTTCAATAGAAATGTGAAATTGGAACTAGTTTTTTTATTTTATAATTTGAGCGTCTGCCAGTTTTCAACTGTCAGTTGAAAGTGATTCTCCCCAGGGCTGAAATGTATTACTTTCAACCCGCTCCTCAGGCAACTTCAGACCTACTTTCCGAGTATGAGTGATGAAAAGTATTATTTATTATATTTTATTTTACGTGTAAGAATTATAAAAGAATATATTATTAAGTATTATTTATAGTTTTTTATTCTATTTTATTGCATTTTTTAAGGATTAGTGCCTTTTTAACTTAACAAAATACAAGCTAACACTAACACTACAAAAAGAGACTGCACATAGACCGTTGAAGGACAGATAAGACTAAAGGCAATCCAAATGCTCAAGCCCACTATCTATAGGCAGATATTACTTTATTCCCTAGGGAGTTTCATACAACTTTATATCCCTTAAGAGATAATGCTTTATCTTACGTTGAGGTTGCATGATATGTAATTGGACATTGTCGAGCAGGACATGCAAAAAGTACAAAACAATGTCGCGTTCGTCACACCATTTATAACTCGAGAACGGCTTGATAGATTTTCATGATCTTTGATTTGTTTGATTTCTCTCCGCCCTGAATAGCAGAATAAGTAAGCGCCAAGAGGCAGTCTTGAAATCACGAGTGAATCGGTCTCTTATAGTCAAGCGTGCTCCATCGTAGACCGCATCATCGCTTAACATCAGGCGAGTTGGCGGTCAAATGCAAGCTTATTAATAAATAAATAAAAAAAATTTATTAAAATATCGGAAAATTCATGGAAAAAAAATATGAAGAAAATTTATATTTCCATCTAAGATTTCCATACATTTTGTACGGAACGCAAGAACTGAAGTCTTAAATTGACCTACTTATTACATCTGAGAAAAATAAGAAATTATCATCTAAGTCAAATTAGGTTGTTGTCGCTACCAAGGAGGTTGCTTCAAGCATCGAGGTATAAGCACGCTTCAAAGAGGTATATAACACGGGTGAAACCGCGGGGCTAAGCTATTTGAATGTATTTAGTTGTAGACCCAGTTTACATCCTGGATAAGAAAAAAAAGATTCAAATTAAGTACTTAACGTACATTTGTTTACCATATTAGTTAAAGGTTTTTGATTGAAGGTTGGACGTGTGTATTTTTTCCTTATGATAATATGATTAATATTTGTGAATGCTAACGAGGTTATTCAACCCACAAGACAATTTAAAAAATAATAACATCGTTTTTACAGTTCCGTCATACGTCCATTCTAGTTGTACCTAAATCGCTCTCGTCGTTTCCAAATTATCATCAAACGTGAGAAAACTGACCCTCTCAAACAGTCCCACAGATTTAAAATATATGAGTCCAGGGATAACGTTGTTCGCCAGCTGGATCAGGGGTTGCGGGTGACCCCAGATGTAGTCGTACACCCGGAGTTCCTCGAACGCCTTCATCTTGATTCTGGCTGCCACCAAGTTGAAGATCTGTTGCACCACGTATGGGTATTTGCTGACCAACGATGTAGCTGCCTGAACAAGATAAATTATTCACCACATTATAACGTTATGGAAGATAATATAACAACCTGGACGGTATAACCTGCGGTGAATCAGGCAATCATGGAAGATGATCAAGGTGTAAAAAAAAACATCGACACCCATATGATGCGCTTTGATTTCACTTTTATTGTACGAACTGCTAGTCTGTGGAATGCGCTGCCTGAATGGGTGTTCCCCGATAGTTACTATCTGGGTGTCTTCAAATCACGATTGAATCGTTTTCTTCTAGGCAAGCGTGCTCCATAATAGACCGCATCATCGTTTAACATCAGGCGAGTTGGCGGTCAAACGCTAGCCTATTATTAAATAAATAAAAAAGAAGAGCTTATCTACTTGGAGTGGCCGACAGGATTGCCGCATTTGCAGTGGCTTGGAGTGTTTTCTGTAAGGGCGTACCAGGGTCTGATCCATCAGTATTTTGTCTACTCACCAACATGGCAATGTTAGGCACAGTAATGTTGATATTCTTGGGATCCCCGATGGACTCTTCCGGAATGAAGACTTTTTCTAACTTCGGAGTGTACCTCATGATGCCGGGATCTTTATTAATTTCTAAATCTTCATTGGTCCGGTATTCCCTGCAAACATTACAGAATCTTATATTACATACATACATAATAATTAGTGCAGCCGATGTAAGGTGCAAACTACCAAAAACAACTCCGTTGTTCATTAATGTGCACAAAATAAATGTTTTTCTTTCTTTCAATAATGTTCAACACAAGATGTTGTTCTCATATGATGTACTTGTTTACACCATTGACAGGACAATTTTGGAGAAGCACAAAAAACTGCAGATAAAAAGGCATCAAGGGTATGGGTAGTCAATGTTCTTGGTCACCCATTTTTTTGGCCGAGTCGCATTGAGGGACGCATATTGTATTTTTTATAATTTTTTTGGTACAAAAAGCAGAACTGTCAATTATTATTATGAAATAAATCATATTAACATGCGTACACATTATAATTAGTATTCAACAACGATAACAGCCTATAATGTTTCCACTGCTGAGATACAGCAGATATAGAAGTTGACTCCAGTAGTACATGTTGGTGAATATCTTAATTATGTCTTTGAACTTCTGAGCTTCTTAGTTACATCGGTTTTCCTCACGATGCTTACCTTCTCTGTTTTTGAGCGTTGCCATTGAAATTGCACATAATTTAGTACTATACAAGCCATTGGTGTGATTTGATTTTATAAAGATCTTTATTTATCATAATTACTTAAATTCTAACAATACAGACACGGTCTTATGTAGATAACAGACAAATATATTGACTACTTAGGCTACATACACCTCTAACAGTCATTTAATAACTAAAAGTTAAATAATTTTGTTACATTGTAAAACGTGATGGTTAATAAAGTATGGGTATATATTACATACAACTAAAGATATGATGCACAATTATGAGTCTTTTGTACCAGACTCATTTTTAAACAATTTTGATGCTATTAAACATTTTATATATTAAAGCATAAAAGTACAGTTAATATCAACGCAATACCCAAGTGTTTAGGTACTAAGATATGTTTATTTTATTATATTTTATATATAATATTGTTTATTGATGCTCATATTACTAAGTAATTATTATAACTGGATTTGCTAGCAACTAAGTCTACCCTCATATTCATTGCACATAATGTTAAATTGGTGTAGTGCCGAGGATCGAACCGGTTTCCGTCAGATTGTATAACGTACATGCTACCGCTTGCCCACCAAATGATACTGCTATTATACTAACCAGGATGCTTAGATGCTTAAATATGATCCTTTATAAGAATTTCAGTTGTAGGTACTTTATTTAAATATTGATATGGTTGTTATCTAAAGGTTGTGATGGTGTTCTAAAGATAGTTAAAGCTAAGGATCGATCGTGACAGTGAACAAACATTACCATCAAGCGAGTTGGTGGACAAACGTAGATCTCAAGTAGATCTATTTCTATATAAAAAAAACCTAACCAGAATTAGGCTAAAACCATTCTGCGTATTTAGTCTAAGTATATTTGTTGCAATGCAACATGGCCAAACGCCATATATTTTTCACAAACAAGATTACAGAGAAGTACATAAAAAGGTCTCACTGGTAAACAAAAGGTCCGATCTCTTCAAGCTTGACCTTCTGATCTGCACCAGAGATGAACCGCTCTGCGTTGGTGACGTTGAACAAGTACAGATACATCTTCGTGCTCGTGAGCCGAGTGAGAAGCAGTTCATTCAACGTGCTGCCGTTCTCCAGGCGAAGTTTCTATGACATTCAATATTTTCAATTATATGTGGTTGAACTTTCTGGCAGTGGTGGTTTGCTGGCGGGATAATGCCACCGGTACATGTTGAACAGTTCTTCAGAACACTCTTCGCTATAGATGCGATAGATTATAGGTAAAGAGAGAGCAAATCTGCCTAAAAGCTTGGGATCGTCGACAATTCTGACAGCTCTACGCGTCAAAGGGCTCAAGTTGATCATCATCATCAGCCAAAAGACGTCAACTGCTGAACATAGGCCTCTCCCTTTAACATCCACACTGAACGACATCCTGCCATCTGCATCCACTGGATGCACGCGACTCTCACAATGTCGTCGGTCCATGTAGTGCGAGGCCTACCTACGCTGCGTCTCCCGGTTCGCGGTCTCCACTCAAGAACCTTTCTTCCCCAACGGTTATCAGTTCTTTGAGCGATGTGGCCTGCCCATTGCCACTTCAACTTGCAGATTTTAATAGCTCAAGTTGATAAAGCTTAGGTATTCATAGGCAACGATGAATACTTGCCAAAAAATTTAATGGACATCCCTATCCCTATCCCTACATCCCTACATATTATAAATGTGTAGATCAAATACCTTCACACATGACTTCTAACCAAGTAGAAGCAATACCTGATATCGGTTTAACTTGCAAAAATAATGCCGTTTGCGTGATTCAGGTAAAGTGTCGTATTTATCTATAATAGACGCACTTTTCATATTTGTGAAACTACGATCCATTTATACTCATTATTTTAGGAATTATTGAATACTTTATTACATTTTTAATAATATTATTCGTAAAATTTAAGCAAATTTAATTTTTTTTTCGCGAAACATTGTTTTAGTACGCAATCTATTTTAAAACTATGGAACTACAAATCTGACGGCTGTCAGTTTGTTTGTTTGTCCACGCACATCTTTTAAACTACTAGAAGGATTTCAATGCAGTTTCCACGAATATGCTTAAAAAATACCTGATTGAAACATAGGCCATATTAATTTATGATAATAAATAGTAAAAATCAATTATTTTTTTATAATTAGTTATAACGCCATCTAGCTTATTTTATAGTAATGTTGTCGTAATGATAGACTTCTACTCGCAGACATGGTAGGTAGGAAGACTGAAGCGGCTGTTGCCATATAATCTATATGTAAATAAAAACGAATCGCCGAAATGTATGTACCCGCATAACTTCCGATCGAGTGCACCAAATTTTTTTTTTGTATTTGTTATTGTCAGGACAGCTAACTGCTTTTGAAGAGGTTTTACAGTTTATTATGGCGTAATTTAAAGTACGTTGATATTTGTATTGACTTCTGACGTGCTAATATACCAAGTCGACGGAGATTGAAATGAATATATTTTTGCCACGATCAAACTTAAGACCAATAACAGACACGCAAAGTAGGTGAACTCGCGGCATCTAATCTGATTAGCAGCTATTTTGGATGTTATGGTGGTGAACGAAAGCGGTTTAGTTGTTGGAAGGGTAGGGGCGCAGTAGGTGGGCAAAAATTATTTAGACATCATTGATTGGCAGTCTTTACGCGGAGTAATGTTAAATAACAGTGATTAATTATAGATACCGCTCCATATACTTCCTATGTACTGTTTACTAACAATTCAATAATAACGTTTGTCGTGCCTGACATTTCGCTTGACTTTTTTTTCTTATTGGCTCCATGGCTCCACACTTCCAACGTATTTAACCAGTGAAAGTAATATATTATTTGCTTGAAATATATTTGAAACTATAGACATATCGGGATACCTGTATCGAGTCAGATTAAAACTAGACTAAAATCATACTATGACGATAGTATGACAATCCGCATTAAAATGGAGAGCGAAAAATCTACAATAATGTCATAAGTGTAGGTATTATATCTATAAAATATTCAGTAGATATAAATAATCCGATGGATTTGTGCCTATTTAAAGTTCCGTTCGTGTTCGTTAGTCTAACATTTATATTTGGATATGTCAGTCTAATCGTCCGCCCAGTAATAACTTTGCGCTACGCGTACGAAGTCGCGGGCATTAGCTAGTTAATAATAATTTGACTAATATAGTCATTGACTTAAGCTATGATAAAAAAATATCTAAACTATATACCTAATGTAATTTACATGCCTTAAAGGTTAGATATAGAGCAAATTGTACTATCCTGTATCTCGCAGATAAATTACTTTGATTTGAAATACTTTAGAAATTTGATTGTGTAAATGTTAATCAAAGTTCGAAAAGACATATACCCCGGATCTAAGTTTTTGAATTATACACTAGAAGAAGAACGAAGGTTTAGTATTATATGAAGAATGAAGTCCTGTGAATTGAAGAGTCTTAGCAGCGTAGACCGGTTTATTCACTTGTCATAAAACAGAAGTAGGCAAGTTGATCCGACCATCGGTAGATATATCAGTGGTGTTTAGAAATCGCTTTATAGAAGCTAAGCCAAACGATTTTGAGGTTTTTACTTACATACTGGACAATTAGGGAAATGGGATCAAAGTAGACCAGTGCTATTGGTATCATCAGAAAACCAACTCCTAGAAACATCGTAAAGAACAGCTTCCCTGAAACAAAAAGTAAAAATTAAATAAAGTAATGAAAAAAGTGTTCTCGTGTGACGGTCTCGTTGGAGTTTCAGTGGAAAAATCACGTATTTGGTTTTGTTTCAACAGTTTGTAATAGATGTAGGTCACAAGAATAAACCCTATTAGGTTTAACGATCAGCCAGTTAGTGGACTTTTAATATAATTAACGCTTTCAACGGCTGAAAAGGCTTATTTACCTAAACTACGCTTTTCACGAGAGCAATATTGGTCACGATTCACGCCACTGCTTTAGATTTTTTTATTTGCTGTTTATTATGGCGCAATTTGGCATTTTTTACTGACATCTGATGTGCTACTGCCAATTACGGAGACTAAATTATGCTAGGTGATAAATGGAGCATTTATATAACTAAAGATAGGACACAGACATGCAAATTAGGTGCGCTCACGGAGTCTATCTTAATAGATGTCTATGGGTAGAGCCAAGTTCCTGGCTTTCACTTACTTTTGCTTGTTATTCTCCGCTTGATATCTCCACTTTTCGAGACTAGCGCCATTTTAACAGATTTTTGGAGTTCTTGTCTGTGAAAAGTGACTAGCAAAAAAAAATATGTTAGTTAATCCTTAGATTGTTGATTGCCTTAAGTTTATTCAATACAAAATATAAAAATACTCGTAGGTAAAGTAAAAGAAAAATAATTTAAGTTATAAAACATAAATAAAACAAGTATATAGTGTCATATAACATAAATATTTAATTCCTGGCAGCAATTGGCGCTGGGGACATTGCTCTAACAGAAAGACAAGGAACCATTTTAAGATGGTAGAATGTCATTATTTTCAGATTATAAACAAAACAATGTACTTTTTTACTTTACATTCAGGAATTTATTTTGGAATTGTAAACAAATATTAAAATAATTTAGAATTAATCAAATATCTAAATATAATATAATATTTGTTATCTGTTGAACGCGGCATCGCTATATGCGCTGGCTCGCTCGCACTCAAAGAATGCTTCCGTAAACAAGAAAGAGAAAGGAGATGCAGGACACCATTTTGGGAAATGGCATTCTGACGGGGACCGCGCTACGAGCTGATTCGTCAGAGTAACAATTTTTAATTCCCATCCAATTTTAACAAGATGACTTGAAGAAAAATACTGCAGTTTCCTTGTGGAACCGTGGGAATCAGATTTCCGGCTCGAAACCAAGATGAGCACAACATTTTATTGATTTTTGAGGAACACGTCATGTGACGCCACGCGCTCGAACAAATTTTCTTATTTCCTGGAAATGACGACTTGATCATGCATCAGGAACGCAGAAATCCAGGAGTGTTCCAGTTTCAAGTGGAGATGATCCTGGGCAAGCCACCGCGCACGCAGGATTTCAACAGATAACCACTTTTTATTATCACCATCATTTTTCACATAGTAATTTTCCCAATTTTTGATGCTGAGGCACAGTAGTGTGCCAGCTTTCCCTTAACTAACCGCCATGAGCCCTCTCTGGATTTTTGTTACTTTATAACAATTTGTATTAGGCAATTTAAGAGAGTAAATGCATTGTAACCTCAAATATTTGCATTAGTTTATTTTCCACATTCCCTTAGCACAAGATAGGTTCAGTAGACTCATTTAGCTTCCACAAGAAGACCCTTGTACTCCATGAGTCTGATGGTTCTGGACTGATTTATATCCAGGCAACGTTTTAACCAACTTAACTTAATTGTCATGATTTGATAGGGATCTTTCCATCACAAAAACTTTACATTGCAAATGTACCGTTTGCAACCTCTTTTTATTTAAACATTCTGGGACATTTTTTGCACACACGGTCATCTGACTCCAAACTAAGCAAAGCTTGTAATATGGCTGCCAGAGACTGATATACGTACATATATATTTTTAAATACATACTTAAATAGATATTAACATCATTAAAATAAATCTTTTTTTATCACATGACAATAGCTTAAAATATAAAAGTTTCAGATGAAAAAGTAGATGATCCAAGCAATGTCACAAATTTAGCCAACAGCAAAATGTAAAATCTAGGTACTATGACCTGGGCAATGAGCTTAGGTATACTATAAAATCATTAGACTTAAGTATTTTTTGCTATTTTACATAGTTGCGAAATATTTATGATTTTATATCCATAAATTGTATTCTCCCGGTATGATGCCGTGGATTCCCGGGTGGCATAGGTAAGTTCAAATTATCAATCTGTAGTAAACAAATAAATAAATATCTAAGACATCTAGGATATTTTATAGAGAAACCAAAGACCTGGCGCTTACCTTGGCCAAAGAATAAGTTTTGCCATTCAAAGTGGTCAGCTTTTTGCGCACCTTACCCGAAGACTGACCTTAATGCAGTTTTTTATTTATAGTTTTGGACAGGTCAGGATAGATATTCAGTTTAATTTAGTTAGTTACTTTAGTCTTTAGTAGTAAAAAAAATGCATTTCATTTATTAAAATAAGTAGATATAGTTATATGGTTATTTACGGGATATTGACCGTGGTATATCGGGAGCTCCTTCCACAACCTTACCACGGTAAATATCCCGTAAATAATCATATCACTGTAGTGAACAACCGTGATAGTTTACAACAGTGTCAATAAGTAAAATAAGTGTATTACTAATACATTCAGTTTGTTATATACCTACTTACATAATTATAACTAAACAAATCATTATAATTCGCAATTGCATTTAATCTGCACGGTTTATCTCGAGTTTTTTTTTATTTCGGTCGTCGTTCCGTGTTTAATGTAATGACGAACGTAAGTCATATTTTGTACACAATAAAAATATCTAGTTAAAAATATAATAATTGTGTGACAATCGTTAACTTCGAGAAGAAGAAATGATTCTGTAGTTCTGTAGGACTCTTTTGCAGGGGTCCGCCTGGGAAGTACCACACCTTTGCCAGTTATTCAACTGCCAAGCAGTAGTGTGCAAACACTACTGTGTTCCGGATTTAAGGCCAATGTTTCCAGTGAAATTACAGGGCACACGGAGATTTGACATCTTATATCTCGGGGTGACGAGCGCAGAGCATTGCCATCCAGGGTTCTGGACTGTTTAAGTTCAAAATTCTGAGTGGCGTTGTGCTGTTATGGGGAAGCGTGAAGAGCCATCAGGCGAGCGACTTCGTCTCGTCACCCAGTATCATAAAAAAGAAGAAAATAAGCTAATGGTAGGGTTCCGTAGTTAAAAATGTTAAAAAAATAAACCACCAGGTCTTTATGGATTGTCTCCAGATAAGTTACCTTCCGTCAGTAAAAGTAAGTATATTTTTTCAGATATTTCAAAAAATTCTTTTAAGGTTAAAATCTTGATCGATTCGTAATAAAATCGCAAATGACCACTTCATGCAGGCTCATTTGTTTTAATTACGGGACGATAATAAAAAACCACACAAATGAAAATTTCCAATTTCCTTTTTCAAACATATTTTTAGTTTCCTACGAAGCTAAAAGGGCCCAAGGAAAATAACTTGTTATTGAATAAGAACTTACCTAAACTATTACATTTATACAAATAATAAGCACCGTAATTACTTACGGTGATTTGCACATAATTATTATTGTCTGTGAAAAACATACCAAATATAAATAAATAAATATCTGGGACAATTTGCACACATGGTCATATGACCCCAATCTAAGCAAAGCTTGTAATATGGCTGCCATAGACTGATGTCTCTGGCAGCCATATACATACATATATATTTTTAAATACATACTTAAATAGATATTAACACCCAGACATAGAACAAACACAAATGTTCATCACACAAACGTTTGTCCTAGGTGGGAATCGAACCCAATATAACTTTCAATTTGCAATATAACACCTACTGGTTTAGAATGTTGTAACAGTTTTCGTATAATAAAATCCTTACGTTCGGTTATTTCACTTTTTGAATTAATATTCACTTAATACGTCAACACACAAAAAAAATATTATATTTTTATTTTGACCTATGTTTTTATTTAATTAAGTGAGGAGTACACTGTCAGTGGAGATGTTCTAAACAACTGTTAGGGACCAAGACGTATCGAGTCTTGATCTACCGCGCACTTTTTTACACCATCGCACATACCAACTAATTAAAGAGATGCCAGTTTATATGTTATTAGATAATTACCTATGTGTTGGTTTTCTCTCAACTCCATGATTTAGTGAATATCTGTCAAGAAAATTTCTACATGCATAGGTAGCTAATTAGGTAGGTCTACACAGATTAAATGTATGTCCTAAATGAGTGTTTCCTGTATTTATACAGAGTTACGCATATAATAGGTCGGGGAAAAAGTCTTTTCGTATTTTGTATGTATAAGGTTGTAGTAAAAATCTCATCCGTTGTACTGTTTGTATCTGGCTGGTTTTGATACCATTAAAAATATGACATTTTAAAAAAGGAATACAAAAAGTAAAAAGCAATTTCCCGCCATTTTTCAATTGTTTTTTTGTTTGATAAAATGAGTGAATCTAACGAAGAAATTCGATATATTGTGAAATTTTATTACAAAAAAGGGAAAACTGCGACACAAGCCGCGAAAAAAATTTGTGACGTTTATGGACCTAATGCAGTGTCATCAAGAGTAGCACAATGTTGGTTCAAGCGTTTTCAGTCCGGGAATTTTGATGTCAAAGATGCAGCTCGCTCTGGTCGCCCTGTTACGGATAAAGTAGATGCCATTTCTGAAAAAGTGGACCAAGATCGGCATATTAGTAGTTACGACGTAGCTGAAGAACTGGGGATTGACCACAAAACAGTTTTGACCCATTTGAAAAAAACTGGGTATACAAAAAAACTCGATATTTGGGTGCCACACAAGCTCACTGAAAGAAACCAAATGAATCGTGTACTCATTTGCGACTCTCTATTGAAACGTAAAGAAACCGAACCGTTTTTGAAAAGATTGATCACTGGTGATGAAAAATGGATCACCTACGACAAGAATGTGCGCAAACGATCATGGTCAAAGGGCAGTGAAGCACCACAGACTGTAGCGAAACCCGGATTAACACGTAATAAGGTGATGCTGTGTGTATGGTGGGATTGGCAGGGCATCGTTCATTATGAGCTTTTACCGCCGGGCAAAACCATCGATTCGGATCTCTACTGCCAACAGCAGATGAGACTCAAACAAGAAATTGAGAAAAAACGGCCGGAATTGATCAACAGAAAGAGTGTGGTCTTTCATCATGATAACGCCAGACCGCACACATCTTTGGCCACTCAGCAAAAATTTAGAGAGCTTGGTTGGGAAGTGTTAATGCATCCACCATACCATACACTGACCTTGCACCCTCAGATTTCCACCTGTTTCGATCTCTTCAGAATTCTTTGGGTAGTGTTAGATTAACATCAAGAGAGGACTGTCAAAACTACTTGTTGCATTTTTTTTATCAGAAGTCCCAAAAATTCTACAGCAACGGGATCATGTCACTACCTACAAGATGGCAACAAGTTATCGAACAAAATGGCACATATATATTATAATTAAATGTAATTAAACTTGAAAAAAATATGTCTTGAATTTGTTTAAAAAATACGAAGAAACTTTTTCCCCGACCTTATAGATTGTACTAAGCAGGAAAGAGGTAATTGTACTCATCATTATTTATTTATTTATTTATAGGAAAACCAACAGCTTTTTACACTAAGATATACAATAAAAAAAACATAGAAAGCCAATTACAGGTTCTCACGAATAGATATAAATTAGATAAAAAGTTAAGCATGTGCAAACACTAAGATACATTGTGGTAGTATAGAATATGGAAAAAGTATAGATAAAAAAAATAACAAGGGAAGCAATAATTAAAAATAAAATACATATAATAATATAAGATCGACATTCTACGGCTGCTGACCGTCTGCTAAGAAGAACTCTGTGCTCAGACGCGGGCGCCGCCTCGCCGAGGAAGCGCTGGTGCAATATAGGTCAAGGTCAGTGCGTTTGGTCAGTTTGTTAAAGTTGTTGCTTGCTCGCCATAAGTAACAGTTCTGTCTATAATTAGTTGACACTACAGGAATATGCAATGGTAAGTTGAATCTGGTTGTCTTAAAAGGAACATTCAGTTTGATTTTATTTGTAAGGTCTGGACAATCAATGGTATTATTAGTAAGATATGATAACGAAAACTTAAAGTACATACTAAAAACTAAAACTTAAAATAACTATATAAAAACTTAAACTAAAAGACCATTAATAGAAGGAAAGGTCCCCAGAATGCTGGCGGCATTGCCACGTTGAATGGCACTGCTCAATTTCTGTCCGAAATAGAAGCCAGCATTCTGAACACCCGATGCTTCCATTATGTGGTTTATTTATAATTATCTATTTAAAAAACCGAATTCAAAATTAGTAAATACACAATTTCATTTACTTGGAAGACATATTCTTTTCAGTTATTTTGATTTAAAAACCAAACTAATTAACTGATTTTAATTAAATTTACATGGAACCACTCTGAAGTCGGCTTTGTATCGACGATATCGTGCCGGCCATGCATCGTACGAGTACCATCATACGACGTTGTTTTGCCCACACCAGCCTTTTTGTCACCAGCAGCGTCTACCAACCGAGAGGATACCTATTCTATTTAATATTTTTTGTACACGCTATTTAAAACACAACATTTTGCTGACACTAAACCAACATCCTAAAGCTAGAGTCTCATCTCATCAAGGGTTCTGCTACGGTAGAATTAGTAAGTAAGATATTATGTTTCAAAGCCGTCAGTTTGTTCCTGTACAGAAGTTTGGCTGCGTACGCTAGGAGTCCAACTGTTGACGCTGCTAGTAGGATCTGGATTCCCAGGAGCACCATAGGCGCGATGAAGTAGATCATATTCAGGCTGTTTTGATATTTAGGCTCTAGGGGTGGTTGCATCTGGGGAACAAAGGGACATTTTGATGGTAGATTAACATACATAATACATTTTGATACCCCGGGACAAAGCGGTGAAGCAAATTCTTTGAGATACTCACAACCAGTCGCCAATAGGAAACCTTAAAAGGTAGGTAGTTAAAATATTCAACTATATCGTTATATAATACTAGTCGTCCAGCCCAGCTTCGCACGGATGTAAGCTCGGCCTTCGGCCTCGCTACAAAATATAATATGGCCTATGTCACCGGGGATAGTGAGAGCTTCCCAATAATGAAAGAATTTTTCAAATCGGTTCAGTAGTTTCGGAGCCTATTCAATGCAAACAAACAAACAATCAAATCTTTCCTCGTTATTTTATTAGTATAGATAAAATCAAATGAAATGTCTTAATAGTTTTTCATATTGAGTACTAAGAATGACTTGGGTATTTTTGCGATTAATCTCGTCTGAAAGGTTTTTTTCCCCCCACGGAACAAAATCGAACTTTCCTTATCTAGAGGAAAGTTTTTAAATTATTTCTAAACTAGTAATAATACTTTCTCATTTAATTTTAACATTTGATCATCATAATTTAGATATAGCAAAAAAGTAGAAATAACTGAAAAAAAAAACTTTATACTGCAATCCGTACACATACCAGAGAAAAAAAACAGATAAAAAACCCAAAGTATCAACCAAGTAAGTAAAAACCAAGTAATAAACAAGAAACAGATGTAGGTATATACGTACAATCTTAAAATACGCGACGGGTATGAGCATGTCGGAGAAGGCGCTGGTCTCCGAGTTGAAGCGCACATCTCGCACCAGCAGGCTCACTTGAACTGTAAACTGAGTGTCCAGGACTATGCCAAATTTCTGAAACAATGGCGAAACAGTCAGTTAATGACGAAATCGAATGGCATAAAAAGTTGTGTGTACTTAAGTATTTTAATAAATTATTGACTTTTGTTTTAAACCAAACTCCAATCAAAAGCGTAAATGAAGAGCTGTCAAGTGGTTATATCGTCATGGGTCCTACCTTTTAACGGCAGATTAACTAAGAAATAATAATAATTGATTGAATCAGGCGTTACTTTGCGGAAGTCCATTTTCAAAACTGTTTTTTCTGTTTTAATAGAAGAAAACCGGACTCTCAACTTTTTAGATTTATCAATCACAAGGAACAACAACAAGCTAGGCTTCCCGATTTATCGCAAACCAATACATACGGACATAGCAATACCGGAATCATCCAACCATCCCACACAAACACAAGCTGGCAGCATTTAGGAGCTACGTGCATAGATTGACAACAATTCCACTCTCGCCACAGAACTACAAAAAAGAATTGGATGTCATTTATCACATTCCAACAACAAATGTATACAACAGACAAATGGTGGATAACTTGATTAAGAAGAAACAGAAAACCAGAATAAGATCAATGTTGTATCCTCATCCACCGGAAAATATAAAGAAATATGTGGGTAGTTTGACATATCTGGGGCCGACATCGGAAAAAAATTGCAAAAATGCTCAGGAAAAACAACGTACACGTTGCTTTCCGGACCAGCTATAACATGCGAAGGCTATGTAACTGTAAAGATACCATAAACAAAGAGAAAAAGTCCGGAGTTTACAAATTGACTTGTGATGAGTGTAATAGTGTTTACGTGGGACAAACAGGGAGAAATTTTCAAACACGTTACAAGGAACACATTTCCGCATACAGAAATGGCCACCCAGAGAAGTCACATTTTGCAAAACATCTGTAAGAAACTGGTCACGTTTTGGACGACAATAATACATTCAGTGTACTACATATGTGTGAAAAAGGGTTTGGTATGAGTGTTCTCGAACAATTAGAAATTTTTAAACATCAAGAACAAACTAGCGTTACGTCACCTTTGCTGAGGTGTTTCGTCACCTGCCAGCACCACGCGAGCGCCGGTATATAAAGGACCGTTGCAGTAACGGCTTACTCACAAAATCTAAACCATGTTGGCCCAACGCCCTCTGCGTTCACCAACTAGTCCGGTCAAGCTGTAGAGGCCGCAAGGCCAACAGCAATAAGTCACATTAGAAAAAAAAAAAAAAACGGCATACTCATTCTCGGCCAAGCGCTCGAAGAGTCAACACGTCCTGAGGATGCCTCGTGAAGAGGCGAAACACGTGTCGACAAAATGCAGTAAGGAAACGGGTACAACTTATTACTTTTTAAATTCAATTAAAATACATGTAATTTCAATTAATATATATTTTATGTTTCAGAATTAATACATTTTTGTTTTTAGATTTAGTATTATCATATGTATTTCATGTGTCAGAATTAATTAATTTTTGTTTCAGATTACTTTAATAATTTTATAATTAAAAATAATTCTGAATTAATTATTTTTTTGTTTCAGGTTACGTTAATTTTCAATTTATGTAATTAATATTTTATATCAGGTTAAGCAAAATTAAACTCAATAAAATTAACATTATCAACAAATATTTATCACAAATTCCTTATTGTACTTGAAGCGACGTAGAAGCGGAATGACACTAGAAATTCATCATTAAAACAGTTTTGAAATAATAATAAAGTTAAAAACTAAACCGTATCCATATTCTAGCCTTTACGCGTCTACGTGCGGATAAAAACGGTGGAAAGACAATTTGTCCACGGTCCGTGCTAGGCCTGCAGATAAGAAATTCTATTCAATGAAAATAGTAATAGCAACGGACTTACAGGCTCAATAACAAAAGAACTTCCATGCTTCTTCTCATCTGGTTTGATACCTTCAATTCTTTCGTACAGTTTTGGATCTGCATCCAGAAAATTGCCATGGGAGAGAACTACAGGAAGGCCTAGAAGAAAACAAGTAGAAATTTGATCGTGAAGTGGTTGATGCTATACTGCTGTTACTACTACTTCTGCTATCAATTCAATTTTGCACGATACTTAAATATTGGCAATTGGCAAGGATCCATATTGGTAACAAAACAAATATCTACACAATTCATTAAAAAAATTACACTATAGATATTATAATGACAGAAACACTACAGACAAATTAATAGTGACTGTATCTAATACCTACAGAACTATTTGAAATATCATACATTCATATAATTGCGCTAGAATTTATACACCAGAAAATTACAGTCTTTGTGTAAAATACAAGACGCCTTGAAAAAACAAAAATGGCTATTGATTTTAAGGCATAATTTGAATAGATAATAAATAGGCTCATAAATTTAATAAATTCTGAATAAATTTAATTGGCTTCAGAAATGAAAGATATAAAAATGAATAGAGAAGCTCACCTATAAAGCATGGCGATAAATCCGACACCCCCTCAATACAGTTCCCTGCATTGCACAAGCACTCCGTCTCCTCGTTTTTTTGATATGTTCTATTGCTAATCTTATACTCCAATCCCTCGATTCCGTAGGGGGTCATGATGTTTCCATGGTAGTCCAGCTCTAGAAACCGACACAACACTGTTCGGTAGATCCTGATAGTCCTACTGCTGGTCATCTTTGGAGGATACACGATGCCTTCGTATGTGTTGTTGAACGAGTTGCATATGGTTCTGGAATGTAGGATGGAAAATTAACGTGAAACAAAACTGGAAAAGCTCTTAGATTTTTTATAAATAAGTAGTAATTTTATCAAAGTCTTGCTGGACAGGCTAGAAGTTTCACCACAGTTCAATGAGAACAATAACTGACATGGATGACATCATCAGGTTGATTATTATGAAAAAAAAAACGATCCAAAACCGTCAAAAGTTGAAAAACAAAAATATTTTCAATATAATAAATAACAAACAATTGTCCAACTAATTGAGTAATTTCATGTTGTGTGAAACGTGATAGCAGTATTAATGTGTGATATACCTATACGTTATATAAGTCTGACTGTGGGAAACAAGATTCTTATGAATGTCGTAGAGCTACTTCTATTTGGGTTACACGGAGCGGTGGCACTGAGCCGAAAGGAAGTCATAATAATGAAAGCGTTGTGTTGAGCCGGCTCTGAGTAGGCAGCTCAGCTGAGAGTAAATTAAATAGTTCGGCTGGTGGCATCAGTGGTGATCCTGGGCGCGCCTGCGCTCAGGAAGGCAGGCGTCGCGCCTGCGGTCTGCGGAATCATGGCAATGTAAATTTTTTTTTTTTTCTCAAATTGCGGAAAATATTGTATAGCCGATTATTCAATCCTCAATTAAAGGAGCAGATAGGATTTATTCCATTAATAGAATGATTTCGAATTTTTCAATAGTCAGTTAGATGTTATCTGCGGAGTAAAACCTGTAAATTTATTGGACATATAAATTTATTGATTTGTAAACTATCTAACCGTTTAACTGCGGATTGAAAAATCAGCCCTTAGTGGATTTTTTTATAATTTTGCGCCATTGTTGTTTTTTTAGAACAACCGCTCGTGGGTGCAGGCTACCCTTCCCATTTCTTTTGGTGGGCTGGGAATTTGTCGCAGACCTTCATCGGCATGATCCTTCAGAGCCCAATAGCCGATGTTCGGGTTGCTGGCCAGACGGAAGCCTTGGCTGCCTGGTGTGCTTCACCAGGTGTGTGTGTGTGGTTCGGTCTTATTTCAATTATTTAGTCTACATTACATATCAGAACATTTCGCAGTGTCCAAGCTACAACTGAACAGGCCAAACCAAACAAACACAGGAAGTATTTACAGCTCAGCGCACATTATGAGTTTGTTGCGTTAGCTGTGGAGACACAATAAAGTTTTGCAAGGATATTTTCGACTAAGTTGGTCCTCGCTTCGGGGGATTCTAGAGCTGGCACATACTTAACACACATAAAATTAAGTATTGCTATACAGCGGCGCAATTCTGCCAGTATTCTGGGAGCCCTGCCGCACGGCGGTGATCTCGACGGCGTTTTTGTTTTGTAGTACAATATGTTTGTTTTCTTGATATAATCATCTTTTAGTTTAGTTGTAGTTTCTTTGTAAATACGAATGATACAGATAAGAAAAGATTTATAAAAAAAAAAACGCTTTATTAATACATTTTAAACAAAATTATAATTACACTTAAAATAAAGCAACAATTAGAAGACATTCCTGCGTACCACACTAAGCTCAATGGCCCGTATTATGGAGATCAGTTGAAACGAAAAACAATACAAAATATTTTTATTTTTTGGAGGCATCCTCGCGATTATTCCAAGATACATTTATCGTAGCAAGTGTGTGTGAGTGTGTGGGTGTGTATGCGTGTGTGATGACTTAAGGTGAATAAAATGTTGAAATGAAATGAAATCTCACTGCTCAGTACGAATCCGGGTAATTAGGTTTTCAGTGTCCTCATATGATAAAGTTAGTAACCATTCCCGAACTGCCCGTTTCACTTTTGACGAACTTTCATATTTTAACTTCGAAAGGGCTTTAAGAGCTTTGTTGTAAAGACGTGGAAGGAGAGAGTTTGGGTGACGATTTGCAAAAGCAGACTTGACACTAGGTACAGTTCTGCCAACTGGCTAGAGTCCCTAGTGGATATGTGAATTGCAACCGTAGCCTTATGGATGAAAAGCTGACGCACCGTCAGGACTACAGCCTCCCTATAAAGATTATCAGTGGGAAATCTGAAAGGTTTGCGCAGCATGACTTTTTAAAACGGCACGTTGGGCTCTTTCGAGTACTAGCATGACTGTCTTTGCTGATCCACCCCAGGCTAGGTTACAGTAGGACAGTATAGATTGACAGAGCCAACATTACACCAAGAAGCCCTGTTGAATAGAAAGCTACAGTTATGAAATGAAATATGAAACAATTAATAAATATTTATGAAACAATTAATAATTGTACGTATAAGATTTAAAAAAATCTGGGTATTGTGGTGAACTAGTGGGTAGGAAAACAGATCTATAGGATTTTCACATCCTACTTTTTTGTCACCTGCTTTATCTTGTCTCATCTCAAAATACATTAAGGCAGGGATGACTTGCCACCCACTAAATGGGCCCGTCATAAAGGCTGCTGTATATTGGCACCGGAGGGGCAACATTGGCGTGGCTTACGAGTGTCGAGAGGAGTGTTGCACTTTCATCCAACTCTACTCGCTGCGCGATGCCCTTTAACACTTCCACGGCTTCCACCCTGTAGCTTAAGTTCTTAGCTCTTGCGGTTTCCATCCCCAAACGGCCAGTTAAGACAAGCCAGGGGTTGGGATATCTGGGGTTTTAGCCCATGGAATCGGGGTACACGGTGCTGCCACTCACCAAAGGCTCGCCATAAAACTGCCCCTGAGTTTAGTACTATTATTATTATCATCAAGTAGCTCTGCCGAAACCTCATCCCAAAATGCTTTTTTATCAATTACCGGAGCATTTCTTATGCAAATGATTTTTAGGTAATATGGCAGAGGCTTGAGGATTTTGTCCGCATGTACCCGTTCTTTGATTTCATCATTGGTAGTTGTTATTCCTATCTATGTACTCACCGTTTATCCGGATTATTATATCCCCATTTGTCTAGTCCTTTTACACCATTCACTGTCCTAATAGCAAACTTGTCTTCGTTGTCAGCACTCAGCTCAAAAACATATTTTGCTTTCTTATCGTAGAGCTAAAATGAAACAAACCCCATTGAATAAAACAAGTCTCTGTCTTTACAGTTTGGGGATTGAGAAAATTAATAAATACGTGAACAATAATAATAATCATTTATTTCAGACAATGTCCATATGTAACGAAGATATTACAAAATTATATAAATAGCATTAAAATTCAAAATTTCTAAAATTTAAAGTTAAATAAACATCAATTAAAATTAAAATTGTAAAACAATAAATAAATAAAAACAATTACATAAAAAATCAAATTAAAATATATAATGCATGATATTAGAACAAAATAATTATACAGAAATTAAATACATAAGATTTATTACAATAACTTAAATAACATTCCAATAATAAAAAATATAATAAAAACGATATGTTAATACCTAACTACTAAACTAATCTATTAAACCGCTACCAGTGGGAATCGTCCCCAAAATGCTGGCTCCATTACCACGTTGTATGGCAATGCTCACTCTTTGAGCAAAGTAGAGGCCAGCATTCTGGTCACGAGTTGCATCGACCAGACGTGATGATAAATCTTAACTGAAATTAAATTATCTTAACCTAAACTTCGGTTTGAATCCGGAGTGATAAATATGCTACACTTGTCCAGTGCTACATGTCAATGTGACTATTTTTTTATGATTGTTGATTGTTGAACCAATTTTGATGATTCTTTTTTTTTTATTTGAATGCTGGTGCTTCCCGTTTGGTCCCATTTCAATTTGGTCCAGTTCTGATGAAGTCGGTTTTTTTATATTGAAAATTATTACAAGCTTATTGATCTTGAGTTCAGGCGGCATCAGGCGACTGCGTTAACCACAGAATTAAAATAGAAAAAAAAACTACCTGTGCGGGACAGGCGCAAGGTAGAGGTCGGCCCGAGTCAGCCCTTGACGATATTCTTCGTAGTGGACTGTAGACACGATGCGGAGAGAGCCAACCCGGGATAAACCCTGCGCCCGTGTGTATGTCGTATTACCGTCCCTATATGCACGTGAGCTGGGATTGAGAGCCGAGACAGTGAAACCCGATGTACGGCTAAACGGCGCTTTCTTTCTTCCTAGAGCTTGCTTGTTCTTCTTTTCTTGAGATCCGTTCCGCTCGAGTGCTTCCGAAAGAGTGACTCATCGGCGCACACCGCCGTATATTTATCCACTCGCGCCGAGCCTTGTGGTCCTACGGGGCATGTCGCGCCCGTCTGAGTCGTTGGACCAATCGCCGGCGGCGGCCGTGCGAGCAGGACGGGCTAGGCGCGAGCGAGACGGGGATAAATGTGAGGTGAGATAGACAGCGATGTACGCCTCACTCTTGTGGAACGAACCTCAATTTCCTAATTTTCCTGATTTTTCCTATTTTTCTCCGTTTTGGAGTGTTCCTATTGTTATATAATGTTCTGTTTATAGCAAGCAAGCTCTAGGGGTAGTGAAAGATGTCAGCGGCCCAAGTTTTATTACAGAATTTTACATTTATGTAGTACAGTTTTTCTTAAGCTATTTTTTAAGTTTTTACATTGTTCCTTATATACTACATTCTTCATATATATACAATCGACGTACAATGTTCACGGACACACAGCACTACACCTTTTATCACGCTGAGATATTGTTCTTTATTTTGGTGATGACGCAATGTTCGGTGCAGCTGTCCGGAACATTCTCCCGCCGTGCAGCGTCCGCCGGGTCGCTGCAGATGATTGGGTGAAGGGCAGCCATCTAGTCGGTCTTCTGTGTCGGGATGACGACCAGCTTCTTGACTGGTCTCCGCAGGACTCCACCTTGGGTGCGCACGTCAACTGCGCGCACGATGTTGTCGGCTCCGGGGTAGGTCGCGATGACCCTGCCGCGCGGCCAAGTGTTCCGCGGCAGGTTGTTGTCGGCGATGATCACCACGTCCCCGATGGTCACGGCGGGCCCACGGCTGTGGGGCTCCCGCCGGTGTTGGAGCTCCGGCAGGTACTCCCTGAGCCACCTGGCCCAGAAGAGGTCGGCGAGTCGCTGGGAGGCGCGCCAGCTGGCGCGGTCGAAGAGGTCCTTGTCATCAAACGTGCCCAGGGATGGTACGCGAGCGGAACCACCAAGGAGAAGGTGGTTCGGCGTCAGCGCCTCAGGATCGTCGGGGCTCACCGATACGTGGGTGAGCGGTCTGGAGTTCACGGTGTACTCGACCTCCGCCAGGAGCGTCGCGAGCACCTCGTCCGTCGGGTGACGAGGTTGTTCGATTGCGGCGAGTGCTGTCTTCACTGAGCGGACGAGTCGTTCCCATGCCCCGCCCATGAACGGTGCCCCTGGTGGTATGTAGCGCCACCTGATGGTCCTCTGCGCAGCTTCTTGTTCTGTGGCTCGGTCGATCGCTTCTCGTAGTTCTCGGTCGGCGCCTCGGAGATTGGTGCCGTTGTCTGACCAGATCTCCGTCGGGGTCCCACGGCGCGCTATCATGCGTCGAAGAGCCATTACCGCTGAGCTTGTGGAGAGGGTCCATGCTGGTTCCAGGTGTATCGCGCGGCTGCTCAAACAGGTGAATATCGCCACCCATCGTTTGTTCACGTTGCGTCCCGTCACGGTGTTCAGCGGGCCGAAGTAGTCCACCCCGGTGAAGGTGAAACCGGGCTGGTGGTGTCCAAGTCGGCACGGTGGCAGGTCTCCGGTCGATGGTTGTGGCGGCGTTCCCTTTCTTATGCGGCACGGGATACATCTGTGGATGACGGTCTTGGTGACGGGTCGCAGCCGCAGTACCCAGTAGTGCTGTCTGCACTCGTTGATGGTGGTCTCTGCTCCGGCGTGATGAAGGCGTCGGTGAAGGTAGTCCAGCAGGAGCTTCACCTCATGTCTGTCGGCGTCTAGGATAGGCGGCGACAGGCGGGCGACGTCGACTCCTGTGACGTTGCTGATCCTACTCTTCAGTCGGAGCAGGCCATCTTGGAAGGTCACGGCGAGACGGTGGAGGCGGCTGTGACGCGCGACCGGTTGACCGCGTTCAAGTTCTTTCATTTCTTCATAAAATGCTTCATGTTGGCTGTACTGCCAAATTAAATGTTCGGCACGTCGTAGCATGTCCGCAGGTATTTCTACGAAGCGTGGCGACTGTTTCGTGTCCCGTTTTATATACGTCATCGACTTCTTGCTTGTTGTCGAATTCCAAGTCGGGTCGTTTTCCTTGTTTCTACGTGTCCTCTTGTAGTGCACGCGGGCTCGCGTTTTTCGGCATAGTTCAATGAACTGTAAAACGCGGGCCGTTGACCTCAGGTACCTCTCCCATCGACTGAAACGCTCTGCAGGCGGGATCGTGTCTTGTATCGTCGTGTCGCGTGTCGTAGCGGCGGCGCATCGCTCCTCTCCGGTCGGTGTCTCGGCGGGTGGAGGTTGGTCGGAGGGCCATCCCTCCTCCGGCAGGTGCAGAAACTCGGGGCCGACGAACCACCGGTGATCGGATGCGAAGTCCCGTGGGACGTCGCGAGTGGCGTCGTCGGCGACGTTCATCTTTGTTGGCACCCAGCGCCATTCGGAGAGCTTGCTACCGTCCTCGATCGCTGCGATGCGGTGCGCGACGAACGGTCGATACGATCGTGATCCGGTTTTCAGCCAGGTTAGTACGGTCTTGCTGTCGGTCCAGTAGTACTTGGAGTCGGGCTTCCTGTCGTGTTCTTCGGTCACCGCCGCTGCCATGCGGCTTGCCATGACCGCGGCTTGAAGTTCGAGGCGCGGGATGGACGTCAGCTTCACCGGCGCGACGCGGGCCTTCGCGAGGACGAGCGATGTGTGGACGCGGCCGTCCGGCATGACCGCGCGCCAGTAGAGCGCGGCGGCGTAGGCGGTCTCGCTCGCGTCCGCGAAGGCATGAAGCTGTAGTGTCGCTGCGTTGGTGTAGCCGGGGTAGCAGCGCGGCACGGTGACGTCACGAAGGGTGCGGAGGTGGCTCATCCACTCGACCCACTGTGTGGAGAGGTCGGCGTCGATGGCGGTGTCCCATGGTGTCCCCCGGCGCCATAATTCTTGTAGGATCTTCTTTCCCTGGACGGTGACGAGCGATGCGTGGCCCAACGGATCGTACAATGACATGACGATCTTGAGCGCTTCTCTCTTGGTTGGCGTGTCGGTTTGTAGGATTTCGGGCGAAATCCGCGCCAAGTCCAGGTTGAAGGTCAGCTTGTCGGCGTCGGGACGCCACACCAGGCCAAGGACTCGTTCGGTGCTCGGCCCTCCCGTGATGGTGACCTCCTCCGTGGCTCGTTCCTCCGTGAGGCTCCGTAGTACTTCTGTCGAGTTTGAAGTCCACTTAGTTAGTTCAAAACGGGCTTCTGCCTGTATATCTCTCACCTGGCGGGCGACTGTCGTGGCGGCGTCTTCGGTCTCGTAGCTTCCCAGGTAGTCGTCCATGTAGTGGGACCGAAGTACGGCAGCGCTCGCCTCTGGGTATGCCTCGGAATGTTTCGCTGCGTTGAGATTCTTGATGAAGATCGCTGTCGCCGGTGAGCTTGTCGCGCCGAAGATGAGTGATGTCATTCGATATTCCGAAGGCGGGTCGTCCGGGCGCGCCCTCCACAAGTACCGGAGCGCGTCTCTGTCTTCGGGTCTAATCTTCACTTGCATGAACATCTCTCGTATGTCGGCGGTCACGGCGATGGCGTGCTGTCGAAATCTCATCAAGACCCCGGGTAGCGACTGTAGCAGGTCCGGGCCGGTGAGCAGAAAATCGTTCAGACTTTTTCCTTGAGTCTTCGCGGCGGCATCGTGTACGATGCGAAGCTTGTCGGGCTTGAGTGCATTTCGCACCGCGAAGTGTGGCAGATACCAGGTGCGGCCGGGTGTCTTCGTCGGTGGAGCGGGCTCGGCGTACCCCTTGGAGATGAGGGCGGTCATCTGTTGTTCATACTTGACCGCGAGTGCCGGCTCCTTCTGTAACTTCTTCTCTATTGAGACGAGACGTCTTAAGGCCGCGTCCCGGTTGTCTGGCATGTTCGTATCTTCGTTCTTCCAGAGCAGGGTCGTCTGGTAGTGTCCGTCTGGACGTTGAGTGGAGTGCTCTCGTAGCATCTCCTCGGCGCGTCGGTCGGGGTCGCTTCGTGGCGCCTTCGGTGTCACCGTGAGACTTTCGATGGCAAAGTGTTCTCGGAGTTGCTCCTCGATGTCTCCGTCCCGGTGTGTCAGATGCGCGACGAAATTGACTCCATTGTCCCCGTGTCTTGACGCGCCGTGAAGCACCCATCCTAGCGGGGTGAGCGAGGCGACCGGTTGGTCGCGTCTTCCTTTTCTCATCGCTGTCGTTGTAAGCAGATGCCAGTTGTCCTGCCCGATCAATATTGTAGGTGCTCCGCCAGCTGTACATAACAAGTGTGAAATTTGTCGAAGATGGGAGCACTCGTCCAGGTCCTCTTGACGCACGCGTTGTGGTGCTAGATGCAGCCGATCGATGGTTCGTAGTTGTAGGCGCTGCGGGTCACCGACCTCCCCGGTCAGTGATATTGAGACCCGGCGTGATCTCGATGCGTCTATCTTCTCACTGCCGACTGTGTTGATACGTAGAGGGTCGACAGGTCCCGCGGCGCCGACTCGATCAGCGATGCCGGCGTCAATGAGGCTGACGGTGGAGCCGTCGTCCAGGAGCGCCCACGTCGCTAGCTCTCCCGCCGGTCCGGAAACAGTCACCGGCGCGATTTTCAAGTAGGCCGCCCCGGCCCGCGCGGTGGTCACGGTCTCGTTGACGTCGCTGGGCGGGGTGTCTTCGCTCTTCGGCTCTTGATGTTTTCGATGGTGGAGCAGGCGATGATGAAAGTGGGTGCACCCGTCGATCTCGCATTTCTTCGACTTGCAAAAATGTTTCTTGTTACGTAGACGTAGACACCTGAAACAGAGGCGGGCGCGTTTCGCAGCGTCCCATCTCGTGTTGACGTCACCATTCTTGAATTTCGGGCAGTCTGGTACTTCATGACCGGCAGTTTCACAGGTAAGGCATGAGCGCTGTTGGGTGGTATGTACACGTTGGTTTACCTTTCTGGGTTCCCGGCCGCCTTCCGTAGTCGCTGGAGCGGGCTCTGGCTGCGCGTAGGGCGCGCACCTGTCCGCCTCGCCTTGAAGGAAGTGTGACAGCTTGATCAGGTCGGGCTCGTTGGCTGGCTGCGTGTAGGAGTAGTCGAACCAACGTGACCTGGTTGCTGGTGGTAGCTTGTCCGATGTGGCTGTGGTGATGTCCGGGTTGTAGAGGTAATGTACGCGGTCGAGCGCCCTCAGCGCGGCGACCACATTCGCAACTTTATTTGCGAAAACTATGAGGTCACGCGGGCTGTCGCCGAGCTTTGGTAAGCGACGTAATCTCTCCAATTCCGTCGCGGCGATCGCCTCCGGGCGACCAAAGCGCGCTTCCAGCGTGCGCATGATCTCGTTCGGGTCGGTGTAATGCAGAAGGATGTTCTCGACTGCTTCCTTTGCTCTTCCCTTGAGTGCTCGACGTAGTCGCGCAGTGTTTTCCACATCGGAGAAGTTTCCCGCCGTCTCGTTGTATGCGGCGCGGAAGGGTAACCATTCTTGGTGTGATCCTGCGAAAATCGGTAGGTCGATAAAGTACTTACTAGGCAGCTTCGTATGTCGCGACGCAAGCGCGATGGCGGCAGCTAGTTCGGAGATGTCCGTCCTCGGCGCGGTCTGTAGTGCGACGGCGCCCGGCAAGGTCGGATTGGCCACAGTCTGTTCTGCTGCTGGCTGCGGCCCTGGCTGGAACGGCGGCGGCGGCGGCGCGTAGATGGCGCGCTGCGGCGGCGGGCGTTCGCAGTATTGGCTCCTCCGGTGTGGCAGCTCCTCGACCGGGTCAGGCGCCGGCGGCAGTAGCGGCGCGGGCGGCGGCGCTACCCCAGCGACCTGTTCAGTGGCGATGGCGAGGTGCGTCTGCTGCTCGGAGAGCCATGTCGTGACGCGCTGCGACCGTTGGTCGTCGGACACGACGGTGCGCGCGTCCTCTTCTTCTTCATTCTGCATCTCTGCTTCGGCGTCCAGCAACTCGATGCGGGCGGCGGCCAACTCGTAGCGTGCACGCGCCCTGTTGAGTCGACTCTCGCTCCCGATGCTGCGCCTTGATGCAGTTGTTCTTGTTCTGGCCGGCGTAGGCGGCCGCGGCGCTTGCTCGTCTTGGAGCGGAGCGGGCGGCGGTCCTCTGGTCACGGCGGCCACTGTCGACGGCGATCTCGGCGGCGACAGGTGAATCACCCAGGCTCGTGGCCTAGGTGCGAGCGCATCGGTCTGCGTGGCGGAGGGCGGCGTCCGATGCGTGGACGCGGCCCCGTGTGAAGCGCGTTCCGGCGGCGGCACTGCGGCAGTGAGTGCGGCCCCGACGCGGTGTTCCGGCGGCGGCGGCATGGCGGCCCCGGAGAGAAGCGTCGTGGTTTCCACGAGGGACGGGGCGATGTCGGTGGGCGGCGCTGCGGCACTGAGCGCGGCCCTCGCACCCGTCGCGGCGCCCGTGGTGTCCAGGCTCGACGTGTGTTGACTCCTTCGGATGGGCGGAACGGATCTTGTTGACATCGTAGTTGCAGCACGAGTGGTGGTGTTCGTGGTACCGGCCCCTGCGACAGAGTCTTCCGGACTCCGGCGAGGCGCGGTACGACCACTCGTGGACCTTGTTAGCACCATTCTTTTCCGAGTTTTCACTGCTCAGCTCAGATCCGGCTCGAAGGACCAAATGTGCGGGACAGGCGCAAGGTAGAGGTCGGCCCGAGTCAGCCCTTGACGATATTCTTCGTAGTGGACTGTAGACACGATGCGGAGAGAGCCAACCCGGGATAAACCCTGCGCCCGTGTGTATGTCGTATTACCGTCCCTATATGCACGTGAGCTGGGATTGAGAGCCGAGACAGTGAAACCCGATGTACGGCTAAACGGCGCTTTCTTTCTTCCTAGAGCTTGCTTGTTCTTCTTTTCTTGAGATCCGTTCCGCTCGAGTGCTTCCGAAAGAGTGACTCATCGGCGCACACCGCCGTATATTTATCCACTCGCGCCGAGCCTTGTGGTCCTACGGGGCATGTCGCGCCCGTCTGAGTCGTTGGACCAATCGCCGGCGGCGGCCGTGCGAGCAGGACGGGCTAGGCGCGAGCGAGACGGGGATAAATGTGAGGTGAGATAGACAGCGATGTACGCCTCACTCTTGTGGAACGAACCTCAATTTCCTAATTTTCCTGATTTTTCCTATTTTTCTCCGTTTTGGAGTGTTCCTATTGTTATATAATGTTCTGTTTATAGCAAGCAAGCTCTAGGGGTAGTGAAAGATGTCAGCGGCCCAAGTTTTATTACAGAATTTTACATTTATGTAGTACAGTTTTTCTTAAGCTATTTTTTAAGTTTTTACATTGTTCCTTATATACTACATTCTTCATATATATACAATCGACGTACAATGTTCACGGACACACAGCACTACACCTTTTATCACGCTGAGATATTGTTCTTTATTTTGGTGATGACGCAATGTTCGGTGCAGCTGTCCGGAACACTACCTACTGCTTTCAAAAATATTGTAAGTAGCTTCAATATGGGGTTCTTCAAAAAGACTGTTAATAGTCTTTAAGGGACGGCAACGTATCTGTGATGCCCCTGGTGTTGCAGGTATCCATAGGCGACGGAGATAGCTAACCATCAGGCGGCCCGTCTGCTTGTTTGCCAACCATGGCATAAAAAAAATTGGGAAAATAACTACAATACAACTTTGATTGTGTGCTAAACTTACCCTGTCCAAAATTCCCAACATGTCAAAGTTGACAAATCCTGGGAACAGGTCATGAACTAGGCTGATGAGGGGCTCCTTGTACCCCCACAAGTAGTCTGACGCTCGCATGCGCACGATGGCGCGACTCTTGAACCAGCTGGTCAGGAGGTTGAACCCTGTGCGGGACAGGGAACCGTAGCTGCCCACTTTCGAGGCCATGCTCTGGAAAATTACACGAATCTACTTAATATAAATCTTAAATTCATTCATTCAAACAACGCACAGCCTAAACTGCTGGGTCTAAAAACATGATATATTGCACATGTGTTCCTTAACAATGAAAAAAGGTGTTAAATAGGGGTTGAAATATTGCATGGAAGTTTATCATTTGTTAAGTCAAAACATGGAAATTAGTAATTATTACCGACTTCCAAAAAGGACGAGGTACTATGTTCGTCTGTATGTATTTTTTTTTTGTATGTTCATCGATATTTTCGCCAATTGTGAACCGATTTGAAAAATTTTTTTTTTGTTCGGAAGAGTATACTCCGAAGGTTGTCCCATTATCATCAAGTCAGGATCTGATGATGGAATCTCAAGGAAATCGAGGAAAAACTATGTAACTAACAATGTTTGACCCACTTCCCGGTTTCTGATTGAGCTGAAATGTTGCATACTTATGTAAGTTTAGTAACAATGCAATAATCTGGTACTATTGAGCTGATCTGATGATGATGGAGTCAGGCGGTGGATAGTGGAACTACTCAACGGCGAACAGCAAAGAAACAAATTTTTGTAAATGGATTTAACTATAATATAACCAGTTCTAAAGTCCATCATAACATGGCTGCTGCACCCAGGGTTGACTTCCGGCGAGGGAATTCCTCAACGGTAAAAAGTATAGACACAAAATTTTGTAAATGGATTTAACCATAAATGCCTGCTCTAAATTCCGTCATGACATGGCTGATGCACCCAGGGTTGACTTCCGGCGAGGGAACTCTTCAACGGTGAATAGGACAGACACAAAATTTTGAAATGGATTTAATCATAATAGCCTGATCTAAATTCCGTGTTTAGTTCCAAAACCGGTTTGGACGCCCCGGGATGGGGCAGCGGCCGCGGGAAGTGCATTAGGCACGGGGGGGCGGGCGGCCGCGGTGCGGCGTCCGCACTCCCGTGTTTAGTCATACATAAAGCTCGGCGCGTACGTACGTCTCGACCGGGGCCCGTTAGGACTCTGCGCGATTTGACGTCCGTGTGTTTTGAGAAGACCGGAGTCGACGCTGGACTCCGCGAATTGAACTTCGAGACAAGAAAAGACGTGCGCAAATTTCACTCTGTTACGGCGTGATCGGATATTTTCATTGAGTTGAAGGTATCAACGGAAACCGCGAATTCGGGTGTGTTTTGTATAGCCCGCGAGTGTTAAATTCAGTGTTAGGACACTTTGAACATTATTTGTGAAGTGTTGGGATCCCAGGACGGCCACTGGACGAGGAAAGCCGCAGCTGAGGTTTGGGCCCAAACAGGTGAAAGGATCATCAGCCGTCCTCTTGTAGGAATTCCAACCCTCTTTTTTTTGTTTCGTAACTCCGCGTATCGCGAATGTGCACGAACCGTTTTGGGTTCGTACATTCCGTCATGACATGGCTAATGCACCCAGGGTTGACTTCCGGCGAGGGAACTCCTCAACGGTGAATAGTACAGACACAAAAATTTGTAAATGGATTTAACCATAATAGCCTACTCTAAACTCCATCATGACATGGCTGCTGCATCCAGGGTTGACTTCCGGTGAGGGAAATCCTCAACGGTGAATAGTGCAGACACAATTTTTTGTAAATGGAATTAACTATAATATAACCTGTTCTAAACTCCATCAAGACATGGCTGCTGCACCCAGGGTTGACTTCCGGCGAGGGAACTCCTCAACGGTGAATAGTACAGACACAAAATTTGGAAATGGATTTAACCATAATAGCCTGCTCTAAATTCCATCATGACATAGCTGATGCACCCAGGGTTGACTTCAGGCGAGGGAACTCCTCAACGGTGAATAGTACAGACACCAAATTTGGAAATGGATTTAACCATAATAGTCTGCTTGAAATTCCATCATTTTATCATGACATGGCTGATGCACCCAGTGTTGACTTCCGGTGAGGGAAATCCTCAACGGTGAATAGTACAGACACATTTTTTTGTAAATGGAATTACCTATAGTATAACCTCTAAACTCCATCATGATATGGCTGCTGCACCCAGGGTTGACTTTCGGTGAGGGAACTCCTCAACGGTGAATAGTACAGACACAAAATTTAGAAATGGATTTAACCATAATAGCCTGCTCTAAATTCCGTCATGACATGGCTGATGCACCCAGGGTTGACTTCCGGCGAGGGACCTTCTTTTCGCGGTTAATGGTGGCGGCTGACACCATATGATTTATTACACATATGCCGGCGCACTATTGTGACAGCAAGTTCTTGCTGCTTGCTACGACTACCGCTGGCTGCCAGCCATGCGGTCACTCTCGCCAGCCGCTGAATATTTTTCTACCGCCAATGGCTCGTCTTTTTCCCCAAACTGGAAATTTAATATGAAAGTCTACGCGTACGAAGTGTCGGTCATAGCTCGTTCATAATAATATTATGTAGTTAGTGCCTATGATTGTTCAGCTACACCACGAAGGGATAATTTTAGCCAGTGGCGGCCATATAGGGCGGTGTGAGCGGTGGGACCATGCGGGGCGACGAAAACACCCCACCACCGACCGGCTAACAATAAAATAAAATCCAACTGGCGATACGGGGTCGCGGCATTGACAGATCAAATATTTTTTTGCAAGCACAAAGGCAAGAAAGGTGCTAATCTCGGTTATTGATTATGTGTATAAGATACTGTACAAAGAGAGCTCTCTCTTTGAGCTAAGAAAGACGCTAACTTGACACATTCCACCACCCAAAAATGTACTTAAGATTTAACATGATAATTACCAGCATGGCCAAATTGGTCATAGTGATGTTGAGATCGTCAGGGTATGCTACAGAGTGGTCGGGCAGGAACCTGGAGCGGTACCGGGGGGAGTAGCGAATCACGTTCGGGTTGAAGTCCAACTCCAGTTGCTCGTTCACGCGGATCTCTCTGTAGTTAAATTGTAAGTAGGTAAGTCTGCAAGCACTATTGGCCAATGTTAAATTTTATTTTTTATCACTAGCGGAAGGTAACTGGACCATTAATTATGTAAAAAGCAGGCAGTAAAGTGATGCAAGATAAAGGGAGGTAATTAAAAAATCTAACTAGTCTCATATCAAAAAATACCATTGACCTCACTGAACTTTGGTAGTTCTTTTGGCGGTAAATTAAAAATGAAACATTTAAAGTAGTTTCTGCTTAGAATAAGTATCTATAAAACCCAAGTACATTTGCGAGAAATAAACCGTTCAATTGGTGCCATAAATGGCACCGTACGACGCTCGCACATTCAGTGTTCTGAGTCAGGTGATAGTGTTGAAAGCTCCCAAAAAATAATTAAAATTACATTTTGCGCGGTGAAATCATACCGCAACAGATCGGGAAAGCAGCATATGAGTACTGGTGTGACATTCCACATGTAAGCCATTAATTATCGTCTAAAATACCAAAAATAGTGAAAACAAATTACTCTCTCAGTTCAGGCAGGCTATGAAAAAGCCTTCGATTCAATCGAGACCTGGGCAGTGTTTTAGTCCCTCCAGCGTTGTCATATCGACTATAGGTATATCGAAGTGCTGAAGTATTTGTATAGAAACGCCACCATGTCGATCCGATTACAGGACGAAAGCACGGAACCAATCCAATTGCAGAAAGGCGTGTGACAGGGAGATGTTTTCTCTCCGAAACTGTTCACTAACGCATTGGAGGACGTTTTCAAGCTCTTGGACTGGAACGGATTCGGCATCAACATCAATGGCGAATACATCACTCACCTTCGTTTTGCCGACGATATAGTCATCATGGCAGAGTCACTGGAGGACCTTAATACAATGCTCAGCGACCTCAGTAGCCTTTCCCAACAGGTGGGTCTTAAAATGTACATGGACAAGACAAAAGTCATGTCCAATGTCCATGTTGTACCCGTGCCGGTAATCGTTGGGAATGATACTCTCGAAGTTGTTGACCATTACATCTATCTTGGACAGATTGTTCAGTTAGGTAAGTCCAACTTAGGCTAAGAGGTCGCCCGAAGAATCCAACTCGGGTGGGCAGCATTCGGGAAATTGCGTGAAATCTTCTCGTCCAAGATACCACAGTTTCTAAAGACAAAGGTTTTTGACCAGTGTGTGTTGCCAGTGATGACATATGGTACTGAGACGTGGTCCTTAACTGTTGGCCTTTTGGATAAACTCTGAGTCACACAACGGGCAATGGAGAGAGCTATGCTCCGAGTTTCTTTGCGCGATAGAATTCAAAACGTGGATATTCGACAAAGAACCAGAGTCATCGACATAGCTATTAAAATTTGCAAGTTGAAGTGGCAATGGGCAGGCCACATCGCTCGAAGAACTGATGACTGCTGGGGAAGAAAGGTTCTTGAGTGGTGACCATGAACCGGAAGACACAACGTAGGTAGGCCTCCCACTAGATGGACCCATGACATCGTGAGAGTCGCGGGCATCCAGTGGATGCAGATGGCAGGTTGTCATTCAGTGTGGAGATTAAAGGGGGAGGCCTATGTTCAGCAGTGGACGTCTTATGGCTGATGATGATGACATTTCGAAGAGTGTGCATCGGATCTGCATGATCTAATTCCCTCCTTCCTATTTTTCTATTGGACTGCCAGAGCGGGCACGAAAAATTGACACCGCTTTATGGTTGATATTCCGAAAACCCGTTAGAAGTGCTTTTATTATTGAGAAACGTACCAAGAGGCTCATCAGCAACTCCAACGCCCCAAGCTGGTATTTCGCTAATCCATCCCAAAGGTGAGAGCAGTGCTCCATGCATGACCGACCTTGTAAAAGTTAGTACCCTTTATGAGTACGCCATGCCTTACCGTACATGTCCCATAGGTATGCAACTTTACCTATGATATTTGATGGTTTATATTAGCGTGAGGTTGTTGGCCATCCGTCTTAGAACCTCGGATATACTCACTGGTACGTGAACGGTCCTACTTCTTCCACCTTCAGCTTGTGATCCAGTCCGCCCTGGAACCGCTCTGCGTTGGTGATATTGAACAGATACGTAGCGACGTGGGCACCAGATATCTCTTCCGATAGCATCTCGTACACGTAGGTCCCGTAGTCCACACGGGTACACTGCCATTTATAAGTATACTTCATTCATACTTCACTATAGTCCATTCACCATCGAATGAATGCTGACAGATGCAGTTAATTATTCTATAGTGAACGCCTTGCTACAGGATCATTGTACAGACTTGTAGTTTTTTTTTAAATTAATTAATGTACATTGTCAAAATATATATAAATACTTATAATAAAACTTACCTAAGAGGTCTAATTCTGTACATTTAAGTTTTTTTATTTAGACGGCACTCTATATAACCGATAGACATTGTAGCCAAAACTGTAATTTTTTTTTATAGCCATAACTGCAAGCCTATACATTTTTGAATTATAGCTTGTGTTTAACCGTCCACTCACCTGATGTTAAGTGATGATGCGGTCTACGAAAAATAGGACGAGGTTCTCAATTCAACTGTATGTGTTTTTTGTATGTTTGTTACTCGATTACTTCGCCAATTATTAATTGATTTTGATGATTATTTTTATTGTTCTTCATAACTCAAAGGTGGTCGCTTTTTGAAGAAAAAAAAACAACAGAACAAAAAATATATTCACAGATGACGTTATGGTTTGTGTTTCCCTTCAGCAATATATACACAGATGACGTTATGGTTTGTGTTTCCCTTCAGCAATATATACACAGATGACGTTATGGTTTGTGTTTCCCTTCAGCAATATATACACAGATGACGTTATGGTTTGTGTTTCTCTTCAGCAATATATACACAGATGACGTTATGGTTTGTGTTTCCCTTCAGCAATATATACACAGATGACGTTATGGGTTGTGTTTCTCTTCAGCAATATATACCCAGATGACGTTATGGTTTGTGGTTCCCTTCAGCAATATATACACAGATGACGTTATGGTTTGTGTTTCCCTTCAGCAATATATACACAAATGACGTTATGGTTTGTGTTTCCCTTCAGCAATATATACACAGATGACGTTATGGTTTGTGTTTCCCTTCAGCAATATATACACAGATGACGTTATGGGTCGTGTTTCTCTTCAGCAATATATACACAGATGACGTTATGGTTTGTGGTTCCCTTCAGCAATATATACACAGATGACGTTATGGGTTGTGTTTCTCTTCAGCAATATATACACAGATGACGTTATGGTTTGTGGTTCCCATCAGCAATATATACACAGATGACGTTATGGTTTGTGTTTCCCTTCAGCAATATATACACAGATGACGTTATGGTTTGTGGTTCCCTTCAGCAATATATACACAGATGACGTTATTGGTTTGTGTTTCCCTTCAGCAATATATACACAGATGACGTTATGATTTGTGTTTCCCTTCAGCAATATATACACAGATGACGTTATGGTTTGTGGTTCCCTTCAGCAATATATACACAGATGACGTTATGGTTTGTGGTTCCCTTCAGCAATATATACACAGATGACGTTATGGTTTGTGGTTCCCTTCAGCAATATATACACAGATGACGTTATGGTTTGTGGTTCCCTTCAGCAATAGTATTGATGAGTAGGTACTTTCAATCTCTTTTTAGGGTTCCAAAGGGTAAAACAGGACCCTATTACTAAGACTCCGCTATCCATCTGTGTGTCTGTCTGTCTGTCCGTCTGTCACCAGGCTGTATCTCATGATCCGTGATAGCCAGTTGAAATTGCCACAGATAAAAAAACTGTCGAATTGATAACCTCCTCCTTTTCGGAAGTCGGTTAAAATAAGCTGATTGGCTTCTTTATCGACGCGGCGTACGCTGACCTAACGTTTCTAGAAAAGTAAATGCAATGTTTGACTAAAATATCGTTCTTAAGTAGTTCTACAAAAAAATCAGGGTAGCAAATATCTATATTTTATTAGAAAAGCCACAGTAAATAATATAAACCGTTAATGCACTTAAATAAAAATATATTTAAGAACATGTCTAGATGCATTTTAATCTAATTTATGAAGCTTTACTATGAATAAATGAATTTGTTATGAGGAGTATTATTATATTTATTCAGGAGTATTTGGATATAGTGAGGAGGAGTAATTGTAGATAAAGTTTGCCGTTTACAGCATGCGCTCTACTCGATCACAGTTCATGACGTAATGTAAAATTAAAATAACGCAACCATAATAATCCACGCAGTGCCTTCATAGTTCACAGAATAGGTAAGTACCTAGTTAATACAATCAAATAACATTTTATTGACAACATAAAAAAGATATTACAAGAAGAATACATTAAATATGGGTACAAAAACCGGTCTTATCGCTAAGAATGATCTCTTCCAGAATACCTTCAATACTAGTGTGCTGCGGTAGAGCGGTGTCAATCTAATGTAGATCTGATGTAGATCTGATGTAGATCTGTGAAATGTCAATGTCAATGTCATTGACATGCGACGGGAACGGGCAGGAAGGAAAATCTGAGTGGGACGAATGCTGGACTAAAACGGAAAAAATAGGATTGAGTAAAGTGGATTACGGTACAATATGGAGTAGAAAGAGATGAGACGGGGGTACAGTGGATTACGGGACGAATGCGCACCTGGAACGGTAACGGTGGGATATGAGTAGAGCGGATTTCGGAACAAATGCGTAACTAAAAGAGCGGAAAAGGTGAAACAGGTGTAGAAGGAATTACAGGACGGATGCGGGCTTTAGCGGTAAGGGCGATATGAGAGTGGAATGGACGGATACGGGACTGAAGCGGAATAGGCAGAACTAAAGTAGAGTCGATCAGGAAACGGATGCGGGACTATAGCTAAAAGAGCGGGATGGACGTAGATAGTGTTACGGTGCGGGAGTGAAGTGGAGTGGAGTAGACGGATGCGGGACGGGTCTGTAGTAAAGAAGATTACAGGACAGGATGTATGATGTAAAATATTACGCGCGTGGTAAGGGCGGGATGAACGAAGAGTAGATTGCGGGACAGAATTGGGCCTGCAGCGGAAAGGGCAGAAAAGGAGTAGAGTGGATTGCGGGTCAAATTCAGAACTGATGCAGAAAGGGCGGTACAGGAGTAGAGTGGATCACAGGACGGATACAGGACTGAAATTGACAGAGCGGAAAGGGAATAAAGTAGATTTCTATACTACGCGAGTGAAGCTGCTGGCACCAGTTAGATCATCATAAAGCACCATTAAAAAAAACATAATAACTGGGGAATAAAGAAGAAGTAATTGTAAGTTTAGTCAATGTCATAAAAGGATAGTTACCTACCTACTTAATTACAAATAATATATTTAAATAAATAGAGTTTATATATACAATGAAGTTATATTACGTAGCTGTATAATTAATTATAAATTGTGGAAAACGTACAGACAGACAGATGGATGAACGGACGGACAGACGTTAAAAAAAAGTTACTTACATATTTGACAATGATGAAAACAGGATCGGTGACCATCAACACTATGTTTATTATCAAAATTACAACACCAAGCACTACGGCAGACACCAACTTTTCTGAAATGAAAAGAAGTCAATATTTAACCTTTCAAAATGCAAATGTTAGAGTAACCATCATCATCAGCCAGAAGACGTCCACTACTAAACGGCTATCTATCTATTATGGTTCGAAAGATACAGCCGTTAAAAGGTAGGACAGACAGACAGACAGTGTAGGCTCAGTAATAGGGTCCCATTTATACCCTTTGGGTAAGGAATCCTAAAACATCTTCTTGTGGAGTTGGCGCCCTGTTCACATTCTTCGTACGAACAGTTAAACTTTGACAAATTACCAATTTTGTCTGATGGTTTGGTTTGGATCTATCAAAAACCATCATGATAATAAAAAATTGTGAATTTGAGCATAGGCGTGTAACGGATGTGAACATTGAGAAATAGTACCAAAATCACTTACTTGTGTTATTTGCTGTCAGTGTGCCAGGTTTGTCTCTCTTACTGATGAGTCCTATCGGCATCTTTGCAGATCGTTTTAACACTGTCACTCTTAATGTCTTTTAGGATGGACGTTATGGAGCTATAAAAAAAAAACACATCAGTCATAGGACTGCACGTCAGAAGTGAAAACTTAAGTAGTAATTCTACAAGAGATGGCGGTGTTTTAAAATACACGGTACAGCGTGACGATGACGCAAGTTCCATGATTTTTGTTCACCAAATAGTGCTCAACGCGCCTAAAGTTTTCACTTCAAACATAATTATGATATCTAACATCAATTTACATACATCGACACCGCTTTATGGTTGACATTCCGAAAACCCTAGTTTGTGGAATGCATGCAATGTGGATGTGCCGGCCCTCCCCGGAATACATATAAAAACTTTTTTAAAGCGGTAGAACATAAGCTCACTAAGGCAGGCAAACGGGGCTGGCATAATCGCATAGCGACTAAAGCCCCATACAAAAATTAGATTAAAAAAAAAAAAAAGTTAGTTTACGTGAAAGGTCCCGTTATCTACAACCAACTACCTGAAGACATTGGAAATTCGGCTTCTGACGGTGTATTTAAAAATAGGTAGTGACGGTTTTTGATCGAGAAGGCTTATTACTCCCTCAAAGAGTGTTGTGATAAAAAATATTAAAATATATTGTTTTTTAAGTTTTGTGATATATAATAGTGTACTTATGTACTAGTTTTGTATATCCTCAAATGTGACGTGTGATATTGTATACAGTTCACCAATAAATTATCTGTATCTGCACTGCCTGAATGTGTGTTCCCCGATAGTTACAATCGGGGTGTCTTCAAGTTAAGAGTGAATCGGTATCTTCTAGGCAAGCGTGATCCACCGTAGGCCGCATCGTCGCTTAACATCAGGCGAGTTGGCGGCCAAGCGCAAGCCTATTTTGTAGTTAAAAAAATATACACACGGATGTGGAGTCTTAAAAAATTTTTAAAGATAAGATTTGACAGGAGTAGATTGGACTGGATTACAGTGAATCCTACCAAAACTCTTCGACCAAAATAAAAAGAATGGACGGGCCCTAACCATTGAACTTGATCAGTAAAAACGAGTCAAAACCGTCGGACATATACTTCAACACCTAATTATAAAAATGTAACAGTATATTTGTTACAAAAAATAGATATCGGTTTTATTTGTGTATTTACGCTTCGGTAAAGCATACGAATTCATAATTTTGTCAGATGTTTCGTTATCGCGTATCAATAGACTCGTGTTTCACTTCCTACGGCTAGAGACCGACTGAAACGAAATGAGAGCTGGCGCTCATTTTGTAATCTTCAAAAATGCGCTTCTACTGGGCCCGTCCATTCATTTTATTTTGGTCGAAGCCAAAACTCAGACAATTATTACAGGGAGCTCCCGTATGATCTCTAAAATTGACTGTACCCGTCTTCCGCAAGTGATTTTTGACGGAATTTCCATCTAGTGAAACAGTTAAGAACCTTGGAATTTTTATAGATAGACAATTTTCTTGGGGTTCTCAGATATCAGAAGACAGACGAAAAATCTATAGTTCTGCTGCTTCACTTAGAAGGTTGCGTAATTTCCTACCAATTACTACTAAAACTGCGCTTGTAAAATCACTCTTATTCCCAATATTGGACTACGCAGACACCTGCTATCTGGATTTAACCGAAGAAACTCGACAAACTTGAGCGTTTACAAAATTTCTGCACACGGTTCATATTTGGTTTACGCGAGTATGATTACAAAAAAAAAAAAATATCAACTTCGTTATAGACATACATATAATGTGACATCAATAGAAATGCGTCCCAACTTGTCTCCGGATATCAACGTGAAATTATTGAAATATATCATAAACCAGATCCAATGTGCCTAGACAGTGCATAAATCTGTTCTGTTAGTTTCCTTAATTAATATGATGATGGCATTTCTGATACATTAAATTACAAATTCAATTGAAACGAGTTTAATAAAATGTAAAAAAAAATATTCGTAGACTCTGTCTATGAATATTTTTTTATTAGTTAGCATATAATTATTGTGGATACACTTATTTAAACGTGAATTCAGTTGACATTTACTTCAGGATAGTTTCTCAATAATAATTATATTCGTTAGTCCTTATTCTGTGATTCTATTTGTATTGACGCTGACGCAGTATCTGACGCTTATTACCTCAAAATTTGTTAAATAGTTTACTTTTTTAAAATAATGTACCCTTTAAATAAATAAATATTTATCTGGGTAATATTTGTACGCTTTGATATGTACCTACCTAGAAAATGCTCTCGAGGTGGCCACATACAAAAAAATATATTTTGGTTCCTTAGTTTTTATATTTTAATAATTTTGTGGCGCCCCTTTAACACAAAACACAACAATTCTTTGACATGAATGAATTTTTAAAATGAAATTTGATTATACTAATAATAAAATGGTAAAAAAACGTAAAATTTAAAATAATTGATAATAATAGATGTATTTTTTTTATCAACACGATTGGTAACCATAATTACATTAAGTAAATCAGAATGTCAATGCAATAATAATAACAACTGTCATATAAAATAATAAAAATAGAATTTAAGAGGAGATTATTTATAAGGTTTTATATAATTACTAGCTGCGCCTCGCCGTTTTACTCGCGTTTTTATATATGCCAGTGAAAAATATAAAACAGTGCTACCTCCTTGAAACAATATCCTCGGTAGCGACAGCAACCATATTGATATAATATTATTTCAGTGTATTTGTAGGGAAACTAATTATTAAAATACCAAAAAAGTAGGTATTTGTTGATTTGATCGCTACCAAACATCACAGAGTCACTTGCTGGACTAATTTGAAGATTTTCTGAAAATTTCATCAAAATCGATCCAGCCGTTTCGGAGTTCTTAGGGAACATCTTATATATAATATATGATCAAATAAAAAATACAGATGGATTACGGCGTACTGCCAAATTGAAGTCAAAATCGCTTATTTGATCTGAGAGAGAACATACATACACCGTACTGGAATCTGCAGCGCTGCCAAGTTGACTGTCGGTACATCGAAGTGTTGAGATGTATTTACGACGCGGCAACTATGAGTGTCCAAGCATAGAACCAGCAGTCTAAGTGTGGCCAGATGGAGTACCGACCTGCGTTAAACGGCAGGTAACGGCGGGTGCGGCTGGATGCAAAGAACTGCCGACCGAGTTCAGTGGCGTGCATTGGGAGAGGCCTATGTCCAGCAGTGGACAGCTAATGACTGTTAAAATATGATTGTATTTTTTATATAGAATAGATATTCTATATAAAACCATAAAACCACCACAAACTCAGGGTATCCTACTGTGGGAGCTAGGGCCTCACATAAGTTATTTTATTTTATTCTATTTCATTTTATTTGCTTTTTATTCAATCTTGATTTAATTGATAGTTGTATTAAATTTTAACGTAAATTTAGAATTTAAGTATAATATAATCGTGCATGAATTTTAACTTAATAATCTAATATAATAAGATAGCATAAGTTGCAAATTTTGGTAACAAAATAAATAAATTTATATAATAATAGATATACACGGGAATACGCGTTAATAGATGAATTTAGAGATTGTGTCAACGCGTAAAATAAAAAAATATTGTTTCAAATATAATGATAGCAAAAGGGCTCGACGAAGTGTGTGTAGTTATCGTACCGGAACATTCGAAATGATGAAGTTGAGTAATATAACGATATGTGGGATCGTGCAATACAATTTGACGGATGCTTAAACTTGATATTGTAGATCGAAAGCCGACTGAGACAAGAATCAGAGCACCTGGAGGAATAGCGCAATGTTTGCTGCAGAGCAGTACAGGAAGCTAACTCCAGTTCGTCCGAACTCTTGATTTATTTCAATTGGCCTACAGAAACGGAATTCGATGACTTGGCGTACCAAGATTTTAATGGAAAATATTTGATATATGTATATATAACGACCCAGAATAGGTATGTATGCCTGTGTACATCAAGTAATCTGACGGCAAAACTATTTTGTGAAGGGACAACGAAAGGCATTTCAAGAAGCCGCACGGAATCTCGGCGCTTCAAACAACGAAAATGAATTTAGCAAAACGTTTGAAGTATCTGCGACTTTCCTCACTGCAAACATATTTCGTAGATTAATCACTAACGGAGGACCAGGTAGAAATTCAGTCATGTATATGGATGTCTACATTAAGGTGGTCCAATTTTGGGTTTCCTTATGATTTTGGGACTAAAAAATAAATAAATGGGAATTGTCTTTCATGGTTCCACAACTGGTTTACGTAATTTAATAATAATCTTAAGCAAACTATTAATGTTTGGCTAATTATTCGTTGGTGTGTCCAAATAAATAAATAAATAAAACACTCCGCGGGCCGCTAAAGCAAAAAGCACAAAACACTAGTCTAAATATAAAAAAACTCAAAGTCCTGACAGATCTATCAACGCACAATCTAAACTGCTGATCTTAGAGACATAATATATGGAGGTTCTGTTCATAAAACTGTTTAAAAGCATACAAAGAGTTTTGGAAAATTCGCATCCCAAAGGGTTCAAAATAAGAGTCAAAGTTTTAAAAAAGAACATCTAAATATAGAGGTTCTGTTCATAAAGGTGTTTAAGCGCACATAAAGAAAATGTTTTGGAAAATTCGCATCTCCAAAGAGTTCAAAAAGAGGGTCAAAGCTTTAAAAAAGAACCTCTATTTTACCGAAACCGTTAACACTCGGTAGTTGAAATTTGGAATATATACTCCTGGGATGAAATAAACAATCCCGTGCTTTAGTATTTGTCGAAATATTCAAAACAGAAACGTATAATCAGTTTTTCAAAAAAAGAAGGTTCACCTGGATGTACTTGTATGTGTTAGAAAATTTAAGAATCGAATTTCAGCCATTTCTAATACCTAGTCTTGTCAATTTGAAACTGAAAATAATTATATTTTGTAGTTCCTTTGACAATGAAAAAGAAAAAATGTTTTCACATATTTTTGTCTCGGAAAAACTAAACATTCATAACTTTAATTGTTGTTTATTTTATTGATTTATTAAACCAGACGAAAGCCAGGCTGAAAGGGTTCAAGTAAATAATTTCTGGTAAGGAAGAATTTTAACTGATTATGGGATTATCGTTCAAAGGCTAAAGAGGGAAATGGAAGGGTAGAAATGTGACGGTCTTCAGAAAAGGATTAGCTTATTTAGGACTCGGAATTATTTTTGCTTCTTTGCATGGGGAAGAAAATGTGCCATTGATAATGGAATATTATTATTCATATACCAAAATTTGGGAGTAGTTGATCTAGAATAGGAATTATCATGTTACGACTTATCGAGTCAAGTCCAACAGCATTCGAGGTACTTAAGAGGATACTTTTCCTAACATTACAAGCAGTGAATTGGCGAAAAACGAGAAGAGATAAGTTACTTACAGCAGCAATTTTTTTGGCACTACAGCAGTTGTTGTCCCAATCGATTCACATCACACGTAAGGCACGTAATGAGGTGTCCATCTATTTTATATCTCAGACTATATTATTAGGTCTACGTCATATTAGTAAAAAAACCTGTCTATAAGACGAATTTTGGTTTAAACTACTTATATGCATTTGCATATGAGAATGTTTGGTTGTCAGTTTGTTATCCACTAAGCGCAATAATGGCTGTGAGTAAATTGTGAAGATTTTTTTTGAAATATTTAAGACCGGACAATTGAAAGGCACTGGTGGGGCCATAGCCAACACCAAGAGGACCTGTGGTGTACTTTTATAAAATACAATTATGGAATGTGTGTAATATTAAATGTGTGTAAATAAGAATTATGAAACTATTGGTACTTATAGGAATATGATTAAAATCTGGCCTATAATTGTGATGAATTTAATTTATATAGTAAACATACAAAACGGAATAATTTTTAAATAATATTGAAGTTACATTTTAATTATCTGTATCACATTCTAAAACTATGTATTCCTAGGTGCATTATAATAACATCATTGTGTGTAGAAACTTGTAATCTATACATATAATAAAAACGTAGAGATAAAAAAATCTGTAATTGCAAGATAACAAAAAAAAAAACACACAGGTCGTCTTAAAATAAGCAGCTGAACACGATAGGACAGTTTTTAGAATTTTTGTCTGTTTGTTTGTTTGTTTGTTTGTTTGTTTGTTTGTTTGTCCGCGCACATCTCCTAAACCACTGGACGGATTTAAATGCGGTTTTCACGAATATGCTTAGAAATTACCAGATTAAAACATAGGCTATCTTATATCATTTATTTTAATTCTTTATTTTTACATAAACGAAAATAAAAATCAATGATTTATTTCTTCGTTACCCGAAACGTAATATGAGGATCGTCACATAGCCTCAAGCAAGGAGATCCAAAGTAAAGAGAATGTTATTGACATAGCCATTAAAATTTTGAAACTGTCAACTGTCATTCGGTTAATCAGTTTAAATTTAAAGAAGGTTCCTTAACCTTCTTAGATGAATGAACGTGTAGATCAAGCATGTTATAGGCCTTACAACCTCTTTGGTGATTCATTCCAGTGCATGGAGCAGGAGTGTGGCGTACTCGTACTCCTTGCGCCAACCTTCGTGAATTTCATTCCAATTTTCCACGTGTGGCGCTGGGGCGCGAAAAGAAAAAAATAAAAGAACACCGATTTTCAAATGGAATTGGGAATTGTCATTCGCTTTTTCTAAGATTTGTCTAAGATTTTTCTTTGCATTAAATTTATAATTTCTTTCGGACTCAGCTATTTTCTTCCATTGTCGGTAGCTTAACCCTCTCCTTCTATATAAATAGTACAAATCCACTATAATTGGTGACCACTGAATGGACCGTACACCACCGACAAAGGTCAGAATGCCGCTAGATCGTACTGATAGCACTGCGGCTGACACGAAGAATAAAGATGATGACAATGTATTCCGAGTTGGCGTGCGAATTCCACCGTTTTGGCCAGAGAAGCCGGCGATTTGGTTCGCCCAGATCGAAGGCCAATTCGCGATTTCCAACATCACTGCAGATAGCACCAAGTTCTACTATGTGATTGGACAACTTGATCCGCAATACGCAGCTGAAGTCGAAGACATCATCGTCAACCCGCCTGTGACCGAGAAGTACGAAAAACTCAAGCTGGAGCTAATTAAACGTTTGTCCGCATCAAGAGAAAAAAAGGTACAGCAACTTTTAACACACGAGGAGCTAGGTGATCGTAAGCCTTCTCAATTCTTACGTCATCTACAACACCTAGCAGGCCCCGGAGTTCCAGAAGACTTTTTACGCATGATTTGGACCAGTCGCCTACCGAACAGCACGCAGACCATCATTGCTTCGCAGCAGATGACGTCATCACTCGATGTGCTGGCAGACCTAGCCGACCGCATACATGACGTTGTCTCTATAGCCCAGGTCGCATCTACATCCAGTACCACACCGGGAAGCTCCAAGCTCCATATTACATTCTCATGGTTTTATTCTATGTTAGCATTTAAAACACAAAATATATCGCATCCTATTTTAATACAGTCCCGCGAATAGAAATATTCAAAAAAGGCCCTTTGTACATGAAAATAAACCTATACAACAAATTCCGGACGCAATAAAGAAAGAAAGAAATAATAACATTTTTCCAGAACCAACTTCGTAAGTTTCTAACCCAAAAATGTTATTACGAGATAAAAGATTTTTTCGACGATAAATTTTAGAAAATTATAATTAGAAAATAAATATCGATATATAAATAGTTAAGAAAGTAGCGTCATAAGTTTTGTATCATCTCATATATAATTAAGTAACCTATCACACTAAGTATGTTTTTTTTTGTTTTGTAAAATTACTTCACCCTAGGTTAAGTTTGAATAGTATATATAATATTTATGTAATAGATTTAACTATACTTAAATTTATATGTTTATGTCTGTGGTCTGGTTTTGTGAACAGCCACTACATAAGTCATTGCTGCACCCTTTATGCAGGGTATATAAACTTAGCTTTTAGAAGAATACAGTGTATATTTGCAATAAGAATAAGAATATAGAAATAATTTTATTTTACTGTGATATTTTAACAGATAAATAGAGTAGTTCCATTTCATGGCTTTTTAATCAAGGTATACATACAAATGCACGCGAAATAAGAAATAACTAGCCAAGAGCGTGTTAAGACAAGCATTATGTCAGGGTTCCGTGGCCAGCGAAACTGGCCGGAAATATACTTTTAATGGATTAGACAAAAAGAAAATTTCAAAACATGCTCTGCACTGTGGTCACATTATCTTTTTGATTTGAAAACTGTTGACGGTGTTATTTATTACTTTTATGATTCTATCAATACTTCACACAGGGCGACTTAAAATAAGCAGCTGAACATGTTAAGGCAGTTTTTAGAATTTTTGTTTGTTCACGCACATCTCCTATGACCAGACCTATGACCAGATTGAAGTATATGCTATGTTATTTCGCGCAAGGCCGGATTAAGGGAAGAAAAAAGAATTGAAGGTTTATATGAAAATCTACGCGTACGAAGTCACGGGCAAAAAAGCTAGTTAATTAATATAATGATGAACCAATTTAAACTTATGCTAACATGCAAACTAAAAAAAAAAAAATTACAGCACATTTTTTTTTATTAAACTGCAAAATCTTTATTAATTGCCATTCAAACGGATATAACTTTAAATGAAATATATCAATGTCTCTGTTAGACACCAGAATTTTGTTGTATTGCGGCTCTTTCTGACAATAGTGTTATAGAAAGACGTGTTATTGGAGAATACCTGTAAGCTGAAGATGTTATAATTACGGTTACGAGACCTGAAACGGGTGTTAAATTATTTAAGTTTCTGGAACGGTGACGCTTTGTGTCAATGTTAAAAACGACGTAACAGTAAGTAAATAATTTATAAATAAGTGATTAAGCTTATAAAACGAATTAACCAATAACTATTAACTCTGTGAATGAAGTTAATTCGTATTTGGTTATACATTTGTATTCGAAGACACATTCTGTGGCTGATTTTTGTGAAGAGAAGTTGTGTTTGTTTTAAATAATTAAGCATAGATTTAAGGTGTTTTTAGCCTGTATTGTGTTTAGTTCTAAGCGTATAGTGCTAAGAGTTAAAATTGAATGTAGATAATTCGTTCATTATTTTGCAATGAGTGAGGCAGGTGATGGGGATGGTCACGGAACACTATTTTACTCCTAGCAAGCGGAGGGTATGGTGATGTCAGGTTAGCTGATATCACCGTCTCTAAAAAACCTGAGGGTTCTGGTGCTTTGTCATATAATTATACTTATTACATAATAGAAAAAAAATATGTGAAAAATTTATCAATTAATATTACTATTTAATACTACGTTGAACAAAATATATTTATATAATTTTTCAGAATGAATCTATATATATCTATACATATATATACAGCTATCTATATCTAAACATATAATAAAAAAGTAGAGAAAAAAAAACTGTAAATACGAGATATAAAATAAAAACAGACAGGGCGTCTTAAAATAAGCAGCTGAACACGTTAAGACAGTTTTTGGAATTTTCGTTTGCGGTAAATGCGGTATTCACGAATATGCTTAGCTATAACCAGATTGAAGTACAGGCTAGTTATTTTGCGAAAGAGCTGGATTAAGGGGGGCAAACTTGACATCCTATTTTAGAAATTGTTTAAAATTAAATTATATTAATATTGTAAATGTAAATATTGAATGCCCGATGAGGGTAGACTGATAAATACAATTGTTGCACTAACATCTAGTATAATATTAATAATGTATCCGTCGTACAATAAATATTTTCTGATTCTGATTCTGAAATGGAGGTTGAAATTTTATATGAAAGTCTTTTGTTTTTTATGTTACTAAGATTTTTTCTAAAAGGAAAAATTAAGGTGTAATAAGGGGGTATGAATTTCGTATTGAAAATTTTGTAACTACGAAGCTGAATTCTGGGAAACCCTTATGAGATATAGAGTTCCGCTAAGAAATGATTTTGCGAAAGGGCCAAATTAAGGGGGCAAATAGAGTTTGAAAATGTATTTGAAGATCTTAAGTCCTCAATCGTTCACTTCCACGGCTTTTGTTAGACTTAACTTAAAATACTTGAAGTGGCCTGTAGCCAAAAAGTACCCACATTATATTACAGAAAGGAGGTGGAATGATATAGATGATGATAAATAATCAGGCCTTACAATGTTGTGTTGAAAATTATGCAACTACGATCTGAAATTTGGCAAATATATTCCTTATGGGATCTGGATGCCCGCTATGAAATGATTTTGCAAAAGGGCCGAAATAGAGGGGCAATTGTAGTTTGAAAATCTTATGTTTTTGATGTTAGGGAGTTTTTTTTTTAAATTTGGTTTGATAGTTTATAAAATACAGATATAAGGTTTTTGCAAAAGGACGGATTGAGAAGGTGAAATTGGAGTTTGAACGTTGTGAAAGTTATGCATCTACATAGCTGTAGTTTCGCGAGTAGATTCTTTATGGTGGGTGTTATAGTTATACTAAGAAATGATTTTGCAAATTATGGGAGGAAAAAAGGGTTGAAATTTTATATGAAAATATACGCGTACGGAGTCGCGGGCAACAGCTAGTATATGTGTTAAACCTACAGTTTCCCCTTAAGCACTTATAACCCCCACTATCGTCCATTCATTCAAATTTTGAGCACATATTTTGCAGTTGTGTGCCACTCAATATTGAAGTGTGCGTTTGTAGAACTAGTAAAGTATAATTATGTCAGTGTGTGCAATACGTGTTTACCTCGCCCCCTTCAGTTTTTGGTTTAGGCCTTTTTTAGCACTAGTCCTAGTTTAAGGCAGATCCAAACTAAAATATTATCACAGTTTAATTTAATTCCAACGTGTAAAACTTCCCAATAAATAATACCTACTACAAATGAAAATTTTATTGAATCAGGCGTTACTTTGCGGAAGTTATTTTTCAAAACTATTTTTTGAGGAATCTCAATAGTATTTTCGCGTTTACGAGCTTCAAGAACAATAAAGAATTTGAAATAAATAATTTTATATATAAGGTCGGGGAAAAAGTTTCTTCGTATTTTTTAAACAAATTCAAGACATGTTTTTTTTAAGTTTAATTACATTTAATTATAATATATATGTGCCATTTTGTTCGATAACTTGTTGCCATCTTGTAGGTAGTGACATGATCCCGTTGCTGTAGAATTTTTGGGAATTCTGATCAAAAAAATGCAACAAGTAGTTTTGACAGTCCTCTCTTGATGTTAATCTAACACTACCCAAAGAATTCTGAAGAGATCGAAACAGGTGGAAATCTGAGGGTGCAAGGTCAGGGCTATATGGTGGATGCATTAACACTTCCCAACCAAGCTCTCTAAATTTTTGCTGAGTGGCCAAAGATGTGTGCGGTCTGGCGTTATCATGATGAAAGACCACACTCTTTCTGTTGATCAATTCCGGCCGTTTTTTCTCAATTTCTTGTTTGAGTCTCATCTGCTGTTGGCAGTAGAGATCCGAATCGATGGTTTTGCCCGGCGGTAAAAGCTCATAATGAACGATGCCCTGCCAATCCCACCATACACACAGCATCACCTTATTACGTGTTAATCCGGGTTTCGCTACAGTCTGTGGTGCTTCACTTCCCTTTGACCATGATCGTTTGCGCACATTCTTGTCGTAGGTGATGCATTTTTCATCACCAGTGATCAATCTTTTCAAAAACGGTTCGGTTTCGTTACGTTTCAATAGAGAGTCGCAAATGAGTACACGATTCATTTGGTTTCTTTCAGTGAGCTTGTGTGGCACCCAAATATCGAGTTTTTTTGTATACCCAGTTTATTTCAAATGGGTCAAAACTGTTTTGTGGTCAATCCCCAGTTCTTCAGCTACGTCGTAACTACTAATATGCCGATCTTGGTCCACTTTTTCAGAAATGGCATCTATTTTATCCGTAACAGGGCGACCAGAGCGAGCTGCATCTTTGACATCAAAATTCCCGAAATGAAAACGCTTGAACCAACATTGTGCTACTCTTGATGACACTGCATTAGGTCCATAAACGTCACAAATTTTATTCGCGGTTTGTGTCGCATTTTTCCCTTTTTTGTAATAAAATTTCACAATATATCGAATTTCTTCGTTAGATTCACTCATTTTATCAAACAAAAAAACAATTGAAAAATGGCGAGAAATTGCTTTTTACTTTTTGTATTCCTTTTTTAAAATATCATATTTTTAATGGTATCAAAACCAGCCAGATACAAACAGTACAACCTATGAGATTTTTACTACAACTTTATACATACAAAATACGAAAAGACTTTTTCCCCGACCTATTAGATCTCTATAGAAATTTGTTTTGCTAATTTAGCCTAACTTAAAACAAAAATTATATACATAAAAAAGAAAATTTACCTGTAATTTAATAATCTTTTTTAAGATACCATTTTAACCTTACCTGAAACTTGTAATGTATTCTGTGCCTAAAACAATAATGCATTTTTGAAACAAAAAATTCGTTAAACTTGACACTAATTTGTGATAATGATATTATTTTTGAAAACATATTTGAAACTTGCTGCAATTAATGTGTAATGTATATAATTATATTATATTAATTTAAAAGAAATAAATACCCGTTCCCTTAGTGTAGTTGTGTTTCGCCTCTTCACGTGTTGAGTAGACTCTTGGAGCGCTAAAATAACTTATCTCGAACTCCCTATTGTACTTAGCGACGTAAAAGCGGAAATACATAGAGGTTCGTCAAAAAAAAACAGTTTAAAAAATGAAAATTTGCCAATAGGTATTAAAATATCGATGAAATGCTTCAAAAGTGACAACTCATTTTAAGTATAAGGTTCTTTTAAGCGATGACTTAACTTTTAGTTTGCACATCCAAAAATTATGTGCTCAAGCATTTAGAACCCTGGGATTCGTGATGCGTCAAGCTCGTCATTTAAATAACATTCCTGCTATTAAGGCCCTCTACAATGCATTTGTCCGGAGCAAGACGGAGAGTAATGCGATAATCTGGAACCCTTACGAGGACAAATACATTTATATGGCCGAAAAGCTGCAAAGGAAGTTTTTAAGGTGGCTTTATCACAAGAAGTACGGGTATTAGGTACGTCGGATTCCCTTTTTTGTATCCCAGTGATTTTGTCATTGGGATGCTGGACTACAATACCCTGGAGGTGCGACGAGCGTTGTCCCTGATACTGTACATATGGCGGATTATAACTGGCCGTATAAGTGTTCCGTCTGTGCTCGAGCGGTTAAGTTTGGTGGTCCCTACCAAATATTTAGCAGCTCGACAGCGCAACTTGTTCTGGGTTCCCTGGTGCAGAACGGAGTACGGTAGGTTGGCGCCGGTGCCGAGAGCGCTGAGCATGCTCAATGCCCTTCTGGCCCAGAGCTTGGAACTAGATTTGTTTCACTGTACGGAGATTCACAGGGTGACAACGGATATTTATAATAATATTAAGAAACAAATACAGAAACCTCTGAAATAAGGGCTGCAAATGTTATATATGGTTTTTTTTTGGAACGAAGTTCCTTATCGCGCGTTGTGAAAGGGGGCTAGACGGAAAAAATTCTTACGAAAAGTTGTCACGACACTTTTTGCTATAGTATTGTAAGCTGTGCGGCGTCGCATGTTTCTGTGTCTGTCTCTCTCTCTCTTATAGAAAGGAACTTCGTTCCATCCGGGTGTCCCTTGACACCTCTCAAGTTTTTTTATTTTTTTTTCAATTGTGTTTTTTTTGTAAGGTTTATTTAAGTAAGGTAAGGTAGATAAATAATTTGTATGCTTATCCATGGGTGGGTGAATTGGGGTCACTTGTAACTGCCCACCTAATTGTATGTAAATAAATAAATAAACTATTTTTCAAAACGAAGTTTTATTACAATAACTTAAACAACATTCCAATAATAAAAAATTAAAAAAAAACTATATGTTAATACCTAACTACTAATCTATTAAACCGCTACCAGTGGGAATCTTCCCCAAAATCCTGGCCCCATTACCACGTTGTATGGCAATGCTCACTCTTTGAGCAAAGTAGAGGCCAGCATTCTGGTCACGAGTTGCATCAACTGGACGTGATGATAAATCTTTGAATATTTTTGTGGCTCCTGATCCCCACGGGCCCATGGTTTCGACCCCAAAAGGCTCAAAAATTTACCCACTGTCCAAGGTACTATATTTACACCTTTTGAGGTCTTCTGCGAAATCAGCCGCCGCGCCAGCCCTACTCAGCGTTCTGGGAAGATGTGATGGCGCAAAGGTGTCTACACAAGTCGCGTCCCACACTAAGGGCCGCCCCATTTTCCACGGAATCAGAGTCATCCCGTCCGGTCTTTTACCGTCGACACGTACAAGGCCGGTCGGCTCAAGAACGGCCGCGCAGTTGGCGGTGGTAAAAGCACGGCGGATGATATCGTTAAGGCTGGCATGACGGGGGATCCTACCTGCACTCCTTGTGCATGAAAGCCCGTGGTAACTGAACTGGTCGACAGGAACGCCACACTGGCAGCGGTGTGGACCACAGCAAGATGCGCCCAAGTGGAGGGAAGTCGCGATTCTGAAAGTGGAGGAATCTAAAAGAGTACCAGTTATTCTAAACGAAGTTATTCTAAATCAAAATAATTTTATTATCAGACACAAGTTCCATAAATTTCAGTTAGTACAAATAAGAATAAATAAATCAGAACAAATAAAAAAATATTAATGTTACACACAATGTCAATCTCGAAATAAACTAACACAACAGAAAATTAATTAATTAATGTTAATTAATAAGAATAATATTATGTTAACCTTGATGTGATGGTGTAGGATGGGACAATTAAATCTACCAGTGCCTGCTTTCAGAATGCTGTTGTGTGTGTGTGTTATACTTAAAAGCGAAGCGACCTATTTGCGCATGATAGCTGCGAGGCCATCAGTGCAAGCTTCCACAAACATGGTGGACGCGCTGCAGAACCGTGGGAGCCGCATCAGTATCCTGAAAACATTATTGTATTGGACACGCAGAGCGTCGAGGGACAATACCTAGAACCTAAACAAGGTCTTCGATAATTTAGGAGGAACATAGGTGGAGGAGGCCAGCTAAAAAAAAAGTAGAGAATCTGTTTTTTTTTGTGTAAGCCAAGCACCTAAAGGTGAAATTCTACAGGCAACGGCAGACCGCAGACGGCAACGGTAGACGGCGACGGCATTTGCCGCGGTGGCAGACGGCATCACTTTACAGTATTAATTTTTATGACATAGGTCAAAAGTGTTTTTTTTTTGTGTCTGAACATCCGTGTATAATTGATTGCAAATATCCTAATTATAAAGATGCATGTTTTTATTTAAATGGATCGCTCAAGAACTCAATTAAAACAGTTATAAATGTGTATATGTTTAAATTCACTTCACACGTTCATGTGAAAGTGTAAAAAGTGGCAAACACTTCATTACACTTATTAAAATAAATCCCTCTGTCTGTTTATTATTTACACTCTCTCAATTAAACGGCTGAACCGGTCTTGATAAAACTTTTTTTATATAGAATACTAGCCGTCCGCCCCGGCTTCGCACGAGTGTAAGCTCGGCCTTCGGTCTCGCTACAAAATATAATATAGCCTATGTCACCCGGGGATAGTGTAGCTTCCCAACAGTGAAAGAATTTTTCAAATCGGTTCAGTAGTTTCGGAGCCTATTCATTACAAACATACAAACATACAAAAATAGGTACAAATCTTTCCTCTTTATAATATTAGTGTAGATATGTCCGTTTGGCCACCAACTTGCCAAGAAAGTAGTGTGTATAATATGAAGATTGATATCAGTTATTATTATACCTATACCAAAGATAAACTATTTTATAACAAGTAAATTCTCGTAAACCCGCGGGGCGCAGCTAGTAAAGTTTCTAGTGGTATCTACTCAAATCAATCAAAAAAAATATAAAATTCAGAGGGCGTTTTTAGAGTTCCATGTCCATTTTATTATGGAAACTGATGTGGTTTTCACACATTATTACACGGGAATTACTCATCGCAGGATTAGGCCGGATACTCCGACTATAGTTTCAACTGCATACGGCGGTCTTTATTAAGGTGAATGCGCGCGCGCGGCTGCGTCTCGCTTTGCACTACGGGCCGCCGCGCGACGCGCACGTGACGACAACGGATGCTGATCGGGTGCGGGGGTGGGGGTGCGTGGAGAAATATGCTGCACCGGCGCGCACTGGAGCTCTTCCCCACTCGAATCGTCATGTGTTTTGGGAATTCTCCAGCACACGGAGCTCACCACGTCGCCACCAGTCTCACGGTCACTCCCACGAACTCCATGAAGGCACAATTTCCAAGTCGGTGGCAGGTTCCATCCTCCATCCCTATTAAAGGTTGGACGTCGACTGATCTCGATGGCTTCTCAGACTAACACAAAGGCACAGACAAAGGGGCACAAATAATTTCTCCCGTGCCAGCACTTTCGCTTTGTCGAACCTAACATAATGCTGCGTACCGGAGCCCAGAGAATGTTCTGCCACCGCGGAACCATTGAAATCTAGCTTCTGCATGGAATGTATATGCTCCGTGAGCCTCGTGGACACGTTCCTCTTCGTTTCACCGACGTTACATTTGCCGCAATCGCAGGGGATCATATACATACCGGGAAACCCCAACGGGTCACTGTCTTTTGGAGAGCGGAGCAGCTGTCTCAGTTGCCCTATAGGACGGAAGATCGTCTTGATGCTGTATCTCCAGCGTTACAAGTTTCCGATACTGTCCGTCAATCCTTTAACGTATGGTAAGTACGCTATTGCTCTCTCTACCGATGTCCGACGTTTTCCGGCCGTCGCGTTTGCAATACGCCAACTCTGCTTCCATTTATACCCGTTGCTATTCAGCACACCTCTGACATGATCCAGCTCAGTATTCAGGTATTCGTAGGTGGTAGTGGCTAATCGTGAGTAATTCCCGTGTAATATAAATAAAATTCCATACCCATTATTGCACGGCGTAGGTTTAATTATTAGTACGACGTGTTTTCTGTCTGTCTATCTATTCGTTCGTCCAACTTTTAAACAGCTGTATTGTATCTACTAAATCGTAAGAATTAACTGGTTGGAATTTTAGCAGACATCATGGTACAATGGCAGATATCCATTGTTATAACTAAAAAAACAAAAATAAGGGTTTCATTACCATTTTATGAAACTAAATGAAAACAGGTACTATTTTGTTGGTAAATACCTATCAAAAATACATTGTATCGTAGTACGGAACCCTCTGTGCGTGAGCCCGACTCGGACATGGCCGATATTTATTTATCGGACACGACATTTGAAGAAATCGCTCTATGTATGTAGGTAAATATTATTTAACACTGTAATTGAGTAGCACTACAGATAAAACTTACTATCCTTGACATTTTCAAACCAAATATCAAAGTCAAAATATCAAAATTATAAATTCGTCTACATTTCAAAAACTGAAACTTGTTTATTTGCAGCTTTTATTTTTGGATCTTAACTGTAACAAATAGTATAGCCAGTCCAGTCTTATTTATCACCTGTAGTGAAAAATAAGACTGGTGGCCTTGGCGATAAGTGTAATTACAAGCTTTTTAATTAAAGTTACAGGCCTATATCTCTAGCTACGGTAGCTAAGGTACTTGACAGGTTGCTTAACATGCAGTTAAACAGGTATGTAACATTACATGATAATCTGTTCAGATTTCGGCCCCGGCTGTCTACAGAAAGTGCCATAGTACACGGTCAAATACTATACAAAACGTAGAACTCTAGTGTATGATTGCTTCCTCGACCTGTCAAAAGCTTTTGATCGAGTGTCATAGCACCTTCTATGGAAGAAACTCAGTGACATCAGCTTGCCACCGAAACTTTTCGTATTTTGAAAAAAATTGTTCCAAACCAATAAAACAAAATTCGACTATGAGAACTTTCAAATCACTTAGAACAGTGTTCACGTTGCCTCCTATGGTTCCGTCATCCAAGTACTGAACATTAAGGTTGGACTGGAGACGTATAATAATTGGGTGAATAGTTATGAATAGTTAGGCTGAATAATTGAATATGGCGAGACCGCAAGGATCACCCTGTTGACAACGTACTTTGTACTTTACCCAGTTTTCCTTTACTCTAGAGTAAGGGATTTTTTGTTGGAAGAATCGAAATTTAAGTAAAGCTCACTATATGGAAAAGTAAGGAGATGTTCCCAGGCGTACTTAGAATTTATTGAAATAGCATTCCTAATTACTGATGATAAACGAAAAGCAACCGAAACACGAGCACCGCGTGAGATGCGTTTTAAAATCGGGAAAGAAATTTTATATGAGATTAGAACCTCTCAAAACGGTTTGGAAGGAGTAGCAGCACTCGTGGGACAGCTAATCCGTACGTATAAGCCTGAAATTATAGCCGAATGGTAAATAAGTTTATAGAACCTTGTATGGTGAATTTTGAGAAATAATTAGAACTAGAAACTGTTAAAAGTGAGAAAAAATGGCCTTAACATTAGAATACGACTTGATATCCGGTCCTGATTCCATTTCGGTTAAATTAATTAAAAAGTCTCTCAGCGCTATTCTTGTACCACTAACCTTCGTTTTTAATTTAAGCTTGGAAACTGGTACCTTTCCTGAATGTTGGAAGGTGGCTGCTGTGTCTCCCATTCATAAAAATGGACCCAAAAACATCCCAGGCAATTATAGGCCCATCGCGCTACTCAGTGTAGTCTCCAAATTGCTAGATAAGTTGGTTAACAATAGATTGGTTAAGCATTTGGAAAACCACAACTTAATATCCAACAACCAGTTTGGTTTCCGACGTGGCAGATCGACCAAGGACGCTGCTACGCTCCTTGCAAACTTTGTGTCATCCTATGTTGACAAAGGAGATAGGTGTATTGGTGTATTCCTCGACTTGGCCAAAGCCTTCGACACGATCTTGGTCGGTCTGCTTTTGAAGAAGCTGAATGCCTTCAGTATTAGAGGCATGGCACTGGAGTGGTTCAAAAGCTATTTATCCAACCGAATGCAGTATGTTAAAGTTGGTAACCAATCTAGTGACCTATTGCCTATCAATTTTGGTGTCCCGCAGGGTGGTATACTCGGTCCTATCTTGTTTATTCTGTACATTAATGAAATATTAAACTGTAAACTCGCGAATGCAGAAATTATTACATATGCGGATGATACAGCCCTTATTTTTCATGGGAAAACGTGGGACCAGGTTTACAGCCTTGCAGAAGACGGATTGTCTGTCATTGCCAAAACCCTGGATAGGAATTTACTTACTTTAAACACCAAAAAAACGAAGTTTATTGCCTTTACTAAAACTTGTGTTTCCCTACCACCTGTAAACCTAAACCTACACATTCACTATTGCTCCAATTTTTCTCAATCTTCATCTCCCTCTTGCTCATGTATCCCTATAGATCGTGTCAATAATATAAGGTATCTGGGCGTAATTATTGTCGGCAATCTTTTCTACAAGCATCATATAATAAACGTGGCTTCCCGCACACGCAAACTGATATACGTCATGAAGAACCTCCGAGACTGTACCCCTCTCTTGAGGCAAATTTACTTTGTGTTGTGCCAACCAATAATACAGTACTGTGTTCTTGTCTGGGGTAGTGCTGGACAAACCATATTCATGACAGCGGAGAGAGCTCAAAGAGCATTGATTAAGGTCATTCTACGCAAACCTTTTCGCTTTTCCACTGACTTAATTTACAGCGAGTTCAAAGTGTTGCGAGTTCGACAACTCTTTCAATACTGTGCCGCCCAAAAAACTCGCAAAAGTTTAAAATCGTATCCAGACTACGATATTCTAAAAAATAAACGTGCCTTCTGGTGTAGACTCCCGTTTCCAAGAGCTAGTTCATTGATTACTAAACGTTGTCCTGCCTACTCTCTCCCGTGTGTTTATAACAACATATAATATGTAGAAAAGTCTGCCGGGACCCCGATCTTACTATATCTGCCTTCACAAGAAACGTCAGAGACTGGCTGTTAAGATTGTCCTATGAGGAGACCGAGGGCATTATCCGTAGCTTATACAGTGAGTAGCAGTTTTTTTTTAAAATAGAAGTTTTCCTTTCCTTTTTCCTTTTCCTTTCACCGTGAGTTGCCACACACAGAAAATAATAATTTTTAATTTGTACGATCTTTTATTTTCTTGTATTTTATTTTAACGTTTATTTAGTTATTAATTTTGGAAATTTTTCGTTGCTTTAAAAATATTTTTTACACACAGAATAAACCCTTAGTAAGCTCTCGAGCCCCAAGATTCAAGTCTCGTGCTTAGTTTGGGGCTCACCGATTATCCTTTATATACATATATATATATAATATAATTATATACTAATAATCTAACCACCCTGTGTTAACTTTTTTAAGTTGTTTGAAATAAATTATCTTATCTATCTAAAAATTATCTTATCTTATATTTGTAGCAAAATTTGCGAAATTATATGCATCTCCTACCATTAAACAGTATTATGATTATTGAAATTTAATTTAGTTATTAGCGTCTGAAGCGTCAGGTATTATAATAATGTAAATATGTGCAATAAAATCCGTTAGAAGTGTTTAGCAATCGCGAAAACCTAAGAAATCAGCATACGAGAGCCTATCAATTATTATTAACTGAGAACCAGAGTTTGATATTTTCTATAGCATCTTTGATATTTTTAATCGACTTCCAAAAAGGCGGAGGTTCTAAATTCGACTGTTTTTTTATTTTTTTTATGTTTGTTACCCTGAGAACTTTCTACTGGGTGAACCGAATTTGGTTTAGTTCTGACATTATTATGAAGTAAATAAAAAAAAAAAAAAAAGTTCTTGTCAACTGATGTTGGCAAGAAATTTGTGGCCCTTATTTTTTCAGATTTAGCGGCTTTGGAGGCTTTTTCTGCCCACCAGTCGCTTGATTTTTTCTGGATTCTTACGAGGTATTGTTTGTAGAGCTGGGGAAAGTCTCTACAGCTTTTTTTCGTATTTCCTAAAATATCTTAGTTTTTGACAGATTTCGGCTCATTAGTGTTTTTTTTGTTTCCATGACAACGCCGTCCGACGAGGGCGGCGAGTCGGCGCACATCGAGCGACGTCACCGCCTGACGTCTCGCGGCCGTCACTAGATAGGAATTCTAAGCTTTGAGATAAGCCTTTATTTTATTATCATGTCATCTTCCACCCCTTTTAGGCGAAATGCGGCATCTGAATTTAATTTTGTGTCGCAGCAGAACTTGATTCAGTGCCCGGAGTGTCCCCAGGTCCGTTATTTCAAAGGCCAAAAAGGTCTCAAAATTCACCATACAAGGTGCCACAAAATTATAAATCTTTCGGCTCCAATCTCAGGCTCATACGTACCGACTAGCAGTCCCACGAGTGCTGCTACTCCTTCCAAACCTTTTTGGGAGGTTCTAAGCTCGTATAAAAATTCTTTCCCGATTTTAAAACGCATCCCGCGTGGTGCACGTGTTTCGGTTGCTCTTTGTTTATCATCCGCAATAAGGAATGCAATTTCCATAAATTCTAAGCACGCCTGGGAACATCTCCTCACTTTTCCTTACAGTGTGCTTTACGTACATTTCGATCCTTTCAACAAAAAATCCCTTACTACTAGAGTAAAGGAAAACTGCGTAAAGTACAGAGTATTGGAAGAGAACCCTTTAGACCTTGTGAATGTTATTCCGCCAAAAAATCGGAATAAGCTGAATTCCAAAAAAACTGACGTTTCGGCTACTTTTAAAATAGTAGAGAACAAAATTAGTGATGGCGATATCAAAGGCGCCGCACGTGTCTTGTTCTCTAGTGACACAATCGCTCCCTATACACCAGTTACGGTTCAGTCACTACGTGACAAACATCCACCTGCAGCGGCAAATCTCCACCTCCCTGATCCACCACAACCAGATGACGTTGCTATTGAAACCACATGCCAGGAGATTGCAGCGGCTGTCACATCTTTTAAGAGTGGCTCAGCTGGAGGCCTAGATGGTCTGACGCCTCAACATCTAAAAGATCTTCTATCTTTTAGTTGTGGTGAGGCCAGTGAGACCCTCTTAAGAGACCTAACAGCTTTGGTAAATCTCATGTTATCTGGTCGGGTCAGTGATGACGTCATTGAAATTTTGTATGGCGCTAATTTATGCGCACTTGTCAAAAAAGACGGTGGTATCAGACCTATTGCGGTCGGCACCACATATCGACGCCTCGCGGCCAAGGCAGGCTGTAGGAAAAAGGTCGCTCTTTTGAGTAGCCTTTTCCAACCGATACAGCTTGGTTTTGGTTCGCGAGGTGGATGTGAGGTTGCTGTTCATTCTGTCCGAACTTTTATCAATCAAAATTGCGGTGAGGTACTGCTAAAAGTGGATGTCAAAAACGCTTTTAATTCGGTCGATCGCAGTGCCCTGTTGACACAAGTAAAAGATAAAATTCCTGACCTTTTCAATTTTCTCTGGCAATGCTACGGCAGTCCTACCAAATTGACATACCAAAACAATGTTTTGTTATCATCCGTCGGTTGTCAACAGGGTGATCCTTTCGGTCCCGCCATTTTCAGCCTAGCAATTCACCCAATTATTCAACGTCTCCAGTCCAAACTTAATGTTTGGTACTTGGATGACGGAACCATAGGAGGCGACGTAGACACTGTTCTAAGTGATTTGCAAATTCTCATAGACGAATTTCGTCTTATTGGTTTGGAACTAAATTTTTCAAAATGCGAACTTTTTGTTTGCGATTCATGTCCGAATAAAGAGTCGGTTATTCAAAAATTCAATGATTTAGCTCCCAATATAAAATCATTAGACAGGTGTTCTCTCCGACTCTTGGGTTCGCCGATATTAGATGAGTCTTTTTCACCTTTTGTTGAAGAAAATATTCAAATTTTTATGAGTGCTTCCGACAGGCTACTCAAAATAAACGCCCATATGGCGTTTACAATTATCAGATACTGTTTGTTTGTTCCTAAATTTATGTACGCTTTACGATGTAGTCCACTGTGGAAACACGGTGAGCTCCTTTCGAGCTTAGAAAATGTCGTAAAGGAAACTCTAATATCGGTTTTGAATGTTGATTTGAATGACAGGACATGGTCACAAGCCTCACTACCGATAAGGTTAGGAGGCTTAGGGATCCGCCAAATTTCAAGTGTTGCATTACCGGCGTTCTTGTCCTCATTTCATAGTACTCATAATTTAATAGAAAAAATCCTTGCACCCTCTTTAGGCCCTTCCGATGTAGTTGTATCTCATTCGAAAGAGGCAATGAATGCTTGGAGGCTGGCGTGTCCAAATACCGATTTTCCCAGGAAGTTGTCTTCCCAGAGTCTGTGGGATCGGCCGATCTGCGAACTAGCACGGAAATCGCTCTTAGATACGTGTTCTAGTATTGCAGATCGTGCTCGTATTCTTGCAGTCTCTGTTTGGGAATCGGGACTTTGGTTGCAAGCCATGCCCTCTTTTAATACCGGTAGCATTTTAGACCCAACCGCATTTCGTCTAGCTGTCAGCTTACGCTTGGGTGCAAGGTGCTGTGAGGCTCACCGCTGTCAGTGTGGTACTGCAGTTGACCAGCTCGGTCACCATGGTCTCTCTTGCTCGAGAAGCGCTGGTCGTATTGGCCGACACGCCAGCCTGAACGACATCATACGCAGGGCTTTTTCCACCGCCAATGTCGCAGCTGTGCTCGAACCGAGCGGTCTTGCGCGTGACGATGGAAGGAGGCCTGATGGTATGACACTTGTTCCCTGGAAGTTGGGGCGGCCCCTTGTATGGGACGCGACTTGTGTCGATACTTTGGCACCGTCACATCTTCCTGAGACACAGGGTAGGGCTGGTGCAGCTGCCAATTCGGCAGAGCAGCACAAGCGGCGCAAATATGCTAACCTCGGCAGTGGTTACATATTTGAGGCGTTTGGTGTCGAGACATTGGGCCCTTGGGGACCGGGAGCTCACCTCATTTTCAAAAATCTTTCAGAGCGTCTGATTAACGCGACGCGTGACCAAAATGCTGGCGTGTATCTGGCTCAACGTATAAGCATTGCCATTCAACGTGGTAATGCCGCCAGCATGCTGGGTACGCTGCCGACTGATAGTGGGTTTGAGCATTTGGATTGTCTTTAGATCTTCAACGGTCTATGGACAGTCTAACTGTTTATTTAGTGTTAGTTTTAGCTAGTATTTTGTTTATTTAATAAAGGCACTTGCCTATAGCTTCTTATGAAGTCGGTTATTAATGTTGATAATTATATTTCAAACAAAACGTGCTCGACTACAGCACTATTACTAATTATCAACACTAATAATATAATAATAATAAGTGGCGACACCGCGTACCCCATTCCAGGGGGCTTAAACCCCAGACCCCGACCCTTGGCTTGTCTTAACCGGCCGTCTGAGGATGGAAACCGCAAAAGCTCAGAACCTAAGCTCCAGGGTGGAAGTGTTAAAGGGCATAACGCTGCGAGTAGCTCTTAGTGAAAGTGCAGCACACCTCTCTACACCCTAAGCCACCCACGCCAATGTTGCCCCTCCGGTGCCAAGATGTGGGCACGAAAAGGCGGCATCGCTTCATGGTTGATATTCCAAAAACCCTTACGAAGCGCTTTAATTCCATTTTTATTGTGAGAACTGCTAGTCCGTGGAATGCGTTGCCTGAATAGGAGTTCCCGATGGTTACAATCAGGAAATCTTCAAATCGCAAGTGAATCGGTTTCTTCTAGGCAAGCGTGTTTCATCGTAGACCGCATCATCGCTTAACATTAAGCGAGGTATAGCGGTCGAGAACAAACCTATTATATTTAATGAAATAAAATAAAAACTACTTAACACTTACACTTTGTGTTTCACTACATTAACCCAGACGGTTTTATTCTTATCTTCTAACAAAATTTGTTTGATGGATTTGGATAGCCTCGACATTCACATGATGATGAAGTCTGTTTTCGTGAGCTTCTTCTACGTACTTTTGAACGAAATTTTCAACGAACTCTACTTGAAGGTCTCGATGAAGATAAATATTTCATATGTACTAAGGTGCCTCACCTTTAGTACCTTGTTTTCGAATCTTTGTATTATGAATAAATTGCTCTGAGCAGAGAAACGACGCCTGAATTAAATTTGTTACAATGTAGTTGAAGTAAATTGCTAGTCGTTTATAAAAATGTTGAAGTTATTCGCTACATGAAAGCACAAAAAGCGAAAGGTTAGTTGTTTTAAACAGTAAGTCTCGCTTGTAATCCTAAATAGCTGCATAATATATCTGTGTCATCCATCCTAGCTTCTAAAAGTAATAGAGAACGGTTTGTAGGTTATAAAATATTTTAGGTTGTTATAAATAAATTTCAGGATTGACCATTGAACTTGGGACCCATATAAATCTCACTTCTTTTGTCGTACATCATCGTCTATCGAATAGATTGCATGAAATAGTACCTTTACTTTTCTGTTTTCTTTTGTTTCCCTACTAGCTTCACATAATAAATTTAAACCGAAAACAACTTTTTGAGATTCTTTTTCTTTTTCTTCACAGTTTGTCTTCGATTATGTAAAACAGTTTTTGTATATTTTTCGAGTTTGTGGGTCTAAGGTGTGTGAAAGTTTTTATGTTTAGGTAAACATAAAGTTGCTCTGGGTTAATATTTAACGTATTGAAATAGCGACAAAGCTATAAAAATCTGACATAGCTATTAAAATTTGTAAGTTGAAGTGGCAATGGGCAGGCCACATCGCTCGAAGAACTGCTGACCGATGGGGAAGAAAGGTTCTTGAGTGGAAACCACGAACCAGAAGACGCAGCGTAGGACTCCCACTAGATGGACCGACGACATTGTGAGAGTCGCGGGCATCCAGTGGATGCAGATGGCAGGATTTCGTTCAGTGTGGAGGTTAAAGGGGAGGCCTATGTATGTTCAACAGTAGACGTCTTCTGGCTGATGATGATGATGATGAATAGTAACATATGATATATAAAAGAACGAGATGCCTATTCCGTCTCAGTCATTGAGGAAATGATAAAACAGAAGTTGTACACATCTACCAATTAAAAGAGTACTTATTATCGCCAATTGAAATTAATCACCGAGTGGAGTGAATTAATCCGCCGTGGCTAGAGACACTACTACGCTATTTAACTATTGTTTAATGCCGTAATAGTTTCAATACAGATCACCCAACTCAAGCAATTTAACATAAGGTATGAAAACCCTAGTTATAAATTGGAGGAGCGTCGAATCTGAACGACTTTTTGTATAAAATTCCAGTTTCTTATCTTTATCGTAATGACATTATTGTAATTACATTTTTGTTCGTTTATTTTTTATTGAATAAATTATTTAAAAACTGTTTCTCTGATGAATTTCTAGTGTAACTCCAAAATCAAACTCAAAAAAAACACCCCAAAAAAAAAACTCTATTAAATTAACTTTAGCAACAAATATCTACCAGGTAAATTTATCACAAATTCCTTATTGTACTTGAAGCGACGTAGAAGCGGAATAACACTAGAAATTCATCAGTAAAACAGTTTTGAAAATGGACTTCCGCAAAGTAACGCCTGATTCAATCAACTGAATAAATTATTATTTAATTAAAATAAAAAATAAAATAAATATCTGGGACATTATTGCACACATGGTCATCTGACCCCAAACTAAGCAAAGCTTGTAATATGGCTGCCAGAGACTGATATACATACATATATTTTTTTTTAAATACATACTTAAATAGATATTAAACACCCAGACATAGAACAAACACAAATGTTCATCACACAAATGTTTGTCCTAGATGGGAATCGAACCCACGCCCCCAAGCACAGAAAGTAGGATCACTACCAACTGAGCCACCGAGGCAGTCAATAAATAAATAAATCTAAATAAAATTATTGTACCCAGAAAAATTATTAAAATATAAAATATTAATTATTTATTATTATTGTAAAATTATTGTATTGTTAATCTGGGTAAATTTAATGTACCCAGACCTACATAATAATAACAAATTTTATAAAAGAGTGTACTGGAGAAGTTTGACTTGTTACTGTGGAGTTATTAATAAAGCATTGTATTATCAGAAATATGAAGTGGAATCCGTACCCAAAGGATGTAAACGAGACCTTACTACTAAAAATATTTTTTACTTTAAAATATTACTTACTAGATATATACTACCTACTTACTTAATAAAGAAATGGTACCTTCTTTCCGACATTGAATATGAAATTAAAGTACTTAGATACTTTTATATCTGTTATACTCAACATTTTGGTCTACTAATACTCAACAGCAAAAAGTTGACAATCTATACATCTACACACAGAAAAGTTCTGTGAGGAAAGTAAATATTTCTTAATACCTAAAGTGTATCAAGGCTGAAGCGTAGCCAAGGCCAGCATACGTGATTCCATAAATGCTCAGTTGCTGCCAACGCTTGTAAATATATGCTTAGGTAAATGTTTTGGGCATAGAATCCTTCATATTACCATAACATCATTTGGAAATTTCATTTTTCTTAAAATTATGAACAGCATAAATCCTATGTTTCAGAACATAATATTTTATTGTATTTGTAGGGTTCCGTTATAAACGGAATCCTTTCTTTGTGCCCGTCCGTCTGTCCACTGAAACTCACATTCATTTTTGAAAAATTGGTCTATTTTGTTGAAATGTGGTATACTTAGGTCCATATATAATAATTATACACGCTGCCGGAAGGAAAAGTAATACAATTTATATGTATTGTTATTAATGAATTCTCCTCTTGTTGTAGTTGAATTTTTACATTTTAAATGACGCAGTTCTTATGTAGGAAGGTATTTTGTAAACTAGAAATTGGAGAATTTTTATTTTTATGCAAATTTGTCTGCGTAACTATTGAGGTCGCGGGTTCAAATATTTACAAATGATTCGATATTAAATAATATTTACACACGCAAATATTTTTTTACTGTTGATCCCTGAGAATTGAAGGTGAAAGTTTCGAAAAAAAAACCTATTTGATAAAAAATATCATTAAATACAAAAGTATCGCTATTTTAAAGTTCTTATAATTATAAGAACTTTATACCTACTTTTAGTTCTGCCAACACCCATAATCTACTAAGACAAAAATAATTCTTAAAAAACAGCTTTCGTTTTTAACTTTCTGGCTTCTAACAATGTCCAGTGATTCGGAATCAAATCAACAATAACTAGTTGTTTTTTTAATTTTAACTGAAGAGTTGTATTTTTGCACAGGCATATAATACAGAAGCAGACCCAACAAGCCACATAAATATTGATGCAAAATACACTACATATACATTACACGCAAACATTTGCAAAACGCGGGCCGGACTCAAGGACATTGTTTTATAATAATGCTAACAGATACTATTAGATTGTATCTGAAATGTGAACTCACAAAATTTACGACCCTTCCCTACCCCTTGTCAGTCACACTTCGTCGACCCCTTCTCCCCTCCTCTTTATGTGACGGAATTTATGGATGGTCCCATTGGGTATTAATATTCAAACACACCAGACCAAGTCAAATCATTTATTTTTGTATAAAACAATTTGCCAGATGTGTCATGTGGTTGCAGGCTCTGAATTTGATGGAAATTAGGTATTCTGAAGCTCCCACAGAACATTTTTGCCAGTAACACTTCTTTTTGTGGCTTTCTTTTCACTTGGTATGTTATCGCTCTGAAAATTATTACATGCATTATTATCATAATGTAGTACAACTTGAGATTCATGATAGTGATAGCGACTGATCATTGAAAACTGTTGTTCTAATAAGCATTACACCTCGGGCAAGGATTGTACGGAAACCAGTCCGGTCGAACAAATGTGCCTCTAAATGCTTTGAGCACAACAAACTTGTCGCACTAGGCTGCCAATTTTCTCGATTCAAATTCTTCAACAATGCGTTTCTCAACATTTCATCCTTGGGAAAATCTAAAATGTAATACAAAATGTTTGTTATTTGAAATATGTCTAAATAACCCTTTAATTACACTATCTAGACAGTATATATATGACATGAACCACAATAGGTAGGTAGGTACTTTATTTACATTCCTTAAGAAAAGCAGCTAGTAATTAATGAAAAAAGATCATGTCACATCAAGCTTAATCATATATTTTAATTATACTTCTGAAATACGAATTCTGATTCTGAAATAAATTCCCTGGACAATGTCTAAATACCGTAAACGTAAAACAATGATCGATACAATGAATTTTTAAAGAAAATAACTTATACTATTATAATTATACTACTAAATACGTTCCCTGGACAATGTCTAAGTACCTCAAACACCAAACAATGATCGAATCATTTTTTTTTTTAAAGAAAACTACTTATTAACTTTTATTACACCCACCAAACTTGTACATTTATGAAATTGGAAGAAACACAACCTTCTCAAGCCTTCAAATTGTAAAGTGTATGAAAAATAACAAGAAAAATAGCAATTCAAAATAAGCTCTATTATGACACACGAAACTTACCTGTGAAACGTTTTACCGGGTGGCATCTTATGAGATGAATTAAAACACATGAGGACACTGCACTTCACCATAGTATTTTCGTATCTTTTAAACCAAATATGTTAAAATAACTTATATTTTAGGTAATTTTTGCAAGCCGTGGTTTTCGCTGTCAGCCTTCTGTCAATATATTCATGCTTAGCAAAATGGCGACTTGGCACACAGTACCACATGCTCATATTTTTCTATTATGTTGCAACGTTACGACAAAAAGAGATACGAATATATGATTTTTGTGTAATCGAGAGGGATGCAAACATAACTGTTTTTGCGAATGTAGTTGTAAAAAACATGTTCGATCTGTTTCTGTATTATATGTCTGTGTATTTTTGCTACCGCCATTTTGTTCTCTGGTAACGGCGAAACGTTGTTAGTTTTGACGTATAGATGTCGCCCTTAAGAGGATGCTAACTGATTATCAATATACCTGCATGTATAAAGGGTCGCTATAAGAATATACATGTCAATGTTTTACATAATTTAAGCACTAGTAAGTAATTTGATGTAATAAAAAAAATTCGCCATGTTCATATATGTTATATACTAATCCGTGGTAGGAGTAATAGTGTTCCGTGTCCGTGGTCAACGATGGTATCACAATTAGCAATTTTTTTATTTACTTCTCTAGTTTTATATTTTGTTGTATAATGTTGGTTGATCCTTACATAAATTGATAATTGAAAAAAAAAACGAAACCTCCCAAACGTAATGCCCAAGTTACTAAATATACAAAAACGCTCTATTACTCCTTGTAGCAGCCAGGATCTTAAAAAAAAATATTTTCTTTTTGCATTAGATATCTTCGAACGTGTGACGTTGCTCTCGTTTTCCGCGGACCTGCAAGATGTGGAATGTGCTTCCCCGGAACTGCCTAGCTTCAACATGAATGGAGTTTCAAATATGGTGTCTACAACAATTTTTCCGGGTTGGCAAAGCATTGATAACGCGTGATGCATGTCTATAGATAGTAGTTACCGCTTACCATCCGGTCTGATTGCAGCTCTTTTCATAAAAATATAGATTCACCAATGAATGCGTCAGTGAGAAAATGTAAGAATGTTAATTTCACCCACTTCGAATAGTCATACCTATAAGAAAATTTGCAAATGTATGCAGTTCCGATGTCAACACAATAACATGGTATAATAGAACTGGCTGATGATGGAGCTGGAAGGTGGGTAGCAGAATCATAAACCACTATATTGCCGTGTCTTTCATTGTGTCTCTGCATTTTTTTATGATATAGAATGACGAGACGAGCAAAGCCGCTCGCCTGGTGGCTCTTCACGCTTGCCCATAACAGCACAACGCCACTCAGAATTTGAACTTCAACAATTAAAAACCCTGGATGGCAATGCTCTGCGCTCGTTACCCTGAGATATAAGTTGTCAAATCTCTGTGTGCCCTGTAATTTCACTGGAAACATTGCCCTTCAATCCGGAACACAGCCGTGTTTGAACACTAATGTTTGGCGGTTGAATAACTGGCAAAGGTGTTGTACTTCCCAAGGCAGACCCCTGCAAAAGAGTCCTCTAAACAAAAAAAAACTCACTTCAGTGAGTCCTACCACTACTATCTGTACTTCACTGTAGTTTTATTGAGTACCTAATACAGTTTGAGAACCCGGTCGGGCGCGAAGACCAAGAACTGGCGCCGGCGAGCCAAGGCGCACTGGTTCAAGAGCTTCGCGGCGGCCGACAACTGGCCACTCATATTTTTCTAAAGATTTTATGTTTGAATTTTGTCATTGTTAAATTTAGCAGTATCCTTTGACTACAAATCCAGCGCGTATCATTTTAAAGCCAGTGTTCAAAAATATCTGGATGTTTCTGAATTTCTCTGAAATAGCGATAAAAACATCATCTGTTTTTTATAAAAAGATCATTCACACTCAACGAAACATTCGGAACAGCCTTTTTTCAGCCAACATTCATTTCATTGCTTCAGGTTTGGTCCCATGTAGTTGTACAATGATATGGAACCCCCTTTCGGCGAAGCACACCTTTCAGAATAACGTAGTAAAAGGTAATTCGGAACGCACAATAACGTTGCTAAAGTGCCTGAGTCATGTAACCGCGACTCGCTTCATAAAGGTGGATATTTTATCAACAACGCTGAAAGATTGCATATCATAACATTACAGTACGTTAAAATTCCGAGAGAATCGTACAATGAACTCGTACTCCTCGAATTGACGTACGAGTACGAAGAAATACCTACTGGCGGCAGGAAAACAGATGGAACGCATCTGCTCTATGCAGTTTTATTGTAATGGATGCAGAATGGATGTCATTACTCTTCAGACGTCATACAAATTAGGATTCCATGATATTTTTGACAAAAGTTGATAAGGATATGGAGAAGCTACCAGCGAGAGGTTTTATTTTAATTTTTATTCAAAAGCACACTGTTTAAGGCTAAGGGAATTCATTGAAGAAATAATAATTATCAATATTAATTTATTGAGATATTACACCGTCAAGCCAATTACATTATTATCTCACAAATTATAATAAAAGATAAAAATTGAAAAAACACAAAGGAAATACATTAGTCACAAAAAAACAAGCTCAAAAGAAAATTATATAAATTAACAGATAACATACAAGTAAAATAAAAAACCGACTTCATAAAAATGACAGAACTGGACTAAATTAAAATGGGACCACACGGGAAGCATCAGCTTTCAAATAAAAATAATCATCAAAATCGGTTCACCCAGTCAAAATTTCTGAAGTAACAAACATTTTAAAAAAAAAACAGTCGAATTGATAACCTCCTCCTTTTTGGAAGTAGGTTAAAAAGATACGTATCTCTACCTACACAGTAAAGAGGGAAAAGTATTTTTTTGAGCCAGAAAAAAAGTAAAAAAAGGAGAAAACTAGAAATCTCAAGAACTTCAGCGAGTCAATCAGAACACAAAAGAATCTGAAGAGAATCATTGAGTACATTTAAGCGGGGCTATAATCATATGTGTAACAAATACTCATTGTTATGCTATAATGAGTGATGACATTTTTCTATAGAATAACAGATTTTTTTTCGCGGTTTCGCGGTTGGTGTTTGTCCCATAGTATGTAAGTTATTTATAATAATTATTACAATGATATACTTGAATGTCCGTCGTGTAGAGATACTCCGCGGTTTTTTTTAAAGAATTGACATTTGTTTTCTTGTTTGTGGAACTTTTTGGAAACGTGCTAATAGCGTTTTGTTTAACTGATTTGTTCGTGATATCAGGATTAGGTCCCATAGTAAAAGTATTTCATATTTTATTTTTAATAATGCCGTATTATCCTGTGTAATCCTGAAGAGTAAGATATTTATAATTAAATTTAAAAACTGGCTCGTTGCAAGAACATTTACTTTATAGACAAGTTTTTTAAAAGTGAAAGGAAATGTTATTTAAATAACTCTACGGACGCAATGTAAACATTAAGTAATTATTTAAGAATTAATTAATTGGTTTTTTTTTATTCATTATCATCATCATCATGTCACATGTTTATCTGTTTAAACACTATACACATATTATGATTATAAATCCACCATTTATTAAATTTAAGAACAATACTGATAAAATAAATGGCGGGTTTATTATTTGTATAAATGTCAAAAATTTCACGAAAGGCACGGTTCAAACCTGCTTATTCCGGGTAAATGCACAGAAATGCACCCAGCAATTTAATAACAAAGCTGCGAATTTATTATAAGTGTTTTTTTTTATGCCATAGGTGGCAAACAAGCAAACGGGCCGCCTGATGGTAAGCGATCACCGTCGCCTATGGATACCTGCAACACCAGGGGCATCACAGATACGTTGTCGACCCTTAAAGACTCTATTAACAGCCCTTTTGACGAACCCCATATTAAAGCTACTCGGAAATGCCGTAGGAGGGAGCTCATTCCACATATTGCAGGTGTAAGACAAAAAGGAACGCGTAAAACGCACAGTGTGCGATATCCACCGATCTATGATATGGGGATGAACTTTCAGGCGGTGGCGGCTGGTGCGATGATAAAACCGCGATGCCGGCACCAGATCGAACAGTTCTTCAGAACATTCCCCATTGTAAATGCGATAAAAGACACAAAGAGACCCAACGTCTCTGCGCATGCTGAGTGGCTCTAGGTGTTTGGAGAGCTTGGAATCGTCGACAATTCTTATAGCTCTACGTTGTAATGCATCAAGTGGCTCAAGCTGATATGATACTTGGGTGCTCCGTTCCAATGATGGGAGCAGTACTCCATGTGAGGTCGGACTTGTGCTTTGTAAAGCAAAAGTCTATGTCTCGACGTGAAGTACCGCTTCGCCTTGTTGAGCACACCAAGTTTCTTGGAGGCAAGCTTGGCTTTACTCGCAATGTGACCGCGAAACTGCACATTTGAAGAAATGTCGACTCCAAGGATTCCAATGCTATCCGAAACCTTGAGGGGAGTGTTTTGAAAATGAGGAGCTACAATAAATGGGGCTTTTTTAGCGGTGAACGCGCAAACTTGCGTCTTTGTTGGGTTGAACTGAACCAGGTTCAATTCACCCCAATCCGAGACCAGCTCAAGAGAGGCCTCAACTTTAGACAGTAGTTTGTTCCTACTTTCTTCAACTACGGCATGAGGGGTGTTTGAACGACCGGTATACTGTGCATCGCCTGTGCTATCATCCGCATAACAATGCATATTGCTCGAAAGCAACATGTCATTTATGTGGATAAGGAAGAGCGTTGGTGATAACACAGAACCCTGCGGGACGCCAGCGTTGATTGACGTGCTGTCAGAGCAAGAACCGTCGACAACAACTTTAATACTCCGATCAGAAAGGAAGCTGGTGACCCAGGCGCATAACCCCTCGGGAAGGCCGTAGGATGGTAGCTTGGAAAGAAGTGCCCTGTGCCAGACCCGATCGAAGGCTTTGGCTATGTCCAGGCTGGCTGCAAGCGCCTCCCCTCTACTCTCTAAGGCTTCAGTCCAGCGGTGAGTGAGGTAAACCAGAAGATCACCAGCTGATTGGCCGTGACGGAAACCGTACTGGCGATCACTGATAAGCTGGTGTTCTTCCAGGTACCCGAGGAGCTGGGTGTTTATGACTCGCTCCATCACCTTACAGAGCAGGGAGGTAATAGCAATGGGCCTGTAGTTAGATGGATCAGACCGAGCGCCTTTTTTAAGAATCAGATGGACAAGGGCAGTCCTCCACGATGACGGCACACATCCGGTCGAATACGAAAGCAGGAAAAGCCGCGTTAAGACCGGAGTCAACTCGGGAGCACATTAATGCGACATTTTGCCTGAGATCAAATAAAAACAGATATACCTGAATAACTACCGAGTTTTATTTTCAGATCGATTGTATTTGCAAGTGTATTTTCCCACCCTTCAATTTGAACGTTAAGGATAAAGTTATGTACGTCATCAGAAACAGGATTTTATTGGATTATTGTCTTAAATTAACAGATTAATTAAGTATACGAATATAAATTAAATACGTCTACGTCTACATAATTTATAGACAAGCTGGTCAACCAACGAAAATAAACAGAAGTAAATTTTTACAAGAAGTAGATATCTAGCCAGAATTTCCTACTTGTTGTAACCTAGATCTAAATTAATAGGATCTATAAATATACAAACTAATAATTTAATTACTTTATTTGCTCAAATAATACAGCTGGTATTCATTAGTATTGTAAAAAGTTGAATAAAATCATTTTTTAATTAAAATTTAGTAAATTATGGAGTGACTTTTAGTAATTATTTGATTTTATACCTAATTATAAGTGTTCACAACATTCCCTGTCATACCAATAGGTACGTAAATTTTATGCATATAATGGCTGCCTGGAGGAGATTGGTTTTAGCGATAAGGCTGCCCCACTTGTGGCACTAACTCAGTTTCTCTATCTGTAACTTTTATTTCTGACCTGCACAATAGTTTCTTCTGGTATATCTATATAATCAGTAGGCGGTTCGTCAGCCAAGTTCAATGCGTCTGTTACGGCTATTAGCCAAATAAAATTGCAAAAAATATATATAACGCCTCCTACCAGGCATTACGTGTTGCTCTCTTCACTTCATTCTTAAGTAAAATAATAGTGCGGAACCAACTGGTCGAAAATAAATGTACACTTGTCCGTTTTCAAATGCAAGATGTTTGAAATAGTGAGAACACGACTGATGACTAGTTTCCATTGAGCTTTACGACAAAAAGTGTATGTCTCATATAACTTATTTTATTGCTGAACTTATGTCATAATAATAGATACTCATATTTAACTCCTCACAAAAGGAGATAATTTAGTGCCATAAATACAGGGTTACGCATATAGACTGTACTAAGCCGAACGGAGGTCATTGTACTCATCATTATGAACAATTTTTTCTAAGGGACCAACCCTGAAGTTGTGGAAAAAAATCAGGAAAAACGGCGCGGCGTTGACACTCGACAAAATATTATATGGAACAGTATTTTTTTTTAAGTGAAAATTTTCTTTAGGCGCGTTGAGCACTTTTTGGGTAAACAAAAATCATGAAACTCGCGTCATCGTCACGCTGTCACAGAGTACATAATACACAGTACCTTGTATTTTAAGACAGCGCCATCTCTTGTAGAATAGGTGAATTACTACTTCAGTTTTGTGCCTGCCAGTTGTCTGCCGTGTGTTTTTTTTCTTCAGATATCAGTGTTGTTTCCAAAGTAAAAGATGTTCACAATGATGATCACAATGACCTCCTTTAGGCTTAGTACAGTCTATATGCGTAACCCTGTATAAGTATGTACTTATTAGCTTGTCATGTTTTTGTGGATGTACTGGATATGTCAGTACCTATAGTAATTCATCGACACACGGTTATGTCGGTATCAAGTGACATATGGTGGCGTAGCGGATGAGACTGCATCTGGCCTAAATTAGGCTTGATTCCATCAGTCGAACTCGCGTTTCAGACGACCTTGTTGTACTTTTTAGGGTTCCGTACCCAAAGGGTAAAACGGGACCCTATTACTAAGGCTCCACTGTCCGTCCGTCTGTCCGTCCGTCCGTCTGTCACCAGGCTGTATCTCATGAACCGTGACAGTTAGACAGTTAAAATTTTACCAGATGATGTATTTCCGTTGCCGCTATAACGGAAAATATAATAGAATAAATATTTAAGGAGGCTACCATACAACAAACGTGTTTTTTTTTTTGCTCATAGTAGCTGTAATACAGGTTTTACCTAGCACAACTGCTTTTGATCTACCTACTAGACTCAAATGAGATTTCTTATTTATTTATTTTTTATTATTCTTTCATTTCATTACATTCTCGTGTAAATATTATTATTAATTAGTATAAAACATAGGTTACAAAATATAGTGCTTTTTAAGTTTTTTGGAAATAATTGTATTGTATTGTATAAGCGTGTGAAAAAAAGCACGCAGACTGAGAAATAAAAATGTAAAACTATGATATAAATAAGTAATAGTAGATTTTTGCATCGAGGGCAAAACGAGTTATGTTATGTTGGTGCCCGAGCGCATACGAGGGCACTCAATTAACACGAGTGCATTAATTACTCACTTCAGCAAGGTGCGTAGTCTAGTTTTCTTTCAACTACCAATCTACCTACCGAGATAAAATATATCTACTCAAAATAAAAACTCAACTTAATGAAAAAAAAGTTTAATTCATCTTCTCCTCAAACATTTAAAACTTGCAATTATTAAATGTGCTGTTATTAAAAGTGAAATTTGCACTTTTACTTGGAACATTAATTCTAGCATTTGTTTGGTTTATTTGATCTAATGCATACATTTTATATTAAACTTAATGGGAAACATTAAACCTCTGTGGTAAATTTATATCTTAATTAAAATTAAAAAACAGTCCATTAATAAAAAAAAGAATACAACATTTCTTCTCTGTTTTGGGTCTAAGCAAAAAATACGTCCGTTGTAATCGGTTCTGTAGTAATTAGTTATAACATTCTTACGTAGTTGAAAGACAAATACTTATTTGAACTAGGTCAATGAATAGTACATATGAATGAATGCAAGATATTCAAAATATCCAAAAACTCGTATCGTAGGTACATGATAGGTTTATTACAGTACTATTATCCATACCACTCGAATTATAGACCTGTCGGTATTTGTTGCATAACATTTTAATGTATCAGTGGTGTCAGCTTCCTACTTGGTGCTTCAATGCAACGTAATTATTTTTATTTTCCATACGTTTTATAATATATTTTTATTATTATTGATACATAGTATAAGGAAGCCTTATATATTAGTCTTAATATCTGAGAACCTTCTAACTTGTACAGTGCATGACGCTGCATTATTACTTACAGTTAAGTATAAATGTATATCTCGATTATATTAGAATTAAAGAAACTAATTTTGCGACACATGCTGAAGTTTTTTTTTCTTCCGCTGGGACCTTCTGTGCGATAGGTATCGTTAAAGATGTCTTTTAAAATGAAGATAAGGTTTCATACGTCACTTTTTTATCAAGTGTGTTCTTTGTGATAATAATTATATTATGGCCCGCCAAATAGGCAAAAAGTTGCTCCCCCCCTACATTTCCCCTAAACTTGTTTGAAGCTTGTTATTTGCCATGCCGCTAGGTCACACTAAAAACCTTAGAATTAGAATTATTTCGAACATGTTGTGATTACAACTTTTTTGAGTTATAAACCTTACTGTCCTGGACAACATTTCGTCCTCGTATTAAGGACATTATTGCACACACGGCCATCTGACCTTAAACTAAGCAAAGCTTGGACTATCGGCTGCCAGAGACTGATACATACATACATACATACATAGTCATTCATTTTTAAATACTTACACTTAAATAGATATTAGCACCCAGATATAGAAAAAACACAAATGTTCATAACATGTATGTTTGTCCTTGTTGGGAATCGAACCCACACCCCCAAGCGCAGAAGGCAAATTCGCTACCAACTTGGCCAACGGGGCGATCAAATTATACGCAAACAGCTGGTGAAATTAATAGGAAATGAAGGCTTCATTATCAAGGATGTTGTTACACACACTTATAAGACAATGGAGTCAAATTAACAGTTGTCAAGTTGAAATTCGATCGAATGTACCTATACCTAACGTGCAGTACTATAAATAATATAATATCAAATTACGACACGCAATATGGTTTGGAGTTTAAACAACAATTTTGCTGAAGGTGGTTGTACGTACCTACTTAGGTAGTTGCGTAATTGTTACAGGTAGGTACTACCTACCTACTACATAAGATACACGTGGCTTAGTATTTTTATAAGTTAGGAAAACAACGTAAAATACACTTGTAAATATCATTATATTCAACCAATATTTGGTATAGCTCATTAGTTCAGTTTTCTGAAGATTTAAGAATTATAGCTGTTGCCCACGGCTTCTCTTGCGTAGTATAGAAAGCCATTTTACACCTTTCCCTCCCGCACCCGTCCTGCAATCCACTCTACTCCCGTTCCGTTCTTTCCGCTCCAGACCCGGGGCACTTTTTTTGAATCGCTCGTAGGAATTTTTCATGCGATGTGATTTACTTGCGAACGAAATCCCAATAGTCGTATTTTTGAACAAGTCATATCACTCGTATCTCTACGAGTGATCGATAGAAAGTCTGCCAGAACTACGGCAATTCAGAATTCGAACGATTTAAAAATACTTCAAGATTATTTGCGTGTGCGAATAGAAAAAGTCCTACGAGTGATTCAAAAATAGAGCCCCCGAATCCGTCCCGTAATCTACTATTTTCGTCCCACCTTTACCATGCCAGTCCTGGAAACTGAAAAGCAATAATTATCCCTCTTATTTATTTTTTCGCGGACCCCGTTTTGAATTCTTATATATACCCTATGAAACTTCCACCATTAAAACGATTCTTGAAATCCATTAAGCCGTTTAGACTATAAGGAGTGCTAAATAAATCTCATAAATACATACATACTCGTAATATACATACTATATGCATAAATACACTCCAAAAACTTAATTCTCCTTCTTGAGCAGTCGGGTAAAAGTACTACTTCTAACAAATGCATCTATTTTTGTAAATATTCATAAATTTGATTATTACTTTCTATAGACAAACCTACAAGCTTACCTCATTATAATATTAGCGTAGGTAGAAGTGTAGAAAATATTAAGTTATTTTCTGTTCAATTGTCAGAAGAAAAAAAAACGTAATAGGTCGGGGAAAAAGTCTTTTCGTATTTTGTATGTATAAAGTTGTAGTAAAAATCTCATGGGTTGTACTGTTTGTATCTGGCTGGTTTTGATACCATAAAAAATATGACATTTTAAAAAAGGAATTAAAAAGTAAAAAGCAATTTCCCGCCATTTTTCAATTGTTTTTTTGTTCGATAAAATGAGTGAATCTAACGAAGAAATTCGATATATTGTGAAATTTTATTACAAAAAACTGAAAAATGCGACACAAGCCGCGAATAAAATTTGTGACGTTTATGGACCTAATGCAGTGTCATCAAGAGTAGCACAATGTTGGTTCAAGCGTTTTCAGTCCGGGAATTTTGATGTCAAAGATGCAGCTCGCTCTGGTCGCCCTGTTACGGATAAAGTCGATGCCATTTCTGAAAAAGTGGACCAAGATCGGCATATTAGTAGTTACGACGTAGCTGAAGACCTGGGGATTGACCACAAAACAGTTTTGACCCATTTGAAAATAACTGGGTATACAAAAAAACTCGATATTTGGGTGCCACACCAGCTCACTGAAAGAAACCAAATGAATCGTGTACTCATTTGCGATATTCTATTGAAACGTAAAGAAACCGAACCGTTTTTGAAAAGATTGATCACTGGTGATGCAAAATGGATCACCTACGACAAGAATGTGCGCAAACGATCATGGTCAAAGGGCAGTGAAGCACCACAGACTGTAGCGAAACCCAGATTAACACGTAATAAGGTGATGCTGTGTGTATGATGGGATTGGAAGGGCATCGTTCATTATGAGCATTTACCGCCGGGCAAAACCATCGATTCGGATCTCTACTGCCAACAGCAGATGAGACTCAAACAAGAAATTGAGAAAAAACGGCCGGAATTGATCAATATAAAGAGTGTGGTCTTTCATCATGATAACGCCAGACCGCACACATCTTTGGCCACTCAGCAAAAATTTAGAGAGCTTGGTTAGGAAGTGTTAATGCATCCACCACATAGCCCTGACCTTGCACCCTCAGATTTCCACCTGTTTCGATCTCTTCAGAATTCTTTGGGTAGTGTTAGATTAACATCAAGAGAGGACTGTCAAAACTACTTGTTGCATTTTATTGATCAGAATTCCCAAAATTTCTACAGCAACGGGGTCATGTCACTACCTAAAAGATGGCAACAAGTTATCGAACAAAATGGTACATATATATTATAATTAAATGTAATTAAACTTGAAAAAAATATGTCTTGAATTTGTTTATAAAATACGAAGAAACTTTTTCCCCGACCTTATATTTATTGAGCCGCTACAGTGGGAATTGTTCCCAAAATGCTGGCCCCATTACCACGTCGTATGACAATGCTTATATATTATACGATTTAGGTCACGAGTTGATCAACTAGACGTGATGACAATTCTTTAAAAAAATACTCCCGATCCCCACTGGCCCATGGTTTCGACCCCAAAATGCTCTAAAATTTACCCACTGTCCAGGGTATCTACTATGTATGCGCTCTTTGGGGTCTGCTGATTCAGCCGCCGCACCAGCCCTATACTCTGCGTTAAAAAAAGATATTTGGCTTCTTAAATCAAATACAATTTACTCCACTAAGTCTTTTTCAAATTTTGCAACCTCTAAATATTTCATCTTTCTAAACAATTGATTAGATACAGCAACAATTTTTTGATCGAAGAGACATATTGATACAGCGACTAAAAAGATCACAAATTATATTCTACCTACATAGATTTGAAATTGTTATGCCGGATATGGTCTTGTTTACGTTTGTTTATCATAGAATAATACAGAGTACGATTTCTTAAACTAATCGTAGTAGGTAGTTACTTCAAGGAGAAGTTTTTATCCACGTCTCTATACTCGTAGAGCTAACTGATAAGCCTCTTTCCGAAGGTCATAGCCAAAAGGCTCGTGACGTAACAAAACAATGACGTTGTGAAGTATGGTCCATCTTGCACTGTGTCGACTACTGCTTGTTCTGTGTCTTCAGTTATTAATAGCTCACAGAATAGCAGGAAGTGTACTCCGTGCACATGTGAGTGTTAGCACGGACAGTGTCAGAGACATTTGTGTGGGAGCGGGACGCGCGCGCACGAATTTTCTTTCATAATATTTCAGTGATTTTGATTTTGATTTTACCCTTTAGTATTTTAAGTTAACTCTGTGTTTTATTCTTTAGTTCTTCTTTTATCGATTTAAAGCGTGTAATAATATATTTCACGGTGTTGAATGGTTCACTTGCGCTGAAAGTGATAGTGTCAACTGCATTGAAATCTGACTCCGACTGTTTCTGAAAGAGGTGAGTGATTGTCAAGTAAGTCACAGAATAATAAAGAGGAAGATATGTAAATATTTCTGTGGGGTTGGACTGACACACGATTGTATAATGAATCACCGACTTGATTAGATTTTAAATTGATTTCTATTCTGGCGTATTAAAGTTTAGAGTTTATAAACACGCTGAAGAATTCTAATCAGCTGTCCTAAGTCAATGTCAATGAGTAGGTATAGTAATTATGCTCGATCCAAGCAATTATTTACTCTGACAACTGCAATAACATTGAAAAAAGTGAATAAAAACATTTCTTTTAATATTTCTGAAGTATATCGTGTAGGTATACCTGCCAGTTTTACGTACATACAAATACCTAGCGAAATTGATCATAATTCGTGGTTTTCATTCAGTTAAACAATGTTATCGCAGCTAAACTCGGTCTAAGAATTTATTAGCTCTGACTAATAAATTCTTAGACCGAGTTTAGTTCACTCTTCAACAACAATTTAAACTAAAATCAATTAAATCAACCGGATCAGTCTATCTTCAGACAGTTAACATCGTGCTCAATGTTTATAATATATATTGTTTATTTTTGTGTCCATTTGGTAAATTAAAAGTTTATTTTATAAGTGTGGTGTAGGTACATAGACATAACTGTATTTAGATGTAAAATGGTACTTAATTACCACATAGAAAGGAAACACTGTTCACGTTGTAAGGATGGTTTGTCTCGGACTCTCAGCGCAGCGCGGAAAGATAGATAGATAGCAACTCTTTATTTTGTACACCAGAAATCAAAATTACAAACAGATAGAAAATACTTACGAGCTAGTGCCAGAAGTGGCGGCCTTATCGCTAAGAGCGATCTCTTCCAGGCAACCATTAAACAAAATAAATGGATGCGTGTAATGATGGGCGAGAAACTTTGACCATATAGTAGGTATTTAATTTAGCATGTATTAATTTTAGTTTTTTGTTTTATGGAATTTTTATCTATGCGTGACTTTAATTGTAATTTGTATTAATTTTTTATATTTAACTTGTGTTTATGGGTATTATGAGCCTGAAATAAATGAATTTGAATTAAAGATGAAAGATGTAAAGTAACATTTTATTGCTTAAAATTAGTTCTCAATTCAGTTTTTTTTTAAATGTTTGTTACCTCACACCTTCTTCATTTACACACCGAATTGGAAAATATTTTTTTTTATTTGAAGAGATATACTTACCTACCTATTGTTAGATTTATCCCATAGAAATTTCATCAAAATCCTTTCAGTAGTTTGGCTTATAACTGGAAAATTCAGTTACTTGGATGATAAGTTATGTCATCCAAGAAACCGCAATTGCGTAGGTATTTTACTAATTTTAAAGTCGGTTTTTTAAATCTTCGGACCCGACTTTTTGCAGGAGTTTCGATGGGCAGTGCTCAATAAATGATGGGTTTCTATCCCTGATCCTTATATCCCTGATCAATACCATACAGTCCGCGTACTATCAACTGTTTGTAACCAACGAAACAAGTGATACAGACAAACGAGCGACATAGTTATAAATAAATAATGTAATAAATAATAATATATATCTGGGACATTATTCCACACACGGTCATCTGACCCCAAACTAAGGAAAGCTTGTAATATGGCTGCCAGAGACTGATATACATACATATATATTTTTAAATACATACTTAAATAGATATTAACACCCAGACATAGAACAAATACAAATGTTCATCACACAAATGTTTGTCCTAGATGGGAATCGAACCCACGCCCCCAAACGCAGAAAGTAGGTTCACTACCAACTGAGCCACCGGGGCAGTCAACAAAATTATTTATGTGGTAAACAGGTGTGGCGGGTGTGAACGCATCAGTCCAGGCTTCAGTCGACCTCACCCAGCAGACTAACTTGACGCTCTTTTTAACATGGGGACTATTATTTAATTCATTGGTGAAGCAACTTATTTCTTAGTGTTCGTGAAAAATGAGTAAGTGAGCCGTATTTACAGTTTTTGCGTGGTATGGTGAAAAAATGTATAAAACTCGTAGACATTTGTAGTTTGAACACGAACGATACTTAAGTGTACTAAGGCATATCTCCGTTGTTTGTCTGATCTGGGGCTAGAATAGAAGCGTGCGTTACAAGGGATGTGTCTGGAACGGTGCCATGGTTCTGTCGCAGAGCAGCCATTTACATATACATAAATACATATAGGTAGTGTTCGATCCCAACAAGCAAAAGAGGGTAGATGGAAAATAACTTCATCAATTCTTTTATTTTCTATCGTTGATCGGTAGAAGCGATTCCGTCATAGCGATTCGCTTGGGACGCACGTTGCGTACCTACTTTCGCGGCGCGTGCGCAGAAATCACCACCATCCAGGACATTCCTTTAGAACCTCTGGGTTCGTAACTCAGTGCTGTGAGCTCACAAAGAACATTGGAGAACAATATTTCACCAGTGCAGTTCAGTGGCCGTGCCCTGGCTGTGCCACATAAGACCGAGATTGCTGCTGAAGCCGTATGGGCGATCGTGGATTTAAGGTTGGTGAAGTTTTCCTTTTTACCTTCGTCAGCTTGCAGGGATAGTTGTCCGTTTCATTACCTGATCGTTCTGGATGCACCTCATACAGTCCACTAACAAAATCTTCTCCCAGAGACTGTACGTGTATCGTACAATCTTTTTTGGTCACTTCGTAACCGGATTAAATCCTTAACTCAATATAATACCTGGATTAAACCGGAATACAATCCTCAGTGGGACTAAAACCAGAAATAATAACTTTGGTTATTCACCTCGCCTTTGAGTTCGTAATTCATAGGTTTTATAGTGCAGACGTTCTGTTACTATAAAAGTACTTCTGACCGTGTCAGATCACCTCACGTAATTATCGCCGTGCGTAATTACTTTTTGTTAAGACGTTCTTAACTTGCCTTACATATTGGCCGTGCCAATTCACTTCATATTTACATTTTAGTATTTCATGCGCGTGGTAGACGTTCTACACGCGGCGTGTCATATTATATATATTTCCCAATCAGCTCTGGTACTTATATATTTCACACTATACACATATAATCTTGTCGTACAAGTATTTATTTATGTATTGTATAGTTTATTTGCATAAAATATAAGTTATTTTCGTTAAAATCTTGATATTTAGTTTCGTTAACCGCTTCGTGTGTCATTCACAAGATGGCGCCGCCATCTATAGACCAGAAGGATGAAATCGTTGCAACAATGTCGAATGAGTTAACCGTGTTAATTCATCGAAAACAACGGATGTTTCAACAAATGCAAGTAGTTTACGATATGTCCCGTGATTTATCCGATCCCGAAACTACACAATTATTTTTGATGCACGTGTCTGAAATAACTGATTTACGCAGTTCATTTGAAAAATTAATATTTGAAGAATTCCAAAAGGAACTTGAATCAGATCCAAAATCAACTCTTAGATGTCATGAATTGAAAAGTTTTGATGATCTTTATTTCCGTGTAAAGTTATGTGAAAACCAATGTAAACCGAAACCCAATAACAATAAGAGCGAGAACACTTCGCGCTCTGTGGAATCGAAGCCTCGCTTACCTAAACTTGAGTTGTTTACGTTTGATTCGAATTCTGAGAATTTCACAACCTTTTATGAGACGTTTTGTTCAATGGTTCACGATCACCCTCATATTCCGAAGATAGAAAAATTCCATTATTTATTGTCATGTGTGAAGGGATCCGCCTTAAATATTGTTAAAAGTGTTCCGATTACCGCCAAAAATTACGATCTAGTTTGGCAAAGTTTGATCGAGAAATACAAGGATGATAGATTATTGGTTGGTAGGTACATTGATAAAATGTTAAACTTTTCACCGCTGACAAAGGAGTCTTCTACTCATCTGAACCAGTTTATTGAGAACTTTGATCACTCATATAAAGCGATTCAATCGTTAAAAATTAGTGACTTGAATAGTTACATAATGTGTCATATTGCATTGCGGGCGTTGGACCCACAAACACGGAAAGGTTTTGAACAAAAATTAGATCAAAAGTCAATACCTACATTTGATGAACTTATCACGTTTGTTCAGAATCATATAAAAGTTTTGGATCATTCTACGTCATATTGTAATTCTACTGTGAATGTACAACAAAACAAACGCCAACAGGGCGATACGAAACAAGGTAGTTCGAGAAATTACTCTCACGCTTCTTCGACCAGTCCCAAGCTTAGGTGTTTACATTGTGGAGGAGATCATATGATTTTCCGATGTGATCAATTTCGTAAATTGTCAATCGATCAACGCATTAGCCGTGCTAATGAAATAAAGTTGTGCCGCAACTGTTTGAAACAAAACCATTTTGCAAGTTCGTGTAAAAGTAACTTTAAATGTTTGATTTGCCAATTATCTCATCATTTACTATTGCACAAGGATGTCAGCGTCAATAAGCAACAGGCATCAAATCCGATTCCAGCCGCGCCGGCCACTTCGCCGTGCGAGGTAGATAAGCCCGCTGTTATCTACAATACCTGTCATGTGACGTCATCGACGACTAACTATGCCGTTATACTAGGGACTGCTGTTGTGAATTGTGTAGATGCGTTCGGTAATTATCAACCTTGTCGAGTTTTAATTGATTCGGGAGCACAATCGAGTTTTATTTCGATGGATTGTTATCAACGACTGGGACTGTCTGCAAATAAATGTCCGTATAATATTTTCGGACTCGGAGGCGAATTCGTGAAAAATCACGGAATGGTTTCGTGTGCCATTCAGCCGCGTCATAGCGCGACACCTACGTTAAATATCGATGCAGTGATTTTACCTAAAATTACCTCTGATTTGCCAACCGTACCTATACCTGATAAGGTAGTTAATGAATTTAAAAGTCTGCAGTTAGCCGACCCGTGTTTTTACCAGAAAGCGCCGATTGATATAATTTTATCCGGTGACTTGTTTCCGTACATTTATGACGGGAAGAAGTACATAATAAATTGTGATATGCCAGTTGCGTTAGGGAGCGTATTCGGTTTTGTAGTAACCGGAAGACTAGGGATGCCTTCCCCTAGCACTAGTGATGTAGTACCGTGTGCGACATCACTACACACTTCGTTCACTTTAGAAAGTGACAATTTAAATGAAACTCTCAAACAGTTTTGGGAGACGGAAGCTTTGCCGTGCGAAGTTCCGATGAACCCGTTAGACGAATTAGCGGATAAAATATATTTAGAAAAACATTATCGCGATGAAACTGGTCGTTACGTTTCTCCGATTTTATTAAATCCGGACCACGCACCTCTCGGTGATTCCTATGACGTGGCGTTGAAGCGTCTTAACCAAGTCGAGCGTCGTCTCGCTCGGTCTCCAGACCTTCATAAGGCCTATGTAGAATTTATGCGAGAATATGAATCCCTCGGTCACATGGAGTTGTACCAAGGTTCTGAACCTTCTGCGTATTTTATTCCGCACCATTGTGTTCTGCGTCCGTCTTCACTTAGTACGCCTCTGCGTGTTGTTTACGATGGCTCGGCCTGGGTCAGAAACGGCATTTCTCTCAACGATGCACTCTTGACTGGCGGGAAACTACTTCAAGATTTACTGAAAATTATTATGAATTTTCGATTGTTTGACGTATGTTTTACCGCGGATGTGTCCAAGATGTTTCGAGCCGTGTTAATCGACCCTGCCGACAGGAAGTATCAACATATTCTGTGGCGTGAATCTCCGACGGAGCCGGTGCGCACCTATGAACTTAAAACGAATACCTACGGGCTCCGTAGTGCGCCGTATATAGCTGTACGCACGTTGCATCAGCTAGCTGCGGACGAGTTATCTCGCGCTGAAAGTTCTCGCTCTGAAGCCGCTAGGGTTGTCACGCAAGGGTTCTATGTAGATGACCTTTTATGGTCTTGCCAGTCAAAGGAACAAGCTTGCAAGTTGCAAGATGATTTATTATCACTTCTTAAAAGTGGTGGGCTAGAATTAAGGAAGTGGGCTAGCAACTGTCCGGACTTGCTAGATAGAATGCAATCGGATCAGGTTTCAGCTATCAACTTTCAGGACGATACGTTATCGTCATCTCTCAAGGTTTTAGGTTTGACATGGCTACCTGCCTGCGATAGTTTTGCCTTTAATTACAACATGACTGACACAAAACAAACCAAACGATCTGTTTTAAAACTGCTCGCGAGTATTTTCGATTCCGTGGGGTTTATCTCACCTTGCACGTTTGTTGCAAAATGCATTATGCAAGATCTTTGGAAGTTAGGGGTTGACTGGGATGATCAATTACCGCCCGAGCCGTGCTCGCAGTGGAATCAATTCATCGCCGACTTGCCGCTCTTATCTGAATTACGTTTCGAGCGTCATGTTTTGATACCTAACTTCTGTGATGTGCAACTGATAGCGTTTTGTGATGCGTCGACTCGTGGTTATGCGTCGTGTTTGTACCTTCGCAGCGTAGATATAGCAGGTAATGTCAAGGTCAGGCTGTTGACTAGTAAGTCAAAAGTCGCGCCGTTAAACCCTGTATTGTCAATACCGAGACTTGAATTGGAGGCAGCCGTGCTGCTCAGTAAACTTGTTAGTTTTGTCGTACGAAACTTGACAACCGTAAATTACTCAATCATCGCTCTCAGCGATTCGAAGAACGTTCTAGCGTGGATCCAGACTCAACCTTACATGCTAAAAACGTTTGTGGCTAACCGTGTTAGTCGTATAACAGCTGTGGTTCCACCCAGTTCCTGGTTCCACGTAAGAACTCATAACAACGGATCAGCTGATATGTGCTCGCGTGGTGTACTGCCGGCTCGCTTCATAGAGGTCGCTGCGGAGTGGATGCAGGGTCCTGCGTGGCTGAGCGACGATCGAGATAAATGGCCTATCGAGTCATTTTACGTAAATAAAGAGTTTATGGTTTCCGAGCTCAAATCAAATAGTGCAACGTTTGCATTTAATTCATTTGATGACAGAAACGACCTCGAAGAAACTTTCGAAAAGTTCTCTTCATTTAATAGATTACAGCGCGTAATCTCGTGGTGTCACAGGTTTGTAACTAACCTGCGATGCAATCTTTCAGAGCGGTCTGTAGGACCTCTGAGAACCTCTGAGCTCAAAAAAGCTCACGACACTATAGTTAGTGTTCTTCAAGCGAATCATTTTGGTTCAGAGATCTCATCCCTGAAAAAAGGAAATTTTGTGGCCTCGCTACGAAAGTTGTCACCTTTCGTGGACTCTCACAATTTCCTCAGGGTGGGGGGTCGACTTGTGCAAGCCGACCTACCGTATAATACGAAGCACCCGGTGTTGCTACCTAAATGTTATACGAGCATGCTATTGATTAGTTATTTCCATGTAAAATATTTACATGTAGGTCCTCGTACGTTACAGGGCATTTTATGTAAAAACTATTGGCTTGTTAGTGCTCGTAGAATTATTCGATCCGTGTTATCGAAATGTAAAATTTGTTTCAAATGCCAACCTACCGCGTTACAACCGGAAATGGGTACATTACCCGCCCCTCGTCTCATGCCTAACAAGGTTTTTGAACATGTTGGATGCGATTTAGGCGGACCCTTCCTTGTAAAAGAATGCTTACGTCGTAACGCGAAGGTACATAAGGCGTACTTGTGTTTATTTATATGTTTTTCGAGCAAATCTGTTTTTTGCGAAGTACTTTCCCAATTATCATGCGATTGTTTCTTAGCTGCGCTTGATCGTTTCGTGGCACGACGAGGAATTCCGTCGTGTATGTATTCAGACTGCGGAACGAACTTCGTAGCTGCTGCTAAGCACCTTAAGGAAGTAGCAAAATTCTGGATTGACAAAGATACTCGAGATGAAATTCTTGGTGGATTAACGGCTCGCCAAATAGAGTGGCGAAAAAATCCTCCGAATGCCGCCTCTATGGGAGGGGTATGGGAGAGCGGGATAAAGCAATGTAAGCATTTGCTTGTCCGCGCTGTAGGTGATACAGCTCTTACGTTTGAAGAGCTGTCAACGGTATTTTGCAGAGTTGAAGCCGTGCTCAACTCGCGCCCTTTGTGTTCCCTATCAGACAACCCTAACGAGTTTGAAGTGTTAACGGCAGGTCATTTTCTGATAGGTCGAAGTCTAGTTGCTGTTCCGGAATATGAGTTTGAGGACGTGCCTATGAATAGATTGTCACGTTGGCAATTAATTCAGAAGGTTTCACAATCATTCTGGAAACGATGGTCTGATGATTACCTTCACACTCTTCAGCAGAGAGCGAAGTGGTTTTCTTCACCTCCCAACTTAAAGGTTGGTGATTTAGTTTTACTAAAATCAAATTTAACTCGACCATTACAATGGCCGCTAGGTAGAATTGAAGCGACACATGAAGGCGTTGACAAAATTGTCCGCGTTGTCACCCTAAGGACAAAAAATGGTCTAATTAAACGACCTGTTAATAAAATTTGCCCATTACCATATGCAAATTAACTATTTAATGATGTAAGAAGTTTATACGCCAGTAGTTATAATTATTTACATACATTATTTTCTATTTATGTTTAAACCACACCTTACACTTACACTTTACATATATTATAGGTTCACCTAGTTATTAATTGCTGGGTTCAGCCTGCTAATATAAGCTTCCCAAATTTATTAAGTTTGGTTTTAACTCTCCTTTGAGGATTGCTACATCCTACATTATTTAGGAATTCAATCATGTTGAATTCGGTGGGCGGTATGTTCGATCCCAACAAGCAAAAGAGGGTAGATGGAAAATAACTTCATCAATTCTTTTATTTTCTATCGTTGATCGGTAGAAGCGATTCCGTCATAGCGATTCGCTTGGGACGCACGTTGCGTACCTACTTTCGCGGCGCGTGCGCAGAAATCACCACCATCCAGGACATTCCTTTAGAACCTCTGGGTTCGTAACTCAGTGCTGTGAGCTCACAAAGAACATTGGAGAACAATATTTCACCAGTGCAGTTCAGTGGCCGTGCCCTGGCTGTGCCACATAAGACCGAGATTGCTGCTGAAGCCGTATGGGCGATCGTGGATTTAAGGTTGGTGAAGTTTTCCTTTTTACCTTCGTCAGCTTGCAGGGATAGTTGTCCGTTTCATTACCTGATCGTTCTGGATGCACCTCATACAGTCCACTAACAAAATCTTCTCCCAGAGACTGTACGTGTATCGTACAGGTAGGTACTTCAGTGAAATATTAAAAGAAAGGTTTCAAGCTTTTACAATGGTATTGCAGATTATCGTCACCATATATCAGAGCAAATAAACGAATAGAAATTAATGTAGTATAGCTTTTAACCGACTTCCAAAAAGGAGGAGGTTCTCGATTCGACTGTTTTTTTTAATTGTCTTTTTTTCGATTTTGATGTTGTTTTTTTTTTATTTGAAAGCTAGGGCTTCCCGTTGGTGCAGTTGTCTGTTGGTGTTGTGCTGTCAATTTTATGAAGTCGGTTTTCTGTATTGTTTTTTTTTAATACTGTGCGGGCCGAAACTCTATTGAAGGAAAATGTTTCGTAGTAGATATCTGACAACCAAAATTGAACCACACAAAAGAACCTTTTGCAGTGTTCGATCAAGGTACATTCTTGATCGAAGTTTGCAGTCAAGCCTCGAGCAAAGCCCGTAATGATCCGCGAATTCACGTTGTACAATATGGTTTTTTTATATATTTTTTATTTGGTAATAGGCTTGCGTTTGACCGCCAACTCGCCTGATGTTAAGCGCGATGCGGTCTACTATGGAGCACGCTTGCCCAGAAGAAACCGATTCACTCGAGACTTGAAGACACCCAGATTCTTACCATCGGGGAACACCCATTCATTTTTATTTATTATAATTAAGTAAAGGGACTCCTTCATCACATCTCACGATACACTGGACAGATAACGCGTGTAATTTACATTATATAATACCTACTCACTTATAAGTCTACCTGTAATCACGGACACTGCAAACGTGAGGAATTAAAATAATGTAAAGAAACACGCGATAATTGTTTGATTTCAATGTGTAATCATTGAGAACATCTCAGAAATTATTACATCTAGGTACTTGTAGCACTAGCTCTTAAGATTTTTATGTCACTTTTATTTCTGGTCTGCATATAAAAAGGTTACTATATAAATCTATAGCTTATTTCATTTATAACACAGTTCTTGTAGCTTGTCGCATATCATTTACCATGCATGACAGCAAATAAAAAATAAAAAAACTGTTTTAAAATTCATTTATTTCAGACTTAATCACCCATATTATTACATTTGCAAATTATCCATTATTAAAATGAATAGAATAAAATAAATAAAAATTAGAATAACATAGGCACAATAAAATTATAACAAGTCATAATAAAATTTATTTTTACTTGTTTTGTAACTTTGAATGTCACAATAATAATACCAATACATATCGCAATCAAGATCAAAGTCACTGTAAGTCACAATAAAATTAGTGTAGTAGTTTATCTCCAGCATGGGTACCGCGACAATGTCGGAGGTAAAAGCAGTCCAGTCTAGTCACAAAATTAATGTCACAATCATCTTAAAATAATTTTATTTATTTATTTATTTCTATTTCCAATCTTACAACTACCTTTACAGGTAAGTATATTACCTAATGCGATAGCGTAGCAACATTAAATACATATCTAATTACAGAAATAACACAAATTCCTTAAAGCTATCTTTGTGAATTCATTCAGAGCACAACCAAATAGGCCAAATAGGTCTACTTCAACGGCAATGACGTTATTATGTTGATAATGTTGGAACTGGCCTGAACTCTCCGCACCAAAGACGCGATTCTTGATATTATAATATTATATATTCTGTGATATTAGCAACAAAGATAACCATAACAAACAACGTTTGCTTAATTAGGCAGGCTAGGTATAAACTAAATAATTAGGGATCAATTTTCCTTCATGTGCACTTGGCACAGGAAATACGTAACTTATCGATAACATCGAGTTTTTTATAAATATTTGTAACATTTTACAACGCAATTGCAATGTTATATCAAAAACCCACAGTAGAATTGTAAGTAGATGGGTACGGAATTTAATACCTTATCTACTCGTAACAGGTTTTATAAAGGATGCACAATAACGTGATGGTTCCGTAGTAACTACCTACCTATGTTAATGCCCAAATAGTTACTCACCGAAGTAAATTACTTTTACATTCTTGACTCGAACACTCGGAGGTACACAAGTACACAGTTTGTTTATTAGCTCCTATACAAATAAACTTAAAGTATTAAAATTAACCATTTTTTAATCGAAGTATAATATTTAGAAAATTTGAAAACATTAAACACTCTTAATCTTTTTATTAGCTATGTACCTAATTATGTAACGGAATATTTGAATTTGAATTTCAAATACTTCAAAACGTCAAATTAAATTGAAATTTTGCACATCAAGGACCGGTGACAGTGCAATAATTAAAAGATTATTTATCCTAAGAATAGCCTTTATCAGTTTTATGACAAAAACAACAGCACAATAGTATATAATATCATTATGAAAACCAACCTATGATACTAATTAATTACTAATTACTAAAATATCAACCCTGAAAAAACCGATCCGTTGAAAACTGTCATTATCATATTATTTGAAAAGCATATAAAGCAGCTGATATCATATTACGATATCAGACTTGCTCCCTTAGTAAATGTTGTTCATAATGATCAGTACAATGTGGTTTAGCATACCCTCTCCGAATAACCTTGAATGTATTATGTGTTTTTAATGTAGTATGTCAGTCGCGGGCATCCAGTGGATGAAGATGGCAGGATGTCGTTCAGTGTGGAGTTTAAAGGGGGAGGCCTATGTTCAGCAGTGGACATCTTCTGGCTGATGATGACACATATGCCCGTAGTCAGGGCCGGAGAGTACTTAAGATACATTTTACTCCAAAAAATGGAGGGTAGAATGCCCACGAGGGTGGTTTATTTTTGCAAAAAGAGAGGTGTTATAAGTTTGACTTATATAGTGTCTGTGTATCTGAAAGACTCTATCTTTGTAGCTGTGTGTCTGTTTAATCGTAGCTCCTCAACGGCGGAATAGTAAAGGTGACTTGATCGAGTGTTCTTAGCTATAATTCAAGAAAAAGGTGTTCAGTCGTTTGAAGATAATCAGCTTTTTATAAGTTTTTAATTATTAATTTTCAATTTATTCTTGTATTTATCTTCGTACACATCTATATATAGCTATCCAACTACGCTGCTAAGTAACAATTCATGACAATTCCTTCAACCGTGTATGTCTTGTTTCAGACACTATTCATTCAACGTATCGAAATGTTATTGCTAAAGAAAGATGATAGGAAGACAACTCAGAAGAAAGTCAAATGTAAGTATTTTAAGTTGTTATTTAATTCACTATGTTTTTAATTTGTTTAGGTCAAATCTTGTAAACTGAATCAGAACCAGTTCCTTCTATTCGATTTTGCTGAAATTTTGCATACACTTCTATTTCTGGTGACAATAAAATATATGCAATACTCAATAAAATAATATTTTTAAAATAGTAGCCAAAATAAAAACGTTTAAATAATTATCACTCACTCATCAATCAATCACTCGGCAATTCATTGATCATAATAGTAAACTGTGTCAGACCTATCGTGCTGCCCTAGTTCTGGTGACCACACTACACTCAGATACCGATCTGAGCGGTGGTTAAGAAATGGACATATTGCAGTTTATTTGAAAAATTTGCTGGCAAAAAGTTTTATAAAGTTCGCAGTAAGTGCTGCAATCGAACATGTCTTAACTATTACGTCATTAAGAATGCAATCAAATGGTTTTTAACCGACTTTGAGGAGGAGGTTATCAATTCGCCTGTTTTTTTTTTTTAATTTTTAAATTTATTTTATGTTTGTTACCTGAGAACTTTTGACTGGGTGAACCGATTTATTTTTTTATTTGAAATTTGATGCTTCCCATTTCAATTTGGTCCAGTTCTGTCATTTTATGAAGTCGGTTTTTTGTATTGATAATTATCTGAAATCAACCCGCATCTACCTGTTCGTTTAGGTCCACTTCCGCAACAGTGTCGTCAACAAAATTAATGTGGGTTGTGGCGGTAGACCTGACTGCCCGGAATCCATGTTGCGCGTCGCTCAACTGCGTTCTGACATATCTGGTGATGTCATAATTCAGAATCGACTCGATCACATTGCCGAATGCCGACAAAACAGCTATAGGCCTATAGTTCTCGACTTTAGACCTAAAATCACCCTTGGGTATTGCTGTGACTCTAGAAACCTTCCACTGAGATGGATACGTCGCACTGTTTAAGGCCAAATTAGAAATAAACAAAAGTGGTAGTTTGAGAATCCCCTGATAGTCATTAACAATATAAGGCGATCTGCCATCCTGGTCCTGTTGAAGAATGCGCCTTCAGTGGATAAACTGCAAGAAACAAATTGCGTACTCTGACTCTATCTACCGCGATACGAGCACAGCGAGCGACTTGACTCGCGCTCTGCTGCCTCAGCCATTGGGTTTAACTCAGGGTTTGAGTATCACATAGAAATAGGTACAGATTTAAAATAAGCGGCAAAGGCATTAGCAGTCAACACCAGAAACAGTATTGCCCGCAAATGCAAGATTGTCGAGCTGATTGTTGATCCTTAGTAAATTCCAAAATTGCCTCAGGTTACCTTAATATTTTTGCAATAAGATTTTTACTGTGTAAAATTTAAACATTTCCCAGTTAAACTGCTTAACGTGAATGCTACTGCTTTCTCTGAATCTTATTATATGAAAGTGTTAAATTTTTATACTATACTATCTAACTATATCTGCGGTGAACCACGTAGAATACCGATATCGTGAGTTAGAGTTAAATTCCCGCTTAAGAGGAACTTAACTACCAAAACAGGTACCTAATAAAGTTATACAAAGTGATCACTGCTGCATCCACGTCCGTCTGTGCGTACATCTCATACATCATTATAATAAATTATAGCCTAACCTAATTAATAAAGTGATATCGAAAGACGTACAACAGAACCATTAAATATCTCCTCCGTATTGAAGTCTGTAAAAATGAAAACCTTGAATTCTCATACACATACGAGTAGGTACATATATAATTAGATAACAGAAGGCAGGTATCATCGGAACTCATCTGTGGTACCTTGACAATGATTGTTCGTTACCTCCTCTTCATATGTAATCAAATTCTTACATAATACAACCACAAAATTTGGTTCATATCCCACAAGTCCTTATATGTATGAGCGTCACTTCAAGAGAATATGCAGCAGGCAGCGAATGCATTCGATACTTCACAAATCATTGCGACTGATAGACAAAAGTAAAAATGTGAGCCGAGGCACACATATTGTCCATCAACGCTGAATTAACGCCAAGCCGTGTACATTACTATACCACATTGACCATACCTAGTATAAGGTCGGGGAAAAAGTTTCTTCGTATTTTATAAACAAATTCAAGACATTTTTTTTTCAAGTTTAATTACATTTAATTATAATATATATGTACCATTTTGTTCGATAACTTGTTGCCATCTTTTAGGTAGTGACATGACCCCGTTGCTGTAGAAATTTTGGGAATTCTGATCAATAAAATGCAACAAGTAGTTTTGACAGTCCTCTCTTGATGTTAATCTAACACTACCCAAAGAATTCTGAAGAGATCGAAACAGGTGGAAATCTGAGGGTGCAAGGTCAGGGCTATGTGGTGGATGCATTAACACTTCCTAACCAAGCTCTCTAAATTTTTGCTGAGTGGCCAAAGATGTGTGCGGTCTGGCGTTATCATGATGAAAGACCACACTCTTTATGTTGATCAATTCCGGCCGTTTTTTCTCAATTTCTTGTTTGAGTCTCATCTGCTGTTGGCAGTAGAGATCCGAATCGATGGTTTTGCCCGGCGGTAAATGCTCATAATGAACGATGCCCTTCCAATCCCATCATACACACAGCATCACCTTATTACGTGTTAATCTGGGTTTCGCTACAGTCTGTGGTGCTTCACTGCCCTTTGACCATGATCGTTTGCGCACATTCTTGTCGTAGGTGATCCATTTTGCATCACCAGTGATCAATCTTTTAAAAAACGGTTCGGTTTCTTTACGTTTCAATAGAGAATCGCAAATGAGTACACGATTCATTTGGTTTCTTTCAGTGAGCTGGTGTGGCACCCAAATATCGAGTTTTTTTGTATACCCAGTTATTTTCAAATGGGTCAAAACTGTTTTGTGGTCAATCCCCAGGTCTTCAGCTACGTCGTAACTACTAATATGCCGATCTTGGTCCACTTTTTCAGAAATGGCATCGACTTTATCCGTAACAGGGCGACCAGAGCGAGCTGCATCTTTGACATCAAAATTCCTGGACTGAAAATGCTTGAACCAACATTGTGCTACTCTTGATGACACTGCATTAGGTCCATAAATGTCACAAATTTTATTCGCGGCTTGTGTCGCATTTTTCAGTTTTTTGTAATAACATTTCACAATATACCGAATTTCTTCGTTAGATTCACTCATTTTATCGAACAAAAAAACAATTGAAAAATGGCGGGAAATTGCTTTTTACTTTTTATATTCCTTTTTTAAAATGTCATATTTTTAATGGTATCAAAACCAGCCAGATACAAACAGTACAACCGATGAGATTTTTACTACAACTTTATACATACAAAATACGAAAAGACTTTTTCCCCAACCTATTATATTCACGAAAATATCACGAACATTTTTATGCATACGGGCATACAGGCTTTGCCTAGAAAAACAACCAGCAGGTGGGTAATATTCTTTTTTTGTAAATTAAGTTGGATTTTTTTTTTTTTTATCAAGGATATATTAATTTTGATGTTTAAATTTTCTTAAATTGTAACCTCAAAGATTGAAATCAGTATTTACGTATCATTTAGCAGAAAAATAAGTACCTTAAACAGATGTGGGGGTAATAATGTAACGTAATACAAAGCAGAAAATAAATAATAATTCTCGCAGTTAAAAAAACTAAAAAACACGCTTTAAAATCACTAATTCTGAAGATCCTAGGATAATGGGACAAACTATTTAAATTATTGCATTGTCATCGGTCCTTGATAAGTATGCACAGTTTCAAATAAATCCGACGTTTTGAAAGGGGTGAAAATCTCGCTCTAAGATTCCGTTACATAGATACATACCAAGCTAATAAAAGCGTGTTAAAAAGGTTCTAATTGACTTTCATGTATTTTTTGTGAATTGACGTAAACTCTCCACCTCGACATGAATATAATATTAAGGTCAACGACACTGTAAAAAAAACACTTACACTTTTTCACTGAATTAATTTTGAGGCAAATGTGTAGGTTTTATCTTGAATATTATATCAGTAATAGCTAAATGCCTGCTTTGTATGTATAAAATTCGCCCTTTGGCCTATAATATTATATACATTATGATTTGAATTGGTATTCAGAAAAAGGGTATAATAATAAAATCCACATTTCAAAATCATAATCATGTTTTCAGGTCAAATAATATCCAGCGCAGGTGTCGGGTGTCTTTTAATACTGTTGGCCTTTTTCTCCATCGTTCTTGACCCTATCAGCATGGCTATCAGATATGTAAGTAGATCAGACATTACATTAGAATTACAATTTAGACCATCAGCTTCTTGACATGAACATGGAGTGATAACGGACAATTTGTCCTATATGGCACTGGAACGAAACTAAGAATTTAAGAAATATTATTCTTTTTCAGAACATCCAATAACCTCGTATTTTTTTGTATTATCTCGCTTCAAAATACACAACGTGATTATGTTAAAATACACAGGGAACAGCAGTGAAGAAGGGAAGCTTCCTATACAACATCTTCCAGTCCGAAGTCACTGGCACCAGATTATCTCTCTTCGTTTTCAACATCACCAACGAAGAACGCTTTCTGACGGGAGTAGACCACAAGTTGAAGGTGGAAGAGGTTGGCCCTTTTACTTATGTGTGAGTTTTACTTATTAAAGACTAAGTCACGCTTCGCAATTTCTCACGTGCATGTCAGGAACCACAGAAAAGAGAAGTAAATAGAACGGAAATGAGAAGGAAAATCTGTCGCCAGGTTTTGTGACAGAACCTTGATTGAACATTCTTATTTATGTCAACACAGTTGCTATGGGTTTATATGGGTGCAAGTGGCTATAACATTTTTTTACAAAAATGCCTTGACAGCCTTTCTAATTGAAACATATTTTTTTTCTTTTCTGTTTTAGGAACCGCACATTTACGGTACATTTTGATACTAAACTATTTAGGCCAAAAATACTTTGATCAATTAATTGTTCTGGTGCTTCTAAAATAAATATTTAGAAACAAACAAACATTATGCATTTAATTTTATAATATTGGATAAGCTTTTACAACATTAGGTATTAGGGATTGGTAGAGAAGGAAAATATCAGTACCTACATATAGTGGGACATCATAATTGTATCTACTCCAAAATCGTTTCTAGTTTCCAAATCCTTTCAGAATGTGCCATATTAGCTGTTTTCGTAATCCTTGCGTACTAGATAATTATTTATGATATAAAATGTTTCATTGCTTTAATATTCGATCTTTCCCCAGCGAGAGTCGTCGGAACGGGGACATAGAGATGAACGAGGCGGAGGAAACCGTGTGGTTCACGCCTCACATGACGGTCAGGTTCCTGCCGGAGGAGTCTGTCGGGGACCCTGCCAAAATGAAGGTCACGGTGCCTAACCTGGCTTTCATGGTGAATATTTACTGCATATTAAAAAAAGCTACGTTAAAAATCTAGCCAATCTCAGCTCCTTTTCCAATTCGGTTGCACTGAAGTGTACATGTAGGTAAAACATTTTTTTGAATTTTATTGATGTGTCTGTGTGAACACGCTAAGGCTTTCATATAAACTTTCAACCCCCCTTAATTCTCAGACCCTTGCCCTTTCACAAAATCCCATCTTTACGGATCTCTACATCCCACAGGAAATCTACCTGCCAAATTTCAGTTTCGTAGGTCAAGTCGTTTTTGAGATTTCGTGATGAGTCAGTAAATAAGTGATAATTAAGTATAATAATATAGATGGTAAATAATATAGTATTGTACAAAAATCTATTAAAATAAAAATTAACCTAAGATAATGGGTTGTTTGGATGCAGATGGTACGAAAAGCTGCAAATATATTCATTCTTATCTCTCTGGCTGAGCAATGATATAATGAAATATAATGATTATTATTATATGAATAGAGTCAGCTCGTGACCACGGCCATTGTAACATGGTCGAAACATCGAGCGAAAGGTATCTATTTTTACCTATATTTAATAGTGCGCGATAAGTCCCGATAAATATGAAAACATGTGTTCGAATCGCGAAAGTTTAAAAATTACTATTATATGAATATACCTATGAATATTTTTAAGTAGTCTACTCAAAAAAGTTATTAAAAAAATCTCATATTGTACAACTATTATTATCTACCTAGGTATAATATATGTTATTCTTAGTAGTCAATGGCACTAATAGCCTCTAACCATTTCATGGTCCATGTTTGCTGAACTAATTGGTATTACACGACTACTTCTCATGTCATATTAGTTTATTCAAATGACAAATAGAGCTAAATATTTATAAAGGCAGATAATCAAAGTATTACCTATATATATATAAAGTAGAGTACCATTGAGCAGATATTATAAAGTAGAGTACCATTGAGCAGATATTATAAAGTAGAGTACCATTGAGCAGATATTATAAAATGAAAGTGAAGTACATCATTGTTGTTCAGGTTTACCTACCTACGGTGTGCAAAACATGATTCGACAAAAATACCTTTATAAATACGTACTTATAGGTACATTTTACATTAAGACATATAAACTTGTAATTTGCCATGCTGATAGGCCATATTGAAAACATATATTCCATATAATTTTGAACATTTTCAAATTATAACTTGTTGAGTTATAGCGGTAAAACTGTGATAAATTTAAGACGTTCTAGCTCATGGTTTACCTTTTCTTATAATATTGAGTTATATAAATAACTAAATTAAAATAAAATTTCTATTTAAGGGGGGCTCCCATACAACATACGTGATTTTTTTTATCGATAATTATTGTATTTTGTGGTGGTACGGAACTCCAGTGTGCGAGCCCGACTCGCACCTGGCCGGTTTATTGTCAGTTATGGTCGTTTCTCTGAGACTTGCATTGATGCTTCAAATAATAAAATGAATCAATTGAATGATAATACCTACATATATTAACTATGTAGGCCAATAATTAAAATGTATCAGAGGAGTTCAAAGGAATATCATACTCATAAGATAGTATACATTTGTGATTTGAAACTACTTGCCATTGTCACGTCAAATACTAAATTATAGGAGTTTGACCTAAAGTGGTCAGTTCAGTCGGACACTGATAACTATTCATTTAGTTATCTTACTGTATTATCATAATATTATATATGGTCTTTTAGCTTTAATGAATGAAATACTGTTATGGTCTGCGTAATTTTAAGTTAGGTTAAGTACAACTTCATAATCAAATTAATTTACTTTATAGCTCTTCCTATAATCATAATCATAACTTTTAACGGCGAAAGCATGAATTGGCATAATTATTACACGAATGTTTTTGGGAGACGTAGGTGTTTTCATAATCGTCTTACTCAATAGAGTAGGTACAAGACTGCGCAGAAAGGGCGCTTAAATTAGCAAAAAAATATCAGCTGTTCCATTAATTTTGTCAAGTGTAAATGGCCGTTTTAGGAACAACAGATTATTTTTTTGCAATTTCAAGGGTTGGTCCCATTATAAAAATTGATCATAATGATAGGTATTAAGTATAGACCACTTTCGGCTAAGTATACCTTTTCCGCGTAACCCTCTATAGGTAGGTACTTAATACCTACTAACGTCATAATTATAAGCGATTGACCTTTGTCAATTAATATTTGCACTACTGCACCAATGACTTATTTACTAGTACCTAAATAAATTATGTACAGTTTCGATGCCACCGCTCGATAACGGTGAAGGAAAACATCGTGAGGAAGCATGTCCAAGAACCTGACAAGCTCAAAGACATGACATTCACCAACATGCACTGGGCCAGCATGGTGGATTATGGTCTATCCTTTCTCTCTGAGAGAAGGCCTATGTCCACGCAGTTAAACAATACGCTGAAATAATGATGATTATGAATTCATACTAGAGCCTATTTATAGATACTGCAGCCGCCCGCCCGCCCTGGGTACGCACGGGTGTTTTCACTCGTTTTTGAGTTAATTCGTTACAAACATACAATAATTATCAATATAAAAAACCGACTTCATAAAAATGACAGAATGGCAAAATGGGACCACACGGGAAGCACCATCTTTCAAATAAAAAAATAATCATCAAAATCGGTCCACCCAGTCATAAGTTCTGAGGTAACAAACATTTTAAAAAAATAGTCGAATTGATAACCTCCTCCTTTTTAGAAGTCGGTTAAAAACGTGGGTAAAACACGGTGACATTTGAACATGAACGATCACTGTACTAAGGCATGTATCCTTTGTTAGTCTGATCTGAAACTATACCAAACTATAAGTCAACTAGACTCAGCACCAATGTACTGAGTGACTTCCTTTCCAGAGTGCTACCTCCCTGCTGCGTAACTACCCGTTCCTCCTCCGTCACGGGTTCAACATCCTGGCGCGGCAGCTGCGCTCCAGGATCATTGCTCACCTGGACGCGGAGAGCTTTCTGTGGGGCTACAACGACCCCATGATCGGGCTGGCCAACCGCGTCGCGCCTGGACTCATATACTTCGACAGACTCGGTATTATTGACCGGGTAAGTTACTACACCAACTATCCGTCGCAACTGCTCCTCGTTTACAAGTTTCACAATCATTCATTCCATTTCATTCATTTTCCAATCCATTTCATTTTTTATTCGTTAGTTACTATATATTTTCCTCCACAACTAACCCTTCCTTTGCGACTAACTTTTGTTCTGCAGGTACTCTTTTCTTCACAAGACACTAGTAATTTCTTCGCAGTCAACTCTTCTTCTGTAACCATCTCTTTATCAGCAACTACCCTGTCATTCATAGCTAACTTTTGTTTTGAAACTACCCTGTACTTAATTTCCTCTTCATCTGCCGCTACCTAACTTCATTTTGCAACTCATCCCTTCTTCTTTCCTCTGTAACTATATCTTTATTGGTAACCTTCTTTTTTTCCGGAACTAGTAGTGACCTCTTTTTTGTGTCTCGTCCATTTTCCTTAACTGTACCTGAACTGTACCCTATACGTTGCATCAACAAACTTTCACCAGTATAGACACCGCAAACACATCAAATCGTATGAGAACACAGCGTGTCGCATTTTTTGTATCTTAGACTATGACGTCACGAGAGCAATTTAGTGGTAGTTTAGTTAGCACGGCGAACTGATGTAGTTTTTTTACAGTTTAACGTAATTTGTCATTTTTTGTATTGACGAGTGGCCTGGATGGAGATCAAAATGAATTATTCAGCGTGCTGGTTGGAGCAATGTTCCAACTTAAAACAGACCACAGACATACAAAGTAGGTGAACTTGTGGTGTCTCTCCTGATAAAGATCTTTGCGTGTATCCTATTTTTCACTATTGGAGATTATTGATTAGACAGTGAGTAGGTGGAACGTAGGTGTATTCGGGGTGCACATTATATCTATCAGATTCCCATATCACTCTGACATACTTCAAAATATTCCAGTGCCGTTAAATACTATACAAAAACTTAAGTACTTACTAATATAACAATGATTTTGTTCCATTTATCGAAGCTGAAATTTGGTAGGTGGATTCCTGATGGGGTATATATCATTATCAGCCTATCATGTTCTCACTGCTTCTAAGAGAGAGAGGATGGGGCAAAATCCACCACTCTGGTCCAATGCGTGTTATTGAATGTCATGTGTCTTTGAAAACTAGTAAAACTGGTCCACTGACACAAACGTTTCGGCTATTTAACATTTATTTAACCTCATCTGCATTTATTAGCATTTAGATTAGATATCTTAAAACAGCTCAACTACTCCGTTACATTTAATTAAATAGTTAAGTATATAAACCGGTTTAAAGTCAATAAAACAAACGATTCGTTTTGAATAGAACAACCTGTTTTTTTGCGTATTCACGCACTACCCTACCACAACAATACAATTATGAGAGTCTCATAGCCACTCTAATGTCATTCAACAAAAATAAACCGGTAAAGTGCGAGTCGGGCTTGCGCTCTGAGATTTCGGTACCACTACATAAACTATTCCATCACCACATAGGTAAAGCGTACCACTAATGTACAAAAAAGTAGCGCCAGCGCACTCTCAGACTCTCACCCATCCAAGTAACGAGAACGCCCGACGTTGCGTCACCGACACGCACTTGGCCAGCATTTATTGTTTTTGTTTTACTTTAAAGTGCGTACTGTAATCATGCCAATTGTGACGCTTGTTCGTATTACCGTTTTTACATTAGACCAAATACAAAAATACGTTTAACTGTTGTATGGTGACATCCACATCACATCACATCATCAGCCAATTTACGTCCACTGTTGGACAAGGCCTCCCTCATAGAGAGGGGTGTTGCCATAATCCCGCGTGTAGGCGGCTTGGGGATCGCAGTACGTTCACCGTGTACTATTAGAACGCTGCTGCCCATCCTCCGGTGGTTCTGATCGCAGTTTTAGGACATACCCGGGTCACATCCATTTAACATCCGGCATGGTGACATCCATTTAGCTTTTATTATTTGACTTCATAATCATTTGATATTATTATTATTTCTTAGTTATCCGCCGTAACATAACATTTCATATTCTGTGAAAATTTCAATTGTGCTAATATGTCTTCTGTGATATCGGTTACGGGTCGAAAAATACCTACAGACGTTAAAAGGTAAGATAGAAGGATGGACAGACGGACGGACAGACAGAGAGCGTAGGCTTAGTTATTCCCGTTTTCACCATTTGGGTGCGGGACACTATGTTTTTTACAAACCAGTTTAAAATAAAAACAAATATTGTGATAGTAATAATCTTATTTGTATGTATGACGTTGTGCGGATATTTAGTTACATTTTAATACGATATATGAGAGTTATTTGCTTAGTTAAGTGCGGCGTGCGTACAACGTTTTGTTCATTTAACTAATCGTTTGTTTTTACCAAGCGGAACGAATCTACAAGGTAAAGGTTACATCCAACGCTGACCATACATTATAAATAATTATTACTTGATCGTATTTTTACAGAAAGAGGTACAATCACCTTGGCTTGTAACATTGTGCAATCTGTTATATCATCCATGTATATACACCTATATAAATTATAGTTATGTACATATGTCGATAAACTGGTTGTCGATAGAGATGGCGCAAATAGTTGATAGGGCGAATAATCGATTAGCGGTTAATGATTCCCTATGGCGAAAAGTCGAATTATTCGCCATTATTATTCAATATCAAAAGTTGACATTATATTTAATTAGTAGGTAATCATCAATTAATAGGAAATTGATTGATTTAAAAAAACAGGGAGAACACACAATCACTTGTAATTTCATTTTTTTTCTTTCGAGCGAAATGTGTCTTCACAGTTCTCTAGATAAAACTTTCTATTTTGTATGACATAATTTTTATAATATATTTTTAAGCTAATCTAGGAAGTAGCCATACTAAAACTATAATGATGAACTGGAATCACTATTGTATTAACTGTTTTTGCTCTAATATAAGATTTATTATTTATTATTAATGACCGAAATGGTTAAAAATGGGAAAAAAGGGCTTTAAACATCCCTGTTTAAGGTCCTCTTTCCACTTTTAACCATTAGCTAGAAACATTGGCGAAAAAGGGAGGAGACTGATGTCCTGTAGTGGGATGAATGAGCTGTCAGTGATGATGACGATTACTAATTTAAATAATATTCTGTATATTGTGTTCAGTTGTACGACAACAACACCATCTACCGGATAAAGATGAGCGTGAAGCATGAGGACAAGTTTTCTGTGAAGCAGCTGCAGAGGTACCTGAAGGCCAAGCCAATTGACCAGCAATTTCCTTTGGAAAGGTATTACAACCAAAGCTATTTTGCTAAAGCAAAATAAACGTTTTTTTTCTTCTTTGAGCATTTATGGTAGAGCCAGGTAGCCATAACTTCCGTAAAGTACCTTACGCAGAGCACTTTGGATTTGAGTTTTGAGGCCTAGAATAATCGTCAGTCGTCCCTGAAGGTTCTCTCACCACCTCATTATGGTATTTGACTGATTTTACAAAACCATTTTAAATTGCAACAATTAAATTAAAATAAAGCAATCTTGTAATTTATCCTCATAATTTTCAGTATTTGTGTTTTAAATGACGGATCAAAATTCAAATTATTAAACTACCGCGTAAACGCTACCTTTGACATTCATGGGGCCACGTGACATTAGTGACGTCACACATAACTGACCTGAAGTTCGATCTTAATTATCTTGTCTTCGTTGAAGAGATTTACTGGTAAACAATCTTGAAGAGTTGCAGCCGGAGAGGAGCCTCCAAATACTAATACGGTTTAAATTTATCTAATAGGAGCGCGGCTGCCTCGTCAGCAGCTAGACGCTCTCAGGTATGATTACGCATGTTTCCAGCGAAATTACAGGGCAAACAGAGATTTGACATCTTATATCTCGGGATGACGAGCGCAGTACATTGCCATCCAGGGTTTTGAACTGTTGAAGTTCAAAATTCTGAGTGGCGTCGAGCTGTTATAGGCAAGCGTGAAGAGCCATCAGGCGAGTGACTTCGCTCGTCTCGTCACCCAGTATCATAAAAAAATGTATCAATGGTGTTTTTTTTTATCTGTTCCGGGTCTGCGGATGCAGTAGATATGCTAAAGCAGTAGTTCGGCTTTAAACAAACGCCGAATCGAGTGACGTAATCAAACGAGCGCCCCTCCCACCGCTCACTACGATACTTCACGGTACACTCGGAACCATAGTTGCGGGTGCTTCGCCGTATGTGTCGTCAGCATAGAAGTAGCGTACAAAATAATGAAAATTTTCTTAAGCCTGATAGCAGCAACCCTGTGACCGACAGTAGGCATTGAATTCAAGGACGCGTCCCAGTCAAACTACTTATATATATTTACTGTGTTCTGAGAGTCAGATTGCGCGAATCTTTGTAGTTATAGTTATGTTCCATGGCATGCCCAACACATAGTTCTAGCTATGAGAGTAATGCATTATTTATGTATGAAGATGAAGCTGTTTGTATCTCGTTCCAGCTACAACTTCACGCAGACGTACGAAGGCGCATCCTTCCCCCCGGGCCTGTCCCGTGACAAGCCTCTCAACGTGTACCGGATCGGTGTCTGCCGGGTCCTCAACCTGGAGTTCCACGAGGAAGTCCCCATGGACTACGGACCCACCGGCTGGGCGTACAAGATCAGCAACGAGACGTTTACAAGAGACTGCGACTTTGGAGTCTGTGGGATGCTCGATCTTTCTAACTGTACTTTTGGTAAGAGTTAATCAATGCAATCTATACATATAATAAAAACGTAGAGATAAAAAAATCTGTAATTGCGAGATAACAAAAAAAAACACACACAGGTCGTCTTAAAATAAGCAGCTGAACACGATAGGACAGTTTTTAGAATTTTTGTCTGTTTGTTTGTTTGTCCGCGCACATCTCCTAAACCACTGGACGGATTTAAATGCGGTTTTCACGAATATGCTTAGAAATTACCGGATTAAAACATAGGCTATCTTATATCATTTATTTTAATTATTTATTTTTACATAAACGAAATTAAAAATCAATGATTTATTTCTTCGTTACCCGAAACGTAATATGAGGATCGTCACATAGCCTCAAGCAAGGAGATCCAAAGTAAAGAGAATGTTATTGACATACCCATTAAAAATTTTAAACTGTCACTGTGTTCGGTTAATCAGTTTAAATTTAAAGAAGGTTCCTTAACCTTCTTAGATGAATGAACGTGTAGATCAAGCATGTTATAGGCCTTACAACCTCTTTGGTGATTCATTCCAGTGCATGGAGTCAGTCTGTCGCGACTTAGAAGAAAAAAACGAGTATGAAACGAGGCAAGAATGTATTGTATATCTGTGGCCAATGTGTGGTAAAGAATGCTCTTTCACTCACTTCCTCAACGGTTCTCGTTCTTTCCTTGATTGTCAAGTCAATCAGTCCCGAATTCTCCCGTGTTTTGTATTTTTTCCTGAGTGAATTATTTAGGATTTTGTTTACTTCTCTACAACTTTACTAAAAGAGATACTTATTGAAAAGGGGTTTATATTACTAGTGTATGTTTTGGTGTGTGTAATGCCTCCGAAAAAGTATCTGAGCCAAACGAAGTGCGAAATATGCGGCCTCAAAACAGCACGAAAAAACGGCACAAAACGTGATTTTATGGCGAGATATCCTCTGGATGAAGATCGGTATGTTATCATTAGTTAAATTATGAGTCCCATATACTTCTTTTGAGCCAAAATATCTTAAAATCATCATTATCTATTTTGATTCTGGAAATAGTGCAACGCAGCGATATATTTATAAAATATCGATATCGATACTTTTATTTTTTTAGGTGTAAGAAATGGGTGAAAATGTCGGGTCACGAAGATTTAGCGTATATACCGATCGAAAGTCTTCACCAAAATAAATTTGTATGCGGAAAGCATTTTGAAGATAAGGACTAACAAAAGAAAAAAACACAGTTGAAGAAAACTGCAGTTCCCTCAATAAGACTCACTGCTAAGCCATTGTTAGATGACAAATTAATAGGATTTCCTTGCCACATTGTTAGAAAACAGCAGACGCCCAATGAAGGTTAGTAAAATACATTAACTTATGGGTCATTAAGACCAAGACAATTTATCTCGCGGTTATATATATTTTTGGACTGTTTGCCTTATATTTACCCCTGCTCTAAACATACAAAAAAAAAATGGCCGCCATACAAACTTTGAACACTCATAACTCAGAAACGGTTAGACATAGGAAACACCTATACGCAAAATTTATATTATTATATAATAAGACCTTTTTTAAATTTTCTATTTTTATTGTAGTTATTCCATCTACTTCTTCAACTCCTGCTGCTTCTGTGACCATGCTACAAATGCAAACAAGAATTTACTGATAAATGTATTATACGAGTCTGATATTCCACCAGTAGAATATACTATAGATATCTGTACAAGTGAAAAGCAACAAGGTACACAGCTAATTTTTACTATCGATTTCTCAGGAATTCTCTGATAAGAAATTGATATTAGATAATTAGCATTAAATAATATCATAATTTATCCTTTTATCAGATGTTGCGTGCAATTATGCTATCGAAAAGCATGCATAAAACATCTTCATTGAAAATGTTGTTTATGAAAGGGATGGTGATCCATTGAAAGGTTAACTAAACTTTTTATTGATTTTCAACCAATTTAAAAATACGGTTCTGTATACGTTTCCTGTTTGCATATCCTCGACCCTCCTCCACGATTTCCTTAAAATCGATGGTGGCTGAGCGGTAGCATGTGCGCTTCACAACACAATCTAACGGCGTGGAGTCAGGTGCACAATTATGTTTTACTATTGTTTTCAACTTTAAAAGTACCTACACCGTTTTGACGTATCTTTGTATGAACTTTTTTTATTTAATTTTTACTATTTTATTATGTGCTTCAGTTTCAATTATAATAAGTTCACGCAGAATAATCCAGCATCACTACTTTTTGCGGAGCAAAATAATAGAAATTATGGTAATAGAAAAATAAAACATTTCCAAAGGAACTAACTAATAAAGTAGCAATTTGTACTAAGCAGTAATTTGAAAAATCATTTAGTTTTGACGTCCAAACTTTTGAAATTGTGCGGGACTTCTTTCGTGAAAAAGAACACATTTTCACGTTACTTTAAAAAAATCATAATAACAATATCTATTTCAGGTCGTTTCATCCTACAATTACCGCCGTGACGACCAGAACTGATTGACCGTATTATAAATCGATGGTGGTCGAGCGGTAGCGTGTGCGCTTCACAACACAATCTATCGGCGTTGCGTCCGGCGTCAGGTGCGATGAAATGATGATGATTAAAATATAAATATATAAATATAGATTAGGTTATAAATAAAATATAACATTTTAGTCTGTGTTTTTATTGTACTTACACAAATCACAATACACTGGATGTTGTGGCACAGATTTTGTTTTACACCACTAAAACAAAACCAGTGGCGCAAGGTTCTGTAATAATTAATATTGGATTCCATCTGTAGTAGGTATGAAATCGATATCGATAAATTTTGGATAGGAGGTGGCACATCCCTATTAAACCTGACATTAAATCTTCTATATTTATTGTCATAAAATAATGTTCCGATTTGACGTTTGGAAAAAAAAAATTCTCTATGGTGTCCCGTCTCTTCTTCTATTGTATTCTCTTTGCATGGAGTAGGAGTATTACATTCTCTTGGTTTTATTCTATGTTAGCATTTAAAACACAAAATATACCGCATTCTATTTTAATTCAGTCCCGCGAATAGAAATATTCAAAAAAGTCCCTTTGTACATGAAAATAAACCTATACAACAAAATTCCGGACGCAATAAAGAAAGAAAGAAATAATAACATTTTCCAGTACCAACTTCGTAAGTTTCTAACCCAAAAATGTTATTACGAGATAAAAGATTTATTCGACGATAAATTTTAGAAAATTATAATTAGAAAATAAATATCTATATATAAATAGTTAAGAAAGTAGCGTCATAAGTTTTGTATCATCTCATATATAATTAAGTAACCTATCACACTAAGTATGTTTTTTTTTTGTTTTGTAAAATTACTTCACCCTAGGTTAAGTTTGAATAGTATAATATATAATATTTATGTAATAGATTTAACTATACTTAAATTTATATGTTTATGTCTGTAGTCTGGTTTTGTGAACAGCCACTACATAAGTCATTGCTGCACCCTTTATGCAGGGTATATAAACTTAGCTTTTAGAAGAATACAGTGTACTCGTATATTTGCAATAAGAATAAGAATAATTTTATTTTACTGTGATATTTTAACAGATAAATAGAGTAGTTCCATTTCATGGCTCTTTAATCAAGGTATACATACAAATGTACGCCAAATAAGAAATAACTAGCCAAGAGCGTGTTAAGACAAGCATTATGTCAGGGTTCCGTGGCCAGCGAAACTGGACAGTCAAATTTCAGAGATGTATATCATCCCGACATGACATGATATACTTTTAATGGTTTAGACAAAAAGAAAATTTCAAAACATGCTCTGCACTGTGGTCACATTATCTTTTTGATTTGAAAACTGTTGACGGTGTTATTTATTACTTTTATGCTTCTATCAATACTTCACACAGGGCGACTTAAAATAAGCAGCTGAACATGTTAAGGCAGTTTTTAGATTTTTGTTTGTTTGTTCACGCACATCTCCTACACCCCTGGAAGAAAATGCGGACGGATTTAAATGCGGTTTTCACGAATATGCTTAGCTATGACCAGATTGAAGTATAGGCTATGTTATTTTGCGCAAGGCCGGATTAAGGGAAGAAAAAAGGATTGAAGGTTTATATGAAAATCTACGCGTACGAAGTCGCGGGCAAAAAAACTAGTCTATTATAAAAATAAAAACAATAGAAAAAACTGACTTCATAAAAATCACAGAACTAGACCAAATGGGAGCACACGGAGAGCAGCGCATTATAGCAAATATATAACAAATTAAAAAATAAAAATAAACAGTCGAATCGAGAACCCCCTCCTTTTTTGGAAGGTTCGGTTCGGTTCGGTTAAAAATTTATATAAAGTATTAGCCTATAATTTTTTCACAGGTCTACTCTCAGAGAGAGAGAGGACGGGTCCTCATCCACCATGCTGGCCCAGTGCATGTTTATGTCATGTCTTTGAGGTTTTTAATCATACCGGTTTCTTTAAAAATTTGATCGACACCGGTTTTGAGTGATGACAACGAAACAACACATAACAATTTAAAAAGATCTTTGTTTACTTAGTTTACACAGACACCCCCCTATTCATAATGTTACCTCTCTCTTTCCTCACCCTTAAGATTTGCTCTATTTTTGTATGTAGTAATAAAAAAGGATAGTAGATGACGAAAATTAAAAAAACTAAAAAAACGCTATTTATATTAAACTGACTGCTGAAGTGGCGACCCTGCCAGAGCATGCCTCTTCACTCTAGTCTAAGGGTGCCTTTCCACGGACTTGTATAACATCCACCAATAAGGAACCTTTATTTTCATAGTAAAGCTTAGCACTGGTGGAAACGGGTTCAATGAAGCTATGTTTTTATCCCTATGTACAGATATAGGTAGCTATGATGAAAATGTATTTATATCCATTTTGATTGTTTCAGGTATTCCGATAGCTCTATCGCGGACTCACTTCCTGAACTCCGACCCTCGGATCTACGAAAAGGTCGAGGGCATGCGGCCGGATCCTGAAAAACATGACAGCACTTTCGTTTTAGAACCTGTGAGTAACATATTATACAACTAGTGCATAAAACAATCCGTTTTAGCCGAGACGTTTATTTAAGTCGAGGATAAAATGTGTTTTATGCACGAGTAGGCACTCGGCTTTTTACTTTAATTGCGAGGAATTAAAATACTGATATTATTGTAACATCTACTCATTTAAATAAATTTTTACTGAAATTTGAGCAATATTCTATTTTTATTCGACAAAACAGACCCAGGCAAACTTTCTATATGAAATAAAGGTAATTATTACAAACTGAACCTCTTAAAGGTTTAGTTTATTTTTTCGCACTAGTGCACATAAAGCAAACTTCTATGCACGAGAGCATAAAAATCAGGTTTAGTCCGCTTACACTGGGCATAAAAAAGAACTTTTCAAGCATGAAAATAAAATGAAAAACATAATTCGTTACGGCATTCTGTAAAATATCATCATGATAATTGTATTGCTTTGTACCATTTGTCATTTCATTGTAAATAGAATACCTAATCATAAATGTTGAAAATGTACGAATGTGGCTCTGGCCGCGAAGAATTCCATGACAATCCATCGAACTCCACTGACTCTGGGAACATATAAGGCTAGTGAGAAGTTATGCTAATAATGCCTACATAAAGACATATAGTTATCTCTTCCAATATACAACGTACTATCAAAATAACGGAAGTTATTTCCTTCCTTATTTTAATCAACTTTTTTTACGTTACTAGCTGGCACGAAATATCGACACCGCTTTATGGTTGCCATTCCGTCAAAACCAACCAAAAAACGTACCAAGCGCTTTAATTACACTTCAATTATGGGAACTGCTAGTATTTAGAATGTGCTGCCTGAATGGGTGATCCCCGGTAGTTACAATCTGGTTGTCTTCAAATCACGAGTGAATCGGTTTATTCTAGGTAAGCGTGCTCCATCGTAAACCGTATCATCAGACGAGTTGGCGCTCAAACGCAAGCCTATTTTTCAATAAAAAAATTATAATGTTTAACAGAAGATGGGCCTGGAGCTGGCGACGCGGCTGTCCCTGCAGCTGAACATGGTGCTGGGAGACATCAGCTACAACAGCGACGGAAGATACTTCTCCAACATGACCGTCCCCATCGCCTACATACAAGTCGTTAGTATCACTATCCCTACTCTACTTGGTAAATCTTTTTCTGCAAAAACAAAACTACTTCAAATTGAGGAGCTGGAACAAAATTACTGGAATTGATGATATTGTCAAATCAACAGGCGCCTGAATAAAACTTCATAATTATTGGAGATACATACTATGTAGTAAGTAGTCATAAGATCGATAGTGGCGGAGCGGTAGCAGTTGCGCTTTACAATCTGACGGCACTCGGTTCGATCCTCGGCCCTGGACCAATCGCTTATTTACTACTCAAATTATGTGCAGTTTCTACGACATCGCTCAAAAAAGGTGAAGGAAAACATCGTGAGGAAAACCGGTATATCCAAGAACCTTAAAAATTCAAAGACATTCACCAACATGCACTGCGTCAGCATATTGCAGATTGGGGCCCATCGTTTCTCTCTGAGAGAAAACCTGTGTCCCAGGAGTGGGAAAGTAATAGGCTGAAAAATGATGAAAAGGCTTTGGAGCCGACATTAATTACATTTTTGTGGGACTATTTCGAGAGCTTCCTATGTTCCTATACACAATAAAAAATAAGAACGTCGAAATCGGCGTAGGTAAATAACAAAAATTGAATTGAATTGAAAACCTCTTTTTTGAAGTCGGTTAAAGTCTTACCTATAAATTTGACGATTTTCTCTTCCAAAATATTATTTCAGTAAACAAATGTAACGCTATATATAACCTTTATTGACACACTTTCCTTCTAAGATTACGTTCTAGTCGTTACAACTAATTTATACCTATACCTTCATCTGTACTGATTTATATACTCAAAAACATTCATGGTGGAATGATCTTATACGAAAAAGTTATATTATGAACCGATTTGTTTTTTATTATTATTGAAAGGATTTCAGATAAGTTCCATAGAATTCACTAAAATCGGTTCAGTAGTTTGGCTTTTAAATCAAAATAACTGGAAATTGATTTTTTTATTTGGAAAGTCGTTTTTTTAATCGATAATTATAACAAAACAAATATCTGTTGTTTTCAGGTGCAGCCAGAAGTATTCGACAGCTTCAAGGCCATTCTAAAAGCAGTTTATGTGTACGGTCCAATAATTCTGCTGTGCACAGAGATACTGATGTTCATATCCGGAACAGCTCTCCTGGTGAGAGCTGCCAAGTTATGCTGGGATCGGCGGCATACCAGCGGTGGTGCAGTCATTAGTGAAAAACAAATACCGCTCATGACATAAACAATGTTACATGTAGAAATTGGCAACGTCTTCGAGTTTAGTGAGTGCAGAGAACTTGTAGTGCATTTTGAGTTCGTATCTAGTTGTCCGACTTTTTTTTTGGGCCTTTATCAGGAAGGAAGGTACGATAGTTGGGTGCTTCTATGGAGAGTTTCTCTATCGATCGAGTTTCGTATAATAACTATATACTTAAAAATGAAGAAAGACAATTTACGAAAGAGAAAGATAGATCAAGGTATTTTGAAGATTTCGATAAAGTTCCAATTAGCCATAGCATTGCCTTAGTGAAGTAAATATTTTTCTGAAGTAAACACTCACAAAATGTCCATTGCAAGTAAAAGAGCAAAGGTATTGACAACATGTAAATAATAAAAGTAGTTAATAACTAATCAAAAATTCTAGTTATGTTTTTACGTTTGTAATATATGAGAATAGTTCTAGATGTTTTTATTGTATAGAACACTAGCCGTCCGCCCCGGCTTCGCACGAGTGTAAGCTCGGCCTTCGGCCTCGCTACAAAATATAATATAGCCTATGTCACCCGGGGATAGTGTAGCTTCCCAACTGTGAAAGAATTTTTCAAATCGGTTCAGTAGTTTCGGAGCCTATTCATTACAAACATACAAAAATAGGTACAAATCTTTCCTCTTTATAATATTAGTGTAGATGTATAAAATGTATTTTTTTTAAACCACCGTTAAAAGAGTTGTTATTTTCAACCGGCTGAACAGACGTTCTTAAATCATAGCTAAGAAGACTTTAGATTAAGTCACCTTTCAAACAAATAAAGTAAATCAAAATCGGTTCAGCCGTGTTGGAGCTATGATGCCACAAACAGACACACAAATACACAGATTCATTTACATTTATAACACTGTTTGCATCAGTGGCTTAATAAATAGATGTACTTGATATATAATCTATAGGTACATAATTCATTGGCATAGAAGTAAACGAATTGGTGCTATTAGGTATTACAAGTAACTGTATAATGTATTATAGTAGTAATCTTAAAAGATAGACTGATTTAGTTGTGGCATTTTAAATTGTAAGCAATACCACATCGTCAAAACGGGTGGCAGATAAGTTATAAATAGTAGACTATAATTTAAAAGACAAATAGACTATTAAAAAAAACTAATTTGTTTTATTTGCAATAAATTTAATTATTTCCATTACTTCCAAAGGATATGAAAAAAATATTATATAATTATAACGTAATATAAACATACCTACAGTAACGCATCAAAGAGAATTTGTAATATAATCACCATCAGTTGTGAATTTCTTCATCCCGAATACAAAACTTTCTTATAATTCTTTAATCGTTTCTACACTTTAACATGTATGACATCGTCGTAGTAATCTACAGTACTGTCTGGATCTAGCGAAGAATCACTGTCAGTGTCGGGGTCTCGCCCACTGCAGTCTGCACTGGAGTCGTATGACCTGTGCCGCTTCCTCTTCCGGTCTCTGTCTTGCCTTATGATCTTCCTAATCTGGTGCAGTGGAGGGTGATTGTGCACGACTGGTTCGAAGTATGTTCTAGCAGGAATGATCACCGGCGCCGGACCTGGAGACAAGGGAATCGGGAGAGGAATTCGCATTGGCATTAAGCTGCCGGATGCAAGCGGACACGGACTGAAACACGTCTCTCCGAAGCAGCACTTGTTCTTCTGCTGTGTTTTTGTAGAGTTTGCGTCTACTACGTTTAGCGCAGGCAGGCTGCTCCTCAGACCTGCGGGAACGTTCATAACACCACTTGGCATCCCGTTGAATATTCCTTTCGGAAACCCATTTGGTAAGGCGTTGACTAGATTATTTTGGAGTCCGTTTGGTCCAATTGGAAATCCGTTAGGTAAAGAGAAGGAAAATCCTTCTTTAAAGAAAAAAAATATCAACGTCAGGAGTAGCACCTTCATGGTTAGTCTCTGCGCGTATGCATGGGTTTTTAATAGCATTGGGTTATGCAAACGCTATTGTTTGATTGTAATAATCAATGTACTTTTTGTAGTCATTGTTGAAACATGAATTTTGGTTAGGTAAGTTTGTAAACTGAATTATACAAGCATACCTACAGTTAAATGAAACTAAAATATCTTCTACGTAAACAAAATGGCATATCGTTTTTATTAATGATTTGGCTTGTTGATAAATTGTTAATAAAATCAATTCATGTAATTCATGTAATTCTTTTGACATGTTTTATAATCTAATTCAAAGGTCGTCCTTTGGGCTGTTATTGGATGGACATTTTATATTTTAAGATCTTGTACCATAACAGCTAGAGTTAGTATCACAGAAAAAAAAGGTGCTGGTTTGTCCTGTTATAAGCAAAAATCAACGGCATCTATAGAACGTTACGGACGTTATTAATGACATCAGATATCGCAAAAAAGTTTTCTCACTCATCTCACAACATAGGAAGAGTTCATTCAGTCCCTCCGTCTGTACTCTTGTCCATCCGTCCGTCTATCTTTCTATGCGTCTGTTGGTCTGTCCTTCTGTCCACTAGGCCGTTTGGCAGCATGGCTTTGTCCGGTGGGTGGTCACTTGCCACTTTTGAAACCAGTATGCCACCTGATTAGCACCACCTGAGGACCACGTGTGGGGTTTCAGAACAAAGGTGGTCTCCTAAGGACGATAATAACTCAATCCCGAAAAAAATTACCATCTATAAATCATATAATCTCTTTTTTATCATATCTTCTATAATATATCTTCTCTCTCTATCGTCAAAAGTTTCTTAAAACTTTTGAGACCTTTGGTATGTACAAAAAAGCTGTCAAAATTAGTTACAATGTTAAATCTTTTACTATACGCTTTGTTTCTCTAAATAATAAAATTTTAACAAGGTAGCAGATGGATGAAGGAGCACGTGATATCTTATCCTTAGACAAGACATGACTTGAGGATCGTCTTGCAGCTCTATGGCAGGTATCAGAAGGAGAACAGACAGCACCGTCCAGTACAGGTTCTGAAATTCATTACTCTCATTTATTACTACGCGATGATTTCAGTACTAAGCACTTTATTATATTTTCCATATTTGTCTACACTTCTACAATATTGTTTTTAATGTAAAGGAAAGGGGGAAATTATAAAGTACTTACTAAAACCATCGCGTTTTAACTTTCAATCAAAGTATTTTTGATGTCGATATTCCTAAAAATATGTTTGTGGTACTTCGATAAAATGGCTCAAATTCGATATAATGGATCATGGCATTTTTCTATGAAACCACAGATTTTTATGCCAATTCAAAATTGGTCTCATAGTTAAAGTAGGTATCATAAGACATTAATTATTAAAAACTTTACTGTGTGATCCGGACTTTTACTATGTGGGGGGAGGGGGGCATTCCATCATACACTATTCCTAAATTTAAAATACTATACGCTATGATATGAACCAATAAATGAAATAAAAGTATTTATTTTACATTAAAATAAAAGAAAACTGTCTGCTAATTGACTTGAAAGGATACGGTCAAGTTCGAAATTTGTTTGCCTGAAGGAGGTTTGAAAACAATTTCCTTTTTCCCTGGCTCTAAAGGATGCTGTGCTGCTCTCAAGTTTGTTTCTAGTTGTCGGGAATCGTTAGCTGCTAGTTTATTCATATGTACGTTCGACACTATTTTAACTCTTTGTTTATTTTCTGAGTCCTCTCCTGCCTCAATGTTCACCTGATGAGGGACTCTATCTTCACTCACAGAGCTGTCATCTTCAGTCAACCTTTTGATTCTGACATTATAATTTTTTCTAAAATCACTAAGAAACTGTTGATGCCTTCTGGACTTAGGATTTTTATGAGAGTGTCCCATTTTTTTTCTCTTCTTGGATTTAGAGTCAGAAGACCTGGAGGATTCGGAACTAGAACTCTCCTCACTACTTTTTTCTGATTCAGATTCAGACTCAGAGTAGCTGCGATCGGATTTGCTACAGTCACGCGCTTTGGATTTTTCAGTATCAGAGGGCTGCCAGCGCCGTATTGCTAATTGCGGTGGAGGGAACGGTACTACTACAACGGGAGGCCTCATTATTTGATAAGGTAGAAAAGGAAATGGAGGCATGGGTGGCAAAGGGTACATAGGCGATGGGTACATAGGCGGTGGTGGCATGGGAGGCACTGGTGGCACGGGGTGGAAACAGCCTGGAGGTTGTATGGGAAGGGGAGGTGGGGGTGGAGGTGGAGGGGGGTACACAGGAACAGGTACGGGGTAAGGCGCTGGCACGGCTATGTAAATATTTTCATTATTCTCAGATTTGTCTGTTGTTGTAGATATGGTTGTAGTAGTTTTTTCTGTAACCTTGTAGGGGATGGGGACTGGTACAGGGTAGGGTACTGGGACCTGGATCGGCGGCGGTGGAGGAAGAGCATATATTTGGGGGCCAATCGGGTATGGCACAGGCATAGGCATGGGCATGGGCATGGGAATCTGGAGGTTCACAGTCGGCAGCATCAAAAAATAAATCTCTGCTAACCATTTTGTTTTGAAGCCCTGTAATACGCAAAACAATATAACATTATTGATGCTCGTATAAGCAATAATTCACAATGTTTTAGACTCAATAAGAAACTCACGCAACTCATGTTGTTTCAAATTCATACAATTTTTTTAACATAATAGTGAGATTATTTTGTCAATTGAGTTTGCTAGGTTTACGACAAAAAAAAACAATAAAACATTTTATGGATTCTGTACCAATATTTTGGTGTTTTATTTTCATATAGCTTTGGATTGACTAGAGTTATATTTCTAAAATACTTAATGTTAGCCTAGTAGTATAATTTCAAGAGAACGAGAAACTTAAGTGCTACTTGGACTTATAGAAACTTATGTGATAATGTAACCATAGAGAACTACTAGCATATTATGAAGAAGAGCTTCAGAACTCGTGGCGGTACCTCTTATTTATAATAAGGTACATACTGATATACCAGTGGTAGTACTGGGAACGGTTCACATGGACAAGGAGGACAACCCTCAGGACGGGCTTCTGTAATGCAAAATCGGGGTGGTGGGAGGAATACTGGCACAGGAGGTTGGACAAGACACACTGGCACTGGATAAGGTGCTGGTAATGGAACTGGGACGGGATAGGGCGCTGGCGCTGGGATCGCGACGGGCACTGGATACGGCGTTGGCACTCCCACATACACGTGTTGATTCTCAATAGTCTTCTTTGTTGTAGTCAATGGTGTAGTGGTTACTTCTGTAACCTTGTACGGGACAGGGACGGGCACTGCAACTGGATACGGTACTCCGAGTAGCTGCTGCGGTGGGATGTATACTTGAGGACCTATCGGACACGGCATGGACATTTGAAGGTTCACTGACGGCAGCATGAGGAGGTACATCTCCAGCAACCTCATAATCTTGAGACACTTTCAAGGAAGAAACAACATCAACATCATTATTTGTTAGTAATAACATAATGTGATAGAGATTGTATGACAAATATATAATAAACAATACTCACAATATCCATGGTGTTTTCCTCGAAATCTACTTTTACTGTGACCAATACTTTAGTTGCATATATTATACGATTGATTTCACACAAGCCATAAAACATTTCATCGATTGTAGAGTAAATAATTATCTGCTACCACGGCTACAATTTCATTTCAATGCTCGATATTATCTAATGTAAAATAATTATGTAGAAATGTTGATATTTTGAGGGAAGCGTTGATGTCTTTTCTGTAGTAGCTAGTGTAAGTACAGAAATAAAGATAACCTTCTAGTTAAGTGAAGTAAAAATTAATTGGTCCGTTGTACCTGTGCATGTATTTATGGTATAATTATTTTACACGTATCATGAATTCTATATCCAATTTTGAGTTATATTTGTCCATAGGTTATACAATTAAAACATACGAGTATGTACAAGTCGCAAAATTATAAGTTATAGGTGATGTTTTAAGTTATAGTTATAGTAGATATACTAAGAAACAGGTTGGCAATAAATTATTTCTGATGTCCAACCGACGACTATTTAACAAGACGTACGTACTACCTACGTGGTCAATTGAGGCCAAAAAAACAAACTTCAATTAGAAATCATGTAATAAAATGTATTAAAAGTACAAAATATCATTCTCAAAAGCTTACAGTAGATACAAATGTGTACAAAAATTAAAAACTATATACGAACATGACCAATTCCTTGCTTTGTTAGGTAATTTGGAAGGACACTGATAAATTACTGATTTTCTTATCATTGGGTGGTTTAAACACTAGCTCTTTTTTCCCTTCTCCTAGCACGTGTTGTATTGATCCTGATTTCAGAACCACTTGCCTTCTTCGATGGTTCCTTGAAGGCTCACTTCGGAAGCTTGTTAGCTTATTGTCGAGACTGGATACAATTTTCACGCTCTGTCTATTCTCTGAATCCTCTTCAGCCAAAACTTGCACGTTCTGGTTCAGATTCTTGTCTTCCATCAACTCGGCTGCTTCGTCATCGCTCAGGTGCTTCTCCAACTTGACGTCACCGTCATTAGAAATGTACGATAAAACTGGCTTAGCGAAATCATCATAATTCATATCAGAATCGAAATTCCTCCGGTACATAGGTTTTCTAAAGGCGCGGCCGGGTCTTTTTCTTTTACGAATCTTTCTGATAGCCATTTCTGAAGAGTAGCCTTGAAAATCGGCGGCTTCGTAGCTTTTGTCTCTCCATACTCTGCCTTTTGTCCGCAATCGTGCTTTACGCCCGGGTAGTACTTGGTATCCAGACTGGGGATACCCCGTCGGTTGTGAACGGATGTGGATTGACTCCGGTGGGCATTCGGCTGGACGTGGTCTCTCCATACAGTATGCCGGTAGAGATACGGGGGGAGCGGGAAAAGGTGACATAGCAAATTGCATTGGTGCTGGAAAACTCATGGGTATAGCGATGCCAATAGTTTTCTCATCTTTTTCACTTTTTTCGGGTGCTGGAGGTTTTTTAGGCTCCTGGATTTGAACTATTTGGAATGCTATAGGGGGTGGTGCAGGGAAAGGCATCGGAACAGGTGGCGGCGGAGGCGGAGGAAAATACATCTGAGGCATCATTTGCTGCATCATCGGAGGCATCGGAGGCATAAATAACGGCATCGGCATTTGGAGATTCACCTTTGGTATCCACAGAAGTACTGCAACGAGCCATTGTTTGCCGTAGTCCTACAAATAAAAGGAAATATGATTAAGTTTTAAAAAATTTCGTCTCTTATACATTCAAATTTCAAATTTATTTATTTATTTCAAATTTGAAATTCGAAACTATATATTAGACAAAAACAAGTATTAATACGTATAGAAGATATAAAGAAGGACGAAATAGATTTGAATTTATCATTACTTCATACCATGTCTTTTTTTTTAAGTTATATGATTATTTACGGGATCTTTACCGTGGTAAGGTTGTGGAAAGAGCTATAACTAATCATATAACTTTAGTAAACAACCGTGATAGTTTAAAAAAATGTATTTTTTTTATTGAGTTCAAAACTAACTCCGATAAAGACTTACCGTTAGGTACCCAATTTGTAACATAATGAATTTGTTACAATCATAAATATAATAATATGCTTGTAATAAATTAATAACAGTGGACGTTTACTGGCTGATGATGTGATGTATATGATGTTGTAATAAGAGATGTATATAATTAGAAAACTATAGCATAGAGTCTAGCTATAGAGTATGGAAATTGATATAATATATTATCTAGGGTATCAAACATTATCTTTCCAAGATGCTAACGCTAAAAATTGACAGAAAAATAACAACTTCATTAAAACAATGCTGGTCTCATAATGACATCATTATTTAAGAGCAAGATCGCAATACATTTAAAGAAAAGCCTGATAGACAACACTATTTTGCCGTCCCTATTCTATGGTTGGACACTGGCCAAGAAAATAATAAAGAATATAGCCTCATTTCAGAGAGCAGCAGAATGCCTCTGTGCTGGGGTTTACACTTAACGATAGAGTCAGAAACTTGGAGATAAGGCAAAAGACCAAACTTAAGGATGCAGTGAAGATGAAGTCTGTAGATTGAAATGAAAGTACGCGGGAGAACTTGCTCGGGTTGCGGACGGTAGATGGAGCGAACGAATTGTCCACTGGCATTCAAAAAATAGCGCGCGGTTGGTAAGACAACCTCTAAGGAGATGGTGCGACGACGTAGTCGAGGTGACATGTGCATTCTGGACTCTGCTAGTCAAAGACCGCAGCACATGGTGTTGCTTGTAGGAAGCCTTCTCCCAGATTTAGGTACCTGATTAAATTTAATAGAATATTTGAGAAAATTCTTTAAAATACTTACCAAAATCATCGTTTCTTTCTCAAATCCATCGCGATACTGGACTGTTACCGACTTTTATTCAGTTTGCGTATTTCATTACCTAACAAGGCATTGTGGTAGAAAGCAAAAAAGTGACTTCATCACATCGACCTTTGTTTGATATTGGAAAAGTTTTACGGACTAGGGTTTTAAATACATTCAGAGCTTTAACTACATTCTACTAGCTTGCTACGATTAAGCAGACTCCGAGTCTGACTTGTACTGAAGGGACAATCAAAATTAGTATTTTGTATGGAATAAAAAGAACGAGAATGAATAATATCCTACATATTGTTTGTATGAAAACGAATAACTGTTAGTTTTCAATACAATAACATTCATTCATACTGGAGTTAAAAAAGCATTTGTTCATCAATTATTTTAGAGCCAGTGAGATGATTGAAAATAGTTTTAGTTCTCATAAATTTCGTCATCCCAGACCCTTGGTTCCTTGTGCACAGGAATTAAAATTCCAAGCGGATCTGCCACTGGAACAGGCATAGGGAAGGCTGGGCCTTGGATCGGTGCTGGAGGAATTAGCGGCATAGGAACAGGCACGTCATTCCTATTACGACACCTGCACTTTTGATGACAAGGGGAGCAGAACGAGAAGAAGGCTGGTGTACATGGACTGCACAGGCAGGGAGGGCAGACGGGACAGTTGTATGGGCGAGGCCTTCTCTTGCAGAACGCTGGTGGAGCGTACGCGGGAATGGCGAACTGCACTGGTAGTGGAGCTTCCATGGGAACTGCTAAGCCTACAGGTGGAGGTAGTTCTAGTTGTGCGAACATTGGAGGAATTATTGGAAACATTGGCATCGGAATTTGAAGATTCACTGCTGGAATCAATACGGATAGATGCATAAGACATTTTACCATGGAGCTCTGCAAAAAAAAATCAATTTTATTATTTTTGTGTTAAGAAAATGTGTTCTTTGTAGGATAGAAATGATAAACTTACGAGTAACATTCTGTTTCTTTAAAAAATCCATGGCAATGCACTAGTTGTCGACTTTTATACATGTTGTTATATAAGTTTGCATTGTGAACCGATGCCTATATGCAATACCATTATGCTACGAGTATGTACTTATTATTCAGACCATGTGTATAGTTTTTTTTTATGATACAGCGTGACTAGCGAAGCCGCTCGCATGATGGTACTTCACGCTTGCCCATAACAGCTCAACGCCACTCAGAATTTTGAACTTCAACAGTTCAAACCCTGGATGGCAATGCACTGCACTCGTTACCCCGAGATATAAGATGTCAAATCTCTGTGTGCCCTGTAATTTCGTTAGAAAGATTGCCCTTCAATCCGGAACACAGTAGTGTTTGCACCCTACTGCTTGGCGGTTGAATAACTGGCAAAGGTGTGGTACTTCCCCAGGCGGACTCTGCAAAAGAGTCCTACCACTAAGTAGTAGTAGTTATAAATGGTTATAATTTTAAATGGTAACAAGGTAAAGCATAGATCTTTATTAGCATAGTTATACAGCTGAAATTGGCGTATCAAGTTCCTTTTTAAGCAACTTCAAAAAAGGTCTCTCCTTATCCTCAGTTTGATTGTTTTTTTTTTTTATGTTTGTTACCTCAGAACTCCGTCATCTATGAATCGATTTGAAAAAAATCGAAGTGATAGTGAGAACCCATACAAGTGACATCAAAATTGGTTCAATAGTTTGGCTTTTAAATCAAAATAACTGGAAAATTGTGTTACCTGGATGACAGTGTGGTCATCAAGTAACCAAATTTGGCCATTTTATGTAAAATTTTGTGAATTCGGTTTTTTTCATTGGATTATTTAATTTAATTTTAGTTCTTTTAAGAAAACTGTTCGGGCGTAGTTAGGTTAAGTTAGGCGAGTTTACGACAACACTTCAGCCAAAGTATCGATTGTTATGTATCAATTTTATTATGAACTAGCCGTCCGCCCCGGCTTCGCACGAGTGTAAGCTCGGCCTTCGGCCTCGCTACAAAATATAATATAGCCTATGTCACCCGGGGATAGTGTAGCTTCCCAACAGTGAAAGAATTTTTCAAATCGGTTCAGTAGTTTCGGAGCCTATTCATTACAAACATACAAACATACAAAAATAGGTACAAATCTTTCCTCTTTATAATATTATTATATTATATATAGTGTAGATATAAATTAAATTAAATTAATAGTGACAAAGTAGATTTCAAAAATAATAAGTTAATAAACAATGTCAAACAAAATAATACATTGTTCATATATAAAACTAAAAAACTATCGATATTTATGTACGTTATTGTGTCTTCAGTATCTCTGATATATTCTAAAATTCTGCAAAAAAATATGTACCAACTACCTACCTACATCTTATATACAGGCCTACTTACTGGTAATCAGTTGGGTATCCTCTTCAGGGCAGCCTCAGTACATCAAAACAAAACAACTTTAGACTAACGAAATTTCTAAATTCGCGAACAAAATATCGGCTGTTCTGATTATTTTATATAAGTATTCATATACTTACCTTAAATAATTTGTTGATAGTCATTCAAATCTCGAACATTACAGTCAACGTTTTAAAACCAGTCTCCCTTTATGTATCAACTTTTAATTTAGTTTAAAAAAATTGACAGTATTTTTTTGTTTTTATTTAAGACTAGCTTTTTTGCCCGCGACTTCGTACGCGTAGATTTTCATATAAACCTTCAATTCTTTTTTCTTCCCTTAACCCGGCCTTGCGCAAAATAACATAGCATATACTTCAATCTGGTCATAGCTAAGCATATTCGTGAAAACCGCATTTAAATCCGTCCGCATTTTCTTCCAGAGGTGTAGGAGATGTGCGTGAACAAACAAACAAAAATTCTAAAAACTGCCTTAACATGTTCAGCTGCTTATTTTAAGTCGCCCTGTATGAAGTATTGATAGAATCATAAAAGTAATAAATAACACCGTCAACGGTTTTCAAATCAAAAAGATAATGTGACCACAGTGCAGAGCATGTTTTGAAATTTTCTTTTTGTCTAAACCATTAAAAGTATATTTCCGGCCAGTTTCGCTGGCCACGGAACCCTGACATAATGCTTGTCTTAACACGCTTTTGGCTAGTTATTTCTTATTTCGCGTGCATTTGTATGTATACCTTGATTAAAAAGCCATGAAATGGAACTACTCTATTTATCTGTTAAAATATCACAGTAAAATAAAATTATTTCTATATTCTTATTCTTACTGCAAATAATATACACTGTATTCTTCTAAAAGCTAAGTTTATATACCTTGCATAAAGGGTGCAGCAATGACTTATGTAGTGGCTGTTCACAAAACCAGACCACAGACAAACATATAAATTTAAGTATAGTTAAATCTATTACATAAATATTATATATACTATTCAAACTTAACCTAGGGTGAAGTAATTTTACAAAACAAAAAAAAAACATACCTAGTGTGATAGGGTACTTAATTATATATGAGATGATACAAAACTTATGACGCTACTTTCTTAACTATTTATATATCGATATTTATTTTCTAATTATAATTTTCTAAAATTTATCGTCGAATAAATCTTTTATCTCGTAATAACATTTTTGGGTTAGAAACTTACGAAGTTGATTCTGGAAAAATGTTAATATTTATTTCTTTCTTTATTGCGTCCGGAATTTTGTTGTATAGGTTTATTTTCATGTACAAAGAGCCTTTTTTGAATATTTATATTCGCGGGACTGTATTAAAATAGGATGCGGTATATTTTGTGTTTTAAATGCTAACATAGAATAAAACCATGAGAATGTAATATGGAGCTTGGAGCTTCCCGGTGTGGTACTGGATGTAGATGCGACCCAGGGACAACGTCATGTATGCGGTCGGCTAGGTCTGCCAGCACATCGAGTGATGACGTCATCTGCTGCGAAGCAATGATGGTCTGCGTGCTGTTCGGTAGGCGGCTGGTCCAAATCATGCGTAAAAAGTCTTCTGGAACTCCGGGGCCTGCTAGGTGTCGTAGATGACGTAAGAATTGAGAAGGCTTACGATCACCTAGCTCCTCGTGTGTTAAAAGTTGCTGTACCTTTTTTCTCTTGATGCGGACAAACGTTTAATTAGCTCCAGCTTGAGTTTTTCGTACTTCTCGGTCACAGGCGGGTTGACGATGATGTCTTCGACTTCAGCTGCGTATTGCGGGTCAAGTTGTCCAATCACATAGTAGAACTTGGTGCTATCTGCAGTGATGTTGGAAATCGCGAATTGGCCTTCGATCTGGGCGAACCAAATCGCCGGCTTCTCGGGCCAAAACGGTGGAATTCGCACGCCAACTCGGAATACATTGTCATCATCTTTATTCTTCGTGTCAGCCGCAGTGCTATCAGTACGATCTAGCGGCATTCTGACCTTTGTTGGTGGTGTACAGTCCATTCAGTGGTCACCAATTATAGTGGATTTGTACTATTTATATAGAAGGAGAGGGTTAAGCTACCGACAATGGAAGAAAATAGCTGAGTCCGAAAGAAATTATAAACTTTAATGCAAAGAAAAATCTTAGACAAATCTTAGAAAAAGCAAATGACAATTCCATTTGAAAATCGGTGTTCTTTTATTTTTTTCTTTTCGCGTCCCAGCGCCACACGTCGTGGAAAATTGGAAAGAAATTCACGAAGGTTGGCGCAAGGAGTATGAGTACGCCACACTCCTACTCCATGCACTGGAATGAATCACCAAAGAGGTTGTAAGGCCTATAACATGCTTGATCTACACGTTCATTCATCTAAGAAGGTTAAGGAACCTTCTTTAAATTTAAACTGATTAACCGAATGACCATGTTGACAGTTGACATAGTTGACAGTTTCAAAATTTTAATGGCTATGTCAATAACATTCTCTTTACTTTGGATCTCCTTGCTTGAGGCTATGTGACGATCCTCATATTACGTTTCGGGTAACGAAGAAATAAATCATTGATTTTTATTTTCGTTTATGTAAAAATAAAGAATTAAAATAAATGATATAAGATAGCCTATGTTTTAATCTGGTAATTTCTAAGCATATTCGTGAAAACCGCATTAAAATCCGTCCAGTGGTTTAGGAGATGTTCGCGGACAAACAAACAAACAAACAAACAAACAAACAAACAGACAAAAATTCTAAAAACTGTCCTATCGTGTTCAGCTGCTTATTTTAAGACGACCTGTGTGTTTTTTTTTTTGTTATCTCGCAATTACAGATTTTTTTATCTCTACGTTTTTATTATATGTATAGATAGATAGATAGAAGATATAGATAGACTACGAGTAACTGCAAAAATATACAAAATAATATTTTTCAATTATTTAAAGTACAGCCATTAACAGGTCTATAGGTATTAGAGGTAGTAACAATATCGTACAAAATCTCTATTTTTGTTAGACGATGCCACATAATTAATAGTTGTGCAAGAGTTAACAAAATATATAAATAAATAAAGAGTTTATTTTATTATATACAACAATTGTCTTGAAGACATTTTGAAAAACATCTTTGACCACTTAGTTAAATATTAGAAACATTATTTGCAGGCACGGTTTTTTGTAACTAGATCGTGGTCAATAAAGTTCCTATGTAAAGAAAAAATTCAAACTAATCTATGTACCTAACTAATCTACTATGAAAAATTATCATCTTAATTTTGCTGACAAGTTCCATATCGAATAGTTTAGGAGCCCAAAAAATGAACGTACTAATAATATCTTCTCTTATATATAATATGGTGTTATATGGACTCCAAAACAGCTGGACCGATTTTGACGGGATATTCACTGGCAGATTTTACTTTTACTGTTACTTAATCTGAAATGGAGAAGTAAGATGTTGGAGTTGTGGTAATTCAAAATAATGGAAAATTCAATATGAATTGCCTTTAATTCGAAGGTATGTAAAAATACAAAATGTTATGTATTGAGTATAGATTAGACTTTTACAGCATGAGGTGTCAGTAAACTGTTTGGGTTTATTTTTTGATGCTTCTTAAATAAACGAGCCCTTTCAGTCGTCACTGTTTCTTTCATTTTCTCTTCACTTTTATCTCCGTATTCAGCATTATCATCGTCATTTTTCCGGTCTTTTGTTTCTACTAATTGTTCATTCTCATTATGACCTTTTTCTTGTCCGTTAGCTGCATCTCCAATATTTTCTTTATTGGGATCAGCATCATCACTCCTCATTCGAAGCCAATCTTTTGCTTCACCTTTCGATATTTTTTTCTCGAATATGACGTACCCGTCTTTCGTGACGTACTGCAGCACAGGAGTGAGCAGCTCTCCCATCTTCTCTTTCTGTCTTCTCTTTGATTTATGCGAGTGCTTCTTGTTGGATCGTCTACCGCTTCTTTTAGGGGCTACTTTACTGTTTTCAAAGTTGTTCCACCACCCGCGTTGTTCGTTTGACGAGTCGCTGGATGTATCCGAGGATGTGTCGGAAGTATCGGTTTCAGAAGATTCCGTATCTGTGTCGGTATCGGTGCCGCTGTCGGTTTCAGTTTCAGTATAGTGCGGTCGAGGGCGCCGAGGACGGTGTGGTCGGCGAGGTCGCTTGTGCACATGTCCAGGCTTCTGTTGATCTGGTCTAGTTGGCTTCTTGAAAGCTGGATCCGGGGCATAAAATGGCATCACTATGACGGGCAGCTTATGTGCTGGTCCCGGCATTTGGATTGGCATAGGCATAGGCATAGGGAAATGCCCCCCTGGGAAAGGACCTCCTGGAAACGGATAAGGTACAGGACCACCGGGTGGGATGGGGATCGGTACTGGGCTAGGTTGTTTATCAGAAGGAGGACTCTGGTAGAACGGTGGAGGTAGAGGTGGTGCTCCTGAAGGTAGGCCTGGAGAAGAGTTACTGAAGTCGGCACTTCGAGGCATTCGACAGTGCATCGGAAGATTTTGTGGAAAGTATTCGATGTTGGTCGGACATAGAGGCAGTTTACTTATATCGTCGTCTTTCGCTAAACTCGTAGCGAGGAACGTTACAAAAATGTAAAGGGATTTTTCTTTCATTGTTTCCTGAAAATTAAAAGGGTTTGATTTTATTATTATTGAAAAAAAAAACGTTAAGTCAAAAGTTTAGCTATAACTAAACGCTAATATAATATAGTAGTGTGTGACATTATTTTAATCAATAGCTGAATCCTGCATTCTTACTTTTTTGGACCTGATGGTGTACCGTCACGTTCTCTGCTGATCCTCGGGCATACTAATTTAGTTGTTGGTTAAAGCAAACCTTTTTGTAACTTTCAGCTAGAAAAAACGACGTCAATACAAGCGTACAATTACAATGGTTTTATGTAATCCTGTTACTACAATGGTATTGTAGAGCTGTGTTGCTTGTTATGTATTAAACAGGACAAGAGTAGTGACCTAACTAACTAACTAACAGGGTAGCAGTCTGCTTACCTTATATAGGTATGTGGGTTTTGTTTACACAAGAAAAGGAAGTTGCTGCATTAATTTATCTAGAAATTCCATTTAATCATCAGAATTACCAAAAAGATACCTTACTAAATTGGTTTCCAGAACCTTTTGCCGGCTTTTTCGTCTCTTTTTAACAACATGTTAGTTAATCCTTAGAAAAGGTAGACTGAAGCTTGCTTGCACCTGCAGAGGGACAACGTGTCCTATGAAATAAAATAAATAATAGGTACAACTTGTTTTATTATAGAAACTGACGTACACGGAAATTACTCGTGTAAGATTAAGCCGCTTACATTAACACCTTGAAAAAGACCGCCGAATTCAGTTGAAACTATAGACGGAGTAACCGGCGTGATTGTCGTGTATCTAATATAAATAAAATGCAACTTGTATACAAAATATAAATCAAAATATACCCGTTACTTATAATACCAAGCAACGAGGCTTTTACACTATTTTTGTTTGTATTAGTGAAAACATATTTTTTACTTTTGTGTAACTGTTTATCTCATATCTACTGTGTTAATTAGCAGCTGTTTGTTTTCCATATAAAATAAAATATGCCTAAAATTTAATATTCGACAGGTGAGTTGGTACTTACTACAGTAGTAAGCAGTTAGTTTAACGTACTTACATAAAACACAATGCGAATCATGTAACATTACTCAGTACGCATTGTGCCTAGCCTGGTCTAAGCCAGTATTTATTGCCTGCTGCTGTGGGCTTCCACTCAATCGCAGCTGAAGCTAGATCGCAGACGAACATTCCAGAATGTGATCCAACTTGTTTGGAAAAAAACTTAACAGCAAGGTAAGATAACCTAAGAGTTTGCTAGGCATCTATATGTTATAGGTGTTTATATATAAATATATTGTATTTAGGTAATTATATAAAACATATTTATTTGAGAAAACTTTAAAAAACCATTCTAATTGAAGATCGTTTATACTATCTATAAGCAACGAAGGCCTATATATTTGTAGTTCAAACGATCTGTAATTTTAGGCAGGGTACCCAAAATTCTGGCCGGCTTGCCTCGCTGGATTACGAGGCTAACTTTCTGACCAAAATACGCAGCAATTTAGTCGCGCAAAGAAACTTTCAGTCTCCCTGATAAAACCTTAAAATTGTCAAAAGTACTTGGCCCCCACGGTCCAAGTGTTTCTACCCCAAGCAGCACAAATAAGTACACTCTGTCAAGGCGGGAATATTTGCGCCACTTCAGGCATCTATTGAATTTATATTTTTTCAAAAAGTATTAGATTTCGTCAGTCATGTGTTTTTCGCCTTGTGTACTTTAACCTACTTATCTACTTCATTCATCAATTTATGCGATAATTTCCTTTTTCACGACCACACAAACAGCGAAATTTTATAGGTATACCCAAAATTTGTTGTTTTACAAAATTAGACATTCATGAGATAGATACATCCCGAAAAATCGGGAAGATTAAAAAATCGCAGATAAAACGAACAGGTGCAACTAGACCAGGGTAGCGTCATATGTGATGGTAGCGTTAAATCCACTATCATTTTACAAAATATCTTTTGACTAACTGTTAACCCTTTACAGATGTCCCTATCGTCAGCCGTTCAAACAATCATCCTCCTACAGCTATTTTCCAACGCACTATGTCAGTTCCAAATGGCATTCCCGATGCCCCAGATGCCCCAGATGCACCAGATGCACCAGATGGGAGTTCCACCTCAGATGGCACAGATGGGACCGCATAGCATGGCCCCCATGGCACCCCTACCACCTCTAGCCCCCCAGGCGATGTTCCCACCACCCATGCCCATGGGGTACCCGATGCAACGAAAAATGCCATCAGTCGTGATGCCATACTACTCCCGATCTGTGAGCAGACCCGAGAAGAAATACAGAAGGAAACGCAGAAAGCAAAAGAAGTACGAAGAGTCTTATGAGTCTGATAATGAGTTTTCGGAATCTGGGTCCGCGGAACATGATTTCAGAAGATCGAGATCTAAAAAGAGGAGGCAGGTCTTAACGCCTGTTGTGTCCTACGTCACGAAAGATGGGTATGTGGTGTATCAGAAGAAAATAAAGAAAGATAAGGCCAAAGAATGGCTGGAAATGTCAAAGAAGAATAAAGAGAGCAAGGAGATGTTTACCAGTGCAGAAGAAAAACAGTTCCAGAAGATGTTGAAATATAAAAAGAAGAAGCGGCATCACCATTGAGATGGTTCTAGTTTAGTTTACGTTCTTGAAAGTTTATTTTATTTAGAAGTCTTTGTACTTTTTGTATTTCTCTCATTAAAAAAAAAAATTCTTTTGTAATTAATATGCATTTTACTTTCACTTCAGACTAACTTTACACTAATATTATAAATGCGAAAGTAACTCTCTGTTTATCTGCTTGTTAACTTTGCGCGAACAAAAGGGTTCCGTACTCTTTTTCAAGCCATAGGTGGCAAACAAGCAAAACGGACTCCCTAGTAAGCAGTCATCTTCGCCTGTGGATACCTAAATCTCCAGAGGCATCACAAATACCTGCCGACTTTTTATGACTATAATATTAACTTTCATTTTGAAGAACCCCAACACCGCGGAAGGTAGCTCATTCTAATACATTTTGCGGAGGTGGCCTGGGGTAGAGCGAGAGAGCGCCAAAATATCAAATGCGGATATTTACCGTGATAAGATTGTGCTTGGAGCTCCCGATATTTCAGCACAGTTACATGCACCATGTTAACGGGAAACTGAAGAATCAACCAATCACAATCGTGATAGTTTAAACATTGTCAAGGGAAGGTATTACAAGTAAATGTGCCTGCCATTGTTCTTTACTGTTAGGTAATTGTGACGTTGCGGTTAACGCCGTCATTTATAAAAAAAAAAAAATTAAACAATAATACTACAGAATTATTATGCAGAACCTTGCGACTTGCGTGCGTTCGAAATGGTTTACTTAATTTATTGCCGCGACATCAAGGAACGCTAAATACGCAGCTACTATCGCGTATACTGTGGTCGCTGTGCATTCAACGCCGCGCTCGGAGTGCAAGAAGGCTCAGAGACGATTCACTTGTGCCGAAACCTGCACGTAGCTACTATCGAAATTATTTTACTTCATCTATAATCCCTCTAGGGTGAGTTTTTGTTATTGTTGTCACTACTGTTAGTCCAGCGCTTTTCTTTTCAATGTTTAATTGTTACTAAGCTGTTCTGCCGCGCCTAGCTAACTGCAGTTAAGGGTATTTCGTGATCGCTGTGTCAACGCGGATTTGCACCGCGTGACCGCTAACTAACCTTCACGCTACCCTATATGGCCTGGCAGTCAGTACTTCCCGGAACGCATTTTAATGCGTTACTACCTCGTTCCAGGATTTACATTTACCTTTCACCTTCACTGCACGACCTACCTGACGGCGACCCAGCAGTGGCTGGACGGTTCGTCCCGGGTCGGCAGTAAATACAACTACCTGAACGTGACGGAAGGGAGCGTGTCTGAAGGGTCAACGCGGACGCGAGTGCATAATACCTACGCTCAGGCCAGTGATCCCCTTCTAAACATACCAACTTGATGCGAAAAGTGCGCGGCCGTGCAATGTTTGCTTGAACAATATATACACACCCTGAGTTATTCTGTGGTTTTCTTGCCTAGCCGGCACCCTAGAATTAACTACCTACCTGCGGGCAGTAAGGGGTTCCAGACTGCGAGAACAACCAAACGCCGCATAATGTTTAAAAAAACAATGATGAATAGCTGTAGGCGCTTACGTACGTTCTTGCACCTGCCAAGAGGGAAGGGGAATATAAAACTACGAACATTCGATTTGTTTTCAAATCTTTATGAAATCAATCTAGCAGTTTAGACGTAGCGAGAAAATTAATAATTTTGCAAGTTAAGAAATCAGTTTTCAATTTCTTATGAATTTGTCATCTTCGACGACAAACCAGGTGAGCTATGGTCAGATACCTATCTAGCCTAAAAAATATACTTAGGTATTTCTTAAACCTCCATTAAATATATATGTAGTTACATGATAGTATGTAGGTAGGTAGGTATGTAACATCTCTTGTTAACATCCCCTAATCTTGCTAACCAATGTGCTTGTAGGTACCGAAACTAAAAAACGTTTGAATGAGCGCTTGTGGCCGAGAGGTAACATTTGTGCTCTTTACAATCTGATGGCATCCGGTTCGATTCTCAGACCCGCACCATTGACCTATTATAGCATATTATTATAGAACCTACATTTTTTTTTCGTAACATGATCACCCCTAGCTAAGAATGTTTTCCAATTCGTTTTCTCTTTCTTTTTTTAAACCATAATTATTATTATGTTGTTATCGATATGATATGGATATGATACATTTCTGAAAGTCCACAAAGCTTTGTACGAAACGCTATTGCGAAAATACCCTCAGTTACTTATTTATAATATAGCATTCTTAACTAATGGTACCTATCAACGTATCATAAATGCTTGTCTCGACACGCTCTTGGCCATTATTTTTAGAGGAGTAAATCAATAATAATATCGTAAAATCTGACTTTTTCAATGAGTTCGTTTAAGATTTCTAACCTCAATCCCGCGTGAGGAGGATTTAGGTGTTATGTTATTGTTATGGTTGGTTTTATTTATGCACCTAATATCGGGCTATTATACAAAATTTAAATTCAAAAGAAACGATCCGTAGAATTATTTTATTATTCGTATTTATTGGTAGAAACAATAAATAATGCTCACATCATTTCAGATTTGTATTTTTTTTTTCAAATATAATTTCAGATGTTACTGGTTCTCCTTCTCTTATCACTGACCTGCGCATGCGCGGCGCAATACCGGTACTTCTGCGAGGGTTGTGATTTGCGTGTCATGCTGCAAAAAGAATACTGGCCCTGGCTGCCTGGATACAAATACGATGACGGAAAATATGTGTGGCCCCTGTACTTTAGCGGACGAAGATGATAAAATTATAATATGCAAAATAAAATTATAATAAGTATGTACCTACCTAAATACAATTATTTATTCTATTATAACATCGAATAGGTAGGTACTTACCTATAGTATAAACTCACAATCGCGCCAAAAAAAAACTGAACCAAAACTCGGCGCCCTACGACCACGATAGGTCCTACGACCTACTGCCGACGGTATAAAGCACGGATCTGCCTTTAACTCGAGCTAGTACCGAAAAAAGTCTGCCAAAAACTGAAGGGGGCGAGGTAAAACACGTATTGCACACACTGACATATGTTTACGAGTTCTACAAACGCACTCTTCAATATTGAGGGCACGCAACTGCAAATGATGTGTTCAAAATGTGTACAAATGGACGACCGAGGGGGGTGTAAGTGCTAAAGGGGAAACTGTATAACGTTTCCATTTATTTATTTTTACTGAGGTATAAAGCTTTACCTAAATATAGTAGAGTGCCATTTTTTTTTAAAGATTACTTTCGGAGTTACAATTCTATAGCTATTTTTTAAATCATTTTTAGCGACTTTTGAATTTAAGTCTAAAGACTCGAAAGTTGGCGAAAGTAAGTTTGCGAAAATTGTTGGTTGTTCTTTAAATTATCATGTACTGTTATTAATAAATAATAATAATAAAATAAATATGTGGGGGACATTATTGCACACATGGTCATCTGACCCGAAACTAAGCAAAGCTTGTAATATGGCTGCCAGAGACTGATATACATACATATATATTTTTAAATACATACTTAAATAGATATTAACACCCAGACATAGAACAAACACAAATGTTCATGACACAAATGTTTGTCCTAGATGGGAATCGAACCCTCGCCCCCAAGCGCAGAAAGTAGGTTCACTACTAATTTAATATTAATTAGTACTTTACTATTAATCAGTAACTCACTATATTACTTACATTTGTCAATAAACCGTTTGAAACAGCAAAAAATTGTTTATTAACAAATGTATGTAATAATTTGCATTAGAGATAAATAGCTTTACGTGAGTTTGTAAAGAATAATAATAAATTTTCGCAAACATCATGATCGTTTACAATAATTAAGAACAAAAAAACTGCTTGAAATTTGAATTTCCCGCCATACGTGAAACGTTCCAACGCTCGTGAACGTGCTCGAGTGTATATATGGTAAACATATACAGCATATACATATGGTAAACATATGGTATAGGTGAAACATGTATTTTCATGTTTCCAAAACTCCATAAAAGCCTATTGTAAAGCCTCCACCACTTTACTGGGGCATGAGTTTGACTTGACCGTGACTTTATTTGCTTGACTGTGACTGTGCCTGTCACTTGTTTGACGCTATTTAAGATTAATAAACTTGATTAATATTACGTACCGAAGGACTTTGTATCCATGGTCTTGATTTTTGTTACAACAACAAGATTTGTCATGCATGCCTATCACTGTCAGATCTGTCAGTCAGTTCAGTCTGTCAGTCTGGAACTTTGAAGCCTCGGAAGAATGACGTGTGGCTCGTTTCAATTGAAAAATATAAATTGAATTTCGGTTTTCCTGCCATTTGTTGATAAACTAAGTGATGCTTTATTCACCCAAGACATGTTTTCTGCGAACCTTGTGTCAGTTCTGTGTGAAATAAGTAGTTGGACGTGATGTGAATTCCGTATTTTAGTGCGGCGACAACTACATATCGGGCTATTGTTTTCCTGTTTTCTTGCCGAAATGGATATTGAATTGGATAACGATTGGAAGAAGTCAGTGGGGTTTCCAATTAACTACGACTCCGCTCAGAGTTCCGACGATGATTTGTAAGTTTAATTAACATAATATATATTGTGTGACCTTGTAATAGGTCACTATATAGGTCTTCTCTTCACTTCGTCTCTACTTGTGAATTTCATAGGGGCTGGGAGGAACCTCTACAAAAAATTAGTCGGTGCGAGTTTGTGTGAAAATTTTGTAGGCACTGCAAAAGCGGGAAAATCCCAACATCATCCCAAAGATATTATAATATTGAATGCGTAGGTTATTAAATAGGGTGTCCCGGTCATGTACATATTTTTTTTCGAGTTACCTACTTAAGTATTTCTTCGCAAGAGGTATGAAAATTTGAGTAATTTTACACTGATTATGCATAAGGTAGAAAAACTATAATTGCGTGTCACCTTGAGGGCTCTACCGCACTTTGAAGTTTTATATTATTACAGACTTAAACCGTATGCCTAAAATAATACAAATATCTATTTTCAAAGGTATTTTACTATTGCAATCAATGAAACAAAGCATAAGAAAACAAAATAGAGCATCTTATTCGAGATGGGGCGATCACTGACATCCCACTTGGGGTGTATTGTGCATTTCCTCCTACCAGCAGTTACCCGAGCCAACCTAACTCCTTGAAATATTGGAGTGAGGCTCTGGGGCACTGGCACACATGCTTCAGTGGCCTAGAAGACTTCTATCTACGCCACCATGACAGCTATACTGTACCGGTGGTGAATAGAAAATTGTCACCGATTCGCACTTGGCCAGTATTTATTATTTGTTGTTTTACTTACGTTAGAAAGTGTACTATAATCATGCCAAGTTTGACGCTTGTATGTATGACCTGGGTATGATGCAGATTAACTATTAACTCCGTCACTTCAAAACTAGTTGTGTAGAGGACATTGCACGACAATCACAGTATCAAGCCATTACCGACACTCAAACAGCGCTGTAATCCGCGGATAACAGCTGCTGATAACGCTGATCGGGCGCCAATCACCCTTATCCCTATTGGAAGTAGGTGCACACTCGCATGAGTCACTGGTGCATTATGGATGTGTAGCTGTGATGATAATGAATGTCAATCTGGACTGCGGGTTCATTACCATCTCCACTGCAAGCTAAAGGATAAAAATACAATATCACTTTATTATACACCAAGCAACGTACAATCACGACAGAACTACTGAGAGCGGGTGGAAAACCGGTACTTTTAGTCCTCCAGAAGTTGTTTAATTCCGTCATACTCGAAGGTACTACGCCTGAAGCATGGCACAGGAGTGTGGTGGTGCTCTTCTTCACAAAAGGTAACAAGGTGTTGTCACCTTTTTTGAAGAAGAGCACCGCAGCCAAGGCATTAATAAGGTGTTATTGAAGAATTATAGACCCATCTCACTCCTGAGCCATGTGTACAAGTTGTTCTCCAGGGTCATTACGAACCGTCTCGAAAACAGGTTTGATGACTTCCAGCCTCCCGAACAAGCCGGTTTCCGTAAAGGCTGGAGCACTATAGACCACATACAGACGCTCCGCCAGATTATACAGAAGACTGAGGAGTATAATCGGCCATTATGTCTAGCGTTTGCCAGTCAGTTTGCATGACATATGTTACTGAGACGTGGTCCTTAACTGTTGGTTTATTGGAAAAACTCAGAGTCACACAACGGGCAATGGAGAGAGCTATGCTCGGAGTTTCTTTACGCGATAAAATTCGGAACATAGATATTCGCCAAAGAACCAGGATCACCGACATAGCTATTAAAATCTGCAAGTTGAAGTGGCAATGGACAGGCCACTTTGCTCGAAGAACTGATAACCGATGGGGAAGAAAGGTTCTTGAGTGGAGACCGCGATCCGGAAGACGCAGCGTAGGTAGGCCTCCCACTAGATGGACTGACGACATTGTGAGAGTCGCGGGCATCCAGTGGATGCAGATGGCAGGATGTCGTTCAGTGTGGAGGTTAAAGGGGGAGGCCAATGATCAGCAGTGGACGTCTTCTGGCTGATGATGATGATGATGAACATACAAAGTAACTTAAAATTAAAAAAAACCGGCAGTATACTAGGCGGTCTTATCACCCTAAGCAATTTCTTCTAGGCTACCTTTGGATGGACATAACTGAAAGTGGAGTAAGGGTCGGCGGCAGGGTTGGACTGGCCTTATAGTTGAGGTGACTTTTGCCAGCCGGGCCACAAACCTGGGGCCCGAGACCGGATAGGGTGCGCGGGCCCCCCTATCCTACCTACCGTCTGACTTGCGGCGAGCCCCGCAAGCCAGGCCCGTGGGGAGTTGGCCCGGATGACATATTTTTTCCAGTTATTTTGATTTAAAAGCCAAACAACTGAACTAATTTTGATATAATTTCTATGGGACCAAATCTGTTTTTAAATGACATACTTAGTTCTGAGGTAGCAAACATTAAAGAAAACACAACCTTCCTTTTTTGAAGTTGGTTAAATTAGCTCGTAACTCGTAATTTTAGTAATGAATTGAAGCCAATTTACATAACAACGTAGAATCAAACAAAAGCTGTAATTTGGCGTCACTGGTCACCGGCCTTGAACCGGCATCACTTAAGACGAGGTTTTCCCATTTAAGCAACGTTTGTTACAACCAGACCACAGATTACCATAATAATAAGGCATTTAATAAAAGTAGCAAAAAGTTTGCGGATGTCTTCCTGATTTATTGGATTCATTCAAATCACAGACTTGTAAGTCTGGATGTCATGGATTTACTTGAGTAACATTCAAAATTGAATATTTTATCTAGGAAACCCAGAGGAAACCATAAACCGGAACACGATTAAGGACAGTCACTTGATAGAAGAAGAAAAATAAAAGTAGCAAGATAAAATATTCAATTTTGAATGTTACTCAAGTAAATCCATGTAAAAATATTGTTGATCCGTTGCTCCGTTTGCTTGAAAAAAGGACAAACAAAACACACTTTCACATTTATTTAGTATGATTATATCGCGGGGGTTTTGAAAAATTTCACCTTTCAAACATAAAAAAAAAACTTATCAAAATCGGTTCAGCCGTTTGGTAGCTACGATGCCACAGACAGGCACACAGACAAACAACACGTTTTTTTAACTTATAACACTACTTTTTTTTGTATGTAGAAATCGAATGAAAATGTTTTCTTTTACTATTTCACTGTAGTAAGTATATTGGCTACGAGCTACAATCTTTCAATTAAAAAGCTAGTAAAACTGATCAGAATTTAGTGTTTTCGTTTAGCTTTTTACAATGTTATGGCAACTGTTAGATGCATTCTGTTCCAGCGGCCGCACTTTAGAGTTTAGAACATAGGAGTACGAGGCGCGACGTGGCGGAACTTTCAGGAAGAGTACAAAATGGGAATCAATAACTGGGTTGATTTTTAAAATATCTTACTCATTATGTGGGTGTTCAACTATTTTTTTGCAACGATAACTCCTTGGCTCGATAACTCCTTGGCTTGTAGTAAACTCAGCCTGCTTGCATAGGTACCTACTCCACCGGCAGACCAAGTTTACATGACATTTTATTTTTAATTGTTGCTTTGGTCCTTAGAGATAATTAGCGGTTTGCATAAATATAATAGTAGGCAGGCTCTGCTATCATGCGAAGTACATTCTAACTGGCGGACACAATATACATATATAAAATATATATACTTTATATATAATGAATCATGCATCAACGATGACTAGAATATTTTTTTAACGCCCGATAAGAATTGATAAGCAAATGGCTGAACAGATTTTCTCGAATCATCGCTAAGAACACTCTAGATCAAGTTACCTTTAAACAAAAAAATACTAAATCAAAATCGGTTTGGCCGTTTCGGAGCTACGTCACCACAGACATACATCATACAGATACACACGTTAAACTTATTAACTGCAGCCCTCATAATTAGTGCCGCAATAAACCAATAGTCCATTAAAAAGTTCTAGTAGTTCCAAGATCCCAGTCCAAGTAGGTAGGTGCCTATTCGCCTATGGGAGGTATTAAGTAGTCCAAATGTCAGAATGCCCAAGGTGTTAAAATGTCCAGATGCTACAAAGACAACTACTTAGTCAATAAGTACAAATGCCAACAAAATTTGTTACGAGTGCACTATATATTTTTTTTAACTTTTTGTATAATCTATAACCAGCTTAAGAATGTTTGCTACCCTAAGTCTGAGCTAAGAACCTATTTATTTTATTACGTGTTGCCAACTTCGGATGCACTTCGCACGAATTATTTTATGACAAGCTGGCTATTACCAAGAACGACTATTACAGACACAATGAATGATTGCTAATTATGGATCAAATGATGTGATAAGTAGGCTCTACCTGTTATAATACTGTCTACTCCTTTGTTTCCAATATGGGGCCTTAGCCCCATATTGGGGTTGGAAGGCAGCAGATTTGGGCAGCACACATCATCACCGATAAAGGAGTCGATATAATTTTATCCGTGACTGGGCACAAATGTCCAGCTACGTGGGAAACACGCACTATTCTCAAAATTATCAATTCGCAACGACAATACAGGAGGAAAGCAGGACACTAGACTGCCACAGGGCCGAAAAAATGACGTAGCCGAAAAGACCTGTACCCAGCAACTGAAGAATTGTCACGTGGAGTTTGCCAAATCGCGAACGTCGAGACGACCGCCCATGCCCGTGACGATGCTCTTCACCTTCTTGAAGCAGAGTTTAAGATAGTATAGATGATATCTAGTTTGTCGTTGTTGCAGCGACATGAAAGACGTGGTGATGCGCAACCCGCGCGCATCGCGCTACCTGCTGGCGGAGCACGGCGACGGCTCCGAGGCGGACCTGCTGGGCTCCACGCCGCCGCGCTCGCGCATCCGAGACAAAGAGAAACGCAGGTACCCTCAAGCTAATCGTCTTTAACCCCGGCTCTACACTCTGGCCGAAGTCCTCCAATTATCAACCCCAGACTCGGGCGTGAAATACCAAGCGTGAAGCGCGAACGAAACAGCACGAGGCGAGGTGTCAGCAAGCGAAGAAGAAACCAGATAAAAGCGTTTCTTTTCTAATTTCGCGCTCAGCCTGTCGGCGAGTGTGCATTACCCGGACTGAGAATCCATACCAAAGGCTCCGGCATGCCAAAAGTATATTACAAGTGGTTAAAACCTAATACCGTAGCCAGCCTTATTATTATTGGTTATAGTACCTATACCGAACGCATCATCATCACTCCTACATGAATATTAAACTGTTTGTGTATCGTTAAATGTTTGATTATCGGATGGCCGATCGAATACATGTAGGGCTCTGATCATGGAGAATATAGCTATACATAGATACTTAGTAGTAGGTAAACTTTGTGACGACTATTGTTTGTATACTGTACGGGCTCCGTTCGAGAAGCGAGGTCGCTTGTCAACAGGTTGACAACCCTGTGAACCAAACTCCTTTAAATAATTGTGACCGAAAGGCAACACACTCAGCCGGTTACCTTTCAAATGGTACTTATCGTTAATCAATAAAATGGACCTTAATTGTTATACCGACTATTTAATATTTACCACAGGTATTTCACCATTAGTTTTGAACAGTCTTGAATACTTCCTCTAAGCAAACACACGTTTGACTTTGCATCATGGTTATTTACTGAAACTTTTAGCAATAACATTAATACAGTGACCTCGCATCTTTTGCATTATTTATATTTAAAGTTAAATAGTGATTGGAGCGGTTCATTTATCGGTAAGCATTTTGTATTAAATGAATAAACAAGTAGGTATACTTCAACAGTACTGCTACCAGCATCTGGTATTTCTGTACTCGCCTCGTTCCTTGTTACTTTTTTTTAAATAACAGTTTCATGATTAGTGTATTCAATACTCTTCTTAGTTTTAACTAATGTTTTGTAGTCTAGTGTAAACAGTATAATAACTAAATATCCCATCTACACTAAATTTAGTAACTAAGTATAACAGTAGAGCCTAAACCCAAAAGTGCTAAATACTGACACGTGTAAGAGCGAGCACGTGACCTAACGCAAATATTTACGCAATCTTGTGTGCTTTACGTCATAATTGCTAATATTCGTACGTATAAAAAATGAATTGTTGCTGAGCAAAAAACTACAAAACGCTAATACTACACTATTTAATCGATTGCTCGGTATAGTAATATTACTGTATGTTTTCTGGCTCAAAGATAAAGTCGGGCACATTGGAACTCGGCACGAATTGGATAAAATTCAATAAACGGCCAAGTGCGAGTCGGACTCGCGCACGGAGGGTTCCGTACCATTATCTATAAAAACGGTAAAAAAACACGTTTGTTGTATGGGAGCCTCCTTAAATATTTGTTTTATTCTGTTTTTTAGTATTTGTTGTTATAGCGGCAATAGAAATACATCATATGTGAAAATTTCAACTATCTAACTATCACGGTTCTGAGCCTGGTGACAGACGGACAGCGGAGCCTTAGTAATAGGGTCCCTTTTTACCCTTTGGGTACGGAACCCTAAAAAACAGCATCAAACGAGACGAAGTCTTATATCCTTAGGCAGGAATAGATAACAGTACAATCCTTGGTTAGAGATGAGGGATGAGCTGACCGGATAGATCATTTCTTTGCTTATTAGTTGTTAGCAGCGGCCCGCGGTTTCACCCGCTAATTATCCTACAGGATCTGTTTATTTATTGGAATAAATACCTTGTATGTGTTACTCCAGGGTATAAGATACTTCCATATTAAACTTCATTGAAATCCGTTCAGCTGTTACAGAGTGCGGACAAAGATACACACAAACTTTCGCATTTATAATATTATACAGGGTTGCGCGTATAGACTGTAATAAGCCGAAAGGAGGTCATCGTACTCATCATTATGAACAACTTGTACTATGGGACCAAAATTCAAATTATTAAACTACCACGCAAACGCTGCCTTAGTCATTTATTTGGCCACGCACAGCAAACAAAAATATATTTTCTGTGGGGCCACATGGTATTAATGACACATAAGCAAAAGAGTTCTACTCGCCTTACAATAATAATTGTTCCCTCTATTTACTTTTCTGTGACGTCATAAGGACATTCGAAGATTCAAAAGATTAAGGTCATCATCTTCTAGAATTACACCAGTATGAATTACATATTTTACATTCAAATACCCTGTTCAATAATTCGTCTGCGTTTTGCAATAATATTGTATAGTAGACGAGAACACAATACAATAATCGTGCGTTATCAGCCGACGATTCAATGAGAGATACCGTTATCGTGCCATTTGGTAAAACATTATGCTATAAATAGTTTGAGCAATGTTCTGTGACACTCGAGTGTTAGTCGCGGACGAATCACATTTGTATCAATTATTTCCAGATCGAATATAAACACCATCATCTGGGATTCAACTCCATTCTGTACACGAAATAATCTGTACTTAGTTGTTGTGTACCTACATTTATGTTTATTTTGCATGACTTAATAAGTAAGTATATAAAACCTGTTATGTTTTTTTCCGAATGTCAGGCTCTTTTTAACCGACTTCAAAAAAGAAGGAGGTTAGTAATAATTCTCAATACCAAAAACCGACTTCATCAGAACTGGACCAAATTGAAATGGGACCAAATGGGAAGCACCAGCTTGCAAATATAAAAAGAATCGTCAAAATCGGTTCACCCAGTCAAAAGTTCTGCGGTAACAAACATAAAAAAATAAAAAATACAGTAGAGTTGATAACCTCCTTTTTGGAAGTCTGTTAAAAAATAGTAAATCGATAAGAAGAGTAGGTAGAGGGATCCCGTCACGAGACTAGGCCAATCATAATCCTGACCAACCCTACACGGAAAACAAACAAATAATTAAACTCTATGATTCGTTTCTTACAGCCTTCGACCAAAATAAAATGAATGGACGGGCCCAGTAGAAGCGCAGTTTTGAAGATTACAAAATGAGCGCCAGCGCTCACTTCGTTTCAGTCGGTCTCTAGCCGTAGGAAGTGAAACACGAGTCTATTGTTACGCGATAACGAAACATCTGACAAAATTATGAATTCGTATGTTTTATCGAAGTGTAAAAATACACAAATAAAACAGATATCTATTTTTTGTAACAAATATACTGTACATTTTTATAATTAGGTGTTGAAGTATATGTCCGACGGTTTTGACTCGTTTTTACTGATCAAGTTCAATGGTTAGGGCACGTCCATTCATTTTATTTTGGTCGAAGCTTACAGCATATATAACAGATGATGTGAGCGCTGGCGCTCATTTTGTAATCTTCAAAACTGCGCTTCTACTGGGCCCGTCCATTCATCTACCACTCGGCGACATGATGATATGCGCTTTTGCTATCATAAGGATTATCTTGAAACCCAGGAAATATGCAATAAGTACTTATGCTAGTTTACCGGTTTTTACATGATTCATGATCTAATTCCCATCTGCGCATTTTTCTATCGAACGGCCAGAGTGGGCACGAGAAGGCGATACAGCCTCATGGTTGATATTCCAAAACCTGTACGAAGCGCTTTGATTTTACCTTTGTTTTACGAACTGTTAGTCTGTGGAATGCGCTGCCGAATAGGTGTTTCTTGATAGTTACAATCTGGGTCAAGTCTCGAATCGGTTTCTTCTAGGCAAGCGTGCTCCATCGTAGACAACATCATCGCTTAACATCAGGTGAGATGTCGTTCAAGCTCAAGCCTAGTAACCAATAGAGGAAACATATGGCTGGCAACTAAAAGATCCCACTTAAATGTGATCATAAGGGTAAATAAACGCAGGGCATCCTTATGAAGTACAATAGTCTCAGTTCCATTTTTTTTTTTTTATTATTCAGAGTAACGAGACGAGCGAAGGCGCTCGTCAGATGTATCACGCTTGCCCATATCAGCTCAACGCCACTCAAAATTTTGAACTTAAACAGTTAAACCCTGGATGTCAGTGCACTGCGCTCGTTACCTCGAGATATAAGATTGCTCTAAGGCAAGTTTAAAGACGATTCTACCGATATGTCGCACTTATAAAGATTTCCAGCTGTTTAGGCTTCATAAAGTAATATCTGAGACAGACAATATGACATTCACACATCCACAAAACATTATCCTTTTACTGAGCAATCGGGTTTTTTTATTTTAATGATTTCAATTATGTACTCTCAATAACCTAATTTAGGGCGACAATTTCGGGGACGAAAGAGAAAGTCGTCGAAAGAGAGGGTCGGAAGAGAAAGACAAAAACTCCTGGCTGACTCCAGCACGATGTGGGACACAGCCGAGACAAGAAAAGTTTACTTACAAATAGTATAATTACTATTGTACGAACTCTCCATCTTCCTGTATACATATCAGAATTGTGTGTTGGGCGTCCCTTGCCCCCGCCGTGACTAGTCGGACTTTGACAGTGAAATTAGTGAGGTTTGCAATCTTATCGTTGGAACGATGCACTGGAAGCGGATCTCGCTTGTTTGTTGGAGTGAATCATGCGCAAGCCATTTGTTTGAGCTGACTATCATCAATTATTATAATATGTAATATGCTCCCAATCTACAAATGTAATCTGGGTTTATCAAATTGTATATCTAAGAGTATGACAAAACTCGTTTGGTGTCCAGGATGCAACGTGCCATAAAACCTTTGGCCCCTTAACAAACGTAGACTTGGAAATAGTTACGCCGTGTTTTGTCTTTTTCTCTCTTTTTAATGTTGAACTCAAAAAAAGACAAAAGACGGAGTAACTATTCCAAGGCTACTCTACGTTTATTAAAAGGGGTATTGGTAATCCAAAATACTGTTATTTTTACGTTTCTTGAAGTGTCTAATATGAATCTATCAAACACTGGGCCAGCACGGAGCGAAGGCCTATGTCTCAGCAAGGCTGATAAAGTGATGAATCTTGCATAAACATATATCCATGTTGCTGCTATCTGCTCACCTGCCCAGCTGCATGGTATTGCAGTCGCTGACGTATGTCCTGATAGGGATGTGATGCGTTGTTACAGGAACTACGCGGACTCCGGCGTGAGCCTGCAGCACCTGATCCGGGAGAAGAAAGACGTCGTGGATAACCTGAGCCCTCCGGCCGAGTTCACCGGTGAGACCACTCAAATAGCTGATTGCCACACTTTGTTACGTTCGGGGAAAACCTGCCGCTGTTTTATATTAGTTTATATTATAGTCACCAAAGAAAGTGTCTTTAGCATAGCACAGATACTGTCTGATTCGTCTGTGTCTGTATATATGTGCATAAGGTAACATACGGCACTGAAACGTGGTCTCTCACTATGGGCCTCATTAGCAAGCTCAAAGTCCCACAACGAGTTATGGAGAAAGCTATGATCGAGGTTTCTCTACGAGATCGAATCAGAAATGAAGTGATCCGTAGATGAACGAAAGTTACCGACATAGCCCACCGGATTAGCAAGTTGAGTGGCAGCGGGCAGGGCACGTAAAACAGATGGTCGATGGGGCCGAAAGGTTCTCGAATGGAGATCCCGTACCGGTAAGCGTAGCGTAGGACGTCCACCTACAAGATGGACAGATGACCTAAAAGACACCGCAGGAAAACGTTGGATGCAGGCCGCTTCCAACCGGCCCTTTTGAAAATCGATGGGGGAAGCCTATGTCCAGCAGTGGACGTCCTATGGCTGAAATGATGATGATGTATACATGTACAATTATGACAAATATTACATAAACTTTCCAGACGATTTCAAAATATTATGTATGTTTGACGAAACATCTAAGTAAATATTTTATTTATCATGTTTTCGTCTGCTAACGGATTACAATGAAAGCCAAAATATTATTGTAGATATTTGGCAAATCAAACACCGGTCCTTTGCCTGGCCTAGTTGGTAGTTAACCTGCCTTCTGCGCTTCTGCTTTTCGTGTCGTTCCGTGGTCCCATTGCAATTTGGTCCAGTTCTGACATTTTTATGAATTTGGTTTTTTATTTTGATAATTAATTATAATTAGTTAGATTTCATCGGGCTCTGTGAGTTCTGAATCTACATATTATGTTACGACCGCATCTCAGAGGTATGCCTGTGAAATGAACTGATTGGTGAGATACGAGTATCTTTCACATTTCGCAAACGGGCATGGGGTGTTATATCCCCTCATGTCCGTCAAGTGCACTTTCTATCGTAGTCACGGGTGTGCTGGTTGTTGACTTCTGACTTTGTCTCTCAGACAACTCCAGTTGACTCAAACAGTTCTAATAGTTCCGCCGTAGAAAACTGCCATATTGATTGGCCGCTAAGTCTGTTTTACACAAACGGAAAAAGAATTGTCCTTACAATCTCTCTCACTCTTTCATCATCCATTCATCCAATCCATAGATTAGAGTAATAAAGTTCCAGTCAGATATTGCAGACGTGGGCGACATTCCATACACCGGTGAACTCGTATTTTATTTTGACGGTTTAGTTGGTCACGCCACCGTGCTGATTCGGACCGACATTTGTGCATAATTGTCGTGACGTGTGTGACGTAGACGGACGCAGATAAAGGTCGTTCATCCATCGCCGGTAGACTGGGCCAACAAACTTTTGCTTGAAATGTGCTCCCGCTGAACAGTTTAAAAAAATTATATCACTGATCGATATCATCATCATCATAATCAGCTAGAAGACGTCTACTGCTAAACATAGGCATCCCCCTTTAACCTCCACACTGAACGACATCCTGCCATCTGCATCCACTGTATGCCCGCGACTCTCACAATGTCATCGGTCCATCTAGTGGGAGGCCTACCTACGCTGCGATTTCCGGTTCGTGGTCTCCACTCAAGAACCTTTCTTCCCCATCGGTTGTCCGTTGTTCGAGCGATGTGATCGATATGTGACTGTTTTATGCTCACTTACTCTGACTAGCGTCAGTGTAAGTGAGCATAAAGCCGAAAAAGCTATTTGATTATATACTGTATATTAATGTATAGCGCTGACTCGGTGGGCGTGCAGATCGACTATGGGTATGCTTTTAATGTAACTGATAACATAACTTCGTACTTTCACGCCTAATTAAGATAAGATACCTAATATTGTAAGTCAGATCAACTCTGTCGGGGATTTCATTGTGTGATAAGTCTGCGCGAAGTGAAGTAATGACCATAGGAATATTTTGTTAGAACATTAGACCAGAGGCGTTACGCCTACCTGTTATAAGCGATTCAGTTTAGGGGATTGCGAAAAGTTGCGCGACGGCTTTGCAAACTGCGCTAATTCGAGCTCGCGGTTAGAATTAGCCGTAAGGCCCCAAGTTTTAACTTAAAATTTGTCAGTTTTATTCGAGTTTAAAATTGCTAAGATATCTTTTGCTTTAAGCGAATTTTGGACATCTGCCTCAAGAGCTTCTTGTGCCTTTTTATATTATTTAGGGCACTTTATCTCCCAACCAGAAATGTTCGCAATGTAAAAGAATATCAACTCGCCGATAGCTAGCGCACGAACTCACCGCATGATTCACTCTCTAATCAACAATTCAAATCCAATGAATTCCGGCATTATTATTTTAAAAGCCCTGTCCAGTCTATGATAACGATTCTAACATGAACTATTACATTTTCACGCGGTTTAGGTCGCCTTTTGAAAAAACTCAATCCTCGTTATAATATTAGAAGTATAAGTGCGGGATTACTATCAAATTCATTTAATTCAGGTAATGAAAGACCCATATACGGCGAAACAGTAGCTAATAAATAGTGATATCTAATTAAATAATATTAAGGTCACAAATGTCATATATTAAAGTCGTAATAAAAACAATTCATAAATCAACTATAGTCAGTAGTAATCAAGTATAGTAGTAGTTTGACGTGTGTATATTTCTGTGCCACAGATCTAAAAAAAATTTATATCCTAAATCTATGGTCTGTGCCATCGTAGCTCCCAAAAGGCTGAACCGATTTTGATTTTGTTTTTTGTTTGAAAGGTGACTTGAACGAGTGTTTCTAGCTATTGTTCATGAAAATATGTTCAGCAGTTTGAAAATTATCAGCTGTTTTATCAGGAGTTTAAAAATACCAATTTATAATATTTTAAACACGTGTATAAGGTTTTGTGAGAATTTTCGATAGACCAATAAATCAAAGTGTAGATAAGAAACCACTTTTTAGTTTACTACAATGAATATTTGTCACTTGATGACGATCCTTGATCTTTATCATCATTTATCGCCCGTTACACTGGGGAAATATGCTGATATAATATAACTATATATATACCAAGCGTGTCGAGATAGGGTTCTGTAGTCAAAACCAAGATTGTTTTACGAAAAGGCTAGTTTTCGCATTTGAACTAGGACGTCTTGACTTTATTACAGTTTTATAGCTATAATAACATTAAAGTATGTATTTAAAATATATGTATGTATATCAGTCTCTGGCAGCCATAGTACATGCTCTGTGTAGTTGGGGTCAGCTGACCGTGTGTGTAAAAATGAAACGATAAACGATACCATCTTCGGCGGCTGACGTTGTTATCCCAAACGTACGAAACTACTTTGTCTGCAGTAAACGAAATAAGTTGATGAGTAATTAATAGACAATATTTTATTCGTAACAAAAATCCACTCGCACTTAAAGCTACATACATAAAAAAATAAAAAAAATTTTTTTTGCCACAAACCGGCCCCAGCTCAGCATGATGCTGTTCGTTATAAACCGGCGCTGGTCTTCCGATGGGACCGGCAGGTGACGTCACGCACTGCACGGTGAGCGTGCAAGTACATTAATTATACTACAGACTTCATTAGATATTCGCTAAAAAAGATAGTACCAGCCGCCACCGCCTGAAAGTTCATCCACATATCATAGATCGGTGGAAATCGCACACTGTGCGTTTTACGCGTTCCTTTTTTTTTTTACACCTGCAATTTGTGGAATGAGTCCCTCCTGCGCCATTTCCGAGTAGCTTCAATATGGGGTTCTTCAAAAGGGCTGTTAATAGAGTCTTTAAGGGTTGGCAACGTATCTGTGGTACCCTTGGTATAGACGACGGTGATTGCTTACCATCAGGCGGCCCGTCTGCTTATTTGCGACATATGGCATTAAAAAGTACAATAATTTTAGTAGTAATTGGTAGGTGTCGTGTCCAGTTTCAGAGCGGCCCCGCAACAAGCGGTCGAGCCTGAAGCTGATGAGGGCAAAGGAGCGCGACTACAAGCTGGACCTGTCGCAGCAGAACAAGGCGGACTCGCTGCCCTCGCCCAGCCCCATGCCGGCCGTGCCCACACTGGTAACTCACTTCACTTATCTACTTACAACGTAACCAAACATTACACCATGGTATGCACTGCCTAATGCTCGGCTGGCTACCTACCACCCACAGGCTTTAAGTCTGAGTCATTCAAGAAACTTTCTAACTAACAGCACTGGCTCCTTCTTTCCGAGATGTATCCATTTCATTCTACTTTTATTGTGTGAACTGCTAGTCTGTGGAATACGTTGCATGAATGGTTCCCCGATAGTTACAATCTGGGTGTCTTCAAAACACGAGTGAATCAGTTTCTTCTAGGCATGCGTGCTCCATCGTAGACCGCATCATCGCTTAACATCAAGCGAGTTGGCTGTCAAAAGCAAGCCTATTAATACATAAAAAACAGGTCTCTATAGACCTACAGGATTAACCCTCTGTCATTTGGCCCGCACTTCAGTAGCGTTGCGGAGAATATCAAATATGTGACCGGCCTAATAGGTCTCGTGATCAGTTTCTAACTAACATCACCAGGAGTACTTACTTACTTACTTGTGTAGCGGGCGTTTTCCGCAACCAGGCCAATCATTGGCCCATTTTGCATCACCCGGCTGCAGCTAGTTCAGCCAACCGGTCTCCTCCAGGAATGCCAGCAGCTCGCTGATGCCTGTGCAGGCCTCCTGGAGCATCCTCGGTGATCTGAGGATAGTATTTCGTTGTTCTTCCACGCTGCTGCACTCCAGCAGCAAATGCGCGGCTGTTTCTTCAGTCTCCATACACCCTCTGCATAGGGGACTGTCTGTAACCCCAATTTTAAAAAGGTGTTTGTTTAAAAGGCAGTTACCTGTCACAACCCCAACTACCTGCCGGAGCTTGTCACGTTTTAAATTCAACAACCTACGAGAGTATCTCGGGTTGAGTTCCGGGAAAGCTTCCCTTGATTGTTTACAGTTCTTGGTACTAGCCCAGTATTCTTTGTGAAGTTTTGTAGTGCGTTGTCGAATCCATGATTTGATTTGGCTGAAAGGTAGGGGGATTATCGGCTCGGGCCCTACAGGTCGTATGCTCGAGCCTCTACGTGCTAGTTCTATCAGCCGCATCATGACCCCTAGATCCGCTGTGCCCCTCCATCCATTGGTGAGTAAGATTAATATTATTTTGGTTGCTTACGGTCTCCAGCAGGTCGTGGCACTGTAGAGTTAGTCCTGAGGTATTCTCATATCGCTGTAACGCCTTCAGCACTGCAGCACTATCTGAGTTATTTTCACCCAGGGTCATTGTTATATGTATGTTGAGGTCTTCCGAGAACGTACCAGACCCGGTGCCTCTATCTGTTTTAGATCCGTCTGTATATATCCTCACTTCCCTTATCCCAGAGCTATCACTGTGATCTTCATATAGTTGGATATCGTAGCTCCTTGTAAAGATGTGTTTCTTTGGCACTCTATCATATAGTGAGATCATTGCTGGGTTACAATCTGCATAGGCAGCTAGTATGGTGGTATGTTTGGCTAGATTATCTTGTACCCAGAGACCTAACGCTTTGAGCCTGTATGCAGATGCTGCTGCTTCCTGCTGTATGTAGAACTGCAGCGGTGTCAGCCTCAGTAGGGCTTCCAGCGCCACTGTGGGTGCGGAGCTCATGCAACCTGTCGCCGCTACACAGGCTAATCTCTGTATCGTGGCTAGTTTATCTATTGTTGTACTTAATTTGGTTCTAGGCCACCATACTACTGCACCATAGGTCAGAGAGGGTCTGACTACGGTGTTGTACAGCCAAAGTGTTATTTTGGGGTTGAGGCCCCAAAATAACACTTCACACTTATCACCAGGAGTAACTGTAACATAATCTCGACTACAGCAGTTTCCATCAGTTTCTCTCGCAGGTGGAGTCATGCAGCCGGTTCATGTCCCTCTCGTCCCGGCCGAAGAGCCGCGCGCCCGACAAGGCGGAGGCCACTGCGGAGCCCTGGGCCTGCGACGACGCCCTGCCAGCCTCCAGGGTCACATTCCACAAGACATTCAGCATGCTCATCAACATGGGCAATATCGACAAGGGCTGCAGGAGAACGGTGAGTCATGTTGTTATATGTTTTTCTTCATTCTTCTATACTTTCTTTTCACATCTGGATTTTTTTAAACTGTTTTGTCTTAATGAATTATTCAAAGTAAGTTAAAATTGGAACTTAATTGAAATGAATATCATCATCAGCCAGCCAGAAATGAATATGATTAGTTACAAATACCTGAATATACTAATCATATTCACAAATACACGAGTCGCGTCTATAGGTATATATAATCCTATCGTACTGTCTACAACATTGTTGTTATTCATTTTACAATCAATGTAGTCATCTAAATGTTCGTTTATCAATAAACTATATGTAAGGAAAAAATATTAATATTAGAACCGGAAGACGCAGCATAGGTAGGCCTCCTACTAGATGGACCGACGACATCGTGAGAGTCGCGGGCATCCAGTGGATGCAGATGGCAGGATGTCCTTCAGTGTGGAGGTTAAAGGGGGACGCCTATGTTCAGCAGTCTTCTGGCTAATGATGAAGGAAAAAATATTACTTACCTACCAGCGAATTAATAACTATTGAAATATAACGCGGGCTCTTCACTGGCCCCACGCAAACCATGACAAGATGAGCCGGGCTTAAAAACCAAGACAAACGCGCCGTCATTCGCGCCACTCGCAACGCGCTGTGAAGTGCCTGGGGCTGCGAATTTAATTCTTTATCATTTTACTAGTGATTTGTTTGTCACAATACGTTAAAAAATGCCAATTTGCAAGAATATGTGACTTTTTCTTTGTGCTGATAACTTAGAGTCGCATGCTTTTCTATCTTTTCTGTCCTATCTATCTCTTCTTGACACCCAACAATCGACAAGGACAGTAACACATCCTTACGACAGTGTCCGCCACAGATCAGCCGCGAGGAACAAGTGTGGCAGAACGAGCTGAAAGACCTGATCTGGCTGGAGCTGCAGGCCAAGATAGCTGGTCGGACGCTGGCGCAGCAGGACTTCCACCTGTGTTCACAACGGAAAGTCGTGCCGACTGTCATCAAGAACATCTGCGAATACAGGTACTGTGGCTCGCATCGTGCCGGCTGTGCGCACGCGACGGCAACACATCACATCTATGCATGTGTGATTCTGATGATGGAGCCAGGAGGTGGATAGTGAATCTCTTCAATGGCTACTAGTTCTATATCAAGAGGTTAAGTTTAAAACCACTTGTAAACTTCAATTTACAATATATGTATTAAAGAGCTTGTACATAGTTGATGAGACATAATAGTTGAATAGTGGAAATGATGCAGGTCTCATATGTACTATGGACTTATGATAATTGGTCCAGGTTCGTGAACAATGACCCGTGCCGACGGCTGTCCAAGAGGTCGGTGGACCCTCAGAGCTCGCACGAAGACCTCACGGAGGGCCGGGAGCAGGGCGCGCCCGGTCAATTCAACGACGATGGTGAGTTTGCATTATAGTTTTTGGCGCTCGGCCTTTTGATATAAAATTACTTAATGTCATCTACACCATGTTTCCGAATATTTTTGCAATTTCGCTTTTTGGCCGAGCCAGTCGTCACCGCACTAGCGGCGTGCTACATCACTACAAGGCAAGATCCTGAATGTCCTGACAGACTATGTGCGGACGCCGCAACATGGCGTCATACGATGTGATATTATTCTAATAATCTTATTGTTTTTTTTTTTAGTTTGTCGTTACAATTGTGTCAACGACTTCGATTCTAATATATGGAGGGGACGAGTCTTCCTAACACTGGCTTTAGCTAAACAGAATATAGTTATAAGGCGCCCGTCGCGGCGCGTCTTGAATATCGTAGCATCGCAGCGAAAACTTCAGTTCGGACTCCTTTCCATGGCTAATACGAGTATCACCATTCAGTAGGATTTATACTCCATATCAATAAATTATTGCATATTATGAAATTCGCATACCTATGTCAGGTAGCATGTTTAAGGTTGGTTAATGATCCTAATTATGTATGGCATCAAAGTGCGGAGCAAATCGATTAATTCCACAACTGATTTGTCTTCTAAATACTCATGTAGGCTATATTATAGTAACATTTTGTATATATGTATATATTTATGGTAGTGTACGTGTCCGGCAGACGTGATGTACGGCTGCCTGACGTTTTCGTGCCCGCGCTGCAGCGGCGCGGTGGGGCGCGCCATGCGGGAGGTGTGCACACTACTGGACTCCTTCTACAACGCTGTCTCCCTGTACCCCTCCACCAAGGCGCTCACACACGACCACCCGCTGGTCGCCACGCCGCACTTCAACAACAGACTCAAGGTACACACTACACTTTATAACTATACTCTATTCTAAAGGAAAAGTGAATAATTATCAATATAAAAAACCGGCATCATAAAAATGTCAGAACTGGACCAAATTTAAATGGCCCCACACGGGAAGCACCAGCTTTTAAATAAAAAAATAATCATCAAAATCGGTCCACCCAGTCGAAAGTTCTGAAGTAACAAACATTTAAAAAAAAACAATCAAATTGAGAACCTCCTCCTTTTTGGAAGTTGGTTAAAAACTGCCATCGCTTTACGTATCATATTCGCTCCGATGCAAAACGATAGTATAGCCTTCCATACACTTATGCATCCCTGTTGTTTTACGCTTCTACCACGTATCCGTAGTCCGAGGCGGACAGCGAGTCTTCTACCACGTATCCGTAGTCCGAGGCGGACAGTGAGTCTTCTACCACGTATCCGTAGTCCGAGGCGGACAGCGAGTCTTCTACCACGTATCCGTAGTCCGAGGCGGACAGCGAGTCTTCTACCACGTATCCGTAGTCCGAGGCGGACAGTGAGTCTTCTACCACGTATCCGTAGTCCGAGGCGGACAGTGAGTCTTCTACCACGTATCCGTAGTCCGAGGCGGACAGCGAGTCTTCTACCACGTATCCGTAGTCCGAGGCGGACAGCGAGTCTTCTACCACGTATCCGTAGTCCGAGGCGGACAGCGAGTCTTCTACCACGTATCCGTAGTCCGAGGCGGACAGCGAGTCTTCTACCACGTATCCGTAGTCCGAGGCGGAAAGCGAGTCTTTTATCTCACCGCGTACTACAAACAGTAGAAGCGTAAAAAGACAGGTAGGCAATCTAAGATATTTTTACCTGTAGATGGTTGTGCCCGCCACCATATTCAAATTCAAATTATTTATTGAGAATAAAAACGGACAAATTCCACTAACATTTATCTCACATATTGTTAAACTAAAATAGATTTCCTAGTAAAAATGGGAATAATATTATAAAATTACTAATATAATAAATACAACAAATTGCTGTAAAAATATGTCAACATAAAATTAGTATGTCATACAAATTGTCATTATAGTCAACGGCTTTTTTGCCCCTGTCCCATTGATCAGTTAAATTTTCACAATAAGTCAAAAAAACTTTCGTTACATTTTTCCAACTGTCACAAATAATATCACAATCAGTGTTGGCAGCAAGGAGTGCATTGAAGTGGCGGCGGGCGCGAATCAGCGGAGACATGGAGCGCACCACGGTGTGGCTGTAAGCCACGTGGAAAAACTTGGGCAATTTTCCACGCCAATTAGCTATATGGACTCGACGAATGCAAGGCACACTACCCTACTCGTTACAGCCGTCTCTCAGTCACGCCCTCGTATTGTTCAGCAACACATCGCAGCTAATTAAGTTTTTTGCTAAAAATAATTGTAATAAAATGCTTTCCTGTGTCTTTATAAACTGCACAAACTATACACGCATTGTGAGAGACAAGAAAAATGTTTTATTTCACAAGTAAGTACTGTATTTTTTATCAAAACAGGAAAATATATTAAAGGAAACATGTTAATTACTACCTATATTAACTATTACTATTATCGTGCGTATTCAAACTCTTCGTGTTTCACACACTTTGTAACACACTTTTATAAGGTTGGTATGTATGTATGTAACGGAATCTTTGAACTTGATTTTCAACTACTTCAAAACGTCGAATAAAATTGAAATGTTGCGTATCAACGACCGATACAATGCAATAATTTAAATAGTTTGTCCCATTATCGTATCTTCAGGATTAGCGATTTTAAAGCGTGTTTTTTTTTTATGACGTGATAACGTCTTATAAATCGTTGAACGCCGGCTGCACGCACGAAAAATCATGACTTATTGTCACGTTCCGCCTGAGCCGAGCGTGCAAGCGAGAGCGCGGAACAAGCGATAGAGAGGCACGATCGGCCTAAGCGTTCCACTTGTGACGTATCACGTCAAATTATCGTCCGTAAACCGACTTCACAGACAACCAATTTTTTTTAAACTTCTAGAATTATTATTTGTAACATGTACCTTCCATCTACTTCCGTCTATTCTCCCAGATTCTTGTCTATCTATGTGTATTGCTGAGTCGTGTGTGTGTGTGTGTGTAACCCTCCTCGTTCGGTGTGCAGGCGATGTGCCTCTGGTACAACACGGCCCTCAACATGCGGCTGAAGATGGTAGCAGTGCGGCGACTGCTGCGATCTATCAAGCTCAAGAGCCAGCGCAAGCAGCGTGCCTCGCTCGACTCCAACATCAGCAGGTGACATTTTGATGATGATGATTATTTCTGAGATATAAGCATTTAAAGTGGGGATTGAGAAGGGATGCTCTTTGCCTTTCCCGCAAAGCGAGTGTTACTATAGCATTAATGTGGCGTATCTTTCTGTGCACTCTCTATCATGAAATACTAAAAAACTTGGCTCTATAATTTATGATCAGATTTATAAGGATATACAAAATAATTATGACACACGCTTATCGCTATAATATAACCTCCAGACAATCGTCGGAGTCGCACCGCACGTGCCAGGTGCGCTTCAACCTGAACGGCGCCAACCTCACCGCCACCCCCACCCCCACCGACTCCAGCAACAGCGACAGCTCCTACGTCAAAGAAGAGGACGAAAAAGAAGCCAAAGAAAAACTAGAAGAAGAAGGTAAGTCTACAGGGTTATTCGGAAAGGATGAACTAAGCCATAAGAAGCTGATTGTATACATCATTATGAACATCTGTTATCTTGGGACTATCTGTAAAATCGAGAAAAATACACACATCTGTTCATACCAATATATTTTTTTACTTCATCAAAACTCACGTGAGGGTTAATTGTATATTTGTCTGAAACCGGCTTACTTTCACGTTATTATTTATGGGTTTTTGTGTAAGTGCGCGGGCGCCGCCTCCTCACTTACACAAACTATCCTCCTAAAACATGGGATACTTTTTATCTTGGAAATATGTATGGCTTCTAAGAAAAGGTCAACCCAGGTGGAACCGCGGTTTTCAGCTAGTATTCAATTTCATTAAAGCTAATGAGTACTTATTTTTTCCCTCTAAAGTTGAGAAGCAAGAGAGCAGTGATGAAAAACATGAAGCAACTGAAGAAAAACATGAAGTAACTAAAGAAAAACATGCAGAAACTGAAGAAGGTGTTGCTGCGAATGTTTTGCTAGCTGCGGAACGGGAGGATGAAGTCGACAGTGGGGTGGAAAGCATGCGTGAGTCTAATTTAAAGTGGGGGTGATAAGATCTGCTCTATACCTCTGCTGGGGCAGGGGCAAATTTATTGCACAATACACACCGTATTGTGCAATAAATTTGCCCCCGCCAGCGTACCCAGACCAGCCGAGCTCCTTAAAATATGCTTAAAACATGCGTGAGTATTTAAAATACTTCTTAATCAATGTCATTAGCTTCGTTTAACCACCAGCATGTGAAGATGATGAGCTGAGTCTTAGCTTTGATTCAAGAAATTGACCTGTTCAGAGCCGTCTGAAGATTATCAGCTTTTTCATAGGGGGTTTAAAAAATCAATTTTTATTTGTTGTTGTAAAATGTGCATCCCTTCCCCCAGGACACACGGGGCAGACAACCCCCGAGATAATGATAGACAGCCGTTACAGCACCTCCGACACGAGCCCCTCACAGCAGAGCGAGTACTGCTCGTCTCTGTACGAGGGGTGTGCGGCGGGTGCGGGGGTGTTCGCGCTGGATCCCTACGACATCGGCCCGCTGGACGAGCTCACACAGCTGAGGCTGCTCGGCAAGTGCTCGGTCTCGCTCTACCGGTCAGTACATAACACAATACAATGTGCCATCGAAATAACGGAGAACCTCCTAAGTGGTCATTGTTCACCATATTATAAATAATTATCAAAAAAAAAACTACTTCATAAAAATGTCAGAACAGCATGTCTATTCTGCAAGCTAAGTGAACGCGCAAGTGAAGTGATAAGCTAAGTGAATGTGATTTTTTCTTGCCTATTTCTGCAGATAAATGTCATATTATCGAATTATAAGGGTAAGGGACGAAAGTCAAGGGTGATCACTCGAAATTTTGACATTTCTCTATAGTAATCGACAAGAAAAATACACGTTCACTTAGCTTATCACTTCACTTGCGCGTTCACTTAGCTTGCAGAATAGACCGGCTGGATCAATTTGTAATGGGACCACACGGGAAGCATCAGCTTTGAAATAAAAAAAGAATCGTCAAAATCGGTTCACCCAGTTGAAAGTTCTGAGGTAACAAACATTTAAAAAAAAGAAGAAATGAGAAGATGCCTTTTTGGAAGTCGTTTAAAAACCCTTTTATACTGAATCAACTCTGACTGCGCACAAATAATCAGCTGTTTCTAATTTCGTGGAACGTCAATCATCTTTTTGTACGGAACAGCAGATTTATTGTTAGTGATATATAGATGTATGTAACATGGATGACATTGATATATTCCAGAGAGCACCACCAGGAGATCCTGAAGACGCAGGGGGTGCGCCGCTGCATGATGTTCATCGACAAAATGCGACAAAACATACTGCAGAAAGCGTATCTCACGCTCGACAAACCTGACGTAAATATTTTGTCATGTTATTGAAACAAAAGAAAGAAAGAACAACATTTATTTTGCGCAAAAAAACACTAAAACATCAACATTACAAAACAGAATAAAAATAACTATAATACATATTTTATTTATATTACACGGAAATTACTGACGTAAGATTAGGCCGGATACTCCAACTATAGTTTCAACCGCATACGGCGGTCTTTATCAAGGTGAATGCGCGCGCGCGGCTGCGTCTCGCTTTGCGCTCAATGGGTAATGTGTGGAAACCACGTCAGTTTCCATAATAAAACTATAATACATGTTCAGTTGTCGTTGTAGTGCGACAACAAAAGGCCAGTGCTCAGCTATAATGCTACTTCTCTGCAGCGCTGATTTTCAGCACTGACCTTCTGTCACGCACGAGACTATTTCAATTTTAACTCTAACGAACCCACTATTTTACAACGAGGCAAAATTTAGGCAAAATTAAACTCAATAAAATTAACATTATCAACAAATATTTATCACAAATTCCTTATTGTACTTGAAGCGACGTAGAAGCGGAATGACATTAAAACAGCTTTGAAAATGGACTTCCGCAAAGTAACGCCTGATTCAATCAACCAACGATTTACTTTTTTTTTCATCTTTTTAACTCCCCACGCAAAAAGAGAATGGTTACAAATTTAACCTGTATATCTGTGTGTCTGTCTGATCGTACTAATCAGTATGGCCAAGTATTGGAACAACCTGCTTCCTTGTTTCCTGACAGATATAATCTGCTTTTTCAAGGACAGAGTGAATAGGTATCTTCTAAGGCTGCGTGCTTCATCTTCAATAACATCGTCGGTTACCAACAGGCGAGTTGGAGATCGAATGCGAACTTATTCGCGATAAAAAAAAAACAGTCATAGGACTGCACGTGAGAAGAAGTGAAAACTAAAGTAACACAAGTAACACCTATTCTACAAGAGATGGCGCTGTTTTAAAATACACGATACAACGTGACGATGCGCGAGTTCCGTGATTTTTGTTCACCTAAAAAGTGCACAACGCGCCTTAAGAAATTTTCACTTCAAAAATCATAATTCACAAACGGCACAACCATTTTTTTTTTACATATTGAAAGGTATCTTGATCAATAACTAAAAAAAAATTAGCCAACTGCAAAGACTGACTGCTCTTGACTGTACTTACAATTTATATTTTTCTCATCCTGGGCCATGGACTGGCGACGCCCTTGTGCCTCCTACATATGTCGCAATAAACTGATCGAGTTTTGAGTATCTGTTTTGTATGAATGTAGAATGCAACGTGTGTCCACAGAACGTGGAGCTAGAGCCGGAGCTGGACGAGGTGCCCGCGGAGGTGTTCCAAGATCCGAAGGAAGAAGAACCGAAGAAGAACCTGCAAGAAGAAGACGTGTCGAGGACCGAAGAGATGAAACGGTATGCCTTTTCAAACTACTCTATTAAATCTCCAACATTCATTTATGCCATATAGGTCGCTTACCAACAGGTGAGTTGGTGGTCAAACGCGGACTGATTCGCGTTAAAAAAATTAAAATAATAATTGGTGGTTATGCGACGGTGACTGCTTACCATCAGGCGGAACGTCTGCTTGTTTGTTTGTAAGGCTCATAATCAACCAATACTAGTCCACTGCCGGACACAGTCCTCTCCCGCAGCACTCCGGCGCCAGTCGGCTCGATCTGAGACTTCCAGCCACTGTCAGCTGCCTTATGCATATTCCCCAAGGCCATTTTATTAACTGACTTCAAAAAAGGAGGGGGTTCTCATTTTTTTTTTTTTTTTGACGTGATAACGTCTTATAAATCGTTGAACGCCGGCTGCACGCACGAAAAAGCATGACTCATTGTCACGTTCCGCCTGAGCCGAGCGTGCAAGCGAGAGCGCGGAACAAGCGATAGAGAGGCACGATTGCTAAGCGTTCCACGTGTGACGTATACGTTATCACGTAAAGTTATCGTCCGTAAACCAAGTTTTTTTTTTTGTTTTCTCAGAACTCCGTTATTTATGAAGCTATTTGTATATATTTTTTATTGAAACGATATACCAACCATCAGATTGGTCCCATATAAATTTCATCAAAGTGGTTCAGTAGTTTGGCTGTTAAATGAAAATAACTGGAAAAGTTTGTTACCTTGATGACAATATTATATCATCAGAGGAACCGAAATTGCATATGTTGCTAATTTTATAAAGTTGGTTTTTAAATTAATAACTACTAGTAGGTAACTTGTTAAGAATCTGCAAACAAAATGGCAGGAATATAGTGAATGATCTCCCCAGATACGGCTGCTGGTCCGAGGAGAGCCGCATGATGCGGCTGCCGTCGTACCGGTGTCACTTCCTGCTGCTCAGCTCCATCTGCATGGAGGCCACCCACGACTACCTCTCCCTGCGCGTGGAGGCCAAGCCGGACCGACCTTCCTGTCTCACTGTCAAGCAGGTAACACGCTGCCAGCCAGCCCTGCCCTGCTAGCACAGCCATCATGTCTCCAGATCTGACTTACAAACAAAAATAGAGGACAAACATAGCCAACACAGTGTCTTCAAATCACTAGTGAATCTTCTAGGTAAGCGTGCTCCATCGTATCATCGCTTAACATCAGACGAGTTGGCGGTCAAACGCAAGCTAAATAACAATAAAAACTATTTCTGTCGCTCCGCCGTTATGACCCACTTCTCTAACTCCTAAATAGTTCCAGGCAGGAAATTTTCAAATAACATGTATAATGTTGGCCCAGCACACAATCTTAGGAGGCACACATACACAGAAGGCACATTTTTTTACATGGCCTTTGGGGTATCATTTACTAAGGCTTGTTAAGTAGAATACAAATATAGTATTTACTATTTAATTGTAGGTATTTTCAAAAATAAGGAAATGAGAGTCCGTCAAAGTTGGACTTATTTTGGGGTCTATCTCAAAAACTATTTTCGATTCGATTGTTTCTTGTGTAGTTTTACACATGCATGCATGTGAGCGATCGTTGACACATTCGCGTTCTTAAAGAGAAATAACGCTACGCCACACATTCACGCCTGCGTTCGCTTAGCCAGCCCTGGCGCACTCTGCACTCTAGATATGAAGCTACAAGCAGTCGACTGGTCGGACTTGCCGTGCCCGCTGCCGCGCGACAGACAAAGAAAACGCGACAAGAGTTACGCGATAGACAGGAAGGCAACTTCTAGGTTAATATATCTGTAGATAGCGCTCGCACATCCTGAATGACCCGGGTATGTCCTAAAACTGCGACCAAACCCACCGGAGGATGGGCAGCAGCGTCCTATTAGTACACGGTGAACGTACTGCGATCCACAATCCGCCTGATTATGGCAACACCTCTCTCTATGAGGGAGGGCTTGTCCAACAGTGGACGTTAATTGGCTGATGATTTGATGTGATGATGTGTGTAGTAACAAGAGTCGCTACTTATTTAAATGATTTTGTGGAGTGAATCTTCTGTACTGGTACTTAGGTACACGTGTTCTGTGGCTTAGCATTTCTTTCACTTGAAACGTGAACTGTATAAGTATAAAGAGTACATGGTAATCGTTGTTTTTGTTTGCAGTTAATGCACGAGCTGAAGGAAGGTCTGGACATAGCGTCGGAGGTGCGGCTGGACTTCATCCGCAACCTGCGAGCAGCGCTGGCGGGGCGCGCCGCCGGGCCCGCGGAGCCCGACCTGCTGCTGCTGGTGCGCACCTTCGACACCACCGTGGAGACTGTGCTGAAGGTAACGTTATCACCGGCTCGTGCTTCGTCCAACCACTTCATAGTGATCACACACACGGGTCGGTCAGTGAGCATGCGCCTTACTGTTCGTTGTGATCACCTGGAATCATCAACATTTTCACCCATACTCTTACTACGAGTGTGTCGCGGAGGTGATATTTATTCAGTTGATTGAATCAGGCGTTACTTTGCGAAAGTCCATTTTCAAAACTGTTTTACTGATGAATTTCTAGTGTAATTCCGCTTCTACGTCGCTTCAAGTACAATAAGGAATTTGTGATAAATTTACCTGGTAGATATTTGTTGATAATGTTAATTTTATTGAGTTTAATTTTGCCTAACCTGATATAAAATATTAATTACATAAATTGAAAATTAACGTAACCCGTTTCATTAGTGCACTTTGCACAAATTCTTTATTGTACTTTTAGACTTTATTGTACACTAGAAATTCATCAGTTAAACAGTTTTGATAGTTATAAGCTAAAATTATTCCCAAACTGTTTCTTTGACGAATCAAGTGTATTTCTGCTTTATATCGGCCTCCTTGACGTCTCTTCCTACACGAATCCAACTAGTGCCGGTTATGAATGCGTATACGACTGACGACATCTTCTGGTAGATAATGGACCTTACTTATTTCTAGCTATACCTGTCGTACTTGACCACGATGTCTGAGAAGGAGGCGATGCCGCGCGGCGCACTGCAGGCCGAGTGGCGGTTCACGGCGCGCCTCGCCAGGCGGATCAAATGTGCGCACCACCTCGCGCCGAGGACCTTCTCGTGAGTTGCTTTACTGCTCACAACCTACACATTAAAACATACTCACCTGATGTTAAGGTGGTAACTTAACGTCTAAAGGTAGGGGCATACCGCGAGCGAGGGACCGTGACGTTTCAGTATATTAAAACTGTCGCGTCTCACTCTTGTCCCACCCCCACCTACCATAAATTACACAACTTTGTTCTAAGTGAACATAAAAGTATATTTTATTTATATTACACGGGAATTACTCACGTAAGATTAGGCCGGTTACTCCGACTATAGTTTCAACTTCGTTCGGCGGTCTTTATCAAGATTCTTTATCGGTCTTTTTAATTCATTCTTTCACTCATTTAATACTTTTTCATTTCATACACTAATTAATTAAAAGTCAGAATAAATTATCACAATACAATAAAATAAAATAGTTACCCCCCAAAACAAATTATCTTAAAACAAAAATAGAAGTTAAATTATAATACAGCATACCAAATTAAATTGACTGCCCCCGTGGCTTAGTTGGTAGTGAAACTTGCTTGTTGGGGGCGTGGATTCGATTTCCATCTAGGACCAACATTCATGTGATGAACATATGTGTTTGTTCTATGTCTGGATGTAATATCTATATAAGTATGTATTTAAAATATATATGTTGTAATATCAGTCCCTGGCAGCCATATTACAAGCTTTGCTTAGTTTGGGGTCAGATGACCGTGTGTGCAAGAATGTCCCGAATATTTATTAATTTATTTAAATAACTGTAATACCTACCCAATCACTCAATCCCCTCACAGAGCCGCAAAGCATTCCGACATTATCATCTTCCGATATGAATGCACTGGGTTCGACCGTGCTAAACAATACCTAGGTTTCCCCTTTCAAATGATGACGTCACTGTGTACACATGCGCCTGCACCTCCCGTGTTGTGATTCCAGCACGATAGTGTGCAACCAGCTGAACCGTCTGCTGAAGTCGTTCGACGACAAGTTCTCACAGCTGAAGACTGAGAAGGACAAGGAGATGGAGCCGCAGGACCCGACCCTGTAAGTACATGCCACTACGCAACGAGACCACACTCTTTTACAGATGTTTTACTAGTTTTGGCGTCAACGTGAACAACTGTCACCTCATTATATTATTTATAGTTTTGGCAGGACATCAAGGTAATGGGCCCTGCATTTTTTTTTATTTAGTTAAAACTTCTTTAGGTGCATTGAGCACTTTTTGGGTGATCAAAAATCATGGAACTGGCATCATCGTCACGCTGTACTGTATATTTTAAAACAGCGCCATCTCTTGTAGAATAGGTGAATAACTACTTAAGTTTTCACTTTTGACATGCATTCCCACAGAAAAGAGAAGGGTATAGAACGGAAGAGAGATGGAACATTTGTTACGAGGCATACGAGTGAACATTAATATGCACGTCAACGCGTCAAACTCCGCATCGCAGTTGCTAACTGAATTCGAATTCGTATGCTGCTCCATCGGATTTATCCACAATGCCGTCTTGCGCTGTAATTACGTCTGGTAGAGCTAGAATGGATTTAAATTTAAAAAAAAGGAGGAATTTCCTATCACCAGTAAAGTCTAAATTGTTGATAATTTTGTGATTTCACCGTGTTTTAATTATAAGCCCTTGACAAGCCGTTGACAATAATATAGGTTACCATAATTTTATCGATATCGATAATTTTTGATTTTTCTTACAACATTTCCTACAATACCTACTTTAGGAGTATTTTTTGAAGATTAAACTTTATTGTGTTATTATTCATTTGTCTTATTATGTAGATGTAGACAACAACATTATCACACTATTATTACAAATAAGAAAGTCTGCGTATTAATATGTTTGTTTTCACTGAATTCTGTAATAAGTGAATGGATTAAAATAAAATTTGGAATGGAGGTAGCTTATATTCTGGATTGACTCATAGTTTTTACCCTGAAAAAATGGCAGTTCCTATAGGATAGCGGGTGAAACCACGGGGCGCTGCAAGTCGTCAGTAAATCTATGAATTATTAGACAGACAATAAATATTGTTTTTGTCTTTTTGGTCTAATAGTCCTTATCAAAATGAATTCAACGAGTCCAAACACGACGGAGTAATAAGTAAAAGTATGTAGTAGAGAGGTTACTATGGCTTACCTTTCTGGCTCCATCATCAGGCCAGTTAAGTACCACCATATTATTTTACAAACATCAAATTTACTTAGTGCAACTGAAACGTGCTTAGAAAAATGGATTACAAATTTTGAATCGGGAAGCTGACAGACATACCAACGATGCAAGTTAAATAAGAGTTTGTGATTTTTTTAAACGACTAGGGCAAGTTTTACCATAAAATATTTTATATGGTATACAATAAACAGGTTATCGATAAAATCAAAACTGCACACAAAACTGTCCCATCACTAGCTGTGATACCACATTCTAAATTTTATAATATATTTTTATTTTCAATGGCTTCGCATGGAAAATGCATTTAACCTTATCAAATAATATTTATTTTTCTACCCATTTAAAGTCACATAAAACGAGCTCTAAACATAGCCTAAATCGATATCATGGTCAAAGCATGACCTATTAAAGTCATGGAAACTTATCTAGCTAAGTTTGTGCGGAGTTTTGGGGCAAAACCGAAAATATATTTTTTTACTTCCTATTGTTTGCCCACACTCATGCAAACCTACGAACTTACCTTAATAGTATTTAAAGGATAATAATTCACTAGTATAACACAATCACATGCGTTAATACACAACTTTTGTTAATTAAAATTAACAAAATTGTTGAAAAACTCTTTAACTCAAATTTTTTACCAACCACTTTTCGTGCAGTTTAAGGTAGAACTGTTTTAATAATGACGTACGTTAATTTACGATACGGTCTATATTTCTCTACTAGTTTTATAAACCGCACAATAATCGTGCAGTTTTTTTGCACTAGCAACATTTACCAAAATTATTGCACAAAATTCAAGGGGAACTGAACCGTATTGCACCACGAGAAGGTCAATTTTAAACTTTATCAAAATGGCGTTCATAACCTTTTGAAATAATACTAATCTTGACGAATTACTGCATTCCTTCCTATATAGTTATATTTTGACGTATCGTTTGCATGTGTTCAACTGGCTACAACGGAATTCTTACAAAAATGACTTGACAGCCCTTCTAATCTAAACGAAAAAAATTCTCACTTCAGTGTGCATTCCTATGACTGATGTGTTTTTATATAAAAAGAGCAATGGTAGTATAGGTAAAAAATAAAGAGTGTCAAACAAGCATACGGTCCGCCTGATGGTAAACAGAAACCGCCGCCTATGGACATCTGCAACACTAGCGGTGTTGACGGTGCTTTACCAGCCCGGAGAGGTAGATGTAGACACCCTTTTGGAAACGCTTCATGTTGAGTGCATAACTTGAGCAGCCAGAATGTGTCTAAAAAGGCACCACTGGCTGTACACAGAGGAGTAATGGTACCTACACTTATGTACTAGGTAGTGAATGTTGGGTTTCTCAGAAGAAGCATGAAAGTACGATTAATGGTGTGGAAATGAGAGCTGCAGCTGGTATTACAACGATGTTTTAAACTATCACGGTTGTTCACTACAGTTATATGATTATTTACGGGATATTTACCGTGGTAAGGTTGTGGAAGGAGCTCCCGATATTTCGGAGTAGTTACATGTTCACTGGGAGATTCCCGTGAACATGGTGCATGTCCGAAATATCAGGAGCTCCTTCCACAACCTTACCACGGTAAATATCCCGTAAATAATGATATAACTGTGATGTTCGATTTGTTCAGTTCCAACTTCACCCCGCATGAAGTGTACGCCGTGTGCCGAACCGTGCAGAACATATTCGCGAGCGAGCGCGAGCACACGTTACAAGCGGCGCAGTGGGCGCGCGCGCTCGCCGCCCGCCTGGCGCGTGCGCCGCCGCCCGCCTACCTGCACGAGCGGACAGAGATATTCGTAAGTAGGCATCATACATCACCCACCATATACCCTGACATTAATTACGTGACAGAGTGACACTAAACACTTGTAACGGGATTTAATTGCGATTTTTTTTACATTATTTGTATTCCTGATTTTTTGGAACACTGCAGTGTCCGTGGTCACAGCTAGGTACCTAATTCAAAGTTGGGTATTGGTTGTTATTCAAAACATTCCCTATAGATGCAGTAGACTCTAACAGTGTCCAGAAGTCTTGCAGTTCTGCGCCGGACTTGAGATTTCATTAATTTGATGTTTGGATCCTGAGTAGATGGTACTTGCCAACCATCCTCTATAAAAAATCTATCTGTAATAATTGTGAACACCTAAGAAATCGGAATCTGAATACCAGCGCCGGTTGGTAACGAACGGCATCATGCTGAGCTGGGACCGGTTTGTGGCAAAAATATTTATTCTTAAATTTGTGTGTATTTTTAAGTGTGTTTGGATTTTTGTTATAAATAATATATTGTCTATAAGTCATTACCTGACAGAGTTTAAATGTCAGTAATTTGGTGCTGTGCCAATCACATTCATATTAATATTATGAATGCGAAAAATTATGAGAAAGTGTGCTTTTGTCCGCACTTAACTCTTGACTACTCAACTAATTTGAATGAAATTTAATATGGAGGTAGCTTATACCCTGTGTCAACATAGTATACTATTTGTCCTGGAAAACATGTGGTACCCGAAGGGGAAGTGGAAGTAAATCATCATCATCAGCCAGAAGACGTCCACTGCTGAACATAGGCCTCCCCCTTTAACCTCCACACTGAACGACATCCTGCCATCTGCATCCACTGGATGTCCGCGACTCTCACAATGTCGTCGGTCCATCTAGTGGGAGGCCTACCTACGCTGCGTGTTCCAGTTCGCGGTCTCCACTGAAGAACCTTTCTTCCCCATCGGTTATCAGTACATAACCCATTAGAACTCTGTGTCGGAGATGCCATGGAATATAGCAAGACCAATGATGTTTAAATTGATCATTGAAACAGCGAGGCGGTGCTAGTTTCCAATAACATAACCCCAGTAGTAGTAAGCATGTGTGATGTTTCCCGTGTCGTGTTCCAGAACAGTCTGATGTCGATCCGCGACTTCATCGTGCGTCAAGTGCAGTACATACTGAAGCAGTCAGTTCACGCGTTCGTGGAGCCAGGAGGGGGCAGGGAGGTGCCTGAGTCTGTCCTCACGCGGGTCCGGGAGCTGCTGCTGCAGACCTGCAAGCTCGGCTTCGAGGTAACTGTACACATGCACACGTGTCACGAGGATGTTACAGGTGGAGACAGCATGTCGATGGCCTTGTCTTCTGCGGACCGGAGATGTGTGTGTAATCTACATGTGTAATTATGTCCCTTCGAATGTGAATATCGTGATCTCAGATCAGACAAACAAGGGAGATATGCCTAATACTATTATACTCACAGTTTTTTTTTTGTTTATATTAGAACGGCAGTCAAGAAATTTTTGATAGAAATTTGTTGCAGCCATATAAACGAAACATGAGTCATTCGAAATCAGTTAGCAACTGTGACGCGGAGTTCGACGTGTTGATCTAAATAAGAATGTTCAATCAAGTATCTTTCATAATGCCTGGCGACAGATTTTCCTTCTCATTTCCGTTCTATTTACTTCTCTTTTCTGTGATTATAGTTCATGTTCAAAATAGTTCAAATGTTTCCGTTTTTCATCCACTTTTTTCACTATATCGCTAAACCGTTTAACGCCAAAACTGTAAGTACGACACACTAACAAATTTTTCACGCACATAAAGAAATTTCAGCGACACCATTAAACTAAGTAATAATCCACATGCAAAAGAGCGGCAAGGCTGTATGCAGTGTGAGTTTGACTAAAGGTATGAAGCCTGATGCATGTTCACCCGCCACGTCACTTACCATATCTCCCTTGTTTGTCTGATCTGAGTGTTTCACAATACTCTATTGATAGTGAAAGGCTCTTCACTACCAACTATGAAAATTAAACCATCTAAACCCGCGTGAGGATTCATTTTAAATCAATAAAAAATTAGTGTCATGTTTTAATCGTCAATGTAAATATAAATTGTAAGCCGTTTTTATAGCTATTTTATAAAAATTAGGTACCACTATCAAAACTTCCTTAGAATTTGATTAAATTGGCAGGTTTACGATACGGTGTAGTCTAATATATTTACCGCTTTACTGCATTTCTATTGTATTGTACTCTTCCAGCACGCGCCACGCTAAGTTGTTGTCTCCTCCACTCAGTGTGCGTAGAGTCCAGTGCGCTACACGAGCTGTGCCGTGTTTTAAGAAGGCCAAAGACCAGCCATGCTATAAAGTTGCTCTTTACTCCCTATGTAATTGATGTTGTTGAATATGTAGTGATGCCGTATTTATCACTCTGTGGTCAGTTTTGACTCTGTATTATCGTGCGCTGTTTTTTTTTAATTTATATATGATATACGTAAAACATTTAATATGTTTGCTAACACCAAAAAACCTCGTCGAGGTTTATCTTGGAATTAGGTTATATTGAACTAAGACTAGGCGCAGCTCGAACAGTCGCATGTTAGATCTCGGATCTATGAACGGCATACACAGTAATGGCGCAGGTAAGCTGCGCAAGTGGTGTGGGCGCATGTGCGTGCAGAATGCATGTTACTCATGGAAGCATGGTAACATGATGTAAGCACGAACGGGATCAAACGATCGACCACTCGGTAAACATATGGGTTAGTCAAAGTTCTGCCACATTCAAACCAAGTTAGAATAATGTTATTCTATGACACAGAGGACCAGAGAAAGGGAAGGGTTTACTGTAATAAGAGTAGATCACAGCACAGTAGCACTCCTCTCTGTACAACACGCACATTCCTGAACACAGCTGCACAAAGAGCTGCACCAGTTCGCGATGGAGCCTCTCAAGTTGTGGAGCGCCCGCGCGGCGCGCCCCCGGCCCGTGTCGCAGCCGGCGCCCCCCACGCGCCGCGCGCCCCGCGCCCGCCGCCCCGGCACCATGCTCCTGCATGACGCCACCAACCCTATTCTGGGGGTATGTGGGGGGAAAATATCACACTAGCTTTATTATGTCCTTGTCATATTGTGGTGTCTGGATAGGACAAGCTTGTTATTGTAGACGGTCATTACTGCAGATACGGGTCACACTTTATCCTGAATCATAAACATGTTATGGTATGGGGTACTTGGAAGGTCAACAGCTATACTCTAACTAAACTGAGAATGCCGTTGACAACTGCAGTGACATTGTTAAAACCTGAATTAAAAAAAAATACTATATCACACTATCACCATAGTATATCAGCTACAATCTAAAAAATACGCAAAAGTTATCAGAGGTTACGGTTTTCGTTAGATTTTTGTAATATTAGCAGCTATCATCTGTATTCTTATTTAAGTTAGAGTATAGCTCTGTTAATGGTGGATTGTAGCTTTATTTCATGGTGTTGCTTATCTTATGTCATGAATCTGTCAAGAAACCCTATCATGCGGCTATGTGAGGACAAACCTTCATGTCATTTGTGTCAAGCCTCCTGCCGTGGTGTTACATGCATCGTTTAACTACACTTATTTGTACCGTCCATCATGGTTGTGTGACCAAGTCAGGAATGTTGCACACTACTGCCCTATTATATCAAGAAAGAATTCTTAATGCGACTGACGAGCATGTCGCTCGCATGATTGGAAGCGCGCCCATAAATAGCGCCACCTAGAATTGAGAACTTGCAACAGTTTAAAACCTAGCGTATAACAATAATTCCCTGCGCTCGTCATATTGTATCTCTTTATACTCTATAATAACACTGAAGCTAACACTGTGTTATCTGTGGTGACACAAACAATATTTTAGCCATTAAGGTGATACGTTTCACGTTTGGCGGGAAATTCAAATTTCAAACAGTTTTTTTGTCCTTGTAACTAGGCCGGGTAATTATTGTGAAATGGCATAGTATTTGCGAAAATTGTTGGTCGTTCTTTACATTATCATGTACAGCTATTAATCAGTTACTCACCATATTACTTACATTTGGCAATAAACTGTTTGAAACAGCATAAATTTGTTTATTGACAAATGTATGTAATAATGTGCATTGGAGATAAATAACATTACGCGAGTTTGTAAAGAATAATAATCAATTTTCGCGAACATCATTATCGTTTACAATAATTACTCGGCCTAGCTACAAGAACAAAAAACCTGTTTGAAATTTGAATTTCCCGCCAAACGTGAAACGTTTCACCTTAACGACATTTACTTTATTAGTTATATCGATGAATGCTAATGTGTGTGTGACGCAGGTGGACTAAACTAATGAATATAGCGCCAATAACACATACATATTGGAACTTGTCATCATTTCTATGTAAGGTATAGGGTACCTTCTTGTGTAAGATTTTTTGTCGATTTCTCATTTTTCTTGGTCAATTTGTTTATTGTGTGTGGCTTTTTTTTTTTTGGTGGTTTTCTTGTGTGGTTTCACTATTTTGTGTGTGTTTCAGTGATTTCCCGTTCTTTGAACTGTACACTCACACGACTAGACTTTTTTGATGTTACATTGATAATATAGATACGAGTATGTTCATATATTCGTAGATAAAGTAGGCAAATATCGGTATACCTTCAGTTCTAATACATCAATCGCAAATTAAGCCTGATTCATTCCGATTGTCAAGAGAAGACAGATTAATTTTTATTTTTTATTTTTTTATGAAATAAAAAATAAAAAAACATTATAATAGAATTACTTTTCTGATTGGGCCATCGATCCAAACAACCAATCACAAGACCGACAGTGATAAAAAACCTGCCAACATATCCATACATATCCTAAGGTTGTCTGGAAGAGAACGCTTTTAGCGATAATGCCACCAGAGTTTCCTTTGTACGCAATTCTTGTAAACCATATAAGGTTTATCAATCAATCTATACAGAGCTACGCATATAACTGTACTACGCCGAAAGGAGGTTTCCCTACTAGCTAATCAATATAAACAACGGACTATGGAAGCAAGTCTGAAATCGTAAAACTTTCAGCTGTTCTATAGAAAACGGTCACAGACACTCGGACAAAATGTATGGAACAGCTGATATTATTTTCGCGATTTCAGGGTTGAACCCATAGTAAAAGATGTTCATAACGATGAGTACAATGACCTCTTTTCGGATTAGTAGTCTATGTGCGTCACCTTGTATAGAGTTGATTATACGATAGAACTACAATGTTTGCATGAGCAACGCATTTTTGATTATAAAAATTCAAATTAAAATAAAATCAATAAAAAAAAAAACAACAAAAAAAATATATATATAATAACTTTTAAATTCAATTTCAAATTCTGAGTGGCGTTGAGCTGTTATAGGCAAGCGTGAAGAGCCATCAGGCGAGCGACTTCGCTCGTCTCGTCACTCAGTATCATAAAAAAAAAATACGATGGCTTCCCTACTTGCACAAATAAGTTGATTGGTCATACGATGGCTTTCCAACTTCAATAAATAAGCTGATTGGTCTTTTAATAGTGCATTGGTTCGACAGATCCACAAAGAGCTGCACCGGTTTGTGAACGAGCCGCCCCCCCGCGCGCCGCCCGCCCTGTCTCCGCCGCGCCCCCCGCGCGGCAAGTTCATCCGCACCGACAGCGTTATTGAGGACTACGAGGCGACCGCACTCGATGATAGACTGTTTGATAATATCAACCAGTTTGGGGACAACCAGGTAACTTGATTCCAACCTGCCTTCTTCTCTATTTGTTCAACCTTGCTCTTCCACAAATAAAGTTAAAAAAATTACCTACTGTTTGTAGGTAATTTTTTTAAACACACTACTTTTGTAAAAACAAATAAACTTGGTCTCACTGATGCCTTTTTTACAGCTGAATCGATTTTAATCAAATTAAACTAGAAAATAGTTTTGTGCGCGAGAATTGAATACATTTCCGCTCGCCTCTTTTATCGAACGTCTGATAAACGTGATCAATTGTTTATCTGTACATTATGCACATTCACGCACATTTCCCACATACGCACAAAGCCCCTCAATTCCATATTTTTCCCCCTTAATTCCATTTTTTTTAATGTGCACAGCAAGGGTTTTGCTGCCCGGAGCTGGAATAAAGTATATGGGTGTTTTCAAATTGATAGTGAACAAAAGAAGGGTAGAATAGGTGCAGCTCAGCGACTTCCTACCCACCGTATACCTCGCATAGAGCGAGTTTTCAGTCAACACATCAACGTCTGTGTTATGTAAGGTATTGCGTAGCTTGTAGGCACACCTAGTGTTATAATAGAGTTTTCACACCATCTGCTCGACAATGTCCAATTGAAATCTAAAGTTGTATGAAACTCCCTAGGGAATATAGTTTATATTGTTAACTCTAAAGTCCCTCATTACGCTCAGGGTTCAATATGCCGTCTGCGACGTAAGACACTGCTTTATTCCCTTAGTGCATAATCTACTGTCAATGTTCCCCCAGACGCAAGCCAGCATCGAAGTCCTCCTCACCGGGCTTCAAGCCCCCGTGGAGGATCAGGTGCAGCTCCGCAACAGCGGCACCGGCGCCAGCGCAGGCGTGTCCTGCGCGGAGAAGGCTTGGGCGGCGCGGGTCGCGCGCGCTGTCATCGAGTTCGCGCAGTGCTGGATGAAGTTTGTGGTGGAGCGGTGCGACACCGGCCGAGGACTTAGACCCAGGTACATACATTTCTTCTTCTTAGTAGTTTCGCTCTTGGCGGAGCGGTCGTGGTCGTCATGTACTTGTTGCATTGGACGGGGCAGATAGAATGCGCTTCACGATATCTCGCCATCTCTCTGTTGGAGTCATCACTCGTTTAAGAGACCACCCACTGCAGACTTGATCTGGTCGGTCCATCGCACAGGTGACCTCCCGCGTGGTCTAGTGCCTTCCACCTCTCCCTGGATAACTAGGCATTCTATGGACTGATAATCACGTCTTGAAACGTGTCCAAAAAGGCTAGTATCCAAAACTGTACCGTGGAAAATCAGCGCTGCTTGATACCTAGTTCTTGGAGTATCGTTCGTGTGAAACTCGGTCCACGATACCCCATACATACATACATACATACATACATTTACAGCTAGATAAAGTCGCATTAGGGTTCTATTTTAAACTATCCTAAACTGACACACCTCTTTAGCCTCTTACTTGAGACTAGTCAAGTGCCGAAGTCATGGAAGCTTGCAAACGTGCAACCTGTGCCCAAGAAAGGTAGTCGTGCCGACCCTGCCAACTACAGGCCAATATCGGTCACGTCCATACTCTGTAAGACGATGGAACGTGTCCTCAGGCTTCTGGCGCGCCTGGATACTAATGATTTTTAGCTAAGAATGCTTGAGCTAAGTATTTGTTAAGCACAAAGACACAGTACTAGCAAGTTATAATGAATGTGTTTGTACTTACGAACAGATGGGCGTCCCAGGGGTTGGAGTTCCTGATGCTGGCCTGTGATCCGTGTAACACGAAACATCTCAGCGAAGAAGAATTCGAGGTAAGTGTCACGCTGGCTTTACTTCAAACATTCTCTCAGTTAGTCCACCCTTTTTTAACCGACTTCAAATAAAGGGGGTTCTCAATTCAGTTGTTTTTTTTTTCATGTTTGTTACCTCAGAACTCCGTCATATAATGAAACAATAAAAAAAAATTGAAAGGTGAAAAGGAAAATTTCATCAAAATCGGTTCAGTAGTTTGACTTTTAAATCAAAATAACTGGAAAATTCGGTTACTTGGAATACATAATACTTTCAACCAAGTTCACTTAAATTGCACATTTTATATGTAGTCGGTTTTTTAAATTGATAATTATTGTGTAAAGTTGACGTGTGAGTGTTTTACTCGTGTGTGTATTGAGTGGTATGTTGTTGTGCGCAGGAGTTGAAGCAGCTAATGGACGGATGCATCTCGCACGTGATCGGCTCCCGTCCAGCGGCGGCAGACGTCATCGCCGCGCCTAGTCCTCGCCCCCGGCACCGCCTGCATGTACGTACACTACTACCAGGTGTGGTACACAACGCTACTCACGTATCACTCCACTACACTCTAGAAAAGTTTCCATTCCGTTGTCACCGGTGAAATTAGTTTTGAAAGATCATTTTACCATCTATCTAATCTAAAGTATATCAACTTACTTAAAAATATTATTTTTTTGAAGTGAAATCTTCTTTAGTAGCGTGGAGCACTTTTTGCGTGAACAAAAATCATGGAACTCGCGTCATCGTCACGTTGTACCGTGTATTTTAAAACAGCGCCATCTCTTGTAGAATAGGTGAATTACTACTTGAGTATTCACAACACAACTGACGTGCAGTCCTATGACTGATGAGTTATATTTAAATTCATAACTATATATGTGTCTATCTATACAGGGTTATGCAGAAAAGACTTTTGGGACATTTTGGGACTAACCCTGAAATCGCAAAAAAATATATTATCAGCTTGTTCATAGAAAACAGACATTCCCACTCGTCAAATCGTGTGAGCAGTGCAACAGAGCAGCTGATATTTCTGTCACGATGTCATATTTATTCATAATGATGAGTATAACAGATACCTTTCGGGTTATTACATCCTTTCCGCGTGACCCCAGTATAATCAAACCTGTCTCCTTCCAGCAGGCCTAGCATGGATGGCCTGTGGAAAAATAGTCTTTCTACCGTATTTATCCGCGCGTAGACGCGACAGAGCTAGAATATGGATACGTTTGTCTCTTTCTAGCGGGATAAAAACGGTGGAAAGACGATTTTTCCACAGGCCATGCTAGGCCTGCAGGTTGGTATAAATCTCTTCTAGTGTACGACATCCTTTTTTTATGCATAAATAAGCTTGCGTTTGACCGCCAACTCGCCTGATGTTAAGCGATGATGCAGTTTTCAATTTCATTTGCCAACATGCTTTGCCATCAGGCGGACCGCAAGCATGTTTGCCGCTCTTTTTATTTAAAAAAATGCTTGATAATGTTCTCTGTTCATTAAGATGTATAGTTTATTGTGCGCACGCGCGGCTTCGTCTCGCATTACCAGTGACCCGCTACTTGTGTATAAATAGAAGCGGGTATCGTAATGCGTGTAACGTCCCGCAGAGTCCGATGTCGTCGAGTCAGGCGTGCAGAGACGTACCCACGCCGCCCACCCCGCCCAGCGAGCCGGACCCGGTGCTCTGCTTCAACGGACCTGACTCCGACGGTAACTGCCTCTCTCACTGGCCTCTACCATCTCTACTCATCACATCATCACCCAGTAGACGCCCACTGCTGAACAAAGACCTCTCTCTTAGAGAGGGGTGTTGCTATAATACCCACGCTTGGCAGGAGGCTTGTGGATCGCATCACGTTCATTGTGTACTCAGGGCTGTCTTTAACCTATTGCAGGCCCTGGGCACATTAGGATAATGGGGCCCTATGACCTTTACAGAGCACTATTTTCAGGCCAGAGTAGAGTAGCTTCACGCATGCAAAAGCTAGTAAGCAAGTAGGTATTATAGTCAGTCATTATCCTTTGGTTTTTTTTCGCAATAAATATGTTTTTCGGTAGTAAATGTCGGTTATTGTTTGGTGATCTGGTAAGAGCTTTGGGGTCCCATCGATGGAAGGGCCCTGGGCAAGTGCCCAGTGGGAAAGAGGAGCCTTGCGCTGCTGCCCATCCTCCGGTGGTTCTGGTCGCAGGTTTAGTACATACCCGAGTCCAAAGTATTACGCAGAATGTACTTATTTAGTAAATAATACGACGACACGTCCGTAGCGTACTCCTTTTATTCACGACTAAAGTTTTCTAACTAACATTACAATATGCTTCACCTACTCTTCACCCTCTACTTCTACTTCACCCTCCACTCTACTCTTACTGACAGATATTTACATGGGTACTAACACACTAGTCATAAATTAATTCAACACGTGTTTGTTCATGTTACTTTATATAGCTGCCTACCTAATGTAATTTATTTTACCCCAGAAGCAAAAAGAGGGCTGTTATAAATTTAACGTGTGGATCTGTGTCTGTCTGTGGCATTTTAGCTCACAAAAGCCAGAATCGTGACCGGAAGAAAATATGTCCGAAATGTTTCAATCGAATTTATTGTAAACTAGTGCTGTTACCCGCGACTTCGTACGCGTAGATTTTCATAAAAACTTTTAACTCTTTTTTCCTCGCTTTATCCGGCTATTGCGCATAATAACATAGCCTATGCTTCAATCTGGTCATAGATAAGCATATTCGTGAAAACCGCATTTAAATCCGTCCAGTGGTTTAGGAGATGTCGCGGACAAACAAACAAACAAAAATTCTAAAACCTGTCTTAACATGTTCAGCTGCTATTTTTTTATATGTCGCAGTTACAGTTTTTTTTAATCTCTACGTTTTTATTATATGTATAGATACATAACAATAGTTGTTTCCAGCCTGTCTCTATGCCATCAAAGCTGCCACATTGCTACAAATATATTTAACGTTGCTTCCTCTTTCTATAAAAGTAACCCGTTCAAATATTCTTCTTCCCAAAACTCACACTATCTTCAGTGTTTACGTTCCCAGCGCACCGACGGCGGGTACTGTCTGCCATACAGCACCTCGACTCCGACAGGGAAACCACTCTCAGGGAAAACAAGAACGTGGGGAAAGTGGTTACAGCAGCCGTCTCCAGCTACGAACCGAAACTGAGGCAGCTCACCTTCAAGTGGCAGCGAGGACTGAAGATCGGCGCTGGTTCCTTCGGCAAGGTACTATTATCTGTATGACTGTAGCTACTAGCTGCGCCCCACGGTTCCTGTAGACATCTCCTCAGGGACCTTCAATTTTTCTAGGATAATAAGTATTACTATATATGATTCGAGATATTAATGATGTCCTGTTTTTTCTTTATATAGATATAGTTTCAAGGGCTCATAAACGATAAAACTGTAATAAATTCAAGGCGTTCTAGCTCAAATCATAAAATGATCTTAACAAATAATGTTTCTCAATCAGTTTTCTCTATGTTTAAATCATAAAAAGTATATGCTATGTCGGGATGGTACATCTCTGAAATTTGGCTTGGAAAAGTCCACAGAGCTTCGTTCATTCGAATTTTTCCATCATTTTATGAACTAAGACTACAATTATATGGCTTTGGTTACGGAACCCTACCATATTCGTGTCTCGACACGCTCTTGGTTAGTTTTTTTTCGAGTAATTCTGTATAGTCTAAGGTGCTGAGGTGCTGGAGAATCTTTTTTAGATATAGATTCGCCAATTTTTCTATTATACTTATTATTTAAATGTTTGTTACCTCAGAGGTCCCTCATTTACGAACCGATAGTTTATTTTATTTTATTGAAAGGATATTCTTTCAGATTAGTCCCATAGAAATTCCATTAAAATCGGTTCAGTAGGTTGTTACTTTGATGACAATATTATGTCATCGGAGGAACCGAAATTGTTGCTAATTTTGTGAAGGTTTTTTAAATAGATAATTATATTTCGATTGTTTTTTTTTTCTAGTGTTGTAATATGGTATTTGTTGTCAGGTATATACGGTAGTGAACACGGAGAGTGGCCAGCTGTTGGCCATGAAGGAGCTGAGTATCGGCGCGAACGACCGGCGCGCCTTCCAGCGAGCTGCCAACGAGCTGCGCGTGCTGGAGGGAGTCATACATCCACACCTAGTCAGATACTACGGCGCCGAGCTGCACAGGGTCAGTGCACACACACATACACCTCACCGGCACACTCGCGCGGGCTGAGCTACGTACGACAGAGACAATGTCGCATGCACTATAATAGCTGACCACGACATACTCTTTTTTTTGAGGGGGAAATCTTCCAAAGATATCCGGCTGCATTGGGGAGTAGCCAGGTTATGTGGTGTTATACCCACTAAACCCCCCCCCCCCGGTGACCAGCCTTAGTGCTTGACAAGAAGGATCTCCAGAGGAACGCACCGGAGCCCTCAGCACTGCGCTACGGCTCCTCCCGATACAACTGCGTGTTGTCTCAGTCCCTCCACTCGCGACAACGTTGGTCACGCAACATTGCTCTCCACGCTTAAGAGGATGATCAGAGCCCCAACCTTGACCATCCCGAGCCCAGAGGTCCCTTTTCCATTCATTCATTCATCATCAGCCATAAGACGTCCACTGCTGAACATAGGCCTCCCCCTTTAACCTCTACAATGAACGACAACCTGCCATCTGCATCCACTGGATGCCCGCGACTCTCACGATGTCTTCGGTCCAACTAGTGGGAGGCCTACCTACACTGCGTCTTCCGGTTCGCGGTCTCCACTCAAGAACCTTTCTTCCCCATCGGTTATCGGTTCTTCGAGCGATGTGGCCCGCCCATTGCTACTTCAACTTGCAGATTTTAATAGCTATGTCGGTGACTATCGTTCTATGGTGAATATCTACGTTCCGGATTTTATCGCGCAAAGAAACTCCGAGCTCACCTATCTCCATTGCCCGTTGTGTGACTGAGTTTTCCAAAAGATCAACAACACCATCACATGAACCACTGCCGTCTTCTGGCTGATGATGATGATGATAGGCGACAGTGACTACTTACCGTCAGGCAGCTCGTCAGCTTGTTTGCTACGTGTGTTATAATTAAAAGCATGGTCACACCTCGGGCGCGCTCGGGAACCGCTTGCGGTTCGTGGTCAAGTACCGTTCACCGGTAAATGCCAAGTACGGCCGGTCGTAGCTGCACTGCGCTGGCCGTACTCGGAGGTGCTGAACCGGAAACGGCATCTCTTTGCCTCATCCAGTCTGGTCGGCCGCAAGCAGGCTGTAGCCGCTGACACCGTTCATTACGTCTGTTCTCTCCATGATACAGGAGGAGATGCTGCTGTTCATGGAGCTGTGCGTGGAGGGGTCGCTGGAGGCGCTGGTGGCCACGTCGGGAGCCCTGATGGAGCCCGCGGTGCGCCGCTACACCCGCCAGCTGCTGAGCGCGGTGCAGGCGCTGCACGTCAGGAGTATCGCGCATCGAGATATCAAGAGTAAGTATATCAAGAGTACCATTACTAGTTGTTTCTTTCACGAGGTGTTGTGTTCAACACACATTATATAAATATGTATTCCTAGTAGCACCTCATTGTTGCACCTGCTAATCTACGGGAACCGTTTTTTTTTTTGAGATAAAAATCTTTAGTAAAAATTTCATCCACATCCGTTCAATCGTTACGGAATTATTTTCGGACAAACGTACACACACAAACTTTCGCATTTATATATTGAGATTTCATTCAGATGGAAGCCATGTGTCCTTCATTGATACATCGCTGGGGTGTATTGTAGCAACACGTATGTATGTACCTACAGCTATCGCTTCAACAGATTTTGACAAATAAATTATTGACAGATTCTTCCTATACGAATCTATCAATAACCATAATTTAGGAATGGTAGGTGACGTTAGACGATATGGCGACCAGCTCCCAAAGAGGGTAAGTGGGGATGAAAAAAATAATGTGCCTCATTTGGCAGATGGCATAGCAAAAGGCCTGTCTGTACTCAACAGTGAGATAAGAAAAGCTGTGAATGATAATAATGATGTGACATTGTATAAGTTCGACTGCCCCGGTGGCTCAGTTGGTAGTGAACCTACCTTCTGTGCTTGGGGGCGTGGGTTCGATTCCCATCTAGGACAAACATTAATGTGACAAACATATGTGTTTGTTCTATGTCTGGGAGTATTTATTTAAGTATGTTTTTTTAATGTACGTATGGCAGCCATATTACAAGCTTTGCTTAGTTTGGGGTTTGATGACCGTGTGTCAACTGTGTGTGCAAAAATGTCCCATATAAGTCTCATAAAATTAAAGTTAGGTTTAGTATATTATAATAACAACAGACAGGTCGATAAAGTGTATTTAGTAATAATGAATGTTGTTCCACTGACAGGTGGCAATATATTCCTGACGAACGAGGGGCACTGCCTGAAGCTGGGTGACTTCGGGTGCGCCGTCAAGATCCGAGCCAACACCACCGCGCCCAACGAACTGCAGGGCTTCGTCGGCACGCAGGGTACCTACCTTATTACATAACTAGCTGCGCCCCGCGGTTTCACCCGCGTGGTGATGAAAATCGGTGATGATGATGATGATGAAAAGTAGCCATGTGTTAATCCAGGACATAAGCAATGTATATTCCAAATTTCATCCAAATCCATCCAGCCGTTTCTGCGTTATTGAGTAACAAACATCCATCCATACATCCATACATCCAAACTTTCACATATATGATACTAGCCGTCCGCCCCGGCTTCGCACGATTGTAAGCTCGGCCTTCGGCCTCGCTACAAAATATAATATAGCCTATGTCACCCGGGGATAGTGTAGCTTCCCAACAGTGAAAGAATTTTTCAAATCGGTTCAGTAGTTTCGGAGCCTATTCATTACAAACATACAAAAATAGGTACAAATCTTTCCTCTTTATAATATTAGTGTAGATTAGTGTAATAGTGTGATGTGTCTAGTGCTGTTGCCTGCGACTTCGTACGCGTAGATTTTCATATAAACTTTCAACCCTTTTTTCTCCCTTAATCCGGCCCTTGCGCAAAATAACATAGCCTATACTTCAATCTGGTCACAGCTAAGCATATTCGTGAAAACCGCATTTAAATCCGTCCAGTGGTTTAGGAGATGTGCGCGGACAAACAAACAAACCGACAAAATTCTAAAAACTGTGATAACGTGTTCAGCTGCTTATTTTAAGACGCCCTGTGTTTTTTTTTATATCTTGCAATTAACGTTTTTTTTATCTCTACGTTTTTATTATATGTATAGATAGATTATATTAATGTCGGTTTTGAATGTGATCCACTTGTTCATAATATATTTAGTTCATAAACGATAATATTAGTTGTAATGTGTTGATGTAAACGTGCATTGTATCGCAGCGTACATGGCCCCGGAGGTGTTCATGAAGTCGTCAGGACACGGGCGCGCGGCAGACATCTGGTCGCTGGGCTGCGTCGTCACGGAGATGGCCTCAGGAAAGGTAATCCGGTCCCTTCCTAGTTATTTATGGCGCTGTTCTGTTCTTTCCAGCACCTTTAACACTCTCCTACTGTTACGAAGTCATTTATTATTTATGTATTACATTTATTATTTATGTATTACATTTACTATTTATGTATTTTTGAAGTGAAAACTTCTTTAGGTACTTTGAGCACTTTTTGGGTGAACAAAAATCATGGAACTCGTGTCATCGTCACGCTGTCACAGAATACATAATACACAGTTACGTGTATTTTAAGACAGCGCCATCTCTCATATAATAGGTGAATTACTACTTAAGTTTTCACTTCTGACGTGCAGTCCTATGACTAGGGAAAAAACAGTCATGCGAAGAACATTAATTTGTGTTTGTTCTATATCTGGGTGTTAATATCTATTTAAATATGTATTTTTTTAAAGTATATGTATGTATATCAGTCTCTGGCAGATTTGCTTTTTGGGGTCAGATGACCGTGTGTGCAAAAATGACCTGAATATTAATTGATTATAATATTGTAATCTGTTGTCGCAGCGTCCGTTCATCGAGTACGACAGCAACTACCAGATAATGTTCCGCGTGGGCATGGGCGCGCGCCCCCACATTCCCCCCTCGCTGTCGGAGGAGGGGCGCACCTTCTGCGAGCTGTGCCTCACGCACGAGCCGGAGCTGCGCCCGCGCGCGCACGACCTCATGGTGCACACCTTCCTCATGGTCAGTACCTCTCTACACCTCACCTCACCTCACCTCACCTCACCTCGTCACGTCACAACACTTTCGCAAACAACAAGATGACTCGATCGAAAGTGTTCGTATGCTATGATTCAAGAAAATTTGTTCATTTGTTTAAAAATTATCAACTCTATTGTCGGGGGCTTCAAAACTAATACTTGTCTCTCCACAGAGGATTGTAGCGTCGCACGTCATGTGCAGTTGTCACTGTCAAGCGTTGAAAGGATTGTAGCGTCGCACGTCATGTGCAGTTGTCACTGTCAAGTGTTGAAAGGATTGTAGCGTCGCACGTCATGTGCAGTTGTCACTGTCAAGCGTTGAAAGGATTGTAGCGTCGCACGTCATGTGCAGTTGTCACTGTCAAGTGTTGAAAGGATTGTAGCGTCGCACGTCATGTGCAGTTGTCACTGTCAAGCGTTGAAAGGATTGTAGCGTCGCACGTCATGTGCAGTTGTCACTGTCAAGTGTTGAAATGTTTTCAAGTTCTATTTAGTGTTGTCAAACAAGTCAAAGTCGAGCAAATTAAGACATGGGGATTAAGCAAATAAAGGGTGATTTTTTTGTTTCATTAACTTGACTTTTTATATATTATCACGGTAGGTAGATTGTTTGTTGAAAGAAAAGTAGATTACGCATCTTGCTAATGTGAGTAATTAATGCACTCGTGTTAATTTAGTGTCCACGCATGCGCTCGGGCACCAACATCGCATTTCTCTTCGCTCTTGCATTTATAACTCACTTTGTGCTCGACGCAACAATCTACTACTACATTGTAATTAGATAGATAAACTCTTTATCATATTAGACATCAAAAAAAATTATATTTTTACATTAATTTGACACAAGTTTTTTGTTACAGGTGAACTCTGACGAGAACGACTGCAAGTGCGAGCCGGCGTACCTCATGTCGTAACACTTACACTACTACACTACGGTATACTCAAACATGCTCCGTTACTGACTCATTACTGGCACGGCCTACTGCGACTTACACCAACACCACTTAGCAGCGCCATCTAGGTGCCACTACTATTATTTCATACAAATTAACGATCGATTCGAAGTATATTCGTGAACCAACTCGCTAAATTCGACAAAAGTTATACTTACACAAGCCTTGGAGGCAATAAGACTTGTATAGCTTTTTAAAGTGAAAAGTCACAGAATACATAATACACAGTGCCGTGTATTTTAAAACAGCGCCACCTCTCGTAGAATACTTAAGTTTTCACTTGTGACGTGCAGTCCTATGACTGATGTGCCCTTTTTTATGTGACTTTTTGGTGTTGTCCTTGCGGCCTCTACAGCTTGACCGGACTAGTTTGCGAACGCAGAGGGCGTTGGGCGCATAATATGTGCCTCCCCCTACATTAGTAACGGTCGTCCATCGAATCGTCCGCGGCCGTAATGTACTGTAAACTTGACCTATTACTTGCAGCCATGTGTATTTTATATCTAGTTCATAACGAATATGTATTGAACCTCCTTTACCCATGGTATGTGACATGAGCATCCTCTGAGGCATTTCTGAGGAGCATTTCCGAGCACACGTGGGGTTCTTTAAAAGAACATTTTCACTTAGAGATTGTGACTATAGGTATTACAGTTATATAATTATTTACGGGATATTTACTGTGGTAAGGTTGTATTGTATATCTCGCTCGCGCATTTCAACATTTTTGAGAATATAAAGTGACTGAATGCACTTATGTAAAATCTACCCTGTACTGTAAGAATAAAAAAAACATTACAAAATGTTCAGTACAATTTGTATAAAAAGTTAATTAACAAGTTCTACTATTATTGTTTTTTGTGTATGAAAACTTGTTAGAATCAAAATTGAAAGTTGATTAACCATTTGTTACTATCTTTGTTATTGACTTGGATTTATATAAGTATGTTCAATGTGGTACTGCAGTTAACCAGCTCGGTCAACATGGCCACTTGCTCGAGAAGCGCTGCTCGGATTGGCCGACACGCCAGCCTAAATGACATCATACGCAGGTTATACTTACAAGTTATACATAGTTGGTACTCTATACTTTTTCCATTGCCAATGTCACAGATGTGTTCGAACCGAACGGTCTTGCGCGTGACGATGGAAGGAGGCCTGATGGTATGACACTTGTTCCCTGGAAGTTGGGCCCCTTGTATGGGACGCGACTTGTGTCGTACTTTGGCACCGTCACATCTTCCTGACACACAGGGTAGGGCTGGTGCAGCTGACAATTCGGCAGAGCAGCACAAGCGGCGCAAATATGCTAACCTCGACAGTGGTTACGTATTTGAGGCGTTTGGGGTCCAGACATTGGGCCCTTGGGGACCGGGAGCTCACCTCGTTTTCAAAAATCTTTCAGAGCGTCTGGTTAATGCGACGTGTGACTAAAATGCTGGCGTGTATCTAGTTCAACGCATAAACATTATGGGCCTTACTTAAAAACGTTACTCAAGTTGACATACGCTTAAATATGCTTCGTATCGTTTTCGCGTGTGACGATTGCCGTCAGCAAGAAGTTAAGAGAGCATTTTAAAGCATAGATCAACTTGAGTAACGTTTTTAAGTAAGGCCCTATTATTCAGCGTGGTAATATCGCCAGCATACTGGGTACGCTGCCAACTGATAGTAGGCTTGAGCATTTGGATTGTTTTTAGACCTTCAACAGTCTATGTGCAGTCTGGTTTTGTAGTGTTAGATTGTATTTTGTTTACTTAATAAAGGCACTTGCGCTATAAAAAAATAACAAACATGTATACTGAAATACGCGAGAAAGATAGAGGATGCACGAAGCATCAGCTCTTGCATCACAAACGTAGAATAATTTTTCCTCAGAACAATAATAAATTGCGGGTAAAACTGCGGGAAGCAGCTAGTTGACTGTAAGCCGTTACACGCTCTACAACTAGTTGTATGTTACAGTCAGTGGTAGGATCAATATCAGTAGCAGCTATTTATATCTGGTAGTAACAATAGTCGGACCTGGTGGCTGCGGCACACGTGGCCTTGTATACAGGGTTATGCGGAAAGGCGTACTAAACCGATAGGGGTCTATAATACCCATCATTATGAACAACTTTTGCTATGGGATCAAAACTAAAATATCGAACTAAACAGTTGTTCCATAGAAAACGGTCATTCATACTTGACAAAATGTAAGAGCAGCTGATAATTTTCTCGCGATTTTAGCGCTACTTCCATAGTACAAGTTGTATTAACATAATCGGCTTACACCTTTTCCGCGTATAGCTGTATATGTATTCAAGGTTACACATATAGACTGTACTGAACCGAAAGGAGGTCACTGTACTCATCATTATGAAAGAAATTTACTTTGAGACTAACCAGTTTTTTATCGGATACATTTCGGAGAGTGTGCATCGGAGCTGCATGATCTAATTCCCTCCTGCACATTTTTCTATCGGACTGCTAGAGCGGGCACGAAAAACCGACACCGCTTTATGGTTGATATTCCTAAAACCCGTAAGAAGCGCTTTGATTCCACTTTTATTGTGCGTACTGCTAGTCTCTGGAATGCGCTACCTGAATGGGTATTCCCCTGTAGTTACAATCTGGGTGTCTTCAAATCACTAGTGAATCGGTGTCTTCTAGGCAAGCGTGCTGCATCGTAAACCGCATCATCGCTTATCATCAGGCGAGTTGGCGGTCGATCGCAAGCCTATTAATACATTTAAAAAAACCTTAAATCGCAAAAAAAAAGCTATCCCATGCATTTTGTCGAGTATCAATGACCGTTTTCTATGGAACGGCTGTTTTTTTTTTCTTTCTCCGTTACAGGTTTGGTACCATATTAAAAGTTGTTCATAACGATGAGTACCATGACCTCCTTTCGGTATAGTACAGGGTATATGCGTAGCCCTATGTATACATAAACACATGCATAGGAGTGGTTTTTGATCCGTCATTAGTAAATATGAAATATTAACTGTGCCATTAAACAGTATAAATTATAATATTATATACCTAATGAATTATGTAAAACAAATACGAAGATGAATATTTTATTAAAGTATATAGTACGAAATACGATTTTTTTAGCATTTGTAACATTCCAGTGAAACAGCTGTTTACATAATTTTTTACATTTTACATATAATTTTAATATTAATGAATTGTTTGTTATAAATAAAAAAAAATCTTATACATTGTTTTAATGTAAAAAACACGTCTTTCTGAAATGTATGTACCTACACTAAAATTTGTTATTTTCCTACAACAATAAAATAAATTGAAATGTTAAATTGCTTTTTATTTTGGAACTAAACTTTAAGTAATTCTGATCATCATCATCCAGAAGACGTCCACTGCTGAACAAAGGCCTCCCCCTTGGGGTTCTTCAAAAGGGCTGTTAATAGTGTTTGAGGGTCTGCAACATATCTGTGATGCCCCTGGTGTTGCAGGTATCCATAGGCGACGGTGATCGCATACCATCACGCGGCCCGTTTACTTGTTGCCACCTATGGCATTAAAAAAACGCAGAACACTTACATAAAAGGCCGAGGCTATAAGGCCGCCACTTGTGGCATTAGCTCGTAAGTTTTTTCTATCTATTTGTAATTTTTCTGTACCCTTAGTACAAGATTTGACAGTTTTCGAAAACTTTTTTCGTTTCCGTATTGTCCCATACATTTTAGTAAAGCGCCTCTAGCGGAAACGCGGATGAACTAAAATCGGCAGTATAGGTTGTTTCACTCAAATACGAAAAATAGTTTCGAATAGCTTTCATCCCAGCAATGTGTGCATCAAAACGAAAACGAAAAAAGTTTTCGAAAACTATCAAATCTTGTACTAAGGGTACTGGTGTACACAATAAAGAAATTCTATCTATCTATAAAATGCAACGAGAACCAACACGGCATCAAGTTTTTGATTCGGAACGCGCACATAGATGTTTTGACAGTTGGACTTTTGCTACTAATAGGTAAGTTTCAATCATACATTAAACCCCACGATTCCACGAAGGTTCAAATAAAACGCAAACTCCACAGTTATTAATATATTTATTCAGAGCAACATTGAATTGACATTGAGACACTTAACTACTGATATGTATTTTCTAATCACATTACAGGTAACATTTGGTAGGTACCTACATAATATATAGGACATACCTACCTATCGACATTTAACTAAGTTTTGATATATTTAGAAACGTTACAATGATATTATGATAATCAACTCTTTTAAACTATCACGGAGTTACCGCGCGAACATCAATAATCACATTCGAAGATACGAATAATGAGGAATAAACCTTACGTGAAAAATTATCTAGCTGATGGTGAAAACCACACCAAAGTCCGTTGCGTGGCTTAGAAGGAATTCGCGAATATGTACAGATAAACAGACGCGCAAAGCGATTGATATAAACCTTCCGTGAATAATTATCTAACTGATGGTGAAAACCGCGTCAAAATCCGTTACGTGGTTTGGAGGAGTTAGCTGATATAAAGACAGACACGGAAAGAGACTTTGTTTTATACTATTTAGAGAAGAGATATACCTATACCTAGATGTTCGCGAGCTCGTACGTAATACCTACGTTTGTTCGTGAAAGCGGTCGCTAGACAGAAAGGTGTATTAATTTCTCCGAACTTGCATTTTCATTTAGTTTTATACAGTCAAATTGAATAAATCGGATAGTACCTAGATATGTCGACATATTCGACGTTAGAGTTACAAAAAAACTTGAGAGGTGTCCGAGGGGACACCCGGATGGAACGAAGTTCCTTTCTATGAGAGAGAGACAGACAGAGAAACACGCGCACGCCACACAGCTTACAACTATAGCAAAAAGTGTGTTACAACTTCTGGTCTTATTTTTTTCCGCATAGCCCCCCTTTCGCAACGCGCGAAAGGGAACTTCGTTCCAATATCATGATTATAATTTAGTACAATAAACGGATCTAAAATATCGAGAGCTTCTTCCACAACCTTACCACGGTAAATATCCCGTAAATAATCATATAACTGTAGTGAACAATCGTGATAGTTTAAAACAGTGGTTAAACGGATCTAAGATGTAAAGACATGTATGTACGTACCTACACAGTGACACAGACGTGTGTAACAAGTGGCTATCTTCGTGTATACAGGTATACTTAAATTACTTTGGAATAAAATATACTTAGTAGGTATTATAATAATGTATGTGCGATAGATACTCTTACAACAGCAGCCATTTCTGTATATTAAAAAGTTCATAAATTTGTATAAATACTTATTTAATTTCAATAAACAGATAAAGCACTAGATGTGATAAACATTTCATATGATAAATATATAAGGCTGTGAATGCATATGGGAGCTTAAAGGCCCAAAAAATATTAGGTACCTACCTATTTAAATATATAATTTTATTTTTATTAAGGTGTTTTTTTTTTATTTTGGCATAATCCACTACTATCTAGGAACAAATAACACCTAGAAGTGAGAAGATAACAACTAAAAGTAATTACTACTCTAAAGAAGTAATCACCCGCCGGTAAACACCAACAATATTATAGTATAGACATTCGTAAATTGCGCTAACAAAGCTCTTCTAGCTACACATTTTAAATATAAATAAATTATATTAAATGAGTAATAACATTGAATTTAAATGTTAAAGTACTAAAAGACAAATCGTTACTAAAAAAATATTAATTATAATTTTTTTAGGTCAAATATTGGTTCGGCATGTTAGGTACTAGAATATTCCAAACATTAATAAACGAACTGTTTATAATATAATACTAAGTTTTCATACGAAAGAATACAAGCATACAACATTAACTAATACAGGATTACTTTTTTTGTAGTGCGCAAATGTTGCAAAGCTCATTAAAAGTAAAAAGACTCGTACAGTTATAGGTATGATTATTTACGGGAGTTTTCCCGTGAACATGGTGCATGTAACTGCGCCGAAATATCGAGAGCTCCTTCCACAACCTTACCACGGTAAATATCGCGTAAATAATCATATAACTGTAGTGAACAACCGTGATAGTTTAAAACAGTGTTTTAAAAAGACTCGTATTTTTGTCACCTTTTTTTGGAACAAAAATGACAAAATAACTTCACCTGCCCACCACCTTCATTCACGCGCCCGCATCGCGCGTCTCTCTCTTCCAGCCTCTGTTAGTATCAGTTCCAGTACCATGGCCAGACTTTTTTATATTGATCCAAAAACGATACTTATTGTGACAACAATTACATTCATTCAACATTTAAGAAGCAGCTCTTGTCGGTGGATTAACTTCCATGCAGCCTTGACAGTCTTCTGCCACGTTTTCCTTGTTTTTTTTCCGTATTTTTCCAGCCTCTCTTCGTTCTAACAATTTACACACTTTAAAAAGTAACGCTGTATATGGTATAGATAATTATCTTAAATCTAATTAGAGATATGTAGTAAGTTTCAATACCTATTATCCTTAATTCTAAAACATTGATATGTTTTTGATATTCTTGGTCATGTGACTCATGAAGACTTTACTTCGATATGTAATAGTTTCCCTAATTCTAACATTAAGTACCTACTTACTAAATAGATTATTTAACTTATTGAGTATAACATTTGTGTAAGGAACATGTCACGAGAGAAGGAGCTAGTTTCCTTTTGCAGCCGAGCTGAAAACGACATAATAGGCTGGGGAAAAAGTCTTTTCGTATTTTGTATGTATAAAGTTGTAGTAAAATCTCATCGGTTGTACTGTTTGTATCTGGCTGGTTTTGATATCATTAAAAATATGACATTTTAAAAAAGGAATAGAAAAAGTAAAAAGCAATTTCCCGCCATTTTTAAATTGTTTTTTTGTTCGATAAAATGAGTGAATCTGACGAAGAAATTCGATATATTTTGAAGTTTTATTACAAAAAAGGGAAAAATGCGACACAAGCCGCGAATAAAATGTGTGACGTTTATGGACCTAATGCAGTGTCATCAAGAGTAGCACAATGTTGGTTCAAGCGTTTTCAGTCCGGGAACTTTGATGTCAAAGATGCAGCTCGCTCGCAGCTTGGTCGCCCTGTTACGGATAAAGTCGATGCCATTTCTGAAAAAGTGCAGCAAGATCGGCATATTAGTAGTTACGACGTAGCTGAAGAACTGGGGATCGACCACAAAACAGTTTTGACCCATTTGAAAAAGCTGGGTATAAAAAAAACTCGATATTTGGGTGCCACACGAGCTCACTGAAAGAAACCAAATGAATCGTGTGCTCATTTGCGATTGTCTGTTAAAACGTCACGAAACCGAACCGTTTTTGAAAAGATTGATCACTGGTGATGAAAAATGGATCACCTACGACAAGAATGTGCGCAAACGATCATGGTCAAAGGGCAGTGAAGCACCACAGACTGTAGCGAAACCCGGATTAACACGTAATAAGGTGATGCTGTGTGTATGGTGGGATTGGAAGGGCATCGTTCATTATGAGCTTTTACCGCCGGGCAAAACCATCGATTCGGATCTCTACTGCCAACAGTTGATGAGACTCAAACAAGAAATTGAGAAAAACGGCCGGAGTTGATCAACAGAAAGGGCGTGGTCTTTCATCATGATAACGCCAGACCGCACACATCTTTGGCCACTCAGCAACAATGAGCTTGGTTGGGAAGTGTTAATGCATCCACCATATATCCCTGACCTTGCACCCTCAGATTTCCACCTGTTTCGGTCTCTTCAGAATTCTTAGGGTAGTGTTAGATTAACATCCAGAGAGGACTGTCAAAACTACTTGTTGCATTTTTTTGATCAGAAGTCCCAAAATTTCTACAGCAACGGGATCATGTCACTACCTACAAGATGGCAACAAGTTATCGAACAAAATGGCACATATATATTATAATTAAATGTAATTAAACTTGAAAAAAATGTCTTGAATTTTTTTATAAAATACGAAGAAACTTTTTCCCCGACCTTTAGATAATCATTTTTGAGGGAAACTTTTTGGACAGCTGCAGCTTTGTACATATTTGTACAAAGATAAAAATATTTGCACAAAACACGAGTAAATCATAGACACATTAATTCATGGATGCTAAAATAGTAGTTAAATGCCCGCGACACTACGCGTAGAGCTCGGCTTTCGCCCTTGACAATATATATAATATAGTATGTATATATTAACGTTCAAAAATCTTTCTCTATTGTTGATCTACGTTATATAAGGAACACTTGTGCATCATGTCGCATGCTTCTAGAACCAGCGGATAGTTTAGTATGTGCCCTGTTGTGTCAGTTAGTACGTAAATTAATTAATTAATAATAAAAATATTATGTGGATGAGTTAAATGATTACCTATCTATTTATTAAAGGTCGAAGACTCGACTGACCCATTTTTACTATAGTATAGAGCATAATTATATTGCACAAAGTTATCTAGTTATTTAGAGAGTTCAGTGATTTAACCTTCTACTTTCGATATATTAAAACTGTAATCACGAAAAGTAAAAATTTGAAAATAATACATGTCGTCTTGAAATTAGGTATTTCTAATACTGATTGTTTTGTAAAATCACCTGATATAATTATTATAATAAAAAGATATTAATTAACAAATAACAAATTGATAAAAATATATAAAATTCTAATAAAGTATAATAATGAATATCTAGTCATTATATTCTATAATAAATAATTCAATTAATTGACATAAATCCACGTTAATAAGTTATTTACAAATCTACTAATTATGATATCACCACAGCATTGACATTTTGTTTACTTAATATTTATCAATGATTACTTTTAACTACAAAACAACTAAGTAGTTCTACTTTATCAGGAAGATATCTGAAATAACTTGTACAAGTTTATATACTTAATAGAATGATATAAACAGCTTTTTCAAATTTATTTAATTAAATCGAGCTGAGTGGCTAGACTTGTATTAGGAAAGGTGTAGGTATGCCCTACAGTAGGCTGAGATAGGCTGATTATGATAATTAATTAAATCTTAATCGTTATGGTGATAATGTAATATAAAAAAATCAACTACTGTTCGTTAGTCTCGCTAAAACTCAAAAACGGCTTGACCGTTTTTTTTTTTGTTATGTTCGCCTCACTACATGGATGATTGCAAAGATAAACAAAATAGGAAAATTTGACCGATTTTTTTTTAAATTCGGGAAAAACTAACATTGCTTTTTTCTATGTAATTTGGCCAGGACAACGTTTGTCGGGTCAGATAGTATAATATAGATTAAATATAAGTAGATTGAATCCCTAATATCCTACTCAGATACCATTGACTCTTCAAAATGTTTACCTACTTTAAATTTTATAACGACATCCTACATGCTAGTGTTGATACGAATATGGCTATATGTAATTCTTATTTATTTACCATCAAACTTAAATAGATCCAAACATTTCTAGAAACACAAATAGATAACTATTCTAAAATTGACATTTAAAGAACAACTCCTAAACCAGTAGGTACTTATTCTGGAAAACGACTAAAAGAAATTTTTGTAAATGAAACAATTAACAATTGTATACCTACTATGAATAACTATATAGTTTACAATTGGCATCAAAGGAATAGACGTCCGTGGCGAAGTAATCCATGCATTGGTGAACACCTTTCTTAAAATATAATATAAGCGTTAATAATTTGACATATTATAAAGCATCTCAACTTCGAGCCACAGTAACAATAAAATATAACTAGCGTGTCCAACACAGATAGAGTTTACTCTGATATCACACAAGTATAAGCAAAACAATAAAACCTCTCCATGTATAGCCAAAGGTATTAATAAAATTTGTGAAACAAACGACCAAGTCGCTATTAAACTAATCCGCATAAGACTTGGAGAACACGGCAGTAACAAACTAGGTATAATTATAATAACATTTAATAAATAAACTATTCTTTTTTTTCATTATTCCTAGGGTGGACGAACAGTAACATACACATCTAATGTAAACTATTTAGTTAAATGCTTATTATACAGATATGTATTCGTTATCAAGTGTTAGCAGAGAGCCTACCGTATCATTTAGCTCCCTATAGGGCATAATTTATAGATATTCTTATAGTAAAAGATACTATACTGCGCAAAAGCTTTATGTAGACTTATGACTTTGGTAGTAGCTAGACATTTTAAATATTTTAAAATGTTGTAAGCCATGCATTGAGATCATAATCCAATTTGATTTTTTTGTTAAGACAATTATTTTAGCTTTTAATAAACGTACCAATTAATATAGGTACATAAAATAATCAACTTTCAATAAACACGTGTATTAATACATAGCTTAACTTTATGATATGTTTTAGTTTCCTTTAAGTCTTACTTAATGTGTTGAAACACCAATAATTTTATCGAAATTCAATATCCTTTTTTTTTGTATATCACTAAATCTATTTAGACACATATAAAATTCTCGTTTTCTTTTAAATGTCTCAGCAATTACTAGTATTCTAAGTACTTATAATTATATTATATTCTCATAATTTTTATAACTTTTTGTTTTTATAACAATCTATGTGAGTAGCAGTAAGTGCGTGCCGCATCATCTATTCCATACTTACCTACTACTAAACGTCTCGTCTCGTCTTGTTCCTGGTGTGTATTGACTACATTTCTATGACGTTCTAATATTTAGACATCAAAAGCTTTCCCAAAAATTCTTAGAGTAGATTAAACTTCGTTACGTTGAAACAAAAAGCTTCCATCCTCACGCTTATAAAGCGAATGTACAACAATAGTCTTGGGAAGTATTAAAAATGTAAAAGTTGTTATCATAAAAATTATGAGAGCCAACAACCGACTTCCTTCTTTGAATCATGATGTTCATGTAGTGTTGTACAACTTGCGCACATTTATAAAATAACTTGATACAACAGCCTTGTTTCGAAGATCTAACCTTCAGCCTTTCGCGCCTGAAACATGAGCTGCATGGAATTAAGGACTTCTTCTAAAGACTGTCGGAATGCCTCGGTGCTGGTGACGCTGGATGAAGAGAAGGAGGAGATGCAGAAGATGACGCAGTCGCGCTTCGGGTTGTAGCTGCAGCCGTATCCATCCGGGACCACCGCGCCGTAACCCATGAACGTGCCCTCGGTAGTTGTCGCCACCTGGTAGTAAGTTTATTTTTTATTTCGCCTTACGGGCTCATTCTACATATCTTGGTTCCAAGTCGTGTCGTACGTCTATAGCAACTTTAGAAAAGAGGGTTCGGTGCTTATTTTGCAAACAATTAAATTTTAATATAAACAAAAGTCTAATTTTCGGCTTAAAAAAACGTAAAACGTATAGAATATGTTATGCCTTACTTGACTAGTACTGAGCTTAAACTGTATCATCTGCTTGTAAGTAGCGTCGGTGAAGAGCGGCGGCAGCTCGCCTAGGGCCTCCCTGGCGGTCTCGCGCAGCCCCAGCAGGTGGTTGTCGATCCCTCGCCCCTGGATGTTGGCCTCCATGATCTCGGTCTGCTTGCGAGCTGCCTCCTCGAACAACTCTAACTTTTTCTGTTCCTGTACATATCGAGAATGAAGTTTGCTGTAAGGTTTGGTCCTGGGATTGGCACAGATTGATGATGGTGATGCTATTTAAAATGTGCATGTTAAATAAAATTTAACATTTCTTCTACGAAACATATAATTTCTAAACGAACATTGAAGCGTTACGAAGGCGATAGCAATGTTGAGAATGTGATAGCTGGCTCCACGTGTCCCAAAAGCGGCTATCGTAAGAAAGAGTACCATATTCACCCCATATAAATTAAACGAGACCTTCTTCTGGCCGTCGTCGGAGGCCTCATTCAGCGGCGGAGTCTCTGCAGTGCACATGGCGGCGGCCCACGCGTGCGCGGCGGCGTGGGCTGACCGGATGTTGTCCACGCGGCCGTTACGGAAACGACGCAGGGACGCTGACTCGTACGTCGTCACCAAGTAGCCGTACATTCTAGAACGTGGCAGAAAAAAACAATAATTTATAGTCTCCTACACTTTTATCTTATTTTATGAATACGCTGTCCCTCTCCTTGTGTCTCCTTTAAAGCCCTCTTACTTGTAATAAGCATACTGCAGCGCCAACTGGATGTAGACATCTGGGCTGGTACGACACGTCTTCATGAACTCCCGCCCGTAGCCGCGGTACGTGTAAACTCTGTGATCCAAGTCCGAGATGACCCTGGAAGAACACACAGCTTTCACAGATTGGAAAAGAACAGACAAGGCAGAAGTCTGCCTATTCGAATATCATATTTTCATCAGTAGTTTTGATCGTAGAAAGGAGTAGAGTAGCTCTCAAAATTGTAGTTATCAATCACTGTTGATACTTGAGAAATATTGGAACATGCTTTATGTCTGAGATAAAATAAAGAAACTGGTTGTATGGTTGTTACCGGTCCAAGTCTCTAGCTGCTTGCTCAATGGTCCTGTGCACGTCAGGGGTGATGTTCCACCTCATTGCTTGCGGAGATGGCAGCAACGCGGGCGGAGGTGCAGGCCTATCTGACACCTCGGCCCGCGCTAGCGCGCGCTCCGCCAGGCGCACCACAGCGACGCCCTCAGCCGCGCTGTGCTCGTAACACATACCTACTGTGCCATCTTGGGATATGATCAGCTAAAACAACGTAAAATAATGATGAGTGGCAACTGAAAGGTGACTGTGCGGAAGAGAAACATCGTTATCTGTCACCAAGACAAGAGTTGTTTTTTACATGTACTAATCCATGTCCAACTGGTATGAAGGCACCAAATAAGGATCAACCAAAGGCTGAAATCAAATACGATCTACGTTGCACTCTTAGAGTGAGCTCTTAGATAAGTGACAGCACATCCAACTGATTACTGCACCACAATAAAAAACCGTGAATCAATAGACCCTTACCTGAACAGTTTTGTCGAACCAGCGGTTAGAGGAGTGATATCGGGTCCCGGCGCCGTGCATGGCGCGCAGCATAGCGTTTGTATCCACATCGGTGTCAGCGCGGTCACCACCTGCCTCATCCAGGCACAGGATGCACAGCGAGCGGGAGATCAGCTCCAAGTTGGTGCGGTTGTTCTCATCTGGAGACAATAGCCGATCCAGTGTCCAATGTCTCGTGGTACTCTGGCCAACACTAAAGTTATGCTTAAAATTATCCTATCTAAACCAACGTCAGCAGTTAAATCATATCTATAGAAGCACAAGTAGCACTAGTAATGACCAGTGTGACTTACTACTACTCTACTATATCTGCAAAAAAGCCACCTCATGATAGATTTGGTTCGATAAAACTGACCTCGTAAATTTGTTTACATGAATTTATGGATATGTACCGATAATGTTGAATAGGTGTTGTGGTTCCTGTCTTACATGTCATTAAAGAATTTGTCTTAAGCAAGAACCATGAAATCTTCCTTGCAAAGGAGCCAGTCTCACCTTTAATAAGAATTTCCCGCGCTCGCGCCCACTGATCCCTGTTCATAGATGTAAGGAGGCCGACGCGTGGTGCGGGGGGTGCTCCGGCGGCGTCGACCATGCAGTGCAGCAGCTGCGCCTGGATCTCGCCGGCCGTCAGCCGCCCGCGGTCCGCTGCCTTCACTGGGATCGGGTAGAACTGCACACAGAATCAGGTAAATACTAAAAGCTGAACTAAGGCAATATTATAAAAAAGAAAGAGTTGTCAGCAGGCCAGGGCTTTAGACATCAAGCAACTTTATATATTTTTAGTTGATTGCTTTAGATAATCTACTGTTCGCAAGTCGCCTAGATATACCTGGTATTATAAGTATTTATATTTTCTTATAAAATAGAAAGTATATCATCTTAAATTTCGCTAACCGTCCTTCTTTTTTATTGTTTTCCAAATCCACTCAAGCACCTCTCACGTTCGTACAAGTTCCGAACTTGTCATACCAACTTAGTGATAGAGTCGCAGAGTAGGCAATAGCCTAAGCACCTACTAAATGAGTTATTCTCGTCGGGAACTTAGTTAAGTGAGTTGTGGAGACATTGTATTAGGGTACATCTTCCAGCGATCGTAAAGCTGAAGGCGGGTCGGGGAGACGATAATTGTATAAATCTAATTGGTGCCGCGGTTCGCTCCGGAATTTTGTTTTCTTACGTTTTGTTTTGGGTTTGTCCGTACTCTCAAACTCAAATGGTGAGTAGCTCCAGCAGCGTAATGAGAATACTCTGATGAATCCAGCCCAAGTTCCGCTAAAATAACGAAAACTGCGAGACGGTCTACTCAGATCGATAGAAGAGCAGCGAAGAGTCTTCCATTGTGTTTGTGATAGCTTCATTATCAACTTGAAAGAAATGTCTTTCCTAGATGCGCCCGGTGGATCCGAAAAAATATATCTGACTAAGATTATTCTGGGTCAAATACACAACTAAACCAAGATAGCTCAAGCTGCGACATCATCAAAGATGCAGCCAAATTATTGTCTGGTGGTAAAAATTCTCTTGTAATTTAAAAATACCTATACAATTAGTGAGTGTTTTGTCGGTACTTATATAGGTTCGAGTTCCAGTTCCGGTGATAACCGTAGAAAAATAGTAAGAAAGAGGTTAAATCGTTTTGTCTGCACCTGATTTTGAACTGTACGACCAACCACCCGCATTCTTCAGTCTTCCCGTGAACATGGTGTAACTGCGCCGAAATATCAGGAGCTTCTTCAACAACCTTACCACGGTAAATATCCCGTAAATAGAATACTACCGACTTATTTCATCATCACTCTAATGAAAAGTTTGCGAGTGTGTATGTTTGCTTATAATCGGCTACGTAACGGCTGTAGGGATTTGAATGAAATTTGGTCCTTAGATAGGTTAACCTGGATAAGCACAATAAATTTGTAGGCTTCCGAGTAAAATACAGATACTGTTGGAAAGAGGTGGAAGTTATGGGCCCCTACTAGTACTTACATAGTTCCTACAAGCCGCCACGACGAGTTCCTCACCCTCGTCAGCGTTGCCCCTGACAGGAGGAAACTCAAGCCGGTCTCGGCCCACCTCAGGGATGCGGCAGACTCCGAGCAGGCGGTAGAACTGCTCCATGCAGAGCGGCTGCCCTTTCTCACGGCTTGTCGCTCGCTCTAGTGGAAGTTCCCCTCTGGGAATTACAACTTTGGTCAGCTCTACGATGATCTTTTTCATGTTTCAGTATTGTATTTTATTTAATAATAAGCTTGCGTTTGACCGCCACCTCCCGTGATGTTAAGCGATGATGCTGTCTGCGATGGTGCACGCTTGCCTAGAAGAAACCGATTTAGTTGCTTTGAAGGCACCTAGATTGTAACTATCTATATATTGGATGCACCACTTCTCACTACTTATGTACTTATTATCTTTACATAATATTAACCTGTCTAACATCTCCTTATAGTCCAACAAGTCGTCGATGAACAAGGCTCCAAGGTCTGCCACTTCCTCCATTTTGGCAAATTGTCTTCGCGGGAACACCATGCCAGGGTTCGAGTTGATGGGCAGTGGCAACCGCACTTTCAGGTACATATCGTCTAACCACCAGTCAGTTACCTGCATGCAGAAGAAATGCATTGTCAAGAATGGAGTCAAGGTCTGTAATTTAATGCTTTAGTTTGTAGAATACTTACATTGGCGATTTCATAGCACTAATTGTGGTTGATGCAGCTAAATGTAATAGTTAGCCGAGTTAATGTGGATCCTAAACTTCCGTATTTAATAATGCAAAATAAATGTTAAGTTACTTGTCTTTATTTGAATAACTAAACTTAGAAATAACGGTTGTACGGTACAGTGGGACTCAAAAAGAAAATCGTTCTTCCTCGCCGTTTCCTTTGTCTATGTGTAGTTGTTTTTGGCATGTTTCTTCTAGGATAGTAAAACATTGAAGGCTCCAAAACTAATTCGTCGTCTGAATCTTCGTGTGACTTTGGAAGAGACTCTTTCCAAATGTGCGGCTTTGTTGTAAGCTTCTTATAGGTTGCTATAAAGTTCCTAATAGAGTCAACTCTGTCTCTAAGAAACTTTGGTTTCCTCATCATGGGTGTAATATACGTTCCTGGCTTTTCAATAACATTTTCGTCTTTTTGATCAGGCGTATGTAAAGTTTCTAGCAAAAAACTTGCTCTTTCTTTTTCTGTAAGGTCGTCGTTATCAGCTTTGAAAAAATCTTCATCTTTGAGGTTTTCAATCACCAAAGGCTTGGCCCTAAAATATGTTCGTGGTCTCATCGCTGCGTTAAACGATTCAAACTTAGGACTTGAAACTCTAGGCTTAATAATCGGAGGTGCAGGTACATGCATTCGCTTCGGGGTCCAATGTGGTTTAGTTTTTGTCTCCCTGTTTTGGTTTGAAACAAAATACTGTTGAGGAGAGAATTCATATTCTATTTTCATGGGCGTTTCTATTCGTTTCATAACCTTGCTTAGCCTCTTGGGTGGCACTGGATACATTTGCGTTTTTTCAAATGGATCATCTAGCAGATCCTGTGTATTATTTATAACCGTTCTATGATTTTTGGAAAATAATGTCGACCTTATATTATATTGAAACTTTGGACTTTCTTTGAATGCCTTTGGCGGCTGTATTAACCCATTTTGTTTAGCTTTCTCTGTCGTAGTAGATGTGAATGTATGTTTAGTAAATCGGTATTCTAAAGGTCTTCTTTCCGTTGTTTTTATAGTGTAGTATGTTGGTCGTGTAGGAAGTAAGTAGTCAATTGGTGTAGTCATTTTAACAAATCTTCGATAATAATCACCTTTCGTAGTTAGTTGTTTAATTTGATGCAGCCCATTAACATGCCTATCTTCAAGGCTTCTTGATGTCTCAAAGTCGTCAAAGTAAGTGGGTTGGTACGTATTGTATTTTACAGTTCTATCTCTACTAGGAGGCAGAGTAAGTCTTTCAAAAATATTGCCTTCTTTCATAATTCCTCTTAGCTGAGTTTTGATTTTCGATCTGATATAAGTGTTCATTGTAGTATGTTTTACTTCAAATGAATGCTTTGCATATTTATTAAAATAGTGTTTTAGCTTAATATTTTCTGTTTTACTTGGGTTTTTATCCTCAATTATAGGAAGAAGATGTATAGCTATGGGATTGACTACAAGTCCCCCTGTTGTGAAATCGCGCAATAACTGATGCTTGATCTTGTTTTTCAGATTTTGTTGATTTTTAATTTTTTTTCTCTTGCTATCAAAATTGTTTATCTTTTTGTGTTTCTTGAGTGCCATTTGCTTATCTTCGTTTATTATTCTAGAACCTGTATTAATTGACTGTGTTAAATTGGATAAATCTAAAATTATATTTTTTGTAGTTTTTACACGATTCTGAGTATTTTTGTCTTTTAAATGTCGAGTAACTGGCGATGTTACCAGATGTTTCAAAAAATCTAGTACACTAGAGGTCGTACTTAAATCTACCAAAGCTATTCTATTTTTTGCAGTTATGTTAGTAACTCTATGGATCAGTTTTGTATCTATGTTTGGTTTAGTTATTATTTTTATAGTTAAATTCTCTTTTTGTTTTACAGCTCTGCTTGTGTTTGTAATTGGAAGAACTTGTTTAATCAGATCTTCGTGGTATTTATTTTTCAGGTTCAAAGAATGTGTGTATTTTATGTCTGAAGTTGAAACTTGTTTTAATCTATTTTCTAGGGTTTTTTGAACTTTAGATAAAAAAGAAGAATTTAGTTTTAGGGTTTCATTTGAATGAATTGGAATGTTTTCATGTTTCACAAATTTTGGATTGGTAGTTATTTGTTGTAATGTAAATGTTATATTTTCTATACTACGAATTGAATCAGTAGTTACTGTTTTACTTGTAATTTGTTGTTTTAGCTTTTTATCTCTTTTAACTGAAAATTGTTTGTTGTTTTCTTGTTTCTGAGTAGTCTTTTTGGGAATGTTTAAGGAACTACTTGCAGTGAAACGTTTTGGCTCGCGGATCTTGCTGTCGGTTGATTTTATTTGCATTCTATTTATAGAGCCTGTGGTAAAACCTAGTAGCGTGTGTAAAACACTAACTGTTGTTGTAGTAGACATTTCGGAGCTATTGTTAGCAAGCAAGGTAATAGTTGAACCGTTTTGTATTTGTTTGAGTACATAAATATTAGTTTGTCTTTTATTTTCTGGGGTTACAGAAAATGGCATCTTTGCGTTTACAAAGGAGCTTCTAGTTAAACTTAGTACTATTTCTGGTGTACGAAATATTTCTGGTGTTGAAATATTATACGTGGTGTTAATTAATCTTGAAATTGAATTATTATATTTTACGCTAGTTATTGTTGAATTTGAAATATTTTTTTTGGTGCTATTATTTGTTGAATTAAGACCATCTTTGCTATTAGCTGTTGTTTTATTCTGAATAATCTCTACAGCTATCGTTGTTGAAGAAAATGGCATTTTCTCTGTGTTCTGATTTGGCATGAAACTTATTTTTACTAATATTGGGACATTCTTTGCAATATTTTTTGTTATGAAATCTGAAACATTTTCTGGGAAGCTAGATGATTTTGAAAGGGAAACATTCATTATTGCTTTTGTTTTTTCTACATTACGAATATTTTCTGTCTCTGAGTTCTGAACATGCCATGTGGTAGTAGCTTTTTTCGAACTGGGGACATTCTCCGCCCTAATAGTTGTTAAACTTGGAATATTTACTCTATTGACGAGAGTTGTTGATTTTGAAATAAGTTTTTCTGTGGTACTAGTTGTTGAAGAATTGGGCATTTCCTCTCTTAGAACAATTCTCATGGCAACAGTGCTTGAAATTGGTATATTGTCTATGGCTTTATTTTTAAATGAGCTTAGAATGTATTTTGTGACGCCTGTTGGACTTGAAATATTCGCTTTTGTAGTAGTTTGTGATAAACTTAGAATATTTCCTGTGTAGCTAATATTTGTTAAACTTGGATGATGTGTAGCAATTGCTTTTATTAATTTTGCAGTATCTTCCTTTGCACTAGGTGATATAGAACTGGACATTTGCTCTTTGATATAATTTGATGTTAAATTTGAAATATTTTGAATTTTTATAGATGTTTTTATTTTTTGTGTGTTCTTTTTTCTAAAATTTGTTAAACTTGGAACATCTTTTTTGTGACTAATAATTGTTGTACGTGGGAAATTCTCTGTGATCACAGTAGTTCTTGGACTGTGGATACTTTTTGTGATACTACTTGTACTGAAATCAATACCTGTGATATCACTGGTTCTTCTATACGGAACATAATAAGTTTCAATACTTTTAGGTGACTTTAAGCTTTCCTTTGTAGTAACAGATTTTGTTAAGCTTGGAATATACTGTGTTATTTCTGTTACTGTCGTACTATGACCACGCACTTTGACAAGCAAAGAGCTTGATTGAAAGTTATTTTCAGTTGTATTAGATCTTGTTTTACTTGGAATATTTATTTTACCAGAGGTTGTAGAATTTACATATTTCTCTATTCTATGAATTGGTATTAAACTTGTAATATTTGTCATGGTTAAAGTCTTGCTTAAACTTGGTATATTTTCTATGACCTTAGTTTTTATGAAATTTGGAACATTTTCTATGATGCCAATTATTTGTGGTAGTGGGTTTTTATCCGTGATATTCCAAGCTCTATTTGTACTTCGAACAATATCCTTGATACTCGATGTTAAACTGGGACTATTAGTTATTATTGTTTTTGCAACATAATCTGTTTCATTATTTTTTAAATATTTAAAATTTTCTTCTGTAGCAAATAATTTTGTTGAATTTGAAATATTCTGTAGGTTTATAGCCATTGTCTTAGTAAGACTATTTTCTTCAAAACGTGTAGATCTTGGTCGTGAGATAGTATTATCTTCATAAGTATTGGACTTTGCTATACTTAGAATATTTGATTTATTAAATGTTGAACTTGAAGTTTTTTTCTTGATATTAAAATTTGTTGTTTTTAAATTATTCAGTTTGAAAGTCAACATATCTTTACCTTTAGCTATTATTGAAGTTGTATTATCTGGTTTACGAGTGTATGAAAAAATTGTTTTTTTGTCCAGCATGGAAGTTTTTGAATTTGAAGCTACGGGAAGTGTTGTAAAACTTTGAGACCTTTTACTGGGTTGAATAACCGGTGTACTTTGATGTTTTTCCGACATATGGACTGGAAATGTATGAAGTTCGTTTTTAGATTGTCTCCTAGCAATTTTTTCAATTTCTTCTGTTACATTAATTGTCTCAAAGCGAGATTTTTTTACATTATTGATATCATTTCTAGTAATGGAGATATAAGAAGCTACTTCGCCAACAATGGGTTTTCCTAAATAGTGATCAGTTGTAAAGTGCAAGTGTCTATTTTCCATTTCACTTGTTGTTGAACTTAAAAGTTTTTGTATAGTAGAAGAAGTTGACAACAAATTTGAAATTTTATTACCGATGTTTTGACCTGGTGTCGTAGCTATAAGAGTAATAGTAGAAGCAAACAAGTTATTTGTAAAATTATTTTTAGTTTTAAGCACAGGTGTCTCTGTAAAAAGTGTGGTTTCTAATTTAGGATTTGTTGTTTTTCTTATCAGTTGTATTGTAGAGTTTTTTGGTATTTTTGTAGATTGCGCTATTATATCTTCTTCTGTCACTTCCGTGCTGTGTTTCTGGCGAGTATTTATTCCTTTAGGTGGATGAATTTCAATTGGTTTAGTAGACCACCAAGTTAGGTGCTTTGGTAAAGTTTGGAGGTTACTTTGGCTTAAACTTCGTCTAGCCGGCTTCAGAAATGTTTTGTTTCCTGTTGTAATTAGAGATTTCTTTATGACATGACTTATATTTGAAAGCAGGTTAGTGTTTGGTGAACGAGTTTCCATTGAGAGAGTCTTCATTTGTATTGTCAGTAAAGTTGGAGATTTTTCAGTCATAAGATTTGTTTGTGCCCGTAAATATTTTTTTGTGATATTGTGATGTTCATTAGAATGTTTATTTGTGCTACGATTTGATACTACTTTTGTAGTTTTTTCATTGCTGTAGATAGAAATTTTTCTTGCAGGTTGCCTCCAGGTGCTTATTATAGAACTTTGGACCTGTGTATTTCCAACGCTACTAATTGTGGTTAAATCATTTTCTATCCCATAAGGAGTTGTTATTTGCTCTAAGTTTTCTCTTGCCTGAGCTGTTAAGGTAGTTGGTTTTTTTGTAGAGCCTACTAAATCATCCACGACACTCTCTGATCTTGGTTCTTTTATTTTTTCATTTATTTTTGAAATTGGTTGTTTGATAATATGTTGTTCTGTCGATATCATAACAATTTTTGATGTTGAATTTTCAAGTTTTGCAGGAACAATAATATTTGGCAATAAATTATACTTCAAATATCTATCACGTTTAGTTGAATGAATAACGTTGTTTGTGATATATAATGGATTTGTACTTGGAGTTATGTTTACGCTGTGATTTGAAATTAAATTCAGACCCTTAACTTTTACATGACTGGTCAGAGCACTAATTTCTATTCTTGACAACGTTTTTATTTTGAAGTCATCTGATTCTTTCTCAAATTTAATTTTATGTTCTCGTGAAGATGAACTTGAAATTATCCTGGGAGTTTCCTTTATCGTTGTACTTGAATGTATTGTTATAGGGTTGTTCCTGGTTGAACTATAAATTGTTGTCTTAAGATTTTCCATGGTATTAGAGTTTTGGTGTTTTTCTGTGATGTATGGTGAAAATGTACTTGTAATAGGCATATCTGAAACGTGTTCTAGTGTCGATGGCCAAATTGTCGGTTTCTTTAAGGCTTGATTTATTACCAGATTAAACAACTTTGTTGAATTACGTCTTATAGTTGAATCAGGAATATTTTTCACTAAGCGTGATGGTTTAGGGGCTTCTGTAACTTTCATGCTTGTAAATTGGTTGACTTTTGCACTTGAAAACGTTTTAAATTCATCTGAGTCCCTAATTTTTTTTATTTTAGGTTCTTGTGAAGATAAATTTGAAATTGTCCTAGGAACTACCCTTGCCGTTGTACTTGAATGTATTGTTGTAGGGTTGTTCGTGGTTGAACTATAAAATGTTATGCTAAGATTTTTCATAGTATTTGAATTTTGGTGGTTTTCTGTGATATTGGGTGAAAGTGGACTTGTGTTAGACATATCTTCAACGTAACTTAGTGTCGATGGCCAACTTTTCGGTTTCTTTAAAGTTTGATTTATCGTCAGATATTTTTTTTTTGCTGAATTACGTCTTATAGTTGAATTTGGCGTTTTTGTCACTAAACGTGTTAGCTTGGGGGCTTGTATTACTTTTGTAACAATATAATTTGTTGTTGAACGGGGAACAATTTTTATATAGCGCTCCGTTCCGTGACTTTCCTTGGTATTTGTACGTCGAAGTTTCTCTTTATGCTTGTATAAGGGTGAACTATAGCTATTAAAAAAGTTGGAAATAAGTGGTGTTATGAAATTAGTTTGATTTTCTAAGCTAAGGTTGTTTTTAGAAGTTTTTTTCAAGGTACGATTTATGCTTGAAATTGGCACATCTTCTAGGAAATTCCTAGTTATCGATTTAGAAGGAATGTTTGTGATAGAGTTTGCATATTGATTAGTAGCAGTTATAATATCTCCAGTAAGTGATTGCGTTATCATTGGAGGTGATTTAATAATACGATGTGCAGTCATAGTAGAAACTGTTGATTTATTTGTTAAATCAACTGATTCTAAACTTACGATCTTTTTTGCTAAATTAGTGAATGCCGGCCCCGTATTATGTTCCAACGTACGAGTAATTGCATTTACCTCCATTGAACGAATAGGTTTCGTTCTTCGATTTAACTTTGTAACATAATGTATTGCCAATCTATTTGTTGTAGCTATAGAATCAATAAATCTCGAACTTTGTGTTTTATTTCGAAAGTCTGTTTTACTAGAAATGTTTTGAGTGTTAATAGTCTCTTTCAATGGTAGAGTAGTCGTTTCAAAATGAGAATCTGTTGTTAATTTTGGAGCTATATTATAGTTTTTCTCTTTAGTTGCTCTTGTCATATTCCTTGTAAATTGAGTAAGCGTAAAAGGTAAAGTTTCTTCTACTGCATCAATAGTAGTTTCGGACATAAGAGATGTGCCTATACCGGTTGTTGAAATCTGGCTTGCAGTTTTCTTAGTAATGTTTGGTTGTAGTGATCTATAACTCTCATTTTTTTGTTTTTTATTATCAAAAATTTTCTTATTTGTCTGTAATCTATCAGTTTCATTTATGAATATATTAGATGACCAACTTGAAATTGTCCTTATTATGTCATTAGACTTTGTTGTATAATCGCCTGCTAAAGTCGATGTCAAATTATTTGAGCCGGTATCAGTGGACATTGAAGACAAAATTGTATCATTACTATTTGAAGTTATAATTATTGGTTTGATATTAACAATTGCATTTTCTGTGCTACCATAAGATGCCAACATTGGAACATCCAAAGTATAATTAGCAAACCTCGAACGTGGTGTTAGATTTGAAACGTAAAGTGTAGGATTTGACCATGTTGAAATAAATTTAGAGCTTTGTGGTTTTTTGGTAATGTTGTCAGACAGCAAACCTGTACTTTTTAGTACAGTATGAGTAGAATTTGCAGGATTTGGAGACATAAAAAAGTCTAGAATATGTATCTTTGATGCACGGATAGTATTAAGCTCCGTGTCAGGAATAAATGTCGATACTGGAGATACGCTTTTGATCTGATTTCTTTTTAAATTTCTATGTTTTTCAAGGATATGGCTTCTTTTCGAGTAAATTGGGATTATATTATATGTGGCGGGCCTCAATGTTGAATTAACTATTTTCGAGAAATATGCTGTTGTTGCGTTTGAATTTTTTCCGGATAGACGAGTCAATGAATCAAGTTTTACAATATTATGACTTGATGAAGTCTTTTTTATATTATCTCTTGCCCTAGTTATGTTTTGATTAATAACTATTTTCTCTGATGTTCTATAACTTGCAGGTTTAACTGATATACTTTCATAAGGTAGGTAATTTAAATTAGTTTTGTTATTATTGTCATAATTCTTTGAAGTATCATCATTTATGTTTGAACTACTTTGATTTTTGTTTGTTTTATTCTCAATTATGTTCAAGGTTGACACAAAGAACATGTTTTTCGCAACAGTTTTAATTTTTATGGCTTTTAAGCCTTTGTCGAACATTACATTGTCTACATCAGTTTCATTCATAGATGAGCCAAGTGATATTTGATTCTTAGTAGAGTATGTAGTATTCACATTATTTGTCCTATTTATAAAACTCATGTTTTGTAACGCATGTGCCATGCTAATATTTAATGAACTTTTTAATTTAGTCAATATTAGTGGTACATCTGTCATGATTACGAGTGGTGTCATAAGCGTAGAATACTTATTTTTTACAAAGGAGTTTGGTGTATATTTTTCTTCATCTATCTTAAAAGTGGTTGGTATGGCGGTATTTTCAGCAGGATATGTCGTGAGATCTAGTTGAGTAAAATGTGATGGTATAGTATCAAAAACTATACCATAATTGTATTGATTCCGAGGCGTTACTCTTCGAACATATTTTTTTGCTTTCTTTATTTTATTCGCCATGTTTTTGTCTGTTATTGGTAGAATATTTTTATTGGACAAATCTGGTCCTATTTTATCCAATATTGAATCAGTAATTTCAAATTTTTTGGCATTTGTTGTGTTTTCTACAACTGGTTTGGGCATTGGTTCCCTGATATTTTTTGTTATTAATGATTCTATATCATTTTTATTTGGTGTTGATTGTGATATGGGTGGAGTCGTTTCGGATAGCATTCCGAAAGGAGTTCTTTCGGTTTCAATATTCATTGTTTCGTTAATATGTTTTACAGACAAGGCACTTTTATTGGCTATTATATCAGAGATTAAATGTATTTTTTTGACCGATATGCTTATTGTTGCTGCTTTTGGTAACTTATTTTCAGATGAATCCCATATCATATTGGCTTTGGATTGATTTAGTTGGTTTCCCATTGTAGTCAACATCTTGACTACGTCATGTTGGGTCCACAGGTTTTTAGTTTGCTTTTCCGTTATGAAATTTACGATCTCATCACTTGATTCTGTATGCATTTTCAGGGCGAGTGTTGTTGGCATATTTTTTGGTGTTGACAGTGTAATAGGAGTAGTTGAGAGCGATTGCGGTTGTGACATATTGGTCTCTAACTGAATACCTAATATTATAGATTTTAATGCAATTTTTTTATTGGTATTTAAAGATTTAGTGGAAGAAAAATTTTCGACTGAAATTGGTGTTGTTTTCTCGATCAATGCCGATTGTTTTGATGTATACGGCGATGTTTGCGTTTCTAGTAATGTTTCTTCTTTTAAATTAAATTTTGATGCATGATTTTTATTATGCGTTAGTCTCATTGGTGTACCCATATAGTTTGCAGCGTCTAGTTTATAAATAAGATTTGTCAATTTACTGATTACCGGAATTTTCACAGTTTTGGCAGTTGATTCTGGTAGATTTGAAAATGATTCTATAGGTGGAAATATGGACGATCTACTTTTAATTCCGTTTCGATTCGTTGCTATGTTAGAAGTATATGTCAGACTTGGTGGTACCCATGCCGTTTTGTGATTCAATGACGTTGTTGCTTCCAAAAGTGTTGAAAATGATAACGTGTCACTTAATGTTGAATTAATAGTAACTGGATTTTTTACAGCTTTACCAGTAGATTTTGTTAGCTTTGAAATTGATTCTTCAAATGGAAATTTAGACGTTTTATTTTCAATTACAATTGTATTCGTCACTGTGGTCAAAGTATCTGTAAGAGTCGATGGTACCCTTGTTTTCCCGTAAGTCGTTAACGTTGGTGCTTCCACTAGTGTTTTTTGCTGTAAATATGGTGTCTTTCGCAAAACAGTTTCTTGAAAACTTAAAATTGGTAGTTTAGTTGGACGAATATTTGTAAAGAACTCTGTTGTCAACAAAATCGGAAACGCATTTTCAGTATAGTTTACTGTTAGCACTGGAGTTTCTATAAACGAAGCCATTTTTTTCTCAGCTAACTGTGTTCTTGATGGCTTATCAACGTAGGTGGGTTTTGATTTTACTTCTGTGGATTTCCTGATTACTTGCATTTTTATGGATTTTTCAGTGGATTTTGTTAGCTTTAAAATAAAAATTTCAGAAGGTAATGCAAGCGTTTTGTTTTCACTTGCGATTCTATTCGTTGTTATAGTCGAAGCGCCATGATTCGACGGAATTCTTGAGGTTTGGTGAGTTGATGTCGCCCGTGTTTCTACCAGTGATTTTTTCTGTAAAATTTGTGATTTTTGAGAAACTGTTTCTTGAAAACTTAAGGTTGGCGGTTCAGTTGCGTTAATATTCAAAGAAGACTCTGTTGTAGACAAATTCCGCCACATAGTTTCAGTAGAGCTTGCTATTAGCACCGGAGTTTCTATAGACGATGTTATTTTTTTCTCCGTTAACTCAGCTGGTGGTGTTTTGTAATAGGTTGATTTTGATTGTATTTCAAGAGAATTTGAAATTATACGAGGCTCATCATTTACTGTTAACGATTTTTTATCTGTAGTTTTTATCTCACTTTTTGAACTAGTTACAGAAAAACTTGTCGTGTTATCGTGAACTGTACTATTTATGATCACTACTCTTTTTTCTGGAAAATAATTAGATCCTGTAATTGGTGGAACCAAAAGCATCGTTTTTTCTACTTTTAAAATTGGCGTTTTGTACAAAGTATTTTTTGTTATTTTGGTATCGGTAGGAATCGTGTTATTCATATAATCCATTGTTTGGTTATTTTTTTCATAACGAAGAGGATATTCCGTAGGCGTGCTACCTTCTCTCCATAGTTTACTGCTGATTTGAGCATTTATTTTGTTTAGAAGCAGCTTTATTTCACTTTTACTGTTACTCAACTGATTTGATTTTGACTTTTTATCTTTATTGTATTTCTTATCGTTTTCAATCCAATTATTTTCTTCAAGAGAATCAAATATTGATATATCGTTGCCCACGGCATCTCTCATTTGACTTTGTGAAATTAAATCTTGTTGCTCAAGTCCTAATGGAATCGCAGAAGAAAGTGATGTTTTAACAATTGTATTTTCAAATTGTTTGATATGATTTATGGTATTATCACCTAATTTGTTCAATTCTCGAATTAAGTGCTTGTCTTTATACTTTCCTAAAGTTTTTTCATCTGATACATTATTAGTTTGGTCTGTTTTCTTTTTCAAGGTATTCAAAATGTGTTGTAGATTAATACTGCTTTTGTCACGCGTCTCTTCTGTTGTTCCAATACATTCAGAATCAGTAGTGCTATTTATATTGCTAATATATTCTTGCCCTTTAATTTTTTCGTCGTAAAGTTTTACAAGGTTTTTAATGTTTACTATGGTTTCTTTGTAATTTTGAATCGTAGGATGTTGAATATATTTGTCACTTTTCTTAAAATCAAAGTGTCTGCGTGTCATCATTTTTTCACATAGATGTGTATTATTGTTACAACAAATATGTAAATAATTTGGCTTGTTTATATTAGCTGTTACATCCATGTATATTTTGATCATGTTCTTTTTATTAATTAACTTTAGTACGTTGATTTTATTATACCTTTTCTTTTCCATTAAAAAAGTGTATAGAGATTGCAAATTACACCTGGTTACATTTGTGATTTTATTGTTGAGTTCTAAATTAACATCATAAAACTTCGTGTTAAAAATGTCAATTTCCACTTGACTTTCTTTAGAGGTGATTATTGCTTTCACATCTTCGTAGTCAATTTCTTCTGATTGGTTACTTTGATTGTCCAGTATTTTCGGTGATAACGAAATAATAATAATCATATTTTGTTGAGAAATATTGTTGTTTATTATTACAGGTTTTCGAAGTAAGTTACTTCGCTTGATCGTGTAATTGTGCAGTTTTTCAGTTTCGATCAGTGTTTCATAGATAAGCTCTTCAAAATACAAATTAATATCATGATTTTTGGTTTTTTTCTTTAGTATATAATTTGAGTAATTAATTTCATGATTAGCGTAAGTCTTTTCCACAGAATGTTCATCGCTGTCATCTTGCTGGCTTCGTAATTTATCTGCTAGTTCATTGCGCAAATTAAAACAAGTGTTGTTGTAAATTTTCCTATAAATGTCAAGTCTTTTTGTATTTATACTGTATTCATCAGTAAGTAACGAATTCAAATCACCAAAGAATTGTAAATTTTCTTCTTTCGTCTTGAGAGTTTCACGCATGCAGACACAAAGACTTTTCAGCAGTTGTAAGGTCACATCAAATAAATGTTCATCGCTGGTAGCTACATCCACTGCTTCCAGTATCTTCATCAACATCGGACTATCACTCGCGGGTATCACATCGCACTTTACTACTCCGAGAGTACACACCATCAGAATTAGAAACTCTTCTGGTTTCATTTTATGTCAGAAGGTATATGAACAACATGTTTGTTGATCTCAGCTCGGTCGAGTTAAGAGACCGGAGTGGGTGAACAATGGTGCTGACGTAACGGCTGTGTTTTGAGTTCTAATGCACGATAAGGACTCCGTAATGCCGTTAGATGACTGAGTATAATCCTAAATTGAATCGAATGTCTAAAACTATTTAATATGTTATTGTGTTTAATTACTATTTGGTCATCATCATCACAATCTGATCGTCTAGTTATTCATTAAAATATTAAGAAAGTTATCAACTAAAACGAAAAAATTATTCAAAAGGTCAACGCGAAAAAAATATCATTGATTAAGCTTTTAGTATAGACTAGTTACAAAATGTGCGAAGTTTACCTAGTTGACTTTTGCGCAACCCATATCTATAATTATGCTTACCATGTAAGCATATAGATATGGACTGCTATAAATTCACCAATATATATGTCTGGCTAAGAACAACATACTGTTACTAAGGTTGCCTGAAAGAGATGGTTTTTAGCGATAAGGCCGTCGATTGTTACGCTAGTTTTTTTTAAAGCTGTTTTATCGTGTATTATGTAATTTGTGGTGAAAACAATAAAGAGTTTACCTATCTATCTATCATTCTTTGTACACTGCTTCGGGAATCGGGAGTTATAATTAATCTTGGCTCTCTCGCCTAGAACGACCACGGCACAGAAGGCTGGTACCAGTCAGCTTATTTCTCATCCTGCCACCTGCGTGCGTCGCTCGATCAACACTTCCTGCAGCCGCTAACTCTAAACTCCAGGCCTAGGGCCTAACGCCCGCTCTAACCGCTCTAACCGCGGGCCCGAATAGGTGCAGTTTGCAAAATCACGCGAAAGCAAAGCTTAACGCACCAAGATACGGTTTGCTGTCGCGTGATTTTGCAAACTGCGCGTATTCGTGCCCGCGGTTAGAGTTAGGCGTATCGATGCGCGACCGAATCATTGTGGCTTGGCTTAGTTTAGCACGTCTGCCTTCTGAGCAGGAGGTCTGGTTTGATGCCCGACCAAGACAGATTTTTAGATGATGAGATTTAATCATCTCAGAGTGCTCTGAGTGTTTATATTAGTTGTATAATCATGTTTCGTAGACTTCCAGATTTTAGCTTTTCAAATAACAGGGCCTTTCAAGTCCATACTGTTCCATTCCCAGGCGGCTCCCGCCACAGCCTGTTCAAGCTACGTAACACTCACCCAGTTACCAGTCTCCTTGTGGCGCTCGAGGAGCGATTCCTGCAGCTGCGGGCCCAGCTCCTCTAGGAAGCAGCGCGTCAAGCCACGCGTCACCTCCATCTGCTGAGGGCTGGAGACCACCGCCGCCAGCTCCAGGTAAGTGTCCATAGTCGCTTGCAGGTCCGGCACCGGCAGCTTCGGCAGCTGCACATTCTGGACAAACATGTTTTTTTTTGTTTTTCTACATACTTACTGGCTGGTGGAGCTAATTTAGATAAAGCCTTTACTTTATACACAAGATTTCATGAAGCATGTCAACCTATACCTAAACAATGCAAGACGAGTAATAGGATATGAGGAATTAAGTACTTGTTTTTCAATTAATTAAGGAGAGGAAGGGACTGCTCTTATAGTTTCAGAGCCGATCAGAACGTTGGAGTTATATCTATGACTGCTAAATGTACAGAAACTAAGTAATTTTTTTAAATCTTTTTTAGTAACGTTAAATGAACGTCATTGGCGTAGACATTATTAACTGTATTATTTACATAGTTTTTTTACCTGACGACGCAAAGGTAAATATTGGAGGGTATTGTTGTTGGCGTATATATACGTACTCATTATAGATACTTATATATTCCGACCTACATACAGCTTATAGCCTGACGCCTCAACCAAAGTGACCTTTCGTTTCTTTACATCAATGCTCTATCAACAGATAATCGTATGTATAAAAGCGAAAAAACACTCACAGACTTACTAATTAACATTAACTAACCACGAAATCTCGAAAAAAACTTGACCTACCTTATAGTGTAGAGGTCTGCTAAGGCAAAAAGAGGTTGAATTCAAGTTAAATTGTATATTAAAGTCTCCGCGTACAACGTTGCGGGCAACAGTTAGTCAACAGATATATTACATGCGTGTCGCACTCTAGGATTTGTTGTTCTAGTTTCTTGGTAAGTATATCAAGACCGGATGGTAAAGCCACGCCACGAGCGCTACAACAAGGTAGATACACCATACCACCATACATGGTGTACCATATAATGGCACACTAGGAGTACGGTACATACCTGGATGTCCTCCTCGTCTGTTCCGTAGACCTGCGTGCTCAGCCAACGCTTCGGTAGAGAGAGCAGCGACTCGCCCCATGCTGCAACAATAATACAAATCTACTTGTTAATACTGTTTTAAACTATCACGGTTGTTCACTACTCTGTCAACTACAAGTACAGGTTGTCTTCCCGTGAACATGGTGCATGTAACTGCGCCCAAATATCGGGAGCTCCTTCCACAACCTTACCACGGTAAATATCCCGTAAATAATCATATAACTCTAGCTGTTAATACTAATTCAATAAGGTTCCTTACAAGGAACCCTTATAATTGAATAAAAGTCGGTTCTGCCCATCCGTCTGTCCGTGTGTAAATAAAAATAAGTTCTCATCGCCAACTTTTACAAATTCGTTCTTCAATCTTATTGATGCCACCAAACTAATTATTTTCAACGTTTAAGCCGATAATTCTCAATTTTATCCAACATCTGTCCCCGGAACATTGAACCCCCGCCTAGGGACGAGTGAAGGTGTTGTATTAGCAATATCCTGGCTGAAAGCGAATGCACTTGCCTCCTAACATGTAAACATACACCGTCACACCACCTCCCAGAACTCATTTTCCGTTAAACGGCTCGAGACAAAATTGCTTCCGATAAATTGAAGTGAGCAGTAAAAAGACTCGAGAGGCCTTCCTCGGAGCAACTCCTAAATGAAGTTTCCATGCAGCTCGTGTTCCCTCGGAACGAAAAAACCTGCTCAAACAGACTTAATAAAATAAATTATTTAACTACGGACGCGTTTTATTAGGGAATGATGAATAATATAATATTTATTTAGGACTTATTTTCTCTGAAAATAAGAGACATTCCTTCTATGTATTCAACTTCATGTTGTAATCCAAGTGAATAAAAACATTATTTATTTAGGACTCTAAAAAAATACTTCAGAGAACATACACTTGAATACAGATGACCCTTATCCATAATTAGGATTCCCTTCACTGTTCCTAACACAGATCAAACGAACCAGGGAGACATGCCTTAGTACAGTTATCGTTCGTGTTTATGTCTCCATGTTTCTCCCACTATTTTCACTATACCGTAACTAAATTGTAACGCTACAGTTTCTAATTTTTTCACGCGCACTAAGAAACATGTAGTGTCAATAATGAACTAACTAATATAGATACTTATAGCTACGTGCAAAAAAGAGCGACAAGGTTGTCTGCAGGGTGAGTTTGACAAAGAGCATCAAGCCTGATTTTGACCGCCAGATGCGGTCACATCCGCCACGCTTCCTTACTATATCTCCCTTGTTTGTTTGATCGACGATTTGAGTGACGAGAAAATATTCTACTAGCTTGTATTATGAAATTGGACATTCGCACAGTCGTAAATGAAGATAATCATTCCAATATATTGTCTTCCATATCCACGGACCAGTAATGAACGATGGCCCTTCACCGTTAAATTCTTAGCAAGCTAATGCGACCGCTGTTAATAAAGGAGTTCCCATCAATCGAGCCGTTGATGTATTGCTCCGTTTGATTGGTCCGAACATGAATAGTTGCGATTGAACCGTCCGCGAAATGAGCAGGTCAGAGGTGGACAGTGACGGATCGATGCTGACACGTACGGAGAGATTCAATTGAAGATATCTGAGCAGTTTGAGCAAACGCAGTGACGAAGGTTGAGCGTTTGTTCGAACATAACTTGCGTACTGTTGATCCGCCCCCTGGTTATGTAGCTTGCAACTCGCGGTTTCGTCGCTAATTTGAAAGTTCCGTCCATCAAACTGGAACTGTCAAATTTACGACTAAGTCACGAGTATTTGCACAGACCTACTACCTATAGATTTTCAATGAGCGTGGCTAGCTCAGTGCCTCTCGCTTCAACAAGGTGTGTTGCCACATTAAAATTATTTGCTTTAAGTTAGGGTAATTTACCTACTATGACGAGTAGTGAATCTCTTCAATGAGTAATTTTGGAAACTTTGGAAAATCTTGTGAGATGGAAGGATATCTGAAAAATACTTATGAACAAAAGAAATTAATATTAAGATCCAAATCCATCCGTTTAAAGGTAAGACAGCTTTAAACGGCTGTATCTTTCGCGCCGTAATATCGTCAGTTGAAACTTACACAGAATATGTAATGTTACGACGGATTAACTAAGAAATATAATTAAGTCAAAACTAAAGAGGGTACACATCCACACATACAACAAACGTTTTTGTTAAGGTATTATTGTATTTGCTCTGATGTAAAAACCAAACGGTACGTAACGGTAATCGGTACAAGCGTCAAACTTGGCGGATTATAGTGCACACCCTAAAGTAAAACAACAAATAATAAATACTGGCCGCTTGCGAGTCGGTCACACATTTCTGTTTCCCACAAGTTAAGCAACGTCGGTCGCGGTTGATACTTGGATGGATGACAGCCTGGGCGTGATGTTGTGTATTTGCACTACTTTTTGTATTTTTTGACGGTACAGAACCCTCAGTGCACGAGCCCGACACGCACTTGGCCAGTTTATTTATTTTCATGGATGGAATTATGGATAACATCCCAATTAATGAGATACTTAGATAAAACTCTTTATTATTTACAGTACTCATATCACACACGATAAATCAGACTTCAAAAAAAGATTATTTTGTTTTATTTGAACAAAATCACGCTGATGATGATTTATGATGATATATTTTCTTTGATTTAAGTACATTTAAGTGTGTTTATTAGACCCTGAGCAGCTGCAGTTGCTCAAAAATATATTTTTTCCCTTTCTGATATTGGATTCGGCATTGAAATGACTGGAACAAATTCTACTATGTTTTCCTGGCACCCAATTTTCACAACCAGTAGCACTGATCCATTTTATTCGTAAGCCAGGATCAGTTGGAAACCTGCAGAACGAATAATTTATGTTAATTGTGGTGGGTAATTTCATTTATAAACTGGCAACATTGATTGTTATTCTTCGTAGTTAATATTTTGATAAAACTCATAGGAAATACCACAAATCGACCAAAAAACGGACTAATTATGAATAAAATATTTACGCATTGATATCCTGAATTTATTTAGGTGATCATTACAAGCTCTATATGTTTACTTACGTGTGAAATGATATTTCATCGTTTTTTCTCTCACTGCGGTACTTGCAGCCCAAAATGATACAACCAACCATTGTAAATGTTTGTTTTACAATTATTTCTAAGACGAAACACGCATTTATCACATAAAATCACCAAAAAAATGCAATAAACAATATTCAGACCCGTTTTGTTTGTCGCAGAACCGTCAGATTTTGACATTTCTGATCCAAAAAACAGGCCACGCCGATAAGGACAAAAAAGTCTTGTTATGTCCTTTTTGTACTTGTGCTGAGCTATATCAATTTGTCTCTTTCACTTGCTTTCACTGAAATATATTGCCGGGCCCTGAGTATTTGTAAAAGGACGCCTCTTAAGGCAACTCATACCCGTCTCATGTGAAGCGGAGCATACGAGTAGATGTGAGATCCAATTCTGGTTGAAATTATGTTAGAAAATATTTTTAACTTAACAGGTTAGCTCATTAGATAAGCTTCTTCTAAGCACAGTGCTGCTGATCACGCTATAAACACTTTACTTGTTTTTGTGGAAAATAACAATTGGTACTTAAATTAGACAAACTCTTTTGTAAAGAGAATTATTAGATATATACTATTGTTTTTCCAAGTTGATTTAAAGTATCCTCACACGAGAATACGTTCCTATGAATACACCCAGGTAAAATACGCCCAGGGTGTTTCTCTACCACTCATCAGTCTAATTTACTCTACTGCTGGACAAAGGACTAGGACCGCCGCTAAACCCGATCTTCGGCTTTTCACTTCCAGCCGCTGTCAGCTGCCTGTCGTGTATTGTTAAGTACTCGTATACAACGAGTCTCAAGGTGTCATGTGCTACGTGTTCTCCACTCTACAGCTTACTCACCAACGGTTATCGATTCTGCGAAACAGAATCAGAATATATTTATTACAAAAACTGTGTACAAAAGATGTTCGCAGTGTATCAACAGATTACCCGTTGCGAGCGTGCAATTTTCATGTGAGACTTCTCAGTCTAGAACACCGCCGTAAAGTAACGAGTTTGTCAATTTTCTATAGAATTCTTTTCGGAGAATGTGCATTAGAGCTAGATGACTTTATCCTACCATCCCCTTTCTACTACAGGACAAGTAGGAAGTTTTCCTACAACCATATAGGTTGTGGATTTTTCTCACATCAAAATGTTTTCATTCTACGATTCTAATTTGTACGGCCAAGGATTATAACAACCGGTCGGCTTCCTTATTTCCTGAGAGATATAATCTGGGCCCTTTCAAGGTCAGGGTGAATCTGTATCTTATAAATCTGTGTGCTTCATCTCCGACCACATAGTCACTAACATACGCGAGTTGGCAGTCATACGAGGACTTATTCGCAATAAAAAAAAACTTCGCCTTGCTAACGCTAAGTTGTCGGTGACTTGGTACTCTGGTGAACTACCTCGTCGCGGATGGATACGATCCCTTAGAGAGGCACTACCCCTATAGTGCCCGCTGCCGTAGAATAGGTAAGAGTGTCTAGCTAATAATGAATATCCCGCGACAGGTGAGGGCTCCCACGGGTCTGCGCTCAGCTTCCGGCGACTCGTCGTGTTCATTATAATATGAATATCTACATACAGAGCTGTGTGTGGTGTTTCGGAATCTATCATGACAATTATTGTTCACAAGACCAAGAACTAAACGATGTGATTGTTACTAACAGATATTTAATCAGGTCATTTGATTATTTAATTGTAGTTTAAAAACTACAATTTATTTTATTGAAATTTCTCCAAAATAGGGCAAATAAGTATATTCAGTCATTTTATATTTTCAAAAGTGTTTGAATGCGTGAGTTCTAAAGAACAGAAGTTCCAGAAACAAGAATGTAAACATGTAACTAAATAAATGAAAACGCAATATCTTATGAAAATAATAGCAATTCAGTTTATAATTACCATTTTGAAGAAAAGTTAATAGAGTTTTAAGAGCGGGCCTAATGGCAGGATAAATTCTGATTTCCCCCGCGCATCTCGCCACACCCAGCGCATGTACGGATAACAAACACGGGCGGCGCGACGACGCGCGGAACCAAGCTTGCGTACTCGACGTCTGAACTGACATGGACTACCCGTCTCAACAGAGCGATAGTAACTGATCGGTGCAACAAACCGATGCCTCAAGCTTGTGTCACGCGAGACGAAAGACAGCGTATTGCGCGGATTAAAAATGTTGTAAGCGCCAAGTGCTTTCTACTCTCATAGCTTATAGAATAGACAATATTTTTAAAAATTGCTTGGGTCAGCTCTAGGTTATACATGAGTGATAATATTTACATAATTTATTGTTCAATAATATGTACCAAAACAGAATGCAAACCAAAAATGTTGAAAATTAGAGGTAACTTTGTGATGGTTTTCTATCGAGAAAATTTTATCCTACCATGTTTTCGTCAGGGTCGACCTTTACTTATATATTGAAGTTTCCTAACGTATTTTTTTTTTCGATTTTGGACATGATTTACTACTGGGAAAATCTAATCAAAGATTGAAGATTTTGCTTTAGGCCCAATCTTAAGGATTAGTTGTCGAGCAAGTCGTGCGCCACTGATCTGTTTCCTGTCGTTATAACGACGTTATCATTACAACGATCTACTGGCCTCATCTCTCACGTGCTCTGACATGGGACTCTTCTACATTGTAATTAGATGACATTGTGAGAAGAATTGAACTTGGACTGCACAATACAGATCAACGCTCTTAGTAACATACATACTTACACACATACAGTCACGCCTCTTTCCCGTTGAGGTAGACAGAAACCACATCTCTCCCCTTGCTACGATCCTGACACATCTTTCGTTTCTACTTTCATGAGTGTTTTCATAGAAGCTCGTCGGTCACGGGTACTTCTGACGAGGCCTTTTCTCAACGGGTCTTCAATTTGGTCGTGATATGTTTGTCTAAAATTTCTTTCGTCAATCTTCTAGTCTCAGTTACAACAAAAATTATCTCAAATTATAATAGTCAATTTATTTTATACTAGCCGCCCGCCCCGGCTTCGCACGGGTAGAGATTTATTTGTAAAACATTCCAGTAATCAATGTAGTCTATGTTATCATACTCAGCAATAATGTAGCATTCTAACGGTTTTTTTTTTAATCGGTCCAGTTGTTTTTGAGCTAATTCGTTACAAACATCCAAAAATACAAATCTTTCTTCTTTATAATATTAGTGTAGATTTAGAATCATAACGTACTTACTTTTACTAAAATCAATATATTAATCTACATGAATCTAACAGATCGCTGCTCGCAGGCATCGTTCTCTGTATGTTGGCTGCATTGCCGCGTGGGATTGCAATACGTAGTTAAAATTGTAAGTTAAGTATAATTTAATCCAATTAGTTTGTAAAGGCTAAGTAATACTGTAGTTTTGACTGACATTCAGACTTGCTGCCTTTAACAAAGTAATTTAGATAATTTAAAAAATCGGCCTACTTTAGTCAAAAAATGTACATTGCAATACTGGCACTGTTCTGGCCACTTTCCCTTCCACCAAGGGGCTTTTAGATACGTTAAAAAAATCTTTAGAGTCTGTAGGTAACTATATTTATTTTTAAGTAGTTTTAGTTTTGTAATCATTTATTTTATTTAAACTGCTAAAAACGTTTCACTGCTTTCCTTAGATATTTGTATGTGTGTTTACCATCTTCAACTACATTGTCATGTTATATCAGAATCAGAATTATCTATTGACATATTAAAACAAAATACCAACATTATTGACCATGTGTGCAATAATGTCCCACATATTTTCCCACATATTTATTATTTAGAATTATTGTGTAATTACAAATTATTTCAGAACTATACCTCACAATTGTCTAGCCGGACAACAATAACAAAGGTAGAAATAAGATGGGTAAACTGATTTATCCTTTTACTTTTTCTACAGAAATGAAATTATAAATCGCCAGTAGCCTCAACGCCAGACCCGGCTGGTGTGGCGCTAATAGAATAAAAGAGCTGCCCGCGGGTGTAGTGGCCACAACTTCATTACGTAACCCCACAGTGCACGTGTAGGCTGGCTACATGTGGGGGAGGGAGATTCAAACCAAAATACTACGTTTTTTTTATAATATGCTTGCGTTGTAGATTTGCGTTGCGTTCCATGTTAAAAAAGCTCGTACTCTATAGCGTCACGGTCACCTACTATACTTTAGCCGTAGACATATTTTAATTCTAGTTCAAAGAGCTTTTTAACGTACAAACATAACTGTTTAATTATGATTATTTGCATTACATTGCTTTGCTTGTTTTAATTTTACTGTGTCTATGTTATTATAATATTTTTTTCTATTGATTTTAATAATTGATAATTTGCTAATGTTATAATATGGGTTATTAAGCCTGAAATAAATGTATTTTTAATTTGAATTTTGCTAATTTCCATCCACTAGTTTGTAAATCATTATCTGGCTGAATCTGAAAGAGTCTCGGCCAGAATGCCGTAGACTTAGTGCTGCATATACCTATACGTCGAATGTCACTGTACGACTAGAATTATTTTCTATTGCATTATATTCCGAATATTTCGCACAAATCTCTGTATTTTTGGACGAACATGTAATTCGAGTAAATGCTTTTAAAAATATAATTGAGTTTTGCACCGTAATTGGAAGCTAATGCGGACAATAACATCATCGATGATCGAATACGAAGTTTTTATAGCGATATTCCGACACAAATATTTGCGCAGTAGTGTGACCCTAATTTTTTCGCATTTCGTAGAGGTTTTTAAAACTCGTGACAATAGATACGAAAAATTGACTTCGTTGAGAATAGTTCGTTCTGGACATAGTAATGGATACATCATACCATAGACCAGCTCAACACCATCAAGAAATCACTACAATAGCCCAGAATTTTTAGCTCATTCTTTTAATATTATTGTATTTTATATTAAACAAACTCTTGGTGATTAAATTACTCTTGGTGTTGACTCCGGACCCACCGATGCCTCTCAAATGTGCAGACTAGACCCAAGATTGAAAATAAATATAACTGATACAAGGCATATCAATCGTTTACTTTACAGGGTCTTTTCCCAGTATTTTAGTGGATCGCTACCCGCTAGATATCGCACCGCTGGCCGAGGGCGGGGGCGCTGCCATGGCAACCAGGTGCGATCGATCGCACGCCAGGTGGACTCATACAACATCACCCTGTATGTTGCGCCGCGATTCATTCACGACACTGTTACTCGTGTCGACTTTTTTTTTTATGATTCTGGATGACGAGACGAGCGAAGTCGCTTGCCTGATGGCTCTTCACGCTTGCCCATAACAGAACAGCATAACGCGAATGCTGTTATTATGAAGCATCCATTACAATCTTAAAACTAAATAAACTTAAGTTCCTTAATATTAGCTATATCATCACCATCATCATCCACAGTCTTCCTTATTCCACTGCTGGGTAAAGGGCTCTCTCTTGCTACCATCTGCCGCGGTCCTGTGCTGATCGAGTCCAGGTTCTACCGCTCCGCTTACCTTGCCTCGTCCACCACTCTGTCACAACCTTACTCCACCTGTCATCATTAACCATATGTGCCTACCTCATCACACTAATATTATAAATGCGAAAGTTTGTGTGTAATGCGAAAGTTTGTAATGGTTTGGATTTTCTGTTAATTATATGTTTAATTTGAAAAAAAAAGTGTATTTTTGTCCGCACATAACTCCGTGTCAGCTAAACAGATAAGTAATTTTAATTCGTATAAGATCGTGCAGGTTGGCTAGTAAAACAGTGGGGCATTGCTAGTTTTCACATATATTCGTATATGTAGGTTTAGGCAAGCTGGGGGCAGTCAAAGATATGTGAGGGTTCACATCACATTCTTTATTAATGTTACTTTGTAGATAGACTCCGCGCACGCTCGGGTCAGCTCTGAGAAAAGTTATGAATGTATCGGAGTACCGCCTGAATTAATGATGGTCTCCGGCGCCGCCCACGCCGACCTGGCAGCTCCACAGAATATACTGGACACGGTTATTATTACTCTACCAGCTACGGTTTTATTTTTCAATTTAGTAACGAGACGAGACAGTTGAGTTTTGGAAAGCGTTCGTTCGCTCACAAACGTTCCAGTTACTTACTTTTACAATACTGAGTTGTTACTTAGTATTGTACTGTAAATATACAGGCGATTAAATAAAACACACGCGGCCAAAAAAGTTACATAATCGTTAGTTAAGCTAAGCAATGTTTAAAATTGGTGTGTGAACCTGTCGTGATGGAAAACGCGAAAACGACGCAGGGCCCTTATTCTCTAAAAAAGATTCCTTGCCACGCGTTACTTTATAATGAAAATGTAATTGAAAAATGGACTCCATGACCGCTTAGACTTGTAACGCGTCCACGTTACGTTGTCTGCGTGGAAGTAGCAATGCCAAGTTTGCTAATTCGTTGAGGTGCGTGCGTTTATCAAAAGAAATTAGAGTCCAACTGGAAAATGCGTTGGATTTATTTGACGAGTTTGAATTTTGTGACCATGGTTACCGTGTTATTACAAGTTTGCAGCGTATTTATTATTGACGTGTTATGTGGTTTCGTACAGAATTGTGACGCTGTGTAATATTAAACATTCACTTAAGTAACGTTTTTAAGCAAGATACATACATTTAAGTAACGTTTTTAAGCAAGATACATACATTTAAGATGGTACACGTAGTGTGTTACAGATGGTTCATGTAAGTGATTACCTACTATTTATGGAATAAGAAAGTTTGTTTCATATTGATCGCAATTTACTTAATCGATGCCGCTAAAATACACAGGCAAAGTTGGCTTGTATGTTACTCTGTACATGTGTACATACATTTTTATCTTCGTTAAAAACTGCTTACAAATTAAGTATAGCTATGAAGTCAGCGTTTGATCGTGGTTTGACTCTACAACACATCAACTTCTTCTATGGACAGGACAGTCTGTTTTTGTAGTATTAGCTTGTATTTTTGTTTATTCAATAACGGCACTTCAACAGCTTCATTAACGTACGACAAATCAGGAGATTTATTAATCAAATCAAATCAAATCAAATCAAATCATTTATTTGCTAGAATACATTACAATAAAGAGGTCTTAAAATTATTTTTGGTGTCATAGTATTCAGTCTGCAAGCAGACGTGCAAATATTCTTAAACTAAATAAATTATAGATTTTAAGAAGTATTATTATATTAAATTAGGTATATTATTATATAAAATTAGGTATTATTATTATTAAATTATATTACATTAAAAAAATCGACAAATTCCTTAATACTATAAAAACAATTCTTAAGTAACCACTCCGATAACGATTTTTTAAATTTGAAACCGTCCAATAATTTTATTTCATTTGGTAGTTTATTATAAATGTGTATGGACATATTATATACATTTTTTTCGTACACGTTTTTTCTGACAGGAGGTTGATACAATAGGTTAGTGAACTTGGCTCTTTTCTGGCGGGTAATAACTTGACTTCTTTTTTGGAAATATACTGGGTGTTCTTTGGTAAAAATACAAATGTCCCTAATATACATACATGGTAAAGGAAGTATGTTGCATGTTTTAAATAGAGGTCTGCAACTGTCCATAAACCAAGCTCTGTTTATCACTCTAATACATCGCTTCTGTATCTTGAATACTCTGTCTATGTCGACTGAGTTTCCCCACATTATCAGGCCATATCTGAGAAGAGATGAGACGTGACCATGATATGCCATCAACGCAGCCTCCATAGACACAGTATGTCTAACTTTTTTAAGAGCAAATACGAAGCGATCAAGTTTTTTACACAATGTATCGATATGCATTTTCCAGTTAAGATGTATGTCAAGATATATTCCTATTGAATGTAATATATTAAATTGTAACTGTTATAATTATGTTTAACTTAAATGTATAGTAGCGGAGTGTATAGGAGTATTTCTATTTTTATGTTTTATATTTATAAATTGTAAAATACTCTCTGTTATCATTACTTTTATATGCACTTATTGTTATATATATATATATATCGATTTATTTATTTTAATAAAAATCTATTTTGTATTTTTTGTAACACCATTATGTCGACAGAGGATCAATAAATTTAATACTTTTTGTAATCAGGATTCCTCGATACAGGCTTTGCCTAGTGAGGAAACTGATGTACTTTTCACTTTACAAAAACGTCTCTGCAATGTATGTAGGTACTATAGAACTTTATTTTCTTGTATATTTATATTTGCAGTAATTAAACATTTTTCATTTTCACTTGCCAGTAAAAAAAACTACCTACTTCGATAAAGAAATGTCATCACAGCACAGTTACATGCACCATGTTCACTGGAAGACCCGTGAACCCGTCTTCCCGTGAACATGGTGCATGTAACTGCGCCGAAATATCGGGAGCTCCTTCCACAACCTTACCACGGTAAATATCCCGTAAATAATCATATAACTTTAATTTATTAGTATTAAATTTTTAGTACTCAGTACAGTCAAACCTGGATAAGCGAGAGTTCAAGGGAGGACAACCTCATTCTCGCTTATAGAGGTTTCTCACTAACCCGAGTTTCTCGCTAATGCAGGTACATGGGTAGCGTTTTTCTCTTATAGAGGTACGCAGCAATAACAAGTCGCAGCAAGTACGAATGTAGTAAATATATAATATTATAAAATTATGTGCATAATATGCACAACATAAATATTATGTACATATATATTTTTAACTAGCTAATGCCCGCGACTTCGTACGCGTAGCGCAAAGTAATTAGTGGGTGGACGATTAGACTGACATATCCAAATATAAATGTTACACTAACGAACACGAACGGAACTTTAAATAGGCACAAATCCATCGGATTATTTATACTGAATATTTTATAGATAATACCTACACATATGACATGATTGTAGATTTATTGCTCTCCATTTTAATGCGGATTGTCATACTATCCTCATAGTATGATTTTAGTCTAGTTTTAATCTGACTCGATACAGGTATCCCGACATGTCCATAGTTTCAAATATATTTCAAGCAAATAATATATTACTTTCACTGGTTAAATACGTTGGAAGTGTGGAGCCATGGAGCCAATAAGGAAAAAAAATTGGTATAAGTCAAGCGAAATGTCATGCATGACAAACGTTATTATTGAATTATTAGTAAATAGTAAGTAGGAAGCATGGAGCGGTATCTATAATTAATCGCTGTTATTTAACATTACTCCGCGTAAAGACTGCCAATCAATGATGTCTAAATAATTTTTGCCCGCCTTCTGCGCCTCGACCCTTCCAACAACTAAACCGCTTTCGTTCACCACCATAACATCCTTAATAGCTGCTAATCATAGATCAGTAACAGATTAGATGCCGCGAGTTCACCTACTTTGCGTGTCTGTTATTGGTCTTAAGTTTGATCCTGGCAAAAAAATGTATTCATTTTAATCTCCGTCGACTTGGTATATTAGCACGTCAGAAGTCAATACAAAAATAAACGTACTTTAAATTACGCCATAATAAACTGTAAAACCTCTTCAAAAGCAGTTGGCTGTCCTGAAAATAACAAACACAAAAAAAAACTATTTGGTGCAGTCTGTCGGAAGTTATGCGGGTACATACATTTCGGCGATTCGTTTTTATTTCATCATCATCATCAGCCAGAAGACGTCCACTGCTGAACATAGGCCTCCCCCTTTAACCTCCACACTGAACGACATCCTGCCATCTGCATCCACTGGATGCCCGCGACTCTCACAAGGTCGTCGGTCCATCTAGTGGGAGGCCTACCTACGCTGCGTCTTCCGGTTCGCGGTCTCCACTCAAGAACCTTACCTACTTCCCCATCGGTTAACAGTTCTTCGAGCGATGTGACCTGCCCATTGCCACTTCAACTTGCAGATTTTAATAGCTATGTCGGTGACTCTGGTTCTTTGGCGAATATCTATATTTTTATTTACATATAGATTATATGGCAACAGCCGCTTCAGTCTTCCTACCTACCATGTCTGCGAGTAGAAGTCTGTCATTACGACAACATTACTATAAAATAAGCTAGATGGCGTTATAAATAATTATAAAAAAAAATTTTTTTTACTATTTATTATCATAAATTAATATAGCCTATGTTTCAATCAGGTATTTTATAAGCATATTCATGGAAACTGCTTTGAAATCCTTCTAGTAGTTTAAAAGATGTGCGCGGACAAACAAACAAACTGACAGCCGTCAGATTTGTAGTTCCATAGTTTGAAAATAGATTGCGTACTAAAACGATGTTTTGCGAAAAAATTGTATATTTGCTTAAACTTTACGAATAATATTATTAAAAACGTAATAAGGTATTCAATAATTCCTAAAATAATGAGTGTAAATGGATCGTAGTTTCACAAATATGAAAAGTGCGTCTATTATAGGTAAATACGACACTTTACCTGAATCACGCAAACGGCATTATTTTTGCAAGTTAAACCGATATCAGGTATTGCTTCTACTTAGTTAGAAGTCATGTGTGAAGGTATTTGATCTACACATTTATAATATGGTAGGGATAGTATGTATATGTTACGTTCATTAGATTTCGACATTTAAGTACTTTAAAAGGGTAGGTATCAAGATGCTTACGAAAACAAAACAAAAATTCATGCACTATGTAATTTTATTTTATTTAGAAGTCTTTTGATTTTATAATTTTATAAGAGGTGGATTCTGGTAAATTAAACTCCCTCTGAATTTCATTTCGTGATTTTCCGGATTCAAATGCATTCACTATTTTAAGTTTATCACTTAATGATAGTACTTTAATTTTCTGTTTTGACATGATGCAGAACAGAACTTTCCTTCGCAATTGATTAACGATGAACTGAGTAAGTCCGACAAACAGGACGGTACACAGGCACATGTGTCCATTCGAAAAGAATGCGATAAAATAACAATGTTATTTAGTAGTTCCACGAAATAGAGTAGGTACAATATTGACGAGAAAACATTTAAAAAAACAATGGTAGGAAGTTCCACGAAAGTTAAGAATGAGTTATAAAATAGCAGATGTTAAATATGTAATTTGTTTTGTCATTTGTTCCTCCTAAATAATATAAATCAATAAAGCTCGACTGTCGCTTATAGAGGTATAGACAAGTAGCAGTCTCACTTACGGAGGTCCATGAGAGAAAAACGACTCTCTCTTACAAAGGTTTCTGTTTCTCGCTAATAGAGGTTTTGGGAGCTTAACATGACGGGTCCTGACTATTACTCTCACTTATAGAGTTTTCTCACTTATCCAGATCTCACTTACCCAGGTTTGTCTGTATATGGTTTGCGATACTTGTAATATTGTATACGTTACATTTAAATATATGTTATCATCATTATCAGCACCCACAACGCATTATCAACGTGCACCAGCAGCACGTGGGCACAGTCTACTATGACGCGAGCTCTCTTCTCAATGTCAACCTCTTCGGGAACTTCTATGCAAACAAAGAGACGCGTCGAGTGTCGGCAGAGGGCGCGGGACGAGGGCACGACCTTTTATGTTTTGTATCGTATTAAACGAGACCAAGCTTACAATAAAGGAGAGTAATGTTTTGTCTTGCGGCAGGTTTCGCTGATTTAAATATTTAATTTTGTGTCTGTTGTACCGTTTTCTAAACTAAATTAATCATATAACACTCAAATTTATCAGCGTCGCTTTTCATTCCTCTATTTGAAAGAAGACGATTTATTGTGTAATTTTCGCGATTTATAAACATTTTCGTTAGACAATCCAAAATTAGACAACATTCGTGATTTAACCGCAAAAGAAAATTAATAAAAATTTTGTGACCCTTTAAATTCATAACTCTTCACTAGAATTTCCTGTTTCCCAACACAGGAAATCCTAATAAAGAGCTATTAGTCAATTCATCATTCAAACATCTGCCCGGTAATCTAACCCGGGACCTTTTGTTTACGAGGCAGACATGCTACCATTAGACAAACCGGTCGTCAACCTACTTTTTTTAAAGTTTAAAAGTCAATTAATTGTTTCTTTAATTCTTTAGACCTTCAACGGTCTATGGTGTACTTGATTAGGTGAAACGTTCCGAGAATATTATATGGACAGTCTAACTGTTTATTTAGTGTTAGTTTTAGCTAGTATTTTGTTTAGTTATTAAAGGCACTTGCCCCTCACTAAAAAAATCGTTTATTTATTAATAAAATATCCGTATTGTTAGAGTTGCGACATAAACTCGAGCTTGCTCCTAACTTGTAACCGCAACTGTGCCGTTAGAAACTAACGACGTTACAACGTCGCCGCTAACGAGTTCTCTACATAGTCGTAGGTACATTGTAAGGCCGGCTATAGAGTGTGCGGTTTATTATCCCTTACAATGTAGGTTTAGGTCGTAATTGAGTTTGTGGATTTATCTACGAGTATATGAGCGAAGTCAAGTTAGCGTGTTTCAAATTATTGTCAATGTGCATGATGAAGGTGTCAAGATCCGACCCGAATTTCATAATGAATCATTTCGAGCTGTCAATCTCCACTCGCGTGACACATTATCGCGGTGATGTTGTCTGTAAAGTGATAGGTGGCGGGCGGGAATAATGTTGACGTTGACAGGAGACTCAATCATAACTAGTAGTTCTCTCCGAACTGTGACCCCAAAAACTCCCCATAATTATCTTGACAGCTCCACAACCAATTTTGCACATAATTTAAATCTGAAAGTTGTATTTTCCTGAACTACTTGCCTACAAAATCTTATAACAACCGGTTCAACGGAGACAAACAAATACTAAACTTCTTTAAAAAAAAACCTCTACTGATAATATTCGAATTATTAAAAAAACTACTATTTTGTGGTAATGTTTAATGGTAAGCAATTACAGAAATGCTGCTCAATATGGTCAGTTACTCTGGTAGTGTGCAATATTGTATCGTGATAAAGCTACACATTTTAAAAGCTTAAATTGTATTCCACAATCTCTCCTAGAACCAGAGAAACAGTGAGATAACGAAAATTAACGACCGGAGCGGGAGCGCATAGCGAAACCCAATTAGGGCTACAAGAATGCTACGCTGATTGCTACGAACTCGCTACGCTGTATAAAAACCGTAGCAACGTAGCATTTTTTACAATTTGTCAAGAATCAAGTAACAGTTTTTGTTGTAGTTCAAAACAATCATAGATCAAGATTGACATGTTTTGTCAAATTTCTTCATATTGGTAAAAAAACGAGCTGATATTTAATTTATAATTTCCGTCGGCCGTCTATCTCGCGGGTCGGATGCTTGTTAAATGTTCATGCATGTTTGCATTGCAGGGGTGACTCGACGGTGACGAGCCAGGTGAGGGGTGACGCACCCCTCTTAGTGGGCTTGCGAGAAACTGGGGGATTTTGGGGTTTGAAATACTTTTTAATGTGTAAGTAAGTACGTTTTATTGACAGGTTGATTAGCAACTTTGTATAAAATTGTTTTTATTTTATTATTGTATAATAATAAAGTGTTTGGAAAATTTATTTAGTTGTTTTGGAAAGTTTGTTAATAAGGTGTTTGGAAAATACTGTATTTTCCAAACACCTATTAATTTCACTTCTGTTAACTAAATACAATTCTAAGGGAACCAGTTTAAAAAAAAAAATACGTAGCTTTTTAAGCTTAAGCTATTTTTATCCCAAAAAATACGGGTCTTTTAAGATAGCAGGTTAAAATGCGGAGCTCAGCTAATTGGAGTATATTTTTGTACCATATTCTGTCAAAATCAATCTCATTCGATTGTCGCAACAGCTAGAGACGCCCTGTCCTCGGGTCACCCGTCACTGCGGAGAGCAGCGCCCATAGTCTCCCTGGCGCCAGCCCCAGCACCAGCCCCGGGCAGCTCGGTATCAGCTCTCCGTTGAACAAACACGCAGCCTCGTGACCCTCTCGAGAGCTATTGATTGCACACACTTCAATTTGACTTGCAAGTTGAAGTGGCCATGGCAGTCCACATCGATCAAAGAACCAATAACCGATGGGGAAGAGCGAAAACCAGGAACTGGAAGACAGCGTAGGTAGGCAACAAGGTGGTGAGAGTCGCGGGTGTTCAGTGGATGCAAATGGCAGGCTGTTGTCAGTGTGGAAATCTAAGGGGAGGCATATGTTCAGCAGTGGACGTATTCTGGCTGATTACAGATGGAGCGCTGAAGATAAATGCTTAGTTCACGAGATTAATCGCACGATCGATGTGACAAGGGTAGTGACTCCCACTCCGGCTCATTCTTGGTGCAAAGGCCGGCTATTGCCACCCAACGTGGTGAAGGCTGCCAGCATTATGGGCACCTCTACACCGGGAACAGTGAAGGGTAGGTAATAAAAATAATGGTGAGTTATTTTTTTAAATATTACATTTGTTATGTATATGATTAGTATGAATTTATTGACAGATTAAATGGAATCGATTTTTTTAAGTAGATTTATTTTTAAATTATCGATACTTGAAACGTACCGCATTTTTTTTTTACATTTGCAATTATCTATTCTTATTTTTATTGTACAAAAGCATTAATAGAGCATTTATGGACGTATGTATATTCACGTTTGTTCATAAATACTTCTGTGACATGCCATGCAGTTCATGTACTTTATTTCTGCGAAAATCAAATGACAATCTTTGCTGACGCCTCGTTATTACTCGACTGAATAAGGTCTCTAGAGCTTCCAAAACTTTATCTTCCCACCTACCTCACATTTTCCTGCTAAAGCGTCAGGGAAGGGTAAATGTTCACAGTTTTAGGAGCCTAATAAATCAAATTACTTACTAGAAGTCCGGACAGAAACGTCTTCTGCAACTGAGAACGTGTCAGTGAAGAATTGACAAAAGTATAATAGGCGTGACGCTAAAAGGACAGAAGCAATTAGATCTACAACAAAGGTAAACGATATATAAAAAATAAGACAGTTGAAATCAGATGACATTATGTATATTGGAGGGACATTCTAAATAAGAAAATCCATTCATAATGGAAAGGATGGAAAAGCTGGAAGTGGCCTGTGTCACAGGATACGCTGAATACTAAACCGGGAAACCCGATGTGTCAGAATATAAATATGAATAAAACAGTGCTTATGTTTGTGTAATATCAGCAATAAAGGTTTAAAAAAAGTATATCTAGTCTGCAAGTATATTATAAGTACGGATTTATAATATTTGTATCGTATAACCCACTGAAGTGAGAATTTTTTCGCCTTCTCTTTTCTGTGGTATAACCCCACTCGGAACTTGCCCTCAACATGCAAAACCATGACAATTGACAGCTCGCCGAAACTTCACGAAACAAGTTAGCGATTCACTAATTAACTATGACATTTTGAGAACGTGACATTGTACGCCGAGAGGCTCTGAAGCTGTCTGGTGTCACTAATTAACTCGGAGTACCGATGCAGTACGTACCAACTTGAAGTTTAATTGTTCTAATTCTCTCGATTTTTGTTTTTGTTTTGTTAGTTTTAAGAAACAGACACCAAACTGCCTCATCCCTAGTATCTGTTCACTGGAACTCGCACAAACCCGCCGCCCTCACTAATTTGACTAATTACTACCGATAACAACTACACCGCACCCTGAATACACCTTTACTACCCTACTCGGAGATCCACAACTTATTTCATGCTTTAACACAAGATGATAAGGCTCGAAGTTGCTAGAACTAAAGACAGTAAATGTATATTCGGGTAGAGGATAATGAATTTTAAATATAGAGTGGTAAAATGAAAGTTTGATTGCAGTCGCTTCACAGGCGGACAACTCATTCTTCGATTCAAAATTGAACTATGGTATTCAGTGAATAAAGTAGGGTTTCGTCTGAGACAAGTTTACAGATCGATGAATTCACTAATTGTTTGATTTGCATTCAGAACACAAACGTATATTTTGTTAAGGGCGGGCGGCAATTACTTAAAACGTAGATCGTTAAGGGCACGATAACGCAGTGATACAATCTGCAGTCGAGCCCTTTAATTAAAGGTCATAGTATTTTTAGAGTTATGACTCGTAAGTATCATTTTTACATAAAATAGGTCTCTAAATGAAGTATTTGCCAATAAAACAAAAAACAATTATTATCATCATCAGCCAGAAGACGTCCACTGCTGAAGATAGGCCTCCCCCTTTGACCTCCACACTGAAACACAACCTGCCATCTGCATCCACTGCATGCTCGCGACTCTCACGATGTCGGTCCATCTAGTGGGAGGCCTCCCTACGCTGCGTCTACCGGTTCGTTTCCACTCAAGATACCTTTCTTCCCCACCCGTTATCAGTTCTTCGAGTGATGTGGCCTGCCCATTGCCACTTCAACATGCTTATTTTAAAAGCTATGTCGGTGACTCTGGTTCTTTGGCGAATATCCATGTTTACCAAAAACAAATTATAATATGTTTCAATTCACTTTAACAAGGTCGTAGAAGATTTAATGGGTTTGAAAGTAAGTAATTTGGTAGATACCAAATTACTTTAAAAAATATAAAACTGATAAATTTAAATATTCAGCCCGTATAGTGTTATCAATTATAATGGGTATTCATACATTCGTAGATGAAAAAACTCATATTTGTTGTAACAATTTATTCGATCACTGACTTGATATTCATTTACGTACAACTAGATAGAATATACTCGATTATAAGAAGTATTATCTATTCATCCGATTAACCATTACTCACTGTTCTTGAAATAATATTTTAAAACACTCGTATTTCGTACTCGAGACGAACAAATTCATTAGGTATTCAATGTTTGATTAAGTTTGTTATATTTTTGTATTAATATTAATATTCAAATACCTACTGATAATGTGGCGTACAGATAATATATGAATTTGTTATTTGTAACAAGCTGTCACAATATTCATACTCTGTGACAGACGTATGAAGTGATTACGCATTTTAGAAGATTGAAAAACAAAATATTGTTGTTTCTCAAATAGAATTGAATAATATTAAGACGCATTGCATCATTTAAAATACCATTTCAAGTACAACCATACAAACAACCAGATAATTGTATTACATTTGAAAAGCTTTAACATTAAATTCTAAGAAACTATTTTAAAGAAAATCACAGCTGAAAATAACGTATTTTAATTCTACTCTAGATTTAATACATTTCATGATAATAATAGTAGAGCTACGTTAACTTGACTCTAGATTCTAACATGTTGCATGATACAATAATAAAAAGTTCGTGAATGAGTATGTATAGTGATCATATAAGTAGGGTCTATAGTATATATACTCGTAGTAACATCGATATTATATGAGTTAATATAAAGCTACAATCATTAGTAAATTATTATATTTAGTACATTAACACGAATGAAAGTGACATTTTGTAATTGCTGCTAGTATCTCAATATCTACGACACTTAAATGTAATATAATGGAGGCTAAACTCTACTTCAAAATAATGTTTTAATACATTTAATGTGGTTATAGCATTATAGGGTAACTAGTTATGTTGTGTCACATTTTTAAATAAAGTAGGAATTCGAGTGGAAGTAATTACTTAATTCACAAAAAAGAAATGAAATATGAAAAAGAAAACTGTAATGGAAAAAAAAGAATTCTTTTTTTCATTCCTTTTTTGTGGAACAAGTAATTACTTGTCCCACAAATATTATATATACAAATAAAAGTTACATGGTATGACTGAGGTATATTTAACAATTGTTATATTAAGAGGTATTTTACAAATATGTCATTAATATTAATCTATATCTAACATTTTACCTGAAACTTGTATTATAACAGCTAGCTACACTGACATAGTATGATGGAAATATAAATATACTTACTATGTTCTTGTATGTAAGTACTAATGAATCTCGTTATGAATGTTTCTAGAACAATTTGTGAACAATTTTAAATGATATTGAATGTTGTCTAATAGAATGAGGTCTCTATAATAGATGTTAACGTTCGATGTGAAACAATCACCTCGCACAATACATATACAGAAGGTATTCTCAACGTGTGTTAGCTATATGAGTGTGAGTAAGGTATATGAGTAAAATAAACGTGTAAAAATATTTTTGTTACATTTTATTTTCCTTTATATTTAAAGTTACTTTAAAATGCCTATAGTACGAGAAAGTATTCATATTCATGCAAATCTACGGTTAGCTTATTCAATTCTGTAATTTAACTTTTCTAATATGCATGAATGAATAATGTGTTTTATCGCTATACACTCTACCTACCTTTTCATTTAAGGCATATTTTCACACCTTTTATTCATATATCTATCACTCATACTCGTGTGGGCGTTAGTTCATTATATGTACAAGCATTAATGATTATTTCTAATATTTTTATTCAAGATAGGTAATTTAAATATCTTTCTAATTACGTTTTGTAATGATAATGATATTTTTAGTTATTAAAAACGTATTACTTATTTACCAAAAACTAAGAAATAAAAATCCACGTAACGTAGTAATCTACCTACTTGTAATATTAAATAATTAAGAAATGAAAATAATACAAATATGATTATTTGTTGTTATCCACTAAATGTTAATAATAGTCGTAATCATTTGAAGTAATTGATTAATATATTTTTAACCAAGCTATAATTATAGAAATTAAGTAAGGAAAACTTTAAAGCAATTTAATCTTATACCTAACTTAAAATTGATACGAATCTGAGATGAACTAGTTGCGTATATAGTTATAACGAGATTACGAGTACGTAAGTAGAGATATTGTGAAGATATAACGCCTTACATTTTTATTATATTATATTATATTAACATTACGATGTTATTATTAAGTTAAATGGAAATCATGAAAAAATGTTGATATGCTAACGTAAGAAGCTCTAATAACATGTCTGACCATAGAACATTAGCATCTACTTAAACTAATGTATTTCAACTACAACACGCGCGAAGAATAAAATACTAATGTAATGCAACTTAGATAGCAAATAGAAATATAATGATAATGAAGTGAGTGCCTAATCATTAGAGATGCTAAACTAACGGACGGGTTTTGATATATTAAGTTAATTTAACTGCAAACGAATGAAATTAATTAGAATATTTATGCTTTGATAGTGACTAGACACCATCTCGATTACAGATGCAATCGATTCACGCAAATCTATCATCTTGAACAGCCTCTATTCAGCCGATAATACTTACTGTTCAAATATTTGCAGTTAAATTTACTGACAAACATCTAAAACATATATTTAGGTAAATAGACTTATGCTATCCATGTGGCCAGACTATAAGCAATAAGAACAAGAATGTTAAGAAAAGATTAAACATTACATTCCATAGATAGTTGAAGACAAGATATAAATGATGAGTAAGACACATTAATAGATCTAGAAAAGTGTTCAAAAATACATATTTGCCTACTATTTGTTCTGCTCCAGAATTTACTTGGAATAAAATTTATTTATTTAACAACCATTTAAACTGTTTGGTAAAATTGTTCGTTGTTGATGATTACATAATGGGAAGGCTGATTATATATTTTGAACAAACTACATAAACTAACTTTCTGTTACTTTTTAGCTGTCATGTTTAATTTAAATTCATCCCTTTTAACCCCCATTATTTTTGGAAATAAGTCTTCAAAAAGGCAACTCTACAAAAAAACATAGGTGTATATGTTATTATACTGAAAAAAATATATATAATAATGCTATAAACAACAATTAGATTATAGTAATTGTTAAAAAATTCGAATAATATTATAATTTGACTTATAGACCTCGCCAAATTGCCTTTATGTTCAATATAATATTATAATAATATAAAAATTATGTATACGTTTATGTATATATACTTATACTAATGATATGTATTTGATCTGGCTTTCTTCTTATTGCTGATATAATTATAGGATACAATAAAAGTAAAATTAATTTAAATCACACGTAGTTTGATATATTATTATTATTATTTCAATATTGGATACGTACATCAGATCTTTGGTCATAATAATCGTGATTAGAAACTCATGTTCAGTACAAAGTATTCATCTGATCCAAACTTCAAATTCGTAGTCTTTATTAAACTAAGCGTGATTTAAGTTACCAAAATACACGAAGCAATTCTAATACTTACTTAAATATTCATAAACATTACCACTTTGAGTTCACTCACTACTAAGTAATTGAATTTCGGGAGAATTTGACAAGAAAATTGACACTAAACTTACGAATATAATATAATATAATATAATATACGAGAGACAACCCTATAATTCTCATGCAAACATCAAACTTGACATGTTGAGGGAACTGCTTACACAAAGAAGACTAATTGTTACAAAATCACTTGAAGTTATATATAATATTGAGAAGTCAATTTAGACACATTCAAATTCACACAAAAGGAGCCATAGAGTTTATGTATAAATGATTGTACGAAGAGGTTATTGAGTGAGATATTTGTGCCCAGAATATTGTAAATTGGTTTGATTTTTATTGTACTTTCTACAATTTGACTATAATATTACGTAATAGCAATACGTATTAAATTATAACGCAAATATTATACCATAAAATGTATTATTCATTATGTAACACAATAAAAATCAAACTAAATTTCTAAATTATCTGCAATCCAAAATTTTCAGCGCTCTCGTTTATTAATTAATTAATAATAAGATTTTAACACATATTTTTACACAATAATTGCTTTTAACTTTATACAATTTTTCAATTGACATGTCGGGCATCATTTTTTCTTGTACAATTATTTTATATTAAAATATTTTTTAATTTAACTCAAATGTTTAGTCATCCGCAAAATAAATGACGATTCGGTAGGATGAACGTTCAAAATCGTATTGTATTTTTTTTTTACACATCTGCTCATTTAAATAGTGATGTACTTGAATTACAGTTTGTCAAAAAGTATAGAAACTGTACTAATTTTATCTGTCGAATTCCACTGGATAATATAAATATACTTTAAATATTTCAGTCAACCAAAACTAAAGCGTCATGCTATCTAACTGTGTATTTATTCATTAGATCAATTCTATACACAATAAAAGAATGTTTAAAGTACACATTTATAGATCTTATAATATGATGCGTATGACGTCTGTCTTAACACAAGCTTTCACCCCACCGAACGATCTCGTAATAAGACAAGCTTTCACCCCACCGAACGATCTCGTAATAAGACAAGCTTTCACCCCACCGAACGATCTCGTAATAAGACAAGCTGTCACCCCACCGAACGATCTCGTAATAAGACAAGCTTTCACCCCACCGAACGATCTCGTAATAAGACAAGCTGTCCCCCACCGAACGATCTCGTAATAAGACAAGCTTTCACCCCACCGAACGATCTCGTAATAAGACACCGATGACATTCAAACAATATAATAATAGACAATGTAATATAATAGCCACTATAACAATAATAGTTTGAGTATAATATATCATTACACACCACTTACAACTGTACACTAACACAAAAATACACTTTTAATATATTTCTTAGTCTACGGTGAATCAAAAGATTCTGATATGTATCGTTACTTGGTTGCAACTCTATCACAAGTTGATCTTATACACTAATTGATATATTAATTGATATCATGTTGACTTACTGATATGAAGCGATATACCTTATCCTAGTATTGCTGATATAGCATAGGAAGGTAATTCCCAAAAACTATGTAAAGTTTCAGATATTTCATGAATATAATACTCGATTATCGATTATCGACTCTTTATATACGAGTTGGTGAGTTTATAGTATTCAAATATTTCTATTTAATTATCTACATTAATAAGTGACGCTAATATTAACACGCTAATCAAGTTAATCATTCGTTAATTATGAATAATAATAAAACTGATATAATTGGAATACAACTTCAGTTGACTAGATGTAAGTGCCAAGATTTGAAATCAATATTTTATCTTAGGCCTTACAAAAGTTGTGCATGTTGACTTAAGGCTTAATTGTACTTTTTCAAATTCTTGTACAGTCAGGAGCATTTAAACATTTAGAAGCTATAAAATTTGATGATTGTCGGATAGTCAACTTTTTCCTATATTCATTTGTATCAACTGATACCATTATATAATACGTTTCATCGCACCTGACTGTACAGATATGTTTATTCTAACATTCATCTAAAATGATGTCAAAACACATTATCTGTAGTGACGCCTATACAAGTTAATTAAACTTATTTATAGGTAACTAGTTAAGTATATAATTCTGATATTATTTTGGTTTTACTTACACATTGGTTCATACAACACAAGCTGCAGATCAGATCAAAAAATGTAAACACTAAGTGAAGGCATAACAAGAGTAATATTACTTTCATAGAACAATACAAGATCAACAAGAAAACAGCAGGACTGATAGCAATGTTGCGCCTTAGATCGGCTACTGTACACAACACACGGCGTCTTTAGGCAACAATGCAAACGCGCGTTTTTTAAACGTGTGTTTGCATTGTGAAACTTAAACCAATGTACATGCGCGTATGCTGTCGCTGTTCTATAAAAATATATTTTCATCGCGGCTATATCACGTTTACATCGATTCAAACGTGCTGCTAAAAAAACACCGTGAGTAACCGCTCTCATACCCACACTTCTGTCTCAATAGTACTGCAATATCAATGTATTGCCAACATTACTAAAAGAACATTTTATTCCTCTAACATTGTTAGAACACCAAAAGACGCAACAATGTAACCCGTCACGAATACCCTACACGCTATAATTACAAGCAACCGACTCTAGAGGCTCGACCCGTCGGCGAGCGCAGCCAGTGATCGAAGTTATACTCGAGTACGCACATATAATTACACAACAAGTAATCAAAAATATAGACAACAACACTCATTAGAATTTAAAAGCCTTGCCGGAAGGGATTCTTGATCGTGGGCCCTGGGGCGGGCGCGGCTGCGGGCGCTGGGGCGGGGGCAGCGGCTCCACCCGCCCTAAATGGGTTGCTAGCTGTGGGCTGTGGCTGAGTCGGCAGTTGTCTCGGCTGGTTGTACGCTGCCTCCTGCTGGTACTGCTGTGGCTGCTGGTAGCCTTGCTGCTGCTGATCGTACCCCTGCTGGCTGTAGTTATACGACCCTCCTTGGTATGACTGATCGTACGTGTACCCTCCGGCGTCAACGCTCGTCTCCTGCGTCTCCGTCACTTCTCCCGACACGTTCGAGTACTCCAGATGATTCTTGAATTCTCCATTCACCGGCCTCTGGTCCTGCATGCTATAAGTCTGGTACTCTTTGTCCGGAGGGTCAGCCATCAGCACATTAGCTTCGTTCTCGAACGGTTTGAAATCGTAAATGTGCCTGAGGTTTATCAGTACGGGAGCGTACAAGAGGTTACTGAAGGCTATGAACAGGTTCAAGGCGGTGAAGCCGATAGACTCGACCACCCCGCCGGCGATGATGGGCCCTACGGCGTATGCGAACGAATACGATATGTCTGCAATGGCATAGATGCTACCGTATACGGACACGTATCGCACGTCCACCAGATACCCGAGAGTGGGCAGCAGTGCAGTGTCGATGAGCGCGATACCGAAGCAGATCCCACAAATTGGTATCATCAACATTTTGTAAGATGTAGCAAAGGGTATTATAAAGCAGCACAGACCCTCTAGTGCGAGCCCGCCCGCTGCCATCAGCCACTGATGCTGCGGGTACTTTTTCGCCATCTTCACGGTTATAATTACACCAAGCACGTGAGGGAAGAAGGCTGGCAGCCAAATCATGCCGATCTTCCAGTTATCTTTTGTCAAATTATCTTCCATCCACAATGAAATGGTAGGTTCAAGAAAAGCTAGAGCTACGTTGGACATCATCAATGCTCCAGCGCACACCGCGATGTATGGATCCATGAGCAGCTTCCATATTGGTGTTCCAGCAACTTTTGGCTGGTTTGCTTCCTTTATTTGAGTTTTTAACGGCTTCATTACGAGCAATAACATAAATCCGTCGAGCAATGATATTAAAGCAAGGATTAAGAATGGTACTTCCTTTCCGGCAAACTGGTAGAGGGCGCCTCCGAACGGTGGAGCCACTAGGCATCCGAAACTGATGAAAGCTAGCGCGATGCCGAGAGCTTTAGATCTCTCGTTTTCTTCAGTGAATCTATCTGCGATCATGGCCAGCCCTGCAGTGTCAGCGAAAGCGGATCCGACGCCCTGAAGACTCCTGGCAAAGAACAACATGCCATAACTCCGACCGCATGCAAATATGGATGTAGAGAGGAACATTATTATCAGTCCGAACATCATGGGCATGTCGTACCCGATGCGGTCAATCAAGGCACCCGAGAAGGGGTTAATCATCAGTTGAACGATGGCTTTCGAAGCAAAGAGAACTCCGGTTGCGGAGTCCTGTCCCTCGTGTGTCCCGGGAATGATCTGCGTCGGCGTGATGGTCTTATTGCCTTCCTTGTACGGGGCGAGAGTGACCACGTGGTCGTACCCTTCTTCACCCCAGGCGCCGATGTACCGCAGGTAGTCCGGGATGATGGGCACGATCACCATGTACAGCATGTTGTCCAGCAGTAGAGCTATTGAGACGATCACGAGGATGATCTTCCTCTGCGACGTGGGCTCCTTTATCTTCTCCCACATTATTTCTCGCACCTCCTTCACCTCGAGGTTTACCACAGGGATGGTAGAGCTGTCGATCTTCTGCCATACTGTCTGTGGACCTTCCGCCATTTTGAGTGGTTTTTGTACTATTCAGTGAATTATTCTACCTCCCAAGAATTTCTGTAATCATTTTTGAAGTGTGGTTTTTTAATATTTTCTCTCTCATTCATTTGCTACGTGTCGTTCCTCGCCGCGACCCTCGAATAAGACTTCGGAACCTGACAACAAACAGAAATGATCATTGTATTATCATTTCCAGATGGAGACATGAATGGAACTCGCAAGAGCGACGGGGAGACTTGTTTCAAAAGGATTTTGAGTCGATCTTTGTTTCTGTTGGTTGACAAGGTTCCTCAGTCCCGAGAAAGGTCGGATATTCATGAGATCTTCCAGTTCCAAAGACGATTCAGAGTCCTTTTGAACACAGCACAAATACAATTTTTATGAAACACACGTTTTTAATAATTAATTCTTTTAAAACGGCTGTTTACTTTCAATCTACTAAGCAACAGTACAAAAATTCGTTCTTCAGATCTGTGAAACCGTCTAATATATTCAATTTGCCAAAGAAAATATTTCACGAGGACAGTAATGGTAACGACTTGTTTAACCGAAATCCAATTTGTCTCGTCCGGAGCGCGGAGAAGCCAATGTCATTACTGAGCTGAACTGAGTCTCGTCAAAAGAACGCCTATCTGAAGAAAATGCGCGTTTTATCCAATCGGTTACTCGATCCTTTCAGCTGGGCTCTTTTTTTGTAGTCATCTTGTGAGATTTCCCTACTTAGCCAAATAGAAAAAAAGACGGCGACTTTCATAGTCATTTTGTCACCTCATTTCTTATCTGGATGACGCTATATGTATAGAAATCAACGTTGAATTGAAAGCTGGTTTTTGTAAAATAGGTTTCGAAATGAATTTTATACAGCTAGCTATGTTTATATATGAAACTGCGGACGTTTATATATTGAATATAATTTTCTACGCGTTGTGACTTCTATGTAGGTATAATTTTTCAAAGGATATAATTTATGTAAACAGAAAGAGATACGCACGAGTTGGCGCCCGCCTCAGAACTAAATAACGTAGGCGACCAATGATAGAAGTCCATATTAATTTAATAATAACCATTACCTTACATAACCATTGTAATTTAAAAACAAAACTAATTTACATTATATTTCAATCGATAAATGGCCATTAGAATATGTAAAAACCAATGGTCAATAACTTTATGATTTGAAGAACATACTAGTAACGTGTTTTAGGTTTATTCACTGAAAACTTATTTTGCTTCTGCTTATTATCTCTAGACACACAAAGATAAAATGCAGTTTTGGGTATTAAAATAACTTCAATAAACTTTATGTTCATTGAACATGACTTTGCTTATCTTAACTTGATTTATGAAAGTCGCTGAGAATAATTAGCATTTTTTATTACATGGAAACCTACTCAACAAAAGCTCAAAATATAATTATAAATAGCCCAATTATTGAAGTCTCAGGTAGTTAGGTCCGCGGCTGAGGTATCAGACCCTCTTCAATCATATGAAGCCCCAGCGATTCTTTTATACTCCCTAACGAGGGCCAGGAAAAAAGCGGAAAATCCTGTAGGAAGGCGAACAAGTAAGTGAAGCAAGCGCGTTGAATTTCAATGAACCGAGAAAAAAAGAACTAAACTGGGAAAATGCGTCGTTGAAGACAAGCTTCGTAATGGACAGCGGCGGCGGGTTAATGAGACACAGCTGGCAACACGGTTGGTTTCTTGTAGCTTATTATTTTATGATAACGTTGGACGTCTATTTTTTTGGCAACTGCAGGTTTGTTTGACAATTTTAAGTTTTTAATTTGGAAAAAACATTTTAATGCCTTAATCGCGGTATACTCTACCCGAGACTGGATTCCTCTTATTTCGTTTAGCCGTTTGGCGTAATTAAGAAACAATATGAACAAAACAGTGGTATTCTGTTAGAATCTGATGTACTTTAAGTACCCGCCCGAAAAGAGGTTTTGAAATCCCGAGTTAACAGTATAAAACGTATTTTGAACCCTCAGCCCTTGTTAGATAAAAACAAATCATCCAATAAGTAATCAATTAATGATTCCAATGTTGAAACGTAAAAAAAATACCAATTCAATGCAACAATCTGGATTCTAATTTCTATATGTAATTTACTTCAGGATAAGTACGGCAAAGGTTCTATCATTTATTATCTATCTCATTCTAGAAAATTATACTAGATAATATGTAAAAATATCCAGGCACATAGATAAGTGAGTACTACACGTCACCATTAGTATAGGTTTCTTACTACTCATCATTTATTCTGTGGCAAATAGCTTCTTTGTACCTGCGACGACTTTCACGAAATGGTATGTGATTTGTTGCTGGAACTATATATTATTAAATACATTGGGTAGAAGACAAGTAGGTAAGCTAAATCGCTTCTTCAAAGTAGTAGGGTAGGGTAGTAATTACGATAGCAACTTCTTTGTAACTGCCCTTATTTTCGTTTTCTTTGTTTTTGTCTATAGGCCGGGAAAATTTTAATTTTACCATCTATTAATTTGCCGGAAATAAAACTTTTTTGGATCACAAAATGGGTAAAGAGAGCGAAGATTACTTACCTACTTGTTGAATTTGAAAACTTACTCACATTTTAGGTTTCAGAATTTTTATTAATCTCATAAGAACAAATTACATATTCACTTACTATTTCTACTCCTGTGTTAGTTGTCCATCTTAACATTTATTCATCTTAGTTTTTACGTATAGAGTCGTCAGTCAGGCTTTTATGAAAATGATAATATTTCCAGATATAACTTCACGTAGATGATGAAACAAAACTAAACATTCAAATAAGAATAAGCAACTTTCAGTAAATAAAACTTGTTTATAGTCAACACGTCAGTATATTAATTTTTAGTGCATTTTTTTAGGTAAAGTGTAGAGCTGTGAGAGGAGGTTGGGCCAAGGCTGTGTCGAGCGGGTCAAGTGAAGGGCGTTTTCGACCTAGAGGATTATGGTGTGGTTTCAGTCATGGGCGCGTGCAAATCTTACTGCTTAGACTATTATACAATAAAAGCAACCAAGTGCGAGTCGGTTTCACGCACTGAGACTTCCGTACCGCCACATAAATTGATTACTAATAAAGTACAACTGGCTATTACGGTTCGAAAGATAGAGATGTTAAAAGGTGGGACGGACGGACAGACAGACAGACAGAGAGTGTAGGTTTAGTAATAGGATCCCGTTGACACCCTTTGGATACGAAACCCTAAAAACAATTAGACTGCCCATAGATCGTTAAAGGTCTACAAACAATTCAAATGCTCAAGCTCACTACCACCGGTTGGCAGCGTACTCAGCATATTGACACAACATCACGCTGAATCGTGCTTTTAACTAATGAAATCCGACATTACATTCTCGTTCATAAAGTTCAAATAGCCATTTTCTAGTAGCTCTCCAAAACTCACATGTATCCCCGGGTCGACCCAGTTAACATTGTTAATTAAATTTGTTCGGAAACACAAGCCTGTAATAGTTAAATAACACGCGAGTAATGTCGGCCCACAGTGTCGACTCGACCGAAACATCTCCAATATCGAGTGTGTAACTTGAAACAGATATTAATCAGCCTCCGGCCTCAACTCTCCCGTCATGTAGTGAAGTGATACAAGATCGTGGGGTCGCCGACAGAAACAACGCCCGAGGGGTAAGCCAGCCTCCTGTACGAGCTACCTACTACAGTTTTGACCTCCGACGCAAAAAGAGGAGTGCTATAAGTTTAACGTGTGTATATGTCATCATCATCATCATAATTTCAGTCATAGGACGTTCACTGCTGAACATAGGCCTCCTTCAATCGATTTCCAAAAGGACCGGTTGAAAGCGGCCTGCATCTAGCATTTCCCTGTGGTCTCTTTTAGGTCATATGTCCATCTTGTGGGTGGACGTCCTATGTGTGTATACAACGAATAAATACAAACTTTAAAAAAATAACCCTCAACCCTTAACTTAAAATTAACCCTCAAATGCCTTTAAAACATTAAACAAATAAAGCTACAAGGTAACAAACGCTACAAAAACAGTTAAACTGCCCATTACCAGTAGGCAGCGTACCCATCATGCTGGCGGCATTACCAGTGGGTAGCGTACCCAGCATGCTGGCGGCATTACTACGCTTAATGGCAATGCTTATCTATGCATTGAGCCAGTTTTTTTTTGCAATGATATTGACTTATATCATGTCTATTACAAAATGTCGTAACAAGATACTGGATATGTTTTGATGTAGTTAATACTAAAAATTGTCATGAAATATAAGCGCCTATGCAGCTCCTGCCCTACGCCCCCGCCCTGCGGTGGCGGCGCCCCCGCCTGAGAGCACAGGAGACGTCGAGTGTAGCTCGCAATTATAGCTCAGTGGATCTGTACACAGGCACATACTCGTGTTACAAATATATTGTTGCTTATTTAGATTCGAGTTCATTTACTTGTATGGGGTTGAGTTCGGTTGCAGTTTAACTCATTAGTTCGTTGTATAAACAAATATGCCTATGATAACTTGACTATCAAAAAGTATTCATAGCAAGTTTTTAGCTTGGCAATAATATTTTATGTACGATTTTTGCAGGCAAGCCTATATGATTGGTTTTGTAATTAAAATATCTAACCTATGATATCAATTTCTAATGGTTAGCAGATCAGTGTAGTTACCTATATTGACTTACCTTTTCACATTTGCTTGCCAGGTAGCCATGCACAGAAATGAGTAGGCAAGCCTACGACCTAGGCACGTTATGTGTGTTAAAAAAGTAAAAATTATCAGTTGAGATAAAACTCATTCGGTTATCAAAAGGTGATGAAAGAAAATTTATTAAACTTAATTAAATTAATAATTGTTAAGTATGGACACTTTTTGATAGGCAAGTTATAATAGGCATATTTGTTTATAAATATTATTTAATAAAAAAAATACGTCTCATCTGGTTATCAGATCGGTGAAGGTCGATCTTCACCGGCTCTTAGACTATCTGTAGGATCTTATCCGGAACGAAGTTATTCGCTAGCGAACAAATCTCATCGATATAGCTCACCGAATTAGCAAGCTGAAGTGGCAGTGGGCCGGTCATGTCTGTCGCAGAACTGATAACCGTTGGGGTAGTCATGTTTAGAGTGGATAACCATCGGAAAACGCACGTATAACGCCCTGAGACTCGTTGGAGTGACGATATACGTAAAGCAGCTGGCAGTGACTACAGGGGTTTGGCTGAGTGGCGCTGCGCAAGACTCCTATGTCCAGCAACGGAATAATGTAGGCTAATTCTGATGATGGTTACTTTTATAACAACGATCACGACCGATAAAGCAATCTCCCTTTAACTACCTACAACAAGCGAACCATCACTAACAAACGGCCAACTAAAACTGGAATAGTGTTTCCATCACCATGAAGTACTTTCAGTTTGGAACATCCACCGAGTGACCGCGACCGCCCATCCCCTCCCTCCCCTCCCCTGTCAACTCACAAATAAACAATAGCATCCTACAGAGTGCTTGTACAATACCACCAACTTATATGCACACTTGAGTGAAAGAGCCACGAGCATAGTTTCTGAACAAAAACTGATAGCCTCCAGTGGAAAATGTTAGTTCCGTCATTTTGCCACCTTGCGTATAAGCTGGTCGGCCTGTAGATATATTACGAGGTAAGTGGGGTAGGATAAGTTCACGAAACGTTGCTTAGGAGAAAGGAAGTTTTACTGTTTTCCTTTTTGTTACGAGTTCTTACGTTTTTGAAACCGAAAGATGTTTTACTTAACTGTTGAAAGATGTTACAACATCTTTAGTAGTATTATATAGCTTTTCATTTGACTAAATAAGTAAGTAGATACATAATGCTTGATTAGGTATTTCTTCATGAATGTTAATTCATGTTACTGCATTGTTACGGCACTTTATTAGAACAATAATTAAAACATATTTAATGCCGGCAAATAGATAATAGGCAATAGACGGCAAATAAACGAACAGGTCGCCTGATGGTAAGCGATCTCCGTCGTAATACCATTGTTATCACAGATACATTGCTGAACTTTAAAAACTCTATTAAAAGACTTTTTTAAGAACCTCATGTTATAGTTACTCGGAAATGCCGCAGGGGGGAGCTCACTCCATATACTGCAGGTGTGAGGCAAAAACGATCGTGTAAAATGAACAGCGTGCGATTTCCACAGATGATATTACGAGTATGTGCAGGCCTTTCTTTCCCATTGGGCACTCTGGGCACGTGCCCAGGGCCCCGCCATAGATGGGATCCCCAAGTTCCTGCCAGATCACGAAACAATTACCGATATTAATTACTGAAAAACATATTTATTTCGAAAAAAACAATGGATAATGACTGACTACAATAGGTACGTACTTGCTTACTAGCTTATGCATGCGTGAAGCTACTCTACTCTCGCCTGAAAATAGTGCTCTGTCAAGGTCATAGGGACCCCATTATCCTAATGTACCCAGGACCTGAAATAGGTTAAAGACGGTTCTGATTATGTGGATGAGCTTTCAGCTGGTGCGCTGAAAAAACCGCGACTCAGGCATCAGATCAAACAGTTCAGTTTGTTCTCATAATATATGTACCTGCCTACAAAGCAAAAAATAATTTAAATATTGTAATAAAAGATCTATTTTAGTCGAGCAGGCACTCAAATCTAAATAATGCTAACGACTTGGCACCACGCTCCTGCGCCTTCTGAAGGTATACGGCTGTGTGTCGACGTCGTCACCCATCGCGTGCCGTGCACGAACCCGCGCGTGCACGCTGCTAGCACGCGACGCAGTGGACGCGGATCGATGCGGGACTGCCGCTGTGTTGTGTAAATTTCCACTGCAGTGGGAAAGCTTCCTTGTACTCACATCTACTTCGAAGGCACTTCAATTAGATTAGAATAAGATTGATTTTGATTGATATTTGAAAACGTATCTCAAGTGAGTTGGTGGCCAAACGTAGATCTCTATATAAAAAAACATCTACACAAATATGAAGTTGTTGTAAATATTTTATGTCCAAATTGTTGAGAAGGAAACTCTGTAATGATTCCGGATTCCTCTTTGCGCTGGCACTGAGGTGTCATGAGACTCAAATGTTTGAGTAGTTTCATCATACTCAACTAGGTATACCTACATAAGCTTAAATCAGTAACTAGGACTATGTTATTATAGTTGTCGTGTAGACGTGTTTATTATCATGTATGTATTACTGGCTGCGCCCCACGGTAACACCAGCGTAGATTACTCCTAATATCATCAGCTATCTGCCAGAATGAAAGTAACGTCAAATTTGTTCCAGTTAAGTCCATAGGGAACATACGCACATCGCCTTTTAATAACAAGATTTTTTTTTATTTTTTTTATTTTTATTGTAAAAGTAACATTACAGATTTAAAGATGATGATGAGTTGCCAGCCCGAGTGAAGCTGGCTGATTATACAGGTCATAACTTAATAGAACGTCATAACTTAATAGATTATGTATCGACCTGGAGCCTGGAGCAGACGAGCGTGGGACCGAGGCAGAGCAGATCAGGCCACCTAAAGAGAGGCGTATGTATCGACGTCACTATCGTACACTAAATGTCCGTTTACTTGTATAATGTCTCCAATGCAACTCACGGGAGTCACTTTACAAAAACTCTCCTAAACTCAATTTTCTGAAAGAACTTCGATCACGTGAAAATGTTTATCTAACAATTTTCCAACACTTTAAAAGATGAAAAGGCCGCCGTGATAGAAATATGTAATTACTTTGCTCCTGTCCCCCTGCACCCCCCGGGGGGGTGGGGGCGAGGGTAAAGGTACCCTAACTGGATTATATTGAAGGTAAACAGACGCATTAAATCGGAATGAAATTGCGATTTCTATGGAGCACCGTGACCTCCCGCGACCCGCGCGACCCCCCAGCGTAGGTAGAGGTGATCTTGGATTATTATGAATGTTAGATGTTGTTTTTCTAGTCAATTTGCTTTGCTTCTTAAAATTAAAGGTGTACAAACAAAAATAGAAATAGATCTCGTAGATATGTTATATTCTAGATTTTTTGCTATATTTATGCGAAAAGTAGAGTGAGATCAGGCTTTGAGTAGTGTTACCTTAGGAGAGAGCTGTCCGTCAGAGCTGTGGATGTATGATATTTAGTTATTATTATTTAGGATATAGAATATTAATTAAATTAATTTAAAAACGTGTCGTGTTATTTTATAAACGTGTCTTGTACAGGTTTCAGAGACAGGTTCAGGTAAAGAATATTAGAAGATTATAGATTTAGAATATTAGTTAGGAACGTATAATTCAAGCGAAATTTATTCTTCCTTGCCTGTCTGTCTTTTCTTCCTTTTAGCGATAAAACTACTAGTTTTTACACTTATCTTTAGTATAGGATTTTTGAAGTAAACAAGAGCGTATTTATTTATTTTTCTAACGTATTTCAGCTTTACCTGAACCTGTCTCTGAAACCTGTACAAGACACGTTTATAATCCAATACATCAGTATTTCAACAAGGAAATGTTGCAGGAATTCAATTGTACGTAGGTACAATGTCCGGTCGTCTGTCCGGGAACTCCCGGACGGTCCTGCAGAGTTGTAGGAAAGTGCTCGTATTATAGAATACACAGCATACCTACTGTAGGTATATCGTTCTATAGATTTAATAGTTAGCTCTGTATATTTTGTGCCTTTATATTGCCTATTGTAATGTTAGAAATTGTGAAATATTTTCCACTGATGGCTGAAAGTTTTGTTTATTTAAACAAAGGAAGCTCATAAAGTTTAAACTGCTTGACCGATTTTGATCCAAACCTAGCAATGAACCCTAACAATTTTATTAAAACGGTCCAGATTTTTTTGAGAAAATATTGTAACACGCAAACTCTTACTCCACACTCATACACATTCGTTCCGACGCGCCTAAAAATAAAACTGTACTTGGTCCAAGTACTTATTTGTTCTAATAAAAAAAAAAAAAAAAAAAAAAAACATTTGCAATTCTAATAAAATTTTCAAAAGCTGAATAAAAACTTTTTCTTTTAATATTTCACTAAAGTATGTCGGGTCCTACGTTCAAACCCCTATAGCAAAAGTGATCAGAAGTCGTGATTTTGATTCAGCTTTTTATTATTGCAGCTGTCAGAGCAAAAAAATGCTTGGACCGAGTTTAACTGGATTGTAAAAAGCAGCTGAGGAGCTCTGATAGACGAGAGTATCCCCAGGGATGCACTTGTATTTTAAAAGGGAAGCACGTCTATTTAAATGAGGTTTTCGCCTAGTCTGTTTGTACCATTGAATAGAACAGAAAACTCGTTGAAATCTTTTATACTCACAATTCATTTGTTGTGTGATTTATTTTTAATGGGCAAGTACCTTTACTAACTAATTTTAATACTATATAATCCGTGGTGAACGATGCTGGTATCACAACTATATAATCCGTGGTGAACGATGCTGGTATCACATCTATATAATCCGTGGTGAACGATGCTGGTATCACAACTATATAATCCGTGGTGAACGATGCTGGTATCACAACTATATAATCCGTGGTGAACGATGCTGGTATCACAACTAGCAAATTTTTTTTCGTTACTTCTGTAGTTTTATATTTTGTTGTACATATACCTACTGTTTTTAATACTTAAATTAATTTAAAAAAAAACTAAACAAAATACAAGCTAACACTAATACTACAATAACAGTTAGACTGTCCATAGACCGTTGAAGGTCTAAAGACAATCCAAATGCTCAAGTCCACTATCAGTTGGCAGCGTACCCGTTGTGTGATTGTGTAGAGAGTAGTTTGTAACATTTTGTATTTAGATAAACACAAGTGTTGGTATATTACAACAACGACCTCGTAGATTGATTTTGTAGTAAAACGCTACTGTAGCAAAACGAAGAACCATAACATCTAAGTATATTATACACTAGTACCTACTGTGGCCCGCGACTTCATACGCGTAGATTTTCATATAAACTATCAACCCTTTTTTTACTTTATCTGGCCCATATTTTGCGCAAAATAACATAACCTTTACTTCAATCTGGTCATAGCTAAGCATATCCGTGAAAACCGCATTTAAATCCGTCCAGTGGTTTAGGAGATGTGTGTGGACAAAGTAATAAACAGACAAAAATTATAAAAACTGTCTTAACGTGTTCAGCTGCTTATTTTAAGACACCCTGTGTGATAATTTTTTTGATATCGCGCACTTACAGTTTTTTTTTACTCTACGTTTTTATTATATGTATAGATTATTTATTATTATTTTTAACAAAGTTCAAAAAAAGGAGAGAGTTGTCACGAGGAGGGGATTGTTTTTTTTTTATGTTTGTTAACTCAGAACTACGTTGTTTATGAACCGATTATTGACTATTTTGGAAAATTATTTTTTTATTTGAAAGGATATACCTACTGCCAGATTGGTGAAATTTCATCAAAAAACTTAATCAAAAAAACTGGAATATTTCGTTACTTGGATGAAAGTGTGATCATCCATGTAACCGAAATTGGCAATACTAATTTTGTGAAGTCGTTTTTTTTTATTGATTATTATAATTCCTGAATTCTCGAACACTTTACAGTGACCATGTTCACAGACAGACCTGATGACGGATGTCTATAGAAATGTTATGAAATTATTAACAAGTACCAAAAAATACTATTTTGAAACCCTTTTCTAACAATGTAGCCTTCCAATTTTGGTAAAACTTAGTGAGTATTTTTTTAAATAATCTAATGTTCCTACAAATAGTAAGATTTTAAGGTCTAAAACAGAGCATGTGGCGAGAGTAGCGAGGCAGCCCTCGGTGTTGGTCACTAAATATTTAATGCGAGGAGCCGACGTCGGGAGCTCGTTGCTGGCAAGATTATTTCAGATGAACTAACTTTGAAATGTCAAAGTTGCCAACATATTCATTTTTAATCGTATATTTTTTTTGTGAAATCTCTGTTATTGACATCAATTAATATGTAATAGTACCGAGGCAGGTTGATCCCTTGCTTGGTTGGTCGTTCTAGTTCAATCGGCAACGCTTTCGCGGACGACAAAGGGCGCCGCGGGCGCGGGCGTCCCGCGGTGCCTTTGTGCCGTGATCGTGTGTCAAGCGCAGTGTGGCAGCACCCGGGCCGGCCTGCGGCGGGGCGTTGCCTTGAAACTGTACTAATCTGAGGGTTCTCTTTCTTTACTATTTACCTCCTGTACCGCACACATCGACATGATGTAATAGTACACAATCGCAACCAGACATTTATTATCAACAAGTTTAATCAATGTTTGACCAAGTCCGGTGGCCCTTTATAACATTTTCTACCGACCCCTCTATAATGTCACTCTCTGTACAATGAGTGCGAGTATTTTTAACCGATTTCCTAATAGGAGGAGGTTCTCAATTCGACTGTTTTTTTGTTGTTGTGTTTGTTACCTCAGAACGGTCGACTGGGTGAACCAATTATGATGATTCTTTTTTTATTTGAAAGGTGCTTCCCGTGTAGCCTCTTTGGTCCAGTTCTGACATATTTTTGAAGTCGGTTTTTTAAATTGAACATTTTTTTATTTGGTTATAGACTTTCGTTTGACCGCCAACTCCCCTGATGTTAAGCGAAGATGCGGTCTACAAAGAAGCACGCTTGCCTAGATCAAGTTTAATATTAGAATAAGATAAGAACTTTTTATGTGGTCGCTGCGATGGTTGCGATTACATCTGAACGTGAGCCGTTCTGTTCAAATAGTATTATAGTAAGTAAAATTAACGCGCGCGTGCGAGAGTACGAGTGCGCGTGAACCTGTAGCCTACAGTATTTTTTTGTTATATACCGACGTAGGCTGATGGAAAGGTCCACAGTATCTACCTGACCCATCAACACACCCGGCTCTAAAATAAAAAGAAAACAATAGCCGTGCGTGGCGCGAGGTCAAGCAGGCTCGAGCACCCTCCGGCCGCCCTCCGCCGCGCCTGACGGAGGGCGGCGTGCCCTATCGCCGCCTCGCCCTGCTCGTCTACACTCGAAAGCACAATGAAACTTTTACTTATATGTGTTGCAAGTAGCGCGTTCTACGCTCCTCCAGGGCACCTATAACTCGATTTTTTACGAGTTAACCCTCACACCCGCTAGCGCCCGATGTGGTAGAGGCGGGTGAAATTCTGCGACTCATTCAAATAAACCGGCCAAGTGCAAGTCAGGCTCGCGCACTGAGGGTACCAAAAGTAGTGCAAAAAGACATACGCCCAGGCGGTCACCCATCCAAGTACCGACCTCGCTCTACGTTGCTTAACTTAGCGGTGAACAGAAATTTGTCACTCACTCGCACTGGGTCATTATGTATTACTTGTTGTTTTACTTGAGAATGTGTACTATAATCATCCCAAGTTAGATGTATTTACCTTTTCAACATGAGATCAAATACAAAAACACGTTTAAAAATTGTTTATAGTATGGGGACCCTTTACTTTTGAATTTTGGACTGTATTTTAATTTCTTATTTAATCTGCTGTAACATTGCATATTCTATGAAAATATCAACTGGCTATCTATTACGGTTCGAAATATACAGCCGACGAATTAACGGACATACAGACGGACAGGGTAAATTTAGTAATAGGGTCCCGTTTACACCCTTTCGGTACGGAACCCTAAAAATATAACTATTGTTACTTTGTTTTTTATTTTTATTTAGGTTATTATTAGCTACTAGCGTGTTGCACGCTTCCACTGCACGTCGCAAAAGGTTTCAAATCGAGGTCGAGTCAATTTTCTACTTTATTTATAGCTTCAGAAAGTAATTTATTCCACTTTATAATCAAACAAGTTAAACGTGTATATAAAAAATCCTTGCCTATTAAAATTAAAGCATTTAAACGTAAAATTAAACGTTATCAAATCGATAGATCTGAACCTCTTCATTTCAAATCAAACACGATTTATTTTTCGAAACACGTTAAAACGTCCCCAAAGATGGATTTAAAAGTAGAATACAAAAATGGCGGAGCGACTTTTCCAGTTTCACATTTTGAATGGGAATGTGCCAAACTGGATTATCTCGGTCTCCTGGGAGGGGAGAGTGGGGTAAACGCGCGTTCAGGAAAGTTTACGTACGTCAGCAGTAATCGCGTTGGTACGGGTCACTAGTAGTTCGCAAGAATAGTTCGAAGTTGATTTAGGATTCAATGTAGTTTTAGAACGAGATATTTTAATCAAGTAAAAACACAATACGTATTGGAAATTACGAGAAATACTACCCACTTAGTTGTTTAATTAATATTAACAATACAGACACTGCAGGAGCAGTGCGGTCTCACTAATTTAGCTATGTAAGTATGTACAGTACTTCATTTAAAATCACAAAGTTAGTCAGACCCGAGCCAACATTACTTTACTAAACAAATATTAGTCCCCAGTGTTGTTTATTTCATGGCTCTGGGCTCAGATCAGCCATAGCTTTAGAAAAGCTTTGTAGGTGGCCGCCCGCTTGCTCTAAAAACTTTGTGGATGCCGCAGGGTTGTCACCACTAGCAAACGGAATATATAATAATATCCCGAGCGAGCTTCTTACAAGCTAGAAAAGCTGCAGATACAAACATAGCCTTATTGTGAATATAAAATGGTTTTTTGTGTAAATATTGAAGATAGAAAAATATTTTTCATTCAAGTTAGCTTTTGTGTGGGAAAACAGAATATTCAGGCTTTCAGTATCTGAAATAACAACTCTCGCATCATTTTCCTATTTGACGGAATATATTTTATTATATAGGATGTACCTATATATACAATAAGCAAGTAATGCCAGCTATTAAATACAGCTCCTTTTATATCGTATTTTTTATAATAAATTTCAATTATTTCTTAAATTCCGTTTTTTTAATATACAATCGTATTCACGGACCAGAACAAAACGGAACTAAAATAAAGCCATACATTCAAGTACCTGTGAGTCATTAAATTTGCACGAGCCACGGAACAAGACGCCGTAATTGCCGCCAACGCCGAGGGGAGCCCGGGGCAAATGAAGCCATCCCTCTCCCAACCGGGAAAAATTGCACAAACTTATTTCTCAGCCATTTTTATGTAAAACGCTCTGTATTGTTAAGAGAATAGAGTCGTCGCAAGAGGAGTAGTTACATTTGTCGTGTAAATAGGATGAGACGGAACCGGGGTAGTGTTTCAGAGATGTGTAGTTTGTTGTAAGTAATGATTGTGTGTGAAAGATACGCGGCTGCACGCGGCTTGTCGTGCTCGTAGACGTAACATACATAGCTATCTATAAACGAGGAATATTTGGCTATCACTTACTAAAATAATAAACAGAAAGCAAAGAATTGAAACGATGAGCGATGGTGGCCGAGCGGTGGCATGTGCGTTTTACAATCTGACAGCACCTGGTTTGATCCTCGGTCCTGCACCGATCACTTATTTAGGACCTAAATAATGTTTCAATATTTCCTTCTGCAGTTCCTTCAAAAATTGTAAAGGAAAACATCATGAGGAATGTATGTCAAAGAACTTCAAAAGTTCAATGACATATGACATTAACCAACATTCACTGAGCCAGCATGGTGGATTAGTTAGGGTCCCGTAGGAGTATTACATTCTCTTGGTTAGGGTCCAGGCTGACGAAACTTCAATAGAAAAAAATAATGTATGAATCGTGCATGCTAATTAATGGCGACCAAGATGGCGACTTGTCCAATTATTATCCGACTAAATCCGAAAAGTGTAGAAACCCGTATCACTACTTTGGATTTTGGTGTTGCTCTTGTATAGACGGATCACGCTTTGACATGACATCTAGATATCGTCTAGATGTCATGTCAAAGCGTGATCCGTCAGTCTGTTTGTAAAGTATGTTTGTGTAAAGTTTTCGTGCTTTTGCAGATGCTTGTTATTTTCGCATTACAGTGTTTTAGATAGAGACTAGCACCTGCACGTGTGTCCATAAATACAGTGCGCATTACATTACTTGAAAAAGCAGGATGAGTAAAAAATTACATGTGAATTATGTGATATAAAAACATGCCGGGTAAAAAACGAAAAACGTAAATTTATGGCTAAATTTCCCTTAAATGAAGATCAGTAAGTAAACTCAATATATATTTGTTTTTATTCTCAAGCCTTTTTATCAGTAATTAGAGGATTCAGTTGAGATTTAGGTCTAAAATTAGGAAAATCAATTCCAGGTTTGTAAACAATAGTGTTGGCTAAAGATTAGAAATCTATCGATATCAATAATTGCTGTTCTTTATATTAAATTAAGTATATAATAATAATACAATCATTAATTTCAGATGTAAGCAATGGGTTAAAGTAACGAGTAATGAAGACTTAGTACATGTACCTATAAAAAAAACTGAACCAATTAAAATACATAAGTGGAAATCATTTTAAACCAAAAGATTTTAAGAAGAAAAAACCGCAACTCAGGAAAATTGCTACATGCTTCCTCACTCTGGAGCCCTAACCACACGGTAGCTTGGGCCCTGCCCCGCAGTCGGCGGCTTAAATTGAAGAACGAAAATAAATGATGTGAATAATAATGTTGATAAAAACCGAGAAAGTTTAAAACAGTTACTGGATATTTGTTGATGTAATATATGTTTTTTTTATTATTTTGCTCAAGCGGGATGTCTATGTTAATAATATATTACTGTCAAGTCTATTTCTAAGTATTTATGATTTACTACAAAAATACCATAAATTTAATTTTTAGTAAATGGTTTTTACAATATATCATATTTGATTTAAAAATTGTTGTTTAATTTCTAAATATTAGTGTATCAGAAAAATTTATGAGCCAACTATCGATAGACAAGCAGTACAGCTCAAGACATCCCTATTTCATTTGTTATGTTGGTAGAATTGTCGTTGATTTGTCATGATGAAGCTGTCATCAGTCACGTTATATTGGCATTAGATAATCATGCTTGTTTCATACTTTACATTATTTATTTTTTCTTAAGGAGTCCTTAAGTCTCTTCTCCGTAGGAGTATTACATTCTCTTGGTCAGGGTCCATATTCTCTCTGAGAGACATGTGTCGCAGTAAGAACTTGAAAGGGTGATAATGATGATGATGATGAAATAATTAAAGAAATAATTTAGTCACTTCTCGTAAATTCCATTGAAAACCACTAAAAAAAGTTCTTAAAAATCATAACTTTCGTAACAATTATAAATTTATAGTACTAAATTCTAAACTTTTTGAATGTAAAATTAATTTTATTTGAGTTTCGAGAGGATTTTTTACAGTAACATTAATAACTGGGATGCGTTTACGGCACTTATCCAGACTAAAACTTATACTAGATGAACGTTAAAACACCCGTTTTGGGACTCCACGAGGTGAAAAATTATACCGGCGAAAATTTAAACTGCCCGTTTACGGGCGTCCGCTGGTATAAGTTTTCGCCTGACTAGAATAAATTTTATCTACCTTTTGAGGTCGCTAAATTTTCGCCTGCTGTCAGATTGACAGCTGTTGAGGAGGTTAAGCCGTTATTGATATTATTTTGTTCGAATCTTTTTGTTGTAGATGTTTTTATTTAAAATAAAATTTTATATCTATATAATGATAGATTGATATTTGATATTTTACTATTATATACCATTTTATTTTACTATATTTTACTTGACATTTATTTATTATTGAATTTGACAGCTAGTATTGACATATATGACGTAAAGCTATGACGCCGTTCAGCGAACCTCTGTTAGTTTAATTTTTCACCGGTGAAAAATTCGCCGAGTCCGTAAACGCTCCCCTGATGAAGATAGGTACCTAACATACCATGCTGTAAAAGTACGAGCTGACATTTCAAGTTTCAACGAAACTTTTATAGCAGCCATTCCGTAATGCCATTCGGCATTCATATCGCTCTGTGAATAGCCGACGTAAATCTTCGAGAACCGTCGCTCGCCTCAAATCCCATAACGAGATACGCGCCCGCGGGCGGCCAATAAACCATTTACCGAAATCACCCGAACTCGCACGATTTCTCACGAACACTTTCAGCTATCGTCGGTGGAAATTTTTTTTTTCTTCTTCCCCGTATTGGGGCTTTTGGCTCCGCATGATTGACGCAGTTGCCATATACAATCGGTGGAAATAACAAGCGAAAATGTCACACATTTTTATTCTTGAAGAGGATTGAATTTGTCAATAGGGTAGAGTGGGGAATATTGGATCGGAAGGTTTTATTATATTTACAAAGTTTTCTTACCTAAACATTTCTAACAAGGATTATAGAGTGGCGGTACTGTTTTTGCTTAATTTTTGTTCATTTCACTGCTCAGAGTTTTTTATTACTTAAAACCGTCAAACATTAAAGAGAGATGGATTTTAATCATGAAAACTACTTTTCTTATACACTACGTCGTGAAAGAACCCTAAAAGAATATTTTATTTACTTTTCACGAATAAAAAAATATCTAAACTGCTACACAGTCGTCGAGTCGAGTCGTCGTCGTGTTTCATCACCATACGTTTATAAATTCGCAAATAACGTCTTTGTTTCATTACCCGACTTATGGTGTGAATAGCGAACCGATCCCCGTTCTGTTGTGATATTATCGCCGTCCAATTTTCCTCGTGATTCAAGCTACGAGCCGACATTAGCCGGTATCGTCGCCAGATCGCCACAAATCAGCCCTCCGCCACCCTCCGTCCTGCGCACATTACTGGCATTGCTGACGCGTTCTAACTAATTTAGCACAGAACGAGGGCCGCTGAAAATCCGCCGTCTTTTTAGTTGTTCGGAATACGATAGAAATTTTGGTAACTTTGAAAAATACTTTTTGTCTGTTCAAATCCATCACTTTGCCAATTTTGTTAATAAAAACTGAGATGGACACTATACCACCGATTACTACCCCTTCCTCGTGGAAATTATAAAGATTCGTACTCAACAATTTAGGTCATCATGGAACTCCCTGTCGTCCTCCTTGTTTCCTGAGAACTTTCTAGGCATCTTCAAAGCTAGAGCGAATAGATTTCTTCTAGATCACTGTGTCATAGTTCATAGTTATTTTATTAACTAATTGATTTGCACGACACGTATTTTGGTAATTTTGTTCAACTATGCTACGGCCATTAATATATATCCCTTTAATACTGCGACATTGTTGTCACACCACAGAAGCTGCCGTCTCTGTTGTATTATTATGACAAGACGTTTATTATGACAAACATCTGGCGAGGGGCGCGCCGCCATCTTGCGGGCGTTATTGCAACCATTTGCAATATTATGTCACGTGTGCAGTTACACGCACCATTACCTCGCACTGAGGAGAATGGTTTATATCGTTTATTTATATGTTTTTGATAGACTGGTTAGTTGGTTTATTTGAGAGCGGTTTATTGGGCAACATGTTTGCTTATTTAACCAACTTCAAAAAAAGAGGAAGGTTCTTAATATGACCCGTTTTTTTTTTTTAAATATATAGCTTTAACTGTATCAACAACAACATAATATTTATGCTAAACACATTTAAGATTGCCTTGCGTGACACTCATTCCAATGACTTTAGCTTAACGATGTGTAGTAGCGTGTTTGTAAAATTGTCTTTTGCGTTCCATTCGACATATTAAGTGACTTTTTATGTCAAGCACGGTCAAGAACACAAAAATTAGGATACAATTTGCGTAATAGTGAACATTAACTGTCAATATGAAAATTTTCATTCATTCAACATTTAAGAGCGTGGTCCTTGTTGGTGGAGTATTTTCCAGGCTTGACGGTCTTCTGCCAGCGATACTTCCCTATACGACATATTTTGCCTTCTCTTTTATTTAATCTAAGAATACTCTTCTTGGTCTTCCCGGTCCTCTCTTGCCATCTACCTTTCCCTTTATGATGGTATTCATTAATTTGTCATGTCGTACTAGGTGGCCAAATATCATCCCTCTTCTAGTCTCTATACTCGACTTCATTTCTCATCGATAATATCTAATACTTCCTGTTTTTTTCTTTTGACCAGTTTATTCTTTCCATACGTCTCAAATTGTCAGTTGTTAAAAATTTCTATTGTCATTTTCCGAACCTATTTTGATACGTACGAACTAAATGATTTTTTCAAATTTTATAATTTTCGTAGTTTATTCATTACGTTTATTTTACTAAAACACCACATTTATGCTTTAAAATTAATTAATTTACGTGAATAAAATGTCTGAAAGTATAATTCAGTACGAACGCTTTCAATAAATGAAACCGCCTCTTAATTTTAATTATTTTATGGACGATCGTCAATCTTGGCCTCGGTAAATGTAATTTAACCTTTAAAGCGCTGCACCAAATCACCTCGTGTTGTCACGAAACAAAAGAATCCGAAGCTTATGACAGTAGTTACCTGCTGGTTATCTAATTTGGCGCTGAACACATTTAACATTGCTAAATGGCTATTCCGGAGCGATTTAACGTTGAGCTTCTTAATCATTATGTTTTTACATGAGCTTTTTTGTTTTACTGGATGCTAAACGTGATTAGTTATGTCATATGGTATTGAGACGTGGTCCTTAACTGTTGGCCTTTTGGAGAAACTCAGAGTCACACAACGGGCAATGAAGAGAGCTATGCTTGGAGTTTCTTTGCGCGATAGAATCCGAAACGTGGATATTCGACAAAGAACCAGAGTCATCGACATAGCTATTAAAATTTGCAAGTTGAAGTGGCAATGGGCAGGCCACATCGCTCGAAGAACCAATAACCGATGGGGAAGAAAGGTTCTGGCGTGGAGACCATGAACCAGAAGAAGCAGCGTAGGTAGGCCTCCCACTAGATGGACCGACGACATCGTGAGAGTCGCGGGCATCCAGCGGATGCAGATGGCAGGTTGTCGTTCAGTGTGGAGGTTAAAGGGGGAGGCCTATGTTCAGCAGTGGACGTCTTATGGCTGATGATGATTAAAAGTGATTAGTTGCCTAAAACCTAAATGCAATAAACCGGTCTCTAAATATTATGTTATCCTAGCCACCCTAAGGAATCTCGCCAATTTTAGTTTACTTAGGACTTAGAGAATAGGAAATGGGAAGTGTATTTTTTTATACATGTGTTTTTACACATATGTTTTTTTTTTAATATATTTGACTTCATTTAATCAACGTTCGTGTTTTATTTTATGCACTTAATTACTTTAGTAAGTTAACATTATAAATACTAAAAATATAAAGAACCAACGCTAGTTGTGTGTAGTTAGTATGTTTTTATATAAATTAATGTTCTTATTGTTTTAATAACAAAAACTATTAATCAAAATTCCAGAGTAGCATTTAGCGAGTTTAGTAGCGATTTAGTAGCACAAAGCATCCCCTCGTGAACGAGGCTGGTGTTGCCCCTACTTCCCCTTGCGGTTGTGGCATATCCAAGCATTGTCGTGTGAACAATGGCAATAAATACACTATTAGACATCACCAGTGCTGGATCTCGTGTCGTTTTACAAATTTCCGTACGATTTACTCCAGATACCTACTAGCCATTCCGTTTCACTCAAAAAACGTACACGTACAAATTATAAATTTAAAATTTAATTGATCTCAAACCAGATCAGATCAAAAAGTCATATATACTCCGTGTTATAATTGTATAACACGACCCGTGTAACAACTTATGGCCCAGAGTTCACATTTTCACAAGACTACAGACTTTTTTTGAGTGCGCGGCCGCCGGAAATTAGTCGTGATTGAGATTAAATGAGACAAAATATGTGTAAGTTAAAGCGAGAGAGACTGCCGGATTTTTCCATGTCGTAAGCGATCAGATGTTCCTAATTAAATAAATTACCTTTTCTTTTTACCATATAATAAATAGTTAATGTATGTATTTAGATTTATATTTCAATAACTTTAAAACCAATCCACAGCCCCGTTAGCTCAGTTGGTAGTGTACCTGTTGGTAGTGTAGTGTACCTTCTGCGCTTGGGGGCGTGGGTTCGATTCCCACCTAGGACAAACATTCCTGTGATGAACATTTGTGTTTGTTCTATGTCTGGGTGTTAATATATATTTAAGTATGTATTTAAAAATATATATGTATAGTATATCTGCCTCTGACAAGCTTTGCTTAGTTTGGGGTCAGATGACCGTGTGTGCAATAATTTTCCAGATATTTATTATTCCATCTTCGTAGTATAATCACAAATTAATTTATTTCTGGATAACAGACTAAATTAATTGAATTAACACAAAAAAATAGCAGTAAATGTTTGACCTATTATAGACAATAAAAAAAAGTTACGACCGGCAGAATTGCTGCCTTAAAGCTGGCAAGAATTACAGATGGCAACGCTTAGATTAGTTGTAATCAAGGATTCAGGAAGGCGACTGTGGCTTAGCGGTAAGAACGCACGGTATAACTAACCGCGGATGGCGCAGGTTCAATTACCGTATTTTTTTAATTTGTCCATAACATGCAAATATAAGATAATTATAAAGTGTGGAACAACACTTCAAATATAAAAATATTTATGTTATTGTAACTTTAGTTACTGGTTTAAACCTTACAGTAAGGTATAACTGTGCCAACAATACCAATAAATGTAAGCCGGGGGATGCCGGTGCCGGTGCCGGGCCGGTGCCGGGCCGGCGCCAGCGCGGTGGGGGCAGGATTCGGAATGAACTTCATTAAAACAGGGATTAAGTTTGCTCGTCGGAATGTTGCCGCCGAAATAAATGTTGATTGTGTGAGCAGTATTTTTGTTTAATTAAGTGTTGAGATATATTGCAGTGATTACTGCTTTATTAAGCGCTATTTCAGCTGCTCACGGAGATTAATTAAATGTGGCAAATAAAATTTAGATTTTTATCGATATTGCTTGTATTGTCAGCATCGTTGCATGATGTAATTATTTAATTTATTTTGTAGTTTTCTTTCATATTTTGAATGGAGACATTGTTCCATATTCCCCGCTATGCAGTCTATGCACGCACACCGTGTCCAACGCATTATCAAACAAAGCTTGTGTAGTAGGGGAGAGCGGGCGAGGTGCGTCACGGAGACTGTTAGTCACGGGCGCGGTAAATGGCCGGCAGGGGGCGCTGATTGCACCGGACCAGATGTAAAGGGAATACAGATGCAGAACGGAAGACTAGTTAACTAGTTATACTAGCAAACGGCTCAGTAACGATGCTATAGAGACAAACTGACAATTATCTACTTACTCTTTTCCTTACTTAATTGTACTTACTCGTATTTTATTGCGATACGTAGTCAACTAGGATAGTGTCAATACTCAATACGAACTTGTTATAAAATTACCGGGCACGCTAATTAATGCATGATTAATATTTTACGTTAATTTAAAAAAATGTGACTCACAATTTTTCTGATTTTTTTAATGTGTAAATTAATAATTTTTATCTTTTCGCCATGTTCATATCTATTACGTATATTAATCCGTGGACAACGATGCTGGTATCACAACTAGCTAAATTTGTTCCTTACTTCTCTAGATTTATATTTTGTTGTATAACTGTTTGTTGATCCTTAAATAAATTGGTGATCAAACTCATCTCTTTGGTAATCTCTATGCCTGAAATGACAAAATTAAAAATACGCACCCCATCATCTCTGATAAAACCATAACTAATAAAATTATATCTAAAATGTTATCTCCCAACTCGAACCCACCCCAACGTAACGACACGAGGTTACTGTTAGTTAATCTGTGCAATAGTGTTGTCCTCACGAGACCCATTTGTCACTCGATGTCAAAGCGAGTGAGGCCACGCGCCGCGCGCTTTGTCAGGAATCGATAATGGAAACATGACAATCGCAATCGTTACGCGCTCTACTCGAGTGGATTATTGTTTGTAATCTGTTTTAAATTACTTTGCTTGTAAAGTATTGTTATAGAAGTTTGTTGATTGAAGGTTTGGTTTGTTTGTTTGTAATAATGAAGTTTCAAGGTGTTGCTATTCATATAAGCTTTCGATGTCGAAAACGATATTTTTTTTTATTCAAACCTGGACAATCATTGGCCGATCTTGACACATCCCTATTATCTACCATTATTGCTGAGAATAAATTAAGTAGTAATTTGCATGTTATACCTACAATAATTATGAATGCTTTTATACCACAAAACTTGCACAAACTTGATAATGAGTTCTCAAAGTTATAATTATGTTTCCCAAAGGCGGTTGAGTTTTGAAGATAATTAACCTGAACCTAATTACCTAAACCTATTATACTCTCAAATTTAAGTTAAGGGGTGCTTGAATTTTACGTACCTACGTACTCGAAGTAGTTTTTGATAGGGAAACGGCAAAAAAAGAACCCTCAAACAAGAATATTACGTAGAATATATAATTTTCTTATAAAAAATAACTAAGAGTTTAACTTCCTCACCAGAGTACATTAATGAGTAAATACTACATATCAGCGCACAAAAAGCAAATTCTAAGTAAAACCTACCTGTCTACCAAATAATAAAAACTTTAAAAGCTAAAAATGTTTAGCGTTTTGATCTCAGTATCAGAAACAAAGTTGCCCGTATACAATTTGTGGATCAATATTTTCCATTACAGAATTGCCCGCGGCAAACGTCCCAATTCGAGCGGTTTAAATAATAAATACGAGACGAGTAAGCATTATTGATCCTAAATGGAGCTCAAAGAAAAGCTGATTGTTTAGTTACAAAATAAAGGATTTAGATGGTTTTCCACTTACGCGTAATACATTTCTCGATAGTTAGACTGAACAAAACTGTTTAGAGCGTTGTAAAATTTATACGTCATTTTTTTATTTAAACATCGGGTTAAATTGTAATAGAAATTAATAAAATTTCACGACAAAAATAATACTTTGTATTATAAGGGAGTGAAACAAATCTTTTTACTGCAACGGCGTTATTTTGTATTCACTCCAGTTTCAACATCAAGGAATTAAATCAAATGATTGAATGAACTAGAATCAAATGATTCTAGAGTGGGAAAATATAATCAAACCTCTTTGCTCATTGAAATATTGTACGCACGTACAAGATAATCAGAGGTGACGAAAATTGGCTACCAATTAGGTACTCTAGCAACGGTCGAGGCCTTAAAATCCAAATTCGGGAGATGTGTGTTCATTACTAAATAGACACATTTAATACCATGATTAAGAAAAACTCATTATTGCCCGCTGTGAGAGTATCATTAAAAAAATACCTACATTACTTACCTACTTTTCCGACGCAATGGGATCCCTAGATGGGATGAAAACATTATTTCAGTACATAAGTAGGAATTTATAAGAGCCAATGACAATATGTATCCTCAAATTAATTTGATCTCATATCTTCAAATAATTGAATAAATTGCACTAAATATTGAAAATATTAATGTCATGACGCGGACCGACGCCGACGTCACGTTGTCAGAGCCATTTGCATAGAACACGAGTTGCGAGTCGCGCGCGCCGCCGGGCCGCCGGGACATCAAATATTCATAGATGGGGCCCGACTTACCCCACGCTCCCCCGGGCACCTGCCGGGGTGGGCTGTCGTTGCCTCAACAATTTTGTTACTATTCTTTTGAATTGGATACGTTTTTAACCCCCGACGCAAAGAGAGGGGTGTTATTAGTTTGTCTGTGCCTGTGTATTTTTTGTCTGTCTGTGGCATCGTAGCTCCCAAACGGCTGAACCAATTTTGATTTGGTTTTTGTTTTTTTGAAAGGTAGCTTGATCAAGAGTGTTCTTAGCTATGATGGTTCAGCCATTTGAATATTATCAGTTTAAATCTTGTCAATCGCCAAATTTTTTAGTTGTGTACCTATAACATTAAAATAGTAAAATGTTCGTTTAAAAGATGCATATAAATATGCGTTAAATTTTATTTACTACCACGTTCATATAATACCTTTTATACTTTGTTCATACCTTGCATAAATTTCCATTCCCTAATTCCATAATAGAATCTTCTCCCATTATAGAATTTTAGGTTTATGCATAGAAGAACACTAGAAATTAGATCATTAGGTAAATATTCAAAACTATTATATCGCTATTTCTAATTTGCAAATATTCCACTAAGATCTACGAAAAAAGGAAATGTACCTAACACATTTTATATTTCTAGAACGCTATATATTCGTTTATCACCGTAACTCTTACGTCCCAGCGGTCGCTCTATTCAATCGAAAAAGTCTATTGACTCTTTTCAAACAGTTAAAGGGTGGAGAGAATCCAATTTCCTGTGTTACCTACGAGCACAAACAAACAACAATACAAACTATTTCCCTACGATCGAGTGGACCCTGCGGAGACCCACGTACCTGGATATTTTCCATTAAGTAATGTAGGCAACACATTCAGATCACTGACGCACGGCCGTTTTCTTACCAGATAACCTCAACACGTAGCTTCTAAACTAGCAATGTATATTAAAGTCATAGATTATAATTTGATATTGAGCCTGTCTTAGTACCGCTCAAGTCATAGTTTCACACAGCTCCAGAAGATGTAATCTAAAATAATGTGAATCATATTATAATATAATTAGAATTAAGTATACAGGGTTACGCATATATATTGTACTAAGCTGTAAGGAGGTCATTGTACTCATCATTATGAACAAGTTTTACTGTGAAACCAACTCTGGAATCGCTAAAATAAGTCAGCCGTTCCATACATTTTGTCAATGACCGTTTTCTGTGGAACAGCTGATTATTTTTTCGTGATTTGGCTTGGTCCCTTAGTAAAAATTGTTTATAATGACCTCCTTTCGGTTTAATACAGTCTATATGCTTAAATAAGGCTGTATACTTAGGATAAATATATAGAACAAAATTTAAAATATTCTATGTCTAACCTGTTCATTTATGTTAGAACTAGACCTTCAAGAGGCTTAGATACTGAAACTAGGGTTGCTACGTTTATAGCTTATGTAGATGGATGTTATTAACATAATTAATGTGAAAATGACTTTTTTTCTGTCAATTTGTATACTTATTACATTATTTATATATAGGCACGTAAACAGATGAAACGATGAATTAATTGCGTCGTCGAGAAGAGCTTTCGTTGAAACTGAGTCGTTAATGTATAATATTGAAAGAGACATCAGCATCTGCTTTATTATACACTATTGTAATTTCAGATACGAATAACTGGCCAAGAGCGTGTCGAGACACGCATTTGGTATGGTTCCGTAGCCAAAGTCTTATAATTATGGTCACGTTAATAGTTCAGGAATTTGTAGTTAGGCATAGAAATATTCAAACGAACGATGTGTGAATCTGTGAATTTAAGCTGATGGAGCCGTGACCTGACCTCGTTCATCATGAAGCCTGTGCAAGACTACCAGTGGAGGAACCGCGTGAAAAAAGCCAGACTCCACGATAGAGCCGATCCGGGACCAGGAACCCGGGTTCAACAGGCTTGCTGTGAAGAGAACAAAACGGTATGAAGCGACAAGACAACCTGCTCACGATGATTCAGCTCTCGTGTTGATTCATTCGGACATCATAAAATATCACACACTACTAAAATCGTCGGTACCTAACACAGGAAAATACCCATGTATTCAGAATCATGTTCACTGTGAGATTTTGATGCGGTATTTCATTAGGCACAATTAACTTTAAATGATGTCGTAACAATTTCGCCATTTTAACCCTTAGCCTCATTAACCCAGTGTTGCCACAATGGAAAAATTACCTTCCGCAAGTGTAACCGCACGACATAACGAGTGTAACTTGAGTTAGGAACCGGGAATCGAACCTGCGACTCCGTAATTGATGCAATTAGAGGGAGACGTTAACTGCGGCGGGGGATGGTGGAGATCGATGTGAGGGTGCGAGCTTGCAGACTTGATTCAAACTTAGCAATCAGCACACATGTGTACGTAGACACGTTAGAAACCCGGCTAAAAGCAGAGCATTGAAATCTAAGCACTATATCGTGATACATATAATACAGTTTCGAGCGATGAACGACGCGCATTCAATACGTTCTTGACGCTTACGACTACCTTTTATCGCGTCTCATGTACTTCATAACCATGATAAAATCCAGTCTATTCACTTTTAGGCGGTACATATTTTAGCCCAATCATTACAAGCCAAACAGTAGAGCTAGAAAAGAACAGGAGCACTGAAATGTACCTACCTACCTAGGAAGAATGATGACTTAGAATAACAAAACAGATGCCACGTGGTACTCAGTAAGGATACCTAATGTTTAGTTACACTGTACCTACATAGACGTATAGTTATAACTGCCATGTTTTGTGTTGGACAAATGTTGATCACTCTACATGGTTCAAGTTCGCGTCGTTCGTGAAACTGAGTGGTTTTTTTTTGCAACCACCTATGAAATAGTCATAATCTGTTCAAAAGAATGAATAAGAGTCAAAATATTAGACGAAACAAATGTTCACTTCATTCGTGAAAATCTACCGAGTGAAATTAAACGCACTTTGAAAAATTTATTAATTAAATAAATAGTTGCAAAAAACACTCTGATCTTTCCACAATAGAGGCGAGGATATTTAATTAAACGTGATTATTTGATAGGATTGAAGTGAGTTTTAGCGAAGTTCTACGGAACGGATTCTAAAAATTTAGGGAATACAATATAGAGGTCGTACTAAGTGTTCTTTTGTTTTTATTTATAACAATAAACAATGCGACTGCTCCTTTACTTGCGGCGTGACGTCACTCCCCTGTTGATCCAATGAAGGCATTGTCTAACAAATATTTGCTCATCGTTAGCTGTACCCTCCGCAAACAAACTTGAATCGCGGCTGGTTTAATCCCTATTACAAACGAATAGAGTTTAATTTGTTGTGTCAGATTTGTAGAGGGTATTTGTAAGTAGGGCACGTTGTTTGCGGGAGAAAAGCGCCTTTTTACCGCTCTGGTACTACATGGGCTTTGTTTTTTTGTTTGTAGTTAATTGGTTTTATTTGCGTTTGTTATTCGATTTTCAAAGGTAAAACATTATTGTTAAAGTTAAAATGTATACAAATATCAAACAGAAAAATACTTGACACTTTGTATGAATGCAACTGCCGTTACATAATATGAATGTAGTGTACAGTTAGCATAGTAATTACCTCCTCAGTAGTGTGCAGTCGGATAACATATACAAATAATGAGCTATTCGTTACTTTTCATCTCACAGTTCTGTACATTAAAGGTAAAGTCAAATAATTTAAAATGAAATGGAAACAGGCTGCAGTGTGAGTGAACTAACCTGAGTCCCTGAGCTGCAGCGAGCTGACCTTGTGCGTGAGGTACCCTCGGATGGAGCTGGCGACCCGCGCGGGCGAGGCGGCGGCGGCGCCCCCGCGCAGCGCGCCCTGCAGCCGCCCCAGCAGCGCACCCGCGTCCGCCTCCACCGTGGCCGGCCCGGGGGCAGCCCCCCACAACACAAATACACCTGACTACAGCCCCGGATTAGGACCTGCCCTTATTACGCTTATTTCCTTTTCCTTTTTCAAACAACTTTTGCTTTTCTAATTCTTTTCTTTTTTACCGACTACGCGATTCGGCCAGTTACTTTCTTCTTTTTTTCTAACAACACGATCCAGCCAGTTAACTTCTAAAATTTTAAAGATTTTTTAAACAATAAGTCGAGTTGTGTATAATTTAGTTCTAAGCTTAATCAGTGCATAATTTGATATGTATTTGTTTGATTGAAGCGTTCAGTGTCAAACCATGGTGCGCCTTCGATGGATGTCTGCAACAATAGAAAGGACACAATTTGAGTTTACACAGCTTTTATACTACAATCAGTTATCTTCATTAATTAACATCATACCTATATCCACTACCTCTGTATCCTACTATCTAATCTAACTAACCAACAACAAAAACATTAAACCTAATATGCTGAACATGCTGAAATTGTAAAAACAAAATACGAAGTGTAAATTAAATTCCAGTAATTATATAGTTGCTGGCTGCTGTTTCAGTATTCCGAATGCCCACCCTGAATTGCAATGCTACGCATTTAAGCCCATATTATTGTATTTATTTAATACAAATTCTTCAATGTGATGTAAAACCCAACATCTTATAAGAGCGCTCTATGTAAGTGAGGCAGCGGAAGTTGGCACTCTCCCCACTTCCGGCGGCCATCTTGCGGCCGGAAACACGCGCGGTTTATGACTTCCGCCCTCTTTGGCACAAATGAAACTCGTGAATAAAATTACAGAGTTGTAGATTTAACGGCCTGCTTACATATAAATGGATATATGTACATGTACATATGTAACAGTCTCAATCAGGACTAGCTGCGGCACGCAACTACACTTGCTAGGCTATATATTTTATAAATTTTTCGGGACACTGACCACTCTGTGTTATTTTTCTTTTTGAAATTGTATTACGAGTGATATAACGTTGTATCACTATAAGTAAATTATTTCCGTATGCGATCCAAATATGTATTATATTAGGTACACTGCTTTTTTAGATAAATTATTATTTAGAACGGCAAAAAATCTACGACGAGTGTAGTCTAGCATGATCTAAGAAGTGTAATCTGTTCGAATCCATGCGATGGTTATAGCCGTTCATGGCGCGGTGCATTGTGAGTTTGAACCGACGCGACGGTTGAAGCCGTCGGTGAAGAAATGTTTTGACTGTATTTATATTTATGCTGTGAATAAACTATAGCGGAAGCGCTAGAGTTTTTATTATAGTGGAATATTGTAGGGAGCAGACCACTGCGGGCTGACACGATGCCGACACGATGCCGACACGATGCTGACACGATGCTGATACACTGATGGCCGCTATTACAGATTCGATTATTGAAGTACTACTCCATGTTAACTAAACTGTACTATATATATTAAATCGAAAATAAAATTAATGTATACATATTACATACAAATATATATATGCACACTTTTTTGTTTGTATATTAAACTTCTTTTGTTTTTAAAGCCAAGTTGTTGTAATGTTGCATGCAAAGCAGCAGGTAGTTATTCTACAGATCCTCTCTAATGTTGACCTACTGGCCATGCGACACTGGGGATGTGTGTATAATGACATAATTTTAATCATTAGACAATTTCGGAAGTAGACATGATGAAACAAGTTTTTTTTTATTTAAGCTGAAGAACACAATATATATACTGAAGTATGTACACACAATGTGACAACAAAATCTAAATATTTGTAGTATTCTACTACGACGTAGCATCTTCATAGCGCGCAGCTACGGCGTAGCGCCCTCGTAGCAATCGCGGCTGGCTGTAGGCGGATTCACATTTTTCTATGATATACTACAATTTAGCAATCGATTGCTTAAAAAAAAGGATTATATAAAAAATAATAATAAAACAAAGAAAAACACGAACAGCATCGGTTCATGGTTCGGTTAATCAAGTCGATAATATTTTAGGAAGGTGAAAAAGTAAAACAATGTGTTAATTTCGTTGCACATTAAAACCAAAATATAATAACTATATTTTTACAGTTTAGTGATGAGAAAAGAAGGTAATTTGCCTGATGGTACGCGCAGCAGTCTACTAAAAATAATCTTTTCCATTTCGAAATAAAAAGTACTATATATTTTCAAAATCTTCACTTTCTTCACAAAAACCAATAAACTTCTAGACCTGATCGGCGCCCTTGTGCACAGCCCCTTCTCCCCCGCCCCCCTCACGGCTACTTACGTAACATTACATAACCCTTTCCACATCGCGATCGAAAAACATCGATTAACACCCTACCCTCAAAACACTCACACATAATTCACATGAAAACTACAAAAATTGCTAATCACTACAAGCACATATTCGAAATGAGAACAAAATGGCAGGTTTTTTTTAAATAGTGCAATATTGACCTTTGTTTTGAGTCGGGGGTGCTTGGCACACCTGGGACACCTCGCCCAGACTGCCGGGATCGGCAGTGAGTCTGAGAGGCTCCGTTGTCATGCGCAAAACTCTTCTCTCTTATTGGTGGAGAGGTCTCTCTGACGTCACGGCTCGTTAACCAATCAGGCCTGCCTGAAAGTTTCACGTAGGTATGTGTGGGTCGATGGTAAAATGTCTAAATATAGACCCTAAGTGCAGAGGAGATGGTCGATAGCAGCGAGTGCGGGCCGAGGGCTGCCTCCATGGGACGATCATTAGCTTTTATCTATCTAGACTGCATGGTTATCAAGAGGCATAACATCATTTATAAACGATCATGAAGAGTCTCGTGGTTTTGTTTCTCGTTGTAAATGTAAAATGAAGTGAATTTGTTGTCAACAATGACTGAATTAATCTGTATCTTATTTCTTTGAAGCCATTCTCTAAATTGTCAGTAGACAGTTATATGCAATTCAACCAATTGTATCGTTTGTTCGTCAGCTACTATCCTCGACCATGATGTCGCTTAAAATGAAAGGTCTAGAGTTCTAATCCCAACAAATATATCAAAAAACAGAATACCGCGGTGAAATTGCAGAAAACCGATGAATTCACCAATTTTGAAACTTTACACAAAACTTTAACCATTAGATCTATCTAATTAAAGTTTGTTGTAGTTGTTGAATTCCCCGAATGCTGTGGAATCGGTATTGATAACTTATAGCTTCAAGGGATCTGCAAAATACGAACTTTACTGTTCAAACGAGCTAAACTTTGAGATAAAAAGTTATTCTTCTGAACTGAACACATTTGTAATGTAAAGTGAAGGTTCTCCGAGGATGATAGTTGTTAGATGGTGACTTTGATGGTAGTTATGTGGCTGCATTACTGTCGTTTAACATCAGATCACTTTTTGATCAAAACTACTAGAAAAATACTCAAAAGTACATTTACATTATAAACAAGCTGCACCCTTCCCAATTTTCCGAGTGATTTCTCTATTTTCTTGATCTTCCTCGGACGAAATGTATACATGTATAAACTCAAGATACACAGATGTTGGAATATTAGAAAAATGCAGGTTAAACCACAGGCTGCACCTAGTTCTCTACAAAAATATAAAAAAGCGTAAATCCCTACTTTAGCTCCCACACGTTGTCGATAACAATAATTAAAAACTTGCAAAACCTCTTCAAATTGAGGAATAGTTAAGTCATGTGTAATTTAATATTTTTTCAAACTTTTTGTTTTTAGGATTCCGTACCCAAAGGGTAAAAACGGGACCCTGTTACTGAGCCTACGCTGTCTGTTTGTCTGTCTGTCCGTCCTATCTTTATCAGTTTCCGCGCGCTGTCATCGCGACAGTATCGGCTCCGTGTTTTTAAATTACTTAAAATATAATTTCACTATTTATTTACAATTTAACAAGTGACGCGGAAGTTGTGGTCAAACGCTAGCTCATTTCATACTAAAAAAAAAAAAAAACCTAGCCAAGCTTATACGTTAGAGTAGGATAGAAAACGTTTGATTTTGTTTTTGTACCCGTTTCATACATTCGAGAATTTGTATTGAAGTTGGTCAACACTGACACTGACACTGACACTGACAATATGCAGCGACAAAGATTTTGCACTGACTTCAGAAGTACCTTTTCAGTTAGTTTTTTTATTTACTAAGCTAGGTAATAATGTAAAAGTGTCTAGGTACTTACATCAACTTGAATAATTGAATACCTGCATGTTACGAGGTGTAAGTTTGTGTTAGTAATATAAATAGTGCTTAATTGAGCTTGCATTTACTTAGGAACGTTAGAGCAAGCACAATTAATAATAATAAAAAAAACGAGTCTTTATTTCTAATAATTTATTAAATTACAGTTTTCTTTAATGAAAAATCTAAATCTAAATGAGTTCTCTCAATTCATAGTGCCTGTCCGGAAAGGCCTCCTTTAGCTCTTTCCAATGTGGTCTGTCTGAAGCTGCTCTTTTTAGGTCTAAACATTGTTTAAAAGGCCGGCCAAGCGCTCGTCGGGCTCGCGTACTGAGGATTTCTTACCACCACAAAATAAACATATAATGTGAAAATTTCAACTGGCTATTTATTCCAAAGATACAGCCATTTAAAGATTATTATTATTATTTATTTATTGAGAATAAAAACGCACAAATTCCACTAACATTTATCTCACATATTGGTAAACTAAAATAGATTTCCTAGTAAAAATAGGAATAATATTATAAAATTACTAATATAATAAATACAACAAAGTGCTGTAAAAATATGTCAACATAAAATTAGTATGTCATACAAATTGTCATTATAGTCATCGGCTTTTTGCCCCTGTCCCATTGATCAGTTAAATTTTCACAATAAGTCAAAAAACTTTCGTTACATTTTTCCAACTGTTACAAATAATATCACAATCAGTGTTTGTAGCAAGGAGTGCATTGAAGTGGCGGCGGGCGCGAATCAGCGGAGACATGAAGCGCGCCACGGTGCGGCTGTGAGCCACGTGGAAAAACTTGGGCAATTTTCCACGCCTATTAGCCGGGACCCCGGGTTTATCTGGCACAAACAAAGTGCACAATAAATTGTGCAGATGCAAGGAGTCAACCGATCCTCTGAGCACCTTGCAGCAAGTAGCAAGCTGATCCAACATCCTTCTCACTTCTAGTGAGTTGTAGCCGAGCTGGCCGAGCAAGAATTTAGTTGGGTACATGAACGGGTAATACCCGTGAAGCTTCTTATACAGCGATTTTAAGAAAGCTTTTTGAACCTTTTCAAGCATCCGCACATAGGTGACGTGGTGCGGGTTCCAGACGCATGCGCTCGAATCCAGCTTGCTTCTGACTAACGAGTTGTACAATGTTCTAATAACTAACGGATTTTTAAAATCTTTGGCATTTCGTAATACGAAGCCCAGACGACGATAGGCCTCTTTGGCGAGATCAGAGATGTGGTCATGGAAATTCAGGGTACGATCAAAATGTCACTCCCAGATCCTTAATGCTATTTACCCGATTTATACATAGATTGTCAAGATGATAATTATAATTGATGGGATTTATTTTGCGGTCAAACGTCATTACATTACACTTGGTCACATTAAATGTCATTTTGTTTTTCAAGCCCCATGCACAGATTCTATCTATGTCCTCTTGTAAGGTAAGGCAGTCACAGGGAGATTTTATTTCGAGAAAAAGCTTAAGGTCGTCGGCATACAAGAGACATTTGGCAGAAGTCAGCACTTAGGTAGGTAGGTCGTGTACCATCATTTTAGTAATGTGTTGTCTGTCAAATATTTGTGTACATTGTCGTGAAGTTGTTTTGTTTGCCGCTTCTGTAGTAAAGTATTATTACAAATACATGTGAGACTGTAGTTATAATATCTTCTACATTTACGTCATCAACTCCTTGATGACATATCTTCTTAATCACTGGTATGGTTTTGAGAAATAGAAAACATACTTAAGAATAAGAAACTTACATTTTATTCATTAATTCACATACAGATAACGCACAGTCTATGCCGCTGGTTTGAAATTTGGCACAAGTGTGCCATAAATAATCAAAGTGAAGGAATTTTGAAAATTCCTCCCCTAAGAGGGGTTAAAGGGTTATTGCTATGATATATATATGTTAGATCGTCATTTTGAAGTTAGAAACGTGAAGTAGGTAGACTTCTGTTAATAAGTAAAAGTTAGTTGTTTCATCGTTTTTTGAAATCTCATTCCCTAGGAAGTTAAAGTTTATACGAAGTTTTTGAAGTTAGAAACGTGGAATTTGCTACATAAGCTTAATTCTGCTTATAAATATAAGTCAGTTGTATACGTTCTTTTGGAATTCTTCCCCTAAACGACTTAATTAAGAGGTGAAAATTGTATGAGCTTCCTGATTCCCTATTTAACTGATGAGAAATCCCATCGGGCACTCGATTCGTATATAGATAAAGAATATAATATTTTAAAAAACTGTAAAACTTTTTTTTATCCCTAAATGAGAAGCTCCTTCGTTTCTTTCTACCCAACAACACAAAGCAAAGTACTCGCTTAAACGCCTCAACTACTTTTGATAAATATGTTGGCTCTATGAATGATCAATGGGTATACAGTAAAGCCTCCATCACCTTTCTGGGGCACAACTTGGACTTGACCGTGACTTACTGTACTTGAATGTAACTTGTTTTACGATATTTAATAATAAAAAAACGCAATGACACTGGAAAATACTCAAGACACGCGAAGCCTCCTCACAAGAGGAAAGAAGAAGGAAAAAATGCATATTATGTACATATAAGGTCGGGGAAAAAGTTTCTTCGTATTTTTTAAACAAATTCAAGACATATTTTTTTCAAGTTTAATTACATTTAATTATAATATATATGTGCCATTTTGTTCGATAACTTGTTGCCATCTTGTAGGTAGTGACATGATCCCGTTGCTGTAGAATTTTTGGGACTTCTGATCAAAAAAATGCAACAAGTAGTTTTGACAGTCCTCTCTTGATGTTAATCTAACACTACCCAAAGAATTCTGAAGAGATCGAAACAGGTGGAAATCTGAGGGTGCAAGGTCAGGGCTATATGGTGGATGCATTAACACTTCCCAACCAAGCTCTCTAAATTTTTGCTGAGTGGCCAAAGATGTGTGCGGTCTGCCGTTATCATGATGAAAGACCACACTCTTTCTGTTGATCAATTCCGGCCGTTTTTTCTCAATTTCTTGTTTGAGTCTCATCTGCTGTTGGCAGTAGAGATCCGAATCGATGGTTTTGCCCGGCGGTAAAAGCTCATAATGAACGATGCCCTGCCAATCCCACCATACACACAGCATCACCTTATTACGTGTTAATCCGGGTTTCGCTACAGTCTGTGGTGCTTCACTGCCCTTTGACCATGATCGTTTGCGCACATTCTTGTCGTAGGTGATCCATTTTTCATCACCAGTGATCAATCTTTTCAAAAACGGTTCGGTTTCTTTACGTTTCAATAGAGAGTCGCAAATGAGTACACGATTCATTTGGTTTCTTTCAGTGAGCTTGTGTGGCACCCAAATATCGAGTTTTTTTGTATACCCAGTTTTTTTCAAATGGGTCAAAACTGTTTTGTGGTCAATCCCCAGTTCTTCAGCTACGTCGTAACTATTAATATGCCGATCTTGGTCCACTTTTTCAGAAATGGCATCTACTTTATCCGTAACAGGGCGACCAGAGCGAGCTGCATCTTTGACATCAAAATTCCCGGACTGAAAACGCTTGAACCAACATTGTGCTACTCTTGATGACACTGCATTAGGTCCATAAACGTCACAAATTTTTTTCGCGGCTTGTGTCGCAGTTTTCCCTTTTTTGTAATAAAATTTCACAATATATCGAATTTCTTCGTTAGATTCACTCATTTTATCAAACAAAAAAACAATTGAAAAATGGCGGGAAATTGCTTTTTACTTTTTGTATTCCTTTTTTAAAATGTCATATTTTTAATGGTATCAAAACCAGCCAGATACAAACAGTACAACGGATGAGATTTTTACTACAACCTTATACATACAAAATACGAAAAGACTTTTTCCCCGACCTATTATATAGTTTAATTTATTCCCCAAGAAATAATTAGTTCTGTAAAACAATGAGTGACTAGCACATTGCAGAGCGATGCTGGTTTTGTAAAACAATGAGTGACTAGCACATTGCAGAGCGATGCTCGTTTTGTAAAACAATGAGTGACTAGCACATTGCAGAGCGATGCTGGTTTTGTAAAACAATGAGTGACTAGCACATTGCAGAGCGATGCTGGTTTTGTAAAACAATGAGTGACTAGCACATTGCAGAGCGATGCTGGTTTTGGCAAAGTTGTAGATGGCATTATAATTATTGTAAAATGGATGCGGTGGGTAGTGCTCACGATGGCCACAAGTCCTGATCACCTAAAGTGTAGTCACCAATGTCAAGTGATCTGTCATAGTCCTGAACCTCATGAGGTCCGTCGGCAGTGTCGACACCAACCATTCGAAGTCAGCATGCACTATAAATACAAACTGTAGATCGATCGTGGCGCGCATGCGTCGAGAACCACCTGGCGGGTCATTCTGGCACACTCGAGGTGATCTGCCTCACGGTCTTTCACATTAGAAACGTCATGAGAGGGACCAAGATAATCTCAAGCGCACCAGAACACATCCGTGGTTGCAACACGGTGGATGTCGTCCATCATCGCTGTATGCCAACTGTACATATATCACTTTATATTCAACGTATCTGGTAAAATAGTAGAGTTACCAGGTGCACCCCTAGTGACATTTTCAAGGCGGCCTGAACCAACCCCCGACACTAACAGCTAAACATGTCACCCGAAGTACGGTAGCGCACAGTTTCAAACTCTATTCACGGTTATTCCACCGAAGACTACGAGTGTCGCAGGTTGGTGCTGAGGTCAACTGACTTGTAGCGTGAACTAGCAACACTGTAGATATATATCTACCAACTATTATATATGAATCGAGAAGATCACGTGAGGTGACGTTGTCGAGGTACGCTACACTACTACACTAAGCCACATACAAGACAATATCGTATGTCGTATCTTTTGATGTTATACAGATAGAATTTAGTTCAGAATAATAGTTTTAAAAAGTCGTGAGGATTTTCAAAAAGGACGGATTGAGGAGGTGGTATTGGAGTTGGATTGTTGAGTTGAAAGTTATGCAAATTCGAAGCTGTAAAGGGGTGGGTAGACTCCTTATACTTAATAGACGTCCACTATGAAATTATTTTGCCAAAGAGCTGAATTAAGGGGCAAAAAAGGGATTCAAAGTTAATATAAAAATCTACGAAGTCACGGGCAACAGCTAGTAATAATTATATAAGCGGAAATAGCTCTGTCTCTGTCTGTTTGTCCACTTTTCACGACTAAACGGCTGAGGCGATCTTAACGACATTTGTCAGCAAGATATTGTACATCATAAGAACGGACATAGGGTACTTTTCCCCCAGAAAATGCGAAAAACTGTTAAATCGCGGGTAACACCATGTTATTGAGCTAGTATTGTACATTTCTCACTATAACTAGTTACAGAGACACATACACCATAGAATATTAGAAGCGAATGGAAAAGTCATTACAGAATAATACATTTGTAGTTGAAAGGAGAACCGTCACACGTAGGTTCACGTGAATGTATGTTTGAAGTTTATGCTTGTTCTAGCTAAACTCACAAACTGTTGCATTTATTTAGTTATTGTGATTCTCGGTAGACATGAACATGTTAATTTATTCACACCACCTCGTGTGGGTTCCCTCCTGTATTACCATATAAATAAATACTAATACATCGGTCCCCCTCGCTCCCGTGGGAACCGGCGCCGGCGGCGTGCGGAGCTCCGTGGAGGCCGGAGACTGCCTCCTCTATTTATAGATATGCCTTTATACTCCATACTAAAACTTTATTCTTTTATCCTATTTGGCTCTCTTTATACACCAACACGATAAGAGGGTCTCTGTGTGTCTGTCTGTCTGTGGAATCGTAGCTCCCAAACAACTAAACAGTTTTTTTTTTTGTGTTTGAAAGATGGCTTGATGAGTATTCTTATGATTTAAGAAAATTTCTTTAGTTTTGAACATATCGAGGGTTTTTTTATAAACTAAAAATTATAATTAAAAATTTATAAAAATTCGTTCCAAAGTTGTTTAGATTAAAAAAAAACACGTTTACATACTATTTTGTCCAACCTGCTCGATAATTGGTAGAAAATTTGTGTACTACATTCTTTGTAAAGGTGCAAAAAAGTATTATAATAAGTAAAGAAATTTTTATCATTCTCCTACAACATGAAAAAACCAAAATTATTCTAAATTTAATTCCTTCCTTCTGACTATAAACTGTTCTAATACAGAATAAGTCATACATGACATTTATAGGAGAGCAACAAAATAATTCTCAAAGCTAAAAAAACTAAAAAACACTCAACACTCAGTCATCGGTCCTTAATAAGTATGCGAAGTTTCAAATCAATCCGTCGTTTTGAAAGAGGTGAAAATCACGTTCAAAGAGTCAGTTATATAGATACATACCAAGCTAATAAAAGCGTGTTAAAAATGCAAGGTCTGTGAGTAAATAAAAAAAACAATGAAAATAAAAATAAAGTAAATTTTTAAACAACTCACAAACAAACAAATCGCTGCAGAAAATCACTTCTGAAAACTGTGGAAATCACATCAATTCTTTTTCGCAACATTTTTTTAATAAAACTGCATAGATCCAATACTTTCAATAGATGTGAAGACTTTGAAGGAAAAATAATAACTAATCTGGAAATGGCGACCATTTACAATCATTAGATTGATCGTAAAGTTATGTGGGTCATGTCAATTTAAAACAAATCAATGTACGATTACTCGATATTCAGAAATGCGCAATAAAACACTCAGGTAAGTGATACAGATATTATAAAACCGCACGTTTGTTATAACTTCACTTAGTAACGGCCGAGGGGGTGCTGATTAAATTCACATATTATTTTTATCTTGGACAATTATTATGATTGTGTTCAGATAGAGCCGAGTTGCGCAGCTCGTAGAGTCATCCAGCCACCCTGACTAGAAGCGACTTCGACTATATCGCGGTTATACGTCGGCATATTCATTTATTTCAATATGCGGAAACTGCTAAATGGTGTTTAATTATGTAATATATAAGTAATATAGTTATTTATCACTGTATGTTTTCCAAATAAAATAAAATAAATATACGTAGTCAAACATTTCATACTATAGTACGTACTAAGTGTTTGTACGTAGTATAGTATAGTCTGCTTCTTTGAGTGATATGACTTATGATTATCGGTAGAGCTACTTCCCCAGCCTAAACCTGTGTACCAATATTTAAGTGGCAGTGGACAGGACACATAGCAGAACTGATGGCCAATGGAGCCGAAAGGTTCTTGAATGGAGACCACGGACCGGTCAGTGCAGCGTATAGGACGTCCATCCACAAGATTGACAGACGACCTAATAGAGACTTTTTTATTAGTAAGTATATAAGTTGTATGATCGAAAGTAGACTATATCATTAACACACAACATAAATAATTATGAATTTAATAAACAATATAGTCAAGGAACGCTGGAAAATATGTAGGTACAAGAATGTTAGGAAACTTTAAAATTATGCAAAATGCTTCAAGTGAACGCCTTCGAGAGAAGCATAGCAAGGCGAGGGCTGCCGGCCGGATCTAGTTCCAAGTGTGTCGGGAGGCCGTCGTCGTTCAGATGCTTTTATATCGCATTGGTAGGATTACAGCGCTGCAGCGGATGGAATTGGTAGGATAACAGCGCTGCAGCGGATGGAATTTATAATGAACTAGCTAATGCCCGCGACTTCGTACGCGTAGCGCTAAGTAATTAGTGGGTGGACGATTAGACTGACATATCCAAATATAAATGTTACACTACCGAACACGAACGGAACTTTAAATAGGCACAAATCCATCGGATTATTTATACTAAATATTTTATAGATAATACCTACACATATGACATGATTGTAGATTTATTGCTCTCCATTTTAATGCGGATTGTCATACTATCGTCATAGTATGATTTTAGTCTAGTTTTAATCTGACTCGATACAGGTATCCCGACATGTCCATAGTTTCAAATATATTTCAAGCAAATAATATATTACTTTCACTGGTTAAATACGTTGGAAGTGTGGAGCCATGGATCCAATAAGGAAAAAAAAATTGGTATAAGTCAAGCGAAATGTCATGCATGACAAACGTTATTATTGAATTATTAGTAAATAGTAAGTAGGAAGCATGGAGCGGTATCTATAATTAATCGCTGTTATTAAACATTACTCCGCGTAAAGACTGCCAATCAATGATGTCTAAATAATTTTTGTCCGCCTTCTGCGCCTCGACCCTTCCAACAACTAAACCGCTTTCGTTCACCACCATAACATCCAAAATAGCTGTTAATCATAGATCAGTAACAGATTAGATGCCGCGAGTTCACCTACTTTGCGTGTCTGTTATTGGTCTTAAGTTTGATCCTGGCAAAAAAATGTATTCATTTTAATCTCCGTCGACTTAGTATATTAGCACGTCAGAAGTCAATACAAAAATAAACGAACTTTAAATTACGCCATAATAAACTGTAAAACCTCTTCAAAAGCAGTTGGCTGTCCTGAAAATAACAAACAATAAAAACTATTTGGTGCAGTCTATCGGAAGTTATGCGGGTACATACATTTCGGCGATTCGTTTATATTTCATCATCATCATCAGCCAGAAGACGTCCACTGCTGAACATAGGCCTCCCCCTTTAACCTCCACACTGAACGACATCCTGCCATCTGCATCCACTGGATGCCCGCGACTCTCACAATGTCGTCGGTTCATCTAGTGGGAGGCCTACCTACGCTGCGTCTTCCGGTTCGCGGTCTCCACTCAAGAACCTTACCTACTTCCCCATCGGTTAACAGTTCTTCGAGCGATGTGGCCTGCCCATTGCCACTTCAACTTGCAGATTTTAATAGCTATGTCGGTGACTCTGGTTCTTTGGCGAATATCTATATTTTTATTTACATATAGATTATATGGCAACAGCCGCTTCAGTCTTCCTACCTACCATGTCTGCGAGTAGAAGTCTGTCATTACGACAACATTACTATAAAATAAGCTAGATGGCGTTATAAATAATTATTATAAAAATTTTTTTTTACTATTTATTATCATAAATTAATATAGCCTATGTTTCAATCAGGTATTTTATAAGCATATTCATGGAAACTGCTTTGAAATCCTTCTAGTAGTTTAAAAGATGTGCGCGGACAAACAAACAAACTGACAGCCGTCGGATTTGTAGTTCCATAGTTTGAAAATAGATTGCGTACTAAAACGATGTTTTGCGAAAAAATTGTAAATTTGCTTAAACTTTACGAATAATATTATTAAAAACGTAATAAGGTATTCAATAATTCCTAAAATAATGAGTGTAAATGGATCGTAGTTTCACAAATATGAAAAGTGCGTCTATTATAGGTAAATACGACACTTTACCTGAATCACGCAAACGGTTTTTTTTTTGCAAGTTAAACCGATATCCGGTATTGCTTCTACTTAGTTAGAAGTCACGTGTGAAGGTATTTGATCTACACATTTATAATATGGTAGGGATTACAAGCAGAATAACATTTTACATTTTCACTTCATGTAAAAAATTAAATCTCTATCGTCTGCAGTGTAATGTACTCTACGCCTGGTAATAAAACTGCAAATGACGTCATTGTAATACATTTTTACCCGACTGCGAAAGAAGGAGGGTCATGTTTTTCGGGTGTATGTATGTATTTATGAGGTTTCTTCGGCACGCTCAACAGGCAAGAATTCAAGATGGCGTCCGCGAAAAAAATTGTGAAGTCACTCAGCAGAATTCAAAAATATATAACACTTGTATGAAATGTTGTGTAGTTTACGAGATAAACCGGTATGAAAGATGTATGTACTGTATCTAGTACGAGATAGGTACGTAGCGCGCCGCTGTTACTGTTCAGTTACCTACTATTTATACAATGCAGTCAGGTTATATTATATTTTTATCATTTAATTTAGTTACTTATACAACATAGATAGTGCAGCTAAAATAGATCGTGAGTTAAATACTTAATACTGTAACTAGATGTTAGCAGTCTTAATCTACTCGCTAATACTCGCTGAACGGATGCAGTTTCACTAACGTTATATTTTTTTATAACTAGCTGTTTTAAGTAGAGTGAAGGCAGAGCTGGCCCTTGCACGTCATCTGCAGAGACATCAAGTCTCGCGGTTTTACAAATGTAACAACCATCACCCTCACAAATAGTCATGTCAATCCGACTGCTCGAGCTATCTGCGGCGCATCGGCGCGGGCGTAACGAGGTCACCCTATCCCAGCCCGGATTACACGGGATTACGACACGTCCGGGCGTCGTCCGTGATTTATACTCTGCGGCTGCGGTACCAACTGCACCATGCTGCAACGAGGAGGCACCACACGACACGACCCTTGTGGCAACACTGCGGCTAATTGTCACACAACTTAAATCCATCTAACATTTGTATTAACACTCAATATTATTATAATACGAATAGATACAACATTGTACATAAGTACCTTTTTTATTATTATCGCTTTATTTATTTTTATTCAAGGGTCCAGCCCGGTCATTTAAGAGGCATTGGTGAGGCCAAAGCTAACATCAGGAGGCCCTGTTGAATATAACGGAGTACGCGGTGTAGCGGTCACTATGGTTGAAAATAAGGCGTGTAAAAAGCCAAGCTTGCCTCCAAGAAACTTGGTGTGCTCAACAAGGCGAAGCGGTACTTCACGTCGAGACAACGACTTTTGCTTTACAAAGCGCAAGTCCGACCTCACATGAAGTACTGCTCCCATCTTTGTAACGGAGCACCCAAGTATCAGCTTGAGCCACTTGATGCATTACAACGTGAAGCTATCAGAATTGTCGACGAACCCAAGCTCACTGAACACCTAGAGCCACTCACCACTCACTGAGACGTTGGGTCTCTTTGTGTCTTTTATCGCATTTTCAACGGGGAATATTCTGAAGAACTATTCGTTCTGATGCCAGCATCGCGGTTTTTTCATCGCACCAGCCGCCACCGCCTGAAAGTTCATCCACATATCATAGATCAGTGAAAATTGCACACTGTGCGTTTAACGCGTTCCTTTTTGCCTCACACCGATTTCCGAGTAGCTATAATATGGGGTTCTTCAAAAGGGCTGTTTAATAGAGTGTTTAAGGATCGGCAACGTATCTGTGATGCCCCTGGTGTTGCAGGTATCCATAGGCAACAGTGACCGCTTACCATCAAGCGGCCCGTCTGCTTCTTTGCCACATATGGCATAAAAAAAATATCTCTTATTTTATACCAATTTGGTCGCGTCGCAGTTTGCGCCCTGGTGCGGTTCAACTTCCGGCCGGCTTATCACAGATGTCGCGGGTGCTATCGAGAATCTACCCGACTGTAGTTAGATTGCGACCCTACCTCCCAACGAGAACACGAGGACCTTGTTTGCCGAGCTGTTTGCTTTTCGTTAGGTTCCTTGTTTCTTAATAAGATTTATTAGCTTTTATTATACAAATACAAAATACGAAATTTATTTATTGTTACATAAAGAAAGCACTAATACATTTATTATTCCCTGCCTGCTGCGTTAGCGTAAGCTGTGTTGCAACAGTCACTGTCTTCCTCAAAACTGGTAACAGTAACAAACAATATAAATTTAAAACACAAAACACTAAGCACATAATATACAAGTTCAAATACTTATTTGTTTTATAACTTGTAAATCAAGAATAAGGGAATAGCAGAAATAACATAGTAATATTTATTAAAAATTTCCAAGTTATATCTCTCTTTGTGACTGTGTGTGTGTGTGTGTGTGTGTGTGCGTGTGAGCGTATTGTGTAGAAGGTTAGATGACAGTACAACACACTTTGAAGCCAGATTGCCATCAATAAATTTTCTTTAGTAGGTTTTCAAAAGACTCGTAGTCATATTCCTGCAGCCATTCATTTAATATAATTTTAGTTTATGGGAATTTAGCGTTGTTACTAGGAATTTTGATTTGAATTTGTTGTATAGAATAGGAGCAATATGATTATAGTGTCTCCATGAGAGGGCACACTTGTACCCAGGAACAAAACATTTGTCACGCCTTTTGGTAGAGACAAGCGGAGTTGTATCTCTATGGTATCTTCTAATACATTGCCGTGCAAATATTTTCCGAACAGAGTTGACTTTGCAGATGTTGTATAAATCAGCGGTCGGATATTTAAAAGGTAGGAACATTATCACTTTGAGTAAGGCACGTTGGGATCGTTCTACTTCGATCATATGAGTTTTAGCAGCGCTTCCCCAGGTACAGATACAGTAGCCAATAATGCATTCACAGAGTGCTTTATAGGTGTTTATAAGTAGTTCCTTTTCTGCCACTGGGCAAAGCAGCTTAAATTCGTGTATAAATTTCCTAATACGTTTTGAAAGGACATGAATGTGTGGGCTCCACGTCATTTTGTGATCAACAATGACTCCGAGGTACTTCATGGTATATACACGAGCGAGGGTATCGCATGTGCAGTCATTGCGATAAGACACAGAACGATTGCAGGGGAAGGTGTGTACGTGTACTTCAAAATTCAAGGGGAGTTTAGTTCTCTCAGTTCTCTTGAAAATTAGATTCGTAATTTTTGCGTTTGAAATTTTTTAGTACTACACATTTTGCTTGTCTAGACTCAAACTGATCGGAAGCGCGTGCATCGCTGTCGTGGTGCTTCCGTGAATATCCTCCTCGTTTCCTAAAAATTTACTCACAAGGCGTCACTTTGATTGCCAACCGCGACTTAAATGTAAGTAACATTCACTGAGACCATTTGAATCCTTCGTAATTTCGAAACGGTCATAAGATATTAACGCCGCGTTGTCAGGCCGTTAGATAATTATATTCAAGACGTGAGAAAACTGTCGTTATCACGAGTAGCCCCTGAATGGATAAAAAGGGTTATAAAAGGGTTATATTTAGAAGTTCGCCGGGTCACGTCGTGTCGTCGCGCCTCGTTACCCGCAGCTTGTCATTCCTGGCACGTAGCCACCTGCAGTACACTAGTCCTTATACCTGGCAGGTGGAGTAGGTCCCCGACAGAGTGGTGGCCGCGGATAGGAACGCTCCGTGAAACACTTCTGCTGGTACATCGATCTTGTATGCGAACCTGGCCAAGATTTGCTCAGCCGTCAGACATGGTAGTCTGACGGCGTGAGATGAAGGAGGTTTACGCTTTGCAATCCTTACGATATCAACCCTAATAACTGGCCAAGAGCGTGGCAAGACACGCATATGGGAGTGTTTAGGGTTCCATAACCAAAGTCATATTATTGTAGTCACATTCATAGTTCAGAAATTGGTGGTTATAGAAAAATTCAAAAGAAAGAAGCTCGTTGGACATAGTAAAATTTCAGAGATGTGTCATCCCAACATAAAATATATCGGTATAACTGAAAAATTCATAATAATTTTTTTTATGCATTTTGAATGTAATTTTTTTTATATGACCTTACAGCGTTACTAATAGTTTTGAAATGCAACTTTTTGATATTATGCCATATTTCGCAAGGATACACTTAATAAAAAAGGGATGTATGGAACCTATACGATATACCGTGTGGGGTAATGGGGTTGGGTAAACAAGAGCCTTGTGGTGTATCGATGTATTGTATAAGTAGCGGAAAATAAACAACCCCATATCACATTTACTAGACCCACCACTAAAACAAGCAAAAAAACTTTTAAAATTAAGATCTTATAGATACTAAAATCGTAGTTGTACAAAATGTCATGCACGCTAAATAATTATAAAAGTAAAAATGTTCTCAAGGATTAGGACGGACCGAAAGACAGAAAGACCGACGGACGGACAGAAGGAACTCATAAGGGTTCCTTGTAGTACTACGGAACCCTAAATAGTACCACCACCATAATTTTTAATTGTACTATGGTTTCAGCTCTGTGGAGATATTTGTGTCTGTATCCACTGAGTGTGTCACTATTAATAATTAACACGATTTAAGCTTCACTTGTAATCAACTAACGAACTATGAATGTAAACGTACAGAGGGATTCAGAGTTTGGTTTATTTTAACAAGTCCCATACATTACACTTGGTAACGAGGGTCTGATGATGGAGCCGGGAGACGGATAGTGGAACTCTTCAATGACTACTAGTAAGCTCCTCGAGTTTGGACTCGTTTGTACGATTCGCATTGCTGTGATTTTTTTACTATAATGATTATTGTCAAGTATAGCCAAGATTGTCAGTCAAGGCAGCTTGCCAATAAATATACGCAGATAAATAAATGTAGCTTCAAGAATACTTGCCTCAATGGAATAGAATTTACGTCAAATGTGAGTTGGGTTAGAACTTCGATCGGTAAGTTTGTACCAAGATGTATTTGTCATGGAGTGGGGCCGCTACAGGCCAGGGAAGAGACTTTTTTTCTTTTCTGAGGGTGCCACTTTGGGCGAGAATTAAAAATATAGAAAAAAAACCTACAGATTTTACTCTTTTCAGTTATGAATTTCAGTTTGTCTGTTGGTTTTTCTAGGCAAGCGTGCTCCATCGTAGACCATACCTTTGCTTAACATCAGGCAAGGTGGTGGTCAAACAAAGCCTATTTATTATTCGTTGAAAAATAATTTTCTAAAAATTAAGCGTTTATGTTGAAATGAAAAACTTGTATGATTACGTTCTTCCTTACCTTAGATAGTCACATTTTGATGTGGAAATACACCGTAGAGCAGCAAAGCTATTTATTTTTGTAAATCAATGTCAAAATATATCCAAATCCCAAAAAAAAGCCTTCAAAAACGATCAACAAAAAATATTTTACAATAGCTTCAAATGTTTTTGGTTGTTTTTGGTTGAGGCTTCATGCAGTTATATCGGATTAATATTCAAACGAAGATGAACGCAGCGCCGCCCGCCCAGGGATTATGAATGCCCATTCATCACCATTACCGCCCATTATGAACTGTGCGTTACGGGAGGAAAATACATTAATTATGAGTACATCAAAAACTCTTAGAGCTGACTGCGTGACTGCGAGAAATTTAATTGAATGAAATTTAATTTGGCTCTATTTATACCTGAAAATGTCAGCAAAAAATATATTAAACGCTCTAGCCTTTGGTTTTCCAAGTAAAATGTTAACTTTTCAAAAACTTTAATGTAAAGATGAAAGTTTATTGGGAAAGAAAGGTTCTTGAGTGGAGACCACGAACGAGAAGACGTAGTGTAGGTAGGCCTCCCACTAGATGGACCGACTACATTGTGAGAGTCGCGGGCATGCAGTGGATGCAGATGGCAGGATGTCGTTCAGTGTGGAGGTTAAAGGGGGAGGCCTATGTTCAGCAGTGGACGTCTTCTGGCTGATGATGAAGAATGTTTATTTGCATAAAACATAAGCACATTATTCACACATATGATACATATTTAATGCACAGACTTTACATTTTTAGGTTTTATCTTTCGGTAACTATTCATTAATAAACTTTTATTAAAGACTAAATACTACGCAACAGACATTTTTAGTTCAGAGAAAGAGAGAGCTATGTTATGTGAGAGCGAGCAAAAAGATATTACTTGTTATAGTTGGCATAAAGTACGTATATAATAAATTAGTAAGGTGACAAACTAATCTACTACAAACAGCTAACACAACAACCTGTGTTAGCTACAGTGTCGTGTATACTTACGGAAACAAGTTGTTCCTCTACAGTCCAAACCACAGAAAAGAGAAGGAAAAATTCTCACTTCAGTGGTTCAAACAGACTTCTCTATACTTTTAGAAACATTAAATAAACGATATTTAGCTTTACTGTTCCACAGAGAAGTTCGATCAGTCATCTAGCTTTGATCTCAGAAGGCTAAAATAAATTAAAATATAAACAAAAATGTGCGACCGTGTCAATACTAAATAAGTCCCTGATGTAGGGTCGAGAATCAGACCAGGTGCCGTCAGATTGTAAAGCGCACATGCCACCACCGTCACACCATCGCCCTCTATAAATACTGCTTCTCAACAAAATTTTGAATAACTTTACCAACAATTTTCCACCCAACACACACAGAAATTTGCGATTTGTCTTTTCCAGTAGTTTATTTGTGAGTTTCAATTAAGTAACTTGTCACGAACACATCTCTAAGTTCTCTTAGTTCTGTAGTAGGTCAACACAAAGTAAGCATCCTCAAAATATGTTAAGAACAATTTGAAACAGCAGGCATATTGGCATTTTGCCATTTGTAAAACTGGCGAGCGAGCGCCGCTGTCTCCTGACCTACTTCTGTAACATGAACCACTCGGGGCTCTCCATCATCTGCTCACTTTAAATGAGATCTGACAACTGTCATCAACATGTTTCACTGTACTTGTTGCAAGTGATTGTCAAAAATCTATTCCTAGTAGAACATTTGTATACTTTTTAACGCACAAAAAATCTCACTTCAGAGCTTTTTAACTATTGAATGACAGAACAAATTTGAATCAGAATAATTATATTTTAACAACTGTTTTAATAAGTACAAGTGTTTTGATTTGATCCATTAGCAAAAGTACCATCGTGTATAGCTTTTTATAGATATAAATTAAGGGCCTTACTCAAAAACATTACTCAAGTTGGCCTATGCTCAAAAATGCTCTATCAACTACTCGCCGACGGCAATGGTCACACGCTAAAACGAGACAGCGCAATTTTAAGCATAGATTAACTTGAGTAACGTTTTTAAGTAAGGCCATATGTTTTTAGCTTTAAAACCTCGTAGCTCGATCAACTTTAAGGGTAGATTCTAAAGGTAAGCGTAGAAAAAAATAGGTATTGGTCCTGATATCTCTGTCTACGATTCCAGCTGAATGCCAAACCAATGGAGTCGTGACACATTCGTGCAGATCGTTCGATTTATCATTATCAAATGAGTGCGGGGTGTGTCGAGGGTGTGCAGGGGGGGGGAGGTGTGCGGCGGTGGGCGGGGGCAGGGGCGTGGCCGGTCGATACTCGCCAGAGTACAACACTGGAAGGTGAATGCTGGACGGTGCGCGTGTGTGGGTGTCGCTCCTGCAGCGCGCTCAACACACTGAAACCTTACTACACAGGTCACACAACAGTTAGTACTGGAGGTATGTGTGTGTGGGTGAGGAGTGCAGGTTGATGTCACCTGGACCTCCGCCGATTGAAAGACTAGCTACTGACTAGTTACTGAGGAACTGAGGGTTTCACAGAACATTGTGTTGTGACAAATTAGGTTATCAAAATATACTGTTTAAAATAGCACACATATTTGAAACCTAAAACTTAATTATTACATAATGTACATACATTACACAACCTACCTATATACAAATAAAGATAATAAAAATACTTGAAAATTAAGAACCCGTTATTAAAAACTCTAAAATTAACTTAGTTAAACGCTATAACGCAGAATGCTAGCAGCATTGCCTCCAGCTCTGGGATCCCCCGAGAATCATCATCAGCCAGAAGACGTCCACTGCTGAACATGGGCCTCCCCCTTAAACCTCTACACTGAACGACATCCTGCCGTCTGCATCCACTGGATGCCCGCGACTCTCACAATGCAAAAAAACAAAGGCGAGAACCAATCTAGTCGAAATAGATTTCCATAGATTTATAGATCCAAAGATCAGGAAATAGTACGTATTTGGTAAAAAAACGCTGATTTTTACGCTACATTTTTTATGTTGATGATTTTAACTTAGTCATGACATGTGTATCTTATTGTTTGTCTGTTTTTCATCCTTTGGTGACGTGTATGCGTCATGTCAGGTATAAACAATAAGTGTTATACAGCTATCTTTCGAGCTCCAAGGTGAGGTTAAATCTTAAATGAGAGAAACAAAAGAGATATGCCTTAGTAAGTATTCATGTTTCATCTACTTTTTTCATGATTACGTTAAACCGCTTAACTTGAAACTGTAAGTACGGCACACTAACAAAAAAAAACACGCACATTACGAAACTAGCAGTGACACCGATGAACTTACTATTAGTCCACATGCAAGACTAAATTAGGAGTTAATGTCCGCCGCGCCTCCTTACCATACCTACCTTTTTAACCGACTTCCAAGAAGGAGGAGGTTCATAAATCGACTGTTTCTTTTATGTTTGTTACCTCAGAACTTTTGACTGAGTAAACAGATTTCGATGATTCGTTTTTTATTTGAAAGCTGGTGCTTCCGGCGTGGTCTTATTTCAATATGGTCTAGACCATATTGAAATAAGACCATGTCTGTCATTTTTATGAAGTCGTTTTTTTATATTGTTAATTGTCTGATCTGAAGGATAAACATTGCATTGTAATATCTTCATTTATTATCTGAACTAACTCTGACATCGCGTGTCTTCCATTAACTACACTGAAAACTAATTAACATTTCTGAACTGTCCCAAAAAATGATTAATCACGTGCTCATAATTATTTGGAAATAATAATTGCCAACGTAGTCTTCCGTGTTACACAGGGTTCCGCATATAGACTGTACTTAGACGAAACGAGGTCATGGAATCAGAATCTGAATTATTTATTAACATAATATATTGAAACAACATACCAACATTATTTACACTTATTGTAAAGTAATTATTAATATAGCTTATTGTACCTACTCACCATTATGAACAACTTTACTATGGAATCAACAGTGAAATCGCAACAAAAACATGTAAGGATACCCTATATATTATCCAATATTTAATTCCAGTGTATAAAGCAGATCTATAAGTATTACGAATCACTTTCACAGAAATTATATTTATTTTATATTAGCAATTACCAAAATAGTCTTATTCGTTCAAATGTAGAATGCAAAGTGATGTCAGTCGCCGGCTCAGCACCATCCCAAATACGTACAACCTTTTTTTTATAATTACGCATAATTTTTTTTTCTTAGTATTTTTTTTTACTTTGTTTTTTTTTTACCGGAGCTTCGCGACCTCCTAGAGGCATGGCGACCCCCCAGGGGCACGCGACTCACAGTTTGAAAAACATTGTCATAAAAAACCCTTATGCTATGTTTGTTCTATATCTGGGTTTTAATATCTATTTAATTATGTATAAAAAAATTATGTATATCAGTTTATGGCAGCCCCAACTATAAGCACAAGATTTGCTTAGTTTGTGGTCAGATGAGCGAGTGTGCTAAAATGTCCCGAATATAATAGGTAAGTAGGTATGTAAGTAAAAACGTACACAATCTGTAATCACGAATATTACAATCACCTTGTTCTTGAATATATTTGCCAATACGACTATGTACCGGTGACCTTTACACGGCATCCTTATGAAATTTAAATTAATTTTTGATCTGTTAATGAGCTATTAACCTCAATGACAAAACTATTAAAATTGCACTAAAATAAGTTAGAAAGTTCGGGTCTTACCGAAACAAGATTTAATATGCATAATTACATTTCCTGAATTTATAATGTCTGAAAACCATAAGCCCTTTATGTGTTAGTATACCTAGTACATGATTGACCATCACACTGCGGTCTGGTGCTTCGCCCTAACAGCATGCGCTACACTTACTATTATACTAATCCTTTCAACTTATCAAGGTGACAGATGCAAAAATCAATAAAACCTAACTTTTACATGACATAGGTACCGATAGTAGTCAGGTTTCCCGGTGCTATACGTTCATCCTTGCAAAATAATGTCTTAAAATAGATTTTGTTAAACTTTCAACAGTCTCTGACAGCCATATTAGTTTGGAGTCAGATGACCGTGTGTGAAAAAAATGTCCAAAATATTAATTTATTTCCGTTGGATTTTTAACAACTATTTATATACATAATTATATTCATCAATGTAACGTATATCACACTAGAATTACCAACGCGAAGTTTGTATGTATAGTGTGTATGTCTGTCACTTAACTTCGTAACAGCTGAAAATATTTCTATGAAATTTGTTCCTCTATACCAAATTTCATAGAAATCTATTCAGCTGTTAGTTCGCATATACCCTGAATTAACATTATAATATGTTACTTTTATCTCTATAACATAAATGGACCCTACCGAGTGTGAGTGACACCGCGGACGCGGACGGTGCTATATAGTTTTATATTCCAAGAAAGGATCGTTTAGAAATTTTATCATATTCTTGTTACTTTGTATCCGGTTCTTTCTCTTAAAACATCTCCAAGAAAATAGTCATAAAATGACACAACACTTGAACAACAATAAAAACAAGTAAAGTATAGTTAGCCTCTGACCCGGCGTCACTTGTGATAGCTCTCGACACCGCCGCCGGCGCAGGCGCAGGCGCAGGCGACTCTCGAATATACAAACAAACGTTATGGGAGAATAATACACAAAATTGACAAACAGCAGATTTTAGCCGACCAACCTCTCACACATACCTACCTCCCGTTTACCTATAGTCACCAGTACCTTGTACTTTTGTATATTTACCTACATTTGATACAGTTATTAAGTAAATGCATGACATAAGTAAATACAAATGTTTTTACAGAGTTTACCTACTTCCTACTATCACAGAGCAACTCTCCAACACCATAAGAGGTCACATCAGTTGTAACTGTAAGACATACTGATTTCTTCATGGTGGCCTTCACTTGGACTGATCTAATAACACAATAATCTCGTACATTTCAAACACAGCATCTTTAGTAACGACTGCAGTAATTATCCCGGCAGTTTCTACACTAAATATATTTATAATGGTTCATGATGAAAACCAGCGGCAGATACTTCAGTCAAGGATGGCATTCAGAGACGGACAAACGTGTAATCTTTATTGTTGTAGGTGTTGAACTGGTTTCGAACCGGTGAGGTCAAGAAACACATTACAGCAACCTAGACATTGTGCCTCGACCAGTTCTGTCATGGACATAACACCAAGTTAAGTGGAAGTGTTCGGGTTTCCAGGAGGTAGTTTCTGAGAAAAGCCAAATCCCAGCGGCCCCTATCACAGTCCACGCACTAGATATATTGAAAGAAAGAAAGAAATTATGAAGAAAGAAAGAACACGTCCTATCGATGCAACACGATATCAAAATGCTGGCCTCTACTTTGTTCAAAGGCCGATCATTACCAAACATTGTAGTAAAGGGGCCCAGAAATGTAACAATTACTACTGAACGATATACTAAGTTCCTTTTTTATTTTTATTTACCTTAATTGTAACTTTGAGTAGTTTTACGATTTAGTTAGATTATTTATCCACATACTTTTAACTCTTATCTATATAAATAAAACATGGTACGCGCATCACTAGAGTACGGCTAGACAGATTTGGACATTTTTTATTTTAAAGTGTTTGTCCAAATTAGAGTTTTATGAAAAGAAAAAATGGAAAAGTTTTTCGGAAAGTTTTCAAGTTTAGGAAAAACTAAACGTCCATTTTTGTTTGTTTGGATTATTGTATCAACTGAAGATCACAACTCGCAATTCAACTGAAAATAAACAATTCAAGATCACTGAAAAAAGTACAATCTTAATAAATACAATGATCACTAATAAATACGTTTTTTTATTCTCAATTTTACTATTTTCCAAAAGCTTTTCACAAACTCACAGAACGATCACAAACAAATTTATTACACAAATAAATTTGCACAGAACGACGTCTGTAGAGTTAATTCTATATAAATAAAATGTTAATAAAATCTAGTGGAATATACCTACATAATCTAATATACTGTGAAAAATTAACATAATGAATCACGTCTTTACTCAACAAAAATTTTTGATCGATATTCAAAGCCATAATTATTTCCGAAATAGAAAACGCTATCTAATCCTACGTACAATAGAGATCTCATGTCTTTACCGGTAATGTATTGGAAAATAATTTAGTAAAGACGTCCTTGCAGGGTCAACTACTACTTGCATAACTTACATACATAACGGATTGTTAAGCCGACCCGTAATGAAGACAAATACCCATTACGTCATGACGTAATGAAACCAATACTATACGTAAACAATGGTAAAGCGTCGTACAGTCTTTGTGCGATTACCATTTTTGTTTTGCTCGAGTCAAACTTGTGTCCTAAAAACTATTTCATACAAAGTAATTCGAGATTTTCGAGAGTTGCTAAAAGATACCATACTTAGTTTACTAATCCGTTAAAACTTGTACGCCTATCTGGCTATAGAATAGGTATTGTTAAGCGCCTTCTTGAGACGTCGATGCCAACGAAACACTCACCGATAGCACAAATCTTTATTTTGATTATTTACATCGTAATTTCCACACGACCAAACTTTTCCATAGACCATTAATTCTACTTCTCTCTTTATCCAAAAATACGAGGCACGTTAAAGCAGGTAAGGTCAAGAGGTCACCACACTAACTACGCCTCACACTGTGGCGTTACATCACATTCACATGGTACCCGCAAATATGTACAAATGTCAAATCTCTTATTGACATTTGTTTCCAAAGCCGATAGATTAGTAATTGTGTTAATTTTCGAGTTAAAGCTCGGCTTGACATACATGCCTGCTGAGATCGATCAACAAGTTTATAGCTACATAATCGGCTACGAAGATGGTATATCAAATAAATACTCAAATATTATCAAGTTACGTACTTACAACTTATGGATTACTCTGGATTTATATAGAAACAGTAGTAATTTGTTATGTATCTTCTGGTGAAGATTAGTTGAATGATTTGCACAGTAATTTATTGTTAGTAATGTATAAAGGCGTTCTGACAATAAAAATATATATATATGCAACTCCTCAGACTCCGGGCTCCGTCACTTTTATTATACTTAGTTAACTACAATTTTGACAACGAAAACGAATTTACTTTAGCTATAAACAATACTGGAAGAGGAAAGTTAGGTAGATCTTAATCTACATATAACAATTAATTTAAGGTTACAACAATTTAGTCATGTTATTACTAGTTTGTATTGTGTATTCTGACAACTTCCTATACGCACAGTTCTTTAGTAAATGGTTAATGAGCCCACATCAACATTTGGCCTCATTTCTAATCATCTTTGTCTTGAAGTGTCACATGCAGTGTAGGTAGTCATAACACAGTCAGAACAAGTACTGTGACGTCACAAGCCAGGCATCGTATGACGTGTCCGTCGGTGGTACTGTCCTGTTTCATTTGTCATCATTGCACAGCGACGGTCAGCTGATGAGATGGTCGCTGACGACCCGGGGCGATGCATTAGTACCTGTCAAAAGAGACAGAAGTGGGGCGATGATTCAACGACTTCGTTATAAGCAAATTACTACCTTCAGGCTTTATTGTCTGTGTTAGCTAACTGCAAAGAATAAAAAAAAATGGTGCCCACTGTTTTGGATTTCACTGTGGGTTTGTAGTGAGGACGGGCAGAAACTGACCGTAGAGAAGTGGACACCGAGCTCAGTGACTGTGGCGTACATGAGGAGATGTCTACCTTCAGCAGCGGATAAACAAACATACGCAGATGTTAATGATGATATCTATATAGTATAGTTTAATGACTATTCTTCTATCTTTCCTCGTAGGTAACTTCGCAGCACACATTATAATTTTAGCTCTACGTTGGTTAATTCTCCTGGGCAAGACAAGGAGTATATCATGTAGGGTGCACATTGTAATGACTGTGAGGGCTAGTATTACCGTGACCACGCGCCACTCTCCCTCTATTTCATCACGCAACCATCCACTCCTCAGCTATTAATTAAGTTTTGGATTTGTTTCACCCATTTTGGAACCTTTCTTATACGGAGGTACGGATCTTGAGCTATCCGATGAAGCTTTCGAACTAAATGGTGCTGTATGGGAATATGAAGATAGCTCATAAAATGCGTCTTATTTTTATATCTAATTTTGTTATTTTTTCCTTATTTATTTCTTTGTCAGTTATTATTATCTTCAACTTGTTCAATAATGTACTTGTATCATCTTTACTTAAGTCTTGGTTTAGCATACAGTACTGTAAAAAAATTACAGAAAATCTGGTCTCTTAATTTTTGTGGTAAAACAGCTTAATGTCACCAATTGTCCAAGTTATACTATCGGTATGTACCTACTCGTACTATTTAAGGACAGTTTGAACATGAGAGTGATCCAAACTTATTAACTTTAATGCAAGTTGTTTTAAAAGGTTAGTATTACGGAGATACGCCAGAACGAATAGTTGCATTTCTCGTACTGAAATATTACTTGTCGAAACATCTGCAATATTACCACGTTACGCACAAGTAATTTTAAATTTCATTAAAATAATAACAAAATTGCTCTTTCACGATGACCGTTACATCTAGGAAATCCTAATGATTGTCGGATTTTATTACTGTTTGGCAATGTGTGCACAATGGTGGCATTATATAACTCCATAACATAATGCAAACACGCGTTGATGGCGGCGCAGCGCCCGCGCCGTGTTTGTAGAACCAGGGCCGTGTTTGCAGACCGAGTTAGATGTGCCCAGCCGAGGACGGCTCCATAATTAGCTTGGGGAAAGTAGACTTTGATAAGTGTACGAGGCGAACAGCTCGTGCGCTTGATGATAAGCGCCACAACTGCTTTGACACCGCCAATATTAAATTTGGATTTCAAAATGTTGCCCAATACTGCACCGCGTATATCACCTGTAGACCTGGAGAAGATGAACTTATCAATAGTTTTATTTCCTATACATTTTATTACTGCGAATCCATAAAACTTTTTTTCTTAGCGTCTTCTAATTATAAAAACATTTATCAATATCATAACACAGTGCTAAGCGCTGCTTCTGAAACATTTCCCTCAAAAAAGGAAGCAAGTACTTATTGCAATGGGAAACCATTCCAATAAGTATTTACTCAATTCCATTGCAATAAATTGTAAAACTGAGAATAGTGATGAGTATAGACATCGCTGTCAGTATATAATTAGTGTAAGAGCTCCTCTATCGAGGTGTTTCCCTGCAATTATGGCTCATTCGGAGTTACGGTAGCGCTCTGAAAGGTCAGGTAGCATCTGCTGTGTTACGGCCAAATATCTGCGGTATGATTGCTATTGCAGCACGTGGTTACGTCACTCATTGTGTCGCTGACCGACCGACCGACGTAATGCACTCGTTTCTATGTTCATTTTATCACAGTTATATGTAGAGTGTGCGTGTGAGGACGTTGCTTGCTCCTGCGCAGGTCCATGTAGATTGTAATTAAGGACCTGTCAGGAGCAGCATATTTTTATACAATTTAGCCATAAACATTATGTATTAGTGACTACAAACACATTACAGGGTTACACATACATATAGACTGTACTGAGCCGAAAGAAGGTCATCGTACTCATCATTATGAACAACTTTACTATGGCACCAAACCAATATCTGTTCCATAGAAAATGGTCGTTGATACTCGACAAAATGTAAGGAATAGCTGTTTCTTTGGCGATTTCATGGTTGATCCCATAATAAAACTTATTTATGATAATGATTACAATGACCTCCTTTTGGTTTAGCACCGTCTATATGCGTAACCCTGTTACAACGTTAAAAACGGAATGAAACTAAACTATGTGTACAATATGTATTTTTTGTCATAAACGCCCTACAGCACTATGCCAGCAGTAAACAACCGGCGCTGGACTTCCGTTGAGTCTGGCAATAAATAATCTGGACTAATACACATTGCTATCTTGATATTTATACCAAAATATGTGAGGAACATTGCAGGTAAACACACGTAGGACACAGTTAGTATACTATAACAGATTGAAGATTTCGAAAATGTTGCAAATTGTCAGAGTTGTAACCAATATATTTGTTTTGCAGCTGTTCATCTACACTATCTACACTAATATTATAAAGAGGAAAGATTTGTACCTATTTTTGTATGTTTGTATGTTTGTAATGAATAGGCTCCGAAACTACTGAACCGATTTGAAAAATTCTTTCACTGTTGGAAAGCTACACTATCCCCGGGTGACATAGGCTATATTATATTTTGTAGCGAGGCCGAAGGCCGAGCTTACACTCGTGCGAAGCCAGGGCGGGCGGCTAGTGTGTGATAAAGTAGCTGATTGATAAAGTAGCTGATTGATATTTAACAAATAGCATTTTTGACGCGACATTTGTTTGTTTGTGTCGTAAAATGGACTTTTATAAATTAAGAAATAACAAAACCAATCTCCTTTCTTAAGTATTCAGTAAAAAGAAAAAACGGTATAAGAAAACATCGTGAGGAAACCGATATGCCTATACATATATCCAAACGAACCTCAAATTTCAAAGACATATGACATTCATCATCATGCATTGGGCCAGCATGGTGGATTAGGGCACATTCTCTCTCTCTCTGAGAGCAGGTCTGTGTCCTAACAGCGGGAACATGATAGGCTGATATTCATGATTATTTTTCAAATGATGTATATACGCTTTAGTATAATTATTTATACTTTAGTATTTCACTATAAGTAGTATAAGTACGCCCTTGACGTCGACCTTTATACAAAATGTTTCTCAACAAACACACATGACATACAAAGACATCGCGTGTGCGCACACTGTACCCACGGATCACAGATTTAATTGAAATACTTCAAAGGAAAAGAAATACATTGACAAATCAATCTTAAGAGCCAAATAGACTAGCCTATACACTTGCAGAAGTCAACTTCTGCAAGCAGATTCATATTTACTATGAATGTGCTAGCAACATCAACTCAAAGCCAGTTCCCATACTAGAATAGTACATTTACTAAGACATTTCGACCTGTAATTTATGTAAGACTAGCCGCCCGTCCCGGCTTCGCACTGGTAGTTTTTTTATTTATTTTTTTAATTTTGGGATTAACATAGTGTAATATAGCTTATGTTACTCATGGATAATGTAGCATTGTAATGATGAATTAAATTTTAAAATAGTTCCAGTAGTTTTTGTTTTAATTTGTTAGTAACACAAAAATACAAATCTTTCCTCTTTATAATATTAGTGTAGATGCAGATGAGTTGTGGCTGCCAGCTTTGACACTTGCTAATCAATTGTAAGTTTTCTTGCAAGTCTATGTACCTCTTTATTTGGAACACAACAAGGCCAAACTTCAAAATAACGAATTATTTCACAAATGTACTCCAGGAAAACTATTAAAGGTCAATTTTAACTATACAAGTACTTTACTACTATTCTTCCATGGCTGTGTCTGCCACGCAAAACTGAATCTTATCGCTATGATTTATGGAAGTAAATTGTGGTACATAAAGATTCGGCAGCGCACCGTCATGCACGCAACCTCTGAATCATTGAATGAAGAGCGCCGGCGCCGGCGCGCGAGTGAAGGCAGACCTCTGCATTTTTAATGTGGTTCTGTTCAAAATCTTATTTGGGGTACAACCTTCTATTATCTGATTTTCTTGGAGCATGTTGGTATGTGTAATTTATATCTAAAAACTGGTATTTTTTTATTCAACACACGCTTCGTGTGTTAATATGTCTTACGTAGCATCTGTGGGCAATCTGTGTTTATATTATAATACGACAACTAGTAACTTAGTTGTTACTTTGTATTTTCTTTAGTTTATAAAGGCATTTGCTCTAAAAAAACTTAGGTATGTACCTACTTTTAATGATACGTGATGCAGTATAAGTACAATAATTTCGTTACCATGGTATTTATATAAACCATTTTGAGTAGGTTGTCTGCTTTCTAGTACACCTGACTTAGAATGTTTAATTATAAAGTACTGTAAAGTGGTACTAAAGTAGTACACACAGGCTCCCACCCCACGTAAGCAATAACATATGGCGATAAGTTGACCGACAACGAGGGATCGCAGATCTTGTAATAATAGTAGATAATACTAGAAAATCATAACATTCATCATCAGCCAGAAGACGTCCACTGCTATAAACATGGGCATCCCCCTTTAACCTCCACACTGAACGACATCCTGCCATCTGCATCCACTGGATGCACGCGACTCTCACAATGTCGTCGGTCCATCTAGCGGGAGACCTACTTACGCTGCGTCTTCCGGTTCGCAGTCTCCACTCAAGAACCTTTCTTCCCCATCGGTTATCAGTTCTTCGAGCGATGTGGCTTGTCCATTGCCACTACAACTTGCAAATTTTAATAGCTATGTCGATGACTCTGGTTCTTTGGCGAATATCCACGTTTCGGATTCTTTCGCGCAAAGTAACTCCGAGTATTGCTCGTTGTGTGACTCTGAATTTCTCCAAAAGGCCAACAGTTAATGACCACGTCTCAGTATACCATATAACATTATATTATCTGTATTTTTGAATTGATTTCAAGAGAGAGGTTCTCAATTAGATCCGTTGTTGTTATAATGTACAAGTAGTCGACATGTATTTAGCACGTTTGTCTGTGTACTCTGGTGTAGGCGTACATAACGGACACCCCTGAGACTCCAACACCACTAGAAGGCAAGGTGAAGGTCTACTGTGACTGGTCTCGAGCGTGTCTGTGTGTTCAAACATATTTACACTTTGTAGTATTGGTTCATTTATTGCGAGACATTTGATTCATAAAAATGTTTCAGGAGTTGTCGGTTCATCGTACATATATACTACAGGTCATCTATATATATATATAAATCAATTGCTGTTCGTTGGTCTCGCTAAAACTCGAGAACGACTGGGCCGATTTAGCTGATTTTGGTTTTGAAATGTTTGTCGTAGTCCAGGGAAGGTTTAACGGCTGGACCGATTTTGATGAAATTTTGTGTTTCTGGAATGGGTCATAGTAGCGAGGCCGAAGGCCGAGCTTACACCCGTGCGAAGCCGGGGCGCGTCGCTAGTAAACAATACAAACCCTCGACTAAGAATTATCAATTTTAAAAAACTGACTTCATATAATTAGTATAAAATGGAAAAATTGGTTAATTGTATGATCACCAGGTAACGAACATTTCCAACTATTTTGATTTAAAAACCAAACTACTGAACCGATTTTGAGGAAATTGCTATGGGACCAATTTGAACGTATATCCTTTCAATTACAATTTTCCAAATCGATTCATAAATTAATGACGGAGTTCTAAGGTAACAAACATTAAAAAATCACAATTGAGAACCCCCTCCTTTTTTTACTCGGTTATAAATATGGATTCCATTATCACTACGCAGCCCAGAATATAATTATACCTCATTGAAATTCTAGAAAAAAAACTATCTGAATCAGTCCATTCAAATGCAGCATACAATGTCACTCGTATTCAGATATACACACCAACTGAAAATATATAAGATATTTTTTGTGTATAAATTACACATCCGAACTAAAATGTATATAAAACTATTAATTACTTACAGTAACTACTTAGGTATAATACTTCTGACGTCAAGTTAATTCCACCTTGTAAGGATTGAAGTGCTAAATCTATCTATACATATAATAAAAACGTAGAGATAAAAAAAACTGTAATTGCAAGATAACAAAAAAAAAAATCACACAGGTCGTCTTAAAATAAGCAGCTGAACACGATAGGACAGTTTTTAGAATTTTTGTCTGTTTGTTTGTTTGTTTGTTTGTTTGTCCGCGCACATCTCCTAAACCACTGGACGGATTTAAATGCGGTTTTCACGAATATGCTTAGAAATTACCAGATTAAAACATAGGCTATCTTATATCATTTATTTTAATTCTTTATTTTTACATAAACGAAAATAAAAATCAATGATTTATTTCTTCGTTACCCGAAACGTAGTATGAGGATCGTCACATAGCCTCAAGCAAGGAGATCCAAAGTAAAGAGAATGTTATTGACATACCTAGCCATTAAAATTTTGAAACTGTCAACTGTCATTCGGTTAATCAGTTTAAATTTAAAGAAGGTTCCTTGACCTTCTTAGATGAATGGACGTGTAGATCAAGCATGTTATAGGCCTTACAACCTCTTTGGTGATTCATTCCAGTGCATGGAGTAGGAGTGTGGCGTACTCGTACTCCTTGCGCCAACCTTCGTGAATTTCATTCCAATTTTCCACGACGTGTGGCGCTGGGGCGCGAAAAGAAAAAAATAAAAGAACACCGATTTTCAAATGGAATTGTCATTCGCTTTTTCTAAGATTTGTCTAAGATTTTTCTTTGCATTAAATTTATAATTTCTTTCGGACTCAGCTATTTTCTTCCATTGTCGGTAGCTTAACCCTCTCCTTCTATATAAATAGTACAAATCCACTATAATTGGTGACCACTGAATGGACCGTACACCACCGACAAAGGTCAGAATGCCGCTAGATCGTACTGATAGCACTGCGGCTGACACGAAGAATAAAGATGATGACAATGTATTCCGAGTTGGCGTGCGAATTCCACCGTTTTGGCCCGAGAAGCCGGCGATGTGGTTCGCCCAGATCGAAGGCCAATTCGCGATTTCCAACATCACTGCAGATAGCACCAAGTTCTACCATGTGATTGGACAACTTGACCCGCAATACGCAGCTGAAGTCGAAGACATCATCGTCAACCCGCCTGTGACCGAGAAGTACGAAAAACTCAAGCTGGAGCTAATTAAACGTTTGTCCGCATCAAGAGAAAAAAGGTACAGCAACTTTTAACACACGAGGAGCTAGGTGATCGTAAGCCTTCTCAATTCTTACGTCACCTAGCAGGCCCCGGAGTTCCAGAAGACTTTTTACGCATGATTTGGACCAGCCGCCTACCGAACAGCACGCAGACCATCATTGCTTCGCAGCAGATGACGTCATCACTCGATGTGCTGGCAGACCTAGCCGACCGCATACATGACGTTGTCCCTATAGCCCAGGTCGCATCTACATCCAGTACCACACCGGGAAGCTCCAAGCTCCATATTACATTCTCATGGTTTTATTCTATGTTAGCATTTAAAACACGAAATATACCGCATCCTATTTTAATACAGTCCCGCGAATAGAAATATTCAAAAAAGGCCCTTTGTACATGAAAATAAACCTATACAACAAAATTCCGGACGCAATAAAGAAAGAAAGAAATAATAACATTTTTCCAGAACCAACTTAGTAAGTTTCTAACCCAAAAATGTTATTACGAGATAAAATATTTATTCGACGATAAATTTTAGAAAATTGTAATTATAAAATAAATATCGATATATAAATAGTTAAGAAAGTAGCGTCATAAGTTTTGTATCATCTCATATATAATTAAGTAACCTATCACACTAAGTATGTTTTTTTTTGTTTTGTAAAATTACTTCACCCTAGGTTAAGTTTGAATAGTACGATATATATAATATTTATGTAATAGATTGAACTATACTTAAATTTATATGTTTATGTCTGTGGTCTGGTTTTGTGAACAGCCACTACATAAGTCATTGCTGCACCCTTTATGCAGTTAGAAGAATACAGTGTATATTTGCAATAAGAATAAGAATATAGAAATAATTTTATTTTACTGTGATATTTTAACAGATAAATAGAGTAGTTCCATTTCATGGCTTTTTAATCAAGGTATACATACAAATGCACGCAAAATAAGAAATAACTAGCCAAGAGCGTGTTAAGACAAGCATTATGTCAGGGTTCCGTGGCCAGCGAAACTGGCCGGAAATATACTTTTAATGGTTTAGACAAAAAGAAAATTTCAAAACATGCTCTGCACTGTGGTCACATTATCTTTTTGATTTGAAAACTGTTGACGGTGTTATTTTATTACTTTTATGATTCTATCAATACTTCACACAGGGCGACTTAAAATAAGCAGCTGAACATGTTAAGGCAGTTTTTAGAATTTTTGTTTGTTTGTTCACGCACATCTCCTACACCCCTGGAAGAAAATGCGGACGGATTTAAATGCGGTTTTCACGAATATTCTTAGCTATGACCAGATTGAAGTATATGCTATGTTATTTTGCGCAAGGCCGGATTAATGGAAGAAAAAATAATTGAAGGTTTATATGAAAATCTACGCGTACGAAGTCGCGGGCAAAAAAGCTAGTCAAATATATATATTTTTAATATATACTGCATAGCTTCGACCAAAATAAAAGAATGGACGGGCCCTAACCATTGAACTTGATCAGTAAAAACGAGTCAAAACCGTCGGACATATACTTCAACACCTAATTATAAAAATGTACAGTATATATGTTACAAAAAATAGATATCGGTTTTATTTGTGTATTTACACTTCGGTAAAGCATACGAATTCATAATTTTGTCAGATGTTTCGTTATCGCGTAACAATAGACTCGTGTTTCACTTCCTACGGCTAGAGACCGACTGAAACGAAATGAGCGCTGGCGCTCATTTTGTAATCTTCAAAAATGCTCTTCTACTAGGCCCGTCCATTCATTTTATTTTGGTCGAAGCTGCATAGTCTATTATACAAAACAGTTGAATTGCCCATATACCGCTGAAAGTGTAGAGACGATTAAACTAACTGGGGGACCATGACTCTGACTCCATAACTAAAACACGCACGTAACACGGCGTGTTAAGATTATTAGGCTTTCGTTTGACCGCCAACTCGCCCGATGTTAAGGTATGATGTGGTCTACGATGATGATGGTTTAGACCATAACCGGTCCCTCTATTCTTATATAAGTTTAGTATCGTTGTAAAGTTATCTCCGCAAGTAGATGTTGTACCATTGGGAAGAAGTAGGCCCTTAGTATTTACTTTTACCTAATATGGTAATAAGAAAATGAAACCAAGATATATAGGTACTCAAAAGGATAGATTTATTAAACGAATGAAGTTAAGTTATAAACAAAAGAATAGATCAAAATTTAGAAAAGTGAATTTACCAGAATATAGCTCAGAAGGAGGCACATACAATTTATAGGGTCGTGGTTGTTCGACCTGAAGATTCGCCTGTTTCTACTTCCGTAGCGCAGTACTACCCTATATTGTGAGTCCGCTCGAAGATGGTAGGTGGCCTCAGGGTCAGCACGGGAAGTGGCCTCGGCACTAGGACGCGCAGCGAGGTTGGTTCAGCCGAAGATGCGATGACCAAAATCTGAGTTTGTGAAAACCGGCCGCACTCGGGTCGGACCGGTGGTAGTCCCCCAACTCGGACTACGCAATGTATGAAGGTTTCCTTCGGTGAAATTGGTCCTGGAATCGACAAACCAAATAATTAATATTTGGCTCATCTAAGTTCCGTTCTGAGGGCCCACCACGGCATCACAAATAATGTGGGTAGTTACGTGCATAGTTGTTTTGTCGTGGTGGTAGCTACTATCAGAACGGAGTTGCATTTTAGTACCTAGATGTGCTGAAGGCTTAAGCGATACATAAAATGAAATTAACAATGTGTTTGAAATGCTGAAGGCTATCTAAATGGGTACATTTAGTAAAATAAATAAAAAAACAAGGTAGTTATACAAATTATTAAAAGTGATTTTAAAGGAAATTTCCATGAAATAAGCAAGCTAAATATGTGAAATAGTACAGGAAAAAGAAAACTGAAATATAATAATTTTACACAAATTGTACAATTATACACAGAATAAAAGCAAGACATGAAATGTTTTATGTGCCATTCAAAACTCACCCTATAACGGGAAATCACTCTCATGGAGACGCACACAACAATAACAGCTAGATCGCCGGTATTAATGCTAATTAAAATCACTTGTCCGCTAGAACGCTAAACAAGTGTCAACCGTCTCAAGAATCAGAATCGCTTCGAATGGCCGCTAGGCGCGCAGTCAGCTGTCTTGCTCCCCTCATACCTCAAGTCATGCCCCGCCGGCCGTGAGTAATACAAATGTATGTGACATGCGAATTGCATAGCCACGTTCGGATTTGAATGTAATTAAACAACGCCTGTAGGTAGATGTACTAAACTAAGGAAATTAAAGTATTTTATTTGTTCTGTGTATGTTTTTAAATAATAATGTAATTGTAATTTAATTTAATATTTTATTATTTTATTTTAATGTATTTATAATTATATAAATATGTAACGTTTTGTTTCGTTTTCGTTTCATTTTATCTGCTTAGTTACATTTACTTATTAATGTATTCTCGATAATATTTAAACTGTTGTAAATGTTGTAATAGTTCCGCTACACGTTCAACATAACGTGGAGAAATGGCTGCCTGCGCCAGCGCAACTATATAATATAAATGTATATAGGATTACGCGGAAAGGGTGTACTAAAACGAAAAGGGCCCATTATTATGAACAACTTTTATTATAAATACAAAACTTTTATAAATAAGTTAAATAATAAAGTTAATTGTTTGATTTGAAAACAAAAACCGATTTCAAGACCTATAACTACATGTACAATCTTAAACTTGAAAGTAGAAATAAATGACAGTTAAAACAGAGATAGAACATTCTCATCAAAAGTTTTGCTGAAGGCACAGATCGTTGTGTATGTCTGTGGCTGAAGGCACAGATCGTTGTGTATATCTGTGGCTGAAGGCACAGATCGTTGTGTATATCTGTGGCTGAAGGCACAGATCGTTGTGTATATCTGTGGCTGAAGGCACAGATCGTTGTGTATATCTGTGGCTGAAGGCACAGATCGTTGTGTATATCTGTGGCTGAAGGCACAGATCGTTGTGTATATCTGTGGCTGAAGGCACAGATCGTTGTGTATATCTGTGGCTGAAGGCACAGATCGTTGTGTATATCTGTGGCTGAAGGGAACCGCAAACCAAAACGTCATCTGTGTATCGTATATACTTTTTGTTTATGTCATCGATTTAGTAACACTGTTTTTTGTTGATATTTCAAAAAGCGCTGAATCAATTTCGATAAAATTATATGGAACCTCTGAGGTATAATCTACACATCAAAAAAAGCATCATTAAAATGGTAATTCATTAGCGAAGTAATCGCGTAACAAACCTATAAAAACTACATTATTTTCTTCTCTTTTGAAGTTGGTTAAAAAGATACGAGTATGTAAGGTTATTAAGAGGCTCTATCGGAGACCTTATTTACCTACAGATAATATAATGGGGTAACTGATATGCTACTACTGGTAATCTTATTACGAAATGAATGAGCCATGATTCATGTAACTACTGACACGGGGTTAGTGGATTATTGTTATGGGTTCCGCTCTGGTACAGATATATTACAAAAGTTCTTGTCGTAGGTCATTGCAAAAGTTATTTTCAAAGGAGACGGTGGAGTTGGGAAATTAATAATGACAATTATTTTAGGTTCGTAAGAAATCGAAAAAATTCCTGGTTCAACATTTTATTTATTACTAGCTGCGTCGCGCGGTTTCACCCGCGTGATGATGATAATCGGTGATGATGATAATGAAAATTAGCCTATGTGTTAATCCAGGACATAAGCAATGTATTTTCCAAATTTAATCCAAATCCATCCAGCCGTTTCTGCGCGATTTAGTAACAAACATCCATACATCCATCCAAACTTTCACATATATGATATTAGTGGGATGGGATTTCTAAAAATCACAATGATCTTATATTATAATGCTCCATGCAAACACAGTTTTAAAATGTGATACAGATCTGTTAAATGTAAATTCGATGTTATATATCTTAGAATCTGTATTCTGTTTTGTATCTTCTCTCTCTTTCTCTTTTTTGTATATATCTGTTGTTTTGTTCTGTCTTTGTATTTATAAATAAATGAAATGAAATGATATCCAATAAATTAAGTAATTCAATAAAACCATCAATCAAACATACAATGAAACATACTCCACTGTTTTTTTCAACAGAAAGACTGTTTTATAATGTTTTAGCTTTGCAATGTTTGACAATTTTAAAACCAGTAATTATAAAAACAGTGACTGAATTCCTCCGCATAGTTGCAAGTTAAGCAGCAAGCTTCTAACACGTTACATGTACCTACTGGACAGCCTCACCGGTCGGTTGGTGCCTTCATCAAAAGTAGACTAGACCAACATTCGAACCAGACTCTTGGCCAGTTTCTAACCTTCGCGGACCCAGCCACGACCCAGCCGACCTGGTACTATTCCAAAGTGTCCAAAATTACGTATTTACTTACCGCTCATTCGATTATATCTCGTAATGTGACATTAAATACATTCATAATGTGTTCAATTGTGTAATGAGGTATGCACCACGACGCCGACGTAAAGCGCACCGTTGTGCAACATTCAACGCCTTTCAGTTTCGAGATTACGGAGATATACATTTTATAAGCAATTTCACTAACTCCACAATCCACATACTGTTTCTTCCGTAAAACAATACTCCTGTTAGAATAAGGTTTTCTTTTATTTGCCACTAGCTGCACCCCGTGGCTTCGTCATTCCTTCAGGTGGGTTACCATAATCTCAAAACATTCTTATAATAACTTTACATTGAATTGTGTCTTGATCTCTCGGCTAATAAGAGAGCAAGGCAAAAATCAATATAAGTTTATTATACATTTAGGAACCGTACATTATTCCGGGATAACAAGTATTCTATGTCACTCTATGACCCTCCAACTATCTTTAGGCAAAAAAATCACGTCGATCCGTTGCTCTGTTGCTGGGTGAAAAACAAACAATATTGTTCATTTGTTTCACTTCTGTTTCATACACCAACAAAGCAATTGATCGACGTGATTTTCTACTTTTTTGACCGTCGCATTTATAATATTAGTATGAATATGATAGCCTCGACTGTGACCGCATCTAGCTTCATAAGCCTGAATTGAAGCAACCAAAGTTGTCATGTCTTTGTCAGGAAACAAGTCCGTTACATACCAGAGTCGAACACCTGCCAGCAATTTTCACGCGTGCCAATATATGCAGTGCCACCCACACTTTAGAATGCCTAGTGTCGAGTGAATGTTCAGGTATATAAGTTACCTTGAGTCGCAGTGATTGATTACTTGATATAATATGAAAATCAATACTGTATGAATGCTTATTTATTTTAGTGTAGTAAACACTGTGTAGTCGTATTATCACAAGATGGTTATCTCAACGTCCACGAACTGTTATTATATAGCTACATTTCTGAGTCCACGAATGCACTTACCGTTCGCAAGTATAGGTACATGAAATCTGAAAGTAGGTTTGCACTCGACCATTAGAAATGAATGGACCAAACTGTAATGTTAGATAACTCACAGACCTGCACTATAATTATATTACGTGACATCTTTCATTAAGCGCTCTTTCCTTCTCTATACTAAAGTAAATGTATCTCGACATAAATGTAGGGTTAAAGCAAGGTAACAGATCGATGGAAGCAACCGTGGGTTCCATATGATGCGCCACAATAGCGGCTCGAACATTATTACGTACTCAAGCAAATGACATAACAAGAAAAAAAGGGCTATCCTTTTCCCAGGAGTGTGATAAGGAAGGCTGTCAATGATGACGATTAATGTATACTGAAAATTAATAGATCTGACATATTTACATATAATTCTTGTTTTTCTAAAAGTATGTAGTCTGCACATATAATTGTGATGACGTTTAGTCTAATTCTTGTGCCTTGTCTCTCCTATGTAATGTAATGACGTACATCATGTCAGTGTTCATTAAATAAATAAATAAATATTTTGATCGTATGTGACTCCCACTCGTATTAGTTGTTATATTACACCTCATGCTCGAAATGTTAGAATGATTGTGCCCTTGTTTCATGAATTAATTCAACCTTTGAAGTGTCGCCACCCACACCCACCAGTGCCCACCACCCACCAGGCTGGAGGCAAAATAAAGCACATGTTTGAACAACAATTAGAACTCCTGCCTTCACTAGCTGTAGCCCTCAACTTCGCCGACATAAACTATAACAACTTGTGTTTATGGTTGTTTTGTATACACGTACATTAGTTAAGTCTAAATGTAGAGTTATTATGCTTTATCGCGCCTTCTTATTACTGTATTAAAATGCGTCATTACAACGTTTAAAGGAAGATGTTTTCTTTTTATTCATTGTATTTTGTAATATTAAAGTTATCTGTAATTAACTGTTCTGAGCGATAAAACAGCCAGTTACTTTTTGCTGGTTTACTTTTTGAGCGGTCGTTCCAAGCAACGTTCAAAGTACGTCGAGTGGACTAGAGACGTCGTTTTTTATATAAAAAAAACTTTGGTACATCTTTTGTCTTATTATAAGAGGATTTTATCTAGACTTTTAGAAAATCATTCGCCGCGTGGCTATTATCAAATAAACACTGAAAAAAACAGTTCAAATTCATAATAAGCATTTTTGAACGGAGATCACATTATGTTCTTTTACGTGTATTGTAATCTTATAAATAAATAAAACTTTAAATTGGACCTAATGTTTTATTATTTTGAGTGTAGCGAGAGAAAGTCGCGCGCGCGCACTCTCCTGAGATTACTGAATTCGGGAAATGAGATATCACTTTGGTCACTATCATGGTAATTAGATTGACAAAAGTTATCTTTATTGTTTAGTTAGGTAGGTTGGTCAGCTGGCGACGAGATGGATCAAAATATTATGAATATCGCGTCACGTCGCGTCGTTCCAGACGAAGCGAACCACTGCGGCAAGTGGCTCATAATGGGGAGGTATACACCCAGCAGTTGGATTAAAATTACTGTGAATGTTGATGATGATGGATTTATAGCTATAATAAAGGTTATGGTATACATTTCATTGGTTTGTGTGATGGCAAGTAATCTTGGGTGTTAGACGACGACGCGAGCACACGCAATGTCGGGAGAACACTGCGCACTCTGCGCATACGCTACCTATCAACGAAACATTCCATTAATATACGAAAAATAATAAAATTGTTGCCCAAGTAGAATCACTAATATGCACTAAGCCTTTGGCAACGGCATGTAACGCGGTGGCTGGCGGTGACTAGCCTCCAGCACCGGCTGGTAGTGGCATCCATGTGAAGCAACGAAGAGTGCACGCACGGGGATGGGTGGCCGCAATAAGTGCACTGTTGCAACCGTCGTCCTTCATGGATACTGATATAGCTAGCTATTACCAGCTGAGTGGTACGGGGTCGTCACCGAGAGGCAGCGTTGGTCAAGCGACGCTCGTAAAACCGATAAGTGTCTTAATAAACGTATAATGCACTGGCTTGCAGCAATCACTGTACGTACGCCTGTTTCAGAGGTTTGTGTGGTTCAGAGGTGGGTTATACAGGGTTATATTTAATTACTCCGCTGGCGTGACCCGAAGTGGGTCTTGTCCTCCGACACGCGACTTTTCCTCCTCTCGACTCCGAGAACGCCATAGGTCCATGTCTCACGTTGTCTCTCTCCAGTCGGCGACTTGAAGCTCGCGCAAATCCGTCTCTACGGCATCTTTCCAGCGATATCCAGGCCAGCCGACGGGTCGGCGGTCCGCTGGAACTCCAAGATACGCCTTCTTGACATTGCGATCCTGTCCCATTCTAAGAGTTATTTTGAATTCACCTAAAATCTCTCGATTAGCTCCAGTTTCTAAAAGCTCTAGCTTTCCTACATCATATCGGAGAACTTTTGTTCTATGACTTGTATTAGTTCGTCTTATTTTACAATAACCTTACAAGATCTTAAATTGGAATGAATTTGGGACCTAAGCAAAAATTAAGAACAGCAACGAGCATCAAATTTTTTTTTAGGAAACTTACTAAGTTTTGTGAAAAGTCATAGAATAAAATTAGTCAGGTACCTATGATGTAGAAAAGCTGACTACAAAAGGTTTTAGGTGATATAAAAATAACCTTGTATATAATAATAATAATGATTCCATGGGGCCAAATGAGACCCCTGACCCCTGGCTTGCCTTAACCAGCCGTCCAGGGGTGGAAACCGCAAGAGCTAAGAACCTAAGCTCCAGGGTGGAAGTGTTAAAGGGCATAACGCCGCGAGTAGCTCTTAGTGAAAGTGCAGCACACCTCTCTACACCCTAAGCCACCTACGCCGATGTTGCCCCTCCGGTGCCAAGATACGGCAGCCTTTATGGGGGGCCCATTCAGTGGGTGGCAAGTCATTACCTGCCTAAATATATTTTGAGATGAGACAGGATAAGGCAGGTGCCGTTTCTCATTCTATAGATCTGTTATTCCATCCACAAGTTGTTCACCTCAATAGCCCAGTCTTTTTTAATCCTATACTGTACAATAGTTTCATATTCCTTTTTATACATATTTCATAGTTGCATGTATTTTATATTCAAAAGGGCCTCTTGGTGTTGGCCTCGGCTCCACCAATGCCCACCAAATGTCCGGGCTAGACCCGAGAATTGTTTGAAATAATAATAATAATAATAAAGCTTTATTTAAATTTCATACAAATGTGAACATACTTATATAAACTAAACTTAATTAACACTTTGTATGAACCCCCTATGGGTAAAAGCCTCCTCCAAAGATAGCCACTTTTCTTTATTTTTAGCTATGTTTAGCCAATCTTGTCCTGCCTTGTATATAGATGCAGCAAATAAATAGTCTAAAGTCCCGAGCGTGAAATCACGTAGGATTTATAAGTTGTTTCTTATGGTTGGCAGACTACACGTTTGACCACAGCTCTCCTGACGTTAAGTGACGATGTGGTCGAAAATGATAAATACGTCTAGTCTGGAATGGGAACGGACTCTCAAGTTCAATTGCAGGCCTGACACTAACAGGTGAACGATTTGTTTCATCCCAATAATTTGATATCCCGAAAAATCGTGAGTTTACTTTAAATTTACTTTAAATCCCTAAGATTTTAAAAAATAGGCAAATGGGAGTTGTTAATTTACTTGAAAGTCATACGAATCAATAGCTAGTATATAGCATAGTATGTATGTAATAGGTATTTTTGATTAAAACCGTCATAATTGTAATTGTAGGTCAGAAACTGTACTTTTTTGTTTGCCACACAAAAGTAGTTATCAGAGGTCTCATGCTGATGGGAACTTCTCTGTGGAGTGTGTGTGAGTGTGTGTGTAAGTGTGTGTGTGTGTGTGTGTGTGGTGTGGACAACACCAGTTATCAGTACCGCTGGTGACGTCGGCACAAACAGTGGCCTTAGTACGAGCACTTGCGAAAAAGTTATCGTTACGTAAACGATAGCAAAATATATGAAAAATTGAACAGCGCCTCTATCGGACGTGAAAGGAAACTGATTTTTTCATACATTTGCTTTTACGTAACGATAACATTTTCGCAAGTTCTAGTACTAAGGCCACAGAACGAGCCCGCGCTGGTCGCATGTTCGCTGGCTGTGGGCGGCTGATCATTATACATTCGCTAATTACTAATGATAATGTCGAAGCTTCAAAGCTGCAGCTAATTATCTTTGTGTTTTGGAACAGTTTGACCTCCTTCCCGAGTCCTTGGCGGTCATTAGTAATGTACAAGAAGCCATGTTTGTGCATATTATTTGTTCCGCGCTCAGATCAGACAAGCAAGAGAGATCTAGTAAGGTGGAGTGACAGATGCGAATGCGTCAGGCCTAAATCAGGCTTAATGCCTTTATTTGAACTTACCCAGCAGATGTCTATACTGCCCTTTTTGCATGTGGACTATTAGACTAGTTCAGGTTTTTGGTGTCGCTATTTCTTGATTAGCGCGCCATCTCTGGGTTCTGTGATAATCTCGAATCGTCCGCTACTACCGACCTGCCGATGTCGTGTGATTACCAGTTTGGTGGTCTCCGTTTGTTTTTTATAGTGTAAGTAAGTTATTGAAGAACCACAGAGTTTGGTATATAAGGCCGACACTGTATAATCCATTAAATGCATACTTTACTATAAGTACTATAAAATAAATCCCAACGAAAACATAAGCCAACATAGGCAAGAAAACAGTTATTTCTTATACAAGAGTACATAGTTGCTTTTTAACCGCGGGCTCATCTTTGATAACCGAGCAAGCGAAGGATTCTAAAATTGGATCACGAGCGTAGCGAATCAAAAGAGCACGAGGTGAAAAATGTTTGCACTCGAGTGCAACACGTTCATCCCACCTCAGCGAGGAAATTATTTTTACTTATATTCTCTTTGGAAATGAATATGAATGAAGTGGAACTAAAATGGCGCACGCAAAGCAAATTTAAAAAAGTACACAGTGTAAAAGTATAAGTACCTGTTCATACAGTAAGGTTCTGAGTCTGAGTTTTTAACAAATTAAATAAGGTTTTATGATAAATTCGGCACCATGGAAGTAGAAGTAAATAGGTTTATTGATGTTTTGAATTCACACACTTAGTGTACACGATGTTCTAACTTAAGGTGAAATCTTTCACATTGGCGGGAAAATCTAATTTCAAACAGTTTTTTTGTCCTTGTAGCTAGGCCGGGTAATTATTATGAAATGGCATAGTGTTCGCGAAAATTGTTGGTCATTCTTTACATTATCATGTACAGCTATTAATCAGTTACTTACCATATTACTTACATTTGGCAATAAACCGTTTGAAACAGCATAAATTTGTTTATTGACAAATGTATGTAATAATGTGCATTGGAGATAAATAACTTTACGTGAGTTTGTAAAGAATAATAATCAATTTTCGTGTTCATCATGATCGTTTACAATAATTACTCGGCCTAGCTACAAGAACAAATAAAACTGTTTGAAATTTGAATTTCCCGCCAAAATGAAACGTTTCACCTTAAATTTACTTTATCCTCTAGCGGATAAAAACGGCTTTTGCACTCAGATATCGAAGAGCAAAAATACTCTTTCCAAGATGGGGGGATGAAAATGGATTTTCTCTCGGGCGGCGTCTATTCGTGGAAGGGCGCGGCTCGCGCAGCTTTTCTCTGAATTAATTAATGACAGCGGGCCGCCGCCGCCGCCGCAGCCGCTGGTCGGTTCGTATACTCGTGGCGGTCAAACTTTTCTGACCCATGTTATTATGGGAGCGAGGGTATGGCATGTTGGATTCATATTGAAATTTTAATCGTGAACGAACACACAATAGTATTGTTTGACATTTATCGTACTGCCGACCGAGACCGACCGATGACGGCCGATATCGCAAGCAGTGAAACAAATATGAAAATAACCGCGTACTATCATTTGAAGTATCACCGATGGACCAATGTGCAATAAATGATTTCACTTTGAGATATCAATACTTTATTCTCTCTCTCTCTCTAGTTACACTGATTAATAGTATTGATTAATATCTATTTAATTATGTATTTAAAAATATATATGTGCGTATCAGTCTCTGGCAGTCATATTTACAAGCTTTGCTTAATTTGGGGTCGGATGACCGTGTGTGCAAAAAATTCCCGAATATTTATTGATTAAATTAATTATGAAACAAGTTCTAAATATAAGTATGTTTGCTTCCTTCTTGTAAAAACCCAAAAGGCTACCGAAGGCTCGCTTTAATTACTCAAATGACCATCGAGCGAGACGATCGAGCCCAGAATGGCACATAATGGACTAATAACTGGACTAATGGAACATATTCGTGATAACATCTCAATTGTATCGGCGGCAGGTACCGCACGGAGATGCGCCGCCAAGAGAGAGAGAGGGGTTAAACGTATATAGCGAAGATGCGCCCGCGCAGCCAGCACCAGTGCGCCTTCACACGCACACACACATTTACATAATTATAAAAAAGAGGTTCGAAAATATAAAAAACAGTGCCTGAGAAACTCGGATTTTATAGTTTCCTGGTGAGTACAGTGATTTTCATTTTAAAAGTGAGAAAAAACGTGTTTCCGTGAAAAATAACAGTGAATGTAAATAATTAAATTATCAATGATATTTTTCTAATAAAGTAGGGAATTAATCTGTAATAATAATTACTGAATAAAGATGTTGTTATTGTAAGTCGTGATCGTAGAGAACTAACAACCGCAGATTGCAGATAGGTTTTCCTTTAGCGTTATTATTTTATAAAAGCAGTGTACTCACCGTTGGGTAATCATTTCAGAAGTAACCTGGAGGAGGGCGTCCAAGATGATCCACTTGAACAAGCTGGTAAGCACCTTCCTCATTATAATACCTGCAACTCCAGGGCTCTACTCTCTTTGGCTAGCTCAAATAAAAAACAAAGAAATCCTGGAATTAAATAAAAAAGGACTATTATTCTGACCCCGTTTGAAACTGATATAATTGTCCCTAAACGTATAATTAGTTTTTATTGTAAAATTTCAAGTGTAAAATAAATATTTATAATTGTTAGATACGCAAATGTTATACGCAAGTAGTTTTATGACATCAATTAATATATTTCAAAACGTTTCGTTCAATAAAACAATCATCATAAAATATAAAATTATATTGTACATCATAAAATATCGATTTACATAGAAGTTTATAACGCTATTATTGGGTCATGTATACGTTATATTTACGATCGGAAGTAATTCTATTTATGTGAAGTTTGTCTTGTATATTATAAATTAAATAAAAATTACATAAAATATTCGGGATATTTTTGCACACACGGTCATCTGACCCCAAATTAAGCAAAGCTTGTATTATAGCTGCCAGAAACCGATATTATTAAATACATACTTAAATATATATTAACACCCAGGTATAGAACAAACGCAATGTTCAGCACATAAATGATTGTCCTAGGTGGGAATCGAACCCACGACCCCAAGTGCAGAAGGCAGGTTCACTAACAACTGGGTCATCAGGGTAGTTGGCCCAATAATTCACATTTTTATTTGAGTCTTAATCGAATAAAAATCTAAAATCTACACTAATATTATAAAGAGGAAAGATTTGTACCTATTTTTGTATGTTTGTATGTTTGTAATGAATAGGCTCCGAAACTACTGAACCGATTTGAAAAATTCTTTCACTGTTGGGAAGCTACACTATCCCCGTATGACATAGGCTATATTATATTTTGTAGCGAGGCCGAAGGCCGAGCTTACACTCGTGCGAAGCCGGGGCGGACGGCTAGTATTATATAAAAACCGTTCCACAGACTATCCAAGAGCACATGTTATTGTATTCCAAACGAGCTCTACCACGAGTAGAGTGGTCTGTGGCACTGGACCAGCTTGTACTCAGCTTACTGTTAGTGGGTAAGATATAAAACTTGAGCACCGTGATATAAACGTGCTGCATCTGACCAACACAACCTTACTACTGAGTTTTACTCAAACATTATTTGCATCACATAGTAAGTAATGTCATATTTTAATTTACATTATAATGGTTAAGAGCCGTATTACAAATGCTTGGTAAACATTTTGGTATCAGGATTTTTAGTATAAAAAAAAAAAAAGCCGTAATTGTCAAAAAGAATATAAAACAAGTAAACCATTTGTAACATTTATTTGATGTCAGTAATTCAACGAAATCCACTCTCAAATTTTCCCTTCGAGAGCTTTACAAAAAACATACTTTTATAAATTGGAGGTAATAAAAGTTTATATGTTATGTTGAGTTTTTCCAAATTATGAAGCCAATTTTTTTTCAATAAATATATATATTATTACAGATATTGAATTTTTTATAGATCTTTTATTTAAAAGAATCAGAACACCAATATTTTTTTTTAATATTTTTCAAAATATATATAATGATATACAAAAGTTAAACACTGTTTTAAACTATCACGGTTGTTCACTAAAGTTAAATGATTATTTACGGGATATTTACCGTGGTAAGGTTGTGGAAGGAGCTCCCGATATTTCGGAGTAGTTACATGCACCATGTTCACGGGAAGACTGAACTGTCTTTTCGTGAACATGGTGCATGTAACTGCGCCGAAATATCGGGAGCTCCTTCCACAACCTTACCACGGTAAATATCCCGTAAATAATCATATAACTACACAAAAGTTAGGTTTCCTTAACCAATCAGATCCCCGAAAAGCGCATTATGACATATTATGTAGTATTATTATATTTCCTATCGATCAGATAACTTGTATCGCAACACTTGATTGGACACTCAAACGGTGATATATCGTACGTGTACAGCTTGACCTCTCATCAATATAATTATTTTACTACCCGTGTGTAATACTCGTAGATATTTAGACGTTTCTCAGACCTATCAGGTATCTCACTCGCATGTTTCAACATTTTAAAGATATAAGTAAAAGGACACTCTCTAAATGTATTCTATAAATATCTACGATAAGTATAGTCTCTCAATGTTATTTAGATAATTATCATTAAACTTGTAATTACAGTTAAATGCAACAATATTTAATAGCTGCATTGCACATTAAATGATATTATTACGAATTTTTAGAGTGATGCTTACTTAATAAAAGCTAATTTGTTCATTAATTAGAAAATTATATTATCTATAGTGTAGTCTAGATAATTGTATGCGGGTTTACACAAAAACGAGTTTACATATACTTTCACTATTCACTGAATGCAACAAATATTCAAATTTTGACATTTTTTATGTACCTATGACGTCACTATAACGTGGGCCAGTTCAGGTGCTGCTAGACGTCCTAACAGCTGAACACTGAAGAAAGTCATTAATTTAAAACGACGGAAGATAGCAACTTGAAACTTGTCGCATCGAGATCTGCTACAATGTAATATTGATCGTCTCCGGATAGAGTTAGATCTGGAACTGAAACAGTAAGTAGGGCAGAGATATGCGCTGAAAATGAAACAATGGTTATATGAACATGTTTCAAAATGGATAACATTTATAAACATGATTTTTGTTCTGTTTTTTCACTAATAAAGCAAACATGTTTGATACGTTTCCACATATTGTGAAGCAAACCACCTGTCATACCAAATCCACACCAACATTAGTACGCACAAGTGCGGCGCATTCCTCAGAGTATCAGTATAGTAAGGCGCATTCTCGATAGACACTGCTACGTCCACTGTCGGCAGATGATCTTAAGGGCGATGTCACAGTGCGCACACCGCGTTACGTCACAAGTGACGATTATCAAGACTTCCCCCCTCCCCTCCAGCGTGACACCGCGGACGTTGCGTCAGAGCACCAACCTCCATGCACTGGATAGGGTTGCCATCCCTCATATTATATTTTTTGCGTTGCTGAATACTTGCTCCATCCATTCATATTCATTTGCTTTTCTGATGTCAATTTGATGTATCGATGCAACGGCCGAGGACCGTAACGTCAGCAAATACAGACGTGATAATGATGATGGATAGACTGCAACGAAGCGCGAGGTTTAGAAGCTTTTGGGTAAATTATCGCGATGACCACAAAAAAGTAACACCCAGAGCTGAAGCTTGTTGGAAAAGTTTCAAGGCTGTTAACTATCACTCTGGGAGCAATTAACTTGGCAACATTGTAAGAAAAAGATTGCGGTGTCAACCCTGCGGTAACCGCGAGCGCGTCGATTTAGCGCATAATTTATGAAGCCATCAATCCGCGTGCGCTTCAATATAATAGAAATACTTCAAGTGTTCGGTGTCGGAGCCAGGTAGCTGCAACCGCTGGGACCTGGGACGAACTGCTACACCTGGCGCAACTTGTGACAAAAGAACACTAAAGCTGAATCACACGTAGTACTCAAAACAGGATTAACGTTCGGGCGCACCACTGAATCGGTAACAATGAAAAATCAGCATTGGGCCGGTCCTTATAATATACATCAACGTTCAAAGCTTACTTCGAGAGTATATAAATATAATAATCTAGAAAACATATTTAAGGAAATGGAGGTGTTTCGACTATAATTAATATGTTATGTAACCGCTACATAACTCTTTTGATTAATAACTTAGCAAAATTAACATGTCTATACAGACTTCCTAAAAAGCAGTTAATCGTTTATAAATTATTTAACGATCGCTGTTTAAATCGAGAAAGCAGCAGGAAGGTCAATGTCGTGCTTCCGAGGCATACATTAGATAACTGGTTGCGTCACAGCGTAGAAATCTACGCCCGTATTCTCGCACCAGCAGTACCAGCGCGCCACACACGTGCCTTGTGCTTAATCTACCCTGTGACCCTTTAACCGCGTTTAGCACAGCACTGAGGAACTACTATAGAATCTGTGACAGCACGTCATGTCAGTACAAACTTTGCGTAACTTAGAAAGAAAGCTTCCGAGTTCGGTCATCCTACCACTCGTATAGTACGACACCTACATGTCTCGGATGTCACATTCTTGTGTGCAACAATTACACGTCAGTACACTCGTTTGTTTGTACAACACTGCTAGTTACGTTGCATAACGTACTTCATTAATTGCCATTATCTGTTTAACATAGAAACAAAGACTCGTGGGCTTGTTTTACTGATTTTATTACGAATTTCTAACAGTCTGGCAATGTTGCTTTAGATAAGTAGTAACTGCAAGCAAGGAAGTATGCAATGATTCCTATAGCAATGTTTATATAAATGTGAAAGTGCTTGTAGACATCTCAGATTATGAAATAGAACGAGATGCCGTCGATTGCTTTTTGTCGGAGTCATCAGCTGACATGTTCTGTAGTGCATTTTGTTCCGGATGTATGCGTATATACATCCGGAATAAAATGCACTACAGAATATGACGAAGAGTTACCTAGCTATAACCAAACATATAATATATCATTCACAGCGAAGAAAGTATCGCTACATGCATCATGATCCGAAGCTAACCACTTTCAGAAACAAATCCAATCTAATAATACAATAGATATTAAATAATTCACCACACGTCCGCTCACGTGACTCGAATCGGATACGATATAATATTATACACTCGTAGATACAAGACATGCCCGACCCTACTGTATCTGCCTGAAATAAAGAACATCTCACCTGTGGAATTCATTATAATACATAATTATAAGTTCCCACTGGTCTGTGTTTAGAACTATATGTAAAGGTTGCAGAGCTGGGCTGGTACTTTGCTAACTACTTTTAGAATGATAATAAAATATAGAGTCAGCTTCAAATGTTCAGAAGTAAGCACTTGTATTCGTTAGTAAAAGTAAATGAAAATCGCAAAAAAAAACAATTAATTGTATATCTTACACATTAGACCTTTCTTCATAGTGTATATGGTACTAAGCCACCTCAACCAATTCTATTCATCCCATATTTTAAATATCCCATGGCCATTCAGCGCCGGCCCTGGGGTAGAGCGAGACGAGCGGTCGCTCTAAGCGTCAGATTGTAAAATTTTATATAGAAATATTTTATATCTGGATTAGCAAATGAAATATTTTTAACCCGGAATCGATTCCTGATGTAAGATAGTTTTCAGAAATGAAACGCGTCGAAAGACAATCTCTCTCTACCCTGATCAAATGCTACCTCCGGCGCTGTTACCGGATGACCACACTTACAGCTTTCAATGCTGTAAGTGTGGTCATCACGATACTTCAAAACCATCGTATTCAATGAGGCCTGTCCCACTTTCTATTACATAACTAAACAATACAGTCTTGATCCATTGATACTCACTAGCTAGTGGGTTCTTACTCTACGAATACTTGCGTACGAGTAAAGTAGCTATGAGTACAGAACATCAGTTATAGGTCGCGAGAACAAAAACTCTGGGTCAGAGTAAAGTTCACATCATACAGACACACAATCGATGATTTGTTATGTAACACAACAAATGAGTCACTCTAAAATAACACTTAGATACATTGTCGCAAGAGGAAAAGTCAACATTTTTGTCTGTATGCAAGAATAACTGATTTCTTGCGTTACATGATACTTAAAAGTATGCAACATCAAATGTACGCCATAGCACAACATATTAACTTTTAGTACATTTGGCTTAAATAAGTCAAGCATACTTACTTGCTTTAGCTACAATATTGAAGTACTTTACTTACTTACTTTTAAACTGTTCATGATTATTTGAGAACATAGTCATCCAAAAAGCGTGCCACTGCCTGCCTCGTCACAACCTTCACGCATTCATTGCATCTGAACCGGAGTTCAAGGTACAGTCAATAACGTTTGTCAATAACGTTTTTGTAATTAGGTTGGCTTTCGTGCATTATCTCAGACTTTTTATTTCCGAGTAACTTCAAACCCAGAATAAGAACAGTACATTATACAACAGTGAAAAAAAGATAATTCGAGTAACTAAGTTGTATCCCGAGAGCAGCGAAGGATCCAACTGTTATCGATGAATCAAATGCCCTTTTTCGAGTAGCAATGGTAAAAACGTATAAATACTACGGAGTTAAGTCAAATTTGTATGTACACATTAATTATGTCCAACTTCTTCATATTTAAGCCATTTCGTCCAATTCCTATTGGTAAAGCCATCCAGAGATATAAAGATCTTTTTTTTGTAATTGTCTGTTGCAGACTAGTTCTGCAAGTAGGTTGTGTTTGTTGTGATTGAACCCGGCGCAGTGTGTCAGCGTGTGTCAGCGTGTGTAGTTAGCCTGCAAGAATAGAAACACTTTCCCCTGCAAGCGACCACGTGACTCGTGACGTAACGCATATTTAAATCTACCACATTATATTATAGCACAGTTATAGAGGTAAATCTCCAGCTGGTAATGTTTCCGCACAAACAACCGCTTGTCTGAATACATTAATAATTATTCATGAGGACTTCTTCATTTGGATACTTATCTACTTACTTACCTATTACTTCAGCTTACCTAATTGAAGCGCATGACCTACTTATCCTAGAATAATCAATTTAATTTACATGAAGACGCATAAATTTAGCATAATCTAATAGTAAATGAGATTGTACATAAGCGTGAACTAGAATAAATATCGTGATATTGTCTACTTACGTAGAGCTGTTTCCGGAAAAAACAGTATTTATGTTTGTAACGGTCTTTTTTGTTGGCTATAAAGTTATTTTATGTAAAAGAAAATGCTTAATCCATATAATATAAAATGTCTTCACTTGAATATGAATAATATTTGGCACATAGTACCTACCCTCTTTGAATAAAATTGGCGGGAAAATAAATTGGAGGCATCTTACGTTGAAAAGTGTCATGATGATAAGTCTCATGGTGGGGGTTCCACAAGGCAGCCGAGTTTCCTCTCGCTCGAGGTCGGAAAAAGGCTTATTAACAATGAAAGTGTGTGAATTTGTATTAAAAAGTCATTTAAATTCCCTCTCGTTGGCTTCAGATGTTTTGCTCAGCTTTCTTTATGTTCCGCAATTAGTATTCGCTCTGTGTCGGCTGAATGAACCTTCAACAAATACAACAAAAGAAACCGTGCTAATAGAAAGATAGACCCCGCCAGTGACGTAAACCTTTTTTGTTTGGAAGGATTATTGCAGTTAATTAATAGCGGGTGAAGCAAGCGAAGGCGTCATGTTCCGGAGATAACTCACTCCGCGGGAAGTGCAATTACATGAATGTGAATTGAAAGAATACCCGTTAATCTGCATGTGGTTCGGCAACAATGGCATGTTGCGCAGGCGCCGGCGCGGTTCTCATACGGCACGCGTTCCCGTGAGACGCACGAGCCGAGGTCTAGAATGACTGCTGCCTCGCTGCTGTCTACAGTGAGAAATGATGACAGCTCCCTCTGCTAAATGGTGCTAAGAAACTTGCCAATGGACCAATAGTTAAAGAATTTCTTTGTAGATGGCAAACATTTGCTAGAACGAGTATGACCCTAGACATTTTTACCGATGACCATATCAGTTCTGATCAGGTCACGTTCCCAATGAGATAATATAAAATTAATATGAACCCAGGCGAATAAAATTAAGAAGTTTGTTAACCGTACACTGTAATTTATGTTACGTGAATCTATACAGCCGTCTGTTTATCTGATAACATTATATTTCTTTGAACCAAGTAATCATACCTTCAACACAATACGTACAAGAATTACAGAATGCATCAGATAGTCCAATAAAAATATCACTATCAAGATGTGCCGTGCGTCTGTCTGTCATGTCAACATGTTGTCGAGTTGAGGTTCCCATAGGCCTTTATACTGCACAATAAGAACTGGATACATGAATAGTTATGTAAAATAGTTGTATCTATATAAAGTAATATTATTGGATCGTTTGAGATGATTTCCGCGCCAGTATAGACCGGGAAGCTGCGGTCGGGACGGATCGACGCAGAGCCTCGTCTGTAATGTATGGTACAGTGGTAATGGTCCATTCTTAGGAGGTTGATGACTCTTCTTACATGGATCTGACAAATGGCGAACTAGTCAGAAGCTGGCCTGTCGAGACCTTATTTTACACTAGGTATTAATTACTATACTAGTTATCTTCAAGTCAAGAGTGAATCGGTTTCTTCTAGGCAAGCGTGATCCACCGTAGGCCGCATCATCGATTAATATCAGGCGATTTGGCGGCCAATACTTTTGAGTAAGCTTCTTAGCCTAGAACATCGGCGCAAAGTTGCTAGTGTATCCGTCAAACGTAGTAGCTTTACGTACTTAGTCTCTGCTGTCAACTTTCTACCGGATACATTTCGGAGAGATGATAATGATCATGATCTAATACCGTCTTGCCCAATTTTCTATTGGACAGCCAGAGCGGGCACAAAGGCGACACAGTTTCATAGTTGATATTCCGAAAACCCGTACTAAACGCTTTGATTCCACTTTTATTGTGCGAACTTCTAGCTAGACCATGGAATACCGCTGCCAGAATGGGTGTTTCCGATAGTTACAATCTGGTTGTCATCAGAGTTGACGCGACTGCTGAGAGTGAGAAATCAACGTGTAATAATTGAAAACGAAGTCTAGGAATTCAAAATGAATTGTAGGAATCAAAAATGAAGGGTTATAGGAAATGGAGAGTAGGAATTCAAAATGAAATTTGGGAATTCAGGGACTTTTTTGCACACACGTTCTTCTGACCCTAAACTAAGGCAGAGCTTATACTATGGCCAGTATAATATAAACTGCTATTAATATACGACTAAAGTACTTCTTATAATTATTTAAGGTATTATTTCTTATTATTATTAACACCAAGAAATTCTTACAAAGTTTTACACATGCAACTTATAGCAAAAGCTACCAACACTTGCAGAACCGTTCTTGTTTCCGCTGCACACATCAGCTCACACTTCCACAAGCTTTCTTACACATTGTACTTACCTACCTCATTAGTAGGAGTATTGCGTGGTACTGACAAACATCTTCGGAGATAACGAGAGGAGTTTCACCTTGTCGGTTCGATCTGCGAGCTCTCCGGACCCGTGATCTGCTTGTTAATCGGTTTATCTCTACCAAAGTAAGAGCTTGGATGTGCTTAACATGTTTAATGTGGTTTTAAGTTATTTATACACAGTTTACAGTATTATACGAGAGAGAAACTTCAGTTTTTTTTTTTTATGTACATAACAGGTGTACATCCTGTTGTTTTTATTTTATTCTTCAAAGTTCGACAATTATATGATATTTGGATTCTTTTGCAATATTTTTTGGTAGTTTTCTTGCGTTGCCTGATGGAAGGTACATACCTACTAGTAGACTTTTCTCAATACTCTATTTATTATTAGATCAAAAACCTCGCAAAGTATATAAAACATCCACATAGGTAGGTACATATCTCACAGAGCAGTTTGATTGCCGCAGCAGTTCCAGAAGATTGTTAGCATCCGTGGCTATGGCTGGCTACGTGACAAATTAAAGAACATTACCCAAAATGATCCTTACGACATCGGGTGATCACCGCAAGCCTTGGCGCTGCGCTGCGCATGCGCCGCGGTCGAAAAATCAACCGTTGCGCAAACTGTTGCGCACGCTTCGTTGCTGCTGTTAGTTTAATTGTTTCACAGATCACGTAAATGTCGCGGTGCTTAGAGCACATGTCGCATGTTGCGATGGGAGACCGGTCAATGTCGGATGAAACCTACTTGCACGAGTAGGTACCGGCGATGGTGTCATTCCACAGAAAAGTTTTTTTTTACTTCTCTTTTCTGTGATGTCATTCAATGCATACGACACCGTCCCTTTGTAGGTATATATGTTTGTGACCTTGTCAAGGCAAAATTTTAGCAAAGGAATATTGTGTTTATAGAACGAAAACATTATCATCGCCTTTTGATTGCCATTTGAAAACATTGTTTTTGAACCTTGTTTAAATTATAGCATAGATAATTGTACGTTGTTATTTGTTCCAGGTGTTGGCCGCTGCGGTGCTGGTGTGCTCGCTCGCCGCAGCCACGCCGCGGAGGAACTACAAACGTGAAGGTAAACCATCTCGTACCATCACATCACTCTCGCTCGCTATCTGCCTCCCGCGTTGCACCGAGTGGCACTTTCCTTGACGACCTTCCACATAGTGTGCCGACGTTGACGGCCCTTGTCCACTTTACTACAGATTAGGTAATAGTTAAATAATACGGATTGCTACCTCAAATTTTTACTATATTTGCACTACGCAATCCGGCTACTTACAGTCTTGGACTGTTTGTATTTACTCACAGATTTGTTGAGGCAAGACAAGTGTATTTTACAAGACTGTCAATATTGGATAGCATGTCAGCCGGCACTGGAAACTGGAAAAATATGTCAAGAGAACCAGCCCGCGGAAATGTCGGCGTCAAAAAGCCACGATCTCTTTGATAAGTGAAAACTCGGAAAAGTATCGAGGCTAAGCCTTTGGAGATTTTCTGTTTTATATTAGATCCTCGTCAACAATTTCTTAGATAAGTGATATGATAAGAATAAATGTATCTAAAACACTGTTGTAAACTATCACGGTTATTCACTACAGTCATATAATTATTTACGGGATATTTACCGTGGTAAGTTGTGGAAGGAGCTCCCGATATTTCGGTGCAGTTACTTGCAGAACGTTCACGGGAAGATTGAATAATGGTGGTTGAACAGTTAGGTGCAGACAAGCGAACTACCCTCTTCCTTAGTATTTTACTAGCTGCGCCCCGCGATTTCACCCGCGTGGTGATAAAAATCGGTGATGATGATGAAAAGTAGCCTATGTGTTAATCCAGGACATAAACAATGTTTATTCCAAATTTCATCCAAATCCATCCAGCCGTTTCTGCGTTATTGAGTAACAAACATCCATCCATCCATACATCCATCCAAACTATCACATATATGATACTAGCTGCGCCCCGCGGTTTCACCCACGTGGTGATGAAAATCGGTGATGATGGTGATGATGAAAAGTAAGTAGAAAAGTAGTACGATGATGATGATGATTACGGTTATCACTGGAACTCGAACTCGAACCTAAGTCCCAAGAAAACACTCTGACTGAATCACTGCGTATATTATTTCATAGGGAGCTCCTTTCACGACCTTACCACGGTGCAAATCCCGTGATTAATCGTATAACTGTGGTAATATATTCGTAACAATATCTATTGAAATATTTATAATCCTGAATAAAATGTTTGTACTCGCAGTAACTTTATATATTTACCTTCCCTTTACATTTTGCAGCTCCACTGAGTTCATCGTACCTCCCGCCGTCAAGCGGCGGTGGCGGTCACGGCGGTGGTGGTCACGGCGGCGGTGGTCATGGTGGTGGCGGTCATGGCGGTGGCGGTCACGGAGGTGGTGGTCATGGCGGTGGCGGTCACGGCGGCGGTGGACATGGTAGTGGTGGTCACGGGGGTGGTCATGGTGGCGGTGGTCACGGAGGTGGTCACGGCGGCGGCAGACCCTCATCCTCTTACGGCGCACCTCGCCCATCCAGCAGCTATGGCGCACCGAAACCATCTTCAAGCTACGGCGCACCTAAGCCGTCAAGCAGCTACGGCGCACCTGCCCCGTCCAGTTCTTATGGTGCCCCGGCACCATCCAGCTCTTATGGCGCTCCCGCTCCGTCTAGTTCATACGGTGCTCCAGCTCCTTCAAGTTCATATGGTGCCCCAGCTCCTTCATCGAGCTACGGTGCACCAGCTCCTTCATCGAGCTACGGCGCACCAGCTCCTTCGTCGAGCTACGGCGCACCAGCTCCTTCGTCGAGCTACGGCGCACCAGCTCCCTCGTCGAGCTACGGTGCACCCGCCCCTCGCCCTTCTTCCAGCTACGGTGCTCCTGCACCTCGCCCCTCGTCAAGCTATGGCGCACCAGCTCCTCGTCCATCATCCAGCTACGGAGCACCCAAACCCTCAAGCAGCTATGGAGCTCCAGCCAGACCACCGGCAACCAGCTACGGCGTGCCAACTGGACCCTCAACGACTTATGGAGCACCTAAAAAACCATCGTCATCTTACGGAGCTCCAGCTCCCTCTAGCTCGTACGGAGCCCCGGCTCCCTCCAGCTCGTACGGAGCCCCTGCGTCCTCTCCGTCCAGTTCTTACGGTGCTCCCGCTCCCTCCAGCTCGTACGGAGCCCCGGCTCCCGCTCCATCTAGTTCCTACGGTGCGCCTGCTCCTTCCAGCTCGTACGGTGCCCCAGCTGCTACTCCATCTTCATCTTACGGCGCCCCTTCGTCAGGTGGTCACGGCAGCAGTGGTGGCGGCGGTGGTTTCAGTAGCAGCAGTAGTTTTAGCAGCAGCAGTTTCGGTGGTAGCAGCGGATTCGGTGGCAGTAGTGGTTTCGGTAGCAGCGCGCCATCAAGCTCTTATGGTGCTCCTGCCGCTCCCTCGAGCTCTTACGGCGCGCCATCTCCCCCATCAAGCTCGTACGGTACCCCCGCTGCCCCATCTTCTTCTTACGGCACCCCCGCTGCTCCTTCTAGCAGCTATGGTGCACCCAGCGCCAGTGGCTCTAGCTTCTCATCTGGTGGAGGTTTCTCTTCGGGAGGCGGTCACTCGTCGGGAGGTTTCTCTTCTGGTGGTCACTCGTCAGGTGGTTCAGGCGGATTTTCATCAGGTGGGTCCGGTGGTTATTCGTCGGGTGGATCCGGTGGTTATTCGTCGGGTGGATCCGGTGGTTATTCGTCGGGTGGATCCGGTGGTCATTCGTCAGGTGGTTCCGGTGGTTATTCGTCGGGTGGATCCGGTGGTTATACATCGGGTGGGTCCGGTGGTTATTCGTCGGGTGGATCCAGCGGGCACTCTTCGGGTGGATCAGGTGGCGGCTATTCATCAGGAGGCGGTTACTCATCAGGTGGATCGGGCGGTTACTCCTCGGGTGGTGGATCGGGTGGTTTCTCCTCTGGTGGTTCAAGTGGTTTCTCGTCCGGCCATTCCTCGGGCGGGTCAGGCGGGTCCTCCTCGGGCGGGTCAGGCGGATACTCCTCAGGCGTCCCGGCCACCATCAGCCAGAGCTACGACTCCAACGGTGGCTACGTGTACTAGCAGTACTAGTGCACTCCTGTATAGCTCCCTGTATAGGATATTTACCATTAGTCAATACTTCGTACGCTATTAGTGTGTTTCGTTCTTATAGAATGTGGTGTATACAAACTATGAGCAGACTGTGATCGAATTTCATTAAACGTACCGACACATCTAACGATAATATTTACCAATATTGAGATATTGACAGCTCAGTGTGTAAACAGTATCCCTACCAGTAGGGATACCTTGGTAGGGAACAATGTGGGAAACTTCCTGACAGAATATGAGGAAATTATGTAACACTTCTTTGTATTTGCCTGTTACCATTATTATTAGTATCGTCAAACGAAAGTATTAATTATTTAATGTTATAAACGAACTGTACAAAAATCTAGTTTAAGTACTTACTTAATATGAATAATATTTTGTATAAAAATAAAATTTGTAAATAGTTTATATATTGAAGTTTTATTTTTTATCCCGTGGGTTGAAATAGATATGTTTTATTATACTCAAGTGAATAGTGAAGTTATAAAATAAACTCCTCAACATGCTATACGTTTTATTACGTCACAGAGCAACCGTAGAGTTCACAACATTACACATTACACAGTACAGTATGTAGGTATGTTCACATTACACATTACACAGTACAGTATGTAGGTATGTTCACATTACACATTACACAGTACAGTATGTAGGTATGTAGGTATGTTCACATTTCAATATATTCAACAATACTAGGAATAAGTCAATATATATATATATCTACTAGCTAACAGTGAGACGGTCGCTTTCTATGGTTTCTGTATCAAATATATCTATTGTAATTTACTACAATAAAACATTTTAGTTTAGTTCAACAAAGGAGATATTCGCACTATTCATAGGCACGGAGATTCCAGATTTTATCTAATAATATATTTACCTAACAGTTCACTAAGACTGCACTAGCTAAGAAATAATATGGTTTTTATTTAACGAGTTCCATTTTTTATTGTTATTTACTGATTGAATTGAACATTCATCAAATTGACTCGTGAAAATATGAACATTATAAATACATATAATGTACTTATACAAGATTATCGAAAAAATTAAAATGTATATAAAATAGATATTATAGAAAGCGACGTCGAAGAACAACAACAATATCTATACATCTACACTTACAACTATTGATATGTTTCATTTCACACTAAAGTAGGTACTATCCACTATATTACATTAAGTCACAGAGATATGATATGTATCGAGTTACAGTATATATATATATATATATTATATATATAGTCTTACAGTAGGTTATACATAAATAAGTGATCGTGAACCACTCTCAACAAATATATATATATTATATTCATAGATTCTATGATTCATAAATATAAAATTTATATAAAATAATTTAAAAGCGAAACATTTGTGTTTTAAATACTGTGAAAAGTTGTATCTAATACCTCAAAAAGCTTATCGGACATTAATGTAAGTACATCTATATAATTAAGTATATATTTTATACATAACATTTCTGAAGGGCACTCGAGAAGAGGACGAAGGGAGACCGACACATTTACACAAGAATCATATTAATGTCAACAACAACACATTTAATTATTTCGATAACTCGATAGTCTTGGAGTCTTCTATAGTACTCCATAGTCTGAGAGAGTCTGTGTTGTATGCGCCGTGTGCTCTGAACCAGGTATCGACGATGGTTCAGTTAGGCCTTTAAAATAGTTTACAAGCGAACATTGCTTATTACGAACCACTTTGATAAAACACTGATTTTATGAATCATCTTTTTAAACTATATTGTTTTTGTTAACATTCTGTATTGATCTAACTTGATAATATAAATTATCTACCGTCCAAACGTTCTTCAAAGTAAGCAGACACAATAAATTAATTATTTATAAAACAAATAATCTGTCCTTTTTAATGATTACTATAACATATTTTTAAAATATAACAGCCACTAATGTTCACTAACAATTCTATACCATCTAAAAAAGCTCAAAGTAGATCTCGACAGAATTTCGAAAGTATAGGTTGTCAAATATTTTAATTCAGATTTCACAATTTTATCTTTTTATATGCTTTGCAATACTCAATAAAATTTATATATAAATCTCCAAAAATCCAACATAATTATAATATTCGTATTTTCTTTGGTCACGTGATTTGTATATTTATAATATTGTGATAATTTACTCTCTCACGTATAACATAGTTACATACTCGGACATGATACGTACATTCGTGCATCTATCAAGCACTCGACACGACACGACACGACACGACACGACACGACACGTCAACATACGAGTAGTGCACCTCTCTCTACATTAATTGACTTAAATAAGGAATCTTTCAAATATAAATAAATATAATTTATGTAACATCACATCTAATATAATTTACATAATTAATTCACAATTTGATATGTATCGTTTCATTAACATTGCATCGAACTACAGAATATATTATTTATGCTTATATCTGTACATGTACATACTCTATAAACAATCAGCTATTGCTTCCACTCATCGCCATCACCTTCCACACCACACGGTAGGTAGGTACCTATATGTTAACTTGTGCATATTATTACACTCGTACGTATAAATATATTTGATTATTTTACTTGAAATACAAAAATGATCAGAAGATACAAGTTCATTTAAAATTATATAGTTTGAGCGTTCTATAAAGATAATGTATATGATGATACTGAGTCTGTTCCATACTTCGATGTTGCGCTCGATCTGTGTAAATTAAAATCAATGTCGTATAGTAAAGTTATCGTAAAATATGTTCTCCTGAGGGCGGTCACGCTCGACAGCTCGCCTGTGACGACACCTGTCCTTTCTATGAAGCACACATGTCATGAGACGAATCCTAGAGATGATTGCACATGTGATATGATATGACGTTATTCTTCTCCAGTGCGTTGTGGTCTCCAGCGTCAGTAAAGCAGCGGTCGTCAGTCCCGCAGTGTCCGGCACAGGCTAGCAGTCTGTCTAGTGGCATAGTTTGGTGGAGGTGTTCAGAAAGCAGTCTGTTTGCCGACCGGCTGCAGCGGCGGAGGCGCGCTGCTGGAGCCGAACAGCGGCGTGGGGCCGTCGTTGGGGTCGTCCAGGTCGTCATCAGGCTCCAGCGCCGGGTTCACGCGGCCGCTCTTCTCATCCGGCCCGACGAGTGTGGACGCGGCTCCGTACAGCCGGCCTGGCACGCCGCCCAGCACCGACATCTGTTCGCCAGCTTCCGAGGGCTCGTCGACTCGCCGGATGTCTTCAGGGATGTTCACCACGCAGTTGAAGTAGTCCGACTCTGGACTCAGGTAGCCGCCGTTGAACAGGAATCTGACAACACATCACATTTCTGAGATAGGTTTTTACTTGTACATCTGCAGCGTAGCAATCTTACAGACAGACTAATATTCAACTAATTTATTTGCGAACTCTTTTTAATATTCCTTAGACCAGTGTACAGACTCAATGATATTTCATTATCATCATCAGCCAGAAAACGTCTACTGCTGAACTCCCTCCTATAGGCCTCTCCCTTAGAACGTAATATAATGAGATATATGTTATGCTAAATGCTCTTTGATCGGTCGAATTGGTCTCACACTCTCCTAACTTGGAATCCTGCGTAAATACGCTTCCGATTCCAAAACTTTACCCATCATATACGAATAGGCGACACGTGAGGTAGGTACGTTGTGCAAGCTAGACTCGTGATACGCCCTTAGCGCACTCAGTACTGGCATTGTGTATGTGTCTGTCCGTCTGTCACGACATAATACACCTGCCGATCTCAATCACTATTATTACTGTAAATAAATGATAACTGGTCCAAGTAACAACTCCTGTAAGTTTCCGGACGAGCACCATTCAACTTACATACTTAATATTTGATTTTGTAAACGAGATGCAACTATTACACGTATTTAATAATAGAAATATTGTTATTTACTTATTTAAAAACATTCTCCGTGTACTCTATGCGCATATTTTTTTTTATTTACGAAGATAAAATGGTTACGTAGTTACCATATCAACGAGGTAGGTAAATTAAATACCTAACTTTGAAAAATACACAGCTTCGTTTGTAGGTACACATAAACTGTATCAAACTCAACAAGTACGTGCATTTTATTTTATTTTAACATATTTTTAAATTTCTTTTGACATGTAATTATTATTATGAATAAAATTATCATTATAATTATTCGTGTATCGTTCTAAAGCTTCAGGGCAAAGGTTCAGAAGAGCTTACGCGTGTTGTGGAGATCTAAGAGAGAGACTAACGCCCTAATTTATCTCCTTTTTGGAATCAAATAACGAGTTGTTGTGAGATCAAGTAACCAACGTAGGTACGATAAAACCCGCTGAAACAAAGGACTTCAAATATGACAAGCCTGCCAGAGACACCCGACCAAGCTAATAATTAAGTTTACTTCAATATTCAATTTAAGTTTGAAAGTCATTTAATTTAGCACTTTGATCGATTTGCGATCGATTACTTGATTTTGACTTTAAAAATGTGGCGGAACTCTTTTTCACCAGTGCGACCTTCGCGGTCGCCTTTATTATTTTATTTCAATAGAGTGGTTTTTTGTTTTATAAGAGATCTGTCAAGAGGTGAAAAATAGATGTTTTCGATTCCGCAAAATAAATTGTTTTAATAATAGGAGTAATAATATCCTAAATTGGTGACCCCGATACGAACACAACATAAATTAAGACGATTCGAACACAAGAAGAGCAAAGGTACGCAAATATGTACGAGTACTTTCTTTGGTGGTACGAGTGAAGCGACCACGGTCGTCTGATTGTTCGTCGACGAGAATACGAAAACGTAGAAAAAGAAGTGGTGAATTCGACTACGAGAGCTGTGCTGCTGACTGCTGGCAACAATCGCATGGAGCGCGTCAAGACTAAAGTCGAAGTATCTTTTGGAAGAACCAGTGTGGACTAAAAAGACTAAGTGTGATTCATATTGTTGTGTGTTTTTGTGTGTGTATTTAATTTTATTTTATTTTGGTGAATTTTTGTACATATTTTTAAGTTATTTTTATACCAAAGTTTTTTGTAGGGCATTCGCACACCACACTCCCACGTTTCTTTTGTTTTCAGTTTTTGTTTTTGAATTTTGTTTTTCTCTTAGCATGGTTTTTCATGACAGCACACGTCATGAGTGACAGTGAGCAGGAAGACTTCAAACCAGCTTCCGCGGGTACGGGTGGACGTGAAATGTCAAGCAGTGACAGCAGATCTGGCACAGGCGGTACGGAGAAGGTAATGATTAACAGAGTATCTATACGTACCCCTCCATTTTGTAGAGATCGCCCGGCCCTATGGTTTGCGAGTTTAGAGGCGCAATTTTCCATCAATAATATTAGCCAAGAAATCACGAAGTTTAATTACGCAGTTGCGCACCTCGATACCAATTGTACTCGCGAAGTAGAGGATTTCATAATCCAACCTCCGAGGGAGCAACCCTACACGAAATTGCGCAATGCAATAATATCTAGGTTCTCAGATTCTCGGGAGCAGAAAATACGCCGTCTTCTAGAGAAGGAGCAGATCGGCGATCAAAAGCCGTCGTTTTTTCTGCGTCATCTGAGATCATTAGCCGGTGCAGCATTTCCGGAGGATATTCTGAAGACAATTTGGATGAGCAGGTTGCCACGATATCTTCAAACTGTCTTGGCTGCTCAACGATTAGAATCGTTGGCTGAGCTAAGCGAACTAGCGGACAATTTGGCTGAAATTAACGCTCAATCAACTTCATTGGAGGTATGTACGGTTTCGCCTAACTCGAATACTGATCTTGTACAGGAGCTGACTAAAAAAGTTGATGAATTGACCCGTTTAGTAGCGTCACTTTCCTCTGCTGGTTGCAGCTCGCATGTTGGTACGCGTAGTCGTGACTTCAATCGTAACCATAATCGTAGTCGCAGCCGATCACGTTCACGTAACTATGATTTGTGCTTTTATCATGACCGTTTTGCGACAAAAGCACGTAAATGTGTGCCTCCATGTAAGTGGTCCGGTTCCCCGCCTAGTGATCAGGGAAACCAAAACAGCAACTGTTAAAGGCGACATCCAGTTGCTCGCCAGCTAGTCGCCGCCTTTTCGTGACCGACCGGAGATCCAACCGGAAATTTTTGGTGGACACTGGTTCGGATATTTGTTGCGTTCCTCGTAGCTTTATAAAAGGACGTACGCTTCAGCCATTATCATATAGTTTAGTTGCAGCTAATGGCAGTAAGATTATCACATATGGACTGGTACAGTTGAACTTAAATTTAGGGCTACGACGGGATTTCACCTGGAACTTTGTCGTGGCGGATGTGGAAAGTGGTATTATTGGCGTAGATTTTTTGTCGCATTACCAGCTTTTACCCGATTGCTCAAAAGGTAAGCTGTGCGATAGTAAAACTGGGCTTATTTCGTCCGCGGACCTTTATACCGCGGAACAGCAAAGTGTGAAGGTAGTATCTCTTCCTGACTCGCCATTCACAGCGATCTTGGAGAAATACCCAAGTATAACGCGACCACCTGGTGCACCTAGAATTATTAAACACAGCACCGTACATTATATAAACACTACCGACGGTCCCCCTGTGACATCTAGACCGCGTCGGTTGGCACCATTAAAACTGGGCATTGCAAAGAAAGAGTTCGAAGATATGGTCCGAGCTGGTACTTGCCGACCATCTGATAGCTCTTGGTCATCGCCTCTGCATCTCGCACCTAAAAAGGACTCAACGTGGCGTCCTTGCGGTGATTATCGTGCATTAAACGCCCGAACGATTCCTGATCGCTACCCTGTCCGATACATAGGTGATTATGCGCACAACTTGTCTGGCTGTACCGTTTTTAGTACTATAGACTTGGTCAAGGCCTATCAACAGATACCGGTGAATCCAGGCGACGTGTGCAAGACAGCGATAACTACTCCATTTGGATTATATGAATTTCTGTATATGACTTTTGGTTTGCGTAATGCTGGGCAGACTTTTCAGAGATTTATCGATGAAGTAGTCCGTGGCTTAGATTTTTGCTATGTCTATGTTGATGACATTTTGGTTTACTCAAAAGACCAAATAGCGCATGCGCAGCATCTGGAAATCTTGTTCCAGCGATTGCACGACTATGGCGTTGTGATTAATACAGCCAAGTCCGTATTTGGTGCCGCAGAAGTATCTTTCCTTGGGCATCGAGTCAATGCTGCGGGCACGCGTCCTCCTGAGGACAGAATTCGTTCTCTGGTGGATTACCCGCCCCCAAAGACAGTTCAGGGTATGCGCAGATTCATAGGCATGGTCAATTACTACCGCCGGTTTTTGCCAAGTACGGCTAAGTACCAAGCGCCGTTAATTGAAGCAATCACTGCTATTCAAGGCAAAGGCAATAAACCTTTTGTGTGGACTCCTGAGCTAGAAAAGTGCTTTGAAGAATGCAAGAAAAGCTTGACGTCCGCTACAATTTTAGCACACCCAAATAACAGTGCTGAGGTTGGGTTGTTTACTGACGCTTCAGGAACGCACGTTGGTTCTTGCCTACAACAGCGCGTCGATAATGATGATTGGCAGCCACTAGCCTATTTTAGTAAAAAGCTGACTGCTAAACAGGCTCAGTGGCCGGCGTACTATCGGGAACTCCTTGCGGTGTACGAGAGTGTTCAACACTTCAGGCACCTGTTGGAGGTACAACACGTCACTATCTACACTGACCATAAGCCGCTAATATACGCTTTTGTACAACGACGTGAGAAATTGCCGCCTATCCAATTAAACCAGCTGTCTTTCATCAGCCAGTTTACTACTGATGTAGTGTATATTAAAGGGGTTGATAACATCGTAGCTGATGCCATGTCGCGCGTTGAGTCTATTTCTCTTGAAGAGGATTTTGCTGCACTCGCGTTATCGCAAGAATCGGATGAGGAGCTAGCTAGTATGCGTGGGAATTCGTCTTTGAAGCTCGAACCCATCCTCATCCCTGGCACAAATATCACAGTAATTTGTGATACTTCAACTGAGCGACCACGTCCATACCTGACACCAGCATTCCGTCGAGCTGCATTCGACAGGTGTCACAACCTCAGTCACCCTGGCGCGCGGGCAACCACTCGCTTGGTAACTGAGCGTTATGTATGGCCTCAAGTAAACGCAAATTGCCGTGAATGGGCTCGAACTTGTTTACGCTGTCAACTCAGTAAAGTAACTCGACATATTAATTCGCCACTTGGAGAGTTTAAATTACCGTCAAACAGATTTAGGTCGGTGCATTTAGACATTATTGGACCACTTCCTCACTCGAAAGGGTACAATTATTGCCTGACTGCGATTGATAGATACACACGGTGGCCTGAAGTATGGCCTATGTCATCAATCACAGCAGAAGAGGTAGCAGATACATTCGTAACTGGTTGGGTTTCCCGTTTTGGGGTACCAAACATTTTGACAACCGACCAGGGCCGGCAGTTTGAATCTGTGTTGTTTCGCCGTCTAATGGATGTATGTGGTACCAAACGGGTGCGCACGACTAGTTACCATCCTTGCGCAAATGGTATGGTGGAACGCATGCATCGGCAGCTTAAAGCATCTTTGATGTGTCATAATGACACATGGGTAAGAGCTTTGCCGTTAGTTTTATTAGGGATGCGAACGGCGCTCAAAGAAGATTTGAAGGCATCTTCTGCAGAGCTCGTTTATGGAGAGACTCTTCGCTTGCCTGGAGAACTCGTCATACCTCCAATAACATCGCAGAGCCCAAGTGACGTTGTAGATTTCGTCCGTGAGCTGCGCAAATATATGGAAGCTCTCCGTCCTGTCCTTGCTACACGCCACGCCCAGCCATCGACTTTCATATTTAAAGATTTAGTTAAGGCGTCGCATGCCATGCTACGCGATGATTCAGTGCGAAGGCCGTTGCAGCCGCCTTATTCCGGTCCTCATCGTATCATCGGGCGAAGAGACAAAACGATCACTCTCGATATTAATGGAAGGGAACGTACAGTTAGCATAGATCGCGTTAAGCCTGCCCATTTGGATTCGGCGTTTGGCAATTGTGAACCAATTGTGCCGCCTGCGCCAACTCCAGCTAGCAGTTTCACGCCTGCGTTGGTCCCTGCACCTACACCAGCTCCTGTCATCACCCGGTCCGGGAGGAGGGTGAAGTTTAGAAATATTTTAGATATGTGATTATCTTATTTATTTATAAATTTTTCAGCTTATTCTTCCTTTCTCCGTGGGGGGGTGGTGTGGCGGAACTCTTTTTCACCAGTGCGACCTTCGCGGTCGCCTTTATTATTTTATTTCAATAGAGTGGTTTTTTGTTTTATAAGAGATCTGTCAAGAGGTGAAAAATAGATGTTTTCGATTCCGCAAAATAAATTGTTTTAATAATAGGAGTAATAATATCCTAAAAAAACTTACATGAATTGAAGATAAATAAGTATCTAGATGTAAAGAATATTTATTAGTACAAGCACAGAAAAAAATGATTTCGTATTATTGTTTAACCTACACATTACTAGATAGTATTATCTACTTACTACTCAGTACGGTTCTGTGAAATGGTCCAATATAATCTGTTAATAAAACTAGCGAGAAGTAGGAGAACTCACACAGAGAGCCAGGATATGAAGGCGAGCGTGAAGAGAGAGAGCGCCATGGCCATGGTGCGAAAGGGGAACAGCTGCACCTCGTTGACGGCGTCCCAGCCGGGGTAGTGGATCAGCGCTGGCAGGCCCAGCATCTTCTCACCGCCCGAGAGGCGCACCAGCAGCGCCACGATGTACGCCGCCAGCGAGCCGTACGTGTTGCAGTAGTGCTTGAAGTGGACCACCATCAGCAGCTGCGGGAACAGGATCACGTACACCAGGTCCGAGCACATCGACCTGCGAACAACACCGCTCACTGACCATCACTAGCATACGCTGCTCACACGTCTCAAGTCACAGGCGCAGCACGAGACTTGTGACGCTACGCCACTCTCACACTTTCAAGTCCAAAATTACACAAAAAAAAATTATATGACAACCAATAAGGGCAATACTACAATCAGTAAAGCCGGCGCCGATCTTCGATTGCCGAAATAATTCACTAGGTTAACAGTTTTCAAATCTCTTTGGCCCTTTAATTAAGGGGTAAATAGGGGGTTTACACACCCATACAATATATTTACGTGTATGTTATCTTTATTAACTAAATACACAAATTAACTAGTAGTACCTACTAGTCTATATGTATTAAGGATTTGTCTCCAAACTAAATAAGTCCTCGGTACGATACCTAGAATTGTAATAATTGTAAATCGTCCTCTAATGAGTAGTAAGTGGTAACGGTGAGTCCTTCGTTCTGAGGTATGTATTGCGCCATGTAGTCCCATCACTACGTTTAGATATTTAAATGGCATTCCTTTAGTAATTGGAGCACCAAATGACTTCACCACACGATGCAGATCGCTACAAGGCCGCTGCTGCGAATGTTGTGCAATGAGCTTGCTAACATGAATGGAGTCTGACTGAAAATCTAAGACGAAATCATGTTCTACAGACCACGACACATCTCTCGGCTATAAAATAAAGGTTATACAAATAAATTATTTTGTGTTATACACCTATAGCTATACTAATGGCTGTTAGAATGTTGTCAAAATGATATTTTAGTTCAATTGTATAATTAATAAACTAATCTAAAAATACAGTTATAAATGATTATTTACGGGATATTTACCGTGGTAAGGTTGTGGAAGGAGCTCCCGATATTTTGGCGCAGTTACATGCATGTTCACAATATCGGGAGCTCCTTCCACAACCTCACTACGGTAAATATCCCGTAAATAATTATATCATCATCATCAGCCAGAAGACGTCCACTGCTGAACATAGGCCTCCCCCTTTAACCTCCACACTGAACGACATCCTGCCATCTGCATCCTCTGGATACCTGTGACTCACAATCTCACAATGTCGTCGGTCCATCTAGTGGGAGGCCTACCTACGCTGCGTCTTCTGGTTCGTGGTCTTCACTCAAGAAACTTTCTTCCCCATCAGTCATCAGTTCTTCGAGCGATGTGGCCTACCCATTGCCACTTCAACTTGCTTATTTCAATAGCTATGTCGGTGACTCCTTGGCGAATATCTACGTTCCAGATTTTATCGCGCAAAGAAACTCCGAACATAGCTCTCTCTCTATTGCCCGTTATGTGACTCTGAGTTTTTTCAATAGGCCAACAGTTAAGGACCACGTCTCAGTACCATATGTCATCACTGGCAACACACACTGGTCAAAGACTTTTGCCTTTAGGCACTATGGTATCTTGGAAAAGAAGATGTCACGCAATTTCCCGAACGCTGCCCATCCGAGTTGGATTCTTCAAGCGACCTCTAAATAATAACTGTAGTGAACAACCGTGATAGTTTTGAACAGTGTTTAAATCTAAAAATATCTAATTTATTGAATGTGTAATCTAGAAAGAGGAGCCGATGAATGGAGCGGTAACCCGATCACGTGTTCCATCGTCCTTCAGTCGCTCCGTTAGTCAAACACTCAGCCGTGAGTGGCTTGTGGACGCCGAGATTCAATTTCAATCACCGTTTCTTCCTACTAGATCAATTTAGTAAAAATGTTTGTATTTGCTATAATTTTAGTTCAAATAATCGAAATAACTTAGTATCTAAGTTTGCATTTGGTCGGCATTGACCGAATGAATATTCATCGTCTGGTTTTAATAGTGGACTATAGCGACCTCGTGTTGTAAAACATGGACACTAATGTCCTTGAACCCACATAAATAATTCCCTTTCTAACCGACTTCAAAAAAAGAAGGACGGTCCTATGTTCCATTGTTTTTTTTTTTTGTACGTTCTCCGATATCTTCGCCAACAGTAGAGCGATTTAAAAAAAAAACTTTTATTCGGTAGGGTACACTTCCAATTTTGTTCCATTGTTACCAAGTTAGGATCTGATGATGGGATCCCAGGGAAATCGAGGGCAACCCTCAAATTTTACACACTCCATAAATAATATAAATTTGGATAAAATTTGGTAAATTTGGTAGCCGAAAATAAATAAGCTTTATTTTCCATTCCTTTAGAATAGTTTGTGAAACCATAAGGTAAAGTTAGTTTGTAATAAACCATGTCGGTTCATTCACTCAACTGAACTACATTTCGTCAAAATGGTGTATTTTTTAGTTCACAAACATTTCACACATTTCAATCATATCTCGGAATTCATAGTTATTTTTACAAAATGTCGTACATGTCACGTGTAAATGTCACGTAGCGCCTAACATTTTAAATAAATAAATATCTGGGACATTATTGCACACATGGTGATCTGACCCCAAACTAAGCAAAGCTTGTAATATGGCAGCCAGAGACTGATATACATACATATATATTTTTAAATACATACTTAAATAGATATTAACACCCAGACATAGAGCAAACACAAATGTTCATCACACAAATGTTTGTCCTAGATGGGAATTGAACCCACGCCCCCAAGTGTGTTCCAACTACTATCGTTTCTGTAGACATCTCAAACTACAAATAAATTCGCAAGTTTCAAACACTTATCAAGTGCCTACCTATAAACTGAAAGGTTTCCATATTCGATAACATCCAAAATCAGGCAGTTTTCAGTGTCAGATGGCCAGGCTTAGTTCTCTGCGGATTCCTGCACGTCAATAAATAGCGGAAGTACTCACCAGAGGCCGTATATGGAGGGTATGGTGAGCGCCATGACGGTGGCCAGCACGCCCACCACCAGGATGGAGACGCGCATCACCCAGATGATCTCCATCTCCGAGGCGCGCTGACGGAATATCAGCCGGTACACGTTCCTGTGGAGAAACCAACTCAGTCTGAGAACTGCCGTACGCAATCAGAACACTGGTCAATATAACGACGTACCGAGTTAATTTTTACATGAATAGATTACATGCTTTACACAAGATTACATGCTTGGCATCTTGATGAACGACCGTCATGGCATGAAGTGCGCCAATCTAGCAATAAACAGGTCATACCTGGCGAACATGGAGGAAGCGCTGAGCACGCTGGAGTCAGCAGAAGACATGACGGCGGCGGAGACAGCGCCCAGCCCGAAGAACGACACAAAGTCAGGGGTCAGGTGCTGCAGCACTAGCGGCAGGATCATGGAGGTCTGGTCGGAGGTCAGCTCGCCGTCCGGCGTCAGCTCGCCGCGGTAGTCCGTCTCGTTCCAAGCTGGTTAATTTTTTCATTATTATCTATCCATGATCATCCCATGCACACAGAGAAAAGGCAAAGGGGAGAGCCTTTTCCTATTATCATGACATAAAACTATGTTTCAAAATTTTCCAAAAAAGACTTTTGGAAGAAGGAACTTTAGTATATCTCCAGCTCCAACACTATTTTTTTTAGTTCTTCTCAATCTTGCAGAGCTTTTATACGGCTCCGCCGACAAAAAGCCCTTCGACTGTTGAGTTATAAATAAATTAAATATTAAATATTAAAACTGCTGTAAATACAGCTCGCTATGGAAGGCTTACCAGTTCCCTTGGCGATAGCTCCAATGAGCACCGGTGGCAGTGCCATGATGATGCAGCCGAAGGCGGCTACGTAGGACAGCAGCTGCGCACGACCCGCAGTTTTGCTGCTCAACACTCGTTGGAAGTACACCTATCGAATACGAAAAAAAGGTTAGCTTACTAATTCTTAAAATGGGAATAAAATATTTTAATTAAAAATAAATTAAAAGAAAAAAAAACTTTTTTTAAATTAAACTTTTATTTAACTGCGCTAAAAAGAATAAAATAAACTTTCCTTTAAAACTTTTACTATCAACTTGTAACGTCAAGTATTCGTATTTAATGAGTTAAAAAAACACATCAAGTTATTTAATTTACTTGTTTATCTACACAGATAAATAAATATTTCTTTCTTTACACAGGTACCTAAATCTCGCGACAAGCTTTTATAACAATTGCATAATGACGTCATAAGTTGATAGTAAAAGTTTAAAAGGAAAAGTTTATTTTATTCTTTTTAGCGCATTGAAATATTATTTATATATATTTTACTTTTTAGTTATCGCTGGACAATTAATGACATCACTTAGATAACCATGCATTGTCATCCAAACTGAACGTGTATACAAAATGTCAGCTCAATCGGATATCTGCTTCAAAGTTGAGTTGCAAGATTCCACCCGAACAAACATGGTTACGTACATTTATGTACATTGCAAGTTAATGAAAAGCTTGTAATAAGCACCCGACCTGGTCTGAAAGGAAACATAAATCTTATGTTAGTTGAAATGTAAAGATCTAACCTGCCACGGGATCCCTCCAAATATTAGCAGCAAGCCGTAGTCGATGTAGAACCAGTAGTAGTCGGGATCGATGTGACCGATCCAGTCGACCTCCATGGAGGAGAGCGGCTTCACGTGGGGGTTGGCCCACGCGAACGGGATGCACATCCACAGCCCGATGAAGATACAGAACAGCTGGATGACGTCCGTGTACGCCACCGAGTAGAGGCCGCCGAACAGCGTGTAGAACACCGCCACGCACGCGCTGAAGATCACCGACGTGCTCTGCTGCATGTCGATGATGACGGCCAGAGTGGCGCCTGCGCACACACACCACGCTCACATGTAACTTACACACTCGTTTTACAGAATATCTTCACCTACTCGCGTGATCATAAACAACTATGCGGTATATTTGTATTTTTACTTATATTAAAAGTATCCTGTTGGACCCTGTTGGAAATCTACATACCTACACCTCTCGAATTGGAAGATATAAACATTCATTTTAACGCATTAGGTATATAATTCATAAAGACATTTTAAATGGACGAACGGTTTCAATCGTAAGGTTATGCCAAAAAAATTACGACCTCAAAAGGAAAACCTCTAAAGCCCGCTCCGCTATCTCTAAAGAAAAAACTGTCGCTAAGAACTTTATCCGTGACAAGGGAACCACCGAATCCCGTCCACCCAAACTATAAATAGCCATAGGACGGGAGCAGGGACTACGCACGTAAAGCGGTGGCCGTTAGCGGGAGGTACCGCGGCCAGATGGCTTGTTTCAAGTTGAACGCTGAGCTGGTTATATAGCCGTGACGACCTTCCGCCGCGACCTCTGCTGCCATTACCTCAGCCATCATATTTGATGATGAATCGAGAGTTTTGAATTTACGTTTGTTAATTAAAGATCTCAAACAAAACTTACGAGCATTTACTATGTGCCTCTACAACAAAGATATTTAAAACAAAGTATGTATATCTTCAACAACCTATTAACCGTACCTACTAAGATTGTGAATCTATTTTCAATTAATTGACCTTCCACAATAACCAACCATAATTATTGCTAAAAGTCCTGTTACATTACAACATAATATACTACATTTTTTCACGTTTTTGGCGGCGATGTTGAATCTTTGGTTTAAAATATCTTGTTTTCTTACATTCAGAAATGTGACTAGATAAGTGGCAGTTATTAAAGTAGGTAGGTTCCTGTTTCTACAGGTGTTGTCTACAAAGAGCGCAAACTTTTTCAAATAAAAGGAAAATACGCTCGTGAAGTACTTATTTAAACATTTAGTTTGTTTAAAATAACAAACATAACTGTTGCCCTAAAAAGGGCTCAAAACAATGTTCCACGCAGGCAGGGCGGCGTCAAGGACTCATTGACCTGCCACCCTGCCCCGGCCTGTCGGGCGGGGGTGGCATTGACGCGTGTCTTCCAACAACCCTTATTTTATATTTATGGACTGTGGAGAGAGTAGAACTGTTATAGAGGGTAAAGCAATGACGCTCCCGATTGATGAACTGCATCAGAGAGAAGACAATGCGACGGCACTGGACGACCTGCGTGAGACGCGACCTGCCGTGTTCCACTTACGACCATGGACTAAGACAAGTGCAATTCTACATATAACTAAATAAACCCCAAAAAATCATGAAGTTGCTCGATGCGCATGACGCAATATTTTTGTCGATCGGATAACTCCTGCAATTGTTCTAGAATCCGTGACAAGACTCAATATGAACCCACGTGAAATACGATACATTTTGTACTTAAAAGATCGTAATGATAAGTCAGCAATGTACCGAGATATATGCTGAAAATGGATATTCCAGGTATGTCATCCATCTTGTTAAATATTGAGGTGTGAGACAAGCTGTCACCGCCCTTGTCCCGACTTCTCGAGACGAATTACTGAGTACACTCGTTGACCCAACAGAGTAACAGATCGGTATAACTTTGGAAATACAATTCAGTGGTTTCAAGAATGCATACATTTTAGAATTGTTAGTTCTACACGTACATACCTACTCTTTAAAAATATGACTTACATGCCCGTTCTTTCATAATTTCTTATATATTTTATACGTATATTTAAATTCTTCATCGGATATGATTAACCTCCGATGAAGAAATTAGGGCAGGCAAAGAAAGTATAAAGTATAGTGTACAGGCAGGTACACTGCCCGATTTAATAATAGCAGCGTTGTCATCCGTGTAAATAATGTAATATAGAACACGAAATATTCAAATTATTGCCAAAGATGTGTTATATGTAAAGTTTATGTAAAGAGGTAGAAACCTTGAAAACGATACCGAATGTGAAAATATTCAGACGGACCATAAAGAGTTACACGCACCTCCTTGAAATAGATCGGCAGTCGGTACTATCGTCAAAATAACACTATAATATTAGAATTGATGTTGAACACTATCATCTAATGGCCCAGTAGATTAAAAATAAACAATATTTTGTCAGCACACATCAACTTTATATAAATAGAATAATAACGTAAAAGAATACGAAATTAAAATCCAATCTGCACAAAATTCAAGAACCAACGAGACTCGGTTCCATAACAACACAGCTCCAACACCCGTTTGCTTATTACTTATGAAACTATTAAGTACATAAAATTACGAGATTCTAGGCCCTCGCTGGCCCTCGCTGGCCCTCGATAGCCTTTGATTTGAATAATTAACGCCGCTTTGATCGGTTTCCTTTCATACATCGAACGAAGTTTAGGCAACAAGGGGATCACATGAAACCGATTGCAAAAATATAATTATGAAAAACGTAAAATTTGATGTCTATAAAATTTGAGAGTTGCCCTTGATTTCCCTTGGATCCCAACATCAAATCCAGGCTTGGTGACAATGGGACCAAACTGAAACCCTAACGAACATTTTTTTTTTTATCGGTTAACAGTAGGCGGAGAAATCGGTGAACATACATTTAGAAAAAATACAGTGGAACATATAACCGTCCTCCTTTCTTAAAGTCGATTAAAAAATATAGTGAATCATATGAGGGTCCGTAATAATTTCAATTAGACACTGTTTTAAACTATCACGGTTGTTCACTAAAGTTAAATGATTATTTACGGGATATTTACCGTGGTAAGGTTGTGGAAGGAGCTCCCGATATTTCGGCGCAGTTACATGCACCATGCATGTAACTGCGCCGAAATATCCACAACCTTACCACGGTAAATATCCCGTAAATAATCATTTAACTTTAATTTCAATTAGTTTGTATATTCAGTAAGTTACTTTAGTAAAGAGAGGGATGAAGTGTAGGTATCCTGCAGCAGGTGAGCTGAAACAGGCTGCTGATGATGATGCGTATATAACAATAGAATAGTGAGAAATGTCATCAGGTTGGAGTACGAAGACTGAAAGAGACAGTAAGTAGGCTGTCGGATCTGATCAGATAAGAGACGATCACCCAAAACAAAATTAAAATTTGTGAAACTGTTTTTTTTTTTGTATATACCTACTAAATTAGTGATTGGTGCAGAGCTGAGGATCGAACCGGGCGCAGATTGTAAAGCGCACCTGCTACCACACGGCCACCATCGCTTGTTTATCGTATATGATTGTATGCATTCAACTCCATAATGGCTGAACGGATTTGGATGAAATGTGGTGAGTAGCTTACTCTCTGGATTAACACATACTTATTCCGAAAAGAGATACAGTAGCTGTAGGACAGCGGGTGGAACCGCGGGACGCAACTATTAATATATAAATATTGAGATAGTTAGCTTGCATACCTCTACTAAGTAATTGAATGTGTGTACAAACAGACAGAGGGCGCGCCGTGAGCTATTTCAAAGGCACCAACTTCAAAGGTTGTCTCACCAGACATGTTCACAGAATTACCTTCAGGACAAGTTTTGAACTGGCGTGTGTCGAGTGGAATTAAGTAATGACACACGAGGTCCTCGTAGCTTCTGTCCACTGACGAAATAACCTAAAATATTTAGTTTTCATCTTCTAATAATAAATGTCCATTGATACAAAAAAATATCACGTCGATGGTCATATCGCAGACTTATGTCAATTTCTGCTTGTGGTTTTACTTGATACAAAAAAAAACTTGCTCGATGTCTCTAAATAATATATCATTATGGAAGAAAATTTATTTATTTAACTTTTATTGTGTGAATTGCTAGTCTGTGGAATGCGCTGCCTGAATGGGTGTTCCCCGATAGTTACAATCTGGGTGTATTCAAACCACGAGTGAATCTGTTTTTTCTAGGCAAACGTGCTTTATCGCCGACCGCATCATCGCTTAACATTAGGCGAGGTGACAGTCAAGCGCCAGCCTTTTTTTAAATATTTTTTTAAAATCAGAAACTGCTTTTCCTCTGACGATACAGAGAAAAAAGGCTCCCAAACAATTTATAGAGTATGTATGGGTAGAGCAGTGGATCGATAGAAGTTCTATCCAACTCGTTCCAATATCAGCATGACGTCTGTCTGTCACAATGTATCGTCCATTGCACTCGTTACTATGGGCATACAGGCATACATATAGTTAACTCTAAATCGGTCGATATAGCAGCCGTGACCTTCTTCCGTCAGTTCATCCCGCAGACACGTTCAACCACTACTGTTTTAACCCCCGATGCAAAAAAGGATTTTTATTGTATCTATGTGTCTGTATATGTCTGTGGATCGAGCTCCCAAACGGACGAACTCATTTTTTATTTTAGGTATGTTTAGTGTTTGATGGTAATTTGCAAACCAGCTATTTACCTACAAGAGCTCTTTTCGCTAAGTGACAGGTTGAGTTCCGCGGCTTTACCTGTGATTCCCCGGGGGTTTCGGCGCAGTATCGAGGATAGCAGGGTAAGGGCGGACGACCTAAATATTTGAAAAAAATATATATGTTTGAACCTAGCTCTAGACAGGTTGGACGGATTCTCGCCCGAACTAGAGCAGACAAGGGGGCGATAGCATAGACGAGTGCGCACTCACCCAGGGCGGCGAGGATGCCTGCCGCCCAGAACACCTCCCCGCAGAGGGCGGGCAGGAACAGCAGCCCGCCCATGCGGCTGCCGAACAGATCCTGCAGCGGGTCCAGCATCGTCACGTACCCCTGCCGCCGCATCGGGTTCGCGAAGAATATACCACCTGCGGAAACATTTACTCATTACATTATATCTACACCAACTTTACAACAACCAAACACTTTCTGTCTTCACCTACTCTGTCACTACAACTGAACAATTAGATTTATTTTTATATAGACAGTTTAATTATTATTTTCTTTCAAAACGTTGCCTGCCCTCCTTACCAGTGAGCCATCAGTGGGGGTGAGGTATGACTGATGATTAAATAGAAACAGTCAGTAAGTAATATGTTTATTAGAAGTCATCATGGTCTGTATACCATTTCTAGGTATAAGCTAAAGCACATACAATTGTTTTGACACCTGTGTACCACATAGTTACCTATCAAAAAAAAGTGTTGGTTTGGCCTGTTATTAGCAAATTTTACGGCTTTTATGGAATAATAATAGAAACATTTTATTACAGTCCAGATTATTTTAGTACAGAGAATGATGACCAATAAAGTCATCATTCTCAGAAAAAAATTATGTACTCAATGGAATGTTATACCTACAGTTTCCCCTTTAGCACTTACACCCCCCCTTGATCGTCTATTTGATAACATTTTGTCATCCTGTTTGCAGTTTTGTGCCACTCAATATTGAAGTGTGCGTTTGTAGAATAAATAATAATATGTCAGTGTGTGCAATACGTGTTTACTTCACCCCCTTCAGTTTTTGGCAGATTTTTTTCGGTACTAACTCGAATGTAAGGCAAATCCAAAGTATATATATCTATATATGATCAAAGGTATCATTGTACGTAAGTCATTAGGCATTGTGAAAGTAATTGCGAGCGTGTTTCCAGTCACCACAGCCTCATCCACGAGCTCGACAGACCCGTGGACGCACACGTAGAGAACACCCTGCATGTGAACAGCCCTGCAGACTGCACTGTACTAACCGAAGACCAGCGAGAGCGCGTACCCGAAGGGCGCCTGGCACCACACCAGGCCCGACGTGTAGATTGCCTCCGCGGTGCCGTTGATGTACCCGCCGCCGACCCACGTGGCTGCAACATGCACTCACATACACTACACGGCACCCGGACCTCGCCTCCTGTCGCGAGGGTACATTTTACATCAAAGCAGTTAGTACAGTATTTTACATTCCAGCCATAAAGCGTACAATGAGACTAAAAAAATACAATTATAACAGCTGTATCTGATGATTACATGTAGAGTTCAATTTCTATATCTGAGTTAAGTCTTAGTAAGTAACTATATATATATATAAATCGATGTGTATATGGACTCCAAAACGGCTCGACCGTGTTTGACGGGATTATCCTTAGCTGATGTTAAAAAGAGTAATCCACGCGGGTGAAACCGCGCGGCGCAATTATGAAAATGCTAATGTATTTCGTAATCTATGTGAAGATCCAGTTTTCAAAACATTAATAAAAAATAAAATTAAAAACACTGAAAACAAAAGAATCGAAACATGATAGTCTAAGATCCCGCCATAGAACGACCTTCACCGAGCTGGTTAATGGATGAAAATTATTTTATATTCAATTAAATATGTCAAAAAATATATTGCAAATGGGTTGCCTAAAAAAATTAAGTCCAGAATTAAATATGATTAGTAAACAATAAAAAATAAAAAAAGTTTTACTTTTCATTGGTTTGGTTAATAGACAATTATGGGGTATCGTTGATAAGGTCTTTTAAAATGAATGTAAGGTTTCATACATCACTTTTTATAAAGTCTATACTTTGCGAAATATAGCCCGTCAAAGTGGCAAAAAGTTGGTCACCCCTCCCCCTGCATTTCTAAACTATAAGACATAGAAACTTGTAACTTACAACACTGGTCATATTTAAAACCTACATAAAAATATATTTAAGAACAATATTTTTTTAAATTTTTCATCAATCATATTCTGTACTGAATTTTTTTAGACAACCCATTTGCAATTTATTTATTGACATATTTAATTAAATATAAAATATTTTTTATCCATTAACTAGCTCGGTGAAGGTCGTTCTATGGCGGGATCCTATACTATGAATGTGCATAGATCTAGGAAAAAAAAATTAGTGGCTGCAACCTACGTAAACCAATGACGTCAGTATTTCAAGCTCTACTTGCGAACCTCCTCACAGTACTCACACCTGCTTACTGCGTTTTAGTTTTAAAACTTTACAATATATTATTTTTGCTATGTTTGATGTTATTGAGTATGTATGTACCTTCTGCTCGATCGTAAACTCTAACTGATTCATTGTAGTAATAGTTTTAGTAGTTAACATGTAAAATATTGTGAAAATAACAGATCATGAAACATGTAGGTGGAGTGTGGGTCCTCTACACTAGTCAGGTGAATATAACATTGAACAGTGTGTCAACATGAGACAGCATAATTAGCGACGGAGTAATGGATTGCCGCCCACAGGGGCGGGCGGGCGCTGGCGGGCGGGCGCGCACGTCATCTCCTCTCTCCTACTAACTGTATCAATGGATTTATAATTAAAATACTGACTATATGTTAATGAAGGCTCGTGTAAAAATTACATCATCGATTCAGAATAAAACTAAAAGGCTCGGAACAAAGGCCTATTCCTTGGATTTTATCGCCATTGCAGAAATACTCGTATATTGTGGTTCGAAGAATTATCTAAAAGATATTTCAAAGACAGCCTGTGAGCTGAAGAAGACCCGCAGAAGACTAGCTGGTGGACAACATCTTACCATGAGATTTATGCTCTACAATCAATCATGTAGAATGATCAACGAAATTATAATTTCAATAATAATTATAATTTAATTTAAAAAAATGTCTATACACTACACAAAATTACTGAACAAAAAGAATGTTAAAATAATAAATAACTACATGAAAACAATTTTAATATAAAAATAGATTTAACAAATCATAGCTTCTCGCTCATTTATAATATGCATCCATTTGTTTTAGATGGTGCAGTCTATTTGGGCAACTATCAACTGCAGGATGCCGCTGTGGCTACCTCGCGCTCGCTGTTGTAGGGCTGCGACTTTCTTGCGAGTCATTGCATTTAAGTAGTCCGTACGCCTTCAGTAAACATCTCCGATGCACTGCAGAAGCGAGATATGATCGCATCAACATCCTGAAGATGGCATTGTATCGGACACGTAGACCGCTGGCAGCCTGACGAGTGTGGTTTCAATGTATCGGACACGTAGACCGCTGGCAGACTGACGAGTGTGGTTTCAATGTATCGGACACGTAGACCGCTGGCAGCCTGACGAGTGTGGTTTCAATGTATCGGACACGTAGACCGCTGGCAGACTGACGAGTGTGGTTTCAATGTATCGGACACGTAGACCGCTGGCAGACTGACGAGTGTGGTTTCAATGTATCGGACACGTAGACCGCTGGCAGACTGACGAGTGTGGTTTCAATGTATCGGACACGTAGACCGCTGGCAGACTGACGAGTGTGGTTTCAATGTATCGGACACGTAGACCGCTGGCAGACTGACGAGTGTGGTTTCAATGTATCGGACACGTAGACCGCTGGCAGACTGACGAGTGTGGTTTCAATGTATCGGACACGTAGACCGCTGGCAGACTGACGAGTGTGGTTTCAATGTATCGGACACGTAGACCGCTGGCAGACTGACGAGTGTGGTTTCAATGAGGTTTCTCGTTCTTGAGACCTAATAGATGGGTAGTTGGTGGCAGGTGTGACGTCATACCTGTCATAGTAAAAATCCCGACGAAGAGCCCGATGGAGCGGCCCGCCAGCATCACCTCCTCCTCGGAGTCATTGCCCTCTGGCTTCTTGCGTCCCGCCCAGATGCCCACCGCCAGGATGAGCACGTAGAACAGGACGATGGAGATCACGCCTCCTATGTTGATCATCTTGACAGCTTGCGCCTGTACACCAACATTAACCACTTTATGACAACTTTTCTCACATTTTAGAAAAGTTCGAAAATGTGTTGCAACATTGAATATTGCTAAGATTAAATGGGAGTGAAATCGATAAACATCGAGATGTTTTATCATCCAAGTGTTGTTAATCCATTGCAATTTTCTTGCCAGGGGATCCTCAGGTCACGAGTCAATCGATTTCTTCCAGGCGAGCGTGCTCTATAGTAGACCGCATCATCGCTTAACTTCAAGCGAGAACGCCTCGTTACTAAAAATAACCACTTCACCGTCTTAGTAGAAAAAGCTTGTTAAATCGGCTTTATATAGTCTTTATATAATCTTTATATCTTCGATAAATTACGAATTTTGAAATATTTGGCAAGATAAAGCTGTCAAAAACCATCATGAAATTTGTGGGCTCCGGAGCCCAAATGAAAGTAGACATAGGTAGGTATATAACTATTAAAAAAATGAAAAAGGTGTCATTCATATCAGACGAAGCCTGTGACGAGGCATTCAAAATGAGTATACGGGTTGCATTGTTATACCAAGGTTCCCCAAAACTTAAACATGTCTAAAATCAATAGCAGCTACTGCAAGTGGCTCTGGGAAAACCTGAATCTACTCTTACTTTTACTACTCTTCTATATTTATATCAGTTTGAATGGATCTCTCTTATTTTAAACAATGATTGTCGTAACATAATTATCTAATATAATTACCTGATGTTCAGTTTATATAGGTAACTGTCTAGTCCCGTCCGAGCTGAGGACACCTTCACAAAGCCTCCGCACACGTTAGTTTGGTTCAGTACACGACCATCATTATCATTAAACACCTAAATAAGATCCATCTAAAATATATGATATATAAATATAACACTATCGATAGTGGATATGTCACAGTGCACTGATAACGGGTGGTGGTCTGCGGCGCGAGTCAACCGCGGCGCGGCAGCTGTCGCCCCATCGGAGGGAGGTCTTCTGCGAAGGACTGTTCCTGGTCCTGAAGCTTAGCCCACACATGGGTGGGTGTGCAGCACGAACATGGAGCTGGCGTTACATAACCCACGCCTGTCGGGCTCGGCTGCGGGGCCGTGTGACGGCCGCGCCGCCGCGCCGGTCGATCCGCTGACGTCACGCGCCGCGCATGCCTGCCGCCGCCTGCCGCCCGCCTACGCACGCGGCTGCCTACTCCGACTCCACTCCACTACACCAGTACTCCAGCGCCAGCGTCACCAGGGGGACACCTGGTATGACTCACAATCGATAACTTTTTCCATTGACAAATTATAATTACAATCGGCAGCCTACCAGAGCAGCAGGCATTATCTTTATCCTAAACTTAGTTTCAGATTACTTATACGTTCATATATTGCATACGCATACCGAATCTAGATTTTAATTGTTAAACACTACGGATATATCGTCCGACAGGCTTTTCATTCTACAAGACGCAACGGTGACCTCCTAATGTAACTATATATATACAAACGTATATACAGCTTGTTCTGTGTCTACGAAGTGTGTATGTACTATGATCCCGCGGTGTGGGCACGTACTGCCAGTATCTACCTAGCCACCCATGCTGTGTTATACATTATACTTAATTATCATGACATTATGGACTAATATCGAAATATTGTAGGAAGTATAACATTGCTCAAATTAATGCATTTGTTTTAGTACCAACATAGTTTGAGCAGAATTGTAAAAATGTAAAACCCATAAGTCGTAGCTAAACCATAGTTGTTACGAGCACATAGACGGCTACATTACGATCTCGTTTTATTTATACATACATAGTTGTTTCATAGATAACAAACACGAAGAGTATTAATATGTAATATAGAGGGAAAAAAATAATTTTACCAATGAGTTTAGTATATCTTCGTCATTGAATTTAACTCATTCGATAATCAAAATGCCAATTTAGAAGTGAAATGTCAGTTATTTTTCAAAATATTTACATGTGAAACTCAAGCTCCGAGTATTTTAATATTAGGCTTTTATTGGACTATCAAGATCAAAATTAGTATGCGTTGAAGCCGCGTTCGAATATAAAGTAACATTCCATACAAGTAATAATAAACTAACATTCCATACAATTATTGTTTGTTTGACTGTAGTTGGCTAACAAAATGCACGACACGGTAAGTCTATAACCACCGCTCTATATATGTAGAATATGTCATCATCATCAGCCAGAAGACGTCCACTGCTGAACATAGGTCTCCCTCTTTAACCTCCACACTGAACGACATCCTACCATCTGCATCCACTGGATGCCCGCGACTCTCACAATGTCGTCGGTCCATCTAGTGGGAGGCCTACCTACGCTGTGTCTTCCGGTTCGCGGTCTCCACCTTTCTTCCCCATCTGTTATCAGTTCTTTGAGCGATGCGGCCTGCCCATTGCCACTTCAACTTGCAGATTTTAATAGCTATGTCTGTGACTCTGGCTCTTTGGCGAATATCTACGTTCCGGATTTTATCGCACAAAGAAACTCCGAGCATAGCTCTCTTCATTGTCCGTTGTGTGTAGAATATGTAGATTCCTCTTATACAAAATTCGCCCTTTTAAATCGACATCTTTATTTTATATCACCATCTCGTCGACATTATAAAGAAGCTTTATCCAAAAAGAATGTATCACCTAGCTAGATATCCTATACTCAGCAAGACGGCGCTTCAGGGGGTTATATGCGGAAAGCTTCAGGTTGGGAGGTCGTGTATGATAAAGTGTTTAAATTATCTTAGCACTGGCCCTCGTAGGTAGCGCATAGAGTTAATTCCAGTTCAGAAGCGCAGTGCTATTATTAATATTATACAATACTTTATAGAGTAAATGGGTCCTGAAACAAATGACTCTATATAGATGTTTCCAAGTGTAACGTATGTATGTAATTGGACAGATAATCCGGTTGGCCGACGTGTGGAAGACGTGTAACAAGATCCGCGCGGCTGCCTTCCGTGTGGGCCTCAACCTGTGGGACTGGTACCGCCCGCTCGACCCCGAGGGCAACTCGCTCATCTCCGGTACTCACACTACGCGACCAGGCTGCCTGGAGCTGCCTGATGATGTCTTCCTACGTCTTTGATATTTTTAGTTCCATATTTTGGTTCCATACCTCAAAAGGAAATAGGAACCCTTATAGGATCACTTCGTTGTCCGTCTGTCAGTCTGTCAATAGTTTTTTTCGCTGAAACACGTAGAGATATAAAATTGAAATTAATATCAAATACTCACATGGAGCTGTGAAAAAATCAAACTTATAAGTCAACCATCAAGCTATCATCATCATCATGATGATGATAGCTCGATGTTACATTTTAGCTCAATGAAGTCAACGCAATCAAAAGATATGTCCGTTTATGTCGCATATTTTACACTCGCAAGGGAATCAAAACATATAGGGTACTTCCCCTGGACCAAGAATTATGTAATTTGACAAGAAGTCAGCTCCAAGCTCTCACAGCAAATATAAAGGGAAAAATCCGAAAGTTGTAAATTTGAAGTTACATCACATAAAAAATGGTTTTGGTAGTTCGTATGTCTATGTATCTATGGGAGCACCGTTTTGGTAGTTCGTATGTCTATGTATCTATGGGAGCACCGTTTTGGTAGTTCGTATGTCTATGTATCTATGGGAGCACCGTTTTCTATGGAAGAGCTGATATTTTTTTGCGATTTCAAAGTTGCTCCCGTAGTAAACTTTGTTCATAATGATGAGTACAATGACCTCCTTTCGGCTTGGTACAGGGTACATGCGTAACCCTGTATAATTATTAGCAAGATAAAAAGGTGTATTGCATAATAATGTCGATAGAGTCGAAGTTCGTGTCGGTGTTGGCGGGCCCGCTGCGCTCGGTGGTGGGCCTCTCCGACAGCGAGGTGTCGCAGCTCGCGGACTACTTCCGTGCGCAGGACGGCCGCGTACTCTACCACCAACTCTGCCAGATCATACACGGGGAAGGTAGCCTCATTCCTTCCTATATCTCAACTGGCTACACTCACTTTCAGCCCGCCGAAATGCCTCCGACAACCGAACTGTTGTTCTAAGAAGAAGCTTCCGAACGTAAATGCCACTCCCGGTCACCCATAAAAAGACTGACCGGTGGTTTATTAACATGTCTTATCAGCGATTCACTTACATCGGCGGCTAGTTGGCGTAGCTCCAGCTACGAGCGTTACGAAGCTCTCGTAGCACCTTTCCATTATTCACAGTAAGTCCTGCGTCGTTTGTGCTACGCCGTAGCACAGATACCTGCATTCCTTCCTACCATATTGTTCTCACAAACTGACCTGTGACATGTTTAATTTATTTTTCAGAACCCTAAAAATCTCATATGAATGCGGCACCATTTCTCCTGCATGTTCTTCCACGATAAATACACTCTCCCCACGTAGCACGTATCAGGGCAAAAATAAAATAAAGTTTATGAGTTCAACAATCATACATTTTGTTACTATATTATTTACGATTTCTCTTTACGTTATACTTATGTATCAATTATCGAGTAGCGCTTTACAAGGGCCCAAATAAATGTTTTCACAATGTGTGGTTCCACAGCTAACCAGGTCAACCGAATCAATAATCTCAGAGGCGAGAATTGAACTTTCACTACAATTGAAGATGTGTTGGAGTGGAGTAGGTGATAGTTATATCTAGGGCAATGTGTGGTGTCAGAATGTGGCAGGTCGGCAAGTTTTCGACTGGGATAGTCAATTATTATTAAATGCATTATCAACTTAGTCGTCGAGCAATAAACTTCATACCTTAAGACCTGTAAGTGCGAACGAGATAGACAGATAAATGATGTATGAACCGACGACTCAGTTGATTACTATAGTTAAATCCTAAATCATATATATACAAAAATTAGGTAGTTATAGATAGATAGTATTCCAGCAAGGTCGTATTTAGTATTCGTACGGATAAAGTGTATAATAAAAAAGAAGTTAGTTCAAATCTTTATTTTAATTAGGTATAAAACAAGTAGGGTTAGTTTGTGTGGGTACACTGTACAGTGAAATCAAATTCAAAGTTTATTTAAATTTAATAAAATATTAAATCACAAATTCAGTGAGATCTTTTCACGAACTCTTAATTTATAACTATTCAAACCTTTGAGAAAAAAATTAATAATAGTAGTAAGTAGATATTAAATTATTACTTATCAGCATCACAAGAATCTAAACATCCATTTGCTATTAATTTATCATCATAAGGTTTTTTATCTTCTTCAAAATGCTCTTTGAGAAAAATATTTAAAATATGCACTCAAATCTCATTAAAAGGGAGATATATATATATATATCGTTTGTGTTATTCATTACGCGTCAAGCTTGATTCAGGTTTGATGTTGTTCGTACACCCGCAACACCACCTTACCATGTCTCCCTTGTGTGTCTGACCCCCGGGCAACCCAACCATACCCCTAATAAAATTGCCTAGGCCCAGGCAATATTATTGTATAATATAATATAAACATATAAACCTGGTTATATAAAACATGGTTTCATTGTCTCGTGTTTGAGTCTTACCCATTATTCCTGCGTATACCTACTTTCGAGACGTCAATATTACATATAATGACATATCTGTTAACACCGAAGAATGGCATTTTGTAGTGATGGCTAATTGTTTAATAGATCTATTGTCTAATTGATGATAATGGTGGGAGAGATAGTGTGGATAGTAAGGTTTAGAGATTAAAGTGTGGTGGGTAGATGCGGGCGGGCGCGACAAGACGTCAGCCGACTGCCTGCTGGAAGCGTGCCCGCCGCCGCCCGAGCCCGCGTGCCACACCCTCGACCAGTGGCAGCTGCGGCGCCTGTGCTGCCTGCTCGCAACCATCGCTGACCGCCAGCTGCCTCTCAAGCCCTACTTCCAGGACTACGAGCTGGTAACGACACCTCGCTATATCATACGACACTCACACCATTACCTCGGATCTGCTCCTGTCGCTAGCTAGGCTGGCTGTAGCTAGGAACATTGACATCGTGTGGTTTCACCCACGTGGCAGTAGCGGCGCCTTTACATGAACCAATCATACCTACTCATTATAACTTCACGAAGATGAGTGCGCAAAAACAATGAAAGTAATGTCGACAGGTGGCAAAAAACGACGGTCGCATCACGTTCGCCCACTTTGCACGCATTCTGAACTACGTGGGCATCCTAGTCTCGGCTGAGGACTTCAACCTGCTCGTGCGCAAGTTCATCAAGGACTCTTACACCATCGACTACGTCGACTTCCTCAAGGCCGTCGAGGCGGTCAAGAAAGAGGGCATCCAGGGCTTGGGACCGGTGAGCTTTCCTACTCTACACTAACGAACTGCGGACTTATTACGTAATATTCTTATGACGGATACACAATGTCCTCTATCCTATATCTGTCCTCATCACCTAAAAACATCATATTTACCTCAGAACTCCGTCATTTATAAATCGAATATTTGTGTGCCGCAGTTTCACCTGCGTGGATTACTCCTTATATCATCAGCCATCTGCCAGTGAAAGTCCCGTTAACATCGATCCAGACTTTTTGGAGTTCATAGGCAAAATACATACATCCATACACAAATCGTTTTTTATATAAGATTATGTTTTTTAATGTGTATCGCTAGTTCATCGCGTCCTTACGCTTCTTTATGAGTTCGTTTTCAGGACTACCGTAACCCGAAGTCAGTGATAGACACGCGGTTGCCGAAGCTGGCGCGGCCGGAGGTGGAGGCGGGGCGGTCGCCGGCGGCGCTGAGTGCGAGTGAGGTGTTCCACCCGGTGCTGCAGCCGCCGCGCCCGCCGCGCCGACTCGTCGAGCTCATGCTGCGCGTGCAGGAGTTCGTCAAGCAGAACCGCGTGCGCGCCTCTGAGTTCTTCAGGGTACGTGCACCGCACGAGTACTCTAAGAACCTGTACTAAGGCTTCACTGATGAAATAAAGCTAAAATGTAAACTATTATTAAGTGATCTGTAATTCAACAGTGTTGTAAAGAAGAAGCCGGCAATCTCGTACCGACACATCAGTCTTGATTTACAAGACTCTCAGTAGGTAGGTACAGCGCTGCAATAACAGGTGTGCAGTGTGCGTCCTTCCTACACGAGTGGAGCAGACGTCACGGCAAGCAAAGCTATTAAAGCCTATATTTTTGGTTTCAGCTGGTTAATAGCTTTGTGTGTTGCGTATCGTGGTGTAGTATAGTGTTTTCCCGTAGGACTACGACCCTCTGAACAGCGGGCGCATCGCGCCGCAGCAGTTCCGGCGCGCCCTGGACTCCATGGGGCTGGGTGCGGTGCTGGCGCAGGACGAGGCGCTCTGCGTCATGCGCCACTACCTCGACCCGAACGAGCCAGACCGCGTCTGCTGGCGGACCTTTGAGGACGATTGCGACCAGGGTGACTACAACTTTACCAATTTTAAAATTAAATTATTAAATTAATTATTTAATTTTAACTTTTGACTTTACCAATAATAAAAAAAAAAACGATGATACCTGCGGCAAACGCTGACTGTATAAGAGTCGTGCGGACTTGGTTCCTAAGTTAATAAGTCCTAAGTCAGTTAATAAGTTATTGGCGAGCGGCCAAGAGCGTGTCGAGACACGCATATGGTAGGGTTCCGTAATCAAAGCCATATAATTATAGTCTTAGTTCAGAAATTGATAGTTATAGAAAAATTCGAACGAACGAAGCTCTAAGCTATATTTCAGAGATGTAACGTACCATCCCGACATAGCATATATATTTTATGCTTTAAACATAGAGAAAACTGATTGATAAACATTATTTGTTACGACCATTTTACGTTACTCAAAAAGTAATTATCAGATAATGTTCAAAATATATTTGAATGAAGGTTTTAAATATGACCTATCGGTATTGTAAGTTACAAGTTCCTATGTCTTATAGTTAAGAAATGCTGGCGCCCGACCAACTTCTTGCCACTTTGACGGGCTATATTTCGCAAAGTATAGACTTCATAAAAAAGTTATGTATTAAACTTTACCTTCATTTTAAAAGGTCTTTCCAACGATACCCCACACGAGCAAGTGGAGTGAAAAAAAATATTTTCATCCCCATTTCCCATGTACCAGAGCTACCCCTAAAATACAATATTATATACATTTTTTATAATTTTAAAATTGAGACCTATATTACAACTGTTATTTTGCAAAGTTTCATGCACTTATCTTTATAGTTATAGAAGTTAGAAGGTTCAAAAAAATTCGGACGGACGGACAGACAGACGGACAGACAGACACAGACAGACAGACGAACGCACAGAACGAATTTATAAGGGTTCCTTGTCGGGCTGTGGAACCCTAAAAAGTTCCATGATGTCAAGGTAGCACTTATGGATCCTTGATGATGATGACTGCCCCGGTGGCTCAGTTGGTAGTGAACCTACTTCCTGCGCTTGGGGGTGTGGGTTCGATTCCCATCTAGGACAAACATTTGTGTGATGAACATTTGTGTTTGTTCTATGTCTGGGTGTTAATATCTATTTAAGTATGTATTTAAAAATATATATGTATGTATATCAGTTTCTGGCTGCCATATTACAAGCTTTGCTTAGTTTGGGGTCAGATGACCATGTGTGCAATAATGTCCCAGATATTTATTTATTTATTTATGTACAGTGAGAAGTACGCTATTATTTAAAAAAATGATTTATTTTAATGTTGTTTAAATTTTTATGCCATTAGTATTTTTTCTTATTGTATATATTTATTAATTTAGTGTATGAATTCGTAGATTAAGCAAGTAACGTCATGGTACAAAACTGTAAAGTTAATTCTAGATAAATAAACAATTGAATTGAATAATTGGCGAACGAAGCGACAGGCCCTGCGGGGGGGGAGGGGGGTAGAACCATGATATTGATGTGTGTGTGATGGCTGTGCAGTGTTCACTATGAAGGAGTTGGAGAAGCACCCGGAAGCGAGTGCAGACGGTACGGCGGCGGCCGTGGCGGCGCTGCCCCCGGCCGGCGCGCGCCCGCTGCACCCCGACGAGCTGGACCTGGCGCAGAGCGCGCTGCTGCGCGTGCGCGGCGCCGTCAAGGAGCGCCAGCTGGACCTGCGGCCCGCCTTCAACGACCACGACGAGTCAGTTCCTGCACACACTACACACGCCGACCCCGCTGTGACACACCGACACACGGACACGCCTCATACATACACAACACAATGATGATGATGACACGATAATGTTTATGGTTTAGTGAATGGTATACGGTCTGCTTTGTGAGCCGGAGGTTACTGGTTTGACTGCCGATATTTGAATGATTAATTTCAATATTTTTTGTTTTATTTTATTTAAATTCACAAACAGCGTTATTCAAAACGCTCATTCTATAGTTTTAGGTATAAAGAGAGATTTCGCGTACACTTCGTATGGGTTATATACATAAAACCTAACCAGTGAACCTACGGTACTTCACCCAATAAATAAGTACTTACCTACAAATAGAGACTTATATGACTTTAACCTGGGCAGGGGCACCCCCAGGGAGGGGCAGAAGCTTTGTGGTCAAGTTGGTAGCCAAACGTAAACCTATTCTTTATAAAAAAAAAGGAACAGCTGCCCCTGAGCGTAGTCTATACTTGTATTGTAGTAGGTATATTATCACGATCTATAGTAGAGTGTGTGTGTGTGTGTGTGTGTGTGCGCGCAGCCACAACAGCGGCCACGTGTCGCGGTCGGCAGTGCGGCGTGCGCTGGCGCGGGCGGGCGTGCTGCCTGCGCCAGAGCAGCTGCGTGCGCTGGAGGCGCGCTACATGGACGACTGCGGGTTCAACTACGTGCGCATGCTCGACGAGGTACGGCACTCGATGACAAAAAATATTTTTATGAGTTTTTTTTAATACATTTCCTAGGAATTTTAAACAATTCCTAAATAGAACTAGGAACTGTATATAAATTAGGAAGTGCCTCAGTTAGATCCAACACTGAGCATCCAGAGTTGAGTAGGTTAGGTTCGACACGAGTTACACATTCGACACGGAGCACCCCGATGCCACCCTAGTCTTGTGATCCACACCCTTAGAGCAGTGTTTTTCAAACTGTGGGTCGGAATCCCCTAGGGGGGTCGACTTGCCTTTATAAGGGGGTCACGGGGGTCGCGAAGTATCGGTAAAAGAAAAGAAAAACAAAGTAAAAAAAAATATTATTACTAAGAAAAATTAATTTAATGAGTAACTATAAAAATAAAACAGCTTGTACGTATTTGTTATAATCTGTAATATAACAAAATACCTACAGATTATAAACTATGGAAAATAGGGGGTCCCGAATATATTTATTTCATACTAAAGGGGTCAAGTCGTGAAAAAATCGGTTAATAGAATTCCAGAAGGTGAAGTCGATTTGAGCACAAGATTAAAAAATATATATATATATTACTGCTAACTCTGAGAAGGTAGTGACTGGGTAGGTAGATGATAATGTGATGATGTGTTGTCAGCTGGAGGAGCGGCCGGTGGAGAGCGCCACCATCACAGCGCCCGGGCCTGCGCCGCGGCAGGCGCACGCCGCCGCCGCCGACCCCAACGAGACCGACATCGTGCAGATACTCGCCAAGATCAAGGGCAAGGTACACATGCACCCCCCCCCCCAGCTCTCCCTCACTGTACTGGACAGCGCCCACACATAATCTCACACGGCCCGAGTAGAACATGAATCGAACCCTATATAAGTAGACTACCTACTGTTCCTTTTTAATTTTGTACCTTATATTACCATCAGAGAGAGCGCTTGTCTTAAACAGACAAGCGCTCTGTCTGATGGTCCTTCTTTACGCTGCACATTTGTACTTTACTGCTGACTCTGGAATCCTGTGCAGGGAAAGAAATTAGATAGAATCGATTGACCAATGAAATAATCGCATTGAAAGTACCTAATCAAGTCGTAAGAGTAGCATTACCTACCTATACCTGTGCTATATACACTTCGTGGTATAGCTGGCTAAGGCACAGGCATGTGCATGCCGCCGTGATATCAGGGGTCGTGTGCGCAGGTGGTGCGTGACGGCGTGCGGCCGCGCGACTTCCTGCGCCAGTTCGACAAGAACAACGAGCTGGTGGTGGCGCGCGCCGACTTCTACCGCGGGTTGGCGAGCGCCGGCCTCTCCCTCAAACCGCTTGAGATGGACACGCTGATAGAGGTGTTCGCGGCGCCCGCACGCCGGCGGGTTGTAGACTACGAGCGGTTCTGTGCGGTCGTGGGCGAGGCAGTCGTGCAGCCGGGCCTGGAGCGCGCTCCGCTGCTGCAACCGGTCCCACACGTGCCCACGCGTGACTCACCGCTCAACTTCCTCGGATTCGAGGAGCGCAGCCTGGTCGCTGGCGCGCTTGCCAAGCTCGCCAAGCACCCCGACCACATCTCCAACATCCTGGAGGTGTTCAAGGTACGTGCCGGCTGGCCACTGCCGACGCCAGTGACGGCTCTCCCTCGACCGGTCGTGACTCTGTCCGTGTTCACAGGACATGGACCCGTGCCGGTGCGGCACGGTGCCGCCGGTGTCGTGCACGCGTGCGCTGGCGCAGCGCGGCCTACTGGACCTGCTCTCGACGCGCGAACGCGAGTTGCTCTACAAGTGCTTCGCCTACAAGCGCGGCTGCGGGGAAGAGGTACGCGCACATCATCACACCAAAGTACCGTGCATAATGTCCCTACTCTACCTTCCTGCTACCCACATACCTACTATATGCTCGACAAATATTCATACTCTTTTATTTTCATTAAATATAGCATTATAGATACACTTATCCAATTTATTGCCATACTTTCACATTTTTAGTTCGGCAGGTATAAGCCTCATGTAAAGCCTCCATCTCTTTACTAGAACATGACTTTGACTTGACCGTGACTTGATTTAAATACTTGGGACTAGCAGATGCACAAGACGGCACGGCGACGACAAAATCCTCTCAAGGGGAAAGAATGAAACAAGCGAATCACATTAAAAACCGACTTCAAAAACATAAAATATGAAAAACGTAATAAGTAGGTATAAATTTTAAGGGTTGCCCTCGATTTCAAATGGGATTCCATTATCAGATGCTGATTTGGTGACAATGGGACCAAATCGGAAGTACTCATACCCTACCGAACATTTTTTTTTTTTTGATATTGGTTAACAGTTGGCGGAGATATCGGTGAACATACCTACATAAAAAAAACAGTGAAACATAGAACCTCCGCCTATTTTGAAGTCCGTTCTAACCTCCTGAAAGTCCTCACCTCCTCGGTAGGCCTGAAAGTATACAACTATCAGTCCATGTGTACCTAGGTATGTACCTATCCATGCGGAAACGTGTTAATAGTGCTAAGATATCCAAATTATTTCTAAATTAGTTATGTATCGCTGTACGTTTTCCGAATAAAATAAAATAATTTTGAAAGAATTTTCTTTCAACTCCTAACCGCTGAGGAGTTGTACCCTTCATCATCAGCTCATCCATATGAGATGATGATTATCAGACGCAAACACTTGGAACAGCTTTAGAAAATATATGAAAAACGTAATAAGTGCTTATAAAACTTGAGGGTTGCTCTCGATTTCCCTGGGATCCCATCACCAGATCTTGGCTTGCGTGACAACGGGACCAAATCGGAAGTATACCCTAACGAATATAAGTATTTTTTTTTTAAATCGGTCATCAGTTGGCGGAGATATCGGTGAACATACATAAAAAATAGTGGAACAGAATCTCCGCCTTTTTTGAAGTTGGTTAAAAACAGCTTATTTTCATTTATTTTTTTATTAATTACCCAGTGGTAACTTATTACTTTAATCGCCAGCCTTCGATACCCCCTGCTGCTGCTGTACAAAGATGCCCTTTGATTATGTCATTCTCCTCGACTCCCTTTTCATTTTCATCTTGTTGCCTTTCTTATACCGTCGGAGCCAGGGCCGGATTATCCATAAGGCGGATGAGGCAACTGCCTAGGGGCCCCGCACCGACTAGGGGCCCACGGGGGCCTAGTCGATGCGGGCCACACACCAAAAAATAAACTTGAGAGGTGTCAAGGGACACCCGGATGGAACGAAGTTCCTTTCGATTAATTAGTGAAGGAATTGTAATAAAATTTTAATCATTTTTTTTATAAAAAAAAAACTGGTTTGCTTTCTATGAGAGAGAGAGAAAGAGAGACAAACAAGAGAAACACGCGCACGCCGCACGGCTTACAACTATAGCAAAAAGTGTCGTTACAACTTTTGGTCTTAATTTTTTCTGTCTAGCCCCCTTTCGTAACGCGCGATAAGGAACTTCGTTTCCAAAACATTTCATTCGTGACATTCCCCATTATTTACATCCGGTACTGTCAGCCATATAAAAAAGATTTTACTTACAGTAAAAAGCACCATCTAACGGTATTTGGTTAAATGTGGAAGTATTATATCGAAACTTATCAAAAAGGGGCCCCCAGAATTGCATTGCCTAGGGACGGCGATAGGGTTAATCCGGCCCTGGTCGGAGCACCTCATTCTGTCAGCCTAGATTCTGTCAACGTAGTCTAACGATGGTCTGACCTAGTCCACTACGTTATAGCAGTACAGCCACCACGCACCACACACGCATCCCTTGTCCACATGCCCTGCCCACCTCCATTTAAATAAATTTTACGTCACAAACACACAAACAGAAGGCAAATGAAAACAGGATTTTCATTCAGTTTTTTGCAATTTACTGAATCTATCAGCGATCATCCGATAGGTGATTGAGTAGTCCAGTTGGCTTCCCTGCGGGGCTGGCCGGTCGCGCGTTCTCCCCCAAGGAACAGGGAACCGTTAGTAGAACGTGACCAAGTTTGCGATGGCAGAGTTTATTGTTGTGATTGCGTTGGCAGGTGAATTACCGCGGGCTGTGCAACGCGCTCGACGTGCTGTACGCCACGTCCAGCGCGTCTCCATGCTGACGTCACCGTCGCTGCCGTGCTGAAGCGCCTCCCGCACAAACGTGCTGTCTTGTAAACATTCGTCTCAGAAAATATAATTATCGGTACACATTCCTTTTCAACAAGTTCTATTTTATTAAAGTAGATAAATGTGCGTACTCCCAGCGGAACTGTCGAATGTTATGATTTTACTAGATTTTTAGTGCATGACGTCGTATGTGTATGATTGTGAAAAAAGTATTCGTAAAAAAAGTAAACTCAATAGGATTTTAGGTTCTAATAGGTCCTAGAGACATAATTATGTGCCTTGTAAATCACAAATGAAACATGCGTCGACAGCCAGCTTCGAGGTCAAATTGCAATGGACTTCAATCACACGTCGGACGGAGGCAATGAAGAGGCTAACACACTAGCAAAAAAAGCAGCTTTAGAGGGAATAGAATACAATATACCTATTACCAAATTGAGTCCTACCTAAGTATAGAAATGTATGTTACAATATTTGGAAGGAACACTTTAACGTTAGATCAGTCGATAAATGAGTTTGGTATAAAACGATAGTGCGAGCCTCCTCATATACCGTGGTTCAGTAATGTCAGTCTGTCACGTGCAATTCTTGTTACAGCCCACAGATTAAGGACTGGCCATATGCCTTTAAAAAAAATCGCCTTTATGGTGAAGAAAACAGAAACACCGAATTGTGATACATGTGGGGTGGAGGCAGATGTACCACCTACTGGTTGAATGTGTCCGCCTGCAGCATGAGAGACTTACCATCTGAACAGGCTAGATGTGCGTCTGTTTAACAGGCTACTGTCTGAACCCAACTCGGAAGCAGCCAGGGATCTGTTCGGATATGTCAGTCACCTCAAGTGAACTTTGACCCCGAGTTTATTTAATGTCTGTGTTTTGTGTATTAATTTTGAGTCCTCTAGATTAGAATATACTATAAGGACTGTCATGTACAATGCTATACAAGTCCCAATATTTTTTATCAAAAAGCCACCCTCGTATAGAGCCATCTGTTGAGGAACTTGTTTGTGTTACCCATCGTGGTAGCCTCCCGAATATTAGTTCGTGATTTGGCCACCTCTAGTTGGCTGGCTGGCTTGCATACGGCGCGTCTGTTACGCATATTGAGGATGGACCTATCGTTACATAAGAGCATCCTACTCTTGCTCCATGCGCAAGAAGCCTGAGGAAACTTGCGCCGGACAGCTTTCTGACGCCACACTCAATTCCTAATTGTTATTTCTCACCGATAACACCTTGGAAACTATTCACAAAGACGATTCACACTACTGGTGAATCTTGAAAACCCTAGTAGGTCCCTACACAAGTGAGTTTAGTACCATTCTCCATGCGCACTCGACATTATCACGAGGAGTGTTGAGCGCACAACAGACCCTTCGTCCGGGCCCAGTTCCTTCCCTCCCATATTAATATAATTAGAAAGAGAGAAGTGTAATCGTACTGTTTGACTACACAGGTGGAGACAGAAGTCTATCTATCTATCTAAACTAAACGATGCGACAACACTTAAACACAGACAAAAAGTCAATATTTTATTTACAATTGGTTTATTGCGACATACACAATTTGTATATCAGGAAGTTTGTTCATGTCCGAATACTTATTTCTAAATTCATCCCTACACGATGGAAGAAACATCTAGTTGTAAAAAATACATGATTTGATTATCTTTTACCAAATTAAAATACAAAACTACAAGTGTATTGAGATCCAGAACCATCTCGTGCGGGCGGAGCACCCGCGGCGCCGGCGGCTCCGTGGAGCCCGCACACTGCAGACACGCACACACAAGCACACTTCACTTAGACCGGCTCCCGGGACGCGGGACACTGTTATTCATTTATAAGCTCTGTTATAATTAATCATTAATTCCTATGTTTCAGTTCCAAAGGTAAAGATCTCTAGACGAATTCATTCAAAATTGAATCTAATCAATCGGTAATAATACTCAAGTGAATCTATAATCCATACTATATTATAATAATTTTACGCGAAGGACGCCAGGAGGCGCCTCGTCGCATACGACAGTACTTTTATCCTTAAAAACTTCTTAAGAGATTAGTAGTATCTTAAATTAATTAATGTGGAATGGAATGTCGCGCCCTCGGCGCGGCGGAGCGGGACGGAGCGTCCGCGGCGCGGCGCGGGGGGCGCGGCACCGGTGACTTAACCTGCAACAAACAACCACCAGCGGTCACCAGCGGCTCTGCAGCGGACTCGGTCGCAGTCTGGCGGCCAGACATATACGACAACTATCATTCTGCTGTTTCATCTAACCTGCGACTGATCCAAGTATCATTACATACATGCATCCTGCTCCCGCATACGTGCCCTTGTGCTCAGGGCATACAAGTATCACGTGACCAGTATACGTCATACAACCCCCTCGTGTGAAAGCTCTCACTCCCATCCTATGCTTGTGTAAACATTGATTTATATTTTAATCTGTTCAGGTTTCTTTATTGTTATTCATGATCTCTATTGGGGAATCCCTGAATTGAACATGCTTTTCGCTTGTGAGCAAGACAAGTAGGGTCACCATATTCGTTTAGATAAGAATCTACTAAATTTTGCAGAGAAATCAGAAAGTGCCCCGTACCCCATGTCATCAAAAATACACAAAAGCAAAATAAAATAAACAGCCCGCAGGTTGGTTGCACCGTGCGCAGTTCGCGGAACAGTGTTCAAGTGTATATAGTAAGTGGCGGTCAGCTAGTAGTGTTGTTTGCATTCGTACCTCACTATTGGACTGAGATGACTAACGGCAGGTACTGGAGAGCGCGTCTAGTAGGGCTGGTGCCTCTGGTTGGCGCGCCCGCCGCCGCCGCCGCGCTGCGTCTTGCCGCCCTGGTAGCCGGCTGCAACATTACACAACCCGCCCTCAGATACCGCCCGCCCCGCCGAGCCCGTCTCCCCTCCGCCCACACCCGACACACACTCCTATTTAAACGCGTCTCTCGGAGCTCAGTCCTAGGAGACAGAGCTGCGTGGCTGCGATCGACCCCAACAATTGAAGTTATCGGTATCCGGCGAACACAGGCGGGGCTAAGCCAGGGGGGGGGAGGGCGATCGGTGATGGCTCGGTAGGAATGTAGTCGTCCCAAAACGATATGATAGTGTCGCTATATGAATACCTGATTTTATTACACCTAAGAGCCCGAACTCTGGTAAATAATAGTTATAGTATTGTGACTCTATCAAATAAGCTTCCCATGCCAACCAATTAAAAAAAAAAAAAAAAGATTGGCAATTGTTGAGGGTACATTAATTTGAATGGGACCAATTTAGATCCATGGTGAAGAATTTTATTTCTTATTGTAATTAATTGCGAGGCATTGTTTGCAAAGGGTTGTTACGATTTTTTGTTTATCACAGAGAAATACCTGACCAAGAGCGTGCTGAGACACGCATATGAAAGGGTTCCATAACCAAAGCCATATAAGTGTGGTCACATTGAAGTGGTTTTAGAAAAGTTCTAACAAACCTTTATGGACATGGCCAAATTCCAGAGATGTATCATCCCGAGATAACATACTTTTTATGGTTTAGTCAAAAAGAGAACTACAAGGGAAACAATTCTTAAAATCATGACCTTTGAACTAGAATGTCCTGAATTTATTAGCTTTATAAATGTTAAATATCTTTTTGTAACAAATAAATTTGTTATATAAGTTATAGGAATAAATGCATGGCAAGTTAGTTTCTGTCTAAAAGTTTAGAAATGCAGGAAACTTTTTGCTACATTGGCTGACCATATTTCGCAAAGTATACACACTTGATAAAAAAGTTATGTATGAAACAACCTTACCTTAATTTTAAAAGACCTATTCAACAAAATCCTGATGGGGTTGCAACGGAAAAAAATTACATCCAAAAAATTACATCCTATTTCACACGTACCATGTCACCCCTAAAATGTTTATACTAAAACTGTAATTATGCTTTTCATGCGCTCATTTTAATAGCTATAGAAGTTACGATTAGAACAAACGGACAGAACAAACTTTTTCGTTATTGTACTATGGAACCCTACAAATGTGGAGATTAATAAAATACCTAAAAAGTTTTTATCGTTGGGCTGTCAAAATCTAAATTATCATCAAAGATTAATGACAATTGGTTTAAAATCTGTATTTTCCTCTGACAATTTTTTATTATTATGAAGAAACCCGTACGCATGGCAGCCCTACTTGCAAGTCGTATTTACCAGCATTTAGGCTGCAACACACAAGTGTCTATCAACAAGTATAAGATTACCGAGTGTAATAGTGGGCTACAATCAAACAAGGTGACACTACATCATGCCCAAATAAATAACAAATAATATCTGGCCACTACAAAAGCCTGGATTGCAAACTCATCCATCCTAATATGAATGTACCAAACCACAAGGCTTGTACGGCGACTCTACAAGTACATACAGGACAAGTTAGATACTCTGTAATGTAGGTAGTTAGTAACCGAGCAGCAAGATGCATTCACAACAAGCGACTCGCCATGCCAGCGTGCGACGGCGCGACCACGACACGTGCTCTTCATACCACCTCCACTCTGGAACCTGTCGTCCTTCCGGCGCCGGCTCCGAGGCACTGACAGTTCCAGAGCAGAGGCGCCGGCGCCGGCGGACGCTACAGTAGAGTCGGTGCAAACAACAGAACCAAAACGTGTCGAGGATCACGCAAGCGGGACAAACACGTATCGTTCGACAACTAATTCTTTAGCTACGGTCCATACAAATGTTTTCTAGCCGCGTGGGCGCTACCGTCGAGAACGGAAAACATTTGTAGGGAGCGACCCGAGATATACGAGATCAACGAGTGTACGTTAGTATGAGTGAGGCAGTACCTTTCCCGCGGGGAGCCGCGCGTGCGCCGTACCCGCCCTCGTACCCCCCGTACCCGCCGTAGTCTGCCCGCAGAACAACACGTTAGTACCGCGTGCGGCCGCTCGCGCCGCCGGCCGCGCCACGCCACCCACGGAATATTACCAATCTAACAACAAGCAGGCCACCACCACTCGGGATACTCCGTGGAGGGCTGCGGCGGCGGGGCCGGGCGGGGCGGGCCCGGGCCGGGGGCGGGGCAGGGTCTCTACTCACACTACATACCTAGCGCCGACTATGCTTCAGTGTATGTCATCTCTATGTATGTATAGTATTACAGGCAGCATAATCGTGGCATTACAAACTAACATTTCCCTAATTTTAAGAAAAAAAATGAGTCAGGTCCTAAATGTACTTTTGGTGATAAGCACCACAAGCTAAAACAGTAAGTCCCTGCAGGTCCGCTCGCAGACGCTACTCGACTTGTCAGGTTAGCAAGTTTGGAGCAAGGTTGTGCATTGCGAGCTAGTTTCTTGCTTATTGTTTAGATTTACTTCAAACATGTATGTTGGTATTCTAAGATTTGTAACTGATAAGGTTGTGTCACTAATTATCTGGTTATTGATATAACTAATTGGTTGATTGATTGACTAATTGATATAATCAAGTTTGCAGAAGTTAGCATGTTGGTTCTAATATAATGTGGTGGGCAGATGTAAACCTACAGAGTGCGATGAGAAGCATGATGGAGGGGAGGAGTGGGGTTGATATGGAAACACATTGAGAATTTTTGTAACAGTGCTTTATTCAAAGCTTCATCATATCTTTATCACTTTCACAATGTCTCTCCATATTTACCCCATTTCCCATATGTAGCATGTGGCGTGAGTCGGTAAGTATAAATAATAATACGAAAATAATAACTCGAGCGACATTGCTACATGTGTCAAAAGTGGTATTACAAATAAACGCTTATAAAGATAAGGCAGGTATAAAGTAACATAATGTACAGAATATACTAGTACCCGGTGAAACCATGAGACCGCACTGTACCGCCGCGTGCGCCGCGCTTACAAACAATATGCAACTATTATACGAACAAGGGTCCTAACATACCGGCGAGGGCGAGGGCGAGTGGAGCCTAGTGGCCCGACCCGCGCCGTCTACACTCTGATTATACGCCGACGCCTCGACAACATTCACTACACGATATCTCCATAGGAATATTAAATACATAGAAAAATAAATATTTTCTACACACTAAGTTAAATACCTAAGCTTCGCGTGATGTCGATCTCTTCGAATAATGTAAAACAATATAAGTAGTTAGTTCAGTACATGTAAATAGGCATCTCGAGGACGGAGGGCACCTCGCTCGCAACGCTAACCTAGCCTAGCCTTACTCTACGTTCACATTACACCTAGGGATCAGGTAACATCAGTCGAGGTAACGAGTCGGCGAGCGGACCGAGGGAAGCCCCGCTCCACTACAACTGCTTGCCGCGTTTACCGTAATTGGGGTATCCGGAGTAATCATATCCGCCGTAGCCCCCGTAGCCGTCGTAGCCGTAGCCCCCGTATCCGTAGCCGTCGTAACCGCCGCTGTAGCCGCCCTGGCCGTAGCCGTACCCGCCGTAGCCCTGGCTGCCCCAGGCGCCCTGTCCGCCGTACCCGCCGCGACCTCCGCGCCCGCCGCGCGAGCCCCGGCCCCCGCGCCCGCCTCGACCGCCCATGCCGCCCACGCCGTCAGGTTTCGGCGTAGCACGCTTCACGTCCACCTTAAATTTACATAAATTAAATCAATTATACAATGCTTCAGACAGAGAAGGGATGCAATGAGCAATGTATGTGTTTTGTCAGATATGTGGGTAAAGAATTTCTTCAAAGGTTATTCAGAAGCAGAACTGAATTATGTCATCATTAATACAAGTTGCATGAGGTCAACGATCTCAATATACTATTGCATGCCGTGGGTGATGTTGGAAACAATGTTAGGTTCAGCGACCGAGAGATTCCTACCTCTTTTCCAGCGATGGTCTGCTTGGGGGTCTTGAGTAGCTCATTGACAACCTGCTCCGACTCGAATGTGATGAAGCAGAATCCTTTCCTTTGATTCTTTGTTTTGTCGAAAGGCATTTCAACTTCGATGATCTGGAATAAAGAAATAAAAGAGTTATAATCCACAGAAATTAACATTTCAGATCTTGTCAGTATGGAGTTTATATCAGTGGCCCGGATTCCTCTTCAGAGAATAGTCGAGAGCTGTTATCTCACCAAAACCGGATTTGTCATCATTATGTCAAATGTCGATAGACATTGAACTGTTGCGACATATACATAACTTATGGTCAAATTTCAGCAACATTGCAGAAGTGAAAAGAAAAGTTGAAGTAAAGATGAACTTACTTTGCCAAAGTTTTCAAAGAAGTTTCTGATTTCATCATCTGAGATTTCACTGCTCAGGCCTCCGACGAAGATCTTGCCGTGTCTAGCTTTAGCTTTCTTTGGGTCCACTTTTTTGTTGTTGATAGTGTGCTCTCCGGCTGCCATCACTTTGTCGATGGAGTCTGGTGCCTTGAAGACGATGAATGCGAAGCCCCGTGACCGCCCGGTGTTGGGGTCAGTCTTCACATTGATACTTTCAATGTCTCCATACGCACCGAAGTGATCTCGCAACTCCTCTGTAAACCAATTCAAAATTAATGTCAGTGATGTTTCTAAACCAATGCAACAAGTAATGATGAATGATGCTTTCTCAGAAACGTGGGTAAGAACTTCTTCAAAGGTCATTCAGAAGCAGAACTGAATTAGGTCATCATAACAGGTACCTGCTATTGTGGTGATTACTAACTAAATATTTTACATTTATGATATCCGTATATTCAGCTAGCTTTTACTCTCAGATAGGTACTAGCCTAGCCACGGCACACACACACCACCACAGTTCCATCTCATTCGAACGAATGATGCGCCGGTGTTGAACACTAACAGACAGGTAAACATTTCATTGTATAAATACATAGAATATAATAAGTTAGTGTAGAATGTAATAACTTACTGTCTGTTGTTTCCCAGCTCAGGCCACCCACAAATAGTTTTCTGTGAACATGACAGCCAGAATGAGAATTGAATGAAAAAAGGATATTAGTGTTTTTAGTGTCTTTATCATGAAACTGACTTAAACATTATAAATTGACATTAATACTATGCAGTACTTGTTTACAGTACTTTACAGCTACATTTTTGTTCAAAAACAAACTCCAAGCACTGCAGCAAAACAAATTGACAACCTGTAAGTTACAAAAGTAAATTGGAAATTTACATTATCAATTACACAACGAAAAGATGAAACAACGTTATAGTGATACGCAAGATTTGAAATAGGCAAATGTGAACGAGGCCCAAAATTAAGTGGCCAAGACTTGTCAGTTTGGTCGTTTACTTAGTGTGAGCCCAGATATATACCATCGGCGTCCTGGAGCGGCTTCGGCGGCGGCGGCACAGGCTCACACCTGCAGAGAGACACAGCGTTAGTCGCGCCCAAACTGACCGCGCCGCGCCCTCGAGGGCGACGACCCCCGGAACCAACCGATTTGAAATCTTGCAACTACGTACATGGTAGACAACGCTCAACTGAGCGGTTACTGCCTGACAAAACAAAACAACTGACGAGAAAATCGATATCGGCTCCAAGCCGGTGCCGGGCGCAAACCGACGCGCAAATGGGACGCCATTTTACTTCATGCGGCTCGCGTAATCTATGCTAAATCTTGCTTGATACCTACAACTCTGAAATGAAAACTATGACTTCTAATAATAACTTTGAGCCGCAAAGAACACGCTGTAAATGTGAAAACATTAAATTTAGAAAAGATTCTGAGGATATGGAGAGATTTAACAAGCCGGATAATGAATGCCAAACCGACGCCATTGCGGCGAGTAAAGATTGGACCCAAAAGTATGCACTTTACAAAGCTAGTACTGCATTATTTACATAGAAAATGTATCAATCAATATAAATAATAGAAACAAAATAAATTGCACGTATATTAAACTCCACGAACCAAATAAAGAAATCTTTTACCTGTCGTCATCGCGTCCCGGGGCTTCAGCACTGTTATGTTCTTGACCGTCGCCTCCACCATTTTCGCCGTTTCCATTTAGTTGATTATCGGTAACATCTTGCGCGAAATTATCGTTATTTGCCATGGTTCTTATAGTAGATACAGCCTAAAATTAACAATAAAACTAATTACTAAGGTCCACACACGACCTTCAACACTGAATGCCAAATGCAGAAGAATGATGGAAGGAAGGAAATTACACGATGAGTCGGCGCGAAATTGTTCGTAATGTTGGCTAAACGTAGACAGACGCGCTTTTTCCACCAAATATCCAGCCCAAACAGCCAATCAGAGAGCAGTAGTACCAAAGAGGTCAATAGCATTGTGCGTGGAGAATGAGAAAGCAACAAATTATTCAACGAGAAAGAAAGAGAACGAATGTGTAACAATGAAATCAATAATCATTGAGTCATATAACCATAGACAATAGTATACTCTATGAATAGAAGATTGTCGACTGCCAAAACAAAAAATATAAAAGTGCCGCGAGTAGGAAGTTTTGGCGCCAATGTGAAAAAATCATGTCTCATATTTTCCTAATTTTATAATTTTTTGAGTACGAATATAAAAGTGCTGGGTTACCAAACATCACTCGTTTTTTTTTTTGCCAAGTATTCGTCATCTTAAAATTTAAAACCTTATCTAAATACTAAATTTGATCTATATTCACTTTTCAAAATACGCGATAAAAACTTATTTTTATTTGACTAGAATAAAATTTTTTGCTTTAAATCGAGAATTGCTTAATATGAAACGAGCTAAAGAAATTGACTAGATTCACAGTGACGTAACTGAATGTGACTATGTTACATAGTTGTAGCCCCTTGGATAGCGACGAAATAGCAAGTGTGACGAAAAGGCCTCATATTTAAGAGATATAAGGGCCTTTATTCTGCATGAGCTAACGCGCGCTAACGTGGCCACGTTAGTTATGTCAAAAAGTTGGCCTTTATTTCTTAACAAATAGAGGCCATCTTTTTGGGGTTATCTTAACGTGGCCAAGTTAGCGCGCGTTTGCTAGTGCGGAATAAGGGCCAAGGTTTTTGAAGTTTTGACTTGCTTGCCTGTGGCTGTGCCGCAATGTGTATGACTAATTGACAAAGGCCAGCAAGTTTTGATTTGATTTAAAATTGTTATGTGGCAACATTTAAACAAAATTAAAATTGAATGAATTGACACCCGAGCGGTGAGGTAGGCTCTTTTTCTGTTTTCAGTCATATTTATTGTGAAAATTCAGCTATTTTCTTCATAAATAGTTACCGATTACACCATTTTAATGCATTAATTGTATTGAGGTAAGTTTTATTTGAATGCTAAATTGATAGTCCTTTCTCTGTCCCAGTATTTTCATTGTCGGCAGTGGTACTACCCATTGAAGGTTAAATCCCTCAATATTTCATGTTTTAATATATTTAAACAATATTTTAAGACTTTTATGATAGTCGATTATTACATTTGTATTAAATATACACAATGGAAGTTGATAAAACGACAAAAAGTGATAATAAAATTAAGTGAAGTTTCGTCCTGTATTCGCCATGCGTGCTTTAACAATATATTATGAGAATCGAAAGTGCGATTACAGTGTAACAGCTATACAACAAGAGGTGCAAGTGTTAGTTCGTGAAGCATGCGTGAATAAAGGTACACCTGGCTACTGTAACGTTAATACGCAACAGATCGGGGCCAACCGCCGCGCCGTCCTTGTCTGGCCATAGGATACATACTCATCGCGCTGCTGTTATCGTTTCTTCGATTATTCAATCTCAAGGCAATGCCTGAGGATTCCACAAACAAATGTAGCTCACAAAACTAAACATACATAGTATAAATATAAATAGTAGGAGCTCATGAAAGCTGAAGGAAATACTGTAAACACATTTTTATCGTTTCCCTGCCTAGCTTGGTATTAGAGAACTAGAGGCCTATAATTACATACATAAGTGTTATATTATAACACAGTGAAATTCAGAACAAAAAGATGTAAACTCACTCACAAGTTCAGTTTTCATTAGTTCTGTAGTGTGTCAAACAGGCTGAGGTTGAAGCTTAGTATGTGAGATGACTACTGTCTAAGTTTGTTCTTTTGATATTTTTGCTTTTTTATCAGTACCTAAAAATAAGCATTATTAATGCGTATTGTACACAGCTAGTGGCAACCGCACATTACAGGACTCGTTAGATCATGTGCTCCACACAACTGTTTACATTTGGATCATAAACAAGAGGTACTGACCAAGAATGTCACTTACAATACAATACCCGTTTATTTACATAACTTGAATAAATTTTTCCTACAATTTCGTAAAATATCCCTCAATTCAGTGTGCCTTTTGGCATCGGCTTCCTCCAACTGTCTCCATTGCTCTCTATCATCTGCCACTCTTGTCCAGCAGCCCCAGGGTCAGCCGAATGATGTCATCCCATCTTATTGAACGTCCCTGTCTTCTTGTGTTGTCTCTTGGTTACCAATATCATAGAGTGACTAGCTCACTCCATTTGTTTAATTTGAAGCGTAGTATGTGCCCCATGTTTGATGGTCAATACGAGCAAGAGTATCGGAAACTTTGATTTTGTTTCTTATTTCCGTATTTTTTCTGTAACTTACTATGGAACTGATATCTATGAAACTCACAAATAAAATAATGTAAACATCCGAAGCCATACCTTTGTCATTTGAAACACTGCATCACATCACACCACACATACACTACGAAAAACATGACCCAAGTCTGAGTTATTGTTATTGTATGTGCTTGTGTGTCTGTTGTTAACATTGTGTAATAAATAAGTCCTTCACTGACATGCTGCTTGGGATGTATTGTACAACTCCTCCTGACATAGATAGCTATCTGAGCTAACCCAACTCCCTGAAACATGGAGCTCGGGTGTCACTCTGATGGTATAAGTGTAAATATGTGTATTTGTTGCAGAGGACAGCGTATAGCAGTGGCTATCGGGCTGTATCGGGCCAGGTGAGATCAGCAATGGTAATGGAGGCGTCCCCGTCCCCGCAGAGCGTCGGCCGCGAGTTCGTCCGCCAGTACTACACGCTGCTGAACAAGGCGCCGGCGCACCTGCACAGGTAACAACACTGTCCTCACTCACTACTTACAGTTTCACTCAATGGAGAGCTAGTCATGATTATCAGGCCAAATGTCAAGTCATTTAAACGATCATATTTCTCGCTGATGCCGTATTTGCAGGTGTATATATATATTTTGTTATGTACCTGCTAGTCTGAACTGTCTGACAAATTTTGTCGTATTTTGTGTTGCTAGGTTTGTTTATGTCTGTATTTTGAGTTTGGTTGGTAGATTTTCCATTTAATAACTGTAATTAAATTTGTTACTATGAACTTATTTGACCATAATGTGTCATGATTATGTAATATGTCAGTACATATAATTAAGTGTACAATGAGCCTGATCTGATTAATTGAAGAAATATGTATAAATTTATATTAACTTGTATAGGTATAGCTTAATTATTGTAATACTAAAATAAATTTATGTAAAGATGTAAATATCCAGTTGATTTGTTTTTATTATTTAAGTTTTTATTAAAATGGCGGTCAGAAACGTATTGACTGTGTAGTCTCTGCAATAGTGCGAACCAAGAACGATTTTCGGGGGGTTAGGAATAATGTAATGATGTAGGAGGTTGGCAGGGAGGAGGGGAGATTAGTCGCTTGAGAGTTCATAGTGAAAGCTTATTGAACTGAAACTTTTAATATTGATTAGTAATTATGAATAAATTGTTAAAAAGTGAGACCTGGATTCACCATAAATCTATATCCAAACTTACTCAATCAAGTTATTCTTAGTATCTTAATATTTTACTTTAGTATATTACCTAAAATGTTTAATTCGAAAAGCTAGGTTTTCATTAAACTTTCTAGAATGTATTGCAAGGCAGATAACACTAGGACAGACTAGCTATACTCATATAGCTAACTGTTATAAACAAGAAGGTGAATTCACATTTCCACACATATGTATTTGTATGATTGACACGGCTCTAACATACTCTGTCTACTACCACCTTTGTTTTCTGTTTATAACCATTGAAAACAGGGGAGTTACTCAATTAGGTTATTTTAAAATATTTGTTACCTCAGAACTCCATCATGTATAAACCAATTTGGAAAATTATTTCTTTTCCAATGGAAATTTCATCAAAATCGGTTCATTGGTTTGGTTTTTAAATCTAAATAACTGGAAAAAATATGTGATCCAAGGAAACTAGGCAGAGCAGCGCACTCAGCACACCAGGGCTGGTATGTGTGCGGGTGTAGTGAGGTGAGCTGGTGTAGTGAGGTGAGCTGGTGTAGTGAGGTGAGCTGGTGTAGTGAGGTGAGCTGGTGTCTGGTTCCAGGTTCTACAACAACTACTCGTCGTTTGTGCACGGTGGACTCGACGCACCCAACAGAGAGACGCTGCCCGTCGTGGGACAGAAGCAGATACACAACCGCATCCAGCAGCTCAACTTCCGCGACTGCCATGCCAAGATCAGCCAGGTACTACTCACACTCTGTTCACTTCTCACTTCATCACACACACACACATGTGGAGCCACCCACATGTTATGTGGAGCCACACTGGTGGCTAACTGACTACAACAACTTGTACACACAGACCTATATAATGACATCAACATAAATATAAAAAAAACTTAATCCAAAATTTATTTATTAACACTTAAATTGTTTAAATTAAAAAAAGTGGGTTCGATTCCCACCTAGGACAAACATTCATGTGATATACATTTGTGATTGTTCTATGTCTGGGTGTTAATATGTATCTATATTTTAATATATATATGTATGTATATCAGTCTCTGGCAGCCATATTACAAGCTTTACTTAGTTTGGAGTCAGATGACCATGTGTGCAATAATGTCCCAGATATTTGTTTATTTTATTTAATTAAAAAACTAATAAGTACCAAAAAAAAGTAAGAATAGATCAAATTAAAAATTGCCCTACGGTGGGTTTGGTTATGCATAATGCCATTAAATAATCTACCATGAAAAGGGTTCTCATAAAAATTTTAAAGGTTGTACCTATCTCAAAAAATTGCACAGATACACACTATTCATACCAACTTAAAAGTTATACCCTAGATTGCCCCGGTGGCTCAGTTGGTAGTGAACCTGCCTTCTGCCCTTGGGGGACACAAGTCTTCTCTCAGAGAGAGAGGATGGGCTCTAATCCACCATGCTGGCCCAGGTGCATGTTGGGAAATGTCATAATCATGTGTTTGAAGTTTTAAGGTTCTTGAACATACTGGTTTCCTTTAGATGCTTTCCTTTACCTTTGTTGTGTGATGCCATCAAAACTACACATCATTTATTTAAGTACTAAATAAGTGATTAGTGCAGGGCTGAGGATCGATCTGGGTGCCGTCAGATTATAAAGCGCACATGTTACCGCCGACCACCATCGCTTCAACATATGTTTATGAAAATGAATTGTTTGCTGTTCTACTTCACTGCACCAAGCTGCATTAGAAGAAAACTTTTTCAAAAATCCATATCGCGTACTGAGCAGCGCAGATCATTCGCACCCACGTTCAACTCGACACTGGCGTAGATCTGTCAACACAATGTCAAATGTGGACCAACATCTACTTGTTATCAGGTGGACGCGCAGGCGACGCTGGGTAACGGCGTGGTGGTGCAGGTAACGGGCGAGCTGTCCAACGGCGGAGCGCCCATGCGCCGGTTCACGCAGACCTTCGTGCTCGCCGCGCAGTCGCCTAAAAAGTACTACGTGCACAATGACATCTTCCGCTACCAGGTATACTTGATGCATGTAGCGACCTACACAGCTAGACAGTTCATCAACCCTTCTCTGTCTCCTGCCCCCTACTGGCCCCTGGAGCCACCGTTTGGCTTCTAAGGAAGCCGTAGCTCACTAATGTGTCTTTGTGCACGTTACTTGTACTACAATGTAATGTCTCTGTAGTAAAGCCAGAATTGTAAGTGTTCCAGTAAGAGCAGCGTCAGGTGACCGCTCTGACAACCCAACAGAGTTGGTCAAGTGTATGGTTGAGTGTGACATTGTATGCTTGTTAACTTGTGTTGGTTAACGTGTGGAAGGCGTCGCCAGGACCTGCAGTACGGCTAGTAATGGAAGTGGGTCTTCTTGTCGCAGGACATCGTGTTCTCTGACGAGGAGGGGTCCGGGTCAGGCCGCTCGGACGGCGAGGAGGAGGAGGCGAGCGCGCCCGTGGCCGGCTACTTCCCGAGCGGCGCGGGCTTCCCCGGCGCACTGTCGCCGCATGGAGCGCCGCCCGCGCCCGCCGCGCCCGCTCCCGCCGTACCTGCGCCCGCGCCGCTCGCACTCAACGGACACCCGCCCGCGTTGGAAGACCGCCACCGTGCGCCGCCGCTGCAGCCCCAACCACAGCTGCACCAGCCGGCGCCGCACCACCAGCCCCAACACGGTACGGGGACACTCGACCTGACATTTCATCATCATTACACCCACCAATCAACTAGCTGTCAAAACTGTTTTTACTGTACAATGGCAATTAAGAACGACAGAAAGGTATCATAATAGTAGGTGTACTGCTTGAGCGCCTCAAACGAATTTAATAAATGCTGTTTCGATAGATTTGTGTAGATTGAGGGATAGTCACTAGGTAGGTGAATTCATGATAAATACGAGATGCCAAACCAGGAATTAAAGTAATATATTACTGCAGCGGCAGCCAACATGTACCAACATGTACCAACTGAAAATGTGTGTTGAGGAGTAGACGATGCCAGTAAAGCCATAAAGATCTAGTTTTGATAGCCCCGTTGGCACAGTTGGTAGTGAACCTGCCTTCTACACTTGGGGCATGGGTTCGACTTCCACCTAGGGCAAACATTTATGTGATGCCCATACAAACTATACTAATATTAACTTCACTTAAATCTCTGAAGTATATTTACTGATATAAATATAATAATTTTTTCAGTAGTTGTATAACAATTATTATTTTCACGAAGCTTGGTATGTCAAACGCCTGTCCGGTATTCATTATGACTCTGTTTTGACAGTGCATGTGCAGCATGCAATATATTTGATCCAAGAAGTACTATTTAGTTTTAGTGAATACTTCCAGATACATTATTAGTTAGAGGTTCGCCTCCACACTGGCACAGAGCCTCCACACTGGCACCGAGCACGGTGCGTTCAATCAAAACTAGGATAATAATGAAATGAACGCACTTTACAGTGGGAGTGAGCGAGACGGAGCAGGTCTCCGGGCCGGCGACAGGCGCGCCCTCCCCGCCGCCCGCGGAGCCCACGCCGCTCGCGCCCTCGCCCCCGCCCGACCGCGAAGTCACGCACCACCACCAACCAGGTACATCATCACCCTGATCACTTGTGTACATCACCGCACAAACTTAAAGCTACAAAAAACACCACCCGGAGACCACGTGTGCGGTTTCGAATTTTCGGGTGCCTTCCCACTGACGAGGGTTGAGGGTTGGGGACAGAACTGTCAGGGAGGTCCGCGAGAGGGTTGCGGCACTAATGCTGGGAAACGAACGACGTGATGTGACCTCTGTATGCGTTCCAGTGGCGGCGGCGCAGCCCCCGGAGCCGAAAACGTACGCGAACCTGCTGAAGTCGGGGTCGGGCGGCGCGCGCGGCTCCCCGCCCGCTCCCGCGGCGCCCGCCCCTGCGCCCGCGCCGCTCGCCCCCGCGCCGCAGGAGTCCCGCGTGCGCGCGCCCCGCGCCCCCGCCGCGCAACCCGAACCGCGCGAGCAGCGCGACTCTCGCGAGTCCCGCGAGCCGCGTGAGCCCCGTGAGCCGCGCGAGTCCCGCGGCGGAGGCGGAGGTGGCGGCGGAGGACCACGATACAGGTGCGTCTCCATCAACTTGTCATTAACTAGAACACGTTCGTGCTAGTGAACAATGTGGGGGCCAAGTGTGAAGCTAATGTGAGGTGTAGATACATACACGCGTATGTGTTTGCGTCGGTCTGCCTAACACACGCATGTTCACACTGGTTAGCGAATCTTGAGATGATCCGCTTGCACGTATACACACTCATGCGCCGGCGCATTCAACACTAATGAAGTTTCACGTTAAACCACATACACACATTGGCCGTGTTTGCTCTGAAATTGTTCCCGGACAGTATATATATTTTTTTCAATTTATTTAAAGATCAACAAACAATACATTTACCTTCAGTTTCATTCTATGTCACATTTAAATGGTCTACAACTAAACACTACTTGTGGAGGGATTGGTGGTATCAAATTACAATTGTCCTCCCACAGATCAAGTGATTCACGTTGAAAATATTTTGTGTAATTTTTTTTTAGCGATTGTATACTTAATTTAAATAAAAGAATATGATTAAAAAAACTAAACACTACATTTCAAACTCCAACTTTAAAAGTTGTTACATTGCAGAATGTTTAGTAATTGATTGAGTTGAGATCAACCTACTTACTACTTACTACAAATCAACATAAAAATCGCAAAGCTTGATGTAGTTCTGTTTATTTTTGTATAAATAAATAAATAAATATCTGGGGCATTATTGCACACATGGTCATCTGACCCCAAACTAAGCAAAGCTTGTAATATGGCAGCCAGAGACTGATATACATACATATATATTTTTAAATACATACTTAAATAGATATTAACACCCAGACATGGAACAAACACAAATGCTCATCACACAAATGTTTGTCCTAGATGGGAATCGAACCCACACCCCCAAGCGCAGAAAGTAGGTTCACTACCAACTGAGCCACCGAGGCAGTCATTATATCATTTAGTGTTGTGTGTGTAAACCAAAATTGTAACTTCGAAAGAATAAAGAAAGAAGAAATTTGCATTTACGTAGTGTAAATGCAAATTTCTTCGAAAACCTAACTGATCTACAATATACGAAAAACTAGAACTACATCAAGCCTTGCGATTTTAGACTTTTAGTGTCGATAGTGTGCTAAAGGTAGAAAAACAGAAAACAGCTTGTGACCAATCTCGGGGTGAAGATTGTCTGTTGTCTTGTTGGTGTCGGGTGTACAGTTGTGTTGTGTGTGCAGTGACGCGCAGCAGCTGTTCCTGGGCAACCTGCCGCACTCGGCCACGGAGGAGGAGCTGCGGGCGCTGTTCGCACGCTTCGGTCCCGTGGCGGAGCTGCGCGTGCACAGCAAGCCGCCGGCGGCGCCCGGCGCGCCTCGACACCCCAACTACGGGTTCATCACGTACGAGACTGCGCAGGCGGCGCACGACTGCCTCGGCGCCGCGGTCAGTACACTCGCCTGTCCTCCCCTGTTGTTTTCTTTTTAATTAAACTAAACCATATAAAGTATACGTTATGTGAGGATAATACATCTCTCTCTCAAATTCCACGGAACTTTGTTACATTTTTTCTATAACCAGTAACAACCAATTTCTGAATTATGAATGTGACTACGATTATATGAGTTTGTTTAGGGAACCGTACGACACGCGTGTCTCGACCTGTGTCAGTGCAGTGTTGTGGTGTGGTGTGGTGAGGGCAGCTCGTCAGGCAGCTAACGTCCAGTGTGTTCCACAGCCGCTGTACTTCCCGGCGGAGGGCGCGGAGGGCGGCGCCGTGAAGCTGAACGTGGAGGAGAAGAAGGCGCGCGGGCGCGAGCCGCCGCGCCGCCGGCCCGTGTCGGGCTCCCGCAGCGGGTTCCCGCGGCCTCCGTACCGCCGCTAGCGCCCCCACTCCGCCATCACTCGGTTCCGCTCGGCCCGCTCGCTTACCATATCTTCGCTTATCGTTCGGTTTAAGTAGTTAGATAGTGAATTAATTTTATGATTTACGAGCCCGCGGCCCCCGGAGCCTGCCCCGGGCGCTCCCGCCTGCCGCGTCCGGCCTGCAGCCTCGTGGCGGCGCGCCGGAGCCTGCGCCCGCGCCCCGCACTCCGTGTACAGTTGACATTATGTAAGGTAGGGGAGTGCGCGGGCCCGGAGCCTGCCTCCACTTCAATCACTCATCACTTCCCTGTCAGTGTCTGATGAGAGCGCAATAATATCTCTCCGACATTTTTTTAAATTAAAACTGATTTTTGTACAGAGTATTTTCATTTGTTATTTTGTGTCGGTCGTCCCTCTGCTTGTGAGCGTCGCGTTCAGCTGCCACGTGTTATGTAACCGTCCGACGTGTTATTGTCATATAGTTGGGTACGGTTCACGTTCGGACCTCTGTTCAGGACGTTCCTTCAGACGTGGAGTGTAGGAGAGTCCCTGCAGCAGGGTGTGTCCCGACCTGGTATGTTTCATTATCTTGATCTCTGTATCCACATGTACACTCATGCAACGTGCTCAGATATGCATCCCTCGCTCCTCACAATACAACAACCAGTCACCGGTCACGGGACCAACACTGCAGGCTCCAGATGTAAACATATATTGTTGAGTTCAGCGGATTTTATACAATTGATAATGTGTTAGTCCTTTGAAATAGGCTTGTGTTCTAATGTTTCATTTATTACAAACTAGCTGTTGCCCGCGGTTTAGCTAGCGTAGTAAAATGAAGAAAAAATTGATAGATTAAAAAATATATATTTATCCTAACCTTGTTCTGACAATAACGAACAAAAAAAATAATATCCAATTTGGTGCAGTCGTTCGGAAGTTATGCGCGTACATATATTTCGGTGAAACATTTTTATTTATATAGATAAATAACAGGCTTGGCGAATTATATAACTAAACATTACCCTTACTAAAGATACGAGTAATAATCTACTGATAAATCTCATGAAATAATTCTGAGCTTATAAGGTTTTGGGGGATAGAGAGCGGATTTGCTTTTGGTTACAAACATAAGTAGGTTACAATAGTAACAAATAACAAGTGTCAGCGTGCAGCGCCGGGTGCTGCGGCGGCGGCGGGTGCTGCGCTGGCGGCCGGCGCTCCTCCACCTGTACACTGTTCTATATGTTTGTACTTATAGCTCTACTTTATAATAACTTTTCATCTTCAAAATAATATATCATGTATTCAAATCATGATTGTTATATAAAACAACACTTATGTCGTAGGTATTATGAAGGTCGGAGCCCCCTGCATGCACTCGAGACAGCCCTGACTAAAAGCCATTCTTTGCCTGTGGTCCTACTGTGTAGTTCTAGTGATAGTACCATGTTCAGATAACTAACTAGCTAGTAGTACCAAGGGACATCGGACCATCGACAAGAGAACTGTATCGTGTCTGTATGTATACAATAGGGTTTATACATTCACGGTACTTCACTACAGTTATATGATTATTAACGGGATATTTACCGTTAAATATCGGGAACTCCATTTACATCCTAATCACGGTAAAAATCTTTAATTCACGTAACGCACAGCTCAAACCCTGGCTCTTATATAACTGACCTGAGCACTGAGGCACTAAGGGAGGACTTTGAAAATTTTATATACGAGTATATACTGTCCCGGTGGCTCAGTTGGTAGTGAACCTAACTTCTGTGTTTGGGGGCGTGGGTTCAATTCCCATCTAGGACAAACATTTGTGTGATGAACATTTGTCTTTGTTCTATGTCTGGGTGTTAGTATCTATTTAAGTATGTATTTAAAAATATATATGTACGTATATCAGTCTCTGGCAGCCATATTACAAGCTTTGCTTAGTTTGGGGTCAGATGACCGTGTGTGCAATAATGTCCCAGATATTTATTTATTTATATATGTGCGAGGTTCGAAGGGTGAGCCCTACGTGTACAAAGCCGCGGGCATTTAGCTAGTAATAATCATATATCTGGATGTCAAAATGTCTGTGTTACGATCGCAGAATGCGTTTGTCGTCGTGACACGCGCCTGTCAAAGGGTCGAAACACATGACGTAACCGGCCACGCATCGTGTTGTCAGATCAAGTTTTACGTCACGACGTGTGTTTTGGGCTTTATTTTGTCATTTGAAGTCCTGCTGTACTGTAGAGGACCCCTACCGTCAGAGGGTACCTTGTTGACTACGACTTAAGTTAGACTGACGCAGGAAATTACGCGAATGTACATTTTAATGCGCCGAGATACGGTTTACGGTCGCAGTCACTTATATTCCCATCACCGCTGATGACAGCCCGGATGGTACAGGCAGGATATGGATTTCTTAAAGTGGGTAGTGTGCAAAGTTGTTGTAGTGTGTTCGGACCGTGACTCCGTCAGATGTGTTGGTGCAGTGAGGGGGGAGGGAGGGAGGCGTCGAGTATCGTACATCATCTCAGTGTAACATTCGCCTACTTTGGAAAATACTTAAGTACCTATCTAGTTATGTATATCATTTTGCGTGGAACAAAGTTGTTGCGTTAAATAAATGATAGGCTGTGGTCGGTACACAACTTATTATCTATCAATTACTGATATATACAAATGTTCTACATTAGGAGTATGTTGCAGTACGATACATGTGTGAAGTTATCGCTATCTATGTATTTGCGTTATGTTTGACTTTATAAATAATGATCCAAATGTATATCACATTATGAAGTTACTTGTACGTATATGTGCAGTTCTCTCAAGTTGTTAGTTTGATTCGGAACGTAGGTTCCGACACGCGGCGAGTTGAGGGAGCGGTGTGACGTCGCCCACGTCACGTCACTTGTGTATTATATATTCGGGGAGAAGAGGAACCATGTGCTGATCTTATTAGAATTACTTTTTGTAACAAATTTGAGTTTGATTTGATCCGTCCACCACGAATCCTCCACCAATATAGTCAGTAGCTTCTAGCTGAAAAAACACTATTTTTAACCGACTTCAAAAACGGAGAGGGTTTGTAAATTCGATTTTGTTTTTTTTACGTTTGTTACTCTGAGGTAACAAACTCCGTCATTCCTGACTGCCCCTGTGGCTTAGTTGGTAGTGAACCTACCTGGGTTCGATTCCCACCTAGGACAAACATTCATGTGATGAACATTTGTGTTTTATCTACGTCTTGATGGTAATATCCATTTCTGTATTTAAAAATATATATATATATATGTACGTATATCAGTCTCTGGCAGCCATATTACAAGCTTTGCTTAGTTTGGGGTCAGATGACCGTGTGTGCAATAAATGCCCCTGATAATTATTTATTCATAAACCGATTTGAAAGGATATACTTTCAGATTGTGGTCCTATAGAAATTTTGACAAAATCGATTCAGTAGTTTGGATTTTAAATCAAAATAATTGAAAAAATATATGTCGTTCAAGTAAATAAAATTGAGTATTTACTAATTTTGAAGTCGGTTTTTTAAATTAATAATTGTGTAGTGTATGCTATATAGATGTATCGCTACACAAATTTATTGTCAACTATATATATATGAGATCATGAAGCAGATATACATATATCGACGGTGAGTGTCAATGAACAACATTTATCGCAGTGAAGCATATGGACTACTTATGTACTGTGATTATTTTCTTTCAGCGCTTTACTAAATAACGGAAGAGCGTCCGCGGCGCGGCGCAGGCGCACGGTACGTCGCCGCACGCCGCAGTCGGCCGCGCGCGCTCGCACACGCACCACGCCCGCCGAGACTTCTCACACCCCACACGAGACGGTAACGTACATGCATCATACTTTAAAATTTTATTATAATACTACATTTATATGAAGAGCTTCTAAGATACTTGGAACTTTTTAACACGTGTATTTTTACTTAATTTAATAATGATGACTTTAGGTAAGAACATCTTACATGAATGGTGATATTTTTAACCCCCGATGCAAAAGAGAAGTTATAAGTTTAACGTTTGAATCTGTTTATCTGTCTGTCGCATCGTAGCTCCCAAACGGCTTATTTTGATTAGTTTTGTTGTTGTTTGAAAGGCGACTTGATCGAGAATTTGTTTAGACATTTGAAGATTATCAGCTCTTTTTTTGTAACGGTCTTCCGAAAAGAAGGAGGTCCTCAATTACACTTTTTTAATGTTTGTTACATCAGAACTTTCGACTGGGTGAACCGATTTTGATAATTCTTTTTTTTATTATTAGAAAGCTAGTGCTTCCCGTGTGGTCCCATTTCATTTGGCCCAGTTCTGACATGAAGTCAGTTTTTTTTATTGTTTTTTTTAATGTATACTCTTTGAGTTATAATAATATTATAATGAAAATGTGTGTAAAATAGATCGCACGAAATGGTACGTTAATGTAAGGATCCGTATAATGTGTGACGGCTGTTTCTAGACTGCTTGTTATATGAAACTTGTTCTGAAGGTGCCCGCTGTCTGCTGTCTGCTGGCCGCGGCGTGTCCCGTGTCCGTCTGCCATGTATGTTCTTTGTTTTATTACATTGTGTCCCGCCCGGGTGGGTGTCCCGATCGTTCGCGTTCCGAGTGTCTCGACCTCGTTTTAACTTCTCTGTTATTTAAAACTTTACAATACAATATCACTTTATTATACACCATATCAAAAAACATAAAAACGAATAACTTAAAATTAATTCAAAAACTGGCAGTATAATGGGCGTCCTTATCACCTTAAGCGATTTCTTTCAGGCAACCTTTGGATGGACATGAACTGAAAGAGGAGTACTTTATTAACCGACTTTCAAAAAAGTTCTCAAATGTTTATTTTTTATAACTTCTTTTTTCCTCATAACTTTTGACTGGGTGAACCGATTTTGATATAATAGAATGTCGTGATGAAATTACTAAATCCACTGCGAACAAACCACTTCATATTGTAAATACGATAGTTAGTGTAAGTGTGTATGTGTGTGTTCTCCACACTCAAATACAACAACTGAACGGATTTCAATAGAAATCTTTATAGAGGTAGCTCATAATCACACCCTGTTTGAACGCTACGCTAGTTTCCGCGTGAGACCGCGGGACGTAGCTAGTATGAATGAACACACATCCGTATCACTGTACTGTAGTGAGCCGACAACAGGTGTTTCAAATGATCAGTATCAACAAGTTTTACTATGGGAAGAGTTACAAGCTCACCTCACCTCGCCTCACCTCACCTCACCTCACCTCACCTCGCCGATATCATACTAATGTTATAATTGAAAAAGTGTATTTGTTTCTCAGTTTTTTTTTTATTTCTCTTTCATACAGCAACGAATCTACGTTATTTTTCCAGAGGGGTAGTAGATAGGGGTAGGGGTAGAGGCTGGGAATTGACATAGGATATTTTTTATAAAAAAAAACTTCCCGAGTGAATGTCCAACCACTGTGGGTAAAACCGCGGGGCGCATCTAGTATTTATATAAAGCGTAGACTGTTATATAAACTTTCAACCCCCTTTTGCTCCCCTTAATTCGGCTCTTTCGCAAAATTATTTCTTAGCTGATCTCTAACTTCATAAGAAATCTACTTGCAATTTCAGCTTCATAGGTCAAGTAGACAGCGCCCTGCGCCTGCGCCACAATAAATGATAGGATGCATAACATAATATTTAGCTGTTCCTATTCTAAGTTAATATAAACATATACTGCTTGGTGGATAGTCCGCTAGACTGTACTGAACCGAAAGGAGGTCATTGTAGTCATCATTATCAACTACTTTTACTGTGAGTTCAACTATGAAATCGCGAAATAAAAAATCTGCTGGTCCATTAATAATTATCCATAAAAAAACGACTTTATAAAAATGTCAGAACTGGACCTAATTGAAATGGAACCACACGGGAAGCACCAGCTTTCAAATAAATAAAAAAAATCATCAAAATCGGTTCACCCAGTCGAAAGTTATGACGTAAAAAACTATTTAAAAAATATACAGTCGAATTGAGAACCTCCTCCTTTTTGAAAGTCGGTTGGAGGTTTGTAGTTAAAAAAACTCTAATACAGTTGATTTTTTACGCTATTTCAGGCTAGGTCCCTTAGTACAAGTTGTTTATAATGATGAGTACACCGACCTCTTTTCGGCTCAGTACAGTTTATATGCGTAACCCTGTATAGTAGTAACAACATTGTTTTATCATAGAACTTAATTATGTCGAGTATAACGTTGTTATTATTGTATTTATCTGCGAGGTCGCTGTCGCGGTATCGGCGGACACGATACTCGCTGCGCCCGCGCCGCTTCCGTCGGAGGCTATCTGTGCTCCCGTTATAATCGTAAATCGCCATATTCATTACGTGACCCAGATTTTTCGCGAATGCAAAATATTGTGTATTCGACGAAAATGTGAGCACATAACACGTGTTGAGCTGGTGTCGGCACCAGCTCCTCCATGCTGCGTCGTGACACGTGTCTACTGCAGCCACGTGGTGGCACGAGGAGTTACAATACCTACAGCCTTTCAAGGGATTTATTTATTTAAATCTGCTGCTCTCTGCGTCGACATTCCCTTATGTCATCATCGTCAGTCCAGTCGCACAGCTGGTACTCAGGCCTTCTCTCAGAGAGGGTGAGCCACCATGCTGGCCCAGTGCATGTTGGTGAATGTCACATATCTGAACTGTGAGGTTCTTGAACACTGTGAGGTTTCCTCACGTGTTCCTTCACCGTTGTTGAGTGATGGGATTGGTATGTCGATGTAGCTAGCTTAAATTTAGTTGTCAAAATGTTAAAGCAAGTGCTGTCCCCTACTTCACTTCATACGAGGCGGCTCGTACAAAGTACATGGTGTCACACAAACATTGCATCTACATGACACCATTAGAAGGTAGTCCGTTCCCAAAATAACAAATGTTTACTTGAACGTCGCCGGTCTAACAAAATGGCGCATTATATGCCGTAGTCGTAAACCAGCGCGCGGCGACATGGTTCCGTGGGTCGACGGCGGCGGCGGGGCCGGCGGGTTATCGTCCACAGATATAACAGTTCAAAAATACTGATGACACCCACGTTTTTAATATTTAAGTTTACCTACAACATTAATCTGTTAAAACGGTCACGTTGCCATGAGGTTGGCTTATCAGTTCGAACTTCAGGAGAACTAGGTCGTAGTTAGTAAGGATAAGTAGAAGATAGGTCGTTACAATTATCCTGTAGAATGCTCAAACCACTGAGACTGTCCAGAGAGTTGATCTTCCGATGTTTCTCAACAGGTTGAGTTTCGTCAACTCTACAAGGTTGTGTTTGTTTTGTGGTCCCTGGTCATACAGCGACACAGTTACATGCTGGCAGCGCTGAGAGACCGCTCGGTGATGTGGTCCCTGGTCATACAGCGACACAGTTACATGCTGGCAGCGCTGAGAGACCGCTCAGTGATGTGGTCCCTGGTCATACAGCGACACAGTTACATGCTGGCAGCGCTGAGAGACCGCTCGGTGATGTGGTCCCTGGTCATACAGCGACACAGTTACATGCTGGCAGCGCTGAGAGACCGCTCGGTGATGTGGTCCCTGGTCATACAGCGACACAGTTACATGCTGGCAGCGCTGAGAGACCGCTCGGTGATGTGGTCCCTGGTCATACAGCGACACAGTTACATGCTGGCAGCGCTGAGAGACCGCTCGGTGATGTGGTCCCTGGTCATACAGCGACACAGTTACATGCTGGCAGCGCTGAGAGACCGCTCCGTGATGTGTCACTGAGATGTGTTCCTTCCAGCGAGTCGATATTTATTTTATTTATTCTCTGGAGATGTTATCTCCACACACACACACACACACTGCACCCACAGCCATCCAGGACCAACTATCTTGCCACAAAGACAGTTTTTTTTTCTCAAGAATGTAGTTTGCAAATCTTTTTTTATTTTGTATAACGTACTCTTTGTTTGGTGTTATTATTAAATAGAAACCCATATATTACGGAAGCCATAGACTCACGCCAGGGTTCAACTTGAGACACAAGCCTCGTGCTCAGTTTGGGACTCAGCTTCAACACACGCGTCTTACATACATACTTTACTTTTAAAACATTTGTTTTAATAATTAGTTGTTCATTCGTTGTTGATTCTACTTTCTGTGCTTGGGGGCGTGGGTTCGATTCCCATCTAGGACAAACATTTGTGTGATGAACATTTGTGTTTGTTCTATGTCTGGGTGTTAATATCTATTTAAGTATGTATTTAAAAATATATATGTATGTATATCAGTCTCTGGCAGCCATATTACAAGCTTTGCTTAGTTTGGGGTCAGATGACCATGTGTGCAATAATGTCCCACATATATATTTATTTTATTCTTTGTAAGTTTCCTCTTTTGTGTTTTTTTTTTTGTTTATTTTCTACTATTGTTGTAGCTGCTATCCTTCATGTCGCAACACTTGAAATTAAAAGTACAATAGTAATCAAATAGTTTATTGGTGTATATGAAGCATTATATGGGACACATGTCAATCATATAAACAACCGACACGGACCGGACTGGACGGACTGTCGTCTCATCTGAATACACTCCACAGCCGCATCACTACTGTACTGAGTGCAGTGCCCTTAGTACGAACACTTGCTAAAAACTTATCGTTACGTAAACGATAGTAAAATGTATGAAAAATTAAGTTTCCTTTCACGTCCGTTAGAGGCGCTGTTCAATTTCTCATACATTTTGCTATCGTTTACAAAACGTTAACTTTTCTTAAGTACTCGTACTAAGGCTACAGCTTAGTAGTACTGTGTGCGTGGTCCGAGGGAGCACTCGCAGCTGCGCGGGTCTGCCTCATCTCGATACATCACCCGAGCCGGACATATATATATATATATATAGCGTACAGCGTGATGGGGATTACTCCTCCAACTGGAAAGAAACAGTTCAGACAAAATTAAATGCAACCAAATCAATTTCCTCAAATGGGTGACACCTCTGTACATATTACAGAACATTACACATTATTGAAAACAATAATATAACGTTACGCTGACAGTAGGTATATAAAGGTTCATCAGTAAGTATCCATATCAATACTAACATTATAAATGTGAAAGTAACTCTGTCTGTTTGCTACATAATCACGACTAAACGGCTTAACCGATCTCGATAAAATTTTGCGTGGTAATCGTATGTATCATGAGGACGGATATAGGCTAATTTTATTCTGAAGAGATCGCGGACGAAGCCGCGGGTATAGCTAGTAGTATATATATAAGTAACACGTCCATGGGTATAACTAGTCGATATACACTCGCGATCATACGAAAATGTCAACTTTGTTTTCAAAACCTTTTGTTGCAAAAAATCCAAAACCAATGAGGTTAGAAGAATCAGTGTTTATTTTCATCAATTAGTCAACAGCACCATTGAAACTAGGTGTATGCGAGGTGTATTGTGAGTTGAGGAGTCGAGCAGGCTCCGGTGTCGGTGCGACGTAACCAGTAACCACCAACAGAGAGTCCAGACTCGCTGATTGTTGTTTCGGGCATGGTTCAGGGCTAGTGTCCAGTTAGTCCAGTACCAGTAGGCGTGACGTCGGAACTGGGTCAATACAAACAAATACATGTGCGCTCGGCTCGTTCATAACAATTACATTATAATTGGCTCGCCTCACCTCTCCAGCTGCTGACAATCAATCATACTATCGACATATATAGGGCTACGTACGAGTATATACTCTCTACTATGACGAAAAGAGGTCATTGTACTCATCATTATGAACAAAGACTACTATGGGACCGACTTTGAAATCGCGAAAAAAATATCTACTATTCCATACATTTTATCTAGTTACAATGATCGTTTTCTATGGATATTTTTTTTCGCGATTTTTGGTTCGGTCTCATAGGAAAAGTTGTTTATAATGATGAGTACAATGACCTCCTTCCGGCTTAGTACAGTCTATATGCGTAACCTTGTATTGACGAGGTATCACGAATGGACTCCTTCTCGACCCAAATTCTCAAAGACTACCAGGTAGCTGTGCTACGACCCGCGGCTTCACTATAGAATCATATTTTCCGGTACAAAAAAAAATACTCTCTAGCTTTTCATTTAACTGCAACTAAATCCGTCGTTCTTGAAGTGAAACATATAAACCAACAATGAAGGAATACTTGTCCCGCTGTTTACACACAATAAAAAGTATTATACGTGGTAGTAATAATGTACACATACACAATGATCCCGCCGGCGGGATCGAATACGATACGAAGATCTGTCAGAAGATCGGTTAGATTCTCTCCAAATAATCATTCAGTTCAACAACCTACTAGGGCCCCAGGGCACACCACTTCTGGGGTGCCAGGATCCCCCACTCCCGGCGACAGCCCAAGCCGAGGCTCGTACTTCCGAGGTGCCCTTGCGCTTGTCGCCCAAAAATCTAAATCATGTGAGCCCAACGCCCTCTGCGTTCACCAACTAGTCCGGTCAAGCTGTAGAGGCCGCAAGGCCAACGGAGCACATTTATGTACATATATGGAAATATGTACATAAATGTGCTAGTCCAATATGTAAGATACATATATTCTTGCCAATCTAGTAGTCTAGTTTTAATGCCATAGTCGTAAGTGAATATAAATACGTATGATGTAAACGATGGCAGATTGTTTATGTGTACATATTGTTGATTGCTATGCCGGCGCGCGCGCAGACAGCCCGAATTGAAAGAATGATGCGCTTGACCCCGGTGCCGGCGGCGGCGCGCTGCTCTGCGTGCACCGTCCACTACACATCACCATCGTTGGAACTCTGCACAATCACTTCATTCAAAATCTTAGCACATAGTACAATATACCGCAGTCTGATGCCTACGTAGAGACACTGTCTTAGCGAAATCAATCAAAGCTTCCAGAAACTTAGGTTGCGATGTTCTAAACTTCCTACATATAAAACTCTAACCGTCTTACTACAAAAGATTTAAGAACGCTTTAGACATGTGTTAAACAGGTGTTTCACAAATGTCATACCACAAATCCACGTCTAGCACTCGTCTATGGTTAGACATGCCTTAGCCATTGTTTAAATCTAAACAGCCCCAAACCCTTGTTTTAAGACGTGTCTATCTCAGTTTTGTCAATTTTATTCATTTTGCTTGTGAATTTATCCATTAAAACAATGGATTTTATTGATTTCATTGATTTTATCGATGATAACGACTTAGAGGACTTAGAATTTATGGACAATTATAGAGATATAATACATCGTGAACGAGTTAACCCCTTTGACAATTACAGTGATCTAAATTTTAAAAAAAGATACAGGTTTACGAAAGAATTCGCCAATAAAATTGTAGATTTGGTAAAAGACGAGCTGCCGTTTGATCCTCGTGGTGGATCCTTGGGTCCCCAATTACAAGTTGCTTGCGCTTTACGGTGCTGGGCACGTCATCAGGTAAGCATGATTTAATGTTATTAATTGATATCTTCATAGACCATAGTTTTACCGTTTAAATCATATTTTCTGTGCTAAGTACCTTTTTTTTTCGAGGGGTATCTTCCAAACATACCCGGCTGCATTGGGGTGCAGCCAGGTTATGTAGGACTAGCTGCGCCCCGCAGTTTCACCCGCGTGATGATGAAAATTGGTGATGATAATGAAAAGTAGCCTATGTGTTAATCCAGGACATAAGCAATGTATATTCCAAATTTCATCCAAATCCATCCAGCCGTTTCTGCGTTATTGAGTAACAAACATCCATCCATCCAAACTTTCACATATATGATATTAGTGAGATTATATCCACTAAACCCCCCCCCCGGTGACCAGCCTTAGTGCTTGACAAGAGGGCTCCGGGATCTCCAGAGGAACGCACCGGACCCCTCAGCACTGCGCTACGGCTCCTCCCTAGACAACTGCGTGTTGACTCAGTCCCTCCACTCGGGACAACGTTGGTCACACAACATTCTCTCGCTGGGCACGCTTATGTGGATGGTCAGTGCCCCAACTTTGACCATCCCGAACACTTTGTTCCCCTTTTAGTAGGCTTTTACTACTGGCAGGGGGTACCGGTGCCGCATTCTATTGCCCTGGTGCCGAGGGCTAATGAGTAATTAACTGATATCTTCATAGACCATAGTTTTACCGTTTAAATCATATTTTATGTGCTAAGTACCTACCACATAATTTATTGACCTACTTTATTTCAGATACAAGATGATACTGCCGATTTGCACGGAATTTCACAGCAAGTAGTTAGCAAGACTTGCAAAAATGTAGCAGAGGCTTTGGCTAAGAAGGCTCATATGTTTATAAGTATGCCATCTACACTCGAGGAGCAGCTAAATACGATGAGTGATTTTAGAGCAATTTCGAATTTCGGTACTGTTATTGGGGCTATTGACTACACCCACATTAGGATAAAAAAAGTAGGAGGAGACTTCAGCGAAGCCTATGTGAATAGAAAGGGATATTTCTCAATAAATGTGCAGGTTGTCTGTGATGCGAATTTAAAAATTCGAGATATTAATGCACGATGGAGAGGAAGTGCTCATGACTCCCGGATCTTTAATGAAAGCTCTATTAAACAACGTTTGGAAAATGGAGAGTTTCGTGGAAGGCTTCTTGGTGATAGTGGTTATGGGTGTACTCCACACCTTTTTACTCCAGTGCTCAACCCACAGAACCAGAAGGAAGAAGCTTACAACAGGGCACATATTCAGACAAGAAATACAATTGAAAGGTGTTTTGGCTTGTGGAAGCAAAGATTTAGATGTCTTTTAAGAGGCATGTATATGAAATTAACCACTGCCAAAACTACAATAGTGGCTTTAGCAGTACTGCATAACATAGCCATTGATATGAATGAAAGTAGAGAAATCATTCGCTATGTACGTCAGCGGAGGGCAAGACAACAGAACCCTCCAGATACACTAAGAGGAAATATTGCAAGAAGGAACTTTATTGAGAACCATTTTTAGTTAATTCAATTGTTTTATTGTAATATATGAAATAAATGTAAACTCAGTCTCTTTTTTCTCTTTTTCAAGTTTTAAGATTTCCAATTTATGTCTCAGCTCTTGGTGTCGTAATTCTTGTCTCCGATACTGGAGTTTTAGAGCATATTCTTCCTCCAGCAGTTTAAATGTTTTTTTCTTAATTTCTGAGTTTGTTTCTACCACAGCAGCTTTATGGCTTTTTCTGAAAAAGAAAGTATTGTTATATGTAGTTGCAAGTTACAACAATATCCCATGTAAGGTTATTACAAAATAAAATCAACGTAGGTACATATATAAAGATCAATGTCAAATTTATGGCATAAAATATAATATGATATACTTAGAATGTACTAGTGACCCCTACGGGTGTAATTTACATGCGAAGCTAGAGCGGGTCGCTAGTTATATATCACCTTCCGTGAAAAACTATCTAACTGTTGGTAAAAACCGCATCAAAATCCATTACGTGGTTTAGTAGGAGTTAGCGGTTATAATAAAACTTACACCTGTGCGAAACCATGGCAGGTCGCTATTATATTCCTATATCTTCCTATAAATCAAGCTGTTCATAGATGAAAAGTTCAGATCAGCGAGCACAAGCGAACGGCCAAACAAATGCAGCAGGGATACCTTGTTTCAATAATATGCATAGATAAATAAATAAATCAGTGAGAATAGATTAAACACCATTGAATCTTCCCAGCACTTGAGATTTACCTCGATGTTCAATTTTAATGGTTCATCTTGCGGTTGAGACAGTCCAGCATTTTGTTTTGAAGTAGATGGACCAGCGCAGACCAAATCAATGATCACCTCATCTTTTTTTGCATCATGTATGATTTCCTGTAAAAAGATGAGGAGGCTGTGATTATTTCAACAGTTTGCTTTCAGCTGAACCACACCCTTTGTTTTACCAGTTATTTCTTGAAACCTGTGATAGACAACATTGTATAAATTTAAAATAATACCTATCCACGAGCTTTGTAATAGGGTAGAAATATTTAAAACATGTTTGTGTAAGCAGGTAGGTACAATACTTACTTCTTTTGAACTATACACCACTCTGCTTGCTTTCTCTTATTTGTATTGGTATCTGTATTTTTACATTCGATGATAGGTGCCGAGTCTTTCATGATGTCAATGAAAATCTCCTAGAATGAAATATTTTATAATTAAAAACATTACCTACAACGTAAAGTAGAGGTAAATTTAAATTAATAGCAAAATAATACAGTAGAATAGCGTGGTATTTTTAGCATAGGTACATACCTTGTCTTCTGCAGTCCAGTTTTCTCCGCGATCTCTGTGCTTCTTGTCCATTTCGAATTTATAAAATTATCTTTGATGTCGTTTCAAATAGGTAACAAAAACTATGAAATTAACTCAAATTAATATTTTTATAGCGTTAGCTATGTTATGACAACCAAAGCAAGAACTCTCAACTCAAGTCATATTTGTCAAACTTTCTACGCCAATAACGTTCCGTTTCATCCTATAGTTTTACCATACTGCTACAGCGATGTTCATGGTTTTACTCGATGCTCGGCTGATTAAAATGGAAATTGTCCAAAATAATCCCCAAATAATGATAATTTGGTGGTCAAACAATGGTCGGACATGAACCTGTACACGATAAAAATAAATTAGATACCAAAATGAATTGATTTCTCATAATTGGTTCTGCTTGAAATGAAACGATTCTAATTATTGCCATATTAGAAAAAATATGCATCAAGTTACGCTGTGTTTATGCAAACACATGTTAGACATGGTTTTATGGTAAGAGAAATAAAACACCTGTTAAAACGGTATTTAACTTTTAGACACTGTCTAGCTAAACAGGTGTCTAGGCGTTGTTTTAAATATTTTTTGTGGTAAGACGGTAAAAGCTTAAATGAAAACGCATGACAGCAAACGCCATCTAGTTTTCCCTGTATTGTGAATAATTAAAGTAAATTAGTTATTTAAGTTCCAATATTATTTGAGTGTGTGAATGACATATTTCTATGGAACAGCAGATATTTTAGTAAAGGTTGTATATATATACGAGTATAAGAATATGCCCGTCGGTCGTGTACACCACGTATATTGCACGGAGACCCTCCCTCTTTGTGAGAAGTGTTTAATGCAAACAGATGTCATAATGTTTAATAAAGTTTTAATGAACAAGGTCGCTCTGTACTCGGTAGGTAGTAGGTACCTACATATAGTACAATTAGTTATGTTGTTTAAATAGAACATATAAATGTTGATGACTGTGTCGGTAGCTGGCTGGGATATGGTAAACCGATTTCTCAGAACAGCTCGTAAACTGCTGAGCGGTGTACCAGATGTGGCGTGACCTAACTCTCCCTCCCCCCCCCCCCCCCCCCCCCCGCTCGGCTCGTGTTGCATGTTTTCTGCACACCGTGCATGACACGTCACCAAGCCTAAACCAATACAGGGTTACGCATACAGACTGTACTGAGCCGAAAGGAGGTCAATCTACTCATATTTATAAACAACTTTTACTATAGGACGGGACCAACCCTGAAATCGCAAAGAAATATCAGCTGTTCAAAAGAAAACGGTCACTGACACTGAACAGCAGAGTAGAACTTGTGACATGTACCTACATACTTGTTAGTAGTGTGTGTGCAGCCGAGACGGGTTACTGTTGAATGTTGTGATATTATCATACAACGGATGTGAGTCGACTGCTGGCTTCCCTTCCCTGTTCCATCTATTATATGCCGTTTTATAATTGCTTTTTAGGGTTAATATGGTACGGAATAATGGTACGGAACCCTTCGTGCGCGAGTTCGACTCGCACTTGGCAAGTTATTCATTCGGTTTTAGGTCTATACTGACGTGAGTCCTACAATTTTAAACATTGATGTCGATATTCATTGGATTATGAATTTTAGATTCAAGTATTAAGGTTAAACGTTTCACTTTGGCGGGAAAATCTAATTTCTAACAGTTTTTTTGTCCTTGTAGCTGGGCCGGGTAATTATTGTGAAATGACATAGTGTTCGCGAAAATTGTTGGTCGTTCTCACCATATTACTTACATTTGGCAATAAACTGTTTGAAACAGCAAAAATTTGTTTATTGACAAATTTATGTAATAATGTGCATTAGAGATAAATAGCTTTACGTGAGTTTGTAAAGAATAATAATTAATTTTCGCAAACATTATGATCGTTTACAATAATTACTCGGCCTAGCTACAAGAACAAAAAAACAGTTTGAAATTTAAATTTTCCGCCAAACGTGAAACGTTTCACCTTAACTGTTTTTAATGTTACGATGTACATACTCGTATCTCTGCCGAGGGTGTAGAGATGTAAATGATTCCTTTTTTCTCTTAATATGTTATATCTACACTAATATTATAAAGAGGAAAGATTTGTACCTATTTTTGTATGTTTGTAATGAATAGGCTCCGAAACTACTGAACCGATTTGAAAAATTCTTTCACTGTTGGGAAGCTACACTATCCCCGGGTGACATAGGTTATATTATATTTTGTAGCGAGGCCGAAGGCCGAGCTTACACTCGTGCGAAGCCGGGGCGGACGGCTAGTATGTTATATTTCGAGAATGGTCCCATTTATGTTTAAAGAAACTTAACAATTAGAAACTTGAAAATTACAATCTAATTTATATATATTCGTGAGACCCTGTAATTGTTTGTGTATAGTTTTTTCCATTGTATATTTTTAGTGTAAAGACCTGTTAGTTTTACAATAAATAAATAATAGAAATAAAAATAGTTCCGCCTTTCTAAGGGCGGATAAATGATGTGATGTATCCCATTTATTGATCTTCCCGTATAATGTTATATTTGTTCAAAATGTAGGAATGATGTACGAGTTGTGATGTGATGTTGTGGTTTGTTTCAGATATAAATGAAGATGAAGGGTCGCATGTTGATGCTGGCCCTGCTGGTCGCGGCCATCTGCAGCGCTGACGCCCAGCAGGTGACTACCCTTGCTCATCATCTACTGCAACCATTCACCAATCATTATTAACCAACTTACAAATAGAAGGAACTTATCAATTCGACTGTTTTTTTAATGTTTGTTACTTTTGACTCTCACTCTATTTTCTCTATTTTGATGATTCTTTTTTATTAGAAAGCTGGTGCTTCCCGTGTGGTCCCTCGGTTACAAAGCTACTGAAGAACTCGTTAAAGTCTATGACACCGACTCCTAATGCAAAATTTCCTCAAACAACTTCACACACGCACACTCACATCACACATACTAGCATACATACATACATACGTACACACTCACAAACGCATCTGCTTTGTTATCTAATTTAATTTAACTTGTCTTTTGTCAGCTTTATAATGTATAATTTAATTGATGTTAATTTACTAGTCCTAAGTAGTAGAAACTCCTAAGCGCGCGCGATCTATCCTTTTGTAAAATGTTCCCAGGGCTACCAAGAGACCGGCCTAGCCGGTCTCTTGGTGGTCCACTGGTGGTCTTTGGGGTCCACTGGTAATACAATGTACTTACGCATTATAATTTAAATAATTCTTGGCATTCTCTACCTACGTTAACCTGTAAACCTTTTTGGAAATAAACTTTACTTACTTTTACTTTCAGTTTGGTTCAGTTCTAACATTTTTATGAAGTTGGTTTTTTGTATTGATAATTATTATGGTACTAAGTAAATATAAATTGTATTATTATGGGACGTAATTTTGGTGAAATTGTTTACTTATTATTTCAGACATTAATTAATTAAGGATATATTTTGACATTTTATAATAATTTAATATTGAAATTTTTATCTTATTACATACTTCATTTCCAGAAATCCTATTGATCAATTATTGTTCTTTATTGATTTGTGTGATAATTTAATGTATTGTTGTAAACTGACTTGCCCAGTGTAACAAATGTGTTATAAGGTTAATAAATAATTATATTCTATTCTATGCTCTATATCCTGTGCATTACGGCACAATTTGAAATGAAGACAGTGACTGGTCTCCATTTATATGAAAGCTATAATTAAGAGTATATATACACCACACAATGTAAGGATCCACATTAGAGTTTGTTGGTTGTAGGTGTGTAGTATGGTGTGTCAGCTGTCCCGCTCCCTCCCCCTCCGCTCTGTGCTCGTGTCGGCCACTACAATGTAACTAACGATGTATCCGCAGCGCCACCGGCGGAAGCACAAGCGGCTGCGCACCACGACGGTGGCGCCGGCGCAGGTCGCAGGCAGCGCGCGCGAGGACGCTGAGGCAGAGCACATCGAGCTGGCCATGGCGGAGCGGCTCGACGAGACGCGCTTCCAGGTACACGGCACTCCTGTCGGGGACTCCGCTCGTGCGGGCGGCAGGCTCCCTCGCCCCGACGGCGCGCTCCCCATTTCTCCGTAAATTAGTCTAACACGTGGCCTCAAGACAATGCTCTCCCGTCAGACTATCGGTTTGTTCTAGGCAAGCGTGATCCATCGTAGGCAGCATCATCGCTTAACATCAGGCGAGTTGGCGGCCAAGCGCAAGCCTATTTTACAATAAAAAATAAAGTTTATAAAAAAGTACGTGACCTATGGCAAAGATTAACTAATAAGGCGCGTTCCAAATCGTTAACAATGGCGCTTATGAGAATCAACACGGAACAAAATAAATATTATGATGGAACGCAGTGTGCGTTCCGAATGAGTTTCCGAAGAACGCACAAGTTTGGAAACCTATATTAAGCCCATCTAACGTAACAAACAAGGGCTAGAATGTTGCCATCCTTGCTTCCGAAAACCATAACCTTGGTATCTTCAAGGCCCAGCCGAGTAAAAAGTACCTACTAAGTGTACACGCTCCGTCTGCAGCCACCACGACGCTTTCCATCAGGTGAGTCGGTGGTCAACACATAGAAAACATCAACTATCTGCCAGTGAAAGTCCCGTCAAAATCAGACCAGCTGTTTTAGAGTCCATAGGAAGGGAACATACACACATAGCTTTTTATATATTAAGAGAAGATATAAGAGTGCGCCGGCGCCGCCTTGTTGCAGGAGAACGAGCGCGCGCGAGCCAACGACGCGCTGAGCCAGGGCCCCGGGAACAACGACGTCTTCCTCGACGGTAACTCGCCTTCCTTCCACTTCCACTCACTCGTCTAACATCACACCGACTCCAACACAAATGTCACTCGACTTGTTTCTCTACGTCACCATTTTCTCTAACTTTACGAACGGAACACTTTTCAAACACTAAACATTTTACGGAGCCTCTAAAACTGACTTTGTAAAAACATTAACTTTTCTTTTAATCATACAAAATGTTCAGACCCGTGTGCGGCGGTGCACTGCAGCGCCGGGCGCGTGTGCGAGATCGACGAGCACGGCGAGGCCGCCTGCAACTGCATCAAGGAGTGCCCCGACGAGGTGGAGGCGCGCCGCAAGGTCTGCACCAACCACAACGAGACCTGGCACTCCGACTGCGAGGTAACTATACGCACCCTCCGGCACCGGCCGACATGCGGCACCGCTCGATACACGGCGCGGCGGCGGCGGCGCGGCGGCGGCGGCGCGTGTCGGAACACACCGCATACATTTTTATTTTATTCTTTCGTCGCGTGAGATATTTGGCGTCGCACTTTTTGTGCATTTGCTAGTGTCAATTATTGAAAAATTTACAAGTTTGATTAAATTTTGTCTAACGAGTCATACTTACAGATAAATTCAAGCAAAGTAAGTCCCGGTCTAGTCCAACTCATGCCCCAGTACAGTGATGGAGGGTTGTTGTTTTTGTATTGTTGCTATTTAAAAATACAAACGTACGTAATATGCTTGAAAACATTACTCTTCTTCTCGGACAGTCGGGTAAAAACAATGTCATGGTTATCACTCGAATAAGTAAATCCGAATAAAAAAATCACTGGCCAAGTGCGAGTCGGACTCGCGCACAAAGGGTTCCGTACCATTTTCAATAAAAACGGCAAAAAATCACGTTTTTTGTATGGGAGTCCCCCTTAAACATTAATTTTATTTTAATTTAATAATTTATTTTTAAAGTGAATATATAACTAAATATTCTGTGAATATTTCAAGCGTATATCTCTTGCCGTTATCAATATCGAGCGAAAACGAGCAAAAAAATCACGTTTGTTGTATGGGAGCCCAATTAAATATTTATTTTATTCAATTTTTAGTATTTGTTGTTATAGCGGCAACGGAAATAAAAATAAAATAAAATCTGTGAAAATTTCAACTGTCTAACTGTCACGGTTCATGAGATACAGCCTGGTTACAGACGGACGGACGAACAGCGGAGCCTTAGTAATAGGGCGCCGTATTACCGTTTGGGTACGGAATCCTAATATGTTGTGTTGCAGGTGTACCGCGCGCGCTGCCTGTGCCTGGACGGCGCGGCGTCATGTCGCGGGGCGCGCTACCACCACGTGCAGATCGAGTACTACGGCGAGTGTCGCGAGATGCCGGCGTGCGGCGCCGACGAGATGGCAGACTTCCCGCGGCGCATGCGCGACTGGCTGTTCAACGTGATGCGTGACATGGCGGAGCGCAGCGAGCTCACGCCGCACTACCTGCGCATGGAGCGCGAGGCCGAGTCCAACCTGACGCGCCGCTGGACCAACGCCGCCATATGGAAGTGGTGCGACCTGGACGCGCACGACAACGACCGGTCAGTACCCACCCTACACTACACTACACTACACAGTACACCTCCACCGAACCATCACATGACACCGTCACATGTTGCAGGTTCGTCTCCAGGCACGAGCTGTTCCCGATCCGCGCGCCGCTCATGTCGCTGGAGCACTGCATCGCTCCCTTCCTGGACGCGTGCGACGAGGACGACGACCACCGCATCACGCTCGCGGAGTGGGGCAAGTGCCTGCAGCTCGACGAGGTACATATACCCTACCCTCGGGTCGGGCACATTCACCACCGGTATCACTCGGAGGGAACTCTGCCCTACGAGCCAGAGGTCCCAGTAGATGTTTGAATACCTGTTCTAGGTCTGGGTCCCCGGGTGTTGGGTTGTCGGGGCCCTTACATGTTTCTCATGGCATTCCCGTCCCCTGGTAGGACGTCCACCCACAACATGGACAGACGACCTAAAAGAGACCGCAGGGAAACGCTGGATGCAACCGGTCCTTTTGGAAATCGATGGGCGAGGCCTATGTTCAGCAGTGGATGTCGTGTGGCTGAAACGATGATGATGATAGGCAACGGTGATCGCTTACCATCAGGCGGTTAGTTAGCTTGTTTGCCATCTATGGCTTAAAAAAGTGCATCTGCTACGAGTCAAATTTTTATTATAGGTACACAATTAATTTGTATCGATCGAGTCATAGTTGACCGTGCCAGGGACTGTGGTTCATGCACATCAAACTGGCCGAATCCTGTCGTTCACGGCCCACTGCCTTCTGAAATCATAAATAATAATATAAAAATAGAAAAAATAATAATAATTTCACCTTAAAAACAAACGAGGCAAGTTTACAAACCATAAAAAAAAAGAACCCAGTGATTATAAAGACCTGTGATCTTATTGTTGCCCGCTCAAGATTGTCTCTGTGATGCCAGTGTTAGTAGAAACGTCATCAGATTGAGGGCAGGTGCACAAGAACAGGGCAGCCCCCTGTTCTTGTGCACTTGCCCTGTACTCGTTTGTAAATCTGGATTACGCAGAAAGGATGTACTAAGCTAGTACCCATCATTATGAACAACTCTCAAATTGCGAGGAAAATATCAGGTGTTCCATAGAAAACGGTCATTGACACTCTACAATATATGAAGTATCGCTAACATGTGCTCTGTCCGGCAGTACGAGCTGGAGGACCGCTGCGACGAGTTCACGGACGTGGCGGCTGGCCCCGCTGACGGCGCGTAGTTGCGTCCGCCCCCGCGCGGTGCCACACGCCTCCTAGCCATAGCTATAACACATTCTATTACTTTACATTTGTATAGAAACTAACGACCCCGCGGCGATTCTTCTCTAATCAACTCTATAAGTGTAAATAACGACATCTGTGATGACGCTGCCAAATCTCAATTACTATTAAAAGTGAGCTTTAATAATACCATGTTGTTTTATTCATTTTCATCCTCAGCGCTCAGTAAGTTGGTTATTAATCACTCAAAATGAGGGCGGGAAATATCACTTTGCCTCACTGGGGAGGAAAAGTAATTTAAAAAAATCTCATGTCAAAAATAACTATTGACCTTACTTTTCAGGGTTCCGCCATATGTGTAACAATTAGTATTTGTTACACATATGGTTCCGCACCCAAAGAGTAAAAATGGGATCTTATTGGGCCTACGCTGTCTGTCCGTCCATCTGTCCTTTGAACGGCTGTATCTTTTGAACCGTAATAGATAACCAAATGAAATTTTCACAGAATATGTAATGTTACGGTCAAAGACTTTCTATAACTAGACATTTAATGCAGGGCCAACATGTTCAGACACTTCATCAGTTGACATTACTACTGATATAAAAAACACGCCCACTGATTCCACTGAACCTCACGTCATTTCCAACCAATACCGTAGGTACGCCATCACGATGCTTTGTTTACATTTTGAAGTGACGTTGAATGGGCCAATTAGCATTCAGTAACCCCTCACCCCGCCCCTCAGGTATTTGACTGAATTGTTTCCATTGAAAATAATCGTAACTACAAGTCTGGGCTACGTAGTAGCTATACCTAGTCTGTGGTTACGGTGGATTAACTAAGGAATAATAAAAAAAACAAATGAAAGAGGGGGTCCCCATACCCATACAACAATAGTATTTTTGTATTTGCTCTAGTGTAAAAACGGTAATACGTACAAGCGTCAAACTTGGCATTATTATAGTACACGCTAAAGTACACAGACATTTCTACACTAATATTATAAAGAGGAAAGATTTGTACCTATTTTTGTATGTTTGTAATGAATAGGCTCCGAAACTACTGAACCGATTTGAAAAATTCTTTCACTGTTGGGAAGCTACACTATCCCCGGGTGACATAGGCTATATTATATTTTGTAGCGAGGCCGAAGGCCGAGCTTACACTCGTGCGAAGCCGGGGCGGACGGCTAGTATATTATATGTCTGTGCTAAAGTATAACAATTAATAATGGCCAAGTGCGAGTCGGTTACTAATTTATCCATTACCAAGTTAAGCAACATATTCGGTTACTTGGACGACCTTATAATTTATTTCAACGAATAGAAATTGCATATTTTACTAATTTTGTACACAGTTTTTTTTTATTGATAATTATTGTGTTTTGTGGTGGTACAGAACCCTCAGTGCGCGAGCAAGACTCGCACTTGGCCGGTTTTATTTCTTTTCTTCAGCCATGTAGGTCCGTACCATGTCGCACACTTTTAACTCTGTGAATTGTAAAACATGAGCGGATTATTTTGGAACTGTTTGATTGCACATTTTTAAATGATTGTAAGCCTTGAAAGGTGTTTTCCACACATGCAAAACATAAAATAAAACTCCGTGAATTATTTGTTAGTTTGTTTTTTCCTTACCTGCACGTAATATCTACATTAAATAATAATTCAAAGGCTACAATATTTATTCTGTTCATGCTCCTGTAGGCTGATGATGATATGCATCCATGAATTGTGGCACAATATGTCAGCTTGCGTAGCCATAGCAAAGCCAAAAAAAGTAATCTAACAGTGAGCTGGTAACCATAATGGAGACGGCATATCTAAAAATTCAGGTGCACACCAAGTACTCTTTGGTGCATACCTACAACTCATGAACCATAACACATGGTCTGCCGTTAATAGTGAAGAATAAGAAAATATCGATTATTCGTTATAACAAATACAAATTCATTTATTGGGCATATAAAATGTCCGACATAAGTTATTAGGTAAATAAGTGTGCCCTAACAAATAACAATACAAAGAAGGGGGTCGCTTCCTTGTGTAGGTTTTAATGAAAATAGGTGAACCAATCAGAATCATGTCTCGTCAGTGCTATCTATAGATGATTGCAGAACTATGTTCCTCAAGGGGCAGAAAACCTCCCGTTATATGGCTTTGGTTGCGGCAAAGAGTACTTTATTATATATACTGAAAGGTTGCGGAACCCTACCATATGCGTGTCTCAACACGCTCTTGGCCAGTTATTCTTTAACTGTTCTTATTTATTTATTTATTATTTATTTATTTTTGCTAAGTTAAGATTTTGTTATGTCTTTTCTTAAATTATGAGCTATTTAATTCTCACAGAACAACTACTCACAACATGGAATAATTCTATAAAAGATTCAATGAAATGCCAACGTAAAACTCTGAAACTCTCCACTGGGAGTGATAGATAGTGTTTTTTTTTTTTTTTTATTAATGGCTATCGCCCACATTTAGGGCACTTTGGCCAACGTCACGTTAACAAAAAACGAACGCGATTTAAAATAAAACAAAATATGACCAGCAATCCTAAAACAAAATAATAAGTAATACAATACATTTAAATACTTACAAACACAAAAATACACTATAAAGCACTTTATACACTAACATTATTGTCAGAAAGAAAATTACTTATAATACGGAAAATGGAAATATCATTTGATGAGAGAAGAACAGACATAGAAGTTGGAAAAGGAACTACAAGACTAAGAGAAAGAAAAAAAGCTGAGTGATCAAGCAGCGGACAGGAGAAGAAAATATGATTGAGGTGGCCGTCATCAAGGCCACACTCACACAAAGAAGAGTCCCTGATACGTAACTTTTTAAAATATGTGGGAACACAACAGTGTCCCAACCTCATTCGAATTATGCAACTTGTAATTTTTTTACTAAAGTGCATTCTGGCAAACCACGGCCTCCGAGGGATTACGGGCTGGAGAGCCGCATAAGCGGAACCCCTAGACCTGGCAGAGCCACGCCAGCAGAATGACCATGACTTAAGTAAAAGAGACTTAGGCAGGGATGCAAGATCATGGGGAAAGATACAGAAGGGAATTTTGTCTCCGCAGACAACGGCATCCTTTGCCACTCTGTCAGCCCGTTCATTTCCAGAGATACCAGCATGACCAGGAATCCAAACAAAAACAACTTCTAGACCTTTGGAATTGCAGATAGATAAGGATTCCTTAAGGAGAAAAAGAATAGAGTTGTGGGAATTGGGGGAAAAAGGGTTTGAAAGAAGAGACTGAAGGGCACTCCGACAGTCAGTAAAGACGAGAGAACGGCGGAGATTGAAAATAAGAATATATCGAATAGATTCAAGGAGCGCCCAGCACTCACCCGAGAAAACTGAGGTTTCAGGGGGAAACTTAACCTTTTGTACAATGTTAAATTGTTCATGGAAGATACCACAACCAACACAGCCCATAGGGGAGAGTTTTGAAGCATCAGTAAAGATATAGTGCCACCCATGCCAATCCCTCCGCAGAAGATCACGGAAATATTCATCAGCATGGGGGTCACCAGCACAAATGTCAAAGTCTAAAATTACATTTGGACGAGAGACAATGACATCATAACTAAACGAGAAAAGAGGAAGCAAATGAGAACGGAGAACAGGATCTTTTAAAGACTTATAGGTAACAAAACTCTTCACTAGAAGAGGAAGCTGCTTATGGAGCCAAAACCGAGAAGAAAACGAGAAACTATGGAGAAGCTGAAGTTTAGGGACAAGAGGATGATTAGAAAACTGCACACAGCGAAAAAAAAACCTATTAGATAGAAACTGACGGCGAAGATGAAGGGGAGCATCAACACATTCAACCTGAAGTGCATTGATAGGAGAGGATAGCATAGCACCAGAAACAATGCGAAGGGCTTTCGATTGAATCAAATCCAGTTTCTTGATACCACCCTTGTTAGCTGGCTCCAGCAAGAAGGAGCCATAATCTAAAATGCTACGAATAATGGCGTTATACAAAAGTTTCAGTGTAAAAGGATGAGAACCCCACCAAACACCTGATAAACACCTTAGAATGTTAATATTTTTCCGACACCGATCAGCAATATAATCACAATGCAACTTTCCACTAAGCTTATTGTCCAAAATAAGGCCAAGAAATTTCACTGACTCCTTAACTGGAATCCTGGACCCTTTAACTAAGATATCTATTTCAGGGGGATTGCGCTTTCGAGAAAAGAGAACAATGTTACTTTTTGATGGTGAAAGATCTAGACCATTTAAATGTAGCCACGAGTTTAAGCACTGAAGGGATTGAGAAATACAGTGACTGGCAATGTCAATTTTATGGTGAGAAGTATATAAAAGGATATCATCCGCATATTGAAGAATACGGCAGAGACCAATAGATACCTCTAAATCAAAAGTATACACATTATATAGAGGAGGACTAAGAACAGACCCCTGAGGAAGACCACGCCAAATGATTCTGTGAGGAGAAATTGAAGAATCACTGCAACGAAGATAAATATACCTTTCAGTTAGAAGATTCATGACAAAATTACATAACTTAGGAGGAACCTTCAACAAAGAAAGTTTATTTCCGAGAATAGAAAGCTGGACGGAGTCATAAGCGGCAGAAATATCTAGAAAAGCACCAATAACTGATTCATTTCGAGTAAAGGCAAGTCTAATATCAGTTGTAAAAACACTCAGGCTATCCATAGTGCTCTTGCCTTTTCTAAAACCATACTGAGATTTGGCAAAAAGGCCCTTACTTTCAAGAAACCATTCAAGGCGGTTCTTGATCAGGCGCTCAGCAAGTTTCGCCAGGACAGAAGAAAGAGCAATAGGACGATACGAATTATGATCCTCCGGGTCCTTATCGGGTTTAAGAATTGGGATAATATACTGAGATTTCCAACTAGCGGGAACAAAACCAGACTAAAAATAGAGTTAACCAAAGATAAGAAAAAGAGAAGTAAACTGTCACTCGCCTTCGTGAAAAATGAATAAGGTATGCCATCCATACCAGGAGCAGAATCTTTGACGGACTTTAATATATTTTTCAATTCAATTAATGAGAATGGCTGATCTAGGGGATCGTTTGACGAAGTAACAGTTAAGGAGGGTAATTCCGAAGGGAGTGGACAATACTGAGGAGCTAACTTATCCATAAATGCCTCAGCCCAAGACTGAGAAGGGCTACAGCAACGAAGAGGAGGACACCAGGAGCGTCTATATCGGCGAATTTTCGACCAAATAACTGAAGCAGGAGTGCTAGGACTTAAGCTAGAGCAATAAGCCCTCCAACTATCCAGCTTCTTCAAGCGGAAAAGGCGCTTAGAACTAGCAATGGACCTATTTACTTCAGAGAAGTTCTCTAGAGTCATAGAGCGGCGGAAATTAGCTTCAGCCACCTTACGGGCTTTAATAGCTTTACTGCAGTCCTTATCCCACCACGGAGGAGGAGGCAATTTTCCAGACGAAGGCTTTTTAACAGGGAACGATTGGCTAGCACACTCATGGAGCATACGGACCAGATTATCAGAGGAGGAAGAGATATTAAAAGAATTAACAGGAGGTAAATTAGCAGAAACAGAAACAGAGAGGTCGTGAAATTTTTCCCAGTTAGGACAATCATTATAGATAGTGTTCAATGGTAAAAAACGTACGGCTGGGGAGCGTTTACGGAATCGGCGAATTTTTCACCCTGCTAAAAATTAAACTAACGGAGGTTCGCTGAACGGTAGGCATGTCGATCTTTAATCGATTAATCGGAAAATCGATTTTTTTGAGGTCAGAAAATCGATTTTTTAGATCGATCTGACAGAGTGGATCGATTCACTGGATCGATTCTCGAACCCTGAGAATCGGACCGATTCACGATGTTGATATTGAGGTGCTAATATAGATCGTAGAAATGCAGTGTATTCCACGTAGAATCGATAATATTTCACGGGATTATCTATGGAATCGGTTTTCTAGATCGTTAAAGTATCTCTATGATGTAAAAGTTTACTTATCGAACAATAGTCTAGCAGTCTGTGCGAACTATAGTATGCGCAAATGTCGTGGCTTATTACGGTAGTTATGTTAGAAGTAACGTTATCATCCCTAAGCGCGCGAACAGGTTGACAACTGTCACCATCAGAATCGCGAATAAAAATCCTTAATAATCTAGTATATTCTATTATTATACTCTGTTGTAATGAGAGTTTTGGCGCCAACGCGAAGAAAACATGTTGCCTCATGGTATTATTTTCATTTTTGTATTTTGACTGTTAATGTGAAATAATAATGGTGGATTTTATTCGAAGTATTTGTGAGCGTAAATTTCCATGTTGTTTCCCAAACTCCATAGATGCCCCTATTAAAGTTTTCACCACGTTATTGGGGCAGAATGACTAAAATACACAAAAAATAGAAGGGAATCTAACCTAAAAAAAAAACACTTCTGTGGTAAAATATGTAAGACGAGGCAGTATGGCCTCAATGGCATTAGCATAAGTACCAAGTTATAAGCCCAAAAACAAAAATGTATCCGGAATGTATAATAATTTTATTATACTTACTCGTACTTTATGGTGTTCTATGAACAGTGTACATTAAATTTGTTTTGTGATATATTTGCTCTGTATTTATAAGTAAAAAAGTGAGCTAAAGCATGTTTCCAGCAGGTGATCATTTAATTATTAACCTCTTTATCATTAAATCGTAATATAATTTTTAACCGACTTCCAAAAAGGAGGAGGTATGTAATATGTAAGTATATATATTTTGTATCTTGATCGATATTTTTGTTTCACCGGAAACTAGTAGTTGTTCTTGCAATGAATACTTATTCAATTTAAAAATCGTTTTGCAGCAGAATAGATCGAATCGATATCGATTCGATCTGTTTCGCTGCAAATAAAAATAAAAATCTTTTTAAATTGAATAGTAGGCATACATTTGTCCTCGAGAATCTAACCATATAAAAGATCGAATCGGTTCAAAAAAATATATTTTTTTTTAGAAATCGAATCGATTAATCGAAGATCGATCTTCCAGAGGCCGATTTAATCGAGAATCGATTCAGTGGACTTCGATTCGAATCGATTCAAAAATCGATTTTTTTTCAGAAAGAATCGACATGCCTACTGAACGGCGTCATAGCTTTATGTCAATACTAGCTGTCAAATTCAAAAATAAATAAATATCAAGTAAAATATATTAAAATAAAATGGTATATAATAGTAAAATATCAAATATCAATCTGTCATTATAAAGATATAAAATTTTATTTTAAATTAAAGCGTCTACAACAAAAAGATTCGAAAAAAATAATATCAAAAACAGCTTAATCTCCTCAACAGCTGTCAATGCCAATATAGTATTTTTTTAAATTCTTTGCTCTGTGAGTAATTTGGCGTTGCACACTTAATCATTTGCCAGTGTCAAGTATAAAATACTACCAAGAAGGATAAAAAACATTATGGCATTGGCATTATGTTTTATAACGTCCTTGATTACCACCAAGTTTGATGATATGTAGTCAGTCAGAACACAGAGTCAAGCAAAGTCACGGTCAAGTCAGAGTTCTGTTATTATTGGTTCATGGTTATGCCCAAGTAAAGTGGTAGAGACTTTACAATAGATATCTATGGAGCTTTGGAACAACACGAAAATACATGTTTCACCGCGATATATCACTTTCTTACACAGTTCATAAACAATAATCTACCATTATATTTACTTGAAAATACACAAGTTTAGCAAAATAATACGAGAGGTCATGTTTTTTATGTTAGCGCCAAAGCTCCGTTTGCGTTATGGTGATGGTGGTCTGTGGGCATTTTAGTTTATTAAAATACCACGGTTTGGCTTGGCAGCACTATACACAACGCCAACGCCCGCTCATTTCTCCAACAGCGATTGGCTTAAATCAAACGTATCATTGTGCTCGAGTTACGACACTTCCGTTTTTGTGTTGTGTGGTTGGCCACCCTTGCACAGCGTCGCGCTGCCATCTTTGTTTCATACTGATTTCACTTGGCGCCTTCCTGTATTGGTTGTTCTCTGTAGTGGTGATAGTGTGTTACACGTTTCAAAATGGTGAGTTTTGCAAGATTTTATGAAATCTGGCCTGTGTTGTGAAGTTTTTATTGTGTATTTCGGTGGACAGTGTTTTGTTATACCTACTGGCAAAGTTTCAAATTCGTACGAGCAAAATTAACCGGATTTTTTATCAATTTTAGGCTGGTGGTAAAGCAGGCAAAGATTCTGGCAAAGCTAAGGCAAAAGCAGTGTCCAGGTCAGCGAGGGCTGGTCTTCAGGTAAAGTCAATCTGTTTCTTAATTTATTTCAGGAATTATCACAGTCGTTTCAACTTCAATATCGCTATAAAACAGTATTTCAAATTATTGAATATGTAATATGAATGACCTCCATTATGGCGGCCAACTTCCAGAATCGATAACGATAGGGTGGGCTTTTATCAATATATTATTTTCAGTTCCCCGTGGGAAGGATCCACAGGCATCTCAAAAATAGAACCACAAGCCACGGGCGCGTTGGAGCTACTGCTGCAGTGTATTCTGCAGCTATTTTGGAATATCTTACAGCCGAGGTAAGCTTCGAGACGCCCGCCAAAATGGCGGCAATAGCTTTATAATTATTTACCTACTTGTTTTCTAGCGTTTTTGTACTAATATGTCCCTACTAGATACAATTTTTGAGTTATTGTTTTAGCTATAAGTGTTTGGGTTATTCCCTAATAATCACCAATCGATTAAATGAGTCTCTAAAATTTGGCGGGAAAACAACAAAAATACCTAGTTACATACCAACGACTTTTTAACATTATCTATATGTACTTAGATTCTAGTACCTGATAAGTTTGAAATCAAAGACCTAATGTAGTAACCCTGATACATACCAATTCAAAACAAATCACTTAGGGTACCTACTTGAATATCGGACAACTTATTATATTTCACCTATTTAATTCTCCGTATCAAGTAGATAGGTACATTAGGGCTTTGGTCATTACATAGGTATACTTCCAGTTATAATAATATATCGTGTCAACATTAGGTGTTGGAGTTGGCGGGAAACGCATCAAAGGATCTGAAGGTGAAGCGCATCACCCCGCGCCACTTGCAGCTCGCCATCCGAGGAGACGAGGAGCTGGACAGTCTCATCAAGGCCACCATCGCTGGAGGCGGAGTCATCCCACACATACACAAATCACTTATTGGCAAGAAAGGCGGTCCAGGAGCACCTGTTTAGGACAAGGTAACATAATATCACAAACATTTTGTCATAGTTTGATATGACTTTATTGTAAATGCAAGGTGAAAGTGGAATGGCTATGGGCTACAGGTTTCATTCCAGCCTTTTGTAGTGTTGTCAAATATAAGTTATTGGTGTTTAAACAGCATTGCTTCTTAGTATTTTTAATTTGTAAATTGTCTTGCGTTTCACATGCACCTTGCCTGATGTTGAGCAATTATGCGGTCAATGATGGAGCCTAGTGTAGCTGAACTATTAATAGTCCTGCTATCGATAGTTGTCTCTGAAATCAGTTATCGATAGAATGGAACCCTGATTGTAGCCACGCTGTTGATACTATCGATAAGATCGATGCAATATTTATCCTGAACGAGTTTACTATCCATATCATTGTAATAGACCATTATAGAAACAGTAAACAATACTATTGAAAAACAAACAACTCTTGATACCTCACATAGCAAACATATCAAAGATAGATTCTATCGATAGGAGCCTATCGAGCACCAACACTAATGGAGCTCGCTTACCTTGAACAAACCAACTCACTTAAAGACAATCTATTGATTGCCTAAGTAGGTATATGACTACCCCGGTGGCTCAGTTGGTAGTGAACCTACTTTCTGCGCTTGGGGGCGTGGGTTCGATTCCCACCTAGGACAAACGTTTGTGTGATGAACATTTGTGTTTGTTCTATGTCTGGGTCTTAATATCTATTTAAGTATGTATTTAAAAATATATATGTATGTATATCAGTCTCTGGCTGCCATATTACAAGCTTTGCTTAGTTTGGGGTCAGATGACCATGTGTGCAACAATGTCCCAGATATATATTTATTTATTTTATTGATATACTTCGCTGACCTCATCTGAACCCTTTGCACAAGTTTTTTTTTAGTTTTCATACTGCTCCATACATTGCTGTGCTAAAAGCTATTCAAAAACTTGTTCCATGTTTGAGTGAAGCAACCTGAATGCAACGATTACTACACATTTTAGTTCCTCTGTGATTCCGCTGAAGGCGCTTTACTAAAATGTATCGAACGAAAACGATACATAACTTGTCATAAATTTTGTAGACATGCAAAACTACAAAGCTGGTCTTGAAACTAGTGTTGCCGTCGAATTTCGATAATATTTTGATAGTCTAGTGACAAATTAATAGTATAGATAAAATAGATGGTATCCATACTACAGATAGCGTGTTATGCAACAAAACTGTTGACTATTGTCTTGTATTGATGCTCATAAGTCATCATCATTACGAACAACTTTTGCTGAAACCCAACCCTGAAATCCCGAAAAAAAAAAAAAAAAAGCTGTTGCATACATTTTGTTGCATGTCAATAACTGTTTTCTATGGGACAACTGATATTTTTTGGCGATTTCATAGTTGTTCTTAATGTTGAGTACAAGACCTCCTTTGGGCTCAGTACTGGTTGTATGCATATCCCTGTATATCAATAGTCTGGTGTAGTTGAACGCATTCTAAAGTATTGTTACAATACATCACACTCATGATACTGTTGGATGGATCTTACAATGGACAGCGTCACTGATTATGGACAGCATCACTGATTCTTAAGGAGATATAGTTGGCAACACTATACCTCAAACCAAACTTTTTTCCAGTTAGTCAATATGAATGTTACCTAAGAAATATAATTTCAGATTCTCTTCAAGACTTCAATCCTGCATTTGAATCCGGGCAAGCCATCAAGATACAAAATTCATCACCAATAAATAAACATAGTTTTCTTATAAAGTGGAAGTAGTGATGTGGACAGTGACATGGTGTGACTCTTGGGAACTTTGGTCCGGACTTAACCTTTTAGTTTGTAAGTGTTAGGACTATGTATAGTGATAAGGAGATTTAAATAAATATGAATCTAGAATTTAAGTTTAATTTTCTGTTTGTATGGGACATTCAATTTTCCATAATTTGTAAATGGTGATCAATATAAATGCTCAAAATTATTTTGCGCTTCGCCTCGAGCCCCGCCGACGGCGACGCCGCGCGCACGCCCCGCCAACGCCGCGCGTACGACTCGACGCTATCCTTGAGGCTGGTGCAAAATAATTTCAAGTGCGACTGCATCTTACATATTTTTGGGCTGTAAGCTGTTGTAATTTTTTGCAGCATTTTGTAATTTAAGTGACATTGTCAATAGTGGAAATAAAAACTGTATGTTGTTCTACATTGTAATTGGTATGATTGAGTTGTTAAGAGTTGTAAGAAATGTACCTATTTTGATCTTTGAAATATATTGAGGAACCACTACTAATTTGTTCATTATCACAAATAGTAAATAAGCTAAAGTATCCCCGCTGTGGAGCTGCTGACAAGTCTGGAAAACATATAATTATTATAATACAAGTTACATGGAACCGTGGTACTAAGCCGAAACGAGTTCATTTTCCCTACAAAAATGACACTCACACAATGAAATGTAACAGCTGATATTGCTTTGCTATTTCTGTGTGTATAATGGTGAGTAGGATGACCTTTCCTACCACTGTCCTATGTAGTGTGACCTTTCGTACCACTGTCCTATGTAGTGTGACCTTTCGTACCACTGTCCTATGTAGTGTGACCTTTCGTACCACTGTCCTATGTAGTGTGACACGAACTACTAAGTATGTAGTGTGAAGGTAGTGTAATCACCTACCTGGGATTTTGAAACGCCTCTGTGTGTGTGTCAAACCCAGATCTCTTACCAGTTTTCAATGGGTTTTTTAAATCTGTTTTTACCAATAATTTGCATAGATCCATGTTGACTAGTCATTGCCATACCGATATCAATATGTTTACAAAACAATTCACACTTTACATCAAGACTACTTTACTATGAAAAAAAACTTCTTAACTAACATTTTAAATTTGTGATATTGAGTTGGGTTGGTTGGATTTGTACGCTGTACCTGGCTAGGACATGAGGTACGTTTCCATTCTTCCGACCCTGCATACTACTTTATTTATGTACTACTAGCTGTAACCGCGACTTCGTCCGCAATTTCTTCAGAAACAATAGCTTATGTCCATCCTCATGATACATACTATTACCTCCCTAAGTTTTATCCAGATCTGTTAAGCCGTTTAGCTGTGATTCAGAAACAGACAGACAGACTGAGGTACTTTCGCGTTTATAATATTAGTATTATTTTATGCGATTTTTAGGGTTCCGTACCCAAAGGGTGTAAACGGAACCCTATTACTAAGCATACGCTGTCTGTTTTTCTGTCTGTCCTATCTTTGAACGGCTGTATCTTTCGAACCGTAATAGATAAATAGTTGAAATTTTCACAGAATATGTAATGTTACGGTGGATTACCTAAGATATAATACAACAAACGTATTTTTGTATTTGCTCTAGTGTAAAAACGGTAATACGTACAAGCGTCAAACTTGGCATTATTATAGTATATACTGTAAAGCGAGTCGTGACAAATTTCTATTCACCACCAGGACCCTTACATGTTAACGTCAAATTTTTTTCGCCTTTATTCCCTAGGGAATAAGTCATCTTTTAGAGGTTAACTTACGTGCCATGTTACGAGCATGTTTACAGTTTACCGGCACAGTTCTCGTACGATCACCGAAGTGAAGTAACGTCGGGCGCTGTCGGTATTTGGATGGGTGACCGCCTGGACATGATGTCTCTATGCACTACTTAACAATTTATATGGTGGTACGGAACCCTCACTGCGTGAGCCCGACTCGCCTTGGCAGTTTTTTCAAATTGAATAAATATGGGTTGCGTTTGACCGCCACCACCGCCACCTGCCACCTCACCTGTGAAGCGATGGAGCAGGCTTGCCTAGAGGAAACTGATTGTTCACTCGCGAATGGAACACATATCCTGTAAGTTATTTACAACGAAGAAAAAGGATAAAAATAACAGCCTATATATATATATATATATATAAAAAATAACAGCCTATACATATATATATATATATATATGTATATATATATATATAACAGCCTATACATATATATATATATATATGTATAGGCTGTTATTTTTTATATATATATATGTATATATATATATATATATACTTATACAATGTTCTCAGTCTATGCTTGTAAGTTGGATCATTATTTTGTCCACGCTTTTGAAAATCTTCAAGTTTTTTTTAATGCCATAGGTGGCAAACAAGCATACGAGCCGCCTGATGGTAAGCAGTCACCGTTGCCTATGGATACTTGTTATACCAGAGGCATTACAAACACGTTGCCGCCCTTTAATACTATTAACTTGCCTTTTGTAAGAACCCCATGTTGTAGCTTCTCGGAAACACCGCGGAAGGTAGCTCATTCCACGTTTTGCAGGTGTGAGGCAAGAAAGGTCGTGTGAATCGTACAGTGTGCTATTTCCCCTGATCTATGATATGTGGATGCACTTTCAAACGGTGGCGGCTAGTGCACTGATAAAACCAGGCGCGGATGCACCGTTGTGGGCACGATGGGCATGCCCACAACCCTAATACGTGACTACCCGCGTGAAACTACGATATACTGTACAAAATCTTGTTCTTCAGCTGTGCCCTTAGTACGAGCACTTGCGAAAAAGTTATCGTTACGTAAACGATAGCAAAATGTATGAAAAATTGAACAGCGCCTCTATCGGACGTGAAAGTAAACTGAATTTTTCATACATTTGCTATCGTTTACGTAACGATAACTTTCTCGTAGGTACTAGCCCCACTGAACACTCCCCATTCTAAATGCTGTTTTCGGAGCTTCACGGCACTAATGTGGAGCCGCCATAAAAGATACAGAAAGAACCATTACAGCTCTAGGCTGCAGTGAATGCAAGGTACGCTGCCGACTGATAGTGGGCTTGAACATTTGGATTGTCTTTAGACCTTCAACGATCTATAGACAGTCTAGTGTTAGCTTGTATTTTGTTTAGTTAATAAAGGCACTAGCTCTGGTAAAAAAATGCATCAAGAGGCTCAAGTTGATACTTAGGTGCTCCACAAAAAAAAAATGCTGTAGGTACATGTCAAATGCACGCAAGCAGTGGCCGGCAAAGTTAGTATGAAAATATATATCTGTCGTGTTTAGCAGACTGGATGGGCGATGGTGCCCGGCCACCATCGCGCGAGTAATAGTGTTCCGTGACCATCGCCCGATCTTCGACCAAAATAAAATGAATGGACGGGCCCAGTAGAAGCGCATTTTTGAAGATTACAAAATGAGCGCCAGCTCTCATTTCGTTTCAGTCGGTCTCTAGCCGTAGGAAGTGAAACACGAGTCTATTGATACGCGATAACGAAACATCTGACAAAATTATGAATTCGTATGCTTTACCGAAGTGTAAATACACAAATAAAACCAATATCTATTTTTTGTAACAAATATACTGTACATTTTTATAATTAGGTGTTGAAGTATATGTCCGACGATTTTGACTCGTTTTTACTGATCAAGTTCAATGGTTAGGGCCCGTCCATTCATTTTATTTTGGTCGAAGCGCCCGATAGCGGATAGCCATTACTAAAAGTCGCTAGTGTGTTTGATAACCCTCAAATTTTATCGCCACTTTTTAAGTTTTTCATATTTTGAAGTCTGTTTTGAGATCAACTTGTCGTTGTTATTGTTTTGGATTGAAATAAAATTGCATTCAAAATTAACTAAGCATAAGAAATAACAACACTCCTAAATATACAAATACAAGTAGGTATGTAGCGACAGTGTTAAAAATTTCAAATTTTTTATGCCCAATAAACAAATTTGTATATCTTGCCTGATTCGATGCTGCCATACATATAGAAATATTTTGTTGGTAATATTAAAAAGCAAAACGACCCAATAATACAAGCCGACCTGATAAAATTATGGTATTTTAGCGTAGCATACTGACATTACGATACTACATACTACACATCGTGAAATAATGGTACAAATAGCATAATTATGCTACGAAATCCAATCCTGCGTGACTTACTTTACTCGATTCTGACAGTTGATAACTTGATGTTTGTTTGACGCTATTTATTGCTAAATAAACTTGTGTAATATTACTACTGAAGGACTTTGTATCCATGATCATGTATAAAAAACAACAAAAACTATTTTCGATTGTCACATTGCAAACGATACGTCAGTTCAGTACTTCAGTCATTTCGTCTCGCTCGTCCATTTTCATGGATTGTGCGTGGATTTCACTGTAAATTCGTTCGAACAATTTTTTTCTTCATTTGTACCGTTTTCAGCTGTTGTATTAATTCAGTAACTAACTTGTTACTGTTAGATGAATTTTGTGGTAGTGAATATTATGTTCGCATGTGAGTGAAAATTCCTTGGCCCTACGAACTATTCCTGCCTCTGGGAGATCGCCTACAAGCCTAACACCAAATTGTTAATTATAGTGGGCTGAATTTTAATTCATCACCTAATTGCCTTTACACGATTCTAAATAAACACGCTAACCCAGTTCTCTAGATTATCGTACAGAGCAGCTTAAGTGCCCGGCTGCTATTGGTACGATCTTCGACGCTAGCCCTTTATCATAGAATTCCAAGAAGCGTAACAGAAAATTAGCAAATGAGTTCAAGACATCGGGATCGAAGTCGGTCCCGATCACGCGATCGCGAGCGCCACAAGGAGCGTGAACGCGACCGTGATAAGACCCGCGATAGAGAACGCGACAAGGACAGGGAGCGAGATCGCGACAGAGACCGCGACCGCGATCGGCACCGCTCCAAGAGGTAACTATTAGTTAAAAAAATATGAATGTTTGCGGAACAGAACCGATCATGAATGCGACCGAGGTTGTTGTTGCAGGGACAAGGAGCGAGACCGCAGCCGTGACCGCCACAAGGAGAAGCGCCGCAGCCGCTCGCGCTCCAGGAGCCGCAGTCGGGGCCGGAAGTCCAAAGATAGGTACTTTTTGAATATTTTATTTATGCCATATTAAGTGGTAAGAAGCTAAAGGGCCTCCTGATGGTAAGCAATCACCATCACCTATGGATAGAGCTATAATATTGTTTCATAAGCTAAGACTGGCCCATATGTTAGATGTGAATGTATGATGGACAATATGTAGTAAGCTGATTGTGGAGTGTGACCCACAGAGATGGCACCATCGCCCTGCTCGACCAGATGGTGGGGACGACCACCAAGGCCATGTCGCGGCAGGTGACCAACAACGGAGTGAACCCGGCCACGCAGGCGGCGATACTGGCCGCGGCTGCCGTGGCGCAGGTATATTATTTGTACACTTATCTATCAAGTATTTATCCATCATTTGAACACATGCCTCATACATCCCGCCTGCCAGAAAAGTGTTTCATTTGTTATAATATCTCTGATTCTGATAAAATATTAATAATTAATTAATAAAAAAACATGCTCTAATGGGACAAACTATTTAAATTATTGCATTGTCATTGGTCCATGATAAGTGTGCAACATTTAAATTTAATTCAATGTTTTGAATAATTTGAAAATCAAGTTCAAAGATTCCGTTACTTACATACATACTTACCAAGCTGTGGGACCAACACCAGTATCTCATTGTGTGTATATTTGAGTAAGGTGATTAAAAACATGTTTCTTGTTATGGTCGACTGGCTGGGCTACTCACTTGAACTTAACTAACAGTGTGGTTGTAGATGATAATCACACATAGCTTGGATGAGAACTGGCTCTCAAGTGATGCTACCCAACAAAAAACCGAAAAGTGTGAAGTGCTTCAGCGGAGGGTGGTGGCTAGACAGCTGAGTATGAATTAGGAAGTGGTTTCTAGTAGGTACATACTAAAGTTAACACTCAGTACGTATGGTTTCTGTACAATGTTTACCTTCACCCGTAGCACAGCTCATTATTGTAATTTAAACTGATGGAAGTGGAATGAGTACAAGTAGTGAGCACGGCCCTTCTCGTGTCAGACGTTCGTGGCGTCGCGGCGCATGGCGGCGCCGGTGCAGCCCGCGGCGGCGGCGGCTGCGGCGCTGTCGGCCGCCACAGCCATCCCGCCGCCCACCTCCGTGCAGCAGAAACTAGAACAGATGCAGGCGCGCACCGAGGGTCGCTACCGGCAGGACAAGCATCACGACTACCACCCTGACGATGACGACCGCGACGACGGACAAGGTACCACACACACACTCTTACGTTACTTGTTGAAACACAGAGCACACACTAGTACGCATGTTCTCTCATGATGCCAAGCTTATGATCCACCAGTGGGTTTTCCATTTTACACACTGAAATTAAAAACTTTAAAAACACTTGATACGTAAACTGTTAAAAGTGTTTAATTTCTGCAAATGGTAATGATTTTTCGTAAATTACGTGACATCTACTCATCCAAACTAACCAACCAATGCCTAAGTAAGATAAGGGTATTTAACCAGTGGGGTTAGGGTGTGTTGCCAGTGATGACATATATGATACTGAGACATGCTTCCTAACTGCTGCTAGTTTGGATAAACCCTAGAGTAGCACAGCGGGCAACGTAGAGAGCTATGCTCGAGTTTATTTGTGCGATCCAGAACGAGGAACCAGAGTCACCAGGCATGTTCATGGCCACTAGATGGACCGACATAACATTGTGAGTCGCGGGCAGCCAGTGGATGCAGATGGCAGGCTGTGTTTCAGCGTAGAGATCCTATATTCAGCAGTGATAATGATGAATTAAATTATTTAAAGAATTGAAAAAAAAAACTGTGGCCGAAGTACGAATATTCGGATTGTAAATACTTAGTGAATACAAATTTTAAATTATGAAATTCAATATACGTTAAATATTTGTCGCTCAAAGAGCAGTACTAGAGTCGGGGCAGAACTAGAAAGTGTCCTTTCACTGTATCAGGTTCCCTGATGTTTTGGTTTGTTTCCATGCGTGATTGTGACCTGAAGGCACAGTTTGTGTATTAGCGTGACAACCATTAGCGTTACCTAGTGTCCCCTCGGACGGCAGGTCCGCCGGGCGAGACGCGGGAGGAGCGGCGCGCGCGGCGCCACCGCACGCGCTGGATGGGCTCCGAGCATGACAAGACGTTCATCCCTGGGCTGCCCACCGTGCTGCCCTCCACGCTCACCAAGGACCAAGAGGAGCAGTACCTGTGTGAGTGTCCCGCCCTCCGTCCCCCGGTGCTGCGCCGCTACCTCAACGAGAAGCGACTCCGAGACGGACAGCAAACCATCCTCTGATCTCCGCATCTTGTCGCACACACTACAACTGTCAATTAGTTTCAAACTAGTAACAGTGACGCGTCTTGAACTGTCTTCTGCAGTAGTGGTGGCCCTGGATGCAGAGTTCACATGGCGATGTTTGTCACCGCCTGCGCCCGCGCATCTGTGAGGTAGCGTCGTGTCGTGTGTACAGGCAGACACGGGCCGCGTGTCGTCTCACCTCTTTTACTTTTCTGTTACTATCATTTAAATTTATCATAATATGAATTTGAATAGAATGTGATTTATCTACCATGCGATGTACTGGACTCACAGCTGTTGTTTATAGTCTAAGACCCGGCTGCAGAACTACTTTGGTCATCAAGTTTTTGCTTAAAACCAAATTTTTACGCATATTAATGATTAGGAGAATATATCAACCAGGATGCCAATCAAAATGTGGCCGCTCGTATTTTAAATTAAATTATTATAAATTAATTTAAGGGGAAAAAATTTATTCACTTGCAAAAAAATTTAGTTTTAATTTGATATAAAAATGATTCCCCTGATGATGATTTTCCCATAAATTAATTAACAATAATTTAAATAAAAATACTAACGGCCACATTTTGATTGGCACCCAGCAGGCCTAGCACGGGCCGTGGACAAATTGTCTTTCCACCGTTTTTATCCCAGTTGGAAGAAACAAACGTATCCATATTCTAGCTCTGTCGCGTCTACGCGCGGATAAAAACGGTGAAAAGACAATTTTTCCACGGCCCGTGCTAGGCCTGCTGGTTGATATATATTCTCCTAATCATTAATATGCGTAAAAATGTGGTTTTAAGCAAAAACTCGATGACCGAAGTAATTCTGCAGCCGGATCTCGTACTATTAGCGCGTGTTCTCTCGATACATCACATTTCTCTATATTGTAACCTGTGATAAAAGAATCTTCCATTACAGGACTAATAACTTTTTTATAATTTGTGTCATTATTTGTAGCATATGTATACTGATCTCTATAACCGTAACGTTAGTACTAGTTTGCTTGTTTGTCGGGGCTCGCGCGGGCGTGTCTCGCGCGAGTTCCGCAGTGTGTGTGTAATGTGGCGGTAGCGCTGGTGCCGGTTCTAATGCGCGCCGCCGCGCGTGGCTAACCCGCTCCCTTGCAGTGCAGCTGCAGATCGAGGAGGTGTCCCGCAAGCTGCGCTCCGGCGACCTCGGCATCCCCGCCAACGTGGAGGAGAGGTAACTACTGCGCGCGCGCCGACCGCCGGCCGCCGTCTGCCGCGTGCCGCGTGCGGCGTCCTCCGCGACCACGCGCACGCGTCACACACATGAGTATCGGCGAGGTTTTTTATATCTAAGCGACCGCACATTCAAACATTAGAACTCGTCCGCGACACACGCGCCGAACTCTGTCTTGAACTACAACTTTTTTAAATATTCAAATATGTGACAATGTGGGCGCGCCATTCGCGTGATGGTAATTTGCCCATAACGAGAGGTAAGTTAGTACAGTGTATCAGGGATCATCAGATGAGATGTGGTCGAACGCCGGCGTGTCCACTGATAGACCGACATGTTGTAACGCGTGCTCCTCACGTAGATGTGTTATTGTAACTTGATATCAGCCTGACAGTAATACAGTGTAGTGATCAGTAACTTACTTGCATTTTACTGACACTCTTTTAAAGTAAAATCAAGACGTAAATAGTATTGAGTTGATATTATAATAAATTTTCTTTCATATGAAAGCAGTTAATGAATAGACGAGGTCGGTCGGGTCGCGCCGAGGCAGCGCCCCCCGCCGCCCCCGCCCCGCGCCGCGCCGCGACCTGCTAACGTTGCAGCTCGATCTAATTGTAATTCGATCTAATCGACTCTTTTACAGCGTCGCCGGTTCCTCTATAACCAAGTTGTTTCAGGGCTAACGATCTAACCTAACCGTTCAACATTTCAGGTTCAAATTAATCTATGAATTTTGTTCTCAGGGCGTTAGGCTATATAGGCACTGTAGGCGTAGAGCGGTGTGGCGCGGGGGGCCGCGTCGCGCCGCCCTCCGCCTCCACTGACGCCCTTCCTCTTGGCAGGTCCCCGTCCCCGGAGCCGATCTACTCGACGGACGGCAAGCGACTGAACACGCGCGAGTACCGCACGCGGCGCAAGCTAGAGGAGCAGCGCCACACCCTGGTGCAACGCATGCAGCAGATCAACCCGGACTTCAAGCCGCCGCCCGATTACAAGTGAGCCCTGTCTGCTGCCCTCCCTCACCGCCCCCCCCCATGCGCTCTCCGTACTCTACTACATAACGTGTGTGTGTGTGTGCAGGCCGCCGGTGGTGCGCGTGCACGACAAGGTGATGATCCCGCAGGAGGAGCACCCTGACATCAACTTCGTAGGCCTCCTCATCGGCCCGCGGGGAAACACACTTAAAGGTGAGTTTAGAAACGCGCGTGGGTTACTAACTGACACTCCTGCCAGTAGTGGACGTTCACATGAGAGAGAGCCCCGCACCCAGCAGCGGACTGGACAAGGTTTACAATCAAGTATCATTAGTATGGGGGCTGGAAGTATCGCAAATACTGTACGGAAGGAACTCATGTCCCTTGATGTGCGAAAGTCGAGTGGGCCAGATGGCATTTTGTTGACCGAGTTGACCCCGGTCTTAACGCGGCTTTTCCTATTATCTTATTCAACCAGATGTGTGCCTTCGTCGTGGAGAATTGCCTTGGTCCACCCGATCCCTAAGAAAGGAAATCGGTCTTTTCAGTCTAAATACAGGCCCATAACTATTACTTCTCTACTCTGTAAGGTGATGGAGCGAATGGTAAATACCCAGCTCCTTAGATACCTGGAGGAATATCAGCTCATCAGTGACTGTCAATACAGTTTTCGTCTCCAATCTCCAATCTATTCATTCTATATCTACCGTGTTTGTTAGCAGCTGTTTGCTTTCCATGTAAAATAAAATATCTCCGTAACTATGAAAGTTTCGCCCTCTGTGGGACTACATGAAACGATAATTTTCACTGCATGTCTGTCGCTATCATCGTGCATTAGTCGCGTTCACATAAATATGTCGCATTCACCGTACGTCTGTCACGTTCACCGTGCATATGTCCATTAGGCTCGATGTGATCAGTAACGTCGAGCACGTGTCCGCAGCGATCACTGAAGTGAGAATTTTTTCGTTTAGATTAGAAGGGCTGTCAAGGCATTTTTGTAAGAAATCCGTTGTAGCCAGTTGAACACATGCAAACGATACGTCAAAATATAACTACATAAGAAGGAATGCAGTAATTCGTCAAGATTTGTATTATTTCAAAAGGTTATGAACGCCATTTTGATAAAGTTTAAAATTGACCTTCTCGTGGTGCAATACGGTTCAGTTCCTCTTGAATTTTGTGCAATTATTTTGGTAAATGTTGCTAGTTCAAAAAAACTGCACGATTATTGTGCGGTTTATAATACTAGTAGAGAAATATAGACCGTATCGTAAATTAACGTACGTCATTATTAAAACAGTTCTACCTTAAACTGCACGAAAAGTGGTTGGTAAAAATTTGAGTTAAAGAGTTTTTCAAAAATTTTGTTTATTTTAATTAACAAAAGTTGTGTATTAACGCATGTAATTGTGTTATACTAGTGAATTATTATCCTTTAAATAATATTAAGGTAAGTTCGTAGGTTTGCATGAGTGTGGGAAAACAATAGGAAGTAAAAAAATATATATTTTCGGTTTTGCCCCAAAACTCCGCACAAACTTAGCTAGATAAGTTTCCATGACCTTAATAGGTCATGCTTTGACCATGATATCGATTTAGGCTATGTTTAGAGCTCGTTTTATGTGACTTTAAATGGGTAGAAAAATAAATATTATTTGATAAGGTTAAATGCAATTTCCATGCGAAGCCATTAAAAATAAAAAGATATTATAAAATTTAGTATGTGGTATCACAGCTAGTGATGGGAAAGTTTTGTGTGCAGTTTTAATTTTATCAATAACCTGTTAATGTTATACCTTATAAAATATTTTATGGTAAAACTAGCCCAGTCGTTTAAATAAAATTACAAACTCCTATTTAACTTGCATCGTTGGTATGTCTGTCAGCTTCCCGATTCAAAATTTGTAATCCATTTTTCAAGCATGTTTCAGTTGCACTAAGTAAATTTGATGTTTGTAAAATAATATGGTGGTACTTAGCTGGCCTGATGATGGAGCCAGAAAGGTAGGCTATAGTAACCTCTCTACTACATACTTTTACTTATTACTCCGTCGTGTTTGGACTCGTTGAATTCATTTTGATAAGGACTATTAGACCAAAAAGACAAAAACAATATTTATTGTCTGTCTAATAATTCATATATTTACTGACGACTTGCAGCGCCCCGTGGTTTCACCCGCTATCCTATAGGAACTGCTATTTTTTCGGGATAAAAACTATGAGTCAATCCAGAATATAAGCTACCTCCATACCAAATTTTATTTTAATCCATTCACTTATTACAGAATTCAGTGAAAACAAACATATTAATACGCAGACTTTCTTATTTATAATAGTGTGATAATGTTATGTTGTCTACATCTACATAATAAGACAAATGAATAATAACACAATAAAGTTTAATCTTCAAAAAATACTCCTAAAGTAGGTATTGTAGGAAATGTTGTAAGAAAAAAAAAACGATCGATATCGATAAAATTATGGTAACCACTATTATTGTCAACGGCTTATCAAGGGCTTATAATTAAAACACGGTGAAATCGCAAAATTATCAACAATTTAGACTTTACTGGTGCTAGGTAATTCCTCCTTTTTTTAAATTAAAATCTTTACTAGCTCTACCACACGTAATTACAGCGCAAGACGGCATTGTGGATAAATCCGATGGAGCAGCATATGAATTCGAATTCAGTTAGCAACTGCGATGCGGAGTTTGACGCGTTGACGTGCATACTAATGTTCACTCGTATGCCTCGTAACAAATGTTCCATCTCTTTTCCGTTCTATACCCTTCTCTTTTCTGTGGCAGCGATGGAGAAGGAGACTGGCGCGAAGATAATAATCCGCGGCAAGGGCTCGGTGAAGGAAGGCAAGGTGGGCCGCAAGGACGGGCAGCCGCTGCCGGGCGAGGACGAGCCGCTGCACGCGTACATCACCGCTACCTCCGCGGACGCCGTCAAGAAGGCTGTCGACAAGATCAAGGAGGTGATCCGGCAGGGCGTGGAGGTGCCCGAGGGACAGAACGATCTGCGGCGCATGCAGCTGCGCGAGCTGGCCCAGCTGAACGGCACGCTGCGGGAGAACGAGGCGCAGCGTTGCGCCAACTGCACCGCCACCGACCACCGCACTTGGCTCTGTCCCGACCGGCCCAACGTCACCTCGTCCGTGGTGTGCTCCTCGTGCGGCGGCGCGGGACACATCGCACGGGACTGCCGCGCGCGCCGCCCGGGACACCACCCCGCGCACCACACGCCCGACAAGGTATACCCACCACACCAACACCAATACACACTTATACTGATTCATTATGATTACTCCACCAATATGAGCTCTGATGGCGGTGCTGTATTCTTTAATGCTAACTCAGTGATATTTTATTTTCAAAAAATTTAAAAATGTGCGGAACAAGTACACGTATGTTGTGAGTGCGCGGTGGCACTGAGCTGCACGCGCCCGCTGCCCGACTCGTGTCGTTGCATGTCGCCCGGACCGGGACCGGGGGCCCACGCCTACAACACAACCTGCCGGCTTCCTTGTTACCTGCGCGACAGATATAGTCTGAGCCTTTTCAAGGCCGGAGTGAATAGGTATGCTCTTAGTCTGCGTGCTTCATCTTCGACCACATCGTCGCTTACCAACTGACGAGTAACGGGCAAACGCGGATATATTCATGACAGTAAAAAACATTGTATTTGGGGAAATAAAGATCGCATGCGAGCGTGTCGCCGCCGGCTTTACGTTTGATTACAATCATGTGAGTGTTCCTGGTGTCGTGTTGCAGGCGAAGATCGACGAGGAGTACATGTCTCTGATGGCGGAGCTGGGCGAGGCGCCGCCGGGGGCGGGCGCGGGGGGCGGCGGGGCAGGCGCACGGCGCTTCGCCCCCGCGCCGCTGTTCGGGAACTCGCAGCCATCGCGCGCGCTGATGCCGCCGCCCGGTAAGTGACACTAGTGCACAGAACGAGTCATGATCGAGGGCTCCTTGTTAAACAATCTCCACAAGTTCTGTAACGACGTGAGGAGATACCACCAGCACAGCTGTATCAGCACTCGAGCCGTACTGTTACCCACTACTACTGCACTATACGAGTGTTGTACACTACACGACGGACGTGTCACACACTAGTCATCATTATGAATAAGTTTTACTTTGGAACCAACCCTGATATCAGCTGTTCCATACACTTCATTGAGTGTTAAATAACATTTTTCACAATAGGTTGTTTTTTTTTTCACTATATATTTGTTGTTCCCGAAGTAAAAGTTATTTATTAGGATGATATCTTCGAATATGTCCCTCGTGTAGAGATACAGCTGCTCCTGTGAATATACTACTATGTTCTCATTTACTCAGTGACGTAGCGTGGGTGTACGCCACCCGCGGGGCTGACCGGAACTTCGCCCGGAGCAATGATGAACTGGTGTAGACTAGTAGTGAATTGCTGCACGATGGCCACGGGTTCGGAAATGGTATGCTTATACTTACGGACAATTTAGGATGCTCAACTCAACGAAGGTCTCCTTATATTGTCCGAGTAGTTGGCAGCCATCTCACGATGTGTGGTCACGTGGGTAGTCGAGCGAGTAACAGGTAGTGATCTCCCGCTGCAGGCATGCCGGCGCGTGCGCCGCTGCCGCCGCCGCCGGGTGCGTTTCCGCCGCCGCCGCCGCCGCCCTCCGCGCCCTGGCTAGGTACGTCTGTCTCCTGTCTCCTGCCGGTGGACCCTGCTGCCGGGCCGTTGCTTCCAACTATACTCTTTACCACTGACGACTAGTTTTCATAGCGCACATTCAATGCATTGTATCGTTAACCACCTGTCAAGTGTCATGCTAGTCTACTATACTAGTCCTAAGTAGTGGAAACTCCTAAGCGCGCGCGATCTATCCTTTTGTAAAATCTTCCCAGGTCCACCAAGAGACCGGCCTAGCCGAGTTTGGGGTCCACTGGTAATACAATGTACTTACGCATTATAGTTTAAATAACTCTTGGCATTATCTACGTTACCTGTAACCTGTAAACCTTTTTGGAAATAAACTTTACTTACTTTATGCTATTTGAAGAAGAGAAGAAGAGTATGAGGTCGGTCGCGTCGTGCGCTGCTCTCACTTCCTCCCGTCCGCCACCAACATAGTCCCCATCTATATTTTCACTACAATTGTAATGATTTAACAATATGAGTTGTATGTTGGCAGGTTCGCAGCCGCCGCCGCCGGGCGCCGCGCCGCCGCCGCCGCCGCGTGCGCAGGTACACCTTCATTCAATCACCTACATACAATAACTACCACTTGGCCATTTGCGAGGAATCTAGGATTTGATTTCCAACTACCTTGAATCATTAGGCCTTCTCTCAGACAGCCCCGTTAGCTCAGTTGGTAGTGTACCTGCCTTCTGCGCTTGGGGGCGTAAGTTCGATTCCCACCTAGGACAAACATTTGTGTGATGAACATGTGTGTTTGTTCTATGTCTGGGTGTAAAAATATATATTTATTTATTGATAGGAAAACCAACAGCTTTTTACACTAAGATATACAATTACAGGTTCTCACGAATATATATAAAACTAGCCGTCCGCCCCGGCTTCGCACGAGTGTAAGCTCGGCCTTCGGCCTCGCTACAAAATATAATATAGCCTATGTCACCCGGGGATAGTGTAGCTTCCCAACTGTGAAAGAATTTTTCAAATCGGTTCAGTAGTTTCGGAGCCTATTCATTACAAACATACAAAAATAGGTACAAATCTTTCCTCTTTATAATATTAGTGTAGATAAAATATATAAAATAGATATGAAGTTAAGCAGCATGTGCAAACACTATTGTGGTTGTATACAATATGGAAAAAGTATACATTAAAAAAAATGTATGTATATCAGTCTCTGGCAGACATAGTACAAGCTTCTTAGTTAGTCAGGTGACCGTATGTGCAATAATGTCCCAGATATTTATAATTATTGATTAGAGAGTGAGACGGGGGGTGAGGATGCGCCGCGCCGCGCTACTCCGCGCTGCTCCAGTGCATGTTGGTGAATGTCGTGTCTTTCAACTTGTACGTTGTTGGACATACCATGTTCTCCTTCACTATATTTAACGAAACTCTATTACTAAGCATACGCTGTCTGTCCTACCTTTGCACGGATGTATCTTTCGAACCGTAATAGACATGGCGCGACGTGGTGTCTCGATCACAATCCAACTAGTGTAATATAAAGGCCGCAGATGTACTGTTTGTTATGTGGTAACGTCATACTGAAGCCGGACGTGTCGTGTTACAGAACGACAAGATGGTCGGCGCGCCGCCCCCCCACCACATGCCGCCCCCCGGTGAGTTGTCATACCTAGTGAGTATCACACAGTCCCGTCCCTGGCGCGTGTGTTGACAGTATGTATGTGCAGGCATGCTGGGTGCGTGGCGCGGGTTCAACCCGCCGCCGTGGGGCGCTCCGCCCTTCCTGGCGCCGCCGCCCCCGCCGCCGCCGCAGCACCCGCGCCCCTCCGACTGACCGCCCCTCCACACACTCGTGCTCCGGCCAGTACACCTACTACGGTAACAACTATGTTACTACTTTGTATAATTACCAATATGGATTTTAAAATATTACTCGTATAACTCGAGGACAAAGCAGATTGTGACCGTTGTACCTCGGGACGGGACGGGACTGCCCACTCGGGACGGGACTACCCACTCAGACAACACACTCTAAATAAAATGTTTTAACTATGTTTATTTTCTTTGTTAAGTGTAACTAAATTGTAATCAGGTACAAACTTGAACTAAATAAATAACTTGTCCCACTTCGTGTATTTTATTGTAAAGCCAATACGAAGCCATTCTACACAGACGCCTGCTATATTATCTGTTCCGTATGAATTAAACTATGTATATAGATGATTCAAAGTGTTGCAAGTTTGACAACTCTTTCTATACTGTGCTGCCCCAAAAAACGCGCAAAAGTTTAAAATCGTATCCAGACTACGATATTCTAAAAATAAACGTGCCTTCTGGTGTAGACTCCCGTTTCCAAGAGCTAGTTCATTGATTGCTAAACGTTGTCCTGCCTACTCTCTCCCGTGTGTTTATAACAACATATGTAGTAAAGTCTGCCGGGACCCCGATCTTACTATATCTGCCTTCAAAAGAAACGTCAGAGACTGGCTGTTAAGGTTGTCCTATGAGGAGACCGAGGGCATTATCCGTAACTTATACCGTGAGTAGCAGTTTTTTTAAATAGACGTTGTCCTTTCCTTTTCCCTTCACCGTGAGTTGCCACACACAGAAAATTGTTGTTAAATTTGTACAATCTTTTTTCTTGTATTTTATTTTAACGTTTATTTAGTTATTATTTTTGGAAATTTTTCGTTACTTTAAAAATATTTTTTACACACAGAATAAACCCTTAGTAAACTCCGCACTTGAGCCCCAAGATTCAAGTCTCGTGCTTAGTTTGGGGCTCACCAATTATCCTTTATATATATATATATACTAATAATCTAACCACCCTGTGTTAACTTTTTTAAGTTGTTTATCAAAAATGTGATGTGCATTCTTTGTATATTGTATACTGTAATTTTTCTGTGAAATAAAAAAAAAATATCTTATCTATCTAGATAGTGCGCGTAGTAGTAGTATAGTCCGCGCGGAAGGATTACTAACATCTACTAAAATAAATATTCAGTAAATAAATAAAACATTGTACCTGCATCATCAATTTGACTGCATAGAAATATCCAGAGTAATTTATCATTGTCAAAATAAATTGAAATTTCGCTCGTAACTTGTAATTTTTTTGTATTGTTCCTGTGATTTTATTTGCTGCTTTTGTTTTAAGGAGCTCTGATCATAGACCAGGGTCGATAATTTTTGAAACCCAAAAAAATAGTAGTTGGATGAAACCCATTAGAAAAGGAGGGGAAATAAAAATGAAAGGAACATTTACTATTGTAATGTATTTTTTTACCGTCAGAAAGTAGAGATCTCAACAAAAAGCACACTGACTTTAAAAAAAGCTAATATTTTGACACGAGAATTTTCGATTGAAAATTAGGGTGTTTTTTGATATTAAGTCAAAATAAGGTGAAAAATAAATATTTTAAATCAAATAAATTACTGTGTATTTGGGACATAAAAAGGAAAGTTTTCACCAAATTTCGTAGTTTTTTTTTTTTTTTTTTTATATAAAAATAACAAACCAAAAACTTGGTTATTTGAATTTTTCACATAAATTTTGAGGTTATATGAAAAAATTGTTAATATAAAAGTTGTAGATCTTTTTATTACCTACAACTTTACCGTTTAACTTTTTTTCATAGGACTTGTAGTTTTACCGGAAATCGAGATAAACCATTTTTTACCCATAACCCCCCCCCCCCCCCCCCCCCCACTTCCCGAACTCAGATCGCCCGTAATTTATTTTTCCTTTCATTTTTATCATATTCCCCTCCCTTTCTAATGGGTTTCATCCTACTACTATTTTTTTTCACTTTTTACCATTTTTAAAGGCTTCGACCCTGGTCTAACATAGATTTAGGACAAAAAAAAATTTGGTCTGTTTGTTTGACGACCCCGTAACAAAAATGTAGAAAAACGTCTTTGATCTTTGCGATTAATTGTTCTCCAAGGATGTTCTTTTAAAACGTGCTTGTTGTTCTCTCATAGTTAGTGTTGTCACGTCATTTCATGTCAAATGTAATAGTCATACTGTTCGAACAGTCGGTCTATTCTACTAGCTATGTGAACACTGTTCCGTCCGCTGTGTACGGGGTCGTGCGGGGCGTCCGGCGACCGACCTGGCGGCGGCCGGTCCCTGGTCTGGTGCGGGTGAACCTCCGCGGGCGGGAGTGTTCCGGTTCAGAGGCGTAGTAGACGCGCCGTACTCGTATTCTTGGAGCCTGTCTTCTCGGCGGCGCTCCTCGGTGGTGGTCGAGTCAAACCCAGGCTCGTAGTGATGATTTATTTGCAAAATAATTCATCTTATATACTAAGTTAACCTACTGTACACATTTATATGTCTGCCGTCGACGCGACGTAGATGTGCTGCTGAATCAGCGCTTGGTTGAATTCCATCGCTCCGACCGATGACCTACGAGGTTGTCGCCACTGCTTGCAAACGGGTGATCGCTGACCGTGCAGAACTAGCCGCCTAGCTGGCGCCTTGTTTGACTGTTAAATGTGGTTTGGGTATGGAACTCTACAAATGAAATGCTGTCCATTGGTAAACGCATCACATCGCATCACTTGAGAACGGCTCGGACCAATTTGGCAAACTTTTTTTTTAATGTTCGTGTTCGCCTGAATAAGGTTTCTAATAGAATGCAGCCTGGAAAACAAAAAAAAAAATTGTGACTTCTGAACGGATTTTGATGAAATTTGATGTGCGTTCAATATCTATTTTGATTGAAATCACTTTCTGTATAGGACACGCAGTGCCGTAACTAGCCTTTTAAGCGCCCGGTGCTAGCTTCTATAACTGCGCCCTTGAAAACAAAACTTGGTCGTGGTGTGGTCATTTCTGCGCCCCTCCAGTCTGCGCCCTGTGCCTGGCACAGCCCTGTTTACGTCGTTGAGGACACGGCAGCGGGGGAAGCCGCAGTGCACAGATAGTGCAATATTGTGGAGTAGGTAATAAAAGAGTTTTTTTTACACAATACATCTTTAATGAGACATAATTAGCTAAAGTAATTCTAACATAATAATCTCATCAGTCGCAAAATTCTAATGAAATTACTCGATACAACATGAAAATAATTAAATGCACAAAATATCTACATTTACTTAATTAAAGTATCTATACTTAAAGAGATTATTGCATTAATGAGTAAATGATAATACATTATCTAATAAACGTGTCCTCGTCCGCAGAGCAGCGCCCGCGCCGCTGAGACAGCCTCACGTCCGCGACATGCGCAGTCGCACAAACTACCCTTCTGACCAATCATAAGCAATAACGACTAGCGGGGGCAGCCGACTGCGGACGGGAACACGCGAAGGCCTAGTAATACCTTCATGTACCTCATTTAAATAATCACTATCGGTAAAAATATAAATTAAACTTCCTTACCACTGAGGTATCGGGTACTATTCAATAATTCCGTCAGTATAGCATTTTACTTCTGTATCAAATCTAAATTGCTTTCGCATTTTAATCTTATACTCATAAGAAGGCGAGATCTGCTGCCGTATTCTGAACTCGATTGGAAAGTTAAGATTCGTAATCTATATACTCCGTCTCTCTCCGTCGTCATTGTCGTCAACATTCAGGATGACAGAGACGGGGAATGTACATCTCAAAAGTATTCAGTATACGGCGGCTGGTGTCTGTCGAGGGAGTGGAGGTGGAGTCCTTCCACCTCCACCCCGCGAGTACGTACACCTCCTACTGAGCCACCAGTAATGTAGGCAAGACACGGTGACGTCACACCAGTCCGCACCCGTCACCATGTCGCGCTCCGCGTCCGCGAGGGAAGCCTCCCTCCCTCACATGTTATCACCCGTGCATCTATATGAGGCCGCATTACGTTGTAGAACACGTCACCGCGCGCGCGCGCTGCCTGCTCCTAACACTAATATAAAAGCGAAATAGTCGAGTCGATGAAGTATGTCGGTCTTCAATGAAACTTACTGAATTCTTTTCGATACATTATTCCAGGACGCATACTCGGTAAACTCACGTATAGAGCGGAAATCTAAATATTATTGTGGAGTCTCGGGTCGGGTTCAGGACGGGGCCCGAGGAGGCGCCGCGGTCGAGGGTGCGGGGGGAGGGGGGGCGGCGGGGAGCCTCATCGTCCCTCCTTGGCGGTGAGCTTCTCGATCAGCTCCTGCAGCGGCGCCAGCTCGCGCCGCTCGATCAGGTTGAACTCCTGGAACCGTCCGTCAGATACTTGGACTCTTGTAGCTCGGTGGTGAGTGGTGAGAGACGCGATGGATCACGTGACAACGAACTAGCTCGATAACTTTTACAAACTAATCATTCCGGCTCAGTACCAGTTATGGATTAAAAACTCTTTGTATCTATATTGAGACCTTAGTTTGACAGACATTTTCATACCACTGGCTTGTTGGTCAAGGAAAACATCGTGAGCAAACCTGCATATGTATGGAAAAGATATTGAATGACATATGTGAATCCACCAACCCGCAACTGGGCCAGCATGGTGGATATGGCATATGTGAATCCACCAACCCGCGACTGGGCTGGCCCAGTTGCGTGGTGGATATGGCATATTCGCCCTTGCGGGGGTAGGTCTAAGGCCAGCAGTGGACTATTAAAAGGCTGATTATGCTTGACCGACATTTTGGTGACTTTTAGAATTTGACCGGCTCTCATTGGATAGTTGAAGGGAAATTCCACCAGCAGTGACGCTGTCGCGCCCGCCGGCCTGCCTGCCTGCCTCCCGCTGAGTGATAGGTCGGAGTGACTTATTAAGAGTATGGTTATAGTAGGTAGGAGTTGTGTGAAGTAATGTCGGGTAGTCACCTGCACGAAGAAGATGAAGTGCTTGAAGGAGGTGTTGAGATGCGCCTCCTCCCCGAGCTGCACCACCTCGGGGAAGTGCTGGTGATAGATGTGCGCGTACACGCGGAACAGCCGCTTCAGGATCGTCTTTGCCATCGAGAGGAAGTTCTTCGGGAACGGTACGCCTGCGTTCACAACATGTTGACACGCCTTGCTCACGGAGCGGACTGTTCGCCGGGATGCTCGACACACCTGCTGACGGTGTATCGAGTATTCCGGCGTCCCTGCGCCGGCGCACACAACATCACTCGCGAGGCGCGATTGACTACATTCTTAAATAATGTTGTCTAGAAGAGATTGTCATGTGACGGGTCATGTATCTACAAAGATACTAATAATGTGCATCAAACAGAGCGAAAGACAATGTTAAGATATTTTAGTCAATTCATAATAATGTATTGAAAATGAAACTAGGCTGTCGGCCGCCGACAGCGTGCTCCATGGTAGACCGCATCATCGCTTAACATCAGAAGTAGCGACCAAGCGGCCGGTGGTCCGGGCTGCAGAGTGCAGTACCTCTTGACGATGCGTGCCGTGTCGAGGATGAGTACCTTCTGTCCTGAACCCAAACGTCTTCCGAGATCCTTGAGGTTCTTCACTGTAAGGCCGTCCACCTCCGCACATATTTTAGCCAATTTTCAATTGAATAGATCTTTATAAATAAAAACTCAAAACTGTTAGTTGGTAAGCTATGCAGCTCTTGAGGAAGGTTGGATCAATTTGGCAATTTTTTGTTTCAAATGTTACTAAAATTATGTACAAAATCATCATCATTTCAGCCATATATACAAGACAAATAATAACCAAAGAAAACAAAATATGTCAAAATGAGGTACTTATAATAAAAAGAAAGTAACGGTACCTATCTTGGAAGGGAAGAGGTGCTCATCGTCGAGCTGGTCCTGCGCCCACGTCATCAGGTAGTCGATGTACTTGGGCGCGGAACACTTGATGGGCTTCTTGACCGTGTGTCCGTCCGCCCAGTGGTACTCGTACTTGGGCCCCGCAGACATGACGGCGCACGACTCCTCGCTGCAGAACTCCGTGATGGTGCCGTACAGCATGTTGATCTGGTTGAAGAAGTCCACCGCTGCAACACAACGCGTCACTGTCTCCACTTGTTCCTGCTGGCTCGCTCAACATCACTATAAGGACAGATTGTCCCTACCTACCTACCTTCCCAGCTGTGTACCTACGTACGTAGCTTTACCTGGTCTGTGGTCTCTTTCTCTCTCTCTCTCTCTACCATTAGTTCATAGTTATTTATTAATATCAGAAAGATATATGTTGCATACAGATTATTATTAACTTATGATAATTATTACTTAAAAAATTATATTTTTTAAGTATGTAATTACATTATAATAATTTTACAAAAAAATTAGATAATAGCATTAACAAAAAATTTAATACTTAATAGCAATAAAAAATAAAAAAAATGGATAACTCATCATCGTCATCATCATCAGCCAGAAGACGTCCGCTGCTGAACATAGGCCTCCCCCTTTACCCTCCACACTGAACGACATCCTGCCATCTGCATCCACTGGATGCCCGCGACTCTCACAATGTCATCGGTCCATCTAGTGGCAGGCCTACCTACGCTGCGCCTTCCGGTTCGCGGTCTCCACTCAAGAACCTTTCTTCCCCATCGGTTATCAGTTCTTCGAGCGATGTGGCCTGCCCATTGGCACTTCAACTTACAGATTTTAACAGCTATGTCGGTGACTCTGGTTCTTTGGCGAATATCTATGTTCTGAATTTTATCGCGCAAAGAAACTCCGAGCATAGCTCTCTCCATTGCCCGTTGTGTGACTCTCGAGTTTTTCCAAAAGGCCAACAGTTAAGGACCACGTCTCAGTACCATAAGTCATCACTGGCAACACACACTGGTCAAAGACCTTTGTCTTTAGGCACTGTGGTAACTTGGAAAAAAAAGAATTATCCAATTTGGTGCAGTTGTTTGGGAGTTATGCTCGTACATACATTTCGGCAATTAATTTTTAATTATATATATAAGGTCGGGGAAAAAGTTTCTTCGTATTTTTTAAACAAATTCAAGACATATTTTTTTCAAGTTTAATTACATTTAATTATAATATATATGTGCCATTTTGTTCGATAACTTGTTGCCATCTTGTAGGTAGTGACATGATCCCGTTGCTGTAGAATTTTTGGGACTTCTGATCAAAAAAATGTAACAAGTAGTTTTGACAGTCCTCTCTTGATGTTAATCTAACACTACCCAAAGAATTCTGAAGAGATCGAAACAGGTGGAAATCTGAGGGTGCAAGGTCAGGGCTATATGGTGGATGCATTAACACTTCCCAACCAAGCTCTCTAAATTTTTGCTGAGTGGCCAAAGTGTGTGCGGTCTGGCGTTATCATGATGAAAGACCACACTCTTTCTGTTGATCAATTCCGGCCGTTTTTTCTCAATTTCTTGTTTGAGTCTCATCTGCTGTTGGCAGTAGAGATCCGAATCGATGGTTTTGCCCGGCGGTAAAAGCTCATAATGAACGATGCCCTGCCAATCCCACCATACACACAGCATCACCTTATTACGTGTTAATCCGGGTTTCGCTACAGTCTGTGGTGCTTCACTGCCCTTTGACCATGATCGTTTGCGCACATTCTTGTCGTAGGTGATCCATTTTTCATCACCAGTGATCAATCTTTTCAAAAACGGTTCGGTTTCTTTACGTTTCAATAGAGAGTCGCAAATGAGTACACGATTCATTTAGTTTCTTTCAGTGAGCTTGTGTGGCACCCAAATATCGAGTTTTTTTGTAAACCCAGTTTTTTTCAAATGGGTCAAAACTGTTTTGTGGTCAATCCACAGTTCTTCAGCTACGTCGTAACTATTAATATGCCGATCTTGGTCCACTTTTTCAGAAATGGCATCTACTTTATCCGTAACAGGGCGACCAGAGCGAGCTGCATCTTTGACATCAAAATTCCCGGACTGAAAACGCTTGAACCAACATTGTGCTACTCTTGATGACACTGCATTAGGTCCATAAACGTCACAAATTTTTTTCGCGGCTTGTGTCGCAGTTTTCCCTTTTTTGTAATAAAATTTCACAATATATCGAATTTCTTCGTTAGATTCACTCATTTTATCAAACAAAAAAACAATTGAAAAATGGCGGGAAATTGCTTTTTACTTTTTGTATTCCTTTTTTAAAATGTCATATTTTTAATGGTATCAAAACCAGCCAGATACAAACAGTACAACGGATGAGATTTTTACTACAACCTTATACATACAAAATACGAAAAGAGTTTTTCCCCGACCTATTATATATATAGATCTATGTCAGATATTTTATTTCTCAATTTTTTAAGTTTTACACATCATTACTAGTAACAAAGTACTTATTAAACCACGAGTGTAGCAACCAGTGTGGCTTGTGGCTATTCTTACATATTTATCATAACATTGTTTGGGTTACAAAAGGTATAGTTTTGATATGGTAATCATAGTAAAAAAATAGGGTCTGGTAACTGGTGGGTGTGGTGGTAGAGAAGTTGTAGGTGCTTACTGTTGACGGCGACCCATTCGTTGAGGTCCTCGCCCTCGGGCAGCATGACCGCAAGCCGCAGGTTACCGGAGCCAAGCGTGGCTGCTGCGTGCCGCATCAAGTCGTATTGGTGCGTGCCTTCCGGGATATTTTTCTTCGGCTTGAATGTCTTGTTCGACCGACTGCCGCTGCGAAAGAAACTTCGTTACTCGCGACTGAACACGGGACGGACCGACGGCACGGCGGCGTGACCCTGCGTGGGGCCCTGCAGGGGCGCCATCGCTTTGAAACGAGCCTTTTAGAACTGGTGTAGTTGACGAAGCGGACGTAAACAAGACGTCAGTGCGGACCAACGGAAGATGTTCGGTTATAAATAGACACCCCATTGTGCAGCGATAGAAACGAGAATACTCACAATAGAAAACTCATCTTGTAACTTAATTCACTCTCTGTATCTCAATAAATAATCATTCACTGATGTAGCACCAAGACATTACAAGTTTATTTTCCATATAAAATCAACAATATTTTCAATTATTGATTATTTTGATTCAATTTCATTGTGAAGTATTTTTTTTTATTTATTTGTTATTTTGATTGATAGAACTGAAAATGATGGGTTGGTGAGTTCTTTTTTTATATTTTGTTTTGACTTTTGGCTTCAGACATCTTTTCTGTTTTCTCCCTATTTACAAAGAGAATACAATAGAAGACCCACAGAAGACCTATTTACTTAGCTATATAGTGTCTTGCTGTGTCATTTGGTTGCGTTCCAAAACAAATAGCCCAAGGCCTTTGATAATATATAGTTTGCCTTTAAACTCGTGCTAGTATCGAAAAAGTCTGCCACAAACTGAAGGGGGCGAGGAAAACACGTATTGCACACACTGACATATTCTTACTAGTTCTACAAACTGTTGGAGAAAAGACTATCGGCCCTCCTACCTCTGACCAAGAACGATCATATAGAAGATATGCAGAGTGCTAGTGGTGATGAACTGATTTGTTTGAGCAATATCAAATATAAATCATATTAATGAAAATCAGTTTATTTTCATCGACTATCAAACTATGACACACACATGACATAAGTTACATGACATTATAAAGAACAGTTGTACTGTACAATTTAAAAACTAAGTTAAAACTCTTTTCAACACAAACGCACACTTCAATATTGAGCGCACACAACTGCTAATGATGTGATCAACATGTATACGAATGGATAACCAAGGGTGGGGGGGTGTGTAAATGCCAAAGGGGAAATAGTACGAGTAGGTATAACGCACAGCCATTTATGGTATTATATGTCTGTGGTATAACGCTTCCATTTATTATTATTTTCTGAGCGAATGGACGTGGGTGTAGAATAAGTGGTAAAGGGGAAACTGCGCAATTTATTTATTTTTCTGAGCCCAGGCCGAGTAAAATTCATCGAATGAATTTTGGTTTCGGCCAAAGACTTTCTATAATTAGATCAACCAGGCGTGGATCCAGCGCTCAAAAAAGGTTGTGGTCACAACCACCTGAAAGAATCAGCGTATGAACTTTGCTCGTGCGTGCATGATCGATATAGTGCATTCCTACAAAGGAAATGTTTATGAAAAATTCTACGATGGCCTGACCAAGATTTTGTACAGTGTAACGAAGTTTCACGCGGGTAAAGCTGTGGGGCGTCACAAGTCATGTATTACGGTTGTGGGCATGCCCATCGTGCCCACAACGGTGGATCCGCGCCTGAGATCAACTAGGTATACTTTTAGTCTGAGTTTCAGAGACTACACCAGTTGAATACCACTGATATAACGACACGCCCACTGAATGTCACGTCAATCATCGCAGTATGCTTGTTATAGAATAAAATAGTGCGGTAAAAATAACATTCTGCCCTCGGAAAAAATAAACTTAAAAAAATATAATATATTGACATGGACGTATTTTATTAATTACTAGCCGTCCGCCCCGGCTTCGCACGAGTGTAAGCTCGGCCTTCGGCCTCGCTACAAAATATAATATAGCCTATGTCACCCGGGGATAGTGTAGCTTCCCAACAGTGAAAGAATTTTTCAAATCGGTTCAGTAGTTTCGGAGCCTATTCATTACAAACATACAAACATACAAAAATAGGCACAAATCTTTCCTCTTTATAATATTAGTGTAGATGTAGATTTTAGCTCTGACCTAAAAAAGCTGCGTGTGAATTGTAATAGTAATTTATAAGACAAATTGTTATACTTTCTTACATTAATAACATTAGAAATAAGCACTCATGTCAACTGACTTATCATGTAATCATCATCATCATCATCGCCAGCCCGTATCAACCCACTGCTGGGCATAGGCCTCCTCTCCCTTGCGCCGTTTATCCCTGTCTCGGGCCAATCTCATCCACGTAGGGCCTGCGATGGGTGTGATGTCATCGACCCATCGGGCTGGTTGCCTGCCCACGGAACGCTTATTATGTAATACTGGTAAGTAAAATAATCTGAATCTGACACTTAATAAATGGAAGCGTTATACCTACTCACAGTTGCCACTTTAGCACTGGGATGTAAGACCCTCGGTCGTCCATTCGTATACATTTTATACACGTCGTTCACAGTTATCTGCGCTCAATATTGAAGTGTGCGTCTGTAGAACAGAGAACTAGTAAAGAATAAGTCAGTGTGTGCAATACGTGTTTGCCTCGCCTCCTTCAGTTTTTGCCAGACTTTTTTCGGTTTTAGCTCGAGTTTAGAAGCAGATCTAAACAATATATTATCAAAGCTTCTGCTGCATAAAAATATTTTTTTCATTAAATAAAGATCTAAATTTTGGTGCTCGATACGCTCGCGCATCGTGAGATATAGTAACACAGTACATATGAATGAAACATACAAATAAATTTTGACATAGATTAACCAAAAATAACTCAGAATATTATAGTGACACATAGAAAAATTAATTGGAAGTATTATTTAGAACTACAATTTCCCCTATAATAGGTAACAGACGTGACGGATTTGGTTGACTGACCGCCGTCCTAGCTACTTTACACCATCCTTTGGTGATCCATTTGGCCGCTCAATATTAAAGTATGTTTGTAGAACTAGTAAGAATATGTCAGTGTGTACAGTAAGTGTTTACCTCGCTCCCTTCAGTTCAAGATGAACTTTTTTCAAGACTAGTTCGGGTTTAAGGCAGATCAAGTTAAAAATGGTCAAAGACAAGTGACACATTTTGAATAACGAGGCGGTATGGCCAAAAAAACTCTAGCCTGCCCATTAAGTGAAAAAAGTGACAATAGTGTCATGCATGACATAAGTGAAGTTAGACATCAATTAGACATTAAATTTTCCTTATACGATCGATACGATATAGTATAGGATCGAGAAATTATCACAAAAACGAGTTATTACTATAAGTAGTTTCCTCCCTGATCTTGTTCCAAACACAATCAAAATGCAGGGGCTCAGCATTCAAAGTTTGAAGAAACACAAAGCTGTAAGTGTTAACATTACAATATCAATGCACCATGTACTGCGTCGCGAACTTGCAGTGCTTACATAATTAACCTCTGATTATATCCAAGCCCAGTTTCTTTTTGTCGATCGATGAGAGTTAGAGACGGAAGTTACGAGAGATTGTTGACCTGATGATGAACGCTACGCCTGGCCGTGACATTGTCGCCTAGTATTGTAAATTTCAAAACTGGAAAGGAGAGGACTGGATTGCAAATAAACATAATTGTGTTCAACACAGAAACGTGCGTTCTCTATACTACCATATGTGTAATAAGATTATTGTTATTATATTATTTATTGATTATAGGCGAGCAACATAAGCCGTCATATTAGCTTGTATCGTCCCACTGTAGAGCAAAGGCCTCCCTTCCATACTTCCATTCGTCTCTGTTTTGGGCAATTTGGGTCCAGTCTTTCAAGTAGGAGTCCAGTTCATCCCTCCATCTAGGCCGCCCGGGAGGCCATTTCCCATCCTGTGGAAGCCACTGTGTTGTGGTTTTGGCCCAACGATCCTCCGACATTCGACTGACATGGCCGGCCCAGTCCCACTTTAGGCAAGCGGCCTTCTGAGCTACGTCGGCAATCTGAGTCTTAGAGCACAGTACTGTGTTTCTTGTGTACAAGTTTCACTCCTAAGCTGCTGCGCTCCGTGGCTCGCTGGCATACTCCATGAGCGAACTTCTAAACCTTTGTCAATGACCAAGTTTGAGCGCCATATGTGAGGGTGGGGAAAACACACAAGTCCATAAGTTTTCATTTTAAGGAGTGTGGTAGTCGTCCCTTCAGGAGTCTTTCATGGACCAACAGCATTTCCAGGTGTTTTCAGTGCATCTAGCTACTTCTTTCTCTTGTCATGCCTGAAAGGAAATCCCATAATAATAGTGAGTCAACTCCTTTGTTATACCGCAATCTACCTACAAGGCACATTTTCTAAAGTAGCTAACAGACGTGACAGATTGACAGACCATCATCTGACCAACCTGCATAATAATTTATTTAATTTTCCTGTACCTACAAAGACACAAACTTACTAGTTGCGCCTCGCAGCTTACAACCCATTCCGTGTATGTGACAAACCTACCGACCAGTACTACCGCAGACGTTGCGGGCAGGGAGGACTCCTGCATACCGTGCTTCATCGTTGCTCTGTCTAAACGCCGTGTTGACTCACTAATTACACATATGATACTACTGATATGTGCCTGAATATCTAGCCAAGTTGTTCGCGTTTCCGCATACGTTCGCGGCATTCAACCAATGTTCCCAAGAGAAAACATGACAGCACAGCACCGCACGATATAAATAATTGCATGTGAAAATTGAGAAGGGCTTATATCGTCGATGCAGCTGAATCGTGCTGACTTCTCATGAGAAAATGTGCTTACAAAAATGTAGGAGTGGTAAATTTCTTGATAGAACTAAGAATTATTTGTTCAGCTGATCCCGCTGTACGTGTGCACGGCCATCGGATGTGCGGGCGCTGTGTTCTACATACTGCGGCTGGCGACGCGCTCGCCCGACGTTTCCTGGAACAAGAAGACCAACCCCGAGCCCTGGCAGGAGTACCGCGACAAACAGTACAAGGTAACACACACCAAAACACTCCGATTGTAAGGAGTAGATACAGGGCAACTGAAACTGTCACTAAACTGTTTTTCCCAAATGCCACACAGGCTTACAAGTTCGTAAAAAAGATTCAACCAATCAGTGCAATTACCCAGGTGATGACGGAGCACGGTGGGTTAACCGAATACCTAAATCACTTAAGTGTAAGGATGACCCATCGTGCACCTGTGAACCAGGAACTATGGAAACACCTCAGGTGGTGCCTCACATTCCATTAGAGTGTACAATTATTGTCTTGAAAAGGTACAACTTAGAACATGACTGGTTTACAATGGTGTCACCCAAACGTGGGGCCAAATCTGTGGCTACTTTTAACCCCTGACGCAAATAAAGGAGGTGTTACAAGTTTAACATGTCTGTCTGTCGCATCATAGCTGTCTCACCTACAGCTTTTCATTGGTTGTTATTCTTATGTCTCAATTTATACTTTTTATATTGAAATTGTTTTTTTTTTTACCTGCAGCTTTGTTATCGTTCCCAGCATGTTGGCGACCTTACCACTCTGAATGGCAATGCTTATGCGTTGACCCAGAAATACGCAAGCAGGTGTAGGTCACGCGACGCATTAATTAATGAACCATACTAGCATGATCCTATAATCATCGCATTGCTATATATGTGACGCCGATCCCTACATGGAACATGCTGTGCTGTGAAGGAAACCGAATGTCCCCCCCCCCCTTCTGTTCCTGTGGGTGCTGTAGAAGTCGGCTAAGCGACATTAACCAGAAGATGGGCAGCAGCGTCTTCTGAGTAACAATAACACCTAACTGTGCTTACCAACTCGCCTGCCACGCTTGGCAGTATTGGTAATCCTCCCCGATGGGGGAGGCCTATGTTCAGCTGTGGACGTCCTATGGCTGAAATGATGAGGCACATGCTGCTTGTCAAGTGCCCACAACGAATGATTCCCAGTTGAGACTAGTCCTTGTCTAATAACATGTTTTTCTGTTTTCAGTTCTACTCCCCGACCCGAGACTATGCGAAGGAGGAGTGCCCGGCCCCTAAGTTTTAATCTGTATTATTATATGTACTGCTAATCAAGTTTACTGAAATCTTAGAACTTCATTATTTAATAAATAGTTGCAATGTGATACTACAAATTATTTATTTCTCATTTAAAAAGCAAGAATGATGAGTACTTTTGTCTATGGTTTTTAGTAAGTACTGTAATGCAGCAGACGACTCCGGCTGCGCCTACCACCAGGCTAGACCTACCTTGCCGGAAGCACGTCTGCCACACCCAGTTACTAGGGAGAGGAGCAGATGAGGACTACCTATCCTAAATATGACTATAAAAACACACTTCACTGTCCACAAGTTTAATACGTCTAAAGTTCCTAATACACGACCACTCTTGGAGAGTTTTAGTTCACTCACGTACGTAGTAAGGTATCAAATGTAAAAGGCTAAAGAACACTTCCCACTTCCAAATATTTGCGTACAAACAAACTGTGCAGATGCGAGCTGGAGGAAGAAGAACCTCTTCAAGATGGACCCCGCAGAGGGTCAATGGGCGTAGAAGAAGACTCGTTCCTGGAGCAAGACTTCTTCAAGTATTCAAGTGTCGACTTCTTCAAGTCTAAACATTTAAGAAGAACCTTTCAAGGTTTTTTATCAAGTTCCTGCACGACCGCTCCGTTCCAGAGCCTCTCATGTAATCCCCGTCTAGGTGTTCTTTTGTTTGATTCTTTCAAATTTTTAAATTATGGAAATAAAATCTAGTAGTAGAAGTGGTCTGGAAAAGTTAAAAAAAGGTTTAAATGTAAATTAAAATAGGGCGGAATGAGAGATGAGGATGATGATGAGACTTGTTTTGCTGTCAGTACCACTATGTACCTGTATAAAGCTCAGGAACTCTGTCTTATTTATGTGAAACAGTGTTATCTATTCACTAGCTACGTCTCATAGTTTCATCATTCCCTCAGGAACCATACTTTGTACTGGGGTGAAATAAGAAAAAAACCTGTCACTCTCTGGCCCACTAATTAATTATCTCTATGCAAAAAATCATGTTGATTTGTTGCTTTGTGAAAGAGGAATACAATTTTGCACTTCCAATATTAGTCTGACGATTAGCAATGATGCGAATGGTGAACAACTTTCGATATAGTCCTAAGATGAGATAAATAAAGTGCACTCTGACGTACAATGACAAGTTCCGCCATCACAATATATTTACTCTTTGTACCTGTGTCTACTGTGTCGTGGATTATTGTGACCTGAAGAGTCCACAGTGAAACTGCATATTTCTCTAGGTTGTTAAAGAGAGACAAACTGACCTCTTCTCTGTTACTGTGAGCAGTATCGCACTTATGTGAGGGATTTGTCTGTGGCATCGTAGCTCCCAAACGGCTGAACCGATTTTGATTTAGTATTTTTATGTTTAAAGGTGACTTGATTGAGTGTTCTTAGCTATATTAAATCCCATCAATGTTAAAGATACCGGCAGATATCTTTAGGACAGACTAGAAAAATTACCTCGACCTAGTAAGTCAATTTTCATAGGGCTTTGACAGACTGAAGGGGGTACGAGGGTATTTTGACCAAGCGAGTCTGTGCGATTGGTTGTAGTGTGCGTTATACTACCAAGCCAAGTTCTGGTACAGTACATGGGTATATAAAATTAATATAGATATAGGTATTATTAGGTGATAATACCTTGTAAAAAATATAAATAAAAGTCACAACGCGTAGAAAATTATAATTATAGATAATGAACGTCCGCAGTTTCATAATTCTAAACATAGTTGTAGACATTTTATATCGAAACAAAACTATTTTACCAAAACCAACCGTATATTTATACATTTACGGCTCAGTTCTCTGTGTGTTCATGTCTGTTCGATTTGCATAACATCGTCAAAACTCGTGAACCGTCGTTGAGCAAGCGAGACGGCGATTATGTCTGAATCGCAAGTGGGAACTTCTCTCGTTGGTCAGACGGTGGTTCGTCAGCCAAGTTGACGGCTGTTACGGTGTGTTACAGCTTGTGCAACTATCGCGTGACTGTGGATTCAATCTGGCTTCATATCGAGTTCAGCCAGATTGAGTATTATAGCGCGTCATTGTGGCATCTTTGTATTTTTTGATCGATGAATAATATCTATATATTAATTTTAGAACCAATGTAGGTATGTCAAATACTAGAATGGTACCTACTTTGTGAAACAAACGGAAGCTTCTACAACACAAGGTAATTATTCTACACTTAATAAAAAAAAAAACAATTTCTTATAAAACATTTTTTACTAAGTTAAAAACAAATAATTGTTTATACTTACAGTAGAATATATCAAACAAAATGCGATTTTACTAAACCACCTCTTCAAATCATTATAATAAATCCGTGGCATGACGTCACAACGTGCACTGGAGACCGGATTATACACAAATGTATAGTTGTGTACGCATGTGTGCATATTTTATATATTTTGCACATCTTTGTGACAACCTGCACTGATGAAGAATATTTTTGAATTTTTTCTGCTTTAAAAAAATTGTTATGATAGTATCCTCAACAATCCTGTTATATTTATGACGGCAAAATCCAAAACTGCCCAGTTGGTGATAAAAATGTTTCTTATTTACAATTTTAAGATGCATCATTATTTTCTTATCTATTTGGCATACAAAAGAAAAATTTATTTCAGCCTTCATATTATGTTGCATATAATCTAGTCTCTACAATGACAATAAAACTCCTACTTCATAATATATTAGTATGTGTTACCAAAAATGGAATGAACATAGTTTTATTGAGGCTGTCTAAGTGTTGTGCACAATGTGGCCCGACTGGCATGACTGGCAGGATGGATGGAACATTTCACATATTTCCTTAGGCATTTTATAATGCTCAACTCACCCGAACCAACTCATAACCGAATAATAATAGTATTTATCTCGTCGCCTACTAGACCAGCCCCGAACTGCATACAATGGCCAGGAGTGTCGTGTCGTCTGACACCAGCGTTCAATACATTTGTGGTAACATAATGGTGGATAGTTCTGGTAAAATGCTAAGCTCAATGCTCTCTTATCTATACTCATAGCAACTTTGGAATATTATAACATCTTTATTTTCATAATATAAAAGCACTTAACTAGTTTCAATTTCTTAGTACTCTTTCCACATTGTTACATCTCTAGGTGAAGAGATTGTTCAGAGAACAGTCCCAGAGTTACTCCGAGCCTGTCCGATGAACGCGTCCCATACCAGCATACTTCCTACTCACCAGGTGATTATGTTTTTTTATTATTATACTAGGTATACGTTTAGTAATATTTTTATCGATCGATCACGTTTCACACAACTCTTTCCCTAATTACAATAAAATAATTCAAATAAAACGTTTGAACCTTAAATAAATCGTGTAAGATCAATTTTTAAAGCACCGGAGTGTGCGATCGCAATCATCATGACAGCATGCTAGTGGGTGGAGGGAGGGGCCTACTGGTGCTGGTAGGGGTTGTACCCGGGCGGCGGAGCCTGCGGGTAGTGCTGCGGCGCGGGCGGGTGCTGGTAGGGCGCGTACGGGTGCGCGGGCGGCATGCGCGCTGCGCCTGCGCTCGGGTACGGCAGCGTGGCGTACGGGTTGTAGAGCGGCGGCATGGGCGCCGGCACGTAGTACGGGTAGGGCGCCGCCGGCGCGCCGTACGGCAGCGGCATGCCGCCGCCTGCCACCGGGTACGGCAGAGAGGAGCCCGCCGCCGCCGCCGCGGGGGGCGGGGGCCGCGCTGGCGGCTCCCTCTTCGGCACGACCGCCGGCTGCGAATCATACGAGTATACGTTCCTACAACTGGCTCGTTCACTGACTCGTTGACTCATTTATCACAAATAACAAGCTTAGCGAAGGATATAGTTACGGTATACATTACACATACTGAAAAATTATTTAAATTGGCTGATACATTTCAGAGATATAAACGTTTAAAGTTTATGGTGGGATTGAGAGGGGATGCTATCCCTTTCTCGCAAAGCGTGTTAGTAGGTAACATTTGTACGGCGCGCGCACGGCGTGACGACATAACTTGCTATTAAGAGCGCTCTCTGTCTAGCATGAAATTAAAATACCTCATCATCATCATCAGCCAGAAGACGTCCACTGCTGAACATAGGCCTTTAATCTCCACACCAAACGACATCCTGCCATCTGCATCCACTGGATGCCCGCGACTCTCACGGTGTCGTCGGTCCATCTAGTCAAATCTAGTGGGAGGTCTACCTACGCTGCGTCTTCCGGTTCGCGGTCTCCACTCAAGAACCTTTCTTCGCCATCGGTTATCAGTTCATCGAGCGATGTGGCCTGCCTATTGCCACTTCAAATTGCAAATTTTAATAGCTACGTCGGTGACTCTGGTTCTTTGGCGAATATCTATGTTCCGAATTTTATCGCGCGAAGAAACTCCGAGCATAGCTCTCTCCATTGCTCGTTGTATGACTCTGAGTTTTTCCAAAAGGCCAACAGTTAAGGACCACGTCTCAGTACCATATGTCATCACTGGCAACGCACACGAGAAGTCGAGTCGGCACGACTAGGTTTCTTGCGCATAGGTTGCAAGCTTCCTCGAAGTCATCTTCGGCAGTTGACCAGTCTCAAGCGAGTGACGAAAGAGGCGTGTCAGTATAGGAGAAAATTCAGGTGCACATGTCTTCAGAACTATCGCTGGAATACCATCCAGGCCACTGGCTTTGTTCACATCAAGATTGCGGAGCATTCTACGAACCTCCATTTGACGAATGCGAATTTCAATTATTCTTCTAAATCCATCAAATCTATATCCATTTTTGTTTCGATTTATTCCTATTTATTCTCTATTCGTCTTATACATAGTTGTAAAAACAAGCACCCTAACCTCAAAACGAAACAAATGGACAACACTTTCCGTCAAAATAAATAAACTAGGTGTCTCGGCGGTTTCACTTTGGTACCATAGATAGTCCGCTGTTTGTTAATAAACTTCGTTTTATAATAACGTTTATTTTGGTACATGGTTTAAACCTGGTACTAATCCCAGTACCAAAGTTAAACCAAGTTTTGTAATAAAATTAAAAAATTAAATTAAATATCTGGGACATTATTGCACACATGGTCATCTGACCCCAAACTAAGCAAAGCTTGTAATATGGCTGCCAGAGACTGATATACATACATATATATTTTTAAATACATACTTAAATAGATATTAACACCCAGACATAGAACAAACACAAATGTTCATCACACAAATGTTTGTCCTAGATGGGAATCGAACCCACGCCCCCAAGCACAGAAAGTAGGATCACTACCAACTGAGCCACCGAGGCAGTCTATATAATAATAAGGCTAATTATGACCAATTGTGCATTTTTATTCCTTTGTTTATATTAATTTCAACCGCAACTTTACTATTCATCCAACGTAGATTTATTTATGACTAGCTGTTCCCCGCAGCTTTGTTCGCGTAGCATAGAAATCAACTTTAGTCCCTTCCCGCCGTTTCAGTATCAGTCAGTCCGTCTGTCCTGCAATCCACTCTATTCCCGTCCCACTAATTCCACCCCAGACCCAAATCCGTCCTGTAACACACTCTACTTCAGAGCCGTCCTTTCCCCTGAAGTCCTGCATCCGTCCTGTAATACACTCTACTTCAGAGCCGTCCTTTCCCCTGAAGTCCTGCATCCGTCCACTCCACTCCCATACTGTAATCCATTTTATTCAATCCTGACCTTCTCTGTTCTGTTCCGTAATTCCATCCTGTAATTAATTTTACTCCTGTCTCGCCTGTTCCGCTTTAGTTCCGCATTTGTTCCAAACTTCAGTCTACTTCTATCTCACCGTTTCTGTTCTGGTTGCGCATTCTTCCCACAACCCACTCTACTCTCTTCTCATCTCTGTCTACTCCAGTTACTCTCGGATTGCCCCGTGTAATAAATTCGCCCATAAACTGTTGTACCTACAATAGTGTCTGTCAGGAGCTCGACATTTTCGATACATCGGTCAACAAAATTAAGAAATTTATTTTAAGTAATTAATAAAAAAAATTTTAACTATCTTTATTTATAATTATTTCCTTTTCATAATTATTTTACACATTTTTTTTTAATATTCTCAGGTGCTATTTTATTTCATTTTGACAGTTTTTATAGTAAAATATTATTATTTACATTAAATAAGGCTCTTTGGTAATTTTTCAGTTGTTTACTTTGAATAGCATAGAAACATCGACAAGTTTTCAAAGTCATTAATAAGGTGATGTGTGAAACGAAACGTAACCAGAGGCGCCATTTTGTGTTTTTGCGCCAAACGAGCGTAGCGAGTGAGGCTTTCTAGTGCACACTACTATTTCAAGTCAGACTCTTACATAGAACTCGGTAGGTTCGTTAGGTTGACAGTGACCATCCAACAAAACGACAATTTTGATCAGCGTAGTTTGCCTCCCTCCCCCTGTCATTCCCGGTTGGGGGTGGGAGAGTTTTCGTCGCTCCTTAAGTCCCCGCCCTTTGTCCCGCCAGTTCTCCCCCCACCCCCCCTAAAATCGATTGGTGTTAATCTAACGTCCTACCGACACCGGCATTAATTGCCATTCGATTGAACAAGCAGCTTTCATGGACAACTATCGATCTATCCCACAGGAAGTCCGATGTCCACGCAACGAAACCTTTCGACAAGCCGAACGACGAAAGCATGTATAATGAGGCCGTCATGCCAAACCATACAAACTCGAACATACATTTATGAGTCGTGCCGGCGTGTCGTGTGTGTGTATGACCGCGGAAATCAAATATTATGCCTCCAAAATATTAAGACTAGTAAAAAAATGACGAATGAGTTTATTTTAAATGGAAAACAAACAGCTGCTAACATTATGTTGCCCTCTAGAACATATGTAACATAATCCAACGGTTATTAGTTCAGCGACAGATATAACCAGTCGACTGTACGTACCTCGTCAGCAGCGGCGTGGTGCGCGGGGGGCGGCGGCGCGGCGCGGGCCGCGGGGCGGGACGCCTCCTGCGTCAGGTCCTTCATCAGCTCCTCCTTCTCCGTCTTGCGTGCGAAGCAGAAGTCTTCCACCTTACTCTGGTACGCCACGAGCAGCTGTAACACGAGGCACGGCAGTGAGCGGCGGGTGCGGGGCGGGGGAGGAGCGGGGGCTGGGCGACACTTACCTGTGTGAGGTCGTTGTAGAACTTGGTGCCTTCGGTGAGGTTGGCGGTGAGCTCCTGGAAAGCGTCGTGCGCGGCGGCGAGCGCACTCAACGCCGCGTCGCGGCCGGCCGGAGCTCCGGGCGCGGCACGCGCCGCGTGTGCCGACTGCACGCGCGCCAGCAGCTGCTCCTGCGCCGCCAGCGAGCCGGCCACCCGTCGCTGCAGCGGCGCCAGCGCGGCGCCGAGCGCGCCCGCTGACAGCGCCGGCTCGTCCACGGCGCCCGACTCGGCGAGCGCGGCGAGGAACTCGGCGCGCAGGTCCACCGTAGTCTCCTTTAGCTCGGCCTCGATCGCGTCGCGCTCCGCCTTCAGCGCCTCCACCTCGCGCATGAGCGCGCGCAGCGGCTCGCGGTCGGCCGCGGGCGCGCCGGCGGCAGGCGCACCCTCCGCCGCGGGCACGGCCGCCAGCAGCGCCTGCTCGCCGCCGCTCAGCCGCTCGATGTTCTCCTCGTGCAGGCGGAACTTGTCGCGCACGATGTCGTCGGCACGCACCGCGTTGTCGATGATCTGTCGGTACTTGTCTCCGTTGGCGCGGAACCCCTCCGTCAGCTTGCCGGACTCTGTGCGCGTCCAGCGCGCACCGAACTGGTCGCGCAGGCTCGCGTCCGCCTCTGCCTCCTCGCGCAGCATGCGGTCCGCCTCGTTCAGGATGTCCCGGTTCCTCTGCAGCAGCTCCGGCAGCTCGGCCATGAGACGGCGCAGCGCGGCGGCTCCGCCGGCGGCCCGCACCGCCGCCGCCTTGGCGCGGATCGAGTCGGGCAGCGCGCCGCCGTCACCCTCCTCGAGACAGGCGGGCAGGTTCAGCGAGGCGAGCACACTGTTCAGCAGCTGCGTGCCGTCGCGCAGCCGGTTGATCTCGGCGGCCAGGAGGTCTGCGCGGCGCGCGTCGCTGGAGGCCAGCGCGCCGCGCACGGCTAACGGCACCAGCGCCGCGAACAGGTCGCGCCCGGAGCTCCACCGCTCCGGCAGCGGCAGCGCCTTGGCGACGGGCGCGCGCGCCACTGGGTCCAGCGCGCCCGCCTCCGGCACGCGCTCGTGGTAGATGAAGTCGTTGTCCTTGATGGCGGCAGCGAGGCGACGCGCCGCGCGCGTCCCCAGCTCGCTGAGGCGCGCCGCCCCGCCGAGCTTCTGCGCCGCGCCGCGCAGCGCCTCCCCCGCCAGCGTGAGGCGTGCTATCTCCTCGCCGACCGCGCCAGCGGCGCGCGCCACGCCTGCCTGGTGCAGCTGCGCCAGGCCGCGCATCGCCTGCTGCTTGGCAGTCATCTGCGGGCAGAGACGCGCTGGTGAGCAGGGGGCTGGGTGCGGCGGTTGGGAGGGGCGGCGGGACGGCACTCACCGTGGAGACCCAGTCGCGGTCTCCGAGCGCGAACGAGAGCTTCTGCATCGCCCGCAGCGCCTCCGTGTACAGCTCCTCACCGGCGGCGCACACTTTGGCCACCATGGCGTCTTTCATCTCGTCTGCGGGCAGAAAGTTGGTTGTGAGCGGGCGAGGCAGGCGGGGGGATGGAGGGGGCCGGTGGGGGACTCACCGCGGATGCACTTGTACGCGATGACCTCCTGCGCCTGCGCCAGCATGAGTTTTGCGAGCACGTCGAGTGTATCGGGCTGCAGGTCGGGTGTGGTCTCCTGGTGCACGGCGAGCAGGACGTGGCCCCGCAGCCAGGAGAACACGCCGGCCGCCTGCTGCAGCAGCTTGGCGGCCAGCTTCAGCGAATCCTCGGTGTCGAGCGGCTGCTGCGCCGCCTGCGCACTCTGCGCCGCGCCCGCGTTGAACAGCACGCACACACGCTCGTACGCCAGCGAGCTCACCGCTGCAACCGGTGCACCAACACATCACCATTACTACCGAGCGGGGAGGGGGAGTGGGGACGCGTCTTGTATACAGATATCCTAAGATGATCAGAAACATTTGATTGGGAATAATGTAAGTTTTAGGTTTATGATAGCATCATCAAATAGAGGCAAGCCGTGCTGGGAGTGATATGTAGTGAAGTAGCCTTACTGAGACTCATCCTGCCTCCGAACAAGGAGCCTTTATCGAAGGCATCTTTCCACTTGAAGGGGATCTGCACCTCCTGCGGCGGCACCTTGCTTTCCAGCGACACCAGCTGGTCATAGTAGCTGCAACACAATGACGCACACTACTACATCATACATACATAATGTACGTCATACATACATAATGTACGTCATACATACATAATGTACGTCATACATACATAATGTACATCATACATACATACATAATGTACATCATACATACATAATGTACATCATACATATGATTGATTGAAACATGTGATTGTGAAGTGGCTAAGATCACTATCATATGATGACACAGAAGACGTTTTAAGAGTAGTTAAATGAATTGTTGTAAGTAATTTTTTTTTCCATATAGTTATTTTCCCTTTAGTAGATTAGTTAATTTAAATGTGAAAACTGTCTTGCAAACTATTTGTAATCAGGTATACGGGTTGCCTTGATACAGGCTTAGCCTAGTAAGGCAACCAGCAGGTATAATTTTTTAAGAAATTAAGTATGTTGGAAATAAATATATTATTATGAAATACATACATAATGTATGTAGTCTCCGTTGGCAGGGTTCCGCGCCAACGGAGACAAGTACCGAAAGATCATCATCATCATAACACTAAACTCTTTCCCCGATCCATTACTGCCAATATCTGACTTGGCGATAAGAAATTGTAGAGAATCGCCCATCTAAGACCACCCACACACGATCATCTGACCCTAAACTAAGCTTGTAATATGGCTGCCAGACTGATATAAGTACATATATATTTTTAAATACATACTTAAATAGAAATTAACACCCAGACATAGAACAAACACAAATTCTGTTTAAAACTATCACGGTTGTTCACTAAAGTTATATGATTATTTACGGGATACTTACATGCACCATGTTCACTGGAAGACTTCCGTGAACATGGTGCATGTAACTGCGCCGAAATATCGGGAGCTCCTTCCACAACCTTACCACGGTAAATATCCCGTAAATAATCATGTAACTTTAACAAACACAAATGTTCATCGCATGTATGTTCCCCCTAGGTGGGAATCGAACCCACGCCCCCTAGCGCAGTAGGCAGGTTTAGAACCAACTTAGCCACCGGGGCAGTCGAATTCCCCACAACCAAACACTGGATCACTCAAGGTTTTTTTCAAATTTTATACTGAACTTATGTTTACCTACCTCCTGCTACTCTAGTATTGGCTGAGAAAGATACAAATGTATCTTTATTCTAGCTATATTTATTATTCAGATAAAAACGGTGGAAAGGCCTGTGCTAGGCCTGCTGTAGTAAGTAGATACATAATATTATGAGTTGTTCCAGACAATGACGTCACCATTTTCGTAAGAATAATTATTATTGAGCAAGGTAAAGCTGCGATGTCTTAGATATTTGGACGTAAGCGTGATTCAATGATCATAGGTGAGTCATGCGGAGCAGGATTACCTGTAAATAACATCGAGCGAGGACTTCTCGAACACCTTCCAAATGGCGTTAGTGCGCAGTCGGCTTAGCTCGTTCAGTGCATCACTATAATCCTCTTGGCATTCACCGCTGCTGTACGATGATTGTATTAAATTCTTCAGTGGTTTAACTAAATCTACGTCGTAAGACTTTTTAAACGGCACACACAACAGTTCGGCCATTTCTATGATATGACAAACATTGACTGTTGATTGACTGAGTCAGATTCTGTGAATTATCTGTCATAGGCATCTCCCCGTCTCCATCTCCCCGAGTAAAAGTATTCTTTGGTCATAGGTACAAAAACAGTGTTTTTCCACAGATATACACAACATCTGTATGTTTTTCACATATCTATAGACTGATAGACTGTGTATAGAATGGTGTTTTTATTGTCTTTATCTATTTAAATATACTTTTTTTAGTTAATTTTTTTCATGACTATGTATACAAATTCCTTCAGTACACTGGGTGTTGTGTATTATAGATATTAAAGTTTACATAGTATGTTGTGTTTGATGGCGTCAAACAAGTCACAGTCAGAGTCATGCAAAGTAAGTCACGGTCAAATCCAACTCATGTCCCAGTAAAGTGGTGGAGGTTTTACATGATGCCTATATGGATTTTTGTTAACAACATGAAAAGACTAGTAGACCCGTAACAAACGTATCGAACTTGGCTGACGAACCGCCGTCTGACAAACGGAAGAGAATATAATTTCCCTCTCTCTTTCTCTCGTTGGTTGAGGTGGTTGACGTCATCCATCCATCTATACATCCATCCATCTATCCATTCATCCATCCAAACTTTCACATATATGATAATAGTGTGATTTTTCAAGTAAAGCATTATCTCTTATGGGATATAAAGTTGTATGAAACTCCCTAGGGATTAAAGTGATTTGAATTTGAAACGTTAAATTCGTGTGGAAACTCGTGAAAAACTCTAAGTAATAAAATGCCCATATGGCATTTGTTTTGGCCCATTTATTTAATTTTATGTTTATTTTTATTGTGTTTAATTTTTTTACCTACTTATGCCATTTTAATTTTTAATGTTTCTTAGTGTAAATGTTTGTTTAAATAATGTATAAATTTGTAGATTAAGTAAGTAACGTAGTGGTACAAAACTGTAAAGTTATTTGCTAATTAAATAAAGAATTTGAATTTGAATGGCATTGTAAAGAGGTTTGATCGAAAACTGAACTGGCCACCTTAAGCAGAATTAAAAAAAGTAAGTGTGCGTTTACAAAGAATGTGAAACAAACGACTGTATTTGGTGCTGTGATTTTTGTGTAACCTGGCTTTTTATTGTCTCGCAGGTGTGAAAAATAGAGTATGCTCCTCTGGAATAAAGGCTGTCATCGTCTTGGGTAGCTTAAACTCCTCGCTTCCCTCAGGACTCTATATAACGATGGACTGTAAATTTAACTCCCGAGCGTAGCGAGGGACTGTACGACTGTCAGTCAGTACAGTCCAGTTACAGTTGTACACCTCGACACGACAGCCCATTGTCAGTACAGTGGGGCTAGTACGAGAACTTGCGAAAAAGTATTCGTTCCGTAAACGATAGAAAATGTATGAAAAATTCAGTTTCCAATTACGTCCGATAGAGGCGCTGTTCAATTTTTCATACATTTTGCTATCGTTTACGGAACGAATACTTTTTCGCAAGTGCTCGTACTAGGGCCACTGCTCAGGACAAGAGAGCTAAACTGACCCGACACTACACTGAGGACATCCCAGACATTAGCTTGTACGAGTTTAGAATGGCTCTGAAAGAGCTAAAGAACAACAAGGCGCCGGGTGATGACGGCATCACGACAGAACTTCTGAGAGCGGGTGGAAAACCGGTACTTTTAGTCCTCCAGAAGTTATTTAATTCCGTCATACTCGAAGGTACTACGCCTGAAGCATGGCACAGGAGTGTGGTGGTGCTCTTCTTCAAAAAAGGTGATAACACCTTATTGAAGAATTATAGACCCATCTCACTCCTGAGCCATGTGTACAAGTTGTTCTCCAGGGTCATTACGAACCGTCTCGAAAACAGGTTTGATAACCCCAGCCTTCCGAACAAGCCCGTTTCCGTAAAGGCTGGAGCACCATAGACCACATACAGACGCTTCGCCAGATTATACGATTATTATTTATTATCCTACTTTCTGTGCTTGGGGGCGTGGGTTCGATTCCCATCTAGGACAAACATTTGTGTGATGAACATTTGTGTTTGTTCTATGTCTGGGTGTTAATATCTATTTAAGTATGTATTTAAAAATATATATGTATGTATATCAGTCTCTGGCAGCCATATTACAAGCTTTGCTTAGTTTGGGGTCAGATGACCATGTGTGCAATAATGTCCCACATATTTAATGTCCCACATACAGAAGACTGAGGCGTATACTCGGCCATTATGTCTAGCGTTTGTGGACTATGAAAAAGCCTTCGATTCAATCTGGGCAGTATTGCAGTCCCTTCAGCGTTGTCATATCGACTATAGGTATTCGAAGTGCTGAAGCGTTTGTATAGAAACGCCACCATGTCGATCCGATTACAGGACGAGAGCACGGAACCAATCCAATTGCAGAAAGGCGTGAGACAGGGAGATGTTATCTCTCCGAAACTGTTCACTAACGCATTGGAAGACGTTTTCAAGTTCTTGGACTCGGCATCAACATCAATGGCGAATACATCACTCACCTGCGTTTTGCCAATGCTATAGTCATCATGGCAGAGTCGCTGGAGGACCTTAATACGATGCTCAGCGAGCTCAGTAGCCTTTCCCAACAGGTGGGTCTTAAAATGAACACAGACAAGACAAAAATCATGTCCAATGTCCATGTTGTACCCGTACCGGGTTATCGTTGGGAACGATACTCTCGAAGTTGTTGATCATTAGGTACACCTATCTTGGACAGATTGTTCAGTTAGGCAAGTCCAACTTAGGCAAAGAGGTTGCACGAAGAATCCAAATACCACAGTGCCTAAAGACAAGGGTCTTTGACCAGTGTGTGTTGCCAGTGAGGACATTTGGTACTGAGACGTGGTCCTTAACTGTTGGCCTTTTAGAAAAACTCAGTCACACAACGAGCAATGGAGAGAGCTATGCTCGGAGTTTCTTTGCGCGATAAAATCCGGAACGTAGATATTCGCCAAAGAACCAGAGTCACCGACATATAGCTATTAAAATTTGCAAGTTGAAGTGGCACTGGGCAGGCCACATCGTTCGAAGAACTGATAACCGATGGGGAAGAAAGGTTCTTGAGTGGAGAGCACCAATAAATAAATACAAATCATAGATCGGTGGAAATCGCACACTGCGTTTTACGCGTTCCTTTTTGCCTTACACCTGCAATATGTGGAATAAGCTCCCTCCTACGGCATTTCCGAGTAACTTTAATATGGGGTTCTTCAAAAGGGCTGTTAATAGTTTTTAAGGATCGGCAACGTAACTGTGATGCCCCTGGGTGTTGCAGGTATTCATAAGCGACGGTGATCGCTTACCATCAGGCAGTCCATTTGCTTGTTTGCCACCTATGGCTTAAAAAAATATATATGCTAATCTTAACTTTTTCTTTTCTTTTTGACATAAACACCGTAAGTACTTTATATCTCCATGCAGTTGTAAAAGTATTCTATGACTAGACTAACTCCATGCTCTGTAAATAAAGATGGCGTCATCTTTATTTACAGAGCATGGAGTTATAGTGTAGGTAGGTAGGTACGTGCCCGTGCCTGGTTCCTGAGTGGGACGAGAACAACTATACAACTCCGCGTGCCCGAGCCCGAGCTGTGATCACTGATTCACTCCACGCTAGCAAACAGCGTTCGCTACTCGGAGCTCTCGAGAGGGAAACGAAGCTAGGCTCTAGGGGGCGGAGGTACACCCTTTATTATTGACATTCCGAAAACCCGTACGAAGCGCTTTGATTCCACTTTTATTGTGCGAACTGCTAGTCTGTGGAATGCACTGCCTGAATGGGTGTTCCTCGATAGTTACAATCTGGGTGTCTTCAAGTCAAGAGTGAATCGGTTTCTTCTAGGCAAGCGTGATCCACCGTAGGTCGCATCATCGCTTAACATCGGGCTAGTTGGCGGCCAAGCGCAAACCTATTCTGCAATAAAAAAAAACCCTACTGCTACTGATTACATGGAGTCTGGCCAACGAAGGGTGACCGCAGCGACCGGCCAGAGGCATTCGAGCAAGCCCACAACACAACACTATAGAGCGCTGTCGTAGGGGAGTGCAAGGCAAGGGCAGTGCAATTAATAAGTATGTTCTCTCACACTTAGGTACTTTTGGTATAACTTGTTGGGTAGCAGAGTAAAGTGGGGGTCGTCCAATGGAGAAGCGTGTGGCGAGCATGCGCGAACGAAGGCGAAGTGTGGAGCCCTCGCCTCGCCAGTCGCGTGTGATGTGAAGCAAGCAGTAGTGTCCGTGTCCTGCCCCGAGCCGGCCGCGACCGCCGCGCCGCCGCCGCCGCCCCCGTTAACTGTTGCGCCCCACGACGCTACTTCCCTTCATCGATCCAACACATTGAGGTGTGCTTTTGTTTTGATTCTTGTACAAGAGATCGTTTCAAGAACAATTTGAGGTGGTCGTGTCGTGCTGAGTTTCCTTATGACTGGGATCGACTTGTAACCGTGACGCCAATTTCAATCATTTCATGCAAATTTTTTTCATTCATTCATAATATTGGGTAGGGACCTAACTTTTTATTGGAGAAAATACTAATCTATACTATATACTATATAAATACTACTAGTCTAATTGATAACCTCCTCTTTTTTGGAAGTCGGTTAAAAAGTGGTCCAGATTGCCCTCGTTATCAATGTGTTATTTACTAGTCACTATAGACACGTACCTACCGCTCGCTACACGTTACTATAGACACGTACCTACCGCTCGCTACACGTAGGTACATAATATTGCATATAGTGTAGGTAAGTAGGTACCTAGTTGTGGTTTTTTAGGGTTCCGTACCCAAAGGGTACGGATGTTGGCCCAACGCCTTCTGCGTTCACCAACTAGTCCGGTCAAGCTGTAGAGGCCGTAAGGCCAACAGCAATAAGTCACATTAGAAAAAAAAACGGGCGCATAGTTTTTATGGATGAGATCAGGGGCACTATTTTGGAATCCCTCGTAGGACTTTTTTCATGTGATGTGATTTACTTGCGAACGAAATCCCAATAGTCGTATTTTTGAACAAGTCATATCACTCGTATCTCTACGAGTGATCGATAGAAAGTCTGACAGAACTACGGCAACCCAGAATTCGAGCGATTCAAAAATACCAAACCACTCGTATTTGAAATCACCGGTGATTATTTGCGTGTGCGAATATAAAAAGTCTAACGAGTGATTCAAAAATAGAGCCCATTACATTCTCTTTGGATGAGATTGTTTAGTTAAATTAAAATTAAGTTTATTTTATCATAAAATATTTAGTTAATCGCCATTAGCCTAGTTTTAGTGGACTAGTGGTGGAATTGGCGCCATCACTGGTATAACCATAGATTTATGAAAAAAAAATTTAGGTCTATGGGTATAACGCCGGTACCGGATGTTGTTGACGCGGCTCGCTGATCGGCCGTTGGCGACCACAGACCTACTATATCTGTGTTGGCAACCAATCAGCTAGCGAGTTTGGCATACAATCCGGCAGAGGCGCTAGCGAGAGCGCACGGACACACGAGGCTCGTGAGAGCTCACTTTACTTTTGGTTTTGACGGTGGCAGCATTCGTTACTAAGCGGAATACCTTGTCCCCAAGTAACTTCCATTAATTTTCCATTGTAAAATTAATCATAGTGTTATGGAATAAAAACTTATTTGTACGAGCGATGTCTAATTTCCTCGCCCGCTATACCCACGCCGTAGAACAATGATGTCTGATGCGGATTGGCCTGCCTAGCTGCCTACCCTCTACTTCTACACTTCTGATGCTTTTAACGATTCGACATATAAGAATAAGAATTATTTTATTGCCAAAAACAATGAATAGGTACATAAGGTAAAAACAATGTTTGGCAATAGGGGTATGCTCAGCGCCGTACTTCGAGGTCCCGAAAGGTCACGCAGGGCTGGTTTTCAGCATAGTACCCGTTTGCTCAGAAAAAAAAAGATGGTAGGTGAGAATTAGGCGACGGAGAGTTTTACAATACCAATTAATTTAACAACAAAAATGAAATAAAATTAAAATATAAGTGAAATGAAATGAATACTAATTGTTTCCAGTAACGAATTCACTGGAAACATTACATTGCTATAACTATTATTAGAGTACTTAGAAAGGTTTGTGTATTTGGTATGTGTAATATGTGAGTGTAGTGTAGTATCTATTAACGCGGTATCTTATGTATTTTAAAAGTCGCTTCAAAGTTCTTTTTTTTAATTCATATAATAAACCTTTGTATTTTAGCTTAAAATTATCAGAATACATTTTTTTTCCTCGTAGAAGGGGGTAGGTTATCCCAAATTTTAGACGCACTGTAATTGCAGCAGCTTTTAAATCGGGTGGTCTTGTGCTTAGGAAAGGATAAAGCATTCAGGGATTTAGAGCGAGTATTACACAAATGAATATCCTTCAACCAAGTCAGCATTTCAAATAAGTACTCGGGTCGCTTGTTCCATATTATTTTTTGAATGAGACAGGCAAGATGGAGCTCCCATCTAGCTTTCATATTATCATAGCATTTTATTTTTGACGAGAAAGGGGGTAACATGTTCTCTTCTTGGAACGTTGAAACAGAATCTCACACACGCATTCTGTACTCTTTGTATCGCTTTTTATGTTTTAGCATATATCATCGACCCATAAACTGCGCTGCAATAGTTAAAAGGTGACAATATTAGGAGATCACATAATAATATTATCACCTCTTCCGAGAGATATTTCCTTAGGCCATAGAGATTCTTTAATTTATAGAAAGCAGTTCTAATTTTCTCGCTAATATGTTTTTCAAATCTCATTTCACTATCAAGGACGAGACCCGAGACCCAAGTTTCTTGCTTCTGACTCAACTGAAATATCTACTCCATTTATTAACACTTTAGGGTTTTGACATATGACATAATATATTCAGTTTCAAAATAAATTATTAAATTAAAATAAATTCCCTCGCCGGAAGTCAACCCTGGATGCGGCAGCCATGTCATGATGGAGTTTAGAACAGATTATATCAAAGTTAAATCCATTTACAAAATTTCGTGTCTTGGCTGTTCGCCGTTTAGGAGTTCCACTATCCACCTCCTGGCTCCATCATCAGATCAGCTCAATAGTACCAGATTATTGCTTTGTTACTAAACTTATACAAGTATGCAAAATTTCAGCTCAATCGGAAATCGGGAAGTGGGTCAAACATTGTTAGTTAATTTTTCCTCGATTTCCTTGCGATTCCATCATCAGATCCTGACCTGATAGTAATGGGACCACCTCGGGAGTATACCCTTTCGTAGTAAAAAATATTTTTTTAATCGCTTCACAATTGGCGAAAATATCGATGAACATACAAAAAAAACATACAGTCGATCATAGTACCTCCTCCTTTTTGGAAACCGATTAAACCGATTATTTAAAACCGATAGTCCCATGTCAAAAAATACCATTGAGCTTACTTTTTTTTTTGCCGACTTCAAAAAAGGCGGAGGTCCAATGGGTTTTTAATGTGATTCAGTTGTCTTCGACGACGTAGGCCGTACCACAAAGAGAATGTAACGCTACGCTAAGACCGTACCATGTCCAGTGCCGTACCATGTCCAAACTGTCAGACTGTTATAATAATTATGAAGTAACAACTAGGTGTGTAAAACCTCTGCGGTGTGAATTTGATGTTTTGCTTATTTACTCTTTGGTATCAAAACATGAAACGTCAAACAAATGAAATGAACACTAAAATGTCACCTAAAATATGAAAAATTACTCATATTAAAGTTAAGAAAATAATAATTAAAAATTTTACGTCATACCTATAAATATAGATTTACTTAAAAATAAAAAAAACCGAAGAATGTTAGTCTCAAATCGTATTTTTTAATTTGTTCTAGAGATTTGTGATAAGTAAAATACCTTTATAAAATGGTGGACCCAAACAAATTGGCGAATATGTAAGTATTTTTCATAGTAGGTACCATAGAATAATATTGCTTACGAGTCCTTAACCTTAGATTACTTACGAGTACTATCACTGTTTAGTTCCAAAACCGGTTTTGACGGCCCGCGCGGAAGCCGCGGGAAATGCAAGACGCACTCAGGGATCGAACGGCGCCCGCCCTCCCTCCAGTTTAGTCATCCATATTAGCTGGGCGCGAACGTACGCGCGCCAGAGGACCCGTCTGTTTAGGCGCGACTTGATGTCCATATTTGGGAAGACCGCGAGTCACCATTTGGACTCCCGCAAATTGAACGTCGTTAAAAGACGCGCGCGAATTTCACTCTGTTACGGCGCAACCGGATATTTTCCTTGAGTTGAAGGTATCAACGAAAATCGCGAGATCGGGTGTGTTTTGTATAGACCGCGAGTGTTAAATTCAGTGTTAGGACACTTTTGAACATTATTTGTGAAGTGTTGACCACTGTCCGAGGAAAGCCGCAGCTGACGTCTGGGCCCAGACAGGTGACAGGCAACTCCGCGTATCGCGGATGTGCACGAACCACTCTGGGTTCGTACAATCACACAACAATAGTTCATAAAATTCTCCAGCCGCAGCTCGCAACCTCATTACAATGCTCCTCGACCTCGGTAGCCTTTCGCAACAGGTGAGGCTTAACATGAACATGGATAAGACAAAAATCATGTCCAATGTCCATGTTGGACCCGTGGCGGTAGTTGCTGGGAACGATACTCTCGAAGGTGTTGACCATTACATCTATCTTGGACAGTTTGTTCAGTTAGGTAAGTCCAACTTAGGCAAAGAGGTCGCCCGAAGAATCCAACTCGGATGGGCAGCGTTCGGGAAATTGCGTGACATCTTCTCGTCCAAGATACCACAGTGCCTGAAGACAAAGGTCTTTGATCAATGTGTGTTGCCAGTGATGACATATGGTACAGAGACGTGGTCCTTAACTGTTGGCCTTTTAGAGAAACTCAGTCACACAACGGGCAATGGAGAGAGCTATGCTCGGAGTTTCTTTGCGCGATAGAATCCGAAACGTGGATATTCGCTAAAGAATCAGAGTCATCGACAAAGCTATTAAAATTTGCAAGTTGAAGTGGCAACGGGCAGGCCACATCGCTCGAAGAACCGATAACCGATGGGGAAGAAAGGTTCTTGAGTTCACGAACTGGAAGACGCAGCGTAGGTAGGCGTCCCACTAGATGGACCGACGACATTGTGAGAGTTGCTGGCATCCAGTGAATGCAGATGGCAGGATGTCGTTCAGTGTGGAGGTTAAAGGGGGAGGCCTATGTTCAGCAGTGGATGTCTTCTGGCTGATGATGATGATGATGATGATGGGAGTGGAGTGGACGGATGCGGAACTACAGTGTAAAGGACGAGTCTGTAGTTGAGTGTATTACAGAATGGATTTTGGTCTAGAGTGGAATTAGTGGGACGGGAGTACCTAGAGTGGATTGCAGGACGGACGGACGGATTGAAACTGAAACGGCGGGAAGGGACTAAAGTTGATTTCTATATCTACTACGAGCGAAGCCCCGGGCAACAGCTAGCTAAATCCTCTCCATCCTTCACCTCACCACCAACGAAACCACCCAAAACCGGTCATCCGCTGCCTGCCTCAACCCCGATGCAATTTCAACATGGAATTGCATCGGAAAAAATATGTCTATATATATAACGTATATAACATATATAGACATATTTTATATTATGTACCTATTGTAGGATCATGTTTATTAAAAGTATAGCTTTGACTACATTCGTTATAGAATGCACCATGGCGTCCATTTTGACTATAAACAAATATAATATTAGACACGAAATCATCTCACTAATGATTGTATAAAAACAAATGTAATAGATTAGACATGCACACAGTTATTGACAGATTAAGTACCAATCCGATTAACTATAAGTAAGTGCTTTGGACAAACCTTGTATAGAGTAAAACGGCAGGAAGTGGGAGTACAACAAGGCTCCGCTAGGGGGCGCTAGGACGGTGCAATGCCTGCCGTTTTGCCTTAGAAGTAAAAGTCAGTATTCCGTCGGAGTCTGGTGGCGAACAGCCACCTAGTGGTTTTTCATAAGTATAGCTACTAAGCTAATTCCTCTTAAGTGGTTCATATGGTATAGTGTTCATCTGTGGAGGTGGTTGCGAATAGTGTATGTGTAAGTGTAGATAAATGTGAGATTAGTGAGAAATCAAAAGAGTGACTGAACGAGCGCTCCTGGTTGGTATTTAGTCTAACAAATCCGAAGCGGGATCGGTAAGTTACTTTTGTCTACTTACGACACAGCGCCCATATCACGAATATTGTTGACATTCGGAAGAGCAAAAGCGCATTAAGTTGCAATTACTTTTTATGCGCAGTAAAATAACGTTTATTCTCTAGCAAAAACATTTTTTTCTCTTTTGCTTCTACCCTACAATGAGCCTAGAAAAAAATAATTGAGTAATTTAAAGTACCCACTTTATACGAAAAAAAAATTATGGTAATATCAGTAAGTAGCAATTCGTATAAGGGCTGACAAGAGCATGGTATCGCTGTTTGGTCTTTAGCTAGACCGGGCTACTCACTGCATTGTGCAACTCTGAACGCAAATATGAATAAATTAAATAACAAAAGACTCGGTGTTTGAATTCACAATATACATAGATAATTTCGCTTGTGGTAAATAGTTGAGACCCAGTTACCCGAGAAAATCTAGGAATCATTAGTTTAATTTAATAAACAGACATGATATAGTTGGAACAGCGTAGTGCAAATCACTGACATTATTTGACCATAAACGCAAATTAAAATATGAAAATATTTTTCTATCGAGCTAGTCCAGAAACTTGGCACTTTTTGAATCGAGTACAGAATTTGGACTGTTCGAACCATCATGCGCTTAGTAATTCAGGGACTATTTAAGGCCAGTTACTTTGAATAACATATACTGCGGCATCACTGTTTGCATCAAGTAACGGAATATCACACATAGTTCGAATTATCACCATCATCTAAATGCAAAACAAAAATAAATTGGGTCTACTGAGCTACTCGGGCTTGCATAAAGCAACCCTGATTTGTATTGTTTGTGTTACCTTGCAATATTTCAATCTTATAACTGATCATAATGATTTAGTTTTTTTATATTTTTTTCAAACTGAAACAAAAAGACACCTGGCCAAGAGCGTGTCGAGAGACGCATGTGGTGGGGTTCCGTGACCGGAGCCACATGGTTGTGGTCATGGTTCAGAAGTTGACATGCATCACAAATTCGAATGAACGCAGCTCTGTGGACTTGGCTAGGTTTCGGAGATGTGCCATCCCGACATGGCATATACTTTTTATGGTTTAAACATGGAGAAGACTGATTGGTAAACATTATTTCTTGAGTACGTTTTGCAAAGGGGTCGGTGACCTTTGGGCTAGAACGCCTTGAATTTGTTACAGTTTTATCGCTGTTATTCAGGGGCCGGATCGTACAATGTTCGAAATAATTTTGAGGGAAGGTTTTGAATGTGACCTTCCTGTATTGTGAGTTTCTGGTTTCTGTGTTTTATAGTTTAGAAATGCAGAGGGGGGGGACCAACTTTTTGCCGCTTTGGCGGGCCGTGTTTCGCAAAGTGTGGGCTTTATAAGAAGGTGATGTATCGAACCTTGCCTTAATTTTATAGGACCTTTTCATCGATGCTCCACACGAGCGGGTGGGGTGAAAAAATAATAATAATATTTTCATCCCCATTTCACATGTACCAGAGCCACCCCTAAAATGCAATATTATATATTTTTTGTGCTCTTAAAATTGAGATCTATATAACAACCGTCATTATGCAAAGTTTCATACACTCATCTTAATAATTATGGAAGTTTGAAGGTTCTATCTAGATGGTTCAGACGGACGGACGGACAGACGGACAGATGGACAGACAGACGGACGGACGGGTGGAGCGAATTTGTAAGGGTTCCTTGTCCGGCTACAGATACCCTAAAAACGAACACAAACAGCTATTGATTTATTTGAAATAATTCTATAATATTTTTTTTGGTATTATTGACATCAACCAGTAAAAGCAGCTGGTGTGTAAGCGTGGACGTGGTTAATCTATACACGGCATGTCACTGTTTTTCTGTGTTCTGTTTACTGTGTTCACCATCTTATCAGTTATCCGATCAAAACAATTCGTGTGTTGTTCCAAGATGTTGCAGCATATATCGGATATTTAGAGTATGAAACAACCGGAAAAACTGTGATCGCCCAGCATTATCATGAAGGCGCGCAATAGCTTTAAACTGACAGACACGCAGTCGCAGTAGCCAACGATCTCGTAGTCGCAGTAGCCGCTGGTCCCACAGTCATGCCAGCTAGCGACCTCATTTTTACGCCAGTCGACGACCCTGTAGAATCAGCAATCGTAGATCCAGAAGAGTAGTACTTAGACGTAGACTACTGATGGGAGGCATGACAGATCAGTAACCAGTCTGACAGATCTGTAACCATCAGTACTTAGCCGTAGTCTACTGTTGGGAGGCATGACAGATCAGTAACCAGTCTGACAGATCTGTAACCATCAGTACTTAACCGTAGTCTAATAATGGGAGGCATGACAGATCAGTAACCATTCTGACAGATCTGTAACCATCACTTCAAGCAAAATTGTTTTACTAACACTTGTTACGCACTTCAGACCCCTAAATAATCTAGACTGAGCTGTAATCCATTTTGCAGTAGTCTACTTAACCGTAGCCAGCAAATGAGAGACATGGCAAACCAATAAACCTTTAAGGCTGCAGACTCGTAAAATGTACTTGCGGCGAACAATGCACGCAACTTTGCTGTTTTGTTTATAGTGCAAAATATTTTGACAAGACAATAATAACCATAATAAATATATTCACTACGTTTTTTTTAAAGGTTCATCTAGGTAGATTATGCTAGGTAAATCAAGCGTTAAATACAACCCTCTCACGCCAACCCCGTTTCGAGATGCGTTTGTGAAATTATGGCAATTAATAGTACAAAGCGTAAAACAGTTTAGCTATTTTTGAAGTAAACATTCTGGTCTTTAAAATAGCAGTTTCTTTTCTTCTTCTTATTTTTATCTTTCATTGTCCTAATTTAGACCTAAAAATATCGCAAATAGCCCTGTTTTTGCTTCTTCATAATATGCTTGGTAATAATAACTCGAAGTAATTATGTAGGTAAATAGTTCAATTGTTTGGAAGGCAAAGGTTTACTTAAATATATAAAAAAAAACTTAAATACCTTACTTTAATAATAATCATTATCTCGAGTGATCTATAAAATAATGAGTTGGTAAATAAGAATTGCAAGGAATATTCTTTAATGGTCGCTCCGTGGCTGTAGCGGTCAGACATGTGAACTGTGACGAATTTAATACAATTTCTCTCGCTCTAACTTTTCGTAGCTGAAATGGTAAGAGTGAGACAACTGTGGGAACATTCAGCGCGCTTTTCCGTGATTCTGAATTCTCTGTTGCGAGACTCGATTATATTCAAACTATGTAGTGAATTAAATTAGCAGTTTCTCTTTAAGAGCGGGCCTAATGGCAGGATAAATTCTGATTTCCCCCGCGCATCTCGCCACACCCAGCGCATGTACGGATAACAAACACGGGCAGCGCGACGACGCGCGGAACCAAGCTTGCGTACTCGACGTCTGAACTGACATGGACTACCCGTCCCAACAGAGCGATGGTAACTGATCGGTGCAACAAACCGATGCTTCAAGATTGTGTCACGCGAGACGAAAGACAGCGTATTGCGCGGATTAAAAATGTTGTAAGCGCCAAGTGCTTTCTACTCTCATAGCTTATAGAATAGACAATATTTTTAAAAAATTGCTAGGGTCAGCTTTAGGTTATACATGAGTGATAATATTTACATAATTTATTGTTCAACAATATGTACCAAAACAGAATGCAAACCAAAAATGTTGAAAATTAGAGGTAACTTTGTGATGGTTTTCTATCGAGAAAATTTTATCCTACCATGTTTTCGTCAGGGTCGACCTTTACTTATATATTGAAGTTTAACGTATTTTTTTTTTTCGATTTTGGACATGATTTACTACTGTGAAAATCTAATCAAAGATTGAAGATTTTGCTTTAGGCCCAATCTTAATTGTCATTTAATCAATGGTATCACAAAGGCTTAGATGTATAATAGTATATTTAGTCAATAAAAATGTAATTGTCATAGAGATAAAATACTATGAATTTATTTTACTGAATTATTGATATTACTAGTTAATTAAATCCTCTAGCAAATGCTAGTGTAATTACGTATTAATATTATTTTTTGCTTAAACTGTAAGGTTTCTAATTGATCCTATTTATTTATAACTTGAATAATGATAACTGGTTCTATTTATTGTACCTACATCATAATATGAATATGTTATTAAATGTGAATACTTGACTTGTGTTTTTTAATCATATGGATTTAAATGAAATATTAGAATTAAAATGACTAAAGGTATTAAAATTATTTTTATGGTGGTAAGATTAAAAGTTATTGTTGATTTGGAGATTCTAAATGGTTGAATTGGTTAAATTTGAAGTCTGAAGAATTTAAAGATTTCTAATAAATTATCTATAATAACGCTTAATTGCTGACTAAGATAGTTCTTAATTAAGTATAAGTAATGGTTTTGTGATCATCGTAATCTAATTAATTAAATTTGGATGTGTACCTAATTGTCATATTATGTATTTTAAATAGAATGTTAAAATATATATTGACATTGTTTTTTTTTTTTTTTTTGTTTATTTAGCTATATGTTTTTGGCAAAATTAGTTTTAATCTGCTCATCGGGTTAGAAAAATGAAAAGCGACTGACCTTTTAAACTATTTTTCAGCCGTTGGTTATATAATATTTCTTAGTCATGAATTGTTATAAACATTTTTACTAGTGATTAAATCAATTTGAGTCGTCATTCGTCATAAAATGTTCATGGTGTTTAAAATAGTTAAATTGTGTTAAATGTTAAATTTTCTTAATAGATTGAATTCGTGTGCTTATGATTAAATTTTCAATTTTATTTGTATAACATGTGTTTTGTCATTGTCATTCGAAAATTTTGTTTTGTACTGTATTCGTCTATATAAATCCATGAGATTTGAATTAGGAATAAATCTATTTATAAATTGTAATGTTTTATAACATATGAGACATTTTGATGAATTTATTGTACAAACGTTGGTGTTATTTGGATAAGTGACATATTTTGTTCATCATGGGCTTCATTTAATGAGATTATAATGTTGTCGTATTAGGAATAAATATATTAACATGTTTAGAGTGAGTTCCGTTCTCAAACGAATGAAGGAACTAGGGTTAAATCCATCGCGGCCTTTTCGGTGGCAAACGATATAGGCAAGATTGTTAGCATATGGTTTGTGTATAGTCACGTTGTCATCGTTCGAGCCTCACCCTGTCATCAAAAATATTATATTATGCAAGTTGCAAAATGAATAAAGTGATGATAAATCTCTTTGTAGCTTTTATAAGGTTGTTGTATATGGGATTTTTACATTGCAATTATTGAATGTCATGAGTTTAACAGTAATCTATTTCTATCTCGCAGAGATAAGAACCGAAGTAAAAGTTTAGTGTTTTATCAGCTTATGTCATGTTTATATATACATATATAATATATGAGTGTTTGTTCTCGTTTTGTCACGTTGCGTTTAATCTACTTAAACAATATTTGTTATACTTGTTTGGATTATCCAAATACGTCTTCGATTGAAATGAAACTTCCGTTCTTAAGTCAACTAAATATTTAATTGCCACAGTGTTATATTGTACACTTATTCGTGTTTACAGGAAATAAATTATTATTAATTATTATGAATGCAGTTGATGTACTTAATTGAACATGTATTTCCATTATTAAAGATTTATTTCCTTGCATCTTATCAAACCATTGAGATATTAAATTATTACGTATGGTTTTCGTGATTTGTATCTTGTGTAAACATATATTATATTATGTAATTCTTGGGTTAGAGCTGTGACAATGTGACTATAATACCAAATTAATGACATTATAGTCATCACAAAATCATTTACCTAAATATCGAGAACAACACACATTGTTATTTTTTATTGAAATTACATATTTCTTTATATAAAATACATTTTATGTCGATAAATTGTTTGGTCAGTCAAGTTGATTGATAATTACTCTAATTTATTTTCGTAAATGAACGCATGAAATTATATTCTGGATGAAACTGAAAGCATTCTTGAAGTTATCGAAATAATTGTATTTGAGTACTGTTTAAGTAATTTATAATTGATTGAATTATTTTAAACAAAACTCCAAGTACAGAAACAATAGATAAGTCTATAATTCCAGCGAAACTGGAACTATCACTTGTCACTCACTTACTTTGGGTTTAAATACTGAATTTTAACACTAACACATTATTTTATTTCCCAATATCTGATTGAGTCTTGCAGTGATTTTAAATAAAGTTTGACCAATGCAAGTTTACTCCCTGTTTTGGGAGTAGCTTATCGATTTTAAAATATCCTTATTAGTGAAACAGTATTTATTCTTATTTTTATTAGTTAAACAGTATTTATTCTTATTTTTATTAGTTAAACAGTATGTTTCTCTTGTGGATGTGGGGGGTTTACACAATGTGAAAACAAAAAAAAAAAACTCGTTCTCGAGTTAGTTTTTTTTTATATATGTCTATGTTACGTAGTTCTTGAAGCGGCTTGAGACTTTGAAATGGAAGCTAATCCTGAAAAAAAAAAATCGATTTCACATTAACTTGGTGATTTATGTCTTTTTAAGAGGAGTGTTTATTTTATTTGTTTTGTTTTTATAAAATTTAGTCGCATTCTAGGTAGAATCGATTTTTTTCGTTACATTATGTATTTTGGGAGAGGCATAATGGATATCAGGACGAACGACTTTTGGATTGTTTCATTTTTTTGCTCAAAATGAGACAGGTCTGTCACTAAGTGTTTGATTTGTCTGGCCTCATGTTGGAATGAAAAGAAAAACTTTGATGGAGATAGTGTATAATATAACATGTTACAAGACCAAGCTGAACGGTTTCCTCAGTTTCACGTCACTTGGCGACACGAGGACGTGTTATTTAAGTCGGACGGCCGAATGTAAGACTAGGCTTATCTTGCTGATAGTACCTTCGGACTGCTATAAAAAGAGTTGTACATAATCATGATTGGAATTATGAACCATTTTAGAAGTTTATCCAGAGTTAAACAGACTCATCAGCTTTACGTTACTTAACGTAATATTTACTTAAATTGGACAACGAATGGAAGACTGTAATAATATCATACTTTCTATGTACTTATATATTTTACGATAAATAATACATTTGTGATAAAAATGTACTTACCAGAATGTTATATATCGTCACATTAAATTAATTATATTAATCTGTGCTCGTGCACGTGGCCAAATTTTGAAGTTACCTTTAGTTTAATGAAATAACTAATTTGCCTTACATACCTACACGAGGACGTGTTAGTTAAGTCGGATGGCCGAATGTAGGATCATGTTTATTAAAAGTATAGCTTTGACTACATTCGTTATAGAATGCACCATGGCGTCCATTTTGACTATAAACAAATATAATATTAGACACGAAATCATCTCACTAATGATTGTATAAAAACAAATGTAATAGATTAGACATGCACACAGTTATTGACAGATTAAGTACCAATCCGATTAACTATAAGTAAGTGCTTTGGACAAACCTTGTATAGAGTAAAACGGCAGGAAGTGGGAGTACAACAAGGCTCCGCTAGGGGGCGCTAGGACGGTGCAATGCCTGCCGTTTTGCCTTAGAAGTAAAAGTCAGTATTCCGTCGGAGTCTGGTGGCGAACAGCCACCTAGTGGTTTTTCATAAGTATAGCTACTAAGCTAATTCCTCTTAAGTGGTTCATATGGTATAGTGTTCATCTGTGGAGGTGGTTGCGAATAGTGTATGTGTAAGTGTAGATAAATGTGAGATTAGTGAGAAATCAAAAGAGTGACTGAACGAGCGCTCCTGGTTGGTATTTAGTCTAACACTATGTAATATTTATGTTTCAGACGTAAAATACCGTACGTGAACGTATGTGAACGATCCCCGGAGTCCCTGGAGGCGGACGCGGACGACGTGATCGACCTCGGAGCCCCGCGCTTGCCGCGCCGCCTGCTTCCGCGCGTCCACGCCGCGCCGCCCCCGCGCCGAGACTACGTACCCAACCCGAGACTGTGAGTGTATACCGTCTGCCCCGCCCTCGGCCATCCGGAGCACCACGTTAATATACATCTACCGGGCCGCAGGTACCCTGGTCAGCCGGCAAAGGCGTCGCCGCGATCGAGGCGCGCCGAACGACGTTTGATTTCGGCGCGCCCGCGGAGGCACAAGCGCGTCCTGCGGCGACCCGTGCCCAACTCGCGGCTGTACAGGCCGGCGCCACCGCGTCCGCCGCCGCCACCCGCGCGCCCGCGCGCCTCGTGGCCGCCGCCCGCGCCCGTGCGCCCGCTCGACACAGCGTCGCGTGTCGCGCTGCGCCTCGGCGAGCGCCGGCAGGCGGGCCACGCGCCGCCCGCGCCGGCCCCGGCCGCGCGCACGCGCCGGCTGGTGGTGACGCTGCCGCCGGCGGCGGCCGGTGACTCACCGGCGGCGTCGCACTACCGGCCCGCCAGCGAACACTTCAAGGCGCGCGCGGCTCCCGGCGCCGGGTCGGGCGCCTCCACTCCACCTGCCGGCCGCGCCATGGATGCCGCCGGCCGCCGCGAGACGAGCCCCGACTGCGCCTCGGACGGGAACGACTCTCCGTCGTCGGCGCCCAGCGAGTACCTGGCGGAGGTGAGTGCAGCGGGTGGTGGGTGGACAGCGTGCTGCGCTGATGTTGACGTGTCTCGTCGTGTTACAGTTCCTGTCAGCCATCATGCGGCGTCAGTACGCGGAGGCGCTCAAGTACTGCCGCCTGATCCTGCAGTACGAGCCGCAGAACGCCACGGCTCGCGGCTTCCACCCGCTCCTGCAGCAGAAGCTGCGCGACCACCAGAGGGCAGGCGGCGGCCCGCAGCGCGCCAGCTCGGGCTCCTGCTCGCCGGCGGAGTCGGCGCTGTCGGAGGATGACTCACTGGACCTGGAGTCTGAGAGCGCGAGTGACTCCGCCTCGGGCTCGGCGCCGCGCTGGGAGTGCGAGCGCTCCGACGCCGATACCGATGACAACGGCAACCTGCCGCACCTGGCGCCCGCCACTACGGACGGTCAGACCTCGTCTGCTGCATTACCACTACCTTACCTTATTCTTACACCACAAACTTCTCTACACCACCACTCGCATGTCGAGTGTCCGTACCTATGGTATTTTATTATTATTATTATTTTTAAAAATTGCGTTTAACCGCCATTAAAAATTTGCTTGCGTTAAACCGCCACCTCGCCTGATGTTAAGCGATGATGCGGTCTACGATGGAGCACGCTTGCCTAGAAGAAACAGATTCACTCGTGATTTGAAGACGCCCAGATTGTAATTATCGGGGAACATCCATTCAGGCAGCGCATTCCACAGACTAGCAGTTCGCATAATAAAAGTGGAATCAAAGCGCTTCGTACGGGTTTTCGGAATATCAACCATAAAGCAGTGTCGATTTTTCGTGCCCGCTCTGGCAGATAGAAAAATGTGCAGGAGGGAATTAGATCATGCAGATCCGATGCACACTCCGAAATGTATCCGATAAAAAACCGATAAGACTAGCAACTACGCCGATGCTCAAGACTAAGTAACTTAGTCTGAACTAGGGCTTCGTTGCTGTTAACCTCTTGGTACGTTTCCCAATACACTCCAATACCTGAAAAACCTTTAAAATGATTAAGACTTTGAAGATTCTCTATTGTTCATTAGTACGTAGTCAACTCGAATATGCTTCACAAGTTTGGAACCCTTGTTATGAAAAATATATGAACATTCTTGAGAGGCCCCAAAAGAAGTTCCTACGTTATATTTATTTCAAAGCTAAGATTCTGAGCGCTGACTATGAGTATGATGAGGGTTGCTTTCATCATCATTTGTTGCCTGTTCGAGTCGGAAGAGAGGTTGCTGATGTCCAATATATTTTCTAATAGGATGGACTGCCCCTTTCTATTGTCTCGGATAGGTGTTGTGACTCCTCTGAGCTCAGCTCCTCGTAGACATAATGTTCAGCTGTGTACTCCACGCTACGAAACTAATTATCGGAAAAACTCCTTCTTTATTCGCACATTATTTAATTTCAACCGCAACTATTCATCCAATGTTGATTTATTTATGATGAGGCAAAATACATTTAATAATACAATTTCCAAAAAATTCTTTGACACTTCAAAAGTGAAATATGATAACACTAAAAATAGTTTGGCAAAAAAACGTAAAATAAAATATTTAAAAAAAACATTTAGTTTGTACGAGGTTTTTTATAGTTGTAGTTTGGGTATTATTTGTTTATTTTTTCTTTTCTTTCTGGTAACTAACGTATTATCTCTTATGTTAAAGACTTGGAATGGTTGTTTTTCGAATACTATTTGTGTATTCAGGCCCAAGTTGGTGTTGCAACGGGGCTTTTACACTATTTTTGTTTGTATTAGTGAAAACATATTTTTGGCTTTTGTGTAACTGTTTATTTCATATTTAGTGTTAATTAGCAGCTGTTTGTTTTCCATGGTAAATAAAACAAAATACCCCGAGCTGGTAGCTGGTTAGCTGATCCATCCCCAAGGTGAGAGCAGTACCTACCTACTCCATGCACGACCAAACTTGGTAAGTATTATGAACCTAAAATGCGTACTTACTACTCGTAGGGCTTTTCGGGCAATAAATCTGCAAAACGGCAAAACGGAAACGTACGACATTTTATTTTACATTGAAAACCAACAGTTGCTAAACAACAAGGTGATATGATATATGATATGGAACATATACGTGTTTTACATTCGTGCTGAAAACTTAGAATTGTCGTAGCACTTGATTTCTTCATTGGAATTAAGACTTGTAAACCCGGTAAAATGGAGGTAGCGTTTCGGAGTATCAGAAGCGGACGCTATTTCAATCAAGTTGTTCAAAACGTTGCAGCTCGTGTAGTTGTTCGAGATAATCCGATGAGGTAAGAGGAATTCCATTGAACTGTGGGTACTCTGTGAAGTTCCTCATTGTAGAATTTACCAGTCGTGTTTGGGTCTGCGCAAAGGCTAAGGTAGTCGTAGTCATAGAGAATCAGTGTGATAATTACTTTGGTTGGCACTATTTAAGTCAGCTGAAAATAATTGTTCTTCCGGCGTCTTTTATTGTTACTATCGTCTGACGATGAACTAGAAACTGATTCAGAGCTTAAACGTTTATGTACCTTCCTTCCTTCCCTTGTATCCGCAGCCTCTTCCATCGTTGGAGCCGGACCTAATCTATTTAAAATGCTAAAACACACTTTAATACAATATAGTAAAATTGTATACACATTTTAAAAACGAACGGTAACACCGTTAAATTCAAATGTCAGATGTGCATAACTTACCAGTAGTTAAAACGATTACACCTTTTTATTTTATAATTTATTATATTATAAGATAATTAACTGAATAATTCACTAGCACGACGCGGTCTGTAAATTATTTATAGTTACGACCGCTTTGGATGAAAATCCAAACGCCAATGAAACCAAGTTGCGCTCAGCGCACTGCCTGTGGTGATGGTTGTCGCTAGAGGGGAGCGGAAAGGGCGGAGTCAACGCTGTATGGACGAGGCGAACGAGCGGACCAATCACAGCACGGCTAGTACACAACGACAGTCAAGTACGCTACTCTCTCATGTATAATTAGGTTTCGAATGACGGTACAGTTGTTAGTGTAAATGCTCCTTTGCAAAATCAACTTAGGCCTGGATAGATAGATAGATAGAATTTGAACAGTAGGTAAGATAGTTGATAAGTAGTATTTACATAAAGATATATTAGGTTAAATTAACAGAAATAAAAAGGAACATAAAATTGCCAAATTACGATTATAAAGCCTCATACAAATTCACAGATTAGTAGATATATATTTTTTTTTTGCTATTTTATTTATGTTATTGTTAAATTTTATTAAACATTTATGCCGACGTCCCAGTTCGTTTCCAATGTCTTTTGGGCGATTGAACACATTCCGCAGTTTATTGGACGCGTGATAATATTATTAAATTTATACCATTCCCCCTCTAAAAGCTTATAGGTAATGTTTACAGTAAATAAAAAGCACTTTTAATCACCATTTTGGTATTTGAATTTATAACACACTAATATATACGACCTTCATCTCAATGCTATACACACACATCACATTAACAGCCAATTAACGTCCACTGTTGGACAGAGGCCTCCCTCATAGAGAGGCGGTGTTGCCATAATCCCCACGCTTGGCAGGCGGCTTGTGGATCGCAGTACGTTCACCGTGTACTATTAGGACGCTGCTGCCCATCCTCCGGTGGTTCTGGTCGTAGTTTTAGGACATACCCGGGTCCAATGCTATACATCCTTGAGCAAAAAATACTCGATACAAACTCTTTGTTCAAAGAATATCTACTGGACATTCAAACTCCTTGTGCAAATAACTCCTCGAGATTTGATTGGTGGTCGGCGTTGGAGTTTATAGCATTACAATAAAAACTTGCTCGCGATTCATTTAGTCCTTTATTCACTAGTCTGTGTCGGTTCACAGAGGACTTGGAGAACGACAACGCAGGCGGCGACGCGGCAGTCGGCGCACGCGCCGGCCAGTCACACGCGTCCACGCACTTGAAGGTACCTCATTTTAATTTGTTATATTTACTATACCTACAGGGTTATGCATATACACTGTACTAAGCAGAAAGAAGGTCATTGTACTCATCGTTATGAACAACTTTTACTGCGGGACCAGTCCTAGTCTTAATGTTCCATCCAGGCTGTATCCCTCCGTGCTCAGAAAAAAACAATAAATGGAAGCGTTATACCTACAATAACCTCTCTAGCATTTACACCCTTCCCCCCTCGGTAGGTACATTTTAATCGCATCGTTTGCAGACGTGTGCGCTCAATATTGAAGTATCGTTTGTAGAACTAGTAAGAATATGTCAATGTGTGCCTTCGACCAAAATAAAATGAATGGACGGGCCCTAACCATTGAACTTGATCAGTAAAAACGAGTCAAAATCGTCGGACATATACTTCAACACCTAATTATAAAAATGTACAGTATATTTGTTACAAAAAATAGATATCGGTTTTATTTGTGTATTTACACTTCGGTAAAGCATACGAATTCATAATTTTGTCAGATGTTTCGTTATCGCATATCAATAGACTCGTGTTTCACTTCCTACGGCTAGAGACCGACTGAAACGAAATGAGAGCTGGCGCTCATTTTGTAATCTTCAAAAATGCGCTTCTACTGGGCCCGTCCATTCATTTTATTTTGGTCGAAGATGTGTGCAATACGTGTGTAGCGGTCGATTTGCATCTTGTAAATCCATGTTGCTGACTACAGATCATGTTCTTTGTGTGCCACGTAAGTATTGGACAAACTAGGGATTCGAAGACCTATGAGAATGTGGATAGTATAGAAATTGGACGATAGTTTTTTACGTCAGTTGAGATACCTTTTTTGAAAATTGGTACGACGTTTTCTTCCTTCCATTTGGAAGGAAAGGTTGCAGTCATAAGAGTACGGTTAAAAATAATCTTGAGCGGTAGCGTAACAGATGATGCAGTCTTCTTTAGAAATATAGGTGGAATTCCGTCAGGCCCTGCACCCTTACAATCGTCTAACATTTTAAGTTGTTTTAGTATAGAGCGCTCGTCTACTGCAATTTTGTTTAAGCTATAGTGTGTATCCGGCGAGGGATTGTTGATAATGTTGCTGTTATGGCTGCAATAAGTGTAGGTGGAGGAGAAATGCTTAGCAAACATATCTGAAATGTTTTGACCCGTATCTGCTGTGACGCCATCGAGCTCCATTTGAGCGAGTATTGAGGACCGAGTAGGTATTCTTTTTGTTCTTTATATATGACCAGAACATTTTGGGATTCTTGTGCAGTGAGTTCTCAACTTTGTTAGTGTAAGATGAATAGCAGTTGCGCATTATTCGCTCGGATCTTGACTTCAGTAATAATAACTCGTGTTCGTCACGAGGATTTTTATAATTTTTAAATCTTTGTCTTGTTCTGCGCTTATCCGCTAAAATATGAATAAGTGACTGTGAAAACCATACTGGGTATTTTCTTTTGCGTCTTTTAGACTTTGGTATTATTCTATTAATGACGTCCTGGATTTTGCAATAAAAGAGAGAAACCATGTCCTTTACATCCATATTTGGATTTAACTCAGATTTGATAATATATGATGATAATAATTATATGTAGCAAACTGAACGCTTTTTAACATAGCAGTCCTGGAAAATTTAAAATCTATTTCTAATGGAGGATGATGAGGGTCTATTTTAGAAAGAGGATCTCGAGATTGGTCTACTATACCTCCAGTAAAGTTACATAGAACTAAATCCAATATCCTTTGGCTAGAATTCCTAATGCCATTTAGCTGGCTAAAGTTATTAACTGACATAAAATCAACTAACGAGTAACCTAGATTGTTGTGATAGTTATTAGGGTCCAGACTGGATGGAGCAGTTCCATTCATTGTCCAATTTATGAATCCCAAATTAAAGTCACCAAGCACGATAGTTTTGTCGGTAGTATTGTTCATTATATCACTCAAGTTGTCCAAAAACTCGTCAAAAGTTGTTTGTTGGACCGGTGGGGGAATGTAAACAGCACAAATATTAACACGCTGAGAAGATCCTTTTTCGCAGACTTCAATAGAGACCCATATATCTTCAATATTGCTTTCCCAGTGACTAATTCTAGAAGAAGTTATTGCTTTTAACACTGCAATAAGAACGCCACCACCTCCAGCTGCACTTGTGGTGCAGCGGTCACGTCTGTATATGGTATAGTTTTTTTTTTTTTTTTTTTCCTGTCCGGACGCAGTGTGGTCCGGCCCGCGAGCTATTCCCTAACATGATCAGGGATTTTTAAAACAGGCATATAAATTCTTTATTTTGTCGACATACAAATCTTGGTGCTAGATAGGTGGTTTCTTATGTTTTTATTTTACATTTTATCTTACTATTGCATCTAACAATTTTTACTATTAATTTTAAATCTATTTCTTATATTATCTATGACTTTACAAATATTTTCAGTTTTTGACTTATATATATGCTGGTGCTTATATATATTATACATCTATTATGTTTTTTCCTATGATTATTCATTTATTACTGTTAACAATTTTGGCTTTTTATTAGAATCTATAATTATGACTATTACTGTATGTTTTACATCTTTTTCTTATATCTATGTTGATGCACATATATGTCAATATATGTGCTTAACATTAGTTATTTATCTATTTCTTATAACTACTTTATTTGCTATGTTTATACAGAATTCCAAAAATTTGTCACGTATTTCTTTATTATTTATGATTTGGGCTATGTTATTTACATTTATTTCAGTTTCGATCCGCTGCTCGGCCTCGAATCTCTCTAGACCATATCTTGGACATTCAGTAAGTATGTGGGGGACAGTCTCTAATTTATTGGGCTCACATACGCACGATGGGCTCTCCTTGCACTTGAATCTGTGCAGGTATTCCGAGAACCCACCGTGCCCTGTGAGGATCTGGGTTAATAGGCCGGTTGGTTTTATTTTCTTCACGGTCCTGAAAGCCAAGACCGCATCAGGTAGAAAAATTTTTGTTATGCTAGCGGTTCCCTCAGACTTATATCTCCGATTCCATTCGTCAAGCGTGACCCTTCGGATCAGTCGCTTGACGAATGAAATCGGACATATACTCGTATCGTATAGTTAGAGTTAAATACCTCTGCATCGTTGATATTCTGGTTTAGCCATGTCTCTGTTCCTACTATGACATCATAATTTGTGCTCAGGCTAGCCAAATGAATGTCAGCTAGCTTGGTTCTCATACCTCTAAAATTTTGATAATAAATGTTGAATTTTAATGGTAGATTTACGGCATCAGGACGTTATTAGAGCTACAATGACTTTAGAATGTCATGGTTTGCTATCTGTTTTGCCAGTGAGGTGTCATTCTTACGAACGAAAATGCGGCCGTTACGAATCCAGATGTACTTGTAGCCCTTCTCAGGAGCGGCCTTCCTTGTTTCTGCGTGAAGTTTCTTGAAGTGAGGTGATAGGTGCTCCGACAGAAATATGGGTGATTTTGAGCCTCCATAGCCTAGTAGGCTGCTGTTAAGTTTGTCAATAGGGTGCAATTTATTAAATTTGGCGACTGCTGCTAAGACTGTCTCTCGCTGTTTAGTGCTCCCAAATTTGACAACAACTGCTCGTGGCCTGGTGCTGGTATTGTCCATTTTTCTTATTCTTGTGCAAGCTAGCACATCTTCTTCGCGAAGAGGACAAGACGTCACTTTGAGAATCTGGGATTTAACGTTGTTTACATTTTCTGATTTGTTTTCAGTTAAGCAAGTAATTTCGATGTTGCACTCACAGGTGTATTGCTCCATTAAAGTAAACCTTGAGGAAAAGTCTTGAACCGCAGATTTCAACATACAGTTTTCGTTACGTAGTTCAGTAACTGTAGTCTGCGTTTTTATTAGTTGCGAGTTAACTCTGTCATATTCACCACATATGTAGTCAACTGATGTCTTCAGATCGCTTATAACAGTTAGCTCCTTCCTAAAAGCATCAAACTCTACCTTCATTGCTCTTTTTACAGCATCGTTTACTGCTGAGTTTATATGCGCTATTACAGCGCTTTTTACCGCTTCGCTTACAGCAAGGTTGACTTGAGCTGTAATCGCATCGAGCGCTGACGCATCCAGAGGCGGCAACGATGTCATTACGACATTCACACTTGAACTGGAACGGACTGGGGTGTTAGTATTGTCACCTTTGCGTTAAGCAGAGCGGCAAGCAGGACACTTCCAGGTCACCTTGTATTCTTTTGACTGCTTTTTGAAATTATCTGCAGAAATGTTAAGACAGAGGTGATGGTACTTAAGTTGGCAAGATGCGCAAGCCATCATATCCCTAGTGGGGATATCTTTCTTACAAGCTTCGCATTTCTGAGCCATCTTGGATTCCGGACACCTATTTGAAGCTTGGAAACTAATGTGATGCTTGAAGACTTATTTGACGCTAGTTATTACATAATATGCGTAGTTAAATAATTGTTATAAATAATTTTTAAGCGTCTTGCAAATATGCAAACAACAGCGTCAAACGGAACGTAAACCGTCTCGGCTGATTTTATTCCTTCGCTTGGCGACACTGCTCGATATGATGTCGAAATATCAAGTTGGTAAGATATCACACATTTTGAAGGTAGGATTGAAAAAATTAATAAACTACCCACTATAACATAAGTGACAACATTCCGTATTAATTCCAGCATTAGTGCTCGTTAATTAATTCGTCGATTAGCGAAGGGAACGAAAATATAACACCAACAGGGATTTTCTGGACCCGTATATACACTTTACACACACTTCCAAGACAACACAACAACTGTAACTATTATTGCAAACAAAATTATCGGAGCGCTTGCTTAAGGTGGTTGGCTGATTGTCCGCACATGTTTTACATCATTAAATATAACTTGCCTTTACTCTAGCACGTTCAAGAACACTTCACAAACAATAATATAGGTAATGTACATCATGATATATGCCGACACGATATACAAGTTCTGCGATTCGAAGGACCTGCGGGATAGATATTCTATGAGATGAGACGCGAGCTTTTATACGGAATGGTAAGCGGAAAATGGGGTAAACGGGCACACCTGATATCCTGGTTGTTGTGCACCTGCAGAGCTGATGTTGGTGTCCTGCTGCCTGCCTTCTTCTTCTCCACAGCCGTGGAGATCAAGTCTCTTCAGAAGGGAAGTTGTACGAGAGCGCGGTTAAAAAGCGAACAATCAGTACGCGCGCGACCGTTGCGGAGCGGTGTTCGATGACAAGTCGCGTGACGTAGATGCGCCCGATTGCAAGGATGGGGGTAAAAATTGACGGGAAAAAAGTCTGGCGGTTACTCATCAAAAAAACGTTCGATAGATGAAACACTATCGCGCATTACGTGCGATAGATAACATAAGGCGGCAACAGTAATATACGACCCATCAGGTCGATGTTATGCTTGTGAACGAGACTTTTCTAAAACCAAGCAAGAGGGATCCTAGGATCGCAAACTACTTGCTGGTACGTAATGATAGGACTACCGCCATGAAAGGCGGGACTCTTATCTATTACAAAAGGTCTCTTCACTGCATTCCTATCCCTACTCCTCCCCTCATAGCTATGGAAGCGTCCTGTTGCCGTCTCTCGATGACCGGCCACCAGTCCATCACACTTGTATCTTGTTACCTCTCCGGTAACAAGACCCTCCACAGGAGCAACCTCGAGGCCCTCCTGTCTCTAGGAAGCGCCGTCATTCTGGCTGGCGATTTCAACAGCAAGCACCTCATGTGGGGATGCAACGTGTCCAATGTGAAGGGTAACCTCCTGAACTCCCTCTCTGACGAACTCAACTTTGATATCCTCCCTCCCAGCACCCCGACAATCTTTCCCTCCAACCTGGACCTAAGACCTGATGTACTCGACATAGCGCTTCTTAAAGGCGTAACACTTCGTTTACGCTCGCTAGAGGTGCTACACGAACTTGAATCTGACCACCGACCCGTCGTTATGCGACTAGGCCCCGACCCGACTGACAGACCTCCTGAAACCAAGACCGTGGTGAATTGGAAGCAATTAGGCGAAGCCCTAAAGGCGATCAATTCTCCAGACTTGGACAGAATCCCCGACGACATCGTGGCCCCTGACGACGTCACCACCTCAATCGACGCTCTCACTAGCCATCTTCGCACCGCTATAGGTACATCCTCCAAGCAGGTCCCAGCCGAGGAAGACCAACGCTGGGTCCTGCCGGAGGACGTGAAGGAGCTTCTGAGAGCGAAACACGCTGCCGCTAGGGCCTTTGACTGGTATCGCACCGAAGATAACAGAGCTGCTCTGCGGTATTACGAGCGTGCCGTAAAAAACCGCATCAGTGAGCTCCGTAATCAGAGGTGGGATGACCTACTTTCAGGGATTCAGCCAACCCACCAGGCATACTGGCGGTTGGCTAGATCTCTGAAATCTGACACCGTGACTGCCATGCCCCCCCTCACCCGACCTGATCTCCCCCCCGCTTTCGAAGACGAGGAAAAGGCCGAATGTCTGGCCGAAAGTCTCGAGCAGCAATGCTGCCCCTCTTTAGCTCAGGTCGACCCTGCCCACCGCGAAGCGGTGGACAGCGAAGTCGAACACAAATCCTCCACCCCGCCCGTTGATACCCTCGAGCCAGTCACGGCTTCTGAGGTCGAGTCGATCATCAAGGGCCTCCAAGTCAGGAAAGCCCCTGGTGCCGATGGCATCTCAAACAAAGTGCTCAAGCACTTCTCAGTCTCGCTTGTGTATCTTCTAGTCAGCATCTTCAATGCGGCCATCAACAATTCTATCTTTCCCGATGCCTGGAAGTCTGCCGACGTAATCGGCATTCACAAACCAGGTAAAAAGGCCTCTGAGCCCTCCAGCTACCGTCCCATTAGTCTCCTCAGTACTCTGGGGAAGATTTATGAGCGCATCCTTCTGAAGCGCATCTGGTCCCACATCAGGGACAACAACCTCCTCCCCGACGAGCAGTTTGGCTTTAGAGCCAAACACTCCTGCGTCCAACAAGTGCACCGCATCACGGAGTACATCCTTGAAGGTTTCAATAAGAAACCATCCCACGGCTTCACCCACAAGCCCATCTATCAGGGCACAGTTGCGGTCTTCCTCGACGTCGCAAAAGCTTTCGACAAAGTCTGGCATAACGGGTTGATATACAAGCTATATCAATTCGGAATGCCAGACCGTCTTGTACTCATCATACAAGACTACCTCACGGCTCGAAGCTTTCGCTATCGCGTCGAGGGAGTTCGCTCCTCACCTCACTCCATTGGTGGCGGTGTCCCTCAAGGCTCCGTCATGGCACCTGTTCTCTTCACGATTTTCACAAGCGACATTCCCCGATCTCCCAACGTGAACATAGCTCTCTTCGCTGACGACACCGCCCTCTACACCAGAGGGTGGAACAAGATCATCCAGCGGGCCCACCTTCAACGAGCCCTCACTCACCTAGGTGACTGGATCAAGAAGTGGGCCATCACGGTCAATCCTGACAAAAGTGCAGCAATGTACTTCCACCCTTCCAAAAATCCCCCCGCTAAACCCATCACGCTTCACGGGAAGCCCATCCCTTGGACACACTCCACCAAATATCTCGGCGTGACCCTCGATCGTCACCTCACTTTCTCAAAACATATCCAGATAGTCCGCAACCGAGCGGCTTTCTTCCTAGGCCGTCTCAGCCCCATCCTTGGCGAGCGTAGTAAATTGTCACTTAGGAATAAGCTGACAATTTACAAAACTTGCATTCGTCCCGTCATGACTTATGCCTCCGTGGCGTTCGCTCACGCATCCCGCATTGACCTGGACAAGCTTCAGGTCATCCAAAACCGTTTCATACGCAGAGCGGTCGGCGCTAGCTGGTACATGCGAAACGCCGATTTGCACTGCGATCTCGAACTCCCGTCCATTCTTCAATATATGAAGCACACTTCCCGCCGCTACTTTGACGCGGCGCCCCACCATCCCAACCCTCTCGTAGTCCAGGCCTCGAACTACTCGACAGACACGACAAACACTCCACCCCTCCGTAGACGCCCCAGAAATATCTTAGGCGACCCGGACGACCCCATCGCCGTCGTCACCTCGGCGGCGTTGGGCTCGTCCGATCCGACTGCTCCTGGCAACAGGAAATATTCAGTTTTTGGTATAGGCGCCGGTTACCACAGGCACCCACACACACAACGATCCCGCCGGCGGGATCGGAGACCCCCAGGATCTGTTAGAAGATCGGTTAGATTCTCTCCAAATAATCATTCAGTTCAACAACCTACTAGGGCCCCAGGGCACACCCCTTCTGGGGTGCCAGGGCAAGTCTAATCCCCCACTCCCGGCGACGGTCCAAGCCGAGGCTCGTACCTCCGAGGTGCCCTTGCGCTTGTCGCCCAAAATCTAAACCATGTTGGCCCAACGCCCTCTGCGTTCACCAACTAGTCCGGTCAAGCTGTAGAGGCCGCAAGGCCAACAGCAATAAGTCACATTAGAAAAAAAAAAAAAAAAAACAGTAATATAATATTCTTACGTTGCAGGACGAGGTTGTCACGGATGCGGGAGCTGGGTCCACGTCGCTGCAGCGGCTGCGCGCGCAGTTCGCCTGCTCCATCAAGTGACGCGCCGCGGTCGGTCGGCGCACCTCGGGCGCTGCGTCCACGTCGCTGCAGCGGCTGCGCGCACAGTTCGCCTGCTCCATCAAGTGACGCGCCGCGGTCGGTCGGCGCACCTCGGGCGCTGCGTCCACGTCGCTGCAGCGGCTGCGCGCACAGTTCGCCTGCTCCATCAAGTGACGCGCCGCGGTCGGTCGGCGCACCTCGGGCGCTGCGTCCACGTCGCTGCAGCGGCTGCGCGCGCAGTTCGCCTGCTCCATCACTGTCCTTTGTTCAGTCTAGGTAATGTCCACATTACCTACATGTAGAGTAGAGTTATAATAGCCTCCCGTATTATATTATATAGGTAACCATATTTTTTTGTAAAAATTTACTTAATAGTTGTGAGATACGATTAAAAAAGTTTTTTTGGTATATTTTTTTTATTTTTCGCATAATACCTGTTAGCGCCACTCAGTGACGCATTATTTATTTCTTTCTACCTTCCTTTTCCTACCCTCATCTTCCATGAACGACGACTGTCACTGTTTCGTTTCGTGGTTTAGATGAGACTCGCCGCTTGCATTCATGCAGGCAGTCTGCGCTCGACTCTTGTCGGCGACGGATTAGTACCGCATCGTGTGAGCACTCCTTGCTGCCACCATCGCTAATTTTACCGCTGATCGTCGTTACCTCGTCCTCTCGAGTGATCGTGCGATACGGATACGGTCCGGGATACGGTTCCCGACAAGCCACAGAAATATTGATGCAAAATACACTACATATACATTACACGCAAACATTTGCAAAACGCGGGCCGGACTCAAGGACATTCTTTTATAATAGTGCTAACAGACACTATTAGATTGTACTCGTTCCACAGTTCCGCATTCGGCTAGGCTCTGGAAGCGATTATGCAGTTCGAGCTGGAAGTCTTTGGGGTTTTGGATTTGAGCATGACCAGGACGGAGCGTGGACTTCACCAGACGAGACCTCTCGAGCTTGATGTTGATATTCAATGTGCCTCTGACAATTCGGTGATCGCTACCGGTTTTCACCTTGCTGATCACGGAGACATCATTGAATATTTGCTTCTTGGTCGTCATGATGAAGTCGATCTCATTTTTGGTCGATCCATCGGGGCTCATCCACGTCCACTTTCTGGATGGTCGCTTCTGGAAGAAGGAGTTCATCAAATAGAGTTCCTCCCTCTCCATGAAGTCGACCAGGCGCTGGCCCCTCGGATTCCGCTGTCCATACCCATATGACCCCACTCTTAACTCATCGACATTCCGCGTACCCACCTTTGCGTTGAAGTCACCCATAACAACGGTGAAGTATGTTTCGGAGGTATGTATGGCTTCAGATATCTCCTCATACAACGCCTCTACTTCATCGTCAGGGTATGTCGAGGTCGGCGCATATACCTGTATGACCTTCAGCGAATAACGATCGGTTACTCTGAGTATAAGGTATGCTACCCTGCTTGACACACTATCGACCTTAACCACGTTGTTGATGAGTGACCTGCGGACGAGAAAACCTACACCACCCTGGGACTTTCGTTCTCCTTCCCGGAAGAAGAGCATGTTACAGGAATCCAGAACTATCGTATCCTGCCCCTCTCGTCGGATTTCAGATAGTCCTATGATGTCCCATCGTATTTAGCTCAATTCTTCCTCCAGCTCAACAATCTTCTCGTCAGTCCTCAATGTTCTAATATTATGTGTTGCCAGGGCCAAATTACGTTGGGGGTGGTAGCGGGGCAACTGCCGGTGATTCTTAGCACCCCTTGCTCCACCGTTACCTGGCCCGCTACCTAGGCCAGGGATAGTGGAGCTGCCGGGGACTAGGAGCCGTAATTTTATTTTGTCTGTCATTGGGGGGAGGGTGGGGGTTGCCATAATTTATTTATTTATTAATTGGAATCCGTAGAGCGACGAGCTGTGAAGGTAACAAGCTTGGCTGAAAATATCGGACGTGAAAGGAAACGCAAGTGCTCGTACTAAGGCCACAGGTGAGTTGGTGGATAAATGTAGACTTATTATATTATTTAAAAAAAACATACAATTTTTCACGAGAAAAAGAAAAAACTAGCTAGGTACGAGATCCTACCTAACTCGAAACTTTCTTACCTTGTTGAAAGAGAAAGCTCAAACTCCCATAGGAACAAACTCGAATTTGGTTCCCGACGCTATATCCTCTAACAAAAAAATGCGCGCACGGGAGCGGGACCTACACGTAACATAACATCATACAAACTATAGAGAGCCAGCAGCCACAGAGATCAACTCTACTCTGCACGACAGCTTGTCATCTGCGTCCACTGGATCCTCGCGACTCTCACTCCATCTGGTGCATGGGAGGCCTACCTACGCTGCGTCTTCCGGTTCGTGGTCTCTACTCAAGAACCTTTCTTCCCCATCGGTTATCGGTCGATCAGATTTGGCAGGCGGCGGGCCGCACATCATAGAATAGAGAATTTTTCGTTTAGATACTCTTTTCTGTGGACCACATCGATCGAAATCTTTGAGCGATGCGGCCTCATGTCTGCCCATTGCCACTTCTCTGAGCAGCTATGTCGGTGACTGTGGTCCTGCCTACTCCTCCAGCATATGTCCTAGTTGTTATATAGGTAGAACAGGTGGTAACGACCCGAACAGTCCTATATATTTTCATGTTATCAGCAAATAGTTCAAAGTTTTAATCATTGACCAATATCATTTATAAAGATGACAAAGAGCAGAGGACCGAGAATTGATCCTTGGGGCACACCGGAAGGGATGGGTGATGGAGCAGATATGAACCCATTCAAGACTACAGTTTGGCAACGTTCATTAACATAAGAGGTGAACTACCTCAGCAGATCACCCGTTATTCCAACCGCATGTAGCTTAGCAAGAAGAATGGAATGATCGATGCGATCGAAAGCCTTGCTGTAGTCCGTGTAAATCGCGTCCACCTGCCCTCCACCCTCCATGCCGGCAGTAACCGTATCAGTAAACGAGACCAGGTTAGTCGTTGTGGACCTCCCCTTAAGGAAACCGTGCTGCTGGTGATGTAGTGTTTAAGAGCAGCATACATCTGATCATGGACTAACTTTTCAAAGATCTTAGCCAAGACACAAAGTTTAGAGATTTTTTTTATATACAATAGATCTACGTTTCGCCACCAACTCGCCTGATGGTAAGCGAAGGTGTGGCCGAGGATGGAACACGTTGATCTAGAAGAAATCTATTCACTCTAGCCTTGAAGATGCCCAGATTGTAGTTCTCAGGAAACAAGGAGGACGGCAGGGAATTCCATTCTTGGGCAGTACGTATCATAAAAGACGACCCAAATCGTTATATACGAATCCATGGAATTTCCAAGAGGAACGGGTGATAGTGTGCAGTCCTTCTACTTGTCCTGTAGTAAAAGGGGGAGGGTGGAATAAGGTCATGAAGCTCTTGAGCACACTCACCGAAATGTATCCGGTAGAATATAGACAGACAAGCTACTTTACGGCGATGCTCGAGGCTTTGTAATTTTTGGGCTACTAGTTTGCTGTCATCAATCAGCCTCATAGCACGCCGGTCTACCAAATCCAAAGCTTCCAGCTAGTACTTGGCTGCACCGTCGAATAGGTGGCAGCAGAACTCAACACACGATCGGACTTGTGCTTGATACAAATGATACAAGATCGGCCTATAGTTGGTAATATCCCGCTTGGGACCTTTTTTGTGAACAGGCGTTATCGTTGCCGTTTCCCAGATTCTGGGCACTATTCCAGTGCAACTCTCAGCACAGTTCTTAAGAAGGTAAGGATGCAAGCCATCGGGCTCAGTTGATTTATAGCATTTAAGGGTTTTTAGCAACTTCAAGATGGCAGGAGAAGAAACTGCGATAGAGCGTATGTCAGCCGTAGAAGTAACGTCAATGGGATCGGAAATAGCTAAACCCAGAGCACATGGCGAAGATGGCAAATAGTTGGAGTTGAAGAAGTCGGCGAAAGCGTGACAAATATCATCCCCCGTTTCTACAGATCGATCCTTAAATGACATAGATGATGGATAGGTGTTATGTTGTTTATTGGATTGAACGTATGACCAAAAAGCTTTCGGATTATCTCGAATTGAGTCTTCAACTTTATGTATGTAGCTTACATAACATTCACGTGTAACCCTTTTCACTCGCTCACGCAAGACCCTAAAAGAATTTTGATCAGAGACATTCTTGTAGGTTTTAAATTTACGGTGATATCTATTTTTTTCCTTATAGTACCTTGATTAGAGCGGGCGAAAACCATACCGGATATTGAGCTGGACGCACCCATTTACACGGAATATATTTATCTCTTAGCTCAGACAGTATTTTATTAAATAAATCGTCCGACTCATCCATAGTACCGCACGTAAGCAAAGATAGCCAGTCTTGTTTATCTAAGTCACCGCATATTGCGAAATAATCACCTCTGCCGTAGAATAACTTTGGTTTAGAAGTAGGTGCAAGGGTGCTCATATGAATAAACTGCGGTCTGCAGACAAGTGCCGGGTGGAACTTGTCTTCCTTCAATAAATTGCGGTCTGTAGACAAGTGCCGGGTGGAACTTGTCTTCCTTCAATAAATTGCGGTCTGTAGACAAGTGTCGGGTGGAACTTGTCTTCCTTCAATAAATTGCGGTCTGTAGACAAGTGCCGGGTGGAACTTGTCTTCCTTCAATAAATTGCGGTCTGTAGACAAGTGCCGGGTGGAACTTGTCTTCCTTCAATAAATTGCGGTCTGTAGACAAGTGCCGGGTGGAACTTGTCTTCCTTCAATAAATTGCGGTCTGTAGACAAGTGCCGGGTGGAACTTGTCTTCCTTCAATAAATTGCGGTCTGTAGACAAGTGCCGGGTGGAACTTGTCTTCCTTCAATAAATTGCGGTCTGTAGACAAGTGCCGGGTGGAACTTGTCTTCCTTCAATAAATTGCGGTCTGTAGACAAGTGTCGGGTGGAACTTGTCTTCCTTCAATAAATTGCGGTCTGTAGACAAGTGCCGGGTGGAACTTGTCTTCCTTCAATAAACTGCGGTCTGTAGACAAGTGCCGGGTGGAACTTGTCTTCCTTCAAAAGAGGATCCAAGGAGCGAAACAATAACACTTCGTCGTTCGAAAGAATTAAATCTAAAATGCTCCCATCGTATAAGTTGGGGACATGATTAAATTGCTCTAAATTATTTAAATTCATCAGATCTAGAATTTCCAAGTGATTACAGTCCGTAATCTTGACCACGGGTAACAAGTGGGTATGATCCGGGGAAACTGACCAAGTTAATCCCCTTTGATTAAAATCGCCCATTATTAAGAATTTGTCATTGGGATTATCCGCCACAATCGAAAGAACCTTTTCCCTGAAATTGACCAACTGAGCCGAAAGTGAGTGTGCCTGAATTCTGTTCAATAATATAAAGACAGCAGATATGCAAGTTAATATCCTATCAGTCGCTTTAAACACAATCGAGACTCATATATCTTCCGCCGTAGAATGCCAATGAAAAAATACTTTACGAGTATGAGAAGTCAAAATAGTAGATTATTCACTTAAGGGAATAAAGCAGTGTCTTAAGTCACTGACTTCATACTGAATGAATCCCGGGCGTACTGAAGGATCCGAGGCTCCGCTCGCGATTCAAGCACATCTCCGAGTATTCTCTGAGGAGATTAGGTACTCTATACACTTTCTGCGACACATTAAAAATATATAATACTAGAAAAATAACTGCCTGATTATAATTTTTATTTGCGGAAAACAAACAGCTTTGAAACATAGCAATGAAAATATGAACAAACAATCCTTAAAAGTTTTCACAAGAGAGATACAGTCCAGTTCCATGTATGTTGAAATAACAAATAAAAAAACTATCAAACATTATATATAAATAAAGTCAATCCAACAATACAAAAATGCAATATATATGATGTATATTTATATAAATAAAAAATAAAGTGGAGGAAAAATAAATCTAAAAGGTACTTCAAACAGAAAGTTAATCGGAAGAAAAAAAAAAGCTAAAATGCATAATTTTTGAAGTTTTGACTCGCTGTAAACAGGTCAACGTCCTTGCATTATAATTCACTAGCACCGTCTCATGGTTTCGCCCGCTATCCCACAGAATATATTTATTTTTCCGGTTGAAAAGTTATAAGCTACCTACACACTAAGTATTCAAATAAGTTCAGGTGTCACTCACTCACTCACCCACTGACTCGGTGTTCACTGCGGATACATACACATACAGTGTGCGGACAGTATGGGATACTCTACTTATACAGGACGGGTGTGATCATCTACAATATTTGCATTCAAATACAGAAAATATCAAATAAATGAAACATTTCAATCTCAGTAACATTTTATTAAAAACGATAAAATTTTAGTATATTATTAGGCATTCATTTAAAACGTAACATTATTTGTTTAGAACTAATTAATCGCACAACAGGAGAATACCTTAGGAGGCGGGGCAGGACACCCCCCTGCGGAGCCGCTCCAGTCGAGGGCTCGCTGCGCTGGGAACATCCTCGATCACGAGCTTTCCAATATCATTTCTCGTACGTTTACAGTCTTCGTAAATAAGACTACCTACCTACTAATAAAGAGGAGTCGAGACGAGCAAACTCCGTCCGCGGATACTGCGAGGAGTCGGAGCTGGCGGCAGCTCGCACACTAGCAGCAGCAGCTCTCCGTGGGAGCTCAGAGCAGCACGTCCATGCGGTCAGCACGCCGCACGAGGCGCGCGCCCCCCGCGCCCTCGCCTGTCTCCCCCGCACCCATCGCGTGGAACGCCACCGTCACCACGGACGAGCCGAAGTTGGCCTCGAACCTGCAACATGAACCTACATTTTTTTTTTGTTTTTTTTTTTTTTATTCGGTTCACTAATTGGATGTGACACCCTTAACACTATAAATTAACATTGTATAAAGAACGTTCAGCGTCCATCCTAAAAACTGTGAACACAACATGCGAAAATGAACAAGACTGTGTTGAACTTTTGCCTATATCAACACAGTGAATACTATAATAATAAATACTAACTAAAAATAAATATAAATATATACATACAGCAAATATGAAAACAAAAAAGCATAAAACAAAATAAATTAGTGATTGCTTTGTCAATTTATGAGTGTTGCAAGTTTGGCCTTTGTTGAGGACAAAGAACCATAGAAGATGTCCCAGGACGAACGAACTGCGTTACAACTTGATAACATTCTGTGTAGAGGTGAATGTTGTCTTACATTAGTGCGGCAACGCGGCAACCTGAAACTCTTCCGGTTGTTCAGACGACTACTAGCTCGTGGAATTTCAAAGTCTATGCTCATGAGAAAATCTGGGCATACAATTTGACCATGAATGACCTTATACAAAAATATTATGTCAGATACCCTCCGTCGCACGCTTAGAGCTTTTATTTTGTGATAGGCTAATCTAGATTCGTATGATACTAAAACTTTACATTTATTAATGGTGTTGGCGACGCAGTGATGCGGCCTCCTCAGTGGAGTGCAACCTCCATGGGCAAGCAACAGGCTGGTAAGCGCTGCTGACACGGTGTGTCATAAAAAAGAACTTTCGAAAAAAAAAAACGGATAAGAAAAAAAGTGGAACTTTGGCCAAATTAGTATAAATTAGCAATTAACGGATTTTGTGGTTTACAAAAGGTTTTTTCACTCTCTCCTGCACCCACCGGTCGCTAACAAATGGCATAAGTCAACTGATACAGAAATCTTTTTTGGATGCGCTCCAATCTGTTAATATGCACAGTGTAAATGGGTCCCCATACTGAGCTATTATATTCAAGGGTGCTTCTAACTAGACTGTTATACAACGGAATTACTACTTGAGGATCTTTGAATGTCTTAATTTGTCTCGAGATGAAACCAGACAGTTGTGTCGCTTTTTTAACAATATTGTCGATATGAGCTCGAAAGTTTAAAGAACTATCAAACGTTACACCCAAATCTCTAATAGTTGACACTTCGATTAAGGATATGTTATTTAAATAGTACACGGCAATACTGGGACTTCTTTTTCTGGAAAGTTTTATATGGAAGCACTTGTCAATATTTAATATCATTTTGTTTTGGCAACACCACGAGAAAACTTTATCAATTTCAGTTTGAAATAATTTGGTATCATTATCAGTTTTTATACGCTTATATAATTTTAAAAACTTCTTTTTGGCTTTTGTGTAACTAATCATCCTATATCTACCGTGTTTGTTAGCAGCTGTTTGTTTTCCATGTAAAATAAAATAAAAAAAATAAAATAAAATAAAATAAAATAAAATAAATCATCTGCATACATCTTGAAAGGGCAAATTATTTTGGCTGTCAAATCATTGATAAAAATTAAGAAAAACAAAGGGCCCAAGTGTGAACCCTGTGGCACGCCTGTAGGTATTAATCTCAGTCGTGATGTGTATCCGCGTATCATGACTAGCTGTGACCTTTTCATTAAATATGACTCGCACCATCTTAGCAAAGAACCATGAATTCCCTTTGCCGAAATTTTTTGCAAGTGTAATGAATGATCTATGAGGTCAAAGGCCTTGCTAAAATCTGTGTACACGGCATGTACCTCTTCCCCAACGATACATGTACACGTGGGTCGCGGCGGCTGGGGGGCGGGGAGTGGGGGTTGGGGATTGTACTTACTCGGTGGCGATGTTGACGAGGGGCGGCGTGCCTACCGCATTCTGCACAACAAGGAACAGCTTAGTGGCGAGCTCCAGCACGTGCACGGTGCGCAGCACCACGTCGCCGCGCCGTCGCCGCGCGCCCTCGCCCTGCAACACGGACCCACCCGCTGTACGCTCCGCTAAACTGCACGAGCTGCCTGCTCCCTGCGCCGTCACACTCACCGCGAACAGACAACCGGCCGCGTCCACGGTCTCCGCGAGCGGCGTCTGCAGGTGGTGGGGGTGGTGGGGGTGGTGCGCGGGGGGCGCGCCCACGTGCACCACCAGCACGTCGTCCGCGTACGGCGACAGCGAGAGCGCACGCACGTGGTGCGCAGGCACGCGGCGGCGCACGCGCAGCGAGCGCGCTTCCAGCAGCAGCAGCGCCGCCGTGGAAAGCACGCAGAGCACGCGCGCCACGCGGCCCGAGGCGCGCGCCACCTTGCCAGCCGCGTCCGCGAACACCACGTATCGGTCGGCGGCCGCGCCCGCGCCGCGCCGCCACGCGCCGGACGCGCGCAGCCGCACGTAGTCCCCCACGAAGGGGTGCGCCACCGAAGGGGGGTAAGTGGCCTTGCGGCCGCGGAACAGCGCGCTCGCGGTTGCCTTTTCGCGCATGCGATTCCGCGCCGTCTGGTCGAAGGCGGCGCGGAAGGACCGGCAGCGCCACGCGTGGTGCACGCGCCGCAGCAGCGCGTCCGCCCGCCCCAGCAGCAGCGGTGCGGGGGCGGGCGGCCAGGCGGCGCACGCGGGCGAGCGGTGCCGCGCCGGCAGTCGCGCCCACAGTCCCGCCAGGTAGCGGCGCCGCGTCGCACGGCACCACCAGCGCCACAGGCGGCGCGCTGCGGCCGCTCGCGCGTCGCTCGACCCACGCCGCGCGCGCCACGCGCTCCACGCGCGCCACACCGTGCACGCGGCGACGCGCCGCCGGCGCGCGCGGTGCCTGCGCCACGCGCGCTGCACGCCCGCCACCAGCGCCTCCACGCGCGCCGCCCGCAGCGCCTCCAGCTCCCACACCTGCACACGGCACGCACCCGTCAGACCCCGACCTGGGGAGACCCGCCGCCCCGCACCCTCCGCCTCGCCGTCACCTCACCGTCCTGGGGCTCCGGATGAACACCTTGGTGCGTCCGTACGCGAACTCTGCGCCGGGGATGGGCAGCGCGCGCAGCAGCGCACGCGCGCGGCGCACCGGCTCGTCGGGGGCGGCGGGCGCGGGGACGGGGGCGGGGCTGCCGGTCGTCCCCAGCACGCCGTACCTGGCCAGCAGCTCGCGCGCACACATCGACTCGCACCACCCCGCGCGCCGCAGAACCGCCATCTCCACTATCCTGCAGTACGTTAGGGAGAATTAGCGTGGATACGTACGCGCCGCACCCCCTGCTGAAAGGTGGCCGTAGGGTCCCGTTGCTCCCAGCGGGGACATGGGGCTCTTCCGTCGATCGTTGAAAGACTATTGTAGATTTGGTCTCCTTTTTGATGCGGATTGTCACACTATCGTCATTGTATGATTTAAGTCTAGTTTTAATCTCCCGATACAGATATCCCGATATATCCATAGTTTCAATATCATATTTTACTTTCACTGGTTAAATATGTTGTAAGTGTGGAGCCATGAAGCCAGTAACGAAAAAATTGGTACAACTCAAGCGAAATGTCATGCATCACAAACGTTAAATTATTTAATTATTAGTAAATAGTAAGTAGGAAGTCTATGGAGCGGTACCTATACTTAATCGCTGTTACGGTGTCGTCTGTGTTATGTCTGTGTCAGGTGGCTGTCGTCATTATTCCGCGTAAAGACTGACGATCAATGATGTCTAAATAATTTTCGGCCGCCAACTGCGTCCGTGCCCCTGCCCTTGCAACAACTAAACAGCTTGCGTGCACAATCCTAACATCCAAAATAGCTGCTAATCATATATATGTATCAGATAAAATGTCCCGCGTGTTCACATACTTTGCGTGTCTGTTTTTAGTTTTAAGTTTGATCCTGGTAACAAACGAATTCATTTTAATCTCCGTCGCCTTGGTATTAGCACGTCAGATATCAATACAAAAATCAACGTACGTTAAATTACGACATAGTAAACTGTAAAACGCAGTTGACCGTCCTGACAATAGCGAACACAAAAAAAAAATCTAATTTGTTGCAGTCGTTCGAAGTTATGCGCGTACACATATTTACATTTCGGCGATTCGTTTTTCTTTATATGTATATAGATTCTATGGCAACAGCCGCTTCAGTCTTCCTTACCTACCATGTCTGCGAGTATATGCATTTTATTTTTAATTATTGCTTACCTTGTTTTTTTTTTAATGTATACTTTTTCCATGTTGTATACTACCACAATAGTGTTTACACATGCTCAGAGTGGCTCAGCTGGAGGCCTAGATGGTCTGACGCCTCAACATCTAAAAGATCTTCTATCTTTTAGTTGTGGTGAGGCAAGTCAGACCCTCTTAAGAGACCTAACAGCTTTGGTAAATCTCATGTTATCTGGTCGGGTCAGTGGTGACGTCATTGAAATTTTGTATGGCGCTAATTTATGCGCACTTGTCAAAAAAGACGGTGGTATCAGACCTATTGCGGTTGGCACCACATATCGTCGCCTCGCGGCCAAAGCAGGCTGTAGGAAAAAGGTCGCTCTTTTGAGTAGCCTTTTCCAACAGATACAGCTTGGTTTTGGTTCGCGAGGTGGATGTGAGGCTGCTGTTCATTCTGTCCGAACTTTTCTCGATCAAAATTGCCGTGAGGTACTGCTAAAGGTGGATGTCAAAAACGCTTTTAATTCGGTCGATCGCGGTGCCCTGTTGACACAAGTAAAAGATAACATTCCTGACCTTTTCAATTTTCTCTGGCAATGCTACGGCAGTCCTACCAAATTGACATACCAAAACAATGTTTAGTTATCATCCGTCGGTTGTCAACAGGGTGATCCTCTCGGTCCCGCCATTTTCAGCCTAGCTATTCACCCAATTATTCAACGTCTCCAGTCCAAACTTAATGTTTGATACTTGGATGACGGAACCATAGGAGGCGACGTAGACACTGTTCTAAGTGATTTGCAAATTCTCATAGACGAATTTCGTTTTATTGGTTTGGAACTAATTTTTTCAAAATGCCAACTTTTTGTTTGCGATTCATGTCCGAATAAAGAGTCGGTTATTCAAAAATTCAATGATTTAGCTCCCAATATAAAATCATTAGACAGGTGTTCTCTCCGACTCTTGGGTTCGCCGATATTAGATGAGTCTTTTTCACCTTTTGTTGAAGAAAAAATTCAACATTTTATGAGTGCTTCCGACAGGTTACTCAAAATAAACCAAAATATGCTAACCTTTGGTTAAACCAAAATATGCTAACCTCGGCGGTGGTTACATATTTGAGGTGTTTGGTGTCGAAACATTGGGCCCTTGGGGACCGGGAGCTCACCTCGTTTTCAAAAATCTTTCAGAGCGTCTGGTTAACGCGACGCTTGACCAAAATGCTGGCGTGTATCTGGCTCAACGTATAAGCATTGCCATTCAACGTGGTAATGCCGCCAGCATGCTGGGTACGCTGCAAACTGATAGTGGGCTTGAGCATTTGGATTGTCTTTAGACCTTCAACGGTCTATGGACAGTCTAACTGTTTATTTAGTATTAGTTTTAGCTAGTATTTTGTTTAGTTAATAAAGGCACTTGCCCCACATGCTGCATGCTTTACTTCATATCTATTCGTGAGAACCTTTAATTGGCTTTCTATAGTTTATGAACTGTATATGTTAGTGTAAAAAGCTGTTGGTTTTCCTATAAATAAATAAAAGTCTATCATTACGACAACGTTCCTATTAAAAAAGCTAGATGGCGTTATCACTGATTATAAAAAAAAAGATTTTAACTATTTATTATCATTAATTAATATGGCCTGTGCGTCAATCAGGTATTTTTAAAGCATATTCGTGTAAAATGCTTTGAAATCTTTTTAGTGGTTTAAAAGATGTGCGTGGACAAACAAATCAGATTTGTAGTTCGTTCCATAGTTTTAAAATAGATTTAGTACGCATATCTACTATACTAAAACGCATGTTTCGCGAAATAATTGTAAATTTGTTTAAACTTTACGAATAATATTACTAAAAATGTAATAAGTATTCAATAATTCCTAAAATAATGATGTAAACGGATCATAGTTTTACATTTTATACATAGATTTAATTGCCTTGAATGGGTTGATGTCAGCCCCGTCTCCCATTCCATCAGGCGTGCCCCAAGGATCTATTCTTGGCCCCCTCCTATTTATTATTTTCATCAACGACATAATCCAGTGTTTTAAACACTCCGATTTCTTACTATTTGCAGATGATATGAAAATTTATAAAATTATTAAAACTCATCATGACTTAGAACAGCTTCAATGAGACCTCATCAATCTTCATAACTACTGCACAAGAAACTGTATAATTTGTGTGCTTGTGGGCTTTATAATCGTAATTAGGCTATTATCTGTTCCTTTTTATATCTGTTAATTTAACTTAATATATCTTTACTACTTATCAACTATCTTACCTACTGTTCAAATTTTATCTATCTATCCAGGCCTAAGTTGGTATGCAACGGGACATTTACACTATTTTAGTTTGTATTAGTGAAAACTTCTTTTTGGCTTTTGTGTAACTATTCATCTTATATCTACCGTGTTTGTTAGCAGCTGTTTGTTTTCCATGTAAAATAAAATAAAATAACGGGGAATGATCTGATGAACTTTTTGTCAAAAAGTTTTTGACCTTATCCCTCCATCCCGGTTTTAGCCGTCATCGTCAGAAATACCTTGCACGATCGCACATAACACAAGTGTGCGGCGCTCACCCTTGCGTGCGGATCTGGTGACGCAGCAGCGCGGCGTCGAACCGGTGCGGGCGCAGCGCGGCGTCGGCGCGCAGGCAGCGCACCAGGCGCGGCGCGGGCGGCAGGCGACGCACCAGCGCCGTCACCAGCGCGCGCTGGCGGCACGAGCGAGCCTGCGGCCGCCGCGGCGAGGGAGGCACCGCGCCGCGCTCCACCGCGAACAGCTCCCCGAGCAGCGCATCCCGCGCGCCGCCCAGCACGCCCCCGCACGCGCGGCACACCACGTCGCGGTTCTTCGCGGACATGCCGCGCGCGCTGTACGTCACCGCGCCCGCGAAGTGCACCACCCTGCGGCGAGCGCGGTTCGGTCACACTCACACACGGACACTCGACACTCGGACGCGGCGGGAGGACGACACTCACGTGAACCGGTCGGGTGGGTGGACGCGCAGGCGCGGGTGCCGCGTGCGCTGCAGGCGCGCCACCAGCTCGCGGTCGGGCTCGGCGCGCGCCGCCGCCGCCCGCAGCGCCGCCAGCACCGAGTCGGGCCCGGCGTCCAGCAGGTCGGCGGCGTGGTCGGCGTCGCGCGCCGGCAGCGGCCGCCAGGGCAGCCCCTCGCGCGCATACTCCTCCTGGTCGCGGCGACCGGCCGCCGCCACGGCCGCCTGCAGCCGCTCCGCCGCGTAGTTGATGAGCAGCCGCTCGAGCCCGTTGTCCGCGAGCGCCTCGAACCCGTACAGGTCGAGGAGCGCGAGCGCGGCGGGCGGCGGGCGCGCGGGCGCGGCCGGCGCGCGGCCCCGGAGCGCCTGCTCCGCGCGCCGCACCAGCCACGTGAACAGGCGCGAGTAGAGCGCGCCCAGCAGCCGGTCGAGCGCGGCGCGCGCCCACTCCGCGTCGCCACCGTACTCGCCGCCCTCCGACTCCGAGTCCGCGTCCGCCGCGCCGCCCTCGCCCTCCTCCCCTGCCGGGGGCGCGCCGCCGGCGGCCGGGTGGGGCGCCGTCAGCGCCTCGGCGAGCGCGTCCGCGTCCACGCCGACCAGCGCGCACGCCTCGCGCAGCTCTGCAACACGACGCGCGACAAGTGAGCGCGGACGAGACGGTGCGGACGTCCCGTGGAGAGGGAGAGGCGCAGGCACTCACCGTGCAGCGGCAGCAGGCGCGTGCCGATGGAGCCGTCGATGTTGTTGTGCGGCTCGAAGCGCACGTTGCCCAGCTTGAGCATGAAGGCGAGCGCACGCAGCACGGCGCCGCACTCGCCTGGAGACAGCCCCAGCGCGGACATCGCCGCCGTCGTGAAGGCGAAGTGGTCGGTGTCGTGCGAGGCTGCGCGTGCGCCCGCGCCTGGCGCCGGCTCCTCGCTGCCGCCCAGGATGCGGTACTGCTGCCACGACCGCTGCAGCTTGAGTCGCTCTGCAAGCGACCGAGAGGGGGGGGGGCGGTGAGCGGGTGTCAGCGCGGGTGGGGTGGGGGGCGGGGTGGGGTATACTCACTCAGCAGCGACACGTCAGCGCCGGCCAGCAGCTGGTACAACACGTGGAAGTTCCTCTCTCCACGCGGCGGGCTGTGCGCGCGCTCCTGCACACACACACACACACACTCGTCACGTGACCTTGTGTGGACCCCATTCCAATACATAAACAACTCAGAATAACAGGCAAATATAATCCATAGTTATTATAATCTTATGTAAAAAAACATACTTCATAAAAAATGTCAGAACTGGACCAAATTCTCTTATTTTGTTTTATTTTTATAAAACTTGGCATTCTGAAAGTATTATTCTATAAACAGGGAAATTCTTGCCCATTGTCACGGGCAGAGGGCGCCGTTGGCTAAAACCTTGTGACTTATATTATAAGGTATAGTCATGGTAAATTCAGTTCCACCGTTAGATGGCGTTGTTATTAAAAAGTGCAAATTTAATAAAAAAAAAATAAGGGTGAACAACCCTTATCACTTAGGGGTATGGAAAATAGATAGTAGCCGATTCTCAGATCTACTGAATACGCATATAACATTTGGTAAAAATCGGTAAAGCCATTTCGGAGGATAGTAACTAACATTGTGACATGGAAGTTTTATATATATAGTGATGATGATGATGATGATATTCTGTGAATATTTTAAGCATCTACCTGTTGCCGTTATCAATATCGAGCAAAAAAATCACGTTTATTGTATGGGAGCCCCCTTAAATATTTATTTTATTATGTTTTTTAGTATTTGTTGTTATAGCGGTAGCGGTAACAGAAATACATCATCTGTGAAAATTTCAACTGTCTAACTATCACAGTTCCAGAGATATAGCCTGATGACAGGCGGACAGCGGAGCCTTAGTAATAGGGTCCCATTTTACCCTTTAGTTACGGAACCCTAAAAACGGTCGAATTAAGAACCTCCTCCTTTTTGGAAGTCGGTTAAAAATTAATCTCATGAAGTTAACCACGTCATGTGAGCGTGTGTGTGTGGCTGTGAGCACATGTGTGTGTGAGCGGCAAACTATATCTTCATTGAGTACTTGTGATAACCAATTATATTATTTATTGATAGGAAAACCAACAGCTTTCTTACTCTAACATATAGGTACAATGAATAAACTATATAACGCCAATGACAGGAAACTCTCACGAATACATATACATAATATAAGAAGATAAATACATAATGTGCAAACACTAAGAGACATTGTGCTACTATATATACAATATGGGAAAACTATGGATAAAAAAAATAACAAGGTTAGTAATAATTAAAAATAAAATAAAGAAAATAATATAAGATCGACATTCTACGGACGGCTGCTGACCGTCTGGTGAGAAGAACTCAGTGGTCAGACGCGGGCGCCGGCGCCGGCGCGCCGAGGAAGCGCTGGTGCAGTATATGTAGGTGAAGGTCAGTGCGTTTGGTCAGTTTGTTACTTGCTCGCCACAAGTAACAGTTCTGTCTATAGTTAGTTGACACTACAGGAATGTGCAATGGTAAGTTGAATCTGGTTGTCTTAGAAGGAACATTCAGTTTGATTTTATTTGTGAGGTCCGGACAATCTGTGACATTATTCCTAATACAATACAATACAACAAGGAATACAAATAATAATAATATAATATTAAGGAGATATCAGATAAATTAGATTATGAAAATGTATATAAACATGACCAATTTTTGTTTTAATTTTAAACACCATAATGGTTTATATTCAGATCAAAGTTATAAAGGTTTCTTGTAGTAGGTATTACAATTGAAATAAAATAAAAATAATAACGGAACCCAATAAAATGGCGCTGCCCTTATCGCAAATATCTAAAAGGACTTGTAAAGAAACCATCTCTTCTGTAGAATACGACATCGACACCTGACCTTTGACCAAAATAAAATGAATAGACGGGCCCAGTTGAAGCGCATTTTTGAAGATTACAAAATGAGCGCCAGCCCAGCGCTCACTTCGTTTCAGTCGGTCTCTAGCCGTCGGAAGTGAAAGACGAGTCTGTTACGCGATAACGAAACATCTGACAAAATTATGAATTCGTATGCTTTACCGAAGTGTAAATACACAAATAAAACCGATATCTATTATTTGTAACATATATACTGTACATTTTTATAATTAGGTGTTGAAGTATATGTCCGACAGTTTTATTCATTTTATTTTGGTCGAAGCACATGGACCACAGAATACGTAAAGTACAAGTGACGTGACAGATAACTTACCGTCTCCAGCAGGTCTGCGTGCGGGGGGACAACATTATCATTATTTATTTTATTGTATACTAGTGCTGTTGCCCGCGACTTCGTACTTGTAGATTTTCATATAAACATTCAACCCTTTTTTCCTGCCTTCATCCGGCCCTTGCGCAAAATAACATAGCCAATGTACTCGAATCTGGTCGTAGCTAAGCAAATTTGTGAAAACCGCATTTAAATCCGTCCAGTGGTTTAGGAGACGTGCGTGGACAAACAAACAAACAAACAAAAATTCTACAAACTGTCTTAACGTGTTCAACTGCTTATTTTAAGACATCCTGTGTTTTTTTTATATGTTTATATAATGTTTATTTTATGTGCAGTTTTTATTATATAAGCCTGAGACGGGAGTGGAGACCATGTCGCACTCCTGCTAGCCTTGGTACATACTCTCTTTTTACTATATTGTAATGCTAAAAAACTATTAACAACAATTTATTCCCAAATGGATTTGCGTGGGATGAAAGTTTATTAGAGTACTCACAGTGTGTGATGTGTCCGCACACCGGCTCTCCCTTGAAGTCGAACTCGACCTCCAGCAGCTTGCCCTGAGGAGCGAGAGCGTGTCGGAGTGAGAGCGGCGCGGCAGTGGGGGTGGGGGTAGAAGATAGATCACACTCACGAAGCGGCTCGCGTTGTGGTTGCGCTGCGTGGCCGCGTTGCCGAACGCCTCGAGCAGAGTGCCGGCGGCGGCGAGCGGCGCGGCCAGCGCGGGCGGCGCGCGCGCAGGCGCCGCCAGCAGCGCGCACTGCAGGCACAGGCGCGCCGCCTCCGTCTTGCCGGCGCCGCTCTCGCCGGTGACCACGATGCACTGCGGCTCGCGGCGGTCGCGCACGCGCGCGTGCGCCGCCGCCGCTACGGCGTACACGTGCGGCGGCAGTCGGTGCGGCGCGCGCGCGGCGTACGTGCGTGCCAGCTCCGCCGAGTAGAGCGGCAGCGCGCGGCACGGGTTCACGCACACCACGCCGCCGCCCACGTACGTGTAGATCACGTCGCGCTCGAACCGCACCTGCAGGTTGTGCACGAACGTGTCCTCGGTGAGCGGCGCCAGCAGCGCGGCGTCGGGCAGGCCCGCGCCCCCCACTCCCGCCTCCATGCCTCCCTCGTCGTCACCGCCGCGCCCGGGACATCCTGCACTCTGCAGGGACCGACCACCGCACCATTATTAAAACATAATGTTTCACTAAATTTACTTCTTCACTAGTTGTATAAAATACTCCGCAGAAGCTTATAGGTATTTAATTTAGGTTGCAAATTTTCTCAGAATATGTATATTAGCTACGCCACGCGGTTTTACCCGCGTGGTGATGAAAATCAGTGATGATGATGAAAAGTAGCCTATGTGTTAATCCAGAACATAAACATTGTATATTCCAAATTTCATCCAAATCCATCCAGCCGTTTCTGCGTGTTTGAGTAACAAACATCCATCCAAACTTTCACATACTCGTAGGTATATATGATATCAGTGTGAAGTGTGATTACAGCAGACCAATAGGTCGCTCTACTGTAAACGGTAATAATTTCAAACTTCGTATGATTATAGTACCTACACACACACACCTACACACTCTAAACTAAAACAACAAATAACAATTACTGGCCAAGTGTGAGTCGGTCACTAATTACCAATCACCACCGGTTTTCATACAATGAGGATCAGTAAAGTAATAGCAAATTCAATAGAATTAGTACTCACTTTATTCTTCATGACATAAGAATAATATATCTTTTTGAATTATCCAAATCGGACCATTACTTACGAAGATATTAAGTAATAAACATTATGCCGTTCCTGCCGCTAAAAGTAATGGACGCAGGGCGTGTGACGTCACCGAGACGGTCGCCGCCAGTTAGCCGTTGACAGCTATAAGGCGCGCAGTGTTTTGGGTGGTTAATTGTGACTTTGATACAAATTAAATGCCCGATTTGTGTCTAATTCATCTTTTTAATTATGTACAAATATTGTATAGTGCCGAAATGTACAAACACTTCTTTTAAAACACCAGAAAAACTATTTTTTTACGTGCCGAGAGATCCAAAACTTCGTAAAAATGGTATTTCATTGTCAAAAGAGATATAAAACTCCACCCTCTACCCAGGCTACTAGACATTGTTGTGAGGATCATTTCGATGTAAGTACCTACTTCCATAACTATACCTACCCATTATTTACTTGATGTGGAAATAAGTTGGTACCTATACTATTACGTGTAGTGTATTTATGTATTCTCTTATTTTAAGCCTGCTGTCATAATAAAAACATACCTACTTACTTTTTCTGAGTTTTGTGGATAAACCTACATACCTACCAATTCACCCGTTTCCATTTCTATATAATATTTCAAGGTCAAAATAACAACAGTAAAAAGCAAATATTGAATGATAATTTATTTTAATCCTTTCAACTTATTTCCATATCAACTAAATAATGGGTAGGTATAGTTATGAAAGTAGGTACTTGCACACAGCAATGTCTAGTAACCTATGTTAGGTAGAGGGTGGAGTTTTATCATCTCTTTTTACAATGGAATACCATTTTTTACGAAGTTTTGGGTCTTTCGGCACATAAAAAACTAGTTTTTCTGGCGTTTTAAAAGAAGTGTTTGTACATTTCGGCACTATACAATATTTGTACATAGTTAAAAGATCAATTAGACACAAATCGGGCACTTAATTTGTATCAAAAGCCACAACTATCCACACAAAACACTGCGCGCCTTATAGCTGCCTACGGGTAACTGGCGATGATCGTCACTGTGACGTTACGAGCTATCGTGCCGGCCAGCCAGTGAACTTCACTAGTAATTTGGTCATAACAACATTATTTTTTGTCATAGAACAATATTTTTTGCACTGTATGTTAAGAATTTCTTAGCTCTATAAATCTGCATTCTCAACTAAAAACGTTACTGATCCTCGTTACCTAAGTTGAGCAACAACAGGACGGAAAGACGTACGGACGTACTTGGATGGGTGGAAAAAAAATATATATTGCCTTTATTCACTGATCCAATTACACCATATATACTAGTTATAGTTACATGTATCCCCCAAACAAAAATGGACCAAAGAGGTCATATCTTGGTACCCCAGACATGAGAAAAGATCAAGGGGACGACCACAGAGAAGGTGGGAGGATGACCTACCAAAAGGGTGGTGCAGAATAGCCAGAGATAATGGCGACTTCCAGAGGAGGCCTATGTCCAGGTTAGTAAGTAGTTGATGGTTGATTATAGCACCCTGTAGTTTCACCCACTATCCTACAGAAACACAAATTTTCTGGGACAATAACTATGAAGCTCGTAGCCTCTCTAGACACCCCCTTAAAGGAATATCACATCGGGTGAGGGTGGATGCATTGATTATATTGTTTTAGTACCTTTTAGCATTGCCTTGGTTATACTGTTATGGTTTTATAAGTTATAATAATATATATATAAATGATTTCTCTGTAATATAGTATTTATTGTGTCCATACCTTGTTACATAGGAAATATATCTTGATATAATATATCTTGGTACAAGTAAGTAGAAACAAATAAATGTAAAAGCCATGTTGGTATTAATTTTGTTTGAGTGATGAGAACATGGCATACAATTGTATAAAGAGGGGACAAGATTGATGCAGGACAGGGACAGGAGACCCCACCAAACGAGGACTACTATTATCAACTATCTATGTTATTCTTAGGGGCCATACAACTATTATTTTGTCTTGCCATAACTGTATACCGGTTATGAGTCTTGAATGAAAGTTCACATTTAGAAAAGGTTGCAAAACTCATTACGTCAAAAAGGCAAGATCATGATAAACTATCAAACATTCAGTTTGGATTGTAGGCGAAGGATGAATGGCGCGGCTAAATGTGTCAGACCCATCGGGGGTCACCTAACTTATATCAGTAAATAAATACACCACTATGTACCGACAAACTGCAATAAATAATAACAATGTGAACTTATTTCTTGCCATTGTAGTTACCCGACTGCCCAGTACAGTAGGTACAGTAGCAAGGTAATATTTTCAGGTGTAGGTTACAGGTGTACAATTTTTTGTTCTTAATATTTCCTGTAGCCTAAACGGCTTGAAATTTTTTAGTGTGCCAAATGTCGTTAGATTCTTGTTCATGTTCAGCGTGTCATATCATCTATAGGCAACACTGTGCAGCAGGAGTTCACGTAGGTACCTATATATTGTTTGTAAATAATATACCCACAGAGTAGGTTGCTTAACTATAACATGAGCATACGAATTACGAACTAACTTTTATGCCATATAAGGACGGCATCGCGACATCTATAAAAGTTATAATTTATTTCAGTTCCCTAGATTTCTACTAAACAATTCGATACAATATAAAATAGGTACACCACTTACTTGAACGCTACAGTGATGTCAATAACAAAAAAGTATTAAACTTGTGGGGTAGCAACCACCAACCATTGTGTATGTATTTAGTACTTAAGTGGTTAAGTACCAAATTTTAGCCCTATTTCAGGATTTTCAGTTTTCCACTTCACTCTTGTCTTGAGCTTTTTGTCACATTACTTGATTTCTTTTCTTCTTTCATTTTCATTTTCAGCCTATACAAGCGCGTTCCGAACTGTGTCACAAATGTCAATATTGCTATTGGCTATCGGCACTGTGAGCGTGCTAAACGAATTCCGATTTACCGATAAGCAAGGAATTTATATACTACGTAACTAGTATATAAAGGTCGCCGGACCGTGTAGTCGGTAGTTCATTCAGTTCAACAACCTACTAGGGCCCCAGGGCACACCCCTTCTGGGGTGCCAGGGCAAGTCTAATCCCCCATTCCCGGCGACGGTCCAAGCCGAGGCTCGTACCTCCGAGGTGCCCTTGCGCTTGTCGCCCAAAATCTAAATCATGTTGGCCCAACGCCCTCTGCGTTCACCAACTAGTCCGGTCAAGCTGTAGAGGCCGCAAGGCCAACAGCAATAAGTCACATTAGAAAAAAAAAAAAAAAAAAATGTAGTCGGTAGTAGTTGGACGGACGCCCCGCACGAGGGCGTTCACAGCGGACGGAACATCAAAGAATACTTTTACTCGGGGAGCGGAACATTGGCTACTACCTCGGGTGCTCCGACACTCACTCCTGTCAGGCATCTGCTGACCCACTCTGAAGTCAGCTGGGTGGCCTATACTGTAAAATAGTGTACAACCTTGCTGTTCTGCCAAAAATATAGTTTCGTTCTGGTAACAACAATTTTAGTTAAAATCATCCTTGGTATGAATAAAGAATGTAACATGTTTAGTTCGTTTATGCTACTACTTCTATGCTTTAGTCCTTTTTCTGAGGTTAGCCTTAGTTAGCACTGTGACTGGTCTGTGAGCGCAGTCAAATCCACGGAACACTATTTGGTCAAATCTGTTTAATTGTATTTGTCAATACAGAAAGTTTTTTATTATCGCTAAATAGATCCTCGTTTGACCACCAACTCGCACAAGAAGCAGAAACTGGATGTCTTGAAAAAAAAAAAAGAAATGGTATCAGGAGAGTTCTGTGGTAATAAAAATGTTGGTCATTATCGTGTCATTATTGATTTATAAATGCAGAGGTGCAGACTTTAAAATAGAGGCATTCGGAGATATATCGCGCTGTAAGCCCAATTTTTTTCCTACTCGCCAACAGAATTTCGGAACGCGCTATACATGTCCATGACATTTTTTTTTTTATTAGATACATAACCGTTGATACAGAACCCTTTGGTCGGATTAATAAATAAAATTAATAACTGGCCAAGAGCGTGTCGAAACTCGAGACAAGCATACATAATATATGGTTGGGTTCCGTTTTTTGTAGCCAAAGTGGCCAAAGAGAAATTGGTGGTCACCGAAAAAATCGAAAGTAAAACGCTCTGTGGATTTAACCACTGAGGTGCATGGTGCATCATACCAACATAACATAAGTTATACAAAAATTATATGATTATTTACGGGGGATAAGTTATTTGATTATTTTTATAAGTTATACACTTTTTATGGTATAATCAAAAAGAAAACAACTTGAGAAACATTCTTTGTTATAGACAATTTTACGAAAATGATGACCTTTCAGCTAGAACGTCTTGAATTTTTAGTAGTTTTATCGCAATAACTCAAAAAGTTATGATCCGAAAAATTCCAGAATAATTTTTGAATTAACGTGTTTAATACGACCTATCAGCATGGTAAGTTACAAGTTTTCCGTCTTACTTAAAAATCTTCACAATAATCCTCTCGCAAACCTCTCTCAATTGCGAGGCGTTTTAAGACTTGATCCAGGATCAACTTTTTTTCACCCATATATCTGCATAAACCTATTTTATCCCTCTCTCAGATAAAATACCCACAGAGAAACAAAAATCATTCAGTTGGCGCAGACTATAGCAAAAATAATCGACTAAAATTCTTGTTGAACGAATAATGTATGAAAATTTTGATTTTTACGTCAGTGGTAATATGAATGTCAATGTCAGGTGTCAAATTTGACGGTACTCAGAGCACGCGTGTGTCAATCTGGGTTAAATTTTTGCGCATTTTCTGTATAAATAAATAATATTTTAACTTGTGTTAGTGAAAACAAGCCGATTTCAACAGTGAACAGTTTCGATTTCAGCATTCAGTAGCGAAAACACTCTGCTGGAGCCGAAATTTAAGGATAAAAAGGATTAGAAATGGAGCTCGTAAAAAAAAATCGCTTCATAAATTGGAGTGAACAGGAAAAGGTAATTACCAAGTTTTAGTTGTATGCTGACCCTTAAAAATGCACGAATTAACATGATCTATTATAAAAGAGGTCCAAGAGTTTTGGATTGCAGGCCACGCACCATTCCTTGTTTCAAATTCGATTCATTATGCCAAGGCGTTATTCTAACATGACCCATGATCTTTCCTCTGTTTGCCAACCACAACTACTTGGAATATGGCCTGCCAGAGGTCTAAGAACACCACAGGCAATATTTATGGCCAAATACAACCTACAATTCCTCCAAAACCTTGGTTCTTCAAATAAATAAAAAATAGATAAACATGTTACTTCTACCATCTGTTGCTTGTACTTCAGTGTTCCTCGCGACAATTAGAATCCGAGACCACTCCCTCTGTGTATTTTTAAATGCATACTTAAATGGATATTAATACCTAGACATGGAACAAACACAATTGTTCATCACATGAAAGTTTGTTGTAGGTGGGACTCGAACCCGCGCCAATAAGCGCAGAAGGAAGGTTCACTAGCAATTGAGCCACTGGGGCAGTCTAATAATTGCTCGTTTAGTTAAATATTCAATAAATTAAGCATTTAGTTAGTTTGTGCACGTGCCGTGTGGTACGTTCGTGCGTGAAGTCACCTGCCGGCCCAACGGAAGACCAGCGTCGGTTGTTTACAACCGGCATCATGCTGAGTTGGAGCCGGATTGTGACAAAAAAAATATGATAAGATTTAATTAAGGCGTGCCGAAGTCTTTACCCACAGCTATAGTGGTTCGCAAATTGATCCTGCTTGCCATATACTTGTGCAATCAGGTAGGAAGTCAAAACTCTGTCATGTGTTCTAATGTTATTATGTTTTTTTAGGTGCTGTCGAGCTTTCTACACGAAAACGAGTCCATGGAGCATGTACTATTGCAAGGCCACAGAAGACATGATTCAAGTCGAGACTCCTTAAAGAAAATCAACAACCACAAGTCTCCAATACCAAAACACCTGGCAAAATAGGGATAGAATAGTTTAGGCAGCGACCCAAAGCCTTGCTCTATTATCTTAGGAGCTTGGCTGGTTTATGTAAATGTGTTTAGCTAAATGCACAATACACCCCAGCCAGTGTCAGTGCAGGTCTTGTCACCCTAACTTTGAATTAGAATTAGGGACTCTTGGGGTTGGCTTCAGCTCCAACAATGCCTATCAAATATCCGGGCTAGACCTCGAGAGTAAAGTTAATCAAAAATACATACCTATTTAATATAATTATAAAAATACTATGAGAGAATTAGTACTGAAAATATGTTTAGTATTTGATTACATATTTAAAATCTATGCTCTTATGTAAGATTTTTAATTAAAATACATGTTTAGTTTTTGTGTAAGTGTAATATATTTTATAATAAATTATTTTCCATAAAAATGCTTTGACTTATTCGGCCAATGTCATCATTGATAATGTCCTCGTTGTTTGTCATTTCTTCATGTTAAAGTTGTGCTGTATCTGAGGAAATAAATAATCAATTAAAAAAACCGACTTCAAAATTAGTAAATACGCAGTTTTGTTTACTTGGATGACATATTTTTTTCAGTGAGTAGTAGTAGTTTCATTTAAAAACCAAACTACTTAACTGATTTTGATGAAATTTATATGGGACCACCTCTGAAGTAAGACCTACCAAACAAAAAAGGAATCATCAAAATCAATTCATAATTGGTGGAGAAATCGTTGAACATACATAATAAAATACAGTAGAACCTCCTCCGTTTTTGAAGTCGGTTAAAAAAAGGAGATTGTCATATTCAATGCATTACAATGTTCCTATATCTAGTCATTTGAGAGTGGAGATTCTGAGAAATGTTAATGAATTAATAGAAAAATAAATAGCCAGACATTTAAAACTTATTTTGGTGGGACAACGGGTGGATACAATTATGTCCACTGTCACACAAAGCACCCTGAGACTACCAGTGGGATGAAGCAGTAGATTTAACAGAATGTAACCCTTTCTCCAGTAACGAGCCCAGGTGTTGTTTGTTATTTACACCTGAGCTCATTACACTAAAAGAAACTGAAGAACAAAGAAATCCCAATGCCTGCCAAGCGTAAAGTGTACAACATGTGTATTCTACCAATACTTACCTATGGGTGCCAAACCTGGAGCCTAACAAGGGCTCGCACCCAAAAACTCAAGGTATGTCAACAAGGAATGGAGAGAAGCATGTTGCCCATTAAGCTGAAGGACAAGTGAAGACTGACCAGAATATGGAAGGCCACATGCGTGACAGATGTCTCACAGAAAATCAAGTGACTAAAATGGCATTGGATAGGACATGTAGTCAGACTCCCTAAACAAAAATGGATCAAAGAGGTCATATTGTGGTACCCCGGAGATGGGAAGAGATCATGGGGACGACCACATATAAGGTGGGAGGCTGACCTACCAAAAGGGTGGCGCATAATAGCCAGAGATAGGGAGAAATGGCCACTTCTAGAGGAGGCCTATGTCCAGTGAGGACAACCTGATTCTGAAACTGGTGTTACAAACAATTTTTTTTAGAATTAAGTATTGTTTTTTTTTTAATTAAGTAGTAAGTATAACTAGTATATAATTGTGTAATTGGATCAGAGAATAAAGGCTATTTTTATTTTAACCCTCTCTCCGATCCTCTTCGAACAAAAAGCTGAGATGCTAGATGCAAAGCTAATAAAAAAAAGAGTAACTCACCTAGTTCTTTGTAAAGAATCGACAAATTGTGCAGAACAGCACTATCGTAGTTTTGATATTGGCATAGTTACCCCTCATCAATTTCAGCAATATCAGAAATCGCTGCTTCAAGACACTGAAGTACCTTTCAACAACATTGCGGGTTCGGATATGCCGGTTGTTAAAACGCATCATGTGTGCTGCCTCCAGTGCCACGATGTCACATATTTTAAGGTCAGCATCACAGACGATCTGAAAATCGTTTTTTACATTTAAAAATTATTTACTGATAACTAGCTGCACCCAGCAATGTCAGTGACACATGTGATTTATCATAATACCTATAAACATGAGTTCCCACTGCTGGGACTTGACCTTGTCTTCCTAACACAGTAGCAGTGTGCGGCAGGGTTAGAAAGCTATGCGTGACTATAAAATCTTGCATGCCGTTCTACGAATACCGACATGGATTATAATATACAAGCTGGAATGGCATTGTGCAAGATATGTACTTACTTGGGTATTGATAGAGAAATGTCTCTTACTGTTGATGTGATACTGGCCAACGTCTCCTTCATTATTTCTAGGTGCATGCAATCTATTGCACCCATAATCCCTTGAAGGCCGCAAATAGCTTCAAACTTGCTGATAGCGTTGGCTTTTTCCATCATAATATTCAAAGGCATTTTTATGTACCTACTGTGAACTTTTGGGAGCCAACGCTATTGCTACTTTGCGGGCCACACGTGACAGCGTCTGCTGGCTCAATCCGCGCAGTCTTCTTGGATCTAAAAATAAAACATAACTTTCTTACTTATCTTGGATTCACATACATACTGCATAACACGAAACTTGAACAAAATAAGTATTTTTTATCTACCTCATGGTGGCCCCAATATCTGATTACTGCCATTACTTGCAGTTCCACAGGGATGCCGCCACCTCGCAGATTCACCTGTAGAATAGTGTTCCGTGGTCTGCCCTCAGCAAGTCAGAAATCCGGCGGATATTTTCATTGCTGGAACGGTACCTCAGCCGAAATTCATCATCCGATAAATCATATATACCATGTATCGGATCACGCCTTAATTCTCTGGCGTATCCTTCTTTTCAACGCGGGAGCTCTAAATTGGCGTAACATGTCCACATCCCTTCGGAAATTGCACAAATCCATGATAAATAACCACAAAACTTAGCCAAACAACAAAAAAACAACCTAAAAGAATGTTATTCAATCAGCTAAATGCTGATTGGCCGATATATACTGTGATCTATGCTGATTGGTTAAAAAGCCGCCATATTGCCTCGCAAAGGTCTCTTAACAACGTCCGGCCAGTGGTAAAATTTTGACAGCTATTGAGAGCGCTTTCAAAGCCCTCGCAACTTTTTTTTTGGTTTTAGGTAAGAATTTCGCTTGATCCGCAGATCAAAGGTCTCTCAAGAATGTAAAAAGATTTTTAAGTAAGACGGAAACCGTCTTACTTATGTCTCTTTATGTCTAATAGTGTACAAATTCAGGGTGGGGGGGGGGGGGCAAGTTTTTGCTACTTTAGCAGCATGTGCAGTTGTGTGCGCTCAATACTGAAGTGTGCGTTTGTAGAACTATTAGTAGAGTTCGCGCAAAACTTTATGAGCCCTCTGAAGTTAGGCCCGAGGCCTCCCCGACGCCCTGTCCCGTCCCTCGGATACATATAATGCGTACTGCGCAGCCACTAGGGCCTAACTTCAGAGGGCTCATAAAGTTTTGCGCGAACTCTAACACAGATCTACTACCTATAGATTTTAAGATTTTCAATGAGCGTAGCTAGCTCAGTGCCTCTCGCTTCAACAAGGTGTGTTGCCACATTAAAATTATTTGCTTTAAGTTAGGGTAATTTACCTACTATGACGGGTAGTGAATCTCTTCAATGAGTAATTTTGGAAACTTTGAAAAATCTTGTGAGATGGAAGGATATCTGAAAAATACTTATGAAAAAAAGAAATTAATATTAAGATCCAAATCCATCCGTTTAAAGGTAAGACAGCTTTAAACGGCTGTATCTTTCGCGGCGTAATATCGTCAGTTGAAACTTACACAGAATATGTAATGTTACGACGGATTAACTAAGAAATATAATTAAGTCAAAACTAAAGAGGGTACACATCCACACATACAACAAATGTTTTTGTTAAGGTATTTTTGTATTTGCTCTGGTGTAAAAACGGTAATCGGTACAAGCGTCAAACTTGGCGTATTATAGTGCACACCCTAAAGTAAAATAACAAATAATAAATACTGGCCGCTTGCGAGTCGGTCACACATTTTTGTTTCCCACAAGTTAAGCAACGTCGGGCGCGGTTGATACTTGGATGGATGACAGCCTGGGCGTGATGTTGTGTATTTGCACTACTTTTTGTATTTTGTGACGGTACAGAACCCTCAGTGCACGAGCCCGACTCGCACTTGGCCAGTTTATTTATTTTCATGGATGGAATTATGGATAACATCCCAATTAATGAGATACTTAGATAAACACTGTTTTAAACTATCACGGTTGTTCACTAAAGTTATATGATTATTTACGGGATATTTACCGTGGTAAGGTTGTGGAGGAGGAAACTCTTTATTATTTACAGTACACATATCACACACGATAAATCAGACTTCAAAAAAAGATTATTTTGTTTTATTTGATCAAAATCACGCTGATGATGATTTATGATGATATATTTTCTTTGATTTAAGTATATTTAAGTGTGTTTATTAGACCCTGAGCAGCTGCAGTTGCTCAAAAATATTTTTTTTCCCTTTCTGATATTGGATTCGGCATTGAAATGACTGGAACAAATTCTACTATGTTTTCCTGGCACCCAATTTTCACAACCAGTAGCACTGATCCATTTTATTCGTAAGCCAGGATCAGTTGGAAACCTGCAGAACGAATAATTTATGTTAATTGTGGTGGGTAATTTCATTTATAAACTGGCAACATTGATTGTTATGCTTCTCAGTTAATATTTTGATAAAACTCATAGGAAATACCACAAATCGACCAAAAAACGGACTAATTATGAATAAAATATTTACGAATTGATATCCTGAATTTATTAAGGTGATCATTACAAGCTCTATATGTTTACTTAGGTGTGAAATAATATTTCATCGTTTTTTCTCTCACTGCGGTACTTGCAGCCCAAAATGATACAACCAACCATTGTAAATGTTTGTTTTACAATTATTTCTCACAGGAAACACGGATTTATCACATAAAATCACCAAAAAATGCAATAAACAATATTCAGACCCGTTTTGTTTGGCACTGAACCGTCAGATTTTGACATTTCAGGTCCAAAAAACAGGCCACGCCGATAAGGATAAAAAAGTCTAGTTATGTCCTTTTTGTACTTGTGCTGAGCCATATCAATTTGTCTCTTTCACTGAATCTGGGTATACTGAATAACCGATCTGGGTTGTGTATATCTGTGATTAGTAAGAATATGTCAGTGTGTACAATACGTGTTACCTCGCCCCCTTTAGTTCTTGGCAGACTTTTTTCGGTACTAGCTCGAGTTTAAAGGCAGATCCAAACTATTGATAAACAAACTATATATTATCAAAGATTTGTACTATATGTATTCTGTGACTCTGCCAAAACCTGTCTCCATCTCTAATCAGCATTCAGCAAACACCTAGCAACGTATCCTGCTCCCACTTTATGAAAGGTGTATTTCCGTATATTATAGTACTCTTTGGTGTATTTTCATAACTCCGTAGAAGGGCATTAGACCAAGGTCGATAATTTTTGAAACCAAAAAAATCACAGTAGGATGAAACCCATTAGAAAAGGAATATGATAAAAAAGAAAGGGAAAATATGCGTTAAAAAAAAGACGAGGCGGTATGGCCTTAGCATGCCCAGTAATGGGAGCAGGGAGAAAAAAAAACTTCATTGTCTGCTATGGCGGCATATTCAATAGTTTTTGTTTCAATTTTCAACCGAAACTAGTTAGTAGTTTGTGCTAGTTATTTGTCCCTGCCGTAATTAATAAGTATGGAAAAGGTAACATTCTCTACAAAACGCAAGAAACGAAGAACCCGTAGGTGTCTCAATGAAATAAGAAACAGGTTACGACGCAAGTGTGGCAATTCTTTTGAACATTCCATGCAAAATAACAAATCATGTATCCTGGAATCCAAAAAACTGGACAATCGTCTGGTAACTACGGATCGCTTAACATTGAAATCTATGTTTCCTAATGCTATTAGATCTGAAACTATAACAAGACCGGTACTAGAAGAAATTAAACAAAAACGGAATGCTAATTTCGTAGATGTTATAAAAGATTATGCTGCAAAAAACGCTACTCTTCCTTTAGAACAAGACTTTTTATGCACTAGCTTGAACAGTACAAATTTTCACACCAATATATCTTTCACTGAACGTGGCGAAAATAATTTTAAAAACCACGATGAGATAAAATCCTCCAGTAGTTTAGTGATATTCAGCTCGACCGACTCCATCAATAAACCAGTAACACTAAGTAAACTTGTAAATGATGAAGATGCACTAACCTCTTCAACATCATCACCGACCTCACCAGACTACAGACAACGTCGTTACGAAGAATTTATGAATGAGATTCCTTCTTACATCAGACAGTTTGCTTCTACCATCAATAAGGAAGATGTTATTAAAAAAAAAATTGACAATTTACAGAAGTTGTTCATGGAGAGCTGTCAGAAAGAATGTGAAGAAAATATAATGAAGTCTAATAATGGAGGACATGTTTCTACAGCAAGTAATACATTTCACATAGAGAACCCCTTAGATTACATCAGGTTCGAACGGGAGCGACAGCAGACCACAGGGTTACTCTCCGACAGCCAGAGCCCTGGCGCGGGCGTCAGCGACGAGACGCCGCGCTCGCCCGCCTCGCCTGCGCCTGACCTCCACGTCGCGGTCGGCATTGTGCCGTACGACACTCCGGACTACAATTACTATCCCCATCGATTGAATTAATTATATTAAATCAATAGGATTCAATTTGCATCCATTTATTACACATAAGTACTCTAGGTTTATTTATCTATGTATAAGAGCCACCTCCTTCGCTAATTTAATAAACGGGTTATCAGAGCTCTCCCAGCAAGCATCATTATGTATATTAATTTACAATTTATACTAATACAATGTTCTCTAACTGAGACACGAGCTCCATGTGCTTGAAGTGTTCGGGACTTCTGGTGAAGGTTTCTAGCAACTTGAGCCTTTGTTCATCCTTTCCATTGTAATACAGTTGAAACTGGTTCGCTAAGCACTGAGCTTCTCTGCCATTCACCACATTCTGCAAAATTTAATGTCAAATCATTATCACAATCATGATTTGATAAACGTAAGTTTAGCATTTATTCATAAACTGCATCTGTCTGAATAATGTTTCTATATATGGCACTGTGCTGTGCAGGTCGGTCCCGGAACAATTTGAAACAATGTATACATATGATGATTGTTCACGCTGATGGTTGTGACTTCTATGTATAAACTTTTGAAGGTATTCCTTGTAATCATATATTTTTATATACCTACAAAGATACAAACTTGTTAGTTGCGTCTCGTAGCTTGAAGCCTATTCCGTGTACGTGACACACCTAAACGGGCCTACTGAAACACGAGCGAAGCTGAGCGGTACTACCGCAGACATCGCGGGCAGGGGAGGACTCCGTTCTCTTTCATACTACACCTCATCATTGCTCTGTCTATATGCCGAGTTCACTCACTATTAGTATTTATTATACATAATACCATAATACGTACTGCGATCCCCAAGCCGCCTGCCAAGTGTGGGGGTTATGGCAACACTCTCTCTATGAGGGAGGCCTTGTCCAACAGTGGACGTTAATTGGCTGACGATGTGTGATGTGATATATAATACAGTGAAGAGTCTCACTTCGGGTCCTTTATTGAGAGCAAGGCTCAATTGGCTGCCAAAAAGCTGAGTATCCTCTCTAAGGTGTGACGGTACTTCACATCGGTACAGTTGCTGTTATTATATCAAACCTCAAGTTTGGTTGTGCACGGAGAACTGCCCGCATCATTCCGGTGGATCAGTACAGTACCAGGTTTATGTTAAGCTTTTTACCATTGAACATCTGCATCATGTTGATAGTCTATTGGTTTTTTTACCGACTTCCAAAAAGGAGGAGATACTATGTATGTTATATATGTTCGTCTGTATGTTCATCGATATTTTCGCCAATTGTGAACCGATTAGTAAAATTATTTTTTTGTTCGAAAGGGTATACTCCCGAGGTGGTCCCATTATCATCAAGTCGTGATCTGATTATGGAGTCTCAAGGAAATTGATGAAAAACTAACTAACTAACAATGTTTGACCCACTTCCCGGTTTCCAATTGAGATGAAATTTTGTGTATGCAAAAACACACAACTAATATAAGTATTTATGTAAGTTTAGTAACAAAGCAATAATCTGGTACTATTGAGCTGATCTGATGATGGAGCCAGGAGGTTGATAGTGGAACTCCTAAACAATGAACAGCAAAGACACGAAATTTTGTAAATGGAGTCTGTTCTAAACTCCATCATCATGATCCACTTGGCTGGCACCGACTTCAAATAGATGAGTGGGTAGCGCTTATAATAATTTTATTAAATTATCTTTCGTTTTTGAGTGCCTATTTGTGGTTTTGAAGTAGTTTTTTTTTTTTTTGCTAAAAACAATTTATTTTATTAACAGATTCATTCTGGCATGATTTCTTCCTGAAAATTTTCCTATGGGACAGCCAGGGCCGAGACCAAAACACGACATTGATTCATGGTTGATATTTCGAAAAACTGAATGAATGAATGAAATGCCACACTTTCGAATTGATCTTGTGCGTCCTTTTTGAGAAATAAAGTGTTGCTAGGGAATATTCCCCCAGCTTAGTATTTTTAGTAAATATCGCAAAAACTGCTGGACACACAAATTTGATATTAATATACACATTTACATGACTTCATGGACTACTAATTATCAATGTAAAAAGCCAACTTCAACAGAACTGGACGAAATTGAAATTGGACCAAACGGGAAGCACCAGCTTTCACATAAAAAAAGAATCATCAAAATCGGTTCACCCAGTCGAGAAAGTCCTGAGGTAACAAACATAAAAAGAAAAGTACAGTCTAATTGACTGATGATGGTGGTTGAAAGTTATTAGAAAAATGTATGCATACCAAGTCAAGGGGGATGGCTAGTGTGCCTATATTTATGTTCATACAATTAAAAATTACAAGAAGAATGGAGCAAACCTTGTCATAATCACCCCGCATGAGAACCAAGCCCTTGGCGCTGAGCTCTGTGTAGTGGACTATGGTGAGGCACTCGGGGGCATTCTCCTTGTGCACCTGCAACAACAATGCTGTCAGCACACAGGATGTTCAGGGAGCGAGACCGGTGACTGCACTAGCAGCACGTGGGTGCTGTTACCTGGAACGCCAACAAGGGTGTGAAGTGCACCGTGTGACCGTAGCTCTGACACAAAATGAACTCGTAGCCTTCTGACCGGGGCAGGGGAAACAGAAATGTGGGAAACTCTTTCATCTTCTCTTGCATTTCGGAGTAGGGTGTCACAGGAATTGTTGCAGATATCACTTCCTTATGCTTGTGATACTCCTCCCAAATATTCTTAATTTCTGATCCATCCTTGTCTTCCACTAGCTCCATCTTGAATATATCACTGAGCTTCTTATTTTCACTAGTGACGGTGCCTTTTCGAGTTTCTTTAGGATTCAGAGCAGAAGAGTATTGTCTGAAATGATGAGGGAGCAATGTGATATCAAATAATGTAAAGTAACTGCTGACACCACTGTTAACAGCGTCACATGAATATTTAAGTTGACAAAGCATTTTTTAGAGGTACAGGATGATGTGGCCGACACCAGTGGCGCAGCGTGGAGTCCCAGTAGGAGTCCATTGCCCCGGCAGGCATGCGGCAGACAGAGATAAGTAAGATTTGGAGCAGTTATTTTGTAGATTGATTACCTCACATCTACCGACGCGAACTTTTTTCGTTTTTCTTCTTCTTTCGCACTTTGTTGATGTTCTACTCTTGCCATAAACTCTTCAGGCGACGTTTTTTGTATTTCTGCTATTCTATTGGCGTACTTGTCGTAGTATGGATTGGTTTTTAGATTTTCAAGAGCTTTCTCCATTCTTACAGGAGTAGTGGAAATTCTTCTCTGCACTAAAAGTTGATTGATAGGCTTTATTGATCTACGTAAGAGTTGTAGTCCCATGTTCTTTCTAAAGTACGTGTTTAGTACATAACTAAACAATAATTATGGAAAAATTGGTGAATTTTAATATAGTACTCTTTGTAGTAGATCTGTGACAGACAGTCCAAGAGAATTTAATAATCCACAGTTGGTTTGACTTTGATTATTGTGCCACCCTTTGGTGCCACCTGACACACTTTTTTTTTGTTTTTAGCCCATTGCTGATCAGGCTAAAGCCGTACCTCCTCGTCTTCTGTATTTTACTGCCGTAGTCTCCGAAAATAAAAGTATTATTTCTTCTGTACGAGCGTTTGTAATCTAACTCCTCCTAAACGGCTGGACTGATTGGGATGAAATTTTGTGTGTATATTGCAATGGGTTCTAGGATGCTCTGGCATTTGACGTACGGTATACAATAGAACATGCACAAGTCGCTTGACTCATTGACACTTATAGAATTAATTGAGTGTGTATGTTTATTATTGTTATACAGATTAACAACATGTAAGTATATATCACAAATAAGAGCGGTTTTGCACTACGTCCGATTCGAATCCGTGAAAATACGTCCGAAGTTGTAGTACAACTATTTGTATGATAGTTTACGCACTAGATCCGATTTCCGTCATCCGTAAATTTCCATTTCAGAATAGATAATTGATGGACCGAAGTAGCCATAGTATTATTTGTATAAATGCTCGCGCACTGCGTCCGAATTGATCGTATCAGAAATCGGACTAGTGCGTACCAATATACTCTGATCTATAGTGCGTACGCAATATCCGAATTCGGTCCGAGTTTTCTCGGACCGAAGACCCCCAGGGCTATTATGAATCTTTGATCGGGATCGCGACTTCGGACGTAGTGCGAAACCGCTCTAAGAGCGTTTTCACATTATCCGATCCGATATCGGTGTCGGACGCCAATCCGATATCGGGGTAAGTAAAATGTATGAAATATGTACCTGTCTTTCATATTGTCCGGCCCGATATCGGATATCGGAGCAGACACCGATATGCTGGCGGCACCATCGGACGCCCGTGAGCCGTCGGGCGATAATGTTTGTATGTGTGCTATACGTCTACCTAAATTGTCTCTGTGTGCGTAGAGCCCGATGCGCGGCGGCCATTTTGAGCTTGTTTCTTGATACTGTTTGTGAGATGAATTAGCAAATAATTGAATGTGGATTCACTCATACGAAAGTAATTAAAAAACTTTCGAGGTGCGTTGTCACAATGGGATGTATCCAATACTGTCTGTGGACAGATCTTTTTTTGCGTCTCAAATATAATAGACTAGCCGTCCGCCCCGGCTTCGCACGAGTGTAAGCTCGGCCTTCGGCCTCGCTACAAAATATAATATAGCCTATGTCACCCGGGGATAGTGTAGCTTCCCAACAGTGAAAGAATTTTTCAAATCGGTTCAGTAGTTTCGGAGCCTATTCATTACAAACATACAAAAATAGGTACAAATCTTTCCTCTTTATAATATTAGTGTAGATACAGCAAATAAAGTTGTCTATTATAGTCTGCCATGATGACCTGCCCGCACTAAGCTATCGAGCAAATGGCCGTATCGGAACGATTTGTCGGAAATATGTGAAAATAGCACATGGTGTCGGATGCTATCGGATGTCGGATATCGTCTTCCGACACCGATATCGGGTCGGATAATGTGAAAACGCTCTAGGGTACAATGCCACGTCGCCGCGGTCGTGGACGAGGGGGAAATATTGGTAATATTAAATTTAAAATATCATATTTAATGGGGCGCTTCTTTTACATGGAAGTCTGTTAAAAATGACGGACCATTGGTGGAACGGCAGCCATTCTGTCATTAAGTAAAAATGTTTCCAATCAGCGTATATACAAATATCATGCCATCTCTTTTGCCAGATGACGTTATACACTGGTGAATCTGGTTAACAAGAGACAAAGGTATAGACCAGAGGTTCCCAAAGTGGTCCAAGTGTACTCCCAGGGCTCAACGGGAGACTCGACGGGGGCCTACATTTTTATCGAGTTTTGGGAATATGGTAGAAATGTAGCTGCACTGTCGGGGGTCCACGGAACCAGCTAAATTTTGAAAGTTTAGAGAGAAAAAAGTCTGGGAATGTCTGGTATAGACTCATACTTCTATATCGGTTTCATACTCAGTGCATTTTATCTACCTTTTGAGGTCGCTAAATGTTCGCCTGCTGTCAGATTGACAGCTATTGAGCAGGTTGAGCTAAATGTTCGCCTGCTGTCAGATTGACAGCTATTGAGCAGGTTGAGCTAAATGTTCGCCTGCTGTCAGATTGACAGCTATTGAGCAGGTTGAGCTAAATGTTCGCCTGCTGTCAGATTGACAGCTATTGAGCAGGTTGAGCTAAATGTTCGCCTGCTGTCAGATTGACAGCTATTGAGCAGGTTGAGCTAAATGTTCGCCTGCTGTCAGATTGACAGCTGTTGAGCAGGTTGAGCTGTTTTGACATTATTGAGTTTGAATCTTTTTGCTGTAGACGTTTTAATTTAAAACAAAACTTGATATTTAAATAATGATAGATTGATATTTTACTGTTATATACAAGTTTATTTTACTTAAATATACTTGCTATTTATTATTGTATTTGACATAAAACTATGACATCGTTCAGGGAACTTTCGCTAGTTTATTTTTAGCTGGCTACATCTACACTAATATTATAAAGAGGAAAGATTTGTACCTATTTTTGTATGTTTGTAATGAATAGGCTCCGAAACTACTGAACCGATTTGAAAAATTCTTTCACTGTTGGGAAGCTACACTATCCCCGGGTGACATAGGCTATATTATATTGTGTAGCGAGGCCGAAGGCCGAGCTTACACTCGTGCGAAGCCGGGGCGGACGGCTAGTAATACATATAAGTACAGAAGGTTCACTCAGCAAAAGCATTTAATTAAGTAGCGACCCTTACTACCACACAATAAACTCCAATTCAGGACATGTAAGCGCTAACTACCTACTGCTATATTAGGGTTGTAATCTGATTATTTCATTGATCATCATCATTAACCAGAAGACATCCACTGCTGAACATAGGCCTCCCCCTTTAACTTCTACACTACTATTTCATTACCAGTTATGTATAGACCATGTACCCATTACTGACTTTACTGCCCGGTGGCACATTTGGTAGTGAACCTACATTCTACGCTTGGGGGCGTGGGTTCGATTCCTACCTAGTGCAAACATTTGTGTTTGTTCTATGGCTGGGTGTTAATATCTATTTATGTATGTATTTAAAATATATATGTAGGGGGAAGTCCCGTAACCGCGGACAGCTCCTAAAGCCGGACATAATTTAAATCTGTCTGAGGAAGCACGCCAATTTGTTACTTGTGCCGCGTTTAGAAAGCTACATGCTACTAAGTGAGTGCGGGGGAGGGGTCGTGCATCAACCAGTGCTGACTCGTTCGTCGTGGAGCGTGGTGCGAATCTTGAGGTAAGTAAAAATTTTGTTCGAAGTAATATTTTGGGATCTATAAACAGTATTTAAAGTATGGGATGGTATTAATTATTATTGCTATGCTACTTAACTGTCATATTTCACGACATTTTAATTCACAGTGTGAGTGAGAATTTTTCTTGTACCTATACATCTAAGGGTCCCTAAGATCGGACACTCTAAATGTCCCGTAAAACCGGACAATTTTCTGTTAAGTTTTTTTACCTTTTTTTTTTAGGTCCAAAATGGAGAAACCCATACCCAAACCTTCAAACGTAAAACAGTGAAAAAAAGCCATCGATAAGGTGATATCAAAAAAATATACACTGAGAAAGTGAAGTCTACAATGTTCCAAAAAGTACCCTGTTTGATTACATTAAAAAGTTAAAACAAGGAGAAGTTCTATTATAATTAATATATGTTTAATTGTTCTATTACAATTGTTATCAGGAAGAATTTCTTGTTAAACTAATGTTTCACATATGACGCGAACAACCTACTTTGTTACCTAGGTACATGCGTATCAAATCTGGAATGACATACGACGCGAACAACCTACTATGTTACCTAGGTACATGCGTATCAAATCTGGAATGACATACGACGCGAACAACCTACTATGTTACCTAGGTACATGCGTATCAAATCTGGAATGACATACGACGCGAACAACCTACTATGTTACCTAGGTACATGCGTATCAAATCTGGAATGACATACGACGCGAACAACCTACTATGTTACCTAGGTACATGCGTATCAAATCTGGAATGACATACGACGCGAACAACCTACTATGTTACCTAGGTACATGCGTATCAAATCTGGAATGACATACGACGCGAACAACCTACTATGTTACCTAGGTACATGCGTATCAAATCTGGAATGACATACGACGCGAACAACCTACTATGTTACCTAGGTACATGCGTATCAAATCTGGAATGACATACGACGCGAACAACCTACTATGTTACCTAGGTACATGCGTATCAAATCTGGAATGACATACGACGCGAACAACCTACTATGTTACCTAGGTACATACGTATCAAATCAGGAATGACATACGACGCGAACAACCTACTATAATACCTACCTACCCAGTCCAGGGGCCTTACGCCCGACTACACATATGGCCTAACTCTAACCGCGGGCGAGAATACGCGTTGTTTGCAAAATCACGCGAAAGCGAACCTTAATGTGCCGAGTTACGGTTTGCGGTCAAGCAACTTTTCGCAATCACGTAATTTGAATCGTAGACGTAAGGCCCCAGGAGGCAACACACAAAAATAATCATGTTAGTTCTCACCATATTATAAACTTATAGTCTGTGGAAATCAAGCTACCTAGCTGAGAAGTTCACGCGAACGCGAACCTTAACGCGCCGAGATACAGTTTGCGGTCGCGTGATTTTGCAAACTTCACCAATTCGGGCCCGTGTTTAGAGTTGAGCGTATGATCCTTATGGTAATCCTTGCCGGCTTTGCTGAGGGTTAATAATACAAATATAAAAAAACAAATAGTCTTTTGTTTTAATAGTTGAAGATTTTTATACATTAATATAAAATGTTATATTATTAGATTTTGACTAAATAATGTACAATAAATTTATTATTTTTAAAATTCCGAACCTTTCATTACAACATAACTTTAAACATGAAATTAAATATGAATAATTACATATCCAATGAGTTATATGTATGTATGTAGGACGTGTATACGTGTTTGTATGTTACATGTATGTACATGGTACGTACATACATGTAACTCGATGTACAAACCAGGGTAAAATTAATAGATACTGATAGTACTCGATTAAAACACTTTCAACGTTATGTAGTAAAGTCCAAGCAGCTAGTAGTAGTAGCAGCTAGTATCATATAATAGGGGTGCGAAGATTATAGTCATTGGAAGGTGGCTTATGGTCAGCCGCCATCGTGAATTTATACGAAATCGCGACATTTTCGTGGATATAAAAAAAAAGTGTGAATATACAAAACCTAAACAGATCCCATTCAGATATGGCAAGAAAAGGTATTTCTGATTGTCATAAAGAATAATAACCTTAAACTTGTCATCAAACACTTGTTGGGCATACTGCACTACTGTAACACTGCAGGCTGCACTGTAACACTGCAGGCTGCACTGTAACACTGCAGGCGGCACTGTAACACTGCAGGCTGCACTGTAACACTGCAGGCTGCACTGTAACACTGCAGGCGGCACTGTAACACTGCAGGCTGCACTGTAACACTGCAGGCGGCACTGTAACACTGCAGGCTGCACTGTAACACTGCAGGCGGCACTGTAACACTGCAGGCTGCACTGTAACACTGCAGGCTGCACTGTAACACTGCAGGCTGCACTGTAACACTGCAGGCTGCACTGTAACACTGCAGGCGGCACTGTAACACTGCAGGCTGCACTGTAACACTGCAGGCGGCACTGTAACACTGCAGGCTGCACTGTAACACTGCAGGCTGCACTGTAACACTGCAGGCTGCACTGTAACACTGCAGGCTGCACTGTAACACTGCAGGCTGCACTGTAACACTGCAGGCTGCACTGTAACACTGCAGGCTGCACTGTAACACTGCAGGCTGCACTGTAACACTGCAGGCTGCACTGTAACACTGCAGGCTGCACTGTAACACTGCAGGCTGCACTGTAACACTGCAGGCGGCACTGTAACACTGCAGGCGGCACTGTAACACTGCAGGCTGCACTGTAACACTGCAGGCTGCACTGTAACACTGCAGGCTGCACTGTAACACTGCAGGCTGCACTGTAACACTGCAGGCTGCACTGTAACACTGCAGGCTGCACTGTAACACTGCAGGCGGCACTGTAACACTGCAGGCTGCACTGTAACACTGCAGGCTGCACTGTAACACTGCAGGCTGCACTGTAACACTGCAGGCTGCACTGTAACACTGCAGGCGGCACTGTAACACTGCAGGCTGCACTGTAACACTGCAGGCTGCACTGTAACACTGCAGGCGGCACTGTAACACTGCAGGCTGCACTGTAACACTGCAGGCTGCACTGTAACACTGCAGGCTGCACTGTAACACTGCAGGCTGCACTGTAACACTGCAGGCTGCACTGTAACACTGCAGGCTGCACTGTAACACTGCAGGCTGCACTGTAACACTGCAGGCTGCACTGTAACACTGCAGGCTGCACTGTAACACTGCAGGCGGCACTGTAACACTGCAGGCTGCACTGTAACACTGCAGGCTGCACTGTAACACTGCAGGCTGCACTGTAACACTGCAGGCGGCACTGTAACACTGCAGGCTGCACTGTAACACTGCAGGCTGCACTGTAACACTGCAGGCTGCACTGTAACACTGCAGGCTGCACTGTAACACTGCAGGCGGCACTGTAACACTGCAGGCTGCACTGTAACACTGCAGGCTGCACTGTAACACTGCAGGCGGCACTGTAACACTGCAGGCTGCACTGTAACACTGCAGGCTGCACTGTAACACTGCAGGCTGCACTGTAACACTGCAGGCTGCACTGTAACACTGCAGGCTGCACTGTAACACTGCAGGCGGCACTGTAACACTGCAGGCGGCACTGTAACACTGCAGGCTGCACTGTAACACTGCAGGCTGCACTGTAACACTGCAGGCTGCACTGTAACACTGCAGGCTGCACTGTAACACTGCAGGCTGCACTGTAACACTGCAGGCTGCACTGTAACACTGCAGGCTGCACTGTAACACTGCAGGCGGCACTGTAACACTGCAGGCTGCACTGTAACACTGCAGGCTGCACTGTAACACTGCAGGCTGCACTGTAACACTGCAGGCTGCACTGTAACACTGCAGGCGGCACTGTAACACTGCAGGCTGCACTGTAACACTGCAGGCTGCACTGTAACACTGCAGGCGGCACTGTAACACTGCAGGCTGCACTGTAACACTGCAGGCTGCACTGTAACACTGCAGGCTGCACTGTAACACTGCAGGCTGCACTGTAACACTGCAGGCTGCACTGTAACACTGCAGGCTGCACTGTAACACTGCAGGCTGCACTGTAACACTGCAGGCTGCACTGTAACACTGCAGGCTGCACTGTAACACTGCAGGCTGCACTGTAACACTGCAGGCGGCACTGTAACACTGCAGGCTGCACTGTAACACTGCAGGCTGCACTGTAACACTGCAGGCTGCACTGTAACACTGCAGGCGGCACTGTAACACTGCAGGCTGCACTGTAACACTGCAGGCTGCACTGTAACACTGCAGGCTGCACTGTAACACTGCAGGCTGCACTGTAACACTGCAGGCGGCACTGTAACACTGCAGGCTGCACTGTAACACTGCAGGCTGCACTGTAACACTGCAGGCGGCACTGTAACACTGCAGGCTGCACTGTAACACTGCAGGCTGCACTGTAACACTGCAGGCTGCACTGTAACACTGCAGGCTGCACTGTAACACTGCAGGCTGCACTGTAACACTGCAGGCTGCACTGTAACACTGCAGGCGGCACTGTAACACTGCAGGCGGCACTGTAACACTGCAGGCTGCACTGTAACACTGCAGGCTGCACTGTAACACTGCAGGCTGCACTGTAACACTGCAGGCCTAGCACGGGCTGTGGACAGATTGTCTTTCCACCGTTTTTATCCACGCGTAGACGCGACAGAGCTAGAATATGAATACGTTTCTCTCTTTCTAGCGGGATAAAAATGGTGGAGAGACAATCTGTCCACGGCCCATGCTAGGCCTGCTGGTGTAATGTTGTCTTACTGATACTAACTACACCCTTCAATATGAAACCACTCACATCACATCACACCACACACGTCATACAGTGCTCCCAACTTATCTGTCACATCTATATATCAATGACGGAACTAACAATTACAATGAGATGTAATAACTTTTCCTTCAGGATATCTCCACAGGATGACTGAGTGCTCAAATAACATTTCCTTCAGGATATCTCCACAGGATGACTGAGTGCTCAAATAACATTTCCTTCAGGATATCTCCACAGGATGACTGAGTGCTCAAATAAGTTGGTCGAATTGACAAAAAACTAAATGGGGTGTTCAAAACCGACTACAGTGAATCAAATCGGAATAAAAGAAATACATTTGTAATGTACTCGTAGGGAGTTTTGAAATGTGCAAACAACTATTTCGGCTCGATACTAACATATTATGTTAGGTTTAGTATGTATGTATGTTACATTAAGTTCTTTGATTTGTGATACAAGTACTTGGAGCAAACTCAGTTGGTACTCAACTTGTATGAAGGGCGTGATGGACTGATTTAGTAACATTGTAATGGTTACTTGCTAGTTCACTTCCTATGGTAAGATACAATTTTTAAATTTACGATAATTTCCGGAATCAATATCATTATCAGACCAAAATGAACCTCGTCAGGATTACAACCTCAACTGGTTGGTTTTACTTTATTGCTTTACCTTATTTACAAACCATTTCAAATTAAATTGAAACAATTTTTAAAGTTAATTAAGGCGTCATGTTAGGTCAGTCTTTCACTCACATTTGTCAAGTATTGTCTTGAGATCAGAAAAATATTCTGGCATAAAAAGTTTTAGGAGAACCTAAAATGATTATAGCAAATTCATGTACGGATGAAACAATTATTAAACCGTCCGCGTCCTGAGACAGAAGTTCATGATTAGTATCAGAACTTCCCTCGGTATAGTCTCAATAACAAAACGTATTGTGGTGAAATAGAAAAAAAAATATTGTTAAGCTCGTGACAGGCGAGTCCGCATTTGATAAAGTTTGTCTGTTCTGATCGTCGTTTACTCGTTACTGATCACTACACAACAAGTCATCATTATGGAGAGCATCACACCGGTCCTCGGGCGCCTGGACGGCGGCGGTGGGAGCAGCGAGCAGGTCGGGAGGCACGAGGCGCGCGTCGCGCAGGTACGGGTGGCGCAGCGCCGCACGCGCCGCCACGCGCTCGCTGGGTTCGTAGCGCAACATGAGCTCGAAGAGTTGCGCGGCGCGCGGGTCGGCGCGCGCCGGCGCGGGCAGCAGCGCACGCGCCGCCCGCGCCGGCCAGCGCGGGAACGAGGCGCGGTAGTCGGGCAAGCGGCGCGCGCCGGGCCACACGCCGCCCGCGCCCGGCGTGCCCAGCGCGCGGAACACGCGGAACAGCTGGTCGATCTCGCTGTCCCCCGGGAAGGGCGTGCGCCCGCTCGACATCTCGGCGTAGATGCAGGCCAGGCTCCACACGTCCACGGCGGTCGAGTAGAACTTGGCGCCGAGCAGGATCTCGGGCGCGCGGTACCACAGCGTGACCACCTCGTGCGTGTACGCACGCACCGGGATGCCGAAGGCGCGCGCCAGCCCGAAGTCGGCCAGCTTGATGCGGCCGGCCGCGTCCACCAGCAGGTTCTGCGGCTTGAGGTCGCGGTGCAGCACGCGGTGCGCGTGGCAGTACGCCACGCCCTCCAGCAGCTGCCGCAGGTAGCTCTGCGGAGGAACTCTGTCTAGTACTCCGCTTGACTGATGCGTCTGCGTCGGTCGTTCGTACACTATCAATAGGGGTTCATTCAATATCTATCTATACTTAGCTATGTTTTCTGAAAATAGTATCCAGGCCCAAGTAGGTGTTGGACTGTTCCCTGTTGGGTCAGCGACGCATTTACACTTTTTATGTGATTGTACTAGCACCGACTGTTGGCCGCAACTTCGTATGCAAAATGGATGTCTACAGCACACCCCATTAGAAATCTATCTGCCAAATTAGAGGTTCGTATAGTTGCATTAAGTTTCAACACAACTTTTAAACTCTAATTTTACCTCCTTAATCCGTCCTTTTTGTAAAATAATTATAACAGCATTTATTTATTTTAAACTTATAGCAATCAAAATATGTACCACATATTATCTCAAAAACCGGGTATGCATTAAAAAAGATCAACCTCCATTTGTCCCCTTAATTCAGCTCTTTTGCAAAATCGTTTCTTAGCGGGCCTCTACACCCTATAAAGAACGTACTTGCTTCAAAGTTTCACCGTAGACTTTCAACAAAAAATTCAAACCCCCCATTTTACCTCCTTAATTCGTCCTTTTCGAAGAAATCTAGCATCTATGTTTATTTATTTTAAACCATTAACCTGAATACTAAATTCCATGTTGTTAAAATAAAATTAAAATGTTTTTCATAAGACCTTTGAACCTTCATTTGCCCCCTTCATTAATTCGGCCCTTTCGCCCCCCCCCAGAGGCCTGTCTTAGTAAATCTGTATCAAGTAAACATGTATCTTTTTTATTTTATCACTAGTACTGTTGCCCGCTACTTCGTACGCGTAGATTTTCATATAAGCTTTCAACCTTTTTTTCCTCCCTTAATCCGGCCCTTGCGCAGTATAACATAGCCTATACTTCAATCTGGTCATAGCTAAGCTGTTTCGTGAAAACCGCATTTGAATCCGTCCAGTGGTTTAGGAGATGTGCGTGGACAAACAAACAAACAGACAAAAATTCAAAAAACTATCTTAACGTGTTCAGCTGTTTATTTTAAGACGCCATGTGTTTTTTTATCTGTGGCTGTGTAGCGTGTGTGTGTATGACCAGATTGAAGTATAGGCTATGGTATTTGAGCAACGGCCGGATTTATGAATTTCACCTTTAATCCGGCTCTTGGTTGAAAGTTTATATTAAAATGTACGCATACGAAGTTGCAGGCAACAGCACTGGTATCAAAATAATGTCAAACTTCTTACGGGGGGGGGGGGGGGGGGGGGGGGGGGGTTAGTGTCTTCTTTATTATAAGACCAAATTTATGAAACAGCAGATTTTTGTCGCGATTTCAGAAGGTATTGGTCCCATAGTCCAAAAGTATTTTTAATCAAGGAGTAGAATGAGAGTAAAGTGAGTGGCTCACCTTGACGAGGTCGAGGCGGAGCGGGCCCTTGGCGAGGTCCATGAGCCGCTTCAGATCCATGTGCAGGAACTCGAACACCAGGAACAGCTTGTTGTCAGTGAGCAGCACGTCCAGCAGGCGCACCACGTTGGGGTGGTGCAGTTCGCGCAGCACCGAGATCTCGCGCAGGGCCGTCGACGGTACTCCCTCGGGCTCGCTGCAACAACAAGTACTAAGACTTACCTATTGGACATGATACGAGTACCTACTTAGTGCAGCTTTGTACGGCAACAACCGCAACGCAACTGTGTTACAATCACTGAAGTGAGAATTTTTTTCGTTTAGATTAGAAGGGCTGTCAAGGCATTTTTGTAAGAATTCCGTTGTAGCCAGTTGAACACATGCAAACGATACGTCAAAATATAACTACATAGGAAGGAATGCAGTAATTCGTCAAGATTAGTATTATTTCAAAAGGTTATGAACGCCATTTTGATAAAGTTTAAAATTGACCTTCTCGTGGTGCAATACGGTTCAGTTCCCCTTGAATTTTGTGCAATTATTTTGGTAAATGTTGCTAGTGCAAAAAAACTGCACGATTATTGTGCGGTTTATAATACTAGTAGAGAAATATAGACCGTATCGTAAATTAACGTACGTCATTATTAAAACAGTTCTACCTTAAACTGCACGAAAAGTGGTTGGTAAAAAATTTGAGTTAAAGAGTTTTTCAACAATTTTGTTTATTTTAATTAACAAAAGTTGTGTATTAACGCATGTGATTGTGTTATACTAGTGAATTATTATCCTTTTAATACTATTAAGGTAAGTTCGTAGGTTTGCATGAGTGTGGGCGAACAATAGGAAGTAAAAAAAATATTTTCGGTTTTGCCCCAAAACTCCGCACAAACTTTTTTTTTTTTTTTTTCGGTGTTCTGTTTTTATCTGCGATCAGTTATATTAACTATAAGCAGATGTCTTGAGTGCAATGTGTCTTGTAAAGTGTGCCCTCCAGTGAGGACATCTCCTTTTATGTATTTTCTTGATGACCAAATGGGGTCAATCGCTGGGGATAACGCGCTTTCTTTTTAACCTAGGCTTGTATGTTTGTTCCGTGAGTTCAACAGCCAAGCTATTAGGGTGTCTGAGCAGGCGATGTCTATAGTTTTTGCCGATTTTCGCAATTTCTTCTTTAACTGTGCTTATCTCAAGGTTGTTGTGGATTTCTGCATTGGTTGTGTACCAGGACACTTCGCTAATGGTTCTCAAAATAGTATTTTGCATCCTTTGGATAACTGAGATGTTTGAGTTACAAGCGGTTCCCCACAATTGAACACCATACATCCATATTGGCTTAAGTACACTCTTGTAAATCAATAATTTATTGTCCATTGACAATTTGCTGTTTCGTCCTAGCAGCCAAGAATACCCGTTGTATCTTATTTTGAGTTCCTCTCTCTTAGTTGTTATGTGGTCTTTCCAAGTTAAACGACGGTCAAGGTGGAGTCCCAGGTATTTAACTTTGTCTTGTTGAGGCAGTGTTACTCCTTCGAGTGTTACTGGCGGACAGTTTCCCTGTCTAAGGCTGAAGGTTACTTGAACAGATTTCGATGCGCTCGCCTTGATTCTCCATTTTCGCAACCAGGCTGTAATCTCGTCCAGGCCCTTTTGCAAAGTTGCAGATGCTTCTTTAGGGTTAGCGTTGTTGGCGAGAATAGCCGTATCGTCAGCGAATGTGGCTGTAATGACATTTTCTACTTGGGGAAGATCTGCGGTGTTGACGGTGTACAGGACTGGTCCTAGGACTGATCCTTGAGGCACACCAGCATCAATGTTGTAGAATTGGGAGCTTGCATTCATTTCCCGCACCTGGAACAGTCTATCCGACAAGTAGCTAGCCGCACAAACATAGCTAGATAAGTTTCCATGACCTTAATAGGTCATGCTTTGACCATGATATCGATTTAGGCTATGTTTAGAGCTCGTTTTATGTGACTTTAAATGGGTAGAAAAATAAATATTATTTGATAAGGTTAAATGCAATTTCCATGCGAAGCCATTGAAAATAAAAAGATATTATAAAATTTAGAATGTGGTATCACAGCTAGTGATGGGACAGTTTTGTGTGCAGTTTTGATTTTATAAAATTTAGAATGTGGTATCACAGCTAGTGATGGGACAGTTTTGTGTGCAGTTTTGATTTTATCGATAACCTGTTTATTGTATACCTTATAAAATATTTTACGGTAATACTTGCCCTAGTCGTTTAAAAAAATTACAAACTCTTATTTAACTTGCATCGTTGGTATGCTTCCCGATTCAAAATTTGTAATTCATTTTTCTAAGCACGTTTCAGTTGCACTAAGTAAATTTGATGTTTGTAAAATAATATGGTGGTACTTATTTATTGTCTGTCTAATAATTCATAGATTTACTGACGACTTGCAGCGCCCCGTGGTTTCACCCGCTATCCGATAGGAACTGCTATTTTTCAGGGTAAAAACTATGAGTCAATCCAGAATATAATCTACCTCCATACCAAATTTTATTTTAATCCATTCACTTATTACAGAATTCAGTGAAAACAAACATATTAATACGCAGACTTTCTTATTTATAATAATAGTGTGATAATGTTATTATCTACATCTACATAATAAGACAAATGAATAATAACACAAAAAAGTTTAATCTTCAAAAAATACTCCTAAAGTAGGTATTGTAGGAAATTTTGTAAGAAAAATCAAAAATTATCGATAAAATTATGGTAACCACTATTATTGTCAAGGCTTGTCAAGGGCTTATAATTAAAACACGGTGAAATCACATCACAAAATTATCAACAATTTAGACTATACCGGAGATAGGAAATTCCTCCTTTTTTAAAAATTTAAATTCATTCTAGCTCTACCACACGTAATTACAGCGCAAGACGGCATTGTGGATAAATCCGATGGAGCAGCATATGAATTCGAATTCAGTTAGCAACTGCGATGCGGAGTTTGACGCGTTGACGTGCATACTAATGTTCACTCGTATGCCTCGTAACAAATGTTCCATCTCTCTTCCGTTCTATACCCTTCTCTTTTCTGTGGTAGCTACATATGTCTAAATTAGTACAACACTAGAGCTCCAATAATAGAAATGGCTGCCATTTTATTATGATAGGAGAAAAACTACTTATAGGGGGTAATTTGTCGATAAAATTTACAGTATGTCATCCCCTTAAAGGCTCCGACACCACTGACCAGACACACTGTATAATAGTAGGCTTTTTCTAACAATAATTTATTTAGAGCTGGTTTGAAAAGGTTAATGTTATCCGAAACCCTTATATTTCTTGGAATTTAATTTTACTGGTAACATTCCACAGTCACTTGTGCGTTGAATATAATTATGTATATGTGTTTTACAATTTAAATTAGATAGTTTTCCTGAGTGTATTTTCTGAAGACGTGCAGCATGAAAGCCTTTAGGCTTAAATAGACGGAAGAGAGTTATACCGCTACCTCGGATATATACATGGATGGCATAGTTAGGATTTTCATGTTGAAAATGTTTTTGACGCAAGTCTAATTCTAAGTTATTTTTTATTGTAGAATAGGCTTGCGCTTGGCCACCAACTCGCCTGATGTTGAGGTGATAAGACCTGCACTGACATCCCGCTTGGAGTGTATTGTGCATTTGCTCCTGACAGCCTACACAAACCAGCCGAGCTCCTTTAAGTAACGGAGCACAGCTTCAGGTCGCTGCCTAAACTGTTCTACTTCCATTTTGCCAGGTGTTGTGTTGTTGGAGACTTGTATATGTCTTCTGTGGCCTTGCACTGCAGCAGTACATGCTCCACGGTCTCATTTTCCTGTGGACAGTGGCACACACACACACACACACACACACAGTGGAGTGTTGTGGCATAGAGGGCAGTATGTTGCCCCAATTTTGTATAAGTGATTGTTTAGCTCAGTGACCTGTGATGGTATCTATCATTAGACGAAGGTCTGACCTGGTTAACTTGAGTAGTTATGTCTCTTATCTATCGATGGGTAGAAAGCCTTTGCGTGTTTTATTTTATTCCAAGTGGGTATATTACTGTTCTTTTTCTGTGTGGAGACATAATAATAATATAACTATAGCTGAATCCGTGCTTGAGACACGAGTCTATTTGTTTTAATACCAAGATTGACGATCATATGCACCTTTTCTGAGAAAAAACTGCTGCTCAAAATTCCTGCAAATTTGAAATTTCGGCTTTTCCCTTGTTGATTGAATTGCCTCAAAACGTATCACCGTAGTACAAAATTGAGGCAGCATGTGAATGATAAATGGTCAGTAGTTCTGTCAACAATCTTCAGTCAGTTTTGAAAGAGTGTAGGATGTTCTGTAGAGCCTTATACATAATGTCGTCAATATGAATTTCCCATTTCTATTTATTGTCAATAGTGATACCTAAGAACCTAGTGGAGTAGTTTTCCTTAATATTATTTTATTATTTCTTAATATTATATTATTATTATTCAAGTACTAGATGCCTAAAATAAATTAATTACAATTGTCTTATCCACATTAATGTTACAATTATTAATGTTCAACATTCAATTAGATATGTCAACGTTAAATTAATGTCATTATTATTGCTTTGGTCACCTATAAATAGGACTGTACTGTTGTCAGCAAATAGTCGTGGAGTTTGTTACCATAGTTTAGTCATTTATATAGCTCAAAAACTGTGATTGTCTTATTAGGCTTCCCTGGGGTACTCCGTAACGAACATTTCACTCAATTGGATCAGAATGCTCAACTATTTTCGCTTTTGCACAGAACCTGTCAATGCGTGTGATCTGTCTTCTGTTACTTAGATATGATTACATTAATTCGTTGGCATTAGCCTCTGACTCTGTAGCAATACAGTTTCTTTAATAATATTGACGTGATCGAAAGCTTTGGTTATATCAAGGTACAGGGCAACTTTTCAGGGAATCGATGGATAACTTGGATAGACTTACTTTTCGAGTTTTATTTTCTTTAGAGCTATTTCTTCACCGGTGATGCGGTCTTTAGCTTTGTAAACGACTCCATAAGTTCCTTCCCCGATCTTCTCAACTCTCGAAAAATTATCCATTGTGTACAGTAGTTATGATAAAATTCTTAGTTTTGATATCAACTTAACACTTTTCATTATCATAATGAATTAGTAAACAGACACGAAACGTTTCATTTTAATTCAATACATAGTAAAAGTTTAAAACATTGCTGACAATAAGACGAAAACGAACCAAACCAAATGCCGAGTGCAGACTTGCCGACAACGTTTTCCCAATTTTTCCCTCGTTTTGTGTTTTGACAGTGATAGGTGTTTTTTTTTCTCTAAAGTTTTGACTCTAGATTTCTTGTTTATAGCCATGTTAATGCCTTATATCTTGTGTATTATGGATTCTGTGATATTGTCATTCAGTCAGCGTGTTCACGTCAAAAATAAAATCCTAAATATGAAAGCCAGATGGGAGCTTCATCTTGCCTGTCTCATTCATAAAGTTATTAGGAACAAGCGACCCAAACATTTGCCAAACATTGTTTTTACCTTATGTACCTATCCATTGTTTTTGGCAATAAAATAAATCTTATTCTTATTCACTTCCAGTCATTCATTATTATTTATTTATTCCACCGTCCGCGGTAGCGGTGCGGCACGGCGGTGGCAGAGGCACACGGCAGTGAGCATTAGCATAAATGTGTAACTAATTTATTACACACTAGCCGTCCGCCCCGGCTTCGCACGAGTGTAAGCTCGGCCTTCGGCCTCACTACAAAATATAATATAGCCTATGTCACCCGGGGATAGTGTAGCTTCCCAACAGTGAAAGAATTTTTCAAATCGGTTCAGTAGTTTCGGAGCCTATTCATTACAAACATACAAAAATAGGTACAAATCTTTCCTCTTTATAATATTAGTGTAGATATGGCATTAGGTACTCTTTGGCGAGCCGGAAAGTGAGATAAGTGGAAGTGGATGGAGATTGGGGAATGCTTCACCCTGCTCCAGCTACAGAAAAGAGAAGTAAAATAAAAAGTTTTTCTTTTCTGTGGCTCCAGCCACTGCTGTCATGCTGTGTAAAAAAAAAGAGGTATGATGATCTATAAGGAGAAATGATGAGCTGGGTCTCATCCAAGGAATTTATGGTTTAAATAAGAGAGATTACTAAATTTGTTATAATATTAAGTATATTTGGTCAATGTACCCACAGACATATAATTTCTGCATTAAATGTCTGTGAATGTACCTATTATATTTGAACAATAAAGTTTATCTCATCATAGATCATCACACCCTGTGATCCACTGTGATCACACCACGCATTTTTTTTGATCCTAGGTCGTGGCTGACACAATATTTAGAGTCTCAATGTCAACTGTGAAATCTGACATTACCTTAAGGGCTGCGTTCAAAGGATGGATGGTAAACTTGCTTTACTAGTCAGCGACCAACTGTACAAAAGCGTACAATAAAAATTGCGTTTGACGGTCTATCTATGTGAAATTGGCGGAGTTTGGGCGGAGTTGTGAGGCATCTTCACTTCACAATAGCCATAAATTAAGAGTTTTTCGTTTTTCGTACTCGCCCGCTCATCCATACGAGACATATACGAGATGATAATTATAAGACGCAAATACTTGAACAGCTTTAGAAAATATATGAAAAACATAATAAGTGCCTATAAAATTTGAGGGTTACTCTCGATTCCCCTGGGATCCCATCATCAGATCCTGACTTACGTGACAATGGGACGAAATTGGAAGATTGGATCGAACTTTTTTTTTTAAATCCGTCAACAGATGGCGGAGATATCGGTGAACATACAAAAAAAGTGTGTGTGTGTCAGCTACGACGCACGATTGGAGTTTACTCGGCAGCAGAAGAATGAGATGGAATACATGTGTTGCGCGCAGGCGCGCAACACATGTATTCCATCTCATTCTTTTACACGTTCAATCCTACAGATATATATGTTTGTCTCTTTCTACGTAACGCCTCAACTTTTCGTGTTACACTGGATTTTACTCCTCATAAAATTTCCGTACCGGGCCTTATAACTCAAATCGTTTCTTACGGAGTAAACTCCAAACATATATATAATTATAATATAATTATATTTATAGTGGAACATAGAACCTCCGCCTTTTTTGAAGTTGGTAAAAAAATGCAGAAACTGAATGTTCTATAGATCTTTCTATTTGATAGAATCAGAACGCAAAATATCCTGTTTTTATTAATTAAATAGCTGACTGATGGACCAACTTTTTGCCACTTTGGCGGGCCATATTTTGCAAGAGATAGATTTTATAAAAAAGTGTTATACTGGGCGTTCTTTGACGCGTCCGTCGAATCGAACATACACTTTGACAGCTTTGTTTGACTTGGCTTGAAATGGCTTGGCCATTTGTTGGAGTTGTGTTGGAGTCACCCTTGCCTTGGCCAAAGAGAACACAAACGCTCTGGTTTGGCGGTTTGGCGTTTGGTTTGGTTGGATTGGAAATTAATAAAATAGATATTACGACGACCGTGTCGTGGTTATTTTTCTATTTTAAGGCAACACAAATATTGCTCATATATTATCACTTAATTTTTTAGATTGTTCTTTAAGTGTTACACATCATAATGTCAATCGAAATTGAGTCAGCAGAGTAAGTCAATATTGTAGTTGTTATTATTTTGTAATAACCTTAATTTTACCTATAGTTTGTGTAATGTGTCTGATATTTAGCATCATGATATGGGCACGCTTGTTATAGCGTTATACGTGGTGACGGGTTGCTTGTATTGTTGCAGCGTGATCCGGCTCATCCAGCAGTACCTTAAGGAGTCCAACCTCACCAAGACTCTGCAGACGCTCCAGGTTATTCTCCTTTTCTTAATACAACTGTCATTATTTATACTGATCAATAATAATCGAATCAGTTCCAACCTGAGGTTAGGAGTCATTTTGCTTTTTTATGGTTACTATCCTCATGCTAAGATTCTGATGGATGATGTTGTTAAGGCTGGCGTGGCGGAGAATCCTACTTGCGCTCTTTGCGCAGGAAATCCTGTTGTGAAAGTTGAGTGAGCTGTTGCTGGTCCACAACCTCGCTACACTGGGGTATCCGGTACCGATACTCATTTTAAGATACCAATACTGATGATTTGTTTATAACATATTATAATATGATACTGCTGATAGCTACCATTACCTAAAGTGAAATTGTTCAAGAGATGCCGCCCATTCAGAAAAAAACTATCATTCACCATTTAATGTTAATGTTTTACACAGAATATAATGTGCAATCAAGATATTTATTTAAGTATTAGTGCTGTTGCCCATGATTTCGTACGTTTAGATTTTCATATAAACCTCCAACCCTTTTTTCTTTTACCCTTATTCGTGAAAACAGCATTTAAATCCGTCCAGTGGTTTAGGAGCTGATGTGCGTGGACTAACACAAAAATTCTAAAAACAGTCTTAAGGTGTAGCTGCTTATTTTAAGACGCCCTGTGTACATTTTTTTTGTATCTCGCAATTACGGATATTTTTATCTTTAATTTACGTTTTTTTATTATATGTATAGATTATGGGATGTCATAGTGATAGATGTGACAATAATTTTATGTTCTTTCACATCACACAATAGAAAAATATATCAAGAATTGATTGAATGTTGCATAACATCAGCGCTGCCACCGACTGCTGTGGATAACATTACAGTTTAGTATACATTAGAGGTGAACTGTTTCTTTTATTATTTATTTATTGATGCCAGGCGAGGCGAGGCGAGGCGAGGCGAGGCGCGCAGCGTGAGCTGATGTGTCTGTATCACACAAGTGTCAAAATTCAGTATTTATCTGTAAAGATTATCTTCTTCATTCTTATCCATCTGTCCAGTTTGTTTTTAAAAGCATTTATGTATTTGAATGCGACCACATCCTCGGGCAACCTGTTCCGTCTGTTGTTCAGTTGAAAACGACTCTGTTGTTGAGGATGTGGTGCAGTGTTGGTCTGTGACGGCGCCGGCGCAGGCCACAGTAGGGGTGTGCAGTGTTGGTCTGTGACGGCGCCGGCGCAGGCCACAGTAGGGGTGTGCAGTGTTGGTCTGTGACGGCGCCGGCGCAGGCCACAGTAGGGGTTTGTGACGTTTGCTTGTGTAATCTTTTAGTGAGTAGATGTTGTGTATGTCAGGAAGGTTGTAGAACCCATTACCAATTTTAAAGGTTTCAATCAAGTCACTGCGCAACCGTCTTTCTTCCAGAGTAGTATGCCGCAGGGCTTTTAATCTTTCTTCATTGGGCTTGCAACGAAGAGCATATGGTATTTTGGTGGCTCTTCTTTGAACACTTTCGAGCCAGTCAATATCCTTTTTCAAATAGGGGCTCCAAACTTGAAACCCATATTCCAGCATTGGCCTTATGTATGTCTTGTAAATCTTGAGAAAAACTTCTACAGTCATATTTTGAAAAGACTGGCGTATCACATAGATGAAGAAGGTAGCTTTTTTCGCTATTGTATAAATGTGCCCTTCCCATTTCATGTCTTCAGCAATCCCAGATGTTTCTGTCGGCTGATTGAGGCCAGAGCGACACCCAAATGTGACTGCTTGTCTTTTATCAGATTGGATCCGGCATTATCAGCCAGAAGACGTCCACTGCTGAACATAGGCCTCCCCCTTTAACCTCCACACTGAACGACATCCTGCCATCTGCATCCACTGGATGCCCGCAACTCTCACAATGTCGTCGGTCCATCTAGTGGGAGGCCTACCTACGCTGCGTCTTCTGGTTTGCGGTCTCCACTCAAGAACCTTTCTTTCCTATCGGTTATCGGTTATTTCGCAACAAACCTAGCCATTTTTTTACGTACCTTGACCAGTTGGTCAAGGTAAGGTAAGGTCGGTGATAAGTTTATCACTACATAGTTTAAAACAAAGTCGGTTCCCTCTGTCTGTCCCTATATATATATATATATATATATATGCTTAGATCTTTAAAACTACGCAAAGGATTTTGATGCGGTTTTCACTATCAGTTAGATAATTATTCACTGAAGGTGTATATATAAGTTCGGGGAAAAAGTTTCTTCGTATTTTTTTAACAAATTCAAGACATATTTTTTTCAAGTTTAATTACATTTAATTATAATATATATGTGCCATTTTGTTCGATAACTTGTTGCCATCTTGTAGGTAGTGACATGATCCCGTTGCTGTAGAATTTTTGGGACTTCTGATCAAAAAAATGCAACAAGTAGTTTTGACAGTCCTCTCTTGATGTTAATCTAACACTACCCAAAGAATTCTGAAGAGATCGAAACAGGTGGAAATCTGAGGGTGCAAGGTCAGGGCTATATGGTGGATGCATTAACACTTCCCAACCAAGCTCTCTAAATTTTTGCTGAGTGGCCAAAGATGTGTGCGGTCTGGCGTTATCATGATGAAAGACCACACTCTTTCTGTTGATCAATTCCGGCCGTTTTTTCTCAATTTCTTGTTTGAGTCTCATCTGCTGTTGGCAGTAGAGATCCGAATCGATGGTTTTGCCCGGCGGTAAAAGCTCATAATGAACGATGCCCTGCCAATCCCACCATACACACAGCATCACCTTATTACGTGTTAATCCGGGTTTCGCTACAGTCTGTGGTGCTTCACTGCCCTTTGACCATGATCGTTTGCGCACATTCTTGTCGTAGGTGATCCATTTTTCATCACCAGTGATCAATCTTTTCAAAAACGGTTCGGTTTCGTTACGTTTCAATAGAGAGTCGCAAATGAGTACACGATTCATTTGGTTTCTTTCAGTGAGCTTGTGTGGCACCCAAATATCGAGTTTTTTTGTATACCCAGTTTTTTTCAAATGGGTCAAAACTGTTTTGTGGTCAATCCCCAGTTCTTCAGCTACGTCGTAACTATTAATATGCCGATCTTGGTCCACTTTTTCAGAAATGGCATCTACTTTATCCGTAACAGGGCGACCAGAGCGAGCTGCATCTTTGACATCAAAATTCCCGGACTGAAAACGCTTGAACCAACATTGTGCTACTCTTGATGACACTGCATTAGGTCCATAAACGTCACAAATTTTTTTCGCGGCTTGTGTCGCAGTTTTCCCTTTTTTGTAATAAAATTTCACAATATATCGAATTTCTTCGTTAGATTCACTCATTTTATCAAACAAAAAAACAATTGAAAAATGGCGGGAAATTGCTTTTTACTTTTTGTATTCCTTTTTTAAAATGTCATATTTTTAATGGTATCAAAACCAGCCAGATACAAACAGTACAACGGATGAGATTTTTACTACAACCTTATACATACAAAATACGAAAAGACTTTTTCCCCGACCTATTATATATAATAAAACATACCCGTGCGAAGCCGGGGCGGGTCGCTAGTAAAATGATAAAGTAATGGGTAACAAGGCAGATTGCATCTCATCCATTCCTCCGAGTTGCACGCCACACCCGCCGACTGCATTAGGAGGTGTTGAACGGACAGGGAGTAGACAGAGCTGAAGGAACTGACAACGAGTAGTGGTCTGGTTGTCAGTAGAAGGTCCAACAAATAATCAGAATCGTTATCTACATCCTCATAGTATCATTAAGTGTTTGCCTGCTCAGCTCAGTCTAGCTAAAGGTACATCCTTTAAATCATTTTCATTGGCCATCGCTAAAACAAGCATATCTGTAGCTAGCTACATCTTCTTCTATGATCATATCTGTAGCTAGCTACATCTTCCTCTACGAGCATATCTGTAGCTAGCTACATCTTCCTCTACGATCATATCTGTAGCTAGCTACATCTTCCTCTACGATCATATCTGTAGCTAGCTACATCTTCCTCTACGATCATATCTGTAGCTAGCTACATCTTCCTCTACGAGCATATCTGTAGCTAGCTACATCTTCCTCTACGAGCATATCTGTAGCTAGCTACATTTTCCTCTACGATCATATCTGTAGCTAGCTACATCTTCTTCTACGATCATATCTGTAGCTAGCTACATCTTCCTCTACGAGCATATCTGTAGCTAGCTACATCTTCCTCTACGATCATATCTGTAGCTAGCTACATCTTCCTCTACGAGCATATCTGTAGCTAGCTACATCTTCCTCTACGATCATATCTGTAGCTAGCTACATCTTCCTCTACGATCATATCTGTAGCTAGCTACATCTTCCTCTACGAGCATATCTGTAGCTAGCTACATCTTCCTCTACGAGCATTTTGTTTTATTGTGTTGAACATGTGTGATAAAAACGAGATTTTATGCCGCTGACATCGATCTTGAAAGTACCGGCAATCGGTTACATCAAAAGAATCGGTTCTGAACCCTCCCGAGGTACACACTCACACACACACACACACACACTCACACTCATTCACACACACTCACTCACACTCACATACTCACACACACACGCACGAACACACACGCACGCACCGACGCACACACACACACACACACACACACACACTCACGAGAAGTGCGGGTATTTTGTTCTCCTACCCTCACTTGATCTTGAAAATTGCAGGGTTGTCACTACGACACACAACACTGACTGTATCGCTAAAAGTCCTAGTACCTACACCGCGGTTTGAACATTTGCTTACTATGGGATTCCACGACGCCGCTAACTTAAATCCATCCTCCCGGTTGAAATTGCGATGTTTTCTAATTTCAACCGCTTTACGAACCATTCTTGAAAAATAATGCCGTTCAGTGGAGAGGACCTTCCTTTCTGCTATGGTACGCTTCGTTTGACCTATGTAGGAACTACCGCAGCTACAATCAACCTTGTACACATCAGGAGTCTGGAAAGGAATAACGTCTTTCGGTGACCTCACATGCCTCGCCAGCTTAGATAAGGGGGTACCGTCTTGATGGAGTACTCTTTCAGCAAGCTCCCTACCCACACCCCCCTACACACCACCCACAGCTCCCTACATGTGTTCAAATCGCGAAAGTTTAAAAATTACTGATTTATTAAATTATATTATAGTAGATATTTGAAGAAGGAAAGGGAGGGAGGGGGGGGGGGGGGGGGGAGGGTGGGAAGATAAAACTAAAGTTACAGCCTGTATTATAAAAAGCTGCCTGACACGCAAGAGCTGGTGTCTCGTCTCTGTAAAGACTGACAGATTATTCCAATCATTATATAACTTTTTAAGATATGTTTGTGCTACCTCGCCTAATGTTAAGCGATGACGCATTAACAATAGTGTACGCTAGCCGTGCTAGAGCGGGGGTATGTAGTGATGCAACAGTGGGCCCGGGCTGCTGCTGCTGCTGCTGCTGCTGCTGCTGATGCTGCGGTAGTTCTGGGTTGTAGACGAGTGTGAGGTGTGTTGTGTTGCAGGAGGAGACGGGAGTGTCGCTGAACACGGTGGACAGCGTGGACGGGTTCTGCGCGGACATCAACAACGGGCACTGGGACGCCGTGCTGAAGGCGACGGCCTCTCTGAAGCTGCCCGACCGCAAGCTGATGGAGCTGTACGAGCAGGTGGTGCTGGAACTGATCGAGCTCCGCGAGCTGGGCGCCGCGCGCACGCTGCTGCGGCAGGCGCCCGTCTGTCTGCTCATGAAGCAGCACGAGACGCAGCGCTACATGCACCTGGAGAACATGCTGGCGCGCTCCTACTTCGACCCGCGCGACGCGTACGGCGGCGCGGGCGGCAAGGAGCGCCGGCGCGCCGCCGTGGCCGCCGCGCTGCAGGGCGAGGTGTCCGTGGTGCCCTCCAGCCGCCTGCTGGCGCTGCTCGGCCAGGCGCTCAAGTGGCAGCAGCACCAGGGTCTGCTGCCGCCCGGGACCACCATCGACCTGTTCCGCGGCAAGGCGGCCGTGCGCGACGAGGAGGACGACCGCTGCCCGCAGCGCCTCTCCAAGACCATCCGCTTCGGGCAGAAGTCGCACGTGGAGTGCGCGCGCTTTTCGCCCGACGGCCAGTACCTGGTGACGGGGTGCGCCGACGGCGTCGTCGAGGTGTGGAACTTCACCACGGGCAAGCTGCGCAAGGACCTGCGCTACCAGGCGCAGGAGGAGTTCATGACCATGGAGGCGGCCGTGCTGAGCCTCGCGTTCGCGCGTGACTCGGACACGCTGGCCGCCGGCGCCAACGACGGCAAGGTGAAGGTGTGGCGCGTGTCCTCGGGCGCCGTGCTGCGCCGCCTGGAGCGCGCGCATTCGCGCGGCGTCACCTGCCTGGCGTTCAGCCGCGACGCGCAGCAGCTGCTGTCCGCCTCCTTCGACAAGGTGATCCGCGTGCACGGGCTCAAGTCGGGCAAGGTACTCAAGGAGTTCCGCGGACACACCTCGTTCGTGAACGAGGCCGCGTGGACGCCGGACGGGCACGGCGTGCTGAGCGGCTCCTCGGACGGCACCGTGAAGGCGTGGTCGGTGCGCACGGGCGAGTGCACGGCCACGCTGCGGCCGCTGGGCGCCGGCGCCGCGGGCGCGGACCCGCCCGTCAACTCGCTGCTGCTCTCGCCCAAGAACCCGGACCACTTCGTGGTCTGCAACCGCACCAACACGGCCGTCATCATGAACGCAGCCGGACAGATCGTGCGCTCGCTGTCCAGCGGGCGGCGCGAGGAGGCCGGCGGCGCGCTGGTGGCCGCCGCGCTCTCTCCGCGCGGCACGTTCGTCTACTGCGCCGGCGAGGACCTCGTGCTGTACGCCTTCTGCGCCGCCACCGGCAAGCTGGAGCGCACCATCACCGTGAGTATACACACGCCGCGCACACACCCTCTGTTCCGTTCCGACACGCACTCTACCTCCGTACTGTACTCTGACCTCCGTACTGTTGTAGATCCACGAGAAGGCGGTGATCGGCATGACGCACCATCCGCACCAGAACCTGCTCGCCACATACGGCGAGGACGGCCTGCTCAAGCTCTGGAAGCCGTGAGCATCTCTCGCATGGTCTCTCTCTCTCTCTCTCTCTCCGGCCTGCTGCTGTCTGTGTGTGTGTGTGTGTGTCACATACGTGCCTATATATACAATATATTATAATAATATAATAAGTTTGTGAATAGTGAACTCGACCTGTGGAGAATGTTAGCGCTCCCGCGAGCGCCAGCGCAGCGCCAGCGGAGACCTCGTGATGGTCGATGAACTCTGTACATGCCCCGGAACAGCGAAATAATAACTATAGAAAAGTAACCCGGGCACTTCAATGGCGCAACGTAAACCATGACAAGGTAGGTCGGGCTTAGAAACCAAGACAAACGCGCTGTGAAGAGTCTGCGTAGTACTCGACAACGCCGTCAAAAAAGATTTCACCCAAATCCGTCTGTCGTCCCTGGGTTGAGTGCGAACATACTCGTATACATACATACCTACGCATAAACTTTCACATTTATAAATGAATGTGATGTGATAACATACATATCATTAGTAACTTTGAACTGTCTATCCCCATATGTACATAAATTTAGTTTTTACATCACGTGGTCTCATAGTCGTGGTCTCATAGTCGCAAACGCCAGAAGAAAGATTAAATTATAGTTAACTATTTGATATATTTTTATTTGAAAGCTGGTGCTTCCCATTTGGTTCCATTTCAATTTGGTCCAGTTCTGATGAAGTCGGTTTTTATATTGATAACTAGTGTTTTGCGTGGCTGCGTGGCTGCGTGGCTGCGGGGATTTCCTATACTCGGGTGGGGGCAAGTCTTTTAGTTGAGACTTTAAAAACTGAACGATCAGGTTGAAAATGGCTAAGAAACCGAAATACATTAGAAAATGGGTTGATAATGATGATGATATTTGATTTCCATCACCGAAACTGAACACGGAAGTGGGCAGGGGTACAAATTGATAATGATGATGATATTTGATTTCCATCACCGAAACTGAACACGGAAGTGGGCAGGGGTACAAATCTCCTCATGGCGGTCAAAACGCTGAAGAAAATCCATATTCAGTCGTGGAAACAATACAAGAGCTGATATCCAGTTTGTTTCGACCGTAGGGGGAGGGAGCAGCTCGGCCTTCGGCCTCGCGCTGAGTTTGGGTTGAAGCTCGGCCTCTTGCGAGCTCGCAAGTACCGTGGCTCGGCCTGTCGGCCTCACCACGGTACTTGCTCGAGTCGTGGTTCGGCCTGGCGGCCTCACCACGCCTCTTGCTCGGCCTCCGGCCTCGCCCAAAACACTCGAGCTCGGCCTGCGGCCTCGCTCGAGTGGATTGCGACCTCGCTCGGTCCGTCTGAAAATCACTTGTACGGCGACCATGGTCAAAAATTAAAAAAAAAAAAAAACTTCAAAAATGAAATCAGATGCCCCAAAAACCCCCGTATGCAAAAAATCAGACCTCTCGGACCATTTTGAAATTTTTGAAAAAAAAAAAAAAAAAACATAGATCTCCCGATTCCCTATGACATTTGGTCAAACACCCCCCATGAAAGTCGAACCGTTTCCGAGTTATGACAGGTTCAAAATTGTATGGCGGCCATGTTTTTTTGTATGGGAGGCCTCTTTTTTTTCATGTCTCCAAAAAGGACCGAGGTTTTGAGGAACTTTTTGTTAAACCGCTTTAGTAAAAATGTTTACCGTTTCCGAGATCCCTGGGGGGTCTACCACCAGGAGCTGGTCTTCTGAAGATCCCGTATTTTTCCCTTTGCCTCTGAACATCCCCCTACAAGACCTCATACTCACATTTTCTCCCCAACCCCCCCAGTTCTCTAAACAACTATGTCAGTGAGTGAGTGAGTTAGTCAGTCAGTGGTAATTAAGCTTTATTTATATTTTATTTTATTTTACATGGAAAACAAACAGCTGCTAATTAACACAGTAGATACGAGATAAACAGTTACACAAAAGTCAAAAATATATTTTCACTAATACAAACAAAAATAATGTAAAAGCCCCGTTACAACACCAACTTGGGTCTGAATAGACAAATAAGTAGTATTCGAAAAACAAACATTCGAAGTCTTTAACATAAGAGATAATACGTTAGTTACCAAAGAAAATAAAAAAATAAACAAATAATACCCAAAGTAAAAAACTATAAAAAAACCTCATACAAACTAAATGTTTTTTTTATATATTTGGTTTTACGTTTTTTTGCCAAACTATTTTTAGTGTTGTCATATTTCACTTTTGATGTGTCAAAGAATTTTTTGGAAATTGTATTATTAAATGTATTTTGCCTCATCATAAATAAATCAACATTGGATGAATAGTTGCGGTTGAAATTAAATAATGTGCGAATAAAGAAGGAGTTTTTCCGATAATTAGTTTCGTAGCGTGGAGTACACAGCTGAACATTATGTCTACGAGGAGCTGAGCTCAGAGGAGTCACAACACCTATCCGACACAATAGAAAGGGGCAGTCCATCCTATTAGAATATATATTGGACATCAGCAACCTCTCTTCCGACTCGACAGGCAACAAATGATGATGAAAGCAACCCTCATCATACTCATAGTCAGCGCTCAGAATCTTAGCTTTGAAATAAATATAACGTAGGAACTTCTTTTGGAGCCTCTCAAGAATGTTCATATATTTTTCATAACAGGGGTTCCAAACTTGTGAAGCATATTCGAGTTGACTACGTACTAATGAACAATAGAGAATCTTCAAAGTCTTAATCATTTTAAAGTCATAAGTTAAGTTAATAATGATTATTTAGTATTGGCTAGTCTGCCGACGCGACGCGACGGTATCAATCTATACCTAAATAGAGTACAAGAGCCGAGTGCCGTGTTCTGGGACGATTCTGTTGAGGAGTTACAATTGTATAGTTATTATTTCGCTGCCGCTGCCCCGTAAGGAGGAAGAAAACGCTTCTTCCATGGTATCTATCCTTACTAATTTAAGGTACTAGTTATAAGTATGTGTAAGTAGGTGCCCAAATAAATATTATGTAAAATGTATATTTTTTAATTATCTTCAACTAGCGACCCGCCCCGGCTTCGCACGGGTGCAATGCTGATACTAAATATACCTACTCGTACCTGCTAACAGAATGTTCTTATAAACAACGTTTACAGCTGTATGTCATTAGACAATACAAACATGTTTTGTTTAGAGATTATTCTTGAAAGAGCGACATATAATATAATTGACCATGAGAAAAATACTCAACGCTCAAATCTAAGCCCGCAACGTTGAAAGTTTGACCCTGCGATTTATTAATGGTCATTTTTTCTCTGTATTCCATGTCTATCCCTATTTTGGCTGAGTTGAGCCTCACGCTCTGCAGAAGATTCTCTGGCTCTCTGAACTCCGATCCTGGCTGCGGCGAGCCTCGCGCTCTACTGAAGATTCTCGTTCTCTCTCAGCTCCATATGTAGTCCGATCCTGGCTGCGGCGAGCCTCGCGCTCTACTGAAGATTCTCGTTCTCTCTCAGCTCCATATGTAGTCCGATCCTGGCTGCGGCGAGCCTCGCGCTCTACTGAAGATTCTCGTTCTCTCTCAGCTCCATATGTAGTCCGATCCTGGCTGCGGCGAGCCTCGCGCTCTACTGAAGATTCTCGTTCTCTCTCAGCTCCATATGTAGTCCGATCCTGGCTGCGGCGAGCCTCGCGCTCTACTGAGGATTCTCGTTCTCTCTCAGCTCCATATGTAGTCCGATCCTGGCTGCGGCGAGCCTCGCGCTCTACTGAGGATTCTCGTTCTCTCTCAGCTCCATATGTAGTCCGATCCTGGCTGCGGCGAGCCTCGCGCTCTACTGAGGATTCTCGTTCTCTCTCAGCTCCATATGTAGTCCGATCCTGGCTGCGGCGAGCCTCGCGCTCTACTGAGGATTCTCGTTCTCTCTCAGCTCCATATCTAGCCCGATCCTGGCTGCGGCGAGCCTCGCGCTCTACTGAGGATTCTCGTTCTCTCTCAGCTCCATATGTAGTCCGATCCTGGCTGCGGCGAGCCTCGCGCTCTACTGAGGATTCTCGTTCTCTCTCAGCTCCATATGTAGTCCGATCCTGGCTGCGGCGAGCCTCGCGCTCTACTGAAGATTCTCGTTCTCTCTCAGCTCTATATCTATCCCGGAGCTGGTTGCGGCGAGCCTCGCGCTCCATTGATTATTTATTTATTTATTTATTTATAGACAAATACTCGTCACACTTACAGCTACGCCAAGGCATGTAACGAGTCATACATTAAAAAAATTACAATAAAAATTAAATTTAAATAAACTATTATACATTCATGTCAATTCAATATTATGTAAATTAAGTCAATCAAAATTCTTAAAAATTAGAAACATTCAATGAACACACAAACATTTAAAATAAACATAAAATTATCTTTACAAATCACAATGTCAAAAAATTTATAAAAATGTAATATAACTAACACAGAAAAATATTAATACAAACATTCACAAACATTGGTAGTTTAATGTGAAATATATCAACGTCTGGGTGTTGAGCGATCAGGGCGTTGAGCAGAGAGATGGCCTGGGCCGTGGGAGCAAACTGAGCCGTGCACGTGCGCGTCCACGGAGCCGCGAGCAGGCGCCGCACGTGCGGCCGCCGGACCCGCTCCGGTGCCACGAGCGCGAGACGCGACAAAGTGCTCGGGTTGTCGATCCTATTGTGGAACAGCAGGTAGTAGTGAACCATTATAGCACACTTGCGCCTGAGCTCTAAGGTGTTCATACCTACCATTCCCGCTATGAACAGGGACGGATACAGGTAAGGATAATATCCATACAGCTTGTCGTATAGGTATCGTGCAAACCGCTTTTGTACCTTTTCTACCATGAGTTTGTACTTGTCTTCGTGGGGGTCCCAGATTATGGAGTTGTATTCCAGTTTACTCCGTACAAACGCATAGTATAGAGTAACAATAGTGCTCCTATCTTGAAATCGTCTAGACTGTCTCATGACGAAACCTAGAGACTTGTGAGCGCGGCTGCACATCTCGACAATGTGTTCATTGAACGTCAGCTCGGTGTCCAGGATTAGACCAAGGTCGCGAATACGCTCTACACGTTCGAGAGGGACACCGTGTAAGTTGTAGGGGTATATAGTTGGTGAACGAGCACGAGTGAAAGTTATAGTTTTGCATTTAGATGTGTTAAACTCAAGGTGATTCCGTTCACACCACGCTACAACATTATCAATGTCTCTCTGCAGCGCCTCGCAGTCAGCGTCAGTTCCTATACCCAAGAAAAGTTTCAAATCGTCAGCAAACATGAGGCATCTAGCTGTCTTGACGACACTTGGCAAGTCATTGACCATAATAGAAAATTGCGTCGGACCTAGCGTGCTGCCCTGGCTCACACCAGAGCAGGTCAAATACGGATCTGAGCGGTGGTTAGAAAGCTGGACATATTGAAACCTATTTGAAAAATAGCTGGCAAAAAGTTTCAGCAAGTTCGGAGTGAACCCTGCAGCTGCAAATTTGCTAAGCAATACGTCATTATGGACGCGATCAAATGCTTTTTTTAAATCAAAATAAGCCGCATCAACTTGCTTTTTAATATCCATTTCTGCAACAGCGTAGTCTACAAAATTGATGTGGTTAGTGGCGGTAGACCTACCTGTCCGAAACCCGTGTTGTGCGTCGTTCAGTTGCGCACTGACCTGCCTGGTGATGTCACGGTTCAGGATAGACTCGAAAACTTTGCCAAGTGCCGACAAAATAGCTATAGGTCTGTAGTTCTCAACTTTAATTCTAGAACCTACCTTGGGTACAGGAGTAACCCTGGACACTTTCCACTGTGATGGGTACGTTGCAGTGCTTATGGCCAAATTAAATATAAATAAAAGGGGCAGTTTTAGAATTTCATGACAATCCTTGACAATAAAAGGCGGTATGCCATCCGGTCCTGTCGAAGAATGTGCCTTCAGTCGACGAACTGCAAAGAACAAATCGCGTGGCCCGACACTGTCTACCGCGATACGGGACGAGCAAAGCGAGCTGGCTGCCTCGCACTCCGCTTTCTCAACCGACAGGGTCGGGGTGTCACTTAGAAATACAGATTTGAAATAAGTGGCAAAAGCATTTGCGGCATTAGCACCAGAAACAGTATTGCCGGCATATTCAAACACACAGTTGGACTGTCTGGCTGTCTGCTGATCTTTAACAAATTTCCAAAACCGCCTCGGATCACTTTTAATATCGGCCTCAGTTTGGGTTATGTACTCTCTGTAAGACGCAGCAATCAGATTTTTTACCTTTTCTCTGTAGAATTTATACATTTCCCAGTTAAACTGTGCATTTTGTTGCCTGAATCTTTTTAAATGAAAGTGTTTAGTTTTTATGTTACATATTGTCTCTGCAGTAAACCACGTAGGATACTGATAGCGCGAGTTGGAATTCAATGGCCGCTTAAGGGGAACACAACTATCAAAACAGGTACCTAATATGTTGTACAAAGTACTCACCGCCATATCAACGTCTGTCTGTACGTATATCTCATCCCAGTCAATAGCAGCAAGAGCAGCGTATAACGAGAGAAAATCGGCTTTACGGAAGTTCCATTCGAACGGTATGTGATCGCGGTCCGGGTGCGGCAGACGAGCGCGCGAGGCGCCGTCCCGCGGCCGCAGCGGACGCGCGCTGCGCACGCTCACCCACAGAGGTGGATGATAACCATCCACCTTATCGGGTACTAAGGGTTCCGTGTCGCCACTCACCTTGACCCACTCATCGCCATGATCGCTCAACACCAGATCCAATATTCCACCGCATTTATTAGTTATTTTATTGTGTTGTTTTAATTTACATGATGAGACCATAGACTCATAGTGCATACGAATATCCTGACTACACGAATTTAAATTAAAGTCACCCAATATTATGGTATCTAACTTAGGGAATTTGGCTAATACATTTTCAAGAACACTAAACGTATTAAAATATTGGTCCTCAGTAGAATGCGGAGGAATATACACAACACAACAAACAATCTTCTTATATTGCAAAGTGAGCAACGCGACCACGACTTCAATCTCGTCTGAATAGCCCTCGATGTCGTGAATGTGTTTTGCGTTGAGCGAGTCACGCGCCGCCAGCAGCACGCCGCCCCAGCCGGCGTCGCGCGCGCGGTCGCGCCGCAGTACGGTGTAGCCGGCGGGAAACACCTCCCCGTCGTAAACACCAGACACCAGGAATGTCTCAGTGATCGCATAAACGTCGGCTGATAGCGAGAGTATCGCCTGCTTGGCAGGATCGAGCTTGGTACGGAGACCCCTGACGTTCTGATAGAAGAATGTGTAATACCTTGATTTTTTGTTTTTATTCGGCTTTTTGTGGCTTGCGAAATCCACTATGCCATGGTTTGATATGCACATCCTCAGCCCAGTGTTCCGGCGATAGGTACCTCTCGACGTCCTTAGTCGGCACTGTTAGTTTAAATGAAGCGTAGTCACCTCGAGATTTTAAAGCATCTGCGGAGCACTTATTACCCGGACAAATATTACTCAGATGGGCCAATACCTGTTCGGTCGTAGTTCCAGTAAGTACGTAGTATAAGTGCAAATAGGATTTACGCTCAGCTGCCATTAAGGTACAAATATGCGACCCCGGGGCGGCAGTGCCGCGAGTCACATTGCTGGGTGGTATCCGACGAGAATGACGACTTTTAATTTCGGTCCACTCTCCAGCATTATCATCCAAGTCAGATTGCGAATGATTCACCGCCATTGGTTCTGTATTCTCACACACGGATGCAACCTGCAGCGACACCTGCGGCGGCGCGGGCGCCGGCATCAACAGCGGTCCAGTTGGGGTGGGGGGCGCACTGCGACGCGGGGAAGCGGTATCCTCGCAGGTGGGACGAGGCGAAACGTTGCGTCTCACTCCGGCCTTCCGACCAGCAACCACGATCGCCGCCGAGGCCCGAACGTGCGCCTCTCGGACCGGCCTCTGACTCGCTGGCTTTGTACTCGGAGCGCTCCTGCCTTCATTTAATTTTGCCGTTGGTCTCAAATCTTGATGACCACTCACAAGTTGTAAAATTAGCTTATTTTGATCAAGCACTAACTTTTCCAAGGATATAATCTTATCCTGCATGGAGTTCACTGTTTTGGTTAACTCGCGAATAGCAATATCGGTCGATTTATCCGACATTTCTAATTTGTACAATTAAAAACCCACGGAGCTAAGTCAAACACCTCCGACCTCAGCGGTGGCGCGGGGGGGATTATTCCTCAGCAAGAGCTGAACGCGCTCTTCTGGCGTTCAATGTACTATATACGAGCTATGTTTTGAACGACGACGTCTTCCAGACATGATTATAACTTCAGTACAAAATTTAATACTCAGAAATACACCTTAAAATACGTATGATTATGAACAAATTGCACAAATTATTAGTAACTGCAAAAATATTTTACTTACTTGGATGAATAGATGGATGGATGGATTTAATATTTATGATTATTATTTATCTCAGTGTATAAAGTAGGTACATGCTATGTATATACAACTCTGCCAAACTGCGTACCAGTTTGTAGGCAGATATCTACTTTTATTACAACACTAGTTTTTTTGCCCGCGACTTCGTACGCGTAGATTTTCATATAAACCTTCAATCCTTTTTTCTTCCCTTAATCCGGCCCTTGCGCAAAATAACATAGCCTATACTTCAATCTGGTCATAGCTAAGTATATTCGTGAAAACCGCATTTAAATCCGTCCGCATTTTTCTTCCAGGGGTGTAGGAGATGTGCGTGAACAAACAAACAAAAATTCTAAAAACTGTTCTTTACATGTTCAGCTGCTTATTTTAAGTCGCCCTGTGTGAAGTATTGATAGAATCATAAAAGTAATAAATAACACCGTCAACAGTTTTCAAATCAAAAAGATAATGTGACCACAGTGCAGAGCATGTTTTGAAATTTTCTTTTTGTCTAAACCATTAAAAGTATATCATGTCATGTCGGGATGATATACATCTCTGAAATTTGACTGTCCAGTTTCGCTGGCCACGGAACCCTGACATAATGCTTGTCTTGACACGCTCTTGGCTAGTTATTTCTTATTTCGCGTGCATTTGTATGTATACCTTGATTAAAAAGCCATGAAATGGAACTACTCTATTTATCTGTTAAAATATCACAATGAAATAAAATTATTTCTATATTCTTATTCTTATTGCAAATATACACTGTATTCTTCTAAAAGCTAAGTTTATATACCCTGCATAAAGGGTGCAGCAATGACTTATGTAGTGGCTGTTCACAAAACCAGACCACAGACATAAACATATAAATTTAAGTATAGTTAAATCTATTACATAAATATTATATATACTATTCAAACTTAACCTAGGGTGAAGTAATTTTACAAAACAAAAAAAATCATACATAGTGTGATAGGTTACTTAATTATATATGAGATGATACAAAACTTATGGCGCTACTTTCTTAACTATTTATATATCGATATTTATTTTCTAATTATAATTTTCTAAAATTTATCGTCGAATAAATCTTTTATCTCGTAATAACATTTTTGGGTTAGAAAATTACGAAGTTGGTTCTGGAAAAATGTAATTATTTCTTTCTTTCTTTATTGCGTCCGGAATTTTGTTGTATAGGTTTATTTTCATGTACAAAGGGCCTTTTTTGAATATTTCTATTCGCGGGACTGAATTAAAATAGGATGCGGTATATTTTGTGTTTTAAATGCTAACATAGAATAAAACCAAGAGAATGTAATACTCCTACTCCATGCACTGGAATGAATCACCAAAGAGGTTGTAAGGCCTATAACATGCTTGATCTACACGTTCATTCATCTAAGAAGGTTAAGGAACCTTCTTTAAATTTAAACTGATTAACCGAATGACAGTTGACAGTTTCAAAATTTTAATGGCTTGTCAATAACATTCTCTTTACTTTGGATCTCCTTGCTTGAGGCTATGTGACTGTGCTATGTGACGATCCTCATAATTATTACGTTTCGGGTAACAAAGAAATAAATGTTTTTTTGGTCGAACGTCATCGCCGTGTCACCATTGGAAAAAAATTCTCCGGTTATATTTTTCTATTTAAATCCATTTATCATAGTTAATTGACCAGTTTTCCTAGTAAATAGCTATCATTTAATTTTTAGTTTCATTTCTAGTATAATTAGCATCATTGTAGTTATATATCTTGATTTTTGTCAGTAGCCCCTTTTCTAAGACATTAGTATGACCGACGAAGAGCCTCCTGATCCTGGCGGTGGAATAATGGCGTCCGATTATAATATTCCTCCCTCTCCTGGTGCTTTTACAGCAATATCCACGTCAGAGGATCTCCAAAAAACCCATAAACGCTCTAAGCGTAGAGCTTTGAAACGGGATGTAAGAGCATGTTCTCCCATTGACTCTTCTGGTGAAGAATTTAAAATTGCTGATGACGTAATTCTTACTTCAGGACAAAACACACCCCCAAATTATTTTTCGACTATGAGCAGTGAGCTTCCCCTTGCCACTCTTCCAACCCCCGTATCTGCGTCTCTGCCCTTAGGTCAGAAGACAATTGCTTCAACAAGTTCCTCCTCATTTTTGCCCCCGGGCCAAAAAATCGCTCCAACTCCGGTTGCACGTCAGTGCTATGTTTCATCCGATCGTGGGCCGTATGTTATTCACGTACAAAAAATCGAGGTTGTATCTTCTGTTAGCACTTCTTTGCACCCTGTTACTTTCGGGCGATTCCTTTTTGAGCGCTCGAGAGAATTTGTAGGCATTGTTGATGGATCAATTAAAAGCGTGGGCCGAAATAGAATCTCGCTGTGTTTCCACTCATTTAAGGCCGCTAATGCCTTCATAGACTCGAGCTCCCTCGCCAATAAGGGGTATAAAGCATTTATTCCCTCATATAATGTAACTCGTCTGGGTCTGGTACGGGGCATCCCCGTCGATTTATCCGACGAAGAAATAATAAAGGAAGTACGGGTGCCCCAAGAGTGCGGCCCGATAATCAAAGTTCGTAGATTGAACTTCAAATTGGTGATTGATGGGTCAGTGTCATGGAAACCTTCTCAAACGGTTGTTTTAACTTTTGATGGCCAACTCCTACCCCCAAGAGTTTTTTTGTGCTATAACTCTTTTCAAGTGGAGCAGTATGTTTTACCTACTATCCAGTGTTTTTCTTGTTGTAGGTACGGACATACCAAGATCCAATGCAGGTCGAAGCCAGTATGCTTCAAATGCTCTTTAGCCCACACTGGAGACTCGTGCAATGTAGATGCGGAGGGCGCCAAATGTGTTTGGTGCCGTGGTAGTCACTTCGCAACCAATAAAATCTGCCCCGAAATGTCTCGCCAGATTTCTATTAAAAAACAATGTCGCAAAATGTTTTATCATACGCAGAGGCATCGAAACTTCACCCCTCATCAAGAATTACCTATGCAGAAGTGACTTCTTCTTCTTTGGCACCTTCTCCTCCTTTTCCCTCTCAGCTTTCGGGTTCAACTAATCACGTTACTGTGGAGCCTGCCAGAGTGCACTACAGGGGTAAAAAAAACAGGCCTGTTGGTTCAACTTCTCCCTCTTCTGGCTATGACCATTTGGCTCACTCAAACATTGTTAGGGGTGACTTTGCGGAAGCCGCTCCTAATGGATGTGCCCTTAACCCTAATAAAACCCCCGAGTCTCCATCTGTTCAATCGGTTATCTCTGAACTTCTCAAACTTTTAAATCTTTTGTCCTCTCTTCTCAACCCTCCCCGTGCTCATCACTCCCCTTCCCATCCTTTACCGTCCAACGCTGCATTTAATTTAAATTCACTCATTTCCCTTCTATCTAATGGATCTCAAGTTCCTTCAATGGAATAGTAGATCACTATATAATAAATTATCTGATTTTATATATTTAGTTAATAAATATAATATTACTGCCTTGTCTATTTCTGAGACATGGTTAAAGTCTGGTTCTCATTTTAGAGTTTCTGGCTTTGATGTCATCAGAAGTGACAGACAAGATGGTTTTGGAGGTGTTGCCCTCCTGATAAAAAATAATATCCCTTTCTCTCCTATTATTATTCCTGTTCATAGTGGTTTTCAAGCAATTGCTGTGCGTGTCAAGAATTATTCTGTTGTCTCACTTTATATTCCTGACCCTTCTAAGTTAATTCTTCGTAAATTAGTTTCGGTTTTGAGTTCCCTACCAAAGCCGCTTTTGGTCCTTGGTGATCTGAATTGTCATCATTCTGTATGGGGTTGTGGTAAGTCCGATGAATGTGGTGAGTTTTTGTTGGACTCTCTTGATACTCTTAATCTCTGCATTCTTAATGATGGCTCCCCTACTAGAAGGACTCGTCCTCATGAATTTCGCAGTGCTGTTGATCTTTCATTATGTTCTCCTGAGCTTGCTTCTCTTCTGTCGTGGCATGTCCTTCCTTCTTCTCATGGCAGTGATCATTTTCCTATTCTTCTTGAATTTCCTCAACGTAATTTTAGTCGTGTTTCTGTTAATCCTCCTCTTCTTAAATATATTTTAAATTATAATGATTGTCCTAACTGGGAAAAATTTCACGACCTCTCTGTTTCTGTTTCTGCTAATCTACCTCCTGTTAATTCTTTTAATATCTCTTCCTCCTCTGATAATCTGGTCCGTATGCTCCATGAGTGTGCTAGCCAATCGTTCCCTGTTAAAAAGCCTTCGTCTGGAAAATTGCCTCCTCCTCCGTGGTGGGATAAGGACTGCAGTAACGCTATTAAAGCCCGTAAGGTGGCTGAAGCTAATTTCCGCCGCTCTATGACTCTAGAGAACTTCTCTGAAGTGAATAGGTCCATTGCTAGTTCTAAGCGCCTTTTCCGCTTGAAGAAGCTGGATAGTTGGAGGGCTTATTGCTCTAGCTTAAGTCCTAGTACTCCTGCTTCAGTTATTTGGTCGAAAATTCGCCGATATAGACGCTCCTGGTGTCCTCCTCTTCGTTGCTGTAGCCCTTCTCAGTCTTGGGCTGAGGCATTTATGGATAAGTTAGCTCCTCAGTATTGTCCACTCCCTTCGGAATTACCCTCCTTAGCTGTTACTTCGTCAAACGATCCCCTAGATCAGCCATTCTCATTAATTGAATTGAAAAATATATTAAAGTCCGTCAAAGATTCTGCTCCTGGTATGGATGGCATACCTTATTCATTTTTCACGAAGGCGAGTGACAGTTTACTTCTCTTTTTCTTATCTTTGGTTAACTCTATTTTTGAGTCTGGTTTTGTTCCCGCTAGTTGGAAATCTCAGTATATTATCCCAATTCTTAAACCCGATAAGGACCCGGAGGATCATAATTCGTATCGTCCTATTGCTCTTTCTTCTGTCCTGGCGAAACTTGCTGAGCGCCTGATCAAGAACCGCCTTGAATGGTTTCTTGAAAGTAAGGGCCTTTTTGCCAAATCTCAGTATGGTTTTAGAAAAGGCAAGAGCACTATGGATAGCCTAAGTGTTTTTACAACTGATAATAGACTTGCCTTTACTCGAAATGAATCAGTTATTGGTGCTTTTCTAGATATTTCTGCCGCTTATGACTCCGTCCAGCTTTCTATTCTCGGAAATAAACTTTCTTTGTTGAAGGTTCCTCCTAAGTTATGTAATTTTGTCATGAATCTTCTAACTGAAAGGTATATTTATCTTCGTTGCAGTGATTCTTCAATTTCTCCTCACAGAATCATTTGGCGTGGTCTTCCTCAGGGGTCTGTTCTTAGTCCTCCTCTATATAATGTGTATACTTTTGATTTAGAGGTATCTATTGGTCTCTGCCGTATTCTTCAATATGCGGATGATATCCTTTTATATACTTCTCACCATAAAATTGACATTGCCAGTCACTGTATTTCTCAATCCCTTCAGTGCTTAAACTCGTGGCTACATTTAAATGGTCTAGATCTTTCACCATCAAAAAGTAACATTGTTCTCTTTTCTCGAAAGCGCAATCCTCCTGAAATAGATATCTTAGTTAAAGGGTCCAGGATTCCAGTTAAGGAGTCAGTGAAATTTCTTGGTCTTATTTTGGACAATAAGCTTAGTGGAAAGTTGCATTGTGATTATATTGCTGATCGGTGTCGGAAAAATATTAACATTCTAAGGTGTTTATCAGGTGTTTGGTGGGGTTCTCATCCTTTTACACTGAAACTTTTGTATAACGCCATTATTCGTAGCATTTTAGATTATGGCTCCTTCTTGCTGGAGCCAGCTAACAAGGGTGGTATCAAGAAACTGGATTTGATTCAATCGAAAGCCCTTCGCATTGTTTCTGGTGCTATGCTATCATCTCCTATAAATGCACTTCAGGTTGAATGTGTTGATGCTCCCCTTCATCTTCGCCGTCAGTTTCTATCTAATAGGTTTTTTTTTCGCTGTGTGCAGTTTTCTAATCATCCTCTTGTCCCTAAACTTCAGCTTCTCCATAGTTTCTCGTTTTCTTCTCGGTTTTGGCTCCATAAGCAGCTTCCTCTTCTAGTGAAGAGTTTTGTTACCTATAAGTCTTTAAAAGATCCTGTTCTCCGTTCTCATTTGCTTCCTCTTTTCTCGTTTAGTTATGATGTCATTGTCTCTCGTCCAAATGTAATTTTAGACTTTGACATTTGCGCTGGTGACCCCCATGCTGATGAATATTTCCGTGATCTTCTGCGGAGGGATTGGCATGGGTGGCACTATATCTTTACTGATGCTTCAAAACTCTCCCCTATGAGCTGTGTTGGTTGTGGTATCTTCCATGAACAATTTAACATTGTACAAAAGGTTAAGTTTCCCCCTGAAACCTCAGTTTTTTCGGGTGAGTGTTGGGCGCTCCTTGAATCTATTCGATATATTCTTATTTTCAATCTCCGCCGTTCTCTCGTTTTTACTGACTGTCGGAGTGCCCTTCAGTCTCTTCTTTCAAACCCTTTTTCCCCCAATTCCCACAACTCTATTCTTTTTCTCCTTAAGGAATCCTTATCTATCTGCAATTCCAAAGGTCTAGAAGTTGTTTTTGTTTGGATTCCTGGTCATGCTGGTATCTCTGGAAATGAACGGGCTGACAGAGTGGCAAAGGATGCCGTTGTCTGCGGAGACAAAATTCCCTTCTGTATCTTTCCCCATGATCTTGCATCCCTGCCTAAGTCTCTTTTACTTAAGTCATGGTCATTCTGCTGGCGTGGCTCTGCCAGGTCTAGGGGTTCCGCTTATGCGGCTCTCCAGCCCTTAATCCCTCGGAGGCCGTGGTTTGCCAGAATGCACTTTAGTAAAAAAATTACAAGTTGCATAATTCGAATGAGGTTGGGACACTGTTGTGTTCCCACATATTTTAAAAAGTTACGTATCAGGGACTCTTCTTTGTGTGAGTGTGGCCTTGATGACGGCCACCTCAATCATATTTTCTTCTCCTGTCCGCTGCTTGATCACTCAGCTTTTTTTCTTTCTCTTAGTCTTGTAGTTCCTTTTCCAACTTCTATGTCTGTTCTTCTCTCATCAAATGATATTTCCATTTTCCGTATTATAAGTAATTTTCTTTCTGACAATAATGTTAGTGTATAAAGTGCTTTATAGTGTATTTTTGTGTTTGTAAGTATTTATATGTATTGTATTACTTATTTATTTTGTTTTAGGATTGCTGGTCATATATTTTTTTATTTTAAATCGCGTTCGTTTTTTGTTAACGTGACGTTGGCCAAAGTGCCCTATATGTGGGCGGTAGCCATTAATTAAAAAAAAACAAAAAAAAAAAAAAAACATTGATTTTTATTTTCGTTTATGTAAAAATAAAGAATTAAAATAAATGATATAAGATAGCCTATAGTTTAATCTGGTAATTTCTAAGCATATTAGTGAAAACCGCATTTAAATCCGTCCAGTGGTTTAGGAGATGTGCGCGGACAAACAAACAAACAAACAGACAAAAATTCTAAAAACTGTCCTATCGTGTTCAGCTGCTTATTTTAAGACGACCTGTGTGTTTTTTTTTGTTATCTCGTAATTACAGATTTTTTTATCTCTACGTTTTTATTATATGTATAGATTGCAGTATTGAGTAGGAACATTTTTTAAATTAAATTGAACAAGTGCCTTTACTAATTGAACAAAATACATGCTAACACTAACACTACAGAAACAGGTCATCATTGGAACACTAGGAATGGACAGTGCCAAGAGCCCGCAACAAAAGACAGAATCCGAGCCTTCGACCAAAATAAAATAATGGACGGGCCCTAACCATTGAACTTGATCAGTAAAAACGAGTCAAAACTGTCGGACATACACTTCAACACCTAATTATAAAAATGTACAGTATATATGTTACAAAAAATAGATATCGGTTTTATTTGTGTATTTACACTTCGGTAAAGCATACGAATTCATAATTTTGTCAGATGTTTCGTTATCGCGTAACAATAGACTCGTGTTTCACTTCCTACGGCTACTTCCTCTTTCGTCTGTTACGCTTACCAGAGCGGACGTGTGTTCGTTTGCTTAATTTTCTGAGTAATTATAATACGTAAAAGTTTTAACCTGCACAAACAAAAATATACCTTATAAATTCAACCAGTGCATTGAAAGTTTGAAGTGCAAATTATACCTGTCATACGCAGTGCGCGTGACCTGCTAGCGGCCGCTCCCTTCACCTCACCTCTCCGAGTAAAAAAGACAGTTGTCATAATTGCTGTCCCTGTCTGGCACGACTTCTACGTGCGTAGATCGTAGTGTCTGACGTCATAGCTACGAGAAGTGCAATACTACAAACTGTGCTACGCAGCGACTAAGGTTAATTATATCAAGCGCTACGATACGATCTATTTATACCACGGGGCTGGGAACTACAAGTTACAGTAAGCGTCTTGACTCTAATTTTTCTACTTATCTAATTAAAATAAAATATGATGCGTACACCGGAAAAATCTGGATCGGCTCCAGATCTCTCACCGCAGGGTGACGATTACGTCACTTCTCGTTTCAAGAGAAAGCGATCTACTGAATTGGATGACATGAAATGTGAACTTAAGGAGCAAATAGTAAACTCTCTGAAATTGTTTTCTGACACACAAAAAGAACAAACAAATAATATACTATCAACTTTAAAAGAAATTCAGCAAGTTACAAATAACGTCCAGAGTACTATCACATTTCTTTGTGAAGAAAATTCAATGCTTAAGAAAAAAATTGAATACCTGGAGAACCACGCTAAAATTGACAAGGAGCAAATAGTTATATTATATGATAAACTAGAAGAAACCTTAAGAACCGAACGAAAGTCTAACATTGAAATAAAAAATATACCATTGAAGAGTGATGAAACTAAAAAGGATTTATTTAACATGATATGTAAATTATCAGAAATTATCGGCGCAACGTTGGAAAATTCTGATGTCAAAGATATCATAAAAATCAACAAAAACAAAAAAGAAAATAGCACCATTATTGTTGAATTCACGAACACGTTTATCAAAAATGAAATTATGAAAGCTGCGAAGACCTATAACATCAAAAATAAAAACAACAGATTAAGTGCTAAACATTTGGGCATAACATCAAAAGGTGACGTCCCAATATTTATATCAGAAAATTTGACACAAAAAGCGGCAAGACTTTATTTCTTAGCCAGAGATCTCAAGACTGCAAAAAACTACAAATATTGCTGGACCAACTACGGAAAAGTGTACCTACGTCTGGATGATACCTCGCCAATTATTCCTATAAAAAGTGAATCCCAAATACAACAACTAGTTAACAAGTGACTATCTCATAAGTCTAGTCTAGTGTTTATCCTATTTTGCATATTTTCTATTGTCTGCCAAATCAATCCACATAATTTTCAAAACTCACCAGTCTATAACTATTATCTAAATATCAACCCCACATTTACTTTCATTCAAAATACTCTACAAAAAACATCTAGGTATAATATACCATACATCTGTTTTAACAAACTCCTATCATTCTTAAAAATACTGAACAAACTCATACACACACAAGCTCTGTTTTCACTCAAACCTACTAAAGCCATAAATCTGAACAACTCTGTCACAATAAATGTAATCACATATCCCCAAAATTTCTCACTTTTCCTAAATGGATAAGGCAGATTACCTGAGTCAAGAATTAGACACTACAAGTAATATAACTGCTATTAAATGTAATTTAGAAAACCTCGACAAATTCTTACAACAAGGTATTCCCAATCTTTCTATCGTCACACAAAACATACGAAGTATACATAAGTCCTCAAATATTGATGATTTAGACATAAATTTAAGTATGCTTAAGGAAAAAATAGATATCATTGTTCTTACAGAATGTCGAACCAATTCAAACAAGCCATTACCACTTAAACCGAACTACCTGACGTACAGTTCTACCAAAAAAATTAATCAAAACGATGGAGTTGTAGTCTTTATAAGTAAAGCGGTTGAACATACGGTAAAGGAAGTCATACTTACTGGAGCTTCTTGTTTAGAAATTTCTACACCTCATTACATTATCATGGGTATCTATCGTCCTCCGTCTGAGCCTAATAAACTAAATTTTATAAATTCACTTGACCAATACCTCACGTCACCACATTTAACAAATAAAAATATTATTATGACTGGAGATATAAATATAAACATAATTGAAGGTAACTGCGATAATTATTCTAATACATATCTTGATATGATAGCGTCGCACAGTTTGTTAGCGGGCCACACTTTTGATACAAGAATAAATAGTTGTTTGGATCATATTATCACTAATCTAAGCCCTATAAACTATACAGCCACTGTCGCAGTTCTTGAAACAACCATTACAGATCATAAAATGACAAGTATGTTTATCTACAATAAATCTAAATATAATAAACCTACCAAAATTAAATCTATAACTAACTATTCAGAAGCATTAGAAACCTTAAAAAGTAAAATAACAGCAAATCTATATTCTATACAAGACCCAGACTTTCTAACAAATGAAATAATTACCTTAATTAGAGATTCTTTAGACAAAAACACAAAAATTATCAATATTCCAAACAGTAAAAAAATCATAAAACCATGGATTACTCCCGGAATACTAAAATGCATTAAAAATAGAAATAGTTTACAAAAACAATTAAAACTAGACGAAACAAATGAAATCCTTAAAATAACATATCGCAGATATAGAAATTTCTGTAACAATCTAATTAAAAAACTGAAAATTAAATATGAAAAAGACCTCTTAGAAAAAGCAAAAAATAATAATAAAACATTATGGAGCTGTATAAAAAATATTACTAACCTACAAAAAAACAAAAATTTAAATAATGAACTTCTAAATGTAAAACAATCACCAATTGAATCAGCAGATTATATAAATAATCATTTCAATGATGTCGGTTCATCTTTAGCTAAACAAATTAAACATGATACAAACTCATTCGACAATTATTTAGGTTCACTTTCATCATGTCCTAACTCAATTGGTATCGTTCTACCAGATGCTTTCGAAGTAAATGCTATTATAACTAACCTGAAATCAGAATCTGCTGCTGGGTGGGATGGTATTCCCACAGCTTTTATAAAAATGGCAAAAACAGAACTTGTCCCTATTTTCACTCATCTCAGTTCATTAGTTTTTCAACACGGTACGTTTCCCCGGCTTTTAAAGAGATCCATAATACACCCTGTATTTAAGAATGGAAGCAGAGATGATATTAACAACTACAGGCCAATTTCAGTGCTACCGGTAATATCGAAAATTCTTGAAAAATTGATTAACACTCGTCTTATTAAATATTTAAATAAATACAATATACTATCGGATTCACAATATGGTTTTCGTGAAGGTGTGAGCACAGAAGAAGCTATTCTTGATATCACAAAACATATAACTAAACATATCGAAGATAAAAAGAAAACTCTGTGTATTTTTCTCGATCTAAAAAAGGCATTTGATACCGTCTCTGTTTCTCTTCTTCTCCGCAAGATAGAAAAAATGGGAATAAGAGGCACCTTTTTGGAATTATTATCTAACTATCTTACTGATCGAACTCAACGTGTTAAGCTTGATAATAATGTTTTTAGTAATGACATTCCAATTTCCAACTATGGCGTGCCACAAGGCTGTGTCCTTGGGCCTACCTTATTTCTCATGTTTATAAATGACCTAGCCAACCTAAAGCTAAATCACGGAAAAATTGTGTTGTATGCAGATGATACCGCGCTACTCTTTGAAGGAAATAACTGGCAAACAGTATTTCATACAGCTGAAAACGGACTACACAAAGTCATTAAATGGTTAAACTTAAACCTACTCACATTAAATATGAAAAAAACAAATTTCATCCCATTCTCTATTAAAGACTCTTTACAACCTGAAGAAAACCTTTCTTTAACTGCTCACACGTGTGATATTGGTAATGCAGACTGCTGCAACTGCCAAGTAATTGATAGAGTCATCACCACAAAATATCTCGGCGTGACTCTTGACAATAAGCTGTCATGGTACCCCCAACTAGCTATAGTTGCAAATCGAGCTAGAAAATTAATCTGGTTATTTAAACATTTGCGAAATATCTCTGATATCAAGCTCTTAACATACATTTACACGGCTCTCGTACAATCTATTCTATCGTACTGTATAACTATTTGGGGTGGCACTTTTAAGACACGCTTCATCAGTATCGAACGCGCACAGAGAGGTATTCTGAAAGTGATGTTAAAAAAGAAAATAAGGTACAGCACAGTTAAACTATATAGTGATGCAAACGTTCTGACTGTCAGACAATTATATATATTACAATGTATCCTGAAGGTTCATAAAGGCATTACAGTAGACCCAGATATTGTAAAGAAAAGGAACCCTTACTCAGTAGTAAAGCAACCATCCGTAAGAACCGTTTTTGCAGAAAAACAATTTTCAGTACACTCAATCACAATTTATAACAGAATTAATAGAATTAAAAATATTTACATAATGTCACTTTATAATTGTAAAAAATGTATAATAACATGGCTAAAGAAACTTGATTATGAACAAACGGAGCACTTACTCAGTCATGACATAAACATAAACACGCTTATAAACTACCCCCTTTAAATTAAGAACTACATACTAACTACTTATAAACTACTTATATACATAACAAACTCGCACATTAACTACTACTAACTTTAAATTTACTACTACTAACTACATATTAACTATTTATATATACTATGTCTGTATAAATTTAATATAACAAATGAAAGAGCGGTCTCTCCTAACACAGGTTGTCAAAACTTAACAGGAGAGGCCAAACACTTGTAAATTAAAATAAATCAGACAAATAAAGAAATTTGAATTTAAAAAAAAAAAAAAAAAAAAAAAAAAAAAAGACCGACTGAAACGAAATGAGAGCTGGCGCTCATTTTGTAATCTTCAAAAATGCTCTTCTACTGGGCCCGTCCATTCATTTTATTTTGGTCGAAGATCCGAGCAACAATTTAACACCAAAAATGAATTCAGAAAAATTTAATTACAAAAGTCACTGTTGGACAGAACAAATATCAATTACTAAAATTTCTCTGCTAAGTCATTCTATCCAACAGCAACTTCCTCAATGCAACCTTATATCCAATTCTGTCCCTCGAACTCCGCTGGTAGATCATTGCACAGTCTTGGCACTATCCACCTTCTAGTACGCGTCCATAATAATTCCTGTTTCCATAGTGCACTTTCAGTTTTGGCCTAGTCGCTCGCGGTTCATTACAATAAGTTTTCACATTTTTATGTGTTATTTTTGAATTGTTGTAATAATATTAAATAGTTTACTTTACTTTTAACTGGCAATATTTTTCATATTTTAAACAGTTTATCGTATTCTTTATTTAATGATTTTTTAGTTTGTTTGTTTACTAATCTCTTCAATATTCTAAGTTGTTGAACTAATTGTATGTACGTTGGAAACGTGAGCCCGTAGCAACTAAGCCCGTAACTGATAATCGCCTCGACCAATGCGTGATAAACAACATACAGGGTGCCACGGTTTAGTATTTTATCAAGCTGATAAAATTTACCCAGTACAATTCTAAGCTTGTTACAAACGTTATTTATATGAACCTTCCATGAAAAATTGTTGTCTATATATAGTAAGATCTAAATATTTAATTTGTGTTGCTTCTTCTAAATATGCACAATCACATTGAGCGTCATTATTATGAAAGCAGCTATACGAGTGGCCAACAATACGTATAGTTGTATGTCTGTTTTTATTATACGGTGAGTAGAGACGAATAATTTTTGTTTTATTGATATTTATTATTATTCCGTTATCATGTGCCCATTTTACAATATTATTAAAATCCTCCTGTATTTTCGTTTCTATTTCTTTACTGTCTCTGTCACCGTACAGTAAACACATGTCATCCGCATACATATAACTTTTACATTGTTTTATAACATTTGTTATACTATTTACGTGCATTATGTATCCTACCGGCCCATATACAGAACCCGTTGGCACGCCGTATTTTATATTGCCTCTAATACTTTGTGTTGAATCTATTACAACTTTCATTTAGATATTCCCTAAACCAGTCATTTACATAGCCTCTTATGTAAAGCCTCTTATGTGTGCCTCTTATGCCACATTCTTGCATCGCTCGCAACAAACCGCCGTGATCCAAAGTATCGAACGCCTTTTTAAAATCAATAAACACAGCTACAACTTGTTTTCTTTCGTTAAGATAATCATTTACATCGTCAGTGAATAGTTGCAGCGCTGTAATGGTACTTCTATTCTTTCTGAATCCGTGTTGTTTTCCGATAATATTTTTTTTTTCAAGAAAGTTTGTGATTTGGGATACGACGACCTTTTCTGTTATTTTATTTAAGCTATTTAAAATTGCAATTGGCCTATAATTTGTGAATTCTGAATGCTTACCCTGCTTATATTTTGGCATTATAATAGACAATTTCAATTCATCTGGGTATGTACCATTTAGAACACATAAGTTTATAAATTTAGCTAGAACAGGAACGAACGAACATTTAGCTAGAACTTATTTTATCTTTTATATACTTAATATCTTTCAATGTAATACCATCTGACCCCCTCACTCACTCACTCACTCACTCATCTCATGGCGATTTGTTGGAGTCAAGTTTATTTATTATTTTTACAATATCTTTTGCACTTGCTTTATTATATAAAAATGTACAGTCACTGTTGGTTACGTAGGTCGATTTTTCTAAGAATACATGTTTACAATTATGTTTAATAATATCTATTTTATTCGTAAAAGTATCACAAAATTTATTACATACTGTATTTATATTTATATCTTGGTTTTGACATATATGTTTCTTTATTAATTTATCTATACTCTGCTTCTTCCTTCCTAGCTAACTATTTATATTTTGCCATATTTTTCTAAAATCACCCTTACAATTATTTATTTCTTGACGTCTAAAACTATTTCTTACAATATTTATAAGTTTGTTTGTTTTATTTCTAGCTTTTGTATATTCTAAACGTAAATTCATATTAGTATGGTTTGATTTCCATTTTTTTTAAAGCAAGTCTTTATTTTCTATTAATTTTAACAAACTTTTATCTACCCATGGCTGTGGTTTTCTTCGCGACATGATATTAATTTCAATTTTTGATGATTCATAAATATTACAAAAGATTTGACAAATATTTTCATAAATTAATAATGGACAGTCTATATCTAATAAGTCAAGCCATCAATTCGTACTATCTAATTTTTTTCTAATCAGGTTTTCACATAAAATAATTTTATTACACCTCCTAGTATCCTCCTGTATATCAAATCCGAGCGTAAGTCCCGTTAGGTAATGATCAGCCAGTTTAGTGATAAGCGTGTATGCAGCTACTTCGACGCGCGCGCAGCCAGTTCGCACAAATATGTGATCGAGACATGACGTCACGAGCTGTCCCTTCCTTATCTCTGCTCGTGTCGTAGATCGTATGCCACGCTGCAGGCCGTGTTTACTCATTACGTCTAGGTACCGAGTGCTTTCCGGGCATTCCAAGCTGTCTATGTTAATGTTACAGTCTCCGGCTAGTATCACGCAGTGACTAGCTGACTGATTTTGCAGAATGCTATCTATTTCTTCACAAAAAACATTTTTACTTTTATCCGGCGGTCTATACACAGCTATAACCTGAATGCTACTGTTATTTATAGATATAGTCATATGTACGCATTCAGCTGCGAAACATTTCAAGTTGTGTGCCGTGTATCGTACTTTAGGAAATGTTTTGCATAGATGAGTATACCTCCGCCTCCTTTATGTAACCTTGTGTTAGCGTGCATTGTGAAGTTAGGTATACTGTACATTGGTAGGTATTCTTCTTTGATTTTATTTATGTTACACGGGAATTACTCACGTAAGATTAAGCCGGTTACTCCGACTATAACCGGCTTAATCTTACGTGAGTAATTCCCGTGTAACATAAATAAAATGTGTGAAAACCACGTCAGTTTCAATAATAAAATTCTTCTTTGATGTTTGTTTCGGTGAGTATAACTACATCTATTGCATCTATGCAATTATTTAACAGTACAAGTAGTTGGCAAAAATATTTTCGCAGCGAACGTATATTTACATGTATGATTTGTAGTGCTATGTTGTTTTTTGTAATGTGGGTACTCCATGTATTTATATCACTAAAAATATCATATTGTGTATCATTTATCTCTTCTTCGTCTATATCCATGTATAATATTTTTTATCTATGTGAGTATCAAGTAGTTTTAGTTATTAGGACTCTAAACTACTGTGTACTAGATACCCTTACAATTTAATATAGTGATTACTCGTATTCTTCGTTTTGCTTGGAGATGTAGGTATTTATGTCGCTTTCTGAGCGAATGATGAATTTTTTTTTTCTGTGTCGTCTTTTTTATCAATATTTTGGCATTTTGTATCCAAATATATTTGTATTCGTCTTTAAGCTTGGTTTTAGTTTCCCAAAACAACTGACGTAGGTATCTCGTTATGTTTTCATTAATGTAGATTGGTGATTTGTTCTCGTTATCAAATATTTTCTGGTTGGTTAGGCGTTGTTTACGGCTTTCCAGCCAAGCATTTCGTGCTTCACGGCTGCGTGTTATCATAATTATGGGTCGTTTTTGGCCATCATTGTCTTTATCCTTTTTCATGCCTACCCTCCAGGCTTTTTCAATACCAGCTGGATTTAGTTTAAGTTCTTTACTTATTTTTGTAACTACCTCCATAACGTTCTCATCTTCGACTTCCTCTACATTAGCGAGCTCGATATTTTTGTTTAGTTATGTGAGAAATTCTATGTCGTGAACTGGCTTGTTAGTTTTGGCTTCTGATGAAATGTGTGAAATCTCTGCACAGTATGTGCCGATTTTGCTGATACGCTCTGGTAAGCTGCACGCTGAAGCGTGTGTGATAAAAATCAAAGAGACTTTGGAAAAATTTATACATAAAGATGAACGATAGACAAAAAATGGTGGTTGGCAAGGTAAATTTGAGATGGAAATGATTTTTATTGTTCCGTTTTTTTTTAATTAAAGTGAAATTTGGAGTTTTTGGTGTGTGGTCGTGTACTGGCATCCAGGCCGCAACTTTAGATACCCAAATCACCCAGATGAGGTGGTTCAGTGACTAGGTATAAACTTATATTTCCACAGAATTGAGAAATCCCCAGTGGATTATCTTTTAAAATGAAATTTTGTTAAATGAAATGAAGCTAATATTTTCCCCTTTTAGGTACCAGATGGAGCTCAACCAGGCGTGTTCAATGGCAGTTCCAGGGCGACAGAGAGGTGAATATGAGTTTAGATATTGATTTTTAGGTCCAAAAAGCAGATTGATTTAGGCTAGTTTGTAAATATTTCAATGGGTGCAATTTATGTGTTGTTGAAATTCTTAAGGTTTTTGATTATATGGTGAATGTAGTCACTGAAAGCTTCCATGGCCCGATCGGAGTCAGACACCTGGACGATCAAAGGGGTCAGTGATTGTTCTGGTGGCCTGGGTGTAGTCGTGCCTGGCGGGGCCAAATCTAGGGCATGTTGTGAGTAGGTGTTTTATTGGTTGTGTGGTGGTGTTATCGCAAGGGCAGTGATTATTGCTGACTATTTTGAAGCGTTTAAGGTATGTTTTGTGATATTCATGGTTTGTGAGTATCTGGGTCACAGCGAAATCGGGTTTGATGGTGTTTAAAAATTTGGTAAGGTTGTCGTGTGTTGAAAATAGGTCTTTGGTGTGTGTGCAGTTTTGGAAGAATTCAGCAGTTTTGGTTTTAGAGATCTGTTTGTTCCGGTGTTTAATGTGGCTGATGGGGATGAGATTGTAGTCCGGTTGTTTATGCATCGTAGATGCGGACTTGGCCATATTATCTGCAAATTCATTTCCGCCGATTCCGATGTGACTCCTGATCTACACAAATTGTGTGTTTGTGCCCGAGTGGCGAGCAACATGGATAGTTTTGAATATTTTGACGGCTAGTTGGTTATGTGTGTTGGGGTTGGTGAGTTCCGTCAGGCCCAACTTAGAGTCTGATAGTATGAATGCATTCACTATTTGTTTCTTGAGAATCCATATGCATGTTTGTTCAATGGCGAGCATTTCTGCTTGGAATACTGAGCAGCAGTCGTGAAGTTTGAGTTTTTTCTTAGCGTGGATGGTGCCGTTAGGATCGAAGGCGACAAATGCCGCTCCCACCATATCATCGAGTTTACTGCCATCTGTGTATATCTGGCAGGCCTCATGCATTTCAGGGCAGAAGTTGTCAAATTCGTCTATGTTATTGACCTCCTGAAATGTGATGCCTTGTCTATTGGAGGGGTGGAGAAGTGTCTGTGGTTTTGCAGGTTTCTGTATTGGGGTGTCAGTGGGGATGAATTTGGATATGCCATTGAGTTTGGTGGTCTCAATGTCTGCCATCTCCCTCTCTGGGAGCGGGGTCAGCTGATATTGCCGCAGCTGTGCTAGTTGTCCTGAATCCGCTTATCATTTTGATTGCGAATAGTCTTTGCAATGATAGTAGTTTATTGTTAATTTTATTATATTTGAGTGCACCCGCCCATATGGCAGCTGAGTAGTAGATTATTGGTTGTATGACTTGTAGGTATATGGTTTTTACATTGTCAGGGTGTATTCCTCAGGTGGGTCGTATGTATGTGTTGAGTTTGTGGTGTAATTTTTTTGCCTTCTCTATTATATGTTCTGTGTGTGTGATAAACTTTAGTTTACTGTCGATAATGACTCTGAGGTATTTAATATGCGTGGCGATGGGGATTTCCGTGGTGCCGGTTTTTATTGAGCATCCACTATACTTAGGAGGGCCTCGTTGGTTGTTGTCTCTAGGTTGTCAGCATTGTTAGCCTGGGCGATTGATAAAATTAAAATAAAAATAATATAAAATCAATCACTTGCGTCAGTAACGAGTAGTTCGGCATAGCATGATGTCTTGGACATTAAATAATACCAGCTTTGATGGATTATTGCAGATTTTAATTAGTTTCTTTAGGAGCAAATACAGATCGACGTCCTATCTTGAGAGCGAACAGGAATGAAGAGAGTGAACAAAAAAATTCTAATACAGACGTCAAAACCTAACAGATTGCATATTGCGTTTACATAGATCATTGATCTCACAGATAATCAATTTCTAACATAGCAGTCGTATAAAGCAGTGTGGTCTTCTTGGATTTCTATAAAATGTTTGTGAGTATGAGTATGATGGATGGATGGATGGATGGATGGATGGATGGATGGATGGATGGATGGATGGATGGATGGATGGATGGATGGATGGATGGATGGATGGATGGATGGATGGATGGATGGATGGATGGATGGATGGATGGATGGATGGATGGATGGATGGATGGATGGATGGATGGATGGATGGATGGATGGATGGATGGATGGATGGATGGATGGATGGATGGATGGATGGATGGATGGTTAGGTTAGGTTAGGTTAGGTTAGGTTAGGTTAGGTTAGGTTAGGTTAGGTTAGGTTAGGTTAGGTTAGGTTAGGTTAGGTTAGGTTAGGTTAGGTTAGGTTAGGTTAGGTTTTTTTTTTTTTTTTTTTTTTTTTTTTTTTTTTTTTTTTTTTTTTACTGGTACCCCTAACATCATCAGGGGAGTTCGGTATCATGTTTTATTATTTTTAACTTTATTTTGATTTCTTATAATATACTTACATCATTTAGATTTATACATTTTATTTATTACATTTTTCTATCAAGTGAATCTTTTTAGCTGATATGGATATATTAGTAAATATACCATTCAACTAAATGTTATTTATCCTTATTTCTATTTATTACCTTACCTACGATTGAACAGCAGTATTCTAAAAATCTATACCTTACTCTACTATCCATCATTATTTTACTCATATTTTCTTGGCCTATTTTTATTCCTATCTCTTGTTCTATATCAAAGCGCTCTCTACCAAATATCGGGCAATCGGTGATTATGTGGATTACGGTTTCATCAGATTCAGGTTCGCAGGGGCACGACGGGCTCTCCTTGCACTTGAATCGATACAAGTACTCGGAGAACCCACCGTGGCCTGTTAGTATCTGTGTGACTATACTCGTAATTTCTAGTTTTTTAACAATCTTGAAGGCCAGGACAGCATCAGGAAAGAATAGTTTTGTAGTTGTGGCAGTATTTTCCGACCTATATCTCCGATTCCATTCATCAAGCGTCTCCTTGCGGATTTGTCGCTTGACGAATGAGATCGGACATCTGTCATATTTCGGTTTCGTTTTCAGCTTCAAAGCCGCGTCTTTGGCCAGTCCATCTGCTCTCTCATTTCCCTCGAGTCCGGCATGTGCTTTTATCCAAAAAAGCTCAACTTTTTTGTTTATCGCTTTGCACTCGCTTAGATTCTTGCGAATTTCGACTGCGAGGGGATTAAGAGAGCAGCTGTTGACGATGGTTTCCAGCGCCGACCTTGAGTCGCTAAAGATCCCAAAACTTGTTTTTTGGCTTTTGAGCGCCTCCTCCACCGCCTTACATATGGCTAGCAATTCGGCCTGGTAGACCGTGCAGTATGACGACAGCTTCAATTTTAGGCTTTTGGTTTCCGCGGCGTTGCTCCAAAGAGATAATGCCGCTCCAACCTTGCCTTCAATTTTGCTGCCGTCAGTGAATATTTGTACTGCTTGACCACTGTTACTTTCCACGTCTTGTTGGTCTGCCAGGCAAATGAATTCCAGGCCCATATGGCGCGCTGGATGGGGCGTGTCGGCATAGGCCGTCCTTCGTTCCATCTCCCAGTCTCCTGGCGCTGACCGGAGCACTCCTCTCTTCGCCTCGTAGAGGGTGGCTGCCTCCTGTATACGGAGGTCGAGAGGCAGTAGCCCAGCCAGCACCAGAGCCGAGTTTAGAGAGACAGTTCGGTATGCCTTACAAAGTTTCTGGGCGAATCCTCTTTGTACTGCATTTAGTTGTTTTTGTATACCTATTTTCCTGGTCGCTGATCCCCAGACACTGGCGGCGTAGCATACGACTGGCTCCACCACTGCTGTGTAGATGCAGCGTATGATTTCAGGGTGAAGGCCCCAACTGACCCTGGCAGCTCTGGATAGCTGCTTGTATAATTTAAGCACTTTCCCGCACACATAGCTAGCGTGCTTATTGAATGTCAGTTTGTCATCTATCCAGAGCCCCAGGATTTTTACTTCTTTTGACATAGGTATGTCCACTCCTCCCATGTTCAGTAGCGGGGTATCGTACTTTAGCTTCTTTGTCAACACCATTGCGTTTGTTTTGTGTGGTGCAAATTTTAGCTTATTACGTATACCCCACTCCCGCACATAGGCTAGGGCATCATTTGCGCGTCTTTGGACTTCAGCTGCTGTATCACCATCTATAACTAGTACCACGTCGTCGGCGAAGGCTTGGCAGTAGTCACCTCGTTTTTGTAGGCCCTGTAGCAATGGGTCGAGGAGTAGATTCCAAAGAATCGGTCCTCCAATCGACCCTTGCACACATCCTTTTGTGGTTGACTTTTTGACTTCTTCGCCGGCGTACCTGACGTTTACGCTTCGGCCTTCCAAATAGCTATCCATGACTCGCCTGATGTTAATTGGGCATCCTTCTTCGGCCAGTCTCATCCTTATGGCCGGCCACCACGCGCTATCGAAAGCTCCCTCTATGTCCAGTGATATTAGTGTGATGAGCTTTTTACCACTGAGCTTGTCACGTATGTGCTTAGTCAGGTCATAGAGGGAGTCTTCGGTGCTCCTTTGTGGCAAAAACCCATATTGACGAGGGCTTAGTTTCGGGACAAGGTGCCATTTGATGCGAGTCACGATCAACTTTTCCAAAACTTTTCCTATCACCGGCAGAAGGCCAATTGGTCTGTACGACTTTGGTTCAGTGTAGCTCTCCCTCCCTGGTTTTCGCAGGATAACCACAGTTGCTTCCTTCCATGGGTGGGGAAAGTGACCCAGTTCCAGGCACTTATTTGCCAGTGATAGGAAAAGTTCGGGCATTCGGTTTATAGATTGCTTACATATATCTGCCGTCAGCCCATCGGAACCCGGGGCCTTTTTGGGATTAAAACTATCCACGACCAGCTTGAGCTCTTCGTGGGTAAACAGTGGGTCATGACCATTATGCTCCAATCCATTTACTTTCTCGGCTTTTGCTCGGATGGTCGTATGTTCGAGACTATCATCTGCCTCCCTGTCCTCTGGGTAAAACGTATCTGCCAGCAGTTGGGCCGATTCATTTTCGCTCAGTACTCTCCCGTTTTTAATGAGTGGTACGTCCTCTTGCCGCTTGCTGGTTCTCCCGATGATTCGGTAGATGCCCTCCCATACTGTCTCTTTATCTTGTTTTTCACAAAAATCTTTCCAACTTTTCACTTGTGCTTTTTTGGCTTCTATTTCATAATTCTCTTTTGCTTGCAGGTACTCAGCTACAACTCGCTGCCTTCGGACCGGCGCTGCACATCGGATCCTACGCTTCTTTGTGGCAACTTCCTTCTTCAGCCTGACGAGCTCTTCTGACCACCATGGTAAGTTCATTTTATTATTTGAATTGATTTTTGGTATGCTACTATTACTGGCCTCTTTTATTGTATTTATGTATGTGTGTACTATGGTTTCTAAATCTTCTTTATTTTTTATTTTATCTATTTCTACTTTGTTAATATTGTTTTCCATGAGTAACTGGTCCAATTTTGTATGAAATTGGACCCAGTTTGCTTTTTTAGTATTATATATTCTAGTTGTCCTACTGATTTTAATACCTGTTGATTTCTTTAGGCAAATTTTAAAAAGTATGGTGTTATGGTCGGAGCTCGTCATGCTTTCATCTATTTTCCAGTCTTCCACTCTGTCTAGCAGTTCCGTCTTGCAGGCCGTAATGTCCACGAAGCTACTACATATCTTCCCACCTCTGATGATGAAGAATGTAGGGACGACGTTGTCGTTAAGTACCTGCATGTCCATTTCCTCAAGAGCGCCCGCCATATCCTCTCCTCTCTGATCCATCGTTGGGCTGCCCCACCATGCACTTTTAGCATTTGCGTCGCCTCCAATAATTATGTTCCGGCCGAAATGTTTCTTGATCCTGCCCAACTGCTCCAGGTATGGCTCTATCGGTTTCGGATCGGGTTCGAAGTAGAAAGAAACGACGAGAATCTCCCATGCACTTGTCCTGACTTTTACCGCTACCACATTTGGGGTGGTGAATTCAGGGCACTGGATGACGTCCAGATCGTAGTCGAAGACAGCTATTGCTGCTTTGACTGGACCGTCTCCGGGTATCGTGCTTTGGAATATTCTCGCTCCCCTATAGGTTTTCATTCGACCCAATCCTCCGACATAGGGCTCCTGGAGCAGTGCGAAGGCTATCTTCCTGTTTGTCGCTTCCAGCATCAGCTCGTCGGTTGCTAACTGCATTCTTTGCAAATTTGCTTGGGCGACCGTGTACGACTTCATGTTTTTTAGAGCAGGATTTCCAGCCGGGACAACCTTAGCAGTAGGCAACTGCTGCTCTAGCCAATGCTTCCCATTTCTTCCGTATGGGGCACTCCGAGCTGAAGGCGTTGTGCTCTGTTTTATCGTGCTTGGCGTGCCTACAGTTGCAACACGTAGGAGCCACACCTGTCAGCCATTCCGTACATTGTGCTTTCATATGAGGTCCGCCACAATGGCTACACCTCTCCAGCGTTTCTTTACAGAAACGCCGGCCATGTCCATAACCGAGGCATAGCGAACACTGCACGAGTGGCGATTGGTCGGCCACCCGAACTCGCTGTAGGTCGACGTGTACCGCCTCGGCCATGATCAGGCGCTGCCACAGTAACGGGGAAACTCTCAGTACGATATGGCTGGTGTGCGGGTTTCTCGTGCGTTTTTTGTAGGCAATTTCACATCTTTCTTCTTTTTCATCTATCCCTTCAAATACTTTTTTGTTTTGGTTCCTCAGTGCCCTCAGGACCTCCTCGTCGCTGTTGTGCTGAAGGACATCTCTGAGGATCACTAAGGGATCCTTATTTTTAATTTCGTCTACTTGCAGCTCGGTTGCTCTGGTAATTCTCTCCTTAACTTTTTGTCTTTCTTCTTCCGTTCGGCATGCGACAATCACCTTTCTATCTTTCGCTTTTCTAATCTTTTCTACTGCTACTCCTCCCTCTTTCGCATTCACTGCCTTTCGTATTCTATCCATGATTTCTTCCCCCGTTTCTGTTTCATCCTTGGCGGTGACAACCACCGAGTGCAGTGCGGTATATTCCGGAAGCTGCACTCGGGTGTTTGTCGCCGTCACGCTCGCATATGACTTTCTTTCTAAACTTTCTCTCAACAATTCCATCTTTGTATTATTTTCTTCCAAAGTTTTTGTATGGCTTTCGATTAGGCCTATCAGTTGAGTCACGTCCTGTTCTCCCCTATTTTGCTGCATTTGTTTCGGGTCTTTGGCGTTATTTCCTTTATTCAAATCTCCCTCCTTCACTAGTTGAAAGAGGCGGTCAATCGCTGAGTGCACCTCAGTTTTTATTTCGCGTTTTAGATTGCCGGATTTACTCAGCTCCGTCTTTGCTCTTATAACACAGGCCTTAGCCTCTGATATCCGGTCCGAGTATACTGTGAACGCTGAACTCGGTGGGCTCCCCGTGGCCTCCGTCGACAGCCTTCGCAATGTTGACGGTTTAGGCTTCGGTGGACCCACTTTCGCAGCTCTCTTTGGGGGGGTTTGTTTAGTCGGAGTTTCCAACTTCCCTGTCTCCCATTCCCCTATACTCTTTCGGACATTTGACGCCATGTCGGGGGCTCCTGGCTCCACCACAACCGGGTTTTCCGCAGTTTGCCGAGTGTCCAGGTCAATAAGATTATTGTCTTTTGTCGACTTCACGGGTGTTCTAATACCGAACATTGCTGTATGGTGCGTGTGAGCGCGTCAACAGTATTCTATATCTAACAGAATAAACCAAAAATGGTTTAAGTCAAATGTAAATAGGATTTTGGAGCTGTATAATGGCTCAGTCAATATGGACAATATAATACAATACAATATACAATATAAGTAGAGTAAGCTCAAACAATAATAATTTTTATTTTGTTTTCAGGTCCAGGCAGGGTTGCAGTTCGCCGCAGCGGTCGTCGAGAGGTAAGTATTCGTCTACTCGTTTAGTAAGAAAGAAGAAACCGAAACTGCAATATTTTGTCCTTCCCAGTGAAGTCCACCTGTACAGAGTTAACGTCACTGGGTGGGTGGGCGGGCGAAATTTTTCGCGAATTTCGCTGTTTGGAGTGTGGGGCGAGATGCGGGCACTCCACCCGATGTCAGAGCACGAATAAAAATTTCAAGATGAAAAAATTTGGAAAAGTTATTGCAGTTTTTTGAAAAAAATTTTGTTTTTGCTATGTCCAAAACTTTTAATACTAATGTGTCTTTTTTATGTTGCAGGTCTGGTGAGGGCTCGCGGCTGCGCGTCCGGAAAGGTATCACACGCCACGGTCAGAGGATATTTTTGCAAACAAAAATCGACAATGTATGGGGAAAAGTCTCCGGTATATCAACTTTTTACTACTATGTATGAACGTGTCTAAAATTTTTCGCGAATTTCGCTGTTTGGAGTGTGGGGCGAGATGCGGGCACTCCACCCGATGTCAGAGCACGAATAAAAATTTCAAGATGAAAAAATTTGGAAAAGTTATTGCAGTTTTTTGAAAAAAATTTTGTTTTTGCTATGTCCAAAACTTTTAATACTAATGTGTCTTTTTTATGTTGCAGGTCTGGTGAGGGCTCGCGGCTGCGCGTCCGGAAAGGTATCACACGCCACGGTCAGAGGATATTTTTGCAAACAAAAATCGACAATGTATGGGGAAAAGTCTCCGGTATATCAACTTTTTACTACTATGTATGAACGTGTCTAAAATTTTTCGCGAATTTCGCTGTTTGGAGTGTGGGGCGAGATGCGGGCACTCCACCCGATGTCAGAGCACGAATAAAAATTTCAAGATGAAAAAATTTGGAAAAGTTATTGCAGTTTTTTGAAAAAAATTTTGTTTTTGCTATGTCCAAAACTTTTAATACTAATGTGTCTTTTTTATGTTGCAGGTCTGGTGAGGGCTCGCGGCTGCGCGTCCGGAAAGGTATCACACGCCACGGTCAGAGGATATTTTTGCAAACAAAAATCGACGGTTAGGTTAGGTTAGGTTAGGTTAGGTTAGGTTAGGTTAGGTTAGGTTAGGTTAGGTTAGGTTAGGTTAGGTTAGGTTAGGTTAGGTTAGGTTAGGTTAGGTTAGGTTAGGTTAGGTTAGGTTAGGTTAGGTTAGGTTAGGTTAGGTTAGGTTAGGTTAGGTTAGGTTAGGTTAGGTTAGGTTAGGTTAGGTTAGGTTAGGTTAGGTTAGGTTAGGTTAGGTTAGGTTAGGTTAGGTTAGGTTAGGTTAGGTTAGGTTAGGTTAGGTTAGGTTAGGTTAGGTTAGGTTAGGTTAGGTTAGGTTAGGTTAGGTTAGGTTAGGTTAGGTTAGGTTAGGTTTTTTTTTTTTTTTTTTTTTTTTTTTTTTTTTTTTTTTTTTAGGACCCAGGCAGTGCCGGACTCCTACCGGCCAAAACCATTGGCTGCCCTCATCTATGTCCCTCTGATTTTCCTCAGAGACTTTATTTTCTATATTTTTATATAGACTCTTTTTCTTTTACACATTTTTATCTTTTAGTATTTACTTAATATTAATTACATTTCTTTTATTTGCTAGTTAATTTCTATGGGCACTTACTGTGTATTGTAAATAATACGCAGTAGTGGATCCTTTTCATACTATTTGTTCTTACGTGCTACTCTTATTACTACTTCATTACAATATTCAATAAACTTATTTCTAATATATTTATTTTCCAATATCTTGTACAAATTTTCAGTTTTAATGTCCATGTCTATCTCGTTTTCGGCGTTGAACCTGCGTCTGCCGTAGATTGGACAATCAATAATGACGTGCAGGGCGCTTTCCTCAACCTGAGGATCACAGGGACACGCCGGACTGTCCTTGCACTTGAAACGATACAAATACGAGGAGAATCCGCCGTGCCCTGTTAATAGTTGTACAGTTTCGGGTTTTAAAATAATTTTTCTTACTATGTGATGCGCCCTTATTGCATCTGGAAAAAAGACCCTTGTAGTCGAAGCCGTTTTGCCGTCTTTATAGCGTCGGTTCCATTCGTCAAGCGACTCCTTTCGGATTTGTCGCTTGGCGAATGAGACCGGGCAGCTATTGTAATGAGGTTTAACTTTTAGGTGCAACGCCGCGCTTTTTGCTAGTTCGTCCGCCCTCTCATTTCCCTCCAACCCCGCGTGAGCCTTAATCCAAAATAATCTCACTATTTTGTTCTGTTCTTCAAGTTTCAGAATATTTGCTCTTATTTCTACTGCAAGGGGGTGGAGGGTTGTGACATTTATTACTGTTTCAAGGGCGGATCTCGAATCACAATAAATGTTGCAACTGGGTCTCGACTTTTCAAGGGCCCCTTTTGTCGCAGCTTCCAGAGCCAGAAGCTCTGCCTGATAGACGGAGCAACATTCTCCTAGCTTCAGTTTTCGGGTACCGATCTCCGCAGCACCATCCCAAACGGATAGTGCTGCGCCGACTTTCCCATCTATTTTACTACCGTCTGTAAAGATGTTAAGACCATCGTTGTAGTGCTGTTCCAATGCTGCTCCGTCTGCCAGACATGTGAACTTCAGTTCCGTTTGTTGGGCAGGGTGTGGCGTGGCTGTGTAAGGCACAGGTCGTTCCATCTCTCGGTCTCCTATCAACCGCTGGGTGTAACCTTTCTTCAACTCATAAAGCAAGGCTGCTTCCCGGACTCTTATGTCCAGTGGAAGCAGCCCAGCGATTGTTAGCGCCGAGTTTAATGAGACTGTTCTGTAGGCCTTTATGATCTTTTGGACAAAGCCACGCTGCACCGCATCAAATTGATTTTTAATGCCGATTTTGTTTGTTGCAGGTGCCCATGCACTTGCGGCATACATGATCGTAGGTTCAACTACCGCCGTGTAAATGGATCTAATTATTTCGGGTTGAAGACCCCAATGGATTTTAGCCGCTCTTGACAATTGTCTGTAAAACATTAACGCTTTACGGCAGACATTTGCAGCGTGAGCGTTAAAGGTTAACTTTTCGTCGATAGTAAGACCCAACAGTTTTATTTCTTTGGACATACCAATGTCGCACCCCCCCATGTTCAGGCGTGGATTGTCATACTTTAGTTTTCTGGTAATGACCATTGCCATGGTTTTATGTGGCGCAAATTTCAATTTGTTTCTGACTCCCCACGCCCGAACATGTTCGAGTGCGGCATTAGCACGTACCTGAATATCCTGTGCCGTCTCCCCATCGAAGACCAGGACTACGTCATCTGCAAACGCCTGCACGTAATCTCCCCTCGTTTCTAACTCTTTCAGGAGCGGGTCTAAAAGCAGATTCCATAATATCGGACCCCCTATTGATCCCTGAACACATCCCTTTTCAGTATCCTTGACAAACTCTTCTCCGCCATACCTCACCCTGACCCTTCGATTTTGGAGATAGCTGTCGATTACCTTCCTCAAGTTCACTGGACACTTTTCCTCAGCCAGTCGGACTCTGATAACTGGCCACCATGCGCTATCAAAAGCTCCCTCTATATCCAATGACACCAGTGTTACAATCTTTTTCTGGTTTATTTTCTTGTTGATATATTGCATTAGGGTATAGAGGGAGTCTTCGGTGCACTTTTGGGGCGTGAATCCGTATTGGCGTGTACTCATCCTTGGCAGTATGTGAAACTTGATTCTTGTAACCAACATCTTCTCGAAAACCTTCCCCAGCACTGGGAGGAGTCCGATGGGTCTGTATGACTTTGGCGCAGTATAAGTTTCCTTTCCTGGCTTCCGCAACACCACAACGGTAGCCTCCTTCCATGAACGAGGGAAGTGATGGTATTTCAGGCACTTGTTAACAATTTCGAGAAACAGGTCTGGGTCGTTAAATATTGCTTCTTTGCATATATCTGCAGTAAAGCCGTCGGCGCCGGGGGCTTTCTTCGGGTTGAAGGCATTTATTGCTGTTTTGAGTTCTGACTGCGTGAATGGTGGGTCGCATAGACCATCTTGCTCTCCAGCATTAACTCTGTTTGCTTCAGCTCGTATTCTGCAATGTTCGGCGTTGTCGCTTATTGTGAGGTCTTCCGGGTAGAAGGTTTCCGCTAACACTTTCACGGAACCTTTTGCGTCCAACGCCTTGCCTTCAACCTTCAGTGGTAGATCCTCCTCTCTCTTCTTCGTCCTACCGATAACCCTGTATATCCCATCCCAAACCGTTTCCCGATCTTGCTTCCCACAAAACTCTTTCCAGCTATCTATTCTAGCCTTGCTTGCCTTTGTTTCATACTCTTCTTTCTTTTTCAGGTACTCTTCAACGACTCTAAGCCTTCGGACTGGTGCGGCGCATCTGATTCTACGCTTCCTGGTGGTGACTTCTCTCTTCAACGCTGCAAGTTCTTCGGACCACCACGGCATGGTAAGTATTTGTTTTTGTGTCTTATTCAGTATAGTGTGTGTGCATGCTTGTGTTATTGTCATTGTGTATTTATCTACTGTTTCTTCTATCTGTTCTGTGTTTCTAATGTGTTTAACTTCATCTAGTGTCAATTTGTGCTCAAGTTTAAATTGGTTCAGTTTCATATGAAACTGAGCCCAATTTGCTTTTTTTGTGTTGTAGAGTCGGGTGGTTCTAGTTATGTGTGTGCCTTTAGATTTGTGTAAGTTTATGTTAAATGTTATGCCGTTATGATCCGAGCTCGTGAGATTTTCTTCTATTTTCCAGCCCTCCACCAGGGTAAGCAAGTCTGTCGAACAAGCTGTTATGTCGACGTGACTGCAGTACCTTTTACCACCTCTTACTGTATCAAAAGTCGGTATAGAGTCGTTGTTAAGTACCTGAAGTCCCAATTCGTCAAGTGTGCACCTCATATCCTCACCTCTAGAGTTTGTACTTACGCTACCCCACCACGTACTCCATGCATTTACATCCCCTCCGATAACCAACCTCCTTGTCCCTAGCTCTTCTCCGATTTTGGCGAGATGCTCTAGGTATGGACCTATGGGCTGGTCTTTTTCGAAGTATATGGACACCAGCGTGATCTGCCAGGCACTGGTTCGGACTCCCACCACCGCGATATTGTTTGTGGTGAGTTGCGGGTATTGTATAATGTCGAGCGTAGCATCAAACACAACTATTACCGCTTTAGCAATCCCTTCTCCTTGTTCAGTGCTCTGGAAGACCCTTACGCCCTGGTAGCTCCTCATCTTTTTTGCACCACCCACATACGGTTCCTGAAGTAGAGCAACTGCGACACCGCGTTTTGCTGCTTCAATAAGAAGTTCGTCCGTCGCAAGTTGCTTCTTCTTGAGGTTGGCTTGTATGACTCTGTATGGGGTGCCCTTAACAATACGCTACGGTGGATCTCGCAAGTGCCTCCCACTTGCGCCTCACCGGGCATTCATTGCTAAAGGCATTATGCTCCGTTTTGCCCATCTTTGCTTTAACGCAGTTTATACAGCTAGGAGGAACATCGGTGAGGCAGTCAGGGCAGTCTGGTTTTAGATGCGGCCCTCCGCAGTGGCTGCACGCATCGACGGTTTCGTGACAGAATCGCTTTCCATGTCCGTATCCCAAACAGCGAGAGCACTGTATGAGTGGAGACTGGTCAGCAACCCTGATCCTCTGCATGTCGATGTGTACAGCCCCAGCGTCAGTCAGGCACTGCCAGATTTTAGGTGAAACTTTAGCTACAATGTGCGAGGTGAGAGGATTCCTCGCTTTCCGTCTAAAACGGATCTCTATCCGGTCATCCTCCTCACTCAGCTCTCTCAGTAGGTGCCTGTTCTGAGTTCGAATGGCTTTTATTATGTCCTCGTCAGAGTTGTTTTGGAGGACACCGAGGAGGATGATGAGAGGGTCCTTATTTTTTATTTCCTCCACGTTTAACTGCACTTCATTTTTCTTTATTCTGTCTCTCACTCTATTAATTTCATCTTTGTTTCTGCAACCAACTATGATCTTCCTATCTTTTCCTTTTCTCATTCTGTCGATTCTCATTCCTTCCTCCTTCGCATTTACCACCTTCCTTATTCTTTCAAACACCTGCTCTCCCGTTTCCTGTTCATCCTTTGATGTTATGATAAGTGAGTGCATAGCAGCTGTCTCCTCTGTTTGTCTCCTTGGCGACCTAGCTGCTATGTTCGCATATGTACTCTTCTTATCATACATCTCCTGCTGTTTCTTTAGTGTGTCTGTTAATTTTTCCATGTCTTCTTTATTGTTCACTAACATTTTACTATGCTCTTCTAGTCGGTTTATTATTTCATCTTTCAGTTTTTGTATTTCCTCTTTATTTTCTTCCTTCCCGAGTGTTTCCTTCTCTATTTGTTGTGGTTTTTGTGTCTGTCCAGCATCGTTTTTGGTTTTTATTGAGCTCAGTTCTTTCACCATCTGGAAGAGTCGTTCTACGGCCTCTATAACTGTCTCTACTATTTCCCTTTTTGTGTTTTTAGAGCTTTTGAGGTGCTGTTTTGCCTTTAACAGCAGAGACCGCGCCTCGGCAACTCTGTCAGTCGTTTTTGAGACTGGCTTTGGGGGGCTCACCATCACCTCCACTGACAGCTTCCTTGCTGTCGGTTTTGGTGGGCCGACCGCTGTCAGAGCTTTCGAAGGGGGTGTTGGGCTAGATCGGCTCTGGTCCGGTTTGCCGTTTTCCCATTCGCCGATGCTTAGCCTCACATTTTTAGAAGGTAGTTCCTCACGTCTTGTCTCTGGTCCTGCCATCGTCACAGTCAGATTTAGGTCTTCATGCGCCACTTTTGAGGGAGTTCGATACATTTTATTAATATATTTCAGTGTCAATAATATTCCTAAATAAAAAGTCACACAGTAAATATACCGAGTCACAATATTTTGTAAAAACCAGTGTAAATGGCTGGTTTTCGGTCAAATGGCTTATTTTGGAAACTAAAAATAAATATGTAGCAAAAAAATTTTTCCCAATATTTTGTCCTTCCCAGTGATGTCCTCCTATAGAGAGTTAACGTCACTGGGTGGGTGGGCGGGCGAAATTTTTCGCGAATTTCGCAGTTTGGAGTGTGGGGCGAGATGCGGGCACTCCACCCGATATCAGAACACGAATAAAAAATTTAAAATGTCAAAATTTGGAAAAATTATTAAAGTTTTTCGAAAAAATTTTTTGTTTTTCTATCACCAAAATTTCAAATACTAATGTGTCTCTTTTTATGTTGCAGGTCTGGTGAGGGCTCGTGGCTGCGCGTCCGGAAAGGTATCACACACCACGGTCAGAGGATATTTTTGCAAACAAAAATCGACGGTTAGGTTAGGTTAGGTTAGGTTAGGTTAGGTTAGGTTAGGTTAGGTTAGGTTAGGTTAGGTTAGGTTAGGTTAGGTTAGGTTAGGTTAGGTTAGGTTAGGTTAGGTTAGGTTAGGTTAGGTTAGGTTAGGTTAGGTTAGGTTAGGTTAGGTTAGGTTAGGTTAGGTTAGGTTAGGTTAGGTTAGGTTAGGTTAGGTTAGGTTAGGTTAGGTTAGGTTAGGTTAGGTTAGGTTAGGTTAGGTTAGGTTAGGTTAGGTTAGGTTAGGTTAGGTTAGGTTTTTTTTTTTTTTTTTTTTTTTTTTTTTTTTTTTTTTCTCTGGTACCCCTAACATCATCAGGGGAGTTCGGTATCATGTTTTATTATTTTTAACTTTATTTTGATTTCTTATAATATACTTACATCATTTAGATTTATACATTTTATTTATTACATTTTTCTATCAAGTGAATCTTTTTAGCTGATATGGATATATTAGTAAATATACCATTCAACTAAATTTTATTTATCCTTATTTCTATTTATTACCTTACGTACGATTGAACAGCAGTATTCTAAAAATCTATACCTTACTCTACTATCCATCATTATTTTACTCATATTTTCTTGGCCTATTTTTATTCCTATCTCTTGTTCTATGTCAAAGCGCTCTCTACCAAATATCGGGCAATCGGTGATTATGTGGATTACGGTTTCATCAGATTCAGGTTCGCAGGGGCACGACGGGCTCTCCTTGCACTTGAATCGATACAAGTACTCGGAGAACCCACCGTGGCCTGTTAGTATCTGTGTGACTATACTCGTAGTTTCTAGTTTTTTAACAATCTTGAAGGCCAGGACAGCATCAGGAAAGAATAGTTTTGTGGTTGTGGCAGTATTTTCCGACCTATATCTCCGATTCCATTCATCAAGCGTCTCCATGCGGATTTGTCGCTTGACGAATGAGATCGGACATCTGTCATATTTCGGTTTCGTTTTCAGCTTCAAAGCCGCGTCTTTGGCCAGTCCATCTGCTCTCTCATTTCCCTCGAGTCCGGCATGTGCTTTTATCCAAAAAAGCTCAACTTTTTTGTTTATCGCTTTGCACTCGCTTAGATTCTTGCGAATTTCGACTGCGAGGGGATTAAGAGAGCAGCTGTTGACGATGGTTTCCAGCGCCGACCTTGAGTCGCTAAAGATCCCAAAACTTGTTTTTTGGCTTTTGAGCGCCTCCTCCACCGCCTTACATATGGCTAGCAATTCGGCCTGGTAGACCGTGCAGTATGACGACAGCTTCAATTTTAGGCTTTTGGTTTCCGCGGCGTTGCTCCAAAGAGATAATGCCGCTCCAACCTTGCCTTCAATTTTGCTGCCGTCAGTGAATATTTGTACTGCTTGACCACTGTTACTTTCCACGTCTTGTTGGTCTGCCAGGCAAATGAATTCCAGGCCCATATGGCGCGCTGGATGGGGCGTGTCGGCATAGGCCGTCCTTCGTTCCATCTCCCAGTCTCCTGGCGCTGACCGGAGCACTCCTCTCTTCGCCTCGTAGAGGGTGGCTGCCTCCTGTATTCGGAGGTCGAGAGGCAGTAGCCCAGCCAGCACCAGAGCCGAGTTTAGAGAGACAGTTCGGTATGCCTTACAAAGTTTCTGGGCGAATCCTCTTTGTACTGCATTTAGTTGTTTTTGTATACCTATTTTCCTGGTCGCTGATCCCCAGACACTAGCGGCGTAGCATACGACTGGCTCCACCACTGCTGTGTAGATGCAGCGTATGATTTCAGGGTGAAGGCCCCAACTGACCCTGGCAGCTCTGGATAGCTGCTTGTATAGTTTAAGCACTTTCCCGCACACATAGCTAGCGTGCTTATTGAATGTCAGTTTGTCATCTATCCAGAGCCCCAGGATTTTTATTTCTTTTGACATAGGTATGTCCACTCCTCCCATGTTCAGTAGCGGGGTATCGTACTTTAGCTTCTTTGTCAACACCATTGCATTTGTTTTGTGTGGTGCAAATTTTAGCTTATTACGTATACCCCACTCCCGCACATAGGCTAGGGCATCATTTGCGCGTCTTTGGACTTCAGCTGCTGTATCACCATCCATAACTAGTACCACGTCGTCGGCGAAGGCTTGGCAGTAGTCACCTCGTTTTTGTAGGCCCTGTAGCAATGGGTCGAGGAGTAGATTCCAAAGAATCGGTCCTCCGATCGACCCTTGCACACATCCTTTTGTGGTTGACTTTTTGACTTCTTCGCCGGCGTACCTGACGTTTACGCTTCGGCCTTCCAAATAGCTATCCATGACTCGCCTGATGTTAATTGGGCATCCTTCTTCGGCCAGTCTCATCCTTATGGCCGGCCACCACGCGCTATCGAAAGCTCCCTCTATGTCCAGTGATATTAGTGTGATGAGCTTTTTACCACTGAGCTTGTCACGTATGTGCTTAGTCAGGTCATAGAGGGAGTCCTCGGTGCTCCTTTGTGGCAAAAACCCATATTGACGAGGGCTTAGTTTCGGGACAAGGTGCCATTTGATGCGAGTCACGATCAACTTTTCCAAAACTTTTCCTATCACCGGCAGAAGGCCAATTGGTCTGTACGACTTTGGTTCAGTGTAGCTCTCCCTCCCTGGTTTTCGCAGGATAACCACAGTTGCTTCCTTCCATGGGTGGGGAAAGTGACCCAGTTCCAGGCACTTATTTGCCAGTGATAGGAAAAGTTCGGGCACTCGGTTTATAGATTGCTTACATATATCTGCCGTCAGCCCATCGGAACCCGGGGCCTTTTTGGGATTAAAACTATCCACGACCAGCTTGAGCTCTTCGTGGGTAAACAGTGGGTCATGACCATTATGCTCCAATCCATTTACTTTATCGGCTTTTGCTCGGATGGTCGTATGTTCGAGATTATCATCTGCCTCCCTGTCCTCTGGGTAAAACGTATCTGCCAGCAGTTGGGCCGATTCATTTTCGCTCAGTACTCTCCCGTTTTTAATGAGTGGTACGTCCTCTTGCCGCTTGCTGGTTCTCCCGATGATTCGGTAGATGCCCTCCCATACTGTCTCTTTTTCTTGTTTTTCACAAAAATCTTTCCAACTTTTCACTTGTGCTTTTTTGGCTTCTATTTCATAATTCTCTTTTGCTTGCAGGTACTCAGCTACAACTCGCTGCCTTCGGACCGGCGCTGCACATCGGATCCTACGCTTCTTTGTGGCAACTTCCTTCTTCAGCCTGACGAGCTCTTCTGACCACCATGGTAAGTTCATTTTATTATTTGAATTGATTTTTGGTATGCTACTATTACTGGCCTCTTTTATTGTATTTATGTATGTGTGTACTATGGTTTCTAAATCTTCTTTATTTTCTATTTTATCTATTTCTACTTTGTTAATATTGTTTTCCATGAGTAACTGGTCCAATTTCGTATGAAATTGGACCCAGTTTGCTTTTTTAGTATTATATATTCTAGTTGTCCTACTGATTTTAATACCTGTTGATTTCTTTAGGCAAATTTTAAAAAGTATGGTGTTATGGTCGGAGCTCGTCATGCTTTCATCTATTTTCCAGTCTTCCACTCTGTCTAGCAGTTCCGTCTTGCAGGCCGTAACGTCCACGAAGCTACTACATATCTTCCCACCTCTGATGATGAAGAATGTAGGGACGACGTTGTCGTTAAGTACCTGCATGTCCATTTCCTCCAGAGCGCCAGCCATATCCTCTCCTCTCTGATCCATCGTTGGGCTGCCCCACCATGCACTTTTAGCATTTGCGTCGCCTCCAATAATTATGTTCCGGCCGAAATGTTTCTTGATCCTGCCCAACTGCTCCAGGTATGGCTCTATCGGTTTCGGATCGGGTTCGAAGTAGAAAGAAACGACGAGAATCTCCCATGCACTTGTCCTGACTTTTACCGCTACCACGTTTGGGGTGGTGAATTCAGGGCACTGGATGACGTCCAGATCGTAGTCGAAGACAGCTATTGCTGCTTTGACTGGACCGTCTCCGGGTATCGTGCTTTGGAATATTCTCGCTCCCCTATAGGTTTTCATTCGACCCAATCCTCCGACATAGGGCTCCTGGAGCAGTGCGAAGGCTATCTTCCTGTTTGTCGCTTCCAGCATCAGCTCGTCGGTTGCTAACTGCATTCTTTGCAAATTTGCTTGGGCGACCGTGTACGACTTCATGTTTTTTAGGGCAGGATTTCCAGCCGGGACAACCTTAGCAGTAGGCAAGGTTAGGTTAGGTTAGGTTAGGTTAGGTTAGGTTAGGTTAGGTTAGGTTAGGTTAGGTTAGGTTAGGTTAGGTTAGGTTAGGTTAGGTTAGGTTAGGTTAGGTTAGGTTAGGTTAGGTTAGGTTAGGTTAGGTTAGGTTAGGTTAGGTTAGGTTAGGTTAGGTTAGGTTAGGTTAGGTTAGGTTAGGTTTTTTTTTTTTTTTTTTTTTTTTTTTTTTTTTTTCCTGTCCGGACGCATTGTGGTCCGGCCCGCGAGCTAAGTCCCCCGATTTGGTTCAGGGCCATTATTTACGTAGTTTTTCTTTTATCTTTATTTATTATATAATTCACGTACTTATATCAGCACGTGATATTTTAATTACAGTTTCTTATTGCTATGTTTATTTCTAATTTACACTTGTTTATACATCTATATTTTATATAATGCTGTTTATATATATTTATCATAATATATGTAACATCATAACTTATCTATCTGTTTTATTTCTAGCTATAGTTTTACTTCCTATCTGTATACAATAGTCAATAAAATTATCTCTATTTATCTTATCTACTATTAATTTGTTTACAGTTTCTCGTTTTATTTGCTCTCCTATTTTTTGCTCTACCTCGTATCTTTCTCGACCGTAAATTGGACACTCTAGTAGGACGTGTTCGACTGTCTCGTCTTTGCTGGGTTCACACGGGCAAGATGAGCTATCTTTGCATTTGAAACGGTGTAAGTATGCAGAAAACCCACCGTGCCCAGTCATAATTTGCGTCAAAACTCCCGTGGGTTGGATTATTCGAATAATCCGATACGCCTGTACCACATCCGGGAAAAAGAGCTTAGTAGTTCCTGCAGTTTCTCCAGACTTGTACCTCAGATTCCATTTGTCAAGCGAATCCATACGGATCTGTCGCTTGACAAATGAAACCGGGCATTTGTCATAGCCTGGTTTATTATTTAATTTTTGTGCTGCGTCCTTTGCTAACTGATCAGCTCGCTCATTGCCTTCCAATCCAGCGTGGGCCTTGACCCAAAACAAGGATACAAGTTTTCTCTGCTGTTTTGAGGTGTACAAGTTTTTCCGTGTTTCCACTGCCAGAGGATGCATCGCCCGCTGGTTTGTAACTGTCTCCAGTGAGGACCGTGAGTCACTATATATGCCGAAAGTGTCCTTAGGGCTTTTCAGTATCTCCCTTGTAGCTTCGCATATGGCCAGAAGTTCGGCCTGGTAGACAGTACAGTAAGACGGCAGTTTCAATTTCCGGTTTTTAGTCTCAGCCACACTGTTCCACAGAGACAGTGCGGCTCCAACTTTACCGTCGATTTTACTGCCGTCTGTGTATATTCTGACATCCTGGTTGTTATGTATGTCTACTTGTTCTTGGTCCACCAGGCTTATGATCTCCAGGCTCATATGCTCCGCTGGATGGGGTGAGTTTGCGTACAGTTCCATGCTTTCCACCTCCCTGTCTCCTAGTGTTGGCTGGGGAACTCCCCTCTTGGCCTCGTACAGTGCGGCTGCTTCCTGTATTCTGAGGTCGAGGGGAAGTATCCCAGCCAGTACCAGTGCCGAGTTCAGTGAGGTGGTGCGGTACGCTCTACATAGTTTTTGGGCGAAGCCCCGCTGTACCACATTCAATTGTTTTTGTACACAAAGTTTTTTAGTTGCCGGCGCCCAGACACTTGCGGCATACATAATTACTGGTTCCACCACGGCGGTATAGATGACACGGATTACCCCCGGATGAAGACCCCAGCTTATTCGTGCTGTTCTGGCTAGTTGTTTGTAAAAGCCCAGGGCTTTCCTACAGACGTTACCTACATGGCTATTAAATGTAAGTTTTCGGTCTATGGTCAGCCCCAGGATTTTAATTTCGTCAGTCATGCCAATGCCGACCCCGCCCATGCTCAGGTGTGGGGTATCATATTTCAACTTTTGTGTCAACAACATCGCGTTCGTTTTGTGCGGAGCAAACTTTAATTTGTTCATGATACCCCACTCCCGAACATAGTCGAGAGCGGCATTTGCACGAGTTTCAACTTCCAACGCTGTGTCTCCATCGAACAGCAGAACCACGTCATCCGCAAACGCCTGGCAGTAGTCACCTCTTTGTTCTAGTCCTTTAAGCAAAGGATCCAGCAACAAGTTCCAGAGAATTGGACCCCCAATTGAACCCTGGACGCAGCCTTTATTTGTTGCTCTGGATATTTCTTCACCAGCATACCGCAGCTTCACCGTTCTGTCATTCAAATAACTATCTATCAGCCTTCTCAGATTAGTCGGACACTGCTCCTCTGCCAAACGGACTCTTATGGCAGGCCACCATGCACTGTCGAAGGCTCCCTCTATGTCTAGTGATATCATTGTAATGATTTTCTTTTGTTTCAGCTTGTCGCGTATAAGTTTAATTAAGTCATAGAGGGAGTCTTCCGTGCTCTTTTGGGGCATGAATCCGTATTGGCGAGAACTTAATTTTGGGAGTATATGCCATTTTACTCTGCTGATCAGCATCTTCTCAAGAATTTTTCCCATCACTGGCAACAAGCCAATAGGCCTATATGATTTAGGCTCTGTGTACCTTTCTTTCGCTGGTTTTCTCAGAGCCACCACCGTTGCCTCCTTCCAGATGACTGGAAAGTGGCTCAATTCAAGGCATCTGTTTGCCAGTGATAGGTAGATTCCCGGGTTGTGGTTGATGGCGCGCTCACAGATATCAGCGGTAAGTCCGTCGGAGCCCGGGGCTTTTTTAGGGTTGAAGCTGACTACAGCAGTTTTTAATTCTTCTGGAGTAAACGGTGGGTCATGGTGTTCATCATGACCCACTTTGTTTACTTTCTCAGCTTCAGCCCTGATCCGTTTGTGCTCCTCGTTATCCGTATCTGCGTTATCGTTAGGATAGAATGTCTCAACCAGTAGTTTAGCTGATCCCTTTTGGTCCAATGTCTTCCCGTCCTTGATAAGGGGTAGGTCTTCTTTCCTCCTTTCTGTCCTCCTTATCACCCGATAAATCCCTTCCCATAACCCTTCCTTATTTTGTTTCCCGCAAAATTCTTTCCAACTGTTTATTTGACTTTGTTTTGCTTCTAATTCGTATGTTTCTTTTGCCCGCAGGTACTCCTGGATGACTTTATCTCTACGGACTGGCGCTGCCCATCGGATCCTTCGTCTTTTGGTGAGTACTTCACGTTTCAGTTTGGCGAGCTCTTCGGTCCACCACGGTAAGTTAAGTACGCTATTATTTTTCTTAACCGGTATATTGCTGTTACATGCCTGAATAATTATGTTTATGTAGTTTTCTATTGTTTGTTCTAAATGTATTTTATTATTAATTTTGATTATTTCTGTTTCATTTATTTTATTTTCTACCAGCAACTGGGCCATTTTCTCATGAAAGTGTACCCAGTCTGCTTTTTTACTGTTATATTTTCTTGTCGTACGGTTTATATTTGTACCTTTCGCTTTAGTTAGTCTGATTTTAAATAATAGCGCATTATGGTCTGAGCTCGTCATACTGTCTTCAACTCTCCAGTCTTCAATTAAGTCGAGTAGATCCGATGTGCACGCCGTGACGTCAACAAAGCTGGAGTAGGTCTTATTTCCCCTTACTGTATCGAAGGTCGGAGTGTTGCCTTCGTTGAGTACCTGCAGGCCCATATCTTCAAGCGCGCCGGCCATTTCTTCGCCTCGATCGTCCACTCGAGAACTTCCCCACCATGTACTTTTTGCGTTGGTATCACCGCCCATTATTATTTTACGACCAAATTTTTGTTCTATTTGCTTTAACTGCTCCAGGTATGGCTGTATGGGTGTTGGGTCAGGTTCAAAGTAGAAGGAGACTACAGCAATCTCCCATGCAGTTGTCTTCAGTTTGACCACTACGATGTTGTTCGTAGTATATTCCGGGTATTGGATAACATCCATGTTACTGTCGAAAACTGCGATGGCAGCTTTCGTGGTTCCGCTACTCTGCTCAGTACACTGGAAAATCCTAACTCCGCTGTAGTCTCTCATTCTTCCCACTCCTCCAACATACGGCTCCTGGAGCAGTGCAAACGCAATCTTCTTCTCAGTGGCCTCCAACAATAATTCGTTGGTTGCCAGCTGTTTGCGTTGTAAGTTGGCTTGGGCTGCAATGTATGGGGTCGTTCTTGCCGGTGTCGAGTTTACCACTGGGACCACCTTAGCAATAAGCAACTGATGCCCTCGCCAATGCTTCCCATTTTCGTCTTATTGCACACTCATTGCTGAAGGCGTTATGGTCCGTTTTATCGAGCTTGGCGTGGACACAGTTGCAACACGATGGTGTGAGACCCGCCTGCCAGTCTGGGCATGTTGCCTTCATGTGGGGGCCCCCACAGTGGCTGCACTTTTCCAGCGTGTCCGTGCAGAAGCGTCGCCCGTGTCCGTATCCCAAGCACATGGAGCACTGCACGAGCGGCGATTGATCCTCCACTCGAACACGCTGGAGATCGATGTGCACGGACCCGGCGTCCGTCATACGCTGCCATATCTGCGGGGAGACCCTCAGAACAATGTGTGTGGTGTGCGGGTTTCGCGCTTTCCTTTTATATGCTATTTGCACTCTGTCTTCTTCTTCATCTACTTTAAATATGGACCCATTTTGGTTCCTCAAAGCACGCAGCACCTCTTCATCGCTGTTAAGCTGCAGCACATCCTTGAGTATGACCAGTGGGTCCTTATTTTTTATATCCTCGACATTTAGCTCATCCGTTTTTTTGAGTTTTTCTTTAACATTTTGTCTTTCCTGTTCTGTCCTGCACCCTATTATGATTTTTCTATCCTTCGCTTTCCTAACTTTTTCTACATGGACTCCACCTTCCTTCGCGTTTACCGCCTTTCTAATCCTGTTGAGAACTTCTTCACCTGTTTCTGTGTTGTCCTTGGCGGTGACGACCACCGAGTGCAACGCAGAATACTCTGCGGGTTGCCTTCGAGGGGCCGCCGCCGCCACGGAAGCATATGTTTTTCTTTCGAGAGATTCTCTTAACTGTTCCATCTTATCATTGTTCTCTTTGAGGAGTTCCATGTGTCGTTCTATCTTCTTTTCCAGCTCTTTGTTTCGATCTTTGTCAAAATTTTCTTTCAGGTTTTCATCAGCAGTCTCTTCCCCTCTCTTCTCTTCATACTGTTTGGTGGGTCCTTGTTTTTTGATGTTGTTCGTTTCTCTTATTATCTGGTAAAGCCGTTCCACCGCTTCGAGGACTCCAGCTTTAATTTCAGACTTGATGTTTCTGGAGTTGCTCAAATGTTGTTTGGCTTTTAACAGCCACGACCTTGCTTCTGTTACTCTGTCGGTCATTTTTGAGCTTATTGGTTTTGGCGGACTCACCGTCATTTCAGCCGATAACCTCCGCACTGCAGGGTTTGGCTTAAGGGGTGCAGTCTTGAAAGCTGGGCTGAGCCGGGTGGGCGTCAAGCTAGACTGGCTCTGGTCCGGTTTCCTGGTCTCCCATTTGCCAATGCTCTGTTTGACGCCACTACTTGTAGAGCTCCCGTTTTCGACCTCTGACTCAGCCAGAGTTACCGTAATGTTTAGATCGTCGTTCGCAGTACTGGGCTTTGCTGGGGTTCGGTACATCTTGTTTTTAAAGGAGCTGTTGTGGGGTTTCTCGCGGTACTTAATTTATTGTAAAATTGTATAAGTTGTAAACACGTAAGTAGTTGTATTAATTATATTATTAGATTGTAAAATATTAAAAATTTTATTTAAGTAATAATTATGTCAGTTTTTAAACAGGTGAGCCTGTACCGTCTAACTAATGTCTTTTTCTGTTTCAGGTCCTGTTCCCGGATGGAGCTGTCACGCGGAATTCAAGAATTCTTACTATTAATTACTATTATTATTATTATGTTTTCTGTTTCAGGTCCCGTTGGATTGATGGAGCTGCCAACCAGAGTTTTCAACTAAGCGTCGAACGCAGTTATGGAACCCTACGAGTAAGTGTTCTGGGTCAAGAAAGTCTGAATGCAATTAGGCAATAAGCCTATGTCAATAGTTTTTTGGACAGTCCTATTTGTCTCGGTCGGAAAGATACGAAATAGTAAAGTAACCAGCACAATGTGGTGTATCATACGCAGTTAACCTGACACAAATGTATATTATTAGTTTTAAGAGCCTGTAAAGTGCTCCGTCAGAGAGTACAAGTACAAAGATAATGAATCGGTATCTGTCAATAGAACAGTACCTACCACAGTCTTACACTTAACTAACTTAACTAACTTATAATAATTATACTAATTTTATTAATTTAGATGTTTGTTTATATTTTACAGGTGGCGAATGCGGCGTGCAGCGGACAGCGGACAGCGGACAGCCGACAACGGACAGCCAAACGGGCCCCAGGTCGCCGCGGCAGGCACAGGGAGGTATGTAGGTGTCTAATATACAGCTAGTTTTATTTAATTCCAGATGTTCCGGGGCGCAGCAGAGCTACAGCGGCAGAACTACGGTACAACAACACTCCCGGTGTCCGACGCCACGATACAAACACACCGCACTGCACCTCAAACCCGGTATGTATATATTGACGATATAATATTTATATATGTATTATTATTTTTACTAGTTCAAATGTTTATGTGATCGGTCCGAGTTTATTTAAAAATTTATATTTAATAATCTAAAATTTTTAATTTTTCTAGTGAAATTTGGATGGTCAATGTATATAAATGTAACACTATGTACCTGGTACATAGATACCAATTTTGTTCTCAGAATTGAGCTATCTCCTGCCGTTCCCGAGATACGGCGACTCAAAGCGCACGGCCGGTGTTGCGCTCACCACCGCGCCAGGTTCCCGCTCGCGGTGTAGCGCACCGCGCAGGTGACGCGCGCTGCGCGGGCGGGGTGTACGGGACTGTGGAAGGGGCGCGCGCCGGTTCCGCCTCTCGCGGTCGGGCTAGCTCCGCCTCTCGTGGTCGGCTAGTTCCGCCTCTCGCGATCGGGCTAGTTCCGCCTCTCAGGTACAAACAAAAGTAATAGTAAAACCTGTGACTGACACCGCCTCAGTGCAATTTCAAATTACAAATTTATTTTGCGGTTGGTAAAAGGGGAAGGGTCCGCCTGAAATATCACTGCTCCGAAACCGCTGAAGCCAAAAATCTAGAACTGAAATATATTGTTTCTACTTGAACAGGTTATTGTTATTAAAAATATTTTATTATTTAAATTGGTTTAAGAATATCGAAAAATTTACTAATTTATTTTGTCCCAAAGAATTGTAACTGCATTTACTAAAGTGGCCGTTTACGTAATATGATTCCGAATTTGAGGTCTTTAGGTATAATAGTTAGGACTGGTTTTTCAGATCTAACTATAGTGTCTGACGGAAAAAATGAGTTCCGCGGTGTAAAATTTTAAATTGGACTGTGGAGTCCAAAGTTCTTGTCAAAAGAAGAATTTAGTGGTTTTTTCGCTATCAGCTCTGTGTAGAGTCACCGTTCTCTACCTCCGCGCAGTATCTTGTAGAGCGTCCAAAGGACCACAGATTACAAAAAACCGCGACCTCGTAGGATGACTTTCCACAGAGCTATCTCACTTTTAACAGTTTCAGCTGATGATAATGATGATTTTTAATTTACGGTCAAGAGTGAATCGGAAAAGTAATATTATATTAATTTGTTCCAAATTCTATAATTATTTTATAACGAGGGGGGCAATGAAATTTAATTGAGTGTGAGCGTTATGTAGAGTATTGGCGGGGGAAGGGGCAAACAAATAAGGGGGGCAAGGGGGGCAAATTCAAATTCTATAACGGGTGTGTGTACCACGTGCTAAGTGTTGCCCAGCAAAAATTGTGACTAAATTAAGAGGGGGGCAAGAAAAAAGAGAGGGGGGCAAGGGGGCAAATTCAAATTCTATAACGGGTGTGTGTACCAGTGTTGCCCAGTAAAAAATAGTAAGTAAATTTAGAGGGGGGCAAAAAAAAAAAGGAGGGGGGCGTTCAGGGGAATATTTACTTTCTATGCCGGCAGAGTGAGAGCCGATTGCAGAAATACAACTATTTAGAATTCTATGAAAATTATATTAAAAGAGGGGAGGCGGACGTGACCAGACGTAATAAGGGGGGGAGGAATGGATACCAATATGCTATATATTACCTATGATCTTAATATGCAAAAATAATCAATGATACTACTGTAGTTTCGCTTTTGTAGAGTGTTTAGTATGACACTAGGGCCGGCTACTCGGCTCAAGAAGCGTTTTGTAGGGGAGGGCAAGTATTTATGCTACAGTTTACAATTTGCTGGTATAATGTTTACAATTTAGAACAAAACAATTAAATTAAATAAACAAAAAATTTTTTAGTCGGCGCCAATTAAAACCGACTTGCACTTGTCGAAATTCCTTACAAATCTATTTTTAGCCACCAACTTGACCTACTTTTTATGTCGATTAAACAGATGGTCACTAAAAACTATGTATCTTATTATCTATAAGCGCAAAAAATCCAGAATTTTCAGGAAATGTAGGTCTTGAAATTGTCTATTTTATAAGGTCAAAATTTGTTGGGGTCATAAATCGTTTTTCAGAATGGCACCGGGTCAAAGTTCATCAAAAAATTTTTAACCTTGTATTTCCGCCGGGAGTTGTCCAAAATTCTTGAACGAGGTGTCGGTTGATTCGTCTCGGCGCCCTGCACCTTAATCTTCTGTGCGATTTTGTCCCAGACGTCTGGATCCCAGGTTTCGGGTCACGAGTTTTCTGGTTTTCCCGGTTTCCCTGGCGAGTTCAACCGGGAAAAATCCGGGACTCAACCAAGTCCTAGGCCTTTCCACGACCCTTCAAATTGCACTTAAAAAAGTGTAGGTCGTCGCTGAAGATCTGGCAGCGTTTCAATTTGAAGTGTGTTTGTCGATCTTGTTTTAGGTATTTTTCCGGTTTCTCTTAGATAACTCGGTCAAAAATGGTCCAAATTTCCAAATTTTGGAACCAACACTTCACTCTCTTCTTTCCGCAAAGGAAAGTAAATTTCACTTCACTGTGCACGAATTTTAACTATTTTAAAAACAATTTCATGTGCGCGGAGCGAGTATAAAAATTCCAAATTAATTTTGGAAAATTTCCAAGCACGGACCGTACTCGTCGGAGGCCAGGGCGCGACTGGGTTAGGTTAGGTTAGGTTAGGTTAGGTTAGGCCCGGCCGAGCCGCACTGCGCAGTATGCGCAACCGCAGGAAAGCCGGCCGAGCATCGCATGGGAGCCAGTGGATGTGTCCCGCCTCCCAAAAGGAAGGGAAGGACCGCGACGGGACTGAGAGTCCCAGCGAAGACGCCTCCTCCACCCCGCGCTGATGCGGCACCGGAGAAAATGGAGACGGAAGCGGACAGCGTCGCCGGAGTGCCCGAGAAGCGGGGCGAGTCGGGCGACGGCGGGGTGGACTCCTCTGCCGCAAAGCCGCAGAATAAGCCGGCCATAATGGAGCTTCCCTGCGCTGACGCGGGATTCGCGATTCTGCGCATCAGCCGCCTGCGAGGCTATGTCGCCCGGCAGGAAGTGCTGGAGGCGATAGAGGGCGTGATGGGGTGTCGTCATCGGGAGATGAAGCTCACCAAAATTGAAGACGATGACGATACAGGCCTGGGCAAAATACACTTGCGCTGCCCGGTAACAGTAGCTGAAAAGCTGCTGGCGCATGACCGCCCCCTAAAAGACGCAAAGGGGCGCGCCCTGCAGAAGGAAAATTAACTGGGCACTGGCGACGGCCAATCGTGGCCCTCTCCAGTCCCCAGTGAGGACTCTGGGCGCCGGGTTCGGGGGAACACGACGCCCAGCTTGAAGAGTCCTGAGGATGGGCGATGTGTCACGTGTTCCGACACATCGCCATCAGTGAGGGAGGAGCCCTAAGCTCCCTTTTAGAAGGGGTCCATACGACCAGCGCCCGCCGGGGCTGCGGTGAATGCGAAAGCGAGCCCGCGGCCACGACAAATGGCGATCCGAGGGAACACCCCAGGTTTTTAGTGGGTAGGCCGCCCTTCTGGCGGAGATTCCCACATAACCACCCTGCCTCCCCCCGGGGGCCGGTGGTATCCATCAAGGATTTTCCTGGGTAAAAAAAAAAAAAAAAAAAAAAAGGTTAGGTTAGGTTTTGGGGTGCGGTGCCGGCTACCTCCTCGAAGCTCATCCACTACTATCCTCCGTGAATTCTCAATCCGGAGGTATGGTACTGGATTGGCGGGTGCACCCTGGGTACGGTCAATAACTTCTCCCGATATGGCTCGGGGATCTTGTTGGCCGTAGCTAAAGTCCGGACTGGGGAGGGGAACTTCTGCGCGCGCCCCTAAGCTTTTATTAGGAGCGCGTGCAGAAGCTGGGGAAGGGGCTCGGCCTTGCTGAGCGGGTCAGGCAGGGGTGCCTGAACTGAGGGCCCTCCGCGTGTCCCTCTGATTAGCAGAGGGCACGGTGGATGGGCGATGTGGAGTTGGGGGCCTTCTCCGCGCGCCCCAGAGCTTGTATCTGGAGTGCGCGTAGAAGGCAGTTCAGACTTTGTCTGGAGGTGAGGAGCCCTCGCGCTCACCTCTCCTCGGAGAGTGAGTGTCGTGTGGCCTGGGGCCGTTCATGGACGGCGTTTTTTGGGGGGCTTCATGCCTCCCGGAGTGGGTAGGCTCACCCGGCGCCCTGGATAGTCCGGGTAGCGGCGGTGTGAGTCTTGGCGGCCTTGAGTGGCTGCGGGGCTTGGCCGGCGTCTCAGCCTTATGCTGAGTAGCGGCGGCGCAAGCGTATATATTCTTATCTATTTTTATGTATTATATATTTTATTTTATTTTATTTTATTATACTATATTTATTATATATTCCTAATCTCAAGTTTCGGTGCCCGGCGATGGGATGCATGGCTGCAGGGATACTCCAATAAAAAATGCAGTCGTGAGGGCACCAACCCAGGCTGTCAGGCCTATAAACTGACAACAAAAAATAAAATGGCTGGTTGTAATAGAAATATATTACCCCAGGTAGGTACCGTCGGCTCTGCCGACGGAGAATCCTACTCTCCGACAGGAGGTTGCCCCACGTATTCTGGGGGGGGCACCAACCGCTTAACAAACAACGACTTTGGCATGAAAGAGGACAACGAACGCAACACGACTAGGACTCGGCATTTCTTCGATGCCTGTGACGAAGGGCGGGGGCTTAGCCCCGGGAACGCCGGAGAAGAATCGGACGTTTCATGCAACAGCATGGGGTCGGCGACAAGTAAGTCACCCGACAGAGCAAGTACGAGGCTGAAACGATCCAGATCTCGGGAAGAGACGAGCGGGGCTGGTAGTGGCCCTGGCTCTGATGGGGAGGCAGAGGCTCCGGCTCGAAAGATGCCTACAGCGCGACGAGGCAGAGGCCGACCGCCTACTACAGGCCAGTACGTCGGCCTCGCCCAGGCCAAGGCGGCTCTTGTAGCCGCGAAGAGGCAGGAGTGGGAGCTGCAGGCGGAGCAGGATATGCGCAAACTTACGACGAACCTGTGTCACACCAGATCGGCGGAGCAACTGTCCGTGCTATCGTCGGAGGTTTCAGAAGAGCTCGCCTCCGACATTAGCAATAGGGTGATGGCTTCCGTGGAAATAATCAACAACGTGGCCACTAAATCTGGAAACCTGAAGGGCACGTTCCAACGTGCCCTGAAAGACGCGGCCTTGTCGGTCCAAGGCGCGCTGGCAGTCCTGCAGAAGAGGTCCTCAACAGAGGAGACCCAAAAACTGCAGGCTGCCAACGCGCGCCTCCGAGAAGAAGTTGCGGAGCTCCGGAAGGAGATGGCGGAGCTCCGTAAAGAGATGAGCAGGGCGCTCGCCTCCACTCCTCCGCAGGCCTCGGGATCTAAGATCCGAAGCGAGCCCCGACCAGCGGAAGAGATGGAACAGGCAATTTTGCGGCAGGTGGGCGGAATGCTCAGTGCAAGGTTCGAGGCACTGGAAGAACGCCTCCTGCCTGAGAAGCGCATCCGCCCTCCTTTGGCCGCGGACCGGCGAAACGCGGCGGATTCCAAGAATGGTCCTGGTTGGGAACCAGCTCCTACCCCTGCGTCGGCTTCGACGCAGGCCCCGAAGCCCAAGCCCATTAAGGGTAAGGGCAAGGGGAAAGGAAAATCTTCGGCTCCCGATGCCGGACGCCCGAAAGCGGATGCCACTCCTGCCCCTCCGCCACCGCCTCTCACTGAGGCCTGGACGGAGGTTGTCAAGCGGAGGGGGAGGCCGAGGGATCAGCAGCCGCGGCCCGCAAAGACTGCGCAGGCGGATAGGCCCCAGACGGGAAGACTGGCCCCACGGACAAAGCCCAGGAAGGTGAGGATCCGCCCCCAGCGCACGGCAGCGGTGGTGATTACACTGCTGCCGGGTGCGGAGGAAAAGGGGCTGGACTACGCCAGGGTGTTGGGCGAGGCCAGAGCCGGGATGGACCTCAGCGGCTTCCCGCCCTTAAAAATGAGAGCCGCGGCTACCGGGGGCCGCATAATAGAGGTTTCGGGCGCGGAGAGGACAGAGAAAGCCGACTCTCTGGCCTCGAAACTTCGGGAGGTTTTCCGGGGCGCCGAGGGTGAGATCCGGGTGTCCAGGCCGGTCACCACCGCAGATCTGCGGGTGAGCGGCTTGGATGACTCGGTTGGCACCCAGGAGTTAACGGAGTGCCTCGCTAAGGCCGGAGGCTGTGCCGCTCCGGACCTTAAGGTCGGAGCGGTGAGGAAAGGTGCGGGGGGTATGGGCACTGCCTTCGTGCGGTGCCCTGCAATGGCCGCCAAGAAGATTGTGGCGGCCGGCAACCGGGTGTTGGTGGGCTGGGTGGCGGCGCGGGTGGAGGTCCTAGAGGCCCGACCCCGCCGCTGCTTCCGGTGCCTTGCACTGGGCCATGTTAAGGCCCAGTGCAAGTCCGAGGTAGACCGCAGCGAGGAGTGCTACCGCTGCGGTCGTACGGGCCATAAGGCCAGCGGCTGTTCCGCCGCCCCCCACTGCACCTTATGTGCAGCTGCGGGGAAGCCGGCGGAGCACCTCTCCGGGGGCAAGGCATGCGCCAAGCCCCCGTCAAAGATAGAGGGCCGTAAGAAACAGGCTGCGACCAAGGCCAGGTCGCAGCCGGCTCGCCCCGCTGTGGAGCAGGTGGCACGCATGGAGGAAAGTTAGTATGTCGGCCCTAGCTTTCCTCCAGGCGAATGTCAACCACTCTGCCAGGGCCCAGGACCTTTTTCTCCAGGGTCTGGCAGAGAGGTTGATCCAGGTGGCCGTGGTCGCCGAGCCATACCGGATCCCGCCCAGGGCAGACTGGGTCGGAGATCTGGATGGCTTGGTGGCGATCACCACCCAGTCGCCCGCCCAATCCCCTCCTCTCGAGGACGTGGTGAGAGGTAGGGGACACGTCGCGGCCCGGATCGGGGGGACGGTGGTTGTGGGGGTTTATTTCTCCCCCAACAGGGTCCTCGCCGAGTTTGAGAGTTTTCTTGGCGAAGTGGGGACCCTGGTCGGCCGGAGCCGTCCCCGATCGGTCGTCGTCCTCGGAGACCTCAACGCCAAATCCACGGCGTGGGGGTCTTCGAGGACTGACGCCAGGGGCGAGACCACCAATGAGTGGCTGGCGGAGACGGGGCTATGCGTAGTCAACCGCGGGTCGGAGAACACGTGCGTGCGGCGCTCGGGTGGGTCAGTCATTGACGTGACTCTTGCCACCCCTGAGCTCGCAGCACGTGTCCGGGACTGGGAGGTCCTGGTGGACGAGGAGACGCTCTCCGACCATCGGTACATCCGATTCAGCGTCTCCTCGTCGTTGATGGGACGGGGCCCGCGATTGCCTCCTGCAGTTGGGCGGCGCTGGGCGCTGACCCGTCTGGACACTGACTTGCTGCGGCAAGCCGCAATTGTCCAGACGTGGAGCGCCCCCCCCTCTGAAACCGTAGACCTGGACGCCGCAGCTGACGGACTGTGTGAGGCCGTGGCGCACGTGTGCGATGCCGCCATGCCGCGTGCGAGGCCTCCGCAGTCCAAGCGCCAGGTCTACTGGTGGAACGAGGGGATCGCCGTGCTCCGCCGCCAGTGTCTGGAGGGGCGCCGCCGCTACCAGCGGCACCGCCGGAGAAGGGTGCAGGACGCGGAGGAGCTTGACCGCCTCTACATCACCTACAGAGAGGCGTGCAAGGCCCTCCGCGTGGCGATCAGCCAGGCCAAGGCACAGGCCTGGGCAGAACTGCTCGTGTCGCTGGAGAGGGACCCGTGGGGGCGGCCCTACAAGTGGGCTCGCCAGAAACTGCGACCCTGGGCCCCTCCAGTGACCAGCACTCTGGAGCCGGCGGTCCTCCGGCGGGTGGTTGAGGGACTGTTCCCCGGTAGTCCGGGGACTGAATTCGTCCCTCCCGCCCTGCCGACGCCTGCCGCGGAGGTGGAGGAAGAGGCACCCGAAGTCTCGCAGGGCGAGTTGGGAGCGGCGGTCCTCAGGATGAGGGCCAAAAACACGGCCCCGGGGCCAGATGGGATTCCCGGTCGTGCGTGGGCCCTCGTCCAAGAGGAATTAGGGGAACGGCTGAGGGCGCTGTTCGACCGCTGCCTGCGGGAAGGAACGTTCCCCGGGCGGTGGAAGTCAGGCCGACTCGTCCTCCTAAGGAAAGAGGGGCGCCCAACGGACCAGCCGGCGGGGTACCGCCCAATAGTGCTGCTTGACGAGGCGGGCAAGCTCCTGGAGCGAGTGATAAATGCCCGCCTCGTCAAACACCTGGAGAATGTCGGCCCGGATCTGGCCGACACACAATTTGGGTTTCGGAGAGGTCGCTCGACGATCGACGCTATTGCGTACGTCCGCGACCTCTCCGACGAGGCGTGCTCCAGCGGCGGGGTGATGTTGGCGGTGTCTCTTGACATCGCCAATGCGTTTAACACCCTGCCCTGGAGAGTAATATTGGGGGCGCTGGGATACCACAAGGTGCCCCAGTACCTCCGACGCCTAGTGGGGGACTACCTCTCGAATCGGGAGGTAGTCTACCCCACAAAGGATGGAGAAGGCCGGAGCCCCATGACCCGTGGCGTTCCACAGGGGTCTGTACTGGGCCCTACCCTGTGGAACGTTGGGTACGATTGGGTGCTGAGGGGCGCTAACCTTCGTGGCGTCGGCGTCGTTTGTTACGCCGACGACACTTTGGTTACTGCTCGGGGGCGGACGTTTAGAGAAGCGTCCGTCTTGGCCACTGCCGCTGTCGCCGCGGTGGTGGCCAGGATCCGGCGGTTGGGCCTGGAGGTGGCGCTCCAAAAATCCGAGGCCATCTGTTTCCATGGGCCTCGGAGGGCGCCGCCTGCGGGCTCAACAATAGTTGTGGGCGGGACCACCATTGCTGTCGGCACGACGCTGAAATATCTCGGCGTCGTGCTCGACAGCAGGTGGAAGTTCGGGGCCCACTTTGCGGGTTTGACCCCGAGGGTCGTGGGGACGGCCGCTGCGTTGAGCCGCCTCCTTCCGAATCTCGGGGGAGGAGGGGGGAGTTGCCGCCGCCTGTATATGGCGGTGGTGAGATCCATGGCCCTCTACGCGGCCCCTATATGGGCCGGATCCTTGGGCCCGAGGGAGGTCGCCCAGCTCCACAGGGGCCAGAGGGTGATGGCGGTGAGGGTGTGTCGGGGGTATCGCACACTCTCCCACGAGGTGGCGTGTGCCCTGGCCGGCTCCCTCCCGTGGGACTTGGAGGCCGAGGTTCTCTCCTCCGTGTACTGGCGCAGGGCGCGCGCACGTGCGGAGGACCTTCGGCCTGTCCCGCGGGAGGTCGAGCAGTGGCGGAAGAGGGCGAGAGACGCCGCCCTCGAGTCGTGGAGTTTGCGGATCGCCTTGGTCCAGAGGAGGGGAGCCGGAGCTGTCCGGCTCCTAGAGGCGATCCGACCTGTACTGGCGGAGTGGATGCATCGCGGCCATGGGAGCCTCTCCTTCCGGTTGACGCAGGTCCTCTCGGGGCACGGTTGCTTTGGGAGGTACTTGTGTCGCGTGGCCCGGAGGGAAGAGACTCCGGAGTGCCACCAGTGTGGCTTCGTCGAAGAGACGGCGCAGCACGTGCTGGAGGTGTGCCCGGGGGCGACGGATCCGCGGCTATTTCTGGCTGCGGAAATGGGTGGAGACCTCTCGTTGCCGAACATCCTAGCACGGATGGTCGCCGACGAGAGGTCCTGGGAGGTGATGGCCTCTTTCTGCGAAGAGGTGATGTCGCAGAGAGAGGCCGAAGAGCGGGAGAGAGAGAGAGATCCTCTCGCTCACCCGCTCCGGAGGGGGCGGAGACGGAGGCGTGCAAGTCGTAGTCGCACGCCGTCTCCGCTCGGAGGGCCCGGGGTGGCGGATGTGGGGACATCCGCTGCCTCTCCCTAGTCACCTAAAGTGACTGGGCCCTCCAGAGGTGGTCGACGCGCCCCGTGTTTCGGCGCGTCGCCACGAAGTGGGAAGGGGGTAGCCTGCCTCCCCCTCCCGAGACGGGTCTGCCTAGGGGCGGACAATCGGCGTGATGGGGCTGCGGTGCATACTCTGCATGGTCCCGTGGCCCCGTCCGACTTGCCGACGACGTGAAACACCTTGGGGTTTTAGTTGGTATTAGCGCTACGGCTGCGGCCGTGGCGTTCGAGTCCAACATAACCCGCTCGTGTCCCCACACGAGCGGGTATGCATCAAGGCATTTCCCCAAGTAAAAAAAAAAAAAAAAAGGTTAGGTTAGGTTTGGGCCCGAGGGAGGTCGCCCAGCTCCACAGGGGCCAGAGGGTGATGGCGGTGAGGGTGTGTCGGGGGTATCGCACACTCTCCCACGAGGTGGCGTGTGCCCTGGCCGGCTCCCTCCCGTGGGACCTGGAGGCCGAGGTCCTCTCCTCCGTGTACTGGCGCAGGGCGCGCGCACGTGCGGAGGACCTTCGACCTGTCCCGCGGGAGGTCGAGCAGTGGCGGAAGAGGGCGAGAGACGCCGCACTTGAATCGTGGAGTCTGCGGATCGCCTTGGTCCAGAGGAGGGGAGCCGGAGCTGTCCGGCTCCTAGAGGCGATCCGACCCGTCTTGGCGGAGTGGGTGCATCGCGGCCATGGGAGCCTCTCCTTCCGGTTGACACAGGTACTCTCGGGGCACGGTTGCTTCGGGAGGTACTTGTATCGCGTGGCCCGGAGGGAAGAGACTCCGGAGTGCCACCAGTGCGGCTGCGCCGAGGAGACGGCGCAGCACGTGCTGGAAGTGTGCCCGGGGGCGGCGGATCCGCGGCTGTTCTTGGCCGCGGAAATGGGTGGGGACCTCTCGTTGGCGAACATCCTAGTAAAGATGGTCGCTGACGAGAGGTCCTGGGAGGTGATGGCCTCTTTCTGCGAAGAGGTGATGTCGCAGCGAGAGGCCGAGGAGCGGGAGAGAGAGAAAGATCCTCTCGCTCACCCGCTCCGGAGGGGGCGGAGACGGAGGCGTGCAAGTCGTAGTCGCACGCCGTCTCCGCTCGGAGGGCCCGGGGTGGCGGATGTGGGGACATCCGCTGCCCCTCCTTAGTCACCTAACGTGACGGGGCTCTCCAGAGGTGGTCGACGCGCTCTGTGTTCCAGCGCGTCGTCACGAAGTAGGAAGGGGGTGATCTCCCACCCCTTCCCGAAGCGGGTCCGCCTAGGGGCGGCCAACCGGCGAGATGGGGCTGCGGTGCATACTCTGCATGGTCCCGTGGCCCCGTCTGACTTGCCGCTGCCGTCGAACACCTTGGGGTTTTAGTTGGTATTAGCGCTACGGCCGCGGCCGTGGCGTTCGAGTCCAACATAACCCGCTCGTGTCCCCACACGAGCGGGTATGCATCAAGGCATTTCCCCAAGTAAAAAAAAAAAAAAAAAAAAAAAAAAAGGTTAGGTTAGGTTAGGTTAGGTTAGGTTAGGTTAGGTTAGGTTAGGTTAGGTTAGGTTAGGTTAGGTTAGGTTAGGTTGGGGTCCCCGAGGGTCGTGGGGACGGCTGCTGCTTTAAGCCGCCTCCTTCCGAACCTCGGGGGAGGAGGGGGGAGCTGCCGCCGTCTGTATATGGCTGTGGTACGGTCCATGGCTCTCTACGCGGCTCCCATATGGGCCGGATCCTTGGGCCCGAGGGAGGTCGCCCAGCTCCACAGGGGCCAGAGGGTAATGGCGGTGAGGGTGTGTCGGGGGTATCGCACACTCTCCCACGAGGTGGCGTGTGCCCTGGCCGGCTCCCTCCCGTGGGACTTGGAGGCCGAGGTTCTCTCCTCTGTGTACTGGCGCAGGGCGCGCGCACGTGCGGAGGACCTTCGACCTGTCCCGCGGGAGGTGGAGCAGTGGCGGAAGAGGGCGAGAGAAGACGCCCTCGAGTCGTGGGGCCGGAGGATCGCCTTGGTCCAGAGGAGGGGAGCCGGAGCTGTCCGGCTCCTAGAGGCGATCCGACCTGTATTGGCGGAGTGGGTGCATCGCGGCCATGGGAGTCTCTCCTTCAGGTTGACGCAGGTCCTCTCGGGGCACGGTTGCTTCGGGAGGTACCTGCACCGCGTGGCCCGGAGGGAGGAGACTCCGGAGTGCCACCAGTGTGGCTGCGCCGAGGAAACGGCGCAGCACGTGCTGGAGGCGTGCCCGGGGGCGACGGATCCGCGGCTATTTCTGGCTGCGGAAATGGGTGGAGACCTCTCGTTGCCGAACATCCTAGCACGGATGGTCGCCAACGAGAGGTCCTGGGAGGTGATGGCCTCTTTCTGCGAAGAGGTGATGTCGCAGAGAGAGGCCGAAGAGCGGGAGAGAGAGAAAGATCCTCTCGCTCACCCGCTCCGGAGGGGGCGGAGACGGAGGCGTGCAAGTCGTAGTCGCACGCCGTCTCCGCTCGGAGGGCCCGGGGTGGCGGATGTGGGGACATCCGCTGCCCCTCCCTAGTCACCTGACGTGACTGGGCCCTCCAGAGGTGGTCGACGCGCCCTGTGTTCCAGCGCGTCGTCACGAAGTAGGAAGGGGGTGGTCCCACCCCTTCCCGAGGCGAATCCGCCTGGGCGGACAACCGGCGAGATGGGGCTGCGGTGCATACTCTGCATGGTCCCGTGGCCCCGTCTGACCTGCCGCTGCCGTTGAACACCTTGGGGTTTTAGTTGGTATTAGCGCTACGGCTGCGGCCGTGGCGTTCGAGTCCAACATAACCCGCTCGTGTCCCCACACGAGCGGGTATGCATCAAGGCATTTCCCCAAGTAAAAAAAAAAAAAAAAAAAAAAAGGTTAGGTTGGGGTGGGGTGCGGTGCCGGCTACCTCCTCGAAGCTCATCCACTACTGTCCTCCGTGAATTCTCCGGAGGTATAGTACTGGATTGGGCGGGTGCACCCTGGGTACGGTCAATAACTTCTCCCGATATGGATCGGGGATCTTGTTGGCCGTAGCTAAAGTCCGGACAGGGGAGGGGAACTTCTGCGCGCGCCCCTAAGCTTTTATTAGGAGCGCGTGCAGAAGCTGGGGAAGGGCTCGGCCTTGCTGAGCGGGTCAGGCAGGGGTGCCTGAACTGAGGGCCCTCCGCGTGTCCCTCTGATTAGCAGAGGGCACAGTGGATGGGCGATGTGGAGTCGGGGGCCTTCTCCGCGCGCCCCAGAGCTTGTATCTGGAGCACGCGTAGAAGGCAGTCCAGACTTAGTCTGGACGTGAGGAGCCCTCGCGCTCACCTCTCCTCGGAGAGTGAGTGTCGTGTGGCTTGGGGCCGTTCGTTTACGGCGTTTAGGGGGGCTTCATGCCTCCCGGAGTGGGTAGGCTCACCCGGCGTCCTGGATAGTCCGGGTAGCGGTGGTGTGAGCCTCGGCGGCCTTGAGTGGCTGCGGGGCTTGGCCGGCGTCTCAGCCTTATGCTGAGTAGCGGCGGCGCAAGTCGGAACTATTGATATCTATTCTTATCTATTATATATATTCTTATGTATGTATGTATATATTCCTAATCCCAAGTTTTGGTGCCCGGCGATGGGATGCATGGCTGCAGGGATACCATAATAAAAAATGCAGTCGTGAGGGCACCAACCCAGGCTGTCAGGCCTTTAAACTGACAACAAAACAAAAATGGCAGGTTGTAACAGAAATAATCTACCCCAGGTAGGTACCGTCGGCTCTGCCGACGGAGAATCCTACTCTCCGACAGGAGGTTGCCCCACGTATTCTGGGGGGGGCACCAACCGCTATATAAATGATGACCATTGCGATAACCAGGACACAGCATGCAACGCGATTAGGACAAGGCAATTTGATGCCTATGACGAAGAGCGGGGGCCTAGCCCCGGAAACGCAGGAGGCGAGTCTGACTCCGCACAGAGTATGCCGTCGGTGAGGAGTACTTCCCCCGACAGAGCAAGTGCGAGGCTGAAGAGAGTCAGATCTCGGGAAGAGAGGAGCGGGGCCGGTAGTGGCCCTGGCTCTGATGGGGAGGCAGAGGCTCCGGCACGAAAGATGCCTACAGCTCGACGAGGCAGAGGCCGACCGCCTACTACAGGCCAGTACGTCGGCCTCGCCCAGGCCAAGGCGGCTCTTGTAGCCGCGAAAAGGCAGGAGTGGGAGCTGCAGGCGGAGCAGGAGATCGGGAAAATGTCGGCGAACCTGCGTCCCACCAGATCGGCGGAGCAACTGTCCGTGCTGTCGTCGGAGGGATCTGAAGAGCTCGCCTCCGACATTTGTAGTAGGGTGATGGCTTCCGTGGACATAATAAATAATGTGGCCACCAAGTCTGGAAACCTGAAGGGCACGTTCCAACGTGCCCTGAAGGATGCGGCCCTGACGGTCCAGGACGCGCTGGCAGACCTGCAGAAGAGGTCCTCAACGGAGGAGACCCAAAAACTGCAGGCTGCCAACGCGCGCCTTCGTGAAGAAGTTGCGGAGCTCCGGAAGGAGATGGCGGAGCTCCGTAAAGAGATGAGCAGGGCGCTCGCCTCCACTCCTCCGCAGGCCTCGGGATCTGAAAAGATCCGAAACGAGCCCCGTCCAGCGGAGGAGCTGGAGCAGGCGATTCTCCGGCAGGTGGGCGGAATGCTCAGCGCTCGTTTTGAGGCACTGGAGGAACGCCTGGACCTGGAGTTGCTGCAGGAGGCAGCCATCCTTGAGGCGTGGAACGCCCCGCCAGCGGAGCCCATGGACCTGGACGCGGAGGCAGATGGGGTGTGTGAGGCCATGACGCGTGTTTGCGATGCCTCCATGCCCCGCGCCAGGGCCTTAACACTCAGGCGCCAGATGTTTTGGTGGTCGGAGGAGATCGCCGAGCTCCGTCGCAGCTGTGTAGTGAGGCGTCGCCGCTACCAGCGCTACAGGAGGCGAAGGCGCCAGGACACGGTAGAGTCGGACGCTCTCTATGCCGCCTATAGAGAGGCGTCCAAAGATCTCCGTGTTGCCATCACAGAGGCCAAGGCGAGTGTCTGGAGGCAGCTGCTGGAGACACTGGAGCGAGATCCGTGGGGGCGCCCATACTTGATAGCGAGGCAAAAGCTTCGCCCATGGGTACCCCCCGTCACTAGCACGCTGCAGCCGGCGATTCTCCAGAGGGTGGTTGAAGGACTGTTTCCTGGGAGACCAGGAACCGAATTCGTCCCTCCCACGGTGACGGCAACACGGAGACCAAACACCGGAGAGGACGAGGAGCAGCCCCCCGATGTCACGGAGGGAGAGTTGGCGGCAGCTGTCCTGAGAATGAGGGCCAAGAACACGGCACCGGGGCCTGACGGCATACCCGGCCGTGCGTGGGCCCTTGCTCAGGACGCCCTGGAGCTCCGCCTGAGGGACCTCTTCAGTCGCTGCATGCGGGAGGGAAGGTTCCCCAGGCGTTGGAAGACGGGACGGCTCGTCCTACTCCGCAAGGAGGGACGACCAGCGGACGAGCCGTCGGGCTATCGCCCGATCGTACTGCTTGACGAGGCGGGGAAGATGTTGGAGCGAATCGTCGCTCACCGCCTCGCCAAGCACCTCGAGAATGTCGGCCCTAATCTGGCTGACACCCAGTACGGGTTCCGGAGGGGTCGATCGACGCTGGACGCGATAGCGCGAGTCCGCGAATTGTCCGAGGGGGCGTGCTCCAGCGGGGGGGTTCTGTTGGCAGTGTCATTAGACATTGCCAACGCTTTCAACTCCCTCCCTTGGAGCACGATTTTGGAGGCGCTGGTATACCATCAGCTGCCGCAGTACATCCAGCGACTCGTTGGGGACTATTTCTCCGACAGAGAAGTAGTCTTCCCAACGAAAGAGGGGGAGGGGCGACACCCGATGACGCGCGGTGTTCCACAGGGGTCGTGCTTCGGACCGCCCCTGTGGAACGTCGGATATGACTGGGTCCTCCGTGGCGCTAACCTCCGTGGCGTCAGCGTCATTTGTTACGCTGACGACACGCTGGTTACCGCACGGGGAAGAACATATAGGGAAGCAGCGATCCTAGCCACGGCCGGAGTCGCAGCGGTGGTGAGCAGGATCCGGCGGTTGGGCCTGGAGGTGGCGCTCCACAAATCGGAGGCCATTTGCTTTCATGGCCCTCGAAGAGCGCCACCTGCAGGATCCTGTATAGTGGTGGGAGGAGCCTCCATCGCTGTCAGGCCAACGCTGAAATATCTCGGCGTTGTACTTGACAGCAGATGGAGGTTCGAAGCACATTTTCAGCGGCTGACCCCGAAACTGACGGGCACCGCTGCTGCGCTGGGACGGTTGCTTCCCAATATCGGAGGTGGAAATGGAAGCTGCCGCCACCTTTACATGGCGGTAGTAAGATCGATGGCCCTGTATGGCGCTCCCATATGGGCGGGCTCCTTGAGCCGACAGGAGACGGTCCTCCTTCGCCGAGCGCAGCGAACGCTGGCAATAAGAGTGTGCAGAGGGTACCGCACCCTCTCCTTCGAGGTGGCCAGCGCCCTAGCTGGCTCGCTGCCCTGGGATCTGGAGGCGGGGGTCCTCTCCTCCGTATACTGGCGCAGGGTGCGGGCGGGGGAGCGGGACTTGCGTCCCACGCCAATGGAGGAGAGGGTGTGGCGCAGGAACGCGAGGACCGCTGCCCTTACGGAGTGGAAGCGCAGGCTTCTTGCTGAGCCCACTGAGAGGGGGACTGGAGCCCAACGGCTCCTTGAGGCAATCCAGCCCGTACTCATAGAGTGGGCTCAGCGGGGACATGGAACCCTCACCTTCCGGCTGACGCAGGTACTCACGGGACATGGCTGTTTCGGGAGATACCTGTGTCGCGTGGCCGGAAGGGAGGAGACGCCGGTATGTCACCAATGCGGCAACGCGGAGGATACCGCTTTGCACGTGCTGGAGACATGCCCGGCAGGGGCGGGACCGCGACAATCCCTAGTCGCGGTCGTGGGGGCAGACCTCTCCTTGTCAACGGTCCTAGCAAGGATGGTTGACGACGAGAGGTCCTGGGAGGCGGTGGTGGAGTACTGCGAAACAGTTGTTTCGCAGAAGGAAGCCGAGGAGCGGGAGAGGGAGGTCGATCCTCTTTCTCATCCGCGCCGGAGAGTGCGGAGACGAAGGCGAGCTGGTCGTGCTCGCACTCCGTCGCCGCTAAGAGGGTCTGAGGAGTCGGATGCGGGGGCGTCCGACCCCTCACACTAGGGATAGACCCTCAAGTCGGTGATGCGCCAAGGTGTTCCTGGTGCATCGCGCGAGCCGTAAGGGAGAGATTTCCCCCGAGGCGGGTCTGCTTCGGCGGACGTTGGCGATGGCAGGGCTGCGGATGAATGCGAGAGCGGTCCCGCGGCCCTGCGGTAGTGCCATCGCAGGTGGAACACCGTGGGGTTTTAGTCGGTAGTGGCACCACTCTGGTGCCGAGCCCGACATAACCCACCCGTCCCCCCCCGGCGGGTGGGTATGCATAAAGCATTTCCCCACGTAAAAAAAAAAAAAAAAAAAAAAAAAGGTTAGGTTAGGTTAGGTTAGGTTAGGTTAGGTTAGGTTAGGTTAGGTTAGGTTAGGTTAGGTTAGGTTAGGTTAGGTTAGGTTAGGTTAGGTTAGGTTAGGTTAGGTTGGGGTGCGAGTCAGGAACCTCCCCGTGGTGCACCCTGGGCAACACCGTGAACCAACGATCTACTTACGTAGAGCGTTGGTTCACGGTGGCTAATACCTGACGAGGGGCCTCTCCACGTGCCCCTATGATCGGCATAGGGCACAGTGGATGTGAGGCGGGGGCGGTCCAGGAGGGACCAGCGGACCTTCGGGTCGTGGGATGGCGGGTCTGCAAGGCCTGCGGCGCGGATGGGATGGGTCAACTCGGCCGCCCATTCGGGCAAGCGAGCGGAAGGTAGTTGCCTCAGAGCAACTACAGGGGACCTTAAGGTCGTTGGATGGCTGGCCTTCAAGGCCGGCGGCGCGGAAAGGGTAGGCTAAACTAGCAACCCTTCCGGGCAAATTGGTGAGGTAACTGTCCAGTTACAGTGGATCTTTTGATCGGTGGATGGCGGCCTGCAAGGTCGCGAGTGGGGACCTTACCCCGTAACTAAAGGCGGATTCCTTTGTATTCCGTAATTACAAGGAAAACAACATGATGGCATCTCGAAAAAAAACATTACCCCAGGAGGGTACCGCCAGCATTGCTGGAGGAGAATCCCTCTCCGTGCCTAGCACGGGCTGTCCCACGTATTCTGGGGAGGACAAGAAATGCGTCAACCCAACGACATTGGCAAGAATTTTGGACTCAGATTTATCAAGCGATTTGGATTTGTCACAACGAGCACCTTCACGGTGTAGCGTTGATGGTATGAGGGAGGTAAAAATTGTCCTGGAGCGTACCCCAAGCAGGCTGTCTGCTGCAGGGACAAAACTTCCAGGCGAGGATGATGCCGCCTCGGATTGTTCCGAGACGAGCATGGTGTCAGTGGGTTCACTGACACCTAGCGACGGAAGGAAGCGTGGTAGACCACGCTTACAGAGGCACGGCGACGGCAGCCACTCGGGCTCTGATAGCGGGTCAGATGCTCCGGCTGCTAAGGTCGTCGCCGTGAAGGAGAAGAGGGGTAGAGGCCGACCGCCCACCACGGGCCAGTATGTCGGCCTCGCCCAGGCTAAGGTGGCCCTCGTGGCCGCGAAGCGACAGGAGATGGAGCTCCGGGCCGAGCAAGAGGTTGCAGAAATGGCCCGGACGCACTATCTCGCGAGAGCGGCTTCGAGCCGACTCTCGGAGTCCTCAGTGTCGACGGAGCAGGGGGATGAGCCCCTGGCCGTCGAGCTGAACAAGAGGGTCTTGGACTCCGTGGCCATCATCGAGTCGGTGGCCACGAAGTCCAAAAACATCAAGGGCACGTTTGTGCGTGCCCTTAAGGATGCGGCAGCCTCCATAAAGGAGGCAGTAGAGGACCTCCGCAAGAGGTCCTCTTCGGACGAGAATAGGAGGCTGCAGGTTGCCAATGTGCGCCTGCAGGAGGAGGTAAAGGAGCTTCGCAGAGAGATGGCGGAGCTCCGTAAAGAGGTTAGGCAAGCGCAGGCCGCCCCCGCGCCCCGGTCCCTCGGACGAACATCGCCTGACAGGACTGGGGTGCCGGAGCTTGCGAGGGAGGACTTGACGCAGAGCATTCTGCGTCAGATCGGAGGAATCATGAGTGCGCGGTTCGAGGCCCTGGAAGAGCGCCTCCTGCCCGAACCTCGCACCCGCCCCCCGCTTGCAGCCGACCGACGGAAACCCACGCAGCCTAGCTCGTCGGGTATACCGTCGGTCTTAGATGAGACGCAGCCCTTCCCCCCTGAAACCCGCAAGGGTAATAAGGGGAAGAAGGGCAAAACCGGACTTGACACTGTGGCCAAGGGCAAAAAGCCTGCGGCCACCAACACTGGAAGGGACGCGCCCCAAATCGTGTATAGAGGAAGCGCTCCAGTACCATGGAGTGCCCCTGTACCTACGCCAGATTGTGATGGCCTACCTCTCCGCCAGATCGGTGATCTACCCGACCCGGAACGGAATAGGGCAAAGGAGAGTGTCGTGCGGTGTCCCACAGGGGTCGGTCCTAGGGCCGCTCCTGTGGAACTTTGGATACGACAGCGTCTTACGGGGCGCAACTCTCAGAGGGGCTGGCGTCACGTGTTACGCCGACGACACACTGGTGACGGCGCGCGGTGAGACGTACCGGGATGCAAGCGTGCTTGCTACCGCAGCAGTAGCCCAAATAGTGGGCAGGATTAGGAGACTGGGTCTGAAGGTGGCCCTGGACAAGTCCGAAGCCATATGTTTTCATGGGCCTAGGAGAGCGCCACCAGCAGGAGCCCACTTGGTTGTGAGCGGAGTATCCATCGGCGTCGGGTCGACGATGAAGTACCTAGGAATCGTCCTCGACAGCCGGTGGAACTTTAGGGAGCATTTTGTGAGCCTTGCTCCAAAGCTTGCGCGCGTTTCGTCCGCTCTGAGCAGGCTTATGCCTAATCTGGGTGGACCAAGCGTAGGTTGTCGCCGCCTCTTCGCAGGGGTTGTGCGATCTATCGCCCTCTATGGGGCGCCCATTTGGGCGGACTCCCTGAGCGCCTACAATAAGACCCAATTGAGACGCCCTCAGAGGGTCATGGCGCTCAGGATAACCCGGGCCTATCGCACAGTCTCGTGCGAAGCAGCCTGTGTGTTGGCGGGTACTCCTCCATGGGACCTAGAGGCGGAAATGTTGGCGGGTATCTATTGGAGGATCGCCGACGCCAAGAGCCAAGGAGGTATGCCACTCCCTCTGGAAGTTAAAAGATGGCGTGAGAATGCTCGGCGCGCTGTCACCAGGAGGTGGTTAGAGAGGTTGGAAGAACCAAGCGCCGGTCACCGCACAATAGAGGCATTACTGCCTGTGTTGGAAAAGTGGATGGTGCGACCTTCGGGTTCGCTCTCTTACCGCCTGGTGCAAATTCTCTCCGGACATGGCTGCTTCGGAAGATATTTGTGCAACGTAGCGGGGAGAGAGCGAAGCCCAGAGTGTCATCATTGTGGCGCAGCTGAAGATACAGCACAACACACACTCGAGGTGTGCATAGAGTGGACGGACGAACGCGCTCGGCTTGCGGCTGCGGTAGGGACTGACTTGTCGCTGCCGGCAGTTGTTAGTGCGATGGTCTCTTCCGAATCGGCATGGGACGCAGTCATGGCCTACTGCGAGGCAGTAATGGCCATCAAGGAGATCGACGAAAGACGGAGAGAGGATGACCCATCAGCGGATCCCATCCGTCGTCGCAAACCACTCCGCAGGCGTCGGGCTTTTGCCCGGACGCTTGCTCCTTAAAAGGGTTGGAACATCAGGTTTGGGGAAACTTGTTGTTCCTGAGCAACCCTTGGAGTACAGGTGGTGGTATGGCCGTGCTCCGGCATGCCACCAACAAAGAGAAGAAAGTGTCCAAGACACGAGGTGCTGGGTTCATCACTGAACATGCGCACTGCAGGGGAAGAGGAAAAGGGAAACTGTCACCCTTCCTCCTGCCTATGCGCGAAGACGGAGCACCAAGGGGTTTTAGTGGGTATTTCTCCGACATAACACCCCGCCGGAGGTGAGTCCCACATAACTCCGCGCCGTCCCCACGGTGCGGAGTATGAATAAACTCATTTCCCCTTGTAAAAAAAAAAAAAAAAAAAAAAAAAAAAAAGGTTGGGGTGCGGTGCCGGCTACCTCCTCGAAGCTCATCCACTACTATCCTCCGTGAATTCTCAATCCGGAGGTATAGTACTGGATTGGCGGGTGCACCCTGGGTACGGTCAATAACTTCTCCCGATATGGCTCGGGGATCTTGTTGGCCGTAGCTAAAGTCCGGACTGGGGAGGGGAACTTCTGCGCGCGCCCCTAAGCTTTTATTAGGAGCACGTGCAGAAGCTGGGGAAGGGCTCGGCCTTGCTGAGCGGACCAGGCAGAGGTGCCTGCGCTGAGGGCCCTCCGCGTGTCCCTCTGATTAGCAGAGGGCACAGTGGATGGGCGGGGCTCGTGGTTTACGAGCGGTGAGGGACAAGCCCGGTATGTACTAACCCTACTGCCGGGCAGATTGTCGGAGATCGGAACCTCATTTGCTGCGCCAGTCATGTTTTGGCGCATGCGATGGGACCGAGGGTCTTGGCTTAACCGCCCGGGCTGCGAGGAAGAAAACCTCTATAAAAAATCACCCCAAAGATTAAGCGGCGACGCAGCGTGAGGATCTGCATGGCCACTGGGTAGGTTGGTCGTCACTGCGTTCCCCGCGGGAGTCCAGTCGAAGCTCTGCGCGGGTTAAACCCTAGACTTACCCAGGTACAGGGGGCACTGCCTGGGTGGACCGTTATTTCCCCCATACTCGTGGGAACAACATGAATACGAATGAATTTATTTTATCTCACCATACAGAGGGAAAGGGGCTAGTCCCCGACGATGAAGAGTCTGATGACTCTTCGTGCATGAGCTTGGTGTCTGTGAGTTCACAGGCACCGAGCGAAGGTAGGAAGCGAGCGAGACCTCGCACAAGGACGAGCGGTGGCGACAGCTGCCCGAGCTCCGGCAGTGGGTCGGATGCTCCGGCAGCAAAAGTCGTCGCCGTTAAAGAGAAGAGAGGCAGAGGCCGACCGCCCACTACGGGCCAGTACGTCGGTCTCGCCAACGCTAAGGCGGCACTAGTGGCCGCGCAGCGGGAGGAGATGAAGCTCCGGGCCGAGCAAGAGGTTGCGGAAATGGCCCGGACGCAACGTCTCACGAGAGCGACTTTAGGCCGCATCTCGGAAGGTTCGGTGTCGACGGAGGGGGATGAGCCCCTGGCCTTCGACCTGACCAAGAGGGTCTCGGACTCCTTGGCCATCATCGAGTCGGTGGCCACGAAGTCCGGGAGTCTAAAGGGCACGTTTGTGCGTGCCCTTAAGGAGGCATCGGCCTGCATCAGGGAGGCGATGGAGGATCTTCGTAGCAGGTCCTCTTCGGAGGAGACGAAGAGGCTCCAGGCTGCCAATGCGCGCCTGAAGGAGGAAGTCAGCGAGCTCCGCAAGGAGATGGCTGAATTCCGCAAGGAGCTGCTTGGGGGAGCGCCTAGCGTTGCATCCGCGCCCCAGCCCCCCGGACAATTATTGCCTGGCAGGGCTGGGTCGCCGAGGCCAGCGGGCGAGCTGCTGACGCAGCGGATACTGCAGCAAGTGGGAGGGATGATGAATGCGCGGCTGAAGGGCTTGGAGGATCGCCTCTTGCCTGAGCCCCGAGTTCGTCCCCCACTTGCAGCCGACCGTAGGGTTCCCGCGGCCCCTGCGGCTTCCGTGGTCGTGGACCGGAGGAATGAGTTCCGGAAGGTCCCGATCCCGGAGCCGCAGCCTGGCCAATCGGGGATGCCCGCGGTCAAGGATACGACACATCCCCTTCCCCCTGAGACCCGCAAGGGTAATAAGGGTAAGAAGGGGAAAACTAGCAAGGACACTGTGGCCAAGGGCAAACAGCCCGCGGCCACCAACACCGGACGTGACGCGCCCCAAATGGCCAAAGTCCAGCCCGGCGTGAGCTGGGTGGAGGTGGCCAGAAGGGGCCGCAAGGCGAAGAAGGGTGGCGCCGTGGCGACACCGGCACCCTCGCAGGGGCCCCAGCCCCAAGCGAGAGCCGCACAGCCACGCGGCACCACCAAAGGGAGGGAACAGGTTAGGCAACCTAAACTCCGCACCCCAAAATCGTCCGCCGTTGTGCTGACGATTCAGTCCGGGGGCGCGGAGAAGGGCCTTACGTATGGCCAGGCTTTGTCATTAGCGAAGTCAAAAATTGACTTGGCCTCGCTTGGAATCGGGCGTCTCGGGTTTCGCCAGGCAGTTACTGGGGCCCGAATGCTCGAGGTCCAAGGTGAGGCCAGTGAGGACAAGGCGGACTCCCTCGCTGAAAAGCTGAGGGAGGTGTTCCTCAACATGGACATACGAGTCACCAGGCCGGTTAAATGTGCAGACATGCGCATCTTCGGCCTGGATGACTCTGTATCTGGACGGGAGTTGGCGGAGGCCATTGCCCGCGCCGGGGCATGTCGCCCCGACGCGGTCAAAGTCGGAGAAATCCGCCGCAATGCTGCAGGCCTGGGCACCGCTTTTGTGCGATGCCCAGTGGCTGCAGCCAAAAAGGTGTTGACGGGTGACCGCCTCCTTGTGGGTTGGGTTTCGGCGCAGGTCAGATTGATGACTCCGAAGCCTATGCGCTGCTTCCGATGCCTCGAAGTGGGGCATGTCCGGGAGCAGTGTAAGACTGGAATGGACAGGAGTAACCTGTGCTTCCGCTGTGGCGAGCCAGGACACAGGGCGGGCGAATGCTCGGCCGAGCCGCACTGCGCAGTATGCGCAGCAGCAGGTAAGCCGGCCGAGCATCGCGTGGGAGGCAGCGGATGCGCTCCGCCTCCCAAAAGAAAAGGTAAGGGACCGAGAGTCCCAAGTGCGAAAGCACCTCCTCCATCCCACGCTGGCATGGCGCCGGGTCGGATGGAGGAGAATTAACAGGACTGGAAGAACTGGGCACCGGCGACGGCCACTCGTGGCCCTCTCCAGTCCCCAGCGAGAACTTTGGGCACCGGGTGTGGGGACCCGACGCCCAACTCAAAGAGTTCTGAGGATGGGCGATGTGTCACGTGTTCCGACACATCGCCATCGGTGAGGGAGGAGCCCCAAGCTCCATAGATAGAAGGGGTCCACTGGACCAGCGCCAGCGCCGGGCTGCGGTGAGTGCGAAAGCGAACCCGCGGCCCCGTCCAACGGCGATTTGAGGGAACACCCCAGGTTTTTAGTGGGTAGGCCGCCCTTCTGGCGGAGATTCCCACATAACCACCCTGCCCCCCACGGGCCGGTGGTATCCATCAAGGATTTTCCTGGGTAAAAAAAAAAAAAAAAAAAAAAAAAAAAAAAAAGGTTAGGTTAGGTTGGGGTGGGGTGCGGTGCCGGCTACCTCCTCGAAGCTCATCCACTACCATCCTCCGTGAATTCTCAATCCGGAGGTATGGTACTGGATTGGCGGGTGCACCCTGGGTACGGTCAATAACTTCTCCCGATATGGATCGGGGATCTTGTTGGCCGTAGCTAAAGTCCGGACTGGGGAGGGGAACTTCTGTGCGCGCCCCTAAGCTTTTATTAGGAGCGCGTGCAGAAGCTGGGGAAGGGGCTCGGCCTAGCCGAGCAGAACGCTGAGGGCCCTCCGCGTGTCCCTCTGATTAGCAGAGGCCACAGTGGATGGGCGATGCGAAGAGAGGGATGTGCTTGGTGTGCACTTGCACTGCCGCCGAGCGGGCCTGGGGAGAAATCCCCTGGCCAGCGTTCGTGGGGGGAGGTACGCTCTCCCTCCATCCGGTTCCGCACTGCCACCACAAAGACCCCCGTTAGCGGTAAGGGTGGTACGTGGTGCGCATGTGTTAGGGCTGAAGGGGACTTGCCTTTATTGGCCGGTCCCAGAGCAGGCAAGCTCGAAATAAAAAACCCGGGAGAACACCCGTAAAAACCTATGGATACCAGGGGACCTCCATAGTATGTACCCTTGCTCCCGGAATGGGCGTCACCCGGGAGTGTACCCTTTATATCGGCCCTACTCGTGGGAACAAGCATGGCAGAACATAATTTAAATATTTCACGTAATGAGGGAAAGGGGCTAGTCCCCGAACATGATGATGAGTCGGACGGCTCATCGTGTTTGAGCATGGTGTCTGTGGGATCGCAGTCACCATGCGAAGGACGGAAGCGTGGGAGACCACGATCGAAGAGGCACGGCGACGGCAGCCGTTCGGGCTCCGACAGCGGGTCGGATGCTCCGGCTGCGAAGGTCGCCGCTGCGAAGGAGAAGCGGGGCAGAGGCCGACCGCCCACTACGGGCGAATATGTCGGCCTCGCCCAGGCTAAAGCGGCTCTTGTGGTCGCGAAACGACAGGAGATGGAGCTCCGGGCCGAGCAAGAGGTTGCAGAAATGGCCCGGACGTACCATCTGTCAAGAGCGGCTTCAAGCCGACTCTCAGAGTCCTCGGTGTCGACGGAGCAGGGGGATGAGCCCCTGGCCGTCGAGCTGAGTAAGAGGGTCTTGGACTCCGTGGCCATCATCGAATCGGTGGCCACGAAGTCCAAGAACATCAAGGGCACGTTTGTGCGTGCCCTAAAAGACGCGACCGCCTCCATTAAGGAGGCCGTAGAGGATCTCCAAAAGAGGTCCTCATCGGACGAGACCAAGAGGCTGCAGGCTGCCAACTCGCGCCTGCAGGACGAGGTCAAGGAGCTCCGGAAGGAGATGGCGGAGCTCCGGAAAGAAATGTCTGCAGCTCAAACTTCCCTTGCGTCTCTGCCCCCCGGGCGATCTTCGCCCGGCAGGGCTGGTGCGCAGGGGACTGCGAACGAAGACCTGATGCAGTGCATTCTGCGTCAGGTCGGAGGAATGATGAGTGCGCGGTTCGAGGCCCTGGAAGAGCGCCTCTTGCCCGAACCTCGCACTCGTCCCCCGCTTGCTGCCGACCGACGGAAACCCACGCAGCCTAGCTCGTCAGGTATGCCGTCGGTCTCGGACGAGACACAGCCCTTCCCCCCTGAAACCCGCAAGGGTAAGAAGGGGCAGAAGGGCACAAAAGGACGTGACACTGTAGCCAAAGGCAAAAAGCCCGCGGCCACCAATACCGGAGAGGACGCACCCCGAACGGCCAAGGTCCAGCCCGGCGTGAGCTGGGTGGAGGTGGCCAGGAGGGGCTGCAAACAGAAGAAGGGCGGCGCCGTGGCAACACCGGCATCCTCGCAAGGGCCTCGGTCCGAAGCGAGAGCCGCGCAGCCACGTCGCGCCGCAAAGGATACACAGAGGGAGAAGGAGGGGCAACCTAAACTCCGCGCCCCAAAATCGTCAGCCGTTGTACTGACGATTCAACCCGGGGGTGTGGAGAAGGGCCTCTCTTATTCAAAGGCCTTGTTAAAAGCCAAGGCCAGTATCAACTTGGCTTCGCTCGGGATCGAGCGGCTCGGGTTTCGCCAGGCGGTGACTGGGGCCCGGATGCTCGAAATCCAGGGCGAGTCAAGCGAGGACAAGGCGGACTCCCTCGCTGCAAAGCTGAGGGAGTTGTTTCCGGAGACGGAACTCAGAGTCACCAGGCCGGTCAAGTGCGCAGATTTGCGCATTTCCTGCCTGGATGACTCTGTCACCGGAGAGGAGCTGGCGGGGGCGATTGCCCGCGCCGGGGATTGTCGCCCCGACGCGGTCAAGGTAGGCGAAATCCGCCGAAACGCTGCAGGCCTGGGCACCGTTTTCGTGCGTTGCCCGGTGGCTGCAGCCAAAAAGGTGTTGGCGGGGGACCGCCTTCTCGTGGGATGGGTCTCGGCGTCAGTCAGATTGCTGAAGCCGAGACCCATGCGCTGCTTCCGGTGCCTTGAAGTGGGGCATGTTCGGGAGCAGTGCAAGGCGGAGGTAGACAGAAGCTCACTCTGCTTCCGTTGCGGCCAGCAAGGCCATAAGGCGGGCGCTTGCTCGGCCGAGCCGCACTGCGCAGTATGCGCAACCGCAGGAAAGCCGGCCGAGCATCGCATGGGGGCCAGTGGATGTGTCCCGCCTCCCAAAAGGAAGGGAAGGACCGCAACGGGACCGAGAGTCCCAGCGAAGACGCCTCCTCCACCCCGCGCTGATGCGGCACCGGAGAAAATGGAGACGGAAGCGGACAGCGTCGCCCGAGTGCCCGAGAAACGGAGTGAACCGGAAAGGGATGAGGCCACGGAGCCGTGGATGGGGAACATCATGATAGAGGACGACACTGACGCAAATTTTAAACACATTTACGTCAAGAACCTTCTCGAGGGTGTCACCGAGAAGGACGTGGTGGGGGCGATCATGCGTGTCGGTGGGTGTGGTATCCGTGAAACGAGACCCACCGACATAATGCGTTGCCGTTCAGGACTGGGCGTCATTCGCGTGCGCTGCCCGTCTATAGCTGTCATGTTGTTCCTGTCTGAAGACTGCCCTCTACAGGACGCGAACGGACGTGCCCTGACGAAGGAAATATAACTGGGCACTGGCGACGGCCACTCGTGGCCCTCTCCAGTCCCCAGCGAGGACTCTGGGCGCCGGGTTCGGGGGAACACGACGCCCAGCTTGAAGAGTCCTGAGGATGGGCGATGTGTCACGTGTTCCGACACATCGCCATCAGTGAGGGAGGAGCCCTAAGCTCCCTTTAGAAGGGGTCCATTGGACCAGCGCTTGCTGGGGCTGCGGTGAATGCGAGAGCGAGCCCGCGGCCCCGACAAATGGCGATACGAGGGAACACTCCAGGTTTTTAGTGGGTAGGCCGCCCTTCTGGCGGAGATTCCCACATAACCACCCTGCCTCCCCCCGGGGGCCGGTGGTATCCATCAAGGATTTTCCTGGGTTAAAAAAAAAAAAAATAAAAAAAAAAAAAAAAAAGGTTAGGTTGGGGTGCGGTGCCGGCTACCTCCTCGAAGCTCATCCACTACTATCCTCCGTGAATTCTCAATCCGGAGGTATAGTACTGGATTGGCGGGTGCACCCTGGGTACGGTCAATAACTTCTCCCGATATGGATCGGGGATCTTGTTGGCCGTAGCTAAAGTCCGGACTGGGGAGGGGAACTTCTGCGCGCGCCCCTAAGCTTTTATTAGGAGCACGCGCAGAAGCTGGGGAAGGGGCTTGGCCTAGCCGAGCGAAACGGGCAGAAGTGCCTGCGTTGAGGGCCCTCCGCGTGTCCCTCTGATTAGCAGAGGGCACAGTGGATGGGCGAGGCTCGTGGTTTACGAGCGGTGAGGGACGAGCCCGGTATGTACTAACCCTACTGCCGGGCAGATTGTCGGAGATCGGAACCTCATTTGCTGTGCCAGTCATGTTTTGGCGCATGCGATGGGACCGAGGGTCTTGGCTTAACCGCCCGGGCCGCGAGGAAGAAAACCTCTATAAAAAATCACCCCAAAGATCAAGCGGCGACGCAGCGCGAGGATCTGCATGGCCACTGGGTAGGTTGGTCGTCACTGCGTTCCCCGCGGGAGTCCAGTCGAAGCTCTGCGCGGGTTAAACCCTAGACTTACCCAGGTACAGGGGGCACTGCCTGGGTGGACCGTTATTTCCCCCATACTCGTGGGAACAACATGAATAAGTCTGAATTTATTATATCTCACCATAAAGAAGGAAAGGGGCTAGTCCCCGACGACGAAGAGTCCGATGACTCTTCGTGCATGAGCTTGGTGTCTGTGAGCTCACAGGCACCAAGCGAAGGAAGGAAGCGAGCGAGACCTCGCACGAGGACGAGCGGTGGCGACAGCTGCCCGAGCTCCGGCAGTGGGTCGGATGCTCCGGCAGCAAAAGTCGTCGCCGTTAAAGAGAAGAGAGGCAGAGGCCGACCGCCCACTACGGGCCAGTACGTCGGTCTCGCCAGTGCTAAGGCGGCACTTGTGGCCGCACAGCGTGAGGAGATGAAGCTCCGGGCCGAGCAAGAGGTTGCAGAAATGGCCCGGACGCAACGTCTCACGAGAGCGGCTTTGGGCCGCATCTCGGAGTGTTCGGCGTCGACGGAGCAGGAAGATGAGCCCCTGGCCGTCGATCTGACCAAGAGGGTCTTGGACTCCGTGGCCATCATAGAATCGGTGGCCACGAAGTCCGGGAGTCTGAAGGGCACGTTCGTGCGTGCCCTTAAGGAGGCGTCGGCCTTCATCAGGGAGGCGGTGGTGGACCTTCGTAGTAGGTCCTCTTCGGAAGAGACGAAGAAACTACAGGCCGCCAACGCGCGTCTGAAAGAGGAGGTCAGCGAGCTCCGCAAGGAGATGGCTGAGCTCCGTAAGGAGTTGCTCGGGGGAATGCCTAGCGTTGCTTCCGCGCCCCAGCCCCCCGGACAATCTTTGCCTGGCAGGGCTGGGTCGCCGAGGCCATCAGGCGAGCTGCTGACGCAGCGGATATTGCAGCAAGTGGGAGGGATGATGAATGCGCGGCTGAAGGGCTTGGAGGATCGCCTCTTGCCTGAGCCCCGAGTTCGTCCCCCACTTGCAGCCGACCGTAGGGTTCCCGCGGCTCCTGCGGCTTCCGTGGTCGTGGATCGTAGGAATGAGTTCCGGAAGGTCCCGATCCCGGAGCCGCAGCCTGGCCAGTCGGGGATGTCTGCGGTCAAGGACATGACACATCCCCTTCCCCCTGAAACCCGCAAGGGTAATAAGGGTAAGAAGGGGAAAGCTAGCAAGGACACTGTGGCCAAGGGCAAACAGCCCGCGGCCACCAATACCGGACGTGACGCGCCCCAAATGGCCAAAGTCCAGCCCGGCGTGAGCTGGGTGGAGGTGGCCAGAAGGGGCCGCAAGGCGAAGAAGGGTGGCGCCGCGGCGACACCGGCACCCTCGCAGGGGCCCCAGCCCCAAGCGAGAGCCGCACAGCCACGCGGCACCACCAAGGAGAAGGAACAGGGTAGGCAACCTAAACTCCGCACCCCGAAATCGTCCGCCGTTGTGCTGACGATTCAACCCGGGGGCGCGGAGAAGGGCCTTACGTATGGCCAGGCTTTGCTGTTAGCGAAGTCAAAAATTGACTTGGCCTCACTTGGAATCGGGCGTCTCGGGTTTCGCCAGGCAGTTACTGGGGCCCGAATGCTCGAAGTCCAAGGCGAGGCCAGTGAGAACAAGGCGGACTCCCTCGCTGAAAAGCTGAGGGAGGTGTTCCTCAATATGGACATACGTGTCACCAGGCCGGTTAAATGTGCAGACATGCGCATTTTCGGCCTGGATGATTCAGTAACTGGACAGGAGCTGGCGGAGGCTATTGCCCGCGCCGGGGCATGTCGCCCCGACGCGGTCAAAGTCGGAGAAATCCGCCGCAATGCTGCAGGCCTGGGCACCGTCTTCGTGCGATGCCCAGTGGCTGCAGCCAAAAAGGTTTTGACGGGAGACCGCCTCCTTGTGGGCTGGGTTTCGGCGCAGGTCAGATTGATGACGCCGAAACCCATGCGCTGCTTCCGATGCCTCGAAGTGGGGCATGTCCGGGAGCAGTGTAAGACTGGTACCGACAGGAGTAACCTGTGCTTCCGCTGTGGCGAGTCAGGACACAGGGCGGGCGAATGCTCAGCTGAGCCGCACTGCGCAGTATGCGCAGCAGCAGGTAAACCGGCTGAGCATCGCGTGGGAGGCAGCGGATGCGCCCCGCCTCCCCAAAGAAAAGGGAAGGGACCGAGAGTTCCACGTGCGAAAGCACCTCCTCCATCCCACGCTGGCACGGCGCCGGGTCGGATGGAGGAGAACTAACAGGACCGGAAGAACTGGGCACCGGCGACGGCCACTCGTGGCCCTCTCCAGTCCCCAGCGAGAACTTTGGGCACCGGGTGTGGGGACCCGTTGCCCAACTTAAAGAGTTCTGAGGATGGGCGATGTGTCACGTGTTCCGACACATCGCCATCGGTGAGGGAGGAGCCCCAAGCTCCAATAGAAGGGGTCCACTGGACCAGCGCCAGCGCCGGGCTGCGGTGAGTGCGAAAGCGAACCCGCGGCCCCGTCCAACGGCGATCTGAGGGAACACCCCAGGTTTTTAGTGGGTAGGCCGCCCTTCTGGCGGAGATTCCCACATAACCACCCTGCCTCCCACGGGCCGGTGGTATCCATCAAGGATTTTCCTGGGTAAAAAAAAAAAAAAAAAAAGGTTAGGTTAGGTTAGGTTAGGTTAGGTTAGGTTAGGTTAGGTTAGGTTAGGTTAGGTTAGGTTAGGTTAGGTTAGGTTAGGTTAGGTTGGGGTGCGGTGCCGGCTACCTCCTCGAAGCTCATCCACTACTATCCTCCGTGAATTCTCAATCCGGAGGTATGGTACTGGATTGGCGGGTGCACCCTGGGTACGGTCAATAACTTCTCCCGATATGGCTCGGGGATCTTGTTGGCCGTAGCTAAAGTCCGGACTGGGGAGGGGAACTTCTGCGCGCGCCCCTAAGCTTTTATTAGGAGCGCGTGCAGAAGCTGGGGAAGGGGCTCGGCCTAGCCGAGCAGGACGCTGAGGGCCCTCCGCGTGTCCCTCTGATTAGCAGAGGGCACAGTGGATGGGCGATGCGTGTTGAGGGATGTGCTTGGTGTGCACTCACACTGCCGCCAAGCGGGCCTGGGGAGAAATCCCCTGGCCAGCGTTCATGGGGGGAGGTACGCTCTCCCTCCACCCGGTTCCGCACTGCCACCACAAAGACCCCCGTTAGCGGTAAGGGTGGTACGTGGTGCGCATGTGTTAGGGCCGAAGGGGACTTGCCTTCATTGGCCGGTCCCAGAGCAGGCAAGCTCGAAATAAAAAACCCGGGAGAACACCCGTAAAAACCTATGGATACCAGGGGACCTCCATAGTATGTACCCTTGCTCCCGGAATGGGCGTCACCCGGGAGTGTACCTTTTATATCGGCCTTACTCGTGGGAACAAAAATGAAGAAGAATAAATAAAAATTAACTATATCAGATCAAGAGGGAAAGGGGCTAGTCCCCGAACATGATGATGAGTCCGATGGCTCATCGAGCTTGAGCATGGTGTCTGTGGGATCGCAGTCACCATGCGAAGGGCGGAAGCGTGGGAGACCACGATCGAAGAGGCACGGCGACGGCAGCCGTTCGGGCTCCGACAGCGGGTCGGATGCTCCGGCTGCGAAGGTCGCCGCTGCGAAGGAGAAGCGGGGCAGAGGCCGACCGCCCACTACGGGCGAATATGTCGGCCTCGCCCAGGCTAAGGCGGCTCTAGTGGCCGCAAAGCGAGAGGAGATGGAGCTCCGGGCCGAGCAAGAGGTTGCAGATATGGCCCGGACGCACCATCTGTCGAGAGCGGCTTCAAGCCGACTCTCGGAATCCTCAGTGTCGACGGAGCAGGGGGATGAGCCCCTGGCCGTCGAGCTGAGTAAGACGGTTTTGGACTCCGTGGCCATCATCGAATCGGTGGCCACGAAGTCCAAAAACATCAAGGGCACATTTGTGCGTGCCCTGAAGGACGCGGCCGCCTCCATTAAGGAGGCCGTAGAGGATCTCCGAAAGAGGTCCTCATCGGACGAAACCAAGAGGCTGCAGGCCGCCAACGCGCGCCTGCAGGATGAGGTCAAGGAGCTCCGGAAGGAGATGACGGAGCTCCGAAAAGAAATGTCTGCAGCGCAAGCTGCCCCTGCGACTCTGCCCCCCGGGCGATCTTCGCCCGGCAGGGCTGGTGCGCAGGGGACTGCGAACGAGGACCTGACGCAGGCCATTCTGCGTCAGGTCGGAGGAATGATGAGTGCGCGGTTTGAGGCCCTAGAGGAGCGCCTCTTGCCCGAACCTCGCACTCGTCCCCCGCTTGCTGCCGACCGACGGAAACCCACGCAGCCTAGCTCGTCAGGTATGCCGTCGGTCTCGGACGAGACACAGCCCTTCCCCCCTGAAACCCGCAAGGGTAAGAAGGGGCAGAAGGGCACAAAAGGACGTGACACTGTGGCCAAAGGCAAAAAGCCCGCGGCCACCAACACTGGAGAGGACGCACCCCGAACGGCCAAGGTCCAGCCCGGCGTGAGCTGGGTGGAGGTGGCCAGGAGGGGCCGCAAAGCGAAGAAGGGCGGCGCCGTGGCGACACCGGCATCCTCGCAAGGGCCTCGGCCCGAAGCGAGAGCCGCGCAGCCACGTCGCGCCGCAAAGGATACACAGAGGGAGAAGGAGCGGCAACCTAAACTCCGCGCCCCAAAATCGTCAGCCGTTGTGCTGACGATTCAACCCGGGGGTGTGGAGAAGGGCCTCTCCTACGCGAAGGCCTTGCTTAAGGCAAAAGCCAACATAAACTTGGCCTCGCTCGGGATCGAGCGGCTCGGGTTTCGCCAGGCGGTGACTGGCGCCCGAATGCTCGAGATCCAGGGCGAGTCAAGCGGCGATAAGGCGGACTCCCTCGCTGGAAAGCTGAGGGAGTTGTTCCCTGAAACGGAACTCAGGGTCACCAGGCCGGTCAAGTGCGCAGACCTGCGCATTTCCTGCCTGGATGACTCTGTCACCGGAGAGGAGTTGGCGGGGGCGATTGCCCGCGCCGGGGATTGTCGCCCCGACGCGGTCAAGGTAGGCGAAATCCGCCGAAATGCTGCAGGCCTGGGCACCGTTTTCGTGCGGTGCCCGGTGACTGCAGCCAAAAAGGTGTTGGCGGGGGACCGCCTCCTCGTGGGATGGGTCTCGGCGTCAGTCAGGTTGCTGAAGCCGAGGCCCATGCGCTGCTTCCGGTGCCTTGAAGTGGGGCATGTTCGGGAGCAGTGCAAGGCGGTAGTGGACAGGAGTACACTCTGCTTCCACTGTGGCCAGCCTGGACACAAGGCGGGTGGTTGCTCGGCCGAGCCGCACTGCGCAGTATGCGCAACTGCAGGAAAGCCGGCCGAGCATCGCATGGGAGCCAGCGGATGTGTCCCGCCTCCCAAGAGGAAGGGGAAGACCACGGTCCCAGTGAAGACGCCTCCTCCTCCCCGCGCTAACGCGGCGCCGGAGAGGATGGAGGTTACGGATGTGGACATTGACGCACGAGTGCCCGAGAAGCGGGGCGAGTCGGGCGACGGCGGGGTGGACTCCTCTGCCGCAAAGCCGCAGAATAAGCCGGCCATAATGGAGCTTCCCTGCGCTGACGCGGGATTCGCGATTCTACGCATCAGCCGCCTGCGAGGCTATGTCGCCCAGCAGGAAGTGCTGGAGGCGATAGAAAGCGTGATAGGGTGTCGTCATCGGGAGATAAAGATCACGAAAATTAAAGAAGATGACGCTACAGGCCTGGGCAACATACACTTGCGCTGCCCGGTGGCAGTAGCTGAAAGGCTGTTGGCGCATGACCGCCCCCTAAAAGACGCAAAGGGGCGCGTCCTGTTGAAGGAGGATTGACTGGGCACTGGCGACGGCCACCCGTGGCCCTCTCCAGTCCCCAGCGAGGACTCTGGGCGCCGGGTTCGGGGGAACACGACGCCCAGCTTGAAGAGTCCTGAGGATGGGCGATGTGTCAGGTGTTCCGACACATCGCCATCAGTGAGGGAGGAGCCCTAAGCTCCCATAGAAGGGGTCAATTGGACCAGCGCTTGCTGGGGTTGCGGTGAGTGCGAGAGCGAGCCCGCGGCCCCGACAAATGGCGATCCGAGGGAACACTCCAGGTTTTTAGTGGGTAGGCCGCCCTTCTGGCGGAGAATCCCACATAACCACCCTGCCTCCCCCCGGGGGCCGGTGGTATCCATCAAGGATTTTCCTGGATTAAAAAAAAAAAAAAAAAAAAAAAAAAAAAAAGGTTAGGTTAGGTTAGGTTAGGTTAGGTTAGGTTAGGTTAGGTTAGGTTAGGTTAGGTTAGGTTAGGTTAGGTTAGGTTAGGTTAGGTTAGGTTAGGTTAGGTTGGGGTGCGGTGCCGGCTACCTCCTCGAAGCTCATCCACTACTATCCTCCGTGAAATCTCAATCCGGAGGTATAGTACTGGATTGGCGGGTGCACCCTGGGTACGGTCAATAACTTCTCCCGATATGGATCGGGGATCTTGTTGGCCGTAGCTAAAGTCCGGACTGGGGTGGGGAACTTCTGCGCGCGCCCCTAAGCTTTTATTAGGAGCACGTGCAGAAGCTGGGGAAGGGGCTCGGCCTAGCCGAGCAGGACGCTGAGGGCCCTCCGCGTGTCCCTCTGATTAGCAGAGGGCACAGTGGATGGGCGATGCGTGTTGAGGGATGTGCTTGGCGTGCACTCACACTGCCGCCGAGCGGGCCTGGGGAAAAATCCCCTGGCCAGCGTTCGTGGGGGGAGGTACGCTCTCCCTCCATCCGGTTCCGCACTGCCACCACAAAGACCCCCGTTAGCGGTAAGGGTGGTACGTGGTGCGCATGTGTTAGGGCTGAAGGGGACTTGCCTTTATTGGCCGGTCCCAGAGCAGGCAAGCTCGAAATAAAAAACCCGGGAGAACACCCGTAAAAACCTATGGATACCAGGGGACCTCCATAGTATGTACCCTTGCTCCCGGAATGGGCGTCACCCGGGAGTGTACCTTTTATATCGGCCCTACTCGTGGGAACAAAAATGAAGAAGAATAAATTAAAATTAAATATATCAGTTCTTGAGGGAGAGGGGCTAGTCCCCGAACATGATGATGAGTCCGATGGCTCATCGAGCTTGAGCATGGTGTCTGTGGGATCACAGTCACCATGCGAAGGACGGAAGCGTGGGAGACCACGATCGAAGAGGCACGGCGACGGCAGCCGTTCGGGCTCCGACAGCGGGTCGGATGCCCCGGCTGCGAAGGTCGCCGCTGCGAAAGAGAAGCGGGGCAGAGGCCGACCGCCCACTACGGGCGAATACGTCGGCCTCGCCCAGGCTAAAGCGGCTCTCGTGGCTGCGCAACGAGAGGAGATGGAGCTCCGGGCCGAGCAAGAGGTTGCAGATATGGCCCGGACGCACCATCTGACGAGAGCGGCTTCAAGCCGACTCTCGGAGTCCTCAGTATCGACGGAGCAGGGGGATGAGCCCCTGGCCGTCGATCTGAGTAAGAGGGTCTTGGACTCCGTGGCCATCATCGAATCGGTGGCCACGAAGTCCAAGAACATCAAGGGCACGTTTGTGCGTGCCCTTAAGGACGCGACAGCCTCCATAAAGGAGGCAGTAGAGGACCTCCGCAAGAGGTCCTCTTCGGACGAGAACAGGAGGCTGCAGGCTGCCAACGCGCGCCTGCAGGACGAGTTGAAGGAGCTTCGCAAAGAGATGGCGGAGCTCCGTAAAGAGATGAAGCAAGCGCAGGCCGCCCCTGCGCCCCGTTCCCCCGGGCGATCTTCGCCCGGCAGGGCTGGTGCGCAGGGGACTGCCAACGAGGACCTGGCGCAGATTATTCTGCGACAGGTCGGGGGAATGATGAGTGCGCGGTTTGAGGCCCTAGAGGAGCGCCTCTTGCCCGAACCTCGCACTCGTCCTCCGCTTGCTGCCGACCGACGGAAACCCACGCAGCCTAGCTCGTCAGGTATGCCGTCGGTCCTGGACGAGACACAGCCCTTCCCCCCTGAAACCCGCAAGGGTAAGAAGGGGCAGAAGGGCAAAACCGGATTTGACACTGTGGCCAAGGGCAAAAAGCCTGCGGCCACCAATACTGGAGAGGACGCACCCCGAACGGCCAAGGTCCAGCCCGGCGTGAGCTGGGTGGAGGTGGCCAGGAGGGGCCGCAAAGCGAAGAAGGGCGGCGCCGTGGCGACACCGGCATCCTCGCAAGGGCCTCGGCCCGAAGCGAGAGCCGCGCAGCCACGTCGCGCCGCAAAGGATACACAGAGGGAGAAGGAGCGGCAACCTAAACTCCGCGCCCCAAAATCGTCAGCCGTTGTGCTGACGATTCAACCCGGGGGTGTGGAGAAGGGCCTCTCCTACACGAAGGCCTTGCTTAAGGCAAAAGCCAACATAAACTTGGCCTCGCTCGGGATCGAGCGGCTCGGGTTTCGCCAGGCGGTGACTGGCGCCCGAATGCTCGAGATCCAGGGCGAGTCAAGCGGCGATAAGGCGGACTCCCTCGCTGGAAAGCTGAGGGAGTTGTTCCCTGAAACGGAACTCAGGGTCACCAGGCCGGTCAAGTGCGCAGACCTGCGCATTTCCTGCCTGGATGACTCTGTCACCGGAGAGGAGTTGGCGGGGGCGATTGCCCGCGCCGGGGATTGTCGCCCCGACGCGGTCAAGGTAGGCGAAATCCGCCGAAATGCTGCAGGCCTGGGCACCGTTTTCGTGCGGTGCCCGGTGACTGCAGCCAAAAAGGTGTTGGCGGGGGACCGCCTCCTCGTGGGATGGGTCTCGGCGTCAGTCAGGTTGCTGAAGCCGAGGCCCATGCGCTGCTTCCGGTGCCTTGAAGTGGGGCATGTTCGGGAGCAGTGCAAGGCGGAGGTAGACAGAAGCTCACTCTGCTTCCGTTGCGGCCAACAAGGCCATAAGGCGGGCGCTTGCTCGGCCGAGCCGCACTGCGCAGTATGCGCAACCGCAGGAAAGCCGGCCGAGCATCGCATGGGAGCCAGTGGATGTGTCCTGCCTCCCAAAAGGAAGGGAAGGACCGTGACGGGACTGAGAGTCCCAGCGAAGACGCCTCCTCCACCCCGCGCTGATGCGGCACCGGAGAAAATGGAGACGGAAGCGGACAGCGTCGCCGGAGTGCCCGAGAAGCGGGGCGAGTCGGGCGACGGCGGGGTGGACTCCTCTGCCGCAAAGCCGCAGAATAAGCCGGCCATAATGGAGCTTCCCTGCGCTGACGCGGGATTCGCGATTCTGCGCATCAGCCGCCTGCGAGGCTATGTCGCCCGGCAGGAAGTGCTGGAGGCGATAGAGGGCGTGATGGGGTGTCGTCATCGGGAGATGAAGCTCACCAAAATTGAAGACGATGACGCTACAGGCCTGGGCAAAATACACTTGCGCTGCCCGGTAACAGTAGCTGAAAAGCTGCTGGCGCATGACCGCCCCCTAAAAGACGCAAAGGGGCGCGTCCTGCAGAAGGAAAATTAACTGGGCACTGGCGACGGCCAATCGTGGCCCTCTCCAGTCCCCAGTGAGGACTCTGGGCGCCGGGTTCGGGGGAACACGACGCCCAGCTTGAAGAGTCCTGAGGATGGGCGATGTGTCAGGTGTTCCGACACATCGCCATCGGTGAGGGAGGAGCCCTAAGCTCCCTTTAGAAGGGGTTCATTGGACCAGCGCTTGCTGGGGCTGCGGTGAGTGCGAGAGCGAGCCCGCGGCCCCGACAAATGGCGATACGAGGGAACACTCCAGGTTTTTAGTGGGTAGGCCGCCCTTCTGGCGGAGATTCCCACATAACCACCCTGCCTCCCCCCGGAGGCCGGTGGTATCCATCAAGGATTTTCCTGGGTTAAAAAAAAAAAAAAAAAAAGGTTAGGTTAGGTTAGGTTAGGTTGGGGTGCGGTGCCGGCTACCTCCTCGAAGCTCATCCACTACTATCCTCCGTGAATTCTCAATCCGGAGGTATGGTACTGGATTGGCGGGTGCACCCTGGGTACGGTCAATAACTTCTCCCGATATGGCTCGGGGATCTTGTTGGCCGTAGCTAAAGTCCGGACTGGGGAGGGGAACTTCTGCGCGCGCCCCTAAGCTTTTATTAGGAGCACGTGCAGAAGCTGGGGAAGGGCTCGGCCTAGCCGAGCAGAACAGGCAGTGGTGCCTGCGCACAGGGCCCTCCGCGTGTCCCTCTGATTAGCAGAGGGCACAGTGGATGGGCGGTGCGAAATGAGGGATGTGCTTGGTGTGCACTTACACTGCCGCCGAGCGGGCCTGGGGAGAAATCCCCTGGCCAGCGTTCACGGGGGGAGGTACGCTCTCCCTCCATCCGGTTCCGCACTGCCACCACAAAGACCCCCGTTAGCGGTAAGGGTGGTACGTGGTGCGCATGTGTTAGGGCCGAAGGGGACTTGCCTTTATTGGCCGGTCCCAGAGCAGGCAAGCTCGAAATAAAAAACCCGGGAGAACACCCGTAAAAACCTATGGATACCAGGGGACCTCCATAGTATGTACCCTTGCTCCCGGAATGGGCGTCACCCGGGAGTGTACCCTGTATATCGGCCCTACTCGTGGGAACAGAAATGGAGTACAATAAATTAAATATATCAGTTCTTGAGGGAGAGGGGCTAGTCCCCGAAAATGATGAGTCTGACGGCTCATCGGGTTTTAGCTTGGCGTCAACGGGATCGTTGGCACCAAGTGGAAAGAGGAAGCGTGGGAGACCACGCTCCAAGAGGCACGGCGACGGCAGCCGTTCGGGCTCCGACAGCGGGTCGGATGCCCCGGCTACGAAGGTCGCCGCTGCGAAAGAGAAGCGGGGCAGAGGCCGACCGCCCACTACGGGCGAATACGTCGGCCTCGCCCAGGCTAAAGCGGCTCTCGTGGCTGCGCAACGAGAGGAGATGGAGCTCCGGGCCGAGCAAGAGGTTGCAGATATGGCCCGGACGCACCATCTGACGAGAGCAGCTTCTAGCCGACTCTCGGAGTCCTCAGTGTCGACGGAGCAGGGGGATGAGCCCCTGGCCGTCGAGCTGAGTAAGAGGGTCTTGGACTCCGTGGCCATCATCGAATCGGTGGCCACGAAGTCCAAGAACATCAAGGGCACGTTTGTGCGTGCCCTAAAAGACGCGACCGCCTCCATTAAGGAGGCCGTAGAGGATCTCCAAAAGAGGTCCTCATCGGACGAGACGAAGAGGCTGCAGGCTGCCAACTCGCGCCTGCAGGACGAGGTCAAGGAGCTCCGGAAGGAGATGGCGGAGCTCCGGAAAGAGATGTCTGCAGCGCAAGCTTCCCCTGCGACTCTGCCCCCCGGGCGATCTTCGCCCGGCAGGGCTGGTGCGCAGAGGACTGCCAACGAGGACCTGGCGCAGATTATTCTGCGACAGGTCGGGGGAATGATGAGTGCGCGGTTTGAGGCCCTGGAGGACCGCCTCTTGCCCGAACCTCGCACTCGTCCCCCGCTTGCTGCCGACCGACGGAAACCCGCGCAGCCTAGCTCGTCAGGTATGCCGTCGGTCTCGGACGAGACACAGCCCTTCCCCCCTGAAACCCGCAAGGGTAAGAAGGGGCAGAAGGGCAAAACCGGATTTGACACTGTGGCCAAGGGCAAAAAGCCTGCGGCCACCAACACTGGAGAAGACGCACCCCGAACGGCCAAGGTCCAGCCCGGCGTGAGCTGGGTGGAGGTGGCCAGGAGGGGCCGCAAACAGAAGAAGGGTGGCGCCGTGGCAACACCGGCATCCTCGCAAGGGCCTCGGTCCCAAGCGAGAGCCGCGCAGCCGCGCCGCGCCGCAAAGGATACGCAGAGGGAGAAGGAGAGGGAACCTAAACTCCGCGCCCCAAAATCGTCTGCCGTTGTGCTGACGATTCAGCCTGGGGGTGTGGAGAAGGGCCTCTCCTACGCGAAGGCCTTGCTCAAGGCAAAAGCCCAGATAAACTTGGCTTCGCTAGGGATCGAGCGGCTCGGGTTTCGCCAGGCGGTGACTGGGGCCCGAATGCTCGAGATCCGGGGCGAGTCAAGTAACGACAAGGCGGACTCCCTCGCTGAGAAGCTGAGGGAAATATTTCCAGAAGCGGAACTCAGGGTCACCAGGCCGGTCAAGTGCGCAGATCTGCGCATTTCCTGCCTGGATGACTCTGTCACCGGAGAGGAGTTGGCGGGGGCGATTGCCCGCGCCGGGGATTGTCGCCCCGACGCGGTCAAAGTAGGCGAAATCCGCCGAAATGCTGCAGGCCTGGGCACCGTTTTCGTGCGTTGCCCGGTGACTGCAGCCAAAAAGGTGTTGGCGGGGGACCGCCTTCTCGTGGGATGGGTCTCGGCGTCAGTCAGGTTGCTGAAGCCGAGGCCCATGCGCTGCTTCCGGTGCCTTGAAGTGGGGCATGTTCGGGAGCAGTGCAAGGCGGTAGTGGACAGGAGCACATTCTGTTTTCATTGTGGCCAACCTGGACACAAGGCAGGAGGTTGCTCGGCCGAGCCGCACTGCGCAGTATGCGCAACCGCAGGAAAGCCGGCCGAGCATCGCATGGGAACCAGCGGATGTCTCCCGCCTCCCAAGAGGAAGGGGAAAACTGCAGTCCCTGCAGCGAAGACACCTCCTTCTCCCCGCGCTAACGCAGCGCCGGAGAGGATGGAGGTAATGGACGCGGACAGCGTCGCCCGAGTGCCCGAGAAGCGGGGCGAGTCGGGCGAGGGTGGGGTGGACTCCTCTGCTGCAAAGCCACAGAAAAAGCCCGCCATAGTGGAGCTTCCCTGCGCTGACGCGGGATTCGCGATTCTGCGCATCAGCCGCCTGCGAGGCTATGTCGCCCAGCAGGATGTGCTGGAGGCGATAGAAAGCGTGTTAGGGTGTCGTCATCGGGAGATGAAGATCACAAAAATTAAAGACGATGACGCTACAGGCCTGGGCAATATACATTTGCGCTGCCCGGTAGCAGTAGCTGAAAGGCTGCTGGCGCATGACCGCCCCCTAAAAGACGCAAAGGGGCGCGTCCTGCAGAAGGAAATATAACTGGGCACTGGCGACGGCCATTCATGGCCCTCTCCAGTCCCCAGCGAGGACTCTGGGCGCCGGGTTCGGGGGAACACGACGCCCAGCTTGAAGAGTCCTGAGGATGGGCGATGTGTCACGTGTTCCGACACATCGCCATCAGTGAGGGAGGAGCCCTAAGCTCCCTTAGAAGGGGTCAATTGGACCAGCGCCTGCTGGGGCTGCGGTGAGTGCGAGAGCGAGCCCGCGGCCCCGACAAATGGCGACCCGAGGGAACACTCCAGGTTTTTAGTGGGTAGGCCGCCCTTCTGGCGGAGAATCCCACATCACCACCCTGCCTCCCCCCGGGGGCCGGTGGTATCCATCAAGGATTTTCCTGGGTTAAAAAAAAAAAAAAAAAAAAAGGTTAGGTTAGGTTAGGTTAGGTTAGGTTAGGTTAGGTTAGGTTAGGTTAGGTTAGGTTAGGTTAGGTTAGGTTAGGTTAGGTTAGGTTGGGGTGCGGTGCCGGCTACCTCCTCGAAGCTCATCCACTACTATCCTCCGGAATTCTTAATCCGGAGGTATAGTACTGGATTGGCGGGTGCACCCTGGGTACGGTCAATAACTTCTCCCGATATGGATCGGGGATCTTGTTGGCCGTAGCTAAAGTCCGGACTGGGGAGGGGAACTTCTGCGCGCGCCCCTAAGCTTTTATTAGGAGCACGCGCAGAAGCTTGGGAAGGGGCTTGGCCTAGCCGAGCAGGACGCTGAGGGCCCTCCGCGTGTCCCTCTGATTAGCAGAGGGCACAGTGGATGGGCGAAGCGTAGCGAGGGATGTGCTTGGTGTGCACTCACACTGCCGCCGAGCGGGCCTGGGGAGAAATCCCCTGGCCAGCCTTCATGGGGGGAGGTACGCTCTCCCTCCACCCGGTTCCGCACTGCCACCACAAAGACCCCCGTTAGCGGTAAGGGTGGTACGTGGTGCGCATGTGTTAGGGCCGAAGGGGACTTGCCTTCATTGGCCGGTCCCAGAGCAGGCAAGCTCGAAATAAAAAACCCGGGAGAACACCCGTAAAAACCTATGGATACCAGGGGACCTCCATAGTATGTACCCTTGCTCCCGGAATGGGCGTCACCCGGGAGTGTACCATTTATATCGGCCTTACTCGTGGGAACAAAAAATGGTTGACAAAAAAGAATTAAATATATCACGAAATGAGGGAAAGGGGCTAGACCCCGAACATGATGATGAGTCGGATGGCTCATCGTGTTTGAGCGTGGCGTCTGTGGGATCACTGACGCCAGGCGGAAGACGGAAGCGTGGGAGACCACGCTCCAAGAGGCACGGCGACGGCAGCCGTTCGAGCTCCGACAGCGGGTCGGATGCTCCGGCTGCGAAGGTCGCCGCTGCGAAGGAAAAGCGGGGCAGAGGCCGACCGCCCACTACGGGCGAATATGTCGGCCTCGCCCAGGCTAAGGCGGCTCTAGTGGCCGCAAAGCGAGAGGAGATGGAGCTCCGGGCCGAGCAAGAGGTTGCAGATATGGCCCGGACGCACCATCTGACGAGAGCAGCTTCAAGCCGACTCTCGGAGTCCTCAGTGTCGACGGAGCAGGGGGATGAGCCCCTGGCTGTCGAGCTGAGTAAGAGGGTCTTGGACTCCGTGGCCATCATCGAATCGGTGGCCACGAAGTCCAAGAACATCAAGGGCACGTTTGTGCGTGCCCTTAAGGACGCGACCGCCTCCATTAAGGAGGCCGTAGAGGATCTCCAAAAGAGGTCCTCATCGGACGAGACCAAGAGGCTGCAGGCTGCCAACTCGCGCCTGCAGGACGAGGTCAAGGAGCTCCGGAAGGAGATGGCGGAGCTCCGGAAAGAAATGTCTGCAGCGCAAACTTCCCCTGCGACTCTGCCCCCCGGGCGATCTTCGCCCGGCAGGGCTGGTGCGCAGGGGACTGCGAACGAAGACCTGATGCAGTGCATTCTGCGTCAGGTCGGAGGAATGATGAGTGCGCGGTTCGAGGCCCTGGAGGAGCGCCTCTTGCCCGAACCTCGCACTCGTCCCCCGCTTGCTGCCGACCGACGGAAACCCACGCAGCCTAGCTCGTCAGGTATGCCGTCGGTCTTGGACGAGACACAGCCCTTCCCCCCTGAAACCCGCAAGGGTAAAAAGGGGCAGAAGGGCAAAACCGGATTGGACACTGTGGCCAAGGGCAAAAAGCCTGCGGCCACCAACACTGGAGAGGACGCACCCCGAACGGCCAAGGTCCAGCCCGGCGTGAGCTGGGTGGAGGTGGCCAGGAGGGGCCGCAAACAGAAGAAGGGCGGCGCCGTGGCAACACCGGAATCCTCGCAAGGGCCTCGGTCCCAAGCGAGAGCCGCGCAGCCGCGCCGCGCCGCAAAGAATACGCAGAGTGAGAAGGAGAGGGAACCTAAACTCCGCGCCCCAAAATCGTCTGCCGTTGTGCTGACGATTCAGCCTGGGGGTGTGGAGAAGGGCCTCTCCTACGCGAAGGCCTTGCTCAAGGCAAAAGCCCAGATAAACTTGGCTTCGCTAGGGATTGAGCGGCTCGGGTTTCGCCAGGCGGTGACTGGGGCCCGAATGCTCGAAATCCAAGGCGAGTCAAGCGGCGATAAGGCGGACTCCCTCGCTGGAAAGCTGAGGGAGTTGTTCCCAGAAACGGAACTAAGAGTCACCAGGCCGGTCAAGTGCGCAGACCTGCGCATTTCCTGCCTGGATGACTCTGTCACCGGAGAGGAGTTGGCGGGGGCGATTGCCCGCGCCGGGGATTGTCGCCCCGACGCGGTCAAGGTAGGCGAAATCCGCCGAAATGCTGCAGGCCTGGGCACCGTTTTCGTGCGTTGCCCGGTGACTGCAGCCAAAAAGGTGTTGGCGGGGGACCGCCTTCTCGTGGGATGGGTCTCGGCGTCAGTCAGGTTGCTGAAACCGAGACCCATGCGCTGCTTCCGGTGCCTTGAAGTGGGGCATGTTCGGGAGCAGTGCAAGGCGGTAGTGGACAGGAGTACACTCTGCTTCCACTGTGGCCAGCCTGGACACAAGGCGGGTGGTTGCTCGGCCGAGCCGCACTGCGCAGTATGCGCAACTGCAGGAAAGCCGGCCGAGCATCGCATGGGAGCCAGCGGATGTGTCCCGCCTCCCAAGAGGAAGGGGAAGACCACGGTCCCAGTGAAGACGCCTCCTCCTCCCCGCGCTAACGCGGCGCCGGAGAGGATGGAGGTTACGGATGTGGACAGCGACACACGAGTGCCCGAGAAGCGGGGCGAGTCGGGCGACGGCGGGGTGGACTCCTCTGCCGCAAAGCCGCAGAATAAGCCGGCCATAATGGAGCTTCCCTGCGCTGACGCGGGATTCGCGATTCTGCGCATCAGCCGCCTGCGAGGCTATGTCGCCTGGCAGGAGGTGCTGGAGGCGATAGAGGGCGTGATGGGGTGTCGTCATCGGGAGATGAAGCTCACCAAAATTGAGGACGATGACGCTACAGGCCTGGGCAAAATACACTTGCGCTGCCCGGTAACAGTAGCTGAAAAGCTGCTGGCGCATGACCGTCCCCTAAAAGACGCAAAGGGGCGCGTCCTGCAGAAGGAGAATTAACTGGGCACTGGCGACGGCCAATCGTGGCCCTCTCCAGTCCCCAGTGAGGACTCTGGGCGCCGGGTTCGGGGGAACACGACGCCCAGCTTGAAGAGTCCTGAGGATGGGCGATGTGTCACGTGTTCCGACACATCGCCATCAGTGAGGGAGGAGCCCTAAGCTCCCTTTAGAAGGGGCCCATTAGGCCAGCGCCTGCTGGGGCTGCGGTGAGTGCGAGAGCGAGCCCGCGGCCCCAACAAATGGCGATCCGAGGGAACACTCCAGGTTTTTAGTGGGTAGGCCGCCCTTCTGGCGGAGATTCCCACATAACCACCCTGCCTCCCCCCGGGGGCCGGTGGTATCCATCAAGGATTTTCCTGGGTTAAAAAAAAAAAAAAAAAAAAAGGTTAGGTTAGGTTAGGTTAGGTTAGGTTGGGGTGCGAGTCAGGAACCTCCCCGTGGTGCACCCTGGGCAACACCGTGAACCAACGATCTACTTACGTAGAGCGTTGGTTCACGGTGGCTAATACCTGACGAGGGGCCTCACCACGTGCCCCTATGATCGGCATAGGGCACAGTGGATGTGAGGCGGGGGCGGTCCAGGAGGGACCAGCGGACCTTCGGGTCGTGGGATGGCGGGTCTGCAAGGCCTGCGGCGCGGATGGGATGGGTCAACTCGGCCGCCCATTCGGGCAAGCGAGCGGAAGGTAGTTGCCTCGGAGCAACTACAGAGGACCTTAAGGTCGTTGGATGGCTGGCCTTCAAGGCCGGCGGCGCGGAAAGGGTAGGCTAATCTAGCAACCCTTCCGGGCAAATTGGTGAGGTAACTGTCTACGCGCAGTTACAGTGGATCTTTTGATCGGTGGATGGCGGCCTGCAAGGTCGCGAGTGGGGACCTTACCCCGTAACTAAAGGCGGATTCCCTTGTATTCCGTAATTACAAGGAAGACAACATGATGGCATCTCGAAAAAAAACATTACCCCAGGAGGGTACCGCCAGCATTGCTGGAGGAGAATCCCTCTCCGTGCCTAGCACGGGCTGTCCCACGTATTCTGGGGAGGACAAGAAATGCGTCAACCCAACGACATTGGCAAGAATTTTGGACTCAGATTTATCAAGCGATTTGGATTTGACACAACGAGCACCTTCACGGTGCAGCGTTGATGGTATGAGGGAGGCAAGAATTGTCCTGGAGCGTACCCCAAGCAGGTTGTCTGCTGCAGGGACGAAACTTCCAGGCGAGGATGATGCCGCCTCGGATTGTTCCGAGACGAGCATGGTGTCAGTGGGTTCACTGACACCTAGCGACGGAAGGAAGCGTGGTAGACCACGCTTACAGAGGCACGGCGACGGCAGCCACTCGGGCTCTGATAGCGGATCAGATGCTCCGGCTGCTAAGGTCGTCGCCGTGAAGGAGAAGAGGGGTAGAGGCCGACCGCCCACCACGGGCCAGTATGTCGGCCTCGCCCAGGCTAAAGTGGCCCTCGTGGCCGCGAAGCGACAGGAGATGGAGCTCCGGGCCGAGCAAGAGGTTGCAGAAATGGCCCGGACGTACCATCTCGCGAGAGCGGCTTCGAGCCGACTCTCGGAGTCCTCAGTGTCGACGGAGCAGGGGGATGAGCCCCTGGCCGTCGAGCTGAACAAGAGGGTCTTGGACTCCGTGGCCATCATCGAGTCGGTGGCCACGAAGTCCAAAAACATCAAGGGCACGTTTGTGCGTGCCCTTAAGGATGCGGCAGCCTCCATAAAGGAGGCAGTAGAGGACCTCCGCAAGAGGTCCTCTTCGGACGAGAATAGGAGGCTGCAGGTTGCCAACGTGCGCCTGCAGGAGGAGGTAAAGGAGCTTCGCAGAGAGATGGCGGAGCTCCGTAAAGAGGTGAGGCAAGCGCAGGCCGCCCCCGCGCCCCGGTCCCTCGGACGAACATCGCCTGACAGGACTGGGGTGCCGGAGCTTGCGAGGGAGGACCTGACGCAGAGCATTCTGCGTCAGATCGGAGGAATCATGAGTGCGCGGTTCGAGGCCCTGGAGGAGCGCCTCCTGCCCGAACCTCGCACCCGCCCCCCGCTTGCAGCCGACCGACGGAAACCCACGCAGCCTAGCTCGTCGGGTATACCGTCGGTCTTAGATGAGACGCAGCCCTTCCCCCCTGAAACCCGCAAGGGTAATAAGGGGAAGAAGGGCAAAACAGGACTTGACACTGTGGCCAAGGGCAAAAAGCCTGCGGCCACCAACACTGGAAGGGACGCGCCCCAAATGGCCAAGGTCCAGCCTGGCCTGAGCTGGGTGGAGGTGGCCAGGAGGGGCCGCAAAACGAAGAAGGGCGGCGCCGTGGCGACACCGGCACCCTCGCAAGGGCCTCGGCCCGAAGCGAGAGCCGCGCAGCCACGTCGCGCCGCAAAAGATACGCAAAGGGAGAAGGAGGGGCAACCTAAACTCCGCGCCCCAAAATCGTCAGCCGTTGTGCTGACGATTCAACCCGGGGGTGTGGAGAAGGGCCTCTCTTATTCAAAGGCCTTGTTAAAAGCCAAGGCCAGTATCAACTTGGCTTCGCTCGGGATCGAGCGGCTCGGGTTTCGCCAGGCGGTGACTGGGGCCCGAATGCTCGAAATCCAGGGCGAGTCAAGCGAGGACAAGGCGGACTCCCTCGCTGCAAAGCTGAGGGAGTTGTTTCCGGAGACGGAACTCAGAGTCACCAGGCCGGTCAAGTGCGCAGACCTGCGCATCTCCTGCCTGGATGACTCTGTCACCGGAGAGGAGTTGGCGGGGGCGATTGCCCGCGCCGGGGACTGTCGCCCCGACGCGGTCAAGGTAGGCGAAATCCGCCGAAATGCTGCAGGCCTGGGCACCGCTTTCGTGCGTTGCCCGGTGACTGCAGCCAAAAAGGTGTTGGCGGGGGACCGCCTTCTCGTGGGATGGGTCTCGGCGTCAGTCAGGTTGCTGAAGCCGAGACCCATGCGCTGCTTCCGGTGCCTGGAAGTGGGGCACGTTCGGGAGCAGTGCAGGGCGGAAGTTGACAGGAGCGCGCTTTGCTTCCGTTGCGGCCAACCGGGCCATAAGGCGGGTGGTTGCTCGGCCGAGCCGCACTGCGCAGTATGCGCAACTGCAGGAAAGCCGGCCGAGCATCGCATGGGAGCCAGTGGATGTGTCCCGCCTCCCAAGAGGAAAGGAAGGACCGCGACGGGGCAGAGAGTCCCAGCGAAGACGCCTCCTCCACCCCGCACTGATGCGGCACCGGAGGAAATGGAGACGGAAGCGGAAACCGTCGCCCGCGAGAATCGGAGCGAATCGGAAAGGGACGAGGCCATAGAGCCGTGGATGGGGTCGTTTATGGTAGAGGAGGACGACACTGACAAGGATTTTAGACACCTGTACGTCAAAAACCTTCTTGAGGGTGTCACCGAGAAGGACGTCGTGGGGGCAATCATGCGTGTCGGTGGGTGTGGTATCCGTGAAACAAGACCCACCGACATAATGCGTTACCGCTCAGGCCTGGGCGTCATTTGCGTGCGCTGCCCGACTGTAGCAGTCATGAGGTTGCTGGCTAAAGACTGCCCTCTACAGGACGCGAATGGACGTGCCTTGACGAAGGAGGATTGACTGGGCACTGGCGACGGCCACTCGTGGCCCTCTCCAGTCCCCAGCGAGGACTCTGGGCGCCGGGTTCGGGGGAACACGACGCCCAGCTTGAAGAGTCCTGAGGATGGGCGATGTGTCACGTGTTCCGACACATCGCCATCAGTGAGGGAGGAGCCCTAAGCTCCCTTAGAAGGGGTCAATTGGACCAGCGCCTGCTGGGGCTGCGGTGAGTGCGAGAGCGAGCCCGCGGCCCCGACAAATGGCGACCCGAGGGAACACTCCAGGTTTTTAGTGGGTAGGCCGCCCTTCTGGCGGAGAATCCCACATCACCACCCTGCCTCCCCCCGGGGGCCGGTGGTATCCATCAAGGATTTTCCTGGGTTAAAAAAAAAAAAAAAAAAAGGTTAGGTTAGGTTAGGTTAGGTTAGGTTAGGTTAGGTTAGGTTAGGTTAGGTTAGGTTAGGTTAGGTTAGGTTAGGTTAGGTTAGGTTTTTTTTTTTTTTTTTTGTTATGTCGGATTCCGCCTTGGCGACCTACCGACCAAAAACCTCCTCCCCATTCCTTCTTTCCTCCGACAGGATCAGAGACTTTTCTTACGATAATTTTATTTTTGATCGCGTTATTAATTTCTACACTTTTAGTTATGTATCTTTATTTTCTTTAATTTCTGTTTCTTAATTTCAGCATACGTTTCTATATGTATCTTCATGATATATATGAAACGTATTTATTTTATACCTATTTATTCCTCTTTATTGCGGCGTTAGCAATTTTGATGCAATAACTTAAAAAAGTTTGTCTTGTGCTTTTATTTTTAACTAATAAGCTGATGTTTTCCAATGTTAGTTTGCAATCCAGCTGTTGTTCCACTTCAAATCTTTTTAGGGCTGACACTGGGCAATCCAAAATTATGTGGGCCACTGATTCATCCTTTCCTGGCTCACAGATGCACGATGGGCTCTCCTTACACTTGAAACGATTCAAGTATTCTGAGAACCCACCGTGCCCTGTCATTAATTGTGTAACAATCCCATGCGGTTTCAACTCTCGGACTATTTTATAGGCTAGAATAGCATCCGGGAAAAACATTTTGGTTGTGCCTGCAGTGTCGCCAGACTGGTATCTCCGGTTCCATTCCTCAAGCGATTCCATGCGGATTTGTCGCATGCGGATTTGTCGCTTGATGAATGAAACCGGGCACCAGTCATAGTCAGGTTTCTTCTTTGACCGCAGTGCCGCTTCCTTAGCCAACTCATCTGCGCGCTCGTTGCCTACCAACCCTGCATGAGCTTTTATCCAGAACAAGGAGATTTTCTTGTTCTGAAGTTTGATGTTACTAATGTTTTTTCTTGTTTCAACAGCTAGGGGATGCAAGGAATCAATATCGGCAACAGTCTCCAGGGCAGACCTAGAATCGCTCAAAATCGCGTAACTGGTCTCTTTCCTCCGCATGATAATTTCAGTGGCTTGGCATATGGCCAAGAGTTCCGCCTGGTAAACTGTGCAGTAAGACGGCAGAGTAAGTTTGTGAGCTTTAGTCTCGGCCTCATTGCTCCAGAGAGACAATGCGGCTCCGACTTTGCCCTCAATCTTACTGCCGTCTGTATAAATTTGTACTGTGGCGTCGACGTATGTCTCCACGTCATGTCGGTTCACCAGGCTCATGAACTCAAGGCTCATATGTTCCGCTGGATGCGGGGTTTCTGCGAACGACCATTTACGCTCCACCTCCCTGTCTCTTAGTATTGCCTGGGGTACTCCCCTCTTAGCCTCATACAACGATGCTGCCTCCCGTATGCGGATATCGAGTGGGAGTATCCCAGCCAATATCAATGCTGAGTTCAGGGAGACGGTTCTGTACGATCCACATATTTTTTGGGCAAACCCTCTCTGCATCGAGTTCAATTGCTTTTGGGTGGAGATTTTTGTCGCGGCCGTGGCCCACGCACTTGCTCCATAAAGGACAACTGGTTCAATTACTGCCACATAGATGGTTCTGGTAACCTCCCGATTCAGACCCCATGAGACTTTTGCCGCTTTTGCAAGTTGTTTATAAATATTAATAGATTTGTTGCAGATATTAGATATATGTTTATTGAAAGTTAATTTGTTATCAATTGTTAGTCCAAGTATTTTTATATCTTCAGTAAAATTTATTATCGTTCCTCCCATTGTTAATCTTGGTAAGTCGTATTTTAGTTTATTTGTTAAAATCATCGCAAAAGTTTTCTGTGCAGCAAATTTTAATTTATTTTGGATGCCCCATGTATATATTTTTTCTAATACTGTGTTTATTTTCTGTTCCAGATCTCCTCCAGATTCACCGGAAAACACCAGCGCGACATCATCGGCGAAAGCTTGATAGTGGACGTCAGCGGTTTCCAGCATGTTCAGGAGCGGATCAAGCAGGACATTCCAGAAGGTCGGTCCGCCAATCGACCCCTGGAGGTTAGGTTAGGTTAGGTTAGGTTAGGTTAGGTTAGGTTAGGTTAGGTTAGGTTAGGTTAGGTTAGGTTAGGTTAGGTTAGGTTAGGTTAGGTTAGGTTAGGTTAGGTTAGGTTAGGTTAGGTTAGGTTAGGTTAGGTTAGGTTAGGTTAGGTTAGGTTAGGTTAGGTTAGGTTAGGTTAGGTTAGGTTAGGTTAGGTTAGGTTAGGTTAGGTTAGGTTAGGTTAGGTTAGGTTAGGTTAGGTTAGGTTAGGTTAGGTTAGGTTAGGTTAGGTTAGGTTAGGTTAGGTTAGGTTAGGTTAGGTTAGGTTAGGTTAGGTTAGGTTAGGTTAGGTTAGGTTAGGTTAGGTTAGGTTAGGTTAGGTTAGGTTAGGTTAGGTTAGGTTAGGTTAGGTTAGGTTAGGTTAGGTTAGGTTAGGTTAGGTTAGGTTAGGTTAGGTTAGGTTAGGTTAGGTTAGGTTAGGTTAGGTTAGGTTAGGTTAGGTTAGGTTAGGTTAGGTTAGGTTAGGTTAGGTTAGGTTAGGTTAGGTTAGGTTAGGTTAGGTTAGGTTAGGTTAGGTTAGGTTAGGTTAGGTTAGGTTAGGTTAGGTTAGGTTAGGTTAGGTTAGGTTAGGTTAGGTTAGGTTAGGTTAGGTTAGGTTAGGTTAGGTTAGGTTAGGTTAGGTTAGGTTAGGTTAGGTTAGGTTAGGTTAGGTTAGGTTAGGTTAGGTTAGGTTAGGTTAGGTTAGGTTAGGTTAGGTTAGGTTAGGTTAGGTTAGGTTAGGTTAGGTTAGGTTAGGTTAGGTTAGGTTAGGTTAGGTTAGGTTAGGTTAGGTTAGGTTAGGTTAGGTTAGGTTAGGTTAGGTTAGGTTAGGTTAGGTTTTTTTTTTTTTTTTTTTTTTTTTTTTTTTTTTTTTTTTTTTTTTTTTTTTTTTTTCTATCTACCCTCCAAGTCTATTGGAGCCTTTTTGTACTTAAACCTTTCATGCCAGTTCTCGCTTTTATGCCTCTCGTACTTTCACTCCTCATGCTAATTCTTTCTCTCATTCATCTCAGTCATTCTAATTGGTGGGATGCCAATTTACTTTTCATTTGTGTACCTATCTAAATGTATTTGTTTTATTTAATCTACAGGGTATTACATCTACAATAATTTCTTCAGCTTAGTATTTATCTAGGATTACATACAATATATATGTCAATATATAATGTTGTAATTCGCTTAACTACTTTTATTTTTATTATTTACTTTTCTTATTATATACCTACAGTAATCTAAAAACTTATTTCTAATTATATTATTACCAACAATTTCACAAAGATTTCCTATCGTTATATTTATATCAATTTCGTTTTCTATATCAAATCTTTTAACTGCGTAGATGGGACATTCCGTGATTACGTGAAGTGCGCTCTCCTCAACATCCGGATCGCACGCACACGAAGGACTCTCCTTGCACTTGAATCGATGCAAGTACGAGGAGAATCCACCGTGGCCTGTTAACAACTGGGTGATGACGCTATCAAAAGTTATCTTTTTTGTGATTTTATATGCCTTGATTGCATCCGGAAAGAAGGTCCTTGTCGTCGATGCCGTCCCCCCACCGACATATCTCCGGTTCCACTCGTCAAGCGAATCCAACCGGATTTGTCGCTTGACGAATGACACCGGGCACCCGTCGTAGTTTGCTTTGGTCTTAAGTCGAAGCGCCGCGCATTTAGCCAGTTCGTCTGCCCTTTCATTTCCTTCCATCCCTGCATGCGCCTTGATCCAATAGAGTTGGATGGAATTACCGCGTTTTGTTATTTGGCGCATGTTCTCTCTGGCCTTGACTGCCAAAGGATGGAAGGAAGTGTTGTTGACTACTGTCTGCAGCGCGGATCTCGAGTCGCAATATATGTTGCTGGTTTGCGAGTTCCGGCTGAGTACGATGTTGGTAGCCTCTAACAGGGCAAGCAGCTCTGCCTGATAGACGGTGCAGCATTGTTCCAGTTTTAGCTTTCGGGTTGCGGTTTCCGCGCCATTGTCCCATATGGACACTGCTGCGCCAACCTTTCCCTCCAGCTTACTACCATCCGTATAGATACTGAGTCCGTCGTGGTTAATCTGTTCCAATGCTGCACCGTCCTCCACGCAGGTGTATCGCAGCTCCGCCCATTGTGCAGGATGTGGCAAATTCGCGAAATCTTCCGGTCTCTCTATTTCTCTATCTGCTGTTTCTTGCCGGGGGTGCCCTTTTCTTGCTAAATACAGCGAGGCTGCTTCCCTGATGCGTATGTCGAGGGGGAGCAACCCGGCAAGCAACAGGGCTGAGTTGAGAGAGACTGTGCGGTAACCTTTAATTATCTTCTGGGCAAAGCTGCGCTGCACCGCGTTGAGCTGCTTCCTGGCGGTAAGTTTATTTGACGCGGGTGCCCATGCGCCGGCTGCGTATAAGATGGTGGGTTCGACCACTGCCATGTATAGGGTCCTGACTATTGCGGGTTGCAATCCCCATTGGATTTTAGCAGCTCTTGATAATTTCTTATAAAACGTAATGGCTTTACGGCAAATGTTGCTTATGTGCGCATTAAATGTAAGTTTATCGTCAATAGTCAGGCCCAACACTTTTATTTCCCTTGACATGCCGATGTCGATCCCAGCCATGTTCAGGCGTGGTGTGTCGTATTTTAGTTTTCGCGTGATTGTCATAGCGTTTGTTTTGTGTGGCGCGAATTTCAACTTATTTCTGACACCCCACTCCTGGACACGTCTGAGTGCGACATTGGCTTCTCTCTCTATTTCTAAGGCAGTTCCCCCCTCAAATACAAGGACGACATCGTCGGCAAAGGCCTGGCTATAGTGACCGCTGTTCTCTAATTCCTTCAGTAGTGGATCGAGGATCAAATTCCACAGTATTGGGCCACCAATCGAGCCCTGGACACATCCCTTACTCGTCTTCCTCCCGTATTCCTCGCCAGCGTATCTAATTGTGACTTCTCTGTCACTAAGATAGCTATCCATTACCCTTCTCAACTTTAGCGGACTCTTTTCCTCGGCCAGACGGATTCTTATAGCCGGCCACCAGGCGCTATCGAAGGCTCCCTCTATATCTAATGATACCAATGTCACCATCTTTTTCTCTTCAAGTTTCGATTGGATGTGCTGCATCAGAGTATATAGGGAGTCTTCGGTGCTTTTCTGGGGCATGAACCCGTACTGGCGAGTACTCATCCTCGGGATTAGTTGGTGCTTCAATCGGGCTATCAGCATCTTTTCGTACACCTTCCCTAATACAGGCAATAGCCCAATCGGCCTGTAAGACTTTGGTGTAGTGTACGACTCTTTGCCGGGCTTGCGAAGTACGACAATGGTTGCTACCTTCCATATACGGGGAAAGTGTTCAAGTTCCAGGCACTTATTGGTCAGCCCAAGAAAGAGGCCCTGGTCGTTGTTGATGGCCTGGCAACAAATGTCCGGAGTTAGGCCATCAGCTCCTGGTGCTTTTTTGGGGTTGAATGCTTGCATCGCGATTCTCAGTTCGGTTTGAGTAAATGGCGGGTAACACAGACCATCTTGTTCTTCGCCATTTACTCTTTCCGCCTTCATTCTGATCTCGCTTTGCTCGATGCTGTCGGTTTCTGCTAGGTCTTCCGGGTAGAAAGTGTTCGCCAGTAATTCCACGGAACCTTTCGCGTCCAGCATTTTTCCGCCCATCTCAAGTGGCAGATCCTCTTCCCTTCTCGTCATTCTACCGATCACTCGGTATATCCCATCCCACATCCTTTCCTTGTCTTGCGTCCTACAATACTCCTTCCAACTCTCGACCTGAGCTTTTTCAGCCATTAATTCATATTCTGCTTTATGTTTCAGGTACGCTTCGATGACCATCTGCTTGCGGACTGGTGCGGCACAACGGATCCTGCGTCTTCTGGTGGTGACCTCCCTCTTCATCCTCTCGAGCTCGGCTGTCCACCACGGAATCTTAAATTTTTCAATGTTTTTCTTTTCAGGTATTGTTTGTTTGCATGCTTCTACTATTGTGTTTGTGTATTTTATTAATATTTTGTCCAAATTATCTTTATTGTTAATTTTTTCTATTTCAGGTGGTGTTAATTGGTTGTCTATGAGTAATTGGTCCCTTTTCTTACGAAAAAGTTGCCAATTAGCGTTTTTGGTGTTAAAAATTCTTGTTGTTCTAATTATTTTTGGTTGGCCAGATTTCTCTAATTGAATTTTGAAAGCTATTCCGTTGTGGTCCGAGCTCATGAGGTTCACTTCCACTCTCCAGTCGTCTATCAGGTCGAGCATGTCTAGCGAACAGGCTGTGACGTCGACGTAGCTATGGTATCGTTGGCCGCCCCTGATGGTGTCGAAGGTTGGTATATCTCCTATATTTAGTACCTGAAACCCCAGTTCGTCGAGAGTTGATGCCATTTCATCCCCTCTGTGGTCTATTCTGGCACTACCCCACCAACTACTTTTTGCATTGGCGTCTCCTCCAATGACCATCCTCCGTGGTCCTAGCTCTTTCTTGATCTTCGTCAGGTGCTCCAGATCTGGCTCTATTGGCTGGTCTGGCTCGAAGTAGTAGGATACCAGCGTGATCTTCCAGGTTCTGGTTTGGACTCCTAACACAACAATATTGTTCGTGGTTAGTTCCGGGTACTGTGTGATCACGAGATTCGGATCAAAGACCGCTATTGCAGCCTTCACAGTCCCTTCTCCTATGACAGTGCTCTGGAAGACCCTTACGCCCCGGTAACTCCTCATACTCTTCGCCCCGCCCACATATGGCTCCTGGAGCAATGCGACAGCTGCTTTTCTGTTCGCGGCTTCTATGAAGATCTCACTTGTGGCTAGTTTTTTCCTTTGGAGATTGGCTTGCAAGACTTCGAACCCCGAGACCACCGGTTAGGTTAGGTTAGGTTAGGTTAGGTTAGGTTAGGTTAGGTTAGGTTAGGTTAGGTTAGGTTAGGTTAGGTTAGGTTAGGTTAGGTTAGGTTAGGTTAGGTTAGGTTAGGTTAGGTTAGGTTAGGTTAGGTTAGGTTAGGTTAGGTTAGGTTAGGTTAGGTTAGGTTAGGTTAGGTTAGGTTAGGTTAGGTTAGGTTAGGTTAGGTTAGGTTAGGTTAGGTTAGGTTAGGTTAGGTTAGGTTAGGTTAGGTTAGGTTAGGTTAGGTTAGGTTAGGTTAGGTTAGGTTAGGTTAGGTTAGGTTAGGTTAGGTTAGGTTAGGTTAGGTTAGGTTAGGTTAGGTTAGGTTAGGTTAGGTTAGGTTAGGTTAGGTTAGGTTAGGTTAGGTTAGGTTAGGTTAGGTTAGGTTAGGTTAGGTTAGGTTAGGTTAGGTTAGGTTAGGTTAGGTTAGGTTAGGTTAGGTTAGGTTAGGTTAGGTTAGGTTAGGTTAGGTTAGGTTAGGTTAGGTTAGGTTAGGTTAGGTTAGGTTAGGTTAGGTTAGGTTAGGTTAGGTTAGGTTAGGTTAGGTTAGGTTAGGTTAGGTTAGGTTAGGTTAGGTTAGGTTAGGTTAGGTTAGGTTAGGTTAGGTTAGGTTAGGTTAGGTTAGGTTAGGTTAGGTTAGGTTAGGTTAGGTTAGGTTAGGTTAGGTTAGGTTAGGTTAGGTTAGGTTAGGTTAGGTTAGGTTAGGTTAGGTTAGGTTAGGTTAGGTTAGGTTAGGTTAGGTTAGGTTAGGTTAGGTTAGGTTAGGTTAGGTTAGGTTAGGTTAGGTTAGGTTAGGTTAGGTTAGGTTAGGTTAGGTTAGGTTAGGTTAGGTTAGGTTAGGTTAGGTTAGGTTAGGTTAGGTTAGGTTAGGTTAGGTTAGGTTAGGTTAGGTTAGGTTAGGTTAGGTTAGGTTAGGTTAGGTTAGGTTAGGTTAGGTTAGGTTAGGTTAGGTTAGGTTAGGTTAGGTTAGGTTAGGTTAGGTTAGGTTAGGTTAGGTTAGGTTAGGTTAGGTTAGGTTAGGTTAGGTTAGGTTAGGTTAGGTTAGGTTAGGTTAGGTTAGGTTAGGTTAGGTTAGGTTAGGTTAGGTTAGGTTAGGTTAGGTTAGGTTAGGTTAGGTTAGGTTAGGTTAGGTTAGGTTAGGTTAGGTTAGGTTAGGTTAGGTTAGGTTAGGTTAGGTTAGGTTAGGTTAGGTTAGGTTAGGTTAGGTTAGGTTAGGTTAGGTTAGGTTAGGTTAGGTTAGGTTAGGTTAGGTTAGGTTAGGTTAGGTTAGGTTAGGTTAGGTTAGGTTAGGT